>CM060699.1:148534947-151194947 GCA_030686995.1 Artemisia argyi | reverse complement strand
GTTAAAGGGTTGAATTTGAGTTAAAGTTGAGTGATAATAAGAGGTTTTTTTTTTTTTTTTTTTTTTTTTTTTTTTTTTTTTTTTAAGTTAAGATGAAAAAGTTAAAGCTGACGTGACGCTGAATGAAACTTTAACTTAAGTTAAGACACCCGATGCTATAAGAGAAGAAATTAGTTGTAAAAATCACGATTGTGAATTTACTTATAATAAAGGAAAAACAACATACATAAGTTCAACCTCAACTGAGATATGATAACCACAAATGCATTTGAACATTAGACAATCAAATATAGAAGCTAGTTAACTTCAAGCAGCTCTTGGTGGCTTGTGGATTTGAAGCATCATGTAGAAGCTAATGAGTGTTTCATTGCTTGGGACATCAATCTTAAAGGCTTCATGTGACCATATTCGTTTCACCCATTCTACAAGTTTTGGAGTTCTAACTTCATCAAACACCTTCATATCATTATGTTTTTCAACAAATTTTGTCCAAGCAAGAAAACATCCAAGAACAACATCGATATATCCTACGACATCGCCACCGAAATAAGGCTTATCATTACTCAACTTCACAAATGTATCTTCTAGCAATTGTGACTGTTCAATTATTTGCTTCTTTATCGCCTCTTTTCCCTCCTTATTTGGTGTCATCCTCAACTCTTCATACAAGGGAAAAAACTGTCGGAACATATTTAAATATGTATATGAAATACATTATAAGTTATATTGCACATATATGTTAAATAACACCAAGTCATTAACATTAAAACGCTGTAATGTAAATAGATTAATTTGATTTTTGGTTCACAAACGACTTTATTCTGATTGCATGCATCGGTGCTAAACTCTAAAAATTGTGACAAGAAAAACACAAATATTTCTTATATAAATACTAGAATGGTACCCGCGTAACACGGCGGCAGGTACCTGTGACTATATTTTGCATTATTCGGTTATACATTTAGTTGTTTTTATGTTTTATAAGTAGAAATGGTAAAGCCAAATAATTTTAGTTTGAACAACTAACCTGCTTCCTAACAAACTTCCTAACCAACTTGTTTCCTACTCAACTTCCAAACCAACCTGCTTTCTAACCAATTAATTTTGAAATCCTTTCATAATAAGCAAGTAAAAGTCTGAATTTTAAGTTTTTCTACTTACAGAATAGTCCTAAATACATTATATAGTAGTAGTATATTAAACATTTCTAATTATAAAATAGTTTCAAATGCATTATATAGTAGTATAGATAATACCCCAAAACAATTGAAAACAGTAAGGAACATCTAGCAAACACATAAATATAAAGGACTAGACGAGTACCCGTGCATAGCAACGGGATATTATAGCGACAAATAGTTTATTGATAAAAAAAAGTTTATAGGTTATAAATGAAAAATAATAAAAGTTTGAAGATTTGGGAATTAAACATAATGTTTTGAAACCCGGTTCGACCCGGGTGGTTCAACCGGTTGAACCGTTCCGGTCGAAAAATTGGTCGATTTAAACCGGGTCAACTTGCTAGGTTGGGTCGAAAACGGGTTAAATTAAACCGGTTCAACCTTTCGGGTTTGAAGCGTCCCGGGTCAACCCGGTTTGTGATATGTATTAATTATTTTAATTTGTTATATTTAATTTGGTAGATATGTTTTGAAACCCGGTTCGACCCGGGTGGTTCAACCGGTTGAACCGTTCCGGTCGAAAAATTGGTTGATTTAAACCGGGTCAATTTGCTAGGTTGGGTCGAAAATGGGCCAAATTAAACCAATCCAACCCGTCGGGTTTGAAGCGTCCCGGGTCAACCCTGTTTGTGATTTGTATTAATTGTTTTAATTGGTTGTATTTAATTTGCTAGATATGTTTTGAAACCCGGTTCGACCCGGGTGGTTCAACCGGTTAAACCGTTCCGGTCAAAAATTTGGTCGATTTAAACCGGGTCAACTTGCTAGGTTGGGTCGAAAACGGGTCAAATTAAACCAGTTCAACCCGTTGGGTTTAAAGCGTCCCGGGTCAACCCGGTTTGTGATTTGTATTAATTGTTTTAATTGGTTGTACAATGTGTATAAATCATTGTACTTTTAAGTAATGGGGTGTTTTAATAAGAGTATTAATTACATTACATAATTTCCTTATATACATTTTTCAACATTTCACATCTTGACTTTTTCACTTTCACCTTTGACCATTTTTGCTTTATAAGGGCAATGACATTATTTTGAAACCAATAAATTCATTCACTTTTATAATACACAATGATTTAAAAAGTCACAATAACAAATTTTCTACTAACTAAATATTATATCTATCCATTAAAATCTCTTCCAATTGATTAAAATATAATATACACTTATCATAAAGTGTTAGAAAATAATAGTAGTAATTACTAATAGAAACATTAAAGGCCCGTTTGGTTTGTAGAAGAATTTGTAATTGGATTTGATTTAGAATGAAAGAAAGAGAAAAAAAATGATAAATTTATATATTTATTTAACAAGTCCCCATAGTTACAAATACTAATATATATATTCATTTTACATTTCTCTATTTTTTTTGCTAAATTTTCGATGAAAAAACCTAGGACCAAAAAAAAAAAGTTTGTTTATAATAAGATAACAAGTTATTCCAACTTCCAAGTATAGCGTTTTTTGGTAGTTGTTAACGTCATTTACCTTAAAATATACAAATAAATCCGTCCCATATTAAGTGTCCACTCTCATAATGCACAAAGTTTTAGAAGATTCCACTAACTAAACTCTCCACCAATCAAATATTAGTTTTACTCACTAAACTCTCATCTAATTGGTTGAAAGGAACAAATAGACACTTAATTTGGGACATCCAAAGATTCTATTATGGATGGGATGGAGGGAGTACTAAACATATCGTACCTTGGTATCTATGTACTTGGCCCAAAACCGGTTCTCAGCACGATGTGAGGGGTCCGTAGGGAGGATTCGATGGACATCGGGTTCGATTTCATCAAGGTACTCGATTATGATAAGAGACTCGGGAATTGGAGTTTTGTTGCCATGAAAAAGAACGGGGACTTTCTTATAAACCGGGTTCGATGTTAAAAGGAGCTCGCTTTTGCTAGCTAGATTTTCATGAATGAACTCATACTCGATAGATTTGAGGTTGAGTACGAACTGAACCCGGTTAACAAATGGACTTGCTGGAGTTCCTAGAAGCTTCATTTCACTAGGTTTTGTCATCGGAAGACGTGAAACAAACTTGGAAGTATATGATGGTATATATATAGAGATATATGCAAAACTAGCTAGTTGCATGTGCCCCTCAACGTTGGAGAAATGACATAATTTACCTTTAGGTGTGGGTGATACCAAATTGCACCCCTCTGAACTCTGAAGTCTAAAGTTTCATGTTTTCATTTGAACGCCTTACATTTGACATGTGGTGATATAAAGTCGCAGTTTACAAACAAGTCCTACAAAATCAAACTTACCCAACTTTTCCTTAATATGCGGTATTAATTTTTAATCAAACTCATTTACTTATAGGTATTATTCATTCAATTTACATCTATAAAATGCTTGGCATTCATGAAGATATGATAAATAAAGTTAAGTTGAAGTGATCTTTAAGTGAATTAACATGCGTTTGATTTGGGTCACGACATCAAATACAAGTTCGCCGGCATAAAAAATTACACTACGAGCTTATGCATCTTTATGTCTCTTTTGGTTATTTGACTATTTGTTTGATTACACATGTGTTTTATTTTACAAAGTTTCTTTTTCCTAACTACGTAAACTCATATGTTTCTTTCTAACGGCTAATTGTGTAATATTCAAGTCATTATTTATTTTTTGCTTATTTTGAAGATACCATTGAATTTCACAAGTTTTTTAGCTAGTAGTTGATGTGGCTTATTTTGGGCCAGGCTTTAGTTGAAATGTCAAATAGTATATTGATGTGTCACAAATTAGACTCACGTATTGATGTGTCACAAATTAGACTCATGTATCGTTAAAGGATACCAGTCGTAGGTTTATATAGTTATGCTTGATAATTTCATGCAATAAAGTAACGGGTCCAAAGATTTCCGAAGAGTGCGATCGTAACACCTCGCCTTTTCAGAGCATTAAACTCTCTTATTTAACCTATATCAGCGGAAGCGTCTACTCTTACTCAATCTTAATTAATCTCTTGATCTCTAGAATAGCTCATCTGGGTTACAAAAATTTTAAAAGAGTTTTGGGTTAGCCAAAGCCTAGTGAGAATTCATGGTTTTCACGTATAAAATATTTCATATAACTTGAAACGATATTCCAATAATAACTCAACTATAAAGCAATTACACAATTTGTTCAATATCACATAAGTGTGCTATTTTGAGTTTCTCTATCAGTTCAACGATTCAACATATAACAATAACTCAACATATACAACCATATAACACATATTAACGATTCAACATATAACAACGATTCAAACATACATCAGCGATTCACGATAAACGGTTCACGATTCAAAGATCACGGTTCAAGATTCACGGTTCGTGGTTCACGATTCACAATTCATGATTCACGGTTCACAATTCATGGTTCACGGTTCACAATTCAACATTTATATAAATATCAACGTGTAAATATTGCAATTCTTACCACTTTCGTATATTATCAAACATCTAAACATGTAGCAACTTATGATCATTTAAACAAGTTTGCATGATAATATTTCGAATAAAAAGTGCAACCCAATTTAAAAGCTCATGAAAACTCACCTCGTAAGTGCTCGAAATCAAAGTTCACTTTGACAAAACACGTCTCCTACAAATACAATAACATCCAACTAAAATGTTACATAAGTTCAAAAACGCGTTCTTTACTTATATAGAAGTCCTAGTTGATTGGTCGAGTATTCGATTTAAGCCTAAACAATGTTTTTATAAGTGAAAAGTTCCATATAGAACCATTATTTTAAAGATCCATTGAACCCATCCTTTTATATATATATATATATATATATATATATATATATATATATAATGGTCCATATTGTTTCTACTTTTTAGTTAAAAATTAAATGAAAAAAAATGAAAGAGTATTATTGTCTTTTCATCTAACTAAATAACTTCCTTACCACCTCTCACAAACACAATCACTTCACTACCTTTTTTCACACACACATTTCCCAAACTCTCCCAACCTAATGAAACCCCGACTTTTTCCCCAATAAGAATCACAAATATATGATCAAATTGATGAATTAAAAATTGAAACCATGCAATTCACATCCTTATTCACCTTCTATTCAACCAGATTCATCACAAATATATTCCAATCGCTTGTGAGAATCTCGTTTCTATGGTATTTTTTACTCTGATTTGATTTTTTTGCATATCAGGGTTACTAAAGGTGTTAATTAGATTTTTATGATATTTAGAGTTCATATGATGTATCTTGTATATTTTAGGGTTCATACTTCATAGTGATTTAGTTACATATTATTGTTGTTTTTTTACCTTTAATTATAATGTTAATAAGTATTACTTACAATTATTGAGTTTGCTGTAATTGTAGATGAAGAACAAAACATAATCACATGTAATTTTTTTATGAATTATAGAATATTATTGGTCTTTATGATTGTTATTGAAGTTTTTATTCATATTTGATTGGATTGTTGTATTGAGATTATTGTTGTTGTGGTTGTTATTGTTATGATTATTGATGCACACCATGTGTTTGATGAAATACGTATGTGATAATCACATGTGATTTAGCAAATTTGAGTATATATTTTAGACTAAGGGTGACCCTATTCTCAGTGGCGCAGCTTCATAGGGGCGGGGGGGGGGGGGGGGGGGGGGGGCGGCCGACCCTCCGAAATTTTTTTTGCGATGTAGGGGTATATAGTTTTCGTGTAGAAAAATTTCGGTATTTTCGGTTTCGCCCCCCCAATTTAATTCGGTTTCGACCCCCCATAGTGTTAGGAAAAAAAATTTAGATCCCGACCCCCCACTCGAAAAATCCAAGCTTCGCCACTGCCTATTCTAGTTTTATCAGTTAGAAAATGAGATGGAATAGAAGGAAATGTGTAAACTAGACATGTTAGCATTCTCTAGAATGAATGTATCCATGTAGCGGTCAATGTTAGTAGTGTAGATTCTTCCCCCTTATTAGTTATATTACTATGATATTCCATGTGGTTGGGAAAGTTACAATTAATTTTTTGTGCCCGATTTTTAATCTAGATAGATTTCTCTTAGTGATTGTATTTAGTCTATGTAACTTCCTGATTCATGCTCCTCGTCATTTACAACGTGCCTAGATTCAATCACAAGACAGATGTCGAGGATGTACACTTCACCTCTGTGTCATCTCATTCTGATTCTAACAATGATAAAGATGAAAGCATGGAACGCCAGGTTGACAATGATGTGGAAAGAGATCGCTCGTCTTAAGATGAATCCAATCTTGCCTCACCCGAAAGTGATTTTAGTGTCGACGATGAATCTATCAACCACTGAAATTTTAGAAATGATTACATGTTTATGGTCATAGTTTGTTTATCGTATTCTGGACAAATTGTATTGATCTTATTAGAAGTATGTAATGATCTTTGAAGAATTTGTATGTTTATTAACTTGTCTTTTGCTGAATGTTTTAACATATGTCTTTTTAATTTTGGTAAATATTATAACCGATGATCATAGCCTGGGCAAGTTATACATCTAAGTCACATGTGATTCATGAGAAAATCATATGTGATTTTCATATGAATCACATGTGATTTTGATATTAAAATCGTATGAGTTATTGACACGAGTCACAGGTGATTTTGAAAAGAATCACATGTGATTTTGAGATGAATCACAAGTGATTTTATTCAGTATAATATCAAATCTTCTAGAACATCAAACGAAATAGTATTCAAGTAAAATTACATTCGAATTAAAATCCATATAACACTTTTGTTGAAGTTCAAAAGAAAAATGAAATAGAAAAATGAAATAACCAAATATTAACAAAAAAACTATGAAATTCAAGAAGCATTAGCCACTTTGTTTAGCCATTTTCAACTGGATTCCACTGGCATGTTGTCTTTGTGTGCTTGTTAATCTTCTCTATACAGTATTCACAGAATATGTGGGTACATAGAAATCCGAACTGATGAAAATGCATTCAAGTACGTTCCATTGATCCATCTTCGAGAGAACGTAGAACCTTAATAGAGAACAAAAAATAAAAGAAAATTAATACTTATGCTGGAATCACATGTGCTTTTACAAAATCACATGTGATTGTTATAAACTACACTTTTTAAAAATACAAGTAAATTACCTTGTATTCTGCTATATTTTCACATTCCTTTAGTTGAATTATAAGGTCCTCAACCTGAGTAACTGATGACGCTCGTATTATACATATTTTATATAGCGTTATTTGTTAGTTTCTTAATGATTTATGTGGACTTTCGATACTTAGTTGCATGAGAATACATTTCAGGTCCGATCGACAAAGAACTTCAAAAATCAAGATAAAGTATATGAATCTAAGCCAAGTTTATGCTAAGCAATATGTTGCCTATCAAAGTTAATAAGAGCGCCGCTCTCATACCAAATGTACGCCGGTTACGGGGGCGTATGAAGTCCTATACAAATCTAAGTCAGTCAAATAAAGTACGGCGATCTTATAATAAATGTGTGCCGGTCTTCAGTTAAATTAATGACCCTTAGCGCCAAGAAAACTATTGAAGCCCACTGGTGTTAATGCCTATGTCCGCCGGTATCGCAAGTGAAGCCCGCCGACCTTACTCCAAGTGCGGCGTACTTCAATGTCTGATCAGCCACTCCTAGCCTATAAATAGAGCCTCAATTTGTCCCATTTACACAGACCTCCCATCCCAACTATCAATAACGCTCTGATAACCTTGCTCTCTCGAATTACAATATTTGGAGTGCCGAAGTGAAGTCAAAGTTCTAAAAATGTTGAAGTACTCTCTTGATATTATTATAGTGATCGCTAGTGACAGTAGTGTTAATACAAATAATGTAAAAAACGTTATTCGCATTATTCAGTCTTCTCGTGTTTTGATAATCAAAAAATATAAAGACATGTTACGTAAAGTTACGGTTTATAAGTTTCTAATCGAGGAAACTCGTTTCTTCTACGTGATTTAAAGTATGGCGATCTTATAATAAATGTGTGCCGGTCTTCAGTTAAATTAATGACCCTTTAGCTCCAAGAAAACTATTGAAGCCCACCGGTGTTAATGCCTATGTCCGCCGGTATCGCAAGTGAAGCCCGCCGACCTTACTCCAAGTGCGGCGTACTTCAATGTCTGATCAGCCACTCCTAGCCTATAAATAGAGCCTCAATTTGTCCCATTTACACAGACCTCCCATCCCAACTATCAATAACGCTCTGATAACCTTGCTCTCTCGAATTACAATATTTGGAGTGCCGAAGTGAAGTCAAAGTTCTAAAAACGTTGAAGTACTCTCTTGATATTATTATAGTGATCGCTAGTGACAGTAGTGTTAACACAAATAATGTAAAAAACGTTATTCACATTATTTGGTCTTCTCGTGTTTTGATAATCAAAAAATATAAAGACATGTTACGTAAAGTTACGGTTTATAAGTTTCTAATCGAGGAAACTCGTTTCTTCTACGTAGCTGCTTCAACATCACTTCAGGTATGAACAAACTTTATACCGTCATTAGTTAAGTGATCAAAGACTTTTAATTTCACCTAAACTTACATTTTTAAGTTTGACAAAACATTTTCAAAAAAGTATTTTTGTGTTTTTAAAGAAATGTTTTATTAAGAAAATAAATTCAAATTCAAACTTTATAACAGCTAGTTTTGCCCCCAAATCAGTTCAACCTAAACCAGATAAGTTTTTACCACGTCAGGACAAAAAAGGAGCATTTTGTCACGGCCGTCCCTTAAATAGGCCGACGGTCCCTTAGTGATAAAGGACCGTCTGGCATTTACGGGACCGTCCCTCTCCCTCATGTCGCCTATAAATACTGAATTGTTACACTTAAGAAAATCAGACTTTCACACACACAAAACTTTCTGGTTTTTGTTCTTTTTATTCTTTGATCACTATAACATGTCGGTATATGTTTATAAGTTATTTCCTCTTCAAATGCAAGAGAAGAACTCTCGACAACTATGAAGATTCGAGATGTTATAGGTGTCCACACACAAACGTAACAAGCGTTACGGTGATAGGTTGTGTATATTATGTCATTGTTTTCCGACTTGTGTGTGAGTCGAGGATGGGGATATTTGTGTGAACTTGGATGGTGATGTAGTTCCAAGTATTATATTTGTGTGAGCTTTGATGGTGATGTGGATCCAATAACTCTTGTAACTAGATTAGTTCATGTATTTGATGTAAGGAGAATGATGTCCTAGTATGTAGGTTACGACTTGTTGAGTCATTATTTAAAGACTTGGATCGAGTGATGAAGTGTGTGAAGGCTTGATTCGGGTGAAGAATCAAGTGAGTCATGTGTGTGAAGGCTTGGTTCGGGTGAAGAACCAAGTATGTCAAATAAGTGAAGGCTTGGATCGGGTGAAGATTCAAGTTAGACAAGAGTGCTTGTTCGTGTGGCCAAGTGGGCCTTGTAATAGATTGGTTCTAGCTATGATTAGAACTCGATATTATGCTTAGTATCTTTAAGCCTTGTGTAAGCATGTGTACGGATTGCTCCGCCTGAAGGAGTGTGTTGATATAGTAATTGATAACTCTCGAGTGTGGTACTCGGGGAGTGGAGTAAAACAGAGAGTGAGCTTCGTGCCGAACCACTATAAATCGCCACGTCTCTTGGTTGTGCTCCTTCTTTACTCTTTACTTACTTGTTTATTTGTGTATGCTAGTAACTAAATTGATATCACATAACTAGTAGAATTCAACAAGTTTGTAAATGAAAAATAACCGAACCTAAAATGGCGAAACGCTTTAGAAAATTAAAAAGAAGTGGTGAAACTATTCAACCCCCCTTCTAGTTTCTACAAGTAGCTTCTTCATTGTACTAATTCAGGAAGTATGTTGCTCATTTCAAACGTATAAACCACTATAAGCATGATTACTAAATCCATGTTAAGCTAAACTCTTTATGGTTGCATGAATATGTTAATATAATAAAGTGATTTGTTGTGGTTATGATCTCTTGTTGATTTCTTGTTTATGTTGAAACCTTGCTGTGTTCTGATGAGTGTCTAAATATTCATCATTTTATACCAATCTGAACTGCCAAAACATCCAAAAACACTCAATATTGCATCAAAATAGTGAAAATATCCCAGGAATGTGTTTTATATGTTTCAGATGCAAAATAATCAAAAACAGATGAAAAACGTACAAAGTTTGCATAATTGGCAGTTTCAGTCCCTCAACTTTCAAAAGTTGTCAAATCTAGTCCCTGGTTGTTCTAAAAACTTGAAAAAGTCACCAAAGGCCCTTTTAAATCAAAAAAGTTACATAATTAGTCCTTTGGTGCAAAGTTTCACAAAATGTCAAGTTTACTCCCTGAACTTTGAAAAATGACAAAAATGGTCCCTGGGATATTAAAACTTTGAGGAAAACAAATTTTGTCCTAGTACTTCTCATATATGGCAGGATTGGTCCTTGTTACAAAGTTTGGAGAAATTACATAACAGGTCCCTGGAGTTTGAAAGTTTGGCAGTTTTAGTCCCTGGAAAAGTCAAAGGTGAAAAGTCAACATGAAACCTTGGACTATGGAAACTTGGCAACAAATACCCTCATGAATACTTTGGAAAAATGCCAAATCACACCCCCCCAAACTTTCAGCTAATTACAAAATTGGTCCTTGTGTTATTCTAAAACCAAACCGGACCCTTATATTATCAAAATCCAAAAACCAAGTCCAACTCACAAACCCCCCAAGCCCAATCCCATTTTTGGCCCAAAATACAAACAAACCCACCCTGGTAATAATAATACCAGGGTCAACCCGGTCAAACACCCCTTCCCTCCTTCCTTCTCCCCTGCAAAACCACGCACCAAAACCACCTTATCACCCCCCTCCACTTGCAATAAATTCATCATCACCATCCCACCACCTCTGCACCTACTTTCACATCCACAATAAAAGCTTCCCCACCCCTCCACGCAAAACAGACCCCAATTGGTTATCCAATTTTGGCGCCAAAAACGAAATCAAAGGCTGGGATTGATTCAGAGGATTCAAGGGTTGAGATTCAATGGGAATTGATTAGAAAGCTTTGGGGAACCCTAATCTTTGGCTATAAAAGGGAAGAGATACAAGGAAAGAAGACTAGTTCCATTTTTAGTTTAAATTTAGTCGTAATAGTTGTAGCTTGTAATTTTAATCAATCTCTAAGCTTTTAAGCAGTGTATCCGTCATTTCTAGTGTAACTTTAATCATCTTTATAATAAATTTCAAGTTCTAAGCTTCTATCTCATAATTGCAATTTTCAATTTCATTTCAAGGTTCTTAGTTAACTGTATTGTTGTGATTATTGTGATTCATGGACTCTTAGGCTAATATAGGCTCCTAGAAAGCTTATAAAAGCTTTTAGAAACCTTAAAAGTCAGCTTAGTATCAAAAGATCAAAAATACAAAAAAAGTCAAACAAGGTCAAACTTGCAGGTTTCTTAGTGAAAAGCAATAGAGCAGGGTAAATCTTGGATGGCCTTGGGTTAGTGATCTTGTGGAAGATCTATAGGAGTGGATTTGAGGTCCTTGGTTCATGGTTTGAGCAGGAATGCACATTGTAAGCTAACAATCTCATTTCTATTTCTCTATTGTAGCTTAGCTTATGTTCTGCTTATCTTTGTTCTTTTAGCTTATTCAGTGTCCTATAGCAATAATATTACTTAAAATCAATAGTTTGTTTGTTAACTTTCATAGTTACTTAAAGTTAAAAGTTTCACAGTTAAATAACTTAATTAGTGATGAGGCGAAAAATGAACCACTTTTAGGGGTCATTTAAGCCCGGAATTGAATTTATTTGATCAAATATTGCCCTAAATCGTTCCTTTTGTGATTTTAGGTACTTTGGGAGTGAAATCTGGAAAAGGAAGCAATTCGGACGTTTTTGGAGCATAAAAGTGAAGAAAACGCCAAAGACTTAATTTTCCAAGCTGGGAACAGTGTGTGACGGCGTCAAGAGTAAGAAGTTAACGGCGTCAAGAGTAAAGATCATGACGACCCAGTACAGAAATGAAGGCGTCACAAAGAAGAGCGTCAAGAGTTAAATGTGTGACGGCCTGGAAAAGTGGATAACATGACGGCGTCAGATGTAGATCAAGGCAGTCCGAGAATTATTTTGGCGGCGAGATGACGGCGTCACAAGGTTGTTCTTGACGCCGTCAGCCTCTATTTTCTATATATAGTTTTCTAATTTTCATTCATTAAAAGGAACAAGTTTGGAGAAACCCTAAGGCCGAACCATATACGTATTTTACAGCTTTTTCAAGGTTTTCAGCCCTTGAACCCTTACATGTGCTATTGAGATAAGTATTCTTTTAATTCAATCAATATGTCTATGTGTTGGTTGTCTATATCTTGTGCTTGTCTTGATTCCACCATGTTAGGCTAGATTATCTTGTGTTTGCTTAGATCTAATGAAACCTAGATGTTGATTATGTGTTGATTACTTGTTCATGGTTGTATTGGATAAATGATTTCAATGTTAGGCTTAAGAAAACTGGCAGATCTCCAATTGGTAACATGCTTGAACGTCTTAGGAAACATGAACCGATGTGTACTAGGTTTTATTGGTTGTATTTAATGCATGAGTAAATTCTAATGATCCCATGTTAGGAGCTTCTTAGCCGGCTCGACATAGGAGTGAAGTAGGCACTCATAGGATTGGGGAGTTAAGTACGCCACCCCATGAATGGTATTAAGGAATACAATCCGTCATCCACGCAACTATAACAAGTAATTAATGTGTAAAAGATATCTAGGGAGTAGTGAAGTCTAAGTAAACACATTTCTCCACTTATTGCTCACAACCTTAGTTTAATTTAGTTTTATTTTCATTTTTATTGTTTTATTTTAATTGCATATTTAGTATTGGGTTAGTTGACTAGCAACTAATTCCGCCCAAATCCTTCAAACCCGAGATTTTTACTTGCTTTCATAAAAATATAAAAAATACAAAATGAATCATCTCTCATCTCTAGAACTAGTAATTAGGTTTTCTAATCCTAGCGACACTATTCCTAGCTGAACGATCAATCCCCCGGTACTTGTCACTATACTATACTACAACGATCAGGTACACTGCCTGGTGGGGGTTGTAAGCTTCTCAAGATCCCTTGAGAGGTAAAGCCTGGTGCAATCCCTACGCTACCAATTTTTTGGCGCCGCAGCCCGGGGAATAGTTATTGTCTAGGTTAGAATCTCTTTTTATTAGGTCTACTTGCTAGATTCCTTTCTAGTAAGATTTTATTTTTATTTTTAGGTTCTCTTTAGTCTATCTTATTTCTTTGTGTTTTTGTTCGTAACTTTTCACCACCCGACATCATGGACGATGGGAACATCTTTGAACCCGTCATCCCACCACAACAAAACCCACCACTAGAACCTCTTAGGCCCCGAACCTTATGAGAGTATTCCCGACCTAGCCACTAAGGCTACCGAAACACCATTGAGCTCACCGGAGCCAATGTGACCCCCTTGCGATCCGACACCATCCGGTTGGTGCAAAACGGATGTGCATTCCATGGACTTCGTTCCGAAGATCCAAATCAACATCTTAAGGACTTCCTAAAAATCGTAGATTCCATAGACCTAGATGTTGTAACTAGAGAGACAACCCGATTACGCCTATTCCAATTCTCTCTACGTGATCAAGCTAGTCAATGGCTTGAGCGTTTACCCGCGGGATCCATCACCACATGGGATGATCTCACCACTCGTTTCCTTGCTCAATTTTTCCCACCGGGGAGAACTACTAAGCTTAGAAATAACATCTTGATGTTCCAACAACGTCAAAATGAATCTCTTTATGAAGCATGGACTCGTTTCAAGGACTTACTCCAAAAAGTCCCTCATCATGGCATAGATCTTTGGCTCAAAGTCCAAATCTTCTATGACCATATCGATCTCTCCACGAGGCGAACCATTGACCAATCGGCCGGTGGTAAGCTACGTGATCTAAGTGCGGAACAATCATGGGAACTCAAAGAAGATCTTGCTCTCTATGACAACGAAAGTTGGAATGATCCCCGTGATTTGAACAAAATGGTCAAGGCAATATCTTTGCCTTCGAATAACTCTAGCACTTCCGACCGTAGGATCATGGAACTTGAAGGTCGAGTCAAGTCTCTCATGAAATCTTACGAAGCTCAAAAGCCTTCAAGCAAAGTAAGTAGAATCGCTTCTACATGTAAATTGTGTAATGGCCCTCACGAAACTCATAACTGCATGGAGCTTCCAAAACGTGCTTATAACGAATTAACATCATCACACGTTGGTCGAGGCCCTCGAACTTCTGATGAGGCCTATGAGGCATGGAAGGATAAACCTAATTTCAGAGGGTACCAAACGCGGAGCATATCCTTCAATGACTCCTCACCACTCAAATGGTCCGAGCATTTTCCATCACAGAGCACTCCTAGGCAAAGCTGTGAAGATGCCTTGCGAAAATTCATTCTATCTCAAGAATTACAGCTCTCTACGCTCGAGGCTAAATTTAGACAACAACAGGCCGATATGAATAACAAGATTTGTAATCTGTTAACTGCTATCAAAGAGCACGCTGTTAATAAACTAATTCACGTTGATGAGGTCAAATCTGTTACCATCATGAGTCCGCCAACCTCTCCGGTGAAAATAAAAAGTCCTAGTAAGCTATTCAAACATCTATCACCAAAAGTAAAAGAACCTGTCAACCCCCTAGGACCAATCCATTTCGTAAATACCATCACCACGATATCTGCTCCTACACCTAACCTGAACCAACAACAAACTGAAAATATTGGTCATACAGCTAAAGATGAGACCTCAAGGGTGGACCACGATTTGGCCAGAAGCCCTACCAACTCATCCGAGCAGTGCGCCGCGTAGGCATCTAGCAAATCGGATGAAGGGAAAGAGAGATCAGAAGAGCATACAAGAAATCCAGCCATTTTGGGTAAATCTATTATAGAGGAACCCGAGAGAAAAATGGAGGATGTTACTAGTAGGAGTAGCGATAGGACTGAGAAAAGCAACCCTAAAGTTTTCAAGATCTCCTGCACCATTAAGGGAAAGCTCTTAACCGATAGTCATATAGATCCTAGCTTCCCAGTCAACATAATCCCCCTTTCCCTATACCACGAAGCCTTCCCAGAACGCATAGTGTGCAACAGAGTCGATAATGCAAGGGTAATAAGAAATCCTTCAATTATGATTGGAGAACTTGTTTATAATACTGACCTCACCGTGGTCGATGACGTGGACCCTCTCATCAATCGAACATTAACCAACCTTGTTCTTGGGAAACTATTTATCAATGAATCAGGAGTAATCCTTGATGAGAAGGATGGTAGTGCATTGTTCATCAATGGTGTTAAGAAGGTGATTTTTCGTAGGGGTAATGAGGAGGTGTACGAGTATCGTCCTTCCCTTGAGGGGAATCTATATGGATCAAAGGATGGAGAATCGGGGAAGATAAGGAGGCGTGATCCGAATAATCTCAAAATTCCCCGCATGATCGGTCATAAGTACTTCGATAACGTCTACATTAACGTATTTCTGCCTAAGAATTTTATATCCCTATTCCATTATAACAATATCTACAGATGGGGAATGATTTACAAAGGAGAGAATGTGGTTGGTAGAGATCATGAAATCCGGGTGTTTGTAGGAAATATGGCATTCACTATGGAATTTACGATTGTGGACAACATCGAAGACTATGTCGACCCGAGGTTATCACAAGTCGTTTTTGGAGCACCCTTTTGTGAAATCACTAATTTGATAGTCGATGACCGGAACGGGATCATGACCTTCGCTGATGGAATTAGGAGGGTTTCATACCAAACACCGTACAAGAGAAGATATCTCAAGGAAATCGATGTGACGGGGCTTGATAGGATAAGTTCCCAACTTATTTTGTGTGATGAAGATGTTCGGAGAGGGTGTAAGAACACTTCTGATTTATCATGTGGATTCTTTAAGGATGTTAGTAAACTTGGGTCTAAGTATCGTAAAGATGTCTTTGAGTTCGAGGACCCGAAATACCTGCACTATGAAAGCGATACCGGTGTAGGAGACGAACTAGAGAGTGAAACCAACGATGAGGTTACGTAGTAACCCATGACCTTGAGTCTAGCTACAAGACTCGTAAATAAAGAAAAGCGCTTCTTGGGAGGCAACCCATGCTTTGTGTGATTTTATTTTGTTTGTTTGTTATTTGCTTCCGTATGCATGCTTTATTTTTATTGTTGGTAGATCATGTTTCTAAACTAAAAAGTGGAAATACTGGTGTTGTCGTTTTGATAGTATAGTTTTAAACCGAAGAAATGCTTAGGAAAGTATTTCCCCGGGTCGTGTCCCAACGAAGGTGTGAATGGAATTTCGAATTCCCAATTTGTGAAACGTGTCGTGAAAACGGTAAAAAGTGATTTTGATGAGATTACACTAATGAAAAAAGTAAATGAAGCACAAATAACTAACTAAGCACGTAAATCAACTAAACAAACTTAAAACGTAACGTAGAATCGAAAACGTAAAATAAACGTTAACGTACGAAATAAAACGCGACTTTTAAGCTACACGACTCCTACGGACTTGGAAATAATTTTTAAAAGTTAAAAATGATAAATGAAAATTTTGAGAAAAAGAAAAATCTTTTTTTGACTTTTTATTTATTTATTATGAATTAAAAACTAATTAACTAATTAAAAATTAAAAGAAAATGAAAATAAGGTGAGAAAAATGAAAAATAAATTTTGAAAATTATAAAATAACTAAAAAGAAATTTTAAAACTAAAAACTAATTTTTTTGCCTTTTTATGTAATTTATGGAAATTAAAAACTATTAAATCTAATTAAAAATTCAAAATAAATTCAAAATAAATGAGAAAAATGCAAAATAAATTTCTAAAATTCTAAAATAAATGAAAATAAATTTCTAAAATATTTTTGGACTTTTCTTGACTTTTTCTGATTTTTTTGGATTTTTTTAGTAATTAAAAAGTATTTAAAATTGATTAAAAATGAAAATAAAATAAGAAAAATAGCAAATGAACTCGGAAAAATTTGAAAAAATTACAGAAAATCTAAAATATTAAAATGAGCTTGGGAAAAAATTTTGAAACTGAAATAAGCTATAAAAGTGCTGAAAAGCTTGAAAACTGCTTATTTGGAGTGCTTATTAATAAGCACTTTGACCCTACTTTGACCAAATTTTAACCAAGTGAATTTAGGACTCACATAAGCTAAATGGAACAGTGATAAGACCATAAGATAGCTCAGAACACAGAAATTGGACAAAAAGGTACAATAAGCTATAGTACGAATAAGCAATGAACGAAACAGAATAAGCAATGGGTCCAAAACAGTTAAACAAACAATTATAAGCACAAATTAACTAAGAAGAACCAACAATCTCAGAATTCAAGCTCAAACTCACATCAGCAGGCCTAAAACTTGAAAACAGATTCTAGGCTTGATCCAACCAACTAGACAAGGCAATTCAGCAGTGTAAATAAGCTGTAAAAGGTGAGCTATTGGGGCGAAGCACTGTCTATCAATCTGAGATTCCAAAACAACCAATGATACTTACTCTAAGACTATATAGCTAACCTAAATGATTCCTAGAAATTCTAATGAAACTGATGGTGCAGGGTACTCTTGTGCTCAAACAGACAAGTTCAATAAGCTATTCCAATAAGCAAAAGAGTTTCAAATCAACTTTTTCTTTTTGAAATATGTTCACTAAGTGCTAAACTTCTAAAATCAACAAGCCAAAGGTATTTCCTCTAACTAACAAAACCCACAAGTACTCTCAAAGTTGTGACCCAAAATCTGAGTTCACATTTTTGTTTGACTTTTGAATTGCTCACTGATTTTGACTTAATTGAGATTCTAAGGCTCAATCCTGATTATAACTGTTATATTTAACTTGTTTAACAACTAATTATCCTAAGTGTACCTAGTATCTACCTAGATTCAAGTTTGCAGCAACTAGGACTCCTAAATGAACACAGAATTTAGCTAAGAAGAGAATTTTGAATTTTAGCTTGTTACCTACCAAATTTGTGCGTAATCTTCTTATTTGCCATTACTATAAACTAACTCAATTACTTCTGCAGCCTACAACACCTCCAAACTCAGCAACTATTCTATATCCAAACACCCTCGTAACTGCTAGTTAATACCACGACAGTCAACTAAAAACTAATAAACAAATAGATAGCAAACAAACTAGATGCAGAAACTATAAGTAATGCAAAGTAAATCAGCAAATAGCAACAATAAACTACAAAAAAAAAAAAAAAAAAAAAAAAAAAAAAAAAAAAAATACAATGAAGAATAGATCAAGGATGAATGAAACTGTAAATGAGATTGAAACTTACAATTACCCCTCAGCCAAACAGAGGAGTGTTTCCAACACAGCCTGTCTCTAAGACAGGCCAAACGCACCTTATGGCTGCCTCTATTCTCCACAAATAAGCTGAGCTTATTTCAATAAGCTCCAATCAGTTGACCACAAATTTAACCAACCACAAAATAGTATTTAAACTAAAACAAGCTTATGAAATCTAAGAAATGGTTTAAGGAAACTTAAAAGAAACAGAATATAAATTTGCAGATTGAAATTGAATGAAAATGAAAATTGGATTTATATTAAAATTGAAGAGAGTACAATTTGAAATTTAGAATTACAATATGAAAAACTAAATTAACATTACTCCTACTCCTAAAATTACCCCTAATCTAACCTAAAAATCTAACAAGTAACAATGATGTGAGGAGGTGCTATTTATAACCACTGAGGTGAGGTGAGTCCAGGTTGCCATGTCACGGATCCGTGTGCATCTGTGTTTCTTTAGAGTCTCTGATAGCCGTTGATCATCTAACATCACTCCTTATTTAATCCACACCCTTGGATTGATTTATATGACAAGACCTATCCTCCGTATTCCTTGTAATTGGCCCACGTGTCCTCCTCTGACGCTCCCTGACTTGTCAGACCTTCTAGAAGCCCTCATGATTGGGTAATTATTACCCAAGTGGGGTAATTTGGAGGAGGGGTAATTCTAGGGTTCATTGAATAGTAAATATCTGGGTATAAGAATGAAATTGGGGGGGGGGATAATTTTTGGGGTGTTTGTTTGTTTTATTAATTGTGTGCGTTGACCGGGTCTTGGGTTATTTGACCGAGGTTAAGGGGTGTGGGCTGGTTAAATAAAGGGGATTGGGCTTTGTGGTATTTTTGGGCTAAAGTATTTTTTTTTTTTGTATCAGGTTTAGGTTTAATGTATTTAGATGAGTGAAATTTGACAAGGACCAATATTGCACAATTAGAAAATTCAGGGACCAATTCTGTATTTTATCAAAACTTTCTTCAAAGGGTTTATTTGGTAACTTTCTGAATTATGGATTACCGAGCTTGACTTTTCTTCCAATATTTCTTTAAAGGATCTCTTTTGTCAATTTCTGAAAGTACAGGGACTCGAATCGTCAATTCTTCAAATTTCAACCAGGGACTAATTTTGTAATTTTCTGAATCTCTATAGACTTCAAATGATAATTTGAGCTTTTCTTGATCATTTTGCTTCCCCGGCTCCGGCTTTTGACACTTTCCATTCTCGTGCTCGTTTTTGTCGGTTTTGGCATCGTTTTTTGTTCATTTTTCTCATATCCGTACCTGCACATACACAAATACAAAAACATGCATTCTCTTGACATTTTTGGTTAGTATTTGGTATTTTTGGTCTGAAATAAGGCCTGAAAAGGATGAGTGAATAAGCACTCATCAAATACTTTACTTCGTTTTTTTCGCCTAGTCTTAACTCCACCTAAAGGTATTTTTGCAAAAGATAAGTGTAAGGGGAAACCCCAAATATGTTTTTAAGAAACAAACCGATCATGATTCTCCACAATATTAAGTGAAAATGTATATTCGTATTTGTTAGAGTCAAATGCTTGTATTGAGTCATAATGAAGTTTTGCAGGATTTTCCAGGAAGTAGGACCAAGTTTTTCTAGAAATTTTCCGGAAACTTAACATAAGAATTTCTGCAGGTCACTTCTGACGGCGTCATGAGCTTGCCCTTGACGGCGTCACGTGTAAAAATCTGGAAATTTTACCAGTTTTGTTTTTCTAACGGAGTTTTAAAGTTTTTGTTGAATTATTAAGTTTTATAATCTCCAGGAAATCTGCAAACTTCATTCCACAATCATTATATCTTACTTTGTTTTCTAGGATCTAGTAACTTATGTAGATTGCCGCCGATTTTATGGGAGGTTGCTTTGTCTGTTTTCTCAGGATTTACAGGTTATGTATGACAAGAAGATGATTATTTTTCTGGAAGGGAAGCTTTGATTGTTCATTTTCTTGGAGGAAGATCTAACCTGGCCACCTTATTATCCATACCGAGCGAATCAGGGGAGTATTTGATTTCATTCTTTTTACTTATTTCACTTTTACATTCTTTACTTGAACATTGGGGACAATGTTCATCTTAAGTGTAAAGGGAGGGTAAAATGATGATACCTTACAAATACACTTTCGCTTGAGTTTGTTTGTTTGATGGTAGATGTGTAATAAAACTATGAGAAATACTTGTTAGTGCAATTTTAGAGCCAAATTTAAAATTTTTTACAATATTTAGGAGTGAAACTTTAGCCATAGCAAGCGTCTCATGGATAGGAGATTGTATGACTAGCACATAACCGTATCATTCAGAAAAATTTTCCACCCAAATATGTGAGGTTCGCCTTTAGATTTGATAGGAAAAGCATTTACTATTAGTGCTTATGAGTGTACCGGTAGCATTTAGATTCTAGAACTTGCGTTAGTGATGCATCCCGAGACCGCTAGTGAGACTACATTCGTGTAGTAGGATTTACTACATGATAAGAGGCATTAGGATCACCCTTGTGTTAAACCCGTTTCATAATTACTTGACCATTTAAGTCATATTACTTGGCTAGTTAAGTCAACTAATTTTTCCCACACCCTTAGCGTTGTACTCATTTTTAGTACACGAAACCCCTAGTACACCCCTCCGAGCCTATCTTTTCATTTCTAACTTTAAGCATCTTACTTAAAGGAAGAATTTGTTACACCCCACTTAAATGTACAACCAAATCGCCTTAGCCTTCCGTGTATGCACTCATTTTTAGTGCATTATTGTTGTTTGTTAAACCCTAAATTAACTATCTAATTGATTACATGGTTGCTAAGTCGAGTCATATCCTTGTACATATTGTTTTGGGACGATTAAAACTCATGGGTAAAGTACTTATTTTATGGAGTAATGGGGAAGAGCATCATATATTACCCCCATAGGTGCGTTAATCTTAAAAGTACTCCAAGTGTTTTGATTTTCTTAATTCGAGTCATTAGATTAGTTTATTGTAAAGTATGTAAAAATTCAAGTGTACGGGGAATTTTCATTCCCTATGATGTATTATTTTGGATGGTAGGATAAGAGTGTATGCAAAAAAAAAAAAAAAAAAAAAAAAAAAAAAAAAAAAAATCGAAAAAATCAGGAAAAAAAAAATAGAAAAAGAAAAGAGAAAAAAACATACGGACTACCATCCCTTTTTATTCTATGTTCATTTTATGTTTTTGTTATTTTTCATTTATTAGCTTAAGTCGAGTCTAGTCTTGGCTTAGCAACGCCATATTGTACATGTAATTAACCAAGATTGTTAACTCGCCACCAGTAAAGACTGCCTATATCCAACAAAACCGTGTATTTCATATCCCTACACCTAACGTTAGAACCCTTTAAAAGTCCTCTTTGATAGTTTATCATAGGTGCTTACGCCATGTGGTGGAGGTTTGATCCTTTCCCAAGCCTATGGTAATCTATTGTGCTATGACAGGTAGTGAGAGATATCTTCCGTTTCCATATTGTACTTTATACTTTATTACACCCAAGAGATGTGAGTATCTAAACACTATTTGTGAGGTGCTAGCGTATGACCTCCGTGCTTGTCTATTGGTCTTTAGTGGAACGATTATTTGTTGTAATTACTTTTATATTAGTGTTAAATGACCCCTAACTTGTATTTAGATTAGAATAAAAGCGCATTTGCTTGAGGACAAGCAAATCTCAAGTGTAAGGGTATATGATGAGGCGAAAAATGAACCACTTTTAGGGGGTCATTTAAGCACGGAATTGAATTTATTTGATCAAATATTGCCCTAAATCGTTCCTTTTGTGATTTTAGGTACTTTGGGAGTGAAATCTGGAAAATGAAGCAATTCGGACGTTTTTGGAGTATAAAAGTGAAGAAAACGCCAAAGACTTAATTTTCCAAGCTGGGAACAGTGTGTGACGGTGTCAAGAGTAAGAAGTTGAGGGCGTCAAGAGTAAAGATCATGACGACCCAAAACAGAAATGAAGGCGTCACAAAGAAGAGCGTCAAGAGTTAAATGTGTGACGGCCTGGAAAAGTGGATAACATGACGGCGTCAGATGTAGATCAAGGCAGTCCGAGAATTATTTTGGCGGCGAGATGACGGCGTCACAAAGTTGTTCTTGACGCCGTCAGCCTCTATTTTCTATATATAGTTTTCTAATTTTCATTCATTAAAAGGAACAAGTTTGGAGAAACCCTAAGGCCGAACCATATACGTATTTTACAGCTTTTTCAGGGGTTTTCAGCCCTTGAACCCTTACATGTGCTATTGAGATAAGTATTCTTTTAATTCAATCAATATGTCTATGTGTAGGTTGTCTATATCTTGTGCTTGTCTTGATTCCACCATGTTAGGCTAGATTTATCTTGTGTTTGCTTAGATCTAATGAAACCTAGATGTTGATTATGTGTTGATTACTTGTTTATGGTTGTATTGGATGAATGATTTCAATGTTAGGCTTAAGAAAACTGGCAGATCTCCAATTGGTAACATGCTTGAACGTCTTAGGAAACATGAACCGATGTGTACTAGGTTTTATTGGTTGTATTTAATGCATGAGTAAATTCTAATGATCCCATGTTAGGAGCTTCTTAGCCGGCTCGACATAGGAGTGAAGTAGGCACTCATAGGATTGGGGAGTTAAGTACACCACCCCATGAATGGTATTAAGGAATACAATCCGTCATCTACGTAACTATAACAAGTAATTAACGTGTAAAAGATATCTAGGGAGTAGTGAAATCTAAGTAAACACATTTCTCCACTTATTGCTCACAACCTTAGTTTAATTTAGTTTTATTTTCATTTTTAGTATTTTATTTTGATTGCATCTTTAGTATTGGGTTAGTTGACTAGCAACTAATTGCGCCCAAATCCTTCAAACCCGAGATTTTTACTTGGTTTCATAAAAATATAAAAAATACAAAAAGAATCATCTCTCATCTCTAGAACTAGTAATTAGGTTTTCTAATCCTAGCGACACTATTCCTAGCTGAACGATCAATCCCCCGGTACTTGTCACTATACTATACTATAACGATCAGGTACACTGCCCGGTGGGGGTTGTAAGCTTCTCAAGATCCCTTGAGAGGTAAAGCCTGGTGCAATCCCTACGCATCAATTAGTATCTTTCATCATTTGTGGTTGTAATCTGTTTCTAAGTACTCATTTTAGCTTAACTTATCATAATAAGTAGTTGTGAATCAGGTTCATAAGCCCTAGCACCCATTTGATTTAAAAAACACAAAACAGACTACTAATAAGGTGTGTTTGGATCAGTGGAATTCAAGGGGTTGTGGTGTTTCATTGTTGCTTTTTTTTGTTCATTAAAGTCACTTAGGATATAAATAGCTCAGAACAACAACAAAAACCAAGGTTCATTTATAGAAAAGTCAAAATCAAGTGTTAATAGGCCTAGATTACCCTCTGTGTTGGATTAAGAGTGGCTTATGCCCCAAATCCATTCACTTGTGAGTGGTTTAGTTCAATTTAGTCTTATATTAGCTTAATTCATCAATTTTAATCAGAAAATCAGAATCAAAGTTCATCTTAGTCAACCTTTTACAAAATCTTAAAAAGTCAAAATTGCATACTTAGGCAGAAAACCAAATTTTCAAGGATTTTTATAGAATTTTGTGAATTTATTCAGGCTTTGAAACTTTCTGAGGTTAAAACCTACCACCTCAGCTTCAAGAATCTAGGTCTAGCTTATTTGTGGGATTTTTATTATAGCTTGTGCATCAGCTTATTTCAACCTGCAGGGCAAGAACATTGCCCTGTGCACAGGTTTTGAGCAAAACTCCCAAGCCCTTAGATACTTCATTAGTGGGACCCACCTCTGACTTATTGGCTTTTTGGAAAGCCATACAACCCATCTTGATACCTCAGTGCTTATTTTCCACTTTTTAGCTTATTTGATAGGGCTGCAAGCCCCATCAAGTTTGGCCATTGTCTGAGTCAACACTGAGAACTCAGTGTAAGTCCCCAACTTCATAGCCTCACCTAGTGTTCATTAGTAAGCCATAGGATTAGCTTATTGGCTTATTTTGTAGCTTATCAGTCCCTTTATAAGTTTCAAGTTTAAGTTTGGACCCTAGATCACTTTTGTGGACCCCATAGAGGTCCAAATCCTCTCATCTCAGGCCTGTTTTGGCCTATTGGCTTTATAAGTGCTTATTTGTTCATAGCTGCTTATCCAGAGTGCTTATTTGTGCTTTTAGTCTTATTTCAAGTTGGTATACATGTGTGATAGCTTATTTGATCATTTGAATAACTTTTCACCAAATCACAAGTCCTAATAAGCTCTTAAGTCAACTGTTAAACACTTGGGGGTGCACACTGCTTATTTTTAAGCTAAAACAAAAGTTGTTTCACAAAAGCTTCTTGTTTTCATCTTATTTTTAGCTGTCAAAAAGAAAAACTCAAAAAAACCAAATATAAAATTAGTGATAGCTTCTATTTAATAGATTCTATCTTTTTCATTTTTCATTTCAGCTTATTAATAAGCACTTATTCATTTTTATAATTTTCTTAATTTCCTTTTACCTTTAAGTAGTTATAATAATTTTCTTAGATTTTTCCTAAACAGTCTACTATTTATTAGAATTAAAAGTAGTTTAAATAATTAAATAGGTAATATTAGTAATTAAATAGTTTTCTTTAATTTTAATTAACAACAGTAGAATTTTATATTTTCCCTAGGTTTTATAAATTAGTTAAAACTTTTAAAAAAATAGTTTCATAATTTCTACTGTAATGAGTCTAGCTTTGTCTAGAATTCTATCTCCCACGTGAGTACTTCTCAGCTTTGTCTGTTCGCATATCCCACCCACCAAAAAAATTTCCATCTTCTTCAATCAATTTCAATATAATCCACAATAGTCAACACACTGCATAATCATTTTTAGCATGGCTCCTTCACCAGATTTATGTCTAGTTGGTAAAATTTTTGCAGACAACCGTACTTTCAGTCGAGATATCGTATCCTCCATAGTTAAAAGCGCTTGGCGTACTCGATCATTAACCTCGATCCATCCATGGGAAAATAACCACTTTATATTTACTTTCTCTGAAGAACACGATGTGCAAAGGATACTTCATGATTCCCCGTGGCTCATTAAAGGTTATTGCCTCATTTTACGGCCATGGAACCCTAATGTAAATATTACCGAAATTGATTTCGCACATGAAGCCTTTTGGGTGCAAGCTCATGGACTGCCATTTGGAAAATTAACAAGAGCATATGCAACAGAAATCGCCCCAAAAGTTGGTACTCTAGTAGATGTGGATTGTGACGCTGAGGGGTTTCAGTTTGATAAAAGTTACCTGCGTTTTCAAGTCAAAGTCAATCTTCGACAACCTCTTTGTCCGGGTTTTTCTTTACAACGGGATGGTAAGGAACCTCTACACATTAATTTCAAATATGAGAAGTTAGGAGACTTTTGTTATTCTTGTGGTAGACTAGGCCATGATATACATTCATGTGGGTATGACCGGGACGAAGCCATATCTCGCGTTGGGGCTGGGCTACGTGCGCTTTCAGCAAAGCGTCCTGTTGCCTCTTTGAGAATCCAACCGCCTATCCATCAAACTCCGGGACAACCCTCAACCCCTCATAACCTTAAGGATAAAGTGTCAAATGACACTAGTAACCAGCCACTACCAACATCATCTACTGACCCCATACAAATCACTTCCCATGAACTTGTATCTCATATTACTTCATCCTCATTTATTGGTCTGCAGGACCTACACACAACACATGCTCAGACACCATCAATGTGAACTTTAAACAAACTAATCCTGTACAAAACTTTAGTACCACAACTATACCAAAAAATATATGGCGTAACCCGATTTATATGCCTAATTATTTTGTAACGGATTGCAGATGGCATAAACATAATCGAGGAGAATTTATCAAAACTATCTGTTAAAAGGAAATCACATGTCTCCCCGCCTAGCCCACCTGCAAAAAAAAGAAGCAAACAACAACCAAACATTCAATCAGTAACACATAGCCCAACTACCCAGTCTGTTAAACCGATTGTCCTTTCTCGCTCAAGTAGGAATTTTCGTAAATTTAGAAGCCCCAAAAGCATGCCTATGGATGCTTCTCTTTCTGAAGAAACTTGGTTAAATAACCTGGTAGAAGTTCCTGTTGAAATCATGTCCGGTGATGATTCATCTGTTCCGAATGTGGGTGTGGTGGCTGCCCCGGACCAGCCACACGTGTCATGCTAGTCCTATCATGGAACTGTCAGGGAGTTGGGCGACCCCTGACAGTTTCGAACTTGCGAGAGCTTTGTCGAGCTCATCGCCCGGATGTAGTTTTTTTAATGGAAACAAAGAATAAAGAGAGATATTTAGAATCTTTACGCCGTTCGCTCTCTTTTACTGGTTTCTTTTATGTCAATCCAATAGGACATTCAAGAGGTTTAGCTTTATGGTGGAAAGATAACATCACTCTAAAGATTGTTAATGGTAACAAAAACATTATTTTTGTAGATGGGACTAGTACGGCCCCCTCTATCTCATGGCGAGCATGTTTCATCTATTGTCCACATAATCGTCGTGATAGGAAACTTCTTTGGCAGTATATTTCACATCTTGCATTATCAGCTACTTGTCCTTTTCTTGTTATAGGTGACTTTAATTTAATTGGGGATGTTGCTGATAAGCAGGGTGGCTCTTCAAATACTAGTAGCTGAATTGAGGAGTTTTAGTCGTTTCTTTCAACATCAGAATTGTTCGAACTTCCTTTTAAAGGCCTGAACTATACATGGGACAACAATAGGGCTGATGATGCTAACATACGTGAACGAATTGATCGAGCTCTTGCCAATGAAACGCTCCTTGTTGCTTGCCCATCCCAGACACTTACTCATTACCCCATAATTGGAAGTGATCATGCTCCTCTTTTGTACAATACATGCCCAACACAGAAAAAGAGGCGGAAAGGTTTCCGTTTTGAGTCCATGTGGATGTTAGAATCTGGTTGTGAGGAAACTATTCAAAATGCATGGTCTGATGCCTCTTCATCTAATCTTATTGCTAGCCTTGAAAAGAATCTCGCTCATTGTGCTAAGGATCTTACTTCTTGGAGTCGCAAGCATTTTCAAAACAACAGGAAGGTCATTGAGGAGCTTACAAATGAGTTGAGGCTTGTCCAATTAGCAACACCAACAGCTGCTAAAAATGTTAGACAAAGATTTTTGCAAAGAAAATTAGAAGAAACATGGCGTAAAGAAGAAATGTTTTGGCACCAACGTTCAAGAGTGAATTGGATTAAATTCGGTGACCAGAACACCCGTTTTTTCCACCTGTCAACAATACACAGGAGCCAACGTAATGCAATCACTATGTTAAAAAATGAAGGCGGTCAATGGATAGATGACCCGATAGCCCTTAACACATTGATTCTAAATCATTTTACGTCCATTTACACATCCGTTGGTATTAGGGATTTTGGCGATATATTGGATGTAATTCAGCCCGTAGTCACAGAGCATATGAACTCCTCTTTGCAAGATACAGTTGATGACTATGAAATTATTCAACTCGGTCATTGGATTCTAGCATGCTTATCTTCATACGAGCTGGAATTTTTGATTAATGGAGAATCAATAGGCAACATTCGACCTACTCGGGGTATAAGACAAGGTGACCCTCTTTCTCCATATTTGTTCATTATTATTGCTGATGTTTTATCTCGTATGGTCTCAAAAGCTGTGGAAAACTCTCTCATTTCTGGTATAAAAATGGCAAGGACTTGTCCGGTCGTTTCTCTTTTTTTTTGCCGACAATTCATTATTCTTTTTGAAAGCAGATCCATCTGAATGTCAAAATCTTGTGAACATTTTAACTCGGTATTGTACTGCTTCTGGGCAAAACATTAACTTCACAAAGTCTTCTGCACTTTTCTCTCCTAATTGTCCAGAAGACCTACAACAACATCTATGTGGCCTGTTGAATGTTCATCGCATGGATCCAAAAGCACGATATCTAGGACTGCCTTCTGTTATTGGGCAAAATAAAAATGAATTATTTTCTTTTATCCTAGATAAAATGCTCCATAAGATGCAAGGGTGGAAACAAAAACTCCTCTCACAAGCAGGTCGTGAGATTCTTATCAAATCGGTCATTCAAGCCATTCCATCATATGCCATGCAATGTTATTTTTTGCCGAAAGGTTTTCTCGACAAGCTTCTTACTCACATCCGTAGATTCTTCTGGCATGGAGATGCACATGGTAAGCATATTCACTGGTTAAGCTGGGAAAGTCTTTCAAAATCAAAAGATGAGGGGGGGCTAGGCTTCAGAGACTTACAATCTTTTAATCTTGCATTGCTAGCAAAACAAGGTTGGAGGCTATTAATCAACCCTGGATCCTTTTGGGCCCGCATCCTTAAAGGTTTATATTTTCCAAAGGAAAATTTTCTAACGGCTAGTAAGGGATCTCACCCTTCTTGGTTATGGCAAAGTCTCCTCCATGGTCGGGATATCCTTCTTCAAGGTATCCGATGGTAGGTTGGAAATGGTAAAAAAAATTCTTTTTGGTCACAAAAGTGGGTTCCTTATAATTCTGATTTTTACATTCGTGAGCCCCGGGGTCCTTTCTCTAACGTTTCAAAAGTTTCTGATTTCATTGTTGACGGGGAATGGGATTATTGTAAATTGCAGTACCATCTTTTTCCTAGATAGGCTGACTTTGTTTCACAAATTCCCATTTCTAACAGGGGCGCAGAAGACAAGCTTGTTTGGCATTATGACAATAAGGGTAATTACACGGTTCGCTCGGGATATCGACTAGCCCTTCTTATGAAAGATAAGGAGATGAATTATGCTTCTTCATCCTCTAATCCTACAGGGTCTGCTCGTACTAAATTCCTGTCCACATTTGCCTCTGTGGCATGGTCTATATGGAAGGCTCGTAACCGTTTTATTTTTGAGCAATCGGTTCTAAATCCTCCTCAAGTTATCACGGAAGCCCAAGTTAATGATCGTGATTTCGAGAGAACGCATTCCTTTGATCCTACCACAGATTCCTTTGATCCTACCACAGATTTATCCGAGATTAGTGGTGTTTCGCAAGAAAGTTCACCTAAGTGGATCCCCCCCACTTCAAATTTAGTGAAGCTTAATTGCGACGCCTCTTTTAATGCTCCGAATGCTGCTTCAGGTATTGTTGCCCGTAACTCAGAAGGATCATTGCTTTTTTGTTTTGGAAAGAAATGGCGGTGTGATTCTGTTCTTGCTGCTGAACTTCATGCCATTCGTTCAGCATGTGTTGTTGCTGCAGACAAAGGATGGTTTAATGCCGTAATTGAATCGGATTCTCAAGCAGCAATATCTCTTGCTACAACAGAGAATGTCCCTCCTTGGGCGCTTTTGGCTATTGTTATGGACATTCGTTCCTGGATATCTCATATGAAGTTCCAGCTTTTATGGACGTCACGCAAGTGTAACCGTGTGGCACATCATGTTGCAAAGATGGCGTTTACTTCTCCCGTTAACATCATGTGGGATACAAACTTTCCAGTCGAAATTACCTCTTTTGCGAGGAGTGATATTACTTGATGTTTCTAGCTTCGGCTATTGTTCAAAAAAAAAAAAAAAAAAAAAAAAAGTTCTACTGTTAATTTCCAATTTTCCTATTTAATTTAGTTAAATTAGATTTAAATTAATTAATAAGTAATTAATTAGTAAATTAGCCTAAATATAATTTTTAGTAACTTTTTATAATTTTTTAGGATTCCTGTGATGGTTAGTTAGTTTATAAATTTTTCAATAATTTTCTAAGTCATTTAGATATTATTAATAATTTAAAATAGTTTAATTAGTTTAATTAATATAATTAGTTTTTAATTAATAGAAAACTCATAAAAAGACAAAAATACTTATTTTTATTTTTTATACTTTCTTCAAGTTCAATTTAAGGTTTAGAAATTATTTTTACAAGTTTTTAGTTTAATTTGTAATCCTTACCATTTTTAGTTAATTTAAATTAGGTTTAAATTTGATTTTAAATAGTTTTAATTAATTAATTAGTATTTAAATATTAAAATAATCATTTTTATAATTTCATTTTCATTTTAAATTTTCTTTTAATTTTAAGTTTTTAAAAGTTTCACTTGCACCCCCTTTAGTTTGTAATTTGTTAAAACCCACTTTTCTGTCTGTTATCTGATTTCCCAATTTGTGCTTTTGTGATTATATCTGTATATCTGTTATTGTTTATGTCATTCCATATTGTTCAAATACCAAGCAATCCGTAGTATAATCATTCCCCAATCATCTTGGTTACTGTCCTCAGCGCCACTTATTCCACAAACGTTTAAAAATACAATTTCAATCTCGTTGAGACTTAACGACCCAGGGATTTCCCTGTACTTCCACGGATTATAAACACTTGACTCTCCTCTCCCAGGTGGGCCTATCAACTGCACCAGGTTGACTGGTTGGTTTGGGAGGAGTCAGTTCCAAACTTAGTATCCATTGTTTATCACTTTTGATTATATTTGCTAATTGTAAAGGGTCGAAGATTCAATTGGTATTTTATAATTTTCAATATATGTCTATGTATATTTATCAATTGAATTGAGAAATCGATTTTGTAACTAATAAACAATATAGTTTGAACATTACAACTAGTCCTTGAGTTTGCTAACGCTTGTTCAAAGATTAGTAGACATAAGTCTTGAATCATCATTGTTAACTCATGAAATGTTATTTTGACGAAAACGAATAACCATTGGTTGAAGTTACTTCATCTATGAGATCATCATCATTAACCATCACTAAGTTATAAAGATTATCCAAGTAATCATATTTCTCCAATATTTGAATTACATTATAGTTTGCATAATTATCTAAAATGCTTTCTAAACGCATCTTGATCAGTTAATCGATATACATGAATAATCTCAGTCCTTGTGGAACGACCTGGCCGTACAAAAACTCTTTACTATATAACGAGGGTTATACTTTTACCCATGTGTTTTGAATTAAGAAAATGTGTCTAATGGATATGAATGACTAAACTAAATGAACTTCTTTTTAATAGAAATCCTTCAATGAAGATCACAAGCTCCCTAAGCTTGTTGTGATAGATCTTCATGTATGTATAATGGTGGTGGATGAAGATCACTTCAGTAGATAAGGATGCAAGATCTCTAAGCTTGCTTTGGAGGATCACTTCGGGAGTATGCTTACAAAAAAATGAAGGCTAGAAGCATTATGATCATATGACAAGAAGGTGTTCTACATGTTTTCCTAATGATCTAAGTGTGTTAGAACTGGTGGAGAGAAAGTATGTGAAAGGTGTGAGAAAATTGTAATAAATGGTTTGCTATTTATAGGCAAAAAGGCCAAAACATGTTTCTGACCCAAGGTTCCCACGGATCCCTTTGAAAAGGGATCCGGCCAGTGTAATCCAAGGAATCCGGCCATCTGGTAGTACCTGTTCGGATTTTGGGTTACAATTCCAGGTTTTGGGTTATGGGTCAGGTCCATGGGTCTTGTGATGTCATGCATGATGTCAAAGACATCTTGGATCATGTGTTATGGACTTTGGGTCATAGGTCATGGACTTTGAGTCACGGGTTTTACCAATTGTGATGTCATGCATGATGTCAAAGACATAAATGCACATGGGTCATGGGTTTTGGGTTATGGACTTTGGTTTATGAGTCATGGATAGTCCATGTCTTTATATTACAAGTTTACATTTAACTAGTATATGTATTTTGTAAATGTAAGTAACTAACATTACTTATAAGTGTTTTATAAAAATGGTTTTGGTTTTGTGTAAACTATTTAACTAATTGTGTTTAATGGTTTATTAGGGGTTTGATCATAACGCAACATAATAAAAATGTACGAACCTATGTTGTAGCATACAAGGACTTGAGTCGTCGAGAGTTGTTGAAAGTATATTGAGACAAAATATGTTTACGAGTAACTTGTACATTTTATGTTATTTATTACAAGTTACATGGTTTGTCATCAATCAAAATAAACGAGGCGATATAAATTAAATATCATAATATTTGCACTAATGAAAACTTCAATTTATCAATGAAAAAAAAAACTAGCTAATTTGGATAATATTCATTTAGGTAAAAAGAATTCTAATTAACCGATTGTCCACAACATTAATGCCATGCTATTGTTTATTAGTCTATCATATTATTAAGTCTCAATCGTATGATTTAAGATTATTTGAGTACTAAATTTTTTTACATATTAAGAGATTAATCTCTACATTTCATCTTTATTTAATTTAATAGATGAGATTAATCTAAAAAAATTAAAAAACCTATTTTTATCATTTTTTTTTCAAATATTAATATTATTCAAACCGTTAATCGTAAGCGAAAAAAATATACTGTAACAACGAGCATTTAATTATCTTCTATAGATAAGCATTTTGATATACTTTTGAATTTTTTTTCGTGTTTTTGACGTTTTTTTTCATTAGTGAAATTTGCATGGAAAGATCATATGTGATTTAATACTAATATCATTACAAATAATATGTGATTTAACGCTAATATCACATGTGAATTACATATCATATATAACTTAATGCTAATATCTCATGTGGATTTATCACACAAATTTCAGTAAAAAAAAAAAAAAAAAAAAAAAAAAAAAAAAAAAAAAAAAAAAAAAACGTGAAAAAACGATTTTATTTTATTTATTTTTTATTTATTTTTGTCGAAAGTATATAAAAGTGTTTGTCTATAAAAAGATAATAAATTTTCGTCGCGATGGTGTAATTATTTTCACTTAACGATTAACGGTTTAAAAAATATTTAAATAATAAAAATATGTGAAATATTAAAATGCTTTTAATCTCAACAATTGATTTCTTTTTATATAAATTATGAAAATAAGTCCCGTAACATGTAAAAAAAGTTTAGTATGCTTAGCCCAGTTTGGATGTCTCATTACCTAAGTTGTGTATATATTCATTCGGTTGAATGAATAAGGTTGAGGGTAATTTTACCAAAGTTTACTGTTAGTGTGAATTATTTTTTGAAACTGAATTAGAAACTACTTACAAATGCTAAAAAGGTTGATATGATTATTATATTTAACTAAGAAATACTTCACTGTTAACTTATCTACGTTTTAACCAAGTTTTCATTGTAATTGCATATAACCTAATATAAGCGTTAGCTCTTGTTTAAAACACAACTTCTTTTAAAGATGAAATACTTAGAAGAAAATGTTATACTTATTAACGTATACTAGACGAGTACTCATGCATAGTAATGAGTTTCATAACGGCAAATAATTTTAATGATAAAAAAAAAATTATAGGTTATAAACGGAAAATAATAAAAGTTTGAGGATTTAGAGATTAAACATAATGTTTTGAAACTCGGTTCGACCTGGGTAATTCTACTGGTTGTGTTGTTTCGGTCGAAAAACGAGTCAATTTAAACCGAGTCACCTGACGGTTTGGATCGAAAAAACGGGTTAAATTAAACCAGGTCAACCTGTCAGGTTTGAAGCGTCCCGGGTCAACCCGATTTTGGATGTGTATTAATAGTTTCATTTTGAAACATGTGTTTTCAATATTTCCTTTTTTAGTTTCAACTTTTCACTTTTTGGTTTTTTGTTTATATATAAGTATAGACTAGGGATGGCAAAAGTACCCGAAACCGACGGGGAAAATCGAAACCCAAACCAGTTGGGTCGGGTTCGGGGGCGGGTTGGCGGATTTGGATATGAGTTTGGGTATAAATAAATTTTTTTAGCCGGGTACGGATTCGGTGACTGGTCCTGGTAATACCCGCCCGATTACCCTTATCCGTACCCGTATCCATTTACACGAAATTATACCCGCTTTATTGATATTATAACTAACTAGAATATATAATTCTATATACAATATATATAATTTCTTTCATTATATTTTTTTATATAATATATAACACATTTTATTTTGTATATGAATTATTTAAAAGCGTTAAACCGTTTGATACATATTTATTTTCTTTAACATTTAAAAATTTTGAATGTATTAAGGTGTTTTTCTTTGTTTTTTCGGTGGATTTTAGTGTGACTTAATCTTAATTCTGCCGTTTTGTCCATATAATATTCAATTGTGAATAAGCGATACCCGCGGAAAAACTCGAAAATCTGATGGATAATATTAATCGGGTTTCAAGTGGGTAATGGTGCAGGTACGGGTACACTGAAACCCGCCCCGAAGCCGACCCATTTCCATCCCTAAACAGACTAGACGAGTAATTATGTATAAACAGAATTTTATAGCGACAGATAGTTGTGATGATAAAAAAAATATCTACGAGTCACAAACGAACAAAATGTCGTTATAATAGATTGATATAACTTTAGTTTTCTATTTCAAATGCGTGGATACACGTAACATAATTTGCACAATATAATTAGAATCTTTTATTTGAAGTTATTTATAAGCTTTTTTTAATGTTTATAAGTTTTTTTTGATTTTGGGGTGGCCAACTTTATCTTTCATTCATTGACCAATTCTAAATCAATGCATTTTTACAATTTGGGGTGGGCCTTGGTAACCCATGTTTAAACGAACTCCGTCCCTGCATATTACAGATGATTCATATTCATGTTTGCATAAAAAACATGGGCTTTTATTGGTTGATGTTTAATGGACTGACGGTTCATCATTTGATGATGAGTTTTCGTTTCAAATGGTTTGCAGGTACTCGTATTCCATTAATCAAATGTTTCATAAGTATATATGTTGTGTCAAGGCAATTTATATTCATTAGAAAAGTTATGAACGATGACATGGAAGAATAAATGCCACGTCAATTCCATATAATCAAACTAAAGTCCATGTCATCTCCACCTCATCACAACTATTTTGTTGAAACACAAAATTCGGCCAGGCATTTATGAGGTCAAAATTGTAATGCCTACGTTTTAGGAAATGATAAGAGCATCCACAATGATGAATCTTTTGAATAGGTTTATAACATGTCAAATCATTAATTTATAGAACTTTTGATACCATAAACCTATTATCACTATTTATAAACCTTTTATAATTATATCGAATGTTCAACCATAACACACATGCATTAAATTATGAAAAGGTTTAGAATCTTGGACCTCTTCATGCCACATAAATATAAACTATAAGCTCATTATGGTTGAAACAAAAGATAAACATTTTCATAGTTTTTAGACCTTTTCATAAACCTCTCATAGTGGATGCCCTAAGGCTGCTAGCAATGGGCCGTAAAAAATCGATCGTGAGGATCGATCGATCGATGTAACCGATCGATGTCACCATTGTGAAACCATAAGTTGAAATCGATCGCCGGCCAATATTTTTGAAGATCGATCGTGAAACCGATCGATATTTGTAGCATTCAATCACAAATTTAAAAAAAAAAAAAAAAAAAAAAAAAAAAAAAAAAAAAAAAACCCTTACCGTTTTTTAAAAAAAAACTTTTTTTCTTTTAATTATAACCACTTTCATCCTATAAATACCCAAATCAAACCCACTTTCAAACATATACTTTCAAACATAATTCAAACAACAAGTCAAACACAAAAAAAATGGCTTGTAAACTTCCACACACTATCGAACAAGTTCAAAACTATGTCCAAAAACAAGTCGAAATCGACGACAAGGAATGCCAAGCTGCAATTATCGAAGTTATTAAGAAGTTTGAGCTGGCGAAGTTAGGCAAAGAACGCCTGAGAACACGATACACAGAGTGCAAAGATATCTTTGTCGAGAGAAAATATGTGATCGACCAGTTTTTGTACGATGAGTTTCGCAAAGACGCTGATGTTGTTGAAACATTGTGGGGTTGTGTGCAGAAGATAGAGAACGAGAAATCCAACAAGATACGTTGGAGTTTGAAGAGAATGTGCAAGCTGCTGATGCACCACAACAACAACAACAATTTGTGCAAGGTGCATCAAGTTCATCTGCACCAAGGGTTGTTGAGCCACAACAACAGCAACCTCATCTTGATAACTTTCAGCTAAGTTTTGAGGAGAATGTGAAAGCTGCTGATGACGGCTGGAACTCTGAGGACGAGCGGGAGCTGAGCAGGATGGCAGCTGAGTTAGAAGCAGAGAGGTTTGCGAGCTTTGATCCGTATGACGACGGTTTTCGCTCCGACAACTCGCAGACCTGGGATCACCCAGATTATAATTGAAGTTTTAGTTTTTAAATTATTATTGTAATGTTTTAATTTCTGTCTATGTAACGTCTATATATTTATTAATAAAAAATTTACGTTTGTGTTAAAAGATCCCGCCTGAATTTTGAATTTAAAAGATCCCGCCTTGTATTTAATTTTTGAATTTAAAATTTATCCCGCCTTCTGTTTCAATTTTGAATTCAAAAATATCCCGCTTCTTATATTTTATCCCCTATAAATACCACACAATACAACACTTTTCTTCACACACTCCTAAAGCAATTCACAATGAACAATCGGTGGTCAATGGAAGAAAAAGATCTGCTAGCTCGCGTATGGCTTGAAGTTCAGGATTCCAGAGACCTTGTGAATGGACGTTCTTTTTGGAATGAAGTTACACAAAGGTTCAACAATCAGACCAATGGTGAGAACCGTAATAAAATAGTATTATGGCTATGTGGAGAAGAATGAATGCTGAATGTCGTAGGTGTAATGCTATTTACAAAGAGTTGTTGCGTAGAAGTGAAGACCCTTGTCGTCTCAGCAATGCAAATCGAATTTATTATGAGCGCTATGGGAGAGGGATATATTATCAACATGTGTGGTTCGTTCTAAGAAACACAGATGCATGGGACAGAGACGATGAGTAATGGGAGACCCTTGTGTTATCGTGCTTTATTTGTTTTCCATATCGTGTTTTATTTATTTTCCATATCGTGTTTTAGTTGTTTAATTTCGTATCGTTTCATTTATGTAATATTTACGTTTTATTAATAAAATTTGTGTTTGTGTTAAAAAATGTTTTTTTTTAAAGAAAAAAAAAATGATGATGCAATATGGGTTGCCACTGTGATGAGAGCGATAAATATGGGTTGAAGAGGGAGAAAGCTGAGGTAGCAGCCGGAAAGATTATGCAATATGGGTTGCCACTGTGAGAAGCCTAATATCTATCTGTATTAGGCTTGTGACCTCAACCCATATTCACATCTCTCATCACAGTGGCAACCCATATTGCATTATTTTTTTTTAATTTAAAAAAAACATTTTTTAACACAAACATAAATTTTATTAATAAAACGCAAATATTATATAAACGAAATGATACGGAATTAAAACATTACAACACTAAATTAAACGTAAATATAACTAAACATCACAGAAATTCTTCATCGTCTTCGTCCTCATCGTCCTCATCTTCGTCTTCATTGTCATAAGGGAGACGATGATGTATACGATTTCTCCAAATATGCTCGACTAAATCAGTTTTTAAGTGTATATGAGTTGTTGCGTTCTCGAGCTCCTGAGAAATTGCTAAAGATTCTTCAAATGTATTTAAGGGATCGTGTGGTTGGTGGACCTCCTCTTCGAACCATGTAGGACATATCGCCCGCTGGTCGTCTTTTATGATCATATTATGTAATATGATACATGTAAACTTTAATCATTTTCCACTTGCTCTTCAACACACCAAAAGCTCGTTCCACATCTTTTCTTGCTGCTTCGTGCTTCCTCTTGTAAAATAGTCTTTTATGATCATCCATGGGAGGATTTGAAATAGACTTAATAAGAACGGACCATTGTAGATATATCCCGTCAGTAAGATAATATCCCCTTTTGGATATATCCCGACACTTGACCAATGGGCTAATACCAGGTACGCCCCTACAATCATTATTTTGTTCCAAATAAGTAGAATAATCGGTTACCTCTGGAACAATTCGTGTGAACAGTTCTCGGCTCATTCGGAAACGTCGACGGAATGTTCTTTCATCGTGCAGCGGGGTTTAGCCGAAGTATGCATTTACTCACCGATTGTGTGCAGCAACATGATCCCTAGGTATATACCTTCTTGTAGGTTTTGGCTGATGTGCTTGATACGCGTTCCAAGCAAACTCCGCAAACTCCGTTAACTCTCTAAAAACTTCTTCGTCGTCGTCGGAAGACGAAGAACCAAACAAATACTCGTAAGACGACATGGACATGGTGAATGAATATTGACGATAATTTGTTTGAATTGTGTGTTTGAATGTGGGTTTAATGTTGATATTTATAGGATGAAAAGTGGTAATTTTTTTTGATTTTTTTTATTATTATTTTTTTATTTATTTATTTTATAGAAACGGTAATTTTCTTGTACCAAATCGATTGAAAACTCAACCCATATTGCAAAGTTATGTCCGGCGATCGATATCAAAATTGCCACCCACAGTGGCTCGATCGATTTGGTAAATCGATCGATCGATCATCTCGATCGATATATCCCGGCGCACTGTCACAAGCCTTATGTTCTGTTTGTTCGATGGATATTTGGCTATCAGGTTGTGAATGTTCTACTGACCCTGATGGAAAATTTAACCTCACGAATATATTGATACTAACCATATTTAACATAACTAGACGAGTATCCGTGCATACTAACAGAATTTTATAGCGGCAGATAGTTTTAGTGATAAAAAAATTTATGGGTTATAAAAGAAAATTAATAAAAGTTTGAGAATTTGTGGATTAAGCATAATGTTTTAAAACCCGGTGCGACCCGGGTGGCTCAACTGGTTGAATCGTTCATGGCGAAAAACGGTCAAATATAAATCGGGTCATCCTTACGGGTTGGGTAAAAAAAACGGGTCAAATTAAACCAAGTCAACCCGCCGGGTTTGAAGCGTTCCGGGTCAACCCGGTTTTCGATGTGTATTAATAGCAAACATTTCAACACTTCACTTTCCAAATGCATGGCTACTTTTCAAATGTGCTAAAAGTTTGACAATTTTTTAACATTTCAACATTGACCCTTTTTAATTTAAAGACGAGTACACGTGCATAGCAACGGAATTTATAACGGCAGATAGTTATTGTGATGCTTTGGTTAAGTGTTCTGTGTAACTATAGTTGTTTGCCGCTAGAAAATCTCTTTGTTATGCATGGGTACTAGTCTAGTTATTTTCGAGACCTCCAATATGCATATACCTCTTTTTATATAACATGTGCACAAACCATTAATATGTTCGTAAATCAAAAGTAAAGTGATCAAATATCATCTACGGTAAATAGTACTACCTCCGTCCCATTATAAGTGTCCACTTTGACTTTTTTTAGTCTTTCTTATTCAACTTTGACCAAAAATATTTTTATTGATGTTAAATAATACTTGATGAAAAATATATGAATGGATTAGGTTTTAAATGCCTTTTCTATTAATATAATTTTCATCAAATATTATATAACACAAATAAAAATATTAATGGTCAAAGCTAAACAAAAAAGACTCAAAAAAGTCAAAGTGGACACTTATAATGGGACGGAGGGAGTAATATTTTTGTTTAGTAATATTTTTCATTTAAATAAATTAATCAAGTATCACTTAATTTTTTGTATATATAAATAGTTTTTCATCATACAGATTATGGAAACTATTAGAAATTTCATTCAGAAGTTTGCATTAACACATTGGGACACAGCTGTGTTTCCTTCAATAGTTTTCGTGTTCAGCTTTGCATTTTTAGTTTTCACTTTTTTACTTTCAAAAAAACGTGATTTTTCCTAAAGAAAATGATATGAATGCTTTATAAATAAAGTGTCTTGATTTGAAATTTGGGTCAAATTAATGCCTAAAGCATCGTGTTTACTTTTTAAACATAGGAATATAGGATAGTCATTATGATTATCTTTCAACATCATTTTATGATTATCTTTTAACATTTTCCTAAAATGGAAAAAATTAAAATAAATAATAAGTACTACCCCGTCTCAAAATAATTGTCCATATTTTCTTTTAGGGATGTCCACTTTTTCTTTTGAGTAAAAACTAGATAATAAAGTAAAGAAATATTCTTTTTGAGTGGTTAAAAATTAAATTGGCCCCACTTTTATTAAACTAAGTGATTCTTATCTGCTGACAATTATTTTGAGACGGAGGGAGTACTTTAGATCCCCTATGTGCGAATTTCGTTATAACTTATGTTTCCAGCCACAATCTATTTCCCACCATTGAAAACATCATGTCATCATCATCACCAAAACACAAACTAACAATCTGCATAGAAGACATCCATGGATACATAACAAAACTTCAAAATCTCGGGGCAAATCTAGAAACCCTAATCACACGTCTAGATTTCCAAACATAACTTTTTTTGGTAGATAAAATCCTTTTGCAATGACAGCACTCGGTGACAACAAATTCTGGTAGCGCATATTCCAACAAAGGTAATGGAATATTCCGTCAACAGTTGATAGCTGCAAAAAAAAAAAAAAAAAAAAAAAAAAATCAAGAAAAATGTTGTAAAGATAGATCTATAAACCAACGATTTAGATGTATAAAATTTTTCAAAACTAAAAACAAAAACCTTTAAATATGAAGGGAAAAAAAAACTTTCGTGGAGGTGGTGGGGTTTTCTGTGGTCATTTGTCTCGGTGATGGTGCGCATTTCATTGGTGGTGAGGGTGGTAGTGGTGATAGTAGAGGTAATGGTGGATGAGAAGGGGTGGTTTTAGTGGTGGTTTATTTCGGCGGTGAGGATCTGTGGTGGTGACGTTCTGGCGGCCGAGTGGTTCGGCAGTGGAGGGTCCGACGGTGAAGGGTGTCGGCGGTGGAGGGGAATGGGCGTTTTTTTCTTTTTTTGGTTTTAGTTTAGAGAATTCATAAAAAGGGTTGTGTGTTTTTTAAGAGAGAGAGTGCCGAGTGTAGGGCTGCAACCGAGTCAAGCCGGGGTCAAGCTCGACAAGGAGCTTGGCTTGAAAGAAAAATACTAGGTTTGAGCTTAGCTTGATAGCTTGTCAAGCTTTCGTCATCCAGGCTTGAGCTTGGCTTGAGTAGGTTTCGAGAAAAGCTTGAGCTTGACTTGAAAAACTTGAATGTATACAACATTATAGTATCCAATAGCTAAACTCAACGATAAATATATGTATAACATGTTCATACTACTCCCTCCGTTATAAATTATTTGTTCACTTTTGACTTTTGAAGTCTTTCCTTTACGACTTTGACCTTAAATATTTTCTTTTGTGTTATTTAATATTGGATGCAAAATATATGAATAGATTGAGTTTTAAATGAATTTTCATTATGTATAAGTTTTATCAAGTATTATATAACACAAACAACAAAATTTAAGGTCAAGGTTAAAAATGAAAGACTTTAAAAGTCAAAAGTGGACAAATAAATTGGGACGGAAGGAGTAATAATGTAATATACACATCAGCAGCTTTATAACCTGCATTTTAATAGCATCTAAATATACAACAACAATAGATAAAGAGAAGCCAAACACAAGCTATTTTGACACTTTGTTATGTATTACCCATTTTGCCACATATGATATATCCTATTTTGCAGCCTTGATGATCATTACTGAGTTGAAGTTAATAACCAAATTTGCTCTTATAATTAGCTTAATAACCAAATTTGCTCCTAATTACTTATACGAAATTTATTTCATATATCTATATTAAAGCTTGGTACGAGCTTGAGCCGAGCTATCCAAAACTTGAGCTTGGCTTGTTAAATGTTTCAAGCTATTTTTTGGCTTGAGCTTGATAATACTTGACTCGATCGAGCCAAGCTCGAGCTCGAGCTCAAGTTGCTTGATAAAAGCTTGACTTGATTGCAGCCCTAGCCGAATGTGAGAATGAGGAGGATGAGAGAATTTCAAATTAAGTTAAGTTTTAAAGGGTAACATACTTAATAATTTAATTTCACTTTTTTCACTTTTTATTTCTTGACTTTTTGACCATTTTCGCTTTATAGATAGTATAGATACCTGATATCGGTAGGTTTAGAAAATCTTAGATGCTAGAAACATTATGGGTTTGATGTGGTTCAGGTCAAATATAAAAGCTTTCATATTGCCATTAAAAAAAAAATGTAAAATGTTACTCATTGTAGCATATTTTTTTGAAAGTCTCGTTTGTTACACAGGCTTATAGAAGCTAATAGCTTATAAAATATGCCACAAGCCTCCGTAAGTCCAAACCCATTAAATGTGGCTTATAAGGGCTTATGAATAGTTAAATTACTTGAATACCTTAAAATTATAATAAATTATTACGTAAACACTGAAAATATATGTAAATTTTAATTGATGTATTTTTATGTGATTTTACATTAATAAGCTTCAGCTCTAACTAATTTGCCAAATAAGCTTAAACTTTCGGCTTATAATATTAGTCTTAGCCCCAGCCAGAGACGGAGCCAAGGGGGTTCCCGCGGGTGCTCGTGCACCTTATGGAATTTTTTGATATAGTGTCAATTTTTGAAAAAAACACCGATTTTTCATAAAATCATCTTAAATGCACCCGGTCCATCGAAATGTGTTTTTAGTATTATCGTTCAAATTTTTTTATGCACCTGGTTATATTTAGTCATGGCTCCGTCCCTGGCCCCAGCCCAATCTTAGCCCTAGTCTATATTTGCGCCAAACATACCAAAGTAAAGATAGAAAATTTTAGTTTGTCTTGGGAGCCTATACACAACTTTGGCTACATGTCCTACACATTATAATGTGTTTGCATACATGATACATGCTTATTGGGTCCGTAAGCGTGATTTGTTGGTTGTGAATATGATTTCAAAAGTAAGCTGATTAAGCTTGGTTTCTTTATATTTGGAGCAGATGCCGGTGACTAATCTCTTAGTTATGTAAAAAGAAAATACTCTTCCAATCTCGATTTAAAACAACTAAAAAATGTTGTGTTGTTCATACCGCCATAACCTAATCTTTATTTTTGACTAGACCAAGTGTTTCTTGAATTTCTTTTAATTTTAAATATTTCCTTGACACATTTGCTAAAAAATTGGTGCACAAGATATCTAGTAGGAAAGAAGTGGTAGTTGATGGGGTTGTTTTTCCTGTTTTTAAATGCATGGTAGCATATCGAAGTCAAAAGCAAGTAAGATAACCGGTTATAATAGACAAAGTCTTGATGTCTAAAGTCTAAACATCCAAGTATTTGAATTCACGTGGGAGGAATTTATCAGGTCAAAAGCAAATAAAGATAAAGCTCATGATTCGTACATCACAATTTTTTATTTTATTTCATCACAATCTGTAAATTATAGTGTTATATAGTTTCTTATACAGCTTGTACAAAATGATATTTTTATCAAAAAAGAAATGATGTGCGAATCAATCCCCAAAAATAAATAATAGACAAGTCTTAGAGCCCGTTTGGTTTGTAGATGGGTTTAGATTAGGATTTGGATTTGAATGTAAAGTTGTAGATTAAGATTTAAATTTTGATTTGATGTAGGAGAGAGAAAATAATATTTAATACTCCCTTCGTCCTAAATTTATTGTCCAGTTTGAATTTTCAAAGTCAAACTAGTTCAACTTTAACTATAAATATATTTTTTTGTTATATAATACTTGATGAAAAATTATACCATTGAAAAGTACACTTAAAACCTAATCCATTTATATATTTTTCATCAAATATTATATAATACACACAAAAATATTTAAGGTCAAAGTTGAAAAAGAAATACTAAAAAATTCAATAGTAGACAATAAATTTGGGACGGAGGGAGTAGTATTAATTAGTTTATATACAGTAATATTTTTGTAATAAAAATATTATTATTAAAAATAAATATAAAGATAAATAAGAGTAAAGTTGTAAGTGGGGCATAAAAAAATAAATATTTATCAAACCCCACCCCTTCTCCCTACTTTTGAAAAATATGAGACCATTGGGGTTGAGTCCCAATTTTAAACCCCATAAACACAACCAAACACATGATTTGGATTAATTAAATCCAAAACCCAAGCAAATCCCACATACCAAACGAGCCCTTAATGTCTAAACTTCAAGTATTTGAATTCATGTGGGAGGAATCTATCAGAATTTAAAAGGACATACATTTTAAACTTCCGACCATCTGTTTTTCTCGGTAGCCTTTTTTTTTTCATGCTGCTTATAGAGGTATTTTTTTAAAATTCGTCCTTCTTAAGATACTTTGTGACATTTTTGTCCCTCGCAAAAAAAAAAAAAATAAAATAAAAATAAATAAATAAATAAAAAAACCTATTAGCTGAGAAGGCACAAATGTCACAAAATATCGCAAAATACTTTAAAAAAATGCCGAATTTGAAATAAAGTACCCGTATAGTAAAAAAAAAATTAGACACTACCATAAAAACAAACGATGACAAGCATAGTATTTTTTTGAAACATTTGCCCAATTTTAAAACAAAATAATTACCACAAAAAAACACATTTTAAACAATTTTACAAAAACTAACACTTTAAAATGCTTTTACCAAAATCGACAGAAATATCAATTGCTTGTCACTTTTCCTTTTGCTCGCCTGTTTAGAATGACAGCATGTTTGACCAAAGTAACACTACTATCTTTGAAATTCCTTGTTCAGAGCTAACTATGATCAAATCAAGAGTATTCATGCATCAAACACATACTCTCCACGCAAACAAAAATTGTACAATAAATGACTTTAGTTACTTGAGGTATGAAAAAAGTACCCCGTAGTTTATTAGACAAGACTTACTACCCTGCATATCTTTCTTTATCTTTGGAAAAAGTAGCACGTGCTATCTTTGAAGACAAAGAAAAAGAAAGTGACGTGAAGACCTGTATTCATAATTTCATGTCTAAACTTATGTGGCATAAAATAATTGGTTTGTGAAAAAATGAGTCTCTTGACTATAGTCAACAGGATGATACCACATATATTTAGGAATAAATTTAAGCACACTTTTTTTGCTTCCCAATCACTTCTTTCAACAGTTTATCTCAAATAATGATACTTGCAGCAGAAAACTTAAACTACACACTTAGATTTGTAAGTTTTATCAATAAAACTTGTCACTAAAGCACTCTTATGTTTTTATAGATCATTACTAAGGTGGTGTTTGTTTTTTATGAGGCTCTAAATCTGAATCTAAATCTGAAACGCATATCTAAATCTGAGGTGTAAATGTCTGAATCTAACCGCATCTGAACGGGAAAATAAAACTTATGTTTGAACCGTACATTTGTTTGGTTGTACTATTTATTTATTTATTTATTTTTATTTTTTTTTTTGCCAGCAAGAGGCATTCAAACACCCCTCTCAAGTCTAAACCATTAAGATCTTACTGCCTTTGAACGTGTCTAAACGGGAAAAAAAAAATGGTCAGAACGATCAAAATGTCTAACCGCGTCTGAACGGTTCAGATTAAGAGACTTTTAAGAGCCTCTTTATGAAAAACAGACACCACCTAACTTAGAGTTAAAACATTTTGTGTGGCATCAAATTTGTGTTATAGTATAAAGCATGGTTTAAATGCTTATAATTTATGCTTCTATTAATGACCCGGTATGGTTTAACAATTCTAATAAACGCCTTCATTAATTTCGCCTTCACTGCTTGTTTGAAGCAACTTAGATTTTCTGTAAATTGTATACTTTAAGTTGGTTTTTATTATGCAAATCGACTTTAGTGAGTTTCCTCTGTTGTTCTTTTTCCATTTTTACAGGTTAAGTATGTTGTAGAACTCACAAGATCCTTAGCTTGAATGCCAGGTGTCTATCAAGTTGATCTGCTCACTAGACAAATACGATGTATGATACGTGGGAATTGCACCAGGCTTTACCTCTAAAGGGATCTTGAGAAGCTTACAACCCCCACCAGGCAGTGTACCTGATCGTTGTAGTATAGTATAGTGACAAGTACCAGGGGATTGATCGTTCAGCTTAGGAATAGTGTCGCTAGGATTAGAAAGCCTAAATACTAGTTCTAAAGGTGAGGGATGATTATTTTTGTATTTTTATATTTTTTAGAAAGCAATTAAGAATCTCGGGTTTGAAGGATTTGGGCGGAATTAGTTGCTAATCAACTAACCCAATACTAAAGATGCAATCAAAATAAAATACTAGAAATGAAAATAAATTAAATTATACTAAAGTTGTGAGCAATAAGTGGAGAAAATGTGTTTACTTAGATTTTACTACTCCCTAGACATCTTTTACACGTTAATTACTTGTTATAATTGCATGGATGACGGATCGTATTCCTTAATACCATTCATGGGGTGGCACACTTAACTCTCCAATTCTATGAGCTCTTATCTCCTCCTACACCATGCCAAGCACAACTATAGGGATTTTAAACAGTGGCTCATGCATTAAATACAACCAATAAAGACCTAGTGCGCGTCGGTTCATGTTTCTTAAGACGTTCAAGCATGTTACCAATTGGGGATCTGCCAGTTTTCTAAGCCTAACATATAAATCATTCATCCAAGACAAGTATAAACAAAAAATCAACACATAATTAACATCTAGGTTTCATTATATCCAAGCAAACACAAGATAGATCTAGCCTAGCATGATGGAATTAAGACAAGAACAAGATATAGACAACCAACACATAGACATATTGATTGAATTAAAAGAACACTTATCTCAATTACACATGAAAGGTATCAAGGGCTTGGAACCCTTGAAAAACCTGTAAAATTCGCACCAAGTTCGTACTTAGGGTTTCTCCAAAACTTCTCTCTTTTTAATGTGAAAATTAGAACAACTATATATAGGAAAAGGGGTCTGACGGCTTCAAGACCAACATTGTGACGCCGTCACCTTGCCGCCAAAACTTTTCTCGGACTGCCTTGATCTACATTTGACGCCGTCAAGACTTAATCATTTCCAGGCCGTCATGACTTTTACTCTTGACGCCCTACTTCGTGACGCCGTCAAATCTTTACTGGATCGTCATGGAATTTTGCTCTTGACGCCGTCAGGAAGTTACTCTTGACGCCGTCACCTACTGTTTCCAGCATGGAAAATTAAGACTTTGGCGCTTTCTTCACTTTTATGCTTCAAAAACGTCCGAATTGCTTCCTTTTCCAGATTTCACTCCCAAAGTACCTAAAATCACAAAAGGAACGATTTAGGGCGATATTTGATCAAATAAATTCGAATTCGGGCTTAAATGACCCCCTAAAAACGGATCATTTTTCGCCTCATCATATACCCTTACACTTGAGATTTGCTTGTCCTCAAGCAAATGCGTTTTTATTCTACTCAAAAGACAAGTTAGGGGTCATTTAACACTAATATAAAAGTAATTACAACAAATAATCGTTCCACTAAAGACCAATAGACAAGCACGGAGGTCATACACTAGCACCTCACAAATAGTGTTTAGATACTCACATCTCTCGGGTGTAATAAAGAATAAATTACAATATGGAAACGGAAGATATCTCTCACTACCTGTCATAGCAAAATAGATTACCATAGGCTTGGGAAAGGATCAAACCTCCACCACATGGCGTAAGCACCTAGGATAAACTATCAAAGAGGTCTTTTAAAGGGTTGTAACGTTAGGTGTAGGGATATGAAATACACGGTTTTGTTGGATAAAGGAAGTTTTACTGGTGGCGAGTTAACAATCTTGGTTAATTACATGTACAATGTGGCGTTGCTAAGCCAAGACTAGACTCGACTTAAGCTAATAAATGAAAAATAACAAAAACATAAAATGAACATAGAATGAAAATAGATGGTAGTCCGTATGTTTTTTCTCTTTCTTCCTTTTTCTATTTAATTTTTTTTTTCTTTTTCTTGATTTTTCGATTTTTTTTTTTTTTTTTTTTTTTTTTTTTTTTTTTTTTTTTCTCATACACTCTTACCCTACCATCCAAAATAATACATCATAGGGGATAAACATTCCCCTTACACTTGAATCTTTACATATTTTTCAATTAACTAATATAATGACTCGAATCAAGATAATCAAAACACTTGGAGCACTTTTAAGATTAACGTACATATGGGGGTAATATATGTTGTTCTTTCCCATTACTCCATAAAATAAGTACTTACCCATGAGTCCCAATCGTCCCAAAACAATATGTACAAGGATATGACTCGACTTAGCAACCATGTAATCAATTAGATAGTTAACTTAGGGTTTAACAAATAACAATAATGCACTAAAAATGAGCGCATACACGGAAGGCTAAGGCGATTTGGTTGTACATTTAAGTGGGGTGTAACAAATTCTTCCTTTAAGTAAAATGCTTAAAGTTAGAAACGAAAAGATAGGCTCGGAGGGGTGTACTAGGGGTTTCGTGTACTAAAAATGAGTACAACGCTAAGGGTATGGGAAAAATTAGTTGACTTAACTAGCCAAGTAATATGACTTAAATGGTCAAGTAATTATGATACGGGTTTAACACAAGGGTAATCCTAATGCCTCTTATCATGTAGTAAATCCTACCACACGAATGTAGTCTCACTAGCGGTCTCGGGATGCATCACTAACGCAAGTTCTAGAATCTAAATGCTACCGGTACACTTATAAGCACTACTAGTAAATGCTTTTCCTATCAAATCTAAAGGCGAACCTCACATATTTGGGTGGAAATTTTTTCTGAATATACGGTTATGTGCTAGTCATATAATCTCCTATCCATGAGACGCTTGCTATAGCTAAAGTTTCACTCCTAAATGTTGTAAAAAATTTTAAATTTGGCGCTAAAATTGCACTAACAAGTATTTCTCATAGTTTTATTACACATCTACCATCAAACAAAACAAACTCAAGCGAAAGTGCATATGTAAGGTATCATCTTTTTACCCTCCCCTTACACTTAATATGAACATTGTCCCCAATGTTCAAGTAAAGAATGTAAAAGTGAAATAAGTAAAAAGAATGAAATCAAATACTCCCCTGATTCGCTCGGTATGGATAATAAGGTGGCCAGGTTAGATCTTCCTCCAAGAAAATGAACAATCAAAGCTTCCCTTCCAGAAAAATAATCATCTTCTTGTCATACATAACCTGTAAATCCTGAGAAAACAGACAAAGCAACCTCCCATAAAATCGGCGGCAATCTACATAAGTTACTAAATCCTAGAAAACAAGATAAGATATAATGCTTGTGGAATGAAGTTTGCAGATTTCCTGGAGATTATAAAACTTAATAATTCATAAAAACCATAAGACTCCGTTAGAAAAACAAAACTGGTAAAATTTCCAGATTTTTACACTTGACGCCGTCAAGAGTTAACTCTTGACGCCGTCAGAAGTGACCTGCAGAAATTCTTATGTCAAGTTTCCAGAAAATTTCTGGAAAAACTTGGTCCTACTTCCTGGAAAATCCTACAAAACTTCATTATGACTCAATACAAGCATTTGACTCTAACAAATACGAATATACATGTTCATTAAATATTATTGTGGTTCATGCTCAATTTCGTTCTTATAAACAAATTTGGATCTCCCTTACACTTATCTTTTGCAAAATACCTTTATATGCGATTAAGACGAAGTTAAAAACAAAATAAAGCATTTTCACAATTTACTTTGAAACATGAGCCACAAACAATAAAAATAAAGCATGCATACGGAAACAAATAAAATCAAACAAACAAACAAACAAACAAATAAATAAAGATTGGGTTGCCTCCCAATAAGTGTTTGTTTTTGTTCGAGTCACGAGCCTGACTCTGCCCTTATTTAACGGAAATAGGGGAGGTTGTCCCTACACTTTGAATTAAGTGCGGGTGGAAGTAACGATACACACCCTTAGGGTGAAAATATGCCACGTGAAGTAAGAGTGGTGGATGAATTATATGCTCAAAGGGGTGTGCTCCTATCATCATAACCATAACAAATTCAATCAGGTTAATGGGTGGATTAAGATTTTTTCCTAGAAAAGGATCATTTTCTATCAACTCCAAGAGACTACTAGTTGGGGATCCATCTTGACCTAATAAACCCGGTTTAAACCCATAATATTTCTTGTGATCAATCATAAATGGGTGATGTAAGCATGTAAGGTCATTTTTCACTCCTATATTGGCTTCCTCTCTACAAGGCTTAGAGTCCACTACCTTTGTCCTAAGACTACCCGGACTATATGGTTTGATGGGTGGATCGTAACCTATTTCAATGCCTAAATTTTCATCCAAGGATGGAAGATTAGGTAACGGTTTTGGTTGAGGCTCCGATTCATCAAAACTAGGAACTTCCCTAAAACTAAGAGTAAGGTTATCATTATAAGTATTCAAACATATATCCTCTAGTTGTGTTTGGTTCAAAGGTTCTACCTCTATTGGGGTTCCTAAAGTCTCTTCTACTTCATCCGAATAAGTCACGGGTGGTGTATATGCCTCAAATGATGGTAGGACTTGTGGGGTACTTGGTGGGTTTAAACTTTCAACTCTATCCTCCATCTTATCAGGATTACCAATGTGCTCAGCTTGTATTGTGGTGAAATCAAACCACCCCGTGTGCCCAGTTATCTCATCTATAGGTTTATCCCCAAACAATCTTCTTGCTTGTTCCCTTAAGCTTGCTATCAATTGATCCGTAACAACGTTTGTTGGGTTGTCCATTTTTTTGGCAAGTTTGGCACAATTCTCTACGGTTTTCCATGCTTCATCAGCACTTAATCCCCAAAGGTCCCCATCTGCGGCATGGTCAATGTCCATTTTGGTATAGTGGTCGACACGATAGTAAAATATTTCAATTTGGGACCACAGATCGAAATTATGATGAGGGACTTTTCGGAGTAAATATTTAAAGCGAGCCCATGCATCATAGATAGGTTCATCCTCATGTTGTTTAAACACCAAGATGTCATTTGGAGTGGGTGAATTACGTGGTTGGTAGTATGGTGGATTCGCGTTCTCCATAATGGCTAACGGAATAGTCAATGGAAAGGTTTTTACAAACAAAGACACAAAGAAAAGATAGACTAAAGAGAACCTAAAAATAAAAATAAAATCTTACTAGAAAGGAATCTAGCAAGTAGACCTAATAAAAAGAAATTCAAACCTAGACAATAACTATTCCCCGGCAGCGGCACCAAAAACTTGATACGTGGGAATCGCACCAGGCTTTACCTCTCAAGGGATCGTGAGAAGCTTACAACCCCACCAGGCAGTGTACCTGATCGTTGTAGTATAGTATAGTGACAAGTACCGGGGGATTGATCGTTCAGCTTAGGAATAGTGTCGCTAGGATTAGAAAGCCTAAATACTAGTTCTAAAGGTGAGGGATGATTATTTTTGTATTTTTATATTTTTTAGAAAGCAATTAAAAATCTCTGGTTTGAAGGATTTGGGCGGAATTAGTTGCTAATCAACTAACCCAATACTAAAGATGCAATCAAAATAAAATACTAGAAATGAAAATAAACTAAATTATACTAAAGTTGTGAGCAGTAAGTGGAGAAAATGTGTTTACTTAGATTTCACTACTCCCTAGACATCTTTTACACGTTAATTACTTGTTATAATTGCATGGATGACGGATCGTATTCCTTAATACCATTCATGGGATGGCACACTTAACTCCCCAATTCTATGAGCTCTTATCTCCTCCTACACCATGCCCAGCACAACTATAGGGATTTTAAACAGTGGCTCATGCATTAAATACAACCAATAAAGACCTAGTGCGCGTCGGTTCATGTTTCTTAAGACGTTCAAGCATGTTACCAATTGGAGATCTGCCAGTTTTCTTAAGCCTAACATATAAATCATTCATCCAAGACAAGTATAAACAAGTAATCAACACATAATTAACATCTAGGTTTCATTAGATCCAAGCAAACACAAGATAGATCTAGCCTAGCATGATGGAATTAAGACAAGAACAAGATATAGACAACCAACACATAGACATATTGATTGAATTAAAAGAACACTTATCTCAATTACACATGAAAGGTATCAAGGGCTTGGAACCCTTGAAAAACCTGTAAAATTCGCACCAAGTTCGTACTTAGGGTTTCTCCAAAACTTCTCTCTTTTTAATGTGAAAATTAGAAAACTATATATAGGAAAAGGGGTCTGACGGCGTCAAGACCAACATTGTGACGCCGTCACCTCGCCGCCAAAACTTTTCTCGGACTGCCTTGATCTACATTTGACGCGTCAAGACTTAATCATTTCCAGGCCGTCATGACTTTTACTCTTGACGCCCTACTTCGTGACGCCGTCAAATCTTTACTGGATCGTCATGGAATTTTGCTCTTGACGCCGTCAGGAAGTTACTCTTGACGCCGTCACCTACTGTTTCCAGCATGGAAAATTAAGACTTTGGCGTTTTCTTCACTATTATGCTCCAAAAACGTCCGAATTGCTTCCTTTTCCAGATTTCACTCCCAAAGTACCTAAGATCACAAAAGGAATGATTTAGGGCAATATTTGATCAAATAAATTCGAATTCGGGCTTAAATGACCCCCTAAAAATGGATCATTTTTCGCCTCATCAATGTACCATTGTGAATTCGAGTTATGATAAACCAACATAAATGTTTTCTCCCTGGTATTCTGATTGTTTGACAAATGAGATGGTAGAGATTGTGGTGCTTATATACTTCATATTCCATTCGATCCAAAAGACACATATATCTTCACATAGCTTCTTTAGTCAATTCAGAAGACATACATCTTCACATAGCTTCTTTAGTCAATTCTTTCTCCATGATGCTGTAAGCTATAAACTGTAAGATGTAAGATGTAAGCTGTAAACTTCAAAGCTGTTAACATAAGCTACAAACTGTATCTTTTTTTTCTTCAATAAAAGTGTTTGGTAAATTAGCTGTTAATTGTAATTATAAGTTGTTAACAGTAATTTTATGTTTTAAAGCTTCGAAATATTTTAAAAGCTTCATGAATCAGCTTTTCATTTTTGAGCTACTTGTCTAAAATAAAAGCTTGAAGTTGATGTATCCAAACGGAGCTACTTGTTTAGGAAGAGATTATTTTTATAACAAAAAGCTAATAGCTCTGAAAAAGCTGCGTACCATACAGGCCCATAGAGCCGGTGATCATTTTTATAACAAGAGTTATTTAAGAAAACATAAGAAAAATAGCACAAAACACAAAAGTATGTACAGGAAAACTAACTTGACCCATGCCACCCCTAATTTATTGGTAATTTTTGCAGCCATTTTGCCACTCCGATTTGAAGGCATAGTATTTTTGGTTTTTACATTTTAGTCATTATACCACTTGATAAGTCTGCAAGACTGTCCTCGTCGACCATTATTTTTCATGCTACATCAACTTTCTCTCTCCTACGACCTACAGACGACCTTTTAGTAATGGTGACAATTCTTGACATGACACAATAAACGACATGAACCCAACACGAAGTTAAACATGTTTGTGTCAGAAACAGGTCAACCCGTATAACCCATTTAATAAACAGGTTGTGTTTGGGTTGAGTAAGTATTAAACAGGTCAAGCCGTGAACCTGTTTAAGTATATAAACCCTAAAAATAAAATATATAACTTGGTTTTTTTGTTGGATGTGGATTAAATGTAGTTTGTTATATCTTTAATATAAGTGAATTACGATTAAACCTCACATTTCATTGAAATTGTGGTATAGTTATTAGTATGTTATTCTTTTTTTTTTTTTATCATATTTTAGATCCTTATATCATTTTTGCATTTAAAATAGTTAAATCAACAAACCTCCAACCTTATTCATTGCTTGACCTTTTTACTTAAACGGGTCACGTGGTATACGAGTCTGGGTTAGAGTTGAGTTTCTTGATACGATTAATTAATGGGTCGTGTTTGCGTAGAGGTTATATTAACCCGCAAATACGAGAACCCGAATAGGTTAACACGAAAATCGGGGGCCTAAAGCGATGACTTTAGTTGCTTTACTCTTGAGCAACCATTGATCACTATTAGAGGTTAAATATGCCTAAGCCCGTTCTGTGAGTTTATGGTATCTAAGGTTTTACCATTATAAATAAAATCAAAGAATACATTTTTTTTATGGTGGCAGCTAGGGTTTGATGGGGTGGCTTAAGGGAGATGGCTCAACATAGCCACATATGTCTGAGGATTATATTCGCTCCGATATCATGTTAAATAATGTAAACTCTGTAATAGGCAATGTATTATTGATATATCTTTACTACTTATAATGTCAAAATAGTCAAAGTGAAATGTGAAATCCTTTACTTTTGGTCAATCCCCAACTTGCCCTTGTCACTATAATAAGGAAACCATATTAAACGTTGGCACCATGCAAAAGTAAACCATAAAAAAAGTTGGCACCATGCAAAATCAGGAAACCACCATGCAAAAGGAAACCATATAAAGTGAAAATGCAAAACGTTGACAGTTACTACTTTGACTATTTTCTACAGCCCATCAACAAAAATAAGGAAACCGTATGCAAAATCATTCAAATTAATGGAGAGGCAAATTAATATAGGGTAAATTGCAAAAATGGTCCTTAACGTTCCACGAATTTGCAAAAACGGGACCAAGACAAAAAGTAGCGCAAAAAAGACACCAACGTTCCACATTTTCGCAAAATCGCCACCGAGAGGCCTTTTCCGTTAAATTTCCCGTTAAGTGCCACGTAGTTGAGGGTAGTATCGTCATTTCACTGTTCATACTTATTAAATTTGCCGCCATAATCACCTCTGTGCTTGGTATCAATGTGATTAGACCTCAATGGCTAAATTTGCAAAGTAAAATCAAACCTCTACCCCCATAAACCCCCTTACAACCCACATCTTCTCCACCACGACTCGAGTTGACCATAGCAGAATCACAACAAGAATGCAATCACCGCAAATGTCAGAAAACAGAGCCATCATAACCACCACCATAACGACAACGACCACCACCAACACACACCAAGAAACTTCAACGTTGGTGACCACAACAACTCTGACACAACCCCCACAACAACGCCCATGTCCACGTTGTCATTCAGAAGACACAAAGTTCTGCTACTACAACAACTACAACACATCGCAGCCGCGTCACTTTTGCCATAGCTGCCGCAGACACTGGACCCATGGCGGCGTGCTCCGGGACATTCCTGTTGGAGGTGGCAGCCGGAAAAACAGAAAAAGGAAAAACCCCATGAACCCCACCATCACTTCAGCTTATGTTACCACGTTTGATCAGCCGGAGTACCAGGACTACCAAAGTATGATGTCGCCTCCCCAGAGCCTGCTGTCGCCTACCCAGGGCCTGCCACCGCCTCTACATGTGGATGATGCCGGTGATGAGAATGAGTTTGTGTCGTCGTTGTTGGAGGATGTTTGTTTTGAGGAAGGTGTCTGGCCATTTTGTGGTAATTAGTGTAGTTTGTTTGTTGATGTGTTAGTTTTAGTGGTTTATGTACCCCATCCTTTTGGTCCCGATCTTTTGATGAATGGTAAATGGTATGGTTGTAAATGTCACTTACCTTGATCTTTTGTTTTGGATACTCATTATATTTGACTTTTGCACATAGGACCCAGAATTGCCCAAAATGGATCAAATTGATTGATAACCATTGAAACTAGTTAAGAACTAAAGATTACATAATCTTCCACTAAAAGACCATAGCAGAAGCATAACAATTTATTGATCTTTTGGCTAATTCGTAGTAGTTATATTTACATAGGACCCAGACTTGCTCATTTTGACAATCATGTTTGACTTTTGCACATGATTGTACATGCACCAAAATACCCAGAATTGCCTAAAATGGATCTAAAAAGAAGGCACAAAAATAATGCGCAGGCACAAAAATACCCAAATTACCCAATTTGACAATCAATTTAGACTTTTGCAACTAACATTATGGTTGACTTTTGCAAAAATACCCAATGGTTGACAAGCAAAACATAATAAATCAACACAACAAAACATAGATGACAGAAACATAACAAAATCATAATATATCATTAAAGTTCAAACATAACATTCATAAAAAGGATGGAAACATAAAATGAACAATCAAAACAAAGATGGCCATGAAAGAAACTCTAAAGTCCCTTGACAAATGCGTGCTTGTTGAAGAGCTTGAGCTTCGCTTCTGCCATCTTCTTCTTCAAATCCAAAAGCTCCATAACATCGGACTTTTGAAGCGTCTTCAAGAACTCTGCGATCACTCCTTGGGTTTCTTGTCATTAGCAACCTTGGGATTTTTGTCAGCCATCAGTCTTCGCCTCTTGATTGATCTTCCTTGGTCTTCAAACTTGTCCTCTGTGATCACTCCATCTTGCCCAACTCCATTTTTTCCATCTGGTATCACAGCCACATCAGCAACTCTTTGTTCACCATTTCCAACTACTACAACACACTGATCATCTGGTATCACAGCCACATCACAAACTTTTTGTTCACCATCTCCAACTACTTCATCACACTGCTCATCTAGAATCACATCCTCATCACGAACTCTTTGTTCACCATCATCACCATCAACACCATCAACATCCACAAGTGGAAGCAAACTGAAACTAGTTGGTTCAGCATAAAGAGCATACACCTCTATTCCTTCTCCAGCTGCAACAACGTCATCAAGTTCATCCAATGCTTGATCTATTTCAGCAAACATGTCACTAATCTCTTGAGGCTCTTCAGGCTCTTGAGGCACTTCAATCGCATGCATCTCTTCAGGTTCAGGTACATCAACTAAATGGTATGGATCACCATGCCATTCTTGATCAACCTCTTCATCACTTGCATCAGCATAATACGCACCATCAAAATCGAGATCATAAAAATCGAGTAAACCTGTAGACTCCTTACTTGAATCCTCCACAGTAAAGTCTTGGTCAATCTCTCCCAATAACCTTCTGAATTGAAACTCATCACTCATCCTTTTTGTATGATCTGCAATCATTTTTTCGGCACAAAATGTTGGTGGGAAGTCACTGTCAGAATCAGTATCAAAAACAGGTCCAGCCTTCTCAGGTTGTCTTGTCTTATGCCACTCTTTATGCCACTCTAACAATAGTAATTTCCCACTGTTTCCAGTGTCACCATCAACACCATTTTCAGCAGCCTCATTCATATCATCATCCACTATTTCTTCTATCACCACACCCTTGCCTTTAATCATCATTCGATCCATCATCTCACACTCAACAATTGAAACACCGATTTCAATATACAAATCCAATTGTGTAAATATAGGAACATACTCCACAAGTGTCTTCACATCTTCGTCAGACTTTAGTGGTAGCAAACCATCATCCAGTGACTCCCCAGGTATCCTAAAGTGAGTAAACATAAGGGTACTATCCGAGTAACCTAAATCCTCTAACATTTCGCCCAATAATTCCATGGAGAAAACGTCAGAGTGAATTCCGTCAAACCAATTTGTATCTCCAAAGAGATATCTTCCTCCTGGTTTTGAGGTGAATTCACCATTGTGATGGATTTGCAAAGAAAACACCTTTTCATTCAAATCTATGGAACACATAAAACATCAATTACTTCCGACAACAATAACAAGTTTAAATGGAAAACATTAATATGGAACAGAGTATTCTTAATATAAAGGATTCCTAAATCAGGTATCGGGGTACTGCGTGCACGATTTTGTCAAAGCTTAACCATTCTCAAGATCTTTACCTGTGAAACTAATGTTCTCCTTGTAAGGAATTGAGACCCGTATATAAAGTATTGCTCTAAAGGACTAAATTTGTAAAACAAAACATCTGCAACTGAAGTTATTGGCGGGAATGGGGTGAAATGACGATACTACCCTCAACTACGTGGCACTTAACGGGAAAATTAACGGAAAAGGCCTCTCGGTGGCGATTTTGCGAAAATGTGGAACGTTAGTGTCTTTTTTGCGCTACTTTTTGTCTCGGTCCCATTTTTGCAATTTCGTGGAACGTGAAGGACCATTTTTGCAATTTACCCATTAATATAAGCGGGAAAATTCAAATTAAAGAACCCTAAACCTTGCCTATATAAACAACCCTAAAAAACCATGGAGATGCAAAATCATTTCTTGTTCCACCAAAAACAATGGAGATGCAAAATCAAAAAAATGTGGATGATGATCTTGAGGTTAGAAATGGTCTTCTTTTCTTTTATCTTATTTGCTATTTTTAATCCTTATTTACACAAACTTGTTTGTTGTTTTTATATTAGCTTGTTCCCCCTCCTAACCAAAAAAAAAAAAAAAAAAAGTTTAGATTTACCTGCCAATACTGGAGTGGGTGGAGCGTTTGTTACTGACGCGACAACTTTTCTTGTTACAGGTGATCGTTCGGTGATGCCACATACAACAGATTTAAGAATTCAGTTGCTTTGTGCTTTTGTGATTACTGATGGTAGCCAAGTGGAAGAGAGAACCTTAGATATGGATCGTGAACAGGTGCAAATATTTATTCTGTAACTTTTAAGATTTCTTATAATATTACTTGCTAAGTGTTACAAGTATATTTAAATTGGACTTTAAACATTGTTTCCAATAAAAATGAACGGGTTAATGTATCTGAAAAATGATTGATTGATGATCACATGCATATTATCTTGATGGAACTTGAACCCATAGACTAAAGGTATATGTTTACCCTAAGGAGAAAATGAAATAACCTCTAAATTTCACGGAATAATTAAGGAAAACGTTGAAAATGAAGAGAGTAAAATGATGGTTACTTCGCAAGGTAATCTGATGAAAAATTAAAAGATTTAGTTGTTTAAAATACTGTATATATATATATATATATATATATATATATATATATATATATATATATATATATATATATATATATATATATATATATATTTTTTTTTTTTTTTTTTTTTTTTTTGTTAAAGCAGTATGTCATCTACGACTAATAGATTTTTTTTACTTTCTTTTCAAATGATATTGTGTGTAAAAACTTGTATGTATGTCATGTACGAACATAGATTAAATGTGAAAGCCACTTACGAGCTTAATTTACGCCAACTATGTGCATCACATGAACAACAACTTACTAATTTATATGAAATAGTCCCATGTACTGTATCCGACGTTGTACCCATATAGGAAAGTGACCGCTCAATTTATTTTGCGATTTAAAACATTTATGCATGGTTGATTTGATAACAAATCAATTTTGGAGCTTTAAAGTTATTCTACAACTTTACATACAGAACATGTTTGTTACTGATAATCATATACATCAAATTGAATTGTACAAAACAACTAACATGATAACAAATGATGATTACATATAAGAAATCACATGCTTGTCAACATATACTAAAAATTCGAGAAACTAGACAGTTTCAAATGTGGGTGTCTATTTGCCTGACTCTGTTTATTCGCATGGCCAGCTTTATGTGGCATTGTCGAGAGGGATATCCCGTAGAAGAACAAAGGTATTGGTTAAACCAGTCAAAGAGTTCCGTCAAGCAAGAATCTACACCTCACATGTTGTGTATCAAGAAGTTTTACGCGACGAGTAACGTGTGTTTTTAGTTTTTATCTCATAACTGATGTAATGTTTTACTTTCAGTTTCAGTTAATGTTTTAATATGTTGTTTGATCGTTGATAAGAATTTTTTCAAGACTTTTGCTATCGTATAGTACAACTGTTTGCAATTACATTCTGATCGGTTCACATTCTATTTTGAATGCTACACAAAGCACTCCCTACAATATCACAAATCGTTAATTATCTGCCGCTAGAAATTCTATTTTTATGCACGGGTACTCGCCTAATATTTATAGTGTAATGTAGAAGATATTAAAAACCTTAATAACCCCAACCCACGTCCGAGGTTGGGCCATAGAAGTTTATAAGCTGTGTTTATTTTGATCAAAGAATCAAAAACATAAAATGTTGAAAAAGAACTTTCCTAGACATGTATAGAAGAAGACAGGAAATAATCGTCACACGTGACATACTGTGAGTGTGACCCCATCAATTTATGACGCCGATTAAGTGAGTGCAAACACGTGAGCTTTGTTTTCCTTCTAGACGGTATACAAATGCAAGAAATTGAGATACTAGAAAAAGTATTTTGGAAGACATCAAAATCTCGTATATTGTACATTGTAGATATATATTGACGATCGTGCTTTGTTTCACAGTCGCTATAACATTTTAGATAATTTAGATTATAGGCGACTACTAAGCTTCAAGTTATATTTATACGTAAAGGAACTTGTGAGAAATATACCTTTTATGAACTTTTTTAAAATCAATTAGCAAAAGCTACTTTTAACAAACAAATTATCAATACGGACACTATAATTTCACATTACGAAAAGAGACACGGGAGAGCGTTTCATGTTTTGCTCGCCTATTTATTATGTTGCTCGATTTCTTATATTTGATAGGTAATTAAAACAAATAGAATTGGGATACTCTTTAATTCATTTCAGTTGAGCAAAACATATCTTCATTTTACTCCTCCATTCATTTCTTATCCATCTTTTCTTTCTTGTCCACATACCTTAAATTATGGGTAGCAAACCATATAGCAAGCAAACTAGTTTGGTTGCCATGTCTAAATATGTCAAGCAAACACAATGTCAATCAATTTTTTTTTCCTGCTATGTACATATATGGCGAGCAAATGCGCATGGAGAGATAACTAGTTTGCTCGTCATGTCCACGTGTCACCATCTTATTAAATTTAGAAATGAAAGATTAACACGTGTCAACATCTGAAGAAGTGGCGAGCAAAAAATGTTGCGAGCAAACCAATTTACTCGCCATGTCTGTATTCGTGAAACATTTTTTAAAAATCGACTTGGATAATATGCTTGCCATATAGTTCATTTTAGAAACTTTCTCCTTTTTTATGTTTGAAGATATATTATCTTAAATTGCAATTCACTTATTTAGTAACGGGTAAAAAAAAAACCCACGGCATCAATGCAAATTTCCCATCAACCTAGTGACAAAAAAAATCTTTTTTCATTGCAAAAACCATTTAGATATCATTATTTGAGAGTTTATGTAGTTTGAGATGGCCTAGAAGTTTACATTCCACATTAATTATTAGCTTTGATTTGGAGTATTATTTTATAGAAGCAATTTAGTCTTGTACAGTAGCAATTTCTTACTTTAAGAACTAACTTATATATTTTTCTTTACTTTCATGTATATCATTCATATATTTACAAAGAGTGATTTTAGTCAAAGTTTGGTTGTTTCCTTTTTTGACCGATGATTAGTCTTTGCTATTATCTTGTTAAGCACTTGTTTTTTTTTTGAACAACAAACATGATATATAAAAACAGAAAAACACTGGCAAGAAGCTAGAAGTACATAGGAGAATTTAATCAATGAGTCCAACTACTAAACTTGCCTCCTCTAAATTTAATCCAAAAAAAAAAAAAAAAAACAAACAAACGAATGTTATCGAAAATGTCACCTTTCCTCATAGATTGAGAGTTAAAAATGACACTATTTCGATAACGGCATATCACCCATAAAGAAGCCACGGAAATGACAAAAATACGTTGCTTCTTCGCTAAAGCTGTGGACCATGAGCTCATCCACTCCCGCCAATCATCGACAGAGTCAAATTGTGGCATAGATATGTCACACCACCGGCGAACGAGCTGCCATATACTACGAGTAATACTACAAGCAAAGAAGATATGTTGATTTGACTCCACGCTTCCATGACATGACGGACATAAAATCTCTTGAATTTCCATACCTCGAGAAGAAAGATTAGTCTAGCAAATTTGATCAAACAGGTAATTCGAAATTGTAAAAAAAATGAAATTTGACACGTAAAAATATAAGATCAACACCATTACTAAAATATATCTAAATTGTGTCGAATGAGTTGTGAAATGTTTTGGCTACTAAAAACACTTTTTTTTTTTGGTAAAAGGTCAACGACCCGGTAAATAACTACTAAAAACACTTTGTATGTTGTTATTCTTTAATAATTCATATACTTGTAAAGAGTGATTCTAGTTAAGTTTTAGTTTTATTATTTTTTTATTTATTTTTTAATTGATGATTCGTCTTTGCTATTGTCTTGTTAATTAAGCACTTATTCGCCCACCAAATTTTGATTGAACCGATAACTTTGAGTTGTAAAAAAAATAATAAATAAATAAATAAATAAATGACGCGTAGAAATATAAGATCAACAACATAACTAAAATATATCACAGTGGAGTCGGCCGAGTCTTGAAATGTATTGCACCAACTTTTTATGATTTTTTAAATAATTCTGCTCCTGAAAAAAATATATTGTTATTCTTTAATAAAATGATTCAAGTCGTAGATGGCGTTTAGGATTTGCTTATTATTATTTTTTATTTTTTATTTTTTTTATTTTTTATTTTTTTTTTCTCTCTAAAATAGAAAAAACATTAATTCCATCTTAACATTGTCTGCTGCTTTTCTGCTTAAATAAAGATATTAAATAGTTTTTAATAAGCATCTTAGGAGCAACTTATTTCGTATTAGTTATTTGATATTTATTTAAATTTTTACTCCTAAAACCTTTTATAAATAACTTTGATTGAGAATTTATCTTAAAATTATAATGTTTACTATTATATTTCGTGTTTTTATAATAAGGAAATCCAAATTCCAAATCACGTTGATCCCTTGATCTACTTGTTGATGACTTGAACTGATCTTTAATAATAAATTAGAGACATGAAGTTCCTATGAACCATTTAACACATGTTTATTATATATAAAAACTCTATAAATAAATAATATTGATCTTAGAATAATATTGTATATGTAAAATAGTTGGGTAACTTTGGTTACCTATGATCACAAATTTTGAAGCATTTATTTGTAAGCAATGTTTGTTGTACTATTTGTGAGTTTGTTGTTTTCGTTGCAGATAGTTTTCTTTAGTCTTTTTTTTGCTTTTAACGCGAGACACAACAACATATAGGCGACCATGTCTGAAAATAAGGCGTGGCACATACAAACCCACTTGCTGAATAGACTGTCTCTAGCTTTTGTTGATGGTCATAGCAAAAAATGCAAACACTGAAATCTGCTTTCTTACTATCTTTAACGATAAGCAATTATTCTTAAGTGTGAATTTCATCGTTGGGATAAACACTTGCTTTCTAAAATGATATTATTGGCATCGATGCAAATTTCCCATCAACCTTGTGACAGAAAGTCTTTTTTCATTGCAAAAACCATTTAGATATCATTATTTGAGAACATTATTAATTAAAGGTTAATGACTTAATGTAGTTTGAGATGGCCTAGAAGTTTACATTCCACATTAATTATTAACTTCGATTTGGAGTAATTAAGTTATTTACTCTGTAATAGTTAAGCAATTTAGTATTGTCGTAAATAGAAATTTGTTAGTTTAAGAACTTAGTTATATATTTATCGTTACTTTCATATAAATCATTTTTATATTTGTAAAGAATGATTTTAGTCAAGTTTGGTTGGTTGTTTTCTTTTTTGACCGATGATTAGTCTTTCCTATTGTCTTGTTAAGCACTTATTCGTCTAGCAAATTTGATTGAACTGGAAACTTGAAATTGTAAAGAAAATGAAATTTGACTCGTAGAAATATAAGATCAACAACATTACTTCAATATATCAAAAGTAATGTCGGAAGAGTCATGAAATATATTTGACCATTTTTTTTTTCACTTTTTAATAATTTTGCTACTAAAAAAACACTTTGTACGTTGTTATTCTTTAATTAATAATTTATATATTTGTAAAGAGTGATTTTAGTCAAGTTTGGTTGTTTCCTTTTTTGATCGATGATTAGTCTTTGCTAATATAAGATCAACAACATTACTAAAATACATCAAACTAGTGTCGGACGAGTCATGAAATATATTGGTCCATTTTTTTTTCACTTTTTAAACAATTTTACTACTAAAAATACATTTTGTACGTTGTTATTCTTTAATAATTTATATATTTGTAAAGAGTGATTTTAGTCATGTTTGGTTGTTTCCTTTTCTGGTCGATGATTAGTCTTTGCTATTATCTTGTTAAGGTTAAATTCGTCTACCAAATTTGACTGAACCGGTAACTTTAAGTTGTAAAAAAGATTTTTTTTTGACACGTGTAGAAATATAAGATCAAAAAGATAACTAAATATATCAAAGTAAGGTCAGTCGAGTCGTGAAATTTATTGGACTAACTTTTTATGACTTTTTAACTAATTCTGCTACTAAAAAAATATGTTGTTATTAAGTGATTCAAGTTGTATACGGTGTTTGGATTGCTTATTTTTTTTGTTTTTATGTTTTTTCTAAGGTAGATAAAACATTATTTTCATTCCAACTTTGTTTGCTGCTTTTCTATTTTAAAAAAATGTATTAAATAGTTTTTAATAAGCAGCTTATGAGTAGCTTATTTCGTATCAGTTATTGGATATTGAATTAAAATTTGACTCTCATATTGAACCTAAAACCTTGTATAAATAAACATGAATTGACAATTTATCTTAAAAGTGTTATGCTTAATATTATATTTCGTTTTTTTATTATAAGGAAAACCAACTTCCAAATCATTTTTTTTAAAAGCACTTATTTTCAAGCAAACGTAAAAACATAAATTTAAACAATCTTAAACATCATTATAGTCATAGAGAATAAGTGTAACAGTAATCAGTATCATCACTGGCCACTTAGTGACACATTAGATTTTCGCTCTACCACCAACATCACCACAAAATAGGTTAATAAGACCACCAACTTCATAACCCAAACATATCTCACTTAAACACAAACATACTCCAGAACATACACATACAACATACACTCACAACCAACATCATAAGAGTCGGTCTTGGCTAATTCCAACGTCTGCACAAAACTCATATAAGACTCATGGCGATGGTTGTTGTGTTTTAAGTAAGAGGCGTGAGAGAGGAGGGGGTGCGTCTTCCGTCCCCCGTTACCGCGTCTAAATACACTTGTTCTTAATTTTAAGTCGCTGAAGTGATCTGACTTGTTATAAATGTAACTATGAAAGGCTATTTCTTGTATTTGCTTAAAAAATTATTATGATCCATGAGTCCCACGAAAAAGCGTTATGTGATCCATCCATCCTACACAAAAATATTTATATTTATAGATGATGTCGGATTTGCTTCGCTTGTTTTGTTTGATGTTTAAAAAGCAGGTACACATACTATGTTATAAGTTGAAGGAGAAGTATAAAGATGCCGGTGACGATGTTTTCCTAGAGGAACCTAAGGAACGTTAGGTACGCCTGAATCGTAGAGATTACAAAGTCGGAGATTCTTGACAAAAATATAAAACTTAACTATTATAGGATGCATGCCAACCTAATTTGTTACACACATTAGTACATTTTGATAACTTGTGACAAGTATTTTAAACTAACATAGCTTAAAAACAATTCATTAGCACACTCTAATATAATTTTCAACATGCTAGTTACCAACCAAAAACATAATTGCCTTTATAAATAATGTATACATAATATTAATTACCCTCGCATCCATAGAAAGGTTCTCAATTATAAGCGAGCCATGGTTGACATGCTACTTGGCACCTTAATCATTAGTCCATCTCACACAATCGATCACTAACTTGATGTAAGCCTCTTCAACCACCGTAGCTTCCACACCAACTTGTAGTAGGATCTATTGATAGCAGGACCATTTCCAACATGGAAAATCTTTTACGTACTATATAAAATAACTTGGTCAATACTCTATGGATATAGTCCAGTACTAATACCTATAGAACTAATAGTTACGTTGATACGACCCGGTTAGGGGTTATATCAGGATAAGGCATAATTTTTAGCGTATGCGAGCTCCTTAAAAAAATAGAGAGAACAACTAGAGATTTGTTTATATTAAACTTTGATTGATTGATTATAATAAATTATCTCAAGAATATTTATAAGACAAAGTATGGTAAAACCCTAATACCTAAATAGACCATGAGCTCTCGCCCAGGCGTATCATTCCTCACTCTTTCAAAACCACCTTAACCTCAAGGTGTTGTCTTAAAACTTTCTTAATTGACTTTCCTAAATAAAGATAAAAAACAGTACTAAATAAAGACACGTAAATAAAGATATATTATATGACATAATCTTTATACCATACGTTTGGACTTCTTGAGTCATTTGGGCAGTCCGTCCTCCTACAACATTGGCGTAATCCGGGATCCCATAACCTTCTTTGAATTGCAGCCTTCGCTTTTTTCTTCTTTCGTATTCCTTTGCCTTGGACATAACACAACAACATTATTTCATCTTTTGCTGCCACACGACTCTTCTCGCGATATACCCACTTCAAACTAACAACCAAACTCTCGCCGGAAACATATCTACCCTCCAACATCTTAATCACAAACTCCTTGATTAAACCCAAATTTATTTCATCTATACTATCATCAGATATACCACCTCCATCCTTAAGTAGCGATATCACTATATTCGACTCATCTTTGTCAACCCTACACGCTTCACCACCACCCACAACACCGTCTTCCACACTTTCTTTATTTTTTGAAAATTCGCTAAACTCTCTACGAACTTCCATGCTTTCCACATTACTCTCACCAATATCAAAAACATCATTTATCGCGCTACTAACCTCAACAACACCAATATTTTTATTAGCATCTAAGGACCGTTTAATCTCAGGTGAGTCGAATTCAATTTGTAATGATGGAATAGTATCTGATTACTTCCTAAATATCTTTAATGGAATTATATAAATATGTTGATATATCACATAAGAAAATATGTAAACATAAGATATTAAATCCCACATAAAGAAATAAATTGTTTTATATAAAACATTGAATAACAATATAAAATAGGTCAATTAATTTTACAAAACAGAACGCAAATTAAAACACATTGTGTTCTGTTATGTTTTCTATTACTTGGTTGGGCAAACGCGACTACTGTTGAGTGAACCTGTTAGTAGTTAGATTAGTCATTTTCTGAATCTCGAATTGAAATTTTTGCAACAAGTTAGAAGTATGTGACTTTGGAGTATTCCTTCAACTTGGGAAGATATGTATTTCACAAAATAAAATATGAACTCCAAAGCTTCACTTGATAAGTTGAATGACCCATTAACAGTTTGATTAGTCATATTTTATCATATCAATTGAAACTATTGCACCAAATCGAAAGTATCATGTAACTTTGTACCACCTCTCTCTCTAGCCCTCATGGGCGATTTTCAGAACTTGAAACCCTAGAGCCGATTTTCTAATCACCTAGGGATTTACTTCTTCCAATTAAAATTCAAGTTCTGTTAATCTACATATTTCGGTTAGATTTATGTTTAGAGAGGAACCAATCTTTGATTTCATTCACACCGGTTAGGTTATTTTGATTGGGAGGTGGCGGCTTGAATCTATGGGTTTCAAAACCATGGGGTTTTGATGGATTGAACATGCATGGCTTTGTTGTGCCAACCTGGGTGCTGATCAAGGATCGTTTGTAATGATTTATCCATAATAGTATTGTTAGGGTTTGAATCATTATCCTTGTATCATGATGGTACGTGTGAAAAACTAGAAGAGGGGTTGAATAGTTTACCGCTTTTTGACTTAATTATGTTTAAAAAAGTTTACGTTTCATTAAAGATATAATCTCAAATTACTTGTTAATCTTTGAAAAGCTTTACGTGTAATTAACGATTCTAACTAAAGACAATACATAATATGCAAAGACAAAGAAAGAAACGATCAAACCACAACACGATTGTTTATCATGGTTCGGCTACAAGGACTCTTTTTTCTTGCCCTACATCCACGCCCCGAGTTTCCAACTCGAGAGTTTCAAGCACTAGTCAACAAGCTCCTTTCACGGGTGGAGAAACCTTTACAATCGTCGCTTACACTTTATCCGGTACAAAGCTAGATACCGGGTCCTAGTTCAAGGTAGAACCAACCTAACGTCGCCTATCCACAATTTTCGACACTAAGCTAGATGTCGAGTTCTTTTACAAGGGTACAACCACTCCCGATAGTTCTTTTACAAGGGTATAACAACTCCCGTCACACTATGTATTTTGAGACCTAAAATACTAACCGATCACTTCTACACAAGATACAAATGAAGTATAAACTACCAAAGTTCATACATAACAAAGCTAACAAGTCTTGCAACTTTTGAGTTGAAACTTGTAACTTCTTGGATGAACTTGTGAACTCATTTGCTACATAAGAGAATCACACAAGTCAAATGTTACTGAGTTAGATGAGAGAATATGTGTAATATATGTCCTAAAGTGATGGGTAAAAACTAGCAAGTGGCTTGGTATTTATAGCAAAACAATCCAGCAGTCTGGCGGATCCGGCGGAACCCTAGAATGGGTTCCACCCATGTACCCTGAGGGTTCCGCCAAGACTGACAGTCAAACTTGCCATAAATCTTTCCAAACCAACCAAAGTCACATCAAGTTATTACCAGGTTAACCACACATTGAGTCAACATGGAATGCTTTCAAAATGTGTAAGAGCTTATGGATTGTCAAACACATAAACTTACCATAAATGCTTATTGATGTGATGTGACACTTTCTTATTTAAGAAATAAAAACAATGTTATGTTTAAAAAGAAATGTAAAATCTAGTTATACAAGATTTAAAACTAAAGTGATGTTTTTACTATAAACTAAAGTTCATACTTTGTCATTAACAAAACTTAGCAAAGATCGTAAAATATAAATAATATTTTTAGGCGATATTTGTATTAACAATCTCCCCCTTTTTGTTGATGAAAAAAATATAAACTTTATTTATAAGTAAGCCACTAGTTTTAGTGTTAAGTCTTGTAAAGTTTGTATTAAAACTTTTTTTTTGCTAAGATGATGTGATATGCAAGAGTTAGAGAAGAGATGAGAACAAGTTTAATATAAATTCTCCCCCTTTTTGTCGAAACAAAAAGAAGAGAAGCGGAGCGAAATGATGCAAGTGCTCCCCCTTGGACAATACTCTCCCTAAACGGAGTGCCAAGTTAGAAAACAAGGATTTTGAACCTACAAAAAAATGTTAGTTGCCGCACAAGACAAGTGTAGAACAAGTCATGAAAGCTCTTTTTGCCTAAAACACAAATAAGAGTTGCGAAGTCGAATAATGCAATTCTCATGCTCCTCCTTGAATATTACTCCCCTAAATGAAGTATCAAGGAAAGAATACATGGATAATGATCCTACAAAAAGGAAGGTTACGTTGACATAAATAATGCCTAAAAACATTATTAACATATTATCAATATCTCTATGTTTTAATTATTACAAAACATAAACTCATTGAACTAAAATTTATGACATAAACAAGTATTTAGTGATTAATATTCTCTTTACATCCAAATCACTTAAGGTATGAATAAACAAAGTGTTTATTGCAATCTATGATCAAAGGGGTATTTAATTAATCATTACAAAGTTTATTTAATTATATAAACATATTATATATTTTTGAAAAACACTTTTAGTAATAAAGAAAAATCTTTTATTCATACTAAATATACGAATTCAAATTTTTAACCAAAATCAGTTAGTTTTTCACCAAATATACTTTCCCCACTAAAAGACAAAGATTCTGGCCGTTGCAGCTGGGCGGCCCCCTTAAAACTAAGGGGACCGACCATGATTTAAGGGGACCGGCACGCTCCAGTTGTCAGAAATCTTTGCCTATAAATATCACCTTAAATCTGGAATTTTCCCCCACCTTTTGCACTCCTAAATTTTCTGTTCTAGATCTCAATTTCCATTCTCTTAATCCTTTGATCATACATTCATAAATCTTTGTTTCAAAGTGATTCAAACATCATCCTCTCAAGTGCAAGAGAAGAATACTTCTATCCCTCAAGACAAGAAGTATTACAACTTGTTGTGATCTCCACATCCAAGTTGTTAGAGCATTATTCATTGTATCTATCTCTTTGTGAAATTAGTTGTGAATATTTGATAGAAGATAGTTTAGCTAGGTATATATGTAGTGTGATTGGTTAGTAGTTAGTTGTGATGGAGAAGAGTTAGGAAGTAGATTGGTGTGAGAAAATTGATGCGAAGAAGATTGGTGTGAAGAAGAAAGGTGTGAAGAAAGTTGGTGTGAAGTAGATAGGTGTGAAGTAGTATTGTGATTAAGTAGTGACTAGGTGTGAAGAAGTTGTGTAGAAGGTGTGAATAAGTTGTGAAGTAGTTGTGGTGGTGTGTAAGGTTTTCTCCGCCATAAGGGAGCTTGTTGACATAGTGAAGAAAACTCTCGATTTAGGCGCTCGGGGAGTGGAGTAGGGCAAGGAAGATGACCTTGTAGCCGAACCACTATAAATCTCTTATCTCGCGGTTCGATCTTTCCATCTCTCAATTATTTCTTTACTTACATTATTATTGTTTTATCGTACATATTTATTATTGTTCATCTTGTGCATGACTTGATATCACATAGTATCGAATCAAAATTTTTGAAAACAAAGAAAACTTTCAAACAATCTTTTGTAACAAATTAAAAAGACGTAAAACTATTCAACCCCCCCTTCTAGTTTTCCACAATTGGTATCAAGAGCCACGTCTAGCAAGATTTTTTTAAATATATTGTATTTTAAAACTTGTAACGATCTATGGAATCTTTAAAATATTTAGAAGGGCAATCTATGCAAAGACCACCACTATTTGAAAGTGATGGATTTTTAATTATATTGGAAAAATAGATTCGAAACTTATGTGAAATCAAAAGATCTTGATCTTTGGCATGTCATTACCTTTGGTGACTTTCCCCTATTCAATATAATGTTGAAACTAAAATGGATGAAATTGTATCTTTTGAAAAACAAAATGATGATTTGAAAAAGAAACTAGCAAAAAATAATGAGGCTAAAATGGTTATTTATAATGCGTTACCACGCAAAGAATATGAAAGAATTTTTATGTGTAAAACCGCAAAAGAAATTTAGGAATCTTTACTAATTACTCACAAAGGTAATAGTCAAGTTAAAGATAACAAAATAGATCTACTTGTACAATAATATGAACAATTTACGATTCCGAAAGAGGAATCAATTGATAATGCTTTTGCTAAATTTAACACTATTATCACAAGTTTAAAAGCACTTGACGAGACATTTTCTAGTAAAAATTGTGTTAGGAAATTTCTTAGGGCATTGAAGCCGAAATGGTGAGCTAAGGTTACGGCAATTGAAGAATCAAAGAATTTGATGACGTTATCACTAGATGAACTTATTGGCAACTTGAAGGTTCATGAAGAAATTATAAGAAGAGATTCGGAAACGGTCAAAGTCAAGAAAGAATAAACCAAATCCATTGCTCTAAAAGCCAAAAAAGAACCTAGTGACGATGATGATTCAAGTGACGAGAGTGAAGACGAAGAATATGCAATGGCCGTAAAAGAATTCAAGAAATTCTTCAAGAGACGAAGAAGATTCACTAGATCACCATGAGACGAAAGAAAACCATTCCAAAGAAATAGAAGTGATAACTACGGGAAAAGAAAGTGCTTTAGATGTGGAAGTCCAAATCATCTCATTGGCGAATGTCTAAAGCCGCCGGGTTATGAAAATCAAGGTGCCTTTGTTGGTGGAACATGGAGTGATAGTGACAAAGAAGAAGTGGAAAAACCAAGAGACGAAAAGTGTTTTATGGCAAAAGGAGCCGATGAAATTTGTTTAGGAATTGACTTGGAGCCTGACGAATGGATCAAGGATAGCGGATGTTCGAGGCACATGACGGGGAACCGCAAGCTATTTTCTACATACAAGGCATACAATGGAGGTAACGTTATTTTCGGTAGTGACTTACGTGGAAAAATCATTGGCAAAGGTACGATTTCTCAAGACTCACTTACTATTGAAAATGTAGAGCATGTAGATAATTTAACATATAACTTGCTTAGTATAGGACAAATATGCGATAATAAATGTAGAGTTACCTTTACCGAAGAGGATAGCGAAATAGTTAAGAATGGAAAAATTATTGGTAGAGGAATTAGGAAAGGAGGCATATATGTTATGAAACTAGAAAACAAACCTGAGGATAGGATATGCCTAACGACCCTAGACGAAAACTCCACATTGTGGCATAGGAGATTAGGATATGCTAACATGCAACAAATACAATCTTTGGCCTCTAAAGAACTAGTTAGAAACTTGCCTAATCTAAAATATGACAAGCATTTTTGTGATGCATGTAAAATTGGAAAACAAGTTCATGCTAGTCACAAAGCTAAGAATATAGTATCCACTACTAGGTGCCTAGAACTATTACATATGGATCTTTTTGGTCCATCCGCTGTGCGGAGCTATGGAGGAAACAAATATACTTTAGTAATAGTATATGACTACTCCCGATATACGTGGACTAGGTTTTTAAGTGACAAGACCCAAGCCTTTGAAAAATTTGAAATATTTAGTAAAATGATTCAAAATAAATTAGGATGCACAATAGTAGCCATTAGGACGGACCATGATAGGGAATTTGACAATGAAGTACAATTCGGAAAATATTGTGATTTAAATGGAATATCTCACAACTTCTCCTCTCCTCGTACTCCTCAATCAAATGGCGTAGTAGAAAGAAAAAATAGGTCACTACAAGAAATGAGTAGAACAATGTTAAATGAACAATCCATCCCACAAAAATTTTGGTGTCACGCTGTAGATACATCAACATATATTATTAATAGGGTATCAATTAGGAGAATTGTAGGAAAAACTCCTTATGAGTTACTAAGAGGTAGAAAACCAAACTTAAGCTACTTTAGGGTATTTGGAAGTAAATGTTATATTCTAAACACTAAGGATTACCTCACTAAGTTTGATCTAAAATCACATGAAGGAATATTTTTAGGATACTTTCAAAATAGTAAAGCATATATAATACTTAACAAACACTCCATGAAAGTAGAAGAATCACTAAATGTAACATTTGATGAAACACCACCACCTCCTAAAACTTTACCTTTAGAAGATGATGACTTAGTTGAAGATGAAGCTACTGAGGTTAGTAAAACAAAACCCATAGGAAATGATAATAAAGACATTAACTTAGGAAATAACGAAATTGTAAATGCTAAAGAATCTAGATCACATCCACTAGATAATATAATAGGACATCTTAACCAAAGAACCTTTAGGTCACAAGCCCAAGATAAAAATAATTTCTTTTGTTTCCTCTCAACAATAGAACCTAAGAATATTAATGAGGCTTTAAAAGATGATAGTTGGGTTATAGCTATGCAAGAAGAATTAAATCAATTTAAGGCAAATGATGTTTGGGAATTAGTCCCAAATCCAATGAATATGACCATCATAGGAACTAAATGGGTATATAGGAATAAGTTAGATGAAAATGGAATAGTTACTAGGAATAAAGCTAGGTTAGTTGCCCAAGGTTATAATCAACAAGAAGGAATTGATTATGACGAAACTTATGCCCCCGTAGCTAGACTAGAATCTATTAGGATACTACTTGCCTATGCATGCGCCCTAGATTTTAAGTTATTCCAAATGGACTTGAAAAGTGCATTCCTTAATGGTTTTATCAATGAGGAGGTATATGTGGCACAACCTCCAGGATTCATTGACTTCGCAAAACCTGATTATGTTTATAAGTTAAAGAAAGCTTTGTATGGACTCAAACAAGCTCCCAAAGCTTGGTATGATCGATTAAAAGCCTTCCTTATTAAACATGATTATTCCATGGGAATGGTAGATAACACTCTTTTCACTAAAAGGAAAGACCCAAATCTCATCATTGTCCAAATTATGTTGATGACATTATATTTGGATCAACTTGTCAAGACATGTGTGATGAATTTGCCAAAATCATGCATGATGAGTTTGAGATGAGTATGATGGGTGAACTTAACTTCTTCCTAGGATTACAAATAAAACAATTAGAAGATGGAATATTCTTTAACCAATCTAAGTACATTAAGGAAATACTTAAGAAATTTGGCCTAGAAGACTCAAAACCCATGAAAACTCCCATGTCTACGGAAGTGAAACTCACAAAGGATGATGAAGGTGAGTCTGTAGATAACACCAAGTATAGAGGAATGATAGGTAGTTTACTATACTTGACGGCAAGTAGACCCGATATCATGTTTAGTGTCTGCCTTTGTGCCCGTTTTCAAGAGGATCCCAAAACCTCTCACCTAGAAGCGGTTAAGTGTATCTTCCGATACATTAAAGGCACTATACACTTAGGATTATGGTATCCTAAGGGATCCGGCATAGAAACCATCGTCTATGCGGATTCGGATCATGTGGGAGACTACGTAGATAGAAAAAGCACTAGCGGTATTTGCACGTTTATGGGATGTTGTCTAACATCTTGGTTTTCGAAGAAGCAAACCGCTCTTGCTATTTCTACCACCGAAGCCGAATATGTAAGCGCTGGAAAGGCATGTCAACAAGCACTATGGATGAAACAAGCTCTTATAGACTATGGCATTAGGTAAGAAAATGTTCCCATTATGTGCGATAACAAAGGTGCGATAGATTTAAGTAAAAATACGGTGCAACACTCTAGGACTAAACATATAGGAATACGCCACCACTTTCTTAGGGATAATGTACAAAAAGGGAACATATCTATAGAAAAAGTTGCATCGGAAGATAACGTTGCGGATATATTCACTAAACCCCTTAAGCGTGAATTGTTCAATCACTTGCGTTTAGGGTTAGGAATGATGGAACAAGTTGACTAAATTCTATTACATTTAGACATTTTTTTTCCTTGCATAAGATTTACTTTTCTTCCACTTCTCCATTTCTGAGTCTAGGATTCTATTTCGCACAAAATTAAAAGATTGGGAAATATTATTTTCTCTACATATACTCTTTTGTAAAAACCCAATCAATTTTTTTTTTAACTATTCTCACATCTAGGAACTTCATGAACATCATTTTCCTTGCATTGTTGACAAATGCTAAAAACCTTTTTCCGAAATCATGCATAAACTCTCACATAAATTGTCAAAGTATATAATCTAATATATATCTTTGACATTCATGATCAAGCGAAAATCGAATCAAGGAGATTTGGATTGTTTCTTCAGATTTTTTTTTTTTTTTTTTTTTTTTTTTTTTTTTTTTTGCATTTAGGAGTCGAAATAATCACAACTCCACATTTGTTGCATATAGGCACACACTAGGAAAAAATCACTCATAATATTGTCATCTTGTTTCATCACTAGATTTTTGACACACTAGTTACCTTTGCCTTTGATCTAAGATAGTTGCCTTAGGAAGATTAAGTGCCCTTGCCTTTATATGTCTCCCCTAGCTTATTAATTGTTGCTTGTTTACTCTTTTACTTAAGTGTTTTTGCATGCATGCTATATCATGATTAGATTAGATGCTATATTGCCTAAAGGAATTGAACTTGCTTGAATCCAAGTCCAAAAACACAACCTTTCTGCAAATTTTCTGCCAAAAACCCAATTCTGGCAATCTGGAAATCACCAGATGGGCGGCCCCCTTAATTATGTAAGGCGGCCCCCTTAATTTTAAGGGTACCGGCCATCTGCTGGACGGATTTACAGAATCTTTTCTGCTTTTTCGCCCATTTCAACCTACATTTCCCAATTTTCACCAATATATTTTGTCCTAATCTCCCAAACAAACTTTATCCATCCATAAACACACAAATCTTACACTATAAATATCCCCAATCTTCAAAACTCTCCATTCATCCCTTCATGACTTCTCCAAACAAACCAAAATCAAAAGCCTCATGGCTAGCAAGGATGACGGAAAAACCCGTTTGGCGAAGAAAAAGCCCTCGAAACAAATCCATCATAACCAATGAAGTTGGAAATCACTCAACACCTCCAACCACTTACTTCCCAAACTTTACACCAAATCCACAAGGACATTCATTTGATCCCCTTTACAAACCATACAACATTGGCCAAACATCTTCCTTCAAGCCAAACTACACATTTCATCCTCCAACCACTAATAATGATCCATACAAGTTTGATCAACCAGCAAACTACAATCCCTACTACACAAACCCAATTCATCCACATCAACACAATGACTCTCTCCACATTGCCACGAAAATGCAAAAGTTCCGTGATAAAATAACCCAAATCCATGATCTTAGTGATCTCCTTGCTATGCATCATGCACAAACAAAGGGCAAACTCCATCATCACCCTATGCAAATTGCCTTCCCCACTCTCTCAACTTGGATCAAGTTACAAACCACACTCACTATTGCCCTTTTTGCATCTTCCTTCAAAAAAAAATTCTATACTTGAGTGAAGATATTTCTTGGATTGAATATCTTCTCACTCGTCCTCATCCAATACCACCCTTAACTCGATACAACATCGTAAGATCCACCTCTTCCGCTCCATACCCCACTCCATATCCCTCTCCATCTAACAACTAAGCTCTATGCTTATGTTCCCCTTCAAGCAAATAAAACAATCAACCATGGGTTGCAAGCAAGTCCAAGTGCTTTCTTAGGCAATATAGGACTATGTCTTTTCTTTTGTTTTATTGTAATCAATATGCTTCAAGCATATTGAATGTTGTAATGCTAATCATTTCTATGATGCTTGAATGAATCTATTTTTATTTGCATAATTGTTGCTTTGCATATATATGTGTCTTGTTCTCTTCACATATTTTTTGTAGCTAAGATTTTCATAGCTCGTTCCCTTGGTGCTCTCAAATGAGGGGGAGCATACATCAAGGGGGAGCATTCTACCCGTTTAACTTCTTCTATGAAGCTTACTCGGTTTAAACTTTTTGATTTTACAAAAAGGGGGAGAAGAGAATAGTAAACTCTAAAATACTTGCCTAAAAATAAATTTTAGACCTATTGAGTCTATGGTTTTGTAATAATCAAAAAGGGGGAGATTGTTGACATAACTAATGCCTAAAAACATTATTAACATATTATCAATATCTCTATGTTTTAATTATTACAAAACATAAACTCATTGAACTAAAATTTATGACATAAACAAGTATTTAGTAATTAATATTCTCTTTACATCCAAATCACTTAAGGTATGAATAAACAAAGTGTTTATTGCAATCTATGATCAAAGGGGTATTTAATTAATCATTACAAAGTTTATTTAATTATATAAACATATTATATATTTTTGAAAAACACTTTTGGTAATAAAGAAAAATGTTTTATTCATACTAAATATATGAATTCAAATTTTTAACCAAAATCAATTAGTTTTTCACCAAATAAACTTTCCTCACTAAAAGACAAAGATTCTGGCCGTTACAGCTGGGCAGCCCCCTTAATTATAAGGGGCGGTCCCCTTAAAATTAAGGGGACCGGCCATGATTTAAGGGGACCGGCACGCTCCAGTTGTCAGAAATCTTAGCCTACAAATATCACCTTAAATCTGGAATTTTTCCCCACCTTTTTCACTCCTAAACTTTCTGTTCTAGATCTCAATTTCCATTCTCTTAATCCTTTGATCATACATTCATAAATCTTTGTTTCAAAGTGATTCAAACATCATCCTCTCAAGTGCAAGAGAAGAATACTTCTATCCCTCAAGACAAGAAGTATTACAACTTGTTGTGATCTCCACATTCAAGCTGTTAGAGCATTATTCATTGTATCTATCTCTTTGTGAAATTATTTGTGAATATTTGATAGAAGATAGTTTATCTAGGTATATATGTAGTGTGATTGGTTAGTAGTTAGTTGTGAAGGAGAATAGTTAGGAAGTAGATTGGTGTGAAGAAAATTGTTGTGAAGAAGATTGGTGTGAAGAAAATTGGTGTAAAGTAGATAGGTGTGAAGTAGTGTTGTGATTAAGTAGTGACTAGGTGTGAAGAAGTTGTGTAGAAGGTGTGAATAAGTTGTGAAGTAGTTGTGGTGTGTAGGGTTTTCTCCGCCATAAGGGAGCTTGTTGACACAGTGAAGAAAAATCTCGAGTTAGGTGCTCGGGGAGTAGAGTAGGGCAAGGAAGGTGACCTTGTAGCCGAACCACTATAAATCTCTTGTCTCGCGGTTCGATCTTTCCATCTCTCATTTATTTCTTTACTTACATTATTATTGTTTTATCGTACATATTTATTGTTGTTCATATTGTGCATGACTTGATATCACATAGTATCGAATCTAAATTTTTGAAAACAAAGAGAACTTTCAAACAATCTTTTGTAACAAATTAAAAAGACGTAAAACTATTCAACCTCCCCTTCTAGTTTTCCACAGGTTAGTTTCTAAAACACAAAATATATGTAAGCTACCATAGCAAGGCCTAGTTTACTCACAATACCTAAATGGTCAACAAACAATGCATACCTTATAGTAGAATGAAATTCATTTCATGTAAAATTTGACTTTTAGAAAGTCAAAGACAAGAAATTAGGAAGATAACATCCTACCTCTAAAAAGAAAAATAAAAAGAAACTAAGAACATAAAATCCTACATCTATAAAAGAAAATCATCATTTTTCTTAATGAGAAACATTTTCCAAAAATAAGGCTAAGGTTGTTTAAGGATGAAAATGTGTGTTGGAGGGTGTAACGGGTTTCATTTTGAATGTTGTGGAAGTGAAACGCTTTTGGTTTGTTGGTTTGTGTTTTTGGTGCTATTACGGATGAGACTCTATCATTGTTGGAGACACTAAACTTGATGTGGGTGAGACAAGGATTCTAGACAGTCCAAAATGTGGTTTAGGATAAACCTTATTTCATCGGTTAGCTCGTAAATTTCCGTTCGACACCTTTCACTAATGTGAGCGGTTCTTTCGCAATGTCCGCAATCATGGCGGGGAAAGTTTGGTGGAAGAGAGGTTTGATTAGTTGGTGGTGGATCATTTGAACTTGAAAGAGCAAATGTGGATGGTTGGGAGGTGTTTTTGGTTCCTTCACTAAATGAGTGTAATGCCGTATGGAGGTGTTTTAAATGAGTGTTGAGTTCTTCACTAATGTTTGGAGATTTTTCCCATAAGGATGCTTCTATTTTCTTATAAGAAGGAAATAGAGATTCAAAGTGTTGGGAATGTTCTTGTGGTGGTGGTTGTTGTTGTTGTTGTTGTGGTGGTGGTTGTTGATGTTGTAGTTGTTGTTGTTCTTGTTGTTGAACATAATGGCGGAAGCTTGGTTCTCCGGAAGGATTACCATGAAGGTCTTTGTAAATGGGGTGAAACACAAATGATTGTAGGTGTGTATGACCTTGATCTTGTGGAAAAATTGAGGGTCTAGCATAACGGTAAGCCAAACATTCAACCAATGATGGTTGATGGGGTTTATCATCTAATTGCTCACTTGGTTGTTGTTGGGTTTCCATTTGAGCAATGGTGTCAAAGAGTGACAATGATGGAGGGCTTGATGATTTAGGTGATAGGTCTTCTAAAGTTTCCAAATAGGGTAGTGGTGATGTTGGTGGTGTATGGAAAAGTTCCATTGGTGTAAGTATTGGTGATTGAGGTGATGGAGTTTTTGATAGTTAAGTTTGTTGAGAAGGTGATGTTGAATCACTTGAAGGTCTAGTTGTTGGTGGAATAGTGGCTATGTTGGTGTTGCAATGCTTTGGAGAGGGTGTTGGAGTAGCCAGATTAAGCAAATCTTGTATAGTGATCACATTGGTATTGCAAGGTGTTGAGGATGGTGTTGAGGTAGTAAGGTTAAGGAAATCTTGGATAGGTGAAGAAATGTCAAGCGATGCATCACTTGATGATGATGAGCTTGATTTGATGGTTTTGTTGAAGCAACAAGGTTTTACACTAATCCTAGCGGTTTTTCTAAGGGATTTTGACAATTCGGATGAGTTGTTGGATTTAGCCATTTCAAAGGTGTGGTTTTGAAGCTTTAAGGGAAGGGATTTTGATGGTGATGGTGTGATTTGAAGTGTTGCAAGATTGTCAAATTTATATAGTGGAAGAGATGTTGGAAGGGGTGTTTGGATTTGATGTTCTACCATGCATACAAATGTTGAGGTTTCTAATGATTTAGAATATTTCCAAGAACATGTCAAATCATTGGATATCAATCCAATGAAATTGGGTGGAGTGAAAGACTAACTTATGCACTCAATGCTATGTGATCATGGGAAGTGATTTGGTTGAAATGTTCTAAGGGTTTGAAGGATCCTTTTTAAGGGTTCCTTGGGTTAGTTATGTTTGAATTTGAATTTTTTGGTGGGAAATGACTTCCTAATTGTTCTAGTGAGTGAGAGTGGTCCTAATAAGTTTATTGGAAGTAAGGAAAGATGTTTCTCACTAAAGATAAAGATTTGAAATTTTACAAATTTTGAAATTTTGAAAAGTGACAAAAATTTTCTGCAGGTGACTGGCGGAACCCTGAGATAACACAGGCGGAACCCTTCTGAGGGTTCCGGCTGGTCCTTTGGGCCATTTCTGGAATTTCCAGAAATTTACACTGGCGGAACCCGTTTGAGGGTGCCGCTAGTTCCGCCAGGCCTAAAAAACAAGGCAGTCCCACGTTTTGACGGGCGAGACGATATTCAATTTTTTTGAAAATTCCTAAAAACAAAAATATAATTCATATTTGTTTAGGAAATGCAAAAATTGAACATGTAAACACGCATACCATTGGACTTTGACCGGGGGCTAGCGAATTTCACTATTCTTAGTGAAATTTTCCATAAGCATGAAAAGTTTGACAAATACCTCAAATATAGTCAATATGCATAAAGGCTCATACAAAACATAGTCTGACGAAGAAAACAAATCATGGAAGTAAAAAGCAATACAAATCACATAGTTTAACACGTACAAAGTTCTAAAGGTTACATAAGCCAAACACTCCTTAAACACATATCTCACAACCGGTCTATTTTCTTCTTGAGCTTTCCTTGGTAACTTCCAAAGCACTTGAACATTCCTTTGGTTTGCTTGAACTCTTCGGATGCATTGCTAATGACGGGAAGTTCTTGAAGGTAGTCTAAAGGGGGTAGCTTAGAGTTAGGAAGTTTATCGTTATCGCTTATATCGGATGATGAGGATGATGGTGAAGGAGAGCGAGTACGCTTGCCCTTAACTTTGAAGACTCTTTTATCACTTAGAGGGACGAATATGTGAGGAACGAGAGAGTAATCAAGGCACATTCCCATATTATTAGGAGGAATGGGCGAGATTGCTCTAAAGAGGCGGGTGAGAAGCATTCCATAAGGAAGAGCGGTTGTTCCTACCAACGATATGTCGGCCATTCTTTTGGCTAGGTAATAGGCTAAGTTAAAAGGTTGACCGGTGGAGATGCTATAGAGCATGTAGCTAAGACATGTGTTGACATGATCTCTATTTCCTATGGAACTTATAACGTTGGCTCTAAGAATTTCTTCCCATTTCTTAAATTGTGGTTTAAGCTCATTGAGTTCCATACCAAAAGGGTCCTTCTACCTCATTTCCCGAACGATTCTTCCTAGTTGTTGAGGTCCTAACAAAGAGATGCTCACGAATTTCTTCCTTATTAGCAAGAGGAGTGTCGTATGGATGATAACGCTCAATGGAATTAAGACTTGAAAGAGGCCACTTATCAGTGTAGAGACATGTACCAACATTAGGGACACCGAGAATAGTGGCAAAATCTTTTAAGGATATGAAATGTGAATTGTTAATACAAATATCGCCTAAAAACATTATTTATATTTTACGATCTTTGCTAAGTTTTGTTAACGACAAAATGTAAACTTTAGTTTCTAAGTAAAACTTAATTTTAGTTTAAAGACTTGCATAATTAGACATTTACTACATTTTATATTTCACATAAAACACAACACATTTTATTTCTTAAAATAGAAATGTCACATCACATTTATGGTAAGTTTGTCAATATACATTTAAGGAAAGATTGTGTGTTTGACTAACCATAAGTCTTCTTACACAAGTTTGTGTTTGACTAGTTTTTATTTGATGTGACCTTGGTTGGTTTGAATGAATTATTGCAAAACCAACTGCAAGCCTGGCAGAACCCTGGGGGTACACGGGCGGAACCCTAAGCCCGCCAGACCTGCAAAAGGTCTTGCTATAAATACCAAGCCATATGTTTGAATTTTGGCTTTATCACTCTACATTGGATTTTCACACACATACATTCATTCTCTCATCTAACCCTTTAACATCTCATTTCTATGTGAAGTTTCTTTTGTAGCAAAGAAGTTCACAAGGTCATATAAAGTTACAAGTATTCAACACAACGTTGCAAGACTTGTTAGCTTAGCATCGTGTAGACTTTGTGTAGTTTACACTTCATTTGATTGTGTATTTTCAGTAGTGATCGGTTAGTATTTTAGTCCTCAAAATACAAAGTGTGACGGGAGTTGTTGTACCCTTGTAAAAGAACTAATGGGAGTGGTTGTACCCTTGTAAAAGAACTCGACATCTAGCGTAATGTCGGTAAACGTGTATAAGCGACGTGTAAGGTTTTCTCCGCTGGTGAAAGGAGCTTGTTGACTAGTGGAAGAAACTCTCGAGTTGGATACTCGGGGCGTGGACGTAGGGCAAGGAAAAAGAGTCCTTGTAGCCGAACCACGATAAATACTCGTGTTGTGGTTTGATCGTTTCTTTCTTTATACTTGCATGTTATATATTGTGTTTGTGTTCATATCTTTGATTAAACGGAAAGTTTCAAAAGATAATTAAACAAGTTTAAAGTTTTTAAACGGTAAACTATTCAACCCTCCTTCTAGTTTTCCACAATTGGCATCAAGAGCTACGTTACTCAAGCTTTTAAAATATATTGTGTTTTAAAACTTGAAACGATCCATGGATTTTGAAAATTACAAAGAAGGGCAATCTATGCAAAGACCACCACTTTTTGAAGCAAATGGTTTTATATATTGGAAAAACTGTTTTGAAACTTACGTGAAATCTAAAGATATAGATTTATGGTGTATAATCATTGATGGTGATAATATAGCTATTAATAGTAAAGATGATGATCAAACGAAATTGATTGCTAAAAATAATGAAGCTAAAATGATGCTTTACAATGCTTTGCCTAAGAAAGAATATGAAAGAGTCTTTATGTGTAAAACCGCCAAAGATATTTGGCAATCTTTAATAGTCACTCATCAAGGAAATTCAGAAGTTAAGGATAACAAAATTTATCTTCTTGTTCAACAATATGAACAATTTGTTATTCCCGAAGATGAGATAATTGACAGTGCATTTGCTAGGTTTAACACTATTATTACTTCACTTAAAGCACTTGATGAATCTTTTTGTAGCAAGAATTTTGTCAGAAAGTTCCTTAGAGCACTCCATCCGAAGTGGAGAGCAAAAGTGACGGCAATTGAAGAATCCAAGGATCTTTCAAGCATGTCACTTGAAGAGCTAATTGGAAACCTCAAAGTTCATGAAATGGTAATGGAAAAAGATTCGGAAATAGTTAAAGGCAAGAAAGAAAAGGTTAAGTCCATTGCCTTGAAAGCTAGAGTCCAATCAAGTGATGATGAAGAATCTACTTCGGATAGTGATGATGCAGAATATGCTATGGCCGTTAGAGACTTCAAGAAGTTCTTTCGTAGACGAGGGAAGTTTGTAAGGCAACCTAAAGATGACAAGAAAACCTTCCGAAAAGATCGTGATGATAGGAAAGGAAAGGTTGAAAGAAAATGCTATAGGTGTGGTGTCATACCCCGCCACGGCTGAAACGCGCGGGTGTAACTTCATGGATATCATCATAACACCTGGTGTCAACATAGAGAACAACTACATGCACAAAAATATAGCAATGTACCAACACACAGTGTTGTAACAATACCCAAAGATAAACATAATAAAATCCAAAACATAAATCCAATCATAGATGATAAACCACTTCCAATGCAACTAAGGTCTCATCTATCCACATCCTTCTATCTTATCCTTAGAAAGCTCACCTGAAAATGATGCTTAAAACGTCAACATAATGTTGGTGAGATTCATAGGTTTGAGACTCAACACACAAGGCAACCGAATTCACTGTGATTACAAAATATAGCTGGACAAATAATTATAGTTATCATATAGCTACATGCATTCACAATTCCATATCCACACGCAAAGGCAACAACACTCATAAAGCAAACATAAGGACGGCTCGTGTCCTCCGACCCCATAATCATCAATTAGGACTCATACGCGAGTAACAGGATGACATCCTCCTAATTGGATCCCATCATACATATCAAACATCAATTAGGTCTCATGTGCGAGTAATAGGATAACATCCACCTAATTGGATCCCATAAGCATTCACACAACAAATATCACACATAGCATGCATACGATAACATTATAAGCCCAAGCTCTTTAATACCACACACATAATCATAGTAAATCAAATCATTTAAGACAAGCATCATTCCCATCCCAAGTTTAAAACAAAGTAAAAATACGGGACTATGAACTCACCTTAAACTCCGCAGCTTCCACAACACAAATCACAAATCTAAACAACACAAATAAATCCACATTACACAAGGTCAAGCTAAAAGCTACAACCCATGTAATACACATACGATGGATGTCTAAGACTCATATGACCCACCATGGATCTCCTAGACACCACACTAGCCACTACTATAACTTAATACTCACTAAATCCCTTGCACTCTAAAACTCAGAAAACGCAGAATTTTTGAGTACATTCACTCACATGAAATCACGACAAATAAACTCAAAAACTCACACCAAAAATTTACCATGGTCTCTCATAAGCATAGAAGCTAACCCCAGAAGGCCATGGACCAATAACACACACAAGTACTCACAAGAAATTCAAACTTGACAACTACTAAAATTCAGATCTGAACGCACACCAAAAAGTTTTGATTTTTAATAATTATTCCACAAGTTTTTATCGCGAATCCTCTTCGTGGTAGTCCAATATAACCTAAAACTTAACTATTCCAGAAGACCAAGTCAAAATACCACTTTTACAACCACATGCCACCCTCAAACTTTTACCTAAAATCTGTCCCGGTTTGACAGCTTTGACACCTTAACAAAGAAAAATCAAAAGACCGACTTTCCGACCTCAAAATCGATCGTGGCTGGACTTTTTGGAAAGCTCTTTCATTATACTACAATTTAGACTTAAAAAATTCGTGACTTAACTCATCACCATCTGTTATGTACCCTCACATCTTTACAGCCTTACAAATCTGTCCAAACCCTAACTCAATAACTAACACGTTTTACGCTCAATTCTCTTAACCAATCATCATACTATTATCATTAATTGATCCCAACATGTTTAATAACATTAATTTACAGAAGTTAACCCAAACCCTAATCCATCATATAATTATTACATAAATTATATTAATTAATCAAACAATTGAACATGTATTTTAAGAATTTTACCTTGATTCTTGATTATTGCTTCACAATTATAAACCCTAATTTTTTTCTCCCTTCTCTTGCTCCTTGGATCGACTAAAATTGCAGTAAAAACATTTTAGAGGTGTTTGGTTTGGTATATATGTTAATTATGGATAATCCTTGGACCTAAGAGTCATATTTGGACTCAAATTGGGTTTCCATTTTCCCCCTTATCCCTTAAGTCCGAATTTTACATATAAAATATTTTTTTTATTAAATTTATTTATTACACTCAAAACCTCATACTTTACCTATTTTATAAACTCCCAAAACAAAACCTAACGTCTTACGCGATAACCCTTAATTTTTTTACGATAAACCGGAAAAATATCATTTTCAAAACAAAGTTTCCAAAAATAGAATTTCACACTCTTTTTGAAATATAACTGTCACAACTCACCATTTCAAGTCATTTCAGGTCATTTCCCGAACTTTAGAAAAACACTATTCATCAAAACACTATTCATCAGTTTACTATTTATCATTTTTGGTTTCAGTTTGACATTCCGAGAAGCATTCAGAAATTTTACTATTCACTGAACACTATTAATTGCGGGAAAAGATTTCATCATTCACGTGCATTACACATTTCATCGTAAATTTAGTTTACGGGTATTCAAATTCGCGTAACCGTATTGGTTCAGGTGCGAATTCATGCATTATCAGTAAAGACATTTCATACGGACTGGAGATAGTCTGCATATCATCAGTAGGTCATTTACATATTATACCACTCTTAGGATTTTCAAATTTATATATATTTGATACATTTAACGTTTTTCTTATAAGTATTTATAATAAACGTTAACACCCGGTTTATACACGACGAATATATCTAAATATTCCCACAATGGTCCTGACATATTTTTATATCCATTTTATTATCATAAAAGTTATAACATTCAGTTACCCAGTATTTTGGAAATTTATTTTATTTATAACGTAAGCTTATGAATATTACGACGGTTATCGTGAAAACTAAACAATAATCACCCGAACACTCAGTAATTGTACCCAACATAATTTTAACATTTTTATAACTTTATTTTATCCCGGTTAACTTTGTTAACATTTATTTCTATTAAACCCGGTACCCGATTTTTACTAACAACTTAAAATTTACACATAACTACACTCAAAATTTCTAATTAAATCAAAACTACCCCCCCCCCCCCCTCATCCCCATGGACCGGCCTCATAAGTCCTCACCAAGGCAAAATACTTACACTTTTCTAACCTAGTGCATTTATGTTTTCTTATAATACAATATAACTTTCCTAAAATATCTACAAACACTAGTTACATTAACACTTAACATTTTTAGATCAAAAATCAACTTCTTCATCTTTTTCTTGCTCAAACCCACGACCATAATCCAAATCCATGACCAAGTGAAGGTTTTCAAAAGTTTAAAGCACAAAAGTTGTTCATTTTGTGGTTCTAATCAAGAATATTGCATCAAACACACAAGTAATCCAAGGTTTCTCATCATCTCATCACCTATTATTTCAAAGTGAGTATTCAAAATTATTTTCATGTTTTCATCTAATTAACATATGTATCTTATGGTATTCATGCTTAATTTCATGCACAAACTAGTTATACCACTTTATTTTTGTATACTTTTTGAACATACAAACCCTAGATTGTGATTTAGGTGTTTCTTTGTTAAATTAACTTGATTACTAGTCATTAGGAACCCATGGCACCCTAAGAAGGTGTATGGTAGGATTAGTATAGATTTGTGGTGTTTGCAAGAGATTTGGTTGAAGTAAAAACTAGTTTTGAACCTTGGAAATGGATTTCTAACAAGTTTATAAACATGCTGTCCCATTTTGGTAAAATCTGGAAAATCAGTAAACACAAATGAAACTTTGGCAAAATTTTTAGAAAATACTTTCAAAAACGAATCCGTAGGCGAAAGAACGGATTAAAAAGAGTTTATAACGAAGAAGTTATGATTTTTGCAAGTTTATTGACGAAAACTATTTTCCGGAAAAATACATGCTGTTGGACGTTTTTTTGTCGGACAAAAAGAGGCTTTAGACGTAACCCGGGGGAGCCGAGCTTTCCAAAATATATTACTACATACTAAGACGTAACCGTGGATATAAAGAACAAGTAAAATGGGCTTATAACGACAAAGATATTCACGTTTCAATATCGGCAAAAATCCTCTATAATTGGCAGCTTTTAGAAATAATAATAACACTACGTACTAAATTCTAGATTTTCTAGAAATATTAACCAAGTACCTAAATTCATAACTAACGACGTATTAGTGAACACAAGTATATTTTCATCACCACAAGGCGTTATTTCAAGGATTTCAAACCGAGGATTTCAACACAAACATTGGTACATACGATATATATATATATAAGTATATATATTGCAACTAGTTTATTTTTCTAATAGCCATATTTTTCCTAAGTCTTGGAATATATACTTTTGATAACAACAAGTGTTTTTCAAAGAGTAGAGTGGTATAGGAAACATGTGCATGGACATTCATAACATCATTTGGTGATCTAAAGTAGATCGTTCATCATTCACATTAGGTTGCGGCTAGTGTGCGCGCCTTATTGTTTTCAGCTCATTACATGTTCATGGTACCATCATATTGGGTTGCGGCAGCTAATTGTTCATTGTTGTTCATTTCACTTCATCACAGTTTCATCAGTTGAGGTGAGTTTTCATAGCCCCGTTTTCAATTCAACATTTTTGATTGTTTTCAAATCCCACGGGGGGAATACATTGCATCAATCATTTTAGTACGAGCCCAAGTATTCAAACATATGTACATTGCTTAAGTTACCTTGCCATGTGATAAGTCCCCTGTATCATCATGAACCGTTAATTTGCCGGTAAGCGAGAGTGAGTGGATAGATCTATTGAGGGTGACGCCTCCATCCGTGGTACTATTTACCAACCGTAAGCGGATGCATTTCATGTCTTTTACATTTGAGTGTTTTGGCAGAACATTCAAGAGGGGCATAGTTTCATCAGTCATAGCTTCGGTGTCATGAGCTTAAGGTCTATTGTACTATTTTACGTGACTTTTGTCATGCACTTTTACTTGTGGTGGCCGTACATCATTACATTTTATAAACCTATGGAATTCACCAACATTCGTGTTGACGTTTTAGCAATGTATTTCAGGTTATTAAGGTAGCTCATGTGACATGCATTTGGACCTTCATGGAGTCGCGGGGTCGACGCGTCTCACCATTATTTCATGCACTTATGTAAACATTTGATCTAGTAGGACTTGTTTTCATAAACTTGCAACACATTTTGGGGACCTCATTTTGTAAACTCTGGATTATTTCAATGATCAAATGCAGTATTTTCCAAACGACACTTTAGGTCGTTCAATGTAACTGTAACTGTGGTGCTATGACAGACACCCCCAGGTATTCCATTCCGCTGCAAGTCAGGTAAATTGGGGGTGTGACAGATTGGCATCAGAGCTAAGGTTATAGCGAACTAGGATGTATCTTGGACCCTAGACTATAACCACATCAGCATAGCATCTCATCATTTCATCATAAGTGCATAATCATGATACATGTTGTTTCATGCATACCCTGTGCGAGTTATTTATACTCATATTCGTATATATATATATATATATATATATATATCATTTTATTGACCTGGTTCACAAGTGACATGTCTTCAGATACTCACCCTGACATCCTTTTATCGTATTCCGACATTGAAGATGCCTTGTCATTTTACACTACCATTATACCACCCGTTGCACTTATACCATCATTAGCACTATTGATTTGCCATAGGAACAGGGTTTTCCTATCATTCAGCCCATACATAGAATGCCTTTTGGTAGTGTATTCAGAATTAATCTTAATGGACTTATTAGGATGCTTATTGCAAGGAAGATAGTGTGTTTTCTTTCCATCAATAGTAGAGCACTCACTACTCAGGTACTACCACCACCATCAGTTACTTATTACACTATTGGTCGTCCTATAGTGCGTACTTCAGTTTTACCTCTTAGATGTCGCGAGGTAGCGCGAAAGAGGGTAGTATTCCATTCACTGGTACCATCATTGTCGTTTTCCTTTTCCATTCCCACTTGCCATGAACTAGATAACATCTAGTAGATAATACCAATAACACGGACTCAACAGGAACATCCGCAGATTCTTCAGGAATGGTTCAAAACCTACATTATCTAAGATTTGATAGATGCACAAATTCAGACACCACTTCAGGACTATCCCAACCTTATGATGCCACAAACCTGATTTCACACAGAGGGACACCAGGAAGTCCCTAGACCAGATTTATATCCTCACTAGCTTTTACTATTATCCTAGCCACAGAAGGTGTGGGACATAGTCTAAAGAACTTGTTGTCTTTTGATTGTTGTACAAACAAATATATCAAGTGTGACTCTACTATGTAAGAAATGGTTGTGCTATTTGTGATACCGGTTCACGTAGACCGAAATTTTCATGTATTATATTCATGTGTTGTGAATATGATGGCTTTGATTAACTATATACCCTCATGGTCACTTATGATTTGATGAAGAGAAATTTAAGCAAACCACTACAAGCATGACGCAAGCTGCTGTTGGACAAGTCATTGCCAAGAACATAGTCACCGCCCTCACTAAGGAACTTACTCACGTGGAATTTATGGGGTGCAATCCTCCCTCCTTTAGCGGAACTAGAAACACAAAGGAATTTCTCAAATGGTTCGAAGACATAGAAACAATATTTCAATGTGGCGACTGTCGTAAGGAATACAAGGTTAAGTTCGCCACATGCACTTTTCAGAATCATGCCCAGGAATGGTGGACCAAACATATTAAGATGGTAGGAGTTGATACTGCCTACTCACACTCTTGGGAGAAACTAAGAAGGATGATGGGTATAACATTTTGTGTAGGAAGTGAATTATGAGCAAGGGAACAGGAAACACTAAACTTTATCATGGTAGGAAATGATGTGACGAGTACACTACTCATTTTTATGAATTAACACGACTAGGTTCTGCAATGGATGAACCGGAAAGCAAGAAACTTGAAAAGTACATTGGGGGACTCTCCCATGGAATTCGTATGTTGGTCATCGCATGGGAACCCGATGCCATGTCTGAAGCTATCAAAATGGCGATCGAGGCAAAGGAACTCATAGTTCACGCCGAGACATCAGGAAACAATAGTGACAATAAAAGGAAGTGGAACAACAATCTAGGTTGCAATGCTGCTCAACAATCACCCAACGGACAAGAAATGAATAGAGCCTTTGCTGCAGAACCGCATACAAAGAGAAGGTATATTGGAAAGTTACCTTACTACAACCTGTGTAATCAATATCACCGAGGTCATTGCAGTAAAACGTGTGGAGTGTGCAAGATGCAGGGTCATCGGACTGAAAATTGTAGGAAACTCACAAATCAGAAAATCCGAGGGAGTTGCTTCAAATGTGGAAACTTAGGGCATTTCAAGAATGACTGCCCGGAACTAAGGAACAAGGAAAAATCAGGAACTTGGAATCAAGACTAAATCGCTCGAGGAATAGCGTGAGCTGTTGAAAGAGAATAGTCAGGATATTAGCAACATCAAGGATAACAACAATACTTCAGCAGCAGGAGCTTTGTTTCAATATATAAACCGTAGTTCGAGCCCTTTAGGGTTGTATCTTTCCTTTTGTACTTACCGTTGGTACGATGACATGACCTAGTGGTATTAAGCATTTTCCTATCCAATGTAGTATCTATCCTTTGTTACCTAGGTGATAATCATAACCTTCGTTTACTCCATTTTCTATCCCATTTGCTCAGACTTCAATCGTTTCGCAACATTTTAGCATTGTCTCATCAGGGATTAGGTTGATTTCGTATTTGAAAAATTAGTAGACTATTACCATTCGACAAGATTCACCCATGTATCCAATACACCATTCAAGCTATTTTACTATCATATGTGGAAATTGTTTTACAGAAAAATTTCTGAAGTAAGCTATTTTATTTCCATCCTATAAATTGATTTTTCTGTCATTACACCAAGTATTTACTATTATTACGCGAGGCAATTTTTATGTTATTTGAAAGAAAACATCAGGATACCATTTTAATAACAATGCGTTGAACACCATCTAAAACTTTTGAGGAAAGTTATGATATTTGACAAAAATCTAACATCGCATCATTAGTCCTCAATTGTACATAGCCTGATCACCTATGTAAAATTCAGGAAGGATTATGCCATGAAGGAAATAATTACCTTTTCAAAGGATTGTTAATAACAATCTTCATGTAAAAGTTTTGTAAACAAAGGAACCTTTCCATAAACATCCCTTTTGCCGAACTATCCCTGGATACTTACCCTACTTGTCACTCACTTAGCCATTAAGTTGGATTTTTCCCATTGACTTCCCTAGAAGAGACTTTCCATATCAATTACATGCAGGATTCCTCTATACAATAGAAGCAACGAACGGATTACAGAACTACTAACCAGGACTAGAAGTATATAGTGAGAGAATTCATAACTCAACAACAATCCTAAGATACTGCGAGACCATCTGAATCACCATCTCTGACTTAGTTGTCAAATTCTATCATTTAAAGGTACTAGCTAGACTGAGCTACAGGATTGAACTCAATATAGATGTCCGCAGGACAACACAATAGAAATAAACCAAGCTTCTAATTGAGACTGTAGAGCATTTCATTTAAACATGGCCTCATCCATACATAAACTTTCCTGCAGTAAGTTTTCACAAAGGACAATTGTTTGAATTAAGAATATCGATGTAATTTCCTCTAAGGCCTTATGTCACTAGAAATTTCAGATAACCTCACCTTCATACCAAGCAAGGGATCAAACCAGAACATATCTCCTCATCTACATGGAAAACAGAATAGACATTCATCGACACAACATCAAGTGATACCTTCGTCTTGCCAATTACAACGATAAACTATTTCAGGACTTAAGTTAGTCTAAATACCTATGCTTGTAGTTATGCCAGATAACCACCAATAGACATTATCCAACCTCAGGAACTAAATGTTAGACATCTATGCATTTAAGCGAACATTTCCTATTCTACCATTTTATCCTTGTTAGTGTTTTCACTTTTAAATAAAGTTGATGCGTTTACATAAATCACCTACCTTGTGGAAAAATGATTTCTGAAATTCCTATTTTGAACAAGTACGATCCTTTTTGGTCAATCTTTAGCAACACTATTGTACAATGAGAAATATGCATAGACATCAAACTTTGGTAAGCAGTCTTAATCACAACATGTTTGAAAACAGTTCCTATTTCATAACTACTGGATTTTGAATCATCAGGAAAAATATTACTTAGTAAATCATCTGCTCCATTTTCTAAATTCGTTTATTGAGAAAAAGATTTCAACCAAAACTCACAATCGCGAGGACAAATTTTCAGAACCACTTTCCCTACAACATCGCTTATGCATTTAGGATTTGTGACTTGACAATAAAGAATATTTGGAATATGTGATGAAGGAATTAGGAAGGACATCACAAATTAATCGCGAACTTCAGTAGTGGAGACCAAACCCAATAGACAAAGAAGGACATATGTCTTATCATCCGTTGAAACAAAACACAAGGAATCAAATTGTTACCTATATTCTATCCCTTCAGATAACGCCAAGTTCGAAGGACCGAACGTTATGGAATTAGTCACAAAGATTTATTGTACCCATTTCAGTTATTCCTGTTAAGGAAACCGATTCACCTTGGACTTCAGGTAATCATTTTAGGATTTCCTTCAGAAACCCATTTAGATGTGAACATCACCTATCATCCTCAGAACGATGGTCAAAGCGAGAGAACAATTCAAACATAGGAAGGTATGCTCAGAGCATGAGTGATTGACCCTAGAAATGGTTGGAACAATCATTTAACATAAATCAAATTCATCTACAACAATAGTTATCACACCAACAGCGAGAAACTGGCAGAAGTTAGATTGGTACATAACACATATCATTTAGATTGGGTATTCTGAATAACAAACCATCCAGATTCAAGTGGGAGAACAAACTAAGTTAAAAGCATTGCCTTGGATTGGCATGATACAAATTGGATAACAAGTGAAGTTGAACCTTTAGCATATTGGACCATTTAAGATTCATTTTAGAATCGACCAACTAGCATACAAACTTGAGTTCTGGCAGAATTCAGCAGTATATATTACCAGTATCACATTTAAAACATTAAGAAGCGCAGACCATCTATTGATGGGCCAAACTCAGAAAAAGCTCAACTCACAAGTCCAGTAGGCATTCACGAAATAACCAGAAATTTTCTACAAGTCAAGAATCAGTTACAAGTTCAGTAAGTTGTAAACCATTAAAACTTCAAGTTCTGCAGAGTTATGCAGAAAGTTCTGCCTAGGAAAGGTATGTTATCGTTCAGAAAACTTGGAAAGTTACACCAATATACACTGGACCATTTATATTTCAGACAGGGTAGGCCTAGTGGCCGTCAGACTTGAGCCTTATTAGAGAACAACAACAACAGGATTACACAACCGTGTATTATCATCTTTTCAGATTAGTCACTCATAATCCCATTTGGAAAGGAATCCAACCCAAGGACAAGCTCAGACCTTGTAAGAGAACCAACAGAAATCATGGACCGTGTGGTCAAACAGTTGAAACAGAGTCGAATTCCTATTGTTAGAGTTCGCTGGAATTCTCGAATATCATCACCTTTTCACCAATATGTTTTCAGAAACCAACATAAACTGAACTTCGGGACGAAGTTCCTTTTAGAGGGGAAGAATGTCACAACTCACCATTTCAAGTCATTTCAGGTTATTTCCCGAACTTTGGAAAAACACTATTCATCAAACACTATTTATCAGTTTACTATTCATCATTTTTGGTTTCAGTTTGACATTCCGAGAAGCATTCAGAAATTTTACTATTCACTAAACACTATTCATTGCGGGAAAAGATTTCATCATTCACGTGCATTACACATTTCATCGTAAATTTAGTTTACGGGTATTCAAATTCGCGTAACCGTATTGGTTCAGGTGCGAATTCATGCATTATCAGTAAAGACATTTCATACGGACTGGAGATAGTCTGCATATCATCAGTAGGTCATTTACATATTATACCACTCTTAGGATTTTCAAATTTATATATATTTGATACATTTAACGTTTTTCTTATAAGTATTTATAATAAACGTTAACACCCGGTTTATACACGACGAATATATCTAAATATTCCCACAATGGTCCTGACATATTTTTATATCCATTTTATTATCATAAAAGTTATAACATTCAGTTACCCAGTATTTTGGAAATTTATTTTATTTATAACGTAAGCTTATGAATATTACGACGGTTTTCGTGAAAACTAAACAATAATCACCCGAACACTCAGTAATTGTACCCAACATAATTTTAACATTTTTATAACTTTATTTTATCCCGGTTAACTTTGTTAACATTTATTTCTATTAAACCCGGTACCCCGATTTTTACTAACAACTTAAAATTTACACATAACTACACTCAAAATTTCTAATTAAATCAAAACTACCCCCCCCCCCCCCCCCTCATCCCCATGGACCGGCCTCATAAGTCCTCACCAAGGCAAAATACTTACACTTTTCTAACCTAGTGCATTTATGTTTTCTTATAATACAATATAACTTTCCCAAAATATCTACAAACACTAGTTACATTAACACTTAACATTTTTAGATCAAAAATCAACTTCTTCATCTTTTTCTTGCTCAAACCCACGACCATAATCCAAATCCATGACCAAGTGAAGGTTTTCAAAAGTTTAAAGCACAAAAGTTGTTCATTTTGTGGTTCTAATCAAGAATATTGCATCAAACACACAAGTAATCCAAGGTTTCTCATCATCTCATCACCTATTATTTCAAAGTGAGTATTCAAAATTATTTTCATGTTTTCATCTAATTAACATATGTATCTTATGGTATTCATGCTTAATTTCATGCACAAACTAGTTATACCACTTTATTTTTGTATACTTTTTGAACATACAAACCCTAGATTGTGATTTAGGTGTTTCTTTGTTAAATTAACTTGATTACTAGTCATTAGGAACCCATGGCACCCTAAGAAGGTGTATGGTAGGATTAGTATAGATTTGTGGTGTTTGCAAGAGATTTGGTTGAAGTAAAAACTAGTTTTGAACCTTGGAAATGGATTTCTAACAAGTTTATAAACATGCTGTCCCATTTTGGTAAAATCTGGAAAATTAGTAAACACAAATGAAACTTTGGCAAAATTTTTAGAAAATACTTTCAAAAACGAATCCGTAGGCGAAAGAACGGATTAAAAAGAGTTTATAACGAAGAAGTTATGATTTTTGCAAGTTTATTGACGAAAACTATTTTCCGGAAAAATACATGCTGTTGGACGTTTTTTCGTCGGACAAAAAGAGGCTTTAGACGTAACCCGTAGGAGCCGAGCTTTCCAAAATATATTACTACATACTAAGACGTAACCGTGGATATAAAGAACAAGTAAAATGGACTTATAACGACAAAGATATTAACGTTTCAATATCGGCAAAAATCCTCTATAATTGGCAGCTTTTAGAAATAATAATAACACTACGTACTAAATTCTAGATTTTCTAGAAATATTAACCAAGTACCTAAATTCATAACTAATGACGTATTAGTGAACACAAGTATATTTTCATCACCACAAGGCGTTATTTCAAGGATTTCAAACCGAGGATTTCAACACAAACATTGGTACATACGATATATATAAGTATATATATTGCAACTAGTTTATTTTTCTAATAGCCATATTTTTCCTAAGTCTTGGAATATATACTTTTGATAACAACAAGTGTTTTTCAAAGAGTAGAGTGGTATAGGAAACATGTGCATGGACATTCATAACATCATTTGGTGATCTAAAGTAGATCGTTCATCATTCACATTAGGTTGCGGCTAGTGTGCGCGCCTTGTTGTTTTCAGCTCATTACATGTTCATGGTACCATCATATTGGGTTGCGGCAGCTAATTGTTCATTGTTGTTCATTTCACTTCATCACAGTTTCATCAGTTGAGGTGAGTTTTCATAGCCCCGTTTTCAATTCAACATTTTTGATTGTTTTCAAATCCCACGGGGGGAATACATTGCATCAATCATTTTAGTACGAGCCCAAGTATTCAAACATATGTACATTGCTTAAGTTACCTTGCCATGTGATAAGTCCCCTGTATCATCATGAACCGTTAATTTGCCGGTAAGCGAGAGTGAGTGGATAGATCTATTGAGGGTGACGCCTCCATCCGTGGTACTATTTACCAACCGTAAGCGGATGCATTTCATGTCTTTTACATTTGAGTGTTTTGGCAGAACATTCAAGAGGGGCATAGTTTCATCAGTCATAGCTTCGGTGTCATGAGCTTAAGGTCTATTGTACTATTTTACGTGACTTTTGTCATGCACTTTTACTTGTGGTGGCCGTACATCATTACATTTTATAAACCTATGGAATTCACCAACATTCGTGTTGACGTTTTAGCAATGTATTTCAGGTTATTAAGGTAGCTCATGTGACATGCATTTGGACCTTCATGGAGTCGCGGGGTCGACGCGTCTCACCATTATTTCATGCACTTATGTAAACATTTGATCTAGTAGGACTTGTTTTCATAAACTTGCAACACATTTTGGGGACCTCATTTTGTAAACTCTGGATTATTTCAATGATCAAATGCAGTATTTTCCAAACGACACTTTAGGTCGTTCAATGTAACTGTAACTGTGGTGCTATGACAGACACCCCCAGGTATTCCATTCCGCTGCAAGTCAGGTAAATTGGGGGTGTGACAATAACTCATAAAAACAAATCCCACGTAACTTACTAACGCTCAATTACTTGAACAAAGCCTCGTTACGCAAAAACATAAAAACACCAAAACTACGCAAGTCATTTCTACACCACAAAGATGATCAAAATGAACTTTCCCAAATTACAAACTTTTCTAATCACAATAAAACCACTTACGCAAAGGGATTTAGTGCCAAAACTCACCCATATCACACATATAACACTACAATCACCTATAACACATCAAACAAACGTCAACCGAGTCAAGACTATCAGTCAAACCGACCAGCTAAAACCACGGTTGTTACATCATCCCCCACTTAGGGAAATCGCGTCCCGAGATTTCAACTACTATAGTCACCACTCACGACAGCAAAAGAAAATTTATGGATTTTTAAGCCGATAAATACCACTCTATAAAATCAAAGAGAAAGAATCGCAAAAATGTGAACCGACTAAATACTCGAATTCACACGATAGAAAGCATTCTGTCACTCCAATGATACACACAAATAGATACACTCCCCGATCAATAACACCAACGATCAAAACGACTTCTCACAAGTAGGTACGATACTCCCGAACCAAATGAAAATCCAAATGGTAATTGCAAGACGCACTCACAAATAACAGCTACCCATAAAACAAACATTTATGAATACCTCGCATCTAACTTCCACGATCTAAAATCCAACTACAAATGATCTACTTCACCAACCACATCAACAAACAAAATTGGGTACTTAAATTTCATCGGATCCTCACGTTCCCAAGTAAACTCAAGACCATGCTTAGAATCCCACCATACCTTTATCAACGCTATCTCACCATACTTCAACCCTTAACCTCTCGATCTATAATCTCAATAGGTTTCTCGACAAAACGAAGAGTTTTGTCAACCCCTACTTTCAACTATTGGCACGTGCAGACTAGCATCCGCCAAACACTTCTTTCAATTAGATACATGAAATGTATCATGTACACCACTCAATTCCTCAGCTAACTTCAACCGGTATGCCACAAGTCCAATCCTTTCCATAAATCTCAAATGGTCTTACGTATCTCGGTGCTAGCTTACCTTTCTTACCGAAACGCACAACACCCTTCCAAGGAGATACTTTTAACCTCACAATATCACCAACACCAAACTCTAAGGCTTACGGCAATAACCCGCGTAACTCTTTTGGCGATCTCTTGCTGCCTTAAGTCTTTCCTTAGCCAGAAAACCTTATTCGTAGCCTCTCAGTCTAGTTCAGGACCAATTAGTTGGCTTGTTCCAACCTTTGCCCACAAAACAAATGAGCTACATTACCATCCATACAACTTTTCACACGACACATACTCAATACTAGAATGACAATTGTTGATATAGGAGAACTCAGCTAAGGATAAATGTATACCCCGGCTCCCTCCCAAAATCAAACACACCCATGCTTTCATCATACCATCCAACGCCTGATTTGTACGCTCACTTAGTTCACTCATTAAATAATGATAAGTCGTACTCAACTACATACGCGTTATCAAAACTCCATAACACGTTTACCACTATCGCGAAGTAAGTATTTCATCATGATATAAGCTGATTGACGCGACACTCCACGTCTCTCTACCAACTCATGAAATGAAATGTCTCACCAATTCCTTCTCAACAAAATCTCCAAGTATCTCTGACCGTTGCATCACCATAATAATCATTGACATCAACACTCACCTTCAAGCGTATCAACCACTTGCTAAGGTAATAATACGTCTTATCCATTCTCGGATGTAGCTTATACCTTGCATGATCGATATCCTTAAGCTTCCTCTCCACGAAATCATTAGCGGTCCGCAAAGTACACTCCTCCATCTTCGTTCCTCTCCATTTACTGGTCTAAACCAAGTAATCATTCTTCTTACCTATTCTCATCCTTGAACCTCTCTATCTAGGCTGTCAGTATCATCTTCTCAACTCCGAACCGAATTATCATAACCATTGCTCTCAACATCTAAGTTTCACTCGTTCACTCCCGCTCAGCGCTCTTACCACGATGTCCTCCCTTCCTTGACGATAGCGAATCAGACAATCGTAGTCACTGAGAAACTCCACACCCAACTTCTCTTCAACATATATTAACCTCTTGTCAAATATATGCTAAAGATTCTCATGATCTGGGTAGACCACACTTTCTGCTCTATACAAATATCATCTCCAAGTTCTACTCCCCAACTTTAAATCACGTATCACACAGTTCCTCTTATGGATCTTCCACCTCCGCGATGCCTACGCAATCTATAGAAAGATAGAAATGAATCGTCAATAGTACCTGCCAATCCTGAGGACAATCGTCTCTCAGATGGTGTCTCAGGCACTTTCCACGCTTCACTACTTTCATCTTACTAGTGTACATGAACACTCGCTATCGTTGACCACCTTCCTGAAGAACGTACATCTTAAAGCTACACCTCTCACTTGAACAACTCGGCAAACATCCTCTTCTTCTTCAACAAACAAATTGATAATTACCACGACAATCTATCCTAAGTAAACGACGCGAACCATGAAACCGGTCGAACTAAAACGTATATCAATGAACTCAAAAGGGGTACGAATTACCGACTAGCGAAGTAACGAGCATCAAAATCAAAGCTAGAAAAACACAATGAGAAATTTTTCCCAAATAAAAGTAGACACGGATAAGGTGTTCACGAAAACTCATACAAATAAAATATAAAACACACGTACCAACAAAACATCCACAAGCGCACCACAACGAAAGAAACACTCGATGAACCAAATACATAACAAGTTTGGTAAATTAGAACCATAGACAGTTCTTATTCCCGTACTCGACCTTCCCAAAAGCAAATGAACACCGTTTTTCACAAGACTTACCTTAAACTTATACATTTTTTTTTATAAAATATATATAAACCATTTCATGTAAGACATCAACATAACCATTTTTTTACACTTCATTTTCACCATAAAAATAATAGTTTCCAACAAATGACCTTGAAATACTCAAGAAGAATTCTAAAATACCATATAGACTTTAACTCAATCTCTTATACGAATGTGAAAGACATTGAAGAATTCCGAAATCAAAATAATCCTCAAACGAACTCATACCAGTGAACACTCACGCAAATACATTGCAAACCAAACGATGAACTTACATTCTTATTCGTACAACGATCAAACCAAAATCATAGAAAAACACCGATACTATCAGGGTACAAAACATGTCACGAACTAACAATTCTTGAAGAATAGTATAACATTCATCCGAGGAATGAATGTATGGAATAACCAAAGAAACGAAACAGTATCCAACAAAAACGAAAACGGATTCGATTTCCCAACACCTATCACGACGTCGAATAGAAAGAATATGGCATCTGTACCATCTTGGTACAAATAGGAATGCCAACCAAAGAATTAGGTACACAAACGGAGCGTCTAGCAAACGAATCAACTTAAATACCACAATATAAGTATCCACCGATAATTGAGGTATCAACAATATGATAGGTAGGGTGGAATCTTACCACCTACACACCCCAAAATATAACGACTGCCCTAACAGTTAAGAGAATACTTCTCTAACCATACAGCCATCACCAATCATGATATCACATACCGTCTAGCACAACATATAACAGCAAACATCAAGTAATGCGATAATGGTCAAAAGTCTATGTGTGTGATACCCTTATAATTATGTTCGCGACCATAGTTATAAGACCTATTTCACACGCATACTTACTTCCAAAACCACACATCTCAATGATAACACACATATACCACATAGCACCTAATACACCATGCAATCCATGCTATCATACTTGCAAGTCCACTTGTGTTGTGACGCATGTATAATTATGTTGGCCACCATAATTATCTATGCCCCCTTTCATAAGTGTACTCCCTCCTATGACAACACATCATGCAAACAAAAACAAAAGACGTCGCAAACAATCATCTCGCATGGAACAATTCCAACGATCACGTAAACTCTATAATCAAAATTACTTGGATAAGGTCGATCCAATATCCTAGAGTAATCATGCTCCAACATGGCTCCAGACGGCAAAAGCCAATATACAAATTCCGAAACATAATACAAAACAAAAGACGTCGCATAATGGCTCAACTCCACTCTCGCACTTATTTCCCCACTCAGATCAATTCAACTTACTAGTCGCTGTGGACTCTAGATCCGAATCCACACCATTCCATCCTAACTCCCTTTCATCTTTACTCAACCACCCATTCATGTTTCCTACATGTTGAGGTAGTCGACAACATGCAAAACCATCTCTATTCTATTCTTCCAATTCCACATGATTCACAAGCGCATACAAATCACGAGGTTTAGACTAAACCACATCTCCTTCCTATGTGAAGTGAGGACACTACCAAGGGTATTAAGTAATGGCTCCATCTCCAGAAGTCGTCGTGGTTCCAAACCTCTCCACATCTTCTCCGACAATGTTTCCCATAAACGTCCTCTCCTTGTCCGAACATAGATACATGCTATCGGGAACTCAGATTCTGCGGTTTGTCCGCTTCATCCTACCACTTCTCTCGCATCCGATAGCGACGACGGTAGTCCAACAAAGCATTTTACGCGCGAAAGACGATATAATAAAGTCGATATATATACAATACTATGTATAGGGGATAGAATAGACGTCCGAAACTCAATAAAATATCTCATAAATATAGGAAAATAGACATATAAAATACTATACTTACACGTAGATCCTAAATGCAACTATATGAGGGACTCCTAAGTTATAGTCTAGGTTCAACCACCTAATTCTCTATAACCTGGCTCTGATACCAATCTGTCACACCCCGCCACTGCGGAAACGCGCGGGTGTAACTTCATAGATATCATCACAACACCTGGTGTCAACATAGAGAACAACTACATGCACAAAAATATAGCAATGTACCAACACACAGTGTTGTAACAATACCCAAAGATAAACATAATAAAATCCAAAACATAAATCCAATCATAGATGATAAACCACTTCCAATGCAACTAAGGTCTCGTCTATCCACATCCTTCTATCTTATCCTTAGAAAGCTCACCTGAAAATGATGCTTAAAACGTCAACATAATGTTGGTGAGATTCATAGGTTTGTGACTCAACACACAAGGCAACCGAATTCACTGTGATTACAAAATATAGCTGGACAAATAATTATAGTTATCATATAGCTACATGCATTCACAATTTCATATCCACACGCAAAGGCAACAACACTCATAAAGCAAACATAAGGACGGCTCGTGTCCTCCGACCCCATAATCATCAATTAGGACTCATACGCGAGTAACAGGATGACATCCTCCTAATTGGATCCCATCAAACATATCAAACATCAATTAGGTCGCATGTGCGAGTAATAGGATAACATCTTCCTAATTGGATCCCATAAGCATTCACACATCAAATATCACACATAGCATGCATACGATAACATAATAAGCCCAAGCTCTTTAATACCACACACATAATCACAGTAAATCAAATCATTTAAGACAAGCATCATTCCCATCCCAAGTTTAAAACAAAGTAAAAATATGGGACTATGAACTCACCTTAAACTCCGCAGCTTTCACAACACAAATCACAAATCACAAATCTAAACAACACAAATAAATCCACATTACACAAGGTCAAGCTAAAAGCTACAACCCATGTAATACACATATGATGGATGTCTAAGACTCATATGACCCACCATGGATCTCCTAGACACCACACTAACCACTACTATAACTTAATACTCACTAAATCCCCTACACTCTAAAACTTAGAAAACACAGAATTTTTGAGTACATTCACTCATATGAAATCACGACAAATAAAGCTCAAAAACTCACACCAAAAATTTACCATGGTCTCTCATAAGCATAGAAGCTAACCCCAGAAGGCCATGGACCAATAACACATACAAGTACTCACAAGAAATTCAAACTTGACAACTACTCAAATTCGGATCTGAACGCATACCAAAAAGTTTTGATTTTTAATAATTACTTCCACAAGTTTTTATCGCGAATCCTCTTCGTGGTAGTCCAATATAACCTAAAACTTAACTATTCCAGAAGACCAAGTCAAAATACCACTTTTACAACCACATTCCACCCTCAAACTTTTACCCAAAATCTGTCCCGGTTTGACAGCTTTGACACCTTAACAAAGAAAAATCAAAAGACCGACTTCCCAACCTCAAAATCGATCGTGGCTGGACTTTTTGGAAAGCTCTTTCATTATACTACAATTTAGACTTAAAATTCGTGACTTAACTCATCACCATTTGTTATGTACCCTCACATCTTTACAGCCTATCTGTCCAAACCCTAACTCAATAACTAACATGTTTTACGCTCAATTCTCTTAACCAATCATCATACTATTATCATTAATTGATCCCAACATGTTTAATAACATTAATTTACAGAAGTTAACCCAAACCCTAATCCATCATATAATTATTACATAAATTATATTAATTAATATAACAATTGAACATGTATTTTAAGAATTTTACCTTGATTCTTGATTATTGATTCACAATTATAAACCCTAATTTTTTTCTCCCTTCTCTTGCTCCTTGGATCGACTAAAATTACAGTAAAAACGTTTTAAGGGTGTTTGGTTTGGTATATACATTAATTATGGATAATCCTTGGGTCTAAGAGTCATATTTGGACTCAAATTGGGTTTCCTTTTTACCCCTTATCCCTTAAATCTGAATTTTACATATAAAATATATATATATTTTTTTATTAAATTTATTTATTACACTCAAAACCTCATACTTTTCATATTTTATAAACTCCCAAAACAAAACCTAACGTCTTACGCGATAACCTTTAATTTTTTTACGATAAACCGGAAAAATATCATTTTCAAAACAAAGTTTCCAAAAATAGAATTTCACACTCTTTTTGAAATATAACTCATAAAAACAAATCCCACGTAACTTACTAACACTCAATTACTTGAACGAAGCCTCGTTACGCAAAAACATAAAAACACCAAAACTACGCAAGTCATTTCTACACCACAAAGGTGATCAAAATGAACTTTCCCAAATTACAAACTTTCCAAATCACAATAAAACCACTTACGCAAAGGGATTTAGTGCTAAAACTCACCCATATCACACATATAACACTACAATCACTATAACACATCAAACAAACGTCAACCGAGTCAAGACTATCAGTCAAATCGACCTGCGAAAACCACGGTTGTTACATGTGGAGACACAAGTTATCTCGTAGGAGAATGCCCAAAACCACCCAAAAGCGAGTCTCAACAAGCCTTTGTGGGTGGTGCTTGGAGTGACTATGAAGGAGATGACGATGAGCCATTATGGCTCACGACTCAAATGAGGTACTCTCCAACTCATCATATTCTTCTATTGATGATGACACCTTACAAAAGGAATATAACCAACTTTGTGAATTGAACTTAAAAATCATAAACAAAAATAAGTTTTTGAAAACTAAAAAGAAGTTTTTAGAAAATGAAGTTTATGAGTTAAAAGAAAAAGCTAAGAGATTAGAAAAGAGTAAAGGTATTGACACATCGTGCAAATCATGTGAAGAGCTTAAACTCGAAGTTGAGAGACTTAAAATTACTCAAGATGATCTAATAAAACAAACCACAAAGTTTAAGAAGTTCGATAAGAGCATTTCTTGTGCGGATGAAATTATGAAACTTCAAAAGTCACCATTTGATAAAACAGGACTAGGTTTCATGAAATTAGAAACTTCAAAGAGTCAAACGAAACAAGAAAAGAAAGCACAAGAAACTCACAAAACTGCTACAGTAGCCCGCGGAACAGACGGAACCCAAATTAGGGTTCCGCCCGTTGAACCCAAAGGTTCCGCCAGGTCTGCTGCAGCAGTAACATCCTCCACATCGGATCGTTCAAAATTTGTTAAAGTCACATATAAAAATGGAACAAAACCTGCCTTTAAAACTGGAGTAGGACTTAGCAAAAACAAATTTAGAGCTACAACTACTCAACCAAGACCTAAGACTCCAATTCCCAAACGCCCCTTTCCAAAGAGTAATTACAACACATGACCAAACTACCAACATGTTTGGAACCAAAACACTCCTGGTCATTACCAAACTCCAAATTACATGTCATGGAACCCTTATGTTCTATTGTCATACTTGGATCAAGTTAATGGTATGCTTAACCAAAATGGACCCATGAGAAATTGGGGACCAAATGTTTGAGTGTTTTTCGTAAAATAGGTGTGCCTCAAAGTATGTTTGGAACCGGATGAATGGATTAAAGATAGTGGTTGTTCAAGGCACATGACGGGTAACAAAAGCCTCTTCTCAACTTATCACAAATGTGATGGAGGTAATGCCACTTTTGGTAGTAAAGCTAAGAGCAAAATCATCGGAAAAGGTACAATCTCTCATGACTCCCTTTTTATAGATGATGTAGCTCATGTTGATAACTTAGGTTTTAATCTCCTTAGTATTAGTCAACTTTGCCGTAATAAGTATAATGTCCTTTTTAGTGAAAATGGAAGTAAAATACTTAAAGATGGTATAACCATAGCCAAAGGTGTTCTTAAGAACAACGTATACGTCATGAAGATGGATCAAACATCTAGAGACAAACTTTGTCTTACTTCATTAGATGAATCTTCAACTTTATGGCTAGACGTTTAGGACACGCTAACATGAGACTAATTCAAAACTTCTCCTCCAAAGACTTAGTTCGAAACCTACCTAAGTTGAAATATGAGCAACACTTTTGTGACGCTTGCAAAGTCGGTAAACAAGTCCATAGTAGTCATAAGACTAAAAACTTGGTTTCTACATCTAGGTGTCCAGAACTTTTGCATATGGATTTATTTGGTCCATCCACTATACAAAGTTATGGAGGCAACTTCTATACTTTGGTCATGGTAGATGATTACTCAAGATATACTTGGACAAAATTTTTGAAAAGTAAAAATGAAGCTTTTGATAAATTTGAGATTCTAAGTAAGAAAATTCAAAATCAAGTAGGGTCTAGTATTGTGTCAATTAGAACGGATCATGGTCGTGAATTTGATAATGAATTTCAATTTGAAAACTTTTGTGATAAAAATGGAATTACTCATAACTTTTCGGCTCCACGCACTCCTCAATCTAATGGTGTAGTAGAACTGTGGAGTTTGTTAGACTCCTTTGATCGTTTTGAGCACTAGGGTTTAACAATAACAATGATAATAATATGCAGCGGAATTAAACAAATCAATAGTTATTGACACAAAGTTTTTCCCAATCACCTCCAATTATTATTTGATCAGAATAACAACGTGTTACCTAAATGTAACAAGGATCTAAGACACCTCAGACCTTAGAGGATTCGAACTAATACTACCTAGTTCTAGGCGTTTATAGTTTACATGCCCTAGAACACACACACACTTTTCTGATATTTACATTGTGGAAGACATATAAAAACCTATTCCCTGTATTCTGTTTATATAATACAGAATTAGGGTTACAAGAATACTACAAAGGACTAAACTATAAATCTTCTTTTGCAAGCAAGTCCTTCTCCATCTTTTGTAGAATTCTTTCTTGTCATAATAAGTCCCTATTGTTTCATTCTTTGACCCAACAATCTTCCCCTATTTGATGATGACAAAACAAACACAAATCTTGTACGAACTTCCTCAGATGAAGTAGAGAAATTGAGATAATTAAATCTCGCCATGAATGAAACAATTATGTCTTCCCCTTAGGCCATGCCATGCCACCACAATATTTCTTCCCCTTTTTGTTATCAACAAATAGAGAATGAATAAACCGTAGAAACTTCCCCTCGAGTGATGCATGTACATAAAATGATTCTTCAAATCTGTAGGCTTTATATATTGTTGAAGAAAACTAATCATTACCAATTTGATGCTGAAGTAGAAGAAACCAACCTTGTGTCTTATGCCTTGTACTAACCACGTGACTCCAAACTTATATGAACTGGAAATATAAGTAGACCGCAATCCCTTGACAAAATCCTCATCTTCAATGAGACACTGAGCACTACAATGTAACTCCTTTAAGTGATAGCCAATGTGTACATAGAGCATCATAAGAAAAATCACACATTGCTAGATTCGTCAAATTGTTGTCACCACCGTATAAACAAACAAGTTATCTTTAAACGTTGTGAGACCGTTTAAGATATAATAAGACACAACCTTGAAAAATTCCACTGCATCATCAAAGAAGCAACAAATACTCCTCTTCTCCAATAAGAAAATTAATTCGAGCCTTAAAAAACGTTTAAGAACAATAACCAAACTAAACTCCATTTGTGTGTGTAAACCAATCAAACATATGTACTTCCCCTTACTGCTCTTAAATCATCAAAACACAGCAGTAGAATAAATTCTCAAGTAGCAGTGTCGAGCAGCAGAGTAAAATACAACAGCAGTAGAGTCATAAAGCTAGCAGTAGAGTGAACAATAAGGGTAGCAGCATAATCAGATCGTAATAGCAGTAATATTCATGACCAAAAACTACTCACGAATTAATGTAGTACGAGGTTATGAATTAATTGAATCATCAATTAATGTCCGAAGCAACCAATTCTGACCCACTAAGCTCCACCAACTCATAAACAATTCCCACATGGTAATTGGTATAGACCAATTAATATCATTCGTACGAGGATAGTAAATATCAACCAGTTTGCACTAGATAACAATCACCGACCCATGATATCAAATCAATTTAATAACCAACAATTGCACTGCTTGTCAATTTATAGTACGAGGTATAATTGTGAATCAGCCAATCATCAACATATACTAAGCGACAACCATAATTTTGAATTGATTCACCAAACAACCAATTAAATTCTTGTAGTACTAGGTTAATATTAAATCCTCAAAACCAATATACCAACTCATGATCACAGCCATTACGTGGTACTGACCCACACCAATTAATTCTTTCCAGCGACTTATGATGTAATCTGCGTATGACAAACACAATTAATTTTATGAGGTTACCTTTTTCGTATTATGTCGCCATAACAATTCTTCACAGCAGCAGTAAAAAAAATACGACAACCTTAATATCACGGCTGCTTTCTTCCATCGAATAAAAACCTTGTAGAAACCCTAGATCACAAGCTCACCTAGCTCTGATGCCACTTGTGGAGTTTGTTAGACTCCTTTGATCGTTTTGAGCACTAGGGTTTAACAATAACAATGATAATAATATGCAGCGGAATTAAACAAATCAATAGTTATTGACACAAAGTTTTTCCCAATCACCTCCAATTATTATTTGATCAGAATAACAACGTGTTACCTAAATGTAACAAGGATCTAAGACACCTCAGACCTTAGAGGATTCGAACTAACACTACCTAGTTCTAGGCGTTTATAGTTTACACGCCATAGAACACACACACACTTTTCTGATATTTACATTGTGGAAGACATATAAAAACCTATTCCCTGTATTCTGTTTATATAATACAGAATTAGGGTTACAAGAATACTACAAAGGACTAAACTATAAATCTTCTTTTGCAAGCAAGTCCTTCTCCATCTTTTGTAGAATTCTTTCTTGTCATAATAAGTCCCTATTGTTTCATTCTTTCTTGTTTTGTATCATTAAATCTAATAGACCCAACAAGAACGTTAAAACCGGACTTTGCAAGAGATGAGTAGAACAAAGCTTAATGAACAAAACATTCCACAAAAGTTTTGGTGTAACGCCGTTGACACATCAACGTACATTTTAAATCGAGTCTTAATTAGACCATTTTTGAATAAAACTCCTTATGAACTATATAAAGGTAAAAAGCCTACATTAGGATACTTTAGAGTGTTTGGGAGTAAATGCTTTATTCTTAACACCAAGGATTATCTCACCAAATTTGACCCAAAGTCATATGAAGGTGTATTTCTTGGATATTCACAAAATAGTAAAGCTTACATTGTTTTGAACAAAGAAACCTTAAAAGTCAAGGAATCGTTGAACGTAACACTTGACGAGAGTCCACCTCCCTCTAAGACATCACCTTTGGTAGATGATGACTTAGTTGAAAGCCAAGCATTAGAAAGTCAAGAGATCTTAGGTAATGACAAGGAAGATGAACTATTAAACAAAGAATTTGTCAATGTCAAAGAATCTAAAAGTCGTCCATTAGATGGTGTCATAGGAAAAATTAACGAAAGAACACTAAGATCAAAAGTTCAAAATGAAAGCAACTTCTTTTGTTTCGTGTCAACCATTGAACCGAAAAACATTAATGAAGCCATTAAAGATGAGTCTTGGGTAATAGCAATGCAAGAAGAGTTAAACCAATTTGTTAGGAATGATGTATGGACATTAGTTCCTCAACCAAAGAGTCAAACAATAATTGGAACAAAATGGGTCTTTCGTAATAAAATGGATGAAAATGGAATTGTGTCTAGAAACAAAGCTAGGCTAGTAGCACAAGGATATAATCAACAAGAAGGCATTGACTACGATGAAAATTTTGCTCCGATTGCTAGGCTCGAGTCAATTAGAATCTTACTTGCATATGCATGTGCACACAATTTTAAACTCTTTCAAATGGACGTCAAAAGTGCATTTCTAAACAGGGTCATTAGTGAAGAAGTGTATGTTGCTCAACTACCGGGCTTCATCGATTTTGAAAAACCCAATCATGTTTACAATCTTAAAAAGGCTCTTTACGGACTTAAGCAAGCTCCAAAAGCATGGTATGATTGATTTAAAACCTTCCTAGTTGACCATAAGTATACCATGGGCTTAGTTGATAATACTCTCTTCACTAAGAAGAAGGATTCACATATTATCTGTAAGAACATAAATCTATCAACTTTATCACACACAATAGCCTTGGTGACTTGATATGTGAAGTATGTTAGAGAGAAAAAGTAGAGAATGTAGAGCAAGAAAGAAGAGAGAATATTATTAGAGAAACACACACTTACACATATAAGCACACACCTCAAATGAGCTTTGAGGTGTTTATATAGTTCTTAACATGATGCCCTAAAAGGCTTTCTATGGGCTTGGGCTTGGACTTGGTTACATGATTAGATAACAAGGCTTATGTAACATAGCACATAACATATTAGCTTGCCAAGTCCAAAGCCCAATGACTAAACTATTACTAATCTTAATAAACGACACAAAGTTATAATATGAGAATGACCATCACTTTTATATATATATTTTTAATGCTAACAATCTCCCCCTAAGGGGTGGTCATTCGAATGATGCTCCACGTGATTAGGTCGTTGTCTTTGTTGTTGTTGAACATTGTGTGTCATAGTAGAATAGTCATTAATCTTTGTTCCTTCATGCTTTGTGATCTTTGATGACTGAATTTTCATCGTTCTTTGTTCTTTTGTGATGTGGAGCAATCTGCCTTTTGTTACTTCTGTGTCTGTGGTGGTTTTCCGCCATTCCAACATGCTCATACATCTTCAGTCTTTGTGATACATGCATTTGTAGTTCCCGTTCTTTCACACAGATCTTTGTCACTTTACTTCTATAGATTCTTTCACATTGCGTAGAATCTTTCTTTGAACCTTTCTTTGCTTGGATCTTTGTGAGAACTTTCCTTTGACTTTGTGATGCATGTATGAGCAAGTGGAATCCTTCACCATGGAGATGATGTATAGCTGCATGAAAACAGTTAGCAACAAATCAACCGGTACTTACAGATAAGAAATTAGAGATTGTCAACAGCATAGTGTGAAGACTCCTTCTAACCCTTACCAAGGCCGTTCCCATGTCAGATACTCTCGAGAGAGCTTACAAGACCTACTTAGTAGCTCAATGACTGGGTGAGTCGCTGGGGATCACTCCACGACTGTAGACCGTTTGAAAGCACCGTGAACACTAAGCGTAACCCATAAAGAATTACCGAAGTGACTTATTGTCAGGGCTTTTTGACGTTGACCCTGGCAGGAGTTTTCATTCAATCATTGAGAATTACAAGTGTGAATCCTCTCATAAATGTTCTGTCAGATTGCTAAGATCTGCGTAGGACTCTTAAGTTTACATCTGGCGTCCTTAATGTTGAACAACCAGTGTAGAAATATCATGTGTTCCTATGAGATCTTTTGATGAATCTCGGGGCTCTAGACTCGATAAGTGCACATTTGGTTTCCTATGCGGAGATTAGGGAGAGGTCTCATGCTTCAATATCAACCATCTCTAAGAGACAGGTCGATAGATTACACCGGTTCCCCGTGAGAATGAAACAAGCTCTTTTAAGAAAACTTGAGTGGTTAAGAAGGTTTAGTGCAGTGCGTCACTGGGTCCATGACGTCTTTGTCTTCAATACCGGTGTCACCTTAGTAACAACCAGTAGCATACGAATTGTACCCAGTGTCTGCTCTAAGGTTGAACATTTGGAGGGCTATTTCTTTTCACCCTTTTTCATAACTTTTCTTTTTAATTCTTCAACCCTTTCTTTCTCCTTTCCCATTTTCTCCTTTTTTCAATCATACATAAGGACTTCTAATTCTAATCTATTGAATTTGTCCTTGGGTAGATCCCTCCGGCTCTGGCGGATCATAGGACGGTTTTCCCTAACCTTAGTCACCTTATAACTCCATGACTATCCTATCATTGCCATGAAACCATTTATTGAAAATCTCTCAAAGTGTTTATGATAATAAAACACATTGTTGTTACCACATTGAGAGTTTTGCATTTCATTTGAAGGACTCCCCCTTCACATGTGCTCATGTAATTTTTAAGAGATTTGCACATGTGGGAGGAGTTTGCACTTTTTGAATTGATCCACTTTCAGTGAACATGACTGATTCGAGACACGTTTACATTACTAGTTAGACTAGCTTGAAGTTATTACCCGTCCAGGACAAGTCTTTTTGATTAATGACATTTAAGCTTCGTCAATTCATTGGTAATAACTGAGTCGAGCTCTTTTGAGATTCTGCCACAATCTTTAAACATTTTTTATCACATTTTAATCATGTCTTCTCCCCCTCAAAAATAGCATATCGTGATATTTTTTATATCAACTGATTAAGAAAAAGCTTTTTGGAGAGATAGACAGATTTCATTATGCATGAATTCGGAACATTTTTGATTTTACGAAATACTCCCCCTCAAAACTCGCATATGTTTTTGAGAATGTTAAACTTTTTAAAGTTTAGAGGGAAGGAGTCTTCTTGAAGCAAAATTCTGAAAAAGAAAGAAGTTTTAGATTTGTGAAATTTCGCATCAAGGTTTTTTGAAAAACAAAGACTTCTCTTTGTTTGAATAGGAATGTTGCACTGAGGCGTACAACAGTGTCCATTTTTAGGATAAGTGCACTTTGTTGATGAAAATCATTTTTGCGTAGCACTTTCCTTTCTTTGAAAAATTGAGTTGTGCACTGTAAGGTGTACACAAGTCATTTTGATGATGAGCACCGATTTTGATAGATTTTGAAAATCTTTTTGAAAAATCTTGAAAAGGTGGTGCTCAGACTACAGGAGAATTTTGAAAATCTAATTTTAACATTAGATCAACAATCATGGTCTTGAGCTTAAAGATTTTGAAAGTTTTTCTAAAGAAAACTCAAGCCAGATAAGAGTTTGGTTCTCATTCTAGGATAAATGCTTGAAAAAATATTTGAAATCTTTGTTTTGATTAAGCACTTTCCTTTCTTTGAAGCACGGGTCCTGAACTGATGTGTCCAGAAGCCATCCGATTAAGTCCTTATTTGAAATCTTTACGAGTTGATATACCCGGACTTAAGTTTTGAAAAGATTTCACTTTGAAGCACGGGTTGTAAGCTGAAGTACTTACAACCATAATGAAGAAACTTTTTGAGAAACGACATGTTTTGGAAAAACATTTTAAAGAACTCCCGTTCAAGCATCTGTACATGTCCGTATCATTGTTGAATGACATTTCTAGAAACGTACAGAATATTGATTTATAAGAGAGACATGTCGTGAGAAGAATATTTTTGGATTTTTTGATTTTATATTGTTTTTTTTTTAAATTTTATATTTTTGTATTTTGTTTTAGTTGGTTTTTCAAATTTTGTATTTTGTTTTTGTTTTTATAAAAGAAAAGGAAAATCAAAAATAGAAGATTGAAATAATGATTTTTAGAATTTTCAGAATTTGAGCCCTCTGATGAACTGGGTTCTGAGATAGTTGAAGCACCTGCAACCGAAGACGAAGAGGTTTCACAAATAACAGTGTTAGAAGTACATGAATCATCACTCTGCGGGTGTTGACTATCAACGGTTGTAATAGTTTCTACTTCCTTATCCTGATGATTATCACTATTATTTGTCTTGGTGCAACTATCAAAAATCTTTCCTGTGGGAATCCATCTAAGACCAGTTGTTTTAAAAACTTTTCCCGTGGGAATCCACCTAAGGTAAGATCTAGACGTAGTTTTCTTATCAGATGCAGCGGAAGTCTCAGTTTTAGACAAACTACATCCTTTTGATATCCACCTATTAGGTTTCTTAACCTCTTGCTGCTTATCAACGGGTTTGTTTTGATTAGGTGTCTTAGTGGATTGTGTCCTGACACTTGACTTTCCTTTCTTGAGAAATTGTGCAATACATGCATCGTGATTAGCTGAAAAAACACATTTTTGACATGTAGGACAGACAAATTCAACATTCTTGTTTAACACAACAATTTTAATTTTGTCACTACAGTCTTTTGGAAATTGTTTATTGTTCGATGAGACTTTGGAATTCTTTGTGTTGCATTCTACATTCCTAACATTCTCTTTTGTGCCACTACTCTTAGATGCAAGCCAATCCCTAGTAGTTTGAAGATAGTTCCTAGGTAATGGTTTACTACTACTAGCAGTGCTTTGAAATCTTGTAGAATTCATCACACTAGCTTTTGCGCCTAAAATTCCATTTTTACGATGTTGTGCCTTTTTCCTAGCTTCTTTTAGATGGTGATTTTGGACCATGTCATTAGAACCAACAGATTCCTTAACAGATTTTGTAGTCACATTAGTTGTACTATTCATAGAAGAGCCAGGTGCACTCACATTTGTGTTTCTTTCAACAACTAATTTTCGTTTTTCAACAATCTTTTCCATTTCCTTTTTCTTGAGCAAGGGTTGTGGAGTGACTGGTTTTGACAAATCCTTTTTCTCATCGACTTTTGGAGCAAACCGTGAAATTGACATTATTGGTTTTTGAACCGTGTTTGAAACATTTGGTTTCTCCGAAGTCGATGGTTTTGCAAACTTAGTTTTCACACCCTTCCCTTTTATACTTACAAGCTGAGCTCTCAAAAGCTCATTTTGCTTTTTCATGTCCTTGTAGGCATGCTCATACGACAATTTGTCATACTTGCATTCCTCTGATTTTCGATCAAGTTGTTTGAAAATTGACATGTTTTCTTTTTCAAGTTTTACAAGAGCATTTTCATATTTGGAAACAATTTCAGATGTCTCAGCTCGCAGTCTTTCATCGTCTTGAACTGAATATGCTTGTAAAATGATGGACATTATATCAGTAGTCATGACAACTTCAAAGAGAGAATCATTTAATCTTTCCAAAACATTCATGTTTTCACGAGTATCATTAGCTTCGTTTACTAGGGATTTATGGTCCTTGACAAAGTCGGCCGTTTCTTTTAAGAAAGCTTGTTCAAAATGAATTACCCTCGCACTGATGTTATACAGTGGGATAGTAATTTCGTTTTCAAACACTTTTTTTTGTTCGATATGAAAACTAGAATGCCAGTTGTTAATATTGATAGTAGTTTTAGATTCAACAATATTTTGAAGTTCTTGAATTCTCTTTTTAACGTCATCGAGAATGTCTCTAGCCTCACTTGTATTAAAAGTGTTGTTAGAAGACATTTGTTCTATTTTTGAAAGAGATTTGGAAACAACCGTATTTTTAGAAAAGAATTTCGCGAATGGTCGTTTTATGGAAAACACAGATGGTTCTGTTTGTGGAACAAAAGTAATTCCCGAAAGTTTGTTCAATTTGTTATAATCAATGGGTTTCAAATCCTTTTGAATCATTTTAGTAATGCTCTCTTCGACAAGTTCCATCGTTTCCACAGAATCCCGAACGACGGGAGGATCATGTTTGGTGTAAATCACATTACCATTGTACAAAACATTCTGTTCTTACTGAGCTTTCTTGTGTAACAACCGTGGTTTTGGCAGGTTAGTTTGACTAATAGTCTTGACTCGGTTGACGTTTGTTTGGTGTGTATTAGGTGTTTGAAGTGATATATGAGTGATATAGGTGAGTTGTAGCACTAAATCCCTTTGCGTAAATGGTTTTATTGTGATTTGAAAAGTTTGTAATTTGGGAAAGTTTATTTTGATCACCTTTGTGGTGTAGAAATGACTTGTGTAGCTTTGGTGTTTTTGTGTTTTTGCGTAACGAGTCTTCGTTCAAGTGCTTGAGCGTTAGCGGGTTACGAGGAGTTTGTTTTTATGAGTTATATTTCAAAAAGGGTGTGAAATTCTATTTTTGAAAACTTTATTTTTGGAAATCATATTTTTCCGGGTTGTCGTAAAAACTGAGGTTTATCGCGTAAGACGTTAGGATTAGTTACGGGTGTTTATAAAATATGAAAAGTATGAGGTTTTGAGTGTAATAAATAAATTTAATAAAAAAAATATAAAAAGATATATATATATATATATATATATATATATATATATATATATATATATATATATATATATATATATATGTATATAAAAATCGGATATAGAAAAAAAAAGGGAAAAGGAAACCAAATTTGAGTCCAAATATGACTCTTAGGCCCAAGGATTATCCATAATTAATATATATACCAAACCAAACACCCTTAAAACGTTTTTTCTGCATTTATGGGTCGACACATGGAGAATCAAGAGGGGAAAAATTAGGGTTTCATAATTGTCTAGCAATAATCAAGAACAAGGTAAAATCTTTAACCCTTATGTGTAATTATAATATATATTGCTACCAAAGCAAAGAGAAAAAATGATGACTTGGAATACTTTCTGGTTCGTTGGATCATGTTAGCCTTTAATCTCAGCCGTATAAAAGCAGATTATATTGTTTGCCGCCATACAAACCCTATTATGGATATATGCAGAATCTAAAAACAAACTACTCTACAATTAAGGAAATGAATGTGTACACTTTCTTTGCCAATTCATTAAATAGAGGTCTTTTTCTTTTGTTGCCTATGTTTCAAAACTTTTAAACTACGCGCCTGTTACCAATGATTCCCATAGGGTTTGTGTACTATACATATGAATGGTCACTTTCACTCATTAGCTACAAAACACAACTCAAGTGTCACCTTCACTCTAGCTTTACATACAAATGAAAATGTATTGTGTGTACATATTATATGTTCATACATCATATACAAACAAGTCAAGTATCATTTCCTCTAAATCATGCATTCTAATCTTTTTTTTTCATCAGGATCTTGCTGCAATCGTCAATGCCATCATAGCAAACAACCACAAGATATTGCTGAAAATAAAACAACCATAAAGGTGGGAGGTTTTATAAATCAACCATTTTATAATTTTCTTAACGTCATTTTTTTATTTACTTTGTTCTATATCAGGATATTGCTGAAAATAATTCGTGTTATCACAAAAAAAATAAATAAATAAATAAAATAAATAAATAAAGCGTGCACACATACTAAGAAACTGGAACTGGGCCGACGTGATTGACATTGATGATCTTCCAGATGAAGATGAAGATGAACCTGATGACCGCAAAACTGGTGAAACAACGACTGTACAAGAGGTCACTCTGTCCAAAAATAACCACAACAATGTCACTGATGGGTCAGTTCAAGAACATGTAAGTTTGCTTTTCATACTCTTTTACTTTTGTTATGACAAAACTCTAGCATAGTGCATTAACTTATAGTCTAAATTCTCATGCAGGAAATTGACGAGGACGATATCCCAATGGCGCCCATCAAACGAAGAAGATGAAGGACAATGATGAATGGGTTTAGGAGTCTCTTTTTTGTTATATTTCAAATGTTAGGCTATTATCTTAGTGGTCTTTTTTTTTGTTTATTTTGGTCTGTTATACATACTACTTTATTAGTATGTATTTTCATTGTGTTTCATTTTAGGTCTTCTTCCATAAATTACCAATAAACAAGTTACTTTACATTATTTGAAATTGTTTACCTAATACTTGCTTGCATTAGCTGATGTTGCTTGGTTAATACTTGGCGGTGTTTGTGTAACTGATGGTCATAAGACATATAATAAAACAAAAGGTTTCAAACACTGTAGATGACATGTAATAAAAGAAAGAGGTTTCAAACATTGTATATGACCTGTAGAGAAACAAAACATTGGGGGTTACAACCTCATGCAAAAATGTATAAGTGATCTATTGTGTTAGTAGAGGTATAACAAAGCAATATAAGTACTATATTTTTTATGCAAAAGAGGTGTAGAGCTACTGCCTACTGTGTTAGCAAAGCCATAAAGCATACTTTGATTCAATTGTTTATTGTAACAAAACAATGATACAATACATGTAACTGATGGTAACAAAACAATACTTTGATTCTCCAAAAATGAACATGTAATTGATGGTTATTACCCATTTAAGCATTATTTAACCATCATAAAATTATATTCTGTATACCAACCTAATTGACATAATGTTTTAGTTGTGCTATACCTATTAATGCTCGCATTGCTAACAGCATAGATCCTATTAATTGGCTAGAACAAGTTTCACAAGTTGCAATCAATAATTCGTTCAGAAGTTTCACTTCTATCATTCAGTACATTATGAAAACTAGACGAGTACCCGTGCATAGCAACGGGATTTTATAGCGACAGATAGTTTATTGATAAAAAAAGTTTATAATAAAAGTCTAAATATTTGGGAATTAAACATAATGTTTTGAAACCCGATTCGACCCGGGTGGTTCAACCAGTTGAACCGTTCCGGTCAAAAAATGGGTCAATTTAAATCGGGTCAACTTGCTAGGTTTGGTCGAAAACGGGTCAAATTAAACCGGGTCAACCCGTCGGGTTTGAAGCATCCCGGGTCAACCCGGTTTGTGTTTTAATTGGATGTATTTAATTTGGTAGATATGTTTTTAATTGGTTGTACAATGTGAATAAATCATTGTACTTTTAAGTAATGATGTGTTTTAATAAGAGTATTAATTACATTATTTTTCTCTCTCATATAACCAAGTGTTGAAAACTCAACTTTTCACTTTGACTGTTTTTCCTTTATAAGTAGTATAGATAATAAGTTTAGACCATCGTACTTTATGCTTTAATAGTTCCAGAATTATATCATATATTTACATAAGATTGGTTTATATTTACTAGGAATTTTTTCCTAATTTATTATTCGGTTAGAATTTAATGATTAGATTTTTTTAATTGTTTTTCTTTTGATTGGATACTTTTCTACGTTTGTAGGTTATCCATTTTGTTCTTTTACATGGACACGTAATATACTTGATACGTCGAACAAATAAAGAGATCAAGAAAAAGAAATTTTAAGTGATTTAAAAAATATCAAAATTTAAATGCCATTGATTACTTATATCTTTTAAATTATATCTTGATACTCTTTCTAACTGATACAAACGTCACTAAAAAGTAGTATACCTGTGCAACGCAAGGGTATTGCACTTGTTAATCAATTATTGTTATGATTCATGTAATAATTAATATGATGGAATCTAGGGTTTTTAAACTTCTGTAAATTATTGAAGTAAAACATGTTAGGATGATTAGATGTTAATATTATGGGTAATGGTTAAGGGAATTGAGCGTAAAACATGCTAGTTATTGAGTTAGGGTTTAGACAGATTTGTAAGGCTGTAAAGATGTGAATGTACATAACAGATGGTGATGAGTTAAGTCACGAATTTGAAGTCTAAATTGTAGTATAATGAAAGAGCTTTCCAAAAAGTCCAGCCACGATCAATTTTGAGGTGGGGAAGTCGGTCTTTTGGTTTTTTTTTAAGGTGTCAAAGCTGTCAAACCGGGACAGATTTTGGGTAAAAGTTTGAGGGTGGCATGTGGTTGTAAAAGTGGTATTTTGACTTGGTCTTCTGGAATAGTTAAGTTTTAGGTTATATTAGACTACCACGAAGAGGATTCGTAATAAAAGCTTGTGAAAGTAATTATTAAAAATCAAAACTTTTTGGTGTGCGTTCAGATCCGAATTTGAGTAGTTGACAAGTTTCAATTTTCTATGGGTACTTGTGTGTGTTATTGGTCCATGGCCTTCTGGGATTAGCTTCTATGCTTATGAGAGACCATGGTAAATTTTTGGTGTGTGTTGTTGAGCTTTATTTGTCGTGATTTTATGTGAGTAAATGTACTCAAAAATTATGCGTTTTCTGAGTTTTAGAGTGCAAGGGATTTAGTGAGTGTTAGGTTATGGTGGTGGTTAGTATGGTGTCTAGGAGATCCATGGTGGGTCATATGAGTCTTAGACATCCATCATATGAGTATTACATGGGTTGTAGCCTTTAGTTTGACCTTGTGTAATGTGGATTATTTTTGTATGCTATAGATTGTGAGTTGTTTTATGGAAGCTGCGGAGTTTAAGGTGAGTTCATAGTCCCATATTTTTACTTTGTTTTAAACTTGGGATGGGAATGATGCTTGTCTTAAATGATTTGATTTACTGTGATTATGTGTGTGGTATTAAAGAGCTTGGACTTATAATGTTATCGTATGTATGCTATGTGTGATTATTTGCTTGTGTGGATGTTTATGGGATCCAATTAGGAGGATGTTATCCTGTTACTCGCGCATGCGACCTAATTGATGTTTGATATGTTTGATGGGATCCAATTTGGAGGATGTTATCCTGTTACTCGCGTATGAGTCCTAATTGATGATTATGGGATCGGAGGACACGAGCCGTCCTGTTGTAATGAATATGGGATTGGGGGACACGAGCCATCCTATTGGTTGCCTTATGAGTGTTGTTGCCTTTGTGTGTGAGTATTAACTTGCATACATGTAGCTATATGATAACTGTAATTTATTTGTCCAGCTATAATTTGTAATCACAGTGAATTCAGTTGCCTTGTGTGTTGAGTCTTAAACCTATGAATCTCACCAAGATTATGTTGACGTTTTAAGCATCATTTTCAGGTGAGCTTTCTAAGGATAAGATAGAAGGATGTGGATAGATGAGACCTTAGTTGCATTGGAAGTGGTTTATCATCTATGTTTGGATTTATGTTTTGTTTTGGTTATTTTGTTTTGGGGTATTGTTACAACATTGTGTATTGGTACATTGCTCTATTTATGTGCATGTAGTTGTTCTCTATGTTGACACCAGGTGTTGTTATGATATCCATGAAGTTACACCCTCGCGTTTCCGCCGTGGCGGGGTGTGACAGATTGGTATCAGAGCCTTGGTTATAGAGAATTAGGTGGTTTAACCTAGACTACAGCCTAGGAGTCCTTCATATAATTGCATTTAGGATCTATGTGTAAGTATAGTATTTTATATGTCTATTTTCTTACATTTATGAGATGTTTTATTGAGTTTCGGACGTCTATTCTATTCCCTATACGTAGTATTGTATATATCGACTTTATTATATCGTCTTCCACGAGTAAGATGCCTCGTTGGACTACCATTGTCGTTATCGGATGCGAGAGAAGTTGTCAGATGAAACGGATTAACCGCAGAATCCGAGTTTCTGATAGCATGTATCTATGTTCGGACAAGGATAGGACGTTTATGGGAAACGTTGGTGGAGAAGAAGTGGAGAGGTTTGGAACCACGACGACTTCTGAGATGGAGCCATTACCAAATACCCTTGGTAGTGTCTTCACTTCACATAGGAAGGAGAGGTGGTTTAGTCTAAGCCTCATGATTTGTATGCGCTTGTGAATCATGTGCAATTGGAAGAAAAGAATAGAGATGGTTTTGCATGTTGTCGACTACCTCAACATGTAGGAAACATAAATGGGTGGTTGAGTAAAGATGAAAGGGAGTTAGGATAGAATGGTGTGGATTCGGATCTAGAGTCCACAGCGAGTAGTAAGTTGAATTGATCTGAGTGGGGAGATAAGTGTGAGAGTGAAGTTGAGCCATTATGCAACGTCTTTTGTTTTGTATTATGTTTTGGAATTCATATATTGTCTTTTGCCGTCTGGAGCCATGTTGGAGCGTGATTACTCTTGGATACTGGATCGACCTTATCCAAGTGATTTTGATTATAGAGTTTACGTTATCGTTGGAATTGTTCCATGTGAGATGATTGTTGCAACGCCTTTTGTTTTTGTTTGCGTGATGGTTTGCATGATGTGTTGTCATAGGAGGGAGTACATTTGTGAAAGGGGGCATAGATAATTATGGTGCCCAACATAATTATACATGTGTCACAACACAAGTGGACTTGCAAGTATGATAGCATGGATTGCATGGTGTATTAGGTGCTATGTGGTATATGTGCGCTATCATTGAGATGTGTGGTTTTGGAAGTAAGTATGCGTGTGGAATAGGCTTATAACTATGGTCGCGAACATAATTATAAGGGTATCACACACGTGGACTTGTGATCATTATTGCATTGATTGATGTTTGTTGTTATATGTTGTGGTAGATGGTATGTGATATCATGTTGGTGATGGCTGTATGGTTAGAGAAGTATTCTCTTAACCGTTTGGGCAGTCGTTATATGTTGGGGTGTGTCGGTGGTAAGATTCCATCCTACCTATCATATGTTGATACCTCAATTATCGGTGGGTATTTATGTTGTTGTATTTAGGTTGATTTGTTTGCTAGAAATTCCGTTTGTTTACCTAATTCTTTGGTTGGCATTCCTATTCGTACCATGATGGTACAAATGCCATATTCTTTCTATTTGACGTCGTGATAGGTGTTGGGTGATCGAATTCACTTTTGTTGGATACTGGTTCGTTTCTTTGATTATTCCATACATTCATTCCTCGGATGAATGTTATGCTATTCTTCATGTATTGTTGGTTCGTGACGAGTTGGTGTGGATATTTGATTCCTCATTTACACACACCAATTGAATTTCGTGACATGTTTTGTAACCTGTTTGTATCGGTGTTTCTCTATGATTTTGATTTGATTATTGTATGAATGAGTCTTTGCGTTCTTCGCTTGGTTTGCAATGTATTTGCGTGAGTGTTCACTGGTATGAGTTCGTTTGAGGATTATTTTGATTTCGGAATTCTTCAATGTCTTTTGCGTTTGATTAAGAGGTTGTAATAGAGTCTTTATGGCATTTTATAAATTTGTTTTGGGTATTTCAAGGTCGTTTGATGGAAACTAATATTTTATGGGAAATGAAGTGTGAAAAAAAAAAAAAAAAAAAAAAAAAAAAAAAAAAAAAAAAAACTGGTTATGTTGATGCCTTACATAAAATGGTTTATATGTATTTTATATTAAAAAAAAAAAAAAGATGTATAAATTTAAGATATGTTTTGTGAAAAACGGTGTTCATTTGTTTTTGAGAAGGTCGAGTACGGGAATAAGAACTGTCCATGGTTTTCATTTACCAAACTTGTTATGTATTTGGTTCATCGAGTGTCTCTTTCGTTGTGGTGCGCTTGTGGATGTTTTATTGGTACGTGTATTTTATATTTTCTTTCTATGGGTTTTCATGAACATTTTATCCATGTCTGTTTTTATTGGGGGAAAATTTCTCATTGTGCTTTTCTAGCTTTGATTTTGATGTTCGTTACTTCGCTAGTCGGTAATTCGTACCCCTTTTGAGTTCGTTGATATACGTTTTAGTTCGACCGGTTTCATGGTTCGCGTCGTTTACTTGGGATAGATTGTCGTTTTGATTATTAATTTGTTCGTTGGAAAAGAAGAGGATGTTTGCCAAGTTGTTCAAGTTAGAGGTGTAGCTTTAAGATGTACGTTCTTCAGGATGGTGGTCAACGATTGCGAGTGTTTGTGGGCATTAGTAAGATAAAAGTGGTGAAGAGTGGAAAGTATCTAAGACACCATCTGAGAGACGATTGTCCTTAGAAATGGCAGGTACTATTGGCGATTCATTTCTATCTTCTATAGATTGCGTAGGCATCGCGGAGGTGGAAGATCCATGAGAGGAACTATGTGATACATGATTTAAAGTTGGGGAGTAGAACTTGGAGATGATATTTTATGGAGCAAAGAGTGTGGTCTACCCAGATCATAAGAATCTTTAGCATATATTTGACAAGAGATTAATATATGTTGAAGAGAAGTTGGGTGTGGAATTTCTTAGTGACTACGATTGTCTGATTTGCCACCGTAAAGGAAGGGCAGACATCGTGGTAAGAGCGCTGAGCGGGAGTGAACGAGTGAAACTTGGATGTTTGTGAGCAATGATTATGATAATTCGGTTCAGAGTTAAGAGGATGATGTTGACAGCCTAGAGAGAGAGGTTCAAGGTTGAGAAAATGTAAGAAGAATGACTACTTGGTTTAGACCAGTAAATGGAAAGGAACGAGGATGAAGGAATGTACTTTGTGGACCAGTTATTGGTTTCATTGAGAGGAAGCGTAAGGACATCAATCATGCAAGGTATTTGATACATCCGAGAATGGATAAGACATATCATTACCTTTGTAAGAGATGTATGGAGGAGTAGGCGAGACTTTTCGCTCGGTGAGTTGGTAATGAGCCATGGGGTGTCACAAGAAACATGATGAGATACTTACTTCGTGATAGTGGTAAACGTGTTATGGAGTCTTGAGATAGCATATGAAGATGAGTACGATTTATCGTTCTTAAATGAATGGACTGAGTGAGCGTACAAATCAGGAGTTGGGTGGTGAGCTGAGAGCATGGGTGTGTTTGATTTTGGAGGAAGCCGGGGTATACATTTACCCTTAGCTGAGTTCTCCTATATCAACAATTATCATTTTAGTATTGAGTATGTGTCGTGTGAAAAGTTGTATGGAAGGTAATGTAGGTCACGTGTTCTGTGGGCAAAGGTTGGGACAAGCCAACTAATTGGTCCTGAACTAGAACGAGAAACTTCGAATAAGGTTTTCAGATTTAAGAGAGAGATTTAAGGCAGCAAGAGATCGCCAAAAGAGTTATGCGGATTATTGTCGTAAGTCCTTAGAGTTTGGTGTTGGTGATATTGTGAGGTTAAGAGTATATCCTTGGAAGGGTGTTGTGCATTTCGGTAAGAAAGGCAAGCTAGAACCGAGATACGTAGGACCATTTGGGATTTACGGAAAGGAGTGGATTTGTGGCATACCGGTTGAAGTTAGCTGAGGAATTGAGTAGAGTGCATGATACGTTTCACGTATCTAATTGAAAGAAGTGTTTGGCGGATGATAGTCTGCATGTGTCATTAGATGAAAGTAAGGTTGACAAACTTTTCGTTTTGTCGAGAAACCTGTTGAGATATGGATCGAGGTGTTAATGGTTTGAAATGTGGAGAGATAGCGTTGGTAAAGGTATGGTGGGATTCTAAGCGTGGTCCTGAGTTTACTTGGGAACGCGAGGAATCACATGATATTTAAGTACTCAAATTTGTTTGCGGATGTGGTTGCTGAGCAGATTGTTTGTAGTTGGATTTAGATCGTGGAAGTTAGATGCGGGATATTCATAAATGTTTGTTTTATGGGTATTTGTTATTTCTGAGTGTGTCTTGCGGTTACCATTCGGGTTTTCATTTGGTTCGAGGGTATCGTACCTACCTGTGAGAAGTCGTTTGGATCATTGGTGTTATTGATCGGTGTAGTGTATCTATTTTCGTGTATCGTTGGAGTATCGGAGTGTTTTCTATCGTGTGAATTCGAGTATTTGTTCGGTTCACATTTTTGCGATTCTTTTTATGTGATTTTCTGGGGTGGTATTATTCCGCTTAAATATCCATAAATTTTCTTTTGATGTTGTGAGTGCTGACTATTGTAGTTGAAATCTCGGGACGCGATTTCCCTAAGTGGGGGATGATGTAACAACCGTGGTTTTGGCAGGTTAGTTTGACTAATAGTCTTGACTCGGTTGACGTTTGTTTGGTGTGTATTAAGTGTTTGAAGTGATATATGAGTGATATAGGTGAGTTGTAGCACTAAATCCCTTTGCGTAAATGGTTTTATTGTGATTTGGAAAGTTTGTAATTTGGGAAAGTTTATTTTGATCACCTTTGTGGTGTAGAAATGACTTGTGTAGCTTTGGTGTTTTTGTGTTTTTGCGTAACGAGTCTTCGTTCAAGTGCTTGAGCGTTAGCGGGTTACGAGGAGTTTGTTTTTATGAGTTATATTTCAAAAAGAGTGTGAAATTCTATTTTTAGAAACTTTATTTTTGGAAATTATATTTTTCCGGGTTGTCGTAAAAACTGAGGTTTATCGCGTAAGACGTTAGGATTAGTTACGGATGTTTATAAAATATGAAAAGTATGAGGTTTTGAGTGTAATAAATAAATTTAATAAAAAAAATATAAAAAGATATATATATGTATATAAAAATCGGATATAGAAAAAAAAAGGGAAAAGGAAACCAAATTTGAGTCCAAATATGACTCTTAGGCCCAAGGATTATCCATAATTAATATATATACCAAACCAAACACCCCTAAAACATTTTTTCTTCAATTATGGGTCGACACATGGAGAATCAAGAGGGGAAAAATTAGGGTTTCATAATTGTCTAGCAATAATCAAGAATCAAGGTAAAATCTTTAACCCTTATGTGTAATTAATTAATTATTGTTATGATTCATGTAATAATTAATATGATGGAATCTAGGGTTTTTAAACTTCTATAAATTATTGAATTAAAACATGTTAGGATGATTAGATGTTAATATTATGGGTAATGGTTAAGGGAATTGAGCGTAAAACATGCTAGTTATTGAGTTAGGGTTTGGACAGATTTGTAAGGCTGTAAAGATGTGAGTGTACATAACAGATGGTGATGAGTTAAGTCACGAATTTTAAGTCTAAATTGTAGTATAATGAAAGAGCTTTCCAAAAAGTCCAACCACAATCAATTTTGAGGTGGGGAAGTCGGTCTTTTGATTTTTCTTTGTTAAGGTGTCAAAGCTGTCAAACCGGGACAGATTTTGGGTAAAAGTTTGAGGGTGGCATGTGGTTGTAAAAGTGGTATTTTGACTTGGTCTTCTGGAATAGTTATGTTTTAGGTCATATTAGACTGCCACGAAGAGGATTCGCGATAAAAGCTTGTGGAAGTAATTATTAAAAATCAAAACTTTTTGGTGTGCGTTCAGATCCGAATTTGAGTAGTTGACAAGTTTCAATTTTCTATGGGTACTTGTGTGTGTTATTGGTCCATGGCCTTCTGGGATTAGCTTCTATGCTTATGAGAGACCATGGTAAATTTTTGGTGTGAGATGTTGAGCTTTATTGGTCGTGATTTTATGTGAGTGAATGCACTCAAAAATTATGCGTTTTCTGAGTTTTAGAGTGCAAGGGATTTAGTGAGTGTTAGGTTATGGTGGTGGTTAGTATGGTGTCTAGGAGATCCATGGTGGGTCATATGAGTCTTAGACATCCATCATATGAGTATTACATGGGTTGTAGCCTTTAGCTTGACCTTGTGTAATGTGGATTATTTTTGTGTGCTATAGATTGTAAGTTGTTTTGTGGAAGCTGCGGAGTTTAAGGTGAGTTCATAGTCCCATATTTTTACTTTGTTTTAAACTTGGGATGGGAATGATTCTTGTCTTAAATGATCTGATTTACTGTGATTATGTGTGTGGTATTAAAGAGCTTGGACTTATAATGTTATCGTATGTATGCTATGTGTGATTATTTGCTTGTGTGGATGTTTATGGGATCCAATTAGGAGGATGTCATCCTGTTACTCGCACATGCGACCTAATTGATGTTTGATATGTTTGATGGGATCCAATTAGGAGGATGTTATCCTGTTACTCGCGTATGAGTCCTAATTGATGATTATGGGATCGGAGGACACGAGCCGTCTTGTTATAATGAATACGGGATCGGGGGACACGAGCCGTCCTAGTGGTTGCCTTTTGAGTGTTGTTGCCTTTGTGTGTGAGTATTAACTTGCATACATGTAGCTATATGATAACTGTAATTTATTTGTCCATCTATAATTTGTAATCACAGTGAATTCGGTTGCCTTTTGTGTTGAGTCTTAAACCTATGAATCTCACCAACATTATGTTGACGTTTTAAGCATCATTTTCAGGTGAGCTTTCTAAGGATAAGATGTGGATTGACGAGACCTTAGTTGCATTGGAAGTGGTTTATCATCTATGTTTGGATTTATGTTTTGTTTTGGTTATTTTGTTTTGGCGTATTGTTACAACACTGTGTGTTGGTACATTGCTCTATTTATGTGCATGTAGTTGTTCTCTATGTTGACACCAGGTGTTGTGATGATATCCATGAAGTTACACCCTCGCGTTTCTGCCGTGGCGGGGTGTGACATCTTGAGATTACAAGGAGTTTTGTTACCAAGAGCCATTTTATGTTTCGTATGGTAAATCGGATTAGTTTGGTTTGAAATCATTTTCATTGTTTGACTTGACTGACCCGACTTAACCACTAGTTCCTCTAGATGTTCAATCATGTGTTCTGACTCTATGATTTCATCCAAAAGTTTATCTTCTTTCTTTGCAAAGTCTTTTTTCAACTCATCCGTTTCCTTTTCAAGATTGGAATAAGCTGATTTTTGTTTAGAAAGTTGGTTTTGTAAATCAGAAACTTCCGTGTTTAAAGATTTTATCTTCTTGAAAGAATTAACATCAAGTGTATCAAACTTGAGTTGCAATTGTTTTTCCCTTGAAACGGAATTTTGATAACCAGTTTCTAATTCAGACAATCTTTTGTTATGAAACTCAAAAGCTTTAACGTTTTCCTTGTAACTCTCAAGCTCAGCGGTCAATTTAACATTCGCAACTTTAACATCCCGATTGACCTTTTGCACATTTTCAATTTCAATACGACAATTGTTCAATAGTGATTCAAAGAAAGCACGTGTTTCCTCATCATTAGCACCATTTTGTGTAACTTGAACTCCATTAGGATTCATATATGGAGTATCGTAGTTAACATTGCTATTAACTTGTTCCCCCACATATGTATCGTAATTAGGTTCAGGTGGCACATAATGTGGCTTCTCATGAGCAAACGGATTAGCATTGTTACCATAATTTGGTACTTTATGGAATGGATCTGAATCATAAGTAGGAGGAAGATCAGAATAACTGCTAGATGTTGTTGCCTGTTGATTTGCCATAAAGTTGTAGGTTTTATTAAGATCTGCTGAATTGTCATTAATTCTTGTTGTAGCTATAAACTCATGTTCCTCAGCAGTTAACGGTATTCCCGATTCTTCTTTATTGGCAAGCATCAACAAGTACTGGATCTTTTCAACCTTCGTCATTGCATTGACATTGTAATTATTACCAATATCACTGCTTGATGTTGTTGCTTGATGATTTGCCATAAAGATGAAGTTTCCATTGATAGGTTCCATGTCCATTGATGGAAAGAATTTTTTGAGAGAAGAAATTGATGAAGTTACGTTGGATAAAGTTGATTCTTGGATCGTTCCAATGAAATAGGAGTTGAATTTGGTAAAGGTTACTTTTTTCTGGTCAACGAACTTTTAATCCACCAACAATTTTTAAAACTTTGACCACCAAAAGATTTTCTAAAAGAGTTTTAGAAAAAAAAAAATCTAAAAGTGTTCTAGAAAAAAATTTCTAAAAGGTGTTCTAGAAAAATTTTCAGTGTTTTAGAAACTTTTCAGTGTTCTAGAAACTTTTCAGTGTTCTAGAAACTTAGCACCAAAACTTTCTAAATTATACAATTTAGAGAGTATACCACGAGTCGAAGTGTTTTCTCACTTATACAAGCAAGGGAAACACCGAGTAAGCAACGGGAGCAAGTGTGTTCTCGAAACTTTGTGATTTAGAAAGATGGTACAAGTGTGTTCTAGAAAGTTTGCTAGAATTTTGATTTTGCTAAAAGCTCACCCAAATGAATTTTGTATTCCAAGATTCTTGTACTTCTAGTTATAAAAACACCAAAACTTAAAGAAAGTTGCAAACTTGATGATTTTTATGAAAACTTTTTGTGATCTAGAAAGTTTGCTAGAATTTTGATTTTGCTAAAAGTTCATCCAAATGAAGTTTGTATTTCAAGATTCTTGTACTTCTAGTTATAAAAACACCAAAACTTAAAAAAGTTGCAAACTTGATGATTCTTATGAAATTTTTTTATGATCTAGAAAACAAGTACAATAATCAAAATCGAAATTTTAAGCTATAAATCTTTAAAAAGATTGAAACTTTCTTGTTGGAAAAGGTTTATAACACTAGTTTGTAATCAAAAAAATGTTAAAAACCAAGAAAAACAAGAAAAGTAAAGAACTTTTTTGAAAAAAAAACGTGAAGAGATGCTAAAAAACTCGAAACAAACAAACTCCCAACACTCCTAAATCATTGTTTGGCTCTGATACCACTTGTAAGAACATAAATCTATCAACTTTATCACACACAAAAGCCTTGATGACTTGATATGTGAAGTATGTTAGAGAGAGAAAGTAGAGAATGTAGAGAAAGAAAGAAGAGATAATATTATTAGAGAAACACACACTTACACACACAAGCACACACCTCAAATGAGCTTTGAGGTGTTTATATAGTTCTTAACATGATGCCCTAAAAGGCTTTCTATGGGCTTGGGCTTGGACTTGGTTACATGATTAGATAACAAGGCTTAGATAACATAGCACATAACATATTAGCTTGCCAAGTCCAAAGCCCAATGACTAAACTATTACTAATCTTAACAAATGACATAAAGTTATAATATGAGAATGACCATCACTTCTATATATATATTTTTAATGCTAACATTATCATAGTCCAAATCTATGTTAATGACATTATATTCGGATCAACTTGTCAAGAATTATGCGTGGATTTCTCAAAAATCATGCATGACGAGTTTGAAATGAGTATGATGGGAGAACTCAACTTTTTCCTAGGACTCCAAATTAAACAACTAGAAGATGGTATCTTCTTTAACCAATCTAAATATATTTAAGAAATTTGGATTAGAAGATTCGAAACCAATCAAAACGCCCATGTCCACGGAAACAAAACTCACCAACGATGAGGAAAGTGAATCCGTAGAAAGCACTAAATATAGAGGTATGATTGGAAGTCTACTTTACCTAACGGCTAGTAGACCCGACATTATGTTTAGTGTATGTCTATGTTCTCGTTTTCAAGAAGATCCTAAGACAACTAATCTCGAAGCCGTTAAAAGGATTTTTAGATATATTAAGGACACTACACATTTCGGTTTATGGTATTGATTGGTCTGAAACGGTCAGATAATTATTGGTCAACCACTTTTGAATGGTCAACTATAATAGTCAAACAGCTTAAACCAATGCTTCCGCGGAATACAGTGTTTCCCCGGGTCGTTATGTCCCGACGAGGTGTGGATGGTATAAAAACGGGTTTGTGATCGGATGAATTGAATGGGAAGTAACCAGATAAAGATTTGGATTTGTTTACACTACTGGAATGATTAGGAATAATAGTATTAACAATCACGGGAAACAGAAACATATAAACGTAAACCAAATAAAAAATCAGACACGACTGCGTGCTGAGAAAAAGGTGAGTTTTAAGGAAAATAAACTACAGGGGGTGAAAATGAAACTTTTACAAACTTAAAATAAAAAAAGAAAATTTAAAATAAAAATGAAATTATTAAAATGATTATTTTAATATTTAAATACAATTTAATTAATTAAAACTATTTAAAAAGTAAATTAAACCTAATTTAAATAAAACTAAAAATGATAAACACTACAAATTAAACTAAAAACTTGCAAAAATAATTTCTAAAACTTAAAATGAACTTGAAGAAAGTATAAAAATTAAAAATAAATATTTTTGTCTTTTTATGGATTTTCTATTAATTAAAAACTAATTATCTTAATTAAACTATTTAAACTAATTTAAATTACTAATAATACCTAAATGACTTAGAAAATTATAGAAAAATTCCTAAAATTATTTTATAACATATAAAAGCTAGGAAAAATATAAAAACTAGGTGTTGCTTTATAAAAACTAATTATGCTATTTAATTATTTAATATTAATTAATAATTAATTAAATTAAAATTAATTCTAAAAAATACTAAATGAATAAATAAAAATCTGAAAAAATTACTAAAATTACTTTAACATAAAAAAAATTTAAGAAAAATATAAAAGTACAAAGTACTTAATAAAAATCTAAAAATGAAAATTAAAGAGATAATTGATATTAAATAGAAACTATCACTTAATTTAAATTTGTTTTTTTCTGGATTTTTCTTTTGGAAACTATTTTATACCTAAAAACAACTAACTTTTATAAAAACAACTTTTTTTGGAACTTTAAAAATGAGCCAGAATAAGCTCAAAAGCTTACACAGTTGACTTTATTTGACCAACAAGAGATTAAGCTCAAATGAGCTTATGTGGGGACCACAATGGTTAATTCTGGTTCACATAAGTTGTTTGAACAAGTTTAAGCTAGAAAAAGCCAATGGGGATCACAGAATAAGCCAATAAGTCACAATAAGCCCTTGCTTATTAGTGGACTGAGACAAAAAATGGGATAAACTTAGGGACTGTCTAGGGGGCCCACTAGGTTGATTGGGGGCACAAGCTTGGGTGCATTGGAAAGCCACCCACCTTGGGAGTTTAAAGATCCAAGAGGGGAACAATGGGTCCCATTGTGGAGGGCTGTGATGAGGCGAAAAATGAACCACTTTTAGGGGGTCATTTAAGCCCGGAATTGAATTTATTTGATCAAATATTACCCTAAATCGTTCCTTTTGTGATTTTAGGTACTTTGGGAGAGAAATCTGGAAAAGAAAGCAATTCGGACATTTTTGGAGCATAAAAGTGAAGAAAACGCCAAAGACTTAATTTTCCTTGCTGGGAACTGTAGGTGACGGCGTCAAGAGTAACATCCTGACGGCGTCAAGAGTAAATTGCATGACGGCCCAGTGCAAACGTGAAGGCGTCACAAGGAAGAGCGTCAAGAGTTAACACATGACGGCTTGGAAGAAGCTAACACATGACGGCGTCAGATGTAGATCAAGGCAGTCCGAGAATTATTTTGGTGGCGAGATGACGGCGTCACCTATTTGGTCTTGACGCCGTCAGCCTCAATTTCCTATATATAGTTTTCTAATTTTCAATCATAAAAAAAAGAGAAGTTTTGGAGAAACTCTAAGGCCGAACTTATTACGAATTTTACAGGTTTTTCAAGGGTTTTCAGCCCTTGAAACCTTACATGTGTAATTGAGATAAGTGTTCTTCTAATTCAATCAATATGTCTATGTGTTGGTTGTCTATATCTTGTGCTTGTCTTAATTCCACCATGCTAGGCTAGATCTATCTTGTGTTTGCTTAGATCTAATGAAACCTAGATGTTGATTATGTGTTGATTACTTGTTTATGGTTGTATTGGATGAATGATTTCGATGTTAGGCTTAAGAAAACTGGCAGATCTCCAAATGGTAACATGCTTGAACGTCTTAGGAAACATGAACTGATGTGCACTAAGTTTTATTGGTTGTATTTAATGAATGAGTAAATTCTAATGATCCCATGTTAGGAGCTTCTTAGCCGGCTCGACATAGGAGTGAAGTAGGCACTCATAGGATTGGGGAGTTAAGTGCGCCACCCCATGAATGGTATTAAGGAATACAATCCGTCATCCACGCTACTATAACAAGTAATTAACGTGTAAAAGATATCTAGGGAGTAGTGAAATCTAAGTAAACACAATTTCTCCACTTATTGCTCACAATCTTAGTTTAATTTAGTTTTATTTTCATTTTTAGTATTTTATTTTGATTGCATCTTTAGTATTGGGTTAGTTGACTAGCAACTAATTCCGCCAAATCCTTCAAACCCAAGATATTTACTTGCTTTCTAAAAAAATATAAAAAATACAAAAATAATCATCCATCATCTTTAGAACAAGTATTTAGGTTTTCTAATCCTAGCGACACTATTCCTAGCTGAACGATCAATCCCCCGGTACTTGTCACTATATTATACTACAACGATCAGGTACACTGCCTGGTGGGGGTTGTAAGCTTCTCGAGATCCCTCGAGAGGTAAAGCCTGGTGCAATTCCCATGCTACCAGGCTGTAGTCACCACCAAAGGTGGTGGTTGTGTGATGGTGTCTGCTGGTGCATGGGAGGTGTTCCTCCCTGCAGGTGTGTTTGGCCAAGTGTGGGGCCCTGTAGAAAAATCACAAAAGTATAATGAGAGTAGGATTCAAAAGTTTAACTGAGATACTACAAGTCCTAAAAATTTCAAATCCTAAAACATCACACAAAATTCCCTAAAATTCTTGTAACTTTTGGAAAAATCTGAGAGAACAAATTTGACTTTTTATGAAAACTACTTATTTTGACTTATATGAACTTTGGGCTTAATCTACTGGCTAAACATGTTAACATAAGCTATAATGAGACTTAAGTAATCTAAATTAACTACATGTGAAGAGATTTGAAAGGATTTGGGGTCACAAGTCTTAACAGTTAACTGTGGGAGTGGGTAATGGGTGATTTTGACTTTTATCTTAACAACCCTTGAATTTTATGTTTAAATTGACTCAATTGGACCTAGTGTGACTGGATACAACCATAAAACACAACTCAAACATGCTAGAACTCAGAAAACACCATTGAACCAAACACTCCTGTAAATAACTCAATTTGTGATTTTCAAACAAGCTCACTGATTAAGACCATGGAATTGAATCATAACAACATACATCAGTATATTAAGCTTAAACTAACATAGAAACAATGGTAATAACAACAAAAGCTCAATGATCATGATTATGCTAATTGTGACTGAAAATGAAAATACTAAGCAATTATGGAAACTTATTAACAAGCATGGCATTATGAGTTATAATAAGACTAACAAACATCATTTAAGCATAAAAACATAGATATTATCAGCAAATAAGAGTTTGTACAGTAGTAAGCAAAAAAATGGAATGGTGGGCTTACAAGTGAATGAAGGCTAAGAGACTAGTGACCAAGGTCCAAACTTATCCTAACACCTCACCAGAGGTACTACAACCAATGAAATCCAAAATCCACCAGCTCCTTGCTTCATGATTCACATAAACTGAATATTTTTATTTTTCTTTTCTATTTTCTTGTTTCTTTTTGTATTTTCTTTTTTCTTGATTAAAACTGGTTTGAGATGATCTAAAAGCTTGCATAGGCTTTGTCAAAGGCTTATGTTGGCTTAAGAGTCCAAAACTACAACTACTAACAACTTTTAACAAATTTGAGATTCTTGAGTAAAATTGAAAATTGTATAAACTGAGATAGAAACTGAAACTTGAAGTTGATTATGCAGAAAGTTTAAATTACATTAAAGGAACAAGATACAAGCTTTTAAGATTAAAAATTACAACTACAATTGGGATTTCACTAACTACGATTACCTAAAAACTAAACTACACTTATTAACTAACTGCCTTCCCACTGCTCCTTTTTTCAAGATTTATAAGGACCCTCTAGGGTTTCTGAGTTAATCCCACCCTGTTTTGAGCCATTGGATGTCTAGTTTTTGATCTTGGCCGTTGGTGCACTTTTGGCGGGAAAATGGTTAGTCCAATTGCTTCTGATAACTGCAAGGGGGTGAAAAGGTGATTTGACAGGGATGTTGGGATGTGTAATTTTGAGGGGATAAGGGTGGTGGAGCAGAACAAGTGGTGCAAGAGGAGGGGGATGAAACCAGGTGGTATTTGGAGGGAAGGGGAAGAAGGGGGAGTGGGTTTGACCTGAGGGTTGACCCTGGTTTTATTAAATAACGGGGTGGTTTTGTTTTTGGGCTTAGGATTGGCCCAGGGAAAAGGGTAAAGGGCTTGGGTTGGTTTGTTTTGTGTTTGGATTTGTTTTGTAATACTAAGGATCCGTTTGGTTTTAAGTAATAATTCACAAGGACCAAAGTTGTAACATTCTGAAATTTGAGGGTTGTTTTTGTAATTTTCCCAAAGTAATCAAAAGGGTTAATCATGCCAAGTTACAATACCCAAAGGAGCAATAATGATAATTTCCCATATTTAATATCTGGGGACCTTTTCTGCCAAACTTCAAACTTCAGGGACCAAACATGTAATTTCTGAATTTGTGAAGGGTTGAACCTGTAAATTCTCAATAAATACCACAAGGACCAATTATGCCATTAATGAATAGTACAAGGTTTGTTTTTAATATTTTTCCATTTTTTTTAAAAACCTAAGGACTAATTTTGACATTTTTGAAACTTGGGGGACTAAAGTTGTAATTTTGCAATTTTTACTTTTAAGGACTTATTTTGACAACTTGTGAATCCCCAAGGACCTTTGATGATATTTAACATGTTTTGAATAACCAGGGACTAGTTTTGCCAATTTTGAAACTTGAGGGACTGAAACTGCCAATTATGAAAACTTTGTTCGTTTTTTTATCTATTTTTGATTATTTTGCATTTGAAACATATAAAACACACTTCTAAGATATTTTAAGTATTATGATGCATATTTGAGTGTTTTTGGATGTTTTGGCAGCTCAGATTAGTATAAAATGATGAGTATTTAGACACTCATCAATCCCCCACACTAAAACATTGCTAGTCCCTAGCAATCTTTTGAGAAAAATTTAATGGATTTGAAACTCTTTACCAAAAGCCATCACTTCTGGAGTAGCCAGATGTATCGATTCAAGTAAGAACTATGGTCCACCTGATAACCATGTGATTTTGAGCAAATCACCAGCTGTCAACGGATTTGATTTGTCTTTACCAAAAGCCGTTTGCTTCTGGACTAGCCACTCTTGATGGAATAGTCAACATCTTGGTGAGCTGATTACCAATTATGGTTTTTCCACGGCCTTTACCACAAGCCATAATCTTGCGGGCTAGCCAACTCATTTACTTTATGGGATATGGCGAGTTGATTTACCATACAATTTCGGGCAAATTGCAAGCCATCAACGGATTTGAGATATCTTTACCAAGAGCATGTCTATTAACTTTAGGGCTAGTAGTCATCAATACTCCTTCACTCTCGAGGAGTTTGCTCAAATCCTAGGTATCCCAAACCGTGGTACTTGCATCTACTCCGACTTGCACTCCCTCTCAACTCTTGACACACTCTTTGACCGCATCTATCCCTATGACACCCCTCTTGTGTCCAAAGATGAACTTTGTGACCACCTCTTCATTAGGACAACCAACACTAGGAGAACCCGTTCGGGAAATGAGGTCGATAAGGACCCATATGGAATGGAACTTAATGAACTCAAGCCCCAATTTAAGAAATGGGAGGAAGTCCTTAGAGCCAATGTCATTATCACCATAGGAAACCGAGATCATATAAATCTTTGCCTTTGCTACATGCTCTACTCCTTGTCCGTTAGGCAACCCTTCAACCTTGCCTACTACATGGCCAAGAGAATGGCCGACATTCCCATGCATGGCAAAATGGCTATGCCGTATGGAATGCTCTTGACCCGTCTCTTTAGGTTCATCTCTCCCATTCCACCAACTCCTAACGGTCTTCGCCTTGACTACTCTCTCATTCCACACACCTTTGTCCCACTAAGTGATGAGAGAGTTTACAAAGCCCAAGGAAAACGTCCTCATCCTCCTACCTCCTCACCATCATCCTCAATGAGTGAAGATGACACTTTGCCCAACTCTAGGCTCCCACCTCTAGAATACCTTTTCCAACTTTCATATATTCCGAATGAGTCGGCGGAGTTCAAGCAAACAAAGGGGATGTTCAAGAATCTTGGGAGATTCCCTGGAAAGCTCAAGAAGAAGGTCGACCATCAATGAGAGCGGGTGTGTAGGAGTGTTTGGCACAAGGTGCTATTTGAACAATTTGGTCATTTCAAACAATATGTATTATGTATTTGTGTGTTGGTAGGATATTTGTTACAATTTGGAACATGTTTAAACTAACTATGATGCAGGATGACAACATTTGGCATGTTTTCAAATTTTCATGTTTATGAAATTTTCACTAAGTATAGTGAAATTTGCTAGCCCCCGGTCAAAGTCCAATGGTATGCGTGTTTACATGTCCAATTTTTGCATTTCCTCACCAGATATGAATTATATTTTTGGTTTAAGGAGTTTTTGAAAAATTTGAAAATCGTCTCGCGGGTCAAAAACGCGGACTGCCTACTTTTTAAGGCCTGGCGGATCTGGCGGCACCCTAGAATCGGTTCCGCCAGTGTATTTTCTGGGCAACCCAGAAATGGCCCAACGGACCAGACGGAACCCTCACATAGGTTCCGCCTGTGTAGTCTGAGGGCTCCGCCAATGTTCCTGCAAAATTTTATTTTTATTTTTCGACATTGCAACATCCACTCAACAACAAATCATCCTTTTAGATAAAAACCCATTCCCTACTATTTGCTAAGCACATTAGGGTCTTTCTCATCCTCTAGAACTCATAGAAGCCTATTTCCCGCCAAATTTCAAACTTAGCCATAACAACCTCAAGGAACCTACACCTATAAAGGAAGGAACCCTTCTAAAGGTTCCTTGCAATCCGTAGAACATATACCTTCAACCAATTTGCCAAAACCACTAAGTATTTAGTGCAAATCTTTGTCTTCTCACTTCACCATTTTCATTGGATTGACTTCCATGATTTGACAACCCTCATTAGTCTTCCAAATCATTAGGAACCTCCATTTTTGTTTGACTAAACATCAAATCCAAACACTCCTTCCCATACTTCTTCACCACTATAAATTAAACCATCTTAGAACACTCTCAAATCACACCATCACCATCATAATCTCTGATTCTAAACCTCTACTAAACCATTTTGACAATGACAAAGTCAACAATAACCTCTCAACCATCACGACCCGTTCGGAGAACCGCACGCATAAGTGTCAAACCACTTTGGTCCAACCTCACAATCAACTTAACCTCTTCATCCTCGGATGAATTCACCTCACCAATCAAAAAAGAACATTTTCTAAACCTTGCATCTCCATCTCCATCACCCAATGAACCTAATGAGCTCACAACTCCACCACCAACAAAATCACCCATTGACCCAACTCCACCAAGTGCTCCAACCCAACCATCCAAAACTCCATCACCATCACCATTACCTAAACCTGAACCAATGAAGTTATTTGGGTCTCCTCCAACATCACCACATCCTTTTGTTCAAGACCTCAATGATCTTCCACCAAGATCAACAAAACCACCACCTTTCACAAATGAAACACCAAGGTCATTGCTTGACCAAAATGAACCTTTTAACCACAACCAACCACCACAACAAGAGTACCATCAACCAAAACCATTGTTGTTTCACCCTCTCTACAATGACATCCATGGTCCTCTTTATGGAGAACCTAACTTTGAAAACCATGATCACCCAACTCCACCACATTCCCAATCCCAAACCTTTGAGTCTTTCTTTCCTTCGTATGAGGAAATCCAAAGCATGGTTGAAAATCACCTCCATCAAGCAATGGAATTTCAAACCACCTTGCTTGACTCCATACCAAACCCATCCTCCAACCAAGAAACCAAAACCAACCCACCACCACCACCATCATCAAACGACCCGTTTCCACTCACTCATCACCATGTTTGGTCACAATGTGAGAAAATGCTCAAACAAGGTGAAAGCATCAAGTTGTTGCTTCACTAATTTCAAGATGAAACCCGCTTTGCAATCCAACACGTCATAGAACGTTTGGATGCTCTTTCCTATCCAAACAACTCCTAGAGCGTATTTGGAGGCCTTTTGCGCCATTTAGGATATGTTTAATGTCTTCTACTTATAGAAGTAGGATTTTATTTTTCTTTTATTTCTTGGTTATTTTTAACTTTCTTTTTTGTTTTTAGAAGTAGGAAGATAGTTTTCATTTCTTGTCTTTGACTTTTGCAAAGTCAAATTTTACTTGAAATGACATCTTTTACTACTTTCTTACTTACATTGTTGGTTGATCATATATGAGTTGTTATTGTGGTTGCATATTGTGTGGTGACTACAAGCTTGATTATATGTTATTATCACCAACTAACCATTTTTTTGTAGGTTCAAAATCCATGTTTCCCATCTTGGCACTCCTTTTAGGGGGAGTATCGACCAAGGGGGAGCACGTGCATAGTTCCGCTTCGCTACTCTACTTTTCGCTACTCTACTTTTTGTTTCGACAAAAAGGGGGAGAAACATATATTAACCTTTTAACTTAAAATGATTTTCATCACTTAAGTAAAACAAGTTTAATATAATTTTTTTTTAAGTTTTAAACACTAAAATTTTGTGAGTTACTTAAAAACAAAGTTTATGTTTTGTCATCAACAAAAAAGGGGAGATTGTTAATACAAATATCGCCTAAAAATGTTATTTATATTTTACGATCTTCGCTAAGTTTTGTTAATGACAAAATGTAAACTTTAGTTTCTAAGTAAAACTTAATTTTAGTTTAAAGACTTGCATAATTAGACATTTGCTACATTTTACATTTCACATAAAACACAACACTTTTTATTTCTTAAAATAGAAATGTCACATCACATTTATAGTAAGTTTGTCAATATACATTTAAAGAAAGATTGTGTGTTTGACTAACCATAAGTCTTCTTACACAAGTTTGTGTTTGACTAGTTTTTATTTGATATGACCCTGGTTGGTTTGAATGATTTATTGCAAAACCAACTGCAAGCCTGGCGGAACCCTGGGGGTACACGGGCGGAACCCATCTGAGGGTTCCGCCGTATCCGCCAGACCTGCAGAAGGTCATGCTATAAATACCAAGCCATATGTTTGAATTTTGGCTTTATCACTCTACATTAGATTTTCACACACATACATTAATTCTCTCATCTAACCCTTTAACATCTCATTTCTATGTGAAGTTTCTTTTGTAGCAAAGAAGTTCACAAGTTCATATAAAGTTACAAGTATTCAACACAACGTTGCAAGACTTGTTAGCTTAGCATCGTGTAGACTTTGTGTAGTTTACACTTCATTTGATTGTGTATTTTCAGTAGTGATCGGTTAGTATTTGATTGAGCCTGAACCGTCTAACTTATATTGACCAGGTGATGGTCAACAAAGTTAAAGGCCTAGAGTCAATGCTCCGTGGAATATAGGGTTTCCCCGGGTTGTTAAGTCCCGACGAGGTGTGAATGGTTAACAAACGGTTTTGTGATCGGGTGAATTTGGATGGATAAGGGTTTGAGTGTGATTAAACTAAGGAATTTACAACGAAATAGCTTAAACAAGCTATTTGAATAAGACGGGAAATTAGGGAAAACCAGAAACGATTAAAACCTAAAAACGTGTACGTAACGTTTAAATAAAACGTAAGCGTACAAAATAAAACGTGAAATCTGAATTCTGAAAACACCCAGGGGGTGAAAATGACTTTTTTACAAAGTAAAAGGTAAAAGAAAATTTTTAGAAAAAGAAAAACTATTTTTACACTATTTAATTATTTAATATTAATTAAATACTAATTATTACTAATTATTAATAATTAAAATACTTAAATACAATATAATATTAATTAAGCACTAGAAAAATGAAAATAAAACTTCTAAAATTATAAAATAACTAAAAATAAGTTTTAAAAATAAAAATAAGTGTTTTTGTCTTTTTGTGGAATTTATATTAATTAACTACTAATTACTAATTAAACTATTTTAAATTAAGAAAATTACTAAATGAACAGTAAAAAATCTAAGAAAATTTCTAAAATTACTTTATAACATATAAAAGCTATAAAAAATATAAAAACTTGATTTTACTTAATAAAAACTAATTATGCTATATTAGACTTAATATTAATTAATAATTAATAATACTAAAATTAATTCTAATAAATACTAAATGATGAAATAAAAATCTGAAAAAATTATTATAACTATTTTAATATATGAGGAATTTAATAAAAATATAAAAAAGCTAAGTACTTAATAAAAATTTAAAAATGAAAATTAAAATTAAATTACATTAAATAGAAACTATCACTTAATTTTAAATTGGTTTTTCTTGCTTTTTCTTTTACAAACCTATTTTACATCTAAAAACAGTAAACTTTTGTAAAAACAAACTTTTTATAAGCTAAAAATAAGCAGAATATAAGCTAAAGGTTGAGGCAGTTGACCAAAGTTGACCAGAATGGAAAAATAAGCTAAATCAGCTTAGGTGGGACCCACAATGAGTAATTCTGACTTAAATGAGTTAATGGAACATGTATAAGCTGGAAAAAGCAAAGGTGGACCACTGAATAAGCACATAAGCTGATAATAAGCACTTGGAAACTAGTTACCACACAGAAAATGGGACAACTTTGGTGGCCTGATTAAGGTGGGACCCAGGGATTCCCAGGTCAACCAAGAGGTCAAAACCTCACCACTGGTAGGAGGGGGTGGAAATGAGCAATAATGGTGGCCTTGGGCCCACTGAGGTGGCCAGAACACCACCACCAAGGGTGGTGTTTGGGTGGCAGTGCAGCTGCACAGGGGAGCAGCTGAGCCTGCAGGTGTGTTTAGGGCAAGGTGGGGACCACAGAAAAATTAGTAAAAATCAAATGATGCAAGAACCTTAGAGATGAGGTGGTAGAGAACACAATTTGACTTTTCCTAAAAAACTAGGCACTTTGACTATTATGAACTATGATTTGATCCTACTGATTAAATATGTTATATGAAGTTATAATGAGGTGGATTAAGGCTATAAGATCTACTGATGTGATGATTTGGTGAAATCAAGACCTATAAATCCTAACAGTGCAATCTCAAGATGGATCAAAGCAAGTTTTTGACTTTTGGCCAAGTAACAACTGGTTTTAAAGCTTTACTAACCTAAATATACCAAATGTAACATGTTTAGATTAAAACAACAACAAAATAACAACTACAGTGTTCCAATCAAGCTATATCCAAACACCCCTGAAATGATTGACTGATCTTGGATTTTTGAAGCAAATGAACTATTTAGACAAAGAACTTGATGGACAAGCAGTTATAGTGATACAATAAGCTGAGATTAGCATGTAAATACCAATAATAATATCATATACCTAAAAACCACTAATAAGCTAAATTGGCAGTTAAAATAATGAAAGTAAGCACAAAATGAAACTAATGGACAAACAACCAATATTAAGCACTAATATGACTGGAATAAACTAAGTAAGCATAAAAAGCACACAAATAAGCACTTATAAGCCCTGCTACAGTAAATTACTAAAATGTAGAAAAATGCTTACAAGAGGATTCCATGCATAAAACCATGAACCATGGACCAAGAATCAGACCTAAAGCTTCCCATGAAGCTACTATACCTAAGGCATTCCAAAATTATCCATACTCCAAGCTCCTTCTTCCATTTCTTCTGATTTTTTATTTTTCTATCTATTTATTATATTTTTTTGGTATTTTTGGTATTTTCAAATGAAACTGAATTTAATGCCTTGCAAGCTTACAAAAGCTTCATTATAAGCTAAATCAACTTGTATGAACCAGTAAACAAGAGTTTTTAACAACTTGTGAATAAAATTGAGATTTGAGATGAAAATTACAAAATCAGAAATTAACATGAGAACTTAAAATTGAAACAACACAAAGTTTACAATACACTAGAAGAGTAAATTACAAACTTTTTAATCTAAACATTACAATTTTTAAATGCAATTTTTACTAAGTCGATTTTGCTAAAACTAAAACCTACACTAACTACTGCTTTTTCTTCACTCTTTTCTTTTCTTTTATAGTTCCTGGCATTCTTCTCTTTCTTTCCCACCTTTTTGTGAACCATTGGATGGGTTAAATTGATCCCCACCGTTCAAACTCAAATTGGCGGGAAAATGGGAGTTGGCAGGTTGAGTGTTGTTTGGTGAGCATTTATTGAGGAGGGGGGATAGGAGTGGTGTGGTTGAGTGTATTTATGAGGGTTGGTGAGGTTTGGTGAGGAGGGGGGAACCAGTTGCAGGTTTCATGGAGGATGGGGTAGGGTGAACAGTGGTCGGGGTTGTGGTGTTGACTGGGGTCAAAGAGCAGGGGTATTAGTTTAGGGGTTGGGCTCTTGGTGGGCTAGGGGTTTAATGGACTGGATCAGATTTGTGGGGGTTTGTATGTTGGGTTAAAAAGGTGGGTTTGTTTGTTTATTAAATTATTACAAAAGGGCTTATTTGGTTAAGTAGTAAAATCACAAGGACCATTTGTGTATATTCTGAAAATTGAGGGGCTGCGCATGTTACTTTTCCAAACTTAACTCAAGGGTCCAAACTTGCCATAGTGTAATAACCCAAGGACTTATATGATATTTTCCAAATTTAATTTTCCCAGGGACTATTTATGTAAATTTCCAAACCTCGGGGACTAAACATGTAATTTCCTCAAAATTCTCACCCAAGGATCATTTTTGATAATTTATGATTTTTAAGGACCAAAAATGATTTTCCTTTCAAAAATATCCCACCAGGGACCAAATCTGCCAAAGTTTGAAACTCCAGGGACCAAAAGTGTAAATTTCTAAAACTTTACCAATTTTTCACCAAAGGACTAAATATGATAATTTATGATTTCAAAAGGACCTTTGGTGATAATTTTCCATATTTTGAATATCCAGGGACTAGTTTTGTAATTTTATGAAAGTTGAGAGACTGAAACTGCCAATTTTGCAAACTTTATGCGTTTTTCATCTGTTTTTGCTCACTTTGCATCTGAAACATATAAAACACAATTTTGGAATATTTTCAGTATTTTGATGCATTACTGAGTGTTTTTGTATGTTTTGCAGTTCATATTAGACCAAAAATGATGAGTGTTTGAGCACTCATCAGTATTTTAGTCCTCAAAATACAAAGTGTGACGGGAGTTGTTGTACCCTTGTAAAAGAACTAACGGGAGTGGTTGTACCCTTGTAAAAGAACTCGACATCTAGCTTAGTGTCGGTAAACGTGTATAAGAGACGTGTAAGGTTTTCTCCGCCGGTGAAAGGAGCTTGTTGACTAGTGAAAGAAACTCTCGAGTTGGATACTCGGGGAGTGGACTTAGGGCAAGGAAAAAGAGTCATTGTAGCCGAACCATGATAAATACTCGTGTTATGGTTTGATCGTTTCTTTCTTTATACTTGCATGTTATATATTGTGTCTGTGTTCATATCTTTGATTAAACGGAAAGTTTCAAAAGATAATTAAACAAGTTTAAAGTTTTTAAACGGTAAACTATTCAACCCCTCTTCTAGTTTTCCACATGAATGTTGATTGGTTGAGAATGTTAATGAGATCTTACCATTGTCATTGAAGAAAAGGCTTATAGTTGCATAGAATTCCAAAATAAACCTAGGACAAATTGGCTCATCTATGTCTAGGAGGCAATCAAAGTTGATAGCGGCAAAGTTTTGACGAATGGAAGTTCCTTTAAGGAAGGATGGATCAATGGTTCTTCCTTCATGAACATAGCGTTTTTCTAGACCCTTAAAACTTTCAACTTGATCTTTAGCGAGGCCTTTGGTCCTATGGTGTTTGGGTAAGTAATTAAGAGTTTCCTTGTGATCGGAGAATGTTGCGGGAGGCATGTTGATTCCTAGAAAACACAAAATTTAAGTTTAAGTTAATGACTTTTGCAATGTGGATGTTCTAGTGTGTGCCTATATGAAAACAATGTGGAGGTGCGGTTATCTTGACTCATTTTGATGCTTAATACGTTTTGTAATGCAAGTTTTGTCACAAAAGATAACCCAAATGCTCCTAATTCAATATAGCTTCGTTTGAATGTACCCGAAAATACATATTAGTTATGTATTCCCTATAGCATTCAAGAGACATTATGCAAGTGATGTTTCAATGACGTTTTTCATTTGTTTTAACAATGTGATGAAATGTGCTGTTCTAGTGATTTTTGAGAGACAATGAATTTGGTTTGTTTGGTAAATCATGATAATAACTGTAATACCTCAAATTATGAAGCATGCAAAATGACCAAAATGCCCTTAAGATTTAAAAAAGAAAATTGAATTAACACTTAATTAATATCAAATAAGCCTAGAAATCTAGAAGTTGGCAACATATGATCAAAGTCAATTATGTATGATTAAACATGTCACTTTTATAAAAATAAAAATAAAATAAATTCTGTATAAATGTTATAAGAACCGAATTATTATTAGTTAATTATTTAAATATATATTTAATTTTATATAAAATAGAAACAAATCCTAAATAATTAGGAAACTTATACATTATCCAAATTTTGGCTTATCACATTATTTTTCCAGCCAATATAAGTATTTTCTATCCTTATATATATCAAAAAAACGTTTATATAATTTATATAACCCATAATCGATCCTTAAATCCCAAACTGACTCAAAAACCTCCACACAGTTGAATATTATTTTCTGGAGCTCTCTCCTATTTTTCTTAAACGTGTTTTAATATTAAGACTAGAAAAATATTGGAAAGGCTGTGGGTTCGACGGTTTGAGCTTAGGAGTTTTATTTGTGTCGATTTAAGCTAACCGAGAAGAAGAATTATTCTGTTTTAATGCACATGTTCTAAAATCATTCTGGTATTTTTCTATCACTCCTTATATTTTATATGATCTGTATAAAATATTAAAATCGATTCATGCAAGCTAATATGATCATACGAAACTATATAAGTTAACAAACCCTAAATCGAACAAAAATAAGATATCAGTTCATCCGATTTTTTGAGGCCTGATATATATTTTTCTCTGGTCCTATGGATATCATATAACATCAGAAAAATGCTCTTCATAATTTTCGAATCCTATAAATTTATTTTGGATTTATTTTGTAATCGGATTATTAGAGAAAAAGGGAATAAAAGGAAAGGGAATAGAAAGAGGGTTAGGGTTAGGTTTTTGATGTTTAACCTAGTATATTAATGATGTTTAAGGTTGTAATTAATGTTAGTAATGATTGGGTAACTTGGGTTAGGTTTTATGGATTTTATTCAAAACCGATTTGATTATTAAAACTATAAAGGTGTGTTTCGTAAATTATTAAACTTTAAGGTTAATTCTGGAAATCATAAAAAGACATGCGAAATCTGTATAAAATAAGTATAGGGGTGTGTTGTGTAAATTTGATAATTAAAAGGTTTATTTGTAACTTTAAATAAGTAAAAGGTTTGAATTGTAATTAATTAAACTTTAGGGTTTGTTTTGGGAACTTTAAAAATAGAAGGATTAATTTGTTAAAATTGGTAATATAAGGTTAAACTTGGATAAAATAAGGAAATTGAGATATTTACACTTTAGACCTTGAATTTGGATTAATGACATATTAAACCCTAAACTTTTGATAGTTAACATGTTTTACCCTAAATTATTAAATAAACCCTAATTTTATAATAATGATTTATTTAAAGACTTAACCTAATTTAATGTATAATTTTCTAAAGAAAGTTACTAATTCTGGAAACCTACTAAAACATGGAAAGTTACTAAAAATGGAGAGATGATTAAAAGGAGGAATTTGAATTAAGATAAGTTATTAATAATAAAGTGATTATAATTCAGGTAGATAAATTGAAGAAGAAGTGAACTCTTCCCCTTCGTGTATTTTTCTTTTGATCTCATCACTTTGTTATGGTACGGATATTCTGACCTTACTCTTAATGTTTCCTTCGTGATTACAACCTCTGTTATGAACTTTCTGTTTTGAAACCTCTGATTTGAACCTTTGCTATGAACCTTCTGTTTTTGAACCTTTGACATGAAAACTTTGCTATTGAACTTTCTGATATGAAAATTATGTTTTGAACCCTTAATTATGAACCATTTGATTACATGACTTTCACTAGGCATGGGGGTTCCATGTCCGTGTCAGGGATGCACATCTGACATGACTCTAGGGCAGTAGAGTGATGTTCTGCCACGTCCCTTGGTTTGGCTGCAAATGTTTATGTGTTGGGAAGGGGCGTATGGATGCATCCTAGATCTATTTCTGTTTCTGATATGATATGATATATATGATATGATATGATATGATTTGTCTGGTGAATGTGGCTGTGTGTGCAATACACGTCCTTCACAAATTCTGGGAGCTAGCTACTCCACTTATGTGATTATGATATGTTCTGTTTTGAGCTTATGGTATGATTATGGTTCTAACTCTGTTTGTACAGGTGACTGTATGAATTCCTTACTTAATTTATACATTTTTATTTCTGTATTATCCGTTATACCTAAATATGTTTTCCTCAAAAATATATCATTTATACTTCAGCATTTATATTTCGTTTCATTTTGTTATATATCTGTTCACTGGGCTTTTTAAGCTCAGCCGCATTTCTTTCACCGTGGCAGGTATTCTAGTTAGCTTTGGGATGTTTTTCAGGGATTGAGAGTAGAGCTGAGTTGAAGATCTTGACCATAGTCATTTAAAGTAAGTTATTTATTTAAGACTTCCGCTTTTGATATGTTCTGTTCTGATGTAAAACCGTATTATTGTGACATTTTTACCCTTGTCGGGTTGGGGTGTTACAATTTATGGTATCAGAGACAGGTTGGATCGGCGGATTAATAATCCGTAGAGCTTAGGCTATGACCTGTGAGTATTAGGCCCTAAAGTTTTGCTCCATTGGAGTTATGAAACGAACTTTGAGGATTTGCATTAGGACTCCCTTATATGAAACTTGAGTTATGACCGGTGAGGATTGGGTAGACTAGGACATTTTTTAAGTAGCATCGTTTCTGCATCACTTTGATTCGTGCTTTTGTCTTTAGTTAAGTCCGATAAGATCATTCTTTCCGAGATTAGAAAGTTATGCACAACCTAAGGTTCAGCAACCTATTAAGTTTACAATGTTTAGAGAACTACACCATTTAAGTTTCACTTTTTGATTTTGATTTTCATCTCTGGCTTGTTGACAATTAGTTTTATGTTTCCTAACCATTCGGAAGATTATTACAACCCTAAGTGTTTTGACACTAATTGATGCTCCTTAAACCTTTTCTATTTCTAAAAGAGATCTGGAGGTTATTAGTCATGAGTATAGGAAATTGTCCACTCCATTATGATAATGAAACTATGTTATTAAGGGTTTTCTTTGGAAGGTTATAATTCTGACAATTATCCGGTATAGGTTGATTTTTCTAAGTTCTTTCTGTTAATAATGATTAGGACGTCACATGATAATGAAGAAGATTGACAATGGTATGATCGAATCTTTAGAACATTAAGTTTTCTTTGGAAGTCTAGTATTATGACAATTCTGCGTATGATCGCTAAGTTTATGGTTATGAGCATTTGGGTGAATTTGGAAGTATTAGTGCTTTAATAAGATAGATATGGTATATTTAGGATATTTTCTGATACGTTTCGTTTTCCGTTCAACCTTATTGATGATAATTGATTTTGCTGAATCCTGGGAAGAAGAGAAGAATTGTTAAGTTACCATTAGGTTGTTTTATTCACGACTTGAGATAAAGTATGGTCGCCATGAAGGTATATTTATATAATGAAAATATTATGACGCCTGGCCAACGTGGTAATATTTCCATCATATAAAGTACTCTCATTGTGAGCATATGATATCTTGGGAAGTGATTGAGGAGCATTAGATTTCTGCTAGTTGAATTATTCGCGATAAGTGATACTTTAGGATTTATTCTATTCGTCTGTGCTCTGTTTTCATCGTTAGATATCTGAATAAGTTCGAATTCTCATCGTACGTTTGTTGATCGTTGTTCATCCGTTAAGAAATTTAAAACTAATTATAGAGTTTCTTATCGTCTAAATTTCCGCACTTAGACTGTTTTCTGATATTAGTTATATGTTGCTAGTACGCATCCATTGAATTGATTTATGATCTGATTTGAATAAGATATGAAGTTATGAGAATCTGATAGAAAGATTTGTCTGTCCGTTTGAAATCTGTTAGAAAGGTTATTCTGAATTAAGTTTATTTCTGTAACTGAAAGATTCTCTGTTCATTCTGTTCTGGCAATTTCTGCAATCAGATTCGAATCCGTCTGTTCTGTTTATTCAATTTCCGAGGACGGAAATTTCTTTTTAGTGGGGAAGAAGTTGTAATAGCTCAAATTATAAAGCATGCAAAATGACCAAAATGCCCTTAAGATTTAAAAAAGAAAATTGAATTAACACTTAATTAATATCAAATAAGCCTAGAAATCTAGAAGTTGGCAACATATGATCAAAGTAAATTATGTATGATTAAACATGTCACTTTTATAAAAATAAAAATAAAATAAATTTTGTATAAATGTTATAAGAACCGAATTATTATTAGTTAATTATTTAAATATATATATATATATATATATATATAATTTTATATAAAATAGAAACAAATCTTAAATAATTAGGAAACTTATACATTATCCAAATTTGTGCTTATCACATTATTTTTCGAGCCAAGATAAGTATTTTCAATCCTTATATATATATATAAAAAACGTTTATATAATTTATATAACCCATAATCGATCCTTAAATCCCAAACCGACGCAAAAAACTCCACACAGTCAAATATAATTTTCTGGAGCTCTCTCCTATTTTTCTTAAACGTGTTTTAATCTTAATAAGACTAGAAAAATATTGGAAAGGCTGTGGTTTCGACCGTTTGAGCTTAGGAGTTTTGTTAAGCTAACCGAGAAGAAGAATTGTTCTGTTTTAATGCACACGTTCAAAAATCATTCTGGTATTTTTCTATCACTCCTTATATTGTATATGATCTATATTAAATATTAGAATCGATTCATGCAAGCTAATATGATCATACGAAATTATATAAATTAATAAACCCTAAATCGAACAAAAATAAGAAATCAGTTCATGCGATTTTTTGATGCATGATATATATTTTTCTCTGGTCCTATGGATATCATATAACATCAAAAAAATGCTCTTCATAATTTTTGAATCCTATAAATTTAGTTTGGATTTATTTTGTAATCGGATTGTAAGAGAAAAAAGGAATAAAAGGAAAGGAAATAGAAAGAGGGTTAAGGTTAGGTTTTTGATGTTTAACCTGGTATATTAATGATTTTTAAGGTTGTAATTAATGTTAGTAATGATTGGGTAACTTATGGTTAGGTTTTATGGATTTTATTTAAAACCGATTTGATTATTAAAACTATAAGGGTGTGTTTCGTAAATTATTAAACTTTAAGGTTAATTCTGGAAATCATAAAAAGACATGGGAAATCTGTATAAAATAAGTATAGGGGTGTGTTGTGTAAATTTGATAATTAAAAAGTTTATTTGTAACTTTAAATAAGTAAAAGGTTTGAATTGTAATTAATTAAACTTGAGGGTTTGTTTTGGGAACTTTAAAAATAGAAGGATTAATTTGTTAATATTGGTAATATAAGGTTAAACTTGGATACAATATGGAAATTGAGATATTTACACTTTAGACCTTGAATTTGGATTAATGACATATTAAACCCTAAACTTTTGATAGTTAACATGTTTTACCCTAAATTATTATAATTATCTAAATAAACCCTAATTTCATAATAATGATTTATTTAAAGACTTAACCTAATTTAATGTATAATTTTCTAAAGAAAGTTACTAATTCTGAAAACCTACTAAAACATGGAAAGTTACTAAAAATGGAGAGATGATTAAAAGGAGGAATTTGAATTAAGATAAGTTATTAATAATAAAGTGATTATAATTCAGGTAGATAAATTGAAGAAGAAGTGAACTCTTCCCTTCGTGAAATTTTCTTTTGATCTCATCGCTTTGTTAAGGTACGGATATTCTGACCTTACTCTTAAGGTTTCCTTCGTGATTACAACCTCTGTTATGAACTTTCTGTTTTGAAACCTCTGATTTGAACCTTTGCTATGAACCTTCTATTTTTGAACCTTTGACATGAAAACTTTACTATTGAACTTTCTGATATGAAAATTATGTTTTAAACCCTTAATTATGAACCATTTGATTACATGAGTTTCACTAGGCATGGGGGTTCCATGTCCGTGTCAGGGATGCACATCTGACATGACTCTAGGGCAGTAGAGTGATGTTCTGCCACGTCCCTTGGTTTGGCTGCAAATGTTTATGTGTTGGGAAGGGGCGTATGGATGCATCCTAGATCTGTTTCTGTTTCTGATATGATATGATATTTATGATATGATATGATATGATTTGTCTGGTGAATGTGGCTGTGTGTGCAATACACATCCTTCACAAATTCTGGGAGCCAACTACTCCACTTATGTGATTATGATGTGATTATGACATGTTTTGTTATGAGCTTATGGTATGATGATGGTTCTGACTCTGTTTGTACAGGTGATTGTATGAATTCCTTACCTAACTTATACATTTTTATTTCCGTAGTATTCGTTATACCTAAATATGTTTTCCTCAAAAATATGTCATTTATACTTCAACATTCATATTTCGTTTCATTTTGTTATATATCTGTTCACTGGGCTTTTTAAGCTCAACCGCATTTCTTTCACCGCGGCAGGTATTCAAGTTAGCTTTGGGATGTTTTTCTGGGATTGAGAGTTGAGCTGAGTTGTAGATCTTGACCATAATCATTTAAAGTAAGTTATTTATTTAAGACTTCTGCTTTTGATCTGTTCTGTTATGATGTAACACCATATTATTGTGACATTTTTACCCTTGTCAGGTTGGGGTGTTACAATAACAAAAAGGATACAATTCCTAACTAATGGAAATTATGATTAGTTTACTACCAAGGTATTTCATGAATCAACAAATTTATGCATAAACCCTAAGATTCTAGTTAATGTATGTAAATGAAAATGATAGACTTTGATTGAAAATGCAATTATGATAAGAATACTTACAAAGTTGATTGGATTGGAAGAGATGTGAGTAAGAGCCCTAATTTTCGTGTGGTAAGGTGTTTGTGAGTGAGTGATAGCTGTTTGTAAGTTGAAGTAGTGAGTTAAGAGGTGTTTGGTTTTGAATTTAAGATAAAACATTCTGCAGATTCGGCGGACCAGGCGGAACCAAAGGGAGGGTTCCACCCGTTTGGTCTCAAGGTTCCGTGGGTACAACAGAGGAAAAAATAAAAAGGATTTGTCTTGATTTTTGTGGTTTTATCCTAATGTTCGAAACTAAGGTTTTAGGTCTCATGAGTCTTTAACAAAGTCTAGGGAGGATGAATGATTCTCATTCAAGAGGTTTCGTGAAGACGTCGACAATATCGTTATCGTATAAGACTTTCTTGGTTGAGATGTTCCTCAATGAACATTTTTACCAAGGCGATGATGATGGATCACAATATGTCAATTAAGAACATAATGGATTTGATTTTCACTTAAGTCGATGCTTCCTTTGTTGAAGGGATAAAAATGTTGATAAGAGGAATTCCGTTGTTGACTCGAGTTTGCTTGTTCAAGTGGAGCTTGTTGATGTGCTTCTCCATCCGCTACTAATTTGAGAACCTTAAGCGTTTTGGAGAATCATTGGGTAAGTAAGTATAAAAGTGCAAGTACCACTTGTGCTTTTCTTATCAACTTATTACCGACATAATTCCATTTGGCATACACTATGGTTTCTATTCCCGTTCTTTTGGGATACCATAATCCTATTTGTGTAGTACCTTTTGATGTATCCAAACAATCTCTTCCGAAAGAGTTGTTTTAGGATCTTCTCTAAAACGAGCGCATAGACAAGCACTAAACATAATGTTGGATCTATTTGTTGTGAAAACAAGTAAACTTCCAAACATTTCTCTATGTTTAGTTTTACCTACGGATTCACTAATCTCATTGTTGATAAGTCATATAAGACTTAATCATTGTGAACTTGTGAATAACTAGGAATGTCTTTGAGTGATTATTCCTTTCTTTTGGAGCTTGCTTAGATTATTAAAAAGTCTTTCATAGATTTACACAATTTTCTATTTTGAAAGATCTATTTAGTTTTAATTGTTGCTTTACTCTAATGTCCAAAAACTATTTTTATCAAATTTGTTTTAATCACAACTATGACCCATGATTCAAATTTTTATGACCTTTTCAATATTGCTTGACTCAATGTTTGACACAAGACAAAAAGATGTTGTTTTTCATTTTTAATAGTTCATCTACCTTGTTATTAATCTTAACTTACTTGTCTTATCAATGTTGGACTTTCGACTAAGTCATAATCTACCAAAGATGATATCTTAGAAGGAGGGGGTCTTTCATCGAATTTTAAATTCAACGACTCCTCGACTCTTTAGGTTTATTTACTTAAAACACTATGAGTGTAAATGTCCAAGAGATACAACATCATAAGACTATGGGTCGAATTTGATGTGCAAATCGTAGATGTTTATAAATCATCTTCTCCCAATCATCCCATTGTATCTTAATGTGGTTTATTTTCCTTTGTGTGTCTTATATGAGATTTTATTAAAAGAGTGGTTAAATTAAGACACGATTGAACATATAGTGTTAAATGATGTTGTGTTACAAATGCTTGTGAAATGTTTTGAGTTACTAGATTTGCAAGCATCACAAATGTGTTGGTTGTTTAATCACTTTGGAGATTCTTAGTTAGCTCACTTGTAGACAAGTATTAAGTGAGACTCACTCAAGAGTTTCTCGTGTCTTTTCCCGAAAGTTTAAAGAGGTGAAACACCTTATATCTTCTGCTAGATGTAGTGTCTAAATCCTTTAATCACGGAGGATCTAATCCTTGTTGTTACTCACACAACATAAACAACTTAGAGTAAAAACTATTAATATCACCCACGACAAAACTTAATGTTAATCAACAAGAAGCAATGAAAGGTAAGTTGAAGAGACGTGTACCTTTTAAGCTCCATAGATGAGCCACCAAGAAGATAATCTTTAAGCAAATTATCTTGACTCATAAGAGAGCTAAACTCAAATACGTATGAATCCAAGGAGGTTAGACAAACATATAAAAGTATTGAACATGATATCTTTATCCTTTTATCATGAGCTCCTAATAGAGATAGAATTACTCCTACAATTCTCTCCTAGGTTTCACAAACACAACTTGTTTTTTTACTTGTTGACGGTGCATTTGAGTCAAATCCTAATCCGGTTTTATCTCTGAATGAATTTTGACTTTTCAACAATCTTTCAAGGGATTTTGAAATTTCTTCAAACTTAGCCAACATTTTTCCTTTTTCATTTTGCCTTTTAATTTCATGTTTGTATTCTAGACATATTTTGCAACCTAGATCAATTTCAATATTGCTTTCAAATCTAGACATTTTATCTTCTAACATTATCTCTTTTTCAAGATTGTTCACAAGAGATTTTGAATGTTCATTGTTAAAGATAGTCTTTTGGTCCATGTTGCATAAAAGTTTAGACACATTTTCTAGTTTAGAAAACTCTAGGATAAATGTGTCAAAGCAAAAGTGTTTACTTTCAAATTGTACCTTGCTTGATGTTTTGTCTAGTTGAGAATCACAAACCAGATAGTTGGCTTCATCTTCATCCGTGTCATTCCATGAATCGTAAGCAACGCCACTTTGAGCTCGACATAAGTAATCATCTTCACTTACACCTTCATTTAAAACATTTACACTAGTAGCACATATATTTACTTCAACTAAGTGTCTATCTATTAGGTTTTCTAAGAATTCTAACTCATGTGTGAGATCGAATTGATCATCTTTGACTTGACGTATTTCTTGATGAAAGTTGATTATATTTTTCCAAATATCATTAGCCGTTTGACAAAAATACACTCTTTCATATTCAATTCTCGGTAAAGCTTTATCAATCATTATCTTAGCTTTAGTGTTTTTATCAAACTTGAGATAATCATTTTGATTTTCAAAACTTGTTTTTGTTGGTTTGAAATCAGCAGTAGAAATAATGTGCCAAAGATCTTGATCAATTGATTGCACATAGTTTTCAAATTTACTTTTCCATTCAAGGAAGTTTTCTTTTTCAAATAGCGGTGGGTTTTGAATAGGTTGCCCTTATTTGAGATTTTCAAAATCCATGGATCGATCCAAGTTTTAAAATACAATATATTTTAAAGATCTTGAGTAACGTAGCTCCTGATGCCAATTGTGGAAAACTAGAAAGGGGGTTGAATAGTTTACCGCTTTTTGACTTAATTATGATTAAAAAAGTTTACGTTTCATTAAATATATAATCTCAAATTACTTGTTAATCTTTGAAAAGCTTTACGTGTAATTAACTATTCTAACTAAAGACACTATGTAATATGCAAAGACAAAGAAAGAAACAATCAAACCACAACATGATTGTTTATCGTGGTTCGGCTACAAGGACTCTTTTTCCTTGCCCTACATCCACGCCCCGAGTTTCCAACTCAAGAGTTTCAAGCACTAGTCAACAAGCTCCTTTCATGGGTCGAGAAACCTTTACAATCGTCGCTTACACTTTATCCGGTACAAAGCTAGATACCGGGTCCTAGTTCAAGGTAGAACCAACCTAACGTTGCCTGTCCACAATTTCCGACACTAAGCTAGATGTCGAGTTCTTTTACAAGGGTACAACAACTCCCATCACACTATGTATTTTGAGTCCTAAAATACTAACCGATCACTTCTACACAAGATACAAATGAAGTATAAACTACCAAAGTTCATACATAACAAAGCTAACAAGTTTTGCAACTTTTGAGTTGAAACTTGTAACTTCTTGGATGAACTTGTGAACTCCTTTGCTACATAAGAGAATCACACAAGTCAAATGTTACTGAGTTAGATGAGAGAATATGTGTAATATATGTCCTAAAGTGATGGGTAAAAACTAGCAAGTGGCTTGGTATTTATAGCAAAACAAACCAGCAGTCTTGCAGATCCGGCGGAACCCTAGAATGGGTTCCGCCCATGTACCCTAAGGGTTCTGCTAAGAATGACAGTCAAACTTGCCATAAATCTTTCCAAACCAACCAAAGTCACATCAAGTTATTACTAGGTTAACCACACATTGAGTCAACATGGAATGCTTCCAAAGTGTGTAAGAGCTTATGGATAGTCAAACACATAAACTTACCATAAATGCTTATTGATGTGATGTGACACTTACTTATTTAAGAAATAAAAACAATGTTATGTTTAAAAAGAAATGTAAAATCTAGTTATACAAGATTTAAAACTAAAGTGATGTTTTTACTATAAACTAAAGTTCATACTTTGTCATTAACAAAACTTAGCAAAGATCGTAAAATATAAATAACGTTTTTAGGCGATATTTGTATTAACAGTATGATTTGAAGGAAGTTACTTTCTAGGGTTTTTGCGGTTCAAGAATGGTGCAGCTTTGCTGTTCAAGAGTGGTGCGGCCCGGCTTTTTTTCTTTCTTCAGGTTGCTGGTTGGATGATCATGGAATTGTCTTGATGTCATGATTAATCTGTGATCATGCCCTAGCTGATTGTTGTTTCGGTTGGTTAGGGTTCTTGCGGTTGATTAAGGTTTCTTAATTGTGCTGCTACGGTTTCCTTGACTTGCTCGTAGGTTTAGGATGGTGTGGCTGGTGGTCCGAGGTTGGGGGTGCAGGTTCTGGGTGGTGCATATCCACTTGGGCTTGTGGTTCTAATTGGGGTGCTAGCAGGGTGGCTGATGATTTGCTGGGTTTCGGCAATAGTTGGGGTCGCAAGGTTGTAAGTTGACTTGGTTGCTGCTATTGCAACTGGAAGTTGGTGGTGTACTCATGGGTCAAACAATGAAGAGTTGAAGACGGAGTCGCTCAACATGGATGTGGTTCTATGAACCTTGATTAGTTACATTTAGTTTGTTTTTTCAATGTAATTTGATTATTTTTGTGTTTAGCAAATAGTGGTAGTTGATGCGGTTAGCAGTAGGTTTGTGCTTTTGCTAAATATGTTGAGTCAAATTGCTTATGTAACGGGCTGAGGCATGAGATTCACTCATGTCCATTGTACTTGATAGTTTTTGGCGTAATATATTTACCGGGATTTTAACCCTTTCATCAAAAATATATATATATATATATATATATATATATATATATATATATATATATATATATATATATATATATATATATATATATATAAATAAAAAAATCAATACACCTTCATGACCTCTTCTAGGCAAGATGTTCCCTTTCACCAAATAGTTCATGTACACTTTTATTGTAATTTTGGCTCGAACCAAATTTCGGACCCAAGGTCCGGTTATTGGTTCTCTAGATAATTTTGGCACTCGAGCCGGTTAATGTAACACCCCGTGCCCGCTTACTTTGAAAACTTTGACTTTTTACGCGGAAACGCTTGAACTAAAACTGACTTGCTGTTACACTTTCATAAACTGACAAAAATCAGTACACAATCAGACCTTAGGGCTATTTTTAGATGAAAATAGACTCAATCACCTTCGAAACGATAGGTGGCACAACCCGTGACGACTTACGGATTAAAAGATATGAATTTTTGAAAACTGCCAAAACTCTGCACAGTCTGCCCAGAAAATCTGGACAGCTTGTTGTCCCGAGATCACTTTCAAAATCCCCGGCCGGAAACCCGACCTCCCGAACTCGAAACTCAACCAAACTTTCCAGATTTATTTGGTATATGAATGTGCTCATTTTCATGTAAAAACATTTATCTTATGATACCCCGAAGGGGTACTTTACGACGGGTTATGCAAATAACCCGTTTTGACCCATTTCGCAACAAACCACTTATATCACTTTCGTTTTACACCAAACCTTCCAGAAATCAATCATTTAACATATCAAACATGTTCAAATAACACTTGACCCGTTTACTACTCAAAATGGGTACAATTAGATGTTATGCCAAACGCCCCTTTAACTTGACCGTAAACACATGAACTATACTATAACTTGTCCATTGACCACCAATTTATACACTTGACACTTGACCATACTTTACATAACATTAATAACTCACGGGGGTACAAACATGACACTTGAGCTCGGTATACTACCTAGCTCCTACTTTCTTACCAAATCCTTCTACACTTCGCATATAAGCAAGTCTTAACTCATACTCCAAACCGTAGAATCTCCATGATATATGAACCTACAAAACATGGTTAGACAACTAAACCATAAGCTTTCGCTTAGTAAGTAACCCGACATAAAACATATATCATACACATATTAGTACATAAGCATCATGATCAATTACTTCAATCCATAACATTCACTATACCACATAGTCTTCATTCATTACTCAATCCATTTGCTACACTATCACAATCATAATACACATATGGATAACATACATATAACATATGTTTTAGTACAAGTTACTTACCTTAGCTTCCAAAGCTAAGCTACTAATCAATACATCATCATCATCATCATCCTAAATCAAAATCACCATATATAAACACTTAATACATATAACATCATAATTACAACAATGGTTTACACAACCATTAGCTTACTTCTAGTCACCTCTAATAATCATATAATCATATCTTGATTATATGATGAACAACCCCATAGATCATCAACCATAAAACCATTAAACATATCTCATAGGTATCTTGATCACTTTAATTATCTTAAAACACATCTTTACCCAATATCCCCAAATTAGGGTTCATAAAACCTAACCTCAATTTCATCAATTAGCACTAATAAAATTGTTACTTACTTGTAGGGATAATCTCTAGGGCTTCATTACTTTACTACAACACCTAGACACCATAAATTGATCATCAGGCTCTATCCTCTTTCCTTCATTTTCTTTCTTGAGCCGACATCACCAATCACACACACAATCTATGAGTTTCTGGATTATCCAGGAAACTCTCTAGTATATGTTAGTTGTTACTTTGGCCAATTGACACAATAGGACCCTTTGGTCCTATAACAATTCAATCTTGGTACTAGAACAAGTTGGTTTTAGTGGCAGTTTAAGGAATTGGCAAGATTAGTCCCTGCAGACTAGAACAAGTTGGTTCTAGTACTAGAACAAATTGGTTCTAGTACTCGAACAAGTTGGTTCTAGTACTAGTTTGGGATTTTGTCAACTTAGGTCCCTCAAGTTCTTATCTCTCTTACTTATGACACATAATACTTCTAAAACCACATTACGAAATACTATGACTATCAGGTTTGACCACATCACGACATTTGTTGACTAACCAACCACGTAAGGCTCTTAGTCCATTACATCTAGGGTGGGGTCCAAGTACTCGGGAAACGGGTCTAACAATTCTATCCCCCTTATTTAGATTTTGTCCCCGAAATCTCTCGTCATTTGCTATCCAAAACTGAATCACAACATATACATGTCTCATAATTTCAAAATCTTTAGTCATTACATTGCAACGATCTAAGTGATCTTGCAATTCCAAGCTTCTATATCACAATCATAACTCATAATAGACTATAAGCAATACTACTCATCACAAGCTTATTTCAAATTTCCAACAATTGACGACTAGTCATATGGAAAATTAACTATTTTGACTTTATATAAGTCAAACTTCACACTATCATCACTTCATTCACAAATGCACTAACATGACCTTACGTCATATACCGGCCAAAATTACACTTTACACAATATCAACACTTATCTACTGCCAAAAACCGGTAACTTATCTCGCAATATATACACAGTAAAATATAAACGGCACTTCCAAAAACCAAATCTACGCATTACTAAAGCAATATTCTTGTTAAGTCGTGGGAATTCCACCCAACATCTTAGCAACTTAAAGCAAAAACTCATTCTAGGCGTCTATCTTAAAGTTCATATAGGACCTTAACGCCGCTACAAGCTTTTATATCTAATCTTTTCTTATAACGTCTAACTTGTTTTAGTTTTCACTTTCTCATATCTCTACTCGTATTCATGTCATATCGGCTACACATAAGCCCACTCATTTATAACTCTTTACTTACATAAAAAGGCGTCCCAATCTATGCAAGTAAGGAATTATAAACTTATGGTTCGCTGATTTACAATTTCTTTATTTAAATGAAGAGGCGTCCCAATCCATTTAAATAAGGAGATTATAAATCATCCTACTCACGTACTTCCGATACAACAATCATACTTACTTTACTTTCCATCTTTTCTAGCCTTGGATCCAATCTCACTAACTATTCATCCATGTCATAAAGACAAGCTAGCTATCCCGAAGGATACCATAATATCCATGCCCTTGTGGCAAGCTGGGCCACCCCGAAGGATGCCATAACTATCATCCATGCCATAAGGCAAGCTGTACAACCATGCCATGAAAGGCAAGCTAAGCTATCCCAAAGGATACTTTCATACATGCCAAGAATATAGGCAAAACCATGCCGGCGAAGGCAAGCTAACAACCATGCCATGAAAGGCAAGCTAACAACCATGCCATGAAGGCAAGCTAGGTCGTCTCAAAGGATGCCAAAACACATGCCGCAAAAGCAAGCTAACAACCAAGCCATGAAAGGCAAGCTAGGCCATCCCGAAGGATGCCGAAAACACATGCCGCGAAGGCAAGCTAACAACCATGCCATGAAAGGCAAGCTAGGCCATCTCGAAGGATGCAGATAAATACATGCCATAAAGGCAAGCTGGGCTATCCCGAAGGATACCAAAACTAGAGAATTGGATCCAAGCTATATCCAACTTATCATCTTTATCATTAAGTACACGCTATCACTTCAACACTTCTCATTGCCTTGAGCAATTTCAACATTCGCTACCACGTTTACATTCATCTAGACAAGTTGCTATATAACACTTGTTAATTATGTTTGCATTCTCACAATGCTACTTATCATTTATCCGTCAACCCCAAGTAGACTCATACATTCACTACGTGGCATCTCTATTTTAGACAAGTTTTATATGATGCTTGTCCATTTACAGTTTATAAATTCTCTATGTGTCCTTACCACACACTTTTACCATTATCCGTCAACCCTTGTTGACCATGTTCATAACTCATACTATCACTTCATTTAGTCTACTCAACTTTACACATATAAGCCTTACATTGGCTTATTCCATAACATTTTCATTAATCTCATCACATACTATCCAATATATAAACATGACTATACTCATGTTTTACAATTCTTCTAGCGCACTTCATATCACTTATGAATTCAAGCGCAATCTATGTTTCATTCATCACTTCTAGTTATCACGCTTAACCATTTACTTACTAACACATTTTACTTATCATGTTTTATATATAACATGATCTTGTCACATCTTAACCGTATACCTTAACTTTTCTTATTTTAATTAAGCGTGTAAGACTTATGCTTCAAGCATCTATTCATTATTACATCTAATCGTTCGTGTCTCACGAAATATGCATTCCAATGCATCTATCTCAACTCATACACCTCTATGAATCGTGCTCTCAAGCACATCACATAAAACTTAGACATATAATAAACTACTACCGCAGACTTAACATCACATAAACAATAACACTTGACACTTATCCAAAAAGTGTTTCAACATTCATAACCAAAATCAAAACATATAGTCTATGGCTCATATACCATAATGCACAATCAATCTATGTCTAAGCAACAACATTCTAACTAGCCGCAAGCGCTAGTCTACCTTATAACTAAGGCATCATACAACTTTAGTCCACTTACTAGCCCATCTCTAATACCGTTTAGCATTAATACTCGCATTCTATTACCATACTGTCACATAATCACATCATAATCACCGGTACCAACCGAGGTCCACGGTTAACTAATCATTTAAGCATTTCAAGTCCTCCACGGACTTACATCTCATACACATCAACACTATATCATACATCCATCACTTATCATTTATAAGTTCAACTAGCATAAAACATAATCCGTCTCACACTTAACATTTACCTTCCGCATTTCTTACACTTAAATTCAACGCAACTACGAGTGGTTTAAGACTAGGCAACCTATAGTGGAAACCTAATTCACTTAAACCGAAGCTCTGATACCAATTTGTAACACCCCGTGCCCGCTTACTTAGAAAACTTTGACTTTTTACGCGGAAACGCTTGAACTAAAACTGACATGTTGTTACTCTTTCATAAACTGACAAAAATCAGTACACAATCAGACATTGGGGCTATTTTTAGATGAAAATAGACTCAATCATCTTTGAAATGATAGGTGGCACGACCCGTGATGACTTACGGATTAAAAGATATGAATTTTTGAAAACTGCCAAAAATCTGCACAGTCTGCCCGGAAAATCTGGACAGCTTGTTGTCCCGAGATCACTTTCAAAATCCCCGGCCGGAAACCCGACCTCCCGAACTCGAAACTCAACCAAACTTTCCAGATTTATTTGGTATATGAATGGGCTCATTTTCATGCAAAAAAAATTATCTTATGATACCCCGAGGGGGTACTTTACGACGGGTTATGCAAATAACCCGTTTTGACCCATTTCGCAACAAACCACATATACCACTTTCGTTTTACACCAAACTTTCCAGAAATCAATCATTTAACATATCAAACATGTTCCAATAACACTTGACCCGTTTACTACTCAAAATGGGTACAATTAGGCGTTATGCCAAACGCCCCTTTAACTTGACCGTAAACACATGAACTATACTATAACTGATGTGTGGGAATCGCAACAGGCATTACCTCTCGAGGGATCTCGAGAAGCTTACAACCCCCACCAGGCAGTGTACCTGATCGTTGTAGTATAGTATAGTGACAAGTACCGGGGGATTGATCGTTCAGCTTAGGAATAGTGTCGCTAGGATTAGAAAACCTAATTTACTAGTTCTAAAGGTGAGAGATGATTATTTTTGTATTTTTATGTTTTTATAAAAGCAAGTAAAATCTCGGGTTTTGAAAGAGTGGGCGGAATTAGTTGCTATTCAACTAACCCAAAACTAAGTTGCAATCAAAATAAAATAGTAAAAATGAAAATAAACTAATTATACTAAGGTTGTGAGCAGTAATTGGAGAAATTGTGTTTACTTAGACTTCACTACTCCCTAGATATCTTTTACACGTTAATTACTTGTTATACTTGTATGGATGACGGATTGTATTCCTTAATACCATTCGTGGGGTGGCATACATAACTCCCCAACTCTATGAGCTCTTATCTCCTCCTACACCATGACCCAGCACAACTATAGGGATTGTAAACAATGGCTCATGCATTAAATACAACCAATAAAGACCTAGTACGCCTCGGTTCATGTTTCTTAAGACGTTCAAGCATGTTACCATTTGGAGATCTGCCAGTTTTCTTAAGCCTAACATATAAAATCATTCATCCAAGACAAGAATAGACAAGTAATCAACACATAATCAACATCTAGGTTTTATTAGATCTAAGCAAACACAAAAGAGATCTAGCCTAGCATAATGGAATTGAGACAAGAACAAGATATAAACAACCAACACATAGACATATTGATTGAATTAGAAGAACACTTATCTCAATTACAATGCAAGGTATCAAGGGTTTGGAACCCTTGAAAAACCTGTAAAAGATACACCAAATTCGTCTTTAGGGTTTCACCAAAACTTCTCTCTTTTTAATGAAAAAACTAGAAAACTATATATAGGAAAACTGGGCTGACGGCGTCAAGACAACCATGTGACGCCGTCACCTCGCCGCCAAATACTTCCTCGGACGGTCTTGATCTACTTATGACGGCCTATGTGACGCCGTCACCAACCACGGTATTTTATTCTTGCTACTTTGACGCCGTCAGGATGACTTTTGACGCCGTCATCAACTATGGTGTTTTATTCTTGATGTCTGACGCCGTCAGGGTATAACTCTTGACGCCGTCACCTAGTGTCTTCAGCATGGAAAATTGATACTTTGCCGTTTTCTTCACTTTTATGCTCCAAAAACGTCCAAAATGGCTTCTTTTCCAGAATTCACTCTCCAAACACCTAAAATCACAAAAGGAACGATTTAGGGCAATATTTGATCAAATAAAGTCGGATTCGGGCTTAAATGACCCCCCTAAAAACGGATCATTTTTCGCCTCATCATATACCCTTACACTTGAGATTTGCTTGTCCTCAAGCAAATGAGCTTTTATTCTACTCAAAAGACAAGTTAGGGGTCATTTAACACTAATATAAAAGTAATTACAACAAATAATCGTTCCACTAAAGACCAATAGACAAGCACGGAGGTCATACACAAGCACCTCACAAATAGTGTTTAGATACTCACATCTCTCGGGTGTAATAAAGTAATATAACATTATGGAAATGGAAGATATCTCTCACTACCTATCATAGCAAAATAGATTACCATAGGCTTGTGAAAGGATCAAACCTCCACCACATGGCGTAAGCACCTAGGATAAACTATCAAAGAGGTCTTTTAAAGGGTTGTAACGTTAGGTGTAGGGATATGAATTACACGATTTTGTTGGATAAAGGAAGTTTTACTGGTGGCGAGTTAACAATCTTGGTTAATTACATGTACAAGATGGCGTTGCTAAGCCAAGACTAGACTCGACTTAAGCTAATAAATGAAAAATAACAAAAAAACATAAAATGAACATTGAATAAAAATGGGATGGTAGTCCGTATGTTTTTTCTCTTTTTTTTTTCTTTTCTATTTTTATTTTATTTTTTTTTATTATTATTATTTTTTTCTTTTTCTTTTTTTTTTTCGATTTTTTTTTTTTTTTTTTTTTTTTTTTTTTTCATACACTCTTACCCTACCATCCAAAATAATACATCATAGGGGTATAAGCATTCCCCTTACACTTGAATATTTACATACTTTACATTTAACTAATCTAATGACTCGAATTAAGAAAATCAAAACACTTTGAGCACTTTTAAGATTAACGTACATATGGGGGTAATAATATGATGTTCTTCCCCATTACTCCATAAAATAAGTACTTACCCATGAGTCCCAATCGTCCCAAAACAATATGTACAAGGATATGACTCGACTTAGCAACCATGTAATCAATTAGAAAGTTAACTTAGGGTTTAACAAATAACAATAATGCACTAAAAATGAGCGCATACACGGAAGGCTAAGGCGATTTGGGTGTACATTTAAGTGGGGTGTAACAAATTCTTCCTTTAAGTAAGATGCTTAAAGTTAGAAACGAAAAGATAGGCTCGGAGGGGTGTACTAGGGGTTTCGTGTACTAAAAATGAGTACAACGCAAAGGGTGTGGGAAAAATTAGTTGACTTAACTAGCCAAGTAATATGACTTAAATGGTCAAGTAATTATGATACGGGTTTAACACAAGGGTGATCCTAATGCCTCTTATCATGTAGTAAATCCTACTACACGAATGTAGTCTCACTAGCGGTCTCGGGATGCATCACTAACGCAAGTTCTAGAATCTAAATGCTACCGGTACACTCATAAGCACTAATAATGAATGCTTTTCCTATCAAATCTAAAGGCGAACCTCACATTTTTGGGTGGAAATTTTTTCTGAATATACGGTTATGTGCTAGTCATACAACCTCCTATCCATGAGACGCTTGCTATGGCTAAAGTTTCACTCCTAAATGTTGTAACAAATTTTAAATTTGGCGCTAAAATTACACTAACAAGTATTTCTCATAGTTTTATTACACATCTACTATCAAACAAAACAAACTCAAGCGAAAGTGCATATGTAAGGTATCATCTTTTTACCCTCCCCTTACACTTAAGATGAACATTGTCCCCAATGTTCAAGTAAAGAATGTAAAAGTGAAAAAAGTAAAGAGAATGAAATCAAATACTCCCCTGATTCGCTCGGTATGGATTATAGGTTGGCCAGGTTAAATCTTCCTCCAAGAAAATGAACAATCAAAGCTTCCCTTCCAGAATATAAATCATCTTCTTGTCATAAATAACCTGTAAATCCTGACAACAATAGACAAGACAACCTCGCGTAAAATTGGCGGCATCCTATATAAGTTACTAAATCCTAGAAAACAAAGTAAGATTTAATGCTTGTGGAATGAAGTTTGCAGATTTCCTGGAGATTATAAAACTTAATAATTCACAAAAACCATAAGACTCCGTTAGAAAAACAAAACCGGTAAAATTTCCAGATTTTTAACTCCTGACGCCGTCAAGAGTAATACTCTGACGCTGTCAGAATGGACCTGCAGAAATTCTTATGTTAAGTTTCCGGAAAATTTCTGGAAAAACTTTGTCCTACTTTCTGGAAAATCCTGCAAAACTTCATTGTGACTCAATACAAGCATTTGACTCTAACAAATACGAATATACATGTTTATTTAATATTGCGGAGAATCATGATCGGTTTGTTTCTTAAAAACATATTTGGGGTTTCCCCTTACACTTATCTTTTGCAAAAATACCTTTAGGTTGAAGTTAAGACTAGGCCAAACAACATAATAAAGTATTTCCACATTTCAATTGAGAAACATGATCATCCAACAATAAAAATAAGACATGCATACGGAAGCAAATAACAATCAAACAAATAAAATCACACAAAACATGGGTTGCAAAGATTAACCATCAATAAAAATTAAAAACTGAACATGCATAATATTTGTTAAAAGAACAAAAATAGAAAATGTCCAAAGCCAACAGAGGCTGAATCCTAAACTATTACAAGACCAAATGTTTCAAATCATACAACCAAGAATAAATTGTTCAAGAATCACAGATATCAAAATAAATCACTGAGGGGGAGGACCAAAGCGATAATCATAGCTTGGTGGGAGGTGTCCAGCGTACCCATAGGGAGGGTAGTCAGTCTCTCGGCCTGGGAAGGGGTCAATCTGTAGGTGAGGCTCAAGCTGATCTCGGGTGGAGAAGTGCTGCATCTGGCGGACGGTATGATCATACATCCAATCAAAGCGCTGGTCAGTAGTGGCTCGCCACGTATCCATCTGACGCATCCAGGCACCCTGGTGTGCCTGCCAGTCTCCCCGACTCATGTGTCGGTAGTAATCAGCCATTCCCTCCTCATACCCAGCAAACTGATGCTGCTGGGGCAGTCCCTCATCATCACCATCATCATCCTCATCATCAGGCCCTGCTGCCACGTGCCATGTGTAGGACCCAGCCACCATCTGCATCACAATGCTCATCTGCCTAAGGGATTTCGCCCTCACTACCCTACAGTTCCCACAGTCGCTCAAGTACCCCATGATCTGAGGAGTAAGAAGACCATAGGAACGAGCCAACCGGGTCACGAACATCCCCCCATAAACCTTGTCAATATCCCTCTCACCCACACTAGTCCTCAAATAACTGGCCACCCAAAACGGGATGTTGCAGTAGACATCCGCAGAAAAGATGGTGTACAAGTAGAACAGGTCCGAAGCAGTGATACGGTGAGTGGTGCCATGACGTGCAGACAGGCTGTATGTGATGCACCTGTGAACTAGCCTAACAATGGGGTCCCTGATCGATGCAGCCCCAGTAGTCGAGGTGTAAACCCCATCCCCTATAGTTGGCCAAAAGGTGACACACCTCATCTCACTCCTCTGAGTCTCTCCATGTAACAACCTCAGCAGAAAAGCCCCATCAACCTCCTCACTAGTATATAGCCCAAGCCTCCAACCAAACTCAGCCACAGAACATGACCTCAACTCTCCCCCTAGCCTAAAATACACAGTGGTGCCCCACATATCTCCCCTAGCCTCAGCCTGATCAAAACGGAAGGTCGCAAAGAACTCCCGTACTAACTCACTATATATTGTCTCTCTCAACCTAAACAACCTCTCCCACTGCGGACCCGCAAACCCATCTGTGCGGATCCTCCCTAAAAATGCAGCCTCCAACCCACTGGCTCTCAGAAAATCCCAGTCAACCACAGCCCCAGCATCAATATGGTGGTTACACAACTCCTCATACTTGGTACTAGTACCAACATCGCCAAACTCGCCCCAACTGTGCACTAATTCCCCATAATTGATCCCCTGAGATCTAGAAGAACTACCCTTTTGTTGGCGAGATCTTTTGCTCATTTTCCTAGAAAAAGGTGGAGTGAATGGAAACGATTAGAACGCGAATTTTTTTTTATGAACTTTATGCAGTCAGACACATCTGACGCCGTCAAGAGTAATCTTTGACGCCGTCAGATGGATCAGAATAAGAGCCATGCAAATGCGAGGGAAAAAATCAATTTTCAAACTCTTAACCCATTACCCAAACGCTCCTTTAATCAGGAAACAGGGGTGGGGGTCAAAGAATCCGAGTCATGATGGGTTTTCCCTAAATTAATGAATGATTTGGGTGAGACAACATCATCAAATGGTAACCCCACGATTACAAATCACCAATTGGATGGTATGCTAATAGTGGGTCAAGAATGGGGTTTCGGGCGAAAGGGGTTTTTCAAATTGACGGGTCCTAAGGATAATTAATCGAGAAAAGATGAAGAAAACTTACTCACAAAGTAGAGATCGAACGCGGAAGATGTCGAATTGGGAGGTTGAGAATCGGAGTAGCAGCAGCACTTGGGTGAGATTTGTGGGGTATGGGTTGAAAGTGATTGGTTTTGGGTTAATATTGCTGATCCGTCGAGCTGACGGCGTCAAGAGTTAAATCTGACGCCGTCAGATGCCCGTGTAGGGTGAGGTTTGGAGTAGTTTCATGTTTAGTCCCAACTCTTTGCTTGAATAACTAAACACTAGTAAAACCCATGAGTAGCTATTCCGTTAACGAGGTCCACCAGGGTCGAAAGTCTCATTACTGTCGCGGAAAGAGGTGAGGTAGTAGCGGGGGTCGGGCGACGTTTTGGCTAAGTTGATCCTTATGCACCGGTCATTGGTGTGAGAAGAAAGATGTTGTTCCAGAGGAGGTTTCAAATCAGTGGTATTTTTGAGGTACGACCTCTTTACACCGGGTTTAAAACCAAAAGAACGTTTTTTGGATGAGATCGGGAATGTTGTTTGCAAGCATCCAACGAAAATGCTATGGATTTGCGAGCTTTTTTCCGCATGGGGGTGTTTATGAGAACGGGGGGTAGTTAATGGTAAAGCTTTTGAGGAAAATCTCCCGCTATCCTCTTGGTCAAATACCAAAGGGGTTGACACCTCGAAGACTTTTTCAATTTTTTTAGGTATAGAATTTTCTTTGATCTTTTCTTTGACCCTTGATATGAATTGGTCTGCGAAATTCATAAAGGCTTTATGAGTGCTTTCCATGCGCGCCTCTAGGTGCTGGATTTGTTTTTCCTGATTATCCATGAAGGTCACCATTATCCCTTCGAATTCCTCTTGTCGTGAGCGTTCAGAAAAATTTTGCCTAATAACCGTATTCCTACGTGGATTAAGACTCCACACGGGTTCAGCGGCAAGTTTCTCAATACCCATCAATTCTTTTACCTGCTTCTCGATGCTTCCTAACAATTGTTCTTGGGTGGCACATGCGTAATTAAGTTTTGCCTTGCTTGGGAGCATCGGGTCCTCCCATCCTTCCTCTTCGTATTGTGCCAACTCCTCAAGAACTTTCCAGCACTCGTCAACGCTAAGTCTATCTAGTCTACCCTTGGCTGCGTAATCAATGGCTTTCCTTGTTTGATAGTCAACTTTACCATAAAAGATTTGGATCTGCAGCCATGGTTCGATCCCATGATGAGGAACTTTTCGGAGTAGGTCTTTATATCGAATCCATGCTTCATAAAAGGTTTCATTTTGACGTTGTTGGAACATCAAGATGTCATTCCTAAGCTTAGTAGTTCTCCCCGGTGGGAAAAATTGAGCAAGGAAACGAGTGGTGAGATCATCCCATGTGGTGATGGATCCCGCGGGTAAACGCTCAAGCCATTGACTAGCTTGATCCCGTAGAGAGAATTGGAATAGGCGTAAACGGGTAGTCTCTCTAGTTTCAACACCTAGGTCTATGGAATCTACGATTTTGAGGAAGTCCTTAAGGTGTTGGTTTGGATCTTCGGAACGAAGTCCATGGAATGCACATCCGCTTTGCACCAACCGGATGGTGTTGGATCGCAAGGGGGTCACATTGTCTCCGGTGAGCTCAATGGTGTTTCGGTAGCCTTGGTGGCTAGGTCGGGAATACTCTCCTAAGGTTCGGGGCCTAAGGGGTTCTAATGGTGGGTTTTGTTGTGGTGGGATGATGGGTTCAAAGATGTTACCACCTTCCATGATGTCGGATGGTAAAGAGTTACGAACAAAGGCACGAAGAAATAAGATAGACTAAAGAAGACCTAAAAATAAAAAATAAAATCTTACTAGAAAGGAATCTAGCAAGTAGACCTAATAAAAAGAAATCCTAACCTAGACAATAACTATTCCCCGGGCTGCGGCGCCAAAAACTTGATGCGTGGGAATCGCAACAGGCTTTACCTCTCGAGGGATCTCGAGAAGCTTACAACCCCCACCAGGCAGTGTACCTGATCGTTGTAGTATAGTATAGTGACAAGTACCGGGGGATTGATCGTTCAGTTTAGGAATAGTGTCGCTAGGATTAGAAAACCTAATTTACTAGTTCTAAAGGTGCGAGATGATTATTTTTGTATTTTTATGTTTTTATAAAAGCAAGTAAAATCTCGGGTTTTGAAAGAGTGGGCGGAATTAGTTGCTATTCAACTAACCCAAAACTAAGATGCAATCAAAATAAAATAGTAAAAATGAAAATAAACTAATTATACTAAGGTTGTGAGCAGTAATTGGAGAAATTGTGTTTACTTAGACTTTACTACTCCCTAGATATCTTTTACACGTTAATTACTTGTTATACTTGTATGGATGACGGATTGTATTCCTTAATACCATTCGTGGGGTGGCATACATAACTCCCCAACTCTATGAGCTCTTATCTCCTCCTACACCATGACCCAGCACAACTATAGGGATTGTAAACAGTGGCTCATGCATTAAATACAACCAATAAATACCTAGTACGCCTCGGTTCATGTTTCTTAAGACGTTCAAGCATGTTACCATTTGGAGATCTGCCAGTTTTCTTAAGCCTAACATATAAAATCATTCATCCAAGACAAGAATAGACAAGTAATCAACACATAATCAACATCTAGGTTTCATTAGATCTAAGCAAACACAAAAGAGATCTAGCCTAGCATAATGGAATTGAGACAAGAACAAGATATAAACAACCAACACATAGACATATTGATTGAATTAGAAGAACACTTATCTCAATTACAATGCAAGGTATCAAGGGTTTGGAACCCTTGAAAAACCTGTAAAAGATACACCAAATTCGTCTTTAGGGTTTCACCAAAACTTCTCTCTTTTTAATGAAAAAACTAGAAAACTATATATAGGAAAACTGGGCTGACGGCGTCAAGACAACCATGTGACGCCGTCACCTCGCCGCCAAATACTTCCTCGGACGGTCTTGATCTACTTATGACGGCCTATGTGACGCCGTCACCAACCACGGTATTTTATTCTTGCTACTTTGACGCCGTCAGGATGACTTTTGACGCCGTCATCAACTACGGTGTTTTATTCTTGATGTCTGACGCCGTCAGGGTATAACTCTTGACGCCGTCACCTAGTGTCTTCAGCATGGAAAATTGATACTTTGCCGTTTTCTTCACTTTTATGCTCCAAAAACGTCCAAAATGGCTTCTTTTCCAGAATTCACTCTCCAAACACCTAAAATCACAAAAGGAACGATTTAGGGCAATATTTGATCAAATAAAGTCGGATTCGGGCTTAAATGACCCCCTAAAAACGGATCATTTTTCGCCTCATCAATAACTTGTCCATTGACCACCAATTTATACACTTGACACTTGACCATACTTTACATTACATTAATGACTCACGGGGGTACAGACATGACACTTGAGCTCGGTATACTACCTAGCTCCTACTTTCTTACCAAATCCTTCTACACTTCGCATATAAGCAAGTCTTAACTCATACTCCAAACCGTAGAATCTCCATGATATATGAACCTACAAAACATTGTTAGACAACTAAACCATAAGCTTTCGCTTAGTAAGTAACCCGACATAAAACATATATCACACACATATTAGCACATAAGCATCATGATCAATTACTTCAATCCATAACATTCACTATACCACATAGTCTTCATCCATTACTCGATCCATATGCTACACTATCACAATCATAATACACATATGGATAACATACATATAACATATGTTTTAGTACAAGTTACTTACCTTAGCTTCCAAAACTAAGCTACTAATCAATACATCATCATCATCATCATCACTAGTCATCATCATCATCATCATCCTAAATCATAATCACCATATATAAACACTTAATACATATAACATCATAATTACAACAATGGTTTACACAACCATTAGCTTACTTCTAGTCACCTCTAATAATCATATAACTATATCTTGATTATATGATGATCAACCCCATAGATCATCAACCATAAAACCATTAAACATATCTCATAGGTATCTTGATCACTTTAATTATCTTAAAACACATCTTTACCCAATATCCCCAAATCAGGGTTCATAAAACATAACCTCAATTTCATCAATTAGCACTAATAAAATGGTTACTTACTTGTACGGATAATCTCTAAGGCTTCATTACTTTATTACAACACCTAGACACCATCAATTGATCATCAGGCTCTATCCTCTTTTCTTTCTTGAGCCGACATCACCAATCACACACACAATCTATGAGTTTCTGGAATATCCAGGAAACTCTATTGTATATGTTACTTGGTACTTTGGCCAATTGACACAATAGGTCTCTTTGGTCCTATAACAATTCAATCTTGGTACTAGAACAAGTTGGTTTTAGTGGCAGTTTAAGGAATTGGCAAGATTAGTCCCTGCAGACTAGAACAAGTTGGTTCTAGTACTAGAACAAGTTGGTTCTAGTACCAGTTTCGGATTCTGTCAACTTAGGTCCCTCAAGTTCTTATCTCTCTTATGACACATAATACTTCTAAAACCATATTATGAAATACTATGACTATCGGGTTTGACCACATCACGACATTTGTTGACTAACCAACCACGTAAGGCTCTTAGTCCATTACATCTAGCGTGGGGTCCAAGTACTCGGGAAACGGGTCTAACAGTTAACTAATGGGTATCGTTTAGGAAGCCAAAGAACATAATATTTAGAAAACACGTGGAATTCAAAGAGTTAAAAACATATAACATTGTCTTTCCATGATCCCGTACTCTCTGTAGTATGGATACAAAATTCCTTATACATACTTACAATCGTTCGATCCTAAAACTCTACTTTTTATATATCTAAACTACAGCAAATCCACAATTAGACTCCTAACGAAATTTAAGTCATCAACATGCAAGATAATCGACATCAAAATTTCTAAAAACAGCCATGGAATTATTTAACCTGAAAAAGAAACGACTAGCTCAATCGTTTTTTACTTGTATCTTTACGATTAGTGCTTATGCATTTTTTTGGGTTTTGATGTAACAGTAGCAAAAGCTACAAAGTTTGATATATCTTATTTGCTCATTTCCATTAGCAGAAATAAATATTCGATATCAATGTAGGTGATTTTCCTTGACAGTCTTTGTTGGAAGACACATCATAGTTTAGTCGACAAAGTATCAAATATTGGATCGTATTGAACGATCACTTATTTTAGTTTACAAAAGTTGCATTACAGAAACCGAGAATTGAACCGGAACCGACACATGCAACTCTGTCTAGTTCTCAATTCCTTGACCATTGGTTTTTTGGTTTTCTGGGTTCCGGAACGAAACTCACACATACAAAAGAACATAGCAACTAATTCAAACCAAACCAAGAAGCAATGAAGCATATATATATAACGTTCGCTTCATAAAGTTACACTTTTATAGGACAACGAAAAAATAAACCTTTATTAATAATTTTTTTATACAAAACACTAGAGTGTGGTAGGAACATTTTAATTTAATCGTGACGGATTGTCAAACATTATATCTATATATAAGCAAACATAGGAACATTGTGGTAGGAATATTTTAGACAAAGTTATAATTTCAGATGTAAGAATACGCATGTGAAAGTTGAACATATTACCAAAAAATTATATGTAGCAAGAAAGACAGCAAGTTGAGTTTCATTGCATATCATCGTTAGAAAATACCTTCCAAAACATAGCATTATGAAACCTTTAAATTCATGAATAAAGACCACAAGTTTGATAACCATATATCTAAAATTGTAAGTTGTATGAAGCAAATATATGATTGTGTTCAATTAAAAAGAAAAAAACGACAAATATCAAAGCACCATAAAATTGAGAACCATGAAGGAATAAAAGTTGCTAATCTTTAATCGGATTACATAAATTGATTTTATTTAACCTATTAGTGAGACGTGAGAACATCACATTTCTTCTAAATATTACACCAATTTCGATCACTTTCAACAAACATATATAGAAAACATTAAAAAAAAAAAAAAAAAAAAAAAAAAAAAAAAAAAAAAAAAAAAAAAACCACTAAACTTTTCATACCTAAAAAATTACGCGTGACAAATATGCACCTCTAATGAATCTATATCAAATTTCTGAAATCAAAAAACACAATTAACAGTTATATTTGTCAATAAATTATGCAAATGAACACATAAGAAAATAAATGGGCAAGTACGTGGTATCGTATATCATGTAAAAGATGAACAATAACTTAGTTTGTCCCATCAAAACATTATAATATAAATAGTGGCTCTTTTCTTAAATATTCATATAAATTATGTAGGATACAGAGTTGGGTCATGATTCTAATACAAAATACCCGGATTCGAACCTTCACGTATCCTTTTCATTCAAATTTTTGCGTATTTTCTTTCTGTTTGCATGCTTTTGGTTTCCCTCTTTTGTGCGGCCATGTTTCTTATTTTATGTATTTTAGTTTTTAAAACCGGCTAAATGGTATCTCTGTTATCTTAGATCATTAAAGCCTTAAAGGTGTAAAATAGTATCTTAAAATTGGCTAAATGAAATTTCTAGTACTCTATTATGAATTAAGAGTTAAGTTCGTTAGGAACTTAAGAGGAAAAAATACGTTACCTTCACAATTGTTACCCAAGCTACTCGTTAGCTGCATGGGATTGACTTGATAAAAGTGTGAAACAATTCAAGCTTATACAAGCTTCCGCCCAAGCTTGAACCTTGTTTTGGCTTATTAAGTAAAGTAGTTCGAGTCCGATATTCATACTCAAAGTTCTATTTAACTAGAGAGCCTAAATGAGTCTAAACACTGCTAAGCAATAATTACATTTATGTATGTAGAAACTTCACTTAGCTAAGTTGATGGTAATAATCTAAATACTAAAAATTTCACTTAACCAAGTTTAGGTTATTAAACTATATTTTGACATATTATATTTATTTGTTTCTATCTGCAATTTGTGTCTCTATTTCAATAATGTTTAATCAACAAGTTATTAGTGATCGTGGTTCGCAACAATGTTATAAATTAACTTTTCAAAATTAATAGGTTTGAATTTTCAAACAAGGCTCATTCGCTTTCTTTTATTTGATAAGAAATTAGAAAAAGTTATGTAACGTGTTTTAAATTTTATATATAACACTCTCGATAGTTGATAATATGAACAATATCATCCTTACTTAAGACGTGTGAGATAAACTGTGATGTATATTGTTTGTGATAAATAGTTGTCATTAAAAAAAATTGTCTATGGGATTCAAACTTAGGTCAAGGACGTTAGTACATTACCAGTTATAATTATCAAAGTAACCTAACCGTTAGACTACCATAATACTTACTCATGGTGCTAATGGACCATCTAAATGGGAAAGTACGCTTAAACTAATGTATATGCGGAAATACGGTATAGTATAAATTATTGATTTTAATATGAACTCGAGTCAATATTGCTAATTGTGCTAATACAAAGATAGAAAATGATCACAATATATTTATTAAAAAACGTTATTACTTATCGACATCCTTTTAGTTTCTTGTTTATGCATTAGGTGAGATCCTTGAACTGAACTAATATAAAAGAATTTGAAAATGAAGTTTAGATAGTATTGTAAAAATAAATAAAATAAATAAATTAAAAAAAAAAATAAAAAAAAAAAACACTTTTAGTATTGGAAATATGTAATACATCGTCTAAATGATGTTTTGTTGCTGCTCGCTTATTTTATCCTTAGAGCATGTGGTAAGGTGACGGTGAGTTAAGACTTAACTCACTGCCACCTCAGCGCCACGTCATCTTTTTTCTTTTAACCTTAACTCTTGACTTTCCACCCCGGTAAGGTAACTCACCTATAACTCACCTTAACTCACCTCCACCCCAAATATTTTCAATTTCAACCCCAATTTTTAACAAATACTTCATTTAAATAAAACATAAACATTTATAAAATACAAATTACATAAAACATCTTAATTAAACTACGATAATTAAACATAAAAACATCTTAATTAAAACATCAAACAACGAAACGAAAATTAAAAGCCCTAAACAACGATACGACAATGATAATAAAACTACGATTCAGTTAAACGAATCATCCGAGACCCAGCCCTCGTCACTCGAAGCACTCGAATCATCGTCACTTGTTGACACACGGGGCAATCCATGTTGGATTCGCCATGCACAACGAGCGTTTCTCCGAGCCTGTTTTTCTCGTAAGTACTCCTCACGAGCTCTTGCCTCTTCTTCTTCCTCTGCTTGAACCTTTAAAAATTCTCGCATATCTTGCTCGTCTTCAGTCAAAGGACGTGGTTGGTTTTGTGGTGGATTGTAGTGTGGTGGATTGTTTATAGGTGGAAACAGAACTGCCGGTGGAGTGTTTGGTGGTGGATTGTCATAATCGAAAACGGGAAACAAATCTTGTGGTGGATTGTTGGATTGTTGATTCTCGTATGGGAATACGGGGATAAGTTCTTCTGGTGGGGTGTTGTAATCTGAAGCGTTATCTTGTGAATTGTTGTTAGCCATCGCTTTGAGAGAATTGTTTGTAATTTGTGTGTGTTTTGTGAGGTCCTGAGAATGGCTATTTAAAGAGCCGTTTGTGTGTGAATTTGAATTTGAATTTGAAATATAAACGTTTATCCCGCTCTGAATTTGAATTTGAAATATAAACGTTTATCCCGCTCTGAATTTGAATTTGAAATATAAACGTTTATTCCGCTCTGAATTTGAATTATCTAACGCCTAGTTTCTGTATAAATACCATCTTTACTCAAGTTTGTATCAACAAATAACTCAAACTAAATTTCAACAAACACTATGGCTAACCAACCAGCTGAGGTGCAAAGAACAATCCTTACCCGATTACGCATTGAACAAGAAAATCAACTTAAGTTGATTAACAACTTGTTTGGTGAGATCGCTCGTACTATTCGACAGAGGGAGTCTCGTGCTCCAGAGGTCGAAAGGTTACGTGACCTGCCTCAAGACCATCCAATAATCAGGGTCGGTCTAGAAACCCTTTAAAGAAATTATGAAACATATTTGCAACTTCAAGTCGCCTTGAAAATGGTCAGGGAACAAGTGTTGCAAGTTTGGGAAGAAAAGTCAGCACTCATCGATAATTACAAGTCTATTTAAATTGTATCATTATTTTACGTTTCGTATTGTTTTGTATTCGATAATGAATTTTAAGTTGTGATTTGATTTTTAAATCGTAGGGGTTGAATTTGTAATTTTTTTATTTTGGTATTCAAAAAGGGAACTAATACTACAAGGGCCAAAAGTGTCATTTTTTTTTTTTTTTTTTTGCTTAAAGTGCTGCTTAACGCACGTTAGGGGCTTAACGTGCCGAGTTAACGCACCTATTGACTTTGAGTGATGGTAAGGTAACGCACCACGTTAAAGTGGTGCGTTAAGGCTTAACGCAGGGGCTGCGTTACCTTACCGGCTGCTCTTATACGTCATGAAGATATTTTATGCTTATATAGGTCATGAAAATGATATTATTATATATACTAAAAGGGGGACATTTTACTGTTTGACACTGTAGTTACAGTAGACGAAACAGTGCCCACTTGCAAAATAGTCCTTAAAGTGAAACTGTCGTTGCAAGATAGGTCCTTCAGTGACTAACGATGCAACACGCCAGGGACTAACGATGCAACACATCGAGAATTTTAGGGACTTTTTACGTAAAAAACATATTTTTCCTAGAATTATTTTGTACCTAACGAATTTACAAAAATGGTCCTTCCGATTAGCTGTAAATAGCACCGTTAGTCCCCCGTTAGCGATCTTTTGCAAATTTAGTCCTTAATAAAAAAAAATTCCGATCGTTTTATTTCGATTTTAGATTAGACACAACATTCTCGCAGCAACGCGAGGATGCCCTCACTAGTTTTATGCTAATATACGTCATGAAAATGATATTTTATGCTTATACGCCCTATAGATGTTTAGCATGCATAGTGAAAGCATTTAAAACATAAATTAAATAATAATTGGGCAAAATCATCACATAATAAAGTAATACTAGTACTACTACTCTCTAACGTAGACATTTTTACATTTTAAAAAGATCATTATGATCTATAATGTTCAAAATAATTAATATGGTTATATATCCTTTTAGTAAACGTTTTTGATCACAACCAAAATTCTTAACTTTTGTATGACTTCTTTTTTGGGGTTTATGGAAAATTTTATAAAGAATATTCAAGGGAAGAAGAATGTCTTCTGCAATATTCGACCAGCTGACTGTAGTCACTGCTATCCATTACATGCATGGTCAAAGTAAAAGAGAACACACATGAGCCGCTCTTAGTCTTCTATACAAGTGTTTTATGCCAAAATTTTCTTGTAGATAGTTGAGGAGACAACCCCACCAATAATGCGCAAGTCTTTTATGTCGGTAAACTAGATCCGGTGCATTAGCTAGTGTCGGTTTAAACTAGATGGCCAAACAAAATTTAAAGCTTCGATTGAATGGGTCAAATTTTGAAATTTACAATATCGTACAATTGACTTTTATGGGTGATAATGTTCAAGGGTCTTAAGTTAGTCAAGTTCAGGTTCACAGGTATACTGTATACACGAACAATAAGAGAGAAAAAAAAAGGGTATTTTATTTATTTATTTATTTACATTTTAAGCCCTTGAAGTTTATTTCTTTTGTCATTTCTTTATAAACAACTAAGTTACACTAAGTGACATTTGAGGTGTTATTATTTTTTTTATAAATAATTAATTATTAATGTAATGCTTTTAATTTTTAGTGAAATTTTAATTTTGTTGTTTAGAAAAAATGAAGATAATAAAATTAAAAAAAAAATGAAGATGCAAGTCTCCTTATTATACCAAGTTGGTAAAGAAGCAGTATATGAGAGAGAAATCTGATATGGTAGGAGGATGTCAGTCTTTTGATGGTCCTTCATACACTTAGAGCATGGGGTGTCATAGCATGCCAAAACTTACTTTTGATGCCACATCAGCGCCACCTCAGCATTCTTACTTTTAACACTTACACACAAAGCTACCCCTTCACTCATAACATCACTTTCACATGCTATTTGAGACCCACTATACCCAATTAAAACACACAATCAACAAAAAAAAACCCTATTAAAAAGTTCATCTTTTTGTCATTTTCTCACACTCACTCACGCCAATTAATTGGTACAATAGAATAGTGGTATGGTAACATAGAGTTGCCACCTAGACTTTGGCATGCATTTGTGCTACCATACCCCATGGTCTTAGTCTAAGGGGGTGTTTATCAAATTAAGTGGTTCAATATAAACCTCTTAATTAGAGTCTTATTTAGGAGAGAGAAACTTTAATTCTTCCCCCAATTAAGAGGCATTAAAGGTTTGGGTCCACATTTCTTCCCCATTAAGAAGAAAAGAAACACCCCCTAAGTATATTACATATTAAAATGCTATTGTAACCTTGACCTTGCAGACTCAATGATTGACGAATTACAGACAACTTAGCAGAAGAATGACAACCACTACAAACACATTTTGGACTTGATCTTGAGCACATAATTGACATAAAAACTTAGTGCAACCGAATATTTATAGGATCTTACAACAATTGTTGCCAATCTATCATTTTATATTTATGTTATCTTCGACATTTCATTCGTAACTTTTTAATTGGATGCCTTGTACGATTTTGTTAGTACTTGATATCTTGTTGCCGAACACGCGAGCATTTCTTTCTTTTAAATGAAGTACCTGGTAGGAACATTCACATTTTCATTGATGAAAAGAATTCATCTAAAGCGAAGGCATTAACACACCCCACCTTCCATCAATTAAATTTATTATCACAAACACTCGTAGCTAAATCATAAGTGATCAAACTATGAGCACATGCACGTTTCCAAAACATTTTTACAACTTCAACAAAGAATCGAGTCCAAATCCACACCTCTTTTAACTAGCTCCACTAAAGCAGGAAGTCTCCCTCTTAAAGCTCTCAATAGGAAAATACTTATATTCTTAGGAACCAACTTGTTCCAAGGCGTTTCTTGACCTCCCCTATCCACAAAGAAGTATCTTTTTCTCGATCGTACTTGACAACTCTTTGACCTTGAAATCACCGTCTTTACGAAGCGAACACCTCAATCGATCCCTGCAATTATTAGAAATAACATGTTGCAAAACTCTAAGAAGATCCTCGAACTCCTTACTTACTATACCCCTAATACTACTAACCCAATCCCATTCCCAAACGCAACTATTATTTACCCACACCCCTATTTCCATCACACTAATCTCCTTCCTCCTATCTAGATGATATAACCTAGAAAATCTATCACAAAGCCTGTGGTTCTCTACCCAATGTTCCACCCAGCGATCCACCTAAAACCTAATATCCCTCCCACTCCCCACCACCCCAATACAAGAAGAAGTGAACTCAACCCCCAACCCGTTAATTTCCTCAGCAACCTTTGCAATATCATACCAAACCCCACCCTCTTCACTCCCCCTCCCATTGCCCTAACATCCCCCAAACCCTCACTAGCCCCATGAATACTTTGGATTACCCTAACCCATAAACTCTCCATTCCTTCCTAAATCTCCACAACCATTTACTTAACATAGCTAAAATTTTCGCCTATAAAGACCTAACATTAAGCTTCCCACCCCAAATAGAAGTAAAAACAAACCCCATTTGACCCAAGAAAGCTTTTTACCCTCACCCACCACACCCCAAAAGAAACTATTCCTAATTCTCTCAAGATTTTTTATAACACTCAACCACTATTTACCTTATTCGGGTTGACCCGAGCCCGAATTAACCATACCTTATTCGGGTGGACACGACAACAAGAAAAAGTTAGAAACCCAATGAACCTGAACTGGATAAACTTAATTGGGTTTCAGGCCGGTTTCCTGACACCCTGGTTTTGTTTGTTTTTCTAATAGATAAATATTGCGCATGAATTTTCTATACTATAAAGATATATGTATTGATACCATTAGGGAAATTTAAGATTACCCAAATAATGAATAAAGGGATTCATTATATAGGCTAATAACTTGGTTTCCAAGTTAAACACAAACATCCTCCCCAACCACTTCCATGTTTTGGCTGAATAGTGATCCCCTATGGGCTCACTATTGCTTTTGGGCTATAGTCCAATTAAACAAGTCCATTACCTTTTAATTGTTAGTCTATTATGTAGAATCGTAGAAAGGGGTGAATATAGTTTTTTCGACTATCTTGAAGTTTAACAACTTCGAGTCACAAAGATCAACAAGTGGTTATACAACAATAACAATCACAATCACAATATATAAAGGGGTAAAAAGACACTATCATATATACTGGTTCGGGATGGGGGGTTTATACCATCCGTACGTCCAGTTGCGAATCCACGATACCCATATTATTACTAAGTATAATCCTTATGGTGGATTACAAAATGTTACAACTTCACTCCACTATACCCTAAACGATTTCCAAACTTATTGTAAGGCATTTTTTGCCTTTTCCATCCATGTTCTATTGAAGATAAGTTATCCCTTTAATCATTCAATATGTCTATGTATTGTTTGATTCTTTTTTTATCTTTTCTTTACTTTAACATGCTAGGTTAAGTTATTGTGTTTGCTTAGATCTAATGAAACCTAGTTATTGATTATTGATGCGTTGTCTATTGTTTAGTTGATTGCTTCACGTTTGGCTAAAAAACCTAGCTGACTTCTATATGTAACTAGCTTGAACGTCTTAGAAAACATAACCATATCGTGTAATATAGGTTTTTCCCATTGTCTTTATTGCATGAATTGATGTTTATGACCCTATAGTCCTTAATAGACTTTAAGGTTGTAGGTGAAATTGATGTTCATAGAGTTGGGGAATGTAGCAAACCCTCACGACTAGTATTAAGGAATACAATGCTTCAACTAAAACAAACGACGTGACAATTCAACAAATCAATAAAAGATAACTAGTGAGTAGTGACATCTAAGTAAACATGTTTTTCTCACCATAAGAAGTTCACCAAATTTACTTTTCTTGTTATTTTAATTTTTGTTCTATAAAACTAGTTTTTGGGTCAGTTGGATAGCAATTCCGCGCTTCCTTTCAAAACCAAGATTTTTAATTGCTTTATATAAAACATAAAAACACAAAAAGAATCATCCCTCACCTTTAGACTTATCTCGACATACACTTTAACATAACGACACTATTCCCCTACAGAACGATTGATTGGACTCAAACAGTCAGAAATTATCAACCAAGTAATGGTCAACAAGTCAAACAGTCTAAACCAATACTCCGTGGAGTGTAGTGTTTCCCCGGATCGTTAAATCCCAACGAGGCGTGAAATCTGAAATAAAATGACTTCGAGATCAGGTGAATTGAACAGGAAAAGGGTTCAAGTGATTGTACTACTGAAATATAAGTTAGAATAGCTTTAATAAGCTATATCAACTAATAAGTTAAATCAGATAAGTACAAATGAAAAGGAACTGGAAACGTGTACGTTTAATATTTTAAACGTAAACAAAAACAATTTTAACTATAATAGGAGTTTGCATGCCTTAAGGGCTTAAATGCAAATTAAATAAACTTAAAATACTTATTTTATAATTACTAATTATTTAAAAAGTTAATAACACCTAAAAATGTAAAAAGATATAAAATGTATGTTTAAATTTAAATAAACGTAAATGTACTTAACTAAATGTGAATTCTGTCAAATAAAACTCCCACAAATATGAAAATTATATTTTTGGAATCCTAAACTTATAAGAAAATTATTAGAAAATAAAAATAATTTTTATAACTATTTAATTAATTATTATTATTTAATTATTAATTAACTTAATTAAATTGATTTAAATTATTACAAATACTAAAAAGACTTAGATAATTAAGAAGATTTTTATAAATCTAATTAACCATCACGGGAATCTAAAAAATATAAAAAGTTTGTTTTATGTATTTTAAAACTAATTTATTAATTATTATTCTAATTATTTATTAATTACCAATTAAACTAATTATATTATAAAAAATAGAAAATGAATAGTAGAAATTCTAGAAAAATTCCTAAAAATGTTATTACTTATATAAAAGCTAGGAAAATTATAAAAACTGCGTGTTACTTAATAAAATCTAATTTTGCTATTTAATACTTTAATATTAATTAATAATTAATTAAACTAATATTAATTCTAAATATTACTAAATGACAAAGGAAAAATCTGGAAAAATTTATAAAAATACTTTAATATGAAAGAGATTTAATAAAAATATAAAAATGCAGAAGTGCTTATAAATAAGCTAAAAAAGAAAATTAAAAAGATAGTTTCTATTAAATAGAAGCTATCACTAATATTAAATTTGGCTTTTTTTTTAAAGCACTATTAAAATACTTAAAATATGAAACTTTTATAAAAACAACTAACTTGGAAATAAAAAATAAGCACTTTGAGTGCTTATTAGCTTTGACAGTTGACTAGGTTTGACCAAACTAAGAAATAAGCTCAAATGAGCTTATGTGGTGTCCACAAGGTAGATTCTGGTTCACCTAAGTTAGTTGGACTTGTTTAAGCTAGATTTGATAAGATAAGCTCATGGAATAAGCTTATAAGCTACAATAAGCAACTGCTTATTGGGTGACTGAGACAGAAATGGGACAAAGTTCAAGGGATGATTCAGGTGGGACCAAGTGAGCTTGAGCTTAAAATAAAGCTCAAGACTTTAAAGTGGGTAGGATGGGGGTTGAAAGAACCAACTTGGGGCCTGTGGGACCCACTGAGTAGCTCATAAACAACCACCAAAGTGGTGGGTGTGGTGGTGATGGTCTGTTTAGCAGGGGAACTTATTAGGACTTGTCAAGTTTTGAATAAGCTATTATTAAGCCACACAGATCACAATAAGCACAATACTAATGATAAAAAACAGATATAGGCACAAGAAAACCAAATAAGCACACTTAATAAGCTAAAACAAGCAAATAAGCTATTTGACAAAACCTGAAATCCAAGCAGGCCAAATGGGCAACTTTTGGACCTATGTGGGGTCTACAGAAGTGACAGGGGGTTCAAAATGGAACTTGAACCTTAAAGATGACCAGGTCAGCTAGGAAATAAGCCAATAAGCTAGGCTTATGGCTTATTAATGAAGTCTAGGTGAGACTTGGAAGTTGGGTGTCAAACCTGATTACTCAGTGTACTTAGTCAATATGGTCAAACAAAAAGCTAGTTGCAGCCCTACCTAATAAGCTAGAAAGTTTGAATTAAGCCCTGATTTAGAAAGATAAGCAACTTGGCTTTCCAAAAAGCTAACAAGCAAGCCCTGGGGTCCACTATTAAGCTTTGTGCAAGCTTATGAAATAAGCTTTCAAACCTGTGCACATGGGAGGTTTTTGAGCAACTAGTCAACTTGGAGCTTATTTCCAGATAAGCAAATAAGTTCTAAAGTTGGATTTTTCTTTTGAAACAGATTAATAAGCTATCAAAGAACTTAAAACAACAAAACTCTTTTATTTCCAAGCTATAACAAACCCTAGAGATCACAAGGAAAATCTGTCCATTTAGACAGTTATAAAAACTTTGACTTTTGTGATTTCTTAAAACTTTGACTAAAATGAACTTTGATCCTTAATTACTAACTGATTATGTTATGTTAAGCTACAAGGAAGTTAAATTAAGCTAAGTAACCAAGTTGTGAGCTTATATGATGAAAATTAACAAGCTGAGTTCAACAAATCACAGATAAGGTGAGATCAAAGGCTAATTTGACTTTTAATCAAACAACCACTGAGTTTTATGACTTAGCTGAGATGTATGAGCCTAATGTAGCATGAAACAACCAAAGATAACAAGCAAATCAACCTAGCACATGCCTAACTCAGTAAATCCAAACAAGCCTTTAAAAGACAGAATTGATATTTTCTAAAACAACTTGATGATTTAAACCTTAAATATGTTTTCAAACTTTATACTATCATCAAATAAGACTTAATGAACATAAAACAACAACAACACAATTCTCAAACACAGAAATGATCCAAGTAGCATTTTGACTGTGAGATTTGATTTCTTAAGCAACTAAGTATTCCAACAAACAAGACCTCAATTTTAAGCTAGAATATGGTTAACTAACAACAAACAAGCATAGAAACACAGAAATTACTAAGTTTAAACAACAAAGATAGTGAAATGAAAAATTGAAAATGAGCTTACAAATGAGCAATCAAGCTGAATTCATGAAACCAAGAGCCAAGATCAATCCTATAGGTTCTCCACAGAACCTCTAACCCAAGGGCAATCCAAAATTCACCCTGCTCCTTGCTTTGATCATCTTCTTCATCAATTTTTTATTTTTTTACTTCTTTTTCTGATTTTTTATGTATTTTTTAGTTTAGTGACTACAACTGCTTTTATGATTTCTAAAAGCTTTCAATAGCTTTCTGAGGAGCTTAAATGAGCTTATTAGTCCATAACAACAACCATAAACACATATAAGTACATATGAGATTTTTGAATTAAAATTGCATAAACTGAATTTGAAATGAGAAACTTAAATTGAAACTGAAAATAGCTTTGATTTAACTCTGAGAATCTTGAAATTACAACTTAAAAGCTTAAGGATACAAAGGAAACTTGAAATTAGCTAATACGATTTTTGATAAACTAAATTACACTAGATAGATATCCACACTGCTTCCCCTTCTTTCTTTATAGACTTTTGAGACTCACACAAGTCCCCTGAATCTTTCCCACCTCTTTTGAGCCATTGGATCTCTGTCTTTCATCTTAACCGTTTAAACTTGCTTTTTGGCGCCAAATTGATACACGTGGATTTATGGCGGTTTGAGACTAATTAAAGAACTTTGGGGTGTTGTGGAGGTGGAGGGGACAAGGTTGATAGTATTTGAAGCAAGTTGGGGTGTATAGGTGGAAAACAGAGGTGTGATATGATTTGGGAGAGAAAAATGGTGAAGAAGCATTAAATGCCTCATGGGGTGGTATGATGGGGTGTGGGATGAGCTGGTGGATGTAGGCTAGGTGAGCTGGGGGTTAAGGTGGCACAAAACCACCTGGTATTGATGAAGCTGTGGTGGAGGTGAGGGATGTACAGTGTTGGCGGGTTTGAGAGGTCAAACGGGGTCAAACCCCCGTTTTTATTATTAAAGGGATTGGGCTGGTTGTGTTTTGGGCCTAGGAAAAAGGTAAGGGTGGGCTGGTATGGTTGTGTTTGGATTAGGCTTGTTTGGTTTTGGGTTTAATAATAAAAAGGGGTCCGGTTTGGTTTAGTGTTAATACAAGGACCAATATTGTAATTCAATCAAAGTTGAGGGACCCATATTGTGAACTTTCCAAAGTTGTTATAAGGACCAATATTACCAAGTATGAATAACCCAATAACCAAAGATGTAATTTTTCCATTTTAAATACCCAAGGACCTTTTCTACCAAATCTTCAAACTTCAGGGACCAAACACGTAATTTCTGAGTTTGTGAAGGGTTGAACCTGTAAATTCCCAATAAATACCACAAGGACCAATTATGCCATTAATGAATAGTACAAGGTTTATTTTTAATATTTTACCATTTTTTAAAACCTTAAGGACTAATTTTGACATTTTTCAAACTTGAAGGACTAAAGTTGTCATTTTGTAATTTTTAACTTTAAAGGACTAAATTTGACAACTTATGAATCCCTAAGGACCTTTGATGATATATTACATGTTTTGATTTACCAGGGACTAGATTTGCCAATTTTTCATAGTTCAGGGACTGAAACTGTAAATTATGTGAAATATGTTGTTTTTCAGTAGTTTTCAATCCTTTTGCATAAAAACACAATCCAGGGATATTTTATGTAATTTAAGACATTCGTGTGTGTTTTCAGATGTTTTTGCAGTCTAAATGTGACAGAAATGATGAGTATTTACACACTCATCAACGATCAATCCCCTGGATTTACCTATACTACACTACAACGATCAGGTACACTGCCCGGAGGATTGCAAAACTTCTTGAGATCCCTTGAGAAGTAAAACTCTTTGTGAGGTTGCAATATCTCGCATCATTAGGTCATTCATGTAATTAGGATTATTAAGGTATTGAATATGGTTTTCTTGCGCATATACTTAATGTGTCTTCTCATGTTTTGATTAGGGTTGCGTTAGAAAACATTGTATACAATCTAGACTTTTGATTAGTCTTCTTACTTTAGGATTATTTATGATCATCCTCACATGTTTACTTGTGAAACTATGTGATCCAATTTGAATATATGTTATGCTCACTTGAGTATGTGCTATGTTTATGCATGATTGATGATTAAGTTCTATGAATAACAATGTTCTGATGTTATGCTTTATACAACCCATATAATCAAGTATCCAAATGGTTACCTAACCCATCTAAGACTTCATACATGTGAGCCTTGTTTGTGTGTTGGCGTATTGTTTGTGTCTTATGTAGGTAGGTCACCGCAAAGGTGAGGCTCTTGACCCATGGATCCTAGCCTTAGAACAAGGGGGCAACGATCTAGGGGGAGCTAGGTTTAAGGGGGAGCATAGTCGGGTGAATTATTTTGAAGCTCCATTATATCCCACAGGCCCAAGTTTGAAACCTGGCTTGATTTGTAGACCCGCTTTTTTTATTTGCACTTATCAAATGTGCAAACATTTAGGGACAATGGCTCTCATCATATAAAGGGCAATTGCTCTCATCAAGTGAGCAAGCGTTTAGGGACAATGGCTCTCATCAAATAACGGACAATTGCTCTCATCAAGTGAGACTTTAGGGACAATGACTCTCATCATGTAAGGGGCAATTTCCCGCATAATGTTAGCATTTATGGACAACGGATCTGATCATGTACGTGACAATTTAGAGTCATCGACTCTCATCATATAAAGGGCAATTGCTCTCATCAAGTGAGCAAACGTATAGGGACAACGACTCTCATCAAAACGGATAATTGCTCTCATCAAGTGAACGTTTTAGGGACAACGACTCTTATCATGTAAGAGATAATTGCTCTCATAAAGTGAGCTTTTAAGGACAACGACTCTCATCTTGTAAGTGACAATTGCTCTTATCAGTGTGCAAGTATTTTAAGGACAATGGCTCTAATCATGTAAAACAAAAATGATTTCTAACCATACATTTAAAACAAGAGATAATTTTAAGAGGAAATAAATCTATTTTTGTAAGTGAAACTGAATGTATGGCTGTGATTTTTTTTACCATTCCTATTTTAATTTTTTTTTTCTCATTTAATTCTAATCGCTTGTAATGAACCAAAAGTGAAATTAAGAAACCAAGTAAATACTGTAATTTGGAATCATATGCAGAAATAGTTAATGTTATTTGGATATTTGAACTAGTTGCCAATCATATGATATTAAACATGCATCTACATTTACTATATAACATTTGTCAACCAAATGTTAATGTTCAACTACAGTAGCATTTGGTTGAGTTGGAAAACACCCTCTCGAAGTTTAGAAAACACAACAATGGTTGAGTTGAAAAATACACATGTATGATAATGCATGCAGCCAAAAAAGTTATGAAAAATATGGCTACAAATTTTGTTTATTTGATCCATACTTACACTTTGTGTAAACTTGGTTTCTGAGTTGCATATTGGTGCCATAGTCAGCAGTGTGTAAAAGGACTTTAAGGTTGCCGATCAAACAAGGTCCAAAAATGATGAAAATACCAGAATCCGCCTAAAAAATGCTAAAATTCTCGGAAAGAGGTATTGAATGCCTGAAACATGCACTAAAAACTCGAAAGTTGGCTCAGAATCTAGAATCTAGGAATTTAATTGGGATATTTCACGATATCATTTTCATGGGATTCGTAGGTATATCTTGGCTACTTGTGCAAACTCGTTTGAATGATTTTCCTTGAAGCAAACATAAATTGTTGATTTTCATGGGATTCGTAGGTATATTTCACTATCAAACATATTGCTATAAATATTATTGATTTAAGATCAAAGTTAAACGCTGATATAAGAAATAACATAGTCCATCATAGAGCACGATTGTGTTCCTAAGGTATAATAAACACAATACATAGTCCAAACTTGAATGAAAGACGACAACACCAAGTGACGCTTAACAACTTATTAGAAACATAAAAAGGTTCACTCAAACAGCCCTTGGTGGTTTAGCTATGTGGAGCATTGCGTAGAAGGCGACAAGAGTATCCTTTCCTGGGAATACACTCTTGATGGCTTTGTTCGAATGCATACACTTTGCCCATCTTGCTAATCCCGGGGTTCTGACTTCATCAAATACCTTGAAATTGTTGATTTCTTCAATAAATTCTGTTAACGGAATTAAAGATCCAAGAACAAGATCGAGGTAACATATATTATCTCCACCGAAATATGCCTTTCCATTGCTCATCTTCATATACACTTCTTCCAACAAATCGGATGCTTCGTAGAATTGTTTCTTAACTGCTTCTTTTCCCTCCTTTCCTGGTGTTTGCCTCAACTCTTCGTACAAAGGGCATAACTACAAAATATCCATATCGGTAAAAAAATTTATATGTTCGAAACAAAAAATAAAGTTTTTCTCCAAAAGGTGAAGAACGGTGGGAAAAATAAAGTTTTTCTACCATGTTATGTCACTCTCTATCGGTAAATTTTTTTATACGTTCAAACAAAAAGTAGAGTTTATCTACCATGTTATGTGGTTCTCTTTTGCTAAGGACGAAAAATTATCTGGACAACATTTGTACGACCGAAGTGATCACTGATGATGACTTATAATATAGGGCAAATGATATTAAAAGGTAATATACTTGCCACAAATTCATCGAATGGGTAGTAAACTATTTTTTTTTTATTTTGAGGGTAATTTTCTTTCAAATTCATTATCTTTAGGGTATTTTGCAAAATTTTTGGACAATTTTGCCGTTCGGGAAAAAAAAATTTGTATTAGCTATGAGGGGCAAAATTGTCCAAAATTTTTACAAAATACCCTAAAAATGATGATTTTGAAAGAAAATTGCCCTCAAAATAAAAAAAAAAAAAAAAAAAAAAAATAGTTCAATACCCATTCGATGAAATTGTGACAAGTATATTACCTTTTTTTATTATTTGCCCTATAATATATCCATAATAAATACATAGCTTTGCATTATACCAAATAATTTATACGGCGAAAAGTCTTTCCAGAAGTCATGCAAAATTTCACGTTTTTTACATTTCCACTTTTCATCATAGAAAAGACATCATATCGTATTTGATGTTGCCAGCATAATTGTATAAGAGAAAATAAGAAGAAAGGTTTGATTGCTTTAGCGAATATAACAAAAATCTTCCCGCCCCTTAATAATATACTACTTGCATAAATGGTTCATGATTGTCTCGTCACCTTCAACCTTTTTGGTGACAAAAAACGACATTATATGCATTTGTAATGAACCAAAACTGAAATTAAGAAACCAGATATGACAGTAAATGGTGTAATTTGGAATCATTTGCAGAAATAGTTGATGTTATTGGATATTTGAACTAGTTACTAATCATATGATATTAAACATCACGCATCTAAATTCTCAACAAATTGTTTTTTTAAGCTAAACGTCCATATATTTTAAAGGTTTTGTTTACCATAGGCTTAAAGTTAGGTTAACGTTACCATATAGAAATATTTTAATACCTTTCAAAATCAATATATGATATCTAACTAGAACACGTATCCGAATTCTCAAAATACATGTTTCTGGCAAAAATATAGTATAAAATACCGTAAACTAAAATTACTATATCAATATGAAGATACTTTTTTTTTAACTTACCACGTTATCAATATAGTTGGCCCAAAACCGGTTGTCAGCTCGAGCTAAAGGGCACTTAGGGAGAATTTGGTGGACATCGTGATAAATTTCGTCCAGGTACTCGAGTATGATGCGAGATTCGGGCATAGGTGGACTGTTTGCATGAACAAGGACCGGGACTTTTTTATAAATCGGGTTCGATTTTAGTAAGAGCTCACCTTTGCAAGCTAGATTTTCTTCAATGAACTCATACTCGATGGACTTGAGATTAAGTACGAACCGAACCCGGGCCACGTATGGACTTGCCTTGATCCCAAGAAGCTTAATATCACAGGTTTTTGCCATTGAAAGAGATGATGTGTACTTGGAGAATGAAGCTGGTCTATTTATACACTAAATAGTTACATGCATGTGCCCCTGATTAATCAGAGTTACAAAAAACTCCCCCCAAATGTGGCAGTGAATCAAATCTTGACTTTATTGAAACTGCGAATGACACATAAAAAATGTGACACTTTTTAACCAAACTAAGCAGTCTTACTGGCCTTTGCTTTGGCAAAATACACGCAAATTATTATTCTTTTTGTTTGAACCATGAAATTAATTTGTTTTGAATAATCTTAATTAACTAAATCAGGATGTATTAACCTGAAAGTTGATTAGTGTTATAAAATGATATTAATCCTATTATCTACTCGTTCCATTTTAAAATTATTGCCCACCTACAAAAATCACATAGTTTAAAAACAAATACAGTTAATTCTCCTGAAGCTGTGCGACTTCTGAATCGGGTTCAGAAAGTCGTTAATAGCATTTCTTCGTCCCTTAAGGTTTCAAACTTTGTTTTTAGTAGAATAGGGTTCGCTATTCAAAAAGGGGTAGCGGCGCAACTTTTTGCCCGGCTACCTGCCATTGTATTGTAATGTCATATTTCGAAGGGTAAATATAATACGTTAAGTCATTACATACTGCTTTTTCTTTTTTACTTTTTGTAGAATGACATTTGTCTTTAACTAATTAATTAATAATATCTTTTAATTTTGTAATAACAATCTTAAGTGAGGGTACTATGTTAAACTCGATCAAAATTTTCTTTCTATTTTTAGTAATGAACGATTAATTTAAAACACCTCGAAAAATAAATATGAATAATAAATTTAGAAAGAAGCGAGTAACATATCAATGGATTAGGTCCATACGCAGTGACGGAACTTGAACGCTTTTTGTGAAAAGGCCAAACTTATAAAGTATGTATTTTAGAAGGAACGATATAGAGTACGTTGAAAAATTTCTTTTAAACGCGACTAAAGCTAAAAATAAAAAGAAATTAAATGTATACAAGGTGAGAAATTTTAGGACCCGACTCGGTCCTTCTAACTTACGTCCATGTCCATACGTTATCTCATGGCATGTGCAGAGGTACAATATTGACTAACGTCAATTTTATTTCTTACTAAGTATTTGATGTCCATTTTTAGCCCCGCTATCATTTCCTTACATCAGAATGTTATCTGCTTGAACGTGGCCATTCACATTCAAACATCGATAATTCGTAATAATTAGCCAGATATTTAAGCTAACCAATTTTTTTAGATATGAATGCCTTGTAATTGTAAAATCATTAGAGAATGTATTAGTAAAAACTTGCCAAAAAAGTACAAATTTTGCATGACTAACGGAAAGAAGATCAAACTCCATATTTACACTAAAACATTAACAATATAAATCATATTTGTGTCCATTACACATCTTAGACAAAATACCTTGCACACAAGTGAATGATGCATTCACAACGAGCTTTAAATTTATAAACAAGAAATATCGGTTAACTAGGAACATATTCGGGCAAGTATACCCTTATCATGTGTAGTTAGAGAATGGTAAGTCAAGGTTGTCCCAAAAGATTTGAGTGTTTTCGAGATGAAGAATATAGTGTATATGCAAAAAGTATACTGCTTGTCACGGTCTAAAATAGTATCAAACTTCTAATAAAGCAAAGCATATAAATATCAAATAACACAAGAATGATAATGATGCAAATTCAATAAGATAAAACTACACTTGTTTGGATTAGTTTAGGATATTCAGATTGCTTAATATGAGAATGGTTTTAACATATCGATTACAAGTATTAGAATATGATGGTGACAAATTCTAATTTATGATTTTAAAGTATATAACAATTGTGAAAGATCATAAAATAATGAAATCAAGCATAAAGCACAATCAACCAATTCATGACTAATTTTATATGACAAGTTCGATTCGCGATAGTTTCACAAATTTTTCAACAATTACAAACAAGTTTCTTGTTTAATCAAATCACTAAGGAAATGGTCAATACAATAGGTTATCATTCATAGACAAAAGACTACAACCAATTAAATGATAATCATCCTTTCGAACCATGAAGCTATCGCCAATTGATCAAATTTGATAAACAATGTCACGTGAAACTTAAGCACAATTTGGATCACAAACTAGCTTGAAATTGGTCAAAACCAAATAATGAAAATTAAACAATTCTCATCATCCAAACAAGTGTAGAATAGACTACTCCATATATTGTATTCAACAAAATCAAATGTCTCAAACAAATATGGTAGTCATATTCATCTTGAAATACAAAAGTAAATTACCAAAAGTAGAATTACAAAATGTAATGGTAAGGATTTAGAGCAATCCTTGAGCCTCCAATCAACTACAAGCTTCTAACCAATCGAAAAATTATGTCCAAACACTTTTTCAATTGTGGTTGAATGATCTTCTGAAATTGGAAGAATATTTGAGGTCTTTTGGGAGTGAAAGATGGTAGAAATCAATCCTTGTGGTGTAAGGGTGATTTTCTATATGTATTGTTATCTCAAAAACTCTTGCAAGAGGGTTGTATATATGATTGTGGGTGAGATGAAATGAACCTTGTGCTCTAAGTGTTATAAAAGAGACATGAAAATGAGTAAGGGAGGTAATATGATCGGAATTTGGAGTAATTACACTTAAAAATCCACTTTAATGCAATTTTCTAGCTCAGCATACTCCTAGCCGCTTGGTTGAGATCTCAAATGTGTGCTGCTGGTGTCAAACGGATGGTTGGGAAAATTTTGTATGTGCTCACTCTAAACCTTGGGTTGGCGACGAAACATGTGTGCTAACTCTGAACCTCCGGATGATGACAAATTATGTGTGCCATACTTCAACCTTGGGTTGGTGATGTGTGCTACTTTTGTGCATCTATTTCTTTTCTTAATATGTTTCATTCGTTGCGCAATCGTGACTCCTTCTTTCTTCTAATCAACTCTTGATCCATTCTTCATGCTCGAAAACAATTATCACTTGAGTCTTTATCTTTAATGGTCTTCCCAAGGTCTTTTCTATGGACGGAATCTACTTTTATGCATATACTCTTGATTTGTTGACTTTTCTTCGTCTTTTTCTCTATTTCCCTTGATTTAGTTGTTAATACATCTTTATACCTTTTAAGCATAAAATGTTTATAGATACAACCAAATAATATGCAAAAACATACGAATAACGCGACTAAAATATGTACAAAATGAGCGTTATCAGTGACGCATGACGCAAAATCGAATTTTGAAACTCTAATACAATGGTTGATAAACGAGAGTGAAATCTACATTAAATAAGACACTAACAAAAGAATAACTCTTAAAACACGTATTTTATTAACAAAAAGAGTAATACACGATGAAACAAGTCTCTATTTCTAAGTTATGAAGGCTTGGAAAAAAAAACCTAGTAAATTAAAAAAAAAAAAAAAAAAGGAACACGGCCTAAACAACACTTTCCTAAATAACAAATAAACATAAAATCGAGATTTTACACCGAAAAACCCCAAAGGCGGTGCATCACAGGATGATGCGGCGCATTTGCCAAACAGGTCACCACATTCCCATTTTATACCCCAGATGCGGGCCATCAGGGCTTGTTGCGGCGCATTTGACCATTTTCTGACTCAAATTGTTTCGTTTTTCCTCTTGTAAACTCTTGTAGGCTCGGTCTCGATTCTTATCCTCAACATTCCCCGTCATTTGAAAAGAGCTCGCCCAAAAAAATTCTCACTACCTTTACTCAATGGGCAAATGAACAATGTCTAGCAACCCGTCTTCAAATTTTGTGGTCATGCAAAATTAAGTAAAATAACTATGTCTTGTCCATACTACTTAAACACATAAAACTTCTTCCTTCTTTTATGAATTGCATTCACAGCATGTTGTCAGGGTCTTCCTAGCAAAACATGACTAGCTTCGAAGTCCACTACATCACAAGACATCACACCATGATAGGTATTTTTAAAAGCAATTGGAATTTTGAAAACTTCATTCACCTTCACCTCCGTACCTTTATTTATCTAAACTAACTTATATGGATTTAGATGTTGTTCGATTGGTAACTTTAAGGCCTTCAATAACATTGTGTTCTCAAGTTGAGTAATAGGAGGTAAAGTAAATGAAAGTGATGTTTGTTGTGTTCTCGAGTTTTAGTTAGGAAGTAAAGTGAAAGTAAAGTTGTGAAAGTAATAGGATTTTGTATTAAAAACTTTTACCCCACTTTTTAGGTGAAAGACAACTTTACATCATTTTCATTTCTTTACTCCATCTTAATTTACTTTACTTTCACTTTCTTCTTATTTTATTCTTGAGAACATAGTGTAAGTCTTTGGATACTAAATTCTCACAACTTCCTACATCAATGATTAAAGAGCATACATTCTATTTGTCACACCCCCAATTTACCTGACTTGCAGCGGAATGGAATGCCTGGGCGTGTAACTGTCATAGCACCATAACAAGGAAATATTGAACGACCTAAAGTGTCGTTTGGAAAATACATATCGTTTGATTTATTTAAAAGCATCCAGTGCTACAAAACATAGGTCCCCAAAGGTTGAAACGTTTACAGAAAACAAGTTCAGGAAATGTCAAACGATAATTTACACAAGTGCATGAAAATCCAAAATGTAGTGCATCATCCCTGGCACACCCTAATGTGACTCCATGCATGTAATATGATGATGCCTTAGTTACCTGAAAATACATTGCGAAAACGGTCAACACGAATGTTGGTGAATAATCATAGGTTTATGAAATGTAATGTTTGTACGGCCACCACAAGTATAAATGCATGACAAAAGTCACGTAAAATAGTACAATAGACCTTAAGCTCATGACACCGAAGCTATGACTGATGAAATTCTATGCCCCTCCCGAATGTTCTGCCAAACACTCAAATGTAAAAGACATGACATGCATCCGCTTACTGTTGGTAATCACTACCACGGATGGAGGCGTCACCCTCGATAGATCTATCCACTCACTCTCGCTTAGCGGTAAATTAACGGTTCATGATGTTACAGGGGACTTATCACATGGCAGACAAGCTACTTAAGCTATGTACATAGGTTTTGATACTTGGGCTCGTACTAAAATGGTGCAATGTATTCTCCCCCGTGGGATTTGAAAACAATAAAAATGTATACGGGGCTATGAATACTCACCTCAACTGATGATACTGATGATAATATGAAGTGAACAACAATGCACGGTTAGCTGCCGCAGCCTAAATATGAATGATGAACGATCTCATTTAGATCACCAAATGATGTTATGAATGTCCATGCTCATGTTCCTATACCACTCTACTCTTTGGAAAAACACTTGTGTTATCAAAAATATATAATCCAAGAATTTGGAAAAAATATTGCTATTAGAAAATATAATAAGCTAGTTGTAATATATATATATACTTATATATATATATATATATATATATATATATATATATATATATATATATATATATATATATATATATATATATATATATATATCGTATGTTTCCATGCTAGTGTTGAAATACTCGGGTTGTAATCCTTGAAATATCGCCTTGAAATGATGAAAATATACTTGTAATAACTAATACTTCATTAGTTATAAGATTTGGTACTTAATATTATGTCTAGCTTATAAAAGTACTTCGTAGTTTTTGTGCCAATTTTTATTAAAAGCTGTCAAATAAAAATGGGTTTAGCCGATATTCAAACGTGAATATCTTTGTCGTTATATGTCCGTTTTACTTGTTCTTTATATCCACGGTTACGTCTTAGTATGTAGTAATATATTTTGGAAAGCTCGGCTCCTCTGGGTTACGTCTAAAGTCTCTTTTTGTCCAATGAAAAACGTCCAACAGCAAACATTTTTCAGAAAAATACTTTTCGTCAACAATCTTGCAAAAATCATAACTTCTTCGTTATAAACTCTTTTTAATCCGTTCTTTCGCCTACGGATTCGTTTTTGAAAGTATTTTCTAAAAATTTTGCCAAAGTTCCCTTGGTGTTTACTTATTTTCCAGGTTTTCACAAAATGGGACAGCATGTCTAAAACATGCTCCAAATCAAGTTTTCAAGGTTTATAACTAATTTCTAACATCACCAAACCTCTTGTAATCACCACATAGCTAATCTAATCCTACCATACACCTTCTTAGGGTGCCATGGGCTCCTAACCAAGTTATTATAGCAAGGGGATTCATAAATAAAAAGTTAGGGTTTGTATGTTCCATTTTTGACAAAATAAATGGTGGTATAGCTAGTTGTACATGGTTTTTAGCATGGAACTCATGCAATACAAGTAAATATAAGATGATTCATGTAAAAATAAAGTTGATAACTTACTTGATAAAATGAGATGATTAGATGATGATTATGCTTGTTGTTCTTGTATTTTTGTTGCTTGTATCTTAACTAGAATCATAAAAGGAGTAAGATTGTAGCTTTAAGTTATGAAAAATAATTAGTTGATCAAGATGATCTTGGTACCTTGTTGTTGTCGTGGAAATGAGAAGAGAAAGAAGAGAGAATGAAGCTTTTTGATCCAAAATTTCCAAGTGAAAATGTATTAGTTGTTTTTAGGATATTTACTTGTAATTTTTAATATATAAAAAGATACATTAATGCATAAGGTTAAGAAATAAAACTTGTGGTATTAGGGGTGGTCTTGGGCCGGTTTTCAAAGGGTGAAGGGGGGGGGGGGGGGGGTAGGGTGCTTTTGATTTAATTAGGATTTGAATGAAGGTTTATGTGTATATTTGTGTTTTTAGTTACAATCGGGTACCGGGTTTAATAGAAATAAATGTTCACGAAGTTATCCGGGATGAAATAAAGTTATAATAATGATAAAAATATATTAAAAATATGTTGGGTACATTTACTGAGTGATCGGGTGATTATTGTTTAGTTTTCACGAAAACCGTCGTTATATTCATAAGCGTACGTTATAAATAAAATAAATTTCCAAAATACTGGGTAACTGAATGTTATAACTTTTATGATGTTAAAATGGATATAAAAATATGTCGGGACCATTGTGGGAATATTTAGATATATTCGTCGTGTATAAACCGGGTGTTAACGTTTACTATAAATACTTATACGTAAAAACGTTAAATGTATCAAATATATATAAATTTGAAAATCCTGAGAGTGGTATAACATGAAAATGCTGTTATGATGATATGCAGACTATCCCCAGTCCGTATGCAGTGTTAAGGACACTAATGAAATGAATTCGCACCTAAACCAATCCGGTTACGCGAATTTGAATACCCGTAAACTAAATTTACGATGAAATGAGTAATGCAAGTGAATGATGAAATATTTTCCGGAAATGAATAGTGTTCAGTGAATAGTAAATTTCCCAAATGGTTCTCAGAATATCAAACTGACCTCGAAAATGATGAATAGTAAAACGATGAATAGTGTTTTGATGAATAGTGATTTATGAATAGTAAAAAGTCGAAGTTTGGGAAAATGACCTGAAATGGTAAATAACCTGAAATGGTGAGTTGTGACACTATTCAACCAAGCACTTAGTTTCAAATATCTTGTTTCGTTGTGAAGATTGTTCCATCCTAGTTGAACATAATGTACGTTGCACCATCAAATTCACAATCCCGCCCTCAACTTGAGCAATCTCATCAATATGTTCTAATTCATCACGAAAATCAATTTTTTGAAAACTTTTAAAGATTGCAATTTTTCAAAAACTTTTCTGCTACAGTACCTTTCTAATGATTCCTAAAAACATCTTCTTTTGTGAATCTTTTTGGGGTTTTCTTAGATAAATAGCTAGGTAACTACTAAGACTAGTCGAAAGTTACCTTTAACTAATCTAACCACTAGTTCTAAGATTTAAGACTTAGATAGCTTTTTCAAAAACATGCGTTGTACTATCTTTTTGAAAACTTCCAATTTGAAACTAACAAACCTATAAATCTAACCAATAACTATCATGTGGCTCTTATGCCAATTATAGGCTCCCTTTATAATCAACAAACTACACATAAACATGGTGACTTGATGGTGTTCATGGTGGTGGTGGTGGTGATGATGAGAGTGGCGGTGATGGATGGATGAAAGAGAGAGAGATGGAAGGAGTCTTTGTATTATCACACACTAGAAACACATACAAGCACACAAACAAGTGAGACTTATTTGCTTACATATACCCTCAACCGCCTTATAGGCTTGGGATGGGCTTTGTTTCCTTTGAGCTTGACTATATAAGACTTAACCTATTTGGACTAAACTAGTAGCAAATTAGATTACTTCCTATAGCCCATTACTAGACTCTTACATACTACATATAAACGTTACATAGTTCCAAAAGAATGACCATCACTTCTTTTACTTTCTACTAAAAGTAATGCTAACAATCTCCCCTAAAGGATGACATTCTGAAGTCATTCCTTAGTTGTCCTGGATGAGTTATTGTGAATTGGTCTTCTTTACTCTTGCTGTTTGAACTTTTAACGTTGATAGGGTAAAATCAGATTTTAAATTTTATTCCTATTAAAACAATTTTTTATATATATTCAAAAATAATTTCTCTAATTAATTTTATAAAAATATTTTGTCATATTTTTAAAAATATAAAGTGTATGATAAAAATATTTATTTGATCATCTATCAAGTTTAATGTTCATTTTTCATACATTTAATGATTTTATGTCAGAATAGAAATTTACAAATAATAACTTGTTTTTGACGTATAATGTTTTTACATTTTGTTATTATTAAAATGTAGAGAAACCAAAAAATTTAAATAACATTTTAGACATTATTTGTACTAACACTTTCCCACATGTTGATTGGATATTTGTCTTGCCTCCTATGGTTGTCTTTCTTGTTTTGCTACCAGGGTCCGGATACTTCACATAATTTGTAAGCTACGATCTTGGCTTGTTCTTCTTTCAGAACATCCATAAAGTCAAAGAACTTATCCACCTCATACTACCAATCCAATATAGCTTCAAGGTCAAGATTCCCCAGAAAATTAAGGATCTCAACCTCAACACAGTACCCTTGTCGATCTTCATAGCCATGTCGACCTTCATTCCTCCTATTCATAGCCCTAAGACCCATAAACCTTCCTCTTGGTCTTCCATCAAGAACTCCATAACCTCCTACCTCATCTGAATATCTGAATCACAAGTCCCTAGTTTTTATTAGGAGATTGATTACGTACATGGTTATCACAGAATCCATTGTTGTTAGGAAGAAATCTACGATCACCATCATGGTTACCCACGCGATTTGTGTGATTGTCATCAGCCACGATCGTGGATTGTAATTCATCAAGCGTAGTGGAAATACTCGTGGATTTGGATATGAGATCGTTAGCATGACTTTTTGGATCTTTAACACCATCAGTGAATAAACGAGGGTGAACCAATCAGTGAATAAAACCCTAACAAGAGTGTAAGTCTAAAACACATATTTTATTAATAAACCAGGAATAATAAACAATAGAAATATGGTTTTTCTAACATGTGCCCTTAGGAACATGATAAGAAGTGGGTCGATATGTCCATTTACACAAGGATCCACCAAAAGGACACAAAAATATCTTTTTTTTAATTTGAAAAATAACAAGAATCCACAAAAAATGATACAATGGCCCACTCTTATCATGTGTCTAATGACACAAGTTAGAAAATCCCATAGAAATAAGCCCTATATTTATAAGTATAGAAGGTTTTGAGGAAAAGAAACCTAATAAAATTAAAAATATGACCCAAACACATCATTGCACTTTCGTAAATAGAAAAACATAAAGCCTAGCATTTGAAGTGAAACACCCCAAATGCCCCAAGTGCTTCACATCAAAGGATGATGCACCGCATTTGCCACACAGATTGTCGCCTACTCGCCTTCCCATTGTAAGCCCCAGATGAGGAGCGCCCCACATATGGTTTTGATGCGACGCATCTAGCCCCTTTTTGACCGAGCTTGTTTCATTCTTCTTCTTGTAAACTCCCATAGGCTTTGCCAGCTCCAACAATATGAAAATAAATATGAAGAGTGAAAACCTAAATTTTCTAAGCTAAATTTGTTTTGTCTTTTGTCGATATGTGCAATACTTTCATGATAATGATTGATAATACAAAGGTTTTATATTAGTCCTTTGAATTTCAAGAGACTTGATTCATCATTATCTTACGGTATTGTCTAACAAGTGCAAACAAGGCATCAATTAAGGTGCAATAATTTATCTCGAACTTTCTTTTTAATTTAAAAAATGCATTAATAAATATCAATTAATCTTCGTAATTAATAAATTTAAAGTTTCCTTGTATGCTCGTCTAAACTAGTGTCTTAAGGGCACTACTTTAGACAAACATGATTAGAGTAGTATATTTTATTGTGATTTTATTCAGAATGAATTGAAAGTGAGATTCTCGTTACATAATTCTCACAGAAATAATCATTAGACAAAGAAATTCAACTCAAAACCTCTTTGGATCTTCATAAATGTTTCATGTTGATCAGTTCCTATTTCCTACTGTTAAACAATAAAATATCAGTATTTGCAAACGAGAATGACCGAGAACATGGTAGCGAGAAAATTTAATCAAATATATTACCACATATAAGGATGAAACTGGCCACTTGATGCGTGGGAATTGCACCAGGCTTTACCTCTCAAGGGATCTCGAGAAGCTTACAACCCCTACCAGGCAGTGTACCTGATCGTTGTAGTATAGTATAGTGACAAGTACCGGGGGATTGATCGTTCAGCTAGGAATAGTGTCGCTAGGATTAGAAAACCTAAATACTAGTTCTAAAGGTGAAGGAAGATTATTTTTGTATTTTTATATTTTTTAGAAAGCAATTTAAAATCTCGGGTTTTGAAGGATTTGGGCGGAATTAGTTGCTAATCAACTAACCCAATACTAAGATGCAATCAAAATAAAATACTAAAAATGAAAATAAACTAAATTATACTAAAGTTGTGAGCAGTAATTGGAGAAAATGTGTTTACTTAGATTTCACTACTCCCTAGATATCTTTTACATGTTAATTACTTGTTATAATTGCATGGATGACGGATCGTATTCCTTAATACCATTCATGGGGTGGCACACTTAACTCCCCAATTCTATGAGCTCTTATCTCCTCCTACACCATTCCCAGCACAACTATAGGGATTGTCAACAGTGGCTCATGCATTAAATACAACCAATAAAGACCTAGTGCGCGTCGGTTCATGTTTCTTAAGACATTCAAGCATGTTACCAATTGGAGATCTGCCAGTTTTCTTAAGCCTAACATATAAATCATTCATCCAAGACAAGAATAAACAAGTAATCAACACATAATCAACATCTAGGTTTCATTAGATCTAAGCAAACACAAGATAGATCTAGCCTAGCATGATGGAATTAAGACAAGAACAAGATATAGACAACCAACACATAGACATATTGATTGAATTAAAAGAACACTTATCTTAATTAAACATGCAAGGTATCAAGGGGTTGGAACCCTTGAAAAACCTGTAAAGTTACACCAAAATCGTACTTAGGGTTTCTCCCCAAAACTTCTCTCTTTAAATGTGAAAAATTAGAAAACTATATATAGGAAAAGGGATCTGACGGCGTCAAGACCAATTAGGTGATGCCATCACCTCGCCGCCAAAACTAATCTCAGACTGCCTTGATCTACATTTGACGCCGTCAAGTATTAATCATTTCCAGGCCGTCATGACTTTTACTCTTGACGCCCTACCTTCATGACGCCGTCAAATCTCTACTGGACCGTCATGGAATTTTGCTCTTGACGCCGTCAGGGAGTTGCTCTTGACGCCGTCACCTACTGTTCCCAGCATGGAAAATTAAGACTTTGGCGTTTTCTTCACTTTTATGCTCCAAAAACGTCCGAATTGCTTCCTTTTCCAGATTTCACTCCCAAAGTACCTAAAATCACAAAAGGAATGATTTAGGGCAATATTTGATCAAATAAATTCGAATTCGGGCTTAAATGACCCCCTAAAAACGGATCATTTTTCGCCTTATCATATACCCTTACACTTGAGATTTGCTTGTCCTCAAGCAAATGCGCTTTTATTCTACTCAAAAGACAAGTTAGGGGTCATTTAACACTAATATAAAAGTAATTACAACAAATAATCGTTCCACTAAAGACCAATAGACAAGCCCGGAGGTCATACACAAGCACCTCACAAATAGTGTTTAGATACTCACATCTCTCGGGTGTAATAAAGTGTAAATTACAATATAGAAACGGAAGATATCTCTCACTACCTGTCATAGCAAAATAGATTACCATAGGCTTGGGAAAGGATCAAACCTCCACCACATGGCGTAAGCACCTAGAATAAACTAACAAAGAGGTCTTTTAAAGGGTTGTAACGTTAGGTGTAGGGATATGAAATACACGGTTTTGTTGGATAAAGGAAGTTTTACTGGTGGCGAGTTAACAATCTTGGTTGATTACATGTACAATATGGCGTTGCTAAGCCAAGACTAGACTCGACTTAAGCTAATAAATGAAAAATAACAAAAACACAAAATGAACATAGAATGAAATGGGATGGTTGTCCGTATGTTTTTTCTCTTTTTCTTTTTCTATTTATTTTTTTATTATTATTTTTTTTTCTTTTCTTTTTCTTGATTTTTCGATTTTTTTTTTTTTTTTTTTTTTTTTTTTTTTTTTTTTTTACATACACTCTTACCCTACCATCCAAAATAATACATCATAGGGAATGAGAATTCCCCTTACACTTGAATCTTTACATACTTTACAATTAACTAAACTAATGACTCGAATTAAGAAAATCAAAACACTTGGAGCACTTTTAAGATTAACGTACATATGGGGGTAATAAATGATGTTCTTCCCCATTACTCCATAAAATAAGTACTTACCCATGAGTCTCAATCGTCCCAAAACAATATGTACAAGGATATGACTCGACTTAGCAACCATGTAATCAATTAGAAAGTTAACTTAGGGTTTAACAAATAACAATAATGCACTAAAAATGAGCGCATACACGGAAGGCTAAGGCGATTTGGGTGTACATTTAAGTGGGGTGTAACAAATTCTTCCTTTAAGTAAGATGCTTAAAGTTAGAAACGAAAAGATAGGCTCGGAGGGGTGTACTAGGGGTTTCGTGTACTAAAAATGAGTACAACGCTAAGGGTGTGGGAAAAATTAGTTGACTTAACTAGCCAAGTAATATGACTTAAATGGTCAAGTAATTATGATACGGGTTTAACGCAAGGGTAATCCTAATGCCTCTTATCATGTAGTAAATCCTACCACACGAATGTAGTCTCACTAGCGGTCTCGGGATGCATCACTAACGCAAGTTCTAGAATCTAAATGCTACCGGTACACTCATAAGCACTAATAGTAAATGCTTTTCCTATCAAATCTAAAGGCGAACCTCACATTTTTGGGTGGAAAATTTTTCTTAATATACGGTTATGTGCTAGTCATACAATCTCCTATCCATGAGACGCTTGCTATGGCTAAAGTTTCACTCCTAAATGTTGTAAAAAATTTTAAATTTGGCGCTAAAATTGCACTAACAAGTATTTCTCATAGTTTTATTACACATCTACCATCAAACAAAACAAACTCAAGCGAAAGTGCATATGTAAGGTATCATCTTTTTACCCTCCCCTTACATTTAAGATGAACATTGTCCCCAATGTTCAAGTAAAGAATGTAAAAGTGAAATAAGTAAAAAGAATGAAATCAAATACTCCCCTGATTCGCTCGGTATGGATAATTAGGTGGCCAGGTTAAATCTTCCTCCAAGAAAATGAACAATCAAAGCTTCCCTTCCAGAATATAAATCATCTTCTTGTCATACATAACCTGTAAAACCTGAGAAAATAGACAAGACAACCTCACGTAAAATCGGCGGCATCCTATATAAGTTACTAAATCCTAGAAAACAAGATAAGATATAATGCTTGTGGAATGAAGTTTGCAGATCTCCTGGAGATTATAAAACTTAATAATTCACAAAAACCATAAGACTCCGTTAGAAAAACAAAACCGGTAAAATTTCCAGATTTTTACACCTGACGCCGTCAAGAGTAAACTCCTGACGCCGTCAGAATTGACCTGCAGAAATTCTTATGTTAAGTTTCCGGAAAATTTCTGGAAAAACTTGGTCCTACTTCCTGGAAAATCCTGCAAAACTTCATTATGACTCAATACAAGCATTTGAATCTAACAAATACGAATATACATGTTCATTTAATATTGTGGAGAATCATGATCGGTTTGTTTCTTAAAAACATATTTGGGGTTTCCCCTTACACTTATCTTTTGCAAAAATACTTTTAGGTGGAGTTAAGACTAGGCCAAAACAACAAAGTAAAGTATTTTCACTTTTTAATTGAGAAACATGATCTACCAACAATAAAAATAAAACATGCATACGGAAGCAAATAACAAACAAACAAATAAAATCACACAAAACATGGGTTGCCTCCCAAGAAGCGCTTTTCTTTATTTACGAGTCTTGTAGCTAGACTCAAGGTCATGGGTTACTACGTGATCTCATCATTGGTTCCACTCTCTAGGTCGTCTTCTAAACCAGTATCGCTTTCATAGTGCAAATACTTCGGGTCTTCGAACTCGAAAACATCTTGTCGATATTTAGAACCAAGCTTACTAACATTCTTAAAGAATCCACATGATAAATCAGAAATGTTTATACACCCTCTCCTAACATCTTCATCACACAAAATAAGTTGGGAACTTATCTTATCAAGCCCGTCACAATCGATTTCCTTAAGGTCTTTTCTCTTGTATGGCGTTTGGTATGAAATCCACCTAATCCCATCAGTGAAGGTCATGATTCCGTTCAAGTCATCCACTATCAAATTAGTGATTTCACAAAAGGGTGCTCCAAAAACGACTTGTGATAACCTAGGGTCGACATAGTCTTCTATGTTATCCGCAATCGTGAATTCCATAGTTAATGCCATATTTCCTACGAACACCTGGATTTCATGATCCTTACCAACCACTTTCTCTCCCTTGTAAATCATCCCCCTTGTGCAGATATTGTTATAATGGAACAATGACATAAAATTCTTTGGCAGGAATACATTAATGTAGATGTTATCAAAGTACTTATGACCGATCATGCAGGGGATTTTGAGATTATTCGGATCACGCTGTCTTATCTTCCCCGACTCTCCATCCTTTGACCCATATAGATTCCCCTCAAGGGAAGGACGATACTCGTACACCTCCTCATTATCCCTATGAAAAATTACCTTCCTAACACCATTGGTGAGTAATACACTACCATCTTTCTCATCAAGGATTGCTCCCGATTCATTGATAAATGGTGTCCCAAGGACAAGGTTGGTTAACGTTTGATTGGTGAGAGGGTCCACGTCATCAACCAAGGTGAGGTCAGTATTGTAAACAAGCTCTCCAATCCTAATTGATAAATTTTCTATTACTCTCTCGCACGCAATGCGTTCTGGGAAGGTTTCGTGGTATAGGGAAAGGGGGATTATGTTGACTGGGAAGCTAGGATCTATATGACTATCGGTTAAGAGCTTTTCCTTAATGGCACAGGGGATCTTGAAAACTTTAGGGTTACTTTCCTTAGTCTTATCGCTACTCCCACTAATAACATCCTCCATTTTTCTCTCGGGTTCTTCTATAATAGATTTACCCAAAATGGTTGGATTTCTCTCATGCTCTTCCGATTTCTCTTTCCCTTCATCCGGTTTGCCGGATTCTTGCGCGGTGTATTGCTCGGGTGAGTTGGTAGGTTTTCCGGCCGAATCATGGTCTACCCTTGAGGTCTCATCTTTAGCTGTCCGACTGAATTTGTTAGTTTGTTGTTGGGTTGGGTTGGGTGTTGAAGCAGATATCGTGGTGATGGTGTTTACGAAGTGGATTGGTCCTAGGGGGTTGACAGGTTCTTTTCCTTTAGGAGATAGATGTTTGAATAACTTGCTAGGACTTTTTATTTTCACAGGGGAGGTTGGTGGACTCATGACGGTAGCAGATTTAACCTCATCAACGTGAATGGGCTTATTATCAACATGCTCTTTGATAGCAGTTAACAGATTACAAATCTTGTTGTTCACATCAGCCTGCTGTTGTCTAAATTTGGCCTCGAGCGTAGCGAGCTGTAATTCTTGTGATAGAATGAATTTTTTTAAAGTATCTTCACAGCTTTGCCTAGGAATGCCTTGTGATGGAAAATGCTCGGACCAAGTGAGTGGTGAGGAGTCATTGAAGGATACGCTTCGCGTTTGGTACCCTCTGAAATTAGGTTTATCCTTCCATGCCTCATAGGCCTCGCCAGAAGTTCGAGGACCCTGACCTACGTGTGATGATGTGAATTCGTTATAAGCACGTTTTGGAAGTTCCATGCAGTTATGAGTCTCATGAGGGCCATTGCATAATTTGCTTGTAGAAGCGATTCTGCTTACTTGGCTTGGAGGTTTTTGAGCTTCGTAAGATTTCATGAGAGACTTGACTCGACCTTCAAGTTCCATGATCCTACGGTCGGGAGTGCTAGAATTGTTCGAAGGCAAAGATATTGCCTTGACCGTTTTGTTCAAGTCACGGGGATCATTCCAACTTTCGTTGTCATAGAGAGCAAGATCTTCTATGAGTTCCCATGATTGTTCCGCACTAAGATCACGTAGCTTACCACCGGCCGATTGGTAAATGGCTCGCCTCGTGGAGATGTCGATATGGTAATAAAAGATTTGGACTTGGAGCCAAAGATCTATGCCATGATGAGGGACTTTTTGGAGTAAGTCCTTGAAACGAGTCCATGCTTCATAAAGAGATTCATTTTGACGTTGTTGGAACATCAAGATGTCATTTCTAAGCTTAGTAGTTCTCCCCGATGGGAAAAATTGAGCAAGGAAACGAGTGGTGAGATCATCCCATGTGGTGATGGATCCCGCGGGTAAACGCTCAAGCCATTGACTAGCTTGATCCCGTAGAGAGAATTGGAATAGGCGTAAACGGGTAGTCTCTCTATTTGCAACATCTAGGTCTATAGAATCTACGATTTTGAGGAAGTCCTTAAGATGTTGGTTTGGATCTTCGGAACGAAGTTCATGGAATGCACATCCGCTTTGCACCAACCGGATGGTGTCGGATCGCAAGGGGGTCACATTGGCTCCGGTGAGCTCAATGGTGTTTCGGTAGCCTTGGTGGCTAGGTCGGGAATACTCTCCTAAGGTTCAGGGCCTAAGGGGTACTAATGGTGGGTTTTGTTGTGGTGGGATGACGGGTTCAAAGATGTTCCCGTTGTCCATGATGTTAGGTGGTTACGAACAAAGGCACAAAGAAATAAGATAGACTAAAGAAAACCTAAAAATAAAAATAAAATCTTGCTAGAAAGGAATCTAGCAAGTAGACCTAATAAAAAGAGATTCTAACCTAGACAATAACTATTCCCCGGGCTGCGGCACCAAAAACTTGATGCGTGGGAATTGCACCAGGCTTTACCTCTCAAGGGATCTCGAGAAGCTTACAACCCCCACCAGGCAGTGTACCTGATCGTTGTAGTATAGTATAGTGACAAGTACCGGGGGATTGATCGTTCAGCTAGGAATAGTGTCGCTAGGATTAGAAAACCTAAATACTAGTTCTAAAGGTGAAGGAAGATTATTTTTGTATTTTTATATTTTTTAGAAAGCAATTTAAAATCTCGGGTTTTGAAGGATTTAGGCGGAATTAGTTGCTAATCAACTAACCCAATACTTAGATGCAATCAAAATAAAATACTAAAAATGAAAATAAACTAAATTATACTAAAGTTGTGAGCAGTAATTGGAGAAAATGTGTTTACTTAGATTTCACTACTCCCTAGATATCTTTTACATGTTAATTACTTGTTATAATTGCATGGATGACGGATCGTATTCCTTAATACCATTCATGGGGTGCCACACTTAACTCCCCAATTCTATGAGCTCTTATCTCCTCCTACACCATGCCCAGCACAACTATAGGGATTGTAAACAGTGGCTCATGCATTAAATACAACCAATAAAGACCTAGTGCGCGTCGGTTCATGTTTCTTAAGACGTTCAAGCATGTTACCAATTGGAGATCTGCCAGTTTTCTTAAGCCTAACATATAAATCATTCATCCAAGACAAGAATAAACAAGTAATCAACACATAATCAACATCTAGGTTTCATTAGATGTAAGCAAACACAAGATAGATCTAGTCTAGCATGATGGAATTAAGACAAGAACAAGATATAGACAACCAACACATAGACATATTGATTGAATTAAAAGAACACTTATCTTGATTAAACATGCAAGGTATCAAGGGGTTGGAACCCTTGAAAAACCTGTAAAGTTACACCAAAATCGTACTTAGGGTTTCTCCCCAAAACTTCTCTCTTTAAATGTGAAAAATTAGAAAACTATATATAGGAAAAGGGGTCTGACGGCGTCAAGACCAATTAGGTGACGCCGTCACCTCGCCGCCAAAACTAAACTCAGACTGCCTTGATCTACATTTGACGCCGTCAAGTATTAATCATTTCCAGGCCGTCATGACTTTTACTCTTGACGCCCTACCTTCATGACGCCGTCAAATCTCTACTGGACCGTCATGGAATTTTGCTCTTGACGTCGTCAGGGAGTTGCTCTTGACGCCGTCACCTACTGTTCCCAGCATGGAAAATTAAGACTTTGGCGTTTTCTTCACTTTTATGCTCCAAAAACGTCCGAATTGCTTCCTTTTCCAGATTTCACTCCCAAAGTACCTAAAATCACAAAAGGAACGATTTAGGGCAATATTTGATCAAATAAATTCGAATTCGGGCTTAAATGACCCCCTAAACACGGATCATTTTTCGCCTTATCACCACATACTTGGCGTACGTTTAATAAATCAATTTCTTTTATCACAAACGCCTACTGGTAAATACGTTTGGTCAAAGAGTAAGATTGTGCTTATTGTTTGTACACTTTCACCATTTCAACAACTGAATTACTATCATTTTCTTTATGGTTGTTTAGTAGTTTCAACTTTCAAGTATGAGTAAAACACTTGACAAGGGCCGCAAGGAGAAGAGCAAGATAATGATTAAGGTGAAGTCAAGAGAAAACATGTGTTATGTGTACGTACGTGGTGAATTTTACTTTGATAACTTATCAATGGAGTGGAATAGGCTCAATCTGCATGATCTTTTCACAGGGTTTGGAGAGATAGCTGATGTGTATGTGGCTAAAAAGGGGAGTCAAAAAGGTCAAAATTCGTGTTTACTCGCTTTTTCAGGGTCGGAAATCTCCAGTCTCTCGAAAACAGATTAAATCGGATTAGAATCGTGTAGTTTAAACTCAAAGCAAACATTGGTATATAAATCTAAACAAGGATGCAGGAAGGTCGAGTGGGTGTCTGATATGATATCCCTTCCAAATGAGACGAGATACTCAAAGTTAAACTCTCTCCTTTGAAGAACCAAAACCTTTATTTGATGTTATCAAAACTTCAATTGATATGGGGTCTTTGGGGGTCTTTTGATGTTATAGATTGCAAGGTTATTTATTTGGGTAGTCAAAAATTTTGCTGGATTAAAAAAAAATTACGGATTATTTTGACTGACACAAAAAATTATTGTGAAATGACTATCATTGCCTCACATACACCTTTACCCGTTTATTTTAGATCTTATCAAAGTTACTAAACGTCGTTCTTCCCTCTCCGGCTCCTTCACTCCTAGGCAGATAAATCCTTCCGCCCTTCTATAGTTGTGACGTGGGTTTAACCAGCACAATTTCACTCTAACTGGCACAACCAATGCTTTACTACCGCGGCCCCTATTTTACCGACGAATATCTGCTTCTATGCGAAGTGACGAGATTATTTTTCTTGCATCAGTTATGTTCAAATTAGGTTCTGGGCATATCTCGACCTTTCAATAGTTTAAAAATGTAGGATGATATTGTATCTTTAAAGGATTTTTCTAACTTGTGCCCTAGGGGCACAAGTTAAGCACACTAAAAGACACCGGGACCCCACAGAAAAGGACACTGGGATTCACAGAAAGGTACAGTTTATGTAGATCCCAATGTCCTTTTCTGTTGGGTCCCGTTGTATTTTAGTGTGCTTAACTTGTGCCCCTAGGGCACAAGTTAGACAAACCCATCTTTAAATTATACTAGTTTGATTATTTGAGTAGTTAATTTAAGGCTTCAACAGTATATAGATTGTTGGGTTGTATGTGTACTAGGTAGAGTCTTTGGCCGTGCTTAGCACGGGCCAGAGAAGTCAATGATTAATTGTATGGGGCATAAGATATGTCATAAAAATACAACTAAAAGAGAAAAGGAGAAGTGCATTAGTGTATGTATTCGCATATACAAAGTTAGGGCTGTAAACGAACCGGGCAAAAACGAATGGAGCCTTATTTTTGTTCGTTCATTTAATTTTAACCAGACAAATAAACGAACATGGACGTTTAAACAGACGAATTTTTTTGTTCATGTTCGTTTATTAAGAAAATGAGTTGTTCATGTTCGTATATGTTCCTTCATTAAGACACTAAATGAACGGTAAACAATATAAACGATTGAACATAAATGAAAATAGACAAACAAACATAAACTTTATTGAATTATTCACAATATATTGTTTTATAAGTGTTGTTTTGGTTTAAACAAACTAATTTTTTAAATTAAAAAACTAAAAGATATGATATATGAATATAAATAGATAAATACTCAGGTACAAAATGTTTATGTGATGACTTTTATTTTGGTACTGTGGTATGCGTTTTCTAGTTCTGAGGGGCCTCCAGTTTTTGATTCCATATGGTCTAAAGCGATTGCTCTTTTTCGTTGCTACTGCAATGTTTCATGGTCAGTGGATGTTTTATGCCTTGTGTTAGTTATCCTATAAGTGTGGCCATGGTTTCATGGGAGTTAATTTTCTTCTGTGGGACTTGACACATTGGATTGCAGTGAGTTTACTTTAGGAAGTATCATCAATAATTCTTATGAGTTGTATCATCAATAGTTTTGTGTGATCATTAGTATATGTATTTGGTCTCTTCCTCCCTTAATTATCTTTGTTTAATTGAGGAGGGATACCTCGTATTTTATTTTATTTTTCCCGTTTGATGTTTTTTATTTTATTGTTGCCTTTCAAAATATTACTACCTCCGTCCCAAAATATAAGTCCATTTTAACTTTTTCAAAGTCTTTTTATTCCGACTTTGACCTCAATTATTTTTTTTCCGTGTTATATAATACTTAATGCGAAATATATAAATGGATTTGTGTTTTAAATGCATTTTCGTTGGTATACTTTTTATCAAGTATTATATAACACGAAAAAGAAATAATTAAGGTCAAACTCAGAATGAAAATACTTTGACAAAATCAAAATGGACTTATATATTGGGACGGAGGGAGTAATAACAATAAACGAACGTTAACGGACGCATAATCGGACGTTCTCGAAAACAAATGAAACGACGAGACTTTTGTTCATGTTTATTAATTTAATTAAACGAACATAAACAATTGTTCATGTTCATTCATTTAATAAATGAACTTTATGCCGAACGATTGATGAAATATTAACTAAACATTCAGTTCATTTACATACCTATACAAAGTAACACGAAAACTATAACCACCCCAATATGGTGTTGCGTAAATGATAAAGTAAATAAAATTACAAAAAACTTTTAATTACAAGGAGTTGCCTATCTCATTCTACAAGAATGATACTTTTAGATACCTTTCTCTTAAAAGAAATAGAGAATAGAGCCGAATACAAACAAAGCTATCTCGTAGTGTGAGTAATTGCCAGTTTGCCACAAGTATGTAGCTTGTTTTTTCATTAAAGCCATTTTTAGAAATTCAAAATTTTTATAATAACCTTTCTGAACAAGTTTCAATAGATGTACAAAAATCTTATCTGTTATTTATTAAAAATAAATAAATAAATAAATAAAAATAAAATAAATAAATAAATAAATAAATACATAAATAAATAAAACTTGGAAAAGAAAAAGAAACAACAAATTGCTTGTGCAGCGTACAAATTCTAAAATAGTAAACTGCAAAATACATTTCTGTGGTTTGCCCAATTTTACACCATACATCCCTCTCGAAAAAGTTAGGACAATTACATCCCTCCGTTAATAAAAGTCAAACAATATACATCCAAAAGGACGAACGATGCAAATGTTGTGTCGTTAACTTGGACACGTGGCAGTTAGTAAGGGTATATCAGTCATTTTACATTTCTCTCTCCTTCTTTATAATAAAACACACACACTCACACCTCAATAACTCTCTCTCTCACTCTTGAATAACCGGCCACCCCACTCGCCGGAACACCGGCAGAAACCGGCGCCGGCCACCGGAAAATTTTCCGGCAACCCTTTTTCTTTTCCCAATCGATAGATCGACATCTCCACAACCTATCTGGAGCTTTTAAGCTCTCGACACGCCCCCTAACTCACTCCAAGCGCCACCACTGTGAACCACCACCACCACCGAGAGTCACCACCACCTCCTTTCACCTTGTTATCGACGGTAAACCACCCACGAGCCACCCCCGTTCGTTATTTTGATTTTTATTCAAAACCCTAATTTCTAAATCTTTTAATAAAACCGATTTATTGATAAATCTTTTCTAAAAATCATTTTGATAAATGTTTTTAACTTCAAAAACTCGTGTGGATCCATTTTTGTTTGATGTTTGAGGGTCCGTTTGGGCTCGTTGGTGCTCGGCAGTCACCACACCCCACCACCGAGACTCTCGTGGTGGTGAGGGTGTTAATGATGTTGTTTATGTTGCGTTTAGATTTAGATTTTCGAACCAAGAGGATTGTTTGGATTTCTTTGATGGCTGGGTAACAAGAAATTAGAACCAAGAGGATTGTTTGGAAATCGAACCAAGAGGATTGTTTATGATTTGTGGTCTGGATCTGGATATGTGGTTTGGATTTGTGTTTGTGTTTCGAGTCTTGGTTTAATTACTATAGTTGTTATTAACAAATATGTGTTTGTGGTTTGGATTTGTGGTTTGGATTTGTGTTTATGATTTGTGGTCTGGTGGGTTTCATACACAGTGAAAGGATTTGTGTTTTTGATTTGTGGTGTGGTTTGGATTTGGGTTTTTGATTTGTGTTTAGGATTTGTGTTAGTGTTCTTGATTTGTGTTTATGGTAGGTTTCATACATAGTGAAAGAAAGAGTTGGTGAAGTAGATTGAACTATAAAATGACACAAATAATCTTATTTAACTGCCACGTATCCAAGTTAACGACACAATGTTTGCACCGTTCGTCCTCGTTGATGTATTGTGTTTGGCATTTACTAACGGAGGGATGTGTTTGTTGCAACTTTTTCGAGAGGGATGTATGGTGTGAAATTGGGCAAACCACATGGATGTATTTTGAAGTTTACTCAATTCTAAAATGATATTGACTATCAACCCATTTTTCAGTATGAGTCTGTATCACTCTACTCTTCGTATCTCTGGCCATTCTTTGTTCCACATGAACGTTTCTTTCTTTGCAAGTAGTAGATCATCGCAATTATTTTCATATATTGGCATTTTCATATTTGCAACCTAACTTATTTTATTATCTACATGATCATGTATCTTTTTTACTTGCAAAATAGCAATATGTATTTGATCTAATGATTTATCATTTCTTATTCAAAATGAGTTAAAACATAGTAATTCTATTTGTTGATCGTTATTTTACTTGAACAAAATCTACTTAAATATCGTTATTTATCATGAATGGTGTCGCTTCGAATGCAGGCCAAGCTCAAATCTGTATTTGAAGGTATCTTTTATGGCTTGTGGTGGTCGATATGGGATTTCTACAACAAACTCTTATTCGAGAAGGAGACTCCAAGTCAGGCGGCGATTTTTGATAATATTGTTTCTGTTTCTTTTAATTGATGTAAGTTTAGACGTAAAACCTCGTTCAAGTGGAATGATTGACTTAAAAACCCATATCCTGTTGTAGTTTAATTCTAGCTCCTTGCTTGTTGGTTTAATAAAATTTGTTGTTCCAAAAAAAAAAAAAAAAAAAAAAATCTACCGAAATACATTGACAGTTGACTATTGATTAATACTTACGCAAATGAAATCGACCTCTCAACTTTAAACATCTTTTTAGATATACGCTTACATGTTAATTATACAATATGGTTTTGTCACATCTTCATAATTTGTACTAACATTTATAACTTGTGTGAATATAGGTAGGTTAATTGCTGTGCTAAGCACAATCACCGAGTTTAATGAGGAAATCATATGTATTAGGCTGACCACAGTGGTGAGGTCGAGGGAAGGTCGACCGATCGATCGTCCAAGGTCATGCCACTGTGAGACTTGGTCGTCGGTCAGTCGCTAGCAACAAAATTGAAGGACTTGGTCGGCCAAATAACCGATTTGAAACACACCCAAATAAAAATAAAAAAACTTTTTTAATAGTATTCGACCGTTCTTTAAAATTAAAAAAAAAATGTTTTAAACGTTACCATTTTTTTCAACATTATAAATATCACACTTATTTTCTCATTTCATTCACGAACTCAAACAACAATTCTCTCAACACCTTCAAATACATTACCTTAATTACGTCTTACGAGCTATTTTTTAATTCTACGTCTTTCGACGATGAAGAAGAAGTTACGAGCGAGCTTGTGGAGTAAACGCAATTAGTTTGGTTTGAGTACCAAGTGTTACTGCCAAAAGCCTGACGAAACTACGTAGTTAGGGATCATCAGGGTGCTCACAATCGTTTAGTGTCGGCTTACTTCCCCGATGTAACAATTCGCAATTTCAGGTTAATTACCATTCCCGGAAAATTTCACTATTCACTTTTACTATTCATTTTTCCCGAAACTTTCCCGAAAGTTGATTTTCATTTGATATTCTCGAGTGATAAATCATTTCCATGGCAAATTAAATGTTTGTCATTCGTCAGATCATTTTCGTGAAAGTTATTAAGGAATTACACGTTTTAGGGTAAAACGTCATTCAGAAATTCTACGTACAACGAAACTCGACCGCGTTAAGTGACCCCGCATCAGAAAAATGTTTGACACACTCATGATTTATTTGAGAATTAATCGTGACTGAGAAAAACATGACCAAAGACCTCCCGGCAGGTCACCCATGCCGGTACTACTCTCACATGAGCACGCTTAACCGAATGGGCGATTAACCGTTAGACCACAAAACGAGTTTCTAAGACGTTTTGAGTTTTCAAACTTATTAGAAAAAGTCAACATATTCTTTCCCTCCTCCATTGACCAAAAATCATTCCTTGACTTTATAAGTCATTCCTTGATTTTTAGGCTTACGGTTTGATGTCTAAAAGACATTTAATACCAACCGACACTAGACTGAGCCCAGTCTAGACATTATAAGTCATTTTAAATCAATATTATCCTATTAGAAAAGTAACATTTTACTTTTCTCAATTTTACGCAATATTCGTACATTTTACGAATTACGCGTTTTAGACCCGTGTTTCCAGTTTTTAGCAGGGTTTTAGCACCCGATAGAACCTACCACTCATTTTATATTTTATTATGGACTATATGGACATGTTTAACAATACTTTCAAATTCCATAATTTTACGACACCCGGTTTTACGTTTTGAGGCTTAATCATTTACGATTGGCATTTCCCGGAGTCAAAACTCATCTAGTAACTTGGATAATATCATCCAAGGCACACCTCACCCCCCCTTATCCATGTGAACCGCCCTAGGAGGGGGGATTCACACTATGTGGCTCAATTTCATGAATTTACCCTTAAATCAACACTTATTTACAACTTGGTCACCAAGTTTTAGTAATTTCCTAGCACTTTCCTAACCTCCTCATTTTGGACTATAAATACTCCCTTCCTCCCTCCCCCTTTTGCCGTGGATATCTCACACACAAACACACCATTCATTTGCTCATTTCCTTCTAAGTTTCATGCATGATTCAAGTGCAAGTTCAAGGTAGAAACTCTAGTTAGGTTATCATTCATCAAACACTTCCATAACCTCATAAACTTGGTGATTTCTCTTGAGTTTGAATCCACTCAAGTCACCTCAACCTTCATCATCCATCTTTCAAGAATACCAAGGGTAGAAAGATTGCATGAAGTGAAGTGGGTTGAAGCAAGTCTATCAAAGTCCTATCCTTACATGTTAACTTCCTTTCATCTTTGAAAGCCAAAAGTTGTGAGCCAAACCCTAACTTGATTCTTGTTAAATAATCATGTTCATGTTATTTACATATTATTCATGCTATATATTGTCTTGTTATCATGTCCATGATGTATAAAAGTGAGCAAAACAAGTTATTGTTATTGATTGTTAAAACAAGTTACTAAAACAAGTAAACTAGTGACTTTCTTGGTAAGACCTGATCAAAATGGTAAAAATATGATATTGGATCATTACATATTGTAGTAGAGGACTTAACAAGGAAACCATAGCAATTTGAACCACCCAAAACGAGTATACGAGTCAAAAGTTACGCCCATTTGAAGTTACCAAAGATTTCCGGCAAAACTGCCAAATACCATTCTGATCAAATTTGGGTTTTGAAAGTCCCACTTCTGGTCCGATTCATCAAAAAGTTAAAACACGAAAGTTGTCCGGAACGACGTTTTCGTTCAGGAACAAAGAAGCTCGAGACCTAAAAACGCTTTCCGAGTGATAAAATTCTTCAAATTCTAAACAGCCCATTTTTAGGCGAAAGTCACTAGACTATGGTTATACTTTAAAAGGAACAAGAGGTCTTATGACCTATAATCAAGACCACCACCATGGCTAGAGCCAAGGTTGTGTCTCATGACCTTGGAACAAGGACCAAAGGTCATGGCTAGGCCATGACGAAATGACCATAACAACTTACATAGGCGTAAACATGAAACAATGAATTAGGCGATAACATGAACAAGCAATTTGGATCTACTTCACCTAAAAGGAAACCATGAGATTTTACCAAGAGAAAATGGTCATTCAAGACTTATGAAACTACCCCTAATAACAATCTTCATGTACTAATAAACTTTCCTAAGTTTATTCAAATATCGGGCATGTAACTTTTCGGATCAAAACTGATATCTATATACTTTATCAACTACTACAATAGTAGGGAGCCTCATGTGAGGAGTTCATTATGTAAGCCGTCGAGTTGAGTTGTGGATTTACGAATTAAAGTGTCCTGGCTCCTCGAACGCTTACTAACATGACTTCTGAATTATGTCGGCCCGAACGGTAGTAAACGATATACAAAACATACATGTTTCATGAATCTTTCTTTCAAAGACTTATACTATACATCATACCACATCATGGACTAAATGCAAGATATATATATATAGGCACTACTTCCTATTCTTTACTCCGATCCTAAGTCGCGACATTCTATTATAGGTTGCTTGTAGAAACCTTCACGATTCGACCATCACATTCATTACTCACTACGTAACTTAAGGTGAGTTCGTAGCCCCACTTTCTATTGTTTAACTATTTTACAAACCCATGGGGGGAATACATGCTATTATTTTTCTACTCGAATACGATGTTTTCTAATGTATGCTTCACGACGATGTTTTATTATCACTAAGTAACGATTGCCATGTTCGAAGTCCCTATATCATGAACCATTAGTCACTACCTTTAGTGAGCGCGAATATTGTGAATAGATCTATTGGGATTGACGAATCCCATTTGTGTTGAACAACGACGAGTTCACACAAATGCACTATATTTGAGATTTAGCGGTATAACGGCAAAAGTACCTTGATAGGGCTTCTATAATGCCAATTTTGTTGGTTCGATGTTAATGTTTTGGTTGTATGAGCTTAGTGAAATAAATATCGATTTTTGTTTTCCAAACATTGGTGTGAGCCTATAACTCACACTACCAACATATTGTGTTCAAACGATTTAACTAAACTCTACGAATTCCACTCAACCTTTGTGTTGACCTCTCAAGCATGTATTTCAGGTTCATGACGATCAAGGATGGTACGGAAGGGCACAGATCCTCAAGAGGGCTATAAATTTTATTATCATTCAAAACTCAATTAATGTAATTTGTAAACATGGAACCATCTGGGACATCATTTCGTAATCTCTGATATCTATATAATTTGAATGATAAATCTTTTAAAACGACTCAATTGGAGTTCGTTTTCTATTATTGTGACTATTGTGCCGTCAAGTAACACCCAGTTCGAATTCCGCTGCATCCATGAATTGGGGGTGTTACAGATTGGTACCAGAGCCATGGTTATAGAGAAACGGGTCTAATTGAGACCTAAACTATAACTACAACTACAAGCAAAACCATTTTTATAGCCTTCCGCTCTCCGTGTCTTCCATCCTCCAGACGATTATGGACTTATTAAGCATTTTATGCTACATGAACATATAATTATATTTATATATACATTCGAGTTATTTTCAATCATTTTATCTAAACATATCTACACATGCCTATTCTATGGCATTTCGACACAACCACATTCTCCCAACCATGTTCCTACTCCAACACTTTATATCCAAGACATTGTAACGAATTACGATGGTCTTTTCTATTTCCCGGACATTGTATGACACAATGGTCTTAATCATTTCTCAAATGTTTTGAGTCACATAATGGTCTAATCTACTTCCGAGACATTGTGTTTTGTGCAATGGTCTCTGGCATTATTCCACCACCTCATTAACATCATTTCATATGATATCAAAAACCCATCATAATCTATCGATTTCCAAACAAGAAATATGAGATTTCTAAAGGACAAACTAATCCATCATCGACAAAAGCTGAACTTTCTCTACATTCATCAAAGTTTTCTTCTGAAACCTTCATTATTAAAAGTTCGTGATCCTAGCCAAGTATGTTCTATTTTAGAACTACTTAAAACTTCCTTTCCATACGTACCTACCCTTACTATCTTCTATGCAATGGAATATGAAAACATGGGTTACAAGTCTTGTATGGACGGGACTTGCAACTTAAGGGTTTGTCATCGCCTTTGTTTAGTGGACAGTTTTCCCGAAAGCAACGGATATATCACAAGTATACCTAATTTAGGTATTTGAAAATTTTATCGAACCTTGGCTAAATATAGACTAGTCACCTATATTTAACCTAGGGACAGTGGAATATAGTCTGACTAACTATATTCGACTTAAAATTTTCAAATACTGAGAGTAGTTGTACTAGGGTTATGTTTAGGTTGATTTCCTACTTGAACTCGATAAACCACCCGAATTCTTTAAAACGATCTAGAGACACGATAGTGTTTTACCACTCAGCGAAATCTTAACACCTTATTTGTACTACCTAAACTTCATTCTTGAAAGTTTTCATTTATGAGATAATCCGAACTACTATCTTGGGATAGTTATCAATTCTTCTCTTCATCCTGTAGAAGTACTATCCTGTTTAGGTCCTAAGGATACCATTCCATCATAAACCTTTAAAATCTCTTAAGATTTTCAAAACAAACTCAACATCTATACCTAAGAGTATTAATGTTAAGCATACACTACGCACTTTTGTTCTTCAACATATCACATCATTATCTTCACAACCGTTACAAACACAAGCTCATTAACAGATCTTGATGCACTTTTAAAGCTCAAATCATCCTTAGTTACACCACAAGCACCCTTATCAGCTTTACAAGATTGAATATTCATCTTGTACTTTTGCTACACCAGTATCATCTCGTAATACACTACCTTGTAACTCACCGGCTAAGTATGAATGTTGGGTTGGGAATTCTTAAGTAGTATGATTTATAATTATTTGAATGAATTGGGATGCCTTTTCATTTAAATAAAGAAATTGTAAATCACCGAACCATAAGTTTATATTCCCCTATTTACATTGTTTGGGATGCCTCTCTATGTAAATAAAGAATTATAAACAAGTGGGCTTATTTGTATCTGAAATAACATAAGTATGAAGTCAATAAACACTAGGTACAACAACCGATTACCTACTAGGCTATGATTGCAATTACTATATCAATTCCTATTAATATTCGACTGCTATATCAATTTCCTTTGATATTCGACTATTACCATACCTTTCCTACACAAAAGTAAGCCTCATCCTACACCATACACTGAAACGACAAATCAAACTACATCACTAGTAATCCCAGACTTTAGTCCTCATAAGTAACCACATCTTTTCATCGACACCACTCCAACATATGACACACATAGAACTTCGGGACGAAGTTCCCCGTAAGGGGTAGAGACTGTAACAATTCGCAATTTCAGGTTAATTACCATTCCCGGAAAATTTCACTATCCACTTTTACTATTCATTTTTCCCGAAACTTTCCCGAAAGTTGATTTTCATTTGATATTCTCGAGTGATAAATCATTTCCATGGCAAATTAAATGTTTGTCATTCGTCAGATCATTTTCGTGAAAGTTATTAAGGAATTACACGTTTTAGGGTAAAACGTCATTCAGAAATTCTACGTACAACGAAACTCGACCGCGTTAAGTGACCCCGCATCAGAAAAATGTTTGACACACTCATGATTTATTTGAGAATTAATCGTGACTGAGAAAAACATGACCAAAGACCTCCCGGCAGGTCACCCATGCCGGTACTACTCTCACATGAGCACGCTTAACCGAATGGGCGATTAACCGTTAGACCACAAAACGAGTTTCTAAGACGTTTTGAGTTTTCAAACTTATTAGAAAAAGTCAACATATTCTTTCCCTCCTCCATTGACCAAAAATCATTCCTTGACTTTATAAGTCATTCCTTGATTTTTAGGCTTACGGTTTGATGTCTAAAAGACATTTAATACCAACCGACACTAGACTGAGCCCAGTCTAGACATTATAAGTCATTTTAAATCAATATTATCCTATTAGAAAAGTAACATTTTACTTTTCTCAATTTTACGCAATATTCGTACATTTTACGAATTACGCGTTTTAGACCCGTGTTTCCAGTTTTTAGCAGGGTTTTAGCACCCGATAGAACCTACCACTCATTTTATATTTTATTATGGACTATATGGACATGTTTAACAATACTTTCAAATTCCATAATTTTACGACACCCGGTTTTACGTTTTGAGGCTTAATCATTTACGATTGGCATTTCCCGGAGTCAAAACTCATCTAGTAACTTGGATAATATCATCCAAGGCACACCTCACCCCCCTTATCCATGTGAACCGCCCTAGGAGGGGGGATTCACACTATGTGGCTCAATTTCATGAATTTACCCTTAAATCAACACTTATTTACAACTTGGTCACCAAGTTTTAGTAATTTCCTAGCACTTTCCTAACCTCCTCATTTTGGACTATAAATACTCCCTTCCTCCCTCCCCCTTTTGCCGTGGATATCTCACACACAAACACACCATTCATTTGCTCATTTCCTTCTAAGTTTCATGCATGATTCAAGTGCAAGTTCAAGGTAGAAACTCTAGTTAGGTTATCATTCATCAAACACTTCCATAACCTCATAAACTTGGTGATTTCTCTTGAGTTTGAATCCACTCAAGTCACCTCAACCTTCATCATCCATCTTTCAAGAATACCAAGGGTAGAAAGATTGCATGAAGTGAAGTGGGTTGAAGCAAGTCTATCAAAGTCCTATCCTTACATGTTAACTTCCTTTCATCTTTGAAAGCCAAAAGTTGTGAGCCAAACCCTAACTTGATTCTTGTTAAATAATCATGTTCATGTTATTTACATATTATTCATGCTATATATTGTCTTGTTATCATGTCCATGATGTATAAAAGTGAGCAAAACAAGTTATTGTTATTGATTGTTAAAACAAGTTACTAAAACAAGTAAACTAGTGACTTTCTTGGTAAGACCTGATCAAAATGGTAAAAATATGATATTGGATCATTACATATTGTAGTAGAGGACTTAACAAGGAAACCATAGCAATTTGAACCACCCAAAACGAGTATACGAGTCAAAAGTTACGCCCATTTGAAGTTACCAAAGATTTCCGGCAAAACTGCCAAATACCATTCTGATCAAATTTGGGTTTTGAAAGTCCCACTTCTGGTCCGATTCATCAAAAAGTTAAAACACGAAAGTTGTCCGGAACGACGTTTTCGTTCAGGAACAAAGAAGCTCGAGACCTAAAAACGCTTTCCGAGTGATAAAATTCTTCAAATTCTAAACAGCCCATTTTTAGGCGAAAGTCACTAGACTATGGTTATACTTTAAAAGGAACAAGAGGTCTTATGACCTATAATCAAGACCACCACCATGGCTAGAGCCAAGGTTGTGTCTCATGACCTTGGAACAAGGACCAAAGGTCATGGCTAGGCCATGACGAAATGACCATAACAACTTACATAGGCGTAAACATGAAACAATGAATTAGGCGATAACATGAACAAGCAATTTGGATCTACTTCACCTAAAAGGAAACCATGAGATTTTACCAAGAGAAAATGGTCATTCAAGACTTATGAAACTACCCCTAATAACAATCTTCATGTACTAATAAACTTTCCTAAGTTTATTCAAATATCGGGCATGTAACTTTTCGGATCAAAACTGATATCTATATACTTTATCAACTACTACAATAGTAGGGAGCCTCATGTGAGGAGTTCATTATGTAAGCCGTCGAGTTGAGTTGTGGATTTACGAATTAAAGTGTCCTGGCTCCTCGAACGCTTACTAACATGACTTCTGAATTATGTCGGCCCGAACGGTAGTAAACGATATACAAAACATACATGTTTCATGAATCTTTCTTTCAAAGACTTATACTATACATCATACCACATCATGGACTAAATGCAAGATATATATATATATAGGCACTACTTCCTATTCTTTACTCCGATCCTAAGTCGCGACATTCTATTATAGGTTGCTTGTAGAAACCTTCACGATTCGACCATCACATTCATTACTCACTACGTAACTTAAGGTGAGTTCGTAGCCCCACTTTCTATTGTTTAACTATTTTACAAACCCATGGGGGGAATACATGCTATTATTTTTCTACTCGAATACGATGTTTTCTAATGTATGCTTCACGACGATGTTTTATTATCACTAAGTAACGATTGCCATGTTCGAAGTCCCTATATCATGAACCATTAGTCACTACCTTTAGTGAGCGCGAATATTGTGAATAGATCTATTGGGATTGACGAATCCCATTTGTGTTGAACAACGACGAGTTCACACAAATGCACTATATTTGAGATTTAGCGGTATAACGGCAAAAGTACCTTGATAGGGCTTCTATAATGCCAATTTTGTTGGTTCGATGTTAATGTTTTGGTTGTATGAGCTTAGTGAAATAAATATCGATTTTTGTTTTCCAAACATTGGTGTGAGCCTATAACTCACACTACCAACATATTGTGTTCAAACGATTTAACTAAACTCTACGAATTCCACTCAACCTTTGTGTTGACCTCTCAAGCATGTATTTCAGGTTCATGACGATCAAGGATGGTACGGAAGGGCACAGATCCTCAAGAGGGCTATAAATTTTATTATCATTCAAAACTCAATTAATGTAATTTGTAAACATGGAACCATCTGGGACATCATTTCGTAATCTCTGATATCTATATAATTTGAATGATAAATCTTTTAAAACGACTCAATTGGAGTTCGTTTTCTATTATTGTGACTATTGTGCCGTCAAGTAACACCCAGTTCGAATTCCGCTGCATCCATGAATTGGGGGTGTTACACCCGAAAACCCGATGTAAGACGAAAGAGCATTCTGTCGTCGGGTCTAAATGAGTCGACAACTATTCTCACAAATTGTTAAAGAGGTAACCGATTATTCTTCTTATTTTCAACAAAATCCTGATTGTACGGGCACACTTAGTATTTCCCCATTGATCAAGTGTACTGCGGCAATTCGTCAATTGAGATATGCGATCGTTCCTGATTCTCTTTACGAGTATTTGCAACTGGGTGCAACAACAGCCCGTGATTGTCTCCGTAAGTTTTGTACGGCTATCATGGAGTTATATGGTGCTGAGTTTTTGCGAAACCCACGTATTCTAACCTTGAAAGAATATATGCTCATCACGAGTATAAGCATGGGTTTCCTAAGATAATAGGAAACATTGATTGTACAAGTTGGGAGTGGGAGAGTTGCCCAAATGGTTTGAGAGGTCAATTTGTTAGGGGTGATCACAGGCCACATCCATTCATTTTATTCGAAGCGATGGTGTCTCAAAATTTATGGATTTAACATGCGTTCTTTGGTATCTTCGGGTTGAATAACGACATAAATGTTTTACATTGTTCCCCTGTTTTCAATTATAACAAATCTGAGAGAGCACCAGACCTTCAATTCGAGGTTAACGATGTAGCTTATAAAAAAGGGATATTATCTTACTGACGGGATATATCCGTATTAAAACTATAGATCTACTCAGAAAACACAACCACAACACAAAATCTCACTCAGCCAACCACCCCTTGGTGAATATTTTTATTACTAAATAGAACAAGAAGATGAGTCCAAAATGTGTGCTCACCAAACAAATACAGTAAAAACCAAGTTGTCCCCTTCAGAAGGATCCAACTTATCATACTACAAGATTCAATGATACAATCAACCTCACTATAACTCTCATACCTATACTACAACTGATAAAACAATACTATTTGACCAAGATGATAGACAGTGAAAGACTTGAGAACAATGAGAGAAAACCCTAATCGAATTTGTGAGAGGTGAAGTTATGAGAGATAGAGAGAGAGAGCTGGGGATGAGCTTTTATAGTCACATGTTCCACTCCAGCCCTTCAAGTTTAACTAACCTGCTAAACAGAGACCAAATACCAAACTATTAGAAATAAGTACAAGTATAGCCCTTGTACAGTTGTACTTATAGACCATGAGAATGACCTATAACACCACATTATCCAACAATCTGAAATGGGCCGTTCTTAATAAGTCCATTTCAAATCATCGCACGAGTGATGATAAAAGAATATTGTACAAAAGGAAGCACGCAGTAACAAGGAAAGATGTTAAATGAGCTTTTGGTACGTGGAAGAAGAAGTGGAAAATGCATAAAGTTCCGACTCGAGGGCTGTCACGTCGTGATCTCCAAGATATTGTGTATCATATTACATAATATGATCATTTGAAACAAGGGTCAGGCGATATACCCTACATGGTTCGAAGATGAGGGCCACCGCGATCATGATCCCTTAAAATCGCATGAACAATCGTTAGTAGTTACTCAGGAGACAATCGGCTGAACAACTTATCTAAACTTAAAATCTGATTTGGTCGAACATGTTTGGAGAAATCGCGAAAACGAAGTCAATCAAGAGAGTGAACACGAAGACACAAGTAACGATGACGATGATGAATTTGTTATTTGAATAATTTATGTAATGTTTTTAATGTTTTTTGAATAATTTATGTAATATTTTTATTAATAATAAAATTTAAATTTGTTGTTTAAAATATTTGAATTTAAAAAAATTGAAATAAAATAAAATAAAAGTAATTTGGTCGCTATTGTAACAACTTGGTCATCGTCAGGTCGTCGGAAAAAAAAAACTGATGTAACAGGGTCAAATGCAATTTTTTTATTTTATTTTATTTTGTTATTTTTATTTATTTTTATAATTTTGTTAATAACAAAAAACTATAAAATTGAAAATACGGAACAGAAAATATAAAGTTTAATATATCAAATGGTTAAAACTGTTAGAAATACAAAACATAAACTGAAAAAAAAAAAAGAAAAAAAAAAAACTGGACCGTACTGAAATTAAATAGAAGACGAAGTGAAGACAAGGGAGAAAAAAAATACAGCCCCCCTAATTAGTAAAGGCATACTCGACGACTGAAAGAAGGGAGGGTAAGTCAAAATATGACCTCTTACTTGTCAATTGTATGTCCTGTCACGCAGACACACACCATCGCTCCTCTCTTACTTGTACTCTTTTTGTTTTGTAATACTATCTTTTTAATTACCGAAAGCTACCATCCTAAGACTAATTTACAAAAATCGACACTTTATTTTTCAATTTCAAAAAACTACTTAGAGTGCAAATAATTTTATTTTTCAATTATAAAAAAGGAATAATTACCAAAATAGATCGGGCAACCAATGAGAATTCGGTTCCTGACAGGATCTCAAAATGTTTTTTTAGACCAGGCAACTGGTCAACTCGACCCATATGATGACAAATGTTTTCAGTTGCCCAAAAAATAGCGGCTGTTGCTCAAAAAATACACAAGTTGCCCAAAAAACTGACAGATAAGCGACACTTGTCACTTGCAGAAAAGTGACATTTCATCAGTTGCCCAATTGTACGAGTTGCCCTGGTCTAAAAAAGACATTTTGGAATCTCGGGTTAGAAACCGAATTACCCTTGATTACCCGATCTATTTTAGTAATTATCCCTAAAAAAAACTACTTAGAGAGCAAAATGTATTTGCTCTCCTTCCAATAATCTCCTGCTGGGCCAAAATCATTTAAAAAAAAATGCAAATTTCTTGCTCCCATACACTTTTGCGCTCTGCTATTACAAAACATATGTAGCAGCGAGCATTTGTTATCTTAAATTAATTGTAACCGTTACCTTTTAATGTTCATATCTACCTGATCTCCACATTCAAAAAAATATCCGCGTAATGACTTGGCATCTAACTAGTGGCATTTTATCTCTTACTTTTAAATTCTCTCTCTAATTTTCATCCACAAATGACCATTCCATGTTATTTTGTAGGTATTTTTTTGTGATCCTAGCATTTCTCGTGTATCGGGTGCTTAACTTAAGTTTGTGCTTATTGCATCGTCTCAACGCTATTAAAGCATATAGCAATATTCAAGCACACTGTTGAGGACTGTTTATCTTCTTATTTTAAAAGGAATAGTACTTGAAAATGAGCATGTTACCTGACGATTTCAAAGAAAATAAGCAGGTTAAAGTAAGCAATCCCAAACACTCCTAAATAAGCATTTGAAAATAAGTAGTTTGGTGTTATTCCCAACCTTGGAGATGATGCTGTTACAATGCATAACACATGTTTTATTTTCTGGTTTGAATTAGCTGTGTCTGATATGATCTGTAAGAGTACTAGTGGCATGTAATTCTATGCTCCATCACATGTTATTCAAAATGATGATTTTAGCTAATATGTTGTAGAATTCTGGTATACTTTTAGTCCAAAATTGCAGTGGTGGCCTTGATTTATAGTTATATTATGTTCTGTTTCGTTTGGTTTGAGCCTTGATTTTTTACATATACCTGACATGCAATAACACCTCTAAAAGTTATTGACTTATTTATGTGAGATTTATGCATTATATTTGAATGCTGCTAATTCGTTACAGACTAGATAGACTTTGCCTAAGAAATGCTCTTGATTGAATGCCATGTGAGAGACACTTGCGCCGCTTAATACTGAAGCATTAATGTCCAAACATGATTAAGAATCTTGAAAGATTTTTTTCATATACTTCAGGCCATTGTGAATTCATCTCTGTTGGATTAAAACATGAAGTTTATAAAGGTAAACCAAGTTCCCCTGAAAAAGAGGACCAGAATAGTTGGCTCTGTTCTGAAAGGCTTGATGAGTAGACAATATTAGTAATATACTCATAGTTTTGTATCTATTAATCATCATAGGTTATAGTGTGTTAGTTCACCATTACATTTTATGTCATTTTATATGTGCATGTAAGAAGGATAAAGGCAAAGTAACAAAGTGGCTGCTGAGTTGATTAACCCGAAAGAAGAGCATTAAGCTATCGTAGGTTCATTTTCATATTCCTTCTCCATGATCAAATATTGCAACAATATTTGAAACTGATATCATTGCATGTTTACGAATTTAAATATTAAATAACAACATCATGTTTGACAAATTAGGATGTATCGTAAGTTGGTTTTTGTTGTGAATACTTCATTACATTCCAAAGAGATAAAGTTTGTTTTTATAAAAGTTACGTTTATTATTATAACATTGCATATATAACCAAACAAAATCAGGACAACTTCAGTTTTAGCTTCATTGGTTACCTATTTGAGCAGTTTTGGCATCATTTGCATCCTAAACTATTTCTCTAGAGACAACTTACATCCAAAAGTATGTTGTCTTGATTATATTAAGTGTTAAAGTAAAGCCCAATTAGCCTTATAAGAACAACGTGATGATCTATATAAAGTGGGCTAAAGGTTCAACTTGATGACTGATATCAAGTTCATTTTCTTAATGTTATGTTAACTTATACGAGCTTCATGGATGAGTTATATATGCTATTGTCCAATGACCACCTAGGCTGATTGAAAAAGATATTGCAGATTTGTACTTCTTTTTTATTTTTTATTTAATTTAATTTAATACTAATTTCTATTATTTATTATTTTGCAGTATGCCTTATATTTTTCACATGTTTAAATATGCTATGTAGCATAGTTTTGCTGTTATCTTTTGTCACTGTATAAAGTTGAACATGCTAGAGGTGCAAGACCAATGTTGTCACATCCCAATTTACCTGACTTGCAGCGAAATGGAATGCTTGGGGGTGTAACTGTCATAGCACCACAACAAAGATATATTGAACGACCTAAAGTGTCATTTGGAAAATACATCGTTTGATTTAATTAAAAACCTCCAGTGTTACAAAACATAGGTCCCAAAGTCTGGAAAAGTTTAAGGAAATAAGTTTGGTACGATCAAACGATAATATACAAGTGCATGAAAAATCCAAAATGTAGTGCGTCATCCCTGGCACACCCTAATGTGACTCCATGCATATGATATGATAATGCTTTTAGTTACCTGAAAATACATTGCGAAAACGGTCAACATAAAGTTGGTGAATAATCATAGGTTTATGAAATGTAATGTTGTACGACCACCACAAGTATAAGTGCATGACAAATGTCACGTAAAATAGTACAATAGACCTTAAGCTCATGACACCGAAGCTAGACTGATGAAATATATGCCCCTCCTGAGTGTTCTGCCAAAACACTCAAATGTAACAGACATGAAATGCATCCGCTTACTGTTGGTAAATACTACCATGGATGGAGGCGTCACCCTCAATAGATCTATCCACTCACTCTCGCTAAGTAGGCAAATTAACGGTTCATGATGATAATAGGGGACTATCACAAGGCAGATAAGCAACTTAAGCAATGTACATAAGTTTTGATACTTGGGCTCGTACTAAAATGGTGCAATGTATTCTCCCCCGTGGGATTTGAAAACAATCATAAAATGTATACGGGGCTACGAAAACTCACCTTAAACTGATGATACTGTGATGAAGTGAAATGAACAACAATGAACGGTTAGCTGCCTCAACCTAATATGAATGATGAACGATCTAATTTAGATCATGAAATGATATTATGAATGTCCATGCACATGTTTCCTATACCACTCTACTCTTTGAAAAACACTTGTTGTTATCAAAATAATACATTTTCCAAAACTTAGGAAAATATGGCAACTAGAAAATAAAACTAGTTGAAATGTATATATATATATATATATATATATATATATATATATATATATATATATATATATATATATATATATATATATATGTGAGTGTTGAAATTCTCGATTTGAAATCCTTGAAATAACGACTTGTCGTAATAAAAATATACTTGTATTCACTAATACTTCATTAGTTATGATGTTGAGTACTTGGGTATTATTTCTAGAATCTAGAGTTACTACGTAGTAGTAATATTATTTTTGTCAAAAGCTGTCAAAAATAATATATGTTTTGCCGATATTGAAACGTGAATATCTTTGTCGTTATAAGTCCGTTTTACTTGTTCTTTATATCCATGGTTACGTCTTAGTATGTAGTAATATATTTTGGAAAGCTTGGCTCCTCCGGGTTACGTCTAAAGCCTCGTTTTGTCCGACGAAAAATGTCCAACAGCATGTATTTTCAGAAAATATACTTTTCATCAATAAACTTGCAAAAATCATAACTTCTTCGTTATAAACTCTTTTTAATCCGTTCTTTCGCCTACAGCTTCGTTTTTGAAAGTATTTTCTAAAAATTTTGCCAAAGTTTACTTTATGTTTACTGATTTTCCTGGGTTTACAAAAATGGGACAGTAGGTTTATATAGTTGTTACAAATCCATTTTCAATGTTCAAAACTAGTTTCTATCATCACCAAATCTCTTGCAAACACCACAAAGCTATTCTAATCCTACCATACACCTTCTTAGGGTGCCATGGGTTCCTAATCACCACTAATCATGTTAATTTAACAAAGGAATACCTAAATCAAATTCTAGGGTTTGTATGTTCAAAAAGTTAACAAAAATAAAGTGGTATAACTAGCTTGTGCATGAAATTAAGCATGAAAACTATATGATACTAGTAAATACTTGAAGAAATTATGAAAATAAATTTTGTAACTTACTTTGAAATATGAGGTGATTAGATGAAGCAAAACCTTATGTTTCTTGAGCTTGTATTGCAAAACTCTTGATTAGAATGATGAAATGAACAACTTTGTAGCTTTAATCTTTGAAAAACAATGGCTTGATCTTTGTTCTTGGGTTGGGTCGTGGGTTTCAAGAGAGGAAGAGATGAGATGGTTTTTATTTTTGATCTAAAAGTGTTATGAAATGATTTTGGTTTTTGGTTTTGATATTAAGTTTAGAGGTTTATTAGTAAAGTAATAAGAGTTAAATGCATAAGGTTAAAAATAAAAGTCATGTGGTCTAGGGGTGTTTGTATGGCCGATCATGGGTGAGCAAGGGGGGGGGGGGGTTGGGGTACTTGTGATTTAATTAGGAATTTGAGTGTAGTTTAAGTGTAGATTTGAGTTATTAGTTAAAATCGGGTACCGGGTTTGATAGAAATAAATGTTAACGAAGTTATTCGGGATAAAATAAAGTTGTAAAAATGTTAAAAATATGTTGGGTACAAGTATTGAGTGTTCGGGTGATTATTGTTTAGTTTCCACGAAAACCGTCGCAATGTTTATAAACTTACGTTATAAATAAAAATAAATTTCCAAAATACTGGGTAAATAAATATTATAACTTTTATGAAGATATAATGGATATAAAAATATGTCGGGACCATTGTGGGAATATTTAGACATATTCGTCGTGTTTATTAACCGGGTGTTAACGTTTATTTATAAATAATTATACGTAAAACGTTAAATATATCAAATATATAAATTTAAAAATCCTAAGAGTGGTATAACATGAAAATGATATTATGATGATATGCAGACTGTCTCTAGTCCGTATGCAATGTCCTTACTGATAATGAAATGAATTCGCACCTAAACCAATCCGGTTACGCGAATTTGAATACGCGTAAACTGAATTTACGATGAAATGAGTAATGCAAGTGAATAGTGAAAAATTTTTCAGAAATGAATAGTGTTCAGTGAATAGTAAAATTTACAAATGTTTCTCAGAATATCAAATTGACCTCGAAAATGATGAATAGTAAAACGATGAATAGTGTTTTGATGAATAGTGATTTATGAATAGTAAAATGTCGAAGTTTGGGAAATGACCTGAAATGGTGAGTTGTGACAATCGCCCACCCGAAAAGGAATTCAGTCCCTGAATTCAGCTAGTGTTGGTTTCGGTAATAGGTTTGGTGAAAAGATGTGGATACTTGTGTCGCATTTGGTCTTCTCGTTCCCAAGTAAACTCGGGTCCTCTCCGAGAATTCTAGCGAACCTTAACGATTGGAATTCGACTCTGCTTCAACAGTTTTACCTCTCGGTCCATGATTTCAACTGGTTCCTCCATAAAGTTAAGCTTGTCATCTAGCTGAATCTCTTCTAATGGTATAACGGAAGACTCATCCGAAAGGCATTTCTTGAGGTTTGAGACATAAAACGTGTTATGTACGTTGCTGAGTTCTGATGGAAGTTCAAGCTTGTAAGCTAATGGACCAATCCTTTCCAGTATCTTAAATGGACCAATGTATCTCGGGTTCAACTTTCCGCGTTTCCCAAATCGTATCACGCCTTTCCAGGGCTAGACTGTCAACATGACCTTGTCTCCGACCTGGAATTCCAATGGTTTGCGTCGAACATCTGCGTAGCTTTTCTGTCTACTTCTAGCGGTTTCAAGTCTTTCTCGAATCTGAATTATCTTTTCTGTTGTTTCTCGTACCATCTCTGGACCTGTGCATTGTACATCCCCAACTTCTGCCCAACAAACTGGGGATCGACACTTACGACCATAAAGTGCCTCAAATGGTGCTGCTTTAATGCTTGAATGGTAACTGTTGTTATAAGAGAACTCGATTAATGGCAAATGGTTAGCCCAACCATTCCCAAAGTCAATCACACATGCCCGCAGCATGTCCTCAAGTGTCTGAATAGTTCTCTCACTCTGACCATCAGTCTAGGGATGGTAAGCAGTGCTCATGTCTAACTTGGATCCAAAAGAATCTTGTAATGACTTCTAAAAGTTTGAAGTAAAGCGACTATCTCTGTCAGAAATAATGGAGATTGGTGCTCCATGTCTTGAGACTATTTCTTTGACATAAAGTCTGGCAAGTTGTTCCATGGAATAAGTCTCTCTAATGGGTATGAAATGGGCTGATTTGGTAAGACGATCAACAATTACCCAAATAGCATCGTAACCTCCTGACGTCTTGGGAAGTTTAGTGACAAAGTCCATGGTAATACGCTCCCACTCCCATTGTGGAATTTCTGGTTGTTGAAGTAGTCCTAACGGTTTCTGGTACTCAGCTTTCACTTTAGCACAAGTAAGGCATTTGCTGACGTACGTAGCTATTTCTGCTTTCATGTTCGGCCACCAATACAGCTTTTTGAGATCTGATACATCTTGTCAGAACCTGGGTGAATAGAGTATTTCGACTTATGTGATTCATGCATAATCAATTCTCGTACTCCACCATAGAGTGGTATCCAACTTCGGTCCTTGAAGTATAACACTCCATCAGCTCTCTTCACAAAGCCATTTTTGTTCTCGGGCATGCCATAAATTTTCTCCTGTGGTCGATTTTCCTCCTTGAGAGCCTCAATCTGAGCTCCTAGAATTTTTGATGGTAATGGTGAAATAATAGTCATTCCCAACGACCTAACCCTCAAAGGTTTGAGTCGTTCTTTTCGGCTAAGTGCATCTGCTACAACATTTGCTTTTCCTGGGTGATATCGGATTTCACAATCGTAATCACTCAACAATTCTAGCCAACGACATTGTCTCATATTAAGTTCCTTCTGATCAAGTATATGCTGTAAGCTCTTGTGATCGGTAAAAACTACACATTTAGTACCATAAAGGTAGTGTCTCCAAATTTTGAGTGCAAAAACTACAGCACCCAACTCCAAGTCGTGTGTAGTGTAATTCTTCTCGTGTGTCTTAAGCTGTCTAGATGCATAAGCTATCACCTTCTCATTTTGCATTAGCACAGCTCCAAGTCCTTTATGCGAAGCATCGCAATATACCACAAAGTTCTCAATACCTTCTGGTAGTGACAAAATCGGTGCACTTCAAAGCTTCTGCTTCAATAACTGAAATGCAGATTCTTGCTTCTCTCCCCACTCGTACTTTTGGTTCTTTTGTGTCAGCTTAGTCAGCGACTTCGCTATCTTAGAAAACCCTTCAATAAACCTTCTGTAATATCCTGCAAGTCCTAGGAATTGACGAATTTCCGTAGGAGACTTGGGTGTAGCCCAATCCTTTACTGCCTCAATCTTTGCTGGGTCGACTTGTAATCCTTGGCTATCAATAACATGGCCAAGAAATTGAACTCTTTGTATCCAAAAGTCACACTTTGAAAATTTGGCATACAATTGCTCCTTCTTGAGTAGTTCCAATATTGTTCTGAGGTGTGCTTCATGCTCTTTCTTACTCTTGGAATAAATCAGGATATCGTCAATGAATACAAGTACATACTTATCAAGATATGGTTTGCACACTCTGTTCATGAGATCCATGAATACGGCAGGTGCATTCGTTAATCCAAAAGGCATCACTTGAAACTCATAATGACCATAACGCGTTCTAAATACCGTCTTCGGGATATCTTCTTCCCGAACTCTAAGTTGATGGTAACCTGACCTTAAATCGATCTTGGAATAAAAACAAGAACCTTGTAGCTGATCGAACAAGTCATCGATCCTAGGTAGTGGATAACGATTCTTCACCGTTAACTTGTTCAGCTCACGATAGTCAATGCACATTCTGAAAGATCCATCCTTCTTCTTCACAAACAAAACCGGTGCTCCCCAAGGCGAGGAACTCGGTCTAATGAATCCTTTGTCTAGAAGTTCTTGTAATTGGTTAGACAATTCTTGCATCTCAGAAGGTGCAAGTCTATACGGTGCTCGTGCAATTGGTGGAGCTCCTGGCACTAATTCAATCTGAAACTCAACTTGGCGTGTAGGCGGAAGTCCTGGCAATTCTTCTGGAAAAACTTCTGGAAATTCCTTAACAATTGGCACATCTTCAAGTCGTTTCTCATCCGACTTCTTCTCCGTGATGTTAGCCAAGAATGCATAACAACCCTTCTTTATGTACTTCTTGGTTTTAATGCATGATATGATACTGAGTCTAGTTCCACTTCGCTCTCCGCGAACAACTAAAGTTTCACCGCCATAAGAAAGATGAACAACTTTTTCATCACAAATGATTCTTGCACGATGTCGAGACAACCAATCCATACCGATAACAACGTCAAAACTTCCAAGTTCTATGGGCATAAGGTCTATATTGAATGGGTGATTTAGGAAATTGATGGTGCAACCACGGACAACGGTGTTGGTTTTAACTAAGGACCCATCGGCTAATTCAACAATATAGGGAATGTCTAAGGTAGTTGGTTCTATGTTAAGTAAAGGTGCAAATGCAATAGAAACAAAACTTCTATCCGCTCCTGAATCAAATAAAATGGATGCATAACGATTATTAACGAGGAACGTACCCGCAACAACATTCGGGTCCTCTCGGGCATCTTCTCCTCCCATAACATAAGCCCTTCCTCGAGCTACTCCACCCTGATTTCCAGCTCCTTGATCCTTCCTCTTTGGGCAATTGTTCTTGAAATGACCCAACTCTCCACAACCATAACATGCTCCTGGTTGGTTCTGATTAATTACCCCTCATGGAGCTTTGCATTCCCTAGTCGGATGACCGACTTTTCCACAGTTCTCACAAGCTCTAGGACAATTCCCAGGGTTGTGATGAGTTTGACACTTGTTACACTTGGGTAGTTTACCAGCATATCCTTTTCCCTCTGTTGGCCCTGCAGCAAAGGCCTTTTCCACTTCCTGTCTCTTAGGTGCTGGTTGGATAGCATTTCCACCTTGATTATTGTCAAACCTCCTCTTGTTGTTATTGTTTTGGTTATTGGGGTAGTTGCGGTTTCGGTTATTGTTATAGTTGTTGTTGTTTCGCGTGTTGTTGTAGTTGGAGTTGTTTGAACGGTTATTATTGTTGTTTGCAGCAGATTTTCCTTTTAACACTTGGACCATAAGTTTCTGAGTTATACGAATAGCCTCTTCCATTGATTGTGGGTCGAAAGACATCACATCCCCTCGGATGCTTTCGGGTAGTCCACCAGTAAAGTTCTCCATCTTTTTCTCATCGTCAGGAACCATAGTTGGACATAGTGCAGCCAACTCCTGAAACTTCCGGGTATAGGTCTCAATGTCATCACCTTTTGTTACCAGCTCATAGAATTCGGTTTCCAACTTTTGTACCTCAGTACGAGGGCAAAACTTCTTAGTCATCAGCTTCTTGAATTGATCCCAAGTGAGCTATTAGGCATTCTCCATACCAATAGGCTGAGCATAAGAATTCCACCAAGACATAGCTTCATCAAGAAGCATACCAGTAGCAAATTTTACCTTGTTAACCTCCTGGCAACCGCACATGAGGAATACATTCTCAGTCTTTTCAAACCAGCGGATCAAAGCAACCGCTCCCTCAGTGCCCTTAAACTTGACGGGATCACTAATCTTGAAATCCTTCCAAGTACATTCACGCCTAGTAGTGGGTGGTTCAACCGCCCCAGTATTAGGTGCAACCTCAGTAGCCCTAGCAGCAACCTCAGCTCTCTCAGTCTCCAGAGCTTCTGCTATACTATCCCTGACCAACTTGCGGATAGCGGCTTGAGTCATAACGGGTGTTTCTGATGTAGCCTTTGCTTTCTTTGGCGCCATACTTCTGATAAATAATAATCGACAACAACCAAGAGAAAACCATAATAAAAATAGTAATCGTACAAAAAGTAAACACCCACAACATGTATATATACTACCACAACAAGTATAAATACAACCACAACATGTACGAGCACAACCACAACCTGTAATAATACAACCACGACACGTATAGATACAATCACAACAAGTATAAATACGTTAACAATAAAGAGCAACCACGAAACATCATAAATATAATCACAACACATAAATATAATACATGAAAATTTCGGCCTACATGGACCGATATATATATATATATATATATATATATATAGCACAACATTTCCAACATAGTAGAGTCGCACTTGATATATTTGTTTGTACAACAACCAAAAGACTACAAGTTCTTGAACTATGTCCCACACCTCGGGGCTAGGAAAATAGTAAAAGCTAATACAATACAAGTCTATGTCTAGGCTCCTCCAGGTGCTCTAGATGGTCCAGGAGCTCCAGATGCTCCAAGTGCACTCCTCAGACGACGGATCTCCCTGTCCATCATAATGACAATCTCCTCTAGATGCTGAACTCGGAGCTGAAGAGCAGCATCTCTACCCTCCATCATAGTCAACCTCTCCTGTGCTACTGCCAACTGGTGTGTCTGCTCTCCCTGAGCCTCTTGTGTAGTCTGAGCTCTATCCCGTATCTCCAGTAGCTCATCCCTAAGCTGATCAATCAGCTCCAGGTATCCCTCCTGCCGTGCCTCAAGTCCATGATACGACACGTCGATACTAACTCTGCCTAAAATCAATCCCTCGACCTGCTCCTCAACCGCCCCAAGTCGAGTAGTGATAACCTCATCAACCCTATAACCCAAACTATCAACCTGCTCCTGCTGAGCCCCTAACTGATCCTCTAAGGTAACATCTGTAGGCCCCCTAGCAGCAGCTGCTCTCGAACTCTCACCTACATGGTATACTGGTGGTGGTGGACTGTCAGAAGTCTCTGTAGTAGGTGAAGCTGGTGTAGTAAACCTCGCACGCTTCCTAAGCAGCAAGAGTGAAGTAGATATGGAAGTAGTAGCGAGTATGGCTGGTGGTGCAGGTAATATAGGAATAGCAGGGATCCTAAAGGTAGATGTAGCAGGGCGAACTCTCTTACTAGCACCTATAGTCGTCTTCCTACGGGGAAACATAAGTCTTGGTTCTGATGGAATAGTGGTAGCAGGGGATGGTATGTCAGTGGGCACACGGGTAACCTCAGGTGGTGCAATAGGGGAGACATGAGGAGTAGGAGCCGTCTCTTCCTCCTCAAAAGGCTCGGTTTCCTCACCTGATGCCGAGAATGGCAACACAGGTACAGGAGGAATGGGTGGTGGTGAAAAGGCAATGGAAGACATAGAGCCTTCAACATCAGAGTCTGAGACAGAGTAAAGTATGACAATGTTCGGGTCTGAAGACATAGTTCTGTGATAATCAAGGTGAAATAAAATACATAACTCGTATAATGGAATCACCTAAAACAATGAACATGCACTTATGATGAAATGATGAGATGCTATAATAATGTGGTTATAGTCTAGGGTCCATGATGCATCCTAGTTCGCTATAACCTTAGCTCTGGTACCAATCTGTCACACCCCCAATTTACCTGACTTGCAGCGGAATGGAATGCCTGGGGTTGTAACTGTCATAGCACCACAACAAAGATATATTAAACGACCTAAAGTGTCGTTTGGAAAATAGATCGTTTGATTTATTTAAAAACCTCCAGTGTTACAAAACATAGGTCCCAAAGTCTGGAAAAGTTTAAGGAAATAAGTCTGGTACGATCAAACGATAATATACAAGTGCATGAAAAATCCAAAATGTAGTGCGTCATCCCTGGCACACCCTAATGTGACTCCATGCATATGATATGATAATGCCTTTAGTTACCTGAAAATACATTGCGAAAACGGTCAACATAAAGTTGGTGAATAATCATAGGTTTATGAAATGTAATGTTGTACGGCCACCACAAGTATAAGTGCATGACAAATGTCACGTAAAATAGTACAATAGACCTTAAGCTCATGACACCGAAGCTAGACTGATGAAATATATGACCCTCCTGAGTGTTCTGCCAAAACACTCAAATGTAACAGACATGAAATGCATCTGCTTACTGTTGGTAAATACTACCACGGATGGAGGCGTCACCCTCAATAGATCTATCCACTCTCTCTCGCTAAGTAGGCAAATTAATGGTTCATGATGATAAAAGGGGACTATCACAAGGCAGATAAGCAACTTAAGCAATGTACATAAGTTTTGATACTTGAGCTCGTACTAAAATGGTGCAATGTATTCTCCCCCGTGGGATTTGAAAATAATCATAAAATGTATACGGGGCTACGAAAACTCACCTTAAACTGATGATACTGTGATGAAGTGAAATGAACAACAATGAACGGTTAGCTGCCTCAACCTAATATTAATGATGAACGATCTAATTTAGATCATGAAATGATATTATGAATGTCCATGCACATATTTCCTATACCACTCTACTCTTTGAAAAACACTTGTTGTTATCAAAATAATACATTTTCCAAAACTTAGGAAAATATGGCAACTAGAAAATAAAACTAGTTGAAATGTATATATATATATATATATATATATATATATATATATATATATATATATATATATATATATATATATATATATATATATATATATATATATATCGTATGTATAAATGTGAGTGTTGAAATCCTCGATTTGAAATCCTTGAAATAACGACTTGTCGTAATAAAAATATACTTGTATTCACTAATACTTTATTAGTTATGATGTTGAGTACTTGGGTATTATTTCTAGAATCTAGAGTTACTACGTAGTAGTAATATTATTTTTGTCAAAAGCTGTCAAAAATAATATATGTTTTGCCGATATTGAAACGTGAATATCTTTGTCGTTATAAGTCCGTTTTACTTGTTCTTTATATCCATGGCTACATCTTAGTATGTAGTAATATATTTTGGAAAGCTTGGTTGCTCCGGGTTACGTCTAAAGCCTCGTTTTGTCCGACGAAAAACGTCCAACAGCATGTATTTTCAGAAAATATACTTTTCGTCAATAAACTTGCAAAAATCATAACTTCTTCGTTACAAACTCTTTTTAATCCGTTCTTTCGCCTACAGCTTCGTTTTTGAAAGTATTTTCTAAAAATTTTGCCAAAGTTTACTTTATGTTTACTGATTTTCCTGGGTTTACAAAAATGGGACAGTAAGTTTATATACTTGTTACAAATCCATTTTCCATGTTCAAAACTAGTTTCTATCATCACCAAATCTCTTGCAAACACCACAAAGCTATTCTAATCCTACCATACACCTTCTTAGGGTGCCATGGGTTCCTAATCACCACTAATCATGTTAATTTAACAAAGGAATACCTAAATCAAATTCTAGGGTTTGTATGTTCAAAAAGTTAACAAAAATAAAGTGGTATAACTAGCTTGTGCATGAAATTAAGCATGAAAACCATATGATACTAGTAAATACTTGAAGAAATTATGAAAATAAATTTTGTAACTTACTTTGAAATATGAGGTGATTAGATGAAGCAAAACCTTATGTTTCTTGAGTTTGTATTGCAAAACTCTTGATTAGAATGATGAAATGAACAACTTTGTAGCTTTAATCTTTGAAAAACAATGGCTTGATCTTTGTTCTTGGGTTGGGTCGTGGGTTTCAAGAGAGGAAGAGATGAGATGGTTTTTATTTTTGATCTAAAAGTGTTATGAAATGATTTTGGTTTTTGGTTTTGATATTAAGTTTAGAGGTTTATTAGTAAAGTAATAAGAGTTAAATGCATAAGGTTAAAAATAAAAGTCATGTGGTCTAGGGGTGTTTGTATGGCCGGTCATGGGTGAGCAAGGGGGGGGGGGGGGGGGGGTTGGGGTACTTGTGATTTAATTAGGAATTTGAGTGTAGTTTAAGTGTAGATTTGAGTTATTAGTTAAAATCGGGTACCGGGTTTGATAGAAATAAATGTTAACGAAGTTATTCGGGATAAAATAAAGTTGTAAAAATGTTAAAAATATGTTGGGTACAAGTATTGAGTGTTCGGGTGATTATTGTTTAGTTTCCACGAAAACCGTCGCAATATTTATAAACTTACGTTATAAATAAAAATAAATTTCCAAAATACTGGGTAAATGAATATTATAACTTTTATGATGATATAATGGATATAAAAATATGTCAGGATCATTGTGGGAATATTTGGATATATTCGTCGTGTTTATTAACCGGGTGTTAACGTTTATTTATAAATAATTATACGTAAAACGTTAAATATATCAAATATATAAATTTGAAAATCCTAAGAGTGGTATAACATAAAAATGCTATTATGATGATATGCAGACTGTCTCTAGTCCGTATGCAATGTCCTTACTGATAATGAAATGAATTCGCACCTAAACCAATCCGGTTACACGATTTTGAATGCCCGTAAACTGAATTTACGATGAAATGAGTAATGCAAGTGAATAGTGAAAAATTTTCCGGAAATGAATAGTGTTCAGTGAATAGTAAAATTTTCAAATGTTTCTCAGAATATCAAATTGACCTCGAAAATGATGAATAGTAAAACGATGAATAGTGTTTTGATGAATAGTGATTTATGAATAGTAAAATGTCGAAGTTTGGGAAATAATTCAAGTACAACACAATAACTATACATTTACGAATGACTAGTATGGTACCCGCACATTGCAGCGGCGGGTATCCTGTAATCAAAATTTTTGGCAAGCAACATCTTTTGATAACATGTTTTTTGTGATAATGGTTTTACGCATGGGAAAAATTTTAAGGAATAACTTTATCACACTATTTGATATTAAAATGTCAATAAATATGTGCATCAGGATACACTGGCGATACCAAAACGGTAGTCAGTAGTATTATGAGGTTGTGTTGATTGACGGTAAAATGTACTTACTATTCAGTATATGATGTGTAATGTTGGTCACAATATTATATAATGTGTAAACATAGAGGATGTTCATACTTTATATGTTTACACGTTTTCATACTTTATAGATCGTCTGAAAATCTTCGTACTTTAACAATACGATTCTTTTTAATCGAATTTATTAGCAAAATGATAAGGATTTCACTAAACATGTACTAAAATACATACATAAGGCGGGGCGGCCATCTCCATCCGCAAACCCGACTACAAAAATCATCCCCAAACCTGTCTCAATCCCTTCGTTGGGGCGAGATGCTCCCCAAACCCACCCCATTCACCATTGGGGTCTTATCGGGTTGTCTTTTTTGAGTGTAATGCTCCATCATACTCGTGTCATTCCCCGTTTATTTTTATTTTTTTACACTATTAACAATATGATTTTACGGAATAGCTTAAAGAATCGAAAACCCGTTAATAATATATTAAGCATCGAAATAAATCACAACTTTTTTATAATATTATGGCACAAAACAAGCTTTTATGATCACACTTTGAAATATTAGAAAGATGGAAAATAGCAAAAAATAGAGAATTATATTTAGTACGTAAATATTAGCACAATATTTTAGGTATATAGATATATGTATATGTATATGTCTATGTTTTGGGGCGGGGCGGGGCGGGGATAGTGTGCCCCGTCTCCGCCCCAAACACGGTAAGAATCTCCGTTAAGGCACCCAAATCTGCCCCCGACCCGATAAGCATACCTCGCCCCGCCCCAATAATTTCGGGTTTCCCCATCATGTTCGGGTTTTTTGCCATCCCATACATAGATGATAAATGTTTTTTATATATGGAATTTTCAAAAAAAATATATGTTATAACCAAACAAAACTTTGGCATTAAGTGAGATTAATGAATGTTCTAAACAATTATTTGTACAACAACTATTATTTAATGTATTATACATATAACGTGTTGCATATTACGTTGTATTACATAAAATAAGGCATTTAATGGAAGAAAAATGCTTCATCCATTATATGTAGTATAGATAATAGAGGTAATGTGTGATGTGGCGGCGGTTGAAAAAAATATAATTAAAAAGAAAAAAAATGAGTTGCATTTTTATGTTTGAGGCCATGTAGTTTGTGTATATGTAGTAGTTGCAAGTAGTCAAGTAGATAGGAAGTTGTATAACATGTTTCAAGAAAATATTTAAGGTGTAAAATTGATTAACATATATTTATATTTATCAGTTTAACCTATAACTAAAGTTAAACTCGTGTGTAAACTTATTCAACATCAAGATATCAGTATTTTTACCACACAAAACTTTTGGATATATTCTGAAAGTGTTATGCTTTGTGTATTAAACTAATGGCAAACACATATATTTACAACTTTTCAATTCAAAAAGAATATGCATATAATATTTTATTTGCATATCTTTCAAACTTTGGCTGAAGTACTCAAGTACTTCATTTCTTTGATTCTATTTTTTTTTAAATAGAAGTAACAAGAATTTCAACTTACGCGTTGCAACAGAGTGTTTGTATATAATACTATTGCAAAAGAAGAGGGCGTTTGGCAATGAAAATGTATAATAGAAAACAACAATTACAAAAAATCAATTCCAATTCTTCTAAGTTTCAGTTTTTCATGAAAAATACATATAATGTCACGTAGAATAGTTTCCATTTCTTCGTAGCTCCAACTCCAAACAATCATGTTTTCTTCTGTCACTGCAAACGCTTCAGATAGGTTACCTTGAAATTTGCCGCCTATCAGAAACTGTGTGCAACATCACTATGCCTAAAAAACCATAGATAAAATGCATTTGTATATATCCTTACCATATATAAAGGTAGAACCTCTTAAATTTAAAACTTAACAACTTAAAAACTTAAAAAAATAAGTTAAGTTAAATTATGATGTGTTTTTATGATTAGGGTTTGACGGGGTGGCTTAGGGGAGGCGGCTCAACATAGCTACCTAGGTTTGAGGATCAGACCCGCTCTGATACCATGTTAGAATGATAAAACCTCATAGGTATAATAAAATTATTAATAATTATTTATAATGGTAAAACCCTAGCTGCCCTTAAACCCACAAACCAGGCTTGGGCCTATTATTCTCTAACAAAAACAACTAATACACTTAAAAAGTAAAATACTGCATAAACAAAGAACAAAACATGAAACAACCATGAATTTAACATTCACATTAGAAACACATCCCAAACATAAAACACTCAAATCCTAAAACAAACACGCATTTAAAATTAAAATTAGAAAACAAACCAAAACAAAACATTTCAACTAAATTAGCTCAACATCACTTACTGTAACCCCTATATGCATGAACACAAAACAACCAATGCAATTACAAACTAAATATCTACAACAAACAAAGCAAAAAACAACAGAACTTCCAAATAAGTTGCACAATTTCACCTTCGATAAATGCCCTCTAATTTTAGTACCACCTATAGAAGAAGCTCAAACAACAAAAATCTGCAAAAATAGTACAAACAACCAAAAATAAGTAAAGATCATACTCATTATCACGTATCAGACTTGTCACAAAGATTAATAAAAAAATCCAAAAAAAAGGGAACCAAAATACCTCACATAAACAAATCAGACGACCATGATGAAAACCGGTATGTGTGTTTAGAGAGAGAAGCCACGGACCAAGAAATAAATAGGTAATAGCTTATAACAAGTGTACAACATGCATAAAACCCTAGAATTAAATTGCAATTAAGTGGAGAAGCCACTAAGTAACCCACCCATTAAGCACATATTTTAATCCTTTTATGCGTATGGATCGGCTCGGCTTGGTGAACAATGTCGACTCGAGCCAGGGATCAACGGTGCACCCAATCCGTCCCACTCCCTCAAGTCGATCCCCCACTCGTCGGCTTCAAAACAGTAACAGCTCTCAAAACACTTCAATGAATGTTATGTAGTATAATTATAAAGTGTTACAAAGTTAGAATTGTGTCAAGAAAATTAAAATAACACCAAAATTTGATTGACGTTCTTATATAGAAAAAAATAGAAACGGGTGAAAATATGTGGAAAAGTGCTAAACTTATATGGTCATTGTTCTAAAAACTAATGTGGGCCCAATATTTAATGGTTGATCATATGTGTTTTAGCCTATATTCAATCCGCATTATCTATATATATCTAAAGATGAGAATTTGGGCATTGTAGAATGAACAGTAGCAACAGTTGTTCAAACAGTAACTGGCGAAAATAGTACCTGAGATGTAACTTTCTTTGCACGTGAGGTCCTTTAGGACTAAAAATGCAAAATGCACATAATTTTAGGGACTTTTTCAATAAAAAAATTGATATTTCCAAAATTAATTTTCAAAAATAGTCCTTTGGTTTCTTGGTCTTTTTCAAATTTAGTCCTTAACGACTAACTATCAAAGACGACTTAGCACCGCGTTCCCGCAGCAATGCGCGGGCCTCTCCGCTAGTTGACAACCAATTGTAAAAACCTAATTGAGATACACACTTTTTTCATCTTCACCAACAATCACTATCTTACAAGTCACAACCATATTACTACCCCATCATCTACCATGAGATACAAAAAAACAATCACACTCCTCCAATCCGCATCATCCCCCGTTTATCATCCTTAATCAACTATTTTTATTTTTTGTTCACATCTTAAAGTCTACGCAAGAAACTCTTTGTACGAGTTTGTTTTTACATGTTTGAGTGCATGAATGATTGTCAAATCCATTGGAAAGGCGGTGATTATCCTTTGTGTTAGCCTTATTCATATGTTATAATTTGATATTAACAGTTAGAACTAGAACTGTAACGTTGTTTTGAGATGTATAATTAAGCCAGGTAATATATAGGGGCAATTACGTATATCTTCATTCAAACTTCTTTAATTACACATTTCCCCAACCCAAATCTTAAATAACAATATACCCACATTAATATTTAACTCACATATTTACCTATTTTCATCTATTGTGTCAAACATGAGCATTTCACCATTTTCTTCAAGTTAAAAAATAAAACCATTTCTACAAACACTAAAATTCATCAACGAGTGTTTTATGATTCTATATCAAAGAAATGCAAATATATTCACTTCAACAAAGACGCATTTTCCACATGACAATATTAACATCCACCAAAATCAAACCCAACAAAACACATATACTATGTTATTTCACATCATAAATTACAAGCACGTTATTAGTTAGGTTTTTACCTTTTTAATATGTATAATATCGATAAAAACAAATCAAGTGAAAGAAATAATGCATGATGAGTTTAACATGGTAAAACAAGAGTCGAGTTATATTAGAAACCAAACATTCCTCACATACCAAGGGACTCATCCCCACCATCTATCTAAAAAGGAAATCAATGGTTGAGATTAAAAGGATTTTATTATTTCACCCATTTTTTATAATTCAAATATTTCTTAAACCGTTAATCGTTAAGCGAAAATAATTACACCATCGCGATGGGCATTTAATTATCTTTTTATAGACGGGCACTTTAATATACTTTCGAAAAAAAAAAAAAAAAATCGTTTTTTTCACGTTTTTTTTTCCTGGCCGAAAAAAAAATCATATATGATATTGCATATCATATATGATATGCAATATCATATATGATTTTACATATAATATCATATATGATATTACATATCATATATGATATTATATGTAATATCATATATAATTTTTTCGGCCACGAAAAAAAACGTGAAAAAAACGAAAAAAAAAAAAATTTTGTCGAAAATATATCAATTAGCCTGTCTATAGAAAGATAATTAAATGCTCGTCGTAACGGTATATTTTTTTTCGCTTAACGATTAACGGTTTGAAAGATATTAATATTTGAAAAAAAAAAGATGAAAGTTTTTTTAAATTGTTGGGATTAATCTCATCCATTAGATCAAATAAAGATGGAGGGAAGATGAAGGGTGGAGATTAGTCCCTTGATATGTAAAAAAAGTTTGGTCCTCAAATGATCTTTACTCGGTAAAACAATTACAAATGATTTAAGAAACCAATAAAAAAACACTTGCATCGTCAAAAGTGATGAACAAACAAAGAAAAGTTTCAATTCAAAAGTGGTAAGAGATCATATTCAAGAGGAGGTTGGACGAGAAGAATGCTTGGTGCCCAGATTGACAACAAGGAGGGTATAATTGTCTAAAAAGTAATAAGGGGTCGGGTAAATCTCTTATTTCAAAATTTGATCGGGTATATTTGTAAGGAAAATGATTGGGATATCTAAAATATGTGACTAATTTAAACACAGGTGGCATGATAGCTTGTGAAAAAGTGAACCCCTTAATTACAACTATCAGGATAATACTTATAAAGTTTAGGCATACTTTTAAGTACAACTTTTAGGTCTTCCAAGCATAGCTTTATTTGTAATTAAGGAAGTTTAGTCGAGATATATGTAATTCACCCTTTATTGTTTGGTACACGAATGCAGGCCCGCAAAGTTAAATATTTGGTCTCTACAAAACCCGTCAAATATCCATACTATCTTGTTGCACAAATCAATTATTAAATAAACAGTAGCAATCTTTTTAGCGATTGATAATAAAAGAATATCTCTCAAGTGTTTTTTTCCAAAGAAGAATCATAAACTAATAAAAACAAATTCTAGGCACAGGGTTTACAGTTCGAACATAAATTATAAAAGACAATAAAGCACGACTTACTTTCAATAAAACAAGATACATATTTCAAACCGAATTGAAATATTATGACACATAATAACATATATAAGACATACGAGAAAACACAAAAATGTTTAGATCATACATATATTGGTTTTATATTTCTGACGTATCATATATAATTCCATAAGAGCTTCATCTCCTGGGTACACACTCTTGAAGGCTTCGTGCGAATGTATACACTTAGCCCATGCTGCGAGTCCGGGGGTTCTAACTTCATCAAATACTTTGAAATTGTTGATTGTTTCAATCATTCCTGTCCATGGAAGAAAACATCCAAGAACAACGTCAACGTAACTTAAATCATCTCCACCGAAATAGGTCTTTCCATTGCTAGACTTTGCATACGCCCCTTCTAACAATTGTGCTGCTTCAAAGATACGTTTTTTAACTTCTTCCTTTTCTTCTTGTCCTGGTGCTAGCCTCAATTCTTCGTACAACCGCCATAGCTATATGTTAAACATAGTGATCCGTAGTAGATTGTAAGTGTTCTTATTATTAGTAGCAAGTAACATAAAATTAAGAACCCATAAGAGATTATACTATGAAGGTGGAGTCGGGACCGAATACGAAGTAATTTTAAAGTAAAAAAATGAGAATAACTATAATAACACATTAGAGATATATCGATTTGAATTATATGTATTTATTTTTGATTTAGATACATTATAATGTATTTTCTAGCTCTAACATAGTTTAATATACATACATTAGATGTATTTTATCAAATTAAATGAATCATATGTATTTTTCGTTATTTACATGTAAAATGTGTTGCGAGTATGTAATACTTTGCATCACATTTATTACAAAACCACTTACGAGATTAACTTGATTCATCTGAATTAATAGAGATGTATTTAATTTAAGTCAGTGTGCTGTTGTATTTTTTTTCTTCATAATTCTTATTTATAGATTATTTATTTATTCTCAATAGATCACTATCTACGTTTGTTTAGGTCAACGCAATAAAAAAATAAACATTCTTTATAACAAGTGTATATTTTATATTTACATATAAATATAAAATTTGACATTTGATGTGGCATTTTTAATAATTAAGATTAGCTATCAACATGAATCAGATGGTGAGTTTAATGTATTATTTTATAAAACAGATCAATCACGATAAAGATAGCTGCATTATGCAAAATTTCTACTCCGTATTTACTAACAAGAAGACCACGTACTATTGTTTGTGAATTGTGATAGCTGTCATATACAATTTGATAATCGTTACTATATATTCCTATTACTCCGTATCATATGGTTCTAAATACAAATTTCTTGAAATATATTCAAGTACAACACAATAACTATGCGTAGCTAATTTTCAAAAAAAAAAAAGTACAACACAAAAGCTAATTTAAAAAAAATAAAAACTATGCCTAGCTTTCTAAAAAAAAAAACTATACCTGTACATGTGATAATGACTCAGAATCTGTTTTTTTCTTTTCTTTTTTATGACCGTTTGACTAGGAACAAAAGACATGGTAATTAAGTGTATCGAAATATAAATCACATTAGATTTTTAGCATACCGTGTTATCAATGTAGAAGACCCACAACCGGCTTTCAGCTCGATCCAGGGACGCCTTAGGGAGGATTTGGTGAACATCGGGATGAATTTCATCAAGATATTCGATTATGACAAGTGATTCGGGAATGGGAGATTTGTTTGCATGGAGAAGGACCGGGACTTTCTTATGAACCGGGTTTGAAGTTAACAAGAGCTCACTTTTGCTAGGATAATGTTCCTGAATATACTCATAGTCAATGGACTTGAGTTTGAGAACGACCCGAACTCGGTTCACATATGGACTTGCATCAATCCCTATAAGCTTCATCTCACACTCTTTTGCCATGGAAAGAGATATATGATGCATGGTTGGAGAAGGAGGATGGTTTATTTATACACCAAATAGTTACGTATATGTGCCCCTTGGTTTATATGAATTGCAGAAATTCCCCTTGATTTATGAGAAAGTCAAATCTTGAACTTATTTTAGCAACTTCAAATAAAATGCAACCCTATTGAAACAAACTAGAAAGGTGCCCGCGCGATGCGGGAGCGGATTGTTGGGGTGAAGAGGAGGGAGGTGGGGTGGTGGAAAGTGGTTGTTTGGGTGGTTGTTGAGGTGGTTATAAATTGTTGGGGGTGGTTGTTGAAGTGGTTATAAATTGTTGGGGGTGATTGTTAGGGGTGGTTGTTTCCATAATTAGTAAGTAAAAGTCTGAATTGTTAAGTCTTTCTAATTATAGAATAGTCCCAAATATATTATATAGTAGTATAGAAAAGGTGCCCGCGCGATGCGGGGGCGGATTGTTGGGGTGAAGAGGACGGAGGTGGGGTGGTGGAAAGTGGTTGTTTGGGTGGTTGTTGAGGTGGTTATAAATTGTTGGGGGTGGTTGTTGAAGTGGTTATAAATTGTTGGGGGTGATTGTTAGGAGTGGTTGTTTCCATAATTAATAAGTAAAAGTCTGAATTTTTAAGTCTTTCTAATTATAGAATAGTCCCAAATACATTATATAATAGTATAGATAGATATAGATAAGAGCCCTCACCAGACTTATCTTGGCTTAGTGCATGGAAATTATTGTTTCTTATGAAGTTTTAAGAAACTGAAATATTTAAGCACAAAATTTTAAAATTTTGAATAAACAAAGTTATACTATGAGTGTATGACATAAAATTTATTGTCATTAGTTTCGAGTAAACTGTGTTGTAAAATATACTTCGTAAGTTCTTATTATATAGCTAAAAAATGAAAATATTCTGTCACAACTCACCATTTCAGGTCATTTCAGGTCATTTCCCGAACTTTGGAAAAACACTATTCATCAAAACACTATTCATCGGTTTACTATTCATCGTTTTCGAGGTCAATTTGATATTCTGAGAAACTTTTGGGAAATTTACTATTCACGGAACACTATTCATTGCGGGAAAAGATTTCATCATTCACGTGCATTACACATTTCATCGTAAATTTAGTTTACGGGTATTCAAATTCGCGTAACCGTATTGGTTCAGGTGCGAATTCATGCATTATCAGTAATAACATTTCATACGGACTGGGGATAGTCTGCATATCATCAGTAGGTCATTCACATGTTATACCACTCTCAGGATTTTCAAATTACTATATTCAGTACATTTAACGTTTTTACGTATAAGTAATTATAGTAAACGTTAACACTCGGTTATTACACGACGAATATATCTAAATATTCACACAATGGTCCCGACATATTTTTATATCCATTTTAACATCATAAAAGTTATTACATTCATTTACCCAGTATTTTGGAAATATATTTTATTTATAACGTAAGTTTATAATATTACGACGGTTTTCGTGAAAACTAAACAATAATCACCCGAACACTCAATACTTGTACCTAATGTATTTTTAACATTTTGATGACTTTATTAAGTCCCGACTAACTTGTTAAAATTTATTTCTCGCAAACCCGGTACTCAATGATAACTAAAAACTAACTACGATTACCTAAATGTAACACCTAAAAACCTATACTTATACTACAAATCATCCACTAATTATCCTTAATAAATCAAAGTCCATATTATGGCTTATGAACCCTTTGAAAATCAGCCATGAACCCCCCTCCTTGACCTCATGCATATATGAAACCTTATTATACTATGAACCTTTGCATAAATATCTCTACAAACACCTTTTTCATAATACATAACAAAATCTTTGAATCAAAAGCTCATTTCTTCATCTCCTCCACCAAACCCACGACCCAAGCTCCATATTTTGATCAAGTGAAGGTTTTTGAAAAGTTAAAGCATCAAAGTTGTTCATTTTGTGGTCCTAATCAAGAATCAAGCAACAAAAACACAAGAACATCAAGCATAATCATCCTATAATCATCTCATTTTGTCAAGTAAGTTTTCATCTTTATTTTTTCATGGATCATCCTATTTTTACATGTATTACATAAGTATCATGCTAAAAACCATGTACAAGTAGCTATACCACACTTTATTTTGGCTAAAAAGAAACATACAAACCCTAACTTTTTAGTTATGAATCCCCTTGCTCTAATAACTTGGTTAGGAGTCCATGGCACCCTAAGAAGGTGTATGGTAAGATTAGATTAGCCATGTGGTGATTACAAGAGGTTTGGTGATGGTAGAAATTGGTTTTTAACCTTGAAAACATGATTTGGAACCTATTTTAGACATGCTGTCCCGTTTTGTAAAAATCTGGAAAATCAGTAAACACCAAGGAAACTTTGGCAAAATTTTTAGAAAATACTTTCAAAAACGAATCCGTAGGCGAAAGAACGGATTGAAAAGAGTTAATAACGAAGAAGTTATGATTTTTGCAAGATTGTTGACGAAAAGTATTTTTCTGAAAATAGTTGCTGTTGGACGTTTTTCATGGTACAAAAAGAGACTTTAGACGTAACCCGGAGGAGCCGAGCTTTCCAAAATATATTACTACATACTAAGACGTAACCGTGGATATAAAGAACAAGTAAAACGGACAAGTAACGACAAAGATATACACGTTTGAATATCGGCTAAAACCATTTTATATTTGACAGCTTTTAATATAATTTGGCGCAAAAACTACGAAGTACATTTTTAAGCTAGACATAATTTTAAGTACCGAGCTTTATAACTAATGTAGTATTAGTTATTACGAGTATGTTTTCATCATTTCAAGGATTACAACCCGAGTTTTTCAACGCTAACATGGAAACTTACGTTATATATATACAAGTATATATATTATAACTAGCTTATTATATTTTCTAATAGCAATATTTTTCCAAATTCTTGAAATATATACTTTTGATAACAACAAGTGTTTTTCAAAGAGTAGAGTGGTATAGGAACATGTGCATGGACATTCATAACATCATTTCATGATCTAAAGTAGATCGTTCATCATTTACATTAGGTTGCGGCTAGTGTGCGCGCCTTGTTTTTCAGCTCATTACATGTTCATGGTACCATCATATTGGGTTGCGGCAGCAAATTGTTCATTGGGGTTCATTTCATTTCATGACAGTTTCATCAGTTAAGGTGAGTTTTCATAGCCCCGTTTTCAATTCAACATTTTGATTGTTTTCAAATCCCACGGGGGGAATACATTGCATCAATCATTTCAGTACGAGCCCAAGTATTCAAACATGTACATAGCTTAAGTTACCTTGCCATGTGAAAAGTCCCCTGTAACATCATGAACCGTTAATTTACCGTTAAGCGAGAGTGAGTGGATAGATCTATCGAGGGTGACGCCTCCATCCGTGGTAGTGGATACCAACAGTAAGCGGATGCATGTCATGTCTTTTACATTTGAATGTTTCGGCAGAACATTCGGGAGGGGCTTACAGTTTCATCAGTCATAGCTTCGGTGTCATGAGCTTAAGGCTATTGTACAATTTTCACGAGATTTTTATCTTGCATTTTTACTTGTGGTGGCCGTACATCATTACATTTTACAAACCTATGGAATTCACCAACATTCGTGTTGACGTTTTAGCAATGTATTTCAGGTTATTAAGGTAGCTCATGAGACATGCATTTGGACCTTCATGGAGTCGCGGAGTCGACGCGTCACATCATTATTTCATGCACTTATGTAAACATTTGATCTAGTATGACTTGATTTTCATGAACATGCAACACATTTTGGGGACCTCATTTTGTAAACTCTGAATTATTTCAATGATCAAATGCAGTATTTTCCAAACGACACTTTAGGTCGTTCAATGTAACTGTAACTGTGGTGCTATGACAGACACCCCCAGGTATTCCATTCCGCTGCAAGTCAGGTAAATTGGGGGTGTGACAGATTGGTATCAGAGCTAAGGTTATAGCGAACTAGGATGTATCTTGGACCCTAGACTATAACCGCATCATCATAGCATCTCATCATTTCATCATAAGTGCATAATCATGATACATGTTGTTTCATACATACCCTGTGCGAGTTATTTATACTCATATCCGTATATGTATATCATTTTATTGACCTGGTTCACAAGTGACATGTCTTCAGATACTCACCCTGACATCCTTTTATCGGATTCCGACATTGAAGATGCCTTGTCATTTTACACTACCATTATACCACCAGTTGCATTTACACCACCATTAGTACTATTGATTTGCCATAGGAACAGGGTTTTCCTATCATTCAGACCGTACATAGAATGCCTTTTGGTAGTGTATTCAGAATTAATCTTAATGGACTTATTAGGATGCTTATTGCAAGGAAGATAGTGTGTTTTCTTTCCATCACTAGTAGGGCACTTACTACTTAGGTACTACCACTACCATCAACTACTTATTACACTATTAGTCGTCCTATATTGCGTACTTTAGTTTTACCTCCTAGATATTATGAGATAGCGCGAAAGAGGGTATTATTCCATTCACTATTATCACCATCATCACCTAACTCACCACTAGAATTTCATCGACAGCAATTTTATCCTCACCATCTAGGGTACCATCATTGTCATTTCCTTTTCCATTCCCATTTGCTCAGACTTCAATCGTTTCGCAACATTTTAGCATTGTCTCATCAGAAATTAGGTTGATTTCGTTTTTGACGAATTAGTAGACTATTACCATTCGACAAGATTCACCCACGTATCCAATACACCATTCAAGCTATTTTACTATCATATGGGGAAATTGTTTTACAGAAAAATTTCTGAAGTAAGCTATTTTATTTCCATCCTATAAATTGATTTTTCTGTCATTACACCAAGTATTTACTATTATTATGCGAGGCAATTTTTATGTTATTTGAAAGAAAACATCAGGATACCATTTTAATAACAATGCGTTGAACACCATCTAAAACTTTTGATAAAAGTTATGATATTTTGACAAAATCCAACATCGCATCATTAGTCCTCAATTATACATAGCCTGATCACCTATGTAAAATTCAGGAAGGATTATGCCATGAAGGAAATAATTACCTTTTCAAAGGATTGTTGATAACAATCTTCATTCGAAAGCTTTGTAAACAAAGGAACTCTTCCATAAACATCCCTTTTTGCCGAACTATCCCTGGATACTTACCCTACCTGTCACTCACTTAGCCAGTAAGTTGGATTTTTCCCATTGACTTCTCTAGAAGAGACTTTCCATATCAATTACATGCAGGATTCCTTTATACAATAAAAGCAATGAAAGGATTACAGAACTACTAACCAGGATTAGAAGTATATAGTGAGAGAATTCATAACTCAACAACAATCCTAAGATACTACGAGACTATCCGAATCACCATCTCTGACCTAGTTGTCCAATGTTATTAGTCAAGGGTACTAGCTAGACTGAGCTACAGGATTGAACTCAATATAGATGTCCGCAGGACAACACAATAGAAATAAACCAAGCTTCTAATTGAGACTGTAGAGCATTTCATTTAAACATGGCCTCATCCATACATAAACTTTCCTACAGTAAGTTTTCACAAAGGACAATTGTTTGAATCAAGAATATCGATGTAATTTCCTCTAAGGCCTTATGTCACTAGAAATTTCAGATAACCTCACCTTCATACCAAACAAGGAATCAAACCGGAACATATCTCCTCATCTACATGGGAAAACAGAATAGACATTCATCGACACAACATCAAGTGATACCTTCGTCTTGCCAATTACAACGATAAACTATTTCAGGACTTAAGTTAGTCTAAATACCTATGCTTGTAGTTATGCCAGATAACCATCAATAGACATTATCCAACCTCAGGAACTAAGTGTTAGACATCGATGCATTTAAGCGAACATTTCCTATTCTACCATTTTATCCTTTTCAGTGTTTTCACTTTTAAATAAAGTTGATGCGTTTACATAAATCCCATACCTTGTGGAAAAATGATTTCTGAAATTCCTATTTTGAACAAGTACGATCCTTTTTGGTCAATCTTTAGCAACACTATTGTACAATGAGAAATATACATAAACATCAAACTTTGGTAAGCAGTCTTAATCACAACATGTTTGAAAACAGTTCCTATTTCATAACTACTGGATTTTGAATCATCAAGAAAAATATTACCAAGTAAATCATTTGCTCCATTTTCTAAATTCGTTTATTCAGAAAAAGATTTCAACCAAAACTCATAATCGCGAGACAAATTTCCAGAACAAATTTCCCTACAACATCGCTTATGCATTTAGGATTTGTGACTTGACAATAGAGAATATTTGGAATATGTGATGAAGGAATTAGGAGGAACATCACAAATTAATCGCGAACTTCAGTAGTAGAGACCAAACCCAATAGACAAAGAAAAACATATGTCTTATCATCCGTTGGAACAAAACACAAGGAATCAAATTGTTACCTATATTCTATCCCTTACAGATAACGCCAAGTTCGAAGGACCGAACGTTGTGGAATTAGTCACAAAGGTTTATTGTACCCATTTCAGTTTTTCCTGTTAAGGAAACCGATTCACCTTGGACTTCAAGCAATCATTTCAGGATTTCTTTCAGAAACCCATTTAGATGTAAACATCACCTATCACCCTCAGGCCGATGGTCAAAGCGACAGAACAATTCAAACATAGGAAAGTATGCTCAGAGCATGAGTGATTGACCCTAGAAATGGTTGGAATAATCACTTAACATAAATCAAATTCATCTACAACAATAGTTATCACACTAACAGCGAGAAACTGGCAGAAGTTAGATTGGTACATAACACACATCATTTGGATTGGGTATCCTGAATTACAAACCATCCGGATTCAAGTGGGAGAACAAACTAAGTTAAAAGCTTTGCCTTGGATTGGCATGATACAAATTGGATAACAAGAAAGGTTGAACCTTTAGCATACTGGACTATTTAAGATTCATTTTAGAATCGACCAACTAGCATACAAACTTGAGTTCTGGCAGAATTCAGCAGTATATATTACCAGTACCACATTTAAACCATTAAGAAGCGCAGACCATCGATTGATGGGCCAAACTCAGAAAAAGCTCAACTCACTAGTTCAGTAGGCATTCATGAGATAACCAGAAATTTTCTACAAGTCAAGAATCAGTTACAAGTTCAATAAGTCGTAAACCATTAAAACTTCAAGTTGGTAAGCAAAGTTATGCAGAAAGTTCTGCCTAGGAAAGGCATGATTTCATTCAGAAAACTTGGAAAGTTACACCAATATACACTGGACCATTTATATTTCAGACAGGGTAGGCCTAGTGGCCGTCAGACTTGAACATTGTCAGAGAACAACAGGATAACACGAACATATTTCACATTTTCAGATCCCCAGAAATGACTTACAGATGAGTCACTCATGATTCCATTGGAAGGGATCCAAACCACATGAAAATCTCAGACCTTGTAAGAGAACCAACAGAAATCATGGACCGTGTGGTCAAGCAGTTGAAACAGAGTCGAATTCCTATCGTTAGAGTTCGCTGGAATTCTCGAATATCATCACCTTTTCATCAATACATTTTCAGAGACCAACATAAACTGAACTTCGGGACGAAGTTCCATTTAGAGGGGAAGACTGTCACAACTCACCATTTCAGGTCATTTCAGGTCATTTCCCGAACTTTGGAAAAACACTATTCATCAAACACTATTCATCGGTTTACTATTCATCGTTTTCGAGGTCAATTTGATATTCTGAGAAACTTTTGGGAAATTTACTATTCACGGAACACTATTCATTGCGGGAAAAGATTTCATCATTCACGTGCATTACACATTTCATCGTAAATTTAGTTTACGGGTATTCAAATTCGCGTAACCGTATTGGTTCAGGTGCGAATTCATGCATTATCAGTAATAACATTTCATACGGACTGGGGATAGTCTGCATATCATCAGTAGGTCATTCACATGTTATACCACTCTCAGGATTTTCAAATTACTATATTCAGTACATTTAACGTTTTTACGTATAAGTAATTATAGTAAACGTTAACACTCGGTTATTACACGACGAATATATCTAAATATTCACACAATGGTCCCGACATATTTTTATATCCATTTTAACATCATAAAAGTTATTACATTCATTTACCCAGTATTTTGGAAATATATTTTATTTATAACGTAAGTTTATAATATTACGACGGTTTTCGTGAAAACTAAACAATAATCACCCGAACACTCAATACTTGTACCTAATGTATTTTTAACATTTTGATGACTTTATTAAGTCCCGACTAACTTGTTAAAATTTATTTCTCGCAAACCCGGTACTCAATGATAACTAAAAACTAACTACGATTACCTAAATGTAACACCTAAAAACCTATACTTATACTACAAATCATCCACTAATTATCCTTAATAAATCAAAGTCCATATTATGGCTTATGAACCCTTTGAAAATCAGCCATGAACCCCCCTCCTTGACCTCATGCATATATGAAACCTTATTATACTATGAACCTTTGCATAAATATCTCTACAAACACCTTTTTCATAATACATAACAAAATCTTTGAATCAAAAGCTCATTTCTTCATCTCCTCCACCAAACCCACGACCCAAGCTCCATATTTTGATCAAGTGAAGGTTTTTGAAAAGTTAAAGCATCAAAGTTGTTCATTTTGTGGTCCTAATCAAGAATCAAGCAACAAAAACACAAGAACATCAAGCATAATCATCCTATAATCATCTCATTTTGTCAAGTAAGTTTTCATCTTTATTTTTTCATGGATCATCCTATTTTTACATGTATTACATAAGTATCATGCTAAAAACCATGTACAAGTAGCTATACCACACTTTATTTTGGCTAAAAAGAAACATACAAACCCTAACTTTTTAGTTATGAATCCCCTTGCTCTAATAACTTGGTTAGGAGTCCATGGCACCCTAAGAAGGTGTATGGTAAGATTAGATTAGCCATGTGGTGATTACAAGAGGTTTGGTGATGGTAGAAATTGGTTTTTAACCTTGAAAACATGATTTGGAACCTATTTTAGACATGCTGTCCCGTTTTGTAAAAATCTGGAAAATCAGTAAACACCAAGGAAACTTTGGCAAAATTTTTAGAAAATACTTTCAAAAACGAATCCGTAGGCGAAAGAACGGATTGAAAAGAGTTAATAACGAAGAAGTTATGATTTTTGCAAGATTGTTGACGAAAAGTATTTTTCTGAAAATAGTTGCTGTTGGACGTTTTTCATGGTACAAAAAGAGACTTTAGACGTAACCCGGAGGAGCCGAGCTTTCCAAAATATATTACTACATACTAAGACGTAACCGTGGATATAAAGAACAAGTAAAACGGACAAGTAACGACAAAGATATACACGTTTGAATATCGGCTAAAACCATTTTATATTTGACAGCTTTTAATATAATTTGGCGCAAAAACTACGAAGTACATTTTTAAGCTAGACATAATTTTAAGTACCGAGCTTTATAACTAATGTAGTATTAGTTATTACGAGTATGTTTTCATCATTTCAAGGATTACAACCCGAGTTTTTCAACGCTAACATGGAAACTTACGTTATATATATACAAGTATATATATTATAACTAGCTTATTATATTTTCTAATAGCAATATTTTTCCAAATTCTTGAAATATATACTTTTGATAACAACAAGTGTTTTTCAAAGAGTAGAGTGGTATAGGAACATGTGCATGGACATTCATAACATCATTTCATGATCTAAAGTAGATCGTTCATCATTTACATTAGGTTGCGGCTAGTGTGCGCGCCTTGTTTTTCAGCTCATTACATGTTCATGGTACCATCATATTGGGTTGCGGCAGCAAATTGTTCATTGGGGTTCATTTCATTTCATGACAGTTTCATCAGTTAAGGTGAGTTTTCATAGCCCCGTTTTCAATTCAACATTTTGATTGTTTTCAAATCCCACGGGGGGAATACATTGCATCAATCATTTCAGTACGAGCCCAAGTATTCAAACATGTACATAGCTTAAGTTACCTTGCCATGTGAAAAGTCCCCTGTAACATCATGAACCGTTAATTTACCGTTAAGCGAGAGTGAGTGGATAGATCTATCGAGGGTGACGCCTCCATCCGTGGTAGTGGATACCAACAGTAAGCGGATGCATGTCATGTCTTTTACATTTGAATGTTTCGGCAGAACATTCGGGAGGGGCTTACAGTTTCATCAGTCATAGCTTCGGTGTCATGAGCTTAAGGCTATTGTACAATTTTCACGAGATTTTTATCTTGCATTTTTACTTGTGGTGGCCGTACATCATTACATTTTACAAACCTATGGAATTCACCAACATTCGTGTTGACGTTTTAGCAATGTATTTCAGGTTATTAAGGTAGCTCATGAGACATGCATTTGGACCTTCATGGAGTCGCGGAGTCGACGCGTCACATCATTATTTCATGCACTTATGTAAACATTTGATCTAGTATGACTTGATTTTCATGAACATGCAACACATTTTGGGGACCTCATTTTGTAAACTCTGAATTATTTCAATGATCAAATGCAGTATTTTCCAAACGACACTTTAGGTCGTTCAATGTAACTGTAACTGTGGTGCTATGACAGACACCCCCAGGTATTCCATTCCGCTGCAAGTCAGGTAAATTGGGGGTGTGACATATTCCATATCGATATGCATGTAAAATCTTAATTATGGTTAAACCAATTTTCAACATCTGGTATTTGAGGCTCTTGTAATGTTACAGATCAGATGCTTTGGACGTGGCAATTTCGACGGCTATATGAAGATTTTACAATGGCGTATTGGCGTGACAGTTTTAGTAAAGAAGCATAATGGATAATGATACTTGTTCAATGACGTATTACTGTTATGGATGTTTTACTTTGAATCTGTTAAAGTCGTAAAAAATATTTTGTTCAGATGGGTGTGATCATCACTTTGGTTCGTTTGAGAGCTTCTTAGTGGCCTAGGAGATCTCGAACATGTTTGATAGGGGTGTGGGTCGTCCCTCTTGATATCCTCCCTAATAATCATCCGCGTACTCATATACTAGTTAATCTCATAAGCCTCCCCATGTGAATTACTACATAGTTTGATACTAGTAGTAACAGCTAGAACTAGAACTGTAACATTGTTTTGAGATGTATAATTAACCTAGGTAATATATAAAGGCAATTACCTATTACTCTATTCAAACTTATTTAATTACACATTTCCTCATCCCAAATCTTAAATAAAAAATATACCCACATTAATCTATTTAACTCACATATTTACCCATTTTCGTCTATTGTGTCATAAACAGTTCCAAACGTGACCATTTCACCATTTTCTTCAACTTAACAAATAAAACCATTTCTACAAACACTAAAATTCATCGACGAGTGTTTTATGATTCTATATCAAGGAAATGCAAATACATTCACTTCAACAAAGATGCATTTTCCACATGACAATGTTAACATCCAGCAAAATCAAACCCAATAAAACATATATACTAAGTATGTTATTTCACATCATAAATTACAAGCACGTTATTAGTTAGGTTATAATTAACTTTTTAATATGTATAAGATCGATAAAAACAAATCAAGTGAAAGAAATAATGCATGATAAGTTTAACATAGTAAAACAATTAAAAATGAGAAACCAAAAAAAAAAAAAAAAAAAAAACACTTGCGTCGTCGAAAGCTAGAGATTAACAAACAAAGAAAAATACAATTAAAAAATGGTAAGAGATCATATTAAGAGGAGGTTGGAGGAGAAATGCTTGGTACCAGGTTGATAATAAGAAGGGTATAATTGTCTAAAAAGTAACACAGGTAGGGTTGGGTAAATTCCTTATTTCAAAATTTGATTGGGTATATTGTAATTAAGAAAGTTTAGTCGAGATACTAGTTATAATGCCCGCGCACGCGCGGGGTTTTTTTTAAAATTTTCAATAATGCATTTTTATTTATTAAAATATAAATAGCTTAATTTTGGTTTTTTGTTATTCGTTTTAATTATGATTCTTAATTTTGATTTATAATTATGTTTGATGTACGGGGCTAAAAGTTCATATATAGTACTTTCATAAGGTAATCGGCCACAAGGAAGGAAAAAGGAAGGAGCCCAACAAACACCATTTTTGCTTGTGGAGACATTGTTGTGAAAATTACAAATGATATAGTTATAATTCCCGTGCACGCACGGGATTTTTTTTTAATTTTCTAAATAATGTATTTTTATTTATTAACAAAAATTATTTTTGTTTTATTTTTAAATATGATTCTTAGTTTTGGATTTTAATTACTTTTTTATTGACGTAGTAAGTCGTCATGTTTATATTTCAAAAAAGTTTAATCACAAAACTTATAAACCAAGTTAACTTATCGTTTGTTGTGTTTTTGCATCGTTAATTTTGGTTAACTAATAGTTTAATCTTATGTTGGAATATTGATGTTGTGGTACTATTGTTAGATCAGCTATTATGATAGTTTATTATATTTTTGTAGGCAATAAAAAACATTATTATAAAATGTTTATAAATTTGTCAGCTTTTTAATTTTAAATATAAATTTTCAACAAAAGAATGTTTACTTATGATTTTTCTTTTTGATTATTTTGTATGGTTGGCTAAAACTAGGTTCAACACATTTGGTTGCTTTAAACCAATATTATCATAGAGTTTTCTTTATTTATTGTTGCCCTTGTGGGGTTTTTCTTTAGACCATAGTGATAACTCAAACTTAAATATTTGTAGCTTTAAATAGTTTTTTTTTTTTTTTTTTTTTTTTTTTTTTTTTTTTTTTTTTTAAGTTGTGTTTGTCTTAATTCGATGTGTTATCTTTTTCATAACCACTCATTTTCATATTCACCCATCTCTATAAGAGTGGGAGGTACAGTTGGTTGGAAGGGTAGCGCCAAATCACAAGCCCATGTCTTTCAATGGCTCACGGTACCGTGGTTGGTGCCAAAGGTTCTCGGCTGGTAAATACCAATCACCGTGGTTGATTGTCGACGTTGAAGTAAAGCCGATACTTTTGAGTAGCACATTGAAGGACCTTTAAGTTTTCCTATAATAAGTTTTGGGATTTCACAACTTGCTCAATTTTTTGTGTGTGTACTTCCTGTGTTGAATTCATACGCTTCTGCTCAACTTTTTGATGATTGCCATCAATTTTTTGCAGTCCAAAAGCCTCGTAACCAAACCATTTCATGATTTTGTGAACAATTATTCAACCTGTAAAATATGAAAAGATTATCATATATATAATTTGAACTTAAATTACACTTCAAGGTGTCAATCATAACCATTTTGACTTTTAAGGTCAACTATTTGACTTTTCTTTGGTATTAAATTACTTGCTTCATAACTCAAAATAGTCGGCAATACTAAGAGGTTTATCACAAAGTTCCTCAAATGGAAAATATGCACATTGATTAGCACCCATAACGTACCTATTCATCGTGCATAATTAAATAGAAAGTTACAGTCCTAGCAAGAACAAACTTTTTTTTTGCTTACTACTGTCACAACTCACCATTTCAGGTCATTTCCCGAACTTTGGAAAAACACTATTCATCAAAACACTATTCATCAGTTTACTATTCATCATTTTTAGTGTCAGTTTGACATTCCGATAAGCATTCAGGAATTTTACTATTCACATAACACTATTCATTGCCGGAAAAGATTTCACCATTCACGTGCATTACACATTTCATCGTAAATTTAGTTTACGGGTATTCAAATTCGCGTAACCGTATTGGTTCAGGTGCGAATTCTTGCATTATCAGTAATGACATTTCATACGGACTGGAGATAGTCTGCATATCATCAGTAGGTCATTTACATGTTATACCACTCTTAGGATTTTCAAATTTATATATTTGATACATTTAACGTTTTCCTTATAATTATTTATAAATAAACGTTAACACCCGGTTTATACGCGACGAATATATCTAAATATTCCCACAATGGTCCCGACATATTTTTATATTCATTTTATCATCATAAAAGTTATAACATTCATTTACCCAGTATTTTGGAAATTTATTTTATTTATAACGTAAGCTTATGAATATTACGACGGTTTTCGTGAAAACTAAAAAATAATCACCCGAACACTCAGTAATTGTACCCAACATATTTCTAACATTTTTATGACTTTATTAAGTCCCGGTTAACTTCGTTAATATTTATTTCTAGCAAACCCGGTACCCGGTTATAACTGATACTTACAGTAAACTACAACTAATAATACACTACATTTTCTAAGTGATCAAAACCGACTTTGCATCTTCTTTTCACATTGAAAACCGGCCATAAAACCATCTCAAGACCACATGACTTATTTTCTTAATCTCTAGCTTCATGTGCCATTATGTATACATATTATACTATATACTTATACTAGATAATTACATAAACCACCTAAACATAACACTTATACTTTTTGAGAATCAAAAGCTCATTTCTCATCTTCCCCATCATAAAACCCACGACTTTTCCCCAAGATCCATGATCAATCCATTATTTTTCAAAGTATAAAGCATCAAAGTTGTTCATTTCATCATCCTAATCAAGAATCATAACACAAAAACACAAGTAATCCAAGGTTTCTCATCATCTCATCACCTATTATTTCAAAGTGAGTATTCAAAATTATTTTCATGTTTTCATCTAATTAACATATGTATCTTATGGTATTCATGCTTAATTTCATGCACAAACTAGTTATACCACTTTATTTTTGTATACTTTTTGAACATACAAACCCTAGATTGTGATTTAGGTGTTCTCTTGTTAAATTAACTTGATTACTAGTCATTAGGAACCCATGGCACCCTAAGAAGGTGTATGGTAGGATTAGTATAGTTTTGAGAAGTTGCAAGAGTTTTTGGTTGATGTAAAAACTAGTTTTTAGCATGAAAAATGGGTTTGTAACAAGTATATAAACATTCTGTCCCATTTTGGTAAATTCTGGAAAATCAGTAAACATAAAGGAAACTTTGGCAAAATTTTTAGAAAATACTTTCAAAAACGAATCCGTAGGCGAAAGAACGGATTAAAAAGAGTTTATAACGAAGAAGTTATGATTTTTGCAAGTTTGTTGACGAAAACTATTTTCCGGAAAAATACATGCTGTTGGACGTTTTTCGTCGGTCAAAAAGAGACTTTAGACGTAACCCGGAGGGGTTAAGCTTTCTAAAATATATTACTACATGTTAAGACGTAACCGTGGATATAAAGAACAAGTAAAACGGGCTTATAACGACAAAGATATTCACGTTTCAATATCGGCAAAAATCCTCTATAATTGGCAGCTTTTAGAAATAATAATAACACTACGTACTAAATTCTAGATTTTCTAGAAATATTAACCAAGTACCCAATTTCATAACTAATGATGTATTAGTGATTACAAGTATATTTTCATTACTATAAGGCGTTATTTCAAGGATTTCAAACCGAGGATTTCAACACAAACATTGGTACATACGATATATATATAGGTATATATATTACAACTAGTTTTATTTTTCTAATAGCCATATTTTTCCTAAATCTTGGAATATATATTTTTGATAACAAAAAGTGTTTTTCAAAGAGTAGAGTGGTATAGGAAACATGTGCATGGACATTCATAACATCATTTGGTGATCTAAAGTAGATCGTTCATCATTCATATTAGGTTGCGGCTAGTGTGCGCGCCTTGTTTTTCAGCTCATTACATGTTCATGGTACCATCATATTGGGTTGCGGCAGCTAATTGTTCATTGTTGTTCATTTAACTTCATCACAGTTTCATCAGTTAAGGTGAGTTTTCATAGCCCCGTTTTCAATTCAACATTTTTGATTGTTTTCAAATCCCACGGGGGGAATACATTGCATCAACCATTTTTGTACGAGCCCAAGTATCAAAACCCATGTACATAGCTTAAGTTACCTTGCCATGTGATAAGTCCCCTGTAACATCATGAACCGTTAATTTACCGGTAAGCGAGAGTGAGTGGATAGATCTATTGAGGGTGACGCCTCTATCCGTGGTAGTGATTACCAACCGTAAGCGGATGCATTTCATGTCTTTTACATTTGAGTGTTTTGGCAGAACATTCAGGAGGGGCATAGTTTCATCAGTCATAGCTTCGGTGTCATGAGCTTAAGGTCTATTGTACTATTTTACGTGACTTTTGTCATGCAGTTATACTTGTGGTGGCCGTACCAATATTACATTTCATAAACCTATGATTATTCACCAACATTCGTGTTGACGTTTTAGCAATGTATTTCAGGTTATTAAGGTAGCTCATGTGACATGCATTTGGACCTTCATGGAATCGCGGGGTCGACGCGTCTCACCATTATTTCATGCACATATGTAAACATTTGATCTAGTAGGACTTGTTTTCATAAACTTGCAACACATTTTGGGGACCTCATTTTGTAAACTCTGAATTATTTCAATGATCAAATGCAGTATTTTCCAAACGACACTTTAGGTCGTTCAATGTAACTGTAACTGTGGTGCTATGACAAACACCCCCAGGTATTCCATTCCGCTGCAAATTAGGTAAATTGGGGGTGTGACAGATTGGCATCAGAGCTAAGGTTATAGCGAACTAGGATGTATCTTGGACCCTAGACTATAACCACATCAGCATAGCATCTCATCATTTCATCATAAGTGCATAATCATGATACATGTTGTTTCATACATACCCTGTGCGAGTTATTTATACTCATATCCGTATATGTATATCATTTTATTGACCTGGTTCACAAGTGACATGTCTTCAGATACTCACCCTGACATCCTTTTATCGGATTCCGACATTGAAGATGCCTTGTCATCTTCCACTACCATTATACCACCAGTTGCATTTACACCACCATTAGTACTTTTGATTTGCCATAGGAACAGGGTTTTCCTATCATTCAGCCCGTACATAGAATGCCTTTTGGTAGTGTATTCAGAATTAATCTTAATGGACTTATTAGGATGCTTATTGCAAGGAAGATAGTGTGTTTTCTTTCCATCACTAGTAGGGCACTTACTACTCAGGTACTATCACCACCATCAGTTACTTATTACACTATTGGCCTTCCCACAGTGTGTACTTTAGTTTTACCTTTTGGATGTCGCGAGGTAGCGTGAAAGAGGGTAGTATTTCATTCACTGGTACCATCATTGTCATTTTCCTTTTTCTTTCCCACTTGCCATGAACTAGATGACATCTAGTAGATAATACCAATAACACGGACTCAACAGAAACATCCACAGATTCTTCAGGAATGGTTCAGAACCTACATTATCTAAGATTTGATAGATGCACAACTTCAGACACCACTTCAGGACTATCTCGACCTTATGATGCCACAAACCTGATTTCACACAGAGGGACACCAGGAAGTCCCTAGACCAGATTTATATCCTCACTAGCTTTTACTATTATCCTAGCCACAGAAGGTGTGGGACATAGTCTAAAGAACTTGTTGTCTTTTGATTGTTGTACAAACAAATATATCAAGTGTGACTCTACTATGTAAGAAATGGTTGTGCTATTTGTGATACCGGTTCATGTAGACCGAAATTTTCATGTATTATATTCATGTGTTGTGAATATGATGACTTTGATTAACTATATCCTCATGGTCACTTATGATTTGATGAAGAGAAATTTAAGCAAACCACTCCAAGCATGACGCAAGCTGCTGTTGGACAAGTCATTGCCAAGAACATAGTCACCGCCCTCACTAAGGAACTTACTCATGTGGAATTTATGGGGTGCAATCCTCCCTCCTTTAGCGGAACTAGAAACACAAAGGAATTTCTCAAATGGTTCGAGGACATAGAAACAATATTTCAATGTGGCGACTGTCATAAGGAATACAAGGTTAAGTTCGCCACATGCACTTTTCAGAATCATGCCCAGGAATGGTGGACCAAACATATTAAGATGGTAGGAGTTGATACTGCCTACTCACACTCTTGGGAGAAACTAAGAAGGATGATGGGTATAACATTTTGTGTAAGAAGTGAATTACGAACAAGGGAACAGGAAACACTAAACTTTATCATGGTAGGAAATGATGTGACGAATACACTACTCATTTTTATGAATTAACACGACTAGGTTCTGCAATGGATGAACCTGAAAGCAAGAAACTTGAATGGTACATCGGGAGACTCTCCCATGGAATTTGTATGTTGGTCATCGCATGGGAACCCGATGCCATGTCTGAAGCTATCAAAATGGCGATCGAGGCAAAGGAACTCATAGTTCACGCCGAGACATCAGGAAACAATAGTGACAATAAAAGGAAGTGGAACAACAATCTAGGTTGCAATGCTGCTCAACAATCACCCAAGGGACAAGAAGTAAATAGAGCCTTTGCTGCAGAACCGCACACAAAGAGAAGGTATATTGGAAAGTTACCTTACTGCAACCTGTGTAATCAACATCACCGAGGTCATTGCAGTAAAACATGTGGAGTGTGCAAGAAGCGGGGTCATTGGACTGAAGACTGTAGGAAACTCACAAATCAGAAGATCCCAGGGAGTTGCTTCAAATGTGGAAACTTAGGGCATTTCAAGAATGACTGCCCGGAGTTAAGGAACAAGGAAAAATCAGGAACTTGGAATCAAGACTGAATTACTCGAGGAATAGCGTGAGCTGTTGAAAGAGAACCGCCAGGATATTAACAACATCAAGGATAACAACAATGCTTCAGCAGGAGGAGCTTTGTTTCAATATATAAACCGTAGTTTGAGCCTTTAGGGTTGTACTTTTCCTTTTGTACTTACCGTTGGTACGATGACATAACCTAGTTGTATTAAGCACTTTCCAGTCCAATGTAGTATCTATCCTTTGTTACCTAGGTGATAATCATAACCATCGTTTACTCCATTTTCTATCCCAAGTGCTCAGACTTCAATCGTTTCGCAACATTTTAGCATTGTCTCAGCAGGGATTAGGTTGATTTCGTATTTGACGAATTAGTAGACTATTACCATTCGACAAGATTCACCCATGTATCCAATACACCATTCAAGCTATTTTACTATCATATGGGGAAACTGTTTTACAGAAAAATTTCTGTAGTAAGCTATTTTATTACCATCCTATAAATTTATTTTCTGTCATTACACCAAGTATTTACTATTATTACGCGAGGCAATTTTCATGTTATTTGAAAGAAAACATCAGGATACCATTTTAATAACAATGCGTTGAACACCATCTAAAACTTTTGAGAAAAGTTATGATATTTTGACAAAATCTAACATCGCATCATTAGTCCTCAATTGTACATAGCCTGATCACCTATGTAAAATTCAGGAAGGATTATGCCATGAAGGAAGTAATTACCTTTTCAAAGGATTGTTGATAACAATCTTCATCTAAAAGTTTTGTAAACAAATGAACTTTTCCATAAACATCCCTTTTGCTGAACTATCCCTGGATACTTACCCTACCTGTCACTCACTTAGCCATTAAGTTGGATATTTTTCCCATTGACTTCCCTAAGAGAGACTTTCCATATCAATTACATGCAGGATTCTTCAATACAATAGAAGCAACGAAAGGATTACAGAACTACTAACCAGGACTAGAAGTATATAGTGAGAGAATTCATAACTCAACAACAAATTCTAAGATACTGCGAGACCATCCGAATCACCATCTCTGACCTAGTTGTCCAATGTTATTATTCAAGGGTACTAGCTAGACTGAGCTACAGGATTGAACTCAATATAAATGTCCGCAGGACAACACATATAAGTATCATGTAACGTATAGAATCTATGAATCGCTTTTAATTTTGTTTTTGCTGACGTAGTAAACGGTTACATTTGACCACTTTTTAGAAAAACATCGACACTTTATTCAACTTCTATTATCTAACTGCATTATAAGTTCTGCTTGGTATCTTCAACCATATAAATATGAAAATATTTATATATTTATATCATATTTCATATATATCGAGTTTACAAAAAGACATGACATAAGGCGGCGTGTCGGCATGGCGTGGCAGCATGATCAAGCATCACGCCTTTGCGAGGCCTTTGCGGCGCCTTTGCGAGCCTTTTAGAACCATGCCTATTGTGGAAAACTAGAAGGGGGGGTTGAATAGTTTTACGTCTTTTTCGTTTTGCTTATTTTATAAAAGATAGTTTCTAATATGAAACCTTCAAATCACTTTAATACATAAATATATATACTAGTTAATTTATGATTTTGTATAAATACTACTTATGTATAATGTACAATTTCAAAACACTTAACTACAAAAGTATAAATACAAGATTTATTAAAGGTTTTATATATACAATGCTTATGTATAATGTTTGGAAAGAATATACAAATACATATATTTTATGTAAGCATATATATGTATAGTGGTGTGTAGATATAATTATATGTACTAGGTTGGTTTTTGTAAGATTAGTTTTATGAATGGATTTTAGTTTGATCTTTATGTGAAATCAATCATATGCACAATACTATTAATTATGACTATGTGTGAAATGCAAGTAAGTAATAAATCAAAGAGTGAGAGATGGAAAGATCAAACCGAGACACAAAGGATTTATAGTGGTTCGGCTACAAGGACTCCTTCCTTGCCCTACTCCACTCCCCGAGTCACCTACTCGAGAGTTTTCTTCACTAGATCAAAGACCTCCTTTATGGCGGAGAAAACCGTACACACCAATATACACACCAATTTACACACCAATCTTCACACCAATCAACACACCAATCTACACACCAATCTTCACACCAATCTACTATTTTCTTCACACCAATCTTCTACACACCAATCTTCTATACACCAATCTTCTATTCTCTTCACACCTTCAAAGTACTAATGTCTTGACACCTTCAAGTCACTAATATCTTTGCAACTTCAATGCACTAGTATCTTGACACCTTCAAGCCACTAGTGTCTTCACACCTTCAATACACTAATGTCTTGACACCTTCAAGCCACTAATGTCTTCACAACTTCAATCTACAAATGTCTTCTAGTCTTCTCCACTAGAGATCCTTAATATCTTCACTACAAGCTCCTATTGCTACAATCTCCTATCACCACTACTATCTAACCCTTCTTCTTCACTTCAAGTCACACTCCACACTTACAACAATTCTAGATTCTTCAACTAAATCTAGTTAACTAATACATACACCTTATGCACCAAAGTATGAAAGATGTACAAGGAAATGTAAACAAACAACTTAGATAGCAAGATGATACTAAGTTGTAATACTTCTAATAGAAGTATTCTTCTCTTTGCACTTGAAAGAATGAGGCTTTGGATCACCTGGAAACAAAGGCTTATGAAATGATCAAAGGATTTTTAGGATTGAAATGGAGATCTAGAACAGAAACTTTTTGTGCAAAAAGGTAGGGAAAAAATCCAGGTTTAAGGTGGTATTTATAGGCAAACGTTTCTGACAGAGGAGCGTGGCCGGTCCCCTTAAAGCATGGCCGGCCCCCTTAAAATTAAGGGGGCCGCCCCTTATAATTAAGGGGGCCGCCCAACTGTAAAGGCCAGAAACTTTGTCTTTTAGTGGGGAAAGTTTATTTGGTGAAAAACTAACTGATTTTGGTTAAATATTTGAAATCATATATTTAGTATGATTAAAACATTTTTCCTTATTACCAAAAGTGTTTTTCAAAAATATATAATAAGATTATATGATTAAATAAACTTTGTATTAGTTAATTAAATACCCCTTTGATCATGCATTTCACTAAACACTTTGTTTATTCATACCTTAAGTGATTTGTTGGTGAAAGTGATTATTTATTACTAAATACATGTTTACGTCATGATCTTTGGTTTGATTAGTTTAAGTTTTGTGATTATCAAAACATAGAGATATCGGAAGATATGAATAATGTTTTCAGTCAATTATTTATATCAACACCTATAACCATTGGTGTGAAAAAATCTTATATAAATGCCAGGTGTAAATATGATGGTTCACAGAAATACTATAAAACAACCATTTTTGGAGGAAGGTATCCTTGCCTATATTTCAAAGTATATGTCTTCATATGCCAAATCAAATTCATGCGCTATCTCATAGCTTCTTTTGTTGCAACTAATATATTTTGAGCATGACTAATCAAGTGTTTTAAGTCACAAAAATATAATTATTTATTAGACGTAACAAAACTACATATTAGATGTTATATTTGTAGCTCCATTATACCATTATTTTGTTAATAAAAAAAAAAAAAAAACGCAGTTAAGTTTTTTTTTTTTTTTTTTTTTTTTTGGGTCATTTTACGGTTATGGGGTTGTGTTAGACGAGTGTGGAAAAAGAGTGTTTAAGTTGGGAAAGGAAAAAATGATGTGGATCAGAAAGAGAAGAATAGTTGTATTAGATAGCAACATGCTACCGACAATTTACCCAAAAATAATGCAAGTAAACATACATCATTTATAGTATTTTTTTAAGTTTCATAGTTTAGAGTGCAAAAAAGTTAGCCAAATCTTATAGAAACTACTTTTAAAAACCCAAAATCCTTTATTTATGGATGTATGTAATAAAGAGCAATACGGAGATAAACAACTCATGGTCATGCTTATAAATGATACTGTTTGTTATTTACGTTCACATTAGATCTTATGTTGGTAAATGAACTGTCTTTTACATGATACATTCATTCATACCCGTGCGATGCACACCGGTTTGATCTAATTGCTCTTTGCATAATGTGCGTAATTTGTTTTTGAATTAGTATCTAGATTCTCACGCTGACACGACATCCGTATGTCAAAATCATGCTCTACACACGACATATACATGATTTAAATCTTTTAAGCGGCTTTTAATTTATTCATTCATCTCTACGTATTTTTATATAGCTACACACGACATATATACTCTACACACAACATATATGAGTCGCACAATTATAGAAAAGTCAATGTCTACGAATACAAATATTACATTTTACTCTTCAAAAGTTGTTTGAATAGTTAAAAATTGAAAGTAAGGATATCTATGTTGAAACAAACTAAAATAAATAAAAGAGGTATTTGTTGGTGACATGTATATGCATAAAACATTGATGCGTAGAAGTGTGGCTATACTATTGTGTACCTGTGTTCCGCCAAGTTCGAGATCATCAAATACAAAAATGATCATAAAAAAGTTGAAAAAACATGGGTATATTCACATATGAAAAAACAATGTAATTCAAATAAGCCAATCACAACATGCCATGATGGCATCATCATATCATCCTCACCTCTATTAGCCTTAAACATTTTTCTACCATTCTCTTAGTGTACTTGGTAAAAGAGCATGGCAGCCACACTTGCTTGTCTTCAAATTCCTACCGTTTCATCTAAATCATCATCCCAAGCACAACTGTTAATTCCATCGAATTCGGCTAAGACAAATGTCTCCATATACCTTGATCAAGCTATTCGTGGATCAAAGTCGGCTTCTCTACCTTTAAGTCATAAACGGGCTATAAAGGGGAAGCAACATGTCTAGTTCGACATAATATAAGATATCATTGTTAATCATCTTCATAAACTATATTTTATTTCTGGAATATTACATTAAGGTAGCACCAACTTGTTACATACCTTTTTAATAATATGTGATCATCATTTACTATATGATCAATTAACTGGTCTAGTGTTGTAGTATGTATTTTAGTATACTTTTAAGGACATCTTTAGCTTGTTACAGCCCGATACATACGGCAACGTCTGTTAGTATATGGATTTTCCAACCACGATCTTGGTCACTATATAAAGAATAATATAAGTTCCAATCAGCAAAGCCAAACAACCATTATATAATTCACAGTTAAAATTAGCAATACCAAGCAACCCATCTTTTACCATAAATGAGTATAAAATTGGTTACTCATTAGATCGTTAGTAGTTACTTCTGTATCCAAAGCTGCATCAAGATTGGTGTCTTTGACAATGTGGATTCATAGATATTCATCAAACCGTAATTAGAACTCCTGTTACGTACCTTATCTCAATTACTGATGAGAATCGTGAGCTTACTTCCATATGTTACACACTTTATTTATTTATGCTTTCTTACATCATACAGTGCTCAACTCTTAAAACAAACACCAAATAGTTTAAATAGTTGTGCAGCCACAATATCCATCTATAGGAAATACATCCTTTATTAATCACAAACTTCATGCACATAAACAACGCCTATTAGCTCGTACCTTAGCAACTAAGCTTAGCCGATTGTAGAAGCTGAGGTCGAAGGACAACCCCGTGAGAATTCACTCACACCCACACATGGTTGCATCGGTAGTCCTTAGTCATGGGAGTTCCGTCTAATAACACAATCGCACCCACATGTTGATTTTCTCGCTCAATCCTAGCTGCAACACCTTCTCCTGTCACCCCTACCAACTCGGGCCATGAACTCTTTCCTGTGTCAACTATTCGAACACCAACATATATATTACTTAATGGTGTAAGGCATACAATTCATGTGGGAAATAAAATTATGAAATCATATATCGTTAGTTACTTTGTTTGTTCCTGTAGACCCTTCGCCCGCACTCTTTGTAGCATCGACTGGAGTCTGGAATGATTCATTCCCAAATTACGGGTCATTTAGATCCACGCCTTTAGGTGGTGATTCTCTCGATTTCTAGTAAAAAATGATTTATACACTCAATTGTCAAAGATAACAATTGTATGGCGTACCTGTGCTAGAATAATAGGGCCTCCTTGAGGTGCAAAAAACTTCTCGTCCTTCATCATGTTTGCTATCAATTAAATGTATCTTTTCATATGAGCCTATTGAATCACCACAATTTTTTGTTAATGTTTCATGTCACACGGATTCTCCAAAAAGTGTAGGGACGAAAACAATGCAAAAGTTAACGCGCTGACATAAATCGAAGTGTGTACCTCTAGTGGTAGTACACGGGCCGGATTGAATGGAATCTCGACTTGCTTTCGAGCTGTCTTCTCCCAATAAATAATCTTCTCAACATCTTCCTTAGTTACATGGAAGTTAGTTCCTCATAAAAAAACGAAATTAACAAAACCCCTAAATTATGCCGAAACCCTAATTTCAAAATCAAAAAATATCGAAAACAAAAATGTGATACAAAGACCTCAAATAAATTATCATCGTCCCAATCTTGACAGTATATATCAAGTCTTCATTGATGTCCCATCCCATGTTTGTACATTATACCCCTTAATGTTTTAATGAACTTAAGATTGGTATTCGTTATTTGTGCATTTTGAAGTATAAGTTACTCCTATCTCACTTGAATCTCTATTAAGCTATTCTATTTTTTTTTAAATAATGTATTATTATTTATTAAAAACAAATAATTTAATCTTAGTTTTCCTATAATACTAAAACATGTGAACCTTGTCTAACAGCAAAACTAATATACCCAGGTCATCAGAATGCAGCCTTATAATGGTCCTTAAAAAGAACAATTTTCAGCTATAGTCTAAGAGATTTACATCACTAATATGATTCTTCTTTACTTTATTATTCAAATCAGTAATAAGTTATTAGAAGAAGAACCACCAACCTAGTTAATTAAGAGTTGTATCAAACCATCTTCATTATTCTATTCAAAATAACTGTTATTTGTTGCCACAAAACTGACTTCAATTTGCCACTCGATTTCTTCACCACATGTTCCAGAATTTTCAACAGTTGAAGAATATTTCATGGAGATGGAAACCTGATATATTTACTTTTACTGTTACAAAATAAGTTATGAGCGAATTGAGATTACTAACACCATGGCATAACAGATATTGCATCACCTAATGTATTTCCCATACCATGAGAAATAAGAGCACACTTTTTAAAAAGTACATTTGTTATTTTCGTGTGTAGGATATGTATCAATAGGACTGTCTGGTTGTAGTTACTTGACATCTCAATCTTGGTTTTCTTTCAAACTTGCATATATAATGCAAAAGACAGTGTTTATAATAAGGGAGTGTTTGGGTAAACTTATAAAAAAAGCAAGTCTTTTGCCAAAAAGCCATCTTAAAATCGATAACCAGTTTTGCTTTTTGCGGAATTTTGTATCCATACATTTAAAAGGAATGACGGAGCGAACCTGAGTTACATAATTACCGAACTGATCTTGTGCAAGATCATAAACTGAGTCCAAAATCTCATCCGCTACAAATTGATTGTGTAATTCATCTTGTAAGCCTTTAAGTTTACATGAAAAATAAAACACAATTAGAAGAACCTGCCTGGTTGTGTCTATCATAATTTGAGGGAGATCTTCTAGACTGACCTCTTGTGGATACCTAATGGCTTGCGAATCTCATCTTTCGTTAAATAGTATCCACCTTAAACATGTCTTTCAACTACAGCCATGACATATGGTCCAAGCTTCCTTGCCCAAAAGAAGAGAAATCAGTGTACCCTACAATACGACCATGAATATAAAATAGCCCTTACATACCTTGATTTAAAGTGAGTTGAGCTCAATTATAAGCCAAAGGTTGTAGCGCAGGTTCTCTATTACCTACCACTGCAAATGCGCAAATGTAAGTTCCCACATAAGCTCATATCGCATATTTCATCAACTCAGATTATTTGGGCAATATAGTTTTTATTCATATACTCTGATTATTTTGTCATTTTTATTTTGGAACCTGAGACATTGACCCACATAATTTGGAGCGGTTTTACCATTGACAACTTCATCTGCATACTGCGCTAGCTGTACAATAATTTCAAAACCTCGTAAATACATAAACACATAATCATTCAGAAATTAATTTTATTTATTTGTTACTGATAGACTTACTGCTTGAATGTTCATACGTAGAGATGCTGCAGGCCCCGCACGTAATAGACTCCGGCATGCAGCATACTAAGGCTACTCACCTAGCTTCCAGTATCTTACCTATTTAGTAAACAATTAGAAGGCCTCATATAAATATTTGTTCATCTTCAATATTATCAACAAACATGATACCAGTTAATGATTAGCACTATCTCAACAATGTACGAAAGATGATTGTCAAATTGAAATTGAATCAATATAAGGTTACCACTCATAAAGAAACCGGACAGAAGTCGCAATTTGGATTAAAGAGCTCAAGCAAAATCTTGTCTATAAATAATCAACCTCAAAAACATTACTGCATAAAGCACTAATCATAATTCAAAACAAACGAAGCATTACTAAACGGTAAAGAATCATCTACTAATAAATTCAACGGGTTACCTCTCCATATTATCCACATATAACCCCTAAAATAATCATCAAAATATGAGAAACCCAATAATCAAATCAACATACATAATCGTATAACCCACAATCAAACAAATCAGTCAATATACTACAAAACAATTCAACAATAAAATTGAGGAAAAATAAAAAGTAATCGGTAATTCATCAAAAGGTTGTAAGTAAAGAAAATTTAATGGGTTATAACCTTTGTTGGGGGATACTTGTGTCCAAACAATGGATGATCGGTTTCATGATGATTCGATTTGTTGGTGATGATGATCGATGATCTCATATTATGATATAATGGCGTTGATTATGATAGACATATATGATTTATAATTTTCTGATAGCAATAGTATTTAGAAGTTTAGAAGGAATGTAAGTCTCATCCCGATTGTATGTTTAGGTTTTTGCCAAATAAAGAAATATTTAAAAGAAAAAAAATCAGATTAAAAAAATTATTACTAAAAAAGGAATAAATTAATTTTTTTGAAATGGAAAAATTCCAATATAGATTTTATTTTATTATATAAAAGATATGTAACTCAACCTTTATTGTTTGGTACACGAATGAAGGCCCGCAAAGTTAAATATTTGGTCTCTACAAAACCCGGTCAAATATCCAGTATATTAAACAGATACGATCTTGTTGCACAAATAAATTATTAAATAAACAGTAATCTTTTTAGCAATTGATAATAAAAGAATATCTCACAGGTGTTTCCAAAGAAGAATCATAAATTGACAAAACCAATTCTAGGCAGAGGGTTTATAGTTCAAACGTAAATTATAGAAGACAAATAGACAATAGAGCACGACTGTGATCTTCACTTTCAACAAAACAAGATACATATTTCAAACCGAATTGAAATATTATGACATATAATAACATATATAAAACATACAAGAAAACACAAAAATGTTTAGATCATACATATATTGGTTTTATATTTCTGACGTATCATATATAATTCCATAAGAGCTTCATCTCCTGGGCACACACTCTTAAAGGCTTCGTGTGAACGTATACACTTAGCCCATGCTGCGAGTCCGGGGGTTCTAACTTCATCAAATACTTTGAAATTGTTGATTGTTTCAATCATTCCTGTCCATGGAAGAAAACATCCAAGAACAACGTCAATGTAACTTAAATCATCTCCTCCGAAATAGGTCTTTCCATTGCTACACTTCGCATACACCCCTTCTAACAATTGTGCTGCTTCAAAGATACGTTTTTTAACTTCTTCCTTTTCTTCTTTTCCTGGTGCTAGCCTCAGTTCTTCGTACAACCGCCACAGCTATATGTTAAACATAGTGATCCGTAGTAGCTTGTAAGTATTCTTATTATTAGTAGCAGGTAACATGAAATTTAGAACCTTTGCCTCAAGAGATTGTATTAAGAAGGTATATTTTATTTTGGTCAACGCAATAAAAAATAGCAAACATTATATATAACAACTGTCTCATAAATACGCATGTCAACTTGAAATTTGACATTAGATATGACATTATTAAAAAGATAAAATACAATAATGAATACGATAGTCAGTTAGATGTAGATATATACATACTGGTATATTACAATATATAAGGATACGTATATACTAGTATACAAAACATACTGCCCAATTGGATGTCATGCCTATCTGAATCACTAACAACTAACAAGCCATTATATAATTTCATTCCTTTATAATGCAAATATCATTATCGTGATACTTAATGCAACTAGCCATATCACGATTGATATATATTTCTCATATACTTTTTAGTTTGCGAGGTGTTGAACTGTAGAAGGTCCTCGCTAGCGCTTATGCATAATTTCTATTATCAGGCGACCATTATTATATATAAATTGTGATAGCTGTCATATTTGATATGCATGTATACAAAAGAAAAGTTTATGCAATTCGATAATCTTTACTACTTCCTGTAATCCTATTGTCCTAAATTTGAAAATTTTGAAATATACGTATGTATTTATGGCAAAAGTCTCAAAATACATGCAACTACTATACAACAATTATATTTTTGAAAATGTCTCAGAATCTGATTTTTATTTTATTTTATTTTTTAATTTTTTTTAAGACTATTTGATTAGGACAAGTTAAGACATGCAAAGTGTTACAGAATATAAATCACATTAGAATTTTAGCATACCGTGTTATCAATGTAGAAGACCCAAACCCGGCATTCAGCTCGATCTAAGGGCGCCTTAGGGAGGATTTGATGAGCATCGGGATGGATTTCATCAAGGTATTCGATTATGACAAGTGACTCGGGAATAGGAGATTTGTTTGCATGAAGAAGGACCGGGACTTTCTTATGAACCGGGTTTGAAGTTAACAAGAGCTCACTTTTGCTAGGATAATGTTCCTGAATATACTCATAGTCAGTAGACTTGAGTTTGAGAACGACTTGAACCCGGTTCACATATGGACTTGCATCAATCCCTACAAGCTTCAACTCACACTTTTTTGCCATTTGAAAGAAAAAAATATGTTATGCATGGTTGGAGAATGAGGCCGGCTTATTTATACACAAAAATAGTTACGTACATGTGTCCCTTGTGTTTATTTAAATTGCCGAAATTACCCTACAGGTATGAGAAAGTCAAATCTTGAATTAATTTTGGCAACTTCAAATAAAATGCTACCGTATGAATCCAATTGACAATTCTCACTGGACTTATCTTGGTTTAACACATGGAAATTATTGGTTCCTATGAAGTTGCCATAAATGGTGAAACAGAAGTTTTTTTGTTTTTTTGTTTTTTTTTTTTAAGGAACTGAAATATATTAGCACAAAACTAAAAAAAATATAAATGAACCAAGTTATACTATTACATAAAATTTATTGTCATTATTCGGGCAAATTGAGTATGCACAACTTTTCCAATAGTTCGCCACTATTTTAAAAAGTCATTTAACGAGTTTTTAGCATTGGAAAAGTTAGTTTTTTTGTGTAGATTTTTGCAAAGACTTGTAATTCTACAAGTGTTTGATGTTTTTACAATATTGATAATTTAATCAAAGTGTACCTCCAAATTCTTTTTGCAATAATGTTTTTTTTTTTTTTTTTTTTTTTTTTTTTTTTTTTTTCATTTCATTTTGAAAAGCTATTACCGTTGAAGCAGTAGGTTTTGCCAAAAGCTTTTTACATTTCCATTTTAATTATGTTATGGACGGAGCGACATTTAACCTTGGGTTGGCATGGCCCTCCCCTAAATTCTAAGAGTTGTTCATATTTTATACTAGTAATTTAAGAATGACCCATTAATTGATAAATCAGCACATCCAAATTTTCAAACATTAATAAAGCTTATATATAAATTGAGATGATTTTGATCGCGGCACACATTTTATTATAACCTTACATTAATTCAAATATGAAAGTGATAATTTACATATTTAATTTCTGATATCTTTACTTTTCTTTCACATGTGTATGTAAAGTAATTATCATTTGTTAGATGCTTCAAATTGATTTGACCATATATTTCGTTACATTTTAGTCTAATTTTTAGATCACAATTTTAATACACAAAAGATTCTAGTTTTATTGTGTAAGTCATATTGCATGTGTAGTACCCATGCATTTGAAAGAAAAAACTAAAATTATATTATTTTATCATGACGACATTCTATTAGTTAATTGTTATATTGATATTTGGTCCACCCGTACATAAAATGATGTTTCGTTATTGAATTGTGTTAAATGCATCAAATCATTTATGATTTCATGCATTGCTCATGCTCCAATTATTACACAACGAACAAAATTAAAATATTCCATATCGATTGGTGTTGTTAATTGGTATATGAGATGTTACTCTTATTGAAATTGCTCACAAAATTTTAAACTTTATTAAGGAGACAAAATAGTAGTATTAAGATTAATACTCCAAAAATATATAACTTAAAATATTCTTTCTTTAATTTATACAAAAATATATAACTAAAAATATTCTTTCTTTAATTTATAAAGCTTTTGTTGATACAAAAGTTGGGCGTACCTGGTTGTCGGGCTTTGCTCTTATATCAATTCGTTCCTTAGCACTTTTGTTACCTGCGTACTAAGAAAAATAGAACAACACCGTTAGGCTTATCGAGGGATTGTCTCCCCCGATTAGACTCCGGCGTGAGAGTAAGTAATCGAATTAGGTTTTGGTTGAAGAGTTAGGGATTCTGTCAATCGTACCTTGAATGAGAATCGTATGATTCTATATATAGGGGCTAAGAAACCGTGTTTCTTGCTCCTTACTCTTCGCACGCATGGTGCTTATCCGAGGTAAGGATATCTATTCCTTGAATAGATAATCCTTATCATGTACCCGGTGGGTTAGATTGGGCCTTTGGGCTTCATGAGCCCAAAGCGTTGATACTACGGCCCATACCATAATCACGGTAGCCCATTCGTGATGGGCTTAGGTGTAAGTAATGTCTATCATTTGGGCTTGCGGCCCAGATATAGGCTATACGTCATCATGTCCCCCTAGTCTAGTGTGCGCGGCGCGTAGCCGCGGGTACTAGACTTAATATCATCAGCGGTAAGCGTGGCGGGAGATTGAACAAATTGTTACCGCCTTTTTGGAGGTGCAATGCACCTAAATAGTTGCCTCGGAAATCGGGGGTGGTGTCCACGTATCTCTTGGGATTCGGAAAAAGTGCATGTACCTTTTCACCTTCTAGCCATACATTCACTGTGAGTGGGTTCCACGTGGATAGAGATTAGGGTTTTACCCCCCTATATAAGAGTCACCGCCACCCTTTTTTACACACACAGTAAAAAAACACACACAACTACTATTCACCGTCTTCTTCATTTTTAGAGCGTTTTTTGCAAGAAAACCTTTTAACCTTCGTAGGTAATCTTTGTGTCTGTCCGCTTAGGTTTAAGATGAAAGTTGTCACTCAGTTAGATGAGTTTCGCTCTGCGATGTCTGTTGAGGACGTGATGCATTTTTCTTCCGACTATTTTGTGCCTTTGGATGTACGTCCAGAGGCGCCAGATGTCGATGCGTGTATAGCCGACTTCCCCGAAGGGAAGATAGGTTTATACACGAAATTTTTTGAGTACGCTAACTACCGCGTACCGATATCTGTATTTCTGAGCGATTTGCTCACTCACTATCGCCTTCACATCTCTCAGCTGCACTGTATAGGTGCGGCGAAGGTGTCGAATTTTGAGGTAAACTGCCGTTTACTAGCGATAGAACCAACCGTGGACTTGTTCCGCTCCTTTTACCACTCAACGTGGTCAAACGGTTGGGTATCATTTGCGAAGCGCCCAGGGGCGTTTCAGTGTTATACGGAAAAGGTTGACGCACTCAAGAATTGGAGGGAATATTTCTTTTGGGTAGACGACGTGGTCTTTCCCTCCAATTTTGAGTTTTATACTCAGGCGTCCTTACCAAGGGATGGGCGTCCCGCACCCGGTTCATAAAGGATTGCTGACGCGCAGACGTTAGATGCCAATCGATTGGCCATTAACCCCTATCCGGAGGAGTTTTTGGTACATGTAGGATTGAGTCGCGCATATTTTGGCGCAGCAGATGAGGTTCCCACTTTCCTGAGTGAGGATGGCCGGGGTGGGTGTTCATCCTTTGTAATCTGTTTGTAAGTTTTTTATTCTTTATCTTCGTGCATTTACCAACTAATTTTCCGTTGTTTTCTTGTTTCTTTTTTATATTTGCAGGGATGGACTTGTTCGCGGTGGTGAAGCTTGATAAGCCAAAGCAGGTCACCATAGGGGTTCGTCCTTTGAGGGAAGGGGAGCCACCCCTGCTTGACGCGACCGCGGGGCATTTGACTGTGCTGCCCTCGGCCGCCCCTGAAGATACGCCCCCACTCGTGGTGACGCCTGTGTAGACTGTAGCTCCCGAGGTAGTGGCGGAGCCTACTGAGAAGGCGGTGCCCGAAGTGGAGGTGGCGCACGAAGAGGCGCGCTCAGGGTCATCTGATAGCATCCGGATCCTGAAGCCTGAAGAGGTGCTGAGAGAGGAGGTTGCGCAGAGTTCAAAGCGCAAGGCTGAGGTGCTGAGAGAGGAGGTTGCGCACAAGTTACAACTCTCCTTGTTGATGCATAATCTGGCGCGGACCTCCTCTCTCAGCACCTCTTTAGGCTTCAGGATCCGGATGCTATCAGATGACCCTGAGCGCGCCTTTTCGTGCGCCACCTCCACTTCGGGCACCGCCTTCTCAGTAGGCTCCGCCACTACCTCGGGAGCTACAGTCTGCACAGGCGTCACCACGAGTGGGGGCGTATCTTCAGGGGCGGCCGAGGGCAGCACAGTCAAATGCCCCGCGGACTGATTCAACGACTCTCCTTGGGCCGTTAGTCGTCTTCTCGAGTCCTGAGTAGACCTGTCAACAAAGAGAACCCGTTAGGAGTGGACCTGAGGCCGTAGCCCCGGGATCCACCTCCGACGGTCAAGTTAGTATGTGATGCGCGGAGCATATAATAATTATTAGGTTTAGGATAACCTGATATGAGATGAGATCTGGTGAATGGAACCCCAGCCCTATATGTAACACCCCCAATTCATGGATGCAGCGGAATTCGAACTGGGTGTTACTCGACGGCACAATAGTCACAATAATAGAAAACGAACTCCAATTGAGTCGTTTTAAAAGATTTATCATTCAAATTATATAAATATCAGAGGTTACAAAATGAGGTCCCAATTGGTTCCATGTTTACAAATCACATTAAGTGAGTTTTTGAATGATAAGTAAATTTATAGCCCTCTTGAGTATCCGTGTCCTTCCGTGCCATCCTTGATCGTCATGAACCTGAAATACATGCTTGAGAGGTCAACACAAAGGTTGAGTGATATTCATAGAGTTTGTTAAATCGTTTGAACACAATGTGTTGGTAGTTAAATCGTTTGAACACCATAATCGTAGTGTTTGTAGGTAAATCGTTTGAACACAATAATCGTAGTGTGAGCTGTAGACTCACACCAATGTTTGGAAAACAAAACAGGTAGGCTACGTTATTATACGCCCATAAAATGTATTATACACTAAGCTTATGAAACCAAAACGTTAACGTGTACCAATATCGATTAGCAGATTTATCCCGGTAGGTACTTTGCCGTCATACCTAATGTCTCAAATATTAATGCATTTGTTTGAACTAATCAAAACAAATGGGATTCGTCAATCCCAATAGGCCTATTCACAATATTCGCGCTCACTTACAAATAACCCTCGCAAGTGATTAAATGGTTCATACTAAGGGATCTTGGTTTGGCAAGGATGTTACTTAGTGATAATAAAACATAGTCGAATAACATACAGTAGAAAGCATTGTGTTCGAGTAGAAAAATAATAGCATGTATTCCCCCCAAGGGTTTGTAAAACATTGAAGTAATGTAAAGTGGGGCTATGAACTCACCTTAAGTAAGATAGCAAGTAATGAATGTAATGGTTGAATCGTGAAGGTTTCTACGAGCAACCTATAATCGAATGTTGCGACTTAGGATCGGAGTAATGTCTAAGGAGACATAAACACGCCAATATATATATATATATATATCTTGCATTAGTCCATGATGTGGTATGATGTATAGTATAAGTCTTTGAAAGAAAGATTCATGAAACATGTATGTTTTGGTATATCGTTTACTACCGTTCGGGCCGACATAATTCAGAAGTCACGTTAGTAAGCGTTCGAGGAGCCAGGACACTTTAATTCGTAAATCCACAACTCAACTCGACGGCTTACATAATGAACTCCTCACATGAGGCTCCCTACTATTGTAGTAGTTGATGAAATATATAGATATAAGTTTTGATCCGAAAAGTTACATGTCCGATATTTGAATAAACTTAGGAAAGTTTATTAGTACAGGAAGATTGTTATTAGGGGTAGTTTCATAAGTCTTGAATGACCATTTTCTCTTGGTAAAATCTCATGGTTTCCTTTTAGGTGAAGTAGATCCAAATTGCTTGTTCATGTTATCGCCTAATTCATTGTTTCATGTTTACGCCTAGGTAAGTTGTTATGGTCATTTCGTCATGGCCTAGCCATGACCTTTGGTCCTTGTTCCAAGGTCATGAGACACAACCTTGTCTCTAGCCATGGTGGTGGTCTTGATTATAGGTCATAAGACCCCTTTGGTCTTCATAAACCATAACCTATATGTAATGACTTTGTCTAAAAATGGGCTGTTTAGAATTTGAAGAATTTTATCACTCGGAAAGCGTTTTTAGGGCTCGAGCTTCTTTGTTCCTGAACGAAAACGGCGTTCCGGACAACTTTCGTGTTTTAACTTTTTGATGAATCGGACCAGAAGTGTGACTTTCAAAACCCAAATTTGATCAGGAAGCTATTTGGCAGTTTTGCCGGAAATCTTTGGTAACTTCAAATCGCCATAACTTTTGACTCGTTTACTCGTTTTAGGTGGTTCAAATTGCTATGGTTTCCTTGTTAAGTCCTCTACTGTAATTTGTAATGATCCAATATCATAATTTTACCATTTTGGTCGTGGTTTTCCAAGAAATTCATTAGTTTGCTCGTTTTAGTAACTTGTTTTAACAATCAATAACAATAACTTGTTTTGGTCATTTTTATACATCATGGACATAACTACAAGACATAATATAGCAAGAATAATATGTAAATAACATGAACATGATTATTTAACAAGAATCAAGTTAGGGTTTGGCTCACAACTTTTGGCTTTCAATAATGAAAGGAAGTTAACATGTAAGGATAGGACTTTGATAGACTTGCTTCAACCCACTTCACTTCATGCAATCTTTCTACCCTTGGTATTCTTGAAAGATGGATGATGAAGGTTTAGGTGACTTGAGTGGATTCAAACTCAAGAGAAATCACCAAGTATATAAGGTTATGGAAGTGTTTGATGAATGATAACCTATCTAGGGTTTCTACCTTGAACTAGCACTTGAATCTTGCATGAAACTTGGAAGATAATTTGCTAAGGATGAAATATTGTTGTGTGTGGTGTGTGGGACGTTCAAAGGAAGGGGGGGGGGGCTATTTATATGTAAATGAGGAGGTTAGAAATGTTGACTAGTCCAACCTTGGAGGCCAAGGTGAACACTTGTAACCATCTTAAGGCCTTAAGCACAAGATCAAGCCACCTAGTGTGAATCCCCCCTCCTAGAGGCGGTTTGTATGCTTGGAGAGCAAGGGTGTGGACTTTTCTTGGTATTATCCAAGATACTTGGTTAGTTTTGACTCCGGGAAATGCCAATCGTAAATGATTAAGCCTCAAAACGTAAAACCGGGTGTCGTAAAATTATGGAACTTGAAAGTATTGATAAACATGTCAATAAGTTCCATAATAAAATATAAAATGAGTGGTAGGTTCCATTTGGGTGGTAAACCCTGCTAAAAACTGGAAACACGGGTCTAAAACGCGTAATACGTAAAATGTACGAATTTTACGTAAAACTGAGAAAAGTAAAATGTTACTTTTCTAATATGATATAAATGATTTAAAATGACTTATAATGTCTAGACTGGGCTCAGTCTAGTATCGGTTGGTGTTAAATGTCTTTTAGACATCAAACCGTAAGCCTAAAAATCAAGGAATGACTATTGGTCAAAGGAGGAGGGAAAAATTATGTTGACTTTTTCTAATAAGTTTGAAAACTCAAAACGTCTTAGAAACTCGTTTTGTGGTCTAACGGTTAATCGCCCATTCGGTTAAGCGTGCTCATGTGAGAGTAGTACCGACTTGGGTGACCTGCTGGGAAGTCTTTGGTCATGTTTTTCTCAGTCACGATTAATTCTCAAATAAATCATGAGTGTGTCAAACATTTTTCTGATGCGGGGTCACTTAACGCGGTCGAGTTTCGTTGTACGTAGAATTCCTGAATGACGTTTTACCCTAAAACGTGTAATTCCTTAATAACTTTCACGAAAATGATCTGACGAATGTCAAACATTTAATTTGCCATGGAAATGATTTATCACTCGAGAATATCAAATAAAAATCAACTTTCGGGAAAGTTTCGGGAAAAATGAATAGTAAAAGTGAATAGTGAAATTTTCCGGGAATAGTAATTAACCTGAAATTGCGAATTGTTACAGTCTCTACCCCTTACGGGGAACTTCGTCCCGAAGTTCTGTGTGTGTCATATGTTGGAGTGGTGTCGATAAAGATGTGTGGTTACTTATGAGGACCAAGGTCTGGAATTACTAGTGATGCGGTTTGATTTGTCTCAGAATATGGTGCGTCAATAGAGATTGATAACATGGTTGAATATCAGTAGAGATCCATATAATAGTCGAATATCAAAGAAAATTGATATAGCGGTCGATTATTAATAGGAATTGATATAGTAGTTGTACAGAAATTGATATAGTTAAATATCAAAATGGAAATTGATATAGTTGTCAAGTATCAATAGCAATTGATATAACAGTTGAACAACAATAGCAATTTACATAGGAATCCAATAAATGGAAATTGATATAGTAGTGGAATATCAATGGAAATTGGGATAGTAGTCGCAATCATAGTCTAGTAGGTAATCGGTTGTTGTACCTAGTGTTTATGTCATGGTTTGAAGCGATGTCGGTGAAAAGATAGGATTTCTTATGGCGAATATAATGTAGGTATCATGCCATACCCGAGCAATGTAATGTAGGTATCATGCCATACCCGAGCAATGTAATGTAGGTATCAAGCCATACCCGAGCAATGTAATGTAGGTATCAAGCCATACCCGAGCAATGTAATGTAGGTTGACTTCATACTTATGTTATTTCGGATACAATTAAGCCCACTTGTTTATAATTCTTTATTTACATAGAGAGGCATCCCAAACAATGTAAATAGAGGAATATAAACTTATGGTTCGGTGATTTACAATTTCTTTAAATGAAAAGGCATCCCAATCCATTCAAATAATTACAAATCATCCTACTTAAGAATTCCCAACACAACATTCATACTTAGCCGGTGAGTTACAAGGTAGTGTATTATGAGATGATATTGGTGTTCCAAAAGTACAAGATGAATATTCAAACTTGTAAAGCTGATGAGGGTACTTGTGGTGTAACTAAGGATGATTTGAGCTTTAAAAGTGCATCAAAATCTGTTAATGAGCTTATGGTTCCAACGGTTGTGAAGATAATGTTATGATATGTTGATGAACAAAAGTGTGTAGTGTATGCTTAACATTAATACTCTTAGGTATAGATGTTGAGTTTGCTTTAAAAATCTTAAGAGGTTTTTAAAAGTTTATGATGGAATGGTATCCTTAGGACCTAAACAGGATAGTACTTCTACAGGATGAAGAGAATAATTGACAACTATCCCAAGATAGTAGTTCGGATTATCTCATAAATGAAAATTTTCAAGAATGAAATTAGGTAACACAAATAAGGTGTTAATATTTCGCTGAGTGGTAAGACATTATCGTGTCTCTAGATTGTTTTAATGTATTCTGGTGGTTTATCGAGTTCATGTAGGAAATCAACCTAAACATAACCCTAGTACAACTACTCTCAGTATTTGAAATTTTAAGTCGAATATAGTTAGTCAGACTATATTCCACTGTCCCTAGGTTAAATATAGGTGACTAGTCTATATTTAGCCGAGGTTCGATAAAATTTTCAAATACCTAAATTAGGTATACTTGTGATATGTCCGTTGGTTTTGGGAAACTGTTCACTAAACAAAGGCGATGTCAACCCTTAAGTTGCAAGTCCCGTATGTTTTCATATTCCATTGCATAGAAGGTAGTAAGGGTAGATACATATGGAAAGGAAGTTTTTAAGTAGTTCTAAAATAGAACATACTTGGCCAGGATCACGAACTTTTAATAATGAAGGTTTCATCAGAAACTTTGATGAATGTAGAGAAAGTTCAGCTTTTGTCGATGATGGATTAGTTTGTCCTTTAGAAATCTCATATTTCTTGTTTGGAAATCGTTAGATTGTGATGGGTTTTTGATATCATAAGAAATGATATTGATGAGGTCGTGAAATAATTCCAGAGACCATTGCACAATTCACAATGTCTCGGAAGTAGGTTAGACCATTGTGCAATTCACAATGTCTGGGAAGTAGGTTAAACCATTAGGTGACTCAAAACATTTGAGAAATGATTAAGACCATTGTATCATACAATGTCTTGGAAAATGAATGAGACCATTGTATCTCACAATGTCTTGGAAAATGAATGAGGCCATTGTATCTCACAATGTTTTGAAAAGTGAATGAGACCATTGTATCTCACAATGTCTTGGAAAATAGGAAAGACCATTGCAATCAGTTACAATGTCTTGGACATATAATGTTGGAGTAGGAACATGATTGGGAGAGTGTGGCTGTGCCGAAATGCCTTAGAATAGGCATACACAGATATGTTTAGTCCATTGTTTAGATAAATGATTGAAAATAAACCGAGTTTATATATCAATATACTAATATGTTCATGTAGCATAAAATGCCTAGTGTGTATATATCAATATACTTATATGTGTTCATGTAGCCTAAAGAGGTGCTGAGAGAGGAGGTTGCGCACAAGTTACAACTCTCCTTGTTGATGCATAATCTGGCGCGGACCTCCTCTCTCAGCACCTCTTTAGGCTTCAGGATCCGGATGCTATCAGATGACCCTGAGCGCGCCTTTTCGTGCGCCACCTCCACTTCGGGCACCGCCTTCTCAGTAGGCTCCGCCACTACCTCGGGAGCTACAGTCTGCACAGGCGTCACCACGAGTGGGGGCGTATCTTCAGGGGCGGCCGAGGGCAGCACAGTCAAATGCCCCGCGGACTGATTCAACGACTCTCCTTGGGCCGTTAGTCGTCTTCTCGAGTCCTGAGTAGACCTGTCAACAAAGAGAACCCGTTAGGAGTGGACCTGAGGCCGTAGCCCCGGGATCCACCTCCGACGGTCAAGTTAGTATGTGATGCGCGGAGCATATAATAATTATTAGGTTTAGGATAACCTGATATGAGATGAGATCTGGTGAATGGAACCCCAGCCCTATATGTAACACCCCCAATTCATGGATGCAGCGGAATTCGAACTGGGTGTTACTCGACGGCACAATAGTCACAATAATAGAAAACGAACTCCAATTGAGTCGTTTTAAAAGATTTATCATTCAAATTATATAAATATCAGAGGTTACAAAATGAGGTCCCAATTGGTTCCATGTTTACAAATCACATTAAGTGAGTTTTTGAATGATAAGTAAATTTATAGCCCTCTTGAGTATCCGTGTCCTTCCGTGCCATCCTTGATCGTCATGAACCTGAAATACATGCTTGAGAGGTCAACACAAAGGTTGAGTGATATTCATAGAGTTTGTTAAATCGTTTGAACACAATGTGTTGGTAGTTAAATCGTTTGAACACCATAATCGTAGTGTTTGTAGGTAAATCGTTTGAACACAATAATCGTAGTGTGAGCTGTAGACTCACACCAATGTTTGGAAAACAAAACAGGTAGGCTACGTTATTATACGCCCATAAAATGTATTATACACTAAGCTTATGAAACCAAAACGTTAACGTGTACCAATATCGATTAGCAGATTTATCCCGGTAGGTACTTTGCCGTCATACCTAATGTCTCAAATATTAATGCATTTGTTTGAACTAATCAAAACAAATGGGATTCGTCAATCCCAATAGGCCTATTCACAATATTCGCGCTCACTTACAAATAACCCTCGCAAGTGATTAAATGGTTCATACTAAGGGATCTTGGTTTGGCAAGGATGTTACTTAGTGATAATAAAACATAGTCGAATAACATACAGTAGAAAGCATTGTGTTCGAGTAGAAAAATAATAGCATGTATTCCCCCCAAGGGTTTGTAAAACATTGAAGTAATGTAAAGTGGGGCTATGAACTCACCTTAAGTAAGATAGCAAGTAATGAATGTAATGGTTGAATCGTGAAGGTTTCTACGAGCAACCTATAATCGAATGTTGCGACTTAGGATCGGAGTAATGTCTAAGGAGACATAAACACGCCAATATATATATATATATATATCTTGCATTAGTCCATGATGTGGTATGATGTATAGTATAAGTCTTTGAAAGAAAGATTCATGAAACATGTATGTTTTGGTATATCGTTTACTACCGTTCGGGCCGACATAATTCAGAAGTCACGTTAGTAAGCGTTCGAGGAGCCAGGACACTTTAATTCGTAAATCCACAACTCAACTCGACGGCTTACATAATGAACTCCTCACATGAGGCTCCCTACTATTGTAGTAGTTGATGAAATATATAGATATAAGTTTTGATCCGAAAAGTTACATGTCCGATATTTGAATAAACTTAGGAAAGTTTATTAGTACAGGAAGATTGTTATTAGGGGTAGTTTCATAAGTCTTGAATGACCATTTTCTCTTGGTAAAATCTCATGGTTTCCTTTTAGGTGAAGTAGATCCAAATTGCTTGTTCATGTTATCGCCTAATTCATTGTTTCATGTTTACGCCTAGGTAAGTTGTTATGGTCATTTCGTCATGGCCTAGCCATGACCTTTGGTCCTTGTTCCAAGGTCATGAGACACAACCTTGTCTCTAGCCATGGTGGTGGTCTTGATTATAGGTCATAAGACCCCTTTGGTCTTCATAAACCATAACCTATATGTAATGACTTTGTCTAAAAATGGGCTGTTTAGAATTTGAAGAATTTTATCACTCGGAAAGCGTTTTTAGGGCTCGAGCTTCTTTGTTCCTGAACGAAAACGGCGTTCCGGACAACTTTCGTGTTTTAACTTTTTGATGAATCGGACCAGAAGTGTGACTTTCAAAACCCAAATTTGATCAGGAAGCTATTTGGCAGTTTTGCCGGAAATCTTTGGTAACTTCAAATCGCCATAACTTTTGACTCGTTTACTCGTTTTAGGTGGTTCAAATTGCTATGGTTTCCTTGTTAAGTCCTCTACTGTAATTTGTAATGATCCAATATCATAATTTTACCATTTTGGTCGTGGTTTTCCAAGAAATTCATTAGTTTGCTCGTTTTAGTAACTTGTTTTAACAATCAATAACAATAACTTGTTTTGGTCATTTTTATACATCATGGACATAACTACAAGACATAATATAGCAAGAATAATATGTAAATAACATGAACATGATTATTTAACAAGAATCAAGTTAGGGTTTGGCTCACAACTTTTGGCTTTCAATAATGAAAGGAAGTTAACATGTAAGGATAGGACTTTGATAGACTTGCTTCAACCCACTTCACTTCATGCAATCTTTCTACCCTTGGTATTCTTGAAAGATGGATGATGAAGGTTTAGGTGACTTGAGTGGATTCAAACTCAAGAGAAATCACCAAGTATATAAGGTTATGGAAGTGTTTGATGAATGATAACCTATCTAGGGTTTCTACCTTGAACTAGCACTTGAATCTTGCATGAAACTTGGAAGATAATTTGCTAAGGATGAAATATTGTTGTGTGTGGTGTGTGGGACGTTCAAAGGAAGGGGGGGGCTATTTATATGTAAATGAGGAGGTTAGAAATGTTGACTAGTCCAACCTTGGAGGCCAAGGTGAACACTTGTAACCATCTTAAGGCCTTAAGCACAAGATCAAGCCACCTAGTGTGAATCCCCCCTCCTAGAGGCGGTTTGTATGCTTGGAGAGCAAGGGTGTGGACTTTTCTTGGTATTATCCAAGATACTTGGTTAATTTTGACTCCGGGAAATACCAATCGTAAATGATTAAGCCTCAAAACGTAAAACCGGGTGTCGTAAAATTATGGAACTTGAAAGTATTGATAAACATGTCAATAAGTTCCATAATAAAATATAAAATGAGTGGTAGGTTCCATTTGGGTGGTAAACCCTGCTAAAAACTGGAAACACGGGTCTAAAACGCGTAATACGTAAAATGTACGAATTTTACGTAAAACTGAGAAAAGTAAAATGTTACTTTTCTAATATGATATAAATGATTTAAAATGACTTATAATGTCTAGACTGGGCTCAGTCTAGTGTCGGTTGGTGTTAAATGTCTTTTAGACATCAAACCGTAAGCCTAAAAATCAAGGAATGACTATTGGTCAAAGGAGGAGGGAAAAATTATGTTGACTTTTTCTAATAAGTTTGAAAACTCAAAACGTCTTAGAAACTCGTTTTGTGGTCTAACGGTTAATCGCCCATTCGGTTAAGCGTGCTCATGTGAGAGTAGTACCGACTTGGGTGACCTGCTGGGAAGTCTTTGGTCATGTTTTTCTCAGTCACGATTAATTCTCAAATAAATCATGAGTGTGTCAAACATTTTTCTGATGCGGGGTCACTTAACGCGGTCGAGTTTCGTTGTACGTAGAATTCCTGAATGACGTTTTACCCTAAAACGTGTAATTCCTTAATAACTTTCACGAAAATGATCTGACGAATGTCAAACATTTAATTTGCCATGGAAATGATTTATCACTCGAGAATATCAAATAAAAATCAACTTTCGGGAAAGTTTCGGGAAAAATGAATAGTAAAAGTGAATAGTGAAATTTTCCGGGAATAGTAATTAACCTGAAATTGCGAATTGTTACACTATATTTATAGGACATGGATTAGGGTTAGAGCATAGAGTGGGCTGTTGGCTACCCGGGCCTGACCCATTCCTGGCCCAGTCCGGACCATACATCCACAAAGTGCGTAAAGTGGGCCGCTGGCTACCCGGGCCTGGCCCATTCCTGGCCCAGTCCGGACCATACGTCCACAAGCCCCCGAGTTTAGTATGACATAGCGCATGGCTATGTTATGCTAAACTTAAGTTCTATTCATGGCTGCGTAGGCACAATCAACCAAATGCGATGGTACGCACTGGGTTCATGTGTGCGTAAGGGACGGATCATACTGCGCAGTCCAAATGCGTAAGTGCGCACTGGGATTGCGATTGTGATTGTCTCACAATTGTGAAGGTGGATAGGTGGATCCCTATGCTGTATCCTAGATAAGGGCGTACCTTTTGTTCCAGTAGCGATACAACATAGTGCGACAGAAGACGTACTTCTGTGGCAGAAGTGCGCGTTGTCCGCGACAAGAATGCGCGTTGTCCGCGACAAAGATGTGCGCAGTCCGCGACAAAGATGTGCGCAGTCCGCGACAAAGATGTGCGCAGTACGCAGAGGTGCGCGCTGTTTGCGCATCTTTACAACCGACAGAGAACGTCTCCCCTGCGGCAAGATGGTGCGAATATTTAAATCCGTCTTTGTACCGGGTCTGCAGTACCTCTTACGTACGATCTGCTTCCAAATATACATGCGTGACGCGTGCGCCAACAGTGGTATTATATACCCTGGTAGCCCCCCAAGTTTGATGGTGCTACTCGTGTAGGAGTATTAAACTTAGTTATTCAAATCCTGAAAAACACTTGGTGCAAATATTAGAAGTATATGCCGCGAATCGCAACATATAAAACTTAATAAAGTAAAAAAATAGCACATAGCATAAGTATAGCACATAGCATATATAATTAACACATAAGAGAAGTAGTAGTGCGAATTACACCTATCGTGAGGTTTTACAAACTATATAAAAGAAATAGCACGTAGCTAATAAAAACAATGCGCGCATGGCGATTGATTGATTTTTTTATTTTTTATTTATTTTTTAAAGAATGGCGCGGATGGATGTACCATGACCGCGACTAATAATTTCTGTTGCACGCACAGACGCAGATAGATTTATCGTGACCGCATAGACTCTAACGTTTTGTGGATGATCGCAGTTGACCACGGCTTTCGTCCAGTGCCTGTACGTGACAGTGACAGTGCGCTCATGGCGATTGACTAGCATCGTGGTGCCTGTACATGACAGTGCGCGCATGGCGCCAATCTGCGAAGATTTCCAAACGCATGGCCTAACGCGGGTAGATTTATCGCGACTGCGCTGTTTCGCGGCTAAAAGATATAATAGGTCCGATCGTGCGGATTTAATGCGCTCGTAGCGATAGATAAAATCGTGTTTATCAAGGTTAAAGATATATGTAAAACCTTTTGAATATTTAAAATATATCAAATCTTGTTGATGTAAAAGATATGCACAAAATATTAGGAGATAATATCTTTTTAATATTTAGAAAATATTGGCAAGCACTACGTGAGCGTCAGATTGCAATAGATACGTGGCAATAGATATTGGCAATAGATACCAATTTAATCATATGAAAAGTTACGTATATGTACGTATTATTTAATAGATCAGATTGCATATTGAATTTTAGTCAAAGATATCAAGCATTCACTGCGCATACAGTACGATGCATGATAGAATCGGAATATCATAAAGTCGAGTGACTTTTTAAAGTATATAAAATCGATTTAAACTCGAAGGTTTAAAGTTACCGCATAGTTATATCGATGCGACGATGGTCGCGTTCTAGTCTGGTGAGAGCACGACACTTGTCGTAGCCATGTCCCACGGATGGCGCCAACTTGTTGATGCATAATCTGGCGCGGACTGATTCAACGACTCTCCTTGGGCCGTTAGTCGTCTTCTCGAGTCCTGAGTAGACCTGTCAACAAAGAGAACCCGTTAGGAGTGGACCTGAGGCCGTAGCCCCGGGATCCACCTCCGACGGTCAAGTTAGTATGTGATGCGCGGAGCATATAATAATTATTAGGTTTAGGATAACCTGATATGAGATGAGATCTGGTGAATGGAACCCCAGCCCTATATTTATAGGACATGGATTAGGGTTAGAGCATAGAGTGGGCTGTTGGCTACCCGGGCCTGACCCATTCCTGGCCCAGTCCGGACCATACATCCACAAAGTGCGTAAAGTGGGCCGCTGGCTACCCGGGCCTGGCCCATTCCTGGCCCAGTCCGGACCATACGTCCACAGCTTTTGTGAAGGCAATACTGCACTAGTACATTTACTACTACATATTTGTCTACCTTTTATAGATAAAATGAAACTACGAGTAAAACATTAGGCATAGTATAGAACTATAGACTATAGTGTATAGTTGTGAGAGATTGTAGGTAGCCTTGCCTAAATCAGTATGACAATCTTCACATGTGTTGACCAGAAAACAAACTTACATTTTCCTTGCACAAAATAATTTTTAATTTTACCAAACTCTTCTTTTGTCAACCTCAAATAGCTGGGCTTGACTTTTATTTTATTTAAAAAAAAACGTTTTCTTTTTCTTTTGGTCGGTACAAATCTTAATTATCGCACGTTGGGTAACTCAAATGAAGTTATTTCCGACTACAAGCCAATTTACAATCTCTGGTATTTGAGGCTCTTGCAAGTTGCAATGTCACAGGTCAGATGCTTTGGACGTGGCCATTTCGACGGCATCAAGTATAAGAAGATTTCACAATGGCGTGACAGTTTTGGTAAAGAAGCATAATGATACTTGTTCAAGGTTGTATTAGTGTTATGGATCTTTTACTTTGGATTTGGTAAAAGTCATAAAAACTTTCTAATAAATCATCTATTTGGTTCTTTTGAGCTTCTTGGTGCCTAGGGGATCTTGAATATGATGTATTCCTGGATAAGGGGTGTGAGTCCTCCCTCCTGAAATCCTCCCTAATAATCATCTACTATCCCATATGCCTCCCCATGTGAACTAATTATACTATATACTAAAATGCAGAAAACAGTGAATCCAAAAAACACTGTTACAAGCACTGTTACAAGCACTGTAGCAGCTACAGTGCTTGCTACAGTTTTTTTTTTTTTTTTTTTTTTTTTTTTTTTTTTTTTTTTTTTAATAATTTTGTTATGAAAATTTTTTTTTCAAAAAAATAAAAATAAAAAAACACAAAAAATAATACATTTACAAAAAAAATTTTATACAAAAAATATTCAATCGCAACGCAAAAAAAAAAAAAAAAAAAAAAAATCCGCAAACATAAACAAAGTATGCTTCCAAGTAAACATATGCATACTTCAAATAACAAAATTATTAATTACATCGTACAACCCACAAAATACAAAACGCAAAACACACCCGCCGCAACGCGCGGGCTACCCGACTAGTATATTCTAAAACCCAGGCACTCTCCCACGATCCGACACGTGTTGCTACAGTACTCGGTACGGTTTTTTTTTTTTTTTTTTTTTTTTTTTTACCTAAATTTCTTTAAGAAAATTTGTTTTTAAAAAATAAATAAATAAATAATAATATTACAAAAAATAATACATTTTTTTTTTGCGTCGCTACAGTACTCGGTACAGTTTTTGTTTTGTTTTTTTTTTTTTTTTTAACATAAATTTCCTTAAGAATATTTGTTTTTAAAAAAAAATACAAAAAATAATACACTTAAAAAAAATTTCTTATACAAATTTGTTTATTTAAAAAAAAAAAAAAAAAAAACATACCGACAAAACAAACAACCAAAAAAAATTTCAACCGCAACGCAAAAAAAAAAAAAAAAAAAACAATCCGTAAATATAAACAAATTATGCTTCCAAGTAAACATATGCATACTTCAAATAACAAAATTATTAATTATACCGTACAACCGACAAAATACAAAACACAAAACACACCCGCCGCAACGCGCGGGCAACCGCGCTAGTATATACTAAAAGGGGGAACGCTCCACTGTAGCAGTACGTAGCAGCTACAGTGCTTGCTACAGTGGACGAAACAGTGATTTTGTGAGTGCCGGTACTGTAGCAGTGGTACTGTAGCATCGGTACTGTGGCAATTTTTTTTTTTTTTTTTTTTTTTTTAATATTTGGAAGAAAAAAAATTAATATTTTGATTATTAAAAATTTTCATTTTTTTTTTTAATATTTGGAAAAATAAATGATATTTTGATTATTAAAAATTTTCATGAGAATACATTTTTGACAAGATTTGGAAAATCAATTAACAAAATTCATTTAAAGTGCCACAGTGAAAGCAAGAATAGTCTTTTGCAATTTAGTTCCTAAGCCCTAAGGTGTAAAAAATAAATAAATAACACGGCATTTTCGCAGCAACGCGCGGGTTCCTCCACTCGTATATACTAAAAGGCGTTTTGTTACTGTAGCAACAGTAACTTTGCAAGTTTCGTGTTTGCCACTTTTAGCCCCTGAGGTTATTGACCAATTGCGAAGTTAGTCCTTAAGGACCGTTAACTAACAAACGTGGATTAAATTTGCAGCAGACCAGTAACTTCAGGGGCTTTTTCTGTGCAAATAATAAACATAAACCGCCCCTAACGTTATTTTTTTTCACCGTTAGTCCCTAAGGACTAACTTTGCAAAGAACATCACGTTAAGGGACTAAAACTGAAAAATAAGTTGCTACAGTACCAAACAGTGGTTGCTACAGTGCAGCACAGTGCCGAATAGTGCCTGCACTGTAGCTAACGAATTTACGCTTTCAGTCCCTCAATTATCTATAAATCGCACCGTTAGTCCCCCGTTAGCGATCTTTTGCAAATTTAGTCATTTTTTTTTTCTTTTTTTTTCTTTTTTTTTTTTCTTTTTTTTTTTACATAAAACCAAAATTATATATAAAACCAAATTTCGGAGTATAAATAAAATGATCAAAATTTATTTTTTAACGAGCGCGTGCACCCCCTTTTGCAAATTTAGTCCTTAAAACATAATAATAAAATTTTGATCGTTTTATTTCGAGTTTTGATTAAACACAACATTCTCGCAGCAACGCGCGGGTGCCCAAGCTCGTTTGATAGTATCAGTTAAAACTATAACTGTAACGTTGTTTTGAATTAAGCCAGGTAATATATAGGGGCAATACATATATCTTCATTCGAAATTCTTTAATTGCACATGACAATAATATTAACATCCAACAAAATCAAACCCAATAAAACATACTAGAATAAAAATGACTTAAAAAAAAAAAAAAAATAAAATAAAAAAAAATAAAAAAAAATAAAATTTGCACTGTTATCACTACAAAAAATGTGAAATTATGCACGCTTATTTTCTCCACGGTTATAAAATGGTGAACTTTTAATCTTTATTTTACGCGGAAAAAAGGGTGCTTAAAATAGTCGACGGTTATGTGCGTTTACAAGATAAAAGAAGACCTGCAAGGTCATAAGCACGGCCAGAAGCATGTACATAAAATACTATTTGTCACAAGAAAAAGCGTGGAGAATAAATTTATATAAAAAAATAAGAAAAAAAATGCACAAGAAAAACCGTGGACAAACAATTTTTTTTTTTTTTTTTTTTTTTAAAGGGGGGGAGGGAGGAATGCACTGTTAAAACCTTGGAGACATTTTAATACGTGTCATTCTCAAAATTATTGTGTTTTGGAGATATTTTAATTCAATCAAATTCGATAATACTCGGTTATCATTTTCCCCAAACCTCCTCCACCATCACCATACTCAGTATCATAAACCCTAATTCAATCAAATTCGATAAAACTCGGTTACCGTATTATAAACTCAAAATTTCACTATTCGATTTCTGTATAAAATATTTTCGTTCTATCTATCTCACTTTTTATCAGTTCACTTCGATTTGTTGCTTGTGGATGTTAGGTTAGTTTCGTTATTATGGATGTTAGGTCACTTTTTATCGGTTCACTTCGATTTATCAGTTCACTTCGTTATTGTGCAGCTTGTTGATGTTATGTTAATTTCGAGCTGGTGGATGTAAGGTTAATTTCGATATTGTGTTTTAGTTTTAAAACGGATTGTTGTAGAGCGCGTAGTCTCAATTCGATTAAGGTATGTAGCACCTTCACGATTTTGAATTTCATTATCTGAATATACATTGTGATTGATATGATTTTTTTGTAGAATACATTGTGAAAAGAGACTTAATAATTCTGTAAGTTTTTGCGAATCTTGTGAATTTTAAATGAGTTATTATGTCAATGTGATTAGGATATATTCATGGCTGTACGACTTTCTATCAGTAGTATATGGTTTACTTTTGTTTGGTTTAAAGCGGCTAAAAATATTGTACTATGCTTTACTTGAACACTTTCATATCAGTAATATATGATGCTTCTATATATTTCATATGAACAAAGCTTTCGATGGTTGTTAATGTGTCTAAGTGTACTTGACCGTGCAAGGATCATGTGGCGAGTAGTTGTGATTCATGATTACATTGATTGATTTTAAGTATGCAACTTTTTTTTTTCTTTTTTTTTTTTTTTTTTTTTTTTTTTTTTTTTACCAAATTAGAATCCGCTAGTTTTTTTCAAAATTGAAAATCATTATTAGTGCGTAGAACTCAATTTGCATATATTCATTGATAGAATTTTTGTAATTTAAAATCAATGAAATTTCAATTCTAATGATTTTCAGGCATCGTATCGGAAACTTGGTAAGTATAAGCGATGGATAAAAGTTGGATTACTGCTCCGATCAAAAGCAAAACTTTTACAGATGGAGCTAATAATTTTATAAGTTTTGCTCGTGTTAGAAGTATAAGAGGATCCATTAAATGTCCATGTAGTAGATGTTGTCTCGGTGAATGGGTAGATTTGGATAAAGCTCACGGCCACATATTGCGTTATGGGTTTTTACCCGGGTATACAGAATGGACTGTACATGGAGAGCATACTATATCTTTAGCACCATCTCAATCTAGTAATGTTAATGTTGAGGAAACTTCTTTAGGTCAAGAGGACATAAGAGGTTTGGTTCGTGATGCCTTAGGTATTAATTCTTTGCCTTCGGATAACACACAATTAGGAGATACAACGATGGAAGGAGATTCTGGAGAGTCCACCAAAAGTGGTGATCATGGTGATGAGGGTGTTTCATATAAGAAGTTGTTAGAAGAATGTGACAAAGAATTGTACTCTGATTGCAAGTACTCAAATTTGTCCTTCACTTTACATTTATATCACATTAAATGTGTTGGTGGAATATCTAACAAGACTTTTAGCATGATACTAGAACTTTTAACGGATGCATTTCCACATCTTACAACATTACCAGCATCTGCTAATGAAGCCAAAAAGTTTACTAAAGATTTAGGTCTAGGTTATGAAAAAACCCATGCGTGCCCCAATGATTGTATGCTTTATTGGGGTGACAGGGTGGGTCAACAATCATGTCATATTTGCAAAGCTTCGCGATATAAAAGCGATGAAGTGATTGGAAGTTCAGAATCACGCAAATCCAATAAATCGGCAAAAGTTTTCCGTTATTTTCCCTTAATTCTGAGACTTAAAAGGTTCTACATGTCTGAGAAAATGGCAAAGGATATGCGGTGGCATGATATTGGTAGAACAAAAGATGGAAAATTGAGGCACCCCGCAGATGGTCTTGCCTGGAGCACATTTGATGATCGATATTCAGAGTTTGCCTCAGATCCTCGAAGTGTGAGGCTTGGCCTGGCTAGTGATGGTTTCAATCCGTTTCGTACAAGGAGTACATCACATAGCACATTGCCAACATTATTGATTCCTTACAATTTACCTCCTTGGATATGTGATAAACTCAAATAACTACATTTTATTGTACTCATTTATCTTATTTATTTGACTTGTTTTATTATATTATTCATGAGAATCGATACTTAATCATTTACTTTAGTAATTCTCAGGTAAAAACAAGCAATTGGTGAAACTTAACGATTTTGGACAAAATATGGTGCAAAACAAGCAAGATGTCAAAATTCTACTGGAACCCAGAAGATGCGCCGTATCTCTCTCAACAGATACGCCGCAATATCATACTTAGATTAATTCGAAGACCATTGCCTGACTTTGAAGAATGCGCCGCATGTAATTCTAACATGCGCCGCATATGAAACTCTGGTCAACGAAGAAGGTTAAGCTTGTTCTACTCCAGATACGCCGCATCATATTTCCGATATACGGCTCACTTAATTTATTAATTGCGGCGTATTGATTTTCTTAATAAAATATTTATTTATTTTTAACGATTAAGATACGGCGCATCCTATTATTAGGATACGGCGCATCGTCTGCAGATATCAGCAACTTTTATTTTTCGTATTCCGTTTTCGTTGTTAATTTTCTGCTATTCTACTTTGATGAACATACCCTACTGATGCTTTTGTGGTGAAATTCAGGAAGTGCATGACCAGAAGTTCGACTAAGAACTTAACCAAACCATTCGAAGAACCTGAACGAGCTTTCTATTCGCTTAAGAAGCTTTTTAACACAAAAAGCTTTGATCTTTCAAGTTCATCTGAGCTTGATTATTTTTTTGAACATGAAGAAGAAGAAATAACAGAAACAATGACGGAACCAACAATGGAGGAGTACATGAACAAAACTCGAGCTGACTTTAGCTCGGGAATTTCGAGGCCAAAACTGGATGATGGGGCCATATTTAAATTAAAGGGTCAATTTCTCAAGGAACTAAGAGATAATGCTTTCAGTGGGTCGGAACACGAAGATGCTAATGAACATGTGGAGAAGATCCTTGAAATTGCTGATTTATGTACTACTGAGAAAGTCAATATTGACCAGCTTATGCTTCAAGTCTTTCCAATCTCTCTTATGGTGCTGCTAATAGGTGGCTAAAGAATGAACCAGCTAGTTCTATTGAAAAATGGGATGACTTGAAGAGTAAATTCCTGAAAAGATATTGTCCACCTGCCAAGACTGCTAAAAAAATTGAGGCTATCAACAACTTCAAGCAAGAGCCTGATGAAACCCTGTATCAAGCTTGGGAACGATTTAAGGATTTATTGATAAAATGCCCTCTACACTATCCAAACTCTATGCAGGAGAAAGTATTATTTTATCGTGGATTGACGATGAGGGAGCGTGAAGCTTCCGATTCTTATAATGATACAAAATAGGAGCTGAATGTGAGTCTAACTTGAAGACTCTGGAATAAAGAAAAGTGCTCACCGGGAGACAACCCGGACTTATCCTTTACTGTTTTTCTGTGTCGAGTCAGTCAGGTCTACAGTAGATGCGGCGTATCAACTGAACATATCATATCTTTTATTTTCTGCATTTTATTTTATTTTAAACTTTAAAATATTCTGTCAGTATATTTAATGCGGCGCATCCCTGGTTAAGGATGCGACGCATCTGATTTTCTTATTCGTACTTATTCCAGACCAATGTTCTGAAAGGCACAAGGTGCACTAAGGCGCAAAGGGGGTCAAAGAGCCTCGAGTCGAGGCGCAAACCAAGGCGCGGGATTCATAAATATGAGGCGCACTATACATTTAAGTTTTTTTTTATAACATATGTGACAACTTACGTAGCTTAAATAACACAAAAATATCAATATTCAATGCATAATGCCACTTAATAGTTATTACATCTAACAAAGAGTGCATTTTACCCAAAATATTAAGCAAGCAACATATCAGAATCCATGAACTACCCTAAATTCCTGAATATATATTACAATATATGAGTTTATGACTTATAAAATTTAACAAATTACCATGTATCAAACTATCAACTATCAACAACAAAAAATCTATAGTTGTTTGGTAACACTTAACACTAAAGAAACAACATTTGTATATGTTAATAAGCTACTATTCTTAGACGTTAGATTACCTAAAAAAAAAAAAGCATAGTTATTTGTTGATTGTGTGTTTTAGTTATTTTCTAAAATATTAGGCTTATTAGATACTATATAACTTAAAGGGTCATATGTATATAACATGTTAGCCCAAAATGTATCTTACTATTAAGAAAAAAAGGCCAAAATCCCGTTACATCTTCTAGGCGCACAAATCCCCAAGGCGCTGCGATTTTTACGGGATTCATGCATGTCGTGAGCATCGATCTAAAAAAATCCCAAAGGCTAGAGCCTAATGGGATTTAGGGAGTAGGCGCTCCTTAGGCGCAATTTTGAAAACATTGTTCCAGACTCGATACGGCGCATCTCATCCTATAGATGCGGCGTATCGACTGACCTGATGATTTCCAGATTTTTAATTTTAATTTTTAGGTTTTATATTCGCTAACTACTAATGAATTACGTGCAAGTTGTTACTTTCTTAATACAAGTGTGTTATTTAAATGAGGGTATATATATATATATATATATATATATATATATATATATATATATATATATATATATATATATATATATATATATATATATATATATATATATATATATATATATATATATATATATATATATTTCTGTACTTTCTATGGATACGTCATTCATGAAGGCTTGAACGCTTTCTAGCCTAAAAGAAAGTAGATTTTGCTTACAAACGCATAATAGAGGATCATACCGAGCAAATCTCAGGGGAGTTTCCCGTTCTAATTCTTTTTATTTCCTTGTTTTTAATCTTTATTAGGAACAACGAGGACGTTGTTCAACTTAAGTGGGGGGATGGAGAATTAGAACGCTTACTTGTCCTAAAATTTTAAAATTATGCTTCATTTGTACTTAATATATCAAAATGAAAATTTTTTAGCATATTTTTGTTTAATCTAAGTTACATAACCGCACACATAACTTTATTTGCTAAATTTTTTTTTGTGCGTGTGACTAGTAAACTTTAGAACTTGGCTCGCATACTATTTGAATTCACCATAATAAGCGTAATTGTAATAGGAAGGACTTTTCTAACGCGGTAAAATTATAGGATTACACCAAATAGCCTAATATGTTACGTTTATTAGCTAACTACACTGGTTAGTATTATCCCCGTGTAAAACCCTTTGTTACTCTCACTTTTAGAGTAAGATACCCCTAGAAAAACCCTCAGTACCATTCCATTCGTTTCATACACCTTTTTTAATTGTTTCGTTACACCTTAAACCTTAGCCTACCCTATAGATAATATCCGTGGTTAGTTGCTTTGAGGCAAAGTGTGTTTCCTTGCGTTACCTGTGTTCGTGTGCGTAAATTCATTATATTTGGTTAGGTCGGGAAATTGCACAATGCGATGGAGTAAAAGTACATATTGTATAATTTTTGTGTCGTGTTATTTTTCGTGTATTTACTACTTTCACTATAACCGTTATATGTGAAGTTAAGAAAAGTATGAAAAAAAATTATCCAAAATTATCGTTACAAGTGATGTGGTGAAATTTTACACATCATAGTATTTATGTTGATGTAAAAAAAATAATAATAAAATAAAAAAAAAAATCGAAAAAATGAAAAGAAAAAGAAAGAAAGAAGTTGAAAGTTTATTAAACTAACTATTTTAAAGTTTTGTACTGAGTGGTTGATATCGCCACTATTTGTTGTTGTATTATATTTATAGATTGATTAGGAGTTGGACGTTATGGGAACGCCAACTAAGGTTTATTCTTTGATTAAGAGTTTATTGAGTATAACTTGTGTCTTCCTAAAGCGTGAGTTACAAGTGTCAAAAGCGTGAGTTATTCAATGATATGAGTCTTATTCAAGGGATGGTTGGGAAAGTGATTAACCACACTAGGATTTAATCTATCTGTTTGTTTATTTTTATTTTTAAAGCCATTCTTATATCCTAAATGTTATCCCTACCCTACCGTATTGTTGTATTCGTTGTTAGCTTTCGAGCATCCGGATATAATGATGGCCAAGTAAGAATATTAAATGTGTAAATAAGCTAGTCACCATCCAAGTATTCGATTAATTGACTAATGAGCCAGCGATCTAGTTTGTGAATTGGTGACCATCCGAGTTTAAGATTGATTAAATGATGTGCCAGCGATCTGGTGTGAAACTTGGCGACCATCCATTATGAAAGTAACGCGCCAGCGATCCAAGGAACACATTAGTGACCATCCATCATTTGAAGGTCAAGAACTTGCGCCAACGATCCATGAAGTATACTAGTGACCATACGTTAGTTGAGAGGTCGAGGACTTGTGCTAGCGATCTACTAACTTTATGCAGGAGATGTTTGAACGAAGTTATGTTTAACCCTTAAACCTCACAAACCCTTTTTACCGCTTTAGACATTTTATTCCTTAGCTTTAGTAGAGGAGATGTGTATGATTGTCAAGCCTATGATAGAATATTCGTCACAACAAAACAATGAGACGATTAGATCGTTCTTAAATTAAAATTTTACATTTGTTTCTAAATCGTTAAGTGTTTGGTTGTGTGACGAATACGTGCTTAATGATAAATATAAATCCTAATACCTTTTAGGATACATTTTTATAATTTATAATCTAGAGTTTACTTGGGGACAAGTAAAGTTCAAATGGGGGGATATTTGATGAACTCAAATAACTACATTTTATTGTCATTATTTATCTTATTTATTTGACTTGTTTTATTATATTATTCATGAGAATTGATACTTAATCATTTACTTTAGTAATTCTCAGGTAAAAACAAGCAATTGGTGAAACTTAACGATTTTGGACAAAATATGGAGCAAAACTAGAAGGATGTCAAAAGTCAACTGGAACCCAGAAGATGCGCCGTATCTCTCTCAATACATACGCCGCAATATCATACTTAGATTAATTCGAAGACCATTGCCTGACTTTGAAGAATGCGCCGCATGCAATTCTAGCATGCGCCACATATGAAACTCTGCTAAACGAAGAAGGTCAAGCTTGTTCTACTCCAGATACGCCGCATCATATTTCTGACATACGGCGTATCACTATCAAGACTTCCCCAGACGTAATGCAAGACGCCAATGGACATGCGCCGCATACAAGAACTAAGTTACGCCGCATCTGAAGACGGTGTATGAATATTCCAGAAAATATAATTCTTAGACCCCACGCGAAGTTAAGTGAATGCGCCGCATCTCGCTATTCTATACGCCGCATCTACCCTCAGACAGAAAGTATAAATACCCCAAAGGACAGACGAATTTTGTGTGTAAGATACCAAGAGCAAAACCCTAAGAGACGAATTCAGTCAAAGAAGCTTCACAAGACACACACCAAACGAAGATCTTAGAGCTGTAAGAAGGTCCTGCATGTATTTAATTCATTAAGTAGTTTTGTTATATTGTAATAGTAAGTTGTAATTCATTAGGATAGATGGGCTTGTGATATGTGACTACGGAACATCGTACGCTCCCTTTAATATTGTTTTTCCATTAATTAAAGTTTATATGTTGATGTCTTTGGTGACTTATATTAGTGCTTTGATAACCTCTGTGTCTAGCCGATCCCATGGACTGCCATATCTGCCCCTCGCCTATTTATTCTAGCGTCTCTAGAAAACTAGGATAGGCATAAGTGATCATTAAGGGTTTACTCGCCGATATACTCGATCCAACGAGAAAGACTAGATTTAATACACTTCATATAAAACTAGCAATAAAATAAGTGACAAGCTACTTAATTATCAGGACAGGTCTTCTTATAGTCTCTATTATCTATCTGTGTACGTGTTGTTATTTGCTGTTTAGTTCTCATTAGTTTATTATTTAATTAAACCAAATATGTGTTAGTCTCTTAGACTAAAACCCCCTAGCGTTAGATTAGATTGTAAAACTAACTTAGAATATTAAAATACTGATAGACAAATTAGGTTTTCGTTCCACTCTTAGTGATCAACACTCTGCTTACCAACTAGGCTACATTGATCAGGTACACTGCCCGTTAGTGTTGTTTATAGGTTAAGTCGGCTAAATATAAATTTAAAGCTTGATTAGGAATAAACACCTATACAAAGACAACATCAATATGCATGAAACAACAATCATTTATTCTTTCATCTATTACTCCGGGGGAGAAAGGCCCTGGCATGATATTGACGTAAATCTAAAACCTTTAATAAAAGAAATCCAATCATTATGGAAGGGTGTTGATGCATATGATGCTTTTTCTAAGGAACATTTCAAATTAAAGGCTTCTCTTTTGTGGACTATCAATGATTTTCCTTCATATGCAAATTTATCTGGTTGGAGCACCAAGGATCGTGTGGCATGTCCGGTTTGTACGAACTCCACTCACTCTAGGTGGTTAAAACATGGAAAAAAAGTTTGCTACATGGGACATCGAAGATGGTTAGAGCCGAATCATGGTATCGATTTCAAAAGGAACGTTTTGATGGTACAATATAGAATGAGGGTCCGCTAACTCCACTAACAAGATCAGATGTTTTGAGACAATTAAGCGGAGTAAGATTTAAATATGGAAAGTCTAATAAAAGGATGAGGGAGTGATGCGTAGTTTTGCAACCTTGCAAAAGGTTTTACCTCTCGAGGGATCTCGAGAAGCTTGCAATCCCCACCAGGCAGTGTACCTGACCGATGTAGTATAGTGTAGTCGCAAGTACCGGGGGATTGATCATTCTACTTGGGGAATAGTGGTTGTTAGGATTAAAACTTAATTAAGCTAGGTCTAGAGGTGAGGGACGATTCTTTTTGTATTTTTATATTTTATAGAAAGCAAGTAAAAATCTCGAGTATTGGAAGAGTGGGCGGAATTAGTTGCTAGTCAACTAACCCAAATAACTACAAATGCAATGAAAATAAATAACAAGAAAGTAAAATGTTAAGAACAACCTTATAATGAGAGAAACTTGTTTACTTAGATTTCACTACTCCCTAGCTATCTTTAATTAATTGACTAGTTTGTTATAATTGCGTGGATGACGGGTTATATTCCTTAATACCATTCGTGGGGCCGTGTACGATCTTCCCCAACTCTATAAGCTTCTACCTCTTCCTATGTCGAGCCGACAACTAGCTCCTAACATGGCATCCTTAGTAGTCACTTATGCATTAAATACAACCATTAAAATAGTAGTCACTTACTAAGACGTTCAAGCAAGTTACCAATTGGAGATTAGCCAGTTTTCTTAAGCCTAACATCAAAATCATTCATCCACAATAATTAATAACAAACAATCAACTAATAATCAATAGCTAGGTTTCATTATATCTAAGCAAACACAAACAAACCTAGCCTAGCATATTAATGTAAAGACAAGTTTAAGATAGAATCAAACAACACATAGACATATTGAATGATTATTGAAAGACTTATCTTTAATCAAACATGGATGAAAGAAGGGTTTGGAACCCTTACAAGAAGGATAAAATTCGTCCTAGGGTTTATGGTGAAGTTCCTCCAAAAGTTCTCTCTCTAATGAATGAAAATTAGAAAACTATATATAGGGAATACAATCTGACGGCGTCATGTTATACATGTGACGCCATCAACTAGCCGCCAATACTTTTCTTGGATTGCCTAGATCCAGATCTGACGCCGTCACTTGTTATTCTTCACTTAGTCGTCACCTTGTAATTTGCTCTTGACGGCCTAGGCGTCACCAAGGGTGACGCCGTCACTCTTTAAACCCAAAAATCTTTCTGGTGCGTCTCGTGTAAACTTCATATCCACCTCTTTACCAACACATGACGCTGTCACCATTAGAGCATGACGCCGTCAGGTACTGTTTCTAGCTTGATTTTGGAGACTTTGTCGTTTTCTTCACTTTTCGCTCCAAAAACGTCCAAAATGCTTCCTTTTCCAGATTTCTTCTCCAAAGTACCTAAAATGACAAAAGGAACAATTTGAGGCAATATTTGATCAAATAATCATGACTTAGGGCTTAAATGACCCCTAAAAGCGTAACACTTGTCGCCTCATCAGGGAGGATGTTGGTTCAACAAGTACTCATACAATAGAGGCAACATATGACAACCAAAGTGCATTTCAGAGTACAAATATTATCATTGAAGAAGATATTGACGGTGAGAACCAATTATGGAAGAAGTAAAGTGTATTCTTTGATTTAGAGTATTGGGAGCACAATTTACTTAGACATAACTTAGATGTGATTCATATCGAAAAGAATGTGTGTGACAATATTCACGAGACCTTATTAGATTTGGATGGAAAGACTAAAGACAACGAAAACACCCACAAGGATCTTGAGGAAATGGGAATTAGGCATGACCTTTACCCTATAAATCGTCCTAATGGAAAGCCGTACTTACCCCCAGCATGTTATACGATGTCTAGTGTAGAGAAGTCCAATTTTTACAATTGTTAAAAGATCTCAAAGTTCCTAATGGGTATGCATCAAATATTTCGAAGGGTGTAAGCTTGAAAGATCATAAAATTTCCAATCTTAAGAGTCATGATGGGCACATCTTAATGCAAGATGTTTTGCCCATTGCTTTTCGAGCATCCGTGATTTCAGGAACACAATCTCGTGTAGTTAAAGCAGTGACTGATTATTGCTTCTTTTTCAAAGGGTTGTGCGCAAAATTCTTGATCTTAGTGAATTAGACAAAATGGAGTATCAACTCGTGCGGACATTGTGCAAGTTGGAGCAGTTATTCCCTCCTAGTTTTTTCACAGTCATGGTCCACTTGACTATCCATTTGATATCAGAGGCAAAGCTTGGTGGACCTGTTCATTACAGATGGATGTATCTAGTTGAACGGTACTTTCTCTTTCATACCATTAAGTTATCCAAATTTTCTTTTTACCTTGTGATTTTATTGGCCATTTTTTTAAATTGAAAGGTACTTGATGCGGTTGAAGTCATATGTTCGCAATAAGGCTTAACCCGAGGGATCAATTGCAGAAGGATATATCAAGGAAGAGTGTCTTACTTTTTGTTCTAGGTATCTTGAAGGTGTTGAGACTCTCTTTAATCACCCCCTTAGAAATGATGAGAATGTTGTCGGAAAAGAGATGTACATGTTCAATTCAAGTGGTCGTAAGTTAGGTAAGGTTAAGATTTTGAGCTTGATGGAAAGTCTTTAGCTCAAGCACATCGTTATGTGTTACTAAACCATAGTAAAATTCAACCTTTCCGTGAGTAAGTATTTCTTTTAGCATATATTTATTATATCTAGTAAGAAATAATGATTTGATAAAGTCTAAGATTATGATATGTTTCATGTAGTTATTTTTTGGGTGAAAAACAAGCTCTTAGGGATAAACCCATGGACTAAAAAACAATAGAGAAATTGATGGTTGAGGAATTTCCATGGTGGCTAAAAAACCAGGTTACAAATCTATTGGTTATTACATGAGTTTCCTCATCTCCGAGGTGCATTAACTAATAGTGGTATTAAATAATGGTAGGTTTCTCTTTTACTAGATGAAGAAGTCTCTTGCTATTGGTCCGAATACTGTAGCTAAACAATATAAAGGCTTCATCACTAATGGTCATAGATTTCTCACAAGGCGGCGTGAAGAGTTTAAGAAGACCCAAAATTCAGGAGTCATGGTGGAAGTTGAAGGAGGAAATTATTATGGAAAACTGAGGAACGTTATTGAGCTTGAATATTATCATGGATACAAAATTGAGCTTTTCCATTGTGATTGGGTCGACAATAGACTTTATAAAGGGCTAAAGAAAGATAAATATGGGTTTCCTCTTGTGAATTTTTCTAGGGCATTGATACACACCGGTGAAAATTTCAAAGATGATCCTTTTATAATTTCTACTCAAGCAAGACAAGTGTTCTATATAGACGATTTAAAAGATGTTGGATGGTCACATGTTATTATGACCAAGCCAAGGGATATATATGACATGGGAACCAATGTAGAAGATGATGGTGACTCTTATACCCAATGCATGCCTTGTAATCTTCCAATAATGGATGATGTGAACCAGGAACCTCGTTGGTTGTATGGACACTTGATGCGTAGGGATTGCACCAGGCTTTACCTCTCGAGGGATCTCGAGAAGCTTACAACCCCCACCAGGCAGTGTACCTGATCGTTGTAGTATAGTATAGTGACAAGTACCGGGGGGATTGATCATTCAGCTAGGAATCGTGTCGCTAGGATTAGAAAACCTAAATACTAGTTCTAAAGGTGAGGGATGATTATTTTTGTATTTTTATATTTTTTAGAAAGCAAGTAAAAATCTCGGGTTTGAAGGATTTGGGCGGAATTAGTTGCTAGTCAACTAACCCAATACTAAAGATGCAATCAAAATAAAATACTAGAAATGAAAATAAAACTAAATTAAACTAAGGTTGTGAGCAATAAGTAGAGAAATTGTGTTTACTTAGATTTCACTACTCCCTAGATATCTTTTACACGTTAATTACTTGTTATAGTTGCGTGGATGACGGATTGTATTCCTTAATACCATTCATGGGGTGGCGCACTTAATTCCCCAATCCTATGAGTGACTACTTCACTCCTATGTCGAGCCGGCTAAGAAGCTCCTAACATGGGGTCATTAGAATTTACTCATGCATTAAATACAACCAATAAAACGCAGTGCACGTCAGTTCATGTTTCCTAAGACGTTCAAGCATGTTACCATTTGGAGATCTGCCAGTTTTCTTAAGCCTAACATCGAAATCATTCATCCAATGCAACCATAAACAAGTAATCAACACATAATTAACATCTAGGTTTCATTAGATCTAAGCAAACACAAGATAGATCTAGCCTAGCATGATGGAATTAAGACAAGAACAAGATATAGACAACCAACACATAGACATATTGATTGAATTATAAGAACACTTATCTCAATTACACATGAAAGGGTTCAAGGGCTGAGAACCCTTGAAAACCTGTAAAATTCGTACTAAGTTCGGCCTTAGGGTTTCTCCAAAACTTCTCTCCTTTTTTTATGAATGAAAATTAGAAAACTATATATAGGAAATTGAGGCTGACGGCGTCAAGACCAAATAGGTGACGCCGTCATCTCGCCGCCAAAAGAATTCTCGGACTGCCTTGATCTACTTCTGACGCCGTCATGTTATAACTTTTTCCAGGCCGTCACGTATTTTACTCTTGACGCTCTTCCTTGTGACGCCTTCATTTCTGTACTGGGCCGTCATGCAATTTACTCTTGACGCCGTCAAAATGTTGCTCTTGACGCCGTCACCTACTGCTCCCAGCTTGGAAAATTAAGACTTTGGCATTTTCTTCACTTTTATGCTCCAAAAACGTCCGAATTGCTTCCTTTTCCAGATTTCTCTCCCAAAGTACCTAAAATCACAAAAGGAATGATTTAGGGCAATATTTGATCAAATAAATTCAATTCCGGGCTTAAATGACCCCCTAAAAGTGGTTCATTTTTCGCCTCATCATATACCCTTACACTTGAGATTTGCTTGTCCTCAAGCAAATGCGCTTTTATTCTAGTCAAAATACAAGTTAGGGGTCATTTAACACTAATATAAAAGTAATTACAACAAATAATCATTCCACTAAAGACCAATAGACAAGCACAGAGGTCATACACTAGCACCTCACAAATAGTGTTTAGATACTCACATCTCTCGGGTGTAATAAAGTGTAAATTACAATATGGAAACGGAAGATATCTCTCACTACCTGTCATAGCAAAATAGATTACCATAGGCTTGGGAAAGGATCAAACCTCCACCACATGGCGTAAGCACCTAGGATAAACTATCAATGAGGTCTTTTAAAGGGTTGTAACGTTAGGTGTAGGGATATGAAATACACAGTTTTGTTGGATAAAGTAAGTTTTTACTGGTGGCGAGTTAACAATCTTGGTTAATTACATGTACAATATGGCGTTGCTAAGCCAAGACTAGACTCGACTTAAGCTAATAAATGAAAAATAAGAAAAACATAAAATAAACATAGAATGAAACGGGATGGTAGTCCGTATGTTTTTTTCTCTTTTTCTTTTTCTATTTTTTTTTTTTTTTTTTTTTTTTTACATACACTCTTACCCTACCATCCAAAATTATACATTATAGGGAATGAAAATTCCCTTACACTTGAATTTTTAGATACTTTACAACAAACTAATCTAATGACTCGAATTAAGAAAATCAAAACACTTGGAGTACTTTTAAGATTAACATACATACGGGGGTAATAATATGATGTTCTTCCCCATTACTCCATAAAATAAGTACTTTACCCATGAGTCCCAATCGTCCCAAAACAATATGTACAAGGATATGACTCGACTTAGCAACCATGTAATCAACTAGATAGTTAACTTAGGGTTTAACAAATAACAATAATGCACTAAAGATGAGTGCATACACGGAAGGCTAAGGCGATTTGGGTGTACATTTAAGTGGGGTGTAACAAATTCTTCCTTTAAGTAAGATGCTTAAAGTTGGAAACGAAAAGATAGGCTCGGAGGGGTGTACTAGGGGTTTCGTGTATTAAAAATAAGTACAACGCTAAGGTGTGGGAAAAATTAGTTGACTTAACTAGCCAAGTAATATGACTTTAAATGGTCAAGTAATTATGATACGAGTTTAACACAAGGGTGATCCTAATGCCTCTTATCATGTAGTAAATCCTACCATACGAATATAGTCTCACTAGCGGTCTCGGGATGCATCACTAACACAAGTTCTAGAATCTAAATGCTACCGGTACAATCATAAGCACTAATAGTAAATGCTTTTCCTATCAAATCTAAAGGCGAACCTCACATATTTGGGTGAAATTTTTTTCTGAATATACGGTTATGTGCTAGTCATACAATCTCCTATCCATGAGACGCTTGCTACGGCTAAAGTTTCACTCCTAAATGTTGTAAAAAAATTTAAATTTGGCGCTAAAATTACACTAACAAGTATTTCTCATAGTTTTATTGCACATCTACTATCAAACAAAACAAACTCAAGCGAAAGTGCATATGTAAGGTATCATCATTTTACCCTCCCCTTACACATAAGATGAACATTGTCCCCAGTGTTCAAGTAAAGAATGTAAAAGTGAAAAAGTAAAAAGAATGAAATCAAATACTCCCCTGATTCGCTCGGTATGGATAATAAGGTGGCCAGGTTAAATCTTCCTCCAAGAAAATGAAAAATCAAAGCTTCCCTTCCAGAATATAAATCATCTTCTTGTCATACATAACCTGTAAATCCTGAGAAAATAGACAAGAAAACCTCGCACAAAATCGGCGGCAACCTACATAAGTTACTAAATCCTAAAAAACAAAATAAGATATAATGCTTGTGGAATAAAGTTTGCAGATTTCCTAGAGATTATAAAACTTAATAATTCACAAAAACCGTAAGACTCCGTTAGAAAAACAAAACCGTTAAAATTTTCAAATTTTTACACGTGACGCCGTCAGAAGTGACCTGCAAAAATTCTTATGTTAAGTTTCCGGAAAATTTCTGGAAAAACTTGGTCCTACTTCCTGGAAAATCCTGCAAAACTTCATTATGACTCAATACAAGCATTTGACTCTAACAAATACGAATATACATGTTCACTTAATATTGTAGAGAATCATGATCGGTTTGTTTCTTAAAAACATATTTGGGGTTTCCCCTTACACTTATCTTTTGCAAAAATACTTTTAGGTGGAGTTAAGACTAGGCCAAAACAACAAAGTAAAGTATTTCCACTATTTAGTTGAGAAACATGATCTACCAACAATAAAAATAAAGCATGCATACGGAAGCAAATAACAAACAAACAAACAAAATAAAAATCACACGAAACATGGGTTGCCTCCCAAGAAGCGCTTTTCTTTATTTACGAGTCTTGTAGCTAGACTCAAGGTCATGGGTTACTACGTGATCTCATCGTTGGTTTCACTCTCTAGGTCGTCTTCTAAACCAGTTTTGTATTCCGGACCTAGTTGCAAGCATTCTTTGTAGAAACCAAGCATCCTATTCCTCACATACTCTACTCCTCTACGTCTATCCTCCTCATTCCTATAATAAGCCGCTTGCTTGTGTTCCTTTTCTAAATTAGAGAGGAGGCGGTATTGCTCAATCTTGTAGGGCATTTGGTAGGCAATCTCATCATTTTCTTCCTTAAATCTAACTGTCCCTAGAGTCGGATCATAACTCATCCTAGTGGCCTCAACAAATGGTTTTCCAAATATTATTTGGCTTAGGCAAGCATCTATCACCGGACGAGTGTCTTCTACTATCATAAAATCGATCTAATAAGTGAGATTGCCTATAATCACATGTAATCCCTTCACTCTTCCTGCAAAATTACTTATCAGATTCTTATTGGGCATCATCCTGAAATCAATTTGTTTCTTCATCACCCAATTGTAATAAGTCCTAGTCATGATGTTAACGGGAGATCTAGGATCGATGTAAGCTTTCCATATATGCATGTGCCCGATATTGCATGGTATGTTAATGTTAGAAGGGTCTCCCATTTTGATAAGGGGTGTGCCAAGGATATATGGTCTCTCGGGACTATCGAATAAATCCTTATGGTATTCCCGTTCTTCCTTGGTGGGCATCTTATCAAAGTATTTCTCTATAGTTTCTACTTCATCTAACTCTTCTCCCTTATTAACCTCGACCTCCCTACTTTCATCCCTAGTCTCGGTTTCTACTCCAACTTCATCCTTGTCACTTTCTTCTATCTCCTTATCTATTGGCTTAATGGTGACAACATTGACAAAGTGGACATGTTTGGATGATGAGGGGTCCTTAATTTGGATTCCGTTGTTGGTGTCCCTTGTGTCCTTCCTAGGTGTGGCTAACGCTTGGTTGTTGAGGGCCTTCAACAAGTTGTATATCTTGTTGGTCATCTCCGTTTGTTGTTGGTTGAATTCGGTTTCAAACCTAGCTATTCGAGCTTCTTGAGATGCCATGAACTTTGACATCAATCCTTCAAGATTGTTGGTACTACCATAGTTGTTAGAAAGATTGTTGTTGAAAGTACGGTTGGAGGGTGGACCGTTTGGTTGGTAACGATTAGGCGGATTGGAAGAATTGGGTTGATTTTGTTTCCACCTAAGGTTTGGGTGATTTTTCCAAGAGGGGTTGTATGAATCACCGTAAGGGTTTAGCTCGGGCTTGAAAGTGTACCACTTATCTCCCGCTTCGTCGGTACGCGTGGATGCGTAGTCCGCAAAAGCTGTTCCGGGGAGTTCCACACAATCACGAGTGTCATGGGGACCACTACACAATTCGCATGAAGAAGTGATTTTGTTCACTTGGCTTGAAGGCTTAGGAGCTTCGTAGGATTTTATGAGAAACTTGACTTGGTCCTCAAGTTCCATGATCCTACGGTCGGGAGTGCTAGAGTTTTTCGAAGGCAAAGATATTGCCTTGACCGTTTTGTTCAAATCATGGGGATCATTCCAACTTTCGTTGTCATAGAGAGCAAGATCTTCTATGAGTTTCCATGATTGTTCCGCACTTAGATCACGTAGCTTACCACCGGCCGATTGGTCAATGGCTCGCCTCGTGGAGAGATCGATATGGTCATAAAAGATTTGGACTTCGAGCCAAAGATCTATGCCATGATGAGGGACTTTTTGGAGTAAGTCCTTGAAACGAGTCCATGCTTCATAAAGAGATTCATTTTGACGTTGTTGGAACATCAAGATGTCATTTCTAAGCTTAGTAGTTCTCCCCGGTGGGAAAAATTGAGCAAGGAAACGAGTGGTGAGATCATCCCATGTGGTGATGGATCCCGCGGGTAAACGCTCAAGCCATTGACTAGCTTGATCCCGTATAGAGAATTGGAATAGGCGTAATCGGGTTGTCTCTCTAGTTTCAACATCTAGGTCTATGGAATCTACGATTTTAAGGAAGTCCTTAAGATGTTGGTTTGGATCTTCGGAACGAAGTCCATGGAATGCATATCCTCTTTGCACCAACCGGATGGTGTCGGATCGCAAGGGGGTCACATTGGCTCCGGTGAGCTCAATGGTGTTTCGGTAGCCTTGGTGGCTAGGTCGGGAATACTCTCCTAAGGTTCGGGGCCTAAGAAGTTCAAGTGGTGGGTTTTGTTGTGGTGGGATGACAGGTTCAAAGATGTTCCCATCGTCCATGATGTCGGGTGGTGAAGAGTTACGAACAAAAACACGAAGAAATAAGATAGACTAAAGAAACCTAAAAATAAAAATAAAATCTTACTAGAAAGGAATCTAGCAAGTAGACCTAATAAAAAGAGATTCTAACCTAGACAATAACTATTCCCCGGGCTGCGGCGCCAAAAACTTGATGCGTAGGGATTGCACCAGGCTTTACCTCTCGAGGGATCTCGAGAAGCTTACAACCCCCACCAGGCAGTGTACCTGATCGTTGTAGTATAGTATAGTGACAAGTACCGGGGGATTGATCGTTCAGCTAGGAATAGTGTCGCTAGGATTAGAAAACCTAAATACTAGTTCTAAAGGTGAGGGATGATTATTTTTGTATTTTTATATTTTTTAGAAAGCAAGTAAAAATCTCGAGTTTGAAGGATTTGGGCGGAATTAGTTGCTAGTCAACTAACCCAATACTAAAGATGCAATCAAAATAAAATACTAGAAATGAAAATAAAACTAAATTAAACTAAGGTTGTGAGCAATAAGTGGAGAAATTGTGTTTACTTAGATTTCACTACTCCCTAGATATCTTTTACACGTTAATTACTTGTTATAGTTGCGTGGATGACAGATTGTATTCCTTAATACCATTCATGGGGTGGCGCACTTAATTCCCCAATCCTATGAGTGACTACTTCACTCCTATGTCGAGCCGGCTAAGAAGCTCCTAACATGGGATCATTAGAATTTACTCATGCATTAAATACAACCAATAAAACCAAGTGCACGTCAGTTCATGTTTCCTAAGACGTTCAAGCATGTTACCATTTGGAGATCTGCCAGTTCGGCCTTAGGGTTTCTCCAAAACTTCTCTCCTTTTTTTATGAATGAAAATTAGAAAACTATATATAGGAAATTGAGGCTGACGGCGTCAAGACCCAATAGGTGACGCCGTCATCTCGCCGCCAAAAGAATTCTCGGACTACCTTGATCTACTTCTGACGCCGTCACGTTATAACTTTTTCCAGGCCGTCACGTATTTTTCTCTTGACGCTCTTCCTTGTGACGCCTTCATTTCTGTACTGGGCCGTCATGCAATTTACTCTTGACGCCGTCAAAATGTTGCTCTTGACGCCGTCACCTACTGTTCCCAGCTTGGAAAATTAAGACTTTGGCGTTTTCTTCACTTTTATGCTCCAAAAACGTCCGAATTGCTTCCTTTTCCAGATTTCTCTCCCAAAGTACCTAAAATCACAAAAGGAACGATTTAGGGCAATATTTGATCAAATAAATTCAATTCCGGGCTTAAATGACCCCCTAAAAGTGGTTCATTTTTCGCCTCATCAACACTGAACTCCAAGATGCTCAATAATAATCAGTACCTATTCACCTATTGGAGTTCATGAGTTCATTTTCTTTTTTTTCTTGTGTTTTATAGGTATGTGTAATCATTTTTTGTTTTATTAGTTAATATGTTGTATGTTTGATGTTTTTTAGTGTAGTTTGATATATTTGTTGCCAAGTAGATGTTTTTATGACTAGTTGAAATAATGTTTTTTCTTTACTATGTAAGGCTGAGATTGTCAGTGGTGTTAATTTGATGTGATTTGATCATTTTTGTAGGGGAAGAAGGAAGGTAATGCATTTAGATATATAACAAGGTCACAAGCTGTAAAGTTCCACTTAAAGTTTTTAGGTTTTAAATTCATTTCTTTATATTTATCATTTCTTCATACTCTGTGCATTTGATACTTAATTGACTAAACAGGAAATGGGAACAACACGGTTGACCCATTTTCTTGACCGGAACCGAAACATTGTGTTTACCATTGTTTGGCTAAAAAATGATTTTTGATCTTTGTGGCAATTTTGATTTGGAATTTGATGTTTTGATTTGCGATATTTAGTACATGTCTGTATTGGTTTAGGACATTGGGTGGGAGTGCGAGTTTTCTGATCTTAGTGGGAAATTTAATTTGTGAAATTTAGTGCATATCTATATTGGTTTAGGATATTGATTAAATGCACGCTTCAAGCTATTTTACTGTATTTTGATTTTTGGTGGCGTGTGATGAGGTATTTAATTGATGTCAAATTGTTGCACTAGTTTATTTTGAAACTTTTCGGCTTATATAAGCTTATTATGACATAAGCCTCTTTTATAAGCTTAAACAAACACCCTCTAAAAACACGCTAGACCACTTTTTACTGATTAACCCACTATGAAGAAACAGATATAGCCTGGTCCAAATCTAGAACTAAAGTATGTTCCAAATATTTTTTTCCTTTTATTTTATTAATCAAGTTGTGAAGGGCAATTACACTTCTGATGAGAGAAGAAAGGTAGATGACAAGCATCTGGTCATTAGTGATCACATATTCCACCAAATTATTAGACTCACTGAGGTCTACACCACTCAGGCTTAGGTATTCAAGCGAGAAAAGTTTAGAGAGCCACTCTGTATTTTTCAAAGTGATATAAGAATATGAGAGATCAAAAGTTTGTAGGTATGTAAGATTGCCCAATTGAGGGGGAACTTTGGATACCTCACAATCAATCGTTGAAAGGTTAATTATTTATGCTAGGTTGAGAAAATTGTGTCACATAAATGCCCATAAAGTTTTGTGCCACTTAGATCTTACAAACAACCCACATTTTTATGTAGGCAAAATCCAAAGAATCACAAACCTGGTCCTGACCCAAAAACAGAACCATGTCACTTACTAGGATAAAATCAACATTGTGGAGAAAATCGACTTGACGAATAACGAGTAAGATCGTCTTGTCTCTTAGGACTCCCCTCATACATTCCTGCAATCAAAGACAAATACAGTAGATTCTAGGAATTTGGTTGCTTTCACAGGAAGTAACAACTTATTACTTGGTTGATGACTTGGTAATCAATCAACTATTAATTTGATACCGCAGTTATAGAACCATTTCTTTCCGCTATATGAATTACAAAATACTGACATTCGGACTTCTTTTAAACAAGAGTACAGCAATGGTTCATATAGTTTGTAGAAAATCACATTATTGTATATTAGGGGTATACTTAGAAATATTGTTTGCTTTCATATCTAACCTTTCATCCTTTATAAGACTAAACCAAAGACTAAATGCGAGGAAAAATAATGTTTCTATGTTCATAGCGCAATTAGTATCAGCAAGGAACTAATACCGTACACTCTGAGCAAACTATAGGACAATATGTAACATCTGGGATTGGATTATAACAAACAATGTTTTAGAGAAACATTTTGCTGAAACCTGTAAGATGGTTTGCCAGTGTCAGCCCTCTTGTAGCAGTCCATATTTTGATTTAAAATAAAAGAAAGAAAAAGTTATTTACAGGTTTTGAAGTCCAATTTTTCTGTAATACCATTTATTAAGCACGGATTTTCAAGGTCCATTATAAACAAATTGAAAGTTAACCAAAATGTTTTTATGATTTTTAACATGTTTATTTGTGACTATTTTAAAGGATTTTCAATCTTACACTTGAGTGGTTCCTGGTTTGTCAAATACCCTTCGGTGTGTGTGTGTGTGTCCAGCAAGTAATATAAACATGAACTTGCAGCGTCTATCAAGTGCCTTAATGTAATTTAATGGCAAAAACTTGTTGTCTTTGTCACAGTGACTAGATGTCGTTTAGTGGATTGCAGTAAAGTTGCAACTACCATGATATATATTGGGCAGAATAATTCCAACCACAACCATTGATATTGATATACCATGCGAAAATTACAAACACTATCTTAAGGCATTTAGTAGAATGCAACAACTAAATCACATATGGTTGGACTCTTAGCTAACCCATATCTTGGTGATGTGACTAATGGGTTAACCATGTTCTTAGATTGAACAAGACAATATCAATATTTAATCTTTAGGTATGGAAATGTGATTGTAAACCATTGAACAAGACAATCTCCATACTTAGAACTTCAGATAAAATTGCATATTTAATCTTTATGACCAACAGTTCTTTAATAGGCTTTGTGATATCAGTTGCAAGGAAAACTTGTTTTGACTGTGATATTTATACTTTTTGTGTGGGATACTTTGCTGTTTTGTGGCTTACTGATTTTTAAGTTGTTGTGTGTTGTTTAGAATCAGGTTGAAGATAAAAGATATGAGCAGGTTGAAGACAAAAGATAGATGTAACACCCCCAAAATCGTCACGCCAGCGGAAGACTTAAAATGTCTGCGGAAGACTTTTTGGGTGTTACTTCGAGGATCTTTGTCACAATCATAGAAAACGACACAAAGTGACGCTTTGAAGTTTAATTTATTCAAAATACCAAATATTCTAGACATCAGGATGTTTCATAATTTAAACAACAATTTTATTTAAAATATGTCAAAATGTTTATTTAAGCCCATGTCGAGTTACAAGTCCACTCCGTGCCTTCAAGTTCCTTCTTATTTAGTTACCTGAGATTAAACACATGCTAAAAAGTGTCAACACAAAGGTTGGTGAGTTCATAGAGTTTATAGTTTAAATCGTTAATTAGAAAATGAGTGATTTCCTTATCACTCAAAAATAGTTCGTTGGGTTGCCCTTCACAGGGCCAACACCAACATAGTAATTGGTCTATAAATCCATTTAACACGAGTTTCGAATCACAAGTTAAGAATGTATTGTAATCACATACAGTCAATAAGTTTAAATCAATGTTCCTGTTATTGCCTTAAGCTCATGATACTCAACGATTAACAGCCAATCATAATCTCAAGTTATGACGGTAAGTAGTAGGCCCTCAAGATAGGTATTTGCCAATAACCTATAATAAGAACAATAAAGTGCGCCTGGTGTTTTCTCTAACAACCAAACGAGGATTGTCAATCACTGATAGTACTATCCACATTTATTTACGTTCACCCTTCCAGTGATTAAGGTTCATGATCGAGGGACTTTTGGCAATGGTAACTTAAGCAAATAACATTGGCCTGACGGTATTTCAATACCCGGTATAAAAGACTTGTGTTCGAGTTTTAAGCATGTATCTCCCCCACGGGAAAATAGTTAAAGAGTGGGCTATGAAATCACAGTAACATGTATATAGTTAATGAGTACTTATAAAAGTATAAAACAGTAATTAAGCATGTATCTCCCCCAAAGAGTTTACAAAACAATTAAATGAGAAAAGGTGGGGCTATGACTCACAGTAATATGTGAAAGTTTAAAATACTTGTGAAAGTAGAAACAGTAGTTGAGCATGTATCTCCCCCAAAATATTTATAAAATAATTATAAGAATGGGGCTAAGAACTCACCTTAGTAGTACAGTAGTAGTGGTAGTAACATAATCTCAACGATGCAAGGCAACGGCTTCACACACAACCTAAAAGATATGGTATGTTTTAGTTGATAGTCTAAATCTCGTTTTATCGCGAATATTAGTCATTCAGTTTGTTATTAAAACTCGTGTTCGTTTAAATGTTTGAAGTTCAAGAACAAAGTTATATATACATATACTTGTGAGTGTAATGATCGATGCTTGATGTGCGATGGAAAATCATCGAGAATAAGTCGAAGTATGTAGATGATGTTTTATGATGTTAGTTTTAAAAGAAATGAAATAAACATATCGTTATATATATATCGTTCAAAATTTATCATAGTTACGCGAATATCGTATATATATAAGTTAAATTTATAAGAGTTTAATACTAAACATGTGTATTAATATTATTTTTATAAAATAATATTACAGAAAATTCCTTCAAGTTTTACCAAAGTTATATTTTTAACCCTAACGAATATAATTTTACACCGTTAGTCCAAAATTAACGATTGTACCATTTTAAGTCCAATTACTATCACTATTTACATTTTTCGACTCCAAGTTTTATTATTAACAGTTTGTAACCCAAAAATTCAGATTTGACTGTTTCTACCCTAAGTTTCCATGATTTACGCTTTTAGTCCTTCGGTTAATAAAATTTGCAAATTTGGTCCAAATTTCACCAAACTCAAAACTTATCATTTTTATTACTTCAATAAGCTCAGAACAGCTTATTCAATTTATCAAAACTGCTTATTAGCTTAAAATTCACTTATTTCACTATATGGGCCTTAACGAGCCATTTTCAAAGCCCATTTACAAAATATGATCCGTTGGGCTTATGAAGGTTTGGGCCTTGACTTGGGCTCATTTTTATGTTACTAAAATGTTACAAATAAGTCCAGAAAATCAGCTTATCGAATAAGCTCAAAATAAGCTTAACGGGTTAATAAGCCCAAACATTATGTTTTGGAAAACTGGTTTTTGCTCGATCAGTTTGGCTTTGGAAATTAGTTTATAGGTGCTTATAAAGTTGAACCAAAAAAACGTCACTCGATTGGTAGCCATGTCGATAATGAGGTCGAGTTTTAATATCGATATGTTATGTGTCTCGATTTTTGAAATAACGAGGCCAAGTAAGTGACATGAGTCGATTCTGGAAAACAGTTTTTCTAGTCAAAATATTCTAAGTGTTTTATTAAAATCGTGAAGGTCTAATGACTTTCAAAACGTGTTATATTTAATAGGTAAACGTTATTTTTAGATCAAAAATATTATACCACTCGTTTTCTAGTATGTTAAGCACTTAGTATGTCGAATAAACTATATGTGTTATGTTTATATATTATGAAATAAAGAGGCAAAGTAAATGTGCAAAAAAAATGAAGTGAAAGATTAATAAATGGACTCCAAGTTCTTACCTCATCTCACAATGTGGTGTAAATGCGTTTGTGTAAGTCGAGCTGGGTAGTACGGGCTGTTTAGCTTGGTTCACGTCACACCAAGGATCTAGGATGAGGAATAATGGTACTTGAAATTGCTTCGAGCTCCTTGTACGCTTGACAAATGATTTGTCCCTTAATACTTCCTCCGTCGTTAAATTTCAGGTAGTGTAATATGTATGAATGTGTAATACTAACTGAGTTTGCATGGGAAAGCCTTTATAGTGAGTTCATGGAGTGTAGAGGCAAGGTAGGTTCATATGAGATGAAGGATAGGATATAAACGAATCTTGACACCTCAAATTGTACCCAATCGACTTGTAACATGATAAAGAATGTGTAAGACGTTTCTGACATTCCCTGATATTTCTGACAGCCGAAGAGGCGTTTACAATTGGTCTCGTGGTGATTGGGAGGCATGGGTGGTGCTAAGAAAGCTTGTGCCAAGTTTTTATAATTTTGGTAAGAATGTGTTTTGCTGTTTACTTGAGGCTGTTTTTAAGGGAGTGAACGTGTAAGGGAGGTTGTATCTTTCATCATTCGTGTTTCTATGGCACTAGGTGAAACGAGTAGAGAAAAAAATACGTAGGTGTTGTTTGTTGAAATCGCAAAAATTAAGGGGTGGTTTTGGTGTGGGTCGCGGTTGGAAAACAAAAGAAAGAAACAAATAAGCTAACAAACACCCCTCGCTGGGCAGGCCTGGTGGGCTGCTGGTGTGGATTGGGCCCAAAACGAAATAATAAAAGAAATAGAGATTTAGAGTGGCCTGTTAGCAGCAGTTGGGTTTAAGTGGCCCTTTGGGTCACGTGGGCCCAGTTCGTGAGTTTCGAGAGTCGGGTTTTGTTCCAATAATATTAGTTAGTAGTCTCGAAAATTTTCGTAGGCTCCGGGAATATATAAATTATGTACGTTAAATGAACGAAACGTATTGTTTTAATTATTAACGTTTAATATGTAAATATATATATATTCGCGATAATAAATCTATCAAGGTTGTGTGTAAGCATCGTTCCTAGACAAATGGTCAATCATAAATGTCGTAGTGGTTCACATAATATGTCATGCATAATAAAAAAATTTTGTTCCTGTAAAAATGGTTAATCTATATTATGGTAACGTGTTAATCGTAGGAAAATTTTACGGGGTGTTATATTACCTTCCCGTTAAACGGAATCCCGTCCCGGGATTCTAAGATAAGGTAGCTGTAAAGGTGAGTGGAAAAGGTGAATAAATAACGTATTTATTATTAGCTTCCTAATTGTATTTTCCAGCATAACGTATCTACTACTACATTAGCTTTTTACTTGATGATGACCAATCTTAGTATGACGTTGAATGAAAAACTTGGGAAACTTTAGTCCAAAATTATAGTTGTTACTTGGCAGTATTATTTATGGTGTAAACAGTATTTTACCACAGTGGTGTACAGTACCCAACTCTTATTCTCTTTAAATAACCCACTAGTATATCCTTTTTACCTAACTTTTCTTTCTCACTTTATCATTTTCGGTCGACATGCCTCACTTCATCACCAAACTTGCAATCATGTATGCCATTGTTACTACTATCTATTTAGTGTATGTTCCGAACGAAGATCGGGCTATGTTGGTTGGGATCTTTATGTTTCTTGCACCATTCGTGGTTCTATCGATCATCATTGACAAGTTTTGGAAGTGAGGAATAGTGTCGTAGTGTAGTGGTAGGAATGTTGAAATAAAGGTTCGTTGTGTTTTCATGTAACCTCTAGTGTATGAATAAAATTTTCTTCGTTTTCTAATGCCATGGTTTATGTTGATTTTTCGCTTATGTATCGTTATATAGAATGTTATCATGTGTTAAGAATATTTAGAGTCGGTTCGTTTGTTTGTAGTCAAGTTTACAACGGTGGGTTTTCAATAAATTATGACCAAAACTATATGTGGAGTTTATTTGGTTTCGAATACTTAAATAAATACGATTTTTAGTTATAGTTGAGTGTAGCAATTTGGTTGAGCTTTGATGAAAATTTGACCATCGATGGATCGATTAATTGGAAAAGATTCGTCACACTTGTTTCTTGGGATTATGATAAGTTGAGATGTACAAAAATATTGACGGGGGGTGTAAAATTGTTACTGAAAAATGGTTCGAAACTATAGGTATGAGTCGTTCGGAAGTAATGTTTATGTTTCAGATTTGAGCAATGCCGGGCTCAAGTTAGTGGTCAGCCCAATGGTGCGTTGGGTTATTGTGATTTCGAGGCCCAATTGTGTGTCGGTGTATAGAGGCAGTGGGTTAAAGCCCAAGTTAAGAAGGTTTTTGCGAGTATGTTTCATTGACGTACGTTTTATTCTAATATACACGAGGTAATGAGTTGATTTGAGATTTGTTAAGGTATCGTATAATGTTTGAGAGTTTGTAAAGATTATTTGATAAGTTCATAATTTCTTAGAGATCGAGGGGTCCAATCATGTGAGAGTGTATTACTTATACGTGGCGTGTTCATGATTTAAGTTATGGTGTTATGTGTTTAATGTGATCTGTTTCTTGCCACTTGTGTTGAATTGCGAAAGACGAGGTAGAATTTTCACCACGTATCCTAAAAAGTTTGTTGCTAGTTTTATTGGACATGGTTTTAAAAGTTTTACCGTTTGAATACAAACGGTCATATTTAATATAATAATTGAGAATTATTTTTCCAATTCTTTATAAATACCATTGGTACGTGTTGGGTTATCCACACACACACACACAAAAAAAATCAATGGCCTGCAAGCTACCACATACCGCTGAACAAATTCAACAATATATCAAAGCAGAGGCCGAAAATAGTGATGTGGATCGCAAGAATGCTATTTTGAGGGTCATTCTGGAGTTGGAGGTGGTGAAACAATCGAAACAACGGCTTAGAGAACGCTATGCAAAGTGTATGGATATATCGGATGATCGGAAACATGTGATTGATACTTTCTTGCATGACGGATATCGTAAGGATGCGGCTATTATTGAATCGTTATGGGTTTGTGTTCATCAAATAGAGGACCATAGTTCCAGCAAGATCTGTTGGAGTTTTAAAGAGAATGTTGAAGCTGCTAGGATTGAACAACAACAGCAACAGCAGCAACGGCAACAGCAACAACAACAACAGCAACAGCAACTACAGCAACAGCAACAGCAACAGCAACAACAACAGCAACTACAGCAATAGCAATCACTTCAACAAGGTGCATCGAGTTCTTCTGCACCAAGAGTGGTTGTGCAACAACAACAATTGCCTCATCTGGATCAATTCCAGCCAAGTTTTGAGGAAAATGTGGCGGTCGATGATGGTGGTTGGACTTCTGACATGGAGCGGGAGCTGAGTAGGTTGGAGGCTCAAATAGAAGAAGAGAGGTTGGCAAGCTTCGACCCTTATGATGATGGATATGATTCTAACAATTCTCAGACTTGGGATCACCCAGACTACCGCTGAAGTGTGATGTTTAACTTTTTTAGTATCGTTTGTAATGTTTTTATGTGTTTCAGTCAAGTTTAATAATAATATGTCGTTTGAATAAAATCCATTGTGAGCAAAATGAGGATGATAATTTATTTATTCTTCATGTTTTTAAAATTACAAAAATCTGTGCGGGTAACCTACCCGTTAAACAAAAGAGTTTTGTTGATACAAATTTTTACAAAGAGAATAGTGTGGAGATAATTCTCGAATTATTTAGTTCTTGTGGATAGATGTTAACTTGGGGAAAAGTGAATGCACATGGCAAGAATAGTGATTCATGGTAACATGTCTATATATTTCCTGATTTTTCTCTTTATCGTTCATTTTGTCTTCAAATAACAATTTTTAATATGTCTTATACTTATATTGTTCTCATAGTTGCGTATTTTGTTGTAACTTTCTTCCCGAAAGAAGATCTGGAGTCCTTGGATTGGACCATAGCATTTCTTATGCTAATCGTGGTTTTAGTCGTTAGTGTGGATGAAATATGGGGGTAAGAAATGTTGTTTTTGAATTTGTAGCTTCATGCACTAGGCATTAACGTTTCATTGTGTGGTTTTTGTCATACAGGGTATTCGATGTATTACATCCAGTTGTGGTTCTTGCACTCGTAGGAGTGGTGGCATTCTTCATTAGCTTGGTGGATCAATCGTTTAGTGACGTTAAGGTTTACTTAGTGATCTTTGTGATGATAGCATTACCGATGCTAGTTATATCGTTGTGTATTAATATTCGCGGTTTCTAATGAGATTTAGGTTTTCTTGGTTTCATATGTCTGTTAACTCAGAAGTAATTAAACCTATTTATCTATATTTCGTTATTTACATAGAGAAGCGTCCCAAACTATGTAACTAAAGAAATATAAACTTATGGTTCAATGATTTACAATTTCTTGATTTGAATAAAAGGGCGTCCCAATCCATTCAAATTAAGACGTTGTAAATCATTTTAAGATTCTGACTTAACCATCTGACAAAATAATTTTTGTGCGGATATGTCATAAGCATCTATAAAGATGAAAGCGAGACAATTTAAAGAGGATTTGCATAGTACTCAAAATAGTTAGGGGAGCATATAAATATATATATTAATATACTGGAGTGTAGTTGTACCATACACTATTTAAAGGTCACATAATAGTCTAGCGGATGGAAATATGAAGACACGGTATTTGTAATAATCCCGATTAGTAAACATAGTTATTAGCATAATCATAACACGTAAGCATATATCAAGTTATATAAGTAACAAATAATGAGAAGTAATTTTTTTCTACCAGATGTTGGAATGTAGGCACGGAGGGCATGAAGTGGTATTTTGTAAAAATGGTCCAGTTAAAGTGTGGTTATAGTCCAATGTTTAAAAACATCTGGTTCTCTATAACCGTGGCTCTGAATACCAATCTGTAACACCCCCAAAATCGTCACGCCAGCGGAAGACTTAAAATGTCTGCGGAAGACTTTTTGGGTGTTACTTCGAGGATCTTTGTCACAATCATAGAAAACGACACAAAGTGACGCTTTGAAGTTTAATTTATTCAAAATACCAAATATTCTAGACATCGGGATGTTTCATAATTTAAACAACAATTTTATTTAAAATATGTCAAAATGTTTATTTAAGCCCATGTCGAGTTACAAGTCCACTCCGTGCCTTCAAGTTCCTTCTTATTTAGTTACCTGAGATTAAACACATGCTAAAAAGTGTCAACACAAAGGTTGGTGAGTTCATAGAGTTTATAGTTTAAATCGTTAATTAGAAAATGAGTGATTTCCTTATCACTCAAAAATAGTTCGTTGGGTTGCCCTTCACAGGGCAAACACCAACATAGTAATTAGTTTATAAATCCATTTAACACGAGTTTCGAATCACAAGTTAAGAATGTATTGTAATCACATACAGTCAATAAGTTTAAATCAATGTTCCTGTTATTGCCTTAAGCTCATGATACTCAACGATTAACAACCAATCATAATCTCAAGTTATGACGGTAAGTAGTAGGCCCTCAAGATAGGTATTTGCCAATAACCTATAATAAGAACAATAAAGTGCGCCTGGTGTTTTCTCTAACAACCAAACGAGGATTGTCAATCACTGATAGTACTATCCACATTTATTTACGTTCACCCTTCCAGTGATTAAGGTTCATGATCGAGGGACTTTTGGCAATGGTAACTTAAGCAAATAACATTGGCCTAATGGTATTTCAATACCCGGTATAAAAGACTTGTGTTCGAGTTTTAAGCATGTATCTCCCCCACGGGAAAATAGTTAAAGAGTGGGCTATGAAATCACAGTAACATGTATATAGTTAATGAGTACTTATAAAAGTATAAAACAGTAATTAAGCATGTATCTCCCCCAAAGAGTTTACAAAACAATTAAATGAGAAAAGGTAGGGCTATGACTCACAGTAATATGTGAAAGTTTAAAATACTTGTGAAAGTAGAAACAGTAGTTGAGCATGTATCTCCTCCAAAATATTTATAAAATAATTATAAGAATGGGGCTAAGAACTCACCTTAGTAGTACAGTAGTAGTGGTAGTAACATAATCTCAACGATGCAAGGCAACGGCTTCACACACAACCTAAAAGATATGGTATGTTTTAGTTGATAGTCTAAATCTCGTTTTATCGCGAATATTAGTCATTCAGTTTGTTATTAAAACTCGTGTTCGTTTAAATGTTTGAAGTTCAAGAACAAAGTTATATATACATATACTTGTGAGTGTAATGATCGATGCTTGATGTGCGATGGAAAATCATCGAGAATAAGTCGAAGTATGTATATGATGTTTTATGATGTTAGTTTTAAAAGAAATGAAATAAACATATCGTTATATATATATCGTTCAAAATTTATTATAGTTACGCGAATATCGTATATATATAAGTTAAATTTATAAGAGTTTAATACTAAACATGTGTATTAATATTATTTTTATAAAATAATATTACAGAAAATTCCTTCAAGTTTTACCAAAGTTATATTTTTAACCCTAACGAATATAATTTTACACCGTTAGTCCAAAATTAACGATTGTACCATTTTAAGTCCAATTACTATCACTATTTACATTTTTCGACTCCAAGTTTTATTATTAACAGTTTGTAACCCAAAAATTCAGATTTGACTGTTTCTACCCTAAGTTTCCATGATTTACGCTTTTAGTCCTTCGGTTAATAAAATTTGCAAATTTGGTCCAAATTTCACCAAACTCAAAACTTATCATTTTTATTACTTCAATAAGCTCAGAACAGCTTATTCAATTTATCAAAACTGCTTATTAGCTTAAAATTCACTTATTTCACTATATGGGCCTTAACGAGCCATTTTCAAAGCCCATTTACAAAATATGATCCGTTGGGCTTATGAAGGTTTGGGCCTTGACTTGGGCTCATTTTTATGTTACTAAAATGTTACAAATAAGTCCAGAAAATCAGCTTATCGAATAAGCTCAAAATAAGCTTAACGGGTTAATAAGCCCAAACATTATGTTTTGGAAAACTGGTTTTTGCTCGATCAGTTTGGCTTTGGAAATTAGTTTATAGGTGCTTATAAAGTTGAACCAAAAAAACGTCACTCGATTGGTAGCCATGTCGATAATGAGGTCGAGTTTTAATATCGATATGTTATGTGTCTCGATTTTTGAAATAACGAGGCCAAGTAAGTGACATGAGTCGATTCTGGAAAACAGTTTTTCTAGTCAAAATATTCTAAGTGTTTTATTAAAATCGTGAAGGTCTAATGACTTTCAAAACGTGTTATATTTAATAGGTAAACGTTATTTTTAGATCAAAAATATTATACCACTCGTTTTCTAGTATGTTAAGCACTTAGTATGTCGAATAAACTATATGTGTTATGTTTATATATTATGAAATAAAGAGGCAAAGTAAATGTGCAAAAAAAATGAAGTGAAAGATTAATAAATGGACTCCAAGTTCTTACCTCATCTCACAATGTGGTGTAAATGCGTTTGTGTAAGTCGAGCTGGGTAGTACGGGCTGTTTAGCTTGGTTCACGTCACACCAAGGATCTAGGATGAGGAATAATGGTACTTGAAATTGCTTCGAGCTCCTTGTACGCTTGACAAATGATTTGTCCCTTAATACTTCCTCTGTCGTTAAATTTCAGGTAGTGTAATATGTATGAATGTGTAATACTAACTGAGTTTGCATGGGAAAGCCTTTATAGTGAGTTCATGGAGTGTAGAGGCAAGGTAGGTTCATATGAGATGAAGGATAGGATATAAACGAATCTTGACACCTCAAATTGTACCCAATCGACTTGTAACATGATAAAGAATGTGTAAGACGTTTCTGACATTCCCTGATATTTCTGACAGCTGAAGAGGCGTTTACAATTGGTCTCGTGGTGATTGAGAGGCATGGGTGGTGCTAAGAAAGCTTGTGCCAAGTTTTTATAATTTTGGTAAGAATGTGTTTTGCTGTTTACTTGAGGCTGTTTTTAAGGGAGTGAACGTGTAAGGGAGGTTGTATCTTTCATCATTCGTGTTTCTATGGCACTAGGTGAAACGAGTAGAGAAAAAAATACGTAGGTGTTGTTTGTTGAAATCGCAAAAATTAAGGGGTGGTTTTGGTGTGGGTCGCGGTTGGAAAACAAAAGAAAGAAACAAATAAGCTAACAAACACCCCTCGCTGGGCAGGCCTGGTGGGCTGCTGGTGTGGATTGGGCCCAAAACGAAATAATAAAAGAAATAGAGATTTAGAGTGGCCTGTTAGCAGCAGTTGGGTTTAAGTGGCCCTTTGGGTCACGTGGGCCCAGTTCGTGAGTTTCGAGAGTCGGGTTTTGTTCCAATAATATTAGTGAGTAGTCTCGAAAATTTTCGTAGGCTCCGGGAATATATAAATTATGTACGTTAAATGAACGAAACGTATTGTTTTAATTATTAACGTTTAATATGTAAATATATATATATTCGCGATAATAAATCTATCAAGGTTGTGTGTAAGCATCGTTCCTAGACAAATGGTCAATCATAAATGTCGTAGTGGTTCACATAATATGTCATGCATAATAAAAAAATTTTGTTCCTGTAAAAATGGTTAATCTATATTATGGTAACGTGTTAATCGTAGGAAAATTTTACGGGGTGTTATAATAGAGGAGCAGGTTGAAGACAATGTTGGAAAATTTAGTGCACTTGAGGGATTAATTCACACCTGGTAATGGGTTTGGAGGTACGGAGTGTACACCCATTTTGGTCACTGAATCCCCTGACTTAATAGTGCTTATGTTAGTGTGAATCTGTTTCTGCTGATCTGAATCTGCTGCTAGTGGATTCTGCTGACAGTGGATTCTGCTGCTAGTGGGATTCTGCTGCTAGTGGATTCTGCTGATAGTGTGATTATGCTGCTGGCATCAGTTTATTCTGCTACTCGTTTTTAACCACTTGAATACGATTCTGTTCTTGATTTGTGCCTAAAACAAGAACATCACTTAGTCTTATCACATAGAGATATTTGTGTAACTCAGGCATAGGGTCGAATAGTTTCTATTGGAAAGTGAGAACACGATTTCAAGTGAATATCCGGTACTCATTGATTATCTTAACCCTAATCTGGGAACACTCAAACGCATAATAACCAACAGACAAGTTAGAAGAAAATTTTAATGGATAGTAAAAGATTAACTGTGAACAGATTGATGCTTTGTAAACGTATTTAAAAGTCTTTAATATTTTGGTGAATCATTAGTTACTGATTTTTAAGCTATTTGTGAATCATTAGTTGCAGATTTAAGCATATATTGTAAAATTAGTATTAGTTGCATATTCAAATATTAGTATGTTACAGAAAGTCAGATTTGTAAAATTGTCAAAAGAAATGGTTGACACAAAAAAGCGTGTACAAACTTATGTTATCAGTTACCATTTTGTCACCCATAAAAGCGTGGACTTTAGATGCCTTTTAACAAGTATTGGTGTTGACATGTACATTGTTTAAACACGCACAAAAGCATGTACTTCTTGGACATTTCTCCACCCTTTTTAGTGTAGAGTGTTTGAATCTTTATTAACATCTGTAACACCCCCAAAATTATCGCAGCGGAAGATTGTGTCACTGGGGTATTACTTCATAGTTCGCATTACAAGTTACAGAAAACGACTCTAAATGAGACGTTTTGAAATAAATTATCATTCGATTTAAAAAAAAAATAATATCAGAGTTAACAAAAAGGTCCCACAAGTTTACAAAATGTACAACATAAAAGTTGTAAAGTTTCTCGAATGATAATATATGCATTGTCTTCAAAATGATTTTCCGTGCGCCTTCACATGCCAGCTAATTCCTTTTGTACCTGAGAATACATGCTAAAAAGTCAACACAAAGGTTGAGTGAATTCATAGGTTTGTAATACAGTAATGGACAATAAAGTTCATAGTATAATTGCAATGTGCGCAATTATCATCCTGATAGTTATTATTGCTCTAAGCTCATGGAACTCTAGACTGACTGTATATATATATCAATACGTGATATATATAGAATAATAATCGCCCCGTGTAGGTAATTGCCATATACCTAGTGTTCCAAATATAGTGCGTTTGGTTACTTATCCAGCTAACACAAACGGGATTCGTCAATCCCGATAGGCCTATCCACAATATTTGCGCTCACTTGCACCAACAAGTGATTAATGGTCCATGATAAGGGGACTTTTGGCATAAACAACTTAGACATGCATGCAATAATACAACCAGGGCTAGCATTCAGTTTACAAGTCATTGTCCATAATAATAAAAACAGTAGCATGTATCTCCCCCATGTAGTTTATAAAACAGTTAAACAAAAGTAGGGGCTATGAACTCACCGTAGTAATCAGTAGTAGTTTATAACAACAGATAGTGTATAGCGAGACCACGATCTTTAACAATGACCTACGAGAGTATAGTGATCGTGTCTTAATATATGTACGATAAGAGTGTACAAATATATGTAAAGTCATTGACTTGATTAAGATGTTGTACATATATCTTATGTTGCGTCAAGATGAAGCATCCTTAAAGCGTGGTTTGGCTATTAGCCTTTTATAAATAACATCGTACTACCGTTCGGGCTATCAAAATCTAGAGGTCATGTAGTGAACGTATGAGGAGCCAAGACACTTTAAATCGTAAATCCACAACTCGTCGATACGACACCCCGAAGAGGCCTCTTATGATAATGAAATTCCCTAGTGTAGTAGTACTTATCATTTATAAGTAAAAGTAATTGACGAGACAAATGTTGTATAAAAACATTTGTAATATTTCGTCAAGGACTATTGGTTGAACTAGTGTGGTGTCGTGAAATGATTTAGTGTAACATTCTTCAAGTGTAAATGTTACTAATTCGATATGAAGTAATATTTGTAAATAAGTTAATGACACTTTATAATAGTATAAAGTGTTCAAAATGATCTTTATATACCATATTAGTTAATAAAATCTCGCGAATCAAATACGAATTGAGACTTTGTGGTAATGATATATGTGATATGGTCAATTTTTATTAGTTGTCGAGGTCAAGAAAATAAGTCATTTGAATGATCAAGTCTCAATAGTAAGTTTCGGGTCATCAAATCCTAAACTAGTCACGCGGCTAGATACATAACCTTAAGACATCAACCAAGACCATAGACGTTGCTATATCTCGGCTTAGAAGGCCTTGAGGCAAAAGCCCTGAGATATATGAATAAACAAGTTGTGCATCTCACAATGTCTAAGATATGTGAACAAACAAGTTGTGTATCTCACAATGTCTGAGATATATGAATAAGCAAGTTGTATATCTCACTATGTCTGAGATATATCTAAGTCAATTGTGTATCTCACGATGCCTGAGATATAAGTATGACCATTGTATCTACTACAATGTCATGAGAAAATTTCGTAAATCACAATAACATGTGTATGATCAAGGAAATCTGGTTGTGCCGTTGTGCAGTAATGCCTTCAAGTAGACATACGCAGTCATGTTTAGTCAACCGTTTATATAAACAGTCTGTATACAAATAATACAGTATTGTGTTAAGGAGTAAGCATGGCGCACGGAATGTTGACGACAACAATGAGTTATACGGGTTAAACGTAAGATGTAGTTATAGTCTAGGTTCATATGGAACCTGGTTCTCTATAACTGTAGCTCTGATGTTATTTTTTTTTAAATCGAATGATAATTTATTTCAAAACGTCTCATTTAGAGTCGTTTTCTGTAACACCCCCAAAATTATCGCAGCGGAAGATTGTGTCACTGGGGTATTACTTCATAGGCACTTATTTGTGACGCCAACATACTCCACGCAAAGAAAACCGTGGACTTTAAAGTTGTACACACTTTTAACCATAGGGATATATGAATATAACCGTGTAAAATCACCTGCTTTGTTGTAATTAGTTAGGTTATTCACTTTTTATTATTGGGATTTTGTACGTGGAGGCCACCCAAGTTTTAATTTTCTTTCCATGAGGCCATCCATTTATGTAAACTAACTTATAGGCCGTTCAAGTATATTTTCTTTTTCATTTATACCAAATCCGACCAAAATTACACCAAAAAATTGTATATTGACGAATACCCCATCTGAAAAATTGAAAATTATAACAAATTAAATTATAAATATGTAATGTCTATTTGATATATCAATGATATTTTAGTCAATAAACACTTTATATTGCTGGATTTGGTATAAACGAAAAGAGAAATACACATGAGCGGCCTATAAGATATTTTTCATACATGAGCGGCCTTAATGAAAAATTGTTAAAAGTTGGGTGGCCTCTATATACAAAATCCCATATACTATCGATAAAAACAAATCAAGTGAAGGAAATAATGCATTATAAGTTTAACATGGTAAAACAATTAAAAATGACTTAAGAAAACAATAAAAAAACACTTGCATGCGTCGTCAAAAGAGATTAACAAACAAAGAAAAATACAATAAAAAATTGGTAAGATATCATATTAAAAGGAGATTGGACTAGAAGAATGCTTGGTGCCCAGGTTGATAATAAAAAAAGGGTATAATTCTCTTAAAAGTAATACAGGTAGGGTATAAATTCCTTATTTCAAAATTTGACTGGTTATAATTGTAATTAAGAAAGTTTAGTCGGGATATATGTAATTCACCTTTATTGTTTGGTACACAAATACATGCCCTCAAAGTTAAATATTTGGTCTCCATAACACCCGGTCAAATATCCAGTATTAAACAAATGGAGAGAATTGCAAAATACATCTGTGTGGTTTACAGATTTTGCCATCTTACATTTCTGTCAGAAACTTTTGGCAAGATACATCACCCGTTAGGCAAACGTTTGCCACTATACATCCCTCGTTTACAATGAGTACTAACGGTGCAAATTTTCTCTCCGTTATCTCTTAACGAGACTGAAAATATAACACCGTTAGCCTTCGTTAGCCAAACATTTGCACTGTTAAACATCTTTTTGAGTTTTTCTTTTTCAGTTTTTTTTTACGTTTTTATCCGTTTTGTCAAATTTTTTTTTCTGTTTTTTATACGTTTTATCGGTTTTTTTTACGTTTTATCCATTTTTTGTATGTTTTATCGGTTTTTGTTAGTTTTTTTTTACTTTTTATCCGTTTTTGTACGTTCTATCCATTTTTTGCAATTTTTTTTACGTTTTATCCATTTTTGAACCTTTTTTTATATTTAATCAGTTTTTTGTGCGTTTTTATCCGTTTTTCGTATGTTTTATCCATTTTTTGTCAATTTTTTCCCCTGTTTTACGTTTTATCAGTTTTTTTCCGTTTTTTGTACGTTTCATCCGTTTTTTATCAGTTTTTTTTACGTTTTTATCAGTTTTTTGTACGTTTCATCTGTTTTTTTAACGTTTTATCGGTTTTTTATGCTTTAATCCGTTTTTTGTATGTTTTATCTATTTTTTGTCAGTTTTGTTTACATTTTGTCAGGTTTTTGTACGTTTTTATCCGTATTTTGTACGTTTTATCCGTTTTTTGTCAAAAAATTTTCCGTTTTTTGTACGTTTTATTCGTATTTTGTACATTTTATCCGTTTTTTGTCAATTCTTTTATCCTTTTTATGTCAGTTTTTTTAATGTTTTATACGTACAAAAAATGAATAAAAACGTAAAAAACAGATAACACGTAAAAAATAGAAAAAACTGATAAAAAATGGATAAAACATACAAAAAATGAATTAAACGTAAAAAACCGATAAAACGTACAAAAAAGGGAAATCTGGCAAAAAATGGGTAAAACATACAAAAAAAAGATAAAACGTACAAGAACGGATAAAACGTACAAAAAAGATAAAAAGTAAAAAATGGCAAAAACGGATAAAATGTACAAAAACGGATAAAAACGTACAAAAAGCGGATAAAATATAAAAAAAGCTGACAAAAACGGATAAAACATACAAAAAATGGATCAAAACGTAAAAAAACCGATATAACGTTCAAAAAACGGATAATACTGTTAAAAAAAACTGACAAAAACGGATGAATTATAAAAAAATGGATATAAACGTAAAAAAAATAGATAAAACGTACAAAAAACGAATAAAAACGTATAAAAACGGGAAAAAAACTGACAAAAAACGGATTAATGTAGAAAAAACAGATAAAAACGTAAAAAAAAAACTGATAAAACGTACAAAAAGGGAAAAAACTGACAAAAAATGATAAAACATACAAAAAGCGAATAAAAACGTAAAAAAACTGATAAAACGTATAAAAACGGAAAAAAACTAACAAAAAACGGATAAAAACGTAAAAAAAAACTGATAAAAAGTACAAAAAAGGGAAAAAACTGACAAAAAACAAATGAAACGTACAAAAAACGGATAAAAACGTAAAAAAATTGATAAAACGTATAAAAACGGAAAAAAATTGACAAAAAACGGATAAAACGTAAAAAACGGAAAAAAAAACTCAAAATGAGGACTAACGGTGCGAACGTTTGGCTAATGAAAGCTAACGGTGTAATATTTTCTGTCTCGTTAAGAGATAACGGAGAAAAAAATTGTACCGTTAGTCCTCATTGTAAACGAGGGATGTATGGTGGCAAACATTTGCCTAACGGGTGATGTATCTTGCTAAAAATTTCTGACAGGAATGTAAGATGGTAAAACTTGTAAACCACATGAATGTATTTTGCAGTTCTCTCAAACAAATGCTAATGCTATCTTGTTGCATAGTAATCTTTTTAGCAATTGATAATAAAAGAATATCTCACATGTGTTTTTCAAAGAAGGATAAAAAATTCTAAAAACAAATTCTAGGCAGAGGGTTTATAGTTCAAACATAAATTATAGAAGACAAATAGACAATAGAGCACGACTGTGATCTTTACTTTCAACCAAACAAGATACATATTTCAAACCGAATTGAAATATTATGACACATAATATTGGTTTAATAAGACATACGAGAAAGCACAAAAATGTTTAGATCATACATATATTGGTTTTGTATTTCTGACGTATCATATATAAGTCCATAAGAGCTTCATCCCCTGGACACACACTCTTAAAGGCTTCGTGTGAACGTATACACTTAGCCCATGCTGCGAGTCCGGGGGTTCTAACTTCATCAAATACTTTGAAATTGTTGATTGTTTCAATCATTCCTGTCCATGGAAGAAAACATCCAAGAACAACGTCAATGTAACTTAAATCATCTCCACCGAAATAGGTCTTTCCATTGCTAGACTTTGCATACGCCCCTTCTAACAATTGTGCTGCTTCAAAGATACGTCTTTTAACTTCTTCCTTTTCTTCATGTCCTGGTGCTAGCCTCAATTCTTCGTACAACCGCCATAGCTATATGTTAAACATAGATTATTAGTAGCAGGTAACATGAAATTTAGAACCTTTGCAGCAAGAGATTGTATTAAGAAGGTATATGTTATTTTGGTCAACACAATAAAAAATAGCAAACATTATATATAACAACGGTGGGTAAGGATCCAGTTTGAAGAAAATTTAAAATGAGAAAAATGAAAAATAACTATAATCACATATTCGAGATGCATCGACTTGAATTAGATGCATCTCTATTCATTTAGATACGTCTCACTTAGTATCCAAAGTAATTTTGTAGTGAAAACGATGTAAAGTAGTACTAGCAACAAATTTGACTCGCAGAGGGCGAAAAATACATAAGATTCGTATAACTTGATTAAATACATCTAATATATGTATATGTATCTAATGTTTAGCTATAAAATATATTATGGTGCATATAAAAGATTGGGGATGCACCTAATTCAAGTCGACGCATCTCTAATGTATATTTATAATTATTTCTTATTTTTCCCATTTTAAGGTTTCTTCTCATTTGATCTCTAACAACTCTATCATAAATACACATGTCAAACTTGAAATTTGACGTTTGATATGACGTTATTAATAAGATAACCAAAATACAATAATTAATACGATAGTCAGTTTGATGTAGATATACATATATTACAATATATAAAGATATAAAGTTGCATTCAATTCCTTACATAATGCAAATATCATTATCGTGATACTTAATGCAACCATTATTCTATGTGATAGCTGTCATGTTTGATATGTATACGAAAGAAAAGTTTATACAATTTGATAATCTTTACTACTTCCTGTAATCCTATATGGTCCTAAATATGAAAATTTTGAAATATATATGTGTTTACGGCAAAAGTCTCAAAATACATAACTACTACAATAATTATATACAGCATGTGATAATAACATAGATTTTTAGCATACCGTGTTATCAATGTAGAAGACCCAAAACCGGCATTCAGCTCGATCAAAGGGCGCCTTAGGGAGGATTTGATGAGCATCGGGATGGATTTCATCAAGGTATTCGATTATGACAAGTGACTCGGGAATAGGAGATTTGTTTGCATGAAGAAGGACCGGGACTTTCTTATGAACCGGGTTTGAAGTTAACAAGAGCTCACTTTTGCTAGGATAATGTTCCTGAATATACTCATAATCAATAGACTTGAGTTTGAGAACGACTTGAACCCGGTTCACATATGGACTTGCATCAATCCCTACAAGCGTCAACTCACACTTTTTTGCCATTTGAAAGAAAAAATATGGATATGCATGGTTGGAGAATGAGGCCGGCTTATTTATACACAAAATAGTTACGCACATGTACGTGTCCCTTGTGGTTATTTAAATTGCAGAAATTACCCTACAGTTATGAGAAAGTCAAATCTTGAATTAATTGTGGAAACTTCAAATAAAATGCAACCCGTATGAATCAAATTGACAATTCTCACTGTGACATATCTTGGTTTAATACATGGAAATTATTGGTTCTTATGAAGTTATCATAAATGGTGAAACATAATTTATTTTAAGAAACTGGAAATATATATATATATATATATATATATATATATATATATATATATATATATATATATATATATATATATATATATATATATATATATATATATATATATATAGATTTGGGTTAAAATAAAAAGGTTCTTAAAATAAAAAGAATAAAAAGTCTCTGATGCACTAAATTTATAACTACGATGCAGTGATTTAAAATGTGATGCAGTAACTTAATAACTGTAATGCACTAACTGTGATGTAGTAACCTTTTATACCTGTGATGCAGTGACTGTGATGCACTAAAACTTATAACTGTGATGTAGTGACTTAAAAATATGATGCAGTGACTTTATAACTGTGATGCACCAAAATTCGCCTTCCTAGACTTTTTATTTTAAGCGACTTTTTATTATAACCCTACCCTATATATATATATATATATATATATATATATATATATATATATATATATATATATATATATATAGGGGAGGTTCTTTTCAGAACTAAATAAATTGCGAGAACCAGTATCAACCAATCAGATTTTTTTGAATATTATTTTTTATTATTTAATTCAAAAGGGTATAATGGTAAAATTACTTTTTTATTTTATTTTTGAAAATTTTTTAATAAAAAACGAATTTTAGTTCCTAAATTTTAGGATTTTTTTTTTTTTTTTTTTTTTTTTTTTTTTTTTACATGTTTAAAAATACATTATGTGCATATGTGTTTTGAAAAAAAGAAGGCCAACTACTAACTACACAATTGCATTTTTCGTTTATGCATAGATGTTTTGTATATGCACATGTATCTTTAAGAAATATTACATAAATATATACAAACAACAAAACTTTAAAAATAGATTTATGCAATTTCAAAATTTACAAATTATATTACTCTAGTGATATGATATTCAACTTTATCACAAACGTCATTATGTTTACACTTGTATTCAATTTTATTACAAATATATGAAGGGTGCACATGTGCATAATCCAATGTCTTTAACAGTTGGTTCATCTTTTAGGCGTGCATATGTATTCCTCGCTTAGTTTAAGAACCCATAAAATCTGCACATGTGTCTTTAATCCTTGTGCGCATGTGTTTTTATCGCCTCGATTATCTTTAAATCTTTATCATAATTATCTTCTCGCTAGATAGTATCCACAAAACACGTGTGCACTCTTCATATTCTTCGTATTGATCATCATACTCGTACCTATAACAACAAATAATTAATAAACAAATTATTTAAACATGATAACTAGCAAAACACATATGCACAATCTATTTTTTTCTAGCGTAACATACAAGCATACTTAGTCATACTATTCTTGATAAATAAACTAGCGTAACATACAAGCACAGTTACTCACAAGCTATTTTTTTCTAAATACCACTATTATATACTAACATATCAACGCAAATAATAACAACCTATTCTATAAAGATCAGCATATTCACTTAATTCACTTAGTTATTTATGATCAAGTAACATTTAATTTTATGTTAGGATGCCAAAGTCTAGTGTATGCATTGTGATTCACGTGGCCCAAAACCATCTTAGAATCACTAGATCAACATCATCACCATCTATTTAAACATATCCTCACTATACTATTGTTTAGTCATTTTGAATAAAATATTTCATATTATTATTATTTTCCATACTGGTAGTCACAACAAAATGAGTCCAACCTTAAAGATATCAAGATTTAATGCGTACATAGCCAAAAAGTGTATGATCGTTTTATACAATATAGTATGCACTCACTCAAGTATGTATATCACGGATGATATCCTTTCACTTTTTGGGATAAAATCTTTTATTCAATAGTTATGACCCAGCCAAACAACCCATTATGATTAAAAAAAAAGTAATATTAATAAAAAAAAATCATATCTTAAGCCAAATAAATTTCACATTGAAACAAGGTCACCCGTTAGGAAAGATTCAGCAAGATCAACACTGCCAACATGTATGTGCACAGAAACTAACGTTTTCAAATCTTAAGCAAAATAATAGATCGAAACAACATTAATCAAAAAAAAAAAAAAAAAAAAAAAAAAAAAAAAAAAAACGGTCGGATCTAGTCTATGTTGTTTTAGATCGAAAATCAAATTTGTTCATATCAAAACAAGATTCAAAAATATATTGTGCACATATATTTAACATGATTAAAAGTTAAATTAATAAAATAATAACCTGCATATTAAATTCATGTAATACAAAAAGATTGCCATGGAGGGTTAGATCATTTTGACTTTCGTTGGTTAGGAGCAGATCACATATCGATACACCATGGCACCCTTATTTGTAAAGACAAAACATGACTTTTAGTAGGCGATAAAGAAATTCTTTATCGATTTCAGATGATTTTTTTTTCTTTTTCGTGTCTGATTGTCTAGACAAAAATGAAGATGGTGGCTAGGGTTTTTTTTAGGAAGAACAAATAGTGTGGTGTAACTCCCAGATCATGGATTTAACGGGCAATACAAAATTACTTAAACACCCTCTAATCGTTTTTAAAATTTTACTTGAAGATTTGTTTAATTACATTTGTGCCACCTTTATTTGTAGCCATTGATTGAAAAATAGATGGTCCAGATTAGTTCTCGCAGTTCTGGCAATTTATTTAGTTCTGAAAAGAACCTCACACTATATATATATATATATATATATATATATATATATATATATATATATATATATATATATATATATATATATATATAGGATCACGTGCAGATACAAATTTTTAGTGCGGACGTGCGGATGGATCTGGACCGCCCATTCCAGATATGATCTTGACTTTTTGAAAAAAAGTCAAGATCTGACGCTAATATCACGGTACAAATTGATCATGAAAACGATTTTTTTGATTTTTTTTCCTTCTCAGCGATCCTTACTCTAGTTGTGTTCTTTTATTTTTTTTATTTTTTCAGATTTTTCTGAGCATTTTTTTCTTTTTTGATTATGAGTACTAATGTGATATTAACGATATTATGAGTGGTACCGTGATATTAAGCTTTTTTACATGTAAAAATGAACCGTTATATTAAGATATTAAGAAAAAGTTAAAGTGATATTAAAAAAAATTAACTTTGATATTAAGAAAGCATGATAGTTACGGCGATATTAATAATTTTTATTAAGAAAAAGTTTTTACGATATTAAAAAAGTTATTGTGATATTAATTTTTTTATTAAAAAAAAGTTTTCAGAATCTGATTTTGACTTTTTTACAAAAGTCAAGATCTGATCTTGACAAAGTAAAAAAGTCAAAATCAGATTCTGATATCACAATACTTTTAACGATGAAAACGATTTTTTTTTTTGAAATTTTTTTCAGCGATTCTTAATTTTTTGTTGTCCTCTTTATTTTTTTTCATTTTTTCAGATTTTTTTGAATTTTTTTCAGAAAAAAACTAATACAATAGTAACGATCTTAAAAAAGACGGGATATTTACGATATTGCCACTCCGCCTTTTTCAGATGGTTGACTAGATGGAGAGCTGAGATTCGTCCGTACCATCCGCACTAAAAGACAAAAATGTACATGATCCTCACCCTATATATATATATATATATATATATATATATATATATATATATATATATATATATATATATATATATGAATGAACCAAGTTAGACCTAGAACAGTAACGTTGTTTTGAGATGTATAATTAAGCAAGGTACTACTATATAGGGGCAATTAGGGGTGTTAATTAGGTCGGGTTGGTCGGGTTCGGGTCAAACATGTCGGGTCTAATTCTGATAGAGGCTAAAAATAATATACCTGAACCCGACTCTATTTCAACTCGGGTTAATCGAGTTTGGGTCAAGTCAAGTCGGGTCAAGTCAAGTTCGGGTATGTGCCATTTACAAAACCACAGTGTTTGTATTTGCCCAAAGTGGTTAACTGTGTCACGTTTTTCAAAGGTTGTGTGTGACTTTAAGCCTAATCAAAGACAAATGGAGAGAGACATGGTCAATGCAGTTTACCATATGGAAGCAATCAGTTGGATCGAATCTTGTTTTTGAACAGAATAGTTGATAGCTGGCTGATTAAAGTCAAACTCATAGGATGCATTGAACTAGTATTCATACCAAATAATGGACAAGTAGATTTCATTGGTTGGACTGAATTAGCTTCTAATAAAAATAAAAAGGGGCTGTTTGTTATCCACTATGTTATGGGTTTTGGGTTTACAAGACTAAAGACATTTGTTTGATTGTTGCTTTTGACAAAAGGAATAGCGGTAGGATATGAAAAATGAAAGACGATAAAAATGCCATCTTTTACTTGGTTTTTGTATTTTATGTGGGCCCTTTGTCAATAAATGAATACATCATGCATCCTTTTTCAGCCACATATTATTTTTTTATTATTATTTTTTATTTTTTTTCAAATAAATATAAAAAATAAACTTATAAATCATTTATTTTCTCTCTCTTTATTTAATTTAAAACCTATATTAAATCCAAATCTAAATTTAAATACAAATTCAAATCTAAATCCGAATCTTAAACCCATCTACAAACCGAACGGGCCTAAATCGTTACTCTAAAACATGTAACTGGAATCAACATAGCAACTGTTTTGTCAAGTATTAACTCATGTGTCAAATACTGGAATCAACATAGCAATTGTTTTGTTACAAAATCACCCCTACTTGAAACCATGCAATTGTTTAACTATTTAACTTGGGCCTTTCATTTATATAAAAATTAGACAAAATTCCTATGTTTAAAAAAAAAACAAACTTAGTCAGTCGTGTTGACTCGAACCCGCATTTTGAACCCGATACCCGACCGTATTTCGTATTCGGGTTGACCTAATTGACCCGAGTTAAAATTTGAACCCGAGTAACCCGACCCGATTACGAGTCCAGGTCGGGTTTTGGATTTATGACACCCCTAATCACAATCATAATTATGTGCCGTAATAAAATCACGTTGCTAGCCACGGATACTCGCACAAAACTAGAAAATCACAATTATAATTATTTGACGCGATAAAATCTAGTTACTATTCACGAGTACTCGTCTAGTTAATAATAACTTTAATAAGTAACTATTTAATTTGGTAGAACTTTAGGGAGTAAAATATTACAGTACATATTTCTTGAAACAATCAGATACGGAAACTATATAATATATGGCAAGTTTACTACTCTAATAACTACAGCTTGAACATATTATTGGTCATTTGATTTGATCAATACGGAGTAAATAAAAGAATTCAAGAAGAAGCTGAATCATGATCTCCAGATGCATTATTTTGGACCTACCAATTTACGAGGCGTAGAAGTTCCTATGGTCCTAAACTTGAACACGCACCCAAAATACTGTTGCATACATAATGCATGTTACATGTTTTGGAAATAAAATAAAATAAGGGTGCGTTTGTTACCCATTTCCTGAGAATCAACTATCACTATGAAAGTGATAGTTGGTGTTTGTTTAAGGTGCTTGGGCCCACAACTATAACTATAAAAGTCCATTATTTTCCATACTCCATATATGGCTAGAGAGTGGGGAATGGAACTTTCATAGTTGAGTACTATCAAAGTCATACTCATTGTCATTCCTCCCAGCATACCAAACACACCCTTAAGATTTTAAAACCGGTTGTCAGCAAGAGGGGATTTTGTGAGTAGTTGGTCGACATGGAAATTTCATATCAATTGATTGTGGGTTCACAAACTATTCATAATCGAATTCCATACCGATGATGTAAGGTTGAGGACGAAATGGACCGGAAGGGTCTCGGCTCCCTAAGCGTAAGTCAGTTAGTGTAATTATTTACGATTTCATGTGTAAGAAAAAATATATTTTTAATATCGGCCCTCACATCTAATGTTTTTACGGAAAAAAAATTTGATTTGGCTCTCCACAAAATTTTTTCTAGCTCCGCCACTAGCTATCCGGAATTATTAAAAGTATAGTTTGATTAGAGGGGTGTATGAGATTGGGATATCAATTTTATTATTGTTGTTTGGTATAAAACTTTAAGTATCGGTATCACATTTAGTAAGGTTCATCCAAGTGCTTCAGTTCCATTACTTTTGTGATGGAAATAATAACATATGTGAACCCTACGGAATTGGATAACAAAAGACACACATCCCCATTTGTTTGCAATACTTTACATCTATGATTGTTGGAATTATACTTTAAAGATAAATCCAACCAAACACTTAGGTAATTCTAAGGTCGGGAATTTGGTTGTTTTGGATAGTGAGGATAGTAATGCCTAATGATGATGAAGTTCTTGATGAGCACGATGAAAGTACTTGTTTTATGGCTTTTGACGGTTCTAAATGTAGTATTGGAGTAAACATGAAGAGTTTATTGGAGTAGTGAAGGGAGGACACTTATAACCACAACCTTTATGATGATGATGATGATGATGATGATGATGATGATGATGATGATGATGATGATTGTGGCATGACTGATGCACAACTGAAGTTTGCTAATAGACAAACATACACCGTTGGTCCCTAAACTTTCCACAAAATATCGTCATGCACCCTAAGTTTGAAAAATAGTCGTGGTGCGTCCAAAACTTGGGATTTTGAGGCCGATTGCGTCCTTTTGACCATAATCCGTTAGTCAACTACGTCAGTTGCTGTTTTCTTTTGTTTTTAGTGAAAGGCATAACGGTCATTTCATGTATTTGGATTATAACACATATAAATCTTCTCCTTTACTCTTATTCACCAAACAATCATAAAAGCCCACACACACATCATCATCTTTGGATCACTGACTCGAAGAAGAACAATCTCAATCACAACAACAATATGATTATCACTAAGATCAACATGAAGAACAAGCAGAAGATATGATTGGCATAAAAATCATGTTCACTTACTTCAGAGATTATACTGTTAGTATCTGGATGTAGACAAATTAAGTTTTTGCTCTTTCTTTTGTCCTGTGAACTGTTAGTGTTGGTTTCCTACTTTGGCATATCGCCAAAGTAAGTTTTTGCTCTTTCTTTTGGCCTTTGGGAAATACTCTAATGTGGTGCTGTACAAAGTGTTTCCACCCATTGAGAAAATCAGATTTTATGCAAGCCTCTCATTTGATGCCATGCCATAACTGATATGCATGATGCCAGTTTAGTATATGCAAATTCCCTTTCTTTATTGCCAAAAAGACTAAACAGCAGCAGTGATTACCATTCCGAAGCAACTGGGACAAATATGAACCAAACTTGCGTGCTTAAGAATCCTCTGAGCCCATTAAGAAGAACTGTATCCGTGTGTCTTACCATTTTTTGAACAACAATTCTCAATAAGATCTAGCATAAAGCTAGAAAAAAGAGACTACTTAGTACAATATATTTAGACAAGCTAAACTGTATGAAAAGTAAAATCAATCTCATTAGCTTAGTATGACATGATTTTTTCCATCCATGAGTGTGTAAATATTCTAATTTCACCGCAAAGGGTATGATTGTGAGTATTGGAGTTTTAGAGAAAAGAGAAATGATGGAAAATGATTATGATTTCATCACTTGATCAATGGAACAGTACATGAGTATTTATAAAGTAATGGGTCAAAAGCCTAAACTAACCCAAACAGACTAATTGAGCTATTCTATGCTACATTACAACATCTGTATAGCAACAACTTTGTTGGTTTGTTGACTTGAGCATTGCAGGCTTGTTTGTTGATTACTTTAGGAGGTCCCACCATGAACTCGTAAGTTTCCCTTCGCCTAAAATGCATAGAATAGTAAGTACATTTTCATATAGCAAGAAAATAAGGTAGTAACATAAATTGCAATATTATTACATGTTCTCTATCAGTATCATGATGTGTAAAGTATCACGGCCACTAACAAGAAGAAAAAGACAATGATTTGTTTCAGAATAGAAATTCACTGGGATATTAGGGCAGGACTGATTTGCATTTTTAAGAAGTCATAATGTTATATTGATTTATTAGAATCAAATATTCAGTCCTAAACTCGTAATAGCATGAGCAGTAGAAAATAGGTTTTTGAATGAGCTTGTTTGAAGTTGCAATGATCGGTTCATATGCTTAAATGTCCATCACTTTATGATTATTTAAGAACTTAATGGATAAAATGATCAGCAATGACATTCGGTTTTGGAACAATTGTGATGGTATGCAAGATGGAAGTAGAACCATCTCAAATAAGGAAAAAGATGTAAACAATGGCTTTGTATCCTGTTTGAGTCATTTTGTATAACATACCAATGTACTTTTTCATTCGTTCCGTTCTAATCATTGCATTTTTTTTGTAAATCCGAGTCAAAAGATAAAGGTTTGGGAATCAGATACAGTAAAACTTACACGAACATCCATGCCTTTGCTTAGAATCCAGACATGCAAAGGCCGATAGCTATTTTACCCTTGTGTTCATCATACTCAGTGCTCGTTACCTGCATACAGACTTAAATTTAACTGAAGGTCTCACAACAAATGCAATAAAGAAAGCAGGATCCCATGGCAAATAAGAAAAGTGGATGAATGGTGCAAGAAAAACATACAAGCATTTGAAGTGCACCATCTTTCTTGATTTTTGGTCCTGGTATACATCTAATTATTGTCTCGAAAAGTGGTCCAAGATCATCCGCCAAATTATCAGGAGATAATCCAGCTTTACCAGTCAAACCTATAGCATATACTGCCTGGAAATCACATTGCAACAAAATTTGCAATTTAATAAGTTACATAAAATATCCTAAATTAATCATACGAAATGATGACATAAAGGTGCCAACTTGATAAGTATCTGAATGGAATCTCCAGTATATACAAAAAGTCCATGTTCTTCAGATACATTTAGTTCAATGAAGAGTTCAAAGGTGGAGTTTATGAAAAATTCTGGATGATCAGATGGTCTATCAACTTTGTTAATGACAACAACAACAGCATGTCCGAATTCAAGAGCTTTCTTCAAAACAAATCTTGTTTGTGGCGTTGGGCCCTCAACTGAATCTACCTAAAAACAAACAGTATATTTAGAAGCCAATATTATTAGCGTAACGAAACAAGTAATGGAAATAAAAGACACAATTATGGATAATTCCTAAAAAGGTATAGAAAATACATGCAAAAAAAGGTATAAAGGCATTGCTGATATGCAAAACGAGTTACAGCCATAACTGAACAAAGCTGCTCCTATGTAATTATGAATTTTTATATATGACGAATATCTTTTCATTCTCATGAAACCTTGCACTATAAGCATATACACATATATGTTAAACCAACTATTTCTTTCTAGATTCAAAACCCAAACGAAATTTCTAGCAGTTGCCCAAAGTTGTTTAATTAAATGTAAAGTAATGAAGACAAGAACAATAATACTCATGAAGCCATGAGAGAATTAGTGCATTGACATTTTGTGACAAATGTGTGAGAAACTTTCCACTAAAAGAATTCCCTCCACCATATTAAGGACACGTTATACTTCACCTCCAAAGTCAGAATGTTCCGGAGTGTCAATGATATTCATTTTTGTATCTTTATAAGTAATAGATGTGTTTTTACTAAGGATTGTAAGTTCTCTGTCTCTCTCTAAATCATTTGAATCCATGATTCTTTCTTCTACCACTTGTTATCATGAAACACCTGCAAAAAAGTAAAATTAACATGACCATTTATCAACTGATACGAAAAGTTAAATAAGTAAGATGTAAGTAAGCGAATCATATGATTACTTTAGCTTGCTTCAACATTGCTTCTACAAGAGTCGTCTTTCCATGATCAACATGAGCAACAATCGCAATATTTCTGATGTCATTTCTCCTCACTAATTTCTCCTTGTTATCTGCATCAACATAAACTCATAAAGCATAACACCTTAAAAGTTAACAAAAACCACATCATACACTTCCAAAAATCAGAAGTTATAAACTACAATCCACAACAGCAACTTAATCACTAGGCACTACTTAACACACTAAAAACCATTATATAACGATTACACATCAAATAACACAAAGAGCCAAATATACATCCCAAGGCATGAGTTCATCTTCCAAATAGCCTATACACTCCGAAGCCACCTGGCAGGTAAACCCCGAAAGAGTATGTTGCATCACTTATAACTAAACATATGTCCTCAACAACTAACGAGATGCTTGCACCAAAGAGGAAAAAAATTAAAAAAAAAAAATTAAAAAAAAAAAAAAAACACACTAACGAGATGCATATGTTTGGGTTAGCTAACCTACAATGATATAACAACAGTGAACCACATTTCTAAATAGAAGATGAGTATACAAAGAAGCATTATGGCTTCGAGTTCAATATAATAGGTAGCATTACCGTGCAACATTTAAAAACATTAACTTCAGTAAGACACATGTTGCTAAAGTATAACATCAATCTGATATCTAAAAAATATTTAAAGCGCCCAAATCGTACAATAAACAAAACCAACAAAGGAATTTTGATAATTTCCAATAAAAATATTTGATTAAAAAAAATTTATATACATTTAAAATATTAACATTCTCAATTTTCTTGATTAAATCCAAAAAAGATTTACACCCTTTATCCCAAATTGTCCAATAAACAAAAACCAGAAAGGAATTTTGATAATATCGCTTAAAAAATCTTTAATCTTGTTTCTTTTTATATATAAATCAAATATTAATAACAAAAAAGATTTATACCCTTTATCCCAAATTAATCAATAAACAAAACCCACAAAGCAATTCTCATAATTTCCACCAAAAATATATAATTTAAAATTTAATTTTACCAGATAAACTCAACACATGAAGACATTCTTTGAAACTCAGATTGATCCGACTAATATCCCAAATTGATCTAATAATAAGTTTGTGGTTACGTTGATTTTATTATATGAATGCAGGGAGGGAGTCAATGATCTGTTGGTGTGAAGTGGGTGTGTGTTATTGGACTTGCTTTTGACTATAACAAAAGACCGTTATGCCCTTAACAAAAAACAAAAGAAAACAGCAACTGACGGAGTTGACTAACGTATTATGGTCAAAAGGACGCAATCGGCCTCAAAATCCCAAGTTTTGGACGCACCACGAATATTTTTCAAACTTTTGGTGCATGGCGATGTTTTGTGGAAAGTTTAGGGACCAACGGTGTATTTTTGACTTGCTAATACTTATGACATTAGTCTCCGTGGTCAGCTTAGATAGGTTGTTTAGTTCTTTTATTTTTTTCATAAGTATGGCATGTCATATCTTATGTTAGGTTAGGTAATAAGCACTATAGGTATTTTCAGTTTGCCTTTTTGAGCTGAGGTGTGGGACTTACGCACATCCGTTGTACTTAAACTGTTTTTTGAAGTAACAATATTTTAACGAGGATAACCCTTTTTCCAAAAAAAAACCGTAACATAAATAACACACATGCGCATTTAATTACAATATTACTTGAGGCAAATAATTGTCAATCGTTTGTTTCTCTTTGTTAGCACTTTACATTTACACTTCTCACCCAAACATGATGTTCATTCACACCCTATTTACCCTTGATTGATAGATGTTGATTAATAGTTGATGATGCACCCTTAGTCCGGAAGTCTCCCTTCGAACTCAATTGGATACTACACTTCGAAAGACTTTGACAAACCTCCTAAAATCTCTTTTGGCGTAAAAACATCTATGAACAATGATTACCATGTTGCAACTCGCCAATTGAAGCCTATACCTTTCGGGGTATGCTCTTTGAAGATACAAATACAAAGATTGCATAAGACCATGTCAAACACACATATCCAGCCCTCTCCAATCTTTCCGGTCAAGTTAGGGATCGTGGGACAATAATCCAACGGTTACCTAAAATCATTGAACACCCCATGATCTCCGATCAAGTTCAAAGGTCTACCCAATCCCTATTTTCACCATCTATAAATAGCTTGACAGATCATTCAGGTTTGATTATGCTCTAAGCACTCACATTTCATACTTATGTACTTATAACAATCATAAACACCTACTTCTCAACGGCAGAGGTGATTCACAAGACCCAACCCCTGTGCATCACTTAACATAATGTTTTCCTTTGTGTTGTTACAGGTTACCAACAGCCTGGCAAGTCATCATAAAATCTCTTATCCTTCGATCACAATCACAAGACTTGATAGTGCATTTTATTGTACAATCAATAGTGAAAATATAAAATATTTTCATGACATTCATATTTTTACAAGAAAATTGCAAAAGTATTGGCCATACATATTTAATATCTAGTCATAACTCTAATATAAAAGTATCTTTTACATTTAACCTTTTAAACATTATTTATAATTTATTTTATTTTAAATGCTAAATTGATGAAGCAATAATATAGCATCTTTCACATATTAGTTTCAGCTTAATGTGTGTTCGTCACTTGATATAGGTCAACGTATTTGTATATATCTCTACCACATAATATAAAGGGAGAACCTCTTAAATTTAAAACTTAAAAACGTAAAAAAAAAATAAATGAAAAAAATAAATAAATAAATAAATATAATAAAAACGTCTTTCATTAAATTAATAGTATTTTTTAATTCTCAAACCCTTTTTTATCATTTATATATATATATATATATATATATATATATATATATATATATATCAGTGGCTACAAATTAAGAGAAAATTTTTTAAATAAAAACTTTACTTCCACCTTTACCAAAATGAACCATCTAAACCAGTCAAAATCGGCACTTTGGGCAAGCAAACATAGGGCGAGCAAGCATTTGTTCTCCATGTTCTTTGTCTTGTAGCGAGGCGGAGAGTAACTGAAAGGGAGAGCAAAGCATCTCTCCATGTTCTTTATCTTGTAGCGAGGCGAAGAGGAATTGAAAGGGAGAGCAAACCATTTGCTCTCCATGTTCTTTGTCTTGTAGCGAGGATATGTGGGTTTAATGAATTGGAGAGTAAATGGTTTGCTCGCCCAAAGTGTCGATTTTGGTAAACACTTTTAAAAGTGTTTATTTTTGTAATTGAGTGTGAGAAGTGTTTGTTGTGGTAAATGATTTATAAAGTAAAGCTTTAATTGTTGCATCAATGGTTACACCAAAACCACAAATACACAAGTATATTTATTTGTCGTTATACACTATATCTATGTGCATGTATTCGTCTAGTATGTGTTATAATCACCTGCATAGATGGGGTTTTAATATTAAAGTTAATTTCGTTTAACAAAAATATTAAAAAATCTCTTACATTTTAAAATTAAACGCAGGTTTTGTGTTTATTCAAGAGGATTGCTACATTCACATACATTTTACAAAAACAAATCCATACAAAGGAGGTGTCAACATGTGATTGGTGTGATAAAAGAGAAGAGGGAGAAAGTGTATCAAAATACACCAATCACATGTTGCCACTTTTTTGTGTGGATTTGCTTTTGTAAAATATATGTGGATGTAGCAATCTTCTTTATTCAATATGCATACGTTCGTGCATAAATAGGGTTGTTAAATAAGATTTGTTTATAAAATTGTGTAAATCTCTTATACTGATATATTTATAATAGTTGGCATGGTCTCGAACTTCATGTTATCTAGCTTTAACTATGGATGTAATGTTCTAGACATTATGCGTATTTAATGGAGAAAACTTTGTTAGATTATCGACATTATTTTAGTAGTCGTATGTTAGGATCGACCTCGAGATCACGGGATTGCACACAATATGTATGAAGAGAAAAAGAAATAATTATTTATAAATGTTATACGTAATTATTAATAAACACAAAACTAGTAACGACCGTTGGTATTTAACGGAGAATGACTAACGACCGTTAGAAGAAGATTAGGAAAGTAATACTAATGAATATTTGGAAACAAGGGAAGCTTCTAGAATCCCTTGGGGACTCTTCAAACCGATCGGCCAAGGAGGTTTCCACACCTCCTTTGTGCCTTAAGCTCCAAGTTTCAATTAGTATATATACAAACCCAAGATGTATTGTTTTCTCATAACTTGTACACACACATCTTGGTGTTTTCTCTCCTTCTCTTTGTCTCATTGTCGAACCATCAAACAATCCCATAAGGGATTTGATTTTATTGATCAAACTAAGTTTTGTGTTTAATTTACTTGCATAAACTTTTCCTTGAATTAGTACGTGTGTACAAGAACGTGATTCAAATACATTATTGTTTGATTCTTGGATTGAATTACAAAAGAGGTAAGGGGTACTTCTTATTATCCACATAAACCCTAATTAGGGTTCTTGAATTGAAGATTGCAATTGATTCTTGTTCGGGCTAGAATCACAAAGGTATGTTTACTATTTATTATTGATTAATTAATTACATGTTATATGATCTTGTTATAATTGTTTCCGCTATGCTCACTTGATGTGTTTGGTTTATTTTATATGATTGTCATGATATTATAATTCCAACAGTGGCATCTAGAGCCGTTATAATGTGTAATTAATTATCGAAACGCATAAAAATTGCATCTTAATTCGTTTAGTTACATGTTTTTAGGGTTTTTAGATTCCTAACCCTAATTTTTTTTATGGGTCGATTTAGACCTTAAAGGGTTTTAGGGTTTTGGTTTTTGATTTTTTAATATGATTAGAAACCCTAGGATGTCATGTAATTTGTTATGCGTTTTAGTAAACGGTCTTGGTGAAATATGTTAATTGTTAAGCTTAATCCATGAAAAAAGAGCATATTTGCATGAATTTTATATTGTGTGAAAATTTAAATGGTTTAAATTGGATATATTAATTAATGGTTAAGTTACATCGAAACATGTAAATTTATTAATAGATGTCGAATTGGGGAAGACTCCAATATTAATAATCAATTGTGTGCTATGTGATATTTGTTTAGTTTTGGCTTGCGCAATCGATTTATCGATGTATGTGGCTCTTTTTCCTAGAAGAAGAAAGCCTTAATTGAATAAATACGTTATACACCTAGACTTGATTATTAATAGGACTATTGAATAAGATTTGCATGTGGCTACATGTTTTATACATATTTAATTGTTATGATTATGTATAAGTTTATTTGGTTGTTTTATTTTATATTTTATATTACTTGTTTTTTTGTTTATTATTATGTTAGACATGTTTATAAACGAAAAAGGGTAATTTTTGAATAAAAAATAATATGTGTTGATACAAAAGTTGGGCGTTCCTGGTTATGGGCTCTTGCTCTCGTACCAATTCGCTTCTTAGTACTTGTAACCTGCGCACTAAGAAAATAAACAACACCGTTAGACTTATCGTGGGATTGTCTCCCACGATTAGACTCCGGCGTGAGAGTAAGTAATCGATTTAAGGTTCTCGTAAAGAGTTAGGGTTTGTGTATCATACCTTGAATGAGAGTTATGTCATTCTTTATATAGGCGCAGAATCCTTGTAGGGTTCGTGCTCCTTACGTTTCGTACGCGTGGTACTTATCCGGGTTAAGGATATCTATTCCATAGATAGATGATCCTTATCTATACCGTGTATAGTTTTATTTGGGTTTGGGCTTACGTGAGCCTGTTCCCATTATTGATGCAGCCCAAGTTACAATAGCTCACGCACGGTGGTTTTGGGCCTTAGTAATGTTTATCATTTGGGCTCGTGGCCCATATGTAGACTATACGTCATCATGTCCCCCCAGTCTAGTGTGCGTGGCTCATAGCCGCGGATGCTGGACTAATATTAACAGCGGTAAGCGTGGCGGGAGAACATTGAAATATTGCCGCCCATTTTAAAGTGCAATGCACCTAGTCATAGATATTTCAAAAGTAATACCTCGAAAATTGGGGGTTGTGTCCACGTGGCCCTCGTAAATCGGGAAAAAGTGCATGTACCGGTTCGGTTCTAGCCACACGTTTTTGTGAGTGGAATCCACGTGGAGATAAACTAGGGTTTTTTTACTCCCTATATAATAGTCACCGCCCCATTTTTACAATTACACACAGTAAAACACACACTCACCATTGCTCACTTTCTTGAAAGCTATCTTTTGCAAAGAAAATAATCATTTCCTTAGGTAATTTTTGTGTGCGTTTTACTAGTGAATTAATGAAAATGGTTGCCCAGTTAGAGGACTTTCGCTCTGCGATGACGGAGAATGATATTACTCAGTTTTCATCTGACTATTTCATTCCTCTGGACGTGCGTCCAGAGGCTCCAGACGTTAACGCGTGCATAGCTGATTTCCCCGAAGGGAAAATAGGGCTATACACGAAATTCTTTGAGTACGCGAATTACCGCGTGCCAATATCTATTTTTCTGAGCGATTTGCTCAACCACTATCGCCTCCACATCTCACAGCTGCACTGTATAGGTGCGGCTAAGGTGTCGAATTTTGAAGTAAACTGCCGTTTACTTGCGATAGAACCAACCATATCCTTGTTCCGCTCCTTTTACCACACGACGTGGTCAAATGGGTGGGTATCTTTTGCGAAGCGCCCGGGGGCGCTTCAGTGTTATACTAAGAAGGTAGACTCCCTAAGAAATTGGAGGGTGCATTTTTTCTGGGTTGATGATGTAGTTTTTCCATCGCCCTATGAGTTTTATACTCAGGATACTTTGCAAAGGGATGGGTGCCCCGCACCCGGTTCCTATAGGCTGACTGATGCGCAGACTCTTGATACCAACCGCCTAGCCATTAACCCTTATCCGGAGGAGTTTTTGGTACACATGGGGTTGAGTTGCAATTACTTCGGCGCTGCTGACGAGGTGCCCACTTTTATAAGTGAGGAAGGCCGGGGTGGGTGTTCGTCCCTTCTACTTCAAATATTTTAAGTCTTTTTGTATGCGCACCTTTAATAACTAATCATTTCTTCTTTCTTATTTTGTTTATGTGCGCAGAGATGGATCTATTCGCCGTTGTGAAGCTGAACAAACCAAAGCAGGTGACTATAGGAGTGCGCCCTCTGAGGGAAGGTGAGCAGCCACTACTGGAGGCGACTGAGGGTCGCTTGACCGTGCTGCCGGAGGTTGTCCCTGAAAACACGTCGCCGCTCCAAGTGACGCCTGTTCAGAGCGTGGCTCCAGATGTGGAGGTGGCGCAAGAGGAGGCGCGCGTTGAGTCGTCTGACAGCATAGAAATCCTGAAGCCCGAGGAGGTGCTGAAGGAGGAAGTGGCGCAGAATATTAAGCGCAAAGGAGAGGCTGAGACCAGTGGCCCCAAGAAGAGACGACGCTACCTCATTGGGGATGCGGAGTCGTCCGCGGAGGAGGAGACATCCGCTCCTGGCGCGGATAAGAAGGCTGCTGAGGCCTCTCCATTTCTGTAAGTATCTGCGTCTCTATTATCTTTGTTGTACATTACTTGACGCAATATGTACTAAGTGCCTTCTTCATGTCTTGTAGAGATGATGCCGCGAAGAATGATGGAGTCTTCGTGGATGTGGTTTCCTCTCCGCAGAATGAAAACAAGGAGGGGAAAGCCAAGGTTGATGAGGGTGGAGAGGCGCAGCAGTTGATGGATGAGTTGGCTGTGACTGCTGCGCGCCAGGCTGAGCTGGTGGCTCAGTTGAGGGAGAAGTACGTCGGGGAGAGCAGTACTCTTACCTAGAAGGATGAGGAGATAGCGAAGCTCCGTGCGCAGCTGGCGGATGCGCAGGCGGAGTTGGACTCCTCCCGGGTGTACACTGAGAAAGTCACCCATGAGAAGTAGTCCGCCCTGGCTGAGGTGGAGGAGGCGCGCGGGAAGCTTCATCATTACAAGTCTGACATGACTTGGGCTGTTAGGTTTTTGGAAGAGAAGAAGGTGGAGCACTTTGCTAACATTGCCAAGTTCAAGGAAGATATGATGAAGATCATCCAGCTGCAGGAGGACAAGTTGCGCGGCCTGAGCATCGAGTACGATGAGGAGTTATATCCTCATTTGATGTCGACCATTGCTGAGCGCAGGTATTTCTTTTATACTCTTCTTCTTCATAATAATTTTTGTTGCTATGCTTTTTATTAACACAAATTGTCTTTGTTGATGTAGGTGGTTGATTAGCCACGGGCTGCGCCTGGCAGCTATGGGCACTCTAGAGTCCCAAGAGGTGTTGGACGCCTTTGGGAAGGTGGTTCACTGTGCAGTGGCGCGGGGGAGGTCGCAGGCTACGGAGGATTTTCATGAGGCCAAGCTTCTGACCAAGGACTTGGCAGAGGTCCCTGGTTATGCTGCGGCTGCCTACGATGAGTTGATGCAGGCTATGGCGGGGTTAAAGGTCCTCGAGTTGCCGCACATTGGAAGGTTGGAGCGCGACCAAGACAACCCCATAGATGTACTTATGGCGGGGTTGACGTTGGAGCGCCACCTTTTAGAGGATGCAGAGGCGCAACCAGATTACTTCCTGAAGCCTGATGTGTCGCAGCTGCATATTCCTGTGTTCGCGCAGCCTCGCCACATCCTTACCCCGTTTGCTCTTGAGAGGGAGATTCCCTTGAAAGAGGTTTTGGAGCGTCACGCGCAGAGGGCTGCTCAGAAGAAGGGCATTCAGGGCAAGGCAGTGTTGTGTGGAGTGGGTGCTGCACACATCCCTAGGTCTGATGGTGTGCCCGTGAGTGTTCCTACCGTATCTCCCAAGGATGCTTTGATTCTGAGAAAGCTTCAGGAGGCGGGGAGTTCTGCTGCTCCGGAGGATAGCCCTGAGCATCGCCATAGCGTGTAGGCTTTTTGTATATGTATTAAGTGAATAATGAAGTGTATCTTGCCTTGTAATTTTTGTGTAAAAAATTATTGAATAAGATACCTTCTTGTTGATTAAGTGCGTGACTTAAGAAATATACTTGCATTGTTTGCTAAGTTTAATTATTTGACCAAGTGTCTTGGCTCTGTAAGTGCGTGACTTAAAAAATATACTTGCATTGTTTGCTAAGTTTTGTTATTTGACCAAGTGTCTTGGCTCGTTATTTGCTAAGCTTGTACGGTGTACTTAACATTTGCGCACCCGTCGTGGGATGCGCACGTGAAACTTACCTCAACGTCTCAAAAGTAAGGCGCTTAGCAAGGATACGTGATCCAATGTTGTTGGGTTTGCAACCCTCTTACTCAACGAGTGAATTAGTAGGTTTACTCATCCTTTATGCCTTCGTGGGTCTTTAATTAGTGCATGCACGCCATGTAGGCAAAGATAATAATATTGGCATATATAAGTATGTACGCAATAAAGTGAAATACGCTATGGAGTTAGCTAGAAACCATAACATTTTATTGATACTTGCAAGTTTTTGAAAAAATAAAAATACAATTCCTAGGAAAGAAAAACAAACACTTATTGGGCACCTCTTAGGATGCAAAGGTGTCTGTGTAATGGCTGTAGCCTAAAAGTAACATCTTTTAAGATTGCAGATGTTCCAAGTGTGCGCTAGGTCGTGACCTTCCATATCGCGCAGTCTGTATGCACCGTTGCCGAGTGCATCTGTGACCTCGTAAGGTCCTTCCCACTTTGGTCCGAGCTTGCCTGTGTCTTCTGCGTGGCTCGCATCATTGGCGCGGTAAACAAAGTCTCCTGGCCTGAATGAAGTGTGTTTGACCTTTGCATCATAATATTTCTTCATCTTTGCTTTGGCCTTTGCTTCGCGTATAGCTGCGCGTTCACGCCTTTCTTCCAGTAAGTCCAAGTCTATGCGCCGCTCCTCGTCATTTGTTGTGACGTTGACCTCTGCTGTTCGTATAGTTGGCATTCCTATCTCAGCTGGTATGACGGCTTCTGTTCCGTAGACGAGGGAAAATGACGTGTCGCCAGTACTGGTTTTGATTGTTGTGCGATGCGCCCATAAGACATGCGAGAGCTCGTCCACCCACCTTCCTTTGTGTCTGTCAAGGCGCGCTTTTATTCCTTCCCCTAGACTGCGATTTGCGCGCTCAACTAGGCCATTGGTTTGTGGGTGTTTTACTGAAGCGAAGTGTTGCGTGATGTTCAATTACGCGCACCAATATTTGAATGGGTTATCACAGAATTGTTTTCCGTTGTCTGATATAATCTCTCCCGGTAGTCCGAAGCGACAGACAATGTTGTCCCAGACAAAGCGTTTGACTTGGTTTCCTGTGATGCTTGATGAAGCGAAAAATGATCCATTTTTAGGGGGTCATTTAAGCCTGAATTCGAATTTATTTGATCAAATATTGCCCTAAATCGTTCCTTTTGTGATTTTAGGTACTTTGGGAGAGAAATCTGGAAAAGGAAGCAATTCGGACGTTTTTGGAGCATAAAAGTGAAGAAAACGCCAAAGTCTTAATTTTCCATGCTGGGAACAGTAGGTGACGGCGTCAAGAGCAACTCCTTGACGGCGTCAAGAGCAATTTTCCATGACGGTCCAGTAGAGATTTGACGGCGTCATGAAGGTAGGGCGTCAAGAGTAAAAAAGTCATGACGGCCTGGAAATGATTAGTACTTGACGGCGTCAAATGTAGATCAAGGCAGTACGAGAAGAGTTTTGGCGGCGAGGTGACGGCGTCACCTAATTGGTCTTGACGCCGTCAGACCCATTTTTCTATATATAGTTTTCTAATTTTTTACATTTAAGGAGAGAAGTTTTTGGGAGAAACCCTAAGTACGATTTTGGTGTAACTTTACAGGTTTTTCAAGGGTTCCAACCCCTTGATACCTTGCATGTTTAATCAAGATAAGTGTTCCTTTAATTCAATCAATATGTCTATGTGTTGGTTGTCTATATCTTGTTCTTATCTTAATTCCATCATGCTAGGCTAGATCTATCTTGTGTTTGCTTAGATCTAATGAAACCTAGATGTTGATTACTTGTTTATTCTTGTTTTGGATGAATGATTTATATGTTAGGCTTAAGAAAACTGGCAGATCTCCAATTGGTAACATGCTTGAACGTCTTAAGAAACATGAACCGACGCGCACTAGGTCTTTATTGGTTGTATTTAATGCGTGAGCCACTGTTTACAATCCCTATAGTTGTGCTGGGCATGGTGTAGGAGGAGATAAGAGCTCATAGAATTGGGGAGTTAAGTGTGCCACTCCAATTACTGCTCACAACTTTAGTATAATTTAGTTTATTTTCATTTTTGTATTTTATTTTGATTGCATCTTAGTATTGGGTTAGTTGATTAGCAACTAATTCCGCCCAAATTCTTCCAAAACCCGAGAATTTTACTTGCTTTCCATAAAATATAAAAATACAAAAAGAATCTTCCCTCATCTTTAGAACTAGTATTTAGGTTTTATAATCCTAGCGACACTATTCCTAGCTGAACGATCAATCCCCCGGTACTTGTCACTATACTATACTACAACGATCAGGTACACTGCCTGGTGGGGGTTGTAAGCTTCTCAAGATCCCTTGAGAGGTAAAGCCTTTTGCGATTCCCACGCATCAAGTTTTTGGCGCCGTTGCCGGGGAATAGTTATTGTCTAGGTTAGAATATCTTTGTATTAGATCTACTTGCTAGATTCCTTTCTAGTAAGATTTTATTTTTATTTTTAGGTTTTCTTTAGTCTATCTCATTTCTTTGTGTCTTTGTTAGTAAAAACCTTTCCATTGACTCTTCCGTTCACCATTATGGAGAACGTGAATCCACCAAGTCCGACACTAGAGTTTTACCAGAAAAAATATAATTACACCAGTTTGGATATACCAAGATGGACGAATGAAATGAGGAGGACAGGATCTTATATTGATTTTATTGAGTACCTTGAGAAAAGAGGCCAAGTGCATAAGACTTTTAAAGAATTCACCTTAGGTGCTCCATCAACCCCTCAAAATGCTTCACTTAGTGAAACCTATGCACCATATGAGCCTTCACCTAGGATAGTTTCGTATGACCCACCTAGATGCATGTCATGGTTAGGCACTACCATAATACAAGATGAACACATAGGTGATATTGATGTGATGGAAGAGATAGTAGAAAACCCAAGCCCACTAAGTACCCCACAAGTCCTACCATCATTTGAGGCATATACACCGCCCGTGACTTACCCGGAAGAAGTAGAAGAAACTTTAGGAATTCCGATGGAGGTAGAACCCTTGGACCAGGCACCACTTGAGGATATAGGTTTGAACACTTGTAGTGATAACCTTACTCCTAGTTCTAGAGAATTTCCTAGTGTTGATGAACCGGAACCTCAATCTTTACACACCTTTCCATCCTTAGATATATTTCTAGGAGACAAAAGAGGAACCGACCCACCCATCAACCAATATTATCCGGGTAGTTTTAGGATGAAGGAAGCCATTCACTCACCCCCTTCACCTTACGTGGCATATTCACACCATAAGGGTGTGTATCGCTACTTTCACCCACACTTAATCCTAAGTGTAGGGAGAACCTCCCCTATTTCCGTTAAATAAGGGTAGAGTCAGGCTCGTGACTCGAACAAAAACAAGCGCTTCTTGGGAGGCAACCCATGTTTTGTGTGTTTTTATTTGTTTGTTTGTTTGTTTGATTTAATTTGTTTCCGCATGCATGTTTTATTTTTATTGTTTGTGGCTCATGTTTCAAAGTAAATTGTGAAAATGCTTTATTTTGTTTTTAACTTCGTCTTAATTGCATATAAGGTATTTGGCAAAAGATAAGTGTAAGGGAGATCCAAATCTGTTTATAAGAACGAAATTGAGCATGAACCACAACAATATTAAATGGACATGTATATTAGTATTTGTTAGAGTCAAATGCTTGTATTGAGTCATAATGAAGTTTTGCAGGATTTTCCAGGAAGTAGAACCAAGTTTTTCCAGAAATTTTCCGGAAACTTAACATAAGAATTTCTGCAGGTCACTTCTGACGGCGTCACGAGATAGCTCTTGACGGCGTCACGTGTAAAAACCTGGAAATTTTACCGGTTTTGTTTTTCTAACGGAGTCTTAAAGTTTTTGTTGAATTATTAAGTTTTATAAACTCCATGAAATCTGCAAACATTCATTCCACAAGCATTATATCTTTAATTGTTTTGTTTCTATTCCTAAGTCTGGAATTACATCTAGTTGTGAGTTATCTTTGTTCGGGTTGATGCTTTGGGTTGTTGTTTGTTTTCTCAGGATTTACAGGTTATGTTTGACAAGAAGATGATTTATATTCTGGAAGGGAAGCTTTGATTGTTCATTTTCTTGGAGGAAGATTTAACCTGGCCACCTTATTATCCATACCGAGCGAATTAGGGGAGTATTTGATTTCATTCTTTTTAACTTTTTCACTTTTACATTCTTTACTTGAACATTGGGGACAATGTTCATCCTAAGTGTAAGGGGAGGGTAAAAAGATGATACCATACATATGCACTTTCGCTTGAGTTTGTTTTGTTTGATGGTAGATGTGTAATAAAACTATGAGAAATACTTGTTAGTGCAATTTTAGCGCCAAATTTAAAATTTTTTACAACATTTAGGAGTGAAACTTTAGCCATAGCAAGCATCTCATGGATAGGAAATTGTATGACTAGCACATAACCGTATATTCAGAAAAATTTTCCACCCAAATATGTGAGGTTCGCCTTTAGATTTGATAGGAAAAGCATTTACTATTAGTGCTTATGAGTGTACCGGTAGTATTTAGATTATAGAACTTGCGTTAGTGATGCATCCCGAGACCGCTAGTGAGACTACATTCGTGTAGTAGGATTTACTACATGATAAGAGACATTAGGATTACCCTTGTGTTAAACCCGTATTATAATTACTTGACAATTTAAGTTATATTACTTGGCTAGTTAAGTCAACTAATTTTTCCCACACCCTTAGCGTTGTACTCATTTTTAGTACGCGAAACCCCTAGTACACCCCTCCGAGCCTATCTTTTCGTTTCTAACTTTAAGTATTTTACTTAAAGGAAGAATTTGTTACACCCCACTTAAATGTACAATCAAATCGCCTTAGCCTTCCATGTATGCGCTCATTTTTAGTGCATTATTGTTTTTTGTTAAACCCTAAGTTAACTTTCTAATTGATTACATGGTTGCTAAGTCGAGTCATATCCTTGTACATATTGTTTTGGGACGATTGGGACTCATGGGTAAAGTACTTATTTATGGAGTAATGGGGAAGAACATCACTTATAACCCACATATGTACGTTAATCTTAAAAGTGCTCCAAGTGTTTTGATTTTCTTAATTCGAGTCATTAGATTAGTTTAATTGTAAAGTATGTAAAAATTCAAGTGTAAGGGGAATGCTCAATTCCCTATGATGTATTATTTTGGATGGTAGGGTAAAAGTGTATGCAAAAAAAAAAAAAAAAAATAGAAAAAAGGAAAAGAAAAAAAAAACATACCGACTACCATCCCTTTTTATTCTATGTTCATTTTGTGTTTTTGTTATTTTTCATTTATTAGCTTAAGTCGAGTCTAGTCTTGGCTTAGCAACGCCACATTGTACATGTAATTAACCAAGATTGTTAACTCGCCACCAGTAAAACTTCCTTTATCCAACAAAACCGTGCATTTCATATCCCTACACCTAACGTTACAACCCTTTAAAAGACCTCTTTGATAGTTTATCCTAGGTGCTTACGCCATGTGGTGGAGGTTTGATCCTTTCCCAAGCCTATGGTAATCTATTTTGCTATGACAGGTAGTGAGAGATGTTTTCCATTTCCATATTGTAATTTACACTTTATTACACCCGAGAGATGTGAGTATCTAAACACTATTTGTGAGGTGCTTGTGTATGACCTCCGTGCTTGTCTATTGGTCTTTAGTGGAACGATTATTTGTTGTAATTACTTTTATATTAGTGTTAAATGACCCCTAACTTGTCTTTTGAGTAGAATAAAAGCGCATTTGCTTGAGGACAAGCAAATCTCAAGTGTAAGGGTATATGATGAGGCGAAAAATGATCCGTTTTTAGGGGGTCATTTAAGCCCGAATTCGAATTTATTTGATCAAATATTGCCCTAAATCGTTCCTTTTGTGATTTTAGGTACTTTGGGAGAGAAATCTGAAAAAAGGAAGCAATTCGGACGTTTTTGGAGCATAAAAGTGAAGAAAATGCCAAAGTCTTTATTTTCCATGCTGGGAACAGTAGGTGACGGCGTCAAGAGCAATTTTCCATGACGGTCCAGTAGAGATTTGACGGCGTCATGAAGGTAGGGCGTCAAGAGTAAAAAAGTCATGACGGCATGGAAATGATTAGTACTTGACGGCGTCAAATGTAGATCAAGGCAGTCCGAGAAGAGTTTTGGCGGCGAGGTGACGGCGTCACCTAATTGGTCTTGACGCCGTCAAACCCATTTTTCTATATATAGTTTTCTAATTTTTCACATTTAAGGAGAGAAGTTTTTGGGAGAAACCCTAAGTACGATTTTGGTGTAACTTTACAGGTTTTTCAAGGGTTCCAACCCCTTGATACCTTGCATGTTTAATCAAGATAAGTGTTCCTTTAATTCAATCTATATGTCTATGTGTTGGTTGTCTATATCTTGTTCTTATCTTAATTCCATCATGCTAGGCTAGATCTATCTTGTGTTTGCTTAGATCTAATGAAACCTAGATGTTGATTATGTGTTGATTACTTGTTTATTCTTGTTTTGGATGAATGATTTATATGTTAGGCTTAAGAAAACTGGCAGATCTCCAATTGGTAACATGCTTGAACGTCTTAAGAAACATGAACCGACGCGCACTAGGTCTTTATTGGTTGTATTTAATGCATGAGCCACTGTTTACAATCCCTATAGTTGTGCTGGGCATGGTGTAGGAGGAGATAAGAGCTCATAGAATTGGGGAGTTAAGTGTGCCACCCCATGAATGGTATTAAGGAATACGATCCGTCATCCATGCAATTATAACAAGTAATTAACGGGTAAAAGATGTATAGGGAGTAATGAAATCTAAGTAAACACATTTTCTCCAATTACTGCTCACAACTTTAGTATAATTTAGTTTATTTTCATTTTTGTATTTTATTTTGATTGCATCTTAGTATTGGGTTAGTTGATTAGCAACTAATTCCGCCCAAATTCTTCCAAAACCCGAGAATTTTACTTGCTTTCCATAAAATATAAAAATACAAAAAGAATCTTCCCTCATCTTTAGAACTAGTATTTAGGTTTTCTAATCCTAGCGACACTATTCCTAGCTGAACGATCAATCCCCCGGTACTTTCACTATACTATACTACAACGATCAGGTACACTGCCTGGTGGGGGTTGTAAGCTTCTCAAGATCCCTTGAGAGGTAAAGCCTGTTGCGATTCCCACGCATCAATGCTCACCACCGCCTTTGCTTCAATCCACTTCGTAAAGTAGTCTATGGCTACGATGAGGAACTTTACTCCTCCTGCCGCTACTGGAAAGGGTCTGCGATGTCAATGCCCCATTTGTAAAATGACCATGGTGAGGTAATTGGTGTTAGCTCTTGTTGTGGTCGGCGCGGGATTGGCCTATGTACTTGGCAATTGCTGCACTTCTTTATCAGATCGCGTGCGTCGCGATGCATGGTTGGCAAATAATACCCTGACCTTAGAGCGCTTGCCACCACAGATAGCGGCCCTGAGTGCATACTACATGATCCCGCGTGGATTTCTCTGAGTACGTAGTCTGCTTGAAGAGGTCCAACACATCTGAGCCATGGTTGTAAGAAAGATCGTCGATAGAGTATGTTGTCTAGTAGTTCAAATCGTTGCGCTGTGCGCCGCACTCTTCGAGCGTCCTTATGGTCTTATGGTAAAGTTCCCTTGCTAATGAATTCAATAATGGGTGTCATCCATGTAGGATCTTGTTCTTCTATCACTGTGGATATCTCCATTTCCAAGATTGACTTGTTTTTCAGGGTTTCTACCAATACCAGTTTTGAGAGGTGCGCGAAGCTTGTGGATGCGATCTTGCTGAGCGCATCAGCCTTCCTGTTATCTCCTCTGTGCACCTGTTTTATTGTGAACCTGTCAAAGTTTTTGATTAAGGACTTGGTCTTTTCTAGGTATTGGATCATGTGTTCATCCTTGGCTACATATTCACCTAGCACATGGTTAGCGACTAGCCGAGAATCTACATTCGCTTCCAGGTTGCGTACATCCATTTGGATTGCGATGCGTAGTCCGGCTAGTAGGGCTTCATATTCTGCCTCATTGTTTGTGGCTGTGAATTCAAAGCGCAGCGCATAGGTGAATTCCATACCTTCTGGATTTGTAAGAATAAGGCCCGCGCCTGATCCATCTACACATGAAGACCCATCTGTGAACAGAATCCAGGGTTCCTGTAGATCTGTTTTTGTTGCAGATGTTGGGCTGTCGGTATCTGGCTTCTCCATGATGAAATCGGCAAAGATTTGTCCTTTGATTGCAGTGCGCGGTTTATATGAGATGTTATATTCACTTAACAGTACACTCCATTTTTGTAACCGTCCTGATGCGTCAGGTTTAGAGATAACTTGTTTGATTGGCTGATCGGTGATTACAGCTATTGGATGCGCTTGAAAGTATCTGCGCAGCCTTTTGGCTGCGAATACTAGAGCTAAGACCAGCTTTTCCATAGCGCTGTAGTTAGTCTATGTTTTCTTCAGGGCTTTGCTTACAAAGTATATGGGTGTCTGGACGGAGTTCCTATCTGTTAATAGTACTGCGCTAACTGCTCCATGAGTTGCCGATAAGTACATGATTAGCTCTTCCCCTGGTCGTGGTGCGACAAGTTTGGGAAGGGATGCCAGATGGTGTTTAAGTTGTTGGAAAGCTTCCTCTGCTTCTTCGGTCCAGCGAAAATCTCCCTTTTTTGTGCACTTCGTGAGTGTTTTAAAGAGAGGGAGTGACTTGTCTGCTGATTTAGATAAGAAACGGTTTAGCCCTGCTAACTTTCCATTTAATGACTGGACTTCTTTGAGTGTGCGCGGTGAGGGGAGATCAATAACAGCCTTTATTTTTTCTGGACAAGGCTTGATTCCATCGGGCTCTATTAAGTATCCAAGGAACATGCCTTCGGTTACGCCAAAGGTGCATTTCTTGGGATTTAACTTCATGTTTATTCTTCCCAATGTTCTGAACGTTTCCTCGATGTCGCGCACCAATTCATTCTCTGTGTGGCTTTCGATGACAATGTCGTCCACGTAGACCTCCAAGTTGCGGCCTACTTGTTTCTCGAAAGCTGTGCCTACCAGTCGTTGGTATGTCGCGCCTGCGTTTTTTAAGCCAAAAGGCATTTTTGTGTAGCAGTACACTCCTTGACAGGTGTGGAAAGCTGTTTTTTCTTCATCTTAGACTGCCATATGAATTTGATGATACCCTTTGTATGCGTCTAGGAAGCATTTGAAAGGGTATCCGCACAGGGATTCTACCTTCCAGTCTATTTCTGGCAGTGGGTAGCAGTCCTGTGGACGTCCGTGAAGTTCACGCACATTCTCCAACTGCCATCGCTCTTCTTTACCATAACTGGGTTAGAGAGCCAGTCGTGGTAGTACACTTCGCGTATGATGCCTGCGTCTACGAGCTTATGTACTTCTTCCAGAATAGCCTTTGCACGATCTGGGGCCTGGCCGCGCTTCTTTTGTCGTATTGGAGGATATCCTTGTCGGATTTGTAGCTTATGCTCTGTGATAGAGCGTGGCACTCCTGTCATGTGTTTTGGTTCCCATGCGAAGATGTCCAGGTTCTTCTGCAAGAGTGCGCATACGGCTGTTTTACCCTTGTCAGATAAAGATCCACCAATCGAAACTTGTTGTTCCGGGTAATCGGGATGAATAGCGACTTTTAGGTTTGGTGTTTTTTCTGTGCGCTGTTCTGGAATAGTATCTACTTCAGTTACTACCGCATTGCATTCTCTTGGTGGTACTGTTGTGTTATAGAGGGTGACAACTCCTCCTTCTACTGGAAACTTAAGCATTCCGTGCACTGTGGATGGTACAGCGCGCATGGATGATATTCCAGGTCTCCTAATGATACCATTGTATGGTGAGGGGGACTTTATTACCATGAAATTTATCCATGTTGCGGTTGAGTGTTGTTCATCTCCTACGACCACCAGCAAGCGTAATTGCCCCATGGGCCAAATCTTTTCTCCTGTGAATCCAGTCAATGACGTTGTTGCTGATATCAATTGACGTTGGATTTCAGGTCGCAGTCTTTTGAAACAATGATCATACAGGATGTCTGCGGATGCTCCTCCGTCAATGTACATGCGGTGGATATCATGTCCTCCCGTATGTATTTCAATAGTTAGAGGTTCTACAACTGCGTTGTCCGCAGCCAAAGTAGGGAAAGATATCTCTTTTTCTGGAGAGAATTTTTGCCTGACTTTTTGCTTTATCTTGCGCTGCCATGACTGTATCATGTATATGGTATCAGCTTTTTTCTTTGGGGGGTTCTTTCTTTCCCCCGTTCTTCTGTTTATCTTTTCCCTCTTTGATGTTTTTTACGAGGTGGTCCATTCTGCCTTCTCTTACTAACTTTTCAATTAGTTGTCTTAGCTGGACGCACTCGTTAGTTGTATGTCATTTTTGACCATGGTACTCGCAGTATCCATTCCCTATGCGCTTTTCCTCTGCGGTGCGCATTGGTGGTGGTTTTGGGAAGTTTACACCTTCTGTTACAAATATTTCCCTCGGAGTTTTTGTGAGGGGGGTATATTTGTCATTGTCTCTTCCACTGCGGTAATTCCTGTTGCGGTTGTTATTCTGATCATTGGATTGTCTCCTAGGCTGCTCTTGCTGCCTATAGTTCGAATAACCCTTTTTGCTGTCCGCAGCGACTGCTTCTCCTTGTATAAAGGATCTGGTGTGCTTTGTTAGCTCATCAAAAGTCTGGGGAACTTTGTCATTTAGCTTTCGGATAAGTTCTGGGTTATTAATCCCATTCATGAACCCTGAAATTTTTAGGATTTCAGGACATGCTTTGACTTGTATGCACTCATCCTTGAAGCGTTCCATAAAAGCGCTGGTTGATTCCCCTTGGCGCTGTTTCACTCTTGCTAGTTCAACAGGGTTTTTAGCGCACTTCTTTCTCTGGGTAAAGTTGAGGCGGAATGCTTTCCGTAATTCCTCGAACCCATCAATGCTCCTACGTAGGAGTTTGCTAAACCATGTGCGCGCGTTCCCTACTAACGTAGAATTAAACATGTGGTACCACACAGGCTGTGGCCAGTTTTCGATAGTGGCGGCTGATTCGAAAACTTTTAGATGATCATCCGGATCACCTGTTCCATCATATGTTTTCACATTAGTGGGCATGCGCCTGCGTTTGCGGTCTGAGTAATCGCTGATGCGTCGTGTAACGCGTCAACTTTCTGGCGATGCCAGGGAAGAGACATATCTTCATTCTCTTCTTCGCGACGTCTTCCTCTTGACTTCCAGTGTCCTGTTTCTTTATCCTCGTTGTCCGAGGAGTCGCTGGAGGAAGGGTAGTCTCTTTTTCGGCGCTTGCGCCGGCTTCTTTCAGAAGAAGAGCTTGAGGGACTTTCACTTGGGGATCTTCTTTTTCCCAATCTGTCGTGAATCCTCTTACTCCCAGGTTTGGAGGATCCTTGGCTTGGCGAATGTTGAGGTCCTAATCGGTCTTGTATTCCTCGGCTGCCAAGTCTGGAATGAACATTAGTGCGCCTCTCGCTGTCTTCTGAGTACTGTGAATCAGATGTCGTACCCAGCCTATCATGGATAGTGGTACGTTCTGCGCGTCTTCCTCGTGGGTAGCGCAGTGGTGATGGTTCGAGTTCGGGACCAAAATTGAGTCGAGCTTGTAGGCTCATGCTTGCCCTTCTCCTTGCTTCTTCTTGCATGAGGGCAGTTAAGGTTTCATAATTTTGGGATACAAAATTTCCCAACGTTAGATTGGGTGTGTCCTCAGTTGCTGCAAGAATGTCTGCCTTAGCATTAGGCACCCTATCTCAGTTAGGCGCGCTTGGCGGCACAGTGTTGTTCACTACGGGTACAGTTTGGTGAGGAGTGGTGAAGAGGGTGCGCTGGAGTTCCTCAGCGCTTGGGACCACTGGGATGATTTGGGTAGTCCTTACTGGTAGTTCTACCTCTGGAAGAGGTTGGGTTGTTCCCGCCTCTTGGTGACCAGGTGCGCTGGTTGTCCCAGCAACCTGCCTAAGAGTCGAATCTTGTTGATTCTTTCTCTGGGGGTCACGTCTTTCTGACTGCGGAGTCCGCTGGCTTGAATTCTTATTCTTTGTCATTCTAGTTCTTAGTAGGGTCCCACGGATGGCGCCACTTGTTGATACAAAAGTTGGGCGTTCCTGGTTATGGGCTCTTGCTCTCGTACCAATTCGCTTCTTAGTACTTGTAACCTGCGCACTAAGAAAATAAACAACACTGTTAGACTTATCGTGGGATTGTCTCCCACGATTAGACTCCGGCGTGAGAGTAAGTAATCGATTTAAGGTTCTCGTAAAGAGTTAGGGTTTGTGTATCGTACCTTGAATGAGAGTTATGTCATTCTTTATATAGGCGCAGAATTCTTGTAGGGTTCGTGCTCCTTACGTTTCGTACGCGTGGTACTTATCCGGGTTAAGGATATCTATTCCATAGATAGATGATCCTTATCTATACCGTGTATAGTTTTATTTGGGTTTGGGCTTACGTGAGCCTGTTCCCATTATTGATGCGGCCCAAGTTACAATAGCCCACGCACGGTGGTTTTGGGCCTTAGTAATGTTTATCATTTGGGCTCGTGGCCCATATGTAGACTATACGTCATCAATATGGACTAAATAAATGACGAAATTGTTTTGGTTTTAAGAGTAAATTTAAAAGGATTGGTTGATTGATGTTTTTGTACATAGTCTGTGAAAGGCGGACCGAAGGTTGCCATCCAATGTACTTGTAGAGAGGGGTTTATAAAGCTCATGCACCTACCGGTTCTCTACAACTGCTTGGTTGCCGACTCTAGACTTACCTATATCACTATATTACGTACACTGTCATCTTAGGGCTTATTCAAAAGTACGATATAAGTGGATGATAATTGTTAGTAATTATTTAATTGGTGAACCCGATACCTCAATCAAAACTTTGTTATTTTACTCTTAGCAAATTGGTAATAAAAATGTTTTGTAAAACCAATGTTATGAAGTTGTATGCATGCTTCTTCATATATTATTTTGATTACACGTCAAAATTTAATACCCTTATAAAATTAAGTCGAATGCCATCTAATTAAGAACACTTGAAGTTGTAATTTACGTCATGTGAGAACTTGGCGAGATCGCAATGGAGAGGTAAATTTCATAAATTCATTGCTAGCAGATCAACTGATGTGATGGATTTGTGAGTTTACAGTTTTTAAGTTAGACGACTTAAATTGAGTAGGAAGTGAGAGCTTGGACTCAAGGCATTAAGATGGGGATCAAACATGCTTACATTACAAAAGTTTTGTGATTGTAAATCCCATAAATCTAGGAATTGCAATATGATATTAGCAATTATCGTTCGACAATTACCTTGTTGAATACTATCATTACTAGCAGATCAGCTGATGTAATGGTACTATGTCAATTAGGATCCTAGCTTTAAGAAAATACTATGGTTTATATGTATATTTACCAATGGGTATTTTATTTTCTTAAAGATCTAATTATCAAAAATACTGAAATTGAATTTTGTAATTCGTTTTAATGTATTATTGCAACGTTCAAACCGTAAACGCACTTTGGGCTTTGGTAAATTGATCTCGTTCTGTTTTCAAACAAATGTTTGATTAAGAATAATTTACTTAAAAGACAAAAGAAGTCTCCTTCTATGAAAGAAGAGTGAGACACAATCCTGTTCCTTTTCATGAATGACAAAGGATAATAGGAATATTAGATATGTCTTAATTCTAATATATAACTCATAGCAATTTTTTTTTTTTTTTTATAGTTAAGAAAAATTGCGAATATTTTCCATGGAGATTTTATCATCCTCATTTGGTGATTAAATTCTTAGTAACAAATATGATATTTGGTTAACAGAAAATTATGTATGACATTTTATGAGTTATTATAATTAGAAGCTAGACTAATTACCGCAAAATGTTTAAAAACAAACTAGTTGTTTTGACTATTTTAAAGGTGCTACATACATTGTAGGATGGTAGACCTATTAAGGAAGAAATTGTATGCCCAATTTTTCAAGTTAAAAGCATTTGGTGGATAGTCCATCATTTACGTAGTAGAATACACTCTTTAGTGCATGAGTAATTGTTACGTATGGACATTCAAAGGTGTAGGAAAGTTAAAAGCACAATATTTTATTTCACTGGATATGAAACATTTAAAATGTTGTCAAATTCAGTGGGAGTATTGTGTACTTATTACTGAATAAGGAATTATTGTAATGATCTTTAATTTAGTAGGAGTTACAAGCTTTGACATCTTGGTAGATAAAGATAATTACTTTCCAAGTGTAGACACTCATACTTTTAAGGATAGTCTTGTACGTTTCTTTACTAGACATTGTTGTTCTACATCTACTTGTTATGCTAAAATCTATGACACAGTCATATTGATCACATAAACAAATGCATGGCGTGTTGTTTATCAACTATATGAGGTTGTTCCATGCACAAGTGGGAGAAATGTTATCTTTAATGTGTGCAAAAAACAACTCATAAAGATATGATTTAATGGATTCTCTTGACTACAAGGTAAGAGAATAATGTTCTAATATGAATTATACTAAGATAATTCTAGAAACACTTGGTGTTACAATTTATGTTATGTGAGAGCTTAGCTAGATTGCAACAACAAGGTGAATTTCATATTTCATTACTAGCAGATCAACTGATGTAATTAAACTATGAGAATCTGCAGTTTCTAAATTAGAATAATGTTCTAATATGAATTATACTAAGCTAATTCTATAAACACTTGGTGTTACAATTTATGTTATGTGAGAGCTTAGCTAGATTGCAACAACAAGGTGAATTTCATATTTTCATTACTAGCAGATCAACTGATGTAATTGAATTATGAGAGTTTACAGTTTCTAAAATTAGATACCTATTAGAACATGTGTCAATATGATATCAAGACTACTTTAATTAGTATATTTATGAATTCATGGAATGACATAAATTAATTAAGTAATCTAATGCTGCTTCAATCTGAATATTTATGTGTTATTGGAATGGCATAAATAAATAAAGAAATAATGTTATTTACATTATTGTGAAGTAATAAATTAACTTGATTCATAATTACTTTAGTTAAACATGTTTACATTTCATTGTAAAGATATAAACATAAAGTCTTTTAATTGTTACAAGACTTATAATAAAGTAAGACGTTATCTTGTTATGTTTTTTTTTTTTTTTTTTTAATTAAGACATATACATGAAGTTATTAAATTGTTAAATAACTTATAACGTATAGTGGGATTATAACAAGTTTATGTTTTCTTGTAAAGACATGGACATGAAGTGATTTGTAAAAAGTACTTGTGTTATAAAGCATATAATTGACTTGAAAATTATTATACCATTAAAATGTATTAGTTGGTAAATACACAAGTCAAAACGAATATGGTTATCTTAAATATTGTTAGATTGTCTTGCAATATTGATACTAATGAAATATCAAATGTTTATGGTATGTTCAGTTAGGAAAATCAAATTCTTGTTATATTGTTTGATTAAAGATAACTATGACTTCTTTTCTTCCAAAAGTTTTCAAGGTTAGAATGTTGAGTATGACTTGGACATATTTAATAAAACTCCAACATAGAAGATTAATAAAACATCATCATATGATGGAATATGATAAATGTGATGAATTACATTAATTCTTAAATTGAAGTTCTAAATTTGTTTAACTGCTTATGAAGAGGTTATTAACAAAGTAAAGTTAGAAACAATCAATAAGTATTTGTAATATCCCAAAAGAGAACATTGTATTATTGCTTTATTTGCTAAGTATTTAAAGATAGTCTTTAAATTACTAAAAGCAAGTGGGAGTTTTGATCTTTAAAAGATAAAATTACAAGATACATAATCTTCTAAAATACACTAGTAAATATCATGATGAAGTTTGACATTTGAATGTTAAATCTCAACATGATAATAAAGTTTGACATTTAAATGTTAAATCTCAAGATGATGGAATTATCATTCATAGAATAGTAACGAGTGTTGATACCCGCGCGTTGCTGCGGAATTCCTTTATTGCCGTTAGCTAAGTAACGTGAAGTTAGTTACCTAGGACTGACTTTGCAATTGATGTATAACGTGAAAGACCATTTATGTAAATTATGTGAGGATTAAATTTGCAATGAACCGTTGAGATGAAGGACAAAGTGCGTAATTTTTTTTTTTAATGTTAAAGTAACGGCTGTTAGTACTGTACAATTAGGACTGAAATTGCAATTGATGTATAACACGAAAGACCATTTATGTAAATTATGTGAGGAATAAATTTGCAATGAACCGCTGAGATGAAGGACAAAGTGCGTACAATTTTTTTTAAATGTTAAAGATAACGGTCGTTAGTTAACAGCCGTTAAATAACTAACGACCGTTAGTACTAAAAAATATTTACTGTAGCAACCACTGTAGCAGATATAGTGGTCGCACCCATCATCCTCCCCTCTTTTAGTATATATATATAATGTATCTCAGATATTTGATTAATATGTTGAGGGCTATGATTTACAGGATTATTGTAAACCTGATAATCATTGTGATACATTACCAAATATGTAATTGGGTAAAGTATATATGATATGAATGATTAAGATGCTGTCCATAAAGATAATCAATTTAAGAAACTTGGTTTATCTTAATAGTTAGACTATAAAATGAAGATGGGTTTCTTTAAAGATATGGTAACCCTTGTGGTTTAAATATTTGAATAGAAATCATATGGACAATATTGTGCATGTATTTAATGTATGTTTTATGACAAGATTATTAATCACAATTAAGCAATTAACTGTGATTGAATATTCTTTTCTAAGCACATTAATATATAAAGATTATGATTGTCACATTTATGAAATTGACAATGGAATATCAAAACTCTTTCTTGAGTGATTACTTAAGCGAGGACGATAAGTAATCAAAGGGAGTTTATGAATTCAAATAAATCTTTGAAAGTGTACAAAGTGCAATAATCCATGGATGGATAAATGCATGCTTCTAGAAGATTACTCTTATGTTTAATTATTAAATTCATGTTTTGATTTATAATTGAAATAAGATAATTTCTAAGTATTTCTGAAAGCTAGTGGGTGTATTATGTTTAATTTCTTAAATCATATATGTTGTAGAACATATAAAAGGCAACATTCCATATAAGTTAAAAGTTAAGTCTTAGTTTGGAATGAAACTTTACTTGAAAGATTTAGAAAATAAGACATACAACCTTGGAATCAATGTTTATTGTTGAAATATGTGCGGTAAATGAATCTAATATAACATGATATATTATTTAGAAAGTCTAAATGGATATGTATAACATAAATAAAATCTATGACTCAAAGATTTTTCATGAACATCATGTTTTGTTGTATTATGCTTGATTACAAGATGATTTGGCAATATTAATATCTAATTAAAAGTTATTAGATAACTTGTGTAATATTTTAAAAAGGAATATGTTTGATTATAGAATTACATCCTAAATCTGGAAAAGCTTCCAAATTCTATAAATGAACAATTTTTCAATTGTTGTGAAAATTGTTATAGCCAACAAACTTGAAAGTTTGAAGGGCATCAAACATTACACAACAGATATTAATGTTTACGGAAGGTTTTAAGAGCATATTGTTGTTTGTATACAATGATGCTAATGAATTTGAGATGATACTCAGTACTAGTTATGGTAAGGATTTAATCCTTGGCTATTACTAGTTATGCTTAATAAGATCATAGTTGCATTATACATTAAGAGAATAAGAATACTTTAAACTTTAAAATGTTTGAAAGTTTAATTATCATAAATTGGTGGTTAAGGATGTCACACATTTTATGAAATATTATATGGCATTGTCAAAATAGTTGAGTATGCACATACAAGAACTTCAATAGTTGAGTTCTTGAAATAAGTATTCTTAAAATTCCGATAAATCAAAGTTGGATGATTTATGTTTTGTCAACAAGTATAAATGTTATTACTTGAGACATAATTCATCAACAAGAGTTATCATGCATTGATCTATTTAGTATTTGGATAAGGGATGTTAAACAATTATTATAATAAATTTAAATACATGGTATGTTTAATTTATAATATATTGTATCCTATATTTGTATGTTTAATCCATGAATAAATGTTATTCTAAATTGTCCGTTGTCAGTTAATAATATGGGAATATTATTAAATCAAGACAAATCTGAAGGTTGGTATAATATACTTAAAGTATATTGATGTGTAGTCATGCCATTTCAGATGATATTCAATGATACCGAATATAGGACTTATCCCAACTACATGATGTTACTTTATGGATTTTGTTATTAAGTAAATCATGAGAAGTTATCCTCGGACTTGAGATGCAAGATAAGTGTCATTAATGTAGTACATTTTTGTGGAACAACTTAACGCTATACGTAACTGGTAGTCATAAGGGTTGTTTTCGAAAGTGTTACAAAGTTTGTGGTTTTGCTTGTAGTCAAGATAGAATTTGTTCCTTCAAATTTAATTTTTGGAGTTTAATACTGCTGCGCCCCTCGTAAGGTTGGTAAGATGTATGTGTGGCCACACCCAAGATCTCCCCTGAATATGTTCAGAAGATTTGGTAATCTTGATCAATCACAAACAACGAGAAACAGAATGGTTAATTAAGGAATGACTTTAATCCATATCCTTATTTAACATGGTATTAGAAACAAAAGGATAATAATAATGAGAAATCATTAAAAGGTTTTCCAGGAGCTTTACTCGAGATCGTACTAGAGGCATCGGCGTGTTGCAAGACACTAACCGATGTGATTACACTATTAAAATATATCCAAGTGGGAGCTGTTAGATTATGGACATTATTTTAGTAGTCGTATGTTAGGATCGAACTCGAGATTACGGGATTGCACACAATACGTATGAAGAGAAAAAGAAATAATTATTTATAAATGTTATACGTAATTATTAATAAACACAAAGCTAGTAACGACCGTTAGTATTTAACGGAGAATGACTAACGACCGTTAGACGAAGATTAGGAAAGTAATACTAATGAATATTTGGAAACAAGGGAAGCTTCTAGAATCCCTTGGGGACTCTTCAAACCGATCGGCCAAGGAGGTTTCCACACTTCCTTTGTGCCTTGAGCTCCAAGTTTCAATTAGTATATATACAAACCCAAGATGTATTGTTTTCTCATAACTTGTACACACACATCCTGGTGTTTTCTCTCCTTCTCTTTGTCCCATTGTCGAACCATCAAACAATCCCATAAGGGATTTGATTTTATTGATCAAACTAAGTTTTGTGTTTAATTTACTTGCATAAACTTTTTCTTGAATTAGTATGTGTGTACAAGAACGTGATTCAAACACATTATTATTTGATTCTTGGATTGAATTACAAAAGAGATAAGGGGTAATTCTTATAATCAACATAAACCCTAATTAGGGTTCTTGAATTGAAGATTACAATTGATTCTTGTTCGGGCTAGAATCACAAATGTATGTTTACTATTTATTATTGATTAATTAATTACATGTTATATGATCTTATTATAATTGCTTCCGCTATGCTCACTTGATGTGTTTGGTTTATTTTATATGATTGTCATGATATTATAATTCCAACAAACTTAAACTACCCACTAGGTAGTCTACCCATTTGGAATAAAAACACAATTAAAAAACGCAATTAATGTTTTGCTGGAGGAAAGAGGAGAATATTGTTTTTTCTTTTTCAATGACTCGGTGTCATTTTGTCCGGGTAAACTATCCAGTGGGTAGGTGTATCCATGCCCGTATTTAATAGCACATAATAACTTTTGAAAAAAATAATTTTTACCACATGTAATTGTACAAGTTTTATCATTAAATTGTTGTAGTCTAAAGTTTAAGTTTTACGAGAATCAAACATAGAATTTACATAAAAATGTTTATAAAGAAAATGCTACTTATTGTTGTGGTTGATAGGCTGTGAAGAATAATATTAAAAAATTTTGGATGAAATGTAAAATAAAGAAATGGAGTACCCTGAAAGTAAAGTTTTATTATTTTCTGAAAAAACAAATATATTAGACAAACTATTAAAATAATGTTTAAATTGATGCAAGTTGTTAATATAAAAAGATGATCATGGAAGTCACTTCTTTCAACAATGTCAAATGTTAAAAGTGGGAATAGCAGCCCGTCATTATATCGGTTAAGGGCCACACAAGATTGGCAAATGACAATCGCCGTCATATCAATGTCAAATGTTAGAAAAGCGTGTATTTGACGTTTCTGGAAAACTTTGCATCTGTGTCAATGTGTTTTATACAAGACTTTCTAGAAAGACAAGCGTCATATTGATAGCATTATTAAGGGGATCGGCAACGGTCACGGGAAGGGGAGCACGGTACCGTGCGGGAACACCGCCACCATCCCCGCGGTACCGCACGGTAACCTTCTGGCACGGTAAAGGAAGCAAATTTCGAACGTTGGAGGCTTTCGACCGTTGCTTTTTAACCGTTGGAGGCTTTGAAATGTTTTTTTTTTTTTTTACCGTTGGTTCTATGTATAGTATTATGCCAACAACAACAATCAACAACAATAAAACAATCAACAACAACAATCAATAGTATTTGCCAAAAAAAAAAACCGTATTCTGTCCAAAAAAAAATACCGAGCAAAAAAAAAACATGGAGCCAAAAAGGAATAGAGATTCAAGAAAAGGAAACCGAGTAGCGAGGGGTGCAAGTCGTCCTCGAGTTCAATCATTTTCTCAATCACAAGATGTTTACCGCCCCGAATTTGTCCAAACTCCATCTCCACCATTTTCCGTTCCCCAACAACCCCTCCCACAATTGCCTCAAAATTTCAACCCGTTTGAGCCGAGATATACCCAACAAAAAAAGCGTGAACCGGAGAGCGATCCGTTACCCGTTCGTGATGATAGCGAGGATGATGAAGATTATGATAATGTTAATTTGGTGCCCGAGACACAACCGATGAATGAGGAGGTTGAGGAAGCCGTACAACATGAAGAGGTCGAAGAGGTTGAGGTACCGCGTCAAAGTCAAAGAAAACCCGCTAAGATTTGGACGCCCGATAAGGAGGAGGCGTTAGCTAAGGCTTGGATTAAAATTTCGGTGGACAAACAAGTTGGGGACCGTCAAACAAAGGAAGGTTTTTGAAAACGAGTTCTAAAGCATTTTAAAAGCCTTATTCCAAGAACCGAACGCACCAAAGATCAATTGAACTCGAAGTGGACTCCTATGAATGCGCATATCACGACGTTCACCGCATACTACATACAAGCGGTATATTTTTTTTTACATACGTACATATTTTTTTTACATACGTACATATTTTTTTTTACATACGTATATATATAATTTTGTACATAAGTTTATTTTTTTACATACGTATATATATATTTTTCTTACATACGTTTATATTTTTTTTAGGTGCGCTTGAAAGAAAGTGGGTGTGACGATCTTCAAGTTTACGAGAGAGCCCAACTTGATTTTGAAAAACAATTTAGGAAAGCTTTCGCACATACTAAAGCGTGGCACATTCTCAAAGATCAAGAAAAATGGAAAGCACAAGCGTCGGCTAGTCAGACTCAAGAATCCACGGGATCGAGCAAGAAAAGAAAGTCGTCGGAGTCAAGTAGCGCTCAAACGCCAACAAACGAGACGCCAATAAACGTGGAAGATTTCAACTGTGACTTACCGAACCTCAATGAGAACCCAACTCCATCACGACCATCGAAAGGCAAAAAAAAGGCGAATTTTGAAGAGTCAAGCCGAAGTTCGATTCGTGATACCCTTGCAAGTTACACGACCAAAAAGCAAAGTTTATTGCAGGCGCAGATGGAGGCTCAAAAGAAAAAGGACGAAGAGTATTTGAAGTTTCTTGATGGGGAGACCTACAATCGTGACATGAAATTCGTTATGGACCCGCACGACAATATCCCAAACCCGATTTTTAAGGACTTTGTCATCAAAAGGAAACGCGAGATATGCGCCAGATACGGTTGGCCATGTTGTTTGTAGGATTTAATGTTTTTTAGGTTTTTAATGGAAATTTAGTTATTTTATGTTTTTTAGGAATATTATGTAATGTTTTATTAATTTTAATAGAATTTTTTTTAATGGAATTTAAAAAAAAAGAAAAAAAAATGAAATGAGGGATGGTGGTGTGGTGCCACAAGTGATGCCAACAAAAAAATGGGTGAGGGATGGAAAAAATGGGTGAATGACGTGGCATAAAGAGATTGGTTAGGAGTGAGAGATACATGACTAATACATTAATCATTTGTACAATTGCATTGGGTACTTTCTCACTCTAAATTTCCATAAATCATTTTTTGAAATAAACCAATCAAATTATTAGATACATTTGTAGACATGATTAGTAGGAACAACAATTTTTTTTTTCTTTCGAAATTGATTAGCACACTTAAATTATGAGTGTCTTAATATTTATATCTTCATATCATTGTTACTTATTTTCATCCTATAACGATATAAATATCAAAACACTCATAATTTAAGTGTACAAATCTTGTAAGAGTGTGTAAATCACCTCTCTTATTAATGAAACTAAATAGCGGAATTGTTGCATGTTACTTGTCGGGATACAGTAGCCATAGTCTACGTCGACGTTTCAGGAAAAAAAGGACAAAAGTTTCAAAACAACTCACCATAATTGTGCCTTTTTGGCACAAGTTATTTTTGGACAAGGTCACCTTTTATGGTCACCTTGACTCTCAAAAAAGTACTCAGAGATCCATATAAAAGTACAGAAGAGTGTACTTTTATATGGATTCTTAAGTCCTTTTTTGTGGGTACGATTGTACTTTGGAGGCACTTTATTTTGCATACTCTAATTTTAGTGCATACCAATGGACAAATCCCCACCATCCATATAGTTTGATCTAATGGTGAGAATTAACCTAAGATTTAAATGGGGAAACATAAGTCCATGTTTTTTTTCTTTGTCTTTTTTATTATCCATTTTTTTCCTTTCTTTCTTTCCTTTTTTTTCTTTCTTTTTTCTTTGCGTCTTTTTTTTTCACGCTTTTTTTTTTCTTCTTCTTCTTGGTGTCTTTTTTTTTACACGCTTCTTTTTTTGTTTTTTCATTTCTTTTTTCTTTTTTTTTTGTTATAATTCACTTTTTTTTTCTAATAAATGTTTTTTACGCTTTCATATATTTTCGTCTGTTTTAATACGTTTTCGTCCGTTTTTGTCTGTTCTCGCCCGTTTTCATATATTTTCGCCCGTTTTCTTACGTTTTCGTCCGTTTTCATATATTTTCGCCCGTTTTCTTACGTTTTCATCCGTTTTCATACGTTTTTGTCCGTTTTCACACGTTTTCATCCGCTTTCTTACGTTTTCGCCCGTTAATGTTTGTTTTCATACGTTTTCATATGTTTTCTTACATTTTCGTTCGTTTTCATACGTTTTCGTCCGTTTTCATACGTTTTCATTCGTTTTAATACATTTTCGCCCATTTTCTTTCATTTTCGTCCATTTCTAATACGTCTTCGTCCGTTTTCGGACGTGTTTTTACGCTTTCATACGTCTTTGTCCGTTTTCATACATATTCGCCCATTTTCTTATGTTTTCGTTCGTTTTCATACGTTTTCGTCCGTTTTCATCCATTTTCTTTCGTTTTCGTCCATTTTCAAACGTTTTTGTCCTTTTCATACATGTGTTTACACTTTCATACGTTTTCTTCCTTTTTCATACATTTTCGTTCGTTTTCTTACATTTTCATTCATTTTTTCATTCGTTTTCGTCCGTTTTTAAATGTTTTTGGCAATTTTCATACTTTTTCATATGTTTCTAAATATCACAAGTAATATTCTGAATATCACAAATTATATTCTGAATATCACAAATTATATTCTGAATATCACAAGTGATATTCTGTGATATTCAGAATATCACAATTGATATTCTGTGATATTGAGAATATCACAAGTGATATTCTGAATATCACAAGCGATTTTCTGTGATATGCAGAATATCACAAGTGATACTATGAGTACCACAATGATATTCTAGATATCATAAGTAATATTTTGTGATATTCAGAGTATCACAAGTGATATTTTGAATATCATAAGTGATTTTCTGAAATTGACAAGTGATATTCAATAAATGTTTTGTAACTTGATAATCACATGTGATATTCAGAAAATCACAAATGATAGATATTCAGAAAATCACAATTTATATCTAGAATATCACCATTGATATTCATAAAAACACGAGTGAAATTCTGAATATCAATTATGATATTCAGAAACGTTTTCGTCCGTTTTCATCCGTAATATTTCGTTTTCGTCCATTTTTCATACGTTTTTGTTCGTTTTCCTACGTGTTTTTACGCTTTTATACGTTTTTGTTTGTTTTCATAGGTATTCGTCCGTTTTCTTAAATTTTAGTCCATTTTCTTACGTTTCTGAATATCATAAGTGAGATTCAGTGGTTCTAGAATATCACTTGTGATTTTCTGAATATCACTTGTTATATTATGAATAGCACTTGTGATTTTCTTATGTTTTCGTCTGTTTTCATACTTCGTCCATTTTCATACGTATTAGTCATTTTTTTTTACGTTTTCGTCCGTTTTTATACGTTTACGAATATTACAAATGATATTCAAAATATCACATGTTTTTTATGAATATCAATGGTGATATTCTAAATATCACTTGTGATTTTCAGAATATATATCAATTGTGATTTTCTGAATATCACTTGTGATTTTCATGTTACAAAACATTTGTTGAAAATCACTTGTCAAATTCAGAAAATTACTTATGATATTCAGAATATCACTTGTGATACTTTGTATATCACATAATATTACTTATAATATCCAGAATATCATTTGTGGTACTCATAGTATCAGTTGTGATATTCTCCATATCACAGAAAATCACTTATAATATTCAGAATATCACTTGTGATATTCAGAATATCACAGAATATCACTTGTGATATTCAGAATATAACTTGTGATATTTAGAATATCACAGTATATCACTTGTGATATTCACAAGTGATCTTTTGTGTTTTCTTATGTTTTCGTCCGTTTTCATACGTATTAGTCCATTTTTTTATGTTTTCGTCCGTTTTTATACATTTTCGAATATCACAAATGATATTCACAATATCACTTGTGTTTTTCTGAATATCAATGGTGATATTCTAAATAGCACTTGTGATTTTTTGAATATCTATCACTTGTGATTTTCTGAATATCACTTTTGATTTTCATGTTAAAAAAACATTTGTTGAAAATCACTTGTCGAATTCAGAAAATCACTTATAATATTCAGAATATCACTTGTGATACTTTGAATATCACAGAATATTACTTATAATATCCAGAATATCATTTGTGGTACTTATAGTATCACTTGTGACATTCTCCATATCACATAAAATCACTTGTGATATTCAAAATATCACTTGTGATATTCTGAATATTACAGAATATCACTTGTGATATTCAGAATATAACTTGTGATATTTAGAATATCACAGAATATCACTTGTGATATTCGGAATATAATTTGTGATATTCAGAATATCACTTGTAATATTTAGAAACATATAAACGTCTGAAAATTGCCAAAAACATTTAAAAACGAACGAAAAAACGAATGAAAAACGGACAAAAACGTAAGAAACGAACGAAAATGTATAAAAATGGAAGAAAACGTATGAAATAGTAAAAACATGTATGAAAAGGACAAAAACGTTTGAAAAATGAACGAAAACGAAAGAAAACAGATGAAAACGAACAAAAACGTAAGAAAACGGACTAATCTGTATGAAAACGAACAAAAACGTATGAAAGCGTAAAAACACGTCTGAAAACGGACGAAGACGTATGAAAAATGGACGAAAACGAAAGAAAATGTATTAAGACGAATGAAAACGTATGAAAAATGACGAAAACGTATGAAAACGAACGAAAATGTAAGAAAACATATGAAAACGTATGAAAACAGACGTTAACGGGCGAAAACGTAAGAAAGCGGACGAAAACGTATGAAAACGGACGAAAACGTAAGAAAACGGGCGAAAACGTACGAAAACAAACAAAAACGTATGAAAACAGACGAAAATGTATGAAAGTGAAAAAAAACGTTTATTAGAAAAAAAACGTGAATTAGAACGAAAAAAAAAGAAAAAAAAAGCGTGTGAAAAAGAAGAAAAAAAAAGCGTGTAAAAAAAGGACACAAAAAGAAAAAAAAAAAAAAAAAAAAAAAAAAAAGAAACAACAAAAACTGTAGCGTGAAAAAAAAAAAGGCAAAAAATAAAATAAAGAAAAAAAAAAGGAAATAAAGAAAGAAAAAAAAGAATAATAAAAAAGACAAGAAGGCAAAAAAAAGGGAAAAAAAATCATGGACTTATGTTTCCCCATTTAAATCTTAGGTTAATCCCCACCATTATATCAAACTAGATGAATGGTGGAGATTTGTCATTGGTATGCACCAAAATAAGAGTATGCATTTGAATTTTCCTCTTGTACTTGATATACTTAACTTGTGCCTTAGACTAGACACTAAAGTAAACACATTTACACCTTACATCTCAACGCACTTCAGCTTTCTCTCTACTATCACTTTCCGTCACACCTACTTACTTATTTGTGGCAAGGTCACCTTTTATGGTAACCTTAACTCCCATTTTTTTGATAATTACAAAATTAAAAACGTAAACGTAAAAATATAAAAACGTAAATATACGAAATAGAAAACTTTTATTCATAAATTAAAAACACTACATAGACTTCGAATATTAAAAATGTAACATTTAAAACTAAAACTAAATATTACGAGACCAGTGTCCGACCAAATCGGCACGAAGGTTTTGACGCGCTTGATGATCTGATGTACCTCTTCATTTTTTGAATTTTTTCATCGGATCGTATAGGGTCGTACGGTTAATGTCCTTACTCTGGGTACCATTCGGGAGATATCGTCTTTTTTTGTCTTTTCAAACCATATTATGTAAAACGATGCATGTATACATCATTTTCATTATTCTATCTTTTTTCAGCGCTTTTGCGGGATTGGCAAGTATCGCCCATTTCTTCTTCAGAACACCAAACGCTCGTTCCAAATCTTTCCTTGCCGATTCCTGCGTTTTCTTATACCTCATTCTCTTGTGGTCATCATCTAATAGTTCTGGAATCGTTTTAACAAGTTTTGCCAATTCTGGACATATCCCGTCAACAAGATAGTAACCAAATTGGTAAGTTACCCCGATAGCAACAAACGAATCTCCGATGCTATTCCTTATTTATGATCGTTAAATAAAGGGGATTGATCCAGAACGTTGATGTCGTTGTTCGACTCAGAAACACCAAATAAAGCGTGCCATATCCATAAGTCTTGAAACGCAACAACTTTCAGCAAAATGAACGGATTCGGACCATGATCACAACTAACATATTGCCCTTTGTGATATTAACAATTTTTATTTAAAAAATAACGTTTTATGTGATATCAAGATTAAAAAAATAATAATAAAAATCAGATGCTAATATCATTTAAACATGAAATTGATTTTTTTTTTAATTTATATATATATATATATATATATATATATATATATATATATATATATATATATATATATATATATATATATATATATATATATATATATATATATATAACGGTGATATTAACGATTTAAAAAAAAGACGGGATATTTACGATATTCCTACTCCGCCTTTTGTTAGATAGTTGACTAGACGGAGGGCGGAGATTCATCCGTAAATCCACACTAAAATCCAAATCCGTACTTAATCCCTTATATATATATATATATATATATATATATATATATATATATATATATATATATATATATATATTTGCGTTCATGTGGTGTACAAGCTTAAAATAGATAAAATAAGCACACTTGTGGACGGTTGGATCTAACTTGATAGATCAAGATCAAAATAAATTAGATGAATTTATTAGTAGTGTCTTTAAGGGTATTATAGTAATCTTAGTATTTTGCATTCTTTCAATTATATTCCTTGTTAAACGCCCCCTCCCCATTAATTAGTTATTCATTGTTAAACGTTTTTTTGTTTAGTAGAATTTGGTCTTTTTTTGTCAACTGCATAATGAGTTTATTTTTGTTTATTTGGGCATGTATTTGTATTAGTATGTATGGTTTCAACTTTTGTATTACCATATAATATTTTATAATAACATTCGTGGATTTTAGATTTGTTGTATTTTGCTAATCTTATATTTGATGAGCTCGGTACCAATCCCGTACCGAATTGGTGGTACCGTTTTTTTCCCGAGCATGAAAAGAGTGTACCGGTACCGTACCAGACGGGATACCGGTACCCGGTATCGGGAAATCGGTACCGTACTACTTTTTCCCGTTTTTTGTTGAACCAAAAGAAAATCTAGGTTTCATGCAAGTAAGTTGATATAAATTTATTATGGTGAACACAAAGTACTGATGATCAAGTTGCAAGTTAAAATAATAAAAATTGCTTTGCAATTACACTTTATTTTTCCTTCATAAAGCAACAATATTTTTCATGAAATGAAAGTAATGGACATTAAATTCGTTGTTTTCATAATTGTGTGTTTCATCTAACTAGCAAACAGTATGTACGCTCTATAACATTTGGCCTTCTTTATTTTGAAATCAAATACTAATTTAATAGCAAATGGGACATTTGATCATACACACCATGTCAATATCAATTTAAGATGAAGTCAAATATCAATTTAAGATGTTGCCACGAGAACATATATTCTTTAGTTATTCTTCATTGATCACTGGTTGGCAGCCACGCTACGAAGTATTTATCATGGTCCACAGCTTGAACGCTATCGAGAACTAATCGACTAGAAAATGATTGGTCTTGTTTGAAAGAATTCTTTGGCTATATCAAGCGATGAAATGACATCATTTCTGTTTTCATTTTAATAATTTTAAGGCTGCATTGTCTTTTTAAATTACGGGATTAATTAGGAAAAAAAAAGTTTTGTATTTCGGTACCGAAACCGGGATCTCCCGCATAGGTACCGTACCGGATTTGTTTGAGCTATTTTTGTAGTACCGGTACCGTACCGAGTAAAGAGAACCGGTACCGGTACGGGTCGGTACCGATACGGTTCTGGTACCGTACCATTTTTACGGTACATGTGCTTATCCGTCGGTATCCGCCGGTATGTTGGTGTCGGATTTCAGATCCTCCGCCGGAACCATGGTCGGATATTAGATCGAAGGTCGTAAAAGATCGCTATATTAATTTATAAGTAGTGCGATATCAAGTAATCCACATTAGCATCGGTATCGTACCGAGTAAAGAGAACCGGTACCGGTACGGTTCTGATACCGTACCATTTTTACGGTACATGTGCTTATCTGTCGGTATCCGCAGGTATGTTGGTGTCGGATTTCAGATCCTCCGCCGGAAACCATGGTCGGATATTAGATCAAAGGTCGTAAAAGATCGCTATATTAATTTGTGACGGGATAAGTTAACCCTAACCCTAATACACATAAGTTATCCAGTGATCAACATTAGTTTATTTAAAACTCTTTTATGAGTAGTGCAAAATCAAGTAATACACGTGAGCTGCAATCAACTAACACACTTTCCAAATTATTAGAAAACATGCATGCTACTGATGCACATGCATGAATCCTTAGCAACTAATACACCTTCATGCCACTACTACACATGAATCATTACACACTGATAGGTTATTCAATCTAATAGCTTATACACAACTATACGTAGTTAGTACACAACTATATGTAGCTAATACACCTAATAGCTTATACACAACTATACGTAGTTAATACACAACTATATGTAGCTAATACACAATCACATCTAAGTAGGTACAAGTACAACACACAACAACTAACACACATTCCAAACTACTACAAAACATGTATGCTAATGATGCACATAAATCCTTAGCAAGTAGCACACATACTCACCTAATAGCTTATACACAACTATACGTAGCTAATACACAACTATATGTAGCTAGTACATATTTATGTATATATGCATAAAAAAATTGACGTGTCATTATACATATATAAAAATTAGTAATAGTGTAATTTGTATATCACTGTTACAGTTTTACTTGTAAAATGCGTACTAGTAATAGTGATTGTATGTTTGTAAATTGTGTATCTTATCAAGAGATTAATTTATTGGTTTTATACTACTGTATATTAAAACTGCAATTGTATAAATTAAAAATTAATGGGTATCACAAGTCTATGTTCGCGTATGATATGTGTATCAAATACGAAAGTAATTCTTAATTAATGTTTATTATTCTTTTTCTATGTTGTCAATGATCAATTAATGATCAATAAATAACGAAAAAAATGCATGTGATTTGATGATCCATCAATGATCAGTTGATGAATTTAATAAATACAAATTTGGGGTGGCTCATTAATTTACCACAAAAGGGTGATCATATGCCTTTTTTTTATACAAATTAAGTCAACTAGTGCCATTAGTTCTCATGTTAATTACAATAATGCCATCCATTTAATTACATTTAAATCTCATCTACAATCTAGATCCAACGGTTCACAAGTGTGCTTATTTTATCTATTTTAAGCTTGTACACCATAATAACGCTCTATATATATATATATATATATATATATATATATATATATATATATATATATATATATATATATATATATATATATATATATAAAATTTAAATCAAATAAGATCAATCTTAAAGTTGTAAAGTAAGATTCAACTAAATTTTGACAAGTGACACTCTCGTTAAAATAAAATTAAACTTTTTATTGAGTACAACTAAAATTGTTAAAGTTTTGATGGTTTTCTTTTTTCAATTGACGAAACCAAGGTGATACACTTTTATTCGAAATGTAATGTATCAGGTTAAGGTGATACACTTTGATTCGACATGTAAATTTATAGTTGTGTATCACTAATCGAAACTCATGTATCAGTCGGGTATTAGTTACTAAAATGTTAATTCGTATTAATACTTTATTTTTTGTGTATTATTTCTAATATGGTTATTTATAAAATGGTTTTATTGGTCGTTTAGACTAGATCTTAATTTTATAACTTTAATTTTAATCTCACATTAACTCTACCCTATATATATATATATATATATATATATATATATATATATATATATATATATATATATATATATATATTTTCAAATCCATCAAATGTCCGGAGTGCGATTAGCACTTTAGCAGTACCCCTAAATCATTTGCAATTGCGATATCGAAATGTGTAAAAAAAAATAAACATGAAACTGTGTTATTGAGGTGCTTGAATGTTTTAACTAAACGTGGAGCTTTTTTTGAACTTCCATCGACGGTTCATCACTTTGTTGGCTAGGATGTGTTATATTCTTGTACCGTCATTTGGTTGTATGAGCCAACAATTTTTGTTGTCAACTACTGAACGCATCTTTAAATGGAAATGTTGCTATCGAGGTAGCATGTACTATATATGCTACGTTATGGTTTAGGAAATTTTTATTTTTGCTCACCTAACTAAATTTTCAAAAACTAGTTGAGGACTTTCCACAACATCAAATTGACGCATCGATCACTATATTTGAGCAGTAATTATCGTTTAGCCGCTTCCGCATCATTACTTTGTTTGAGTCAATTCCCGAAATGCCCCAAAAGCTAAAACATGGCTAAAAAATGTAAAAATAAAAACCGCTTTTCAAAATAAATTTGAGCGACTTAACGAATGAGCGACTCTTCCCAAATATTGACCGGTGACACATTTATGTATTATTAAAGTACATAAGCGACTGATCGACTCCACTAGAATTTTAACACGTTTCATATATTTTATTAATAAAGTCAATAAGTAGAGTCGCCCAAGTCGTACAAGTCACCCTGGTTTATTTTGGGAAGTGTTTTTTTTTAGGCTTCTATGATACCATGTTTTAGTTTTTGGGGATTTAGAGATCGAATTGGCTCTTTTTGTTTTTCGGCGGTTGATATTAGACGTGTTTAAGCATATCTTGTTTGCTTTAAATCTTTTTTGGTATATGCATACTACTCCGTATAACATAATATTTCAAAACTCCGACCAAATAGCCTAATTGTAAGGTTCTTGGTTTTCTCACAAGAGGTCAATTGTTTAAAATTTCGCTAAATGTGTATATTTGGAGGCAGTCAAGAAGTATAAAAATGGTCCTCAAATTAAACCGATAAGACTACATCAGAGTCAAAAATTGCTCACCCTCCCTTGAAAAACCTGAACTAAGAAAGCTCATCTTACCCTCCCTTGAAAAACCTGAACTAAGAAAGCTCATCTTTCAACTCGTTTAATGGCAACAACATAAACAAAAGCACTAAGAACATTTCTCAATTAGATTTCCTACAGAGGCTTAAGATTCAAATTTGTCGGTAAGAAAGAAGCTGTGGCGACTCAAAGATTAGTTACTTGATGTTCTTAGCAAGATTCAGATATATATAATTAACTTGATGATACACTAATTAACATCGATTGACTTTTTTAAATAACAAGTTAATCTAGATCGCTAAAAAATTAGATCAAGAAGGAAATGATGTAAACTTCACATGTAGGAGGAAACTAATTCTCTTAATCACACAATTAAAAGTTAAACATCGAGAATAAAATATATATATATAACATACCACGACTGTGATCTTTAGTATCACAAACAAGATAGATACATAATTCAATGCCTAATTGAACTATGATAACACAAATGACATTTAAACATCATATAAGAGACATTAAAAGGTTTAGTTTAATTAAACTTCTCTTGGTGGTTTATATATTTGAAGCATCATATATAAGTTCGTAAGAGCTTCATCTCCTGGGAACACACTCTTGATAGCTTCGTGTGAACGCATACACTTCGCCCATGTTGCAAGTCCCGGTGTTCTAACTTCATCAAATACCTTGAAATCGTTGATAACTTCAATCATTCCTGTCCACGGGAGAAAACATCCAAGAGCAACATCAATGTAAGATAAACCATCTCCACCGAAATAAGGCTTTCCATTGCTATACTTCACATATGCTCCTTCTAACAATTCCGATGCTTCGAAGATTTGTTTTTTAACTGCTTCTTTTCCCTCCTTTCCTGGTGTTTGCCTCAACTCTTCGTACAACCGGAAAAGCTATATATCCATGATATTTGATTATCAATAAAGATGACTATGGAAGTTATTAAAATGGAAATAGCATAATTATTAGATCATCTACATGAAAAGTTTGGTGTTTAATCGATCTTTTATTGCCTGTCTAAAATAAAACCTCATGTGAACTTATGTGTTAACATCCGGGCTAACTAGCTAACTAACATTGTTCAAAAAAAAAAAAAAAAAAAAAAAAAAAAAAAGCTAACTAACAATCCTAACAATACACTGATCACAGATTCACAGTGATCCCTAGTACTAGCTTATAATTAAGTATATTTCTTATTAGTAGAAACATGAAACCTTAAGTACCTTCAAAGTAAAATCATTAGATTAGGATGATGTACAATTTTTTCGTCAACACAATAAGAAACAAATATTATATTATATTATATATATACTAAATGATAAGAAGTTACTGTAGCAACCACTGTAGTTGCTACAGTGGACGCTACAGTAATTTTTTTTTTTTTTTTTTCAGTATTAACAGTCGTTAGTTATTTAACAGCTGTTAATTGACAACCGTTATTTTTAACATTTTTTTCAAAAAATTTGTACGCACTTTGACCTTCATCTCAGCGGTTTATTGCAAATTTAGTCCTCACATAATTTACGTAAACGGTCCTTCATGTTAGACATCAATTGCAAAGTCAGTCCTAGGTAACTAACTTCACGTTAAGTAGCTAACGGCAAAAAAAATGCTTTTAACGCAATTACCATAACCCAAAGCCGTTAAATATTTGCAACCACAAACAAAACTTAACCGACACCCAATAACTGCTTACAAAAATATATAAACTATTTCTCTCTTTATTTACAACCAACGCACGACACCAAACTACTATCTAAAAACACCCGCCGCAACGCGCGGGTTACTAAATTCATTATTACTATATTACAAGTGTCTTTTAAAAATACACGTGAATATAAAATTTGACATTATATACGCTACTGACATTATTAATAAAATAAAAAGATGATGAATCACGATAAAGACAGTTGCATTATTATCAGACGACTTCTATGTGGTAGACTTGTAGATGTCAAAAGTTTACACAATATGAATTCGTAACGACTTCCTATAATCCTATGGTCCTAAATTTGAACATGCTTTTAGTTTGCAATAGTATAATGATAGGGATGAGTAAGTGGTAGACCTAATTTATTGTCTAATCAATTTCTTATCTTCTTTTCTTTAGACTATTTGAATGTGATAAAAGACATGCAAAGTGTTTCAAAATATTAATCATTTTTACTTTTAGCATACCGTGTTATCAATGTAGTTGGCCCAAAACCGGTTGTCAGCTCGAGCTAAAGGCACCTTAGGGAGAATCTGGTAAACATCAGGATGGATTTCGTCAAGGTACTCGATTATGATAAGGGACTCGGGAATGGGTGATTTGTTTGCATGAAGAAGGACCGGGACTTTCTTATGAACCGGGTTTGAAGTTAACAGGAGCTCACTTTTGCAAGCTAGATTTTCCTCAATATACTCATATTCAATGGACTTGAGTTTGAGGACGATCTGAACCCGGTTAACAAATGGACTTGCCTTGGTCCCCAGAAGCTTTAATTCACACGTTTTTGCCATTGAATGATGCATGGTTTGGAGAACGAGGCTTGTTCATTTATAGACAAAACAATTACGTACGTACATGTGCCCCTTATGTTAATTTAAGAGGTCTCACTTTGTGTAATTATGCTATATATGTGAATGTTTCTTTTTTGTAAATCTCATTATTTAAATAAAATTCATCTTGCCACAATAAATAAACACTTTTTATGCATACTTTTAAGTTTTTTTTAGTTTTGATGGGGTGTCTTTTTAATTTTCGCCCGGGGCCTCCGAATTCATTTGCCGGCCCTGCTTATGTTTATTTGAATTGCTGAGAATCCTCTAGAGGTATGAGATATTCATATCTCGAATTACTTTGTGTTTCAAGTGGATACCCGTTTTTCACCTTTTCTCACATTCTGACTGTTGGCCAAACAGTTGTGAGTGTTAGTTTTTAATCAACTTTAACTGCTTTTAACTGTGATAATAATATGTTTTTAATAGGTTTAATTTGGACTCTTTTTAAAATACGAAAATTCATAACATTTCTCTTTGTTTTTGTTTAGTTTTCTTGTACCTAGAAACTAAGTGTTTTCTTCAATTATCTCGATAAGGATTTCATAATACCCATAAATTGAAATGTCGAAATATTTTATTCGAAAAGTGAACATACACGATTTGAGAAGATATTCATACCTCGAATTATTTTGTGTTTCAAGTGGATACCCGTTTTTCACCTTTTCTCACATTCTGACTGTTGGCCAAACAGTTGTGAGTGTTAGTTTTTAATCAACTTTAACTACTTTTAACTGTGATAATAATATGTTTTTAATAGGTTTAATTTGGACTCTTTTTAAAATACGAAAATTCATAACATTTCTCTTGGTTTTTGTTTAGTTTTCTTGTACCTAGAAACTAAGTGTTTTCTTCAATTATCTCGATAAGGATTTCATAATACCCATAAATTGAAATTTCGAAATATTTTATTTGAAAAGTGAACATACAAGATTTGAGAAGATATCCAAGATTATTATCACACCCTAACCCCAAATTCTAACATAATACACATTCATTCTAGGTAACTTGATATCGCCATGACGAGGTAAGGGGGTCGCGCCTTTTGTTGGATCAAGAGGGCATTACCTTTGCTGGGATAATGACCAACACCATACACAACAATTTTTTCCAACCATTGTATCTTTTCAGTTTAACCACTTTTAATTGAAAACAACTTAATTTCAGTTGGTTTATTTAAAAACCTAGATGAGCATATGTGAACATCAACGAGATTATATAGCGGCAATATTATAGTTATGATATCAGGATTGAAATACGAATCAGGATTGAGAGCGGGGTTAAAAGCAAGAATGGAATGAATCTCTAAAAAACTGAAGGAAAAATATATATATATATATATATATATATATATATATATATATATATATATATATATATATATATATATATATATATAACAAAAAACGCAATATGTAAATGATCACGATTGTACTAATTAACCTCATTTTGGTTTGAACTATATTCAACATCATATATTACAAGTGTCTTTTAAAAATACACGTCAATATAAAATTTGACATTTGCTACTGACATTATTAATAAAATAAAAAGAAGATGAATCACGTTAAAGACAGTTGCATTATTTCACTTCTAATTTACGATGTCTAGAAAGTCCTCCCTAAAAGATAATGCAAAAATTCTATTATCAGACGACTTGTACGAGTATGTTTTAGCTGTCAAAAGTTTACACATTATGAATTCGTTGCAACTTACTATAATCCTATGTTCCTAAATTTGAACAGCTTTTAATTTGCAATTGTATAATGATAGGGAAGAGAGTAACTGGTAGACCTAATTTATTGTCTAATCAGTTTCTTATCTTCTTTTCTTTACTATTTGAATAGACAAAAGACATGCAAAGTGTTCAAAATATTAATCATTTTACTTTACTTTTAGCATACAATATAATGGTATCTGTTGAAACATTTGCTAGAATAATAAAGAGGTATGCTACATCCACATAAAATTTTTACAAAAAACTCTCACTCGCTGACGTGTCAGCGGGTGATAATTGGTTTTTAGTGGGATGTGGAACCCACTAAAAATCAATCATCCGATGACACGTCAGCGAGTGAGAGTTTTTTGTAGGGATTCTATGTGGATGTAGCAAAATCCAATAATAAAACCATCATATGTTTATAATGCCTTTTCACAAAAGATTTCCGACTTAATCAAGTCCTTAGTAGTAGGCTTAGGGGCTGTTTATTTTTATTGTTAGCTAAGAGATAAATGGGTCTCACAGTCTCTTGCATCATCTTATTGGGGAGAGGCATATATTTCACACTCTCCAAATTAAGATGATATAGTGAAATTAGTGGACCCAAACAAGAAAAGTAATAATATTAAATAGATAGGCTCCATGTTCCCTCCATTAACAGGAAAAAAAAAAATAAATAAAAATAAAAAAAACATAGCCTTAGACGTTTAGTGGTGGGGTTTAAGCCTGTATTTGCTTAATTGGCTTATATATATATATATATATATATATATATATATATATATATATATATATATATATATATATATATATATATATATATATATATATATATATAAAAGTTATGATCAAATAAGAAGATTACTTAAAATAAGAAGGAATAAGGAGAATTATAACCACAAATCTGAGATGCACCGACTTAAATTAGATGGATCCCTATAATCTTCGATGCATTATAACGCATCATAGTTTGTTTTCTAGCTTTTAATCAGATGCATATACGTGTATTAGATGCATTTCAAACTCACCACCTTCAACCTTTCCACCACCAAGAGAGTTAACCCTTTTTCTAAGGTGGGAGAGATTGTGGTTTCTGATTCTGAAGATGAGGTGGTTGCTAACCCATTTGATGAGTTTGCTAATCTATTCGGTGGTGGCCAAGAGTTTGAAGATGATTATGAAGACTATGACTACAATGACTATGCGAACCAGGTTTATGATCTTCCAGGGAATTTGGATGCTTTTAATGTCATGTATGGCACCAAGCTTCAAGGTCATAGGAAGTAATTTCATTTCGTTATGTCCTATGTTATCATTTGAGTTGTGGTTTGTTTTCTTAGTTAGAAAATAGGAAGTATCTTGTTATGTAAGTTTTTTGCCAATGTAACGGGCTGAGATATGGGATTTCACCCATATCCATTGTACTTAAACGTTTCGGTTAATATATTTACCAGGGTGCAGGATTACTCCCCTTTACCAAAAAAAAAAAAAAAAAAAAAAAAAAAAAAAAAAAAACTTACCACCACCAAACCCTCAAACATCTATTCAACCAAAGATATACCTCCATTGAGCCAACAACATGAGCATCACTCAACCACCCAAACCTAAGCATACTATATGCTTATAGTTTTCATCTTTCTAATAAAATACCTCAAGTAAGTCCAAGAGATCTCGAGTTGGCAAATTAGTATTATCTAGTGTTGTTTGCTAGAAAAACATATATATATATATATATATATATATATATATATATATATATATATATATATATATATATATATATATATATATATATATATATATATATATATATAACCAGCTGCCTTAGAGCAGTTGGCCACCAACTACCGCAAAAGCGCGCAGTTGACCAAGTCAAAGCTTAAAGGCGAGGGTTCGAATCCGGACTCCAACTTGGTCAGCCAGTGTTGCCTAGGTAGTTTACCAGGATATGCCTTCCTTGTTGGGTGGGGGGCTCGGTACCAAAAAGGTACACGGACTTGAGATGGTTCCGCCAAATACCATTTATATATATATATATATATATATATATATATATATATATATATATATATATATATATATATATATATATATATATATGCTTTTCAAGCAAAGTACACTAGATAATACTAAGTTGCCAATGATTATATTTTCAACATAATCTATTTAAATAATTCTATTAATGAATGCTTCTTGTGTCTTATTATTTTCATGCATTCTTACTAATTCTCTTGTAATATATATATATATATATATATATATATATATATATATATATATATATATATATATATATATATATATATATATGGTAGGGATCCAATAAGAAAAATAATTAAAATGAGAAGGGTAAGAAGTATTTCTAGCCACATATTTTTATACGAGAGGAAAATTTGAATGAAGATGCATCCATTTTTGTAGGTGCATCTAGAAAGTGTGGTTGTGTTACTTCTTATCCTTCCTATTTTAGTTATTCTTCATATTTGATCCTAACTCTATACATATAAAGGGAGATTGTTGATATAAATAATGCATAAAAACATTACTAATATTTTTCGATATCCTTACGTTTTGACGATCACAAAATGTTAAAACATTAAACGTAAAATTATTACGTAAACAGGTATTTAGTTACAAATATCATTTCATCCAACAAAAATCACTTAAGGTATGTATAAACAAATGTCTAGTACATTTTATGATGAAAGAGATTTTATTTAGACACCACAAATTTTATAAAATGTTATAAACATTTTATATATTTTAGAAGAACGCTTTTGGTAATTAAAGGAAAATGTTTAATATATAATAAATATATGAATTCAAATTTTTAACCAAAATCAGTTAGATTTTCACCAAATAAACTTTCACCAGTAAATGATCAAAATTTCTGACCGTTACAGGAGGGCGGCCCCCTTAATGTTTAAGGGTGCCGGCCACCATTTAAGGGGGCCGACACGCTCCAACTGCCAGAAATGGTTGCCTATAAATACTGGTTCATTTCTGCTATTTTTTTTTACCTTTTGCACAAAAATTTTCAGTCTCAATCCTTTCTAAACATCCTTCTAAATCCTTTGATCATAAGATTATAAGTCTTTGTTTCAAATGATTAAATTCTTCACCACTCAAAGTGCAAGAGAAGAATATTACTTCATAATCAAGTAAAGAAGTATTGTAAATTTGTGAATATAGTCGTGTAGTTGGGTAAATTATTTGTATAGGAGTAGAGTGTTTGTAATAAGTAAATTTAGGTGTGTTAGTAGTGAAGAGAGTTAGTAGTGTTGTGAAGAAGAAGTTGTGAAGTTGTTAGAAGTCGTGTGGTAGTTGTGGTGTGTACAAGTTGTATAGAAGTCGTGAAGAGTTGTGAGATTGGTTCTAGCTACAATTAGAACTCGACATTTTGCTTGCTGTCGTCAAACGGTGTAAGCAAAGGTGTGTAAGGTTTCTCCGCAATAAGGGAGCTTGTTGACATTGTGAAGAAAACTCTCGAGTTAGATGCTCGGGGAGTGGAGTAGGGTGAAGAGGAGCTTCATAGCCGAACCACTATAAATCTTTTATCTCGCGGTGCGATCTTTCCATCTCTATTTCTTTACTTACTTGTCTATATTGTCATTATTTACTTTTGTAGATATAATTATTCATAAGTGTGTAAGTATTGATCTCACATAAAACTAGAATCGAAGTTTTGAAAATAAATTCTTTATAAAATTAAAACGACGTAAAACTATTCAACCCCTTCTATTTTTTCACATTTAGGTTTTTATTTTGATTTTTCTAGAAAAGGGAACGCTTTTTATCCATAATAAATACTATAAATCTAAGAAAACATTTACTACGTAGATGATTATTTTTAGAAAATTGAAAAGCACAAAGGGGTATAGGAAATAAAATAAAAATATAGAAAAGACTAAAGAACTCATTTCAAAGTTCTAGCTAAATGTTGAAAAATGAGGTTTTTATTCTTTAAAAATTCAAAGTTGCGATTAAGGGTTTTTTTTTTTTTTTTTTTTTTTTTTTTTTTTTTTTTTTTTTTTTTTTGGTATGAAATGTTCCTGAAAATATGTTGATATTCAAAAAATAAAAATTAAAAAAAATATTCTCGTTATTTGTAGAAATTACATTTGTATATGCCATGTGATAACTACTCAAATTAGAATACAAAGAATTACCGCATAATCCGTTTTATACCAATCAATGGAAACATATTGTTTGACATAGGTTCAAAACACAAATAAAATATTATCAATACAAAGAAAATACGGAGTACAAAACTCAACCATACAAAATGATCTAGAAGAGTCAAATCCTGATTACACGTGAAACACACAAGAGATATATGATAACAACAATGAGAAAATAAATTTAAAACTGGTGTTTACATTTACGTTTACGCCAACAAAATAATTTTAGAATTTCACCCTTTGTGATATCCAGTCCTTGCAAAATATAAACATTCTAAACCCAGACATAAACTTAATAATTTCACTATTAGCCATTGCCTATGTTACCTGTATGCAGAATTAATCCAAACTACACTTAAGTATACTTTTCTTTAAGGCCATATATCAAACTTTAATATTCTTGTTTAGCTTGTTATCTGCAATATGATATACATGCATATTAAGTTTTATCTTTTTTTCTTGGACGGGTGTGTTCATCATTCTAATTTGTTGGTACTTTTACCATAGATACAACTTTTGACCACACGTTTGCTAAAACAAAACATATGTTTATTGGTATAACAAATGAAAAGAATGGCTCAGCAAGTTTATCTAGGGGTATTTTATTCTAAAAGTGAGACGTGAGAGTAAAAAAAATTATATACGGGAGTTAACTAACCAGTGTAGTTAATTACCATCACAATACATATATAAACGACATAAGCCATTTGGGTGATCCTAAGAATTTACCAATATAGATAAGTTAACCCGCTTATTCAATAATGCTTATTATTGTGTTCTCGAATAGCATACCAAGCCAAGTTTAAAAGTTTACTACAAATTACCGGCACACTCATAATGTAGGTTACTACAAACTTAAAAGTTTTGAAAACGTCGCATTTACGAAAGAACAACTATACAAATAGAAAAAATAAAAATACTAAACGAGTTTTTTAAATTTTCCATAGTTTTGTGAAGATAAAACTCTCCTCCCTTTTTATACAAAATCAGAAATAGAAAATAAAAAAAAATAAAATAAAAAAAAAATAAAAATGTTTTCCAGCTAAATGATGCCAAAACCCTTTTTGCTTTGACGAAATCTCAAGGAGGATAAACGGAAAACCGGCAAAATATGAAAGGGCTGTTATGCTAGCAAAGTAAATAATATTTTATTGTTTGTACAAATTAAATCGGATCTTTGCGGGGATGCCGGCGTTTAATTTATTCTAATGCCACCAAATGATCTCGAGATATGTCAAATGCACTATTTTATTAAGTTTCGTATCGTATACGGTGACCAATTTTTGGGTAAATGTATAACCATCAAGGCATTATAAAAAATTATATATTATCAGACTCGGGTTTGTTATTTGTTAATGATTTCGTCAAATGTTTTTATTTAATTCTATATGACCATCGATGATAAGCATACACCACTTCCGATCGTGATGCGTTTTTTCTGTGTTGTTCAACCTCAACGTTACATCATCACTTCTTAACTTGACACATCTTTGTCAATGATAGTGTGTCTCTTTTTGTGTCACTTACACATATATATCTCACAAAACACACACATACACAAAACACTCGCACAAATCACAAATGAGCTCCGCACCACTTCGTCCTTTACTTGTAGCCAATCCGAAAAACCCCAACCGGATGCACCACCGATAAAGTGATGCGGTGTCTGTAACCCGACAAGCGTCGGTTTCTAAACTGACAATTCCGTTGGCGCTTATCTTAGTATTGAAATAATAAATCTTAACTACATATAACGTAAAAAAGGTCAACCTTGAAAGCGAACTCTTGAAACTTTGGTCTTAACTACATATAATGTAAAAATGGTCAACCTTAAAAGTGAACTCTTGAAACTTTGGTCAACATTATTGAAAGTGAAATCTTGAAATCTTATTAAAGGAAATTATGAAATGTAATTAATACTCTTATTAAAACACCCTAGTACTTAAAAGTACAATAATTTATTCATATTGTACAACCAATTAAAAACATATATAACAAATTAATTACAACCAATTAAAACAATTAATACAAATCACAAACCGGGTTGACCCGGTACGCTTCAAACCCGACGGGTTGAACTGGTTTAATTTGACCCGTTTTCGACCCAAACTAGGAAGTTGACCAGGTTTAAATCGACCAATTTTTCGACCGGAACGGTTCAACCGGGTCGAACCGGGTTTCAAAACATTATGTTTAATCCCAAATCTTCAAACTTTTTATTTTTCATTTATAATGTAATAAATTTTTTTTATCATTAAACTATCTGTCGCTATAAAATCTCGTTGCTATGCACGGTTACTAATGAATAAAAAAAATTTGTTATACAATGCAGAATATGGAAACGTTCGCTAGCACATTAATTGTGACAGATTATTTTCCATTTTTTAAGAGTCGATGACTTTGTGTCATTATTCGATGTGTTTGTTTAAGATTATTATTGACTTACAAGTTGTACATTTCCAGCTTATATTTTAGTAATTTTACTAGACGAGTATTTGTATGTATGTAGGGACGAAATTTTATAGCGACAAACAGTGGCGGAGCTAGAAAAAGTTTTTGTGGAGGGTTGAAACAAACTTTTTTCCGGAAAAACATTAGATAAGAGGGCCGAGATAAAAAAAAATAACAAATGAAATCGCAAATAAATACACTAACGGACTTAGGTTTATGGGGCTGGGACCTTTCCCAATCCTCATGTAGCTCCACCATTGTCGACAAATAATTATAATTGTTATATGGTTAAGTGTTTCGTGTAACTAATTAAAGTTTTTTCTACCCAAGTGTGTGCCAACACAAAATAAACTAGATTACTACATTTTTGAAAAGTAAAAAAATATTCGAAACTCGAAGGTAGATTTGCAAATGTAGCTTTTAAAAGAATTGACTTTGCTATTCAAAAAGGATTAGCGGCGCAGTTTGTTGCTCGTTTGCCTTGCACCTCTATAGAATCTACTAAAAACACAATATATTATAAACTCAAAATGAAAGGAAAGTTGTTTGCGTATGTAATTTTCCATGACTTTGTATCCTCCGCTCTGCTCCTCTCAGACGTTAATGTTGTTCCATTTATTAAGTAGCAAGTGCTCAACGGTACAGTATTTGAACGTTGAAATGATGCAACGTGGTAGCAGCTTATCAGTAGAAGAAATTATGCAACTCAACAATACAATATTTCAATGTTTAAGTGTTTGTTGGGCTGGTTCACTTTCTCTTTAATTTTGGGCTTTGATCGAATCGAATGCTCAGCTGGTTTACTATAAAATTTGGGCTTCAAGTGATATTATCTTGGTCTTGCTTAATCTTTAGACATTAGGCTTTTAATCTTCTTCTAATCCTTGTTTAATCTTTCAATTTGCTCCAATCTTTCACGAACGTATCTTAAAAATAAAATAACACATAGACGTAATTTTGTTACTTTATAAGCTAAAATGAGAGCATTTTTAGAATTAAAACATGTATAATTGTGATTTCATCAATTCTTAATTCATGGATCGTTAATGTACAAACATATCAGTTAGAGCATCTCTAATGTGAGCACAATAATTTTGCACTATCTTAATGCAAAATGAGAATATTTTTAGAATATGCTTGCACTATAAATATGTTCACCCAATGTGTACATTAAATTTTACACTAAATCTAGCATTAAATGAAAAACAAAACTAATGTATAAGGTTGAAAGTGAAAATTTTGTACATTTAGTGCAATAAATAGTATAACACTATATTTAGTGCATTTTGGTGGTTACTATTTATTGCACTAAAATAGTGCAAATATATGGTGCAAACGAGGCATGCAGAACCCGTGCTACGCATAGGTTTCTAATTTAATTGTTAACCGCGTATTCTTTCTGTGTATTAGCGAGTGCATGCTTAATTATTGTTTAGTATGTTGTATGAAACGTTTTGACTTTCTTGTATAAAAATTTAAAAATGTTTGATGTTGTTTTGGTTTTGTGATGTTGTATTTTATAAATGGGTTTTTAGTTATTAAGTTGTGATTGATTTGTTTCTTTTAGCCTATTACTTATTTACATGATAAAAAAAATAAAAAATAACTTTGTTTCTTTTGGTCTATTACTTAGTCCAACAATACTTGTTCATTAGATTGTTTTTGCATGGTAATATAAAGCACATGGGGTATATCTAATTTGTTATAGTTTAATGTGCGTTAAATATTTTCTTTATTAAGTTTGTAAGTTAAAGTTTGTGTAATAATGTATATATAATAATGCCACCACATAAACTATATAAAAATCATTACAAACCTTTTTATCTTCATCTCATTTTATTGTACAACTAATTTCATTAAAAATTAACATTGAAGTCTAATTAATATTAATAAATTTTATCAATAAACTCAATTTTAAATAGCTAAGCAAATAAATATTAATTAACACACTATTAATAATTCCTAAAACCTTCGGACTCCACTATTATGTCTTAATTTTTTTTTTTTTTTTTTAATTTACAAATGTGTTCGAGGAAAAATTATGTAATTTTTCTTTTATATTCATTATTCAAGTTGCATGCTTATATAAATTAATCATGCTAAAAAGTATCATTTAACTATTTAAATGTTGTTTTACATGCATGCTCGTGCACATTTTCTTGAATCAATTCGCACATGTGAGCTACATCAATAGAAACACACATAAATTACTTGTATATGAAAATGCATTAACATAATACATATATCTATATATATTACATTAGATTAAATCATCAATTATTCTTGCAAACTTTTCAACTTCATCTCAATCCATAACCGACTTTTAACTCCATACTAATTACTAAATATCATGTGATCAATTCTGGCAAGCCTTGCACTTCCATCTCGATGTTGTATATACTTCACATTAAATGTACCGGTTTTGTTTTTCGATTAAAGTTTGAACTTTTGCTTACGTTTAAAACTCAACTTTTTTATTTAATATTATAATTATATTTTTTTCCCATTCTATTCACTACTCAATGTGATATTTTTAATATGTCGTATTTTGCTATTATGGCAAACTCATTTAATGCGCGTAAATATTTGTTTCTCACTAATAATTCTATATATATAGAAAAAGAAAACATTTTGCGATGCGGGAACCTTCTTCTTTTCAATAATAATTCAATTGCACACAATAAATTCATTCTAATATTTCTCAAAGAGCATTCGAAAGCAACTACTTAAATAAACTAATCACGCTAAAAAGTATCATTTAACAATTTAAATGTTGCTTTACATACATGCTCGTGCACATTTTCTTGAATCAATTCGCACAAATGTGAGCTACATCAATAGAAAATGCACATAAATTACTTGTATATGAAAATACATTAACATAATACATATATCTATATATATACTTATTTAGAACAATCACCTAAATATGTAAGAAATAAAGAAAATAGTTGGTATCCCAATATTTGGTTCCATTTATCTGAGCATGCATGAATCTTGTGTGCTTTTCATGGTACCTGCGTATAATAACTAAATTAAGAAAAAAAGAAGACCAACTTAATTACAAACATCTAAAAGATGTGTGAATCATCTCCAAAATGTTGCAAAAGAGAATTTGCATACCACTACCAACAATCAAATATCTAAAAGATGCGTAAATCATATTCAAATGTACATACTAAATGTGATTTTGGCCGGTTTATATAGGCATGAATTAGGTTAAATCATTAATTATTCTTGCAACCTTTCGCAACCCTTTCACTTCATCTAACCGACTTTTAATTCTATACTAAATGTCATGTGATCAATTCGGGCAACCCTTGTACTTTATCTCCTTTCATGATTGTATAGTTATTATGGAGCTACATTGAATTCCGAGCATTAGCTATTTTGTACCCTATGCAACCTTTTTTTTTTTTGGGTAACATGGGTTTCCGACTCGACATTGCGAGCCGACTAATCCCACGGTGACTACCCTTTTGGATAGCCCGGAGTCGGCGCAGGTGAACCTCCGTGGCTACAAGGGGATTAATTTTCTCCCCATTGGATTCGAACCCTTGACCTCCTCTTTGGAAGGCTGATATTCTTACCGTTGGGTCACCCCTTTGTGGTTAATATGCAATCTTGATGCCTACACAATAAATTATAAGACTGAATCTTATAGTATTATAGATATTGGAGTGTATTTTGTGTACTTTTTGCATTATTTTTGTCCAAAAAGTACATACAGTGTATATATTGGAGATTCCCTTAGTACTTTCGAATCCTTTTGAAGATCCAAAACCCATCCTTAAAGATCTTATTAGAATTAAAGGTAACGAACACTTTAATGAGTGATGAGCTTTTCGATTTGGTTAAAAAAAAAAAAAAAAAAAAAAAAAAAAAAAAAAAAAAAAAAAAAACTTGATATGATAGTTTGTGATGCGCATATGTGTGAATTTCAAGAAGAGAAAAACAAAACATTTTATATGTATATTTTTTATGAGAATTGATTTGCACACTTTGAGGATTGATTTTGACACTCTATTCATGCATTAAATATTTGTACAATATTAATATTCTGCTTCAACTGCTTATACATTAGAGTGCAAATAAAAAAAATTGAGTGTACAAATAATCTTTCATTTTTCATATGGGTATCGAAAATGAAATGCTTAGTGTAATGTTTCAGTGGACCAACTAATTAATATGTGTATCATGCCATCTTCAAGTAGGTATTCAAACCATATATTTTTTCATATTATGAATGATACAAAAACATTTTCAACCATGCTTCATATTAGAAGTGGAGCATCATTGAGAATCCTTCTTATTTTGACTATTCATCTTTTAAATCATAAAATAATACAATATACATAAGTAATATATATACATCGTGTTATTGGTTGAAGGCACAATACTTTAGTACAAAATTTCATGAGGTGAGGAGAAATAATAGCTTGGCACGGAAGAACAAGGATGCGGAGTGTGTGGAATTAGATTCACAAAGTTGTTCGATAAGTATGGAACATGTTAAGGAAGTAGGGGAACTTATTGGAGTCTCATGGATGATGGCAAAAGGACTTAAGGAAAAAGAGAATGAAAGCAACAGGAAGGAGAGGACACGAGAAGGCAAAGAGAATGAAAGCGACAGGAATGAGAGGACACGAGAAGGCAACGAGGGTAGTGGACATCGGTAGAGTAGGTTGGTATGTTTTGTTCGTCCGCTTTTTTAATTTATAATGAAGATTGTGTCTCTTAATATTAGAGGTATTGGTGAGAGTGATAAAAAAGGTGGGTAAATTCTATAATTAGAGAAGAACGGCCCGACATTATTGGTTTACAAGAAACAAAATGTGGTATCCTTGACGAGGCATGGATAGATGCGGTCTAGGGTGGGAGGGAGTTCGGTTTCACATAATTAGCTGCGAACAGCAACTCGGGGGGTTATTATGCTAATTTGGGATAATAATAGTTTTACTTGTAAAGAAGCAATGGGGGACAAGTGATTCATAGCTATTAAAGGCGAATGGAAAGGGAGAGTCGGGGATGTATATTTGGTGTGCATATATGGGCCACATGTTAGTAGACAAAAGGCATCGCTTTGGGATAGAGTATCGCGGTTAATGGAGAGAATGGGTGGAGCATGGTGTATATTTAGGGATCTTAACATGATTAGGTCGCATGATGATAGATTGAATTCACAAGTCAATGTGAATGAGGTGAATGAGATGAATAACTTTATTAATGACGCGAGACTTGTGGAGATTCCAATGGGTGGAGAGAAATTTTCTCGATTTAGTGACGACGGGGTAAAATATAGTAAACTTATTCATGTTTCTATTAAATGATGAGTTTTGTAATCGTTGGGGTAATCTTTCAGTAGTGGCTCTTGATAGGAAATTCTCAAATCATTGCCCTATTGTTCTAAAAGATGTGGATTTGGATTTTGGTCCAAGGTCATTTTGATTTTTTGACTTGTGGTTAGAAGAAATGGATATTAGCCAAGTGGTGGAGGGTGCGTGGAAAAAGGAGGTTAAAAGCTTACGTCCGGATTGTTGGTTTCGGGATAAACTTAAAAAGGTTAAGGAAGAATTAAAAAAGTGGAGCAAAGAAAGATTTGGTTCGAACAAGTAGAAAATTGAATCATGTAAGAGGGAGGCAATGTGGTGGGAGTTGGAAGCGGAGAAAAGAAGGTTAAACGATTGAGAAATGTCAGCTTGGATGGAGTTGAGGCGGGAATGGGTGGAAAAGGAAAGTCAAAATGTTAGTATGCTTCAACAAAAGGCTAGAGTGAGGTGGGACATGGAAGGCGATGAAAATTAGAAATTCTTTCACTCCTTTGTAAAAAAAAAAAAGGAATAAAAAAACAATATTAGAGGTCTTGTGGTTAATGAGGTGTGGTGTGAGGAGTTGGGTTTAATAAAGAAGGAAATGGCGATACATTATAGAGCTTTGTTTTCGGAAAAGGAGGTCGACCCGACCGATTTTTTTGTTGTGAAAGGATTGCTAAAATAACGGAGGAAGATACATATTTTTTGGAAAAAGAATTCAACGAAAAGGAGGTATGGGATGCAATTAGAGAGTGTGGGGGGATAAGGCTGTCCGCTCTGTCTATATATTCGGGTATCACAGAAGCAAATTAAAGAGATGATATACTTGTCATTATTTGGTTGTGCAACATGGTTGGTCCAGGTTTCATGGGAGATTTTTTTCTCTTGGAGGCTTCGTCACTCATGTTGCAATTTATCTTCATGGGTTTTGAGTGGTTAATTGGGTAAAAGTTAGTGTGTAATATGTTGTATAGTGGGAGTGCTAGAAATGACTTGTTGGATCTGCTACAAATAACTATATTGTGTCTGCTGCAAGTGGTTTTAGTTAGATCTGCTACAAATAAATATTGAGTCTGCTACAAGTGGGTTGTTTGGCTTTGCTGCAAGTAATCAGTGTGAGAGATCTACAATGTCTGCAATTTATGATTCTGCGATGACTACCTATTGAGAATGGTAATATATGTGTGTCACACCCCACCACGGCGGAAACGCGTGGGTGTAACTTCATGGATATCATCACAACACCTGGTGTCAACATAGAGAACAACTACATGCACATAAATAGAGCAATGTACAAACACACAGTGTTGTAACAATACCCCAAGATAAATAACCAAAACAAATCCAAAATGTATCTTCAATAGATATGAAAGTATCAAATAGAAAACATAAATGTATCAAAAACCAAATCCAAATAAAATCAAATCTCAAAACATAAGTAAGTCTCCATATGCAACTAAGTCTCGCCTAATTGCTGCCCTCAACTTTGGCCTTAGAATGCTCACCTGAAAATGATGCTTAAAATGTCAACATAACGTTGGTGAGATTCATAGGTTTAAGACTCAAACACACTAGGCAACCAAAATCACTGTGATTACAAAATATAGCTGGACAAATAATTATAGTTATCATATAAGCTACATGTATCATAAGGCAACATCACACATAAGGCAACCATAGGGCGGAACGTGCCCACCGATCCAAATTCACAATATCCGGGCCGGAACGTGACCCCCGCTCCAAATAATGGGTAAATTAATACCCTCCGATCGGACCACACAGAAAAATAGTGAGTAGGGATGCTACTCTCCAACTAGGTCGTATGCACGAGCAACAGGATAAGCACCCTCCCAATTGGACCACACAACATTTCCACATCGCATAACCATTCACATATAGCATACATACGATAACATTATAAGTCTAAGCTCTTTAACACATACACATAATCACAGTAATTCAAATCATTTAAGACAAGCATCATTCCCATCCCAAGTTTAAAACAAGTTAAAATATGGGACTATGAACTCACCTTAAACTCCGCAGCTTCCACAAAAACAACTCACAATCTATAGCACACAAAAATAATCCACATTACACAAGGTCAAGCTAAAAGCTACAACCCATGTAATACATATATGATGGATGTCTAAGACTCATATTACCCACCATGGATCTCCTAGACACCACACTAACCACTACCATAACTTAATACTCACTAAATCCCTTGCACTCTTAAAATCAGAAAACGCAGAATTTTTTGGTACATGCGCCCACATAAAATCACGACAAATAAAACTCAAAAACTCACACCAAAAATTCACCATGGTCTCTCATAAGCATAGAAGCTAATCCCAGAAGGCCATGGACCAATAACACACACAAATACTCATAAGAAATTCAAACTTGTCAACTACTCAAATTCGGATCTGAACGCACACCAAAAAGTTTTGATTTTATATAAATACTTCCACAAGTTTTTATCGCGAATACTTTTCGTGGTAGTCTAATATAACCTAATACTTAACTATTCCAGAAGGCCTAGTCAAAATACCACTTTTACAACCACATGGAACCCTCAAACTTTTACCCAAAATCTGTCCCGGTTTGACAGCTTTGACACCTTAACAAAGAAAAATCAAAAGACCGACTTCCCTACCTTAAAATCGATTGTGGCTGAACTTTTTGGAAATATATTTCATTATAATTCAATTTAGACCTAAAATTCGTGACTTAACTCCCCACCATCTGTTATTTACACTCACATCTTTACAGCCATAGTTTTCTGTCCAAACCCTAACACATAATCTAACGCGTTTAACACTCAATTCCCTTAACCATTAACCATATTATTGACATCTAATCATCCTAACATGTTTTACTTCAATAATTTACAGAAGTATATAAACCCTAGATTCCATCATATTAAATATTACATGAATCATAACAATAATTAATTAATTACACGTAAGGGTTAAAGATTTTACCTTAATTCTTGATTATTGCTAGCCAACTATGAAACCCTAATTTTTTTCTTCTTGATTCTCCTTGTGTCGACTTTAATTGCAGGAAAAAGGGGTAGGGGAGTTTTGATTTTGTATTTATAATTATATTGGATAACCCTTAAGGCTTAGAGTTGTATTTGGTATCAAATTTGGTTTCCTTTTTCCCCTCTAATCCCCATAATCGGCCGCCCATATTATTATATATTTATTTTTTTATTTATTTTTATTAATTTATTTATTACACTCAAAACCTCATACTTCATATTTTATGTATTCCCCATAACAAAACCTAACGTCTTTCGCGATAAACCTTAATTTTACGACAAACCGAAAAATAATCATTTTCAAAATAAAGTTTTCAAAAATAGATTTTCACACACTCCATAAGCATTTTGTCACAAAAACAACATTCCCGTAACTTACTAACGCTCAATAAGTTGAACGAAGACTCGTTACGCAAAACCTCAAAACGCCAAATATACACAAGTTATTTCCACACCACATGGGTGATCAAAATGAACTTCCCCAAAATCAACATCATCAAAAATCACAATAACAACCACAACGCGAAGGGATTTAGTGCTAACCCAAATACTAACCACACTATAATACACAATAACACACATATAACTACTCAAACCATACCAAACAAAGTTAGATTAACTCGAGGCTAAAAGTCTAACTAACCTGCTAAAATCACGGTTGTTACAATGTGACAACAAGGCCTACAGTTTAGTGCTTCTTCAATTTATGGGAGGTCATTAGTACTGCTTGGTTTGACTCTTTTTCCTACCATCATTTGTTTTGCAAGGATGTGGCAGGTCATGGGTACTATTGGGATACCATTTGTTTAGTTTCGTTTTATCATCCTAGGATAGTGGATCATGTGTTTTGGTCCTTTCTCAATTTTAGTTTGGTTGTTTCTTGTAGTAGTCTTTGTTTTGGTTTTAGGACCCTTCCTTTTTAATTTTCTTGTTAAGTACGAGGGTTGCCTTTTATTTTATACTTGGTTTTTGGTTCCTTTGATTTATATATTGCCTTTCTAAAAAAAGGTTTAGTAAAAAGTGATCTAAAGTTAATATATGAAGTACATGGTTGGAGAACTAGGAAGAATGTTAATGAAAGATACTCTTATTTCTTCATATTTGAAGAATATTTTAGTGCATAGTTGGAGATTTCCTTAGAAGCAATTGGAAAACTAAACAAGAAAAAAAATCAGTTTCTGGTCCGAGGTTGGCTGGACAAGATGATGTATGGTGGTGGTGACCTGCTACCGGTAGTGTGTAAAAGTTTTCAGACATTGCAATACAAAAAAAGTTTGATACATGATATGATCAAATAAGTACATATTTTATGTATCATCCATCTCATTTATATTGTTCGTTTACTATGTTTTTATCTAAGATTTGTTACTTAATCGTTCATATTTCTTATTCTTAGTAAACCTGGAGCAAAAGTTGAAAAGACAAGGAAAGTGGTGAGATTTGGAACTAAAACGAAGAAAATAGCGTATCAAAAGAAGAATACGGTGTATCCATGCTAATGAGGATACGCCGTATACTACACTTAGAAGAAATCAAGAAAAGCTTGTATTGTAAAGGGTACAACGTATCCATGATTTGGGGATACGCTGTATTGAGTCCAAGACGATTGTATTTCAAGACGCGTATTAAGCTTGATACGGCATATCCAATTATAGGGATATGTCGTATTGAAGGTTGGTCAGAGGTTGACCAGTATTATTTTAATAACTTGGGGAGCGGTTTTATTATTGGATTGACGTATTCCGTTACGGGGATACACCGTATTGGGGTCGATATCAGAACTAATAAATATAAGCCCTAAATACGGCTTAGGGATATCATTTTCTTATTCCCTTAGGCCACTTTCAGAGAAAACCATTGAAGTCCATTCCACAAGTGAAGAACATCTCCAAGCAACTTCATTAGTTACATTATCGGTTTGATCGTTGTTTTCGTCATGAACTCAACATACTTATCGTTATTTACTACTTTTGATATGTTACTGAGATTATCGGCTAACACCCTTTGTTGTTAGCCGAGTTATGAGAACTATGTTTATTTGAATTCGTTTACATTGATTAGAAGCTTTCGTCTATTATTTTATATGTTTATCACATGATCTGTTCGTTTATTTGATGTTATGTGATGTCTATTGCTAGATAATGAGTTGTTAGATAACCATTATGTGATTCATGATCCGTATCATAATGGTTAGTGTCCCACTCAAATTATGGGTGAATATTAGTTGTATCTCATCTTGTCATATGGACTTGTTTAGTGTGTAAAAAGCTTAGCCCAATTCTAGTACAATCTATTGTATCTATGTGTTCACTTTGATTGATTAATGTAATGAAGGTCATTTACCAAACTAATACATTGTATACTTCGCTGTTTAGGGGATTAGAGGTTGAATATAAATAAGTTTGTTTTACAAGTAACTTAAGATAATACACTTGCATACCGCTCTTTCAGATTGCTTCACTATAATGGTTGTTAGGAGTTAGGACCCGTCCCAATGGCCATTTTCATGAGTTTAAAGACACTTACTTAAATGATGCATACCCATAAGAATGTAAATAATAGTTAATAATTCGTTTCAATGTATCATTCAATCATAATTGCATACTTTATATGGTTTTATTTATTTAACCTTATACGAAGAATATAAGGATCACACTTTAGGCGTTGACCGAGCTACATATGTCATGGGTCATGACAAATTAGAGTACAAGTATACAACCGAGATTTTATTTTTTTCTAACTTGGTTTACTTTCATTGGAACAACAATTTATTTAGAAATAGGTCAGAGGCCACAAATGAAGGAGAAAAACAATTTTACGTATTATTTAAAAGACAACAAGTTGTTGTTCCAAAAAAATCAAAAAGTTAGTGGATTGAAAAACAACTATATCCAGATAAGAATCTATACTTACGTGTTACGTCTCTAACAAACCTTATGTCAATGTCTTTATATCACCTTCTTACTATTTTGTGTATAAAAATCTCAGATTTTTTCAAATTGAATAAGAATTTGGTATTTGAGGAGGTGTGCATCGTATTCATATGTATCATGATTGAGATAAGATTACATATGACATGTTCTAGGGTGAGGGAAAACACAGATGAAGACATATGTACTTTTTCTTCATTTGCATGGGACATTATATGGGAATTGGGATGCCTTTCCGATTTTAGTAGCAACTTTAAACACATTTTGTCACATGGGTTTGTAGCCAGAAAATCTGATGATGAGAGGGGTTACTATAAGATATAAAACGCAAGATCGAGAAAACCATGCTACAACTCATGTAATGGTCTCTGAATAAGCATCATATATTTAATTATAGTGAAAATCAACGGGGTTGTTAAAATATTTTAGAGGGGTCAAAATAATATTTTATTGACTTAATTACAAAAGTCTATACTAATAATCACTTAATTATATACTAATAAGTGGGGTCAATTGACTCCTCTTACCATAACTTAGCCATTGTAATGTCGATTGGTGGATTTTGGAGGAAATATAGAGGCATAATTAGGGCGGTAATTTCTGGCCCGACACGAAAATAAACATGTTAGAGTTGATGCTAAACATGTTTGGGTTGTAATTGGGTCGATGCAACTAACCCACTTAATAAACAGGTTTGGTTTTTGTTGAAATTCTCCACTCGATTCCAACCCATTTAAAAATATAGTTAAACCATTAAATTTATCAAAAAAACACCAACAGCTTTGTGTGAGTAACATATAACTTATGATATGTCATCGAAATTTTTATACTTTTGCTTATATATATCGTGTTCGGTTTATTATATTCATCTTCTAAATTCTACTACGTACTTTAAATTTCAATTCAATTCTTAAGTGAGTTAACATGACTAACCCGTTTAATAAACGTGTTCATGTTAGTGTTGAACTTCTCGACACGATTAACTAAATATGTCTAGGTTGAGATATATGAACCCGCTAACCGCCAACCTGAACCCAACACGAATTTGCCACCCCGGGCATAATATTTGATATACAATGATATATTTAATGTTTGAAACAATTACAGTCAAGTTTTGTTTGACGTAAGTGTTTCATGGCGGATTCGCTGGTGGGCTGCCTGTGTAATTTTTGGTGATGGTATAGAGGTGAGCCGGTGAGGGTTGTCGTATATAGTAGTAATAAAAAATACAGCTTACGTACGTTTTTCAGAAACTAAAGATGTTATTACGGTGAAACATCTTGGTTTAAATGGGTATTGTTGTTCTTGTAGGGGTTCTAGCTTGAGAAAAATACAACAAAAAAGCACTACGAATTAAAGTATCATGTGGAAAAAGAATAGCCCATTAGAACCGTAACTTTGTTCAACCAAAGGTGGGATCGGGTGGAACACAACTTTAATTCTACTCCGTATATTGTACTGGAAGTACTTGTGGTAGGTCGTGTCCAACATGAATGTTGTGATGAATTAGAAATCCTTTATTAGATAACTGCCTAGAAATGGTGTATCCAACTGTCCGTAACCGCATTGCATGGGATCGTAAAGTGTACGAGATCTTCGTGGCTTTCGCCACTAAGGCTACCTTTATCAATAAAATTGACAACCTATTAGATGAGAATATATATATATATATATATATATATATATATATATATATATATATATATATATATATATATATATATATAGTGAGACTTTTTTGCGAGAACCATCTTACATGCGAGAACTGAGAGAATCACAAAAAACATACATGCACGCCTTGAATAATTGTATTTTTGCACATGTGTTCTAAAAACAACATATATGTTTAAAAAAAACATAGTTGTTTTAAAGAATTTGATAATAAATTTGAAATACCAAATTTTCTTTGAAGGTGTGCATCTATGTTCTTATAAGGCGTGCAACGACAATATTGCGGCCGTGTGTAAAGTTTTTGTGAAAAAAGATGATGAGTTCATGATGATATTGAAGAACATAGGTGGATACTTACGATTATTGATGATTTGCATGTATTTTTATTTTATTTAAAAAGACGTGCATGCATGTTTTTTGTGGTTCTCTCAGTTCTTGCAGATAAGATGGTTCTCGTAAGAAAGTCTCCCTATATATATATATATATATATATATATATATATATATATATATATATATATATATATATATATATATATATATATATATATACGGTAAAGATCAAATAAAAAAATAAATTTTCGTAAAAAGAATAAAAATTCTCGAAAAATTTCAAAAAAATTCCACAAGATCGGGTATGTTGGTGCATGAAAAAGTTGTAAAGGAAGTTTATCTAAAAGTTGATACTTTATCCGAAAAAAAATTATACAAAAATATGTTTGTGCATTAAATCGCTTTTTTGTGCATCAAAAAATCGTTTTTGGACCCAACTTCTTTTGACTATTTTCATCAAAATAACATTGCGCATCTAACTAAAACAACTTGAAAATTTTGTGCATTAAAATTTTTTTTGTGCATTAAATTTTTTTTTGCGCATTAAAATTCGTTTTTTGTGCATTAAAAAAAACGTATAAAAACTCAAAATTAGAAAAACTTCTTTCACAAAAGTTTTATGCACCAACATACCCGATCTTGTGGAATTTTTTTGGAATTTTTCGAGAACTTTTTAAAAAAAAAATTCTTTTTATTCTTTTTACGGATATTTGTCTTTTTATTTTAACTTTACCATATATATATATATATATATATATATATATATATATATATATATATATATATATATATATATATATATATATATATATATATATATATATATATATATATATATATATACTAGTCGGATACCCGCGCACAGCTGCGTCGAAAAATATAGTAATATGGTTAATAAATGAATTGCTAGCCCAACTCTCTCCGCAATTCCCTACCCGCTTAGTGAATTCGTTTCACAACACTCCGAACGTATATGTGTTTGTTTGGGTTTTCCGTAGCTTTCTCGTGACTTCATTATTACCGTATATAGAAAGATCATCGCAATCTCTTTCTCGTCAAACACTCACCCAAAAGTATATGATTTTAACGAATCAAGATTGTATTGATTGAAATAAAGGTTAAAGTTGTAAAATTTTGAATAAAAAACCCACTAAAAATCTACAAAACTAAAAACTTGTAAAAATATATCAAAATAGATGTTGAATTAAATAGCACAAAATTTTAGAAAATATGGTGAAATTAGATAACAAAAAAAATAAATAAATAAAAAGATATTTCAATTTGAAAATAAAGGTGAATTTTAAATTGGGAAGTGACATATGTCACCTTATTATTAGAGCTCCTTATCTTAATTTTTGGTTAGGAGTTAGGCTTGGAGTTAGTTGAGAAGTGACACATGTCACCTCATGATTGGAGCTCCTTATCTTAATTTTTTTTAGGAGTTAGGCTTGGTTTATCCATGCATTATATAGTAGTATAGAAGTATAGATATGTAGTGAGACTTTCTTGCGAGAACCATCTTATTAGCGAGAACTGAGAGAACCACTAAAAACATACATGCACGCTTTCAATAATTATATTTTTGCACATATGTTCTTAAAACAACACATATATTTAAAAAAAAACATAGTTGTTCTAAAGAATTTAATAAGAAATTGGAAATACAAAATTTTTCTTTGAAGGTGTGCATGTATGTTCTTATAAGGCGTGCAACGACAATATTACGGCCATGTGTAAGGTTTTTCAGAAAAAAGAGGAAAAGTTCATGATAATATTGAAGAACATAGGTGGATACTTACAAGTATTGATGATTTGCATGTATTTTAAAAGGCGTGCATGCATGTTTTTGGTGGTTCTCTCAGTTCTCGCAGATAAGATGGTTCTCGTAAGAAAGTCTCCGTATATATATATATATATATATATATATATATATATATATATATATATATATATATATATATATATATGTGTGTGTGTTAGAATATGACAATCAAAGTACACGTATTGCGGAAGCTAGGATCAAGTATAACATATAAATATTAACCAAAACATAATAGGAACGTAACGTGGTGATTCTAGCCCGAACAAGAATCAAGTAAGCAAGTCTTGAACTTTAAGTAATTAGATCAATGATAAACCCCTCACCGTTTTGTTTATCGATCTCTTGATAATAACTATAGTGAGTTATTACCTCGTTCTTGTACACACAAACTACTATCCAATAAAAGGTTATGCAAGTAAACAAAAACACTTGATATTCTTTAACAAAAAATCGATCCAAGGAACCCTTAGGGTTGTTGGGTCGATCGGCTAGGAACCAAGAAAAGAAGAAGGAAAACTTTAGGATTAGTTTGTGTGCACAAAATATGTGAATGAATAACCCTTGTGTTTGTATATATAGCTGATGTGCATTTTATTAGTACAAGTTTTAAATTTATAAGGGTGAATTACCAAATCTAGAAACAACACATACGAGCAAGTGTACTCGTCCGTTATAGCAAGATATGATGGTAAGTCGGGATCGTTCGCAGGGATTTGGGTGTTTTCAATTGTGAAGAATCTATGTAATAATAAGCAATAAAAGGGTGGTAATTGGTTGTCACGATCCAAAATACCATATAAGCAATAAGTAACACGAAAATGATGGTTATGTAAATTCAATAAGATTAAAAACTACACTTGCTTAGACTAGTTTACTACTTAATGACATACATGATTGTGATAACTTTTGATAACATGTTGGTTGTGATAATTAGATGATGGTCTAATCTATTGTTCTTACAAATTAAACTTTGGCCAAGATCTTAGTTTATAAAAACAAGCTTTAGGTGTAAACCAATCAATTCAAGATCCATCCAAGGTTCATAAGGTATGGTGAATATCTTAAACACAAGAACAAACTCTTATTTCAAATCAAATACTCTTAGGAAATGGTCATTACAAAAGGTAACCCATTCATAGATAAAAAGGTTACAATTATTTATAAACATCTAAACTTTCGTCCAACTAAAGGTTTAAAAACAATCCGATTTGATGTTATAAAAGCATTCTCATTATAATCATACTTCTTGTTTCTTTGTTTAGTCAAGAATAATTATCGTGAAAAACAATCATTCATAGACAAATGATTATAACTAGTTGAATAATAACAAATCTTTCGACCCTTGAAACTATTATCAATTAGTTAACCTTGACTCAACAAATGTCACTATGAAACTTAAGGTACAATTGGTTCTTAGGATTGACTTGAAATTGAATTAAAACATGTTATCACAATCATAACTATCACTAAGCATAAAACATCATCAAAACAAGTGTAAAAAGACTACTACCCACTCTTAGCAAACATGAACACAAACTCAGAATTTTGAACATTAGAAATCATAATTAAAAGTCTTACAATGATTGAAATAAGATAACAAATGATGTAGTAATGATGCCTCAAGTATTGGTGATGACTTCTTGATATTTCGACCTCCAAATGATGACTTCTTGGACCTCCAAAGTTTCCTGGGATTTAATGGACGAATTTTGGTATGAGAGGGAGTAATGGTGGTAAGAGAAGTGTTCTCTCAAGTTGGGATAGAGAGAATTGGTAAGTGGTGATTAGAAATGCGTGTAAAGGTCTCTATTTATACTCCTCTCAAGGCCTAGGCTCATTAATACATCAACTTGGCCTCCAAGTAGTTTAGAAGGACCTAGAATACCAAAAAGAATGGCCTAGAATCGGGTAGAATGAGGTAGAATGAGTTTTTGCAAAATCTGTATGAGGGCTCCATCCGATCGTTTGGTCATCCATCCGATCGGTTGGGCAAAAGTCATAAACATGAAAGTTGTAGATCTTTCTCTTAGCTTTCCGTGGCCGCGAACGGGGGGTTAAACGGAGTCCGTATGCTCAAGTTATGGCCAAAATGGTGAAGGTGTATTGAGAACAACAAGTCTTCCATTATTTCTTCGTTCGAGCTTCTTTTCTTCATTTCTTTTTTCGTTTTCCCTCTTGTAATTTATTATTGAGTCTTTTGAGTGACAACTTCATGACTTTTATCTTCTCGAACATACTTCAAGAAACTTTCATTTGTCGGGAATTCTTCCGTACATGCATAAATCTTCGTTTTTGATCATTTCTTCGTCTTTTTCATCATTTCTTGTACTTTAGCTTTCATAAACCTAAAACACGAATTATGCTCAATTAAGTACCATAAGTTCATAAAAGTGACCATAATATATGCATAAAATCCACAATAACGCTCCTAAAAACATGTTAATTTTGAGCGTTATCAAATCCCCCACACTTGATCTTTGCTTGCCCTCAAGCAAATCTAGGAAAAGAAAAATCGAAACCATACCTAAATGAAAAAAAAAACAAAAAGAAAATTTTTGAAAACTATAAAAATTTGGAATATATATATATATATATATATATATATATATATATATATATATATATATATATATATATATATATATATATATATTTTAAGTGAAAATGAGCTAAATAAACGAAAATGAGCACAAACTCCCCCACACTTAAGGGTTTGCTTGTCCTCAAGCAAAGATTAAGTAAAATAGATCCATATGGTGCACAAGAATGATTAGAAAAATATGATGCAAATCTATCAAGTACAAGTAAAAGATAAGATTCATCGTTTTAAGCTTTAAGGTAAAAATCGAGATGTTTGACAATACCCATAGATTTTCTTGCTTGATTAACATTTCTAAACACCTCACGAAAAAGAAACAAAATATAATTCACTCTACTCTCATTTTTTTAGGTAGTGGAGTATATGTAATATAAAGCACACTCATTGCTCAGTCATGATTTGTTTATTACCATAGGCTTGTACAAGAAACAAAACTCCACCGACATGGCGTAAGCACCAAGTGTAAGCATCTAAAGAGGACTTTTATTCGGGTTGTAATGTAAGGCTAAATGGTTTATACCAGGCTTATGTTCAAACATCTCATACAAAAACATAATAGATCGCTGGCGCGAATTCTTGATTACTCAAAAACCGGATGGTCACTAAAATATTCATGCACTTGATATTCTCACAAAGCCATCACAATATCCGTAGAGATAAAGTAATTTGGTAAGGGTAGGGATAAGGCATGGGAATATTTATGAAATTGGTTTTAAAAGAAAAATAAAGTCAAGTCTAAGTCCCATTGTTGCTAGTCACCAAACAAACCACGAACCAATAAATGATTATAGTTACAATCTTCTCTTCTTCAAATATCGATACATTGATTTGCCATAACAATATTCTTCATACTTAGCACATTGGCTAACAACATATCACAAAATTTCCTTTATTCACATATATAGCACAATTGCTATAATTGTCACCTTATAGTTGCGATGACTTTTTTTTTTTTTTTTTATTATTTTTTTTTTACATCACATCTCCCCAACACTTCGCATAAGCATCACCACAAAAATACAAAACATGAAGCGGGCCCTCCTCATCTTTGTCGGAATGGCACACACGAATGGCAAAGTGTGGCTAACTATTAATCATCAAAAAGAATCCAACAACCAAGCAACTAGCAACCCACCATTTAGACTTTGACAAGGGGTTAGGCTAAGGTTTAAAGTGTAAAATATATTTTTATTTTATTTTTCTGGATGTAACAAAAGAAATGAAATGGCTCATAGGGTGTAACTAGGGTATCTAGCACTAAAGATGAACGCTAACAAATGGGTTCCAAATACGAGGATAACTAACCGATGTGGTTAGCAAAAATTATTTTGTAAACGGATGGCCATTTGGTTTTATTCCTAAGGTTGCCTCTTTATCATACGAATACACTTATATCACACGAATGCGATCTTACTGCGGTCTGGTAATGATTTACAAGTACAAGTTCTAGAATAAATAAAATCACCGACACACTCATAACAAAAGATCAAGCATAAAAGATGTATGCTATATATGAAATAGGCTCAAATCATCACAATTTAGTGGTAATGGGCTATAAAATGTGCTAGCAAATGTTATCGATCCCAGAATGGATTGCAATATTAATCGGGACACATCTCAATTATTTCAAAATTACTGATTTCACCAGTGGATTATCAAGTTATTCTAATATATTAACCTAAAAACGTGAAAACAACTAGATTACAAGAGCAAACAAGTATATATAATTTATTTTCAAATTGGCCCAAAATTTTGGAAAGTTAAAAATGAGTTTCGTTTTTCACTATTTACTTCCCCCCACACTTAAGTTATGCATTATACTCATGAAAAATAAACTTCAAAGCATGTAAAATGGGAAAAATAAATAAGTAAATAAATAGTCGAAGAGAAACGAAACTTCCCGGATCGAAGAAATCGTGATCGAACTCCATATGATAAAGTGCTAAGCAAACGCTAGCATAAGCTTGTGAGATCAACCAATTTCTCATTCAACAAATCATCTTCACACAAAGTATAATGTCACCAATAATCCAATCTCCAAGAGCTTATTAAATCTGCAAAGACAAACAAAACTACAAAAAACGGGTAAAATCCTAAAACTCACTTTAGTAGGCATCACGGTTGCATTTAGCGTATGCAACAAGCCTTTTAAACCCCTCGGTGGCCCGAGTGGACGAGTGAAGTCTCGTGAGGGTTTCCAGTGAACATACCCACAAAGTTCAAAACATTTTAATTATTTTTTTTAAATGTACTTATTTATTTACAACGTACTAAAATTAAAAATAGCAAAACACGAGTTTAAGTAGAATAAAAGAAATGACGCTCTTGCAAAAACCAAAAGACATTTAAACTTATTCGATCTAAACACAAACACAAAAGAATAAAATACGAAAAAAATAATATTTTTTTTTTAAATAAGCGAATAATTAAAAGCTTGGGTTGCCTCCCGAGTAGCGCTTAATTTATTTCCGAGTCATTAGCTAGACTCTTCCCCGGATCAGGATACTTTGACGGTACGGTTCAAATGGGGAATTTCAGTTCTTAACCGTTGAGGGTATGGGATCTCTGGTATGTACTTCACAAGTGATGGACATTCTTTCGATTTGACAATGTGATAATCCCTTTTTGTTATCTTGAACGGTTCATCGAGTTTATTAGAAACGAAGACAGGTGGTGAATCTTTTTGATTTTTCGAAGGGTCATCAGACTTTCCACTCCTAGTGAATACGTTCTCAATGTGAGCTGGAGGAGGTGGGTTAGTCATACTGTTTTGTTTTGAAGAAACTGAATTTTGTGGCTTAGACCATTCGTCTATCTTTCTTTCCAATTCTCCATTCCTCTCTTTTTCTTTCAAGACTTCATTTCTAACCCTTCCAGTTGCATTGAGTTCTTTGTTACCAACATGATTTGACGCTTCATCGTGTGTAAACATCTTCTCTTTCACTAAGCGTTCAGTGGACGGGATGTGCACGGTGCAATCCTCAAGAAAAGGTGAAACGGTTGGTGAACTAGTAATGATTGGGGTTGGCATGGTTGTAATGGGTTCGGTTTCATCGTCCTCGATAAATTCAACATCACCCTTATCATGTTCATTTTGGATTGAGGGTGTTTTGTAGACAAATTCATGTCTTGGATTGGAATCTGTTGTTTGAGGAAGTGATTTGGTATGATGGACTTCTTTCTTTTCACCCATGTCTTGGATTATGGCTTGGTGGTTCCTTTTTCCTTGATCTATTTGTCGTTCCAATTCTACCTCATGGTCTTTCATACTCTCATTTGCTTCCATCCATTCTCTCATCATCTCCTCCGGTGAGGTTTTGGTTTCTTGGTTTTGTCCAAAATATTGTGATGAAAGTGGTGTTTTATTTTGTGGCCAGAAATGAGGATGGTTATGGTTCGGGTTTTGGCTTGAGTAGGAGTATGAATTTTTCAACTTTTGGTTGTGATATCCGTCGTGGTATCTTGCTTCATTAGGTTCAAGCATCAGCATGTCATTATCCGTGTGGTATTCTGAAGCATTGGCATCTTCACCATCTCTACGAGCATCTCGTATCTCCTTCAGCTCTTGCCTTATCTTCTTGAATTCAACGTCAATATGTCTAGTGAGAGCTTCTAATTTCTCAATCAATATGGAATGATCGGCATTGATGTTACTTCCACCGGCGGAAACAACGGTTTTTGGTTTGGGCACGATTAGAGAATTTTTCGAGAAATCAAGCTTGAGTTGGACCTTGTCCTCAAGGATTTTGTAAGCTTTGTTGGGAGTATTATAGAGGAATATTCCTCCGGCATCAAGAATTCCTTGAGTTGGATTGTCTAAACCATGATAGAATGTTTGAATGATCGCTCCTTTGGTTAGACCGTGTCCGTGACAAGTGCGAAGCATATCTTTCATACGGAGCCAAGCATCAATGATAGTTTCGTGATCGAATTGTTGAAAGTTGTGAATGTCATTTAGGAGACGTTTAAACTTTGCAGGAGAAAAGTATCGGCTAACAAAAGCTTCCCTCATCTCTTCCCACGTAGTAATTGTTCCTTCATTTAATTCGTTCAACCAAATCTTGGGTTCTCCGGACAATGAGAAAGGAAAAGTCCTCAATTTAACCACTTCCTCTTGATTTTTACCATAATGGAATAGGTTACTAATCTCAAGAAAATCAGCTATGTGTCGGTGAGGATCGGATCGGATTCTCCCATCGAATTGATTCTCCCGAATCATTTGTATGTGGGTACCCTTGATATGGAAATTGTTTGGAAAAGGGCGTTGAATAATAGCGGAACTAGGTGTTGGTGCAACGGTCCTAGTGCTTGACCACATGGGTTGGTCATCGGGATCAACGACGGTTACAGGTAGGGAATCGGGTTGAGTTTCTACTTTCTCTTCAATTATTTCGATTACCACAAAAAGTTCCTCGATGAATGGTGATTTTGAATAAAGTTCGGTTGATTCGATCTTTAAGGGTAAGATTGGTGTCTTATCGGGCTTACGAGTCCTCTTTTTGATTTTATGTTTAAGCTCGTAAAGTGGACTAACAAGTTGTTTACCCCATGAGTGTGAGTTTATACAAACTCGGAGAGATTCGTAAAGTATCACAAAAAGTAAAAATAAAAACATAATGAAAATGAACACTAAGAAAATCTTTTTGTATTTATTTATTTATTTATTTATTTTTTAAGTTGAAGTAAACAAAAATAAGCTTAACTAAGATAAGAAAATCGTTACTATTTTAACTACTAGAAGTTTAAGAAAAATAAACTAATTACGACAAAACTTTTTAATAGTTTTTTTTAAATACGTTTAAAAATCTAAAAAGACAATTTTATAAAATAATTTACCAAAGAAACAAATAAGAAAAGAAAATAACAAGAACACAAGAAAAATAAATCACTCCTAAGGGTGGGTTGGGTGGTGTTTGTTTCGAAATAAGGTGAAAAGGTAAAAATGGGTTTTGAAAAAAAAATGGTTTTTGTAAAAAGAAAAGGCTCAGCCGATCGGTTTGGTGGACAAGCCGATCTGTTGGATTGGACTTTTGGTTGAAAATGGTCTAACCGAATCGGATACGGGCACGTACCGATCGGTTGGATTAGACTTTTGGGTCTAACCGATCGGTTGGATATCAAACCGGTCGGTTGGATGGCTCGGTAAAAAATGTTTTGGTTTAGCCGATCGGATGGATGTTCAACCGATCGGTTGGATGGCTCGGATTTTTTTTTTTCGAAAGTAAAAGCGAGACAACTAGGAAATGATTAAAGCACAGAAACAAAACAAAAAACACAAACAAATCCCCGGCAACGGCGCCAAAAACTTGATGTGCGTTTTATTAGTACAAGTTTTAAATTTATAAGGGTGAATTACCAAATCTAGAAACAACACATACGAGCAAGTGTACTCGTCCATTATAGCAAGATATGATGGTAAGTCGGGATCGTTCGCAGGGATTTGGGTGTTTTCAATTGTGAAGAATCTATGTAATAATAAGCAATAAAAGAGTGGTAATTGGTTGTCACGGTCCAAAATACCATATAAGCAATAAGTAACACGAAAATGATGGTTATGTAAATTCAATAAGATTAAAAACTACACTTGCTTAGACTAGTTTACTACTTAATGACACACATGATTGTGATAACTTTTGATAACATGTTGGTTGTGATAATTAGATGGTGGTCTAATCTATTGTTCTTATAAATTAAACTTTGGCCAAGATCTTAGTTTATAAAAACAAGCTTTAGGTGTAAACCAATCAATTCAAGATCCATCCAAGGTTCATAAGGTATGGTGAATATCTTAAACACAAGAACAAACTCTTATTACAAATCAAATACTCTTAGGAAATGGTCATTACAAAAGGTAACCCATTCATAGACAAAAAGGTTACAATTGTTTATAAACATCTAAACTTTCATCCAACTAAAGGTTTAAAAACAATCCGATTTGATGTTATAAAAGCATTCTCATTACAATCATACTTCTTGTTTCTTTGTTTAGTCAAGAATAATTATGGTGAAAAACAATCATTCATAGACAAATGATTATAACTAGTTGAATAATAACAAATCTTTTAACCCTTGAAACTATTATCAATTAGTTAACCTTGACTCAACAAATATCACTATGAAACTTAAGGTACAATTGGTTCTTAGGATTGACTTGAAATTGAATTAAAACATGTTATCACAATCATAACTATCACTAAGCATAAAACATCATCAAAACAAGTGTAAAAAGACTACTACCCACTCATAGCAAACATGAACACAAACTTAGAATTTTGAACATTAGAAATCATAATTAAAAGTCTTACAATGATTGAAATAAGATAACAACTGATGTAGTAATGATGCCTCAAGTATTGGTGATGACTTCTTGATATTTTGACCTCCAAATGATGACTTCTTGGACCTCCAAAGTTTCCTGGGATTTAATGGATGAATTTTGGTATGAAAGGGAGTAATGGTGGTAAGAGAAGTGTTCTCTCAAGTTGGGATAGAGAGAATTGGTAAGTGGTGATTAGAAATGCATGTAAAGGTCTCTATTTATACTCCTCTCAAGGCCTAGGCTCATTAATACATCAACTTGGCCTCCAAGTAGTTTAGAAGGACCTAGAATACCAAAAAGAATGGCCTAGAATCGGGTAGAATGAGGTAGAATGAGTTTTTGCAAAATATGTACGAGGGCTCCATCCAATCGTTTGGTCATCCATCCGATCGGTTGGGCAAAAGTCATAAACATGAAAGTTGTAGATCTTTCTCTTAGCTTTCCGTGGCCGTGAACGGGGGGTTAAACGGAGTCCGTATGCTCAAGTTATGGCCAAAATGGTGAAGGTGTGTCGAGAACAACAAGTCTTCCATTATTTCTTCGTTCGAGCTTCTTTTCTTCATTTCTTTTCTCGTTTTCCCTCTTGTACTTTATTCTTGAGTCTTTTGAGTGACAACTTCATGACTTTTATCTTCTCGAACATACTTCAAGAGACTTTCATTTGTCGGGAATTCTTCCGTACATGCATAAATCTTCGTTTTTGATCATTTCTTCGTCTTTTTCATCATTTCTTGTACTTTAGCTTTCATGAACCTAAAACACGAATTATGCTCAATTAAGTACCATAAGTTCATAAAAGTGACCAAAATATATGCATAAAATCCATAATAACGCTCCTAAAAACATGTTAATTTTGAGCGTTATCAATAGCCAAGTAATCTTGTTCTCCAAGTTTGAGTGGGTTTGGGTTTCCCCTCCCCTTGGGTCGACCGGCCAAGGAACCCACAAGGGTCCTTCATATCAATCTCAAAAATACCATTCACAGCAATAGCATTAAAATAAAAAATATTATTTAAAGAAACTTAAATTCCATTGCTAGTAATAGTATGATCAAAACCAAGGTTCAAAAAACATGAAAATGAAATTACACCTCTAACAATTGACGGTGTATAATGATAATTATTTAAAGATAGTACTAAGCCTGAAGGCAACACTAAATTAAAAACGCCTATAGCTTCAACTTCTGAATGCTTATAGCTTCAACTTCTTTCATGGAAATCAACCCCCCCCCCCCCATAAATTAGGGTTAGGGTTTCAAATTTTTCAAAAAAAAAATTAAAAGAAAAACCCTAGATCAAACATGTATCTAAAACAATTAAAGAACCGATTTTTATTATGTTTTAGTAATCAATTACATGTTATACATGGCTCGTGATGCCACTGTTAGAATATGACAATCAAAGTACATGTATTACGAAAGCTAGGATCAAGTATAACATGTAAATATTAACCAAAACATAATAGGAACGTACCGTGGTGATTCTAGCCCGAACAAGAATCATGTAAGCAAGTCTTGAACTTTAAGTAATTAGATCAATGATAAACCCCTTACCGTTTTGTTTATCGATCTCTTGATAATAACTATAGTGAGTTATTACCTCGTTCTTGTACACACAAACTACTATCGAATAAAAGGTTATGCAAGTAAACAAAAACACTTGATTTTCTTTAACAAAAAATTGATCCAAGGAACCCTTAGGGTTGTTGGGTCGATCGGCTAGGAACAAAAAAAAGAAGAAGGAAAACTTTAGGGTTAGTGTGTGTGCACAAAAGATGTGAATGAATAACCCTTGTGTTTGTATATATAGCCAAGTAATCTTGTTCTCCAAGTTTGAGTGGGTTTGGGTTTCCCCTCCCCTTGGGTCGACCGGCCAAGGAACCCACAAGGGTCCTTCCGGATCCTTCTTGCTATATTTTACAAACCTAGTCCTTTAACTTTACATTTAACGATAGTTAGTACTTACGGTTAATCACTAACGACCATTAAGTCCCTCAAGTGTTTATTTAATTATATATACACGATACATATAACATATATATAATTAATATACTTTTATTCTTGTTTGTAATGTGTGCAATCCCGAGGTCTCGGGTTCGATACTAGTCATTTACTTATTAATATTTATACGTACATTTAACAGCTCCCACTCGTATATTTATTAATAGTAAAATGACATTGGTTGGCGTCTTGCAACACTCCAATGCTCCCAGCACGACTCGAGCTAGGTTTCCTGGAAAAAACATTTAATGATTCATCATTATTATTATCCTTTTATTTCTAAAACTACATTAATAAAGATGTGAGATTCTTTATTAAATTTCTGTTTCTCGTCTCTTTATGATTGAACAAAATTACAAAAACATCTAAACGTATTCCAGATAGACTTTGGGCGTGGCCACGCAAACATTTTGTCAACCCTACAAGGGGCTCAACAATATTAAACTTCTGAACAAATCAGAAGGAACAAATTCTTTCTTGACTACAAGAATATCCCATGAACTTTGCAACACTTCTGAAAACAACCCTTATAACTCCTTGTTATGGTGAGCGGTAGATTGCTTCACAAAAATGCACTACATCCATGACTCTTATCTGGTATCTCAAGTCTGATGATAACTTTAAATATGATTCTCACATTAAATATTAAATCATATTGTTGGGATAAGTCCTATATTCAATTCATTGAATATCATGTGAAATTGGTATGACTACGCATCAATATACTTTCAAGTATATCCTAAACCAATACTCAAATTTGTCTTAGTTTAATGATATTCCCAAATCCTCTTTGATATTTCTAAGATCACGCAAAAATTTATTGGAATGATAGGAAGCAAATCTATTAGTGAAATATAGTTGTTCCTCTATTGTCAGTGATCTAAATGGAATTTCATCTGCCATAGTGACAAGTGAAAATGGTTTTACAAACAAAGGGCACAAAGAAAAAGATAGACTACAAGAAAGCTAATAAAAAGAAAATAAAAATCTCACTAAAAAGGAATCTAATGAGTAGACCTAATCAAAATAAATTCCAACCTAAGCAATAACTATTCCCCGGGTTGCGGCGCCAAAAACTTGATGCGTGGGAATTGCACCAGGCTTTACCTCTAGAGGGATCTCGAGAAGCTTACAACCCCCACCAGGCAGTGTACCTGATCGTTCTAGTATAGTATAGTGACAAGTACCAGGGGATTGATCGTTCAACTCAGGAATAGTGTCGTTAGGATTGAAATTAATCTAACTAAGGTCTAAAGGTAAAGGATGATTCTTTTTGTATTTTTATATTTTATGAAAAGCAAGTAAAAATCTCGGGTATTGGAAGGAGGGGCGGAATTAGTTGCTAATCAACTAACCTAAAAGCTACTAATTAAACTATTGTGCAAGAAAACTAAACTAAGGTTCTACAAGGGATGTGAAGCATGTCTACCTATGATATGTTACTCCTTGCTAGCTATCCAATTCTACCTATTGAATTGTCACACCTTGTTTTAATTGACGGGTTGTATTCCTTAATACCATTCGTGGGGCGGCGTACGTACTTCCCCAACTCTATAAGCTCCTACTTCACTCCTATGTCGAGCCTGCAAGAAGCTCATAACATGGGATCATTAGAATTCGCTCATGCATTAAATACAACCATAATAACCTAGTACGCGTTGGTTCATGTTTCTTAAGACGTTCAAGCATGTTACCCTATAGAAGTCTGCCAGTTTTCTTAAGCCTAACATCGAATACAATCAACCAAACAAGAGACGATAGGAATCAAGAATTATAAGCTAAATCAACTAGATCTATCGAAGTGTCACACCCTAATTGATGGAGATAGACACAACATCAACAAGGAAACAATAAGATCTAATTAATTATATACAAGTTTCACACAATCATAAGTAGACACAAGGTGAATTAGCAAAACATCATCAAAGAAGAGCAAACAACAATAATAATGAAAGACATAATTGAGATAGAATCATCAAACCAATACATGATATTTATGGAGTGATTAAAACCCTCTAAGTTGCTGGAAAAACACCTACCTAAACCCAGGAATCGACCTTAGGGTTTAGGGCTTACAAAAAGTGAAGTTATGATGTTATATTTATAGGAAAGTTTTCTGTCGGCAAGGCATGACGGCGTCAGCTCGTTACACATGACGGAGTCACAGCCATTTTTTCTCCAAATTGTAGATTTCTTTGTCCTCTTCGTGTGGGCTTTTGAATCACCTAAATCCGAGTTCGTATGCAAAAGTTATGACCAAAACAATATCAGCTACTCCGCGCGCCAGTTTTGACAAGTTAACACGTGACGGCCTTGGCTGACGCCGTCACGTTTCTTCTGGACCGTCACCACTTTTGCTCTTGACGCCGTCATCTAAATGCTCTTGACACCGTCAGGTACTGTTCCCAGCAAGGAAAATAAAGACTTTGCCGTTTTCTTCACTTTTATGCTCAAAAAACGTCCAAAATGCTTCCTTTTCCAGAATTCACTCCAAAAGTACCTAAAATCACAAAAGGAATGATTTAGGGCATTATTTGATCAAATAAATTCAAATCCGGGCTTAAATGACCCCTAAAAACGGATCATTTTTCGCCTTATCATATATCCCTACACTTGGGATTTGTTTGTCCTCAAGCAAATGAGCTTTTCCACCAATAAAAATACAAGTTAGGGGTTATTTAACACTAATATAAAAGTAATTACAACAAATGATCATTCCACCTTAGTCAAAACAAGCACGAAAATTATACACTAGCACCTCACATTAAGTATTTGGATACTCTTATCTCTCGGGTGTTGTAAATTTATATGTCATAATTGGAAATGGAGAAATATCACTCTCTACCTGTCATAGCAAATAGATTACCATAGACTTGGGAAATGATCAAACCTCCACCACTTGGCGTAAGCACCTAGGATAAACTATCAAAGAGGTCTTTTAAAGGGTTATAACGTTAGGTGTAGGGGGTATGGAAGATACGGTTTTGTTGGATAAACGGATATTTTACTGGTGGCAAGTCAATTGTCTTAGTTAACTACATGTACAATGAGGCGTTGCTAAGCCAAGACTCGACTCAACTTAAACTAACCACAACTCTTTTCGGATTTTCAAGACACTATTTGACTTAAACATAAATAAAAGAAACGGATGGTAGCCCGTATGTTTTTCTCTTTTCTTTTTCTATATATATATATTTTTCTTCTCTCTCTCTCTCTCTCTCTCTCTCTTTTTAATATTATTTTTTTTTTGATATTTTTTTCATACACTTTTACCCTACCATCTAAAATAATACATCAAAGGGAGCTCGCTTCCTCCCTACACTTGAGCTTTACAATCAACTATTCTAATGACTCGAATCAAGATAATCAAAACACTTTGAGTACTTTTAAATATTAACGCACATATGGGCGTAATATATGATGTTCTTCCCCATTACTCCATAACACAAGTACTTTACCCATGAGTCCCAATTGTCCCAAAACAATATGTACAAAATATGACTCGACTTAGCAACCATGTAATCAATTAGACAACTAACAAAGGGTTTAAACAATTAAAAATAATGCACTAAAGATGAGTGCATACAAGGAAGGCTAAGGCAATTTGGTTGCACATTTGGGGTGGATTGTAAACAAATTCTTCCTTTAAGTAAAATGCTTAAAGTTAGAAATGAAAAGATAGGCTCGGAGGGGTGTACTAGGGGTATCGTGTACTAAAAATGAGTACAACGCAAAGGTGTGGGAGAATTACTTGACCTATGAAGTCAATGTAATTATATTACAGGTGTAGAACAAGGGTTATCCTAATGTCTCTTATCATGTAGTAAATCCTAACTACACGAATGTAGTCTCACTAGCGGTCTCGGGATGCATCGCTATCACAAGTTCTAGAATCTAAATACTACCGGTACACTCATAAGCACCAACAATGAATCCTTTTTCCTAAAGATCTAAGGGCGAACCTCACATATTTGGGGTGAAAATTTTTGAGTGGTATGGTTTTTGTGCTAGTCATACAACTCCTATCCATGAGACGCTTATTAAGACTAAAGTTTCACTCCTACATGTTGCAAAAAAAATTAAATTTGGTGCTAAAATTGCCCTAACAAATATTTCTCTCAGTTTTATTACACATTCACTATCAAACAAAATAAAAACCAAGTGGAGTAATTGTTTTTAATATACCCTCCCTACACTTAAACCGAACATTGTCCCCAATGTTCTAGATAAAAGATGTAAAAGTAAAAATAAACAAGAATGAAAGAAACTAATACTCCCTTGATTCGTTCGGTGTGGATAATGTGACAACATGGTTTAATCTACCTCCAAGAAGATGAACGTTGAAAGCTTCCCTCTTGAAATATAAATCATCTTCTTGTCCTGTAATCAACAAACACAAAAACCAAAGCATCAAACCGACAAAAATCACAACTAGATGTAATTCCAGACTTAGAAATAGAAACAAGACAAAGCAACAAAAGGATAGGATACTTGTGGAATGAATTACAAATAGGAACTCATAAAACATATCCACAATTATTGACACACAAACAAGATAGAATATATGCTAATCATGAATTGTGAAGTTTTCATGTTCGAATTTAGTTCTTTTTAACAAAATATAAATTTCTCTACACTTATCTTTTTGTAAAATACCTTTATATGCAATTAAGACGAGGTTAAAAACAAAATAAAATATTTTCACAAATTATTTGAAACATGAAAATTAAACAACTATGATTAAGCATATATGACACAAACAAATAAAATAAAAACATCAAACAATTAAAAACATGGGTTGCCTCCCAAGAAGCGCTTGTTTTTGTTCGAGTCACGAGCCTGACTCTACCCTTATTTAACGGGAATAGGGGAGGTTTTCCCTACACTTAGGATTAAGTGCGGGTGAAAGTAGCGATACACACCCTTAGGGTGGAAATATGCCACGTGAGGTGAAGGGGTGAGTGAATGGCTTCCTTCATCCTAAAACTACCCGGATAATATTGGTTGATGGGTGGGTCGGTTCCTCTTTTATCTCCTAGATGTAAATCTAAGGTTGGAAAGGTGTGTAAAGATTGAGCTTCTGGTTCATCAATACTAGGAAATTCCCTAGAACTAAGAGTAAGGTTATCACTACCAGTATTCAAACCTATATCCTCTAGTGGTGCTTGGTCCAAGGGTTCTACCTCAATTGGGGTTCCTATAGTCCTTTCTACTTCTTTCGGGTAAGTCACGGGCGGTGTATATGCCTCCAATGATGGTAGGACTTGTGGGGTACTTAGTGTGCTTGGGTTTTCTACTATCTCTTCCATCACATCAATATCACCTATGTGTTCATCTTGTATTATGGTAGTGCCTAACCAGGACATGCAACTAGGTGGCTCAACTCTAACCTCATGTGTGTCGTATGTTTTGGTGAAATCTATCCCGCTCATGCAACTAGGGTGTAGAATGCTAACTATGTTAGAAACATGATAAACCTTGTGATTTGTGTGGCATTAGTGAAGTGAGGAGGAGGGGAAGAAAGGAACCTTGAGAGAAAAAGGAAATATTAGATTGAGAATAATGGAAGGTTCAACCCTCTCCACATGTGGAGAGGGGTATTTATACTTACAATAAAACGCCCACTCCCGGGCTGTGGATCAGGCATACAGTGGGTGAAGACCCGTCCTTCTTCCACGGTGTTACTTAAACTAATACTAATTAACTAATAAACAAACTAACTACGAGCTAACTTAATGCTATTACAATCATTAGGTGACCGAGACTTTTACAGGAATATTTCTATTCCTAACAATCCCCCCCCCCCTAAGCGAGGTCACCTTTGAAATTAAGATCTTTTGGTCTTTAAGCATTCTTTAGTCTTTGTAGCTCGTAGGATCTGATTCTTCACTTTTCAACACACTTTGTACTTCAAGCAAGCGAACTTGTGATTTGAATCCCTTTGAGATATGTGATCTTTGAGCTTCTTTGAGATCATCAGCCAAAGTAAATCTCCAAGCTCATCCATAGTTGTATTGCCTTCATGTGATGTAGTGACTAAGGACCATCATGCTCACACCCTTCTTTATCTGGAGACGTTGCATTAGAGTTGTAGAGCAGGAGACTTTTTCATCAGAGTAGCGGAAACGTTGTTGGTAGTCTCTCAACATTTGTTGTAGCAAGTCTCACATCTTCATTGATAGTGTGGAGGATGTGTGAGCATGAGGTATGGACTGACCCGATTCAGCTGGAAACTGGAGCCATTAACGCCATCTTTATATGTGTTCCTGAAATAAAACAGTTAGCAATAAAGATAGAGAACGAATATGGCTTTGTCATTCGTTCTGCGAGGACAGACTACCCTCCGGTTTTATGAAAACCGACCTGTGATCAGGTAGAGTCTCTTTTAAAGAAGACTCTCCTTGACAGGAATTTCCAGCTTGTAGTAATGAATTTTCCAAAGAATCCACTTTGGAATCTTTATACTTAGCATGTTCTCATACCGGAACGTCTCAAAGCAGACAGCACGATAGAGTGAATCGGTGAATAAACATTCACGGATTGATGAGAAATAGATTTATAGAAATCACTCGCGTGTCCTATGATAAACATTTTTGAGACACGACGAGAGTTTTATACTTTGAATCTCATTTCCATCAAAAATACTTTTGTTTGAAAGATATTATACACAATCAATGTGCTCGAAGAATTAGTTTGTGAGCACATTGTAAGGTTTTTGCAAAAGTATCCGTCAATCTATATCCTGGAACAAGTTTGATTCAATATTGAATCGCACCATTGTTGCTTTCCAGTTGTCACTTGATCATTGATCCAAGATGGATCTCACATGTCACCTACCAAGAGCTTGAGTGATGTTCGCTCTAGAAGGATTTCCATCTTCATTGTGAATATTTTCATATCACTCGGATGTTCTGGCAATACCATAAGGATAATGCGTAGGACTCTAAATATTTTATCTTATTTTCCACATTATGTGAAACAATAAGCATATTTAGAATGTGTCCTATCAAGATTTCTGGATGATCTCATGGCTCTAGACTCAATAGTGCATTTTGATCCGCTCCTAGAGACTGGGGAGGCGTCTCCTGTTTTAGGTATCAACATAGCTCGCAATGAGCGGTCGATACTTTGCACAGGGTTCCCCTTGAGAGTGAAACAAGATCTTTTAAGAGAACTTGAGTGGTTGGGAAGTTTGGTGCAGTGCGTCACTGGGTCCATGACGTCTTGTCTTCAATACCGGTGTTACTTTAGTAACCGCCAGTAGATTATGAATTGAACTCGGTTTCTACCCTAAGGTTGAATATATGGAGGGCTATTTATTTTCACCCTTTCTCATTTCATTTCTTTTTCATTCTTCAACCCCTTCAGTGCTTACCGAGACTTCACCACTAGAACCTTGTTGGGTTTGTTCCAGTCCTAGCTCTATCTCAATCCGCACTCTTCCCTTTCTCACTTTTCTCCTTTTTTCCAATCATTCCTAAGGACTTCTAATCCATCAATGGATTGTCCCTGGGAAGATCCTTCCGGTTCTGGTGGATCATGAGAACTTATACCTAACCTTAACCGTCCTTATAACTCCATGCATAAAGATAAATGGTCGGTCTTAGGTATTGCTTCCACAAACGCCTTTTGCTCCCCCTCAATATGTGCATCGATATTCGAAAGTGTTTAGCACATATACGGGAGCCTATTATTGAGTACAAAAGATCACTTTTGATTATCAGATTTCATATTTAAATCACATTCTCTCCCCCGATCAAAAATTTCAAATCTTTCGAGATTTTTGATCTCAATTGATTTAAATAATTTAGAAAACGTTTTTGGGAGAGAAATGCGGTCAATTTTAATATTTTCTAATAAAAGGAACCTTTTCTTGCTCCCCCTCAAACAGTGAGGGAGGTTGTTATGTGTCAGATTTGAAGAGTTTACAAAAGATTTGAAGTTTTTAACGAAAACCCTTTAAAAATTTCTCATTCTGACACATAACCATCACAATGTATATTGTTGCAAGATTTTTGTACAAAGTGTGGGAGTTTTGATGATACATAAAATTTTGAGAAATTCACTCTCCCCCTCAATCAATGACGGATGTTAAAACTAAAATATTTTCATAAAATATTAAAGTCATTGATTGAGTGAATTTTTTTCTTTTTTTCTTTTTTTTTCTTTTTTTTTTTTTTTTTTTTTTTTATCAAAATTTTGAGTTCAATTTGATTTTCAATCAAAATTTCATGGTACCACCAAGTTTTGCACAAACACTTTCCGGAAAAATCATAGAAGGGAAAGTATTTGGCGATAAAAAGAAGGTTTCTCTTCTTTATCAAGAAATAATACACTGAAGCGTACATTAGATCGAGGATGCACGAATATAAAGTAATTCTCGCTCGGATGAACGGCACCCTTTGCTAGGAACAACCGTCTTTTTGGCGACGTGTTTTCCTCATTTTTGAAAACCGGGTTGCTATCTGAAGTAATAGCAAGCCATGATTTTGAAGTCCGGGTTGCAGCCTGAAATGACTACAAGCCATAATTTTAAGATCGGGTTGTAGCCTGAAATGACTACAAACCATTTTGAAGAATATTTTGAGATACGACATGTTTTAGAAAATAAACTTTATTCAAAAACCGAAAAAACTCTTGCTCAAGCATATGTATGATTCCGTGTCATTATTGAATGACATTTCTAGAGACGTACATAATATTGATTATACAAGAGACATGTCGTGAGACGAATATTTTTGTATTTTTGCAGTTTTTCAGATTTTTATGGGATTTTTGATAGTTTTATATTTTATATATACAAATTAGTAATGTGAATATAGAGAAGTACATATATACATACATATATATATATATATATATATATATATATATATATATATATATATATATATATATATATATATATATATATATATATATATATATGTACAATATGAAGTATAGGATATACTATAGGGAATAAAAATGTTCATAAGGATACAAATAGAGAGCCGTAAACAAATTACAGTACAAAACAATCACCACATCCAAAATACATATATATAACACTGAACCCCACCACTGATCACATCATTCAGTACTTTGTAGAAGGCGGTAGTCCCCAGCACGAATTCTGCCACCCACGTAGCACTCCAGGCTACGAAAGATTCTTCGCAACTTCAATCTCTTGCAGATACCAGCCAAAAACCTCTTGAATAGTGTTAAGTCATTGGCAGTCCAGTGATTGGTATAACGTCTAGTTCCATGGTCATAGACATGATATTCTTTCACTCTGAAGTCCAACGCCTCTTCAACCATTCGTAACGTACCGTCGCTGAACTTGTGTATTTCGTTGAAGCGCAAAACCATAGGAACGTTGTATTTGTCACGAAATACCGCTGCCAGGGGAGATTCAATGACTGTAAAGTCAGCAACCCATTCCAGACTATTGACATTCCATAGAGGTCGTGTGAGGTTGAGCTGAGATTGGTAGCTTTCGATGCCAAGCTGGAAGTCTTTTACCCGTTTCCTAATGACAATACCCCTGATCCAGTGAAGTACGGCAAACACAAGAGACTTCTTTTCTCGTGATGGTAGATGATGCAACTTTCCTTGAAGATGGAGCAGATACAGATCTTTGAAATCATTAGGGCGTAGGTGTTTGAAGTCCCCTTCGGATATGATATAGTCCTTGAAGTCAGCTCGTCGGAGTGTTATGTTCTTGAGGTAGTCATATCCATAGATGGGATGTATCTGTACCTTAACCACACTGATGATTTGAAGAGGTGATCGAACAGACTTTCGGTCACCTTGAGCTTGAAACCGATCAATGTAAAATTGCTGCTTCTTCAGCCACCAGTGAGAAATGCCCAGAGATGCCGAGATGTTGTAGTCACATTCTTGAGTACTCCACATGCTATCGGGGACAAGTTGTTCCAGTCCGATATCAGAATAGAGGGCAGCTTTCATCTTTGTGATGGACAAGGCCGACTTGCATTGTCTACTCCCAAGCTTAAGATATTCGAGGTCTTTGTTGAAGAAGAATTCAGCTTGGATAATAACATTTCCAGGAGTTCCACCCAAAGGGAGTGGATTGTTGTAATTATACTTCATGATCCCTTCATCCACAATGTCGTCGAACATTTTGTGGCACTCCTCCATCTGGTATTGTAGATGATTAACATCCTGATGAAATGCTTTGACAATGTTAAAGGCCGGACCTTCTAGGTCTTTCTGAGTGAGCCTTGATAGACCACGCTTCTTGCAGAACCATGTGATGAACGTTCCCATATCACCAGTTTGGGAAAGTAGAGAATCTTCGGAGGGAGGGACGAAACTGGTGGTGATGGCATTGATCCAGTTGTTATCATTGGTTGGCAAGTCAGAGGAAGGGATCGTCCAGTCAGGTTCAGGTGATTGTGGTTGGTTGTCATCGGGTTTCCACCATGTCTCTTTGTCAGCCTTGGTTAAGAGAACATGCGGTGGATCATTGGAGTCACTTCTGGTGAATGATTTCCACCACCGTCTTCCAGGGATATGAGTAGTAGAGGCATCATCTTCATCGTCATCGAAAGAATCAGTGTGTTGAGGAGCGATAGATGCTTCATTAAAGACAAGATCATCATTGACATGAGATGCAATAGAGGTTGCACCAGCGTCAATAGTAGTCCAAGCAGCATACTTAACTTGTTTGGCCTGTTTGGAAGGTGCTAACTTAGTTGACTTGTCAGTTTGATGTTTTTGAGATGGTGATGAGGTGGGTTGGGATGGTTCACTAGGAGCATGAGACCCACCAGGCAGAGAAGGAGTGCCTGATGGACCAGATGCCCCAGCAGGTAGTGGAGGTGGAGGTGGTTGAGGAGGTGATCCAGATGGTGGCTTGGGATGACCCTAACGCCTCTGTTTTCTTTTTCTTTCAATTTCCATGTCTCTGGCGTGTTCCTCAGCGTCATCTTGTTTAATTGAGGCCTCTAATGCATTATACAATTTGACATGAACATCATGTCCTGTATGTTGACCCTGTTGATACATGCTGTGCTGCAGAATGATCTTCATATCATTGATAGGTAGGTCTTTGAATCTGGATCTGAGTGGAGCTTCAAGAGCAATGCTGACCGCTTCAGCTACCTGTTCGTTGATTATCTGAGATACTTGTCGTTCAAGGTCAAGATGCTCCAACTTGTATAATCTGCTGCCGTGATTGGTAATTGTTTTTGGCAGATTGAGGTTTACTAAGGTTTGAAGTAAAGAGGCATGCTTGTCCAACTTTTCATGGATGGTGAGGTTATCCTGAACAATATCAGCTGTCATTCCAGCTAAAGTATCCAGATTCAGCTTCTTCTTAGTGGTAGCAGGAGTGGCAGATTCAGTTGGTTTCTCTTGTGTTGTAGCTGTAAGTGGGGTGTCATTGTTGTCAGGACCAGCAGTAGGAGTTGGTGCAGATCTGGTAGGAATGGTGGAGTTGTCTTGTTCAATAGGCACATCAACCATAGACACAACTTCTTCACGCTCATCACCAGACTTGTCACCTTCAGCATCATCCGGCTTATCCATGAGGAATTGATCACCAAAAGTATCTAGATTCTTGTACGATGCCAGTGTTCCAGTAGAGCTGTCAGGTTCCACGGCGAGCTTAGGATCATCAGTTTTCAGTTTGAGGTTACCTTGTAGATCCGGATAAGCAGTAGAAACAAACTCGTCATCGAGTGGATCAATTGGAGTTACAGACTCAACAGTTTTATCCTGTACCGGTTGGTGGCTGGTTACATCTTGTGTAGCTAGGTTAGATTCATCACCTTTGAGAGCTGAGCTGGTATCAGTCTCAGAACCGCTTGTGTCTGCGGGTTGCCTAAGACTTGGTGACGGAGCATTGTCTGGAGATGTTTTTGCAGATGAGGATGTTGGTGATCGTTTTTTGAGGATATACTTGGAGCTAGTTGATTTGGAGGCAGGAGATGATATTTTCAATAGAGTGTGTGCAACCAATTCTTCCTTGGCAACATCCTTGCCTTTTCCTACCACATGCTGGATTTGTGATGTCTTGTCTGACACAGGTTCTCTAATGCTGACACCACTGACAGGTGGCGCAGGTGGCATGTATGCATCCTTTAAGCTTTCAGCAATTGCCATTTGAACCATTTCTTCTTCTGTGAGGGGCAACTGTGTGGTGCTAGGTGCAGCTTTAGGATCCTCAACACTTGGTGGTTTGTTCTTTGTGCTGGTTCTTTTACCTCCTGTAGTCCGCTTTACTCGTTTAGTACCTTCAGAGGATGCAGCTGAGGTTGTAACACCCTTGCGTTTCTTTGATGCGGTTCTTTCAGACTTAGTAGATAAGGAGGGCTCATTAGCAGATGCTTCCCTACTTGTCTTCAGAAGTTTAAGATATTCCTCATAGTACTGAGCAGCCAGTATATCACGAGTGAGAAGAGCAGTGGGAATGTCCATGCCGAAGATAATCTCGCTTGTACTCTTAGCATCATATTTGAGGAACCGAACTGGATGTTCATCTGTGGGTTGATGAAGAGGGGATTCCTCTCTAGGGTGGAACTTGAGAGATCGTTGAAGGCTAAGTATAATCAACTTAGTGAAGCGAATGCTTGGAATCAGGAGCTTGGCTGATCTTTTCTTGCCGTCTTTGTTTGCTTCAAGGTTTGCCTTATCGACCAAGAAAGAGTGAATGGACTGACTAAATTCCTCCCAGATCCGTTCAACAAAGTTGATGTTCTTACCATTGACAATGCCCCAGAGAATTTGTAGAGATGGAGCTCTAAGTCTTTCATACCCTGATGTTTTGCCCGTCAGACACAAGTTGATAAGGCTTGCAATTGCTCTCCAAGGTTGATAGAGGTCATGGGTGATAACCGTGGAAAGTGTAGATACTTGATTGGGATACCCAAGTTCATTAACGAAATCGATAAGGGTAGCAGGATTAGGTGGGGGAGTGTATTCAACATTGTCACCCGTTGGCAAAATCTGCAGTGCGCTACCAAGAGTTTCCATAGTGATATTCACCCAATGCTCATCCAGCTGACACTTGTAAGAATTGGTAGCTCTATCATGGCATATGGTGTTCCAGAACTGCTGGATATAGATGGAGGGGATTGAGGAGGATGCGGTGAAGGCATTGAAGAAGGTGGTGTTTTTCAGTATGTCCAGGGCCATTCTGAATATGGGATGATTCTGAGGTTATCAGTCTTAACATAGCAGTTGCTCTTTCCAATATCTACCCACTTGTTGAACGGCAGAATGTCGTTGTCAGATCGAACGGGTGGAGCCAATTGTGCATCGATAATAGGTTCTGCCATAATAGCTGCATTTGACACAAGTCAACAAAGAAAGCACACCATGTGACATTGAGTGTTAGTAACTGGTGAAACCCTGTCACCCAGTGGTTAGGAGATATGACCAGGGTCAGGAGCCATGTTAGAACAATAATATGCACTCATGAGGGAAATCATTCATCATATAGGACAGCAGTTAGGTCAAACAAGAACGAGTGCCATTCATACCAAGCAATGCATAGATAATAAGACACCCATTAACTAACACACAAGCAGTGCACACCTAATTTGTGCTAGACAAAGTGGGTCACCATAATTCCCAGCTAGAGTTAAACGCAGAACCATTAACCGCAATCAAATAACAAACTCAATTTAACCGCAAACACAAGTTAATCGCAAAGACACAATCTCAAAGCAATCGAATCGCAACAAGTCAAGATAAACGCAAACAATTGAATTGCACATCACTTTAAACACAAGAGCAGGTAACCGCAAAGCAACTTAACTGCAGTCCAATAAACTCAACCAATTTAAACGCAGGACAGAGTTGACACATAGCAAGTTAAATGCAAGATTAAGCTAATCACAGTTACAGTTGGGGCCGAAACACGCAAACAGGGTAATAGATAACCGCAAGCCCGAACTTAAGCTAACCGCAATTGATGTTCTACGCTAACCGCAATTAAGATTCTACGCTAACCGCAATGAGGAACATCTGCTAACCGCAGTCAAGAACATAACCTAATCGCAGTCAAGAACATAAGCTAACCGCAGTCAAGAGTCTATGCTACTCGCAGTTAAGAACATACGCTAACCACAGTCAATAACATTTACTAACCGCAGTCAGGAACAACACTAATCGCAGTTGATTGGCTCCAAACGGTCAACCTAAACTGACCAAAGGATGGTCAACAAGGTCAAACTGCCTAGAGTCAATGCTCCGGGGAAGTATAGTGTTTCCCCGGGTCGTTATGTCCCGACGAGGTGTGATGGTTATAAAACGGGTTTGCGAACGGGTGAATTTGGATGAAAAGGGGTTTGATATTGATTAAACTAAGGAATATATGAAGAAATAGCTTAAATAAGCTATATGAATAAGACGGGAAAGTTAGAAAAACCAGAAACGATTTAAACCTAAAAACGCGTACGTTCAATTTAAATTTACGTGAACGTACGAAATAAAAAGTGAAAACTGAATTCTGAAAACCCCCAGGGGGTGAAAATGATTTTTTACAAACTTATGGATAAAAGAAAATTTTTAGAAAAAGAAAATTAATTTTTACACTATTTAATTATTTAATATTAATTAAATACTAATTAATATTAATTTTTAATATTTAAAATACTTAAATACAATATAATATTAATTTAATACAAGAAAAATGAAAATTAAATTTCTAAAATTATAAAATAACTAAAAACAAGTTTTAAAATTAGAAATATGTATTTTTGTCTTTTTGTGATTTTTCTATTAATTAATTACTAATTAATTATTAATTACCTAATTAAACTATTTTAAATTATAAAAAAATAGCAAATGAACAGTAAAAATTCTAGAAAAATTCCTAAAATTATATTATATTATATAAAAGCTAGGAAAAATATAAAAACTAGGTCTTACTTAATAAAAACTAGTTATGCTATTTAAAACTTAATTATTAATAAAACTAATATTAAATCTAATAAATACTTAATGACAAAATAAAAATCTGAGAAAATTACTAAAAATACTTTAATATAAAAGAAATTTAAGAAAATTATAAAAATACTAAGTGCTTAACAAAAATTTAAAAATGAAAATTAAAATTTAAATTACATTAAATAGAAACTATCACTTAAAATTAAATTGACTTTTCTAGATTTTTCTTTTAGAAAACTATTTTACAACTAAAAACTAACAACTTTTGTAAAAACAACTTTTTTATAAATGGAAAATAAGCACTGTGGAAGCTTATTTGCTCCACAGTTGACTTATGTTGACCAAGAAGGAAAATAAGCTCAAATGAGCTTAAGTGGGGCCCACTATGGATGATTCTGATCCAAATAACTTATTTGGACATGATTAAGCTGGAAAAGGTACTTGGGATCCACAGAATAAGCAACTAAGCCACAAAAAGCACTTGGCTTATTGTTTCTAAACTGAAAAATAGGACAGACTTGGGGAGCTGATTCAGGTGGGTCCCAGGGCTTTTAAGGTCAAATGGTTGGTCAAAGATTGAACCCTGCCAGGAGGGGGGTTGAATGAGCCAAAATTGAACAAGTGGGACCCACTGAGGAGGGCTGCAGCCACCACCAAAGGTGGTGGTGGTGTGGAAGGGTCTGCTGCAGCAGGGGGTTCACCTCCCCTGCAAGTGTGTTTGTGTGAATGTGAGGCCCAGCAGAAAATTCACAAAAATGAAGGGATGATGGGACAATGAAGTTGAGGTGGGGGACTTTACATAGGAACAAGTTTCAAACTCTGAATCATACCACAAAAATCTAGAAAATTCCTTGAACTTTTGTAAAAACTGAACATCATGCAAATTGACTTTTTCACTAAACTTGGAATTTTGACTTTCATGAACTTGTATTGGATCTAAATGACTTAGATTGATATATTAAGCTACATTAAGGGTGAATTAAGCTAGAAGAACATCATTTAGTCAAAATGGGTGAGATTTGGAACCCAAAAACCACAACAGTTAACTGTTGGGTGGGTTTGGTTGTGATTTTGACTTCCTTGCTTTTAACCTATGATTTTTAAGACTAGAATGCAACTAATGACATATATGTGACATGTTTCAATACTTATTACACCATGGAACTCCCTGGATCACATTGAGATTGCATAATCCAAACACACCTTATAAAACATGAAATTGAGATTTTCAAAGTGAATCAACGAGTTTGGCCATGAAACTGATGCAGAAGGTTATACTATGATATAACAAGCTTATTCTAACACAATTCCACCACAGATAACATCAACACACCAAAAATAAATGTGAGGCTAAAACTGGCAGTTCTGAGCTAAAGTGAACAACTAGGAAAATAAATAAACAAGCATGATATTTAAAGCAATACAATGACTAACCAACAACAAATAAGCACAAAGGAACAAGTACAAGCAGATAAAAAGCTATTACACAGTAACTTGCAATATTAGAGAAAAATGCTTACAATTGAATCAAGACTAAGAATCAGTGAACCATGAACCACTATCTATCCTAACAACTTCCCATGAAGTTTCTAAACCCTGAATAATCCAAATCACACCCTGCTTCTTGCTTCCACTTCCTTGAACACTGAATTTTTATTTTTCTTTTATTTTATTCTAATTTTTTGTATTTTTGAGTTTTTATGTAAAACTGAACACAAGTCTTTAGAATAGAACTTAAGCTTCAAAAAACTTAATAAGGAACTGATTTGAGCTAAATGAACATGGAACAACAACTGTTAACAATTTAAAGTGACTTTGTCAATTTCACTAAAAATGCATAAACTAGAATTTAATCTCAACACTGAAATTAAAGATTGAAAGAGATTCAAAATACACTGAATTATCTTAACAAATCACTTGGAAGTTGAAATCTAAACTGGAATTTAAAAATACATGGAAAGTTGGGCTGGGGTAAGGGTTGGACCAGGAAATTGTGGTGGATTTGGGTAGTTTGGATTTATGAATAAAATAGGTCCGTTTGGTAAGTAGTAAACAACAAGGACCAATAATGTAAATTACCAAAGTTGAGGGCCCTGAAATGTAACTTTTCAAAATTTATCATAAGGACCATTTATGCCACATGTGAATAATAGAAGGACCAAAGTTACAATTTTCCAAAATTTTAGACCCCGAGGACCAAAATTGACACTTTCCAAAGTCCAAGGACCAAACATGTAATTTCCTCAAAATTTTCATCCAGGGATTAAAAGTGACAAATGTGAATTCCCAAGGACCATATTTGACTTTTTTCTCCAAAATTGCACTCCCAGGGGCCAAAACTGCCAAAATCTGAAAGTACAGGGACTAAACTTGTAATTTCCAAAACTTTTGAGATTTTTCACCAAAGGACTAAATATGACAACTTATGATTTTAAAAGGACCTTTGGTGATAATTTTCCATATTTTGAATATCCAGGGACTAGTTTTGACAATTTTTGAAAGTTGAGGGACTGAAACTGCCAATTATGCAAACTTTGTACGTTTTTCATCTGTTTTTACTCATTTTGCATCTAAAACATATAAAACACAATTTTGAAATATTTTTAGTATTTTGATGCATTTCTGAGTGTTTTTGTATGTTTTGCAGTTCAGATTTGACAAAAAATGATGAGTGTTTGAGCACTCATCAATCTCCCACACTAAAATATTGCTAGTCCCTAGCAATAACTGTTTTGAAAACTTGATGGATTTTAAACTTTTTACCAAAAGCCATCACTTATGGAGTAGCCAGATGTATCAATTCAAGCAAGAACTATGGTCCACCTGATAACCATGTGATTTTTAGCAAACCACCAGCTTTCAACGGTTTTGATTAGTCTTTACCAAGAGCCGTTTGCTCCTGGACTAGCCAACTCTTGATGGAATAGTCAACATCTTGGTGAGCTGATTACCAATTATGGATTTTCCACTGCCTTTACCACAAGCCATAATCTTGCGGGCTAGCCAACTCATTCGCTCTTTAGGATATGGCTAGTTGAGGTACCATACAATTTTGGGCAAATTGCAAGCCATAAACGGATTTGATATATCTTTACCAAGAGCCGTTTGCTCCTGGATTAGCCAATCCCTTTGTCGGTTAGACATGGCGGACTGATTACCACAAAAATTTTGAAGTAAAGTGAAAAAAATTTGAAAATTTTGGCAAAAAACGGGGGTACTTGAAAGTAAAATGCGATAAAATTCGCTAGAATACCCCCCACACTTAGCATGAATATTGTCCTCAATATTCAAAGTCCCGGCTATTATGCCGACTCTTTGAACGTAAAAGGGCAACATTACAAGCTAAACGTGGAAACACCAGTTTGTATTTTCACTTCATAAGTAACCACTGTGGGGGTAATTCCCCCACACTTATGGTGAAAACCCTATATGCATGCTACTGTTTTTGTTTACCGAGTCGCTAGCTTGACTCGACCCCGAATTCATTTGTCCTTGGGGAAGCACGATGTGGAAGAAACAATCTCAATCGGACTTTCATTCAAGATGTTTGGACAAACATTTGAAGCACGTGAAAATTCCACACCGATGAGATATAATCCCGGCTCAAGATAATGATACATGAAAATGTCGGGGTCAAATATAGTGTCTTCATTCCCGAAGGAGAGAAGAACAAGAGAAGTCACCCTGTAGGTGAAGAAAAGGAAGAAAACCATGATGAAAATCATGATTTGATTTTCTTCCTCGAGATCAGGCTCATTAGCCTGATTTTGGATTTCAAAGGTTAAGCTCATAAACATCCCGGGAGGGTGGGTGGGAATTTGCAAATTCTCATGATTGAGCACATATCCCCCCGGGCTATCAAACTCTAAAGGAGTCATGATATGATGAGTGAGTTCACCGGAGAACTCCTCATGAAGAGAATTATTCACAAGATGTGAATCTGTGAATTCATGTTCCGAAATAGACTCATCACAATCCTCATTCTGAATATCAAAGAGTGGATTATCAGAAATCAAAGTGAATTCAGATTCGAATTCAAATAGAGGATTGGTGAGAGTAGTATTGAATGTTTCGGGAACAAAGAGATTAACATTCTCTATTGGACTGTTGGGATCAGAATTGAGTGACGGATCATGATATAGGAGACTTTCAATTTCTCCCAGATCGGCTTCAAAGTCGAGGAGACCATCATCACTTTCCAATGAAAGTGGATTGATGTGAGTAAGTTCATCAGCGAACTCCTCAAGAAGAGGATCAACATCAGAATGAGGCAGTGGTGCCTCAACATACTCAATGTCTCCATGAGATGTACAATCATCATTAAAATCTGAGAAAGTCTCAAAATGATCGTTTGAACACTCAAGAGGGGAAGGAATATCACACATATGCTCAAGAATCCCCTGTGACTCTCTTGGGATTGGGACAAGGTTCTCAACACTAGACTTTATGAATTCGTCCGATTCCTTTTTAGGAACAGTGTCAAGATGCTCGTCCCCCATGCTCAGAGAGTGAGTGGGAACCTCGGGTGTGATAGCAGTTGTTTGAGATGGAATCTCAACTGCTGGGATATCAACTGATGAACTTGATGAAGTTTTATAAAATTGAAGAATATCAAGTGTATCTTCATCATCACTGTCATCAGGAATGAAACGGAACTGAGAGCTAGATTTGGCTGCTTTTTCTTTTGCAATTGATTCCCTAATAGATTTTTCATAGGCATCTTGGTTATTTATTTTAGCAGCCTGCTCTTCAGCTAACAATTCAGCCATGGATTTCTAATGTGAATTTTGAATGAAAGAACATTGTGGGGATGGGGATTTGTCAAAACCGAAAGGTTGACATTGATAATCATCATGAGGACCCCCACAATATACACAAGAAAACCTGGGAGCATTTTGAAATGCAGTGCTATTCAACTCCTCCTTAAGTTCTTTCAATATATCAAGAGCCTTTAGTAAAAGGTCTTGCTCAGTATCATGAGGAGTCGTGTGAATCATTTGGTACTGTGGAGGTGGGTCTGAAAACGAATAGTCGTAATTGTTACAAGGAAATGGATTCCTTGTTTGACAATCCTAGCTAGAGTGTGGACCTCCACAGTAATCACAACAGTAAAACTGATGTGGCTGTGGGTTGTATGTGCTAGAGTCATAATTGTTATCAGGAAACTGCTCATAGACAAGCGTGTTTCCCGAATGACAATCAGAATTGTAATGTGAACCACCACAGTACTCACAACAGTAAAACTGCTGAGTCTCATGGTGTGGTGACTGATGGAATGAATCAGTCGTGTCATGGTAGGAATAGGGATTCTGGTTATAGACAGACCCGTTTCCTGACTCTACCATGCCACAGCTGGGGCAATTGCCACCATTATAAGGATTACCACACAAATGGCAAATAAGAAGGTGTGGATGAGACATAGAAAGAATCAAAAGTTCATAGAGGGGTAGGGATGAAGAATCAAAGATGTGAGAGGGTAAAGGTGAATATTTTTGGATTTTTGGATAAACATTTTGTACAAATGATAAAGAAAATGTTTTTGTGTTCGTTGAAAACTGAGTTTAAAATGTTTTCGTGAACTGTTTTTGTTTTTATATGAAAATATACACAAGGATGGTAAATTTACAAAGGATTGAATCCCAAAAGCACTAATCAGCAAACCGTTTTTTAGAAAAACGCGCACAACCTCCCCGGCAGCGGCGCCAAAATTTGATTGGCTCCAAACGGTCAACCTAAACTGACCAAAGGATGGTCAACAAGGTCAAACTGCCTAGAGTCAATGCTCCGGGGAAGTATAGCGTTTCCCCGGGTCGTTATGTCCCGACGAGGTGTGATGGTTATAAAACGGGTTTGCGATCGGGTGAATTTGGATGAAAAGGGGTTTGAGATTGATTAAACTAAGGAATATATGAAGAAATAGCTTAAATAAGCTATATGAACAAGACGGGAAAGTTAGAAAAACCAGAAACGATTTAAACCTAAAAACGCGTACGTTCAATTTAAATTTACGTGAACGTACGAAATAAAAAGTGAAAACTGAATTCTGAAAACCCCCAGGGGGTGAAAATTACTTTTTTACAAACTTAAGGATAAAAGAAAATTTTTAGAAAAAGAAAATTAATTTTTACACTATTTAATTATTTAATATTAATTAAATACTAATTAATATTAATTATTAATATTTAAAATACTTAAATACAATATAATATTAATTTAATACAAGAAAAATGAAAATTAAATTTCTAAAATTATAAAATAACTAAAAACAAGTTTTAAAATTAGAAATATATATTTTTGTCTTTTTGTGGTTTTTCTATTAATTAATTACTAATTAATTATTAATTGCCTAATTAAACTATTTTAAATTATAAAAAAATAGCAAATGAACAGTAAAAATTCTAGAAAAATTCCTAAAATTATATTATATTATATAAAAGCTAAGAAAAATATAAAAACTAGGTCTTACTTAATTAAAACTAGTTATGCTATTTAAAACTTAATTATTAATTAATTATTAATAAAACTAATATTAAATCTAATAAATACTGAATGACAAAATAAAAATCTGAGAAAATTACTAAAAATACTTTAATATAAAAGGAATTTAAGAAAATTATAAAAATACCAAGTGCTTAACAAAAATTTAAAAATGAAAATTAAAATTTAAATTACATTAAATAGAAACTATCACTTAAAATTAAATTGACTTTTCTGGAATTTTCTTTTAGAAAACTATTTTACAACTAAAAACTAACAACTTTTGTAAAAACAACTTTTTTATAAATGGAAAATAAGCACCGTGAAAGCTTATTTGCTCCACAGTTGACTTATGTTGACCAAGAAGGAAAATAAGCTCAAATGAGCTTAAGTGGGGCCCACTATGGATGATTCTGATCCAAATAACTTATTTGGACATGATTAAGCTGGAAAAGGTACTTGGGATCCACAGAATAAGCAATTAAGCCACAAAAAGCACTTGGCTTATTGTTTCTAAACTGAAAAATGGGACAGACTTGGGGAGCTGATTCAGGTGGGTCCCAGGGCTTTTAAGGTCAAATGGTTGGTCAAAGATTGAACCCTGCCAGGAGGGGGGTTGAATGAGCCAAAATTGAACAAGTGGGACCCACTGAGGAGGGCTGCAACCACCACCAAAGGTGGTGGTGGTGTGGAAGGGTCTGCTGCAGCAGGGGGTTCACCTCCCCTGCAAGTGTGTTTGTGTGAATGTGGGGCCCAGCAGAAAATTCACAAAAATGAAGGGATGGTGGGACAATGAAGTTGAGGTGGGGGACTTTACATAGGAACAAGTTTCAAACTCTGAATCATACCACAAAAATCTAGAAAATTCCTTGAACTTTTGTAAAAACTGAACATCATGCAAATTGACTTTTTCACTAAACTTGGAATTTTGACTTTCATAAACTTGTATTGGATCTAAATGACTTAGATTGATATATTAAGCTACATTAAGGGTGAATTAAGCTAGAAGAACATCATTTAGTCAAAATGGGTGAGATTTGGAACCCAAAAACCACAACAGTTAACTGTTGGGTGGGTTTGGTTGTGATTTTGACTTCCTTGCTTTTAACCTATGATTTTTAAGACTAGAATGCAACTAATGACATATATGTGACATGTTTCAATACTTATTACACCATGGAACTCCCTGGATCACATTGAGATTGCATAATCCAAACACACCTTATAAAACATGAAATTGAGATTTTCAAAGTGAATCAACGAGTTTGGCCATGAAACTGATGCAGAAGGTTATACTATGATATAACAAGCTTATTCTAACACAATTCCACCACAGATAACATCAACACACCAAAAATAAATGTGAGGCTAAAAATGGCAGTTCTGAGCTAAAGTGAACAACTAGGAAAATAAATAAACAAGCATGATATTTAAAGCAATACAATGACTAACCAACAACAAATAAGCACAAAGGAACAAGTACAAGTAGTTAAAAATCTATTACACAGTAACTTGCAATATTAGAGAAAAATGCTTACAATTGAATCAAGACTGAGAATCAGTGAACCATGAACCACTATCTATCCTAACAACTTCCCATGAAGTTTCTAAACCCTGAATAATCCAAATCACACCCTGCTTCTTGCTTCCACTTCCTTGTAAAACTGAACACAAGTCTTTAGAATAGAACTTAAGCTTTAAAAAACTTAATAAGGAACTGATTTGAGCTAAATGAACAAGGAACAACAACTGTTAACAATTTAAAGTGACTTTGTTAATTTCACTAAAAATGCATAAACTAGAATTTAATCTCAACACTGAAATTAAAGATTGAAAGAGATTCAAAATACACTGAATTATCTTAACAAATCACTTGGAAGTTGAAATCTAAACTGGAATTTAAAAATACATTAAAGCGACAAGCTAAACTAAAACTACAACTACTGCTAATCTAATACCCCTTCTCTTCATCTTTTTCTTCACTTTTATAGATCTTTGCCACTTTCTCTTTCTTTCCCACCTCTTTTTCTGACCATAGGATAGCTTAGAATTGATCTCAGCCCTTTGATTTGTTTTTGGCGGGAAAACAATATTTGGCAGTTGTAGTGGTTTAGGTGAGGGTAATAAATGAGAAGGGGGGTTGGTTTGGGTTGGTGAGAGTTTTAATTAAGTTTGGTAAGGGTTTGGAGGAGAAGTGGAGAGGAGGGGGAGACCAGGGAGCAGGAAATGGGGGTTGAAGATGGTGGGGGTGTTGGTTTGACTGGGGATTGACCGGGGTATAATATTATCAAAAGGGGTGGGCCGGTTTGTGTAAGTTGGGCTGGGGTAAGGGTTGGACCAGGAAATTGTGGTGGATTTGGGTAGTTTGGATTTATGAATAAAATAGGTCCGTTTGGTAAGTAGTAAACAACAAGGACCAATAATGTAAATTACCAAAGTTGAGGGCCCTGAAATGTAACTTTTCAAAATTTATCATAAGGACCATTTATGCCACATGTGAATAATAGAAGGACCAAAGTTACAATTTTCCAAAATTTTAGACCCCGAGGACCAAAATTGACACTTTCCAAAGTCCAAGGACCAAACATGTAATTTCCTCAAAATTTTCATCCAGGGATTAAAAGTGACAAATGTGAATTCCCAAGGACCATATTTGACTTTTTTCTCCAAAATTGCACTCCCAGGGGCCAAAACTGCCAAAATCTGAAAGTACAGGGACTAAACTTGTAATTTCCAAAACTTTTGAGATTTTTCACCAAAGGACTAAATATGACAACTTATGATTTTAAAAGGACCTTTGGTGATAATTTTCCATATTTTGAATATCCAGGGACTAGTTTTGACAATTTTTGAAAGTTGAGAGACTGAAACTGCCAATTATGGAAACTTTGTACGTTTTTCATCTGTTTTTACTCATTTTGCATCTAAAACATATAAAACATAATTTTGAAATATTTTTAGTATTTTGATGCATTTCTGAGTGTTTTTGTATGTTTTGCAGTTCAGGTTTGACCAAAAATGATGAGTGTTTGAGCACTCATCAGCAGTCAAGAACATAAGTTAATCGCAGTCTATAAAAAACTCCACACACTTCGATACAACCCATCAAATCTTACGATTAACACCATGGATAACACCAAGATCCCTCAATCAAGGTAAGTAGCAATGCACATCTCTACACAACGCTTAAGGTACTACGCAAGGTATTTCCATTCTAACCGCAACTCAAATGAGACCAAAATCTCACATATACAACCATAATCATCACACAACAGTCATTAAAGAGCAATTAAATGCAGTGGAAAGTAAGCGTGATCTAACCTATTGACAAATAAACGCAATATACACGAGATATCAGTAAACGCAAGATCCCACCTAAAAGAACGCAACTTGTGAGAAAAAGAGATCATGGAAAGTTCTAGTGCGAAAGAGATTAAGTACACGACTTACCAACCAACAAGAAATCACATGAAACAATCAAGACTTAAGCGCAATCAAAGTAAGTAGGGGAGCGAGTGAAGTGAGATTAGATATCAAGAGGTGTTTGCCGTTAACTTCTTAATCGCAAAAGAAAAAAAGAAAGCTTCTTAAATATGTGATGGGTAAACTTTGACATATTGACACAACCAGTCCTTGTACTTCATGACCATACATTAGACAATGATACATGTGTGCAAGATAGGTCCCTGAAGTTATGAGTGATACCCAAGTGATGAGAGAATTTTCAGGATGTGCATATAGAACCATGGGGTCAGACAACAGACTACCAAAAGCAACACATAGCATGAAGAGCAAACTTATAGACACACTGTGTAGCAAGAAAATATATACAGAAAGATAGCATGAAAGTAAAATGAATGAAATAACAAATACACTATATGAACACAAGCAACAGACATGAAGCATATACAGGGAGTGAATCAGTAAGTAAACAGGAGAATTACGAGTCCTGATAGGAATTAGTCAGGAGTCCACATGATGTCATCTCACATGTGAGTAGACATATCTCCAGAAGTAGGAGATGTCAGTGTCTTAGGAAGCCACACACAGGTTTTAGTGGACCTGTTGTGTAATCCCTTTGTAAAACCTGTGTCAATGGTACACACATGTGACCATTTGTGACCATTCATCACGAATGTCCTTCCAGTTGGTATCCATATCCAAGAAGATCTAAGCCTGTATGTTGTTTCATGCATAGTGACATTCTTGTGATGAGCGGTTCTATGGTCATATTTCCTTGGTTTATGTCTCAAAGGTTTTACAGGTTTAAGACCATTTGATTTATGAATTGTGGGTTTTGAGCACACAGACTTAGTCAAAGCACGTTTTTTTATCCACTAGAGAAACACATCGAGTATTCGAGAATTTAGGTCTTTCAGAAATAAAAGCATTTGGTTGTCTAATGGTAGTTCGATAACCAACATTTTTCCAGACAGGTTTTCCCAAGATAGATGGTTTTGAAAGATTGAGGCTCATTTGACTCTTTGAACCATAACATGGCACGATGTGCTCACCAGGAATTCTAGGACATGAAGTCAGACTTTGAACCGAGAAATCATTGTTTTTAGTAAATTGTGGAGTAATCAGATTGATGTTCTCAGCATTTATTTGTTTGAGTGACTCACACAGTTTATTACATTTTACTTTAAGATTCTCATTTTCAACACGTAATTTAGCCATTTTGCAATTAGTTTCATAAGCATCGTGTTTCCATTTGGCATCATTACGTTGCTCATACATCTTGATCTTATTTTTAAGATAGTTGATAGTTGAGTCCTTGTCATGCAGCTGAATTTTCAGATTGTTGATCATAAAATATTCATTAAGATCAGGCAATTCCGGATTTAGACACGGTTTGCAGTTTTGAAGACATTCTTCTTTACGTTGTATTTCAATTTCAAGCTCAATGCAATGTTTTTGTAATTGTGAGAACTTTTTTTGGAGTTGATTAAATGTCTCTTTTTCAACCATGTTCTAGTCCATTGTCTTGGAAAACTCAACTTTGAGACAAGGGCTTTCATCAAACAGATCATTTTTGAAGACATCATACATATCATTTTCTCCCCCTTTATAACACATATTTGTTGAATTAGATAAGGGTAATACACTGTCAGTCTGTTTCAACATATTTGTGTTATAACAGGGATTACTTTGGTCTGTATGGTGACCTACGTTAGATGGTGTACTGAATTGATCAATTGACGATACCTCATTGCTTGAGTCCGGTGTGAGTATGTTCTCCATATCCTGGGTCACCACCTTATCAGAAGTGACACACATATCATCTTCTGAATACATGAGTTCAGTGTTGACAGACTTTGCATCCAGACACTCTCCATCCATTGACTTTGCATCCACCGTTAAGCCCAAACCCAAACTATCACATGCTTTACCATCAAGTGTCTCAGCTATGTCATCATATGTTGGTTCAAGTCTTTGCTGTCTCACGTTGTACTCTTTAACCTTATCCAAGTTTTGACGTAGCTTATCTCTATAGGTGTCCACATCAATTTTTGTGTGGTTAGCAAAGTACTTCATAGTCATCTGACTGTCGTAATCATAGATCATGGAGGATTTGGAGTTAAATAAGCTATGCAGTTGTTTGTTGATCACACATAGGGCAGCAGAGGATTCCTCATAAGATGTTTCTTTTCTGACCAATTGTTGCCTCAATTGATCCAAATTCAAGATCATAACTTCTGTGAACGTTTGAACATCTTGACCGAATAGTGTTATGAATGCACGTTCAAAACCCATTATGAATCCATTGCCCTCTAGCAGCATAGAAAGATGTGACTGAAGTGTTTGAAAGCATTCAATGTGACATTTTCTTGCCAATTCCAGCAATTTGCTTGACTGAGGAGTCGCATTCTCTTTAGGGTCCGAGCATGACTGTGCACTAGGGTCAACATACGATACTGGTCCTTTCATTCGTAACTGAAGCATACCATTCATATGAGAACCAAACTAACCTCAAGTAAGGAGATAACCGCAAGATATGCTAACCACAAGACCTAACCGCAGAACACTTAATCGCAGAGGCAGAACACCCAAACCGCAAGATATGCAAACCAGAAAGACCTAATCGCAGAATACTTAATCGCAGGAAGCAAATCGCAGTAAGTTAACCACAATAATCTACCCGCAGACAACTTAATCGCAAGAGCTAATCGCAGTGCACAAAAATCCAAATCTGTCACTTTCCTTGCGATTTGTTTGTATTCCCAAAATAGTAAACGCAGTCAACCTAACCGCAGATAACAGAACTTAACCGCAGCCAAGCAATGGAACAGTATACTTAACCGCAACTTAGAAGTCCGCCCAAAATCCAGTCCAAACTTTACGTAGATTAAAGATACGGTATAACCAACTGAAACACAATGCACAACTAACACTAATGATCATAAAAGTACATAACAAACACGTGTAATAACACATGAAAGATCAAACCAAGATGTTTTACAAGAAAGTGACTTCAAATTCACAAAACGACACAAAGCACCATCAAATTCGATTCTACAACGTCCTAAGATAAAACCTTGGCTCTTGATACCAATTGTAGAATGCTAACTATGTTAGAAACATGATAAACCTTGTGATTTGTGTGGCGTTAGTGAAGTGAGGAGGAGGGGAATAAAGGAACCTTGAGAGAAAAAGGAAATATTAGATTGAGAATAATGGAAGGTTCAACCCTCTCCACATGTGGAGAGGGGTATTTATACTTACAATAAAACGCCCACTCCCGGGCTGTGGATCAGGCATACAGTGGGTGAAGACCCGTCCTTCTTCCACGGTGTTACTTAAACTAATACTAATTAACTAATAAACAAACTAACTACGAGCTAACTTAATGCTATTACAATCATTAGGTGACCGAGACTTTTACAGGAATATTTGTATTCCTAACATAGGGGGTTCAAAACTAACCATCTCATAATCTTGGTTTGATTCTAAGTCCATGCTCTTAGAAACTAGGTATTCTTGCTCAATCGAATCTATCAACTCGTTATACTTATGGCCCATGGCTGCGGAGCTTTCCTCAAAATTCATCCAAAGGGTCTCACTAAAAGAAATTGACCCTGATAATGATCGTCTAATAGAAATCACACATGCATAAAATTCATCAAACCCATCTAAATTTACCCCCAAATCCTCTTGGATATTTCTAAGATCACGTAAAAATTCATTGGAATGATAGGAAGCAAATCTATTAGTGAAATATATTTGTTCCTCTATTGTCAGTGATCTAAATGGAATTTCATCTGCCATAGTGACAAGCGAAAATGGTTTTACAAACAAAGGGTACAAAGAAAAAGATAGACTACAAGAAAGCTAATAAAAAGAAAATAAAAATCTCACTAAAAGGGAATCTAATGAGTAGATCTAATCAAAATAAATTACAACCAAAGCAATAACTATTCCCCGGTCTGCGGCGCCAAAAACTTGATGCGTGGGAATTGCACCAGGCTTTACCTCTCGAGGGATCTCGAGAAGCTTACAACCCCCACCAGGCAGTGTACCTGATCGTTGTAGTATAGTATAGTGACAAGTACCGGGGGATTGATCGTTCAACTCAGGAATAGTGTCGTTAGGATTGAAATTAATCTAACTAAGGTCTAAAGGTGAAGGATGATTCTTTTTGTATTTTTATATTTTATGAAAAGCAAGTAAAAATCTCGGGTATTGGAAGGAGGGGCGGAATTAGTTGCTAATCAACTCAAAAGCTACTAATTAAACTATTGTGCAAGAAAACTAAACTAAGGTTCTACAAGGGATGTGAAGCATGTCTACCTATGATATGTTACTCCTTGCTAGCTATCCAATTCTACCTATTGAATTGTCACACCTTATTTTAATTGACGGGTTGTGTTCCTTAATACCATTCGTGGGGTGGTGTACGTACTTCCCCAACTTTATAAGCTCCTACTTCACTCCTATGTCGAGCCTGCAAGAAGCTCCTAACATGGGATCATTAGAATTCGCTCATGCATTAAATACAACCATAATAACCTAGTACGCATTGGTTCATGTTTCTTAAGACGTTCAAGCATGTTACCCTATGGAAGTCTGCCAGTTTTCTTAAGCCTAACATCGAATACAATCAACCAAACAAGAGACGATAGGAATCAAGAATTATAAGCTAAATCAACTAGATCTATCGAAGTGTCACACCCTAATTGATGAAGATAGACACAACATCAACAATGAATCAATAAGATCAAATTAATTATATACAAGTTTCACACAATCATAAGTAGACACAAGGTGAATTAGCAAAACATCATCAAAGAAGAGCAAACAACAATAATAATGAAAGACATATTTGAGATAGAATCATCAAACCAATACATGATGTTTATGGAGTGATTGAAACCCTCTAAGTTGCTGGAAAAACACCTACCTAAACCCAGGAATCGACCTTAGGGTTTAGGGCTTACAAAAAGTGAAGTTATGATGTTATATTTATAGGCAAGTTTTCTGTCGGCAAGGCATGACGGCATCAGCTCGTTACACATGACGGTGTCATAACCATTTTTTTTACCAAATTGTAGATTTCTTCGTCCTCTTCGCGTGGGCTTTTGAATCACCTAAATCCGAGTTCGTATGCAAAAGTTATGACCAAAACAATATCAGCTACTCCGCGCGCCAGTTTTGACAAGTTAACACGTGACGGCCTTGGGTGACGCCATCACGTTTCTTCTGGACCGTCACCACTTTTGCTCTTGACGCCGTCATCTAAATGCTCTTGACGCCGTCAGGTACTGTTCCCAGCAAGGAAAATTAAGACTTTGCCGTTTTCTTCACTTTTATGCTCCAAAAACGTTCAAAATGCTTCCTTTTCCAGAATTCACTCCAAAAGTACCTAAAATCACAAAAGGAACAATTTAGGGCATTATTTGATCAAATAAATTCAAATCCGGGCTTAAATGACCCCCTAAAAACGGATCATTTTTCGCCTTATCATATATCCCTACACTTGGGATTTGCTTGTCCTCAAGCAAATGAGCTTTTCCACCAATAAAAATACAAGTTATTGGTCATTTAACACTAATAAAAAAGTAATTACAACAAATGATCATTCCACCTTAGTCAAAACAAGCACGGAAATTATACACTAGCACCTCACATTAAGTATTTGGGTACTCTCATCTCTCGGGTGTTGTAAATTTATATGTCATAATTGGAAATGGAGAAATATCACTCTCTACCTGTCATAGCAAATAGATTACTATAGGCTTGGGAAAGGATCAAATACCTTTGAATGTTTCAAATACCTCATGCTTATGTTTAAGTAAATAAACATAACCATAACGGCTGTAATCATCCGTAAATGTTAAGAAGTAGCTAGCACATCTCCTTGACACATGTCTAAGTGGTCCACACACATCTATGTGAATAAGACCAAGTAGATCATTAGCCCTTTAAATCCTATTCTTAAAGGGTTTCTTTGTCATCTTCCTAGCAATACAAGATTCGCACTTATCAAATGATTCATCATTGATCTTTTCTAAAAGCCCATCATCTTGCAGCTTTTCCATGTGAGCCTTGCCAATGTGAGCAATTTGACAATGCCAAAGATAAGATGAATCAAGACCTTTCTTGATTCTCTTATTATTGATGCTATAAATTTAATTATTTTTAACAAAAGCATTATCATTATCATTCATATCAATCTCAAAAATACCATTCACAGCAATAGCATTAAAATAAAAAACATTATTTAAAGAAACTTAAATTCCATTGCTAGTAATAGTATGATCAAAACCAAGGTTCAAAAAACATGAAAATGAAATTACACCTCTAACAATTGACGGTGTATAATGACAATTATTTAAAGATAGTACTAAGCCTGAAGGCAACACTAAATTAAAAACGCCTATAGCTTCAACTTCTGCATGCCTATAGCTTCAACTTCTTTCATGGAAATCAACCTCCCCTCCCCCCCATAAATTAGGGTTAGGGTTTCAAATTTTTCAAAAAAAAAAAAAAAAAAAAGAAAAACCCTAGATCAAACATGTATTTAAAACAATTAAAGAACCGATTTTTATTATGTTTTAGTAATCAATTACATGTTATACATGGCTCGTGATGCCACTGTTAGAATATGACAATCAAAGTACACGTATTGCGAAAGCTAGGATCAAGTATAACATGTAAATATTAACCAAAACATAATAGGAATGTACCGTGGTGATTCTAGCCCGAACAAGAATCAAGTAAGCAAGTCTTGAACTTTAAGTAATTAGATCAATGATAAACCCTTTACCGTTTTGTTTATCGATCTCTTGATAATAACTATAGTGAGTTATTACCTCGTTCTTGTACACACAAACTACTATCGAATAAAAGGTTATGCAAGTAAACAAAAACACTTGATTTTCTTTAACAAAAAATTGATCCAAGGAACCCTTAGGGTTGTTGGGTCGATCGGCTAGGAACAAAGAAAAGAAGAAGGAAAACTTTAGGGTTAGTGTGTGTGCACAAAAGATGTGAATGAATAACCCTTGTGTTTGTATATATAGCCAAGTAATCTTGTTCTCCAAGTTTGAGTGGGTTTGGGTTTCCCCTCCCCTTGGATCGACCGGCCAAGGAACCCACAAGGGTCCTTCCGGATCCTTCTTGCTATATTTTACAAACCTAGTCCTTTAACTTTACATTTAACGATAGTTAGTACTTAAGGTTAATCACTAACGACCATTAAGTCCCTCAAGTGTTTATTTAATTATATATACACGATACATATAACATATATATAATTAATATACTTTTATTCTTGTCTGTAATGCGTGCAATCACGATGTCTCGGGTTCGATACTAGTCATTTACTTATTAATATTTATACGTACATTTAACAATATATATATATATATATATATATATATATATATATATATATATATATATATATATATATATATATATATATATATATATAAAATTAGAAGTGAATTGTTTTGCATCGCATTTGTCAATGGTGGGACTTAGATTCGCAAGATTGGTCCTCGTTCTAGGAGTGGCAGTCCTGGCTCTTATCGATTCGGCTCTCATCCAAGATTAAATCTATGTTGGAGGGTGTTTTCATTTGCTTGGTGGTCTATTTGGAGGTTTAGGAATCATTCCATTTTTTAGGAAAAACATCTTAGATGTTCGGAGGTTTTTGATGACATAGTGTTTTGTGCTTTCAATTGGTGTAATAGTCGTTGTCGTAGGATTTAATTTCTTTCTAATTGTTTCTTTAGCATCTTGCTAGTTTAATAAAATTCGCCGTTCAAAAAAAAAAAAAAAAGAAAAAAAAGAAAAAAAATTGGGTTGCCAACTTTGGTCGACTTGTGATTCTCAAATGTGATGGCCAACCTTGTCATATGTCAAATTCTTATTGGTAATTGCAAATATAGTATCTAACACTTTTTTTTATATGCTGACTTTTGCTTCACATGCACATGAAATATATTTACTTCTTTCTAACTAGGACAATGTTAGAGAAAATTAACTACATTTATCATTAAAGGTATATATGTATTAAATGTTACCAAGCGTTACAGCTTTAGGCTTATTACTTTGCCGTAAATTTCACTCAATAAATTTGAAATTTCATCTTCTTGGATTAACTTGTTCCTACATAATTTACGTTATCCTCATCTCTTATTTATTGAAACATGATATACCATTTTCAGGCAAAAGGTTATAAGAATTTACATACACATAAATAAATACTATTATTTTGTAACACCGGACAACACAGTAATAGCCCATTTAATTCTAGTTTTTTTCCCTTCAAAAGTTCAATTTACTATATTATTAAAACTTATAAAAAATATATTAATAATTTATTTTTCAATTCTCTATAAATATAGTCTAACATCAACATATTTTCATACACCTTTTCAATTCTCATTACTGGTTTCTTAACTTTTTTATAAAGTAAATAGTTTATTAAATATACTAGTTATAATACCTGTGCACGCACAGGGTTTTTAAAATTTTGATTTTATTATGTATTATTATCGATTAAAAAATAAACCACTTAACATGTTTCAAATAGTTTTACTTAGTGGACTAAAGATAAAAAAAATCATATGTATATATGTTCTAATCTACCTATTATTTTAGAAGATTACTTTTGGATTAAAAATTATATTTTATTATTCAAGCAAAATCACATGATAATACTTGATTTGCATGAGATGTTAGTAATATATGCTTTTAGTTTTGCAAACCCGTGCTATCAATTTACGATGTGTTTTGTAATTGTGGTATTTCTTTTACTTATATTTTCGTTATGTATTTTTTTTTTTTTTTTTTTTTTTTTTTTTTTTTTTTTTTTCTATTTTATTTTAAAGGAAGTGATTCTTATCAAATAAGGATTGTGATGCATGCATTTTTTTATAATTTAAAGAAAACATATTCTATATTAAAGAATGACTATCTAACCGATGTGTTTTTGTTTGTTTTTTTTTTAATAATTAGCTTTGTATAACGTTTTTAACTGACAGAGATGTTGAGTTTGAGGTTAATATTGTTATTTAACTTTAACTATTGATATCATGTTGTACAAAATGAACGAATTTAGTGGCATATAATGAGCGTTGATAAAGTTAAAATATGCTCCATAAATTTTTTAAAATGTTTTTATATATATCCATATATAAGTTTTAAATAACAATTTCATGAGTCGTTGTTATAAGTAGAATCGCGTATATTTATTTTCATATCAAAGTAACTCATGCTTACCATTTGTTATTTATATTCCCGTTATTAATAATTTAGCCGTATTTCAAATCCGTGTACGCATAAATTAAACTTTTATATAGTAACATGAGTCCTTATTTAAAAAAAATTCTAATGGATTTAATTTTAAAACTAATGTTAGTTTAAAAAATATTTAACGTATATTAAAATTAATTCGCATATTTACTAAATTTACTTTAATTGATGAAAAAAAAAAAAAAAAAAAAAAAAAAACCCTAACCTAATACTATTACTCATGTAATTTTAAACAAAGTTAACATTATAAAGTATAGGGGTAAAAAGTGTAAGGGGTTAATTATTTATTATCTAAAGTTATTAAAAAACATGAAGACTTATAATTTTACACTTAACTCTAATATATTTAAAATTCAACCACTAAAGTTATATTAATTACCTCCTCTTTTCTTAAGTTTTTATTTTCATAAATTTGACACCTATATTTTTATGTGTTTTTTTTATCAATTAAATTCTCTATCAAATTTATTAAAGTTTGACCAAAATTAATTCAATTTTGACTTTTTATTGGCCAATCATATTGCTTAATTTCGCTTATGTGTCAAAATCGAGCTCTCCTATTGGTCCAATTTTTTTTTCAATGAGAAGGGTTTTCCAAAAACATTCCAAAATGATGTAATTCTTGTATTATATAAAAGATAGTTTATAAAAAACTTTAAGTAATTAAATTGAATATAAAGAAATAATATTATGTTGATAAATGATAAAAAAATATAGATTGGTTATATGTATTTGTTGTGTAGCTGGAGGAAAGAAAAAATAATATTTTATTAACAGATTGGGTTATGATGAGTTGTTGATAAAGATAGTTTAAGTAGTGTTTTTAGTCACCTTGTACCCATTGACTCCAATCGCGCATCTAAAAACCAATCCGAATCTATGAAAGCATGAATGGTAGATCAATATAGTCGTTTCGCTTCGCAAATCAACAATATTCTATGGAACACGAAATGTCAACAAATCGTTATAACATCATTGATTTGAATCTAGAAATCTGAAACCTCCCCAATGTGTTTGTGTTATAACATACAGAAGTAATACTTTCACATTCACTATCTACATTCATGCTTACTCTATATTTGCATCCTTCATAATCTCAATTATTATTATTATTATTATTATTATTATTATTATTATTATTATTATTATTATTATTATTATTATTATTATTATTATTTATTTTATTTTCCCAAACCAATAGCATAAGTGCTTAACTTTCATTGGCATTCCAAATATTACATTGTTTTCCTATTAAACCAACTCACATGATAAACAACCCCACAAGTAGTCTAAAACATTACTTATAAAAAAAAAATAGTCGACCAAACTCATTTACATGTTCACTAAAGAAAACATACTCGACCAAATAATCGAAGACCATATTATAAGAAAATAAAAAAATAAAAAATGCTAGAATCACAAAATATTTAAAAAAATATATATATCCACACAATAACATGTTCTTTAACTTGTGATTCTTTCTCTTACTTTTACTTAAGTTTTTCTCTCTAACATACATCACAAATAACCATTCCACGATATAAAATGTTTAGGGTTCGTTTACTTGCGAGAATACACCCAGTTTTCTATTAACTGCTTTGTGGAAAACAAGGAAACAAATATCACGTTCAAATAAGCGTTTTTCAACAAAATGTTTTGCAAAACACAAAATCTCCTATTTCCTAACTTAACAAGGAAAATTATAAAATGATTTTAGTTGTTTTTCTTTGTAACCCACAACTCTCGTTCCTCTTCTTCAAAATAGAAAATACAAACATCAGCTAAACACGTTTTTATATTTGCAAGTGTTTTGTGAATATAAATTTCTCTTCTAAATTTTTACAAAACTAAAGATATAAAACAAGAAAAAAAATTCTCCAACTAAACACACCCTTATTATTCTACTAGGCATTTATCTAAAAAAATCACACGTGACAAATTCATTTACACGTATATTAATTTATTTTTGTAACACTCATAGTTTAAGTGACAATAAAGCTATGTAAAAAGAACAACTTTTTTATGGACGTCAATATGTCATCATAAACGAATTTTCTTTCCAAAACCCCAAAGGCTATTTTGGTATTTTAACCAAATGCACTTTATACATATTCTCCAAATAAAATCCTATATACCACCATCTCACAACAACAACAAAAAAACACACAAGTACTCGTCCCAAAAAAAAAATAAAAATCACAAGAACAAAAAAATGGAATTTTTCGACAAAGCAGTGGCCATAAGACTAAAATCCCATCTCGACAAGTATCTCATCGCCGGTGACGACACTCAAACCGTCCGACAAAGCAAGTCTGCCGGATCAACACCTGCAGCACGTTGGCTGATCGAGCACGTTGACTCCAATACCATCCGTCTCAAAAGCTGTTACGGACGTTACTTAACTGCATGCAGCACCCCTGTTCTCCTAGGAACAACAGGTGCCTTTTTTTTAAAGATTCTTTGTGTAGTTTTATAAGTATAGTTTCCTTTTTTAACCCACTGATGTATTTTATATAAAGCGTTACTGATTCTATTTTTGAACCCACTGGTGTAGACTATGTAGTTTTAGTATGTTTGCGAAGATATACAAAATATGAAGAGGTAAAAGATTTATAAATCGTAGTGGATATGTATTTCAATACTATTTGGCATGAGTGTGTCTAGAATTTTGAATAGGTCTAAAGTTTAAGCATTTTAAAAGTGTTGATTATGTTTGGTATGTTCAGTAAATGTTTATGAATAAGTTTATTCATAGCGTAAATAGGTTTTGTGATATGAAAAAGTTTATAAATTGATGGGAGTATAAGAGTGCACGGTATGGTACTATGGTGTGCCAAATGCGTGCTACCCATACTGAAACTTTGTGCCAAACTTGTGCCATTAGTTTTGAGCCAATGCAATGGCTCACGCCATTATTATTATTATTATTATTATTATTATTATTATTGTTATTATTATTTATTTGTTTAGTTATTTTAAAGTGCATGTGATGTTATAGGTGTGTTATTATAGAAGAATAGTTTTAGTTATTGAGAATGGATGATGTGTCAATGGGGCGGCATATCAATAACGTGTTATGAATATGATACCTTGCACTTTTAATTGAATAAACCTTCCTATGAGTTAACTCTGAATAATATTAATTGTTCCTGTTGCTATTGGTATCTCACATGATAAGTATCGCTTTCTATTTTAACTTGTCAATGAGAATTTTTATTTATTTATTTATTTATTTTTTTTCAATTGTACATATAAAAGTTTGTGTACAATTATTATGAGTCGGAAAAAGTAAATTTTTGCAAAATTTTATTGTTGATATATTATATTTTATACGTCACTAAGGTGCTATTTTAAGAGATTTCTTAAAACTTTGTAAATTAGTAATTTTGCATAATTTTATTGTTGATCTATTATATTTTATACGTTACTAAGGTGCAAGTGAACCCACTAGCAAAAATATTTCCTTTTTTCTTAACTTTATTTAAGTTCTACCATAAGTTGTGTTTTTTTTTTTTTTTTTTTTTTTTTTTTTTTTTTTTTTTTTTTTTTAATATACAAAACTAACTGGTATAAATTCTGATTACTCCAGGTAACAAAATAATACAATCTATACCAAATAACACAACAAGAGACATAGCAACTGAATGGCAACCAATTCGAGATGGGTTTCAATTCAAGCTAAAATCAATGTCGAGTGGAACATATTTAAGAGCAAATGGAGCTATGCCACCATGGAGAAACACTGTCACACATGATGGAAGTTTCACAAGTGCTATGAACAATTGGATATTATGGGAAGTTGAAACTGTTGATGTTGTTGAAGATGATTATAAAGTTGATGATGATGATAATTTAGCTATTGTTAGGAGTTTTTCTTCGGGTGATCTTTCGGGTGAGTATATTCGGCCGCCTATGCCCATGAGGTCTGCTAGTGTCGCGCATAGGACTACTACACTGTCGATAAAAATGGTACGTTTTATTTGTTTAGTTATGGTTTATTTATTTTGGTTGTAACAACTAACAACTGAGATAAATTTAGGTTTTACTAACTAATAGTGTCACCATTACATGATTAATATTTTAGTTTTATAAAGCTGACTCATAATTTTCACCTTCTTTTAATAAAAATATCTTATTATTCTATATTGACTCGAATGTATATGTTTTTAAAGTTGTGTAATTTATTAATGGACGCATAACGGTTTTTTTCAGATATCTCGAAAGTAAAAGTGTTTTCAATTCTGTGAACACAAAGAGTAAAATAAGATATCAATAATGGCAAAAAAGGAAATATTGTTTATTAACAATGCAATAGTTTTTGTGTGTGTGTGTGTGTTTTCAAAGACTTTATCTCTGACTTAGATAAAACTTTTGAAAAAAAAAATTATACTTGTTGAAGATGTTGTCCAAAGAGTATCAGTTTGTTCAGAATAGTATAGCAAAGTAAGAATGTAGTTCTTAAAAGTTGTAACTTTATTGGAGCAAAATGTTGACTTAATCTAAAATTATTTGTCATAGAAGATGGCATTGCTTATATTTTTACAGGAACAAATGGCATTTTTAATATGATCGAAAGTCAAGCCTATATGCACATATGCACGCTTTAGTTGACTAATAAAATCCCCAACCATAAGAATTTAGGTATTTATCCAGTGAAGTTTAAATGATACTTAAAGTTCCTGTAGGTTCTAACTATGCATGCTTTATAATTCTACTAATTATCATTTGTCGTAATCGTACAACAACAAAATATAACATTTTACAATTTATGAAATAGACACAAAATGTGTGGATACAAAGGCAATGGACAATAATGGACCTCCAACAAAATGTGCACAAAAGAGTTATTGGCCACTAGGAAGTTAAAGTTCTAAATGTTACATGGTGGACGGTTTAAATGGTCATATGTCTCATATAGTGGACCTTGAAAATGCACACCTCCAAAAATGCTCTCACTTTTTTTTTCTCACACTACTTGTGATTATGCTTTCTCTTAAAGTTCTAGATAACAAGTTGAGAATAGGACTAGGGGCGTCCATGTCTATCACGTATTCAATAATAACTTTGGCACAATAAAAGTGTATCTAGAGATATGGTGGTGGATTTTGAATACGATAGTCATCGAAAGTGGTCATTTTTGTCTCTTTTCGATGTTTCTTAATCGAAGTTGAGGTAATTGAATCGACTAAGTTTGAACTTACGTACTAACTATTTTACGGTGAAATATTTATAATGTAGATAACCTAAAACCTAATGAGCCCTAAGCCCACAAACCGGGCTTGGATCTAATACTAACGATCACACCATAGAGTATTGCTAATATTTGATTTAAACAACAACCAATGCATACTTATTACGTAATACTAATACAATGAATAATAGTTGATGTACTTTTAGATTCTTGGTTGTCACTAGGATTTTTTGAGTCAACCAATACATAAAAATCTTGGAGACAATGAGAATCCGATCCTCTACTAGCTTAGAACTACCGAATGATGGACCAAATTTGATCTCCACTAAAAGAAGAGCATTTTTTTATATATATAATATCTTAGATTACCATAGAAACGACAAGGCCTAACTATGGATCAATATTTTAAGTAATCAAGTTCATATTTTCTTTTGTTAATTGTTTACAGTTTTTGTATGTAAAGTAAAGTAGAGTAACTCTCAATATCGTCTTCCACGGGCTATGGGTCTCAATACCGAGTAAAGTAACTCTCAATATCGTCTTCCACGGGCTATGGGTCTCAATACCGTCTTTTACAGTGTATGGGGAGGTTGAGACGTAGACAGCCTTACCCCTACCTAAGGTAGAGAGGCTGTTTTCGGTTCTACCAAAGATAGAAAAAGACCTCCGCCTTACAAAGGGTGAAGATCGAATCTTTGACCTCTTTCTCTAACACCCTCGCCTCTGTCTACAGTTTTGTATGTAAATACAACAAAATATCTACTTTGTATTATCTTTGTCCTAAATAGTCTCATAAAAAAAGAATCTTATTGGTCAAAGTTAAGGGACAGTTTTATAATTTTAACAAGTTTGAGGGTTTTTATATAAACGTTTGAAACCAAAATATTGGTTGTTCACGTGAACCGAACATATATTCGACATTGGACCCTGTGACTCTGTTTTTTGTCCTTGTTCCCAGAAATTACTGAATCTAATTGGAAATTACGACAAAAACTGAAAAAAGTTACAGCACTTTTTCGAGTTTGACAAATTCATACAGCTATAAAATGTTTTAATTTTTAGTTTTCTTTAGGTACATGCATAAACTAAAAAAGATTTGTTTACATTTTCATTTTGTAATGTATCAAAATATGTAAAGATTAAGATACCAACCTATATAGACTTGCGTAATGGATACAAACAAGAATCTCACTAGACACAACTTGATGATCCTGACCCAAAAAGACATGACGACCTAACTAAACGTGTGTTTGTTTTTCTAAAAAAAGCTCTTACCACTTTTTGTAACTTAACAGTCAGATAAGGTAAGAAGCAAAAGTTGTTTATTTTTTTCCTTCCAGTCAGACGCGGTAAGAGGTTATCTCTCTTACGAAGTACTTAATAAGATGTGGTAGTTAGATTTATGCCCAAAACATCTTAAATGAAACAAACACACCCAAAGACTCATTTTTGGTAAAATTGATACATATATACAAAGGGTTTTTTTATAACGATCCCCTACCACACTTTTTAGTTTTTACCATCCTTACCCTCGGGCCCACTGTATTCGACAGTACAACATAATTTTTTTATCAGATTTTGTTTCGTATTTTTGACAGTTTAATATTTTTGACTTATTAAACTTTATATTTTATATTCCGTACTTTCAATTTCACAGCTTTACAACGAAAACATTATTAGAAAAAAAAATAATTTTTTTTTTTAAAAAAACAGGGGGAGTGCCTTGGGGGGTATCGATAACTGAAGGTTCAGGTTATCTTTTTTCCTTTTTCTGCTTATTTTTGAAACCAAACTCTAATAGCGTGTCGTTACATTTCCAGATTTCGATACGAGCTTCCTTCTATATAAGACACCTCCCACTTCCAGTATTGGTATGCTCTCTAACATTGTTTCCCAACTTCTGTGAATGCTTGTCTTATAACTGAACATAATTTTTTTAACAATCCGCTATCATTCACAAGAATCGATTATAACACGAAAAAGACTACCATATGGTAGAATTGTATAAGTTCTTTTACAAATCAGACATTGTGTAACTTAACTTGAATGAGTCCTACTTAGAATTGAATTTAGTATACTTCATAAAAACAACATAAATACAACAATCGCTTGTGTTTTTTTTTATAATATCCTTTAATAAAACAGTCTTGTTCAATTAACCTACTAAAACAAGAAATGCAAGTTTTATTGTTCATCAAACCCGCGATTTGCACACGTAATAATATCTGTTTATAATACTCGTTTATCTAATCTTGTAAGTTTGCTTTGAGTTTGACACCAACATATATTACCGGTAAAGATCTTTGTATGTGTACTCCATGATAGAGACACCAACTAATATTAACAAAATTATCACCTATATAATTTGTTAACATTTCATTGTTGTTTTTGACAGAAAATACCACATTTTCGATTCAATTTATCATCAAAGTTGATCAAACACAAGCCTCGTTGCATCCAACCACCACGTTGCATTGAACAACCTCATTCCATTGAACAACTAGAATCCGAACCAACAACAATGGATCTCCTTCACAATGCTAAAGTGGTCCGACTAAGAAGCCACCATGGAAAATACCTCCACGCTGACCATAATGAAGAAACAGTGTCCCAAGACCGCAAGTTTAACGCCATGAGCAACCGTTGGACACTCGAGTTTGTTAATGATACACCCGATGACATAACCATCATTCGCCTTAAATCAGTCTATAATAAGTACTTAACTGCTTCCAACAATCCGTTCTGGCTTGGAATGACGGGTAAGAAGGTCCTACAAACTGTACCAAACCGCCTTGATTCGTCCGTTGAGTGGGAGGTGATTGGGGACGGGAAACATATGAAGCTTAAGACAAGGTATGGAAACTATTTACGGGCTAATGGTGGAATACCACCATGGAGGAATTCAGTTACGCATGATATTCCACAACGCGCTGCAACTCAAGATTGGATCATGTGGGAAATCGATATTGTCGATACCACTGTCCAATCACTGCCATTGGTTCCTTATTCAGGTTCAGTTTCGTTCACGTCCTCTGAGGCCAACTCCCCGTCAACCAAGTATTCAAAGTCTCCAACTTTCTCTAATCATGAGGTAATTTATCCCAACTGTATAAAACAAATGCTTTTCTTATAAATTTGGGCTTAATTCAATTCTTTTTCCAGTCGATTGATTCACCACAGAAGAGAGAAGAAGGTCGGGAAATATATTACCGTGTGATCTCAGATGATTTTGCGGAAATTGATGAAAATTGGCAAGGGTTTTGTGTTAGTTTTAAAGGAAAAGAAGTTAATGAGTTGACTAAGATGTTGGAGGAAGAAACGAGACTACATGACATAACTGTGTGTTCTCAAAGTCCATTAGACGGGAAGCTTTACCCGCTTCGATTGCAGCTTCCACCTAACAACGTTACAATGAAAGTTGTCGTCGTTCCAAATTCTCCTGGAGGTGAGAAACAAGTTCGGTTAAAGAGCAGAAGTTGCTCAAGGTATTCTTACAGTGGATATGGAAGCAGGACTTTTTGAGCAAAGCGAATTCAGTAAATCAATCAAATTTGCTGTAAATGTCAGATTAAAATCTGACATATTACTTACAACAAATTTGATCGATTTGTTGAAATTTCAAAAGTTTATCGGGGAAGATTAGTATGTTGTATAGAGTTGTCAAGAGGATTTTCAGGTGCTTTACCCAACAATAATCTTATTGACCGTGAGCTTAATGGCTTGCGCCTTACCTAGACTTTATAATCTTGTTATCTAGTTATCATCGGCATGCGACATTCAGAAAAAAATTACACCCTTTAAGATCTAGTTGTTAAGGTGTCTAAAGAAATAAGTCGCTTAGGTCTTGTATGAAAACTTGTACAAGTACCCTGCTAGTCGCACAGCTATAGAAGTGGCTTGTTGTAACGGACAACTTCATAAATCTCAATGACCACTTCGAGTTCCATGTGATTAGTTACATTTCTACTTCTTTCTCTAGTGTCTTGATTCATGTCTACTAATCTCCAAACTCTAGTACTAGTCTTACGCATGTCAATTTAAAAGTGGTCATGACATGCTAGCATAATCAACACGGAACAAAAAGTTACACGTTTAGTCTCTAAAGCATAAGATTTTCAACATAATGGACACGTTCTCTAATGTGGTAGTTATATGATTTTATGAACACGCTGTGGCTCGCATCAACTTAATAACCTGAGCACGGCTTGCCTGGGTAGACGAGAGCTTTTTTGGGGTGCACGTGTAAATTATCGCAATCTATGTAGAGAACAGCTTACTGATTGGTAGAGATTGCAATGTCTGAATGACATGCTTTATAAGGTTGAGGTATTATACTTCTTATCTTAATACACTCAATGACTGCATTCAAGTGGTCGCCTTAGCACAAAAAGTCATATTGATGTGTGTAGCAATAAGGATAAATGTCTAATCATAGTCAGTGTGAGAGTAGCCTTAGCTACATAATGAAAGAAAACTCGTACAATCCTAGCTTGGCAACCTTTAGTGACGCAAACACAAGACAATAGCTTGTCTTCATCTGGAACAAGAGGCATTGCTACACGTAATGTAACAAAAAAAAAAAATAACCATAGCCCATAGGTAGCATTTTAACTAGTTTATGGGGAAGAAGGGTGATACAGATTATACTTTATCCATAACGTGCAAGATTTTAGTGATTAGCCGAAAAAGGTTAAAAGCGACCTAAAGTTGCCTATAATATACTTGTGCATTAAGATGGTCTTGGTGTTATTTGGCCTCTTAGCCAGAAAGATGATAGCGGTTCCATAATCTCATATGAAAGGTCCCAATAATTCCTATAGAGACGTCAGTCAATAGACATCACCGAACACATGCAATAAGGAAAATAAAGTAATTCTATATTATCATAATAAAGAACGGCACCAACGCCAATATAAAAAGCTTGAAACAACATTCATCAATCCTTATTCCTGAAATTCGCTCAGTTAAGCATGCCTAAAATCATTTCTCAACTCCCACCAACCCTGTAAATACAAAGTAGACAAAATGGGGAGCAGGATGCTGTCTGTTGATGATCTAACGACCCTAGCACAGCAGTTGGGTTTTCATTTGGGTGTGTGTGGGTGTGTGTGTGTGTGTGTGTAAAGGGGGTGGTATGCACCTCAACTCGTCTGATTTATGGAATGAGGACTGATGATACTTTTCATGCCCAACTTGCCACTAGTACTCAACTTCTTGAGGTAGTCTCGCTCTTCCTGCATACACGTACTGCATTTCCTCCGTCCATGTCTGCAAAACCTCAGAATTATTAATACGAAATGACAACCAACTCTCAACTTCAATTCAACAATGGTATATATTTAAATTTAACGGTTATCTACCTGGTGACGGAAAGCGATCCTCATTCGCGGAACATTTGTCTTTTGTATATCATTTCCTTCAGGTCCACGCTTGTAATACTTGCTTCCAAGCCAATGAGCCTGCATAAGTCACTATGTCAACTAGATGTCGGCCAATAAATGTTAATAAACATCACTTGAATTTAGTTGCAATTTAACCCTTGATTAAAAAAAATGCTACGAACACATAGCTAATAAGAATCACTTCATTAAGTGAATAAAGGTCTAATTCATATGTTGTTTGAATACAGTAGTGAGGGGCATTGATGTCAATAATTTGATTTTACCTTGGCTGCATGTGAAAATCCAGACTGGTAAACAGAGTTTCTTGCTATCTCGCAAAGATCACATGAACTTAGCTTCCAAACCTAAAACACAAAATTATGTCAGCTAAAAGCGAGAATACAACAATGATTACAACACACAACAAAAACCATTAAAACCTTGGCTGCTACACCATATTCTTCCACCAAGGGTTCTTTTGTTAGATGAATCTGCAACGGATCATCAGTTGAGAGTGAAACATTCAAACCACGCTGGAAAAACATGGGAAATGGGTTGCGATGGTAGTCGAGGAAAAGGGAATTGTTGCTCAGTGGAGACATAGCCAATCCGATCTAAAATTATAAAAATTTACTGATTATTATTACCGACCAAAACAAATTCATGCAAACTGAAACATAAAATCTATTGATAACTCACTAACCTGAGCAAGGTAGTACAAATACTGTAATACAGGAGATTTCCTCAAATTTATTCCATGTGAAATATTATGGCACAAAAGGAAGCCAGCTGCTAAATGGTCAGTATCACCCGCCTGCAGATATCATAACATTAGATGAATTCAATTACCACAGAAGAAATATAGGGAAAATGGTGGGGGATTTGATAAATTATCACCTCTCCACAATGAGGCCTCAACCTAATTGTTGGCAGTCCTTTTGATTCTCGGAGCTGTAAAAAGAAACCGGAGATTTGTTTATTTTTAGTTACAGATTCAGAAATTACATGAAAAAAATCATCCTAACCTTATTAAGGGTATAGAGGTTTGCATAGCAGTAATATGCATAATAAGCGTATGCGGGATTGAAGTCATTTGTCCATTCAGCTGGTGTAGGCATATGCTTTGTGGGACGCCTTTCAGGTTTACTTTCATCGTCCACAAGGTCAAGCCCAACAACCTGTCACAAAGATAGTATTAAAATTACGATGAATATCATATTTTGATAATGAGTATTTGTTACAAAAGAGTATTGATTTACCTGCATTAGGAATATGTGGAGTTGTGGATGAGATTTTGGATCAACTGTGACTTCAAAAAGAGGAATGAAGACATTGTCCAAAATATTCTGAAAGGATGTCACGGTTCCCATGCTCTTGTATATGTTATATAGCCGTGGAAGCTGAAAAGAAACCGCCAATACTTAATATAGCAATTAAAATGAATATACTAAGAATTTGAATATGAGTGGACGTGTTGATGCATACTTGAATAAGCCAGACAGCATTTTCGCTGTAAATTTGATTGTTGATAAACCAACTCGCCAACTGATCCCATTCACTTTGCTTCCTCCCATATATGGACACCCTATACTCCGCCACCTGGTATTTACTTGCATCAAGATCTGATAGAACTTGTTTCGTCAATTCTCCCAGAAAACGACCTGAAACAGTTCATTTATAATTAACATTGTATATTGAATATTTTTATTAAGTGCACCAAAATTATATCACTTTTGAAATAGACAGACCTTGAATCAAGTTGTCTTGCTTTAGAAAGATTTCTCTGAGCCTACTCTGTCCACAAGGATTGTACTTGAGATTGAATTTGTCAAACCGGTGAAATGTACTCTTGTCCGCATGAACATCCAACAAGTCAACATTTAGGTCATACCTGAAGTTAAATTTTAGTCATAAAAATAACACTTTATGGTAATAATATAAAGTTACAGTCTACTACAAACCCGGTTAAGTCCAAACTCTCGAAAACCTCTTTCAGTGTAAGATATTGCCCATCACGAAATATCACAACCTGCAAGAAATTATGTTATTCAGTTTAAGCAAATAAATTTCTAATTCAAATCATTAAAAAAAAAAAAAAAAAAAAAAAAAAAAAAAAAAAAAAAAAAAAAAAAGGAGAGTATACCTCATCTGGTTCTTTCCTTAATTTTGATTTAATGAAGCGCAGAAGGTGCTTTTGGTTCATGCAAGCGGAATGATGGACATGGGTGTCAACTTTTCTGATATTGTAGAAGTCGCGATGGGGTGCACCTTTTTGAGCTAAAAACTCACTATCTGCATTCACTAACAGATGAAGACGGAATTTCTGCATGGTATTTAGTATGAGGACACAATGATAAAACCAAGTAAATAATTACATGAACAAACTAGAAAAACCATAAAACATCACCTCCTCAAGAAATCTTAGTCGATGATAACACGCAGAACGAACATTTCCAACAGCAATTATTTTGAGAAGATGATGCATGTCTGTGAAAAAAGTTGTTGCACTTGCGACAGGGAAGAGATCAACAGTATCTGAAATTCGAGAAATAAAATGCGTTAACGAAGTTATGCAATCGGGAATTAACCAAAATAATCATGTTTGTTTGTTGGGCTTACCATTTTCACTTGCGTAAACATGTACAACTCCATCTTCCATCCTGAAGTGGTGCTGCTTGCAAGTTAAAGCAAATGTAAGTATGTAACGAACTAACGATATAGAGTAATCATGCAGATATACTAAAACGATCGATGATCTAAAAGCCAACTTACTTTGGTTGTTTCAACTGGTATGAATCTAAACGGATCATTTTTAAACTCGGATAAAGCAGAGTCTGCTGCATTTGGTTTTGTCCATGGATTATGATTTTCCCTGAACACATATTTTTCACGCAAGTCCAAGCATTCACGTAACATTTTCCGCACTTCTTCCTCTTCATGATTTAATGATTCTGAATACAATACAATAAAGATCTTGATACTGAAAAAGCATATAATAATAGTGGCAAGAAAGTTAAGGTAATGAAAGAGGAGGTTGACAATACCTTTCATCATATTTGTTTGTGGGATATTTATGCTGGGGTCATTGACTGAGATGTTATCTGAAGAAGGTTCTACCTTGCCATTGCCTTGATCTACAGTTGAAGCAGTTTCTTTTGGAACTTTATTATTGTTTGTATTCTCAGCTTGTGGCAGAAGCAATGAAATATTCTGAATGCTCGAGTATATATCCTGTAATTAGGTAAGTGAATGGTAAAGGTCAGAAGAGACGTTAAATGCAGCAAGTGAAGTGCGCTTATTTCTTATGTAAAATACCAAATGAGAATTACATGTGCAGAAGTGTTTACGCTCTCATCAAAGTATTGATAGTCCTCCCCAACAGCAGTTTCGGTTCCATCATCGTCAGAATTGTCAGCACCATCATATGCATAACTAGCTGGTGATCTTGGTGTATGGATTCTGCCATAAGAACCTACCCTGGGCTTGGAACTAGACTGATGATCATGGTGATGTTCACCTGCGCAACAGCAACAAACGTCACTCAAAAATATTTGTGAGCACATACAAGTCACACTAGTAGAAATATCATATAGTCCTGCCATTACTTTGAAATCGCTATTCTAAGTATCTCTTCGTGCAGTTTGCAGGACTTCCCCATATTTAATTAAATGAATTTGTAATATATTGTAGGAAGACGGCAAAAAACCTTTCTATTTTAAAACCATAAGCCCTGCATTCTAGTTTTTATGACAGTGAACAACTAACAAGCACACGATAGGAACTGTTGAAAATATGGTCATTATCACAAACAAATTGCATTTATGTGTAAAGTATGAAGAATTAAAAATCACTTTTACAGATTTTAAGAAGTCAAGGGAACACCGTTTGAAATAGTTAAGGAGGCTGAGACATTATGTTGTAATCCGAGTCAGAGCACCATTTAAGGATTGCTCAAATATTGCACTAAGCTTAAGATTGTAACTACCAAGTATTAATCAAAAAATGATCATACGTACTTATAGATAGTCCTTTTCCTGCACAAACGCTCTATAGTCTCTATGACGTACTTATAGATACTCCTTTTTCTGCACAAACGCTCTATAGTCTATGTGAGATACTTATGGATACTCCTTTTTCTGCACAAACGCTCTATAGTATATACTCTATATGCCAGATGGTCTTAACTGACAGCTCATAAACAAATTAAACGGGACCGGTAGAGTTCAATCCCGTTCTTAAATCTTATTTTTCTCTCAATCCGTTCTTATAGCAAAAGTTCTAACCGAACATTACTACACTAATAAGTCCTTAAATCCCTAACTAGCAAATTACCACAATCATGCATCAAACATTTTCCTTAGCTATCATTTCTATTTATCCGAAACCACGAATTAATTAACTACAGATTACACATATACAAACAAGTAACAACAACATATAAAAAACAACCACCACCTTGTCTATGATTCATTTTAAGAGGCGGCAAATTATCGGAAACAAGCTTCTCCATAGACCCAATCCATTCACTACCCCCTAACCGTACATTCGGTAACGAACTCGAAATCCCGTAACCATTATTACTAATACTATTACCACTATTATTCCCCACATAACCATCATCATCATCATATTCTTCTTGTTCTATATAACTAATATCATTATCATCATCAATATCCTCGCCACCATCTTCTAAATAACCATCAGCATGGGTCGTACGACGTCGTATTTTGATTAAACGGTCGATGACTTGATCGACTGTGCGTTTGTGAATATAGAAAGCTGATATTGCCATTACTGACGCTCCGAATAGCGTTGCTAATGCGAAATGGATTGGTGTTATTGATGAATCCATTTTTTTTTTTTTTTTTTTTTTTGGTTTTTTTTTGGTGCAGACAAGTGTTTGTGTTTTTGTGTTGGGGTTTGATTGAGGGTTTTGTTGTTTAAGGATGTGTGAGTGAAGTGATGAAGGTATTTATAGTGTTTTTTTGTGGGTTTGTGGGTTTGTTATGGGCTTTAATATCTGTGTTTTGGGCCTAACTATTGTGATGAATAATGATGATGAAAATGGTGCAAAGGCTTACACAAGTTTTGATTGGGCCTAACTATTAATGTTTGTGTTTTAGGTGTTTTTTCTCTTAAATATGTAAGTAGGAAGATGAAATGAAAGAAGTATGATGTTTGTTTTTCTTCTTATGTCTGTAAACAGAAAGAAGAAATTCAAAAAATGTGTTTGTTTCTTTCCGGAAATAAGAGCCAAAATAAAATTTTTCCGCTTAACTTTTGCAGATTTTCCTTTTTTTAATTTTAGAAGTTTCTTGAAATTTCAAATCCGTCTCTTTTCCTACATGCATAATATAGTATTGCAGATTAAAAACTAAAAAAAAAAAAAAAAAAAAAAACATATGAGAAAACAAAGAACACCTTAGTCATTTATGAAGGTGTCAACGAATTATGTGATCGAGGCTTAATTTAAGTCACATAGCATATCAACAAAAGATTTAATGTTCAAACATCACTCGGAACACATTTAAGAGCGTTAAGAAAAGGTCAAAAACAGTCACGCCAATATATCAGTTAGAACACGTACACCTAAGACAAAACTCACCCTTCGAGAATAACATGAAATTTAAGCATAATCAATGGACGATGAGTAATACAACGGAGTTGCAATACCTATTGAAGTTTTTTTTAGCGATATCCAATGAAGTTGCCAAAGAAAACCCACTAGTAAATTTGTAAGTCCAAATTATTAACGGAATAAGCTCAATGCAACTCTTTAAAATTTGTACCGTAGGCAAGTTAACTTATGATATGGATTATTTGAACATATAGTTAAAATCTTTTACTCCCTACTTCTCATTTTATAAGTCCATGTTTGAAAAGTCAAAGTCTTTTTCCTCAGAGTTTGACCGTAATTATTATTTTTTTCGTGTTGTATAATATTTAATGAAAAATATACAAATGAAAATACATTTAAAACACAAATCAATTTATATATTTTGTATCAAGTATTATATAACACGAAAAAAAATACGGTCAAACTCTTAAAGAAAAGACTTTGACTTTTCAAACATGGACTTATAAAATGAGACGGAGGGAGTATTTAGTTTTTACGCCATTTAACTTGATTCGGAATAAGCTTAATCATTTTCACATAAAAAAGACCCTAATAAGAGTTTGAGTTAATAGTGTCCATTAATATAAAAATTTGATTTGCACACTTTTATTTTTTATTAGGACACTACAATTACTGCTTCAGACAGTTATATCATATATATTCTGCTTTTAATACTTGTACATTGTGTGTACAAAAATAAAATAAAAGTGAACTAAGGTAAACAGACCCTAATAAGCTTATTGGATTGAGTTGGAATCGTGTCAGACTGTTAGTTGTGCAGCACGAAGAGCCAACAAATGAAACAAACCTGTGTCATGTCAGCATCAAAATAATTCAAATGTTACATATTGGCTATTTTGCATGGATGGCTAGATACCAGTTAATCAATATATTGTGTAAAGTACCAGCAAGAACTTAATGGCAAGAACCTTTGATAAGGACAAGTCGAAGAACTAGCCTAAGAGTAAATGAAGCACTTAGAGCATGGCAAGAAGACCTGAATAAAAAAAACGGTGTTCGGATTTCTCTATGATGTAGAGGGATTTCTATGCTTATGCCATAGAAGCTACGCCTATTATTATCTTAGGTTTCTCTACGGCGTAGAGGCATTTGTCTCCCTACGCCATAAAGCTCTCGAATAAGTATTTTTCATGCGTCAAACTTCTCTACACCGTAGAAGGAAAACCCTCTCTATGCCGTGGAGAGCTCGATAGCCGGATACACCTCTTTTAGTTTAAGTCGAATTCTACTTTGTTTAGGTTACTTTTTCCCCAAGTTTTACTTTTCTATAAATATAAGGGTTGAGTTCATTGTTTTGACATTTAATTATGAATTATCTTTGACTTTAAGTTTTTACATTCTTTGTGATTTTTGTTAACCCGTGTTAGGGTTTTAATTCACGCTTCCATTTTACGTTAGTTAGCATTAGAGCCTGTTGGTATCCTAATGACGAAGGATGCAAAGATTCCAAAATCCGTACTGCTAGTGAGGTACAGTCGACCGAAGACATGGATCATGCGATCACTGATCTTGTATCCAAATTCGCGAGTATGTCTACTACTATTAACGAATTACAATCTGTGATCGTAGGTGATGGTAATTACTCAAATAATGAGGGTAACAGTCAAGGTAATTGTAGATTATGTCCTAACAATGAGTTGAGGGTTTCTTTGAAAATCATGAGTGTGACCAATCTCCCAAACAAGTTTAGAGACAAGATGATTTCAAGTATTCAGGTGAGGAAGGAGATGGAGATTATACGGTTTTTGCCTGAGGTCCAAGATGAGGAGCTTATGGGTCTAGGGTTATTACAAGGAGGAATGAGAACCATCATGGTTATGTTGATAGGCAAGAATATCGTATCAAAGCCGAAATTCCCAATTTGCTGGAAATCTTGATATTGAGGTAGGCTTTTACCCCTAGACATTGAATAAAATTTGTTCAATATCTGGGGGTAAATACCACCTTTAATCATTCTCTTCATTCTTGTCCAAGTGTCAACGGGTCACGACATCATGGATTTTTTCGAAGAAGAGCAAGTAAAGATTGTGGCTTATAAATTGCGTGGATGGGTTGGAGCTTGGTGGCAACGTGAACATGACAACTGCAGGAGACAAGAAAAGCGACCTATGGACACTTGGAAAAGAATGAAAATGATGAGACGAAAAATGATCCGTTTTTAGGGGGTCATTTAAGCCCGAATCCGACTTTATTTGATCAAATATTGCCCTAAATCGTTCCTTTTGTGATTTTAGGTACTTGGAGAGTGAATTCTGGAAAAGAAGCCATTTTGGACGTTTTTGGAGCATAAAAGTGAAGAAAACGGCAAAGTATCAATTTTCCATGCTGGAAACACTAGGTGACGGCGTCAAGAGTTACACCCTGACGGCGTCAGACATCAAGAATAAAATACCGTAGTTGATGACGGCGTCAAAAATCATCCTGACGGCGTCAAAAGGCCAAGAATAAAATTCCGTGGTTGGTGACGGCGTCACACAGGCCGTCATAAGTAGATCAAGGCCGTCCGAGGAAGTATTTGGCGGCGAGGTGACGGCGTCACATGGTTGTCTTGACGCCGTCAGCCCAGTTTTCCTATATATAGTTTTCTAGTTTTTACATTAAAAGGAGAGAAGTTTTGGAGAAACCCTAAAGACGAATTTGGTGCAACTTTTACAGGTTTTTCAAGGGTTCCAAACCCTTGATACCTTGCATTGTAATTGAGATAAGTGTTCTTCTAATTCAATCAATATGTCTATGTGTTGGTTGTCTATATCTTGTTCTTGTCTCAATTCCATTATGTTAGGCTAGATCTCCTTTGTGTTTGCTTAGATCTAATGAAACCTAGATATTGATTATGTGTTGATTACTTGTTTATTCTTGTTCTTGGATGAATGATTTTATATGTTAGGCTTAAGAAAACTGGCAGATCTCCAAATGGTAACATGCTTGAACGTCTTAAGAAACATGAACCGAGGCGTACTAGGTCTTTATTGGTTGTATTTAATGCATGAGCCACTGTTTACAATCCCTATAGTTGTGCTGGGTCATGGTGTAGGAGGAGATAAGAGCTCATAGAATTGGGGAGTTATGTATGCCACCCCATGAATGGTATTAAGGAATACGATCCGTCATCCAGGCAATTATAACAAGTAATTAACGTGTAAAAGATATCTAGGGAGTAGTGAAGTCTAAGTAAACACATTTTCTCCAATTACTGCTCACAACCTTAGTTTAATTAGTTTATTTTCATTTTTAGTATTTTATTTTGATTGCATCTTAGTTTTGGGTTAGTTGAATAGCAACTAATTCCGCCAACTCTTTCAAAACCCGAGATTTTACTTGCTTTCATAAAAAATATAAAAAGACAAAAATAATTATCTCTCATCTTTAGAACTAGTAATTTAGGCTTTCTAATCCTAGCGACACTATTCCCAAGCTGAATCTCATCTTTAGAACTAGTAATTTAGGCTTTCTAATCCTAGCGACACTATTCCCAAGCTGAACGATCAATCCCCCGGTACTTGTCACTATACTATACTACAACGATTAGGTACACTGCCTGGTGGGGGTTGTAAGCTTCTCGAGATCCCTCGAGAGGTAAAGCCTGTTGCGATTCCCACGCATCAAGTTTTTGGCGCCGCAGCCCGGGGAATAGTTATTGTCTAGGTTAGGATTTCTTTTTATTAGGTCTACTTGCTAGATTCCTTTCTAGTAAGATTTTATTTTTATTTTTAGGTCTTCTTTAGTCTATCTTATTTCTTCGTGCCTTTGTTCGTAACTCTTTACCATCCGACATCATGGAAGGTGGTAACATCTTTGAACCCGTCATCCCACCACAACAAAACCCACCACTTGAACCCCTTAGGCCCCGAACCTTAGGAGAGTACTCCCGACCTAGCCATCAAGGCTACCGAAACACCATTGAGCTCACCCGAGCCAACGTGACCCCCTTGCGATCCGACACCATCCGGTTGGTGCAAAGCGGATACGAAGATCCAAACCAACATCTTAAGGACTTTCTCAAAATCGTAGATTCCATAGACCTAGGTGTTGAAACTAGAGAGACTACCCGTTTACGCCTATTCCAATTCTCTCTACGGGATCAAGCTAATCAATGGCTTGAGCGTTTACCCGCGGGATCCATCAACACATGGGATGATCTCACCACTCGTTTCCTTGCTCAATTTTTTCCACCGGGGAGAACTACTAAGCTTAGGAATGACATCTTGATGTTTCAACAACGTCAAAATGAATCTCTTTATGAAGCATGGACTCGTTTCAAGGACTTACTCCAAAAAGTCCCTCATCATGGCATAGATCTTTGGCTCCAAGTCCAAATCTTTTATGACCATATCGACATCTCCACGAGGCGAACCATTGACCAATCGGCCGGTGGTAAGCTACGTGATCTTAGTGCGGAACAATCATGGGAACTCATAGAAGATCTTACTCTCTATGACAACGAAAGTTGGAATGATCCCCGTGATTTGAACGAAACGGTCAAGGCAATATCTTTGCCTTCGAACAATTCTAGCACTCCCGACCGTAGGATCATGGAACTTGAAGGTCGAGTCAAGTCTCTCATGAAATCCTACGAAGCTCATAAACCTTCAAACCAAGTAAGCAGAATCGCTTCTACATGCAAACTATACAATGACCCTCATGAGACCCATAACTGCATGGAACTTCCAAAACGTGCTTATAACGAATTCACATCATCACACATGGGTCAGGGTCCTCGAACTTCTGCCGAAGCCTATGAGGCATGGAAGGATAAACCTGATTTTAGAAGGTACCAAACGTGAAGCGTATCCTTCAAAGACTCCTCACCGCTCACTTGGTCCGAGCATTTTCCATCACAAGGCATTCCTAGGCAAAGCTGTGAAGATACTCTAAAGAAATTCATTCTCTCTCAAGAACTACAGCTCGCTACGCCCGAGGCCAAATTTAAACAACAGCAGGATGATGTAAACAACAAGATTTGTAATCTGTTGACTGCTATCAAAGAGCATATTGATAATAGGCCCATTCCCGTTAATGAGGTTAAATCTGCTACCATCATGTGTCCACCAGCCTCCCCTGTAAAAATAAAAAGTCCTAGCAAGCTATTCAAACATCTGTATCCTAACGGAAAAGAACCTGTCAACCCCCCTGGACCAATCCACTTCGTAAACACCATCACCACGATATCTGCTTCAACACCCAACCCAACCCAACAACAACCTAACAAATTCAGTCAGACAACGAAAGATGAGACCTCAAGGGTTGACCATGATTTGGCAAGAAAACCTACCGACTCACCCGAGCAATACACCGCGCAAGAATCCGACAAACCGGATGAAAGGAAAGAGAAATCGGAAGAGCACGAGAAAGATCCAACCATTTTGGGTAAATCTATTATAGAAGAACCCGAGAGAAAAAATGGAGGATGTTATTAGTGTGGGTAACAATCATACTAAGGAAAGTAACCCTAAAGTTTTCAAGATCCCCTGTACCATTAAGGAAAAGCTCTTAACCGATAGTCATATAGATCCTAGCTTCCCAGTCAACATAATCCCCCTCTCCCTATACCACAAAACCTTCCCAGAGCACGTTGCGTGCAAGAGAGTAATAGAAAATTTATCAATTAGGATTGGAGAGCTTGTTTACAATACTGACCTCACCGTGGTTGATGACGTGGACCCTTTCACCAATCAAACGTTAACCCACCTTGTCCTTGGGATACCATTTATCAATGAATCAGGAGCAATCCTTGATGAGAAAGATGGTAGTGTAGTACTCACCAATCTTTCGTAGGAATAGTGAGGAGGTGTACGAGTATCGTCCCTCTCTTGAGGGGAATCTATATGGGTCAAAGGATGGAGAGTTGGGGAAGATAAGACGACGTGATCCGGATAATCTCAAAATCCCCTGCATGATCGGTCATAAGTACTTCGATAACATATACATTAATGTATTCTTGCCAAAGAATTTTATGTCATTGTTTCACTATAACAATATCTGCAGATAGGGGATGATTTACAAGGGAGAGAAAGTGGTTGGTAAGGATCATGAAATCCAGGTGTTCGTAGGAAATATGGCATTCCCTATGGAATTCACAATTGTGGATAACATAGAGGACTATGTCGACCCTAGGTTATCACAAGTCGTCTTTGGAGCACCCTTTTGTGAAATCACTAATTTGATAGTGGATGACTTGAACGGAATCATGACCTTCACTGATGGGATTAGGAGGATTTCATACCAAACGCCATACAAGAGAAAAGACCTTAAGGGAATAGATTGTGACGGGCTTGATATGATGAGCTCCCAACTTATCTTGTGTGACGAAGATGTTAGGAGAGGGTGTAGGAATATTTCTGATTTATCATGTGGATTCTTTAAGAATGTTAGTAAGCTTGGTTCTAAGTATCGACAAGATGTTTTCGAATTCGAAGATCCGAAGTACTTACACTATGAAAGCGATACTAGTTTAGAAGACGACCTAGAGAGTGGAACCAATGATGAAATCACGTAGTAACCCATGACTTTGAGTCTAGCTACAAGACTCGTAAATAAAGAAAAGCGCTTCTTGGGAGGCAACCCATGTTTTGTGTGATTTTATTTGTTTGATTGTTATTTGCTTCCGTATGCATGTTTTATTTTTATTGTTGGTTAATCATGTTTCTAAAATAAAATGTGGAAATACTTTACTATGTTGTTTGGCCTAGTCTTAACTCCAACCTAAAAGTATTTTTGCAAAAGATAAGTGTAAGGGGAAACCCCAAATATGTTTTTAAGAAACAAACCGATCATGATTCTCCACAATATTAAATGAGCATGTATATTCGTATTTGTTAGAGTCAAATGCTTGTATTGAGTCACAATGAAGTTTTGCAGGATTTTCCAGGAAGTAGGACCAAGTTTTTCCAGAAATTTTCCAGAAACTTAACATAAGAATTTCTGCAGGTCCATTATGACGGCGTCAGAGTTTTACTCTTGACGGCGTCAGGTGTCAAAAATCTGGAAATTTTACCAGTTTTGTTTTTCTAACGGAGTCTTATGGTTTTTGTGAATTATTAAGTTTTATAATCTCCTGGAAATCTGCAAAATTCATTCCACAAGCATTATATCTTACTTTGTTTTCTAGGATTTAGGAACTTATATAGGATGCCGCCGATTTTACGCGAGGTTGTCTTGTCTATTTTGTCAGGTTTTACAGGTTATGTTCGACAAGGAGATGATTTATATTCTGGAAGGGAAGCTTTGATTGTACGTTTTCTTGGAAGAAGATCTAACCTGGCCCACCTATAATCCATACCGAGCGAATCAGGGGAGTATTTGATTTCATTCTCTTTACTTTTTCACTTTTACATTCTTTACTTGAACATTGGGGACAATGTTCATCTTAAGTGTAAGGGGAGGGTAAAAAGATGATACCTTACATATGCACTTTCGCTTGAGTTTGTTTTGTTTGATGGTAGATGTGTAATAAAACTACGAGAAATACTTGTTAGTGTAATTTTAGCACCAAATTTAAAATTTTTTACAACATTTAGGAGTGAAACTTTAGCCATAGCAAGCGTCTCATGGATAGGAGATTGTATGACTAGCACATAACCATATATTCAGAAAAATTTTCCACCCAAATATGTGAGGTTCGCCTTTAGATTTGATAGGGAAAGCATTTACTATTAGTGCTTATGAGTGTACCGGTAGCATTTAGATTCTAGAACTTGCGTTAGTGATACATCCCGAGACCGCGAGTGAGACTACACTCGTGTGGTAGGATTTACTACATGATAAGAGGCATTAGGATTACCCTTGTGTTAAACCCGTATTATAATTACTTGACCATTTAAGTCATATTACTTGGCTAGTTAAGTCAACTAATTTTTCCCACACCCTTAGCGTTGTACTCATTTTTAGTACACGAAACCCCTAGTACACCCCTCCGAGCCTATCTTTTCGTTTCTAACTTTAAGCATTTTACTTAAAGGAAGAATTTGTTACACCCCACTTAAATGTACACCCAAATCGCCTTAGCCTTCCGTGTATGCGCTCATTTTTAGTGCATTATTGTTATTTGTTAAACCCTAAGTTAACTTTCTAATTGATTACATGGTTGCTAAGTCGAGTCATATCCTTGTACATATTGTTTTGGGACAATTGGGACTCATGGGTAAGTACTTATTTTATGGAGTAATGGGGAAGAACATAATATTATTACCCCCATATGTACGTTAATCTTAAAAGTGCTCCAAGTGTTTTGATTTTCTTAATTCGAGTCATTAGATTAGTTGATTGTAAAGTATGTAAAGATTCAAGTGTAAGGGGAATTCTCATCCCCTATGATGTATTGTTTTGGATGGTAGGGTAAGAGTGTATGCAAAAAAAAAAAAAAAAAAAAAAAAAAAAAAAAAAAAAAAAAAACATACGGACTACCATCCCGTTTCATTCTATGTTCATTTTATGTTTTTGTTATTTTTTTTCATTTATTAGCTTAAGTCGAGTCTAGTCTTGGCTTAGCAACGCCATCTTGTACATGTAATTAACTAAGATTGTTAACTCGCCACCAGTAAAACTTTCTTTATCCAACAAAACCGTGTAATTCATATCCCTATACCTAACGTTACAACCCTTTACAAGACCTCTTTGATAGTTTATCCTGGGTGCTTACGCCATGTGGTGGAGGTTTGATCCTTTCCCAAGCCTATGGTAATCTATTTTGGTATGACAGGTAGTGAGAGATATCTTCCATTTCCATAATGTTATATTACTTTATTACACCCGAGAGATGTGAGTATCTAAACACTATTTGTGAGGTGCTTGTGTATGATCTCCGTGCTTGTCTATTGGTCTTTAGTGGAACGATTATTTGTTGTAATTACTTTTATATTAGTGTTAAATGACCCCTAACTTGTCTTTTGAGTAGAATAAAAGCTCATTTGCTTGAGGACAAGCAAATCTCAAGTGTAAGGGTATATGATGAGGCGAAAAATGATCCATTTTTAGGGGGTCATTTAAGCCCGAATCCGACTTTATTTGATCAAATATTGCCCTAAATCGTTCCTTTTGTGATTTTAGGTACTTGGAGAGTGAATTCTGGAAAAGAAGCCATTTTGGACGTTTTTGGAGCATAAAAGTGAAGAAAACGGCAAAGTATCAATTTTCCATGCTGGAAACACTAGGTGACGGCGTCAAGAGTTACACCCTGACGGCGTCAGACATCAAGAATAAAATACCGTAGTTGATGACGGCGTCAAAAGTCATCCTGACGGCGTCAAAAGGCCAAGAATAAAGTACCGTGGTTGGTGACGGCGTCATACAGGCCGTCATAAGTAGATCAAGGCCGTCCGAGGAATTATTTGGCGGCGAGGTGACGGCGTCACATGGTTGTCTTGACGCCGTCAGCCCAGTTTTCCTATATATAGTTTTCTAGTTTTTACATTAAAAGGAGAGAAGTTTTGGAGAAACCCTAAAGACGAATTTGGTGCAACTTTTACAGGTTTTTCAAGGGTTCCAAACCCTTGATACCTTGCATTGTAATTGAGATAAGTGTTCTTCTAATTCAATCAATATGTCTATGTGTTGGTTGTCTATATCTTGTTCTTGTCTCAATTCCATTATGCTAGGCTAGATCTCCTTTGTGTTTGCTTAGATCTAATGAAACCTAGATATTGATTATGTGTTGATTACTTGTTTATTCTTGTTCTTGGATGAATGATTTTATATGTTAGGCTTAAGAAAACTGGCAGATCTCCAAATGGTAACATGCTTGAACATCTTAAGAAACATGAACCGAGGCGTACTAGGTCTTTATTGGTTGTATTTAATGCATGAGCCACTGTTTACAATCCCTATAGTTGTGCTGGGTCATAGTGTAGGAGGAGATAAGAGCTCATAGAATTGGGGAGTTATGTATGCCACCCCATGAATGGTATTAAGGAATACGATCCGTCATCCAGGCAATTATAACAAGTAATTAACGTGTAAAAGATATCTAGGGAGTAGTGAAGTCTAAGTAAACACATTTTCTCCAATTACTGCTCACAACCTTAGTTTAATTAGTTTATTTTTATTTTTAGTATTTTATTTTGATTGCATCTTAGTTTTGGGTTAGTTGAATAGCAACTAATTCCGCCCACTCTTTCAAAACCCGAGATTTTACTTGCTTTCATAAAAAATATAAAAAGACAAAAATAATTATCTCTCATCTTTAGAACTAGTAATTTAGGCTTTCTAATCCTAGCGACACTATTCCCAAGCTGAACGATCAATCCCCCGGTACTTGTCACTATACTATACTACAACGATCAGGTACACTGCCTGGTGGGGGTTGTAAGCTTCTTGAGATCCCTCGAGAGGTAAAGCCTGTTGCGATTCCCACGCATCAGAAAAGAATGATTAAAGGTAGGTTTACCCTCAGACATTGAACAAATTTTATTCCAACAATACCATAATTATGTTCAAGGTAAACTGTGGCTTATACAAGTGAATTTTTAAGGTTACAAGCCCGTTGTAATTTGAGATAAACAAAGGAGCAAACCGTGACTAGATATGTAAGTAGTTTAAAAGCATCAATTCAAGATAAGTTGAGTTTAATTTATGTTTGATCTGTGGATCAAGCTCAAAACTTGGCTATGAAAGCGGAGAGGATGGCTTCAAAATCTGTTATTGGGTATAGGCGTTCAATCAGAGAAAGTTTGAGTACTTTGATTATTCATAGGGGTTGGCCTAATCAAATCCCTATTTCCCTTCCATCTACTATTACTACTACAACTTCAAGTTCCAAAGCTAATGGAAGTGGTGTAGAAAAGTTAAAGGATAGTCAACCAGCAAATTCTTATCCTTATGTTAAACCATCGGGTCCCAAATGCTTTTTAGATGTGGATTACCGGACCATAGATCTAATGTTTTCCCACAAAGGGGTACTTATTTTTACAAAGCATGAGGATGAGGTGGGATTGTTTGTAGATGGGGCGATTCAAGAAGAAGAAAGTTTGGAATACACCGAGGCCTTGGAATGAGAGGTGGAACAAGTTACTTATATCATCCAATGGACTTTGTGTTCGCCTAAGGTTAGTGATTCTTCGCAATGTAATAAGATTTTTCAAACTAAGTGCTTGGTTAAAGAAATTTTTTGATCTATTATTATTTACAGAGCGAGTTGCGAGAAATTGGTGTTTAGGGCTTTGTTTAAAGCTTTTAAGTTACCATCCGAGTCTCATCTAAATCCCTATCAAATTGGTTGGATTAAGAAGGGACCGACTATAAAAGTGACCGCAATTTGTAAGTTTCCTCTTACTATTGGAAAACATTACAATGAATTGGTTACTTGCGATGTTGTGGATATAGAGGCATGTCATATATTGCTCGAGCGACCTTGGAAACATGATGTGGACGCTACACACCGAGGTAAATCTAACATGTATCTATTTTAAATGGAATGGGAAAAATATTGTATGTTACCTCTAAGTATCTCTTCTCCCGAGAATAAGTTGGAATGCATGACTTTGGTTTCTTCACTAAAGGACTTTCAAGACGAAAGAAAGGAAATGAGAATTTCGTATGCATTGGTTATTAAAGGACTTGAAGATGGGATGGAGAATGCAATTCTGGAAGTTGTTAAACTCGTGCTTGAAGAGTTTAACAAGGTTGTTGCGGATGATACCCTAAATTCTTTACCACCTTTGAGGAATATTCAATACCAAACTGATTTAGTTCCCCAAGCAAGTTTACTTAATCTTCCTCACTATCGAATGAGTCTTAAGGAGTCGGATAGCTCGGGCAAGAAGGTTGAGGAATTGTTGAAGAAGGGCCAAATTCAAGTAAGCATCAGTTCTTGTGCAATTCTGGCACTTCTTACACAAAATAAGGATGTAAGTTGGAGGATATGCGTAGATAGTCAAGCCATCAACAAGATTATGGTAATGTATCTGTAAGGATTTAAAACATATCTTTTTAAGGGGTCATTTAGTCCCTAAAGTCGTATGTATTTGATCAAATATTGCCCTAAATAGTTTCTTTTTGTATTTTAGGTACTTGGGACACAAAATATCAAAACCGGCGTGTTTATGGCTATTTTGGACGAAGAAACGAAGAAAAATGACCAAGTCGCAAATCTGTCAAAGATGGAGACCTGACGGCGTCACACTTAACAAGTAACATTATCACTTGTATTTGAAGACTAAAAATCAGAGTTAATTTTATGGGAAATGATTTGCACACTCAACATTTTGAATGGCACACTCCAACTTATGCATTAACCTGTTGTACTGTATATACATCCTGCTTTAATTGTTTATACATCAGATAATTTACAAAGAGACAGTGTCAAGACCCTCATGACGGTGTCAGAGATTAAAAGCGACGGCGTCGCAGCGGCGACTTTGTAAGGACGAAACCCTAATTGCGGTGGCTGACAGCGTCACAACCCATAACGTAATGCCGTCACCCTTGTAAAATCTATATATATACTTGATGTGCTGGATTGTAGTCTACACAAAAGTTTTACTTCTCAAGGAATCTTGAGAAGCTTACAATCCCCACCAGGCAGTGTACTTGACCGATGTAGTCTAGTGAAGTGGCAAGTACCGGGGGATTGATCGTTCTCCACAGGGAATAGTGTTCGTTAGGATTAAAATTAATCTAACTAGGTCTAGAGGTGAGGGATGATTCTTTTTGTATTTTTATATTTTATGGAAAGCAAGTAAAAATCTCGGTTTTGGAAGGATGGGCGGAATTAGTTGCTAGTCAACTAACCCAATTAACTACTAATGCAATTAAAACAAAAATGACAATAAAATAAAATGTGAAAACTATATATGGAGAAAACGTGTTTACTTAGACTTCATTACTCCCTAGTTATATTTTATTGATTGATAAGCTTGTTACAATTGCGTGGGTGACGGGTTGCATTCCTTAATACCATTTGTGGGGCCGTGTACAATCTTCCCCAACTCTATAAGCTTCTATCTCTTCCTATGGTGACATGTTAAGTATCCTAACCATGGCCTCCTTAATAGTCACTTATGCATTAAATACAACTATTAAAATCGTAGTACACATCCGACTCATGTTTCTTAAGATGTTTAAGCAAGTTACCGTATAGGAGATTAGCCAGTTTTCTTAAGCCTAACATCGATTATCAATCACCCAACAACAACTAATAACAAACCATCAATCAATAATCAATAACTAGGTTTCATTACATCTAAGCAAACACAAATAAACCTAGCCTAGCATGTTAAAAGAAAGACAAACGTAAGATATAATCAAACAACACATAGACATATTGAATGATTGATGGATTACTATCTTTAATTGAACATGGAAGAAACAAGGGTATGAAACCCTTAAAAACTTCTGAAATTTGTGCTAGGGTTTGTGTGTGTGTTCCACCAAAAAGTTCATCTCCAAAGTTACCTACTAATGAATGAAAAATCAAAAACTATATATAGATTTACAAGGGTGACGGCGTCATCTTTTGATGGTTGACGCCATCATCTCGCTGCGGCTAGGGTTTCTTGTTGCCCAATCCAACTTCTTGACGCCGTCACTTTGTAAGGTTTTTGGGCCATCACGCTTTAGAGAATATACGTGATGGCCTACTTTTGGTATAGGGTGACGCCGTTACATGTTATGCACAAAAATTCTTCTGGTGCGTCAAGTGTATAAGTGATATCCACCTCTTGTCTTAAAGAGTGACGCCGTCCCTTTGGAATAGGTAACGCTGTCAGGTACAATTTCCAGCTTGGATTCTTGACTTTGTCGTTTTCTTCACTTTTTGCTCCAAAAATGTCCAAAATGCTTTGTTTTTCAGAATTCTTCTCAAAAGTACCTAAAATAACAAAAGAAACAATTTAAGGTAATAAATGATTACATTATCACGACTTAAGGCTTAATTGACCCCTTAAAAGCGTAACAAATTTCGCCTCGTCAATACTTTCGCTTGTTTTTCATAATTCATGTAACATCTTGGAGGAACTATTAAGGTACAAATTTCAGAGCTTTTGTAAGGGTTTTACAGCCCTCAAACCCCATGTTTTATTGAAGTTAAGTAATTCATCTCTAATCATTCAATATGTCTATATGTTGTTTTGTGTAGAAAACTAGAAGGGGGGTTGAATAGTTTTACCGATTAAAACTTTGTTTTAAAACTTATAGATCGACTTTATGTCAATCTAGTTTGGTGTGTTGGATATTGATAGTATAAAAGCACATATAACTAAACTATGAGAGAGGGCTAGATACCGGGTTCCATTACAAAATAGGAACCACTACCCGATCAACACTTCTAGCATAATACAACCAAAGGAACCAACGTCCTTTTACACCTAATGACTCAACACATCTACAACACCCTTGAGAAGAAGAAAGGACAACAAGATACACTTCTGTGATCTTGCGAAGAAGAGGAATCCTATCAACTCATATCACAAGCTTGCAAGTCTTCGAGAGGTCGTGATCTCGGCTTTAAGAGGAACCTAGAGAATCACAAAGAGAAACTACATAGAAAGATCCTTTGGATACGAGGTTAAAGAACTTAGAATATAAAGAGAAATATATCTAAGTGGGGTGAGAAACAAGAGAGAAATGACTCACTATTTATAAGTAATTCTAAGCACTGTTCACCTGAATCCGGTGGATCCCTTCTCAAAGGCATCCGGCCAGTGTAAAGCTAAGGATCCAGGTATCTGGTAGTACCAGTCCGGATTTTAGGTTACAAGTCTGGGTTTTGGGTAATGCGTTATGATCCATGGTTTATGTGATGTCATGCATGATGTCAAAGACATCTTGGGTCATGGGTTATGGACTTGGGGTCATGGATCATAGGTTTTACCCATTTAAGTGTCATGCAATGGGTCGTGGGTTATGGATCAAGCTCCATGGGTTATAGGTTATTGATGGGGTTGTGTTTCGCGTGTCGTTGCGGTTTAGCAGTATTAATGCCTACTCAAGTTTCAAATTTATATTTAGCCGACTTATCAATAACACACACACCTAACGAGCAGTGTACCCGGTCAGTATGAATATAATGGTAAGTAGAGTGTCGATCACTAAGAGTGGAACGTATTATCTAGTTAACCTAATCAATATTTTAATATTCTAAGTTAGTTTTACAGTCTAATCTAACGAAAAGGGGTTCAGCCTGAGAGACTGGCACAGTTTGGTTTTATTAAACAGTAAATAAACTAATGAGCACGAATCAATGAATAGCAACACGTACACAGATAGATAATAGAATCAGAAGAAGGCCTGTCCTGATAGTTAAGTAGCTTGTCACTTGTTTTATTGCTAGTTTTATATGATGAGTATCGTAATCTAATCTGTCTCGTTAGAACCTAAATATAGGCGAGTAAACTCTTAATGATTACTTATCTCTATCCTACTTTCTAGACGCTAGATAAATATGCGAGGAACAGGTATGGTAGCCCGCAGGCTCAGCTAGAAACAGAGGTTATCAATGCACATATACAAGTCACCAAAAACATCATCATATAAACTTTAATTGATGGGAAAGCAATTTTAAGTGGAGCAGTATGGTGGCCACAAGCCCATCAATCCTGATGAATTAAAGCGTACTAATATAATAAAACAAAACTACTTAATGAATTAAATACATGCAGGACCTTCTTACAGCTCTAATATCTTCGTTTGGGGTGTGTCTTGTGATGCTTCTTCGACTGAATTCATCTCCTTAGGGTTTTGTTGCACATTAAATTTGTATATGTCTTGGGTTTCTGTCTGAGGGCATGATGCGGCGCATCGAGTAAGTAGATGTGGCGCATTGACTTAACTTCGCGTGGGGTCCAAGATTAATATATTCTGGAATATTCGTACACCGTCTTCAGATGCGGCGTATCTTGATCTTGTATGTGGTGCATGTCCTTCAGTGTCTTGGATTGTATCTGGTGAGGTCTGGATAGTGATACACCGTATGTCAGAAGTATAATGCGGCGTATATGGAGTAGAACAAGCTTGATCTTCTTCGTTGACCAAAGTTTCATAAGCGGCGCATGATAGAATTACATGTGGCGCATTCTTCAAAGTCAGGCAATGGTCTTCGAATTCATCTAAGTACGATATTGCGGCGTATCTATTGAAAGAGATACAGTGCATCTTCTGGATTTCCGTAGACTTTTGACATCTTGCTAGTTTTGCTTCATAATTTGTCCAAAATTGCCAAGTTTCACCAATTGCTTGTTTTTACCTGAGAATTACTAAAGTAAACAATTAAGTATCAATTCTCATAAATAATATAATAAAACAAGTCAAATAAATAGGATAAATGATGACAATAATATGTACTTACTTGATGTCATCAGTTATGAACTTGGTTTTAGGTCATGGATAGTCCAAATATTTCCTAGTTTATTTTTACAAGTTGCATGTATTTTATAAAATGTAAGTAACTAACTTGCTTAAGCATTTTTATAAAATGGTTTTGGTTTTACGTAAACTTGTTAACTAAACATGTTTAATGTTTATTTTTTTTAGTGAAACGAGTTAGTAAACTTTTGGCTCAAAGTGTTACGTATTTTATTTATCTCGTTTGAATGATTTTACGTTTTTTATCGACAAAACATTAGAGGATTGTAAAATATAAATAAACGTTTTTAAGGTTTATTTGTATTAACAATCTTCCCCTTTTTGTTGATGACAAAACATAAAATTATTTTAAGTAAAATGATAAAATTCGTAAGTTTTGAATTTAAATTTTCACTCTTTTCTCGCCCTTTTTGTCGAACAAAAAGAGTGTCGAGAAGAAACTAACCCGAATGCAAGTTTTTAGAAAAATAAATGAAAGATAGGTGTAAAATGGAGTAAAGAGAGTAAAGAAGTGCTTAGTAGCTCCCCTTTGACGGTTGCTCCCCTTATTAAGGGCGTCAAGTAATTAGGAAGACTTAGACGTGATCATTACAAGTTTTTGCAATGGTTTTGCTTGGACGAAAGCTCCCCCTTATTGAGGGTGTCAAGTACTCCATGTGTATTTTGAAAATCTACAAAACAAAGGTTAGAAAGCAAGTATATGGTGTGCCTTTGCTGAGAATTGAGCTGCATAAGAGTTTTTTTAGTATTCTGAGTTCCCGGATCCGCCGGATCCTTTTCAGAAGGATCCGCCGAGTGTAAACTAAAGGATCCGGGTACCTGCAACTTGTTGGTAGCAATAAAAAACAAGTAATAATCACACCAACGTGCTCACATAAACAAGAAGCACATAATCATGTAGATCCATTTAATAAAAAAAATAAGAGAAATGATACAACATTAGTCGATTCTCTAAGACTAAGGAAATGATCAAACATGAAAAAGAAAAATCCTAGTGATATAGGTTAAGCCTAATACTAGATGAGGAATACCACTTGTGCTTGCACTTAGAAGTTTCTAGGGATGGTTATAGACGTTCAAGTAGGTGATGAAACATGAAACACATTTTATTGCGTAATTCATGTACCATGGTTTGTGTATGTTGGAAATGAGAGAAAGTTTCTCATGACTTGGTTGGTATGGGCCTAAGATAGAAGGTTGTGGAGGCATGTTTGAGGTGGATGGACCTAGGTGAGAAGGTTGTGGATGTACCACGGGTGTTGGTGGAGAAGTATGTGTGGGAATAAGTGTATCATTGTTTGTTTGAGGTGGTTGACATCTTCTCATTACCCAAAATGGGCCATTTGAGGGTGGAGGAGAGGAAGGTAAGTTTCTATGGGTGGTGGTATGTTTATGTCAACACATATGTTGTGAGAAGAGAGTTTAGTGGCCATTCTCTCAATAGAAGAGAATGTGGGCAAAAGTCCTCTAATATGTTCAAAAATGGGTGAGGAGAAGTAGGTGGTGTGGTAAAAGAAAGAAGTTGCAATTGAAGAGATGAGGCTTGTGTTGGTTGAGTTGAAATAGGTGTTGGTTCAAGAGAAGTAGGTTGTGGTGAGGTTGGCTTGGTGGAAGAAAGTTGTGGTGCAGTTGGTTGAATAGAAGGAGGAATTTGGATATAGTTTGAAAGAGGTGTTCTAGTAGAGGGTGTTTTAATGGGCGAGGTTTCGGTTGAGGATATTTCATACACAATACGTGCGATTTTTCTAGGAGGGATTCTAGTAGATGATCTTGCACTTGGTGCTTTAGTCATGTTTTGAGATGTGTTTAGAATGTGGGTTTATAGTAGAAGAATGGTTGTTAAGGTGTGGTTTTGAAGTACAAACACAAGTGGTTTATATAGTGAAGGATTAAGTAAAGGAAAAAAAAGCCTAAACCACTAAAATCCTTTAAATTGCAATGATTTGCATGCACCAAGGTCAACTACAATGATACAATCTTTTAGGAGATTTATTAAAGGCAATGTGGAGTGTTCGAATGGATAAAGTTGAGTTTTGGTAGACTTTGAGTGATCCTACCGGTATCTGTTTGCCCGGTTCAACCGAATCCTTTTCTAAAGGGATCCGGTTAGCCTTAGCCAAGGGATTCGGTTAACAGAAGAGATGAGAAGGAGAAATGATTAGGATCTAGCTATTGCAGTCCTATGTTTCTTTTGATAAAGAGTGTGAGAAAGTGTCTTAAATGAAGAAATACCGAGTGGTTTAAGACTAATAATGAGGGGTTGCCATTAATGGACTTTTGAGAGAAGAAAGAAGACTAAAGAAGACCAAAATGTGATTAAGGGTGAAGATAATCATATCACTAGTTGTTTGATGATTATAGGATTCAGGGAAAGGTGAAACAGAAAATTTAAAAATTCTTAAAAGATTGATTTTAGATAATTTTGAGGGATATATGGTTGAAATAAATTTATGAAAAATTTATTTATTATGTAGGTAAGTGTATTATGTTCAGAGAAAGGTGATCCAAAAAGCATAACTGAAAAATGGTGATTATTTTAGAGATGATAAATCATAAACATCTCGAAAGAAACCTAAGTTATTCGTAAGAGATCAAAAGAGCTACTAACCTCAAGATCAGCTCAAATATGACTAATAGGAGATGGATAACTAGTGTAATAAGGTTTGAAAGGTTGAGGGGGATAAGAAATGGTGTAAATTTCTCTCTGTTTGCCTGGATCCTCCGGATCCATTTTAAAAGGGATCCAGCTAGTTACATCCAAAGGATCTGGCTTCTAAGACTTAAATTTTCATAGTGAGCCCGCAAACTCTTGCTAACCTATTGAATACAATCTCTAGTGTTTCAAGTAACAATTATATATATATATATATATAAGTCCAATATAGTATGTAGAGCACGTAAGAAACACTTATAAGCACTCACAAAGGGATTAGGCTCAGTACAAAAAATGATGAAATATGTCAAACAATCATAAGCATGAACAAAATCATTCAAAGGAAATCATATTGTGCAAATACATCAGTTTAAATAACAACAATAGTTTTGAAAATATTCATAAGTGATCAAAGCACAACTTTCAATCTTTTCACTTTTTCTTCTTTCCCATGTTTGTGATAAAGTGAGCAAGACATTTGAACATTCCTTTTATTTTTATGAATTTTTCGGTTTCCTTGGGATGTTTGGGAAGTTGTTCGATATATGAGATAGGATCAAGGCAGTAATTTGAAATAGGATTGTCTTTGTCGGCTTCAACTTCGTCTGAGGAATCTGAGATAGGACGAGGTCTTATGCTGTTGATCAAGAATCTTTTGGTACGACCTTCGGCGAGGGGTACCATGACATGGTTTGCAAGAGTATGGTCACTGGCGATTGGAGAAGGTTGGTTTGTACTAACATACCTAAAGAGACGTGTGAGGAGCATACCATATGGAAGAACCATTTTGTTTGTTTTGAAAACACCAACCATCCTTTTGGCGATGTAGTATGCGAGGTTGAGAGGCTTTGGGTGAATGAGGCAAAATATCATTTGGACAAGACAAGCATTAGGGTGGTCTTTATTCCTGACCAAAAAAATGGCATTTTCCTTAAGAATTTCTTCCCACATTTTGTAAGTTGGAATCATTTCAAAGAGTTCCATTTGAAAGGCATCACGATGAATGACTTCCTAGTTGCGAGTCATTCGAGATTGATCGATTCTTTGTATGAAAATGGTATCTCGAACTAAGGCGGGTTCATCGAGAGGAGTGTGGTAGGTATGGTGAGAATCTAGGGAGAGGTGTTGATTAGCGATGGACTAATCATTAGAATACATGGAAATTCCATAACATGGAATTTGAAGAATTTCGGCAAAAGTGGTAAGAGGTAGGACAATGTTTTGGTTGTTTATTGTGAAGGAGATGGAAAGAGTTCACTCAGTGTTTCGAATAATCCGAACACTTTTATAGAACTCAATGACGCGTCCTTCAGGGATAAGGCGTTTTTGGAGCATTTTAAAAATTTTCCGATCATCGGGAGAGAGAGCATCCTTGCGGTGATATCTAGGAATGTAATGAGCGGTATCATGATGGGCTTGTTGGGTAGATTTAGGCATTTTGATCCTAGAAGAAATTAAACAAAATAAGCTTTAAGTTTCACGAAAGATTAGTCGTGTGAGAATGTGTATGAGTGTTTTAGTTATCCTTGTTACCAAAACTTAATCAAATGAGATTTAAAAGAAATATAGTATGATGAATGAAGGTTATATATTTTATTAACAACACCAAAACAAAATTTGATTTGAAAAATAATTTGGGAGTTTGTAGAATAATTCAATTTTTAAGGGAAATCCTTAATAGATATCTTATTTATAAATCAGTGGAATGATTTGATTAGTCTATACCCATTTGAATCAATTCTTGATAAACAAAACCCTAAAATTAAACTAGAAGAAAAGATTAAAAGAGATAATGTAATTACTTACAAAGATGATTAGAGGTTTGAAGTTGAGGAAGATGAAACCCTAAAATTTGAGGGTTTTGATTTTGATCGTTTTTGGTGTGAGGAGAGGGAAAATAAATTGTTCGTTTAAGTTTGAAATACATAAGTTGTTATCTGATGTGCCGGTTCCGCCGGATCCTTTTGAGAAGGGATCCGGCCCGTTAAAACGAATGGATTCGGGAAGACAACAAAAGAAAAATTAGTGTTTAGTTCTTTTAATTAAGGTATAATTACCAAAATAGACCGGGCAATCATAGTCAATTCGGTTCCTGCCCCCAAATCCAAAAATGTCTTTTTTAGACCGGGGTAACTTGTACAATTCGGCAACTGACGAGGTGTCACTTTTCTGCAACTGACAAGTGTCGCTTGTCTGTCAGTTTTTTAAGCAACTTGTGAATTTTTTGGGCAACAATCGTCATTTTTTGGGCAACTGGGGACACTTGTCATTATATGGGTCGAGTTGCCCAGTTGCGCGGTAAAAAAAACATTTTTGAATCTGGGGGCAGGAACCGAATTGACCATGGTTGCCCGGTCTATTTTGGTAATTATCCCTTTAGTTAACTTGTTTTAACGTAGATTATGACTAACGTTCCTAAACAACTAAAGAGAGATTAGAGAGCTAATTTTTATGAGGAAGGATTTAGACGAGTTTTAGATGAGGGAGAGTCAAGAGATAGATCATAACGGGAGAGTAGTTATATCAGGGATTTAAGGTAGCATGAAGGTTGAGAAAAAGAGAGAGATACATGAGAGTGGAATAAATGTCGTGAGTAACTTTGAGACGAGAATGATGCCCCATTATAGGTCGTAGTTGTGTTGTCTTCTACTTTCGATGATGTGATAAGGAGTAAGAAAATTTGACTAAAGTTGCTAATATTAAGAAGAAAAGTGTTGATGAGAAAATACTCATTTTCCATTTGGCGAAGAAATGGGTGAGTAGGCGAGAAATATAGAAATAGATAAGTCGCTGTGATGGGGTTTAAGACTAGGATAGATGAGTGATTGAGATGATGATCAAGACATGTAAAACTTTTCCTTGTGTCGACTTAACCTTTTCAATTATTGTTGTAAATGAATTTTGCTTAAGAGAGACGGGATTGATGGAATACCATTCCTTATGGTTTGAGAAGTTAGTGAAGAGAGACTTTTTTGAGAGTTGTGATTTGGATTAAAAAGATTTTTGTGTTGATATGACTCTTTTGAAGAGAATAAATATACGAAAGAGTTTTGAAGAACAAATCATGTAGATACAAGCATATCAAATAGGTGTGTATCATATAAAGCAACACTTTTCAATTGTAGACAAGTAACACCTAAAAGGAAAAATAGACATACCTTTGCCATATTATCTTGGAGAGTATAAGCACTCCTAGATGAGCAATACTTCATAAGCTTTTAAAGAGCTTCCAACATGAAGATTTCTAAAAGGAGGTATGTTAGAAACATTTAAATGTTATAAAAACTTTATCAATATCCAAGTATAGAAAGTTTAATATTTTTGTAAAAATGAGTTAGATGTCAATTTTTATAAAAGATTTTCCTTTGTTGTAGTTTTCAAAATGTACACGGATCGTATCAAGTTTTAAAGTACAATATACTCTAAGAAACTTGGTAACGAAACTCTGATGCCAATTGGAGAAAACTAGAAGGGGGGGGGGGGGGTGAATAGTTTTACCGATTAAAACTTTGTTTTAAAACTTATAGATCAACTTATGTCAATCTAGTTTGGTGTGTTGGATATTGATAGTAGAAAAGCATATAAAACTAAACTACGAGAGAAGGATAGAAAGACACAACCAAAACATAAGTATTTATATTAGTTCGGCTACAAGGATATCTTCCTTGCCCTACTTCACTCCCCGAGTACCCAACTCAAGAGTTCCGCAAACACTAGATAAGACAAACTCCTTTCACCGACGGAGAAGCCTTCACAACGTCGCTTACACTTTGAGAGGATCACTTGATTTGATCACACACTATAGGTGTTGGACCTTTTAATGTGTAAATATGATACTTTGAGTGAATATGATTAAGTATGCGGAATCTACTTAACCACACTTAGAATAATTATTGGAAATGGAACTGTGATGCTTGTGTTTATTTAACAAAGAACAATGAAAGTATTTCACCAAATGATTCAATATTATTCAGAATAATACGAGTGATCTTCACTATCACTAGGGTTACAAAGACCTTGAATCTTTTGTTTTGTTCTATTGTTTTCTGTATGTATGTCTATCACTCTCGTCACATTCATATCACACTATATAAGATATATCTAAGATCTTCCTTTTATAGTCCAAGGAAAGATCTTTTACAATCTATATGACTCATCTTAAATACTAGCTTATGACTAAGCTTCATTCTAGCTAGTTGATGACTTATCATGTCAGTCATTAAGATACAACATGGATTACAACTCACTTGGAGTGTTCAATTTGATGACTATAACAAAGATATTTTTCTTGTATATGAGTCAGTAGAATAAGTTGTACTTATCTACACAGCTGTTATATGAGTCATAGTAGCATCAGCAGAATCCATCAGCAGAAACACTATCAGTAGAAACCTTCTTCAGCAGAATCCATCAGTGGAAACGTGCTTTGTGCTTTATCAGCAGAAACATACTTGATGTATTTCCTTAAGCCTTTATGCTGATTCTTCTGATTATTTAATTCCCAACAATCCTCCGCTAAACATGTGAATTACATTCAAACATGTTTTTCTGAATTAAATGAGGACTTTGTGAAGATCTTTCAAACACTTCACTGTCAGACTGTGATCTGAACTTTCTTCTCTTTTGAGTGATTAAATGTCTTTCTCTGTAACTCATCTGATTTCTGTTCTTTGCTCCAATCTTGGACTAAAAGATGGTGCAATGTTCAACTTGAAGAATTATAAGAGGCAATGATGCTGTGTATCTTGGATACTTGTTCCAAGAAATAGAAATCATCTTTCAGCATGTCTTTGGAAGTGATGAACAAACGTAGTGAACTGAAATTGAAACCTTTCATCTTTTGATCTAGATAGAACTTTCTCCTATCAGCTCTGTTCTTGTTCTTTATCAATAGAAACCATGTCATCATCTTGTATGCTCTTATCTTTTCCTTCTTTTTCTTTGGTTAATCTTCCTTTTAAAGAGCTTTTGTCACCTCCCCTGAGATTTATTTTTCTCCTGAGCAATTTCCTCCCCTGTTTGGAAGATCTCTCACAATCATATCATATAATCTGATCTAGCAATTTCCATGTTTTCAGACAATTTGTACATGAAGCCATCAATTCCTTAAGAGTTTAAATGCTGCCCTCATCACTTCTAGGTGTGTAACCTCCTATGAGTGGTGAATCACTGAGCATTGACTCATAATCCATCATTAGATGATTTTCTGAGCTTCTTTGAAAATCCTTTTTAAGAAATATTTGACTTAGCAGTATGAACATGATTTTATGATTGAAACTCATAGTGCTTCTAACCATTTTGAAGGGATTAAGTGTGGTAACTAACACTTAATCAAAATTTCGGTTTAAAGCAACCTCTGGTTGTGTGAGAACCAATGTTTTTAGTTATAAATAACTGCCTGTGTACAGATAAACCTATTCAAAAGGCTTTCTTTACAGGGTTTCCAGCTCGTGGCATTTGTTACCTCTAACACAAGTGTTAGATTCACTTTTGCTTGCTGTTCTTTCTATCAGATATCCGTAGATTAGTCACATTATACTTGAGAGTATAAAATGATAGAAAGTGAGTTGTATCAGTTATTAACTGATCAACTAATTTATCAATTCAAAGTGAAACATCATAATCAGGTTCCAAGAAAGAAGTTTTAAGGAGTTTTGAAATCCCAAACTCTTTCTATCATGAACCTATTATATCAGCAGCAATGATCAGCATTCAACAGCAATGATCATAGATTTCACTTGAAATAGCCTTTGAGCTCAAATATTCATACCTGAAATTGTTAGTCTAAAACCAAAAGAACAAAGTACAAAGTACTTGTCTTGAATTAGAATTATGCATAGGACTAACTGTATGAATATCTTTAAATTGGTAATAGTAGTTTTAGATGACAAAGTTAGATGCATTAACAAAATCTATACACAAGAACACATTATATTGAAAATTTTAAAGATTAAGCATTCCAATACCTGCTACCAAGTACTGAAATCTTCCAACATCAAAAGCTTTTGAAAGAAGATCTGCAAAGTTTTGTTCTGAAGCAATTTTCATTACTTGAATTAACCTCTTTTCATTGCAATCTCTAATAAAATGATGTCTTATTTCAATGTGTTTTGTTTTAGAATGTTGTACTGGATTTTTAATAATGCAAATTGTACTACTATTATCAATATGAATAATGGTATGTAAGAAATTGTACCCATAATCAAGAAGTTGGTTTTGAAGCCATAGAACTTGACCACAACAATTTGCAGCAGCTACATATTCAGCTTCAGTTGTTGAAGTAGCCACCATTGTCTGCTTCTTACACTGCCATGAGATAAGTCTACACCCAAGGAATTGACATCCTCCTGTTGTTGACTTTCTGTCCAAGCTAGCACCAGCATAATCACTATCTGAGTATGCTACCAAGTCAAAAGATGACTCCTTAGAATACCACAGACCCAACCTAGGTTGACCCTTGAGATATCTAAAAATTCTCTTGACTGCTGTTAAATGAGAAACCTTAGGAGTTACTTGATATCTTGCACAAGCACAAACAGAGAACATGATATCAGGTCTTGATGATGTGAGATACATCAAAGAACCTATCATAGATCTGTATGTGTGTACATCCACATTAGTTCCTTCTACATCTTTAAGAAGTGGCTTCTCAGGATCAATTGGTGTGCTTGCTGTTTTGGAATCAGCAAATTGAAACTTTCTAAGAATCTCTGCAACATATTTGTCTTGACTAATAAAGATTCCTTCTCTTGATTGTTTAACCTGCAGACCCAAAAAGAATGTAAGTTCCCCCATGGAACTCATCTGAAACTTATTGTGCATAAGCTTCTCAAACTCCAAACACATCTCCTTCCTTGTAGATCCAAAGATGATATCATCCACATACACTTGAACTAGCAAAAGATCCTTCTTATGCTTCTTGGTGAAAAGTGTCTGATTTATCTTGCCTCTTTGAAATCCATTTGAAATTAAGTAGGAAGCCAGTGTTTCATACCAAGCTCTTGGTGCCTGATGTAGGCCATATAGAGCTTTAACAACCTTGTACACTTTGTCTGGATGGTCAGGATCAACAAAACCAGGAGGTTGTGAGACATACACCTCCTCTTCAATAGTACCATATAAGAAAGCACTCTTGACATCCATTTGATAAACTGTGAATCCCATAAATGAAGCATAAGCCAAAAAGAGTCTAATGGCTTCAATCCTTGCTACTGGAGCAAAAACTTCTTCATAGTCTATCCCTTCTTCTTGTGTGTACCCTTGAGCTACTAATCTAGCTTTATTTCTTATCACTATGCCCCTTTCATCCCTTTTATTCCTAAAAACCCATCTAGTGCCAATTACCCTTACACCACTTGGTAAATCAACTAGCACCCATACCTTTTGAATCTTAAACTGAAGAAGCTCCTCTTGCATAGCCTCCAACCAGCTTGAATTCTCTAGGGCTTTATGAATGTTCTTTGGTTCATCTTGTGAGAGAAAACATACAAATAAGCAAGAATTTGAAAACTCATGCTATTTTGAATCATAAAGGGCATCAAGAAGCCCTTGTTGATCTGAAGACATCAATTGTTGTCTTGTCTTTACTCCTGATTGTACATCTCCAATTACATTTTCCAGGGAGTGGACTTTGTGAATCCTTGAATGTGGAGTAGAAAGAACTTGATAATCAGGTGGAAGGTTGTTGAAATCCACCTCATTTTCTGAGAGATTTGCTTGTGTTTCTTCTGATGGACCATCAGCAGAAACATTTTGCTTATCAGCGAGAATGATGTGCTTATCAGCAGAAACAGCAGTGTTACTTCTGATTTGAAACTCTTGTTCCTTAGCTCCTTCTTCCTTTTATTCATCTTCAACATCTTCTTTAGAATTTCCAGAAGAAGATTCACCATATATTGAAGTTGAATCCACACTTGTATTTGTCCATATTGGCATCATCACATAATCTTGATCTATCTCCTTCTCTAATCCTTCTCCATTTGTTGCAACAGCAGTTTGTGAACCTGAAAATTCATTAGATTCTGCAACAAAAGGCACATAATTCATTGATTTGGATAGAGATTCAAGATCAAATAGCCATTTGGGACCTTGACCTTCTACATTAGTTTTATTTTTCAAAAACTTCACATGTAGATTTTCCTCTACTCTTCTAGTTCTCATGTTGTATACTCTGAATGCTTTGCTATTGATAGAATATCCAACTAAGAATCCTTCATCTGCTTTTCCATCAAACTTTCCAAGATGGTCTAAGGCATTCAGAATTGTCACATGACATCCAAAAGGTCTAAGAAATCCTATTTCAGGAGTTCTACCTCTAAAAAGTTCATATGATGTCTTATTGTGAGGTTTTACAACTAAAACTCTATTTTGAACATAGCAAGCAGTGTTGACTGCTTCTGCCCAAAAAGTTATAGGCAACTTAGAGTCAGCTAACATAGTTCTAGCAGCTTCTATTAGTGTTCTATTTTTCCTTTCAGCAACTCCATTCTGTTGTGGAGTTCTTGCAACGCTAAATTCTCTTTTAATACCTTTTTCTTTGCAGAAATCATCCATAACTCTATTTTTAAATTCTGTCCCATTATCACATCTAATGACTTTTACTCTTTTGCTTACTAGGTTTTCTATCTCTGTAATGAAGGTCTTAAGGATGCTAGAAGTCTCATCCTTAGTACCTAAAAAGAATACCCATGTAAATCTACTAAAGTCATCAGTAATAACTAGACAATATCTTTTATGCAACAAACTTCTAACATTTGTAGGACCAAATAAGTCCATATGCAGCATAAACAATGATTGATTGATAGAGTTAAAAATTTTGGGCTTACAAGTGGCTTTATGTTGTTTGACTTTAAGACAAGCAATGCATGTTTGATCATTTTCAAATCGTTTTTGAGGTAAACCTGTTACCAAACCATCTTTGACAATCTTATTTATGGTTTTGAAGTTAATATGACCAAGCCTCCTATGCCATGTCATAGATTCATCCAATGTGGCCTTAGCAATAAGACAAGTAAGAGAATCTTTTGGAACAATTTTCTTCATATCAACACTGTACATGTTGCCTTTTCTTGGAATTCTAAGAAGTGCTTGACTTTCATCAAGCATCTTAAAATCAGAAGAAAATACAAGACATTCAGTGTCAGTAAAGAGAACTATATTCTTTTTGTCACACATTTGTGAGACACTAAAAAGATTATACTTAAGCTCTTGCACATAGTACACATCTTCAAAATCTAATTTACCGGTTTTAATAGTACCTTTACCAGTAATTTTTCCTCCAATTCCTCCTCCAAAGGTAACATAGCCTCCATCTACTGATTGAAAATTTGAGAGATAAGACTTGTTGCCTGTCATGTGCCTTGAACATCCACTATCTGAGAATCCTTGATCTTCAGTATCTGCTGATGAATGTCCCTGCACATAAATAAAGGAATTAGTTTTGTTTTGGGATCTAAACCATTTCTGACTTGGATCCGCCTCTTGCATCAATGGGATGTAATCTTTTGAGAATTGTTGATGCAACATTGGATTTAAGAATCCAACATGCTGAGGCCTTAACAGCATTTGCCCTGTTTCCCTTAGCAGTAATTTGAACTGTTTGGCTATTAGCAGAAACTGATGGCTTTGCAGTTGTATCTTTTGGTCTCCAAACTTGTTTTTGGACCACTACTTTTGTTTGAATGGGCCTTTGAATAATATTAGATGCATGTTTGAAAGTTGTTTTTGCACCCTTAATTGTTTATTTTGGGTAAACAGTCATATATGGTTTTTCAGCAGAAACCATTTTCCTTTCAGCAGGAACAGTTTTTGCTCTATCAGCAGGAACTGCTTTTGTGACTATTTTGGGTTTTGATCTTTTAGAATTAGAGTGAAAATGAGATTTAGGTGTTTGCCTTTTGTAGTTCACTCTATTACTTTCATACCCAGATACCCATTGGTTGCAGAAAGCTACAAGATGGTCAAAACTACCACATGTGTAACAAACTTTATTATCTCTTTGTTGGAGAGACTTGAGGCTATACCAACTCCTTTGGTTACCTCTAGGTTTGTTTATGGTTCTATATTGTTCCAATATCTTACTGGTTGCCTAACATGTTTTTCATTGGTCTTAGGCCTATCAGTATTGTGTTTGACTATCTTAGGAACTCTTGTTCTTGCTTTCTTAACCACTTCAGGTTTAGACATAACCTGTGTAAACTTTTTATCATCAGATGTTGATTCCTCAATGATTGAACCATCTGACTTTCTACAAGAACACACCTTGTCCTTAGGAAGCGAAGTTTTACTCAAACTTTCACTCTCTTTCAAAGGTTTATTAACAACTACATTAGATTTTGGTTGAACACCATAATTTAATTCAGGTAGTTGAAATTCAGATAATCCTGTGTGTTCTAGGTCAATTCCTGGGGGTGAAGGAATACCTCTATATGGTGGAGGAACAGATTTATATCCAACACCAGACTTAGCTTTATTTATAACTTGACATTCAATTAAGTTAGTCACACCCTTAGATGCAAAATCTAGTGTTTCTACACTCATTTGAATATTCTCTTTAGCCTTACTAAGCCTATTTACTTCCTTTCAAGTTATTAATGTCATTATCTTTAAACATTATTTCTCTTTCAAGAAGAATTTTGACATCAGTAAAGGTAGATTCATTTGTTCGAAAATGTATGACTTGTTCCTCTAGAGTAGCCATACCTCTTTTATGATTTGTTAAGCTATGAGCTGTATCAATTAATTCTTTCCTTTGATTCTCATAACGTTTGGTTAAGGTTTCTAAACTTTTAAGAGCAGAACAATTATTTGAACAAACTTTATCAGGTTGTACCTCTGTGGTGAAAGCCATAAGAGCTGTCTGAGGAGAAGCTTCTTCTTCTTCAGCAGTAAAGCTCCAATCAAATCCTAATCCATCAATAGCTACCATAGCCTTTGGATTGGTTGATTCCCCTGTCTTGGACTTGCTTCCAAAACTTCTATTCTTGCTGTCTTGCTGCCTTGGCCTTCTACATTCTCTTGAGAAGTGCCCCAACATATGACAGTTATAGCATTCTATCTTTGACTTGTCAAAACCAGCAGTATCATTGCTGCTGATGGTGAGTTTCTTCCCCGTCCTCTGATAGAATTTCCTAGCCCTCATGCTAAGAAGAGAAATTTGCCATTTTAGGTCCATCTCTTCTAAATCATCATCATTGATTTCTAAGAGATCTTCATGAGTAAGCATGGACCCATTATTCTGGCTTGTGAAAAAGGCACAACAAACCTTTTCATTCAATATACCAAAAGTACTGCTTGATGAACTAGCAGCACCAGCTCCACTATCAACCTTTTCATCTTTAACTGGGTTTGAGATACTAGGAGATGACATAAAAGCCATGTTCCCAGTATATGAACTAGAGACTCCAGTTTTCTTTACTTCTTGTTCCACAATTTTAAAGTTGCTATATAAATCCATACGATCCATAGTGTCTATGTCTGGTTTATTCTTCCTAACAACAACATGCATAGCCCACTCTTCTGGTAAGCTTCTCAGAAATTTTGAGTTTAAATCTTCTTGAGGTATATCCACCCCAAGAACAGCAAGTTGACTCACAATTTTCTGTAGCCTTGTAAACATGTGGTCAAGAGATTCATTCATGGTTGATGAGAAATTTTCAAACTGCTGCTTGAGAAGGGTTTCCTGGGTCTTCTTGGTGGCTTCATTCCCTCCATACCTTGCAACAATTGCCTCAAATAATGACTTGGCATCTTTGAATTTGCTGAAGTTTATAAGTTGATCATTTGGAATGGTCATCATCAGCATGCTTCTGGCCTTGAGGTCATTCTTCTTCTTTATTCTTTCATCAGCAGTTGTAGGGATAGTTTGAACAACTGAAATTTCCCTACCTTCAACTGTTGATAAAGTGGTTATGGGTTTGAAAGAGTTTCCATCTTCAATGATTTCCCAGAGAGTGTAATCCTGCACCTGGAAAAACTGTTCTATTCTTAACCTCCACAATTCAAACTCATTCTGTTTGAGAACTGGCAACTTTGCAGCAACATTTGTTTGAATAGATTCTATATCCATTTCTTCTTCTAAATCAAAGATATCAACCTGCAAGCTCTGATACCAACTGAGAGGATCACTTGATTTGATCACACACTATAGGTGTTGGACCTTTTAATGTGTAAATATGGTACTTTGAGTGAATATGATTAAGTATGTGGAATCTACTTAACCACACTTAGAATATTTATTGGAAATGGAACTGTGATGCTTGTGTTTATTTAACAAAGAACAATGAAAGTATTTCACCAAACGATTCAATATTATTCAGAATAATACGAGTGATCTTTACTATCACTAGGGTTACAAAGACCTTGAATCTTTTGTTTTGTTCTATTGTTTTCTGTATGTATGTCTATCACTCTCGTCACATTCATATCACACTATATAAGATATATCTAAGATCTTCCTTTTATAGTCCAAGGAAAGATCTTTTACAATCTATATGACTCATCTTAAATACTAGCTTATGACTAAGCTTCATTCTAGCTAGTTGATGACTTATCATGTCAGTCATTAAGATACAACATGGATTACAACTCACTTGGAGTGTTCAATTTGATGACTATAACAAAGATATTTTTCTTGTATATGAGTCAGTAGAATAAGTTGTACTTATCTACACAGCTGTTATATGAGTCATAGTAGCATCAGCAGAATCCATCAGCAGAAACACTATCAGTAGAAACCTTCTTCAGCAGAATCCATCAGTGGAAACGTGCTTTGTGCTTTATCAGCAGAAACATACTTGATGTATTTCGTTAAGCCTTTATGCTGATTCTTCTGATTATTTAATTCCCAACACACTTTATCTGGTACAAAGCTAAATACCGAGCTCTTCCGCGAGGTAGAGCCAAACCTTCATCGCCTACACTTTATCCGGTACAAGGCTAGATACCGGGTTCCATTACAAAATAGGAACCACTAACCGATCAACACTTCTAGCACAACACAACAAAAGGAACCAACGTCCTTTTACACTTAACGACTTAACACATCTACAACACCCTTGCGATTAAGAAAGAACAATAAGATACACTTTTGTGATCTTGCGAAGAAGAAGAATCCTAGCAACTCATATCATGAGCTTGCAAGTCTTCGAGAGGTCGCGATCTCGCCTTTAAGAGGAACCTAGAGAATCAAAAAGAAAAACTACATAGAAAGATCCTTTTGGATATAAGGTTAGAGAACTTAGAATATAGAGAGAAGATATATCTAAATGGGGTGAGAAACAAGAGAGAAATGGCTCACTAATTATAGGAAATTCTAAGCACTGTTCACCCGAATCTGGCGGATCTCTTCCCAAAGGGATCCGGCCAATGTAAAGCAAGGGATCCGGGTATCTGGTAGTACCAGTCCGGATTTTGGGTTATGGGTTATGATCCATGGTTTATGTAATGTCATGCATGATGTCAAAGACATCTTGGGTCATGGGTTATGGACTTTGGGTCATGGATCATGGGTTTTTCCTATTTACGTGTCATGCATAATGTCATGCAATAGGTCATAGGTTTTGGATCAAGCTCCATGGGTTATGGGTTATGGACTTGGTTTTGGGTCATAGATAGTCCAAGTCTTTCCTAGTTTATTTTTACAAATTGCATGTATTTTATAAAATGTAAGTAACTAAGTTACTTAATTGTTTTTATAAAATGATTTTGGTTTTATGTAAACTTGTTAACTAAACATTTTTAAGGTTTATTTTTTTTAGTGAAATGAGTTAGTAAACTTTTGGCTCAAAGCGTTGCGTATTTTATTTATCTCATTAAAATGATTTTACGTTTGTTATCGACAAAACATTAGAAGATCGTAAATTATAAATAAATGTCTTTAAGGTTTATTTGTATTAACAATTTGATTGTGTGTTTTTCTTTTCTTCACTTTAACATGTTAGGCTAAATCTATTAGTGTTTGCTTAGATCTAATGAAACCTAGTTATTAACTATTGATTGTCATCTCTTGTTTGATTGGTTGTTTGCGTTATGGGTAGGAAAACTAGCTATAATCTTAGAAGTGTTAGCTTGAACGTCTGACTTAATGCCTTCACACCCTAGAGTGTACTAGTTGGTTTATTCGTTTTATTTATTGCGTTAGTTGCGGCTTTTAGATAGTAGGAGATACTAAGGAGATGACTTTTGTCACTTATAGATCTAGGGTTTTCTAAAGGAGACTTATAAACTCATAGAGTTAGTGAATATGGCACCGCCCTACAACAACATAGGTATACAATGCGCCAATTAAACAAGGACGTGACAATTCGACTAATCAAAAGAGATAACTAGTGAGTAAAGAAATCTAGGTAAACACCTTTTCCTATAATAAGAGTTACCACTTTAATTTTCTTATTTATTAGTTTAATTTTAGTTTAAATATTTTTAATTAGTAGTTAAAACTCCCACTCTTTTAAACCCTGAGATTTTAATTGCTTTTCTAAAAAATGTAAAAATACAAAAGTATTCATCCCTCACCTTTAGACCTATCTCGACATACACTTCGGCCTTCACATATACTATTCCCCTAGAGAATGATCAATCCTCCGTGTCTTGCCTATACTACACTACGACGGTTAGGTACACTGCTTAGGAGGATTGTAAAACTTCTTGAGGTCTTACAAAATCCTCATCAGTATCATTTTCCTATTCCATGTCTTGATGATTTGTTAAATCATTTCAAGTGCTAAATTGTTTTCTAAGAACAGTTCGAGGAGTGAATATCACAAAATTCGGTTTAAACTGGGTGATGAGTGGAAAACCGCTTTCAAGATGAAGGATGGGTTGTATGAGTGGCTTGTTATGCCATTTGGGTTATCTAATGCGCCTATTACTTTTATGTAATTGATGGCTCAAGTTTTAAGGCCATTTATGGGTAAGTTTTTGTAGTTTACTTTGATGATATTTTTGTTTATAGCTGAATGGAGAAGGAGCACTTAGATCATCTACGAGCCGTTTTGAAATATTTAGAGGAACGAGACTTTGCTAATTTAAAGAAGTGTACTTTTCTTACTAGTAAACTTCTATTTTTTGGTTATATTGTGAGTTTAGAATGTATTCATGTTTATAAAGACAAGGTTAAGGCAGTTATGGATTGGCCTTCACTAAATACTTTGATTGAGGTTCGAAGTTTTCATGGGTTGGCTATTTTTGTATAGAAGATTTGTTTGAGATTTTAGTAGTATTGTAACCCCAATTATCAGTTGCTTGAAGAAAGATCTGTTCAAGTGGACTAGAAGGCGGAAGAAAGCTTTAGGATGATCAAAGAAAAATGAGCAACCACAATGGTACTTTCTCTTTCTAATTTTGATAAAGTTTTTTTTAACTAGAATGTGATGCTTGTGGAACCGAAATTGGGGATGTTTTGTCGTAAGAAGGTAGACCCATGTCGTTTCATAGTGAGAAGTTGAATGAAGCTCGACAAAAGTGGTTGACTTATGAGCAAGAGTTGTATGCGGTTGTTCAAGCAATGAAGAAGTGGGGACATTATTCGATTCGATGGGATTTTGTGGTCTATTACAATCATCAAGCTCTTATATATTTTCAAACTCAAAGGCATGTAAACAAAACACATGTACGGTAGGCGAGTTTCTGGGAAAAGTTTAATTATTTGATTAAGCATAAGTTGGGTGAAGTAGCAAAGTGGCACATGCTTTGAGTAGGAAAACAACTCTTTTAGTTACTATTAGTAATGATGTTGTGGGTTTTGAGTCGGTTAGAGGTTTATATGTAAGTGATAAATATTTTCGTGATACTTGGGAGGAGATTCAAACCAAGTAACATTGAGGAAATTTTTTTGTTCTTGATGGCTATTTGTTTAAAGGAAATTGATCGTGTATTCTAAGACTTCCCTTAGAAGTCAATTGATCAAGGAGTTGCATGCAGGAGGATTGAGTGGTCATTTAGGACGTGACAAGACGATTGTTTCTGTGAAAAAGAGATTTTATTGGCCTCAATTTAAGAGAGATGTTGGGGCATTTGTGCGAAACTGTATTGTGTGTTAAAAAGGAAAAGGTAAAGCACAAAATACGGGTCTTTATATGCCACTACCCATACCCGAGAGTTATTGGATTGACATTTATGGATTTTTGGGCTTCCTCGTACTAAAGGAGGAGTCAATTTTGTGTTTGTTGTTGTTGATAGGTTTTCCAAGATGGCATATTTTAATTTTTGTAAGAAGACTTCGGATGCGGCTCATATTGCCAGGTTATTCTTTAAAGAGGTGGTTCGTTTGCATGGAGTTCCAAAGTCAATTATTTTGGATCTTGATAGTATGTGGCTAAGTTCCTTGCCCATTTTTTGTTGACACTTTGGAGCGTTTAGGTACATCTTTCAACTTTAGTGGTGTTGCTCATCGTCAAACTGATGGTCAAACTGAAATGGTTAAACGTACCTTGGGAAATATGACACGTTTTTTATGTGGAGAAAATCCAAAGTTATGGGATGTGTCTTTAGCTCAAGCCAAGTTTGCTTACAATAATGCGGTAGCTCAATGGGGTTTTCACCATTTGAAATTGTTTACAAGACTCCACCGAATCAAGTGGTGGATTTGGTTGATTTACCAGACAAACAAAATGTTCAAGCAAACAAGATGATGGAAGAGATTCAAGCTATGTATGAACTTATTCGAGCTTAAATTGTTGAATCAGTGTTGAGTACAAGGCTGCTGCGGATAAACATCGCCGGGTCAAGTTGTTCAAGCAAGGTGACAAGGTAATGGTGTTTCTTAGAAAAGAGCATTTTGCAGTAGATACCTATAGCAAGTTGTTAATACAAATATCGCCTAAAAACGTTATTTATATTTTACGATCTTTGCTAAGTTTTGTTAACAACAAAATGTAAACTTTAGTTTCTAAGTAAATCATAATCTTAGTTTTAAAGACTTGCATAACTAGAGATTTGCTACATTTTACATTTCATAAAACACAACACTTTTTATTTCTTAAAATAGAAATGTCACATCACATTTATGGCAAGTTTTGTCAATATACATTTATGGAAAGAAAGTGTGTTTGACTAACCATATGTTTGCTTGCACAAGTTTTGTGTTTGACTAGGTGTAATGAGATGTGACATTGTTTGGTTTGCAAGATTTATTGCAAAACCAACTGCAAGCCAGGCGGAACCCTGGGGGTACACGGGCAGAACCCATCTGAGGGTCCCGCCGTATCCGCCAGGCCTGCAGAAGGTTTTGCTATAAATACTAAGCCACAAGTTTGATTTTTGGCTTATCACTCTACATCATATTTTCACACATTCATTCATTCTTTCATCTAACTCTTTAACCTCTCATATGTGAAGTTTCTTTTTGTAGCAAAGAAGTTCACGAGTTCATAAAAAGTTACAAGTATTCAACACAACGTTGCAAGACTTGTTAGCTTAGCATTGTGTAGACTTGTGTAGTTTACACTTCATTTGATTGTGTATTTTCAGTAGTGATCGGTTAGTATTTTAGTCCTCAAAATACAAAGTGTGACGGGAGTTGTTGTACCCTTGTAAAAGAACTAACGGGAGTGGTTGTACCCTTGTAAAAGAACTCGACATCTAGCTTAGTGTCGGTAAACGTGTATAAGTGACGTGTAAAGTTTTCTCCGCCGGTGAAAGGAGCTTGTTGACTAGTGAAAGAAACTATCGAGTTGGATACTCGGTACGTGGACGTAGGGCAAGGAAAAAGAGTCCTTGTAGCCGAACTATGATAAATACTCGTGTTGTGGTTTGATCGTTTCTTTCTTTATACTTGCATGTTATATATATTGTGTTTGTGTATATATCTTTGATCAAAACGGAAAGTTTCAAAAGATAACTAAACAAGTTAAAAAGATTTTAAATGGTAAACTATTCAACCCCCCATCTAATTTTCCACAATTGGCATCAAGAGCTACGTTACTCAAGCTTTTAAAATATATTGTGTTTTAAAACTTGAAATGATCCATGGATTTTGAAAATTACAAAGAAGGGCAATCTATGCAAAGACCACCACTTTTTGAAGCAAATGGTTTTATATATTGGAAAAACCGTTTTGAAACTTACGTGAAATCTAAAGATATAGATTTATGGTATATAATCATTGATGGTGATAATATAGTTACTAATATTAAATATGATGATCAAAAGAAATTGATTGCTAAAAATAATGAAGCTAAAATGATGCTTTACAATGCTTTGCCTAAGAAAGAATATGAAAGAGTCTTTATGTGTAAAACCGCCAAAGATATTTGGCAATCTTTAATAGTCACTCATCAAGGAAACTCACAAGTTAAAGATAAAAAAAATTGATCTTCTTGTTCAACAATATGAACAATTTGTTATTTCCGAAGATGAGATTATTGATAATGCATTTGCTAGGTGTAACACTATTATTACTTCACTTAAAGCACTTGATGAATCTTTTTGTAGTAAGAATTTTGTCAGGAAATTTCTTAGAGCACTCCATCCGAAGTGGAGAGCAAAAGTGATGGTAATTGAAGAATCCAAGGATCTTTCAAGAATGTCACTTGATGAGCTAATTGGAAACCTCAAAGTTCATGAAATGGTAATGGAAAAAGATTCGGAACTAGTTAGATGCAGGAAAGAAAAAGTTAAGTCCATTGCCTTGAAAGCTAGAGTCCAATCAAGTGATGATGAAGAATCTAATTCGGATAGTGATGATGATGAATATGCTATGGCCGTTAGAGACTTCAAGAAGTTCTTTCGTAGAAGAGGGAAGTTTGTAAGGCAACCTAAGGATGACAAGAAAACTTTCCGAAAAGATCGTGATGATAGGAAAGGAAAGGTTGAAAGGAAATGCTATAGATGTGGAGACACAAGTCATCTAGTAGGAGAATGTCCAAAACCACCCAAAAGCAAACCTCAACAAGCTTTTGTGGGTGGTGCTTGGAGTGACTATGAAGGAGATGACGATGAGCCAAAGAATGATGATATTGCTCTCATGGCTTACGACTCAAATGAGGTACTCTCCGACTCATCTTATTCTTCTATTGATGATGACACCTTACAAAAAGAATATAACAAACTTTGTGAATTGAGCTTAAAAATCATAAACAAAAATAAGTTTTTGAAAACTAAAAAGGAGTTTTTAGAAAATGAAGTTTATGAGTTAAAAGAAAAAGCTAAGAGATTATAAAAGAGTAAAGGTATTGACACATCTTGCAAATCATGTGAAGAGCTTAAACTCGAAGTTGAGAAACTTAAAATTACTCAAAATGATCTAATAAAACAAACCACAAAGTTTAAGAAGTTCGATAAGAGCATTTCTTGTGCGGATGAAATTATGAAACTTCAAAAGTCACCATTTGATAAAATAGGACTAGGATTCATGAAAATAGTAACTTCAAAGGGTCAAACGAAACAAGAAAAGAATGCACAAGAAACTAACAAAACTGATACAGCAGCCCGCGGAACAGACGGAACCCAATCCAGGGTTCCGCCCGTTGAACCTGAAGGTTCCGCCAGGTCTGCTGCAACAGTAACATCCTCCACATCGGATCGTTCAAAATTTGTTAAAGTCACATAGAAAAATGGAACAAAACCTACCTGTAAAACTGGAGTAGGACTTAGTAAAAACGAATTTAGAGCTAAGACTACTCAACCAAGACCTAAGACTCCAATTCCCAAACGCCCCTTTCCAAAGAGCAACTTCAACACTCGACCAAACTACCAACATGTTTGGAACTAAAACACTCCTGGACATTACCAAACTCCAAATTACATGTCATGGAACCCTTATGTTCTATTTTCATACTTGGAACAAGTTAATGGTATGCTTAACCAAATGGACCCATCAGAAATTGGGGACCAAATATTTGAGTGTTTTTCGTAAAATAGGTGTGCCTCAAAGTTTGTTTGGAACCGGATGAATGGATTAAAGTTAGCGGTTGTTTAAGGCACATGACGGGTAACAAAAGCCTCTTCACTACTTATCACAAATGTGATGGAGGTAATGTTACGTTTGGTAGTAAAGCTAAGAGCAAAATCATCGGAAAAGGTACAATCTCTCATGACTCCCTTTCTATAGATGATGTAGCTCATGTTGATAACTTAGGTTTTAATCTCCTTAGTATTAGTCAACTTTACCGTAATAAGTATAATGTCCTTTTTAGTGAAAACGGCAGTAAAATACTTAAAGATGGTATAACCATAGCCAAAGGTGTCCTTAAGAACAACGTATACGTCATGAAGATGGATCCAACATCTAGAGACAAACTTTGTCTTACTTCATTAGATGAATCTTCAACTTTATGGCATAGACGTTCAGGACACGCTAACATGAGACTAATCCAAAACCTCTCCTCCAAAGACTTAGTTCGAAACCTAACTAAGTTGAAATATGACCAACACTTTTGTGATGCTTGCAAAGTCGGTAAACAAGTCCATAGTAGCCATAAGGCTAAAAACTTGGTTTCTACATCTAGGTGTCTAGAACTTTTGCATATGGATTTATTTGGTCCATCCGCTATACAAAGTTATGGAGGTAACTTCTACACTTTGGTCATAGTCGATGATTACTCAAGATATACTTGGACAAAATTTTTGAAAAGTAAAAATGAAGCTTTTGATAAATTTGAGATTCTAAGTAAGAAATTTCAAAATCAAGTAGGGTCTAATATTGTGTCTATTAGAACGGATAACGGTCGTGAATTTGATAATGAATTTCAATTTGGAAACTTTTGTGATATTAATGGTATTACTCATAACTTTTCGGCTCCACGTACTCCTTAATCTAACGGTGTAGTAGAACGTAAAAACCGGACATTGCAAGAGATGAGTAGAACAATGCTTAATGAACAAAACATTCCACAAAAGTTTTGGTGTAATGCCGTTGACACATCAACGTACATTTTAAATCGAGTCTTAATTAGACCATTTTTGAAGAAAACTCCTTATGAAATATATAAAGGTAAAAAGCCTACATTAGGATACTTTAGAGTGTTTGGGAGTAAATGCTTCATTCTTAACACCAAGGATTATCTCACCAAATTTGACCCAAAGTCTTATGAAGGTGTATTTCTTGGATATTCACAAAATAGTAAAGCTTACATTGTTTTGAACAAAGAAACCTTAAGAGTCGAGGAATCGTTGAACGTAACATTTGACGAGAGTCCACCTCCTTCTAAGACATCACCTTTGGTAGATGATGACTTAGTTGAAAGCCAAGCAATAGAAAGTCAAGAGATCTTAGGTAATGACAAGGAAGATGAACTATTAAACAAAGAACTTGTCAATGTCAAAGAATCTAAAAGTCATCCATTAGATAGTGTCATAGGCAACATTAACGAAAGAACACTAAGATCAAAAGTTCAAAATGAAAGCAACTACTTTTGTTTCGTGTCAACCATTGAACCGAAAAACATTAATGAAGCCATTAAGGATGAGTCTTGGGTAATTGCAATGCAAGAAGAGTTAAACCAATTTGTTAGGAATGATGTATGGACATTAGTTCCTCAACCAAAGAGTCAAATGATAATTGGAACAAAATGGGTCTTTCGTAATAAAATGGATGAAAATGGAATTGTGTCTAGAAACAAAGCTAGGCTAGTTGCACAAGGATATAATCAACAAGAAGGCATTGACTACGATGAAAATTTTGCTCCGGTTGCTAGGCTCGAGTCAATTAGAATCTTGCTTGCATATGCATGTGCACACAATTTTAAACTTTTTCAAATGGACGTCAAAAGTGCATTTCTAAACAGAGTCATTAATGAAGAAGTGTATGTTGCTCAACCACCGGGCTTCATCGATTTTGAAAAACCAAATCATGTTTACAAACTTAAAAAGGCTCTTTACAGACTTAAGAAAGCTCCAAAAGCATGGTATGATCGACTTAAAACCTTCCTAGTTGACCATAAGTATACCATGGGCTTAGTTGATAATACTCTCTTCACTAAGAAGAAAGATTCACATATTATCATTGTCCAAATCTATGTTGATGACATTATATTTGGATCAACTTGTCAAGAATTATGTGTGGATTTCTCAAAAATCATGCATGACGAGTTTGAAATTAGTATGATGGGAGAACTCAACTCTTTCCTAGGACTCCAAATTAAACAACTAGAAGATGGTATCTTCTTTAACCAATCTAAATATATTAAGGACATGCTTAAGAAATTTGGATTAGAAGATTCGAAACCAATCAAAACACCCATGTCCACGGAAACTAAACTCACCAAGGATGAGGAAAGTGAATCTGTAGATAGTACTAAATATAGAGGTATGATTGGTAGTCTACTTTACCTAACAGCTAGTAGACCCGACATTATGTTTAGTGTTTGTCTATGTGCTCGTTTTCAAGAAGATCCTAAGACTACTCATCTCGAAGGTTAAAAGGATTTTTAGGTATATTAAGGGCACTACACATTTAGGTTTATGGTATCCCAAAGGAACGGGAATAGACACCATAGTGTATGCCGACTCGGATCATGCCGGTGACTATGTTGATAGAAAAAGTACAAGTGGTATTTGTACTTTTGTTGGACATTGTCTCACCTCATGGTTCTCTAAGAAGCAAACGGCTCTTGCTATCTCAACAACGGAAGCCGAGTACGTTTCAGCCGGAAAGGCATGTCAATAAGCTCTTTGGATGAAGCAAGCTCTTGTCGACTATGAAATTCAACTTAACGACATCACAATTCATTGTGACAACAAAGGTGTCATTGATCTTAGTAAAAACCCGGTTCAACACGCTCGTACCAAACATATTGAAATCCGTCATCATTTCCTTCGTGACAACGTTCAAAAAGGAAATATCTCAATTGAGAAAGTTTCTTCCGAAGACAACATAGCCGAAATTCTCACAAAACCCCTTAAACGTGAACCTTTTAACCTTCTTAGGCTAGGCTTAGGACTCATGGAACCTACGTTGTAGTTCTGGACATTAGACAAAAATCATAAAAATCAAAACAAATCCATAACTCTTTTTCTCAGCAGGGTCGGCGGAACCCTCAGACACAACGGTCGGAACCCAATTCAAGGGTCCGCCGTATCCGCCGACCTGCAGAACCATTTTTTTTATATTAAACCAAACACCCATTATCTCATACCACCACTTCCAAACTGTTACTATTCACTTTACCATCCATCCATACCTACGATTTCTTGGTCTTCCTTTCACTCACATTGCAAATCAATCATCATTGTAAGTATTATAAACTTGATTACAATCCTGATCTGAGTCTAGGAATTCTATTTTTGCACAAAAACCAAAACTTGGGGTTATGCATTAACTTGAGAAACTCAAACATGAAATTAGGTGTTTAACAAAACTAATCATGTTCCCCATAGTTAGGAATTGCATTCTTACTAAGTGTAAACATGTTTGCTAAAACACCCCATGTCGAATTCTTCCAAAAATTTCTCACAAATAGGACAAATATTTTTTCGTCTCACATTGAGAATACAAAATCAAAACGTTATGTTTAAAACATCACTTGCATAATGTCTCTTGAATGCTAAAGGGAATACATAACCAATATGTATTTTCGGGTACATTCAAACGAAGCTACATTGAACTAGGAGCGCTTGGGTTATCTTTTGTTTTATAACAAAACTTGCATTATAAAACGTTTTTGAAGCATCAAAATGAGTCAAGATAACTGCACATCCACATTGTTTTCATATAGGCACACACTAGAACATCCACATTATAATAGTCGTTTACTTAGACTAAAATGTGAAATTTTGTTTTTCTAGGAATCAACATGCCTCCTCTAACCTACTATGACCACAAGGACACCATTAAGTACCTACCCAAACATCACAAAACTAAAGGCCTTACCCCAAACCAAGTCGATGTTTTTAAAGCCTTAGAAAAACATTATGTCCATGAGGGTAGAACCATTGACCCGTCCTTCCTAGAAGACACAAACCTCTACATGGAATTTGCCACAATCAACCTTGAGTGTCTTTTAGAAATCGACAAGCCTATTTGTCCTAGGTTCATTCTAGAATTCTATGCATCCGTCACTCTCTCCACGGATGAGTATGGTCGCATGTCTATCAACTTTAGGGCTAGTGGTCATCAATACTCCTTCACTCTTGAGGAGTTTGCTCAAATCATAGGTGTCCCAAACCGTGGTACTTGCATCTACTCCGACTTGCACTCCCTCTTGTGTCCAAAGATGAACTTCGTAACCACCTCTTCGTTAGGACAACCAACACTAGGAGAACCCGTTCAGGAAATGAGGTTGATAAGGACCCGTATGGAATGGAACTTAATGAACTCAAGCCCCAATTCAAGAAATGGGAGGAAGTCCTTAGAGCAAATGTTATTAGCACCATAGGAAACCGAGATCATATAAATCTTTCCCTTTGCTACATGCTCTACTCTTTGTCTGTTAGGCAACCCTTCAACCTTGCCTACTACATGGCCAAGAGAATGGCCGACATTCCCGTGCATGGCACATCGGCTATGCCGTATGGAATGCTCTTGACCCGTCTCTTTAGGTTCATCTCTCCCATTCCACCAACTCCTAACGGTCTTCGCCTTGACTACTCTCTCATTCCACACACCTTTGTCCCACTAAGTGATAAGAGAGTGTACAAAGCCCAAGGAAAACGTCCTCATCCTCCTACTTCCTCATCATCTTCCTCAATGAGTGAAGATGATTCTTTGCCCAACTCTAGGCTCCCACCTCTAGAATACCTATCCCAACTTCCGGATATTCCAAATGAGTCGGCGGAGTTCAAGCAAAAAAAGGGGATGTTTAAGAATCTTGGAAGATTCCTTGGAAAGCTCAAGAACAAGATTGACCGTCAATGAGTGCGGGTGTGTAGGAATGTTTGGCACTAGGTACTATTTAAACAATTTGGTCGTTTAAACAATGTTTATAATGTATTTGTGTGTTGGTACAATTTGTGATACTATTTGGAACATGTATTAACTAACAATGATGCAGGTAGACAACTTTTGGCAAGTTGTCAAATTTTCATGTTTATGAAATTTTCACTAAGTATAGTGAAATTCGCTACCCCCCCGGTCAAAGTCCTATGGTATGCGTGTTTACATGTCAATTTTTTGCATTGCCTAACTAGATATGCATTATATTTTTGATTTTAGGAGTTTTCGAAAAATTTGAAAATCATCTCGCGGGTCAAAATCGCGGACTGTATTGTTTTTCAGGTCTGGCGGATCTGGCGGCACCCTAGAATGGGTTCCGCCAGTGTATTTTTTGGGCAACCCAGAAATGGCTTAACGGATCGGACGGAACCCTCACACGGGTTCCGCCTGTGTATTCTGAAGGTTCCGCCAGATTTCCTGCAGATTTTTTTTTTTTAGTTTTCAACATTTCAACATCCAATTAACAAAATACCATCATTTTAGATAGAAACCAATTTCCTGCAATTTGTTAAGCACAATAGGGTAGTTCTCATTCCTTATAACTCAAAGAAAACCATTTCCCGCCAAATTTCAAAAATACCCATAACTACCTCAAGGAACCTTCACACATAAAGGAAGGAACCATTCCAAAGGTTCCTTGAAATCCCTGAGACATATCCTTCAACAAATTTGCCAAAACCACTAAGCATTTAGTGCAAATCTTTGTCTTCCTACTTCACCATTTTCATTGGATTGACTTCCATGATTTGACAACCCACAATTAGTCTTCCAAATCATTAGGAACCTCCATTTTTGTATGGCTAAACATCAAATCCAAACACTCCTTCCCACACTCCTTCATCACTATAAATTAAACCATCCTAAACACTATCAAATCACACCTTCTCCATCACAATTTCTGATCTTTTAAACCATTTTAACCATGACTAAGTCAACTATCACCTCTCAACCATCAAGACCCGTCCGGAAAACCGCTCGGATAAGTGTCAAACCACTTTGGTATAACCAATCCATCAACCTAAGCTCCTCATCCTCGGATGAATTCACCTCACCAATCAAGAATGAACATTTTCTAAACCTTGCATCTCCATCTCCATCACCCAATGAACCCAATGAGCTCACTCCACCACCAACAAAATCACCCATTGATCCAACTCCACCAAGTGCTCCAACCCAACCATCCAAAACTCTATCACCATCACCATTACCAAAGCTAGAACCTATGGAGTTATTTGGGTCTCCTCCAACCTCACCACATCCTTTTGTCCAAGATCTCAATGATCTTCCACCAAGACCAACTCAACCACCACCTTTTGCAAATGAAATACCAAGGTCATTTCATGACCAAAATGAGCATTTTAACAACAACCAACCACCACAACAAGAATACCACCAACCCAAACCATTGTTGTTTCACCCTATCTACCATGACATCCATGGTCCTCTTTATGGAGAACCAAATTTTGAAAACCATGATCATCCAACTCCACCACATTCTCAAGCCCAAACCTTTGAGTCTTTCTTTCCTTCCTATGAGGAAATCCAAAGCATGGTTGAGAATCACCTCCATCAAGCAATGGAATTTCAAACCACCTTTCTTGACTCTATACCAAACCCATCCTCCAACCAAGAACCAAAAACCAACCAACCCTCCAACCAAGAAACCAAAACCAACCCATTTTCACCCACTCATCCACATGTTTGCTCACATTGTGAGCAAATGGGTGAATGCATCAAATTGTTGCTTCACCAATTTCAAGAGGAAACCCGTTTTGCATTCCAACACGTCATAGAACGTTTGGATGCTCTTTCCCACCCAAACAAATCCTAGACAACATTTGGAGGCCTTTTGCCCCATTTAGAAAAGTAGGATTTGATTTTCTTTTATTTTCTTGGTTATTTTTAGTTTTTTTTAGAAGTAGGAGGATCTTTCCCATTTCTTGTCTTTGACTTGTAAAAGTCAAATTTTACTTGAAATGATATCTTTTTCTACTTACTTACTTGCATTGTTGGTTGATCATTTTTGAGTTGTTATTGTGGTTGCATTATGTGTGGTAACTACAAGCTTGATTATATATATCACCAACTAACCATTTTTTTGTAGGATCAAAATCCATGTTTCCCATCTTGGCACTCCTTTTAGGGGGAGTAACAACCAAGGGGGAGCACGTGCATTATTCCGCTTCGCTACTCTACTTTTTGTTTCGACAAAAAGGGGGAGAAATATATTAAACCTTTAAACTTAATATGATTTTCATCACTTAAGTAAAACAAGTTTAATATAATTTTTTTAAGTCTTAAACACTAAGATTTTGTGAGTTACTTAAAAATAAAGTTTATGTTTTGTCATCAACAAAAAGGGGGAGATTGTTAATACAAATATCGCCTAAAAACGTTATTTATATTTTACGATCTTTGCTAAGTTTTGTTAACAACAAAATGTAAACTTTAGTTTCTAAGTAAATCATAATCTTAGTTTTAAAGACTTGCATAACTAGACATTTGCTACATTTTACATTTCATAAAACACAACACTTTTTATTTCTTAAAATAGAAATGTCACATCACATTTATGGCAAGTTTTGTCAATATACATTTATGGAAAGAAAGTGTGTTTGACTAACCATATGTTTGCTTGCACAAGTTTTGTGTTTGACTAAGTGTAATGAGATGTGACATTGTTTGGTTTGCAAGATTTATTGCAAAACCAACTACAATCCCGGCGGAACCGCCGTATCCGCCAGGCCTGCAGAAGGTTTTGCTATAAATACTAAGCCACAAGTTTGATTTTTGGCTTATCACTCTACATCATATTTTCACACATTCATTCATTCTTTCATCTAACTCTTTAACCTCTCATATGTGAAGTTTCTTTTTGTAGCAAAGAAGTTCACGAGTTCATAAAAAGTTACAAGTATTCAACACAACGTTGCAAGACTTGTTAGCTTAGCATTGTGTAGACTTGTGTAGTTTACACTTCATTTGATTGTGTATTTTCAGTAGTGATCGGTTAGTATTTTAGTCCTCAAAATACAAAGTGTGACGGGAGTTGTTGTACCCTTGTAAAAGAACTAACGGGAGTGGTTGTACCCTTGTAAAAGAACTCGACATCTAGCTTAGTGTCGGTAAACGTGTATAAGCGACGTGTAAGGTTTTCTCCGCCAGTGAAAGGAGCTTGTTGACTAGTGAAAGAAACTCTCGAGTTTTATACTCGGGGCGTGGACGTAGGGCAAGAAAAAAGAGTCCTTGTAGCCGAACCACGATAAATACTCGTGTTGTGGTTTGATCGTTTCTTTCTTTTACTTGCATGTTATATATATATATATATATATATATATATATATATATATATTGTGTTTGTGTATATATCTTTGATCAAAACGGAAAGTTTCAAAAGATAACTAAACAAGTTAAAAAGATTTTAAACGGTAAACTATTCAACCCCCTTCTAGTTTTCCGCACAAGCTCTAACAAAAGAAGTATGGTCCATACATGATTGTTAATATAAATATCGCCTAGAAACGTTATTTATATTTTACGATCTTCGCTAAGTTTTATTGATGACAATAATAAAATTAATTTACTCAAAGTATAAAAATGAGACAAGTATTATATAAATTCTCAAGTTTTCTTTTATCAGTAAGGTATATACAAATACCAAATACAATGGTGATGATTTCAATGGACATATTGCATAATACACATGTTCCTAAAAATGTTTATGTCACAACAAATAGACTTTGTATTCACACAAGTAAATATATCCTTTTTACTCATATAAAGACATGTAAATTTATATAAAAGACATTTTATTTACTAGTTACTTTTTATAGTTAACTTTCATGAAACAAAGAAATAAATAAAATGGACTTACTACATCGTAAATAGTGTCATCTAAATCTGGAAAGATCACAAAAGATATATTGGAAAGATTGTGCGCAAGATTTTGAAAAGATCTAAAAAATCTTTATGATTTTCTGTCAGAGGTCAGGCGACCCCTTAAAAGGGGTCGAGCAATCCACGCACCCTTGACAGGTTTGGCTATAAATAGCAGACCATTTTCTCTTGTTTTTATCATTACTTACAATTACAAAAGCTATATATTCTTTAATTATCAGTTTATTATCATCTTCATAATCTCACATATTCATTCTAGTGATTATACGCTAACCTTTTTATTAGTCAGGAGATCATCATCATTCAAGACTTACTAGCTTCAAAGAATTGTTGCAAGTCTTCATTTGTACACTATATTGTATATTAAACTACATCATACATCATTGTTGTACCAAAACATCATAAACCTTGTGTAGTGATCGGTTAGCATTTTAGTCCTCAAAATACATAGTGTGACGGGAGTGGTTGTACCTTGTAAAGAGCTCGACATCTAGCTTAGTGTTTGAAATATTGTGTAAGCAACGTGTAAGATTTTTTCCGCCGGTTAAAGGAGCTTGTTGACTAGTGAAAGGATACTCTCGGGTTGGATACTCAGAGAGTAGAGTAGGGCAAAGAAAGGAAGTCCTTGTAGGCCGAATCACTATAATCCTCATGTCGTGATTTAATTGTTTCTATCTTTACTTTTAATCTTGCATCTTACTTATTGTTATATTTGTTAATATATTCTTGTCGATATAAGTTTTCAAAGTAAACACTTAAAAATTTGTAAAACTATTCAACTCTCCTTCGAGTTTTCCACAAAGATTTTTCGAAAGATCATTGATAATATTTTTGTAGTGGATTTGCCAAATACCATGAGTATTTCAAAGACTTTCAATATTTATGATATTTATGAGTTTCAACCCGAGGATTAGATTGAAGAAATGAACTCGATGTCGAGTTCTTCTAAAAGTGAGGGGGAATGATGAGGACAATATCGAAGAACTAGTTGAAAATTACATGGAGCACTTGGAGCATGGAGCATGGCAAGAGGACCCGAATCAAGAGAACATAACTTAGCTTTCTCTACGGCGTATGTAGAAGCTACATCTACTAATTTATTTTATCTTATTCTATACGGCGTAGAGACTTTTGTCTCCCTACGCCGTAATGCTCTCAAATAAGTATTTTTCATGCGTCAAAATTCTCTACTCCGTAGAAGGAAAACCCTCTCTACGACGTTGAGAGCCCGAAGCTGGATATATATATTTTAGTTTAAGTCGAATTCTACTTTGTTTAAGGTACTTTTCCCCCGGTTTTACTTCCTTATAAATATAAGATTTGGATTCATTGTTTTTATATTCAATTATCAATTATCTTTTACTTTAAGTATTTAAATCATTTGTGATTTTGGTTAAACCATGTTAAAATTTTAATTCACGCTTCTGTTCTCCTTTAACATCGGATCCTTTCAGCTATATAACATTGTTTAAAGAAAGATTTATTACAATATGATCAAATGCATGCGTAATGCTTATCAATCATGGTTTATAAATTACTAGTTATAATACCCGCGCACGCGCAGGTTTTTTTTAAAAATTTTGAATCATATATTTTTATTTATTAAAAAACAAATAATTTAATCTTTGTTTTGTTTGATTTATGATGTTTAATTATACTTTTTTTATTATTAAAGATAATTATTTAAAAATTTTAATCTTATTATTAATTGCATCTTATCTATATTTTTTGTATTTATCTTCTACTTGTGTTATGGATAAATATAAAATATTACCTAATAAGAAAATAATTTTTTTTTTAAAATAAAATTAATACTAAATAAAGTATGAATGTATTTTTTTGAAATGAAAAATTCCCAGGTTTTATTGTATTATATAAAAGGTAATAGAAATGCATACAAAATTCATTTTTTTTAGCAACGATAAAAATTCCACAATATTTTTGCTTCTCTGAGTTCCGTGTCAGATACTCAGATATATATAGACGTATCAACGGATGTAAAAGGAGCTTTTTTTATCAAGCAAATATAGTTACCTTTTCTCATTGATAAATTTATTAAGCCTAGCAACTTAACGCACTGGATAGTTAAAAAAAGATAAGCAAAATACCTTATTTCTAATATAGATGACAATTTTGTTAAACCAGTTCAAGACTTTTAGGTAAATACGTATGCATTTGTTTTAGGGTTAATTCTGTGAAAACGTACTATACTTGCCAAAAAAATCACTTTTACGTAATGAACTAAAAAAAAATCTTCTTTTATACACTAATGTTGACACTTTTGTCTTCATGTGAGTAACAAAGACAAAAAATAAAATTGTGATAACCATTTTACCCTTGAATTTTTGAAAATTGCATCTATCGTCCCTATGCTAAATTACATAAATGGTCCCTGTCGTTACATTTCACGAAAATAATTTTTTTTTGAAAATTTTTTTTCAAAAATATTTTATTTCGAAATAATTTTTTTGTCCAAATATTTTTAAAAATATCACGAAATTTTTTATTTTCGAAAATATATTTTTTTTTACAAATATTTTTTAAAATGTCACGAAAATATTTTTTCGAAATTAATTTTTTTCCAATTTTTTTTAAATGTAACGAAAACATTTTTTTTTTTCGAAATTATTTTTTCCGAATTTTTTTTTTCAAAAATATTTTTTTTTTGAAATAATTTTTTTTGTCCAAATATTTTTAAAAATATCACGAAATTTTTTATTTTCGAAAATTCTTTTTTTTTTTTTTTCGAAAATAATTTTTTTTCCAAATCACGAAAATATTTTTTAGAAATTAATTTTTTTCCAAATTTTTTTGAAAATGTAACGAAAACATTTTTTTTTTTCGAAAATATAGTTTTTCCGAAATTATTTTTTTTCCCGAAAAATTTATAAAAAAATTATTTCAAAAAAATTGAAAAAAAAATCAAAATAAAAAAGTATTTCGAAAAAATAAAATTTGAAATGGAAATTTCGAAAAAAAAAAAAGGATGGTGGACGCAATTTTTTCCTAACGACAGAGACCATTTATGTAATTTAGTCTAGGGACGGTAGATGCAATTTTCATAAACTGCCAGGGACCATGTATGTAATTTGGAAAGGTAAAAGTGTCATAATACCTAAATAAAGACAAAAGTGTCAGCATTAGTGTAAAAAAAAAATTTTTTTTTTAGTTCGTTACGCAGAAGTGATTTTCTTAGCAAGTATAGTACGTTTTTACATAATTAACCCTTTGTTTTATTTCTAACATAGTGCGTCTAATCGATCGGGATTGCAGCCTTTACTTTATGTCAGACTTTAGGTCAATACGACATGATATGATATAGTAACAATTCTAGAAGATGATAAAGCATGCAAATAAAATGGCAGGTTGGCCAAAATTAAATCAAAAAGAGACCAAGACATGCCACAAATGTAAAAGAAAGATAAGATCATATGATGTAACATCATATGATTTTTAATTAGACGTGCATCTATCAATCTAAAAAGGTGATCAACTGACCATCATGTAAATTAACCTTTTCATCAGTTGTGTCCAAATCATATTTATACGGCTCATATGGAGAGTTTTTGTTTGTAATGCAGAAAATGCTGTACCTAAACAAAATTATTTGTCTAAAATCATAAAACAAACAAATAACTGATGTACTAAACAAGATTATTTTCTAAGATCATAAGACTTTTAACTCGTTAGTTTTGGTTTTTGTGTCCAAATCATATTTCAAGGACTTTTGAATTACATTATTTTGATATGTGAGTAATTATTTTAATCATCATATTAGATATGTAGCAGGGTTATCAACTTATCATCAAGTTTGGAAAAATCACAGAAACTTGCACTACAAACCTGCTATAAACTTATTAAGCAACATGATGCTCATTAACTTTTAGAACTATGATCCATACCACTACAAAAGATATTTACTCTTGCATCTTAAACAAGCCTCATTTCTTAATACTACCATTTAACTCGACATCAGACTGGGATTCTTCATCGATCACTTGGATATTTTTCTTGTATTGATATCGACAAGCAACAAAGAGATAATATGCCATATTCAAGACCCCCAATCCGGCTATCACATAATAGAAGTTATCAACTCTTGCTTCATTGATATTTTTGGCTAACCAATCAGGGTGTCCATGTTTTCCAGTGACGTTATGCACTGTCGAAATTATTGCACTACTCAAATAGTTAGCTCCACCAGCCGTCACGAAGAACATTGCATTAGCCACACTTTTCATGTTATCCGGGAACTCTTTATAGTAAAATTCTAGTTGACCAAGAATATTGAATGCCTCAGCAAAACCCATCAATATAAGTTGTGGTGCAAGCCACATAACTGACAAAGGTGCGATCCCATCTGGCCGGTTGTGGTAATTTGCGGAGTTACGTCTCATTTTCTCAACCAACGCAGCAGCAATCATTGACAAGATAGAAAAAACAAGACCAATTCCAATACGTTGGAGCATGGTGATCCCAGTGTCGATTTTTGTGATTTTACGAAGGGATGGGACTATGACCCTATCGTAGATAGGGAGCCATATCCCGATGGTGATCATGGATATGATACTCATCGAACCGGCTGGTATTTGAAAGTGTGGACCCAAATGGCGGTCCATTGTTAGGGCTTGTGACACGGTGAAAGTCCCTTGCTGTACTATTGCTGTGAAACAAATAATACCAGAAACTACTATTGGCATAACTTTGATGATACATTTTACTTCCTCAATTTGTTGTATACTTGATAAGTTCCAAGAACTTACTCGAGTTCCGTCAGGGTTTAAATCACCATCAAGTATAATAGCTGCTTTGTTCAAAAATCTAGATTGGAAAAAAAAGGCGTTAGTTAACTTCAAATTTTATAGCTAACATTTATCAAATGTTATAACATGTTGAAGTAACTTTTTTTAATTTTCTAAAAATAGACAATATTCTAATTTCCAAAAGAATATATATCAGATTTCAATTCCAAAATTATACGAGTATATTGTTACTAAAAAGGAAAGAAGTAAAATTTTGGACCTCCAAAATTATACTCCGTATTCCTTTTTGACTATTCTTTTTTTTTTTTTAATGCTAAATTATATTGCGGACGTATTATATACACATATGGAGTTAATATAATTAGAGAAAAACTATTACCTAAACTGGTCCGTTAGAGGCAACTTTTGGATTGCATATGTTCCGTTAACAGGCGGATCATATAAGTTATCTTTGATCATTACTTTTCCACCTTCAAGCTTACGCTTCTTGCAGGATGCAACAAGTGTTTGGGCAATGCCAGAGAAAATACTGCCCTCGGGTTTGACATAGATGTACATTTTAGTACCCACAAAGAACAAGATGATAGAGCATACCATGAGTCCGGTTGGTATAGCAAAACCCCAAACCCAACTCACCGAGTCTTGAATATAAACCACAAGAGTCAAGGCAATGAGTATGATGACAGTGAATGTAGTGTAGTACCAATTGAAGAAGCTATTGATCCCTTTCCTACCTTCATCGGTGGTTGGGTCAAACTGGTCCACACCAAACGGTAGGCTGCAAGGTCTTATCCCACCAGTTCCTATAGATAGGAACCCGAGGGCCAACACCAAGATGCCTAAGTGCCTATTGGTTGGACCTTGACATTGGTTTAGTCTGGCTTGTTGGCTTGTGCATGATGGTGGATGCAATTTTGGTATTGCAACTATTAAAGTCATGATCAGCATTCCCTGTATAAAAAAAAGTCAATCCATGATTAAAGTTCATTGCAACTAGCAAGATGCATATTTTTCATCTGAGTGGTATACGTACTATTTTATATAGTATTTTAAAGATTGTTAAGAGTTTTTTACTTAAGTTGATATATGGGTTCAGTATGTTTTACAAATCTATATTATATGTGTGTGCATGGTTACCGAAATGCTAAAGAATAATTATACAAAAGCGTGATTCTTACTCTTGAAACGAATGAATGATACGTAAAACATGTGTTATATGTGAACATATAATGTGTTTAAAAAAATATGAAACAAAACAAACTTTTGGTTTTGATTTTCATATGAATCATATCTAAAACATACTTTATAAATGGAAATGGTACGACCAATAAAAAATTACAAAAAAATATTCAATGACAGCTAAGTGAGTTAGATAAGTTATTTTGTATTTTCTTTTTCATCTTTTCTTGCTCGCCATACTCACTTGACATGTAACAAATTTTTGTAAACTTTAAGTCCATATTGCATTTCTCTCTTATAAAATACATTTGGATATTTGTTAAGCATGCTTCACGTAGTGCTCTGTAATTGGTTATTTTTAGGTTTTTGACCATGTAATATTATTGAAAATACATTTCCATGAAAATGCAATTATTAGACAATGACGTACATTAAATATTTTGTACCTAGCGCAATGGATGATCAAGTTAAACCGTTTCTTCTTTTTATTTTTCTCTTTATTTGCATAAATCCCAATATTCTTTTAAACTTATTATTATTATTATTATTATTATTATTATTTTTTTATTTATTTATTTTTTTTTTGTTAATAATTACATGCTTTACATGTGTAATTGTTGTTTGAACATACTTAATTCGCATGATGAAAAGTCCATCCAATTTGGTTGTACGTAATTAATAAATAATAACGTGTAGTATTGGACTTAATGATTTATTTTTTGATTAAAAAAAAATGCTACAAATATAGTTGGATAGATTTTGATTCTTAATTTAAGTACTCATATTCTATGATCAGTTGCAGTTTCAGATAGACTATACATAATCATATATATTCACCTCAAGTATGTAAAGTATCAGAAATTACCAAAAGAGAAGCGAACGAGGAGAAGGCAATGACCCAAAACTTGCCAACATACGCGTCCGATATGAAGGCACCGATGAGAGGAGCAAAATTGGTTACTCCGGACCAAATGTTGATTAGGTTCGCCGATTGTACTTGGCTCATATGGAATACCGTCATCAAGAACACCGTGAAGTTAGCTAGCAGCCCTATCGATGCCAATCTCTCGAAAGATTCATTTCCTACAATGGAAAAAAATACGTTTTTCAGATACTCCATAAAAAAATTAAGGAAAGTTTATTTTTAGTTAGTCTTGCGACATAACATGCAGTATCCAATATGATATCAGTTAAAACTAATGAAAACTGTATCATAGTAGCTATGATAACATGGCAAAATACTCGAATGTACATGACATGACTTACTTTATTTAGCAACTAACATTTGTAGTAAAAGGTGAGAGTAGGAAAAAATGCTGAATAAATTTACCTAAAACATAGGGCATGGATCTCCAACCACCAGGCTTCCGTTCGGCGCGCTTCGGTTGCACGGGATAGTATATGTGCTGAGCTTTCTCGACTTCATTTTCCGGCAAAGATTGTGGCGGCATTGATCTTGAAAAAGAGCTGGCCGGGGAAGCAATACCAATGAAACAAAGGAGAGCTTAAATGCTTCTTGTTGTTAGAAAAGTCATGCTCACAACTATATATTCCCATTCTACTTCACCATCTATTTATACCTCACATAAGCCACATTAAATAATTATTGTTTTTCTATGAGTAAAAATAGCTTAAAGAGTTATTGCACTTTGTATTTCTTACTTTCTTCCGTGTAATAAATGTTGAGACCACATACTATTATAAATATTCATTCTGCCATTAAAATTTTCCACAATTAAAGCAAAACTTCTACGTATCTATTAAAGTCTTTTTTTAGTTATTTGAAATTAGAACAACAACTTGAATAAAAATGTAAACATTTATTATTGTACGAAAGCAATGATATTTTCCTGCCAAGATGGTTGTGCATGAATACACCTACCCATTAGAAAAGAAAGAACAAAGCATTAATTGTACTAAAACATTCAGTCATTAGGATAGAATAAAAAAAGCATTAATTGTGTTTTTATTCATTTCATGCCACATATTACAAGCAATGACATATTATTTGTCAAATCACATGGGTAGACTACCTAGTCGGTGAATTAAGTTTTCTCCAAGATGGTTTCATCATACTAATTACTACTCCTTCCGTCTCAAAATTATTGTCGGAAAACAAGAATCGCAAAGTTTAATAAAAGTGAGACCACTATAATTCTCAACCACTCAAATAGAATATTCCCACACTAAATTTATTTTTTGTTACTAAAAGTGAAAATGGACATTTAATTTGAGAAATCCACAAAAGAAAATATAGACAATAAATATGAGACGGAGTGAGTATATCAATATTCATGTCAAGCACGAACATTATTTAGACACAAAACACTAGGTATTAAAAAAAAATAAATAAATAAATAAATAAACTCCTTATTACTACTTGGTCAAGTATTATTATTATTATTATTATTATTATTATTATTATTATTATTATTATTTTAATCAATATCGAATGAAAACAATGTGACTCTTGTGATATGAAGACATAATGATTGATAAATCTTTTTGTAATTTTTTTTTACCAAAGAAAATTATCATGTCGTTGACCAACATGGGGTGGTTATATATTTAGCAAATTCCTCTTAAACTTATTGTGTTAGACCACCGTAGGGTGTTCAAAAAAATCTGATAAACCGACGAACCGAGCCGAACCGCACAATCCAAAAAAAAAAAAAAAAAAAAAAAAAAAAAAAAAAAAAAAAAACAGAAAAACCCGCATATCGCGGTTCGGTTTCGGTTTTTAGTTTTTGATATCCGCGGTTAAACGAACCGAATCGTGCTTAATACATGAAGTTTTTTTTAACTAAACATTCAAATAATTGTACAAGTGTTAACTAAATTATTGCACTAATTTTATTGTATAACGCCTTTTTTGCTTATAATGTAAATATTTTTCAACATTGTGCGAAAGTTGATAAATGTGATCGTAATCTATAAACATCGAATAACTATTATTTTGTTAATTGATTATGTATGTGTATTTGAATTCAATTATTCTAACGGGATAACTTTTATATGAGTATTATCTATTAAGTGTCATTTAATTTTACTAAAATGACATTTTAAGTTCTAGAACATGTTATTGTTTATACGGTTAAACTCGATTAAACGTCTAAAATGGTTAACCGTGACCCGAACCGTGGGTAACCGGTCATTTCGGGTACCCGATTGTCCGTTTACGCGCCTAGTACGGTTCGGTTTCGGGTAGTAAAATTAATTACCCGCCCCGCAAAGGATAGTTTAAATCTTCCAACTAACCGAACCGAACCACCCCGCGATGGATAGATGTATTTCAAATATGTTGTTATAGTTATTTCTAATTCTTCTTATCTGAGTTTTCTTCTCACTATATTCTTACTTTTTATCATTATTATTATTATTATTATTATTATTATTATTATTATTATTATTATTATTATTATTATTATTATTATTATTATTATTATTATTATTATTATTTTCGGCAGATTGATCTTCCTTTTCTTCTATAATTATTTTTCTTTATGAACATCAAGACTAGTGTTGCGTTCTCAAAAGCAAAATAAACTTAAAAGAACTTCAGTTTAGGGAATATTTGGCAGAGGAATGAATGTAACAGTATGCTTCTGGTCTGAATGGTTCTATATGGTATTCTACTTCTGAATTGATCTATGATTGTTTTAAGATCAATGATGAATCAAGTCATAACAAAGGCAATGTACCTTGTACCTTGGAGTCTATTCTGGTAAGACTGTACCTTAGTAATCCATATAGTTATGCTGTTTGGCCTTGGGAGGAAATATGCTACTATATTGGATGAAAAGGAGGTCTATTCAGATAAGATGTACCATAAAGAAGGGCATCCTTTGTGAAGGGTATATGACTTTGGAGGACACTATATGATAAGTGGAATAGCGAGGAATGAAAGATGATCCTGCTTGGTCCTCTCAATACAATGTCATAGGAGGATTGATAGGTCATCATTGGGGGAGAGTGTTTCCATGCAACTGAAGCCCTTCTAGAGAGGGAAATGTAGGTTGTATTGGAAGAGCCCCTTGTGGATGGGTTCGGGTTCCTGGTGATGCCATTCTTCCATCCACCTTGATTACTGTGGTGGCAGGTTGAGTAATCTTGGTGGGAGAAGTTATGAAAATGTAGCCAGATGGTATTGGTGCACTATAATGGTGAATAATAGTTGCTGGAAAGCATGGAATAGCAGCTCTTATGAAGATTGATAGAGTGTTTGTTAGTCTGTTGTGATGTATTTTGGCAGAATTGATTGTATTCTGTCATGTGATGTTTGTTTTCTTGGTAGTTTTGTATTTGGATTGAGTATGTCCAAACCAGTCTATGTTTTTATGTTGTGTACATTTAAGTTTGGAGATTAATATAAGTTTTCACCATTGCACCAAAAAACTTAAAAGAACTTGTATTCTCTATTTATTTATTTTTTCTTAAAGCATAAATAGTAAATAAAAAAAAATTTAGCCGAAACTTTAAAACCTTTATATATTGATAAAAAATTAAAAATTGAAAATTATCCAACTTTTTTTCATTTGTATACAATTCATATACACAAAGAATTAACTTTTTTTAATGGTCTTTATTTTTCATCTGCATCAAAACTAAAGAAATAATTCTACCTTTTCATTACCTGTCTTCTGTCTTTTCTTAGCTTTCTTTTAAGTTAATAAAAACTCAAAAACGCAAAAGAAAAACCTCATGTAATGGCAAACACTATTGTAATCTTATAAGATGTGATCACTATGCTCCAATATGTGTAGTATTATATAGGATAAAGGCTTGTTTAATCATCTAGGACATCGGTTTTGGTGAATGGTTGTCCTACATTTGAGTTTTCTGTTAAACGTGGCTTAAGACAAGGAGATCCACTCTTGCATTTTCTGTTTATTCTCGTCATGGAATGGCTTCATGTTGCTTTATCAGACGCGGTCCACTCAGGACTAATTCGTGGTGTTAAATGTGGCTCTTCTGATACTGCTTTTTCTCATTTATTCTATGCCGATGATGTTGAGATCACCACGGAGTGGAGCTCCCACAATATGGACAACATTATCCGTGTTTTACAGGTATTTTATCTTCCTTCGGGTCTCAAAATTAACATTCATAAATCAAACATTTATGGTATCGGAGTTTCGGAGGAGGAAGTGAGTAATATGGCTAACAATACGGGTTGTGCTTCGGGTTCATTTCCTTTAATTTATCTTGGGTTACCTATTGGCTCTAATATGAATCGTACCTTCAATTGGAAGATCCTCATTGACCGGTTTCACTCGAGACTTTCAAATTGGAATGCAAATCTCATTTTCATTGGTGGGCGTCTCACGTTAATTAAGGATGTGCTTGAAAGACTCGGGATTTATTACCTCTCTATTTTCAAAGCTCTTGAATTCGTTTTGAAATCATTAGAGAGAATTCGTGCATATTTCTTTTGGGGTGGTTCTCAAGACTCAAGAAAGCTCGCTTGATTAATTAGAATGGCACAATGTTCTAGCCTCGTTTGACAAAGGTAGTTTAGGTATTGGAAAGTTTAAAATCATTCAACCTTGCTCTCCTTCAAAAATTGCATTAAAGAATGCATGCTAACCTGAACGCCCTTTGGGTAAAAGTCGTCAAGTTGTTACATAGGCAAGAGGCAGATTTCGTTCATCATGCATGTAAATCGAATGGTATACAGGCTAAGATAGTTGGCTCCTCTAATCATTTGCACTCGAGTGATATCCTTCATGTCGATTCTATACGATTTCATGTGGGTTGTGGTACTCTTATTTGTTTTTGGAAAGACACATGGATTGGCAATTCCCCTAGTATCTTCGATACAATAGGATATTTCAGCTGACAAGCAGAGATTGTTTGATTAGAGACCATATTTATAATGGGCAATGGTATTGGAATTGGTCCAGAAATGATTCGGATGTTTTTAACTCAACTTATCTTAGAGACCTTCTAAATGAGATTAGCCAAGTTGACATCGTCTCTAATTCGGATGCTTGCATTTGGTCTCTTGCAAACGATTGTCTCTTTACTATTGGTCGTAAGATTAGTAGTTAGACTGATCGGTTAAAACCCTTATGTAATTTCTAGCTCTTTGCGAGTTTTGTTTTAACAACAAATTGCAGTTTGAAAAGAAATATATATATATATATATATATATATATATATATATATATATATATATATATATATATATATATATATGTGTGTGTGTGTGTGTGTGTGTGTGTATAGTATTATATTGTGTACTTAATGTAATGTAATTTTTTTTTAACAAAAGTATCATTAAAAAAGAAAACTAGTAGGCAGCTATCAATTACATAAAGGATTGTAACCTAGTTCAATGTAATTTAACTTAATGTTAGCAATGTAATGTAATTTAATTTAATTTTTTTTTTTTTGAACGGCAATATTATTCAAAGAAACGCTAGCAAGGAGCTAGAAATTACAAAGAAATACAATAAGAGTTTTTAAGCCAATCATTCCAACCGAATGAAGCTTTACTTCTAAATTTACACCAATTAAAAGACGACGAAACAATTGCATCAAATAACATCGACTTCTTAGGCGGCTTCTCATCAAACAGAATTTTATTACGAAAATTCCACACATACCACCACATAACACTCCAAACGCCTTCAAACAGAAGCTTTGTCTTAGACGGAATACGCAAAGAAACCAACCAATCAACCCATTCTCCATATGACTCAAATGTAATGTAATTTAACTTAATGTAATGTGGTGTAAGTGATGTAATATAATGTAATCTATATCTATTACGTAGTATTCTATATAATGCATTGATAATCAACCCTAACTCCAAACCTAACTCCTAAATAAAAATTAAGATAATGAGCTCCAATCATAAGGTGACATGTGTCACTTCTCAACTTAAAATTCATCTTTATCTTCAAATTGAAATATCTTTTTGTCTGTTTATTTTTTTATAATATAATTTCACTATATTTTTTAAAATTTTGTGTTCTTTAATTCAACATTTATTTTGATATATTTTTACGAGTTTTTAGTTTTTAGATTTTTAGTGAGTTTATTTTATTTTGATTTAAATTATTATAACTTTAACATTTATTTCAATCAATACAATCTTGATTCGTCAAAATCATATACTTTTGGGGGGAGTGTTTGATATGTAAGAGATTGCGAGGGTCTTTCTATAGGGGTAAAGCTAAAGATACGCAACATATTTTTACAAATAAATACAATTACGCAACATACTTAGTAAAGTGTCAAACGTACGCAACATATTTTCAAAAAATCGTCGATCTACGCAATATGACCTGCTGGCAGTAGGTTACCAGGTCACATAACTTTAAAAGTTACACGTTTGGTCCCAAAACTGTCTCATATCTCGCGTACATGATCTTATTTTGGTAACGGTAGTTGAAAAAGTTTCTAAAAAAACTTTTTAACATTTTTTTTTAAATCGAGATAAAACCTTTTTTTTTTAACTAAAATTTAGAAAGAAAAAAAGTTAAAAAAATTAAAAATTAAAAATTAAAAAAAAGGAAAAAAATTTAAAAATTTTGTTTTTTTTAAAGTTAATATTAAAAAAAAATTAATTTGTTTTTTATAAATACGCATTTTTTAAAAAAATTTAAAAAAAAGGAAAAAAAAATAATTTTTTTAAAGTTAATATTTAAAAAAAATCAAAAATTAAAAAAAATATTTGCGAAAAAAAATTATTATTTTTTTATAAAAAATTATTTAAAAAAAATTATAAAAAAAATAATTTTTAATAAAAAATACGCATTTTTTTACAAAAATTAATTTTTAAAAAATATCCATATTTTAAAAAAATTAATTTTTTTATAAAAAAAATTAATTTTTTCTTCGCAAATATTAATTTTTTTTAAAAAATTTGATTTTTTTTAAATATTAACTTTAAAAAAATTATTTTTTTTTAATTTTTTTTTTATTTTTTTTAATTTTTTTAAAATATGCGTATTTATAATTTTTTTTTTCGCAAATATTATTTTTTATAAAAAATTTTGATTTTTTTAAAATATTAACTTTATAAAAAATTAAATTTTTAGATTTTTTTCCTTTTTTTTAATTTTTCCTTTTTTTTAATTTAAATTTTTTTATCTTTTTTTTCTGAATTTTAGTTATTTTTTTTATCTCAATTTAAAAAAAAATGTTAAGAAGTTTTGTTAGAAACTTTTTCAACGACCGTTACCAAAATAAGATCATGTACGCGAGATATGAGACAGATTTGCGACCAAACGTGTAACTTTTAAAGTTATGTGACCTGGTAACCTGCTGCCAGCAGGTCATATTGCGTAGATCGACGATTTTTTGAAAATATGTTGCGTGGTGACACTTTACTAAGTATGTTGCATACTTGTGTTTATTTGTAGAAATATGTTGCGTATCTTTAGCTTTACCCCTTTCTATATGCAGGAATAATGATGTCATAGGAAAGTTACAGAAACCAAGCAAACACATACAACTAACGCATATACATTCGGAGTATCGTAAAACAAATAAACTTAACCACAAATATCACTCTAACTATTTATCGTTATAAAATCTCGTCACTATGCACGATTACACATGTAGTTTGCTTTAAATTACCAAAACTGAGTAAGAATTTTGATAAAAAGGAAGATAGATCGACATGTAATTGGTTATGGTACGTGAAATTAACATCCTACAATTTTTATAAAGTTTGCGTGATCTCCTTATATTGGATGTAACTATCGAAATTGTCACGAAAATGAAAAGGTCATCAATAAGCGTCATTGATTACGAAGATCTGCTATCACTAAATGAAATCTAACACATATTCAAAATAATTATCGGTTTGTAACTAAAAAGGCATATGCATAATAGATTAAACTTGTCAAGTTTCCCAAGATCTGCATAGGTAGGTTTAGTAGTAACAATGTAACTTATGGTCGATAATAGTTTTCTTAAAAGTTTGCCAGAATATATGTGTGTACTTGGGTGTCGCGACCAAATTTATATAGGAAGTTGAAGAAAGCAATCATTGTTCTACTAAGATTACCAGAGAATTCCTTAAAAACATTTCGTTAATTATAAAGTCAAGTACTAATTAATACTTAGTATAGGTTAATTAAGGTTTTTTTTTTTTTTTTTTTTTTTTTTTCCGGTTAGATATATGTCACGTTCTTTTGAATTTAAACATATCAAACTTTGAAGACCGACATAATCTTGTTGAAATATTCATCTATATTTTTGTATCCCAATGATAAGGTAGTAACTGTTTGCTTTTTGTTTGGTTATCGTGCTTGTGTGGAATTAGGTTTAGTGGTGGTGTCCAAAAAGGACTAAAATTCACAATGGAGTTCGGATCGAAGAATGACATGAGAAAACAAAACGAAAAAACAAAAAAATATGTTATCAAAACCAAGTTGACTTGGACTAGATTACATACTCAAGCACTTCGTGTGACTCATAATGCATCATGGCCAAGTGCTAGCTCTTTTGTGGTACCATCGCTAGTCGACTCAAACATCAAAAACCTTAAAGGTCATAAATGATAGCCGTGAATATAATGAATACAAAATAGAAGATACCAAAGATCGAATAACTAAACGTGTATATTCTCTTTTTTTTTTAGACCGGCTTATTAGTGTTAGTGGTTCAGGTCCAACAGTAACATTTAATTTGGCAGTATGCTGACTGAGAGACCCGCATGTTCTTCCTTTAGTGCCTGAAGGGGTAAACGTGTATATTCTTAACCATATATATATAGACACGGATTTAGATCTTTGTGGACATTAGGATGATGATATATGATGCTCAATTAAGACTTGATACCACCGTATCAATCATCAAGATAAAAGAAACATGATTACTAATTTGATTAAAGAAAGATACATCTTCTAAATCTTGTGGAAAATTGATCGCGCACTTCTAAAGTTGGATATATATGATCTGATATAGGACCATCAATAACTTATTGTTTTTTTCTTTTAACAATAATCATTAATATAAACTTAGTTTATAGTTTATAGTAATCCCAAATATTTAACTATTGTCAACAAAACCCTAGTTATAACAATGATTTGATGTTTCTTATATGAGTAATGTGAAAATCACATACAATTTAAAAAACGAAAAATAAAAAATAAAAAATAAATAAATAAATAAAATCTCACACAATTAGGTGTCATGCAATTTATAGCCGTCTTTTTCTAACATTTAAATTATCTTTCTTATTTTCATCTACAAATTCACTTGTCACATCATTGTGTGGATTTCTTTTTGTAAATTATAGGTGGTTGTAGTATTAATCTTATATTATTGGAAACTCATCTTTTTTATATAATAAAGGAATTACATTATTTCGTAGTTATTTTACAAAATCATTCTTATTTAAAAAAAATGGACTAATAGTAGAGTTCTATTTTGACACATAGGCGAAATTAAGCAATATAATTAGCCAATAAAATGTCAAAATTGAATTAATTTTGGTCAAATTTTAATAAATTTGGTAAAGAATTTGGTTGAGAAAAAAACACATAAAAATATAAGTGTGAAATGTATTAAAAAAACATAAAAAATAAGGTAATTAATAACACTTTAGTGTTTGAATTTTAAATATATTATATATAATTAAGCGTAAAATTAAAAGTCTTCATATTTTTTAATAACTTTAGATAATAAACAAATAACCCCTTACACTTTATAAAATGAACTTTGTTTACAACATGAGTATTAGTATTAATTTGAGACTTTCATTCATTAGAATTACAAAATTTTGTAAATATACGAATTAGTTTTAGTATACGTTAAATATTTTTAAAATAAATATTACTTTTAGACTTTCGTCTATTAAAATATTTTTGTACTGTATACGTTAAATAAGGACTCATATTATCCTATTTAAAAGTTTAATCTATGCGTATACGAGTTTGAATATTAAATACGGCTAAATTATTATTAACGGTAATATAAATCTTAAATTGTACGCACAAGTTATTGTGATACGAAAATAAATATGCGCGACTTTACTTATAACAACGACTTATGTAATTACTGTATTATTTAAGGTTTTTACACGGATTCGGAAAAACATTTTTAAAAAACTTTACGGAGTATATTTAAAATTCATCAACGCTCATTATGTGCTACTAAACTAGCACATTTTGTGAAACATAATATCAATTGTTAAAGTTAAACAACATTAACTTCAACCTCAATATATATGTTAGCTAATCTTTCATCCAACAAAATTTTTTACAAAATATTAATTGATATTAATACATAATGAAAACTCATGCATATTTATTAGTTATATATATATCATAATTTTTACGGGTAAACTCTTATATGTCCATATAATAAACTAAAATTTTAAAATAAATTTGATTTGTGTGTAAATCTCGTGCATGCACGGGACTTATAACTAGTATCATATATGACATTATTATGCTATATGTATTCAACAAAATAAATTTGGTTTACATTTAATCATGAAGGTGATATAGTAAGATGATAACCACAATATTTCGTCGAATGACTCGAGGTTGGCCAGAGGGACGGAATAGACCGAGGGGTTGTGGTCCACTCAAAAATTGACTCTATTTGTGTTTTATACCCTCTTATTTCCGGTTTTAGTCATTTTTAAAAGACTAAATTTGCAGCATAATGTAAATTGGCCCTCGAAAATAAATATCTTTCAAGTTGGTACGTCTAAAAAAAACTTTCAAGTTTCGTCCCTCAGGTTGACCGACTTTTAAAACAATTTATACACACGCATATATGTCATAATGGTTATTTCACCAACACCATGCAAAATTGTTGTATGATCACAATCTGCGATCATAAATATATAACCCCGATTGATGACCCAGAATTAAATTAGGAAGTTTCTTCAAATATATGTGATCAACTAAGATAAGAAGATTTCTATTATTATGTCTTAGGATCAAGGACCACAATTCCCTTCAGACATATTGCTAGTAGTCCTAGTCAGTTAGAATCACAAAAGAAGTGGTAACACTATTATATATTGACCTTTACAAATGATCAGTTCTTTTCAGTAATAATTGATTCAATAATTTAGAAAAGTTTTTCTTCATTATCTCCCCCACCACCGCTACCTGCACTGACTCCCAACTTTGCCTACCCAATTTCATGTCCACCTGAATCGTACGTATTGTGGACGTATGGTCCGGACTGGATCCTACATGGGCCAGGCCCGGCAGACAGCGGCTCACTTTATGCCTAAACCCTAATCCATGCCTTATAAATATAGGGCTGGGGTTCCATTCACAACAGAACACAACAGGTTATCCTAAACCTAATTCTCATATGCTCCACGCATCAATACTAACTTGACCGTCGGAGGTGGATCCCGGGGCTACGGCCTCGGGTCCACTCCTAACGGGTTCTCTTTGTTGACAGATCTATTTAGGGCTCGAGAAGACGACTAACGGCCCAAGGAGAGTCGTTGAATCAGTCCGCGCCAGATTATGCATCAACAAGTGGCGCCATCCGTGGGACACACTACAACAAGTTTTGTGCTCTCACATCACCGGAAAGCAACCATCAAGTTCAAAGGCCGGTAACTTTAAAACTTATCTTGAATAAATAACGTATCTCGAATTTCATCATGGGCACCTACTGTTTTGTGATACGTCCAAAATCCAAAATTCAAGATAGGTCCAAAATTCAAAATAACATATCTTGATAAGTTTTATATTTGATAAATAACTTACTCTCACGAATGGATATAAACAAATATATTTTTGATGCATGCTGCTGCTTACTTAATTCCATTCGAAGATACAAACAATATTTTTATTATCATTAGAAGATATTTTGATATGTTACCTTTTAAATAATAAAGTATTGTGCATATCTTTTAAATTGGTAATAGGATATGTTACCTTTTAAAGATTAAAAAGATTTTACATAAATCTTTTAAACATGGTAAACACGATTTTATCTATCGCTATGAGCGCATTATGTCCGCACGATCGGACCTACTTTATCTTTTCACCGCGAATTAATTCGCGCACATCTTTTAGCCGCGAACAGCGCAGTCGCGATAAATCTACCCGCGTTAGGCCATGCGTACGGAAATCTTCGCAGATTGGCGCCATGAGCGCACTATCACGTACAGGCACCACGATGCTAGTCAATCGCCATGAGCGCACTGTCACTGTCACGTACAGGCACTGGACGAAAGCCGTGGTCAACTGCGATCATCCGCAAACGTTAGAATCTATGCGGTCACGATACATCCATCTGCGTCTGTGCGTGCGAAACTATTAGTCGCGGTCATGGTACATCCATCCGCGCCATTGTTTTTATTATAATACAAAATAAAAAAAAATCACCTTAATCGCCATGCGCGCACTGTTTTTATTATTAGCTACGTGCTACTTCTCTTATATAGTTTGTAAAACCTCACGATATGTGTAATTTGCACTACTGTTTCTCTTGTGTTAATTATATATGCTATGTGCTATATTTTTGCTACGCGTTAATCTTTTACTTCATTAAGTTTTATAAGTCGCGATTCGCGACATATACTTTTAATATTTGCATTAAGTGTTTTTCAGGATTTGAATAACTAAGTTTTAATGCTCCTACATGAGTAGCACCATCAAACTTGGGGGGCTACCAGGGTATATAATATCACTGTTTCCGTACAAGCCATTCAGGTATATTTGGAAGCAGATCGTACGTAAGAGGTATTGCAAGCCAAGTACAAAGACGGATTTAAATATTCGCACCATCATGCCGCAGGGGAGATGTCCTTTGTCGGTTGTAAAGACGAATGTAATGTTCGCACACAGCGCGCACAGCGCGTACCTTTGTTGCGCACTGCGCACATCTTTGTTGCGCACAGGGCGCACTTCTGCCACAGAAGCACGTCTTCTGTTGCGCCATGCTGCATCGCTACTGGTACAAGAAGGTACGCCCTTACCCAGGATACAGCATGTGGAATCCACCTTCACCATTGTGAGAGAATCACAATCGCAATCCTAGTGCGCACTTACGCATTTGGGTTGCGCAGTATGGTCTGTCCCATGTGCGCACCCGAGTTGCGCACACATGGTCGATTGGGCCTACGCGGCCATGAAAAGAACTTAAGTCTAGCATAACATAGTCACACACTATGTCATACTAAACTTGGGGGGCTTGTGGACGTATGGTCCGGACTGGATCCTACATGGGCCAGGCCCGGCAGACAGCGGCCCACTCTATGCCTAAACCCTAATCCATGCCTTATAAATATAGGGCTGGGGTTCCATTCACAACAGAACACAACAGGTTATCCTAAACCTAATTCTCATATGCTCCACGCATCAATACTAACTTGACCGTCGGAGGTGGATCCCGGGGCTACGGCCTCGGGTCCACTCCTAACGGGTTCTCTTTGTTGACAGATCTATTTAGGGCTCGAGAAGACGACTAACGGCCCAAGGAAAGTCGTTGAATCAGTCCGCGCCAGATTATGCATCAACAAGTATTAACTTAAGCATATATACAATTATTTTTATTTAGGTTAGGTTGTTGTACCAATATGTTTCATTCATACAATTTATGGCATGTTTTCATGCATGTTATCTTGAATTACTTGAAGATATTTGCACATACATATATAGGTTCTTATATATAATTTCACACGTTTGGTATGAATAATGTCAAGCTAGTCGATCGATGATGTTTAAGTAGACCCGATGAACCAACCCAATCAATCATCCTAGCAAACATATGGGTCATTAACCATTAATTTGTTGTCTGTAAATTATTTTAATATAAGGAATGAGCTGATGGTAACTGTTATTGCAATTTACTACAGTAATTTGGTTCGATAAAATATGGTGAAAAACGATTAGATCAATCTCGCTATTATCATTTCTATAGGAAGTTTAGTGAGATTATACAAATGATTGAAGACTATTTCAGCATTTTTTACTACATTAAATTTTTGAAAGACACGTTTAATCTAACTTGATGAATAAAATTGTACTTTAATATATTGTGAATGAGTTGTCTCACTCAAACTTAAATAAATTGTACAGAATTTGTTGCAAGTAAAATTACTTATTTTGTTCAAATAAGCTAGCTATTCAAGAAAGTGAGTGATCATTGAGGTGCCACTTCTTGTACAACTTAACTATATATCCATTATGATGCATAATGCACAGTCACACTCGCATATGTATAACATACAACATGGGTTAAATGTCGCTAGCATGAACTCGTATATGGCTGATGTATAACTCAAGTGATCGAAATATACCCGGTGGAACAAGTTGTTTGTGTATGACGAATATAATTATTATACGGAAGTTTATACCCATGTATTGTGTTTGATTAGGGATGACAAAAATTATATATATAAGATTATATGTTAAGAAAGAAAATGTATGATCTTTGATTTCTCGTATGACTGGGGTTTTGTTGTGGTTAATTAAGTATGTATTAAAAACATTGAAGTTTATACCCATGTCTTAGTAGTTCAACTTTTTTTACAGTGCAAAGGTGAATATTTATATATCGCGCGTCTTGAAAACCGAGAGTCGAGGCTAGCTAGCTAGTTTTGGAAAAATTACTCTCGGTGGAAACTTAGGTATCCCATGAAAGTAAAATATATATTCACAAAACAGTCAAAACGATCGTGACACATGCATGCATTCGACTATTGCCCGCACTCAGAGACATTGCTATTATATATAGCCCCACGCACATTATTGCTACCCAAATGGTGTTCTCACTTCTCACCACACTCTTCTTCTTTGTTTAAAGATTAGACCATATCCATAATGTTTTGATTAACACTATTACTAAAGACAAGCATATATGCATGCTATAGACATCACTGATCACCCTTCACAAAAAAGAAGGAAATATTCATTAAAATTATACTCCGTAACTAATTAAACATTGATTAATTGCGTCTCTAAACACAAACACACATTCATGCAAAGCATTAATTGTGTATTATAAGTTTATAACTGGTAACATACATCACAATTAAGCTAGTATGTCGATCCATTACTTATTCTGGGATCTAAACCCGGTATTCTAGCACATGCAACGTACTACTTTTATTTATTTGACCAACATCTTACAAAACCTAACATTTACGACATGCATGCTTTGTATAAGAACACATTGTTTTCGTACTATATATTGTATATCTACAAAGTATAATCAAATCATCCAACATACCGTAGATTTTATAGCAATAACGAGCGGGGTACCTTGCTGCGGAAATGTTGTGGTTAATCTAAACTCGAAATAAAACGATTGAAAAAAAATATTTTTGTTATTAAGGACTAAATTTGCAAAAGATCGATAACCGCAAGTACTCTTGAAATTAAAAATTAACCTGAGGTGGTGTTAAAAAAAAAAAAAACTGGTGAACAGTGTTTTTAACGAATGAACAGTAATTTTTAACAGGATCGATATATTGCAAAGTTAGTCCTTTGGGACTATCTTTGAAATTATAATTTAACCTGAAGTGCTGTTTTTGTTAAATATTTAACCTCAGGGTAAAAAAAAAAACTGTTGCCACAGTAGCGCTGCTACAGTAGCGTTGCTACAGTAACCGAACTCACATATTCACTGTTTCGCCCACTGTAGCTGCTACAATGCTTGCTACAATAACGATTCCCACTTTTAGTATATATAATAATATATAGTACTTGATTATCAGACTATTTTATACAAACGTTACCAATTTTAGTTTTAAATCCACTCGAGTAAAAAAGTATGGCTCATCTAATTTATCATATATACTAAATTGATCGGTATAAACATGAATAAAATATTTACCTCGAATGGGTTAAATTACTTCGTATCCTTATTTCCAACGGTTCCAAGCCAAAGATTCAAACTTGTTCTTCTCTACTAGCTCTCTAATTTCTTACTGCCCGAACACTTATTTCGTTCTGTTTTCTTTTTGACTTTTAAGCATATCATGCTCTCATGATTATGGACCTACACGTAATCTCACTACATGCCACGTATCATTCATTTTCGTCGCCGTTTAAATATTTTTGAAGATATATTAATATCATTTATCACCGTTTACATTTATTGATAGCTTCATCGAACTCAACGATACACCATTAGTTCTTAAATATCGTATATCCAACGGTGCCAATAAATGTAACATTAGTTTTAGACATGTGTACATTTCATCGATCATATTCCCAAGATTGGATTGTAATGCGTATCCAAAATCCTCGTCAAAAATAATGGACTCGGACATGTTCCAAAAAGTCTTCTTCCATGTTCCTAGGGATATGATACGTATGATATGATCTCCTGAGGAGTGATTTAAAATTGATATATGTCTTTCGTACGTTAAAGAAAAAAAGGAATTCACATTCATATATCTCATGTGTCCACTTAGGGCAAATTTACTGCGTTAGTTTTCTACTTTTACCGTTTTCCTGTTTTAAGTACTAGACTATGTTTTGCTATTAGTAAGTCACTAGCTAAACTTCTAACATCTTGTCTAAAACAGGCACTCGGGTATTTTGCAACCTGATGACAAAGGATTTCCATGTCAATTAATTTAGTAGCCATGTAAGCATCTACATGGATGATTATTTTCTTAACTTGCCAGGTAGACATCAACGCAGACATCCATGTGGTTTTTCTCTTCCTTTTTCCTATTTTAAACATCTTATTCCAGTTTCATAACGTTCCCAAGTTAAATTTTTTATGATGTTTTTAACTTTTATGATTTATCAAATTTTTTCGAAGTAATTTTATTGAAAAAACATTGTTCATCAAGAAGTCGACATGTCTTTTCATGTTCTTCACCATGTGTGAAACGAACTTCTGGTCGCGCTTTGTTGAGTGATTGTCGGATAAAAGATGTGGTGTGTGGATGCCTATGAACAGATGCACTGGTTGAAAAAAATGAAATTTAGCAAAGAGAATTTGAAAAGAAATCTTAAAAACGCTTTACATGCTTTTATGATGCATAAACCTCCTTTGTCAAACATTCTGCATGTAATATGCCACCTCAACTATTTTTATCGATGGTCAAACTAGCAAGTTTGTAGAGACTTAAAACAAACAGTAAAACAAACTTTAGTGACCCATTAATATCAAATTGTAGTACAGTACTTAAATCGGGAAAACAAAGAAACTAAGGCTAGTAGGCAAGGGGACTTGTTTTTCATCATACACATCAGTGTCACGTCAGCTTTCTCTCTCCTCTCACTCCCCTTCACCACTCTTCACCAATTAGTGGGCAAAGGATATGTTTTTCACCTTAACTCTAATCTTTTCTTTCTTTCTTTTTTTAATACTTACACAATTAAAAACATAAACGTAAAAATATAGATACGTAAACTTCAAATTTAAAAACATACAACGTACGAAATTAAAACATTACGTAAACTACATAAATTACGATTTTAAACTAAACTACATAAACGTACAAAATTAAAACGTTACATAAACTACATAAACATAGGAAAGTAAAACATTACATAAACTTCGAAATTTAAACTAAATTTATTGCAACCTTTGTTTTTCTTTTAATGCAACATTGTTTTTCTTTTAATGCAACCTTCGTGGTCCCCATTTTTAAGCAAAAGCAAAATGGTGGTCAGATGACCAAATATATGTTTGGGAAATGTGTCCACTCCTTGAAAAACATAGCTGGGCAAGAGCTTCCTGCGTGGGGTGGGCCCATTTGGTGAACCCTTCCCTTCCCTGCCCACTAGCCTAAGAGCAAAAGGTGTTGTGATAAGCATTCACCTCCTTATTTGGGGCCCACGGGTGCCACATCTTCCCAACAGCTCTTCACAACTAATCTCTCCTCACTCATAACTAACCTCAACTTACTCATTTGGGGCCCACCACTTACAACTTTATTTTTTTTATTCATTTCACTAAATAAATTAAATTCATTTTACAAAAATTAAAAATAACACACCAAACTAAATTTATTTCATCAAATTAAAAAAGTTACAATATGGGAAAAAAAACGACGCGAAAAGAAAAAAAACGATACGAAACTTAAAATGCAACAATACGAAAATATAAAAACGACACTAAATGCATATTAAACATTTTATTGAAAATAATACAAATAACATTAAAAATAAAAAAATTACAAAAATAATTATTTAAAAAAATCTTCTAAACGGTTAAAAAAAAAACTTTCAAATGCAAAATAAGCCCACTTCCATGATCCATTCCAGCCCAACCAAAAAATAAATAAATAAATAAATAAATAATAACAATTAAAAAAAAAAAAAAAAAAAAAATCGTTCTTCTTCCTCTGAACACCAACACACACCTGCAAAAACAACACCACCAACAACAAAACAAAACTTGCAAACATTTAACACACAAACACAAATTAAAACACATTTAAGAATTAAAAGGGAAAAAAACTGACACCAAGTACAACAACAAGCTCGTCGTCTGCACGAGCAACCTCCCAACAACGAGCTATGGCGAGGGGAAGATGGTGTGGTGGCGAGCTGCAACGAAGGCCACGTTGGAGTGGCGAGCTCCAACAACGAGCCACACCTCTTGCTCTAAGAGAATAATAAAGTGAATTTGCCAGTCTGCTTAAATAAAGGTGGCAAAATAAAAAGGTGTCACGATTTTGGTATTGCATGCATCAAAACTGTTATTATTTATTTGTACATGTCGAGTTGAAAATTTATATTGTGAGAGTACCCATGTGGAATAATGGATATGGAGGACTATGTACATGTTGCCATGTTGGCTTGTTGCATTTGAGATCAGATTTATAAAGTTGTCAATGGATAAAAGGTATAAGTGTATAACCACCACATGCATGGTCAATGGTTTAGGGATAGGTCACATAAATTCTTCACAAAATGCTTATAGTTTTCAAATATCACTGACTATCGGTGAAGCTATGTTAAGACTTAAGACTGTAGAAGGCTATGGCCCCTCTAAATTTTGATATTAGTGAAGCTATGTTAATACTTAAGACGATAGAAGTTTGATATTGTATTAATGCAACTTTTGTGTTAAAGTTAACGTGCACTTGCAATATATAATTTATACTTGTTTGTTACTTCATCTTCTACTTTATAAAACTTTTATAAAAGTGCATGATAAAATGCATTGTTAACATGTTATATAGGGCCAAAATGGTACTTATACCTTTCTTATAACCATTATAATTGCATCGTCACTTTGTGTTATAGGTGCCAGAGCTATAGTGTTCGCATCCCGTTATCCGTTTCTTTCTTTTTATTTTTTTGTAGAGTGAGTTCGTATTTTTTGTGGTGTGTTAAAGAAATTTTATTGGGAATGGTGTTTATGTTATGGGAGTGTTATATGATATATTCTAACGTGGCGGTGTCCAATGTTTTAAAACTCGGGTTGACCCGGCCGGTTCAACCGGTTGAACCGGGAACCGGCTAGGAGACCGGGCCGGATGAGACCGGGTTTTTGCTTGTTTGAGAACCGGATTGAACCGCCGGTTTTTCGTTTACCCAGGTTGAAGTGATGATAAAACCCGGCCGGGTCATAAATTTTTGGGTGAAAGTTGAAAACACGTAATATAGTTTTTCAAAACACTCAATGTACGCAATGAACTCTCAAAATTGTCAATGTACGCAATTTATTTTCAAATTACGTACAATGTACGCAATATGACCTGGAACCAGCAGGTTACCAGGTTTCAAAGTTTGAAAATTGACAGGAATAATCCCTGTGGCTTGCGTTGACTTTCGCTGGTCATCCTTGGACTTTTTTTCACTTACAAAAGGTACAATAACGGTCCCTATTGTTTGCGTAGACTTTCACATTAGTCCGTTTTTATACTTTTTCACCCGTTCTCTTACGTTTTTATCCGTTTTCGTCCGTTTTTTTACGTTTTCGTTCGTTTTTATACAACTTCATCCGTTTTTATCCGTTTTCGTCCGTTTTTTTTTACGTTTTCGTTCGTTTATATACGTTTTCACACACGTTTTTACACTCGTTTCTACACACGTTTTTACACACGTTTTCACAAACATTTTTACACACGTTTTTACATACGTTTTCACACACGTTTTTACACTCGTTTCTACACACGTTTTCACAAACATTTTTACACACGTTTTCACAAACATTTTTACACACGTTTTTATATACGATTTCACATACGTTTTTACACACGTTTTTACATACGTTTTTACACACGTTTTTACACACGTTTTCGCACACATTTTTACACACGTTTTTATATACGTTTTCACACACGTTTTTACACACCTTTTTACAAACGTTTTCACACACGTTTTCAAATACGTTTTTACACTCGTTTCTACACACACGTTTTCACACACGTTTTTACACACCTTTTTACAAACGTTTTCACACACGTTTTTACTTACGTTTTTATCCGTTTTCATCCCTTTTTTTACGTTTTCGTTCGTTTTTATACAATTTCATCCGTTTTTATCCGTTTTTGTCCGTTTTTTTTACGTTTTCGTTCGTTTATATACGCTTTCACACACGTTTTTACACTCGTTTCTACACACATTTTTACACACGTTTTCACAAACATTTTTACACACGTTTTTACATACGTTTTCACACACGTTTTTACACTCGTTTCTACACACGTTTTCACAAACATTTTTACACACGTTTTTACATACGTTTTCACACACGTTTTTACACTCGTTTCTACACACGTTTTCACACACGTTTTTACACACGTTTTCGCACACATTTTTACACACGTTTTTATATACGTTTTCACACACGTTTTTACACACCTTTTTACAAACGTTTTCACACACGTTTTTAAATACGTTTTTACACTCGTTTCTACAAACACGTTTTCACACACGTTTTTACACACCTTTTTACAAACGTTTTCACACACGTTTTTACTTACGTTTTTATCCGTTTTCAGCCGTTTTTTTACGTTTTCGTTCGTTTTTATACAATTTCATCCGTTTTTATCCGTTTTCGTCCGTTTTTTTTACGTTTTCGTTCGTTTATATACGTTTTCACACACGTTTTTACACTCGTTTCTACACACATTTTTACACATGTTTTCACAAACATTTTTACACACGTTTTTACATACGTTTTCACACACGTTTTTATACTCGTTTCTACACACGTTTTCACAAACATTTTTACACACGTTTTTATATACGATTTCACACACGTTTTTACACACGTTTTTACATACATTTTCACACACGTTTTTACACACGTTTTCGCACACATTTTTACACACGTTTTTACACACGTTTTTATATATGTTTTTGCACACGTTTTTACACACGTTTTTATATACGTTTTCACATCCGTTTTTACACACGTTTTCACAAATATTTTTACACACGTTTTTATATACGTTTTTATATACGTTTTCACACACCTTTTTACATACGTTTTATACACATGTATTATACACGTTTTTACACATGTTTTATACACATGTTTTATATATGTTTTTACACATGTTTTATACACGTTTTTATTTCTGATCTTTTTTTGAAATTCCTTACAATTTTTTTGTCAAATGTATGTAAAATTGTATATAAAAATGTGTGTAGAAACGTTTTTGAAAACGTGTGAGAAAACATTTATAAAAACGTGTATAAAACGTGTGTGAAAACATGTGTGATAACGTGTGTGAAAACGTATGTAAAAACGTGTGTAAAAACGTTTGTAAAGACGTGTTTTAAAACGTGCGTAAAAACATATATAAAAACGTGTGTGAAAACGTGTGTTAAAAACGTGTGTGAAAACGTATATAAAAATGTGTGTAAAAACGTGTGCGAAAACGTGTGTAAAAACATGTGTGAAAACGTATGTAAAAAGGTGTGTAAAAATGTTTGTGAAAACGTGTGTAGAAACGAGTGTAAAAACGTATGTAAAAATGTGTGTAAAAATGTTTGTGAAAACGTGTGTAAAAATGTATGTGAAAACGTATATAAAAACGTGTGTAAAAACGTGTGCAAAAACGTATATAAAAACGTGTGTAAAAATGTGTGCGAAAACGTGTGTGAAAACGTATGTAAAAACGTGTGTAAAAACGTGTGTGAAAACGTATATAAAAACGTGTGTAAAAATATTTGTGAAAACGTGTGTAAAAATGTATGTGAAAACGTATATAAAAACGTGTGCAAAAACGTATATAAAAACTGTGTAAAAATGTGTGCGAAAACGTGTGTAAAAACGTGTGTGAAAACGTATGTAAAAACGTGTGTAAAAACGTGTGTGAAAACGTATATAAAAACGTGTGTAAAAATGTTTGTGAAAACGTGTGTAAAAATGTATGTGAAAACGTATATAAAAACGTGTGTAAAAACGTGTGCAAAAACGTATATAAAAACGTGTGTAAAAACGTGTGCAAAAACGTATATAAAAACGTGTGTAAAAACATGTGCAAAAACGTATTTAAAAACGTGTGTAAAAATGTGTGCGAAAATGTGTGTAAAAACGTGTGTGAAAACGTATGTAAAAACGTGTGTAAAAACGTGTGTGAAAACGTATATAAAACGTGTGTAAAAATGTTTGTGAAAACGTGTGTAGAAACGAGTGTAAAAACGTATGTAAAAACGTGTGTGAAAACGTTTGTAAAAAGGTGTGTAAAAACGTGTGTGAAAACGTATATAAAATCGTGTGTAAAAATGTGTGCGAAAACGTGTGTAAAAACGTGTGTGAAAACGCATGTAAAAACGTGTGTAAAAACGTGTGTGAAATCGTATATAAAAACGTGTGTAAAAATGTTTGTGAAAACGTGTGTAGAAACGAGTGTAAAAACGTGTGTGAAAACGTATGTAAAAACGTGTGTAAAAATGTTTGTGAAAACGTGTGTAAAAACGTGTGTAGAAACGAGTGTAAAAACGTGTGTGAAAACGTATATAAACGAACTAAAACGTAAAAAAACGGACGAAAACGGATAAAAACGGATGAAATTGTATAAAAACGAACGAAAACGTAAAAAAAACGGACGAAAACGGATAAAAACGTAAGAGAACGGGTGAAAAAGTATAAAAACGGACTAATGTGAAAGTCTACGCAAACAATAGGGACCGTTATTGTACCTTTTGTAAGTGAAAAAAAGTCCAAGGATGACCAGCGAAAGTCAACGCAAGCCACAGGGACTATTCCTGTCAATTTTCAAACATTGAAACCTGGTAACCTGCTGGTTCCAGGTCATATTGCGTACATTGTACGTAATTTGAAAATAAATTGCGTACATTGACAATTTTGAGAGTTCATTGCGTACATTGAGTGTTTTGAAAAACTATATTACGTGTTTTCAACTTTCACCCTAAATTTTTATCAAAAAATTTAACAAAATGATTTTTTTTCCCATTAACTTTACTAAATTTAATTGAAAAGTTGAAGTGATGATGACTAATGTTTATTAAAGTTTTGTAAAATAGTAAATTATAGTTGTACATTATCTTATAATTACCAATTAATATAGTTTTACTATAAACCATTATAATTTAGAATTACTTGTTGAAAAATTTGGCTATATTATTATAGATATAGACTTAAAAAGCAAAACTTATCGATATAGTCTCAATCTTCTTCATCGGTTTAGTCGCATGTATAAATAAAAACCGATAAATTATGAGATCATTCAATACTAATTATTAAATATAGAAAAGAGTATATATATGTATAAAACCGGTTTGACCCGGCGGTTCAACCGGTTGAACAGGTAACCCGGTGAACCGGTGACTAAACCGGGTCGATAAAAAAACCGGTTTTTAAAACATTGGCGGTGCCTTAATAGTTATAAGGTGCAACTGCATCTTTCACTATAACATAAACACCCTCCCAATAACATTCCTATAACACACTATAAAAAACCCCGCTCACTCACAAAAAAGGGGGACCCTAAAACGATCGCCATTCCCATGGCTATGCACCTCTAACATGGATACAACGGTTCAGTATAACAAGCATGGCGTCGCCATAGGTGCTATTTTGGCAGCTATAACATGTTATACGATCACTGCATCGTGCCCTCTAAGTGTAATAAGGGAGCTCTATGATTGTGGTTGTAACACCCCAAATTTCATGGTAATGATTCTTGTTAGACCCGTATTCCGGATACAAGTAGGCCCCACCCCAGATGAATCTGACTAAGGCCTTGCGTGAGTGGCTAGTCAAACCCGATGGTCAATGTAATAGTCAAAGCATGCGTAATGTGGTTATGGAAGTATCATGTGTCACAACTAAAATGAAAATAGACTTAAGGGACTAAAATTGTGATGTGTTTAATGTGCTATAAAATTAATGTGGCCAAAGTAGAAAGAAAAGGACTTGAGGGACCATAGTTGCCATATGGCCAAATCAACACCAAAGTCTAGATAATTCTATCATTCTCTTTTAAGTTCTACTAACTTCTATAAGGGTGTTGCGGGGGTCGGTTTAGAAAAGGAGAAAGGAGGGATAGTTGCTAATCTAGATGATGAAACTAGTGAAAGGACCATGTTTCCATGACAAGGGTTAAGTCTACAATAATCTTCCCCAAGTAAGTAACTTTGTATCTTGATTTGAATGAGGTTAGGGTTTATGAGGAAGGTGATAATTCATCATATGATCAAGATATGATGATATGATGATCTAGAATGGGAGTTGGGTATGTTTAAACGAGTTATGTAAACCCTTATTCATGGTGTTGCTTAAATGTGTTAATAAGTCTTGATTTGATGGTGATAAGAATGATGATGACGATGGTGATGATGATGATGATGATGATGGTGAATTTATGAATGATATCTTAGCTTGGAGCTAAGGTAAGTAAACCGGTTATAAGGTGATGTTATAATGATTTATGCATTATGTGTTATGTGATTTGTTGTGTTAAGGTAATTTAATGCTTTGGATGTATGTGCTTATGTGAAAGTGAGAATGAGACTAGTTTGGCATAACTAGTAATGAAGTGTTAGTCAATGGTGGATTAAGGTATGTTTAAGTTTTGATTGATAAGGAATGTTGATGCTTAAAGTGGGTAAAGGTATGTGTTAATGATTAATGTCGTATTGGATTAATGGGTTATGATGTGAAATGTGTGAATGATTTATAATATTATGTTATACCCGTTTTACTTACAAAACTTTATGCTTACGGTTTAAGTTGCCAACGTTTTATAGGTTTATACGTGAAGGAAAGGTAACGCTTGGATAAGGATTAAGAATTGAAAGTGCGGATGTTAGAAGGTTTTGGTAAGAAAGTAGGAGCTAGGTAGACTATAGAGCTCGTGGTCATAGTTGAAGCCCCCGTGAGTCATTAAAGGGTTATAAGGTCATTGTCGAGTGTCAAAGTTATGTTTTGATATGTTAGAGTCAAGTATGTATAATGGTATGTGTAGTTATGGTTAAAGTGTTTAAGGTTATGGTTAAAGGGGTGTTTGGAATAAGTGTGAATAATTACCCATTTTTGGGCCAAACAGGTCAAGTGAAGTATAGAACGTTATAGCATGTTTGGTTAAAGTTTACGTGATGAATGAATAATGTTTACAAAGGTTAAAGTGTTGGTTTTATGGTTAAAGTGTTAGTTTTATGGTTAAAGATGTGTTGGTTAAATTATGTGTTGAAAACGAGTCAAAATGGGTGTTTGGCATACCCCATAAAGTATGTGTTCGCGGGTCGTTTAGATCACAATTGTTTATGAAAATGATGTAATATGTCATGCTAAAGATTTCTGAAAGTTTTAGTGTTATTTCGAGTCTTGGAAGTCGGTTTTCCAGAATAATTGTAAAGTGTAAAAATATGTTTATTCTTGAAATGTTGCTGCAGACATCATATGACCATACGATTTATTTTCATATGGTCGTATGACCTCTACAGAAAATCTACATGCACCATATGGCCGTATGAAATATTAGCATATAGCCGTATGCCCTCATCAGAAAATAAATAAGAGATTTTCAGTTTTTGGCTATTTTCGAAAAATCATATCTTTAAAACAGTAAGTCGTCACGGGTTGTGCCACCCGTCATTTTAAATGACGGTAATTGAATCTAGTTTCACTTCAAATTACTTTCAAAGGTTGAATGGTAATGGAATTTTGTTAGATGTTAAAAGAGTAACGGAATGTACGTTAAAGTTAGGTTGTTTCCGCATAAAAGTTTAAATTTTAGTTAAACCGGGCACGGGGAGTAAAAATTCTATCATATTTTCAAAGCTTCCCAGTTAACTCTCATAATGCTTATAAATTATTGTTAGACAAAAGGACCTCCCATTAAATCAGTTATAACGAGATAAGGACTTTCCACTTAATAGTTTCATTAATAGGGACTAACTTTGCGTAACTGTGAAACTTAAATTAAAACTCATATATGAGTTACTTCAATCACAAGAAAGTTGCATTCTCTCAAAATCATCACCATCCCCACGTCACACATACATAAACACCAGGAATAAATCAAGGTTTGATTTCATCTTAATTTTGATCGAGTTTAAGCTAAGAAATTGACATATTAAAGCTTAGAAGGGCGAATTCTAGCATTCCCACAATCCAATTCGAGATAAAATTCTTAGGTAAGTTCCAAAATTCGTATTGTAAGATTACCCTATATGGGCTTATGTTTAAAGACCGTATCTTGATGTCATAAGTAAGGTTTTCTAGAAATTTGTAATGTTATGTTAAATTGTGATTTTTGAAAATCACCAAGAACACATGTTAATCATGTGGAAATGATAAAGGAAGTGATGGGTATCTTGTTATGATGCCATAACATCATTTTAGGGTGTTACTTTTCAAAAAGTAAAGTTTAGGGTTAAAAGCTATCTGCGAAACAAAAAGTCCTAGCTTATTCCAAACGCTAGTTTATGACAAGCTAAACCATATTCTAAGTGAGCTCTATGTTAATTATGAGTTCCTAGGTAATAGAATCTAGCCGGAAACCTATTTTGAGCTCGAGGAAGGCTATATGCTAAATTAAGGTGAGTAACATATGTAAGATTATAAACGGATCTTTATAAGCCCGTAAGATGTACAACCTATTTTGTGGTGCCCTTGTTCATATTTCATAGAATGCATAATATTATACTCGTGTTGTGAGTTTTTGTTAAAGAGATGCATATTTATGTCGAGATGTACATTTGTGTGATTATTTCGTAAGTTATAAGTTTATGAGTAAGTTGTTCCAAACAGGTCAATGTCAGCCCCGTAATGACCCATATGGTCCTAATAGCAAGTATGAGCAGATATGGTGAAACATTACTTGTTTTGACGTCCTAAGTGGGCGATATGTTTATAGTAGTATTATGTTCTAAAAAACGGAACTAGACATACTATATGGATGATTTGTATGATTTTATGATTTTATGATTTTGTGACGCAAAAAAATGAGGTTAGACGTCCTAAGTAGATGACATGTGCAATATTGTGATCACATGTTCCAAAATGGAACTTAGACATCCTCAGCGGATGAATTGATCCTTTAAATGGCCTTACGTCTCAAAAATGGGACTAGACGTCCTATGTGAATGATTAGACATACTATATGGATGATTTGTACCAAATTTCGTATTATGACGTCCTAGGTGGGCGACTAGTATGTACATGGTAATCTTACTATTCATATACTTAAAGATGAAGCATTTAGCCCCCTTTTGGAAGAAAAGTCAAAGAATATGCTCCTGTGTGGATTTAGAAGTGCTAATAATCACTATGGTCACTAAGTGGGGAAATTTCTACGACGCAACTCCTTAGCGTTATTGTCATGTTATATTTCAGTTTATATGTTTTATCTTACTAAACAAATTGCTTGCATTGCTTCGTTCATGTTTTCTTATAGGTGAGACTAGTGACTTGAAGTTAAAGGGCAAGGACGTCACGGGTTAGCCTCTGGTGGAGCTCATGAGTAAACGAGCATGTCTTAAATCCTCTCTTTTACCACTAAACACCCTAAGAATGTTTTGTGTTTTGTGTTGTAAAAACACAGAAAACATGTTGCTAAAACTAGTACATGTTTGTTATGTAGTTAAAGGGGTGTTTGGCGATATTCCATTTCCACCCGTTTTGAATTAGTATCGGTCTAGTCAAATAGCATGTACTATGTAAAGTTTGTTTGTAAAGTAATATGATCATGTTTTGTGTTAAAACATATTATGGATTACGGATATTTATTTTCTGCAGAACTTCTGCAGTTGGTACAACATCAGATGGGTCGATACAGCGTATCCCAATTTGGGGATACGGCGTATTGTTTCAGCAATTGATATGGCGTGTCCAAGTTTGGGGATATAGCGTATCGTTTCAACAGTGCAAAAATAAATTAATAATAATAAATCCTAGTATGGGCACGCTTACCATTGTCACGTCAACGTCAACTTAGTTTTCTCTCTCTACAACCAACTTACAAAAAAGATTAAAAATAAAAATAAAACATCCCCACTTAAACACAAATATACCCCACAAGTTCAAGGAAGGATCTTTGCCTACAAACTGTCTTGGAGTTCCCCTGATTGCTAAAAGGTTGAGTGTAAATGACTGTTAAATACTTATAGATAAGATTAAAAGCAAAACTGAAGATTGGAAATGCAAGTATCTTTCTTATGCTGGAAGGCTTCTTTTGGTTGTTGTTGTTCTTGAGTCTATGAGTGTGCATTAAGCATGTGTCTTTTTGCACCCAATGACTGTAATTAAAGAAATTAATGGAGTGCTTAAAAGGTTCTTATAGAGCATGAAAGCAAGTATGTAAATCTAAGATAACTGGTGGTTTGGGAATTAAAAACCTTGAAGCTTGGAATGAAGCATTACTGACTAAACATTTATGGAATATTGCTTCTAAGAAGGATACTCTATGGGTGAAATGGGTATATATGATGAGGTTGAATAACAGTATATGGAATGTGCAGTATAGTACTAATGATAGTTGGAGTTGGAAATGCTTATTGGAGGTCAGAGATAAGACTGCTAATCAATTGCAATATAAGGTGGGGGATGGAAGGAGCATTGGTATGTGGCTTGATAGGTGGCAAGACAATGGGCTACTGACTGATTCAGTTTCTCACAGAGATCTCTATGATGCAAGGATATCTAAAATGGTTACCATTTATGAAATGGTTGAAGATGGTGAATGTAAGTGGCCTAATGAGTGGAGGAATAATGAATTTGAAGTAATGAATGTTCAAATCCCAAGGTTGACAGAGGGTTCTAGTGATAGAGTTATGTGGAGGAAAGAAGATAATAGTCTGGTACCTTTTCATAATAAGCTGATGATGGATAGTCTCTGCCCAAATATGGAGTAAATTAGATGGCATGAGCTTGTATAGTTCAAACAATGCATCCCCAAACAATCATTTTATCTATGGCTGGCTATGCTTGGAAGATTACTAACACAAGATAAAATGATTTCATGGGGTACTCAAACTGGTCTTCTTTGCCCCTTTTGCAATAAGGTTAATGACTCCCACATTCATTTGTTCTTTATGTGTGAATATTCTCAGAAAGTTTGGAGAATGATGGTGAATAAGATGAATTTAAAAAAGGTGAACTTCAAGTGGGAAGATATTGTTACTGATTTGCTTAATATGAAGAAAGGTAATCAAATATGGAGTGTTGTCAGAAGACTTAGCCTTGCAGCAGTGGTTTATTTCATTTGGCAAGAAAGAAATCAAAGGATATTCAGAGGAGATAAAAGAGATGCTAAGAAACTTTGTGAAGACATTTGTGAAGTAATTCAGCTCAAGCTAATGAGCTTGACTGTCAAAGACTCAGAAGCTGTAAGAAAAATTGTTGAAACATGGATGATCCAGTTTAACAGACACACATAAAGCTGGTTATAGTCTTAAAGGGGTGTTTGGGATAGCTGTTTGTAAACCAATATCCAAAAGTATTAAAGAATGTGCAATATGCCTTGAAGTTTATGGAGATAGTGGAAAGAGGCCTTGGTATTAAGTGTTTGGATTTGTTATGTTTCTATCTTCTTATTCTAAAGTCAAAATTATTTACAGACCATTACAACAGATGGTACCTTGTATCTTGGAGTTTAGTTGGTAAGACTATACTTATAAAGTAAGGTTGTCCATTGTGGAGGTTAAATGGTTTGGATGGAATAGAGAGGAGTGAAAGATGAACCTTCTTGATCTATCCTATACATTGTCACAGGAGGTAAGGTTGGATCTAATTGAGGGTGAGTGTTCCTTACATAGTGATGCCTAGTTGTTTTATTATTATTATTATTATTATTATTATTATTATTATTATTATTATTATTATTATTATTGGGTAAATTGCAAAAATGGTCACTAAAGTATCACGAAATTGCAAAAATAGGACCGAGTCATAAAGGCGTGCAAATTTGCCACTAACGTTTCGTAAAAGTGCAAAATAGCCACCGAGAGCGTTTTTTGGCTAATGCCCGTTAGTTTTTCTGTTAGTCAAGGGTATTACCGCCTGAAATGACTAATATACCCATTTATCTTCAGATACAACCCCTATTGGTTCCGCCACACTAATTCTTTACCAAATTAACCCGAACACCTATTCAGATACAATTCTAATTAACGTATAGTTCTGGTTAGATTACTTCGATCGTCCGTGCCTTTGAACGATACGGAAAGAACATAGTGCATTTTCCTATATACTTGACAGTGTTTTTTGTATTTTAAAAAAAGGTATATTTGTTGTTAATGTTATGGACTTACAATTGTAGATGGTCATATGGGAAATGTGAAAGAAGTAGAGGTGGATACTGAAACAGAAGAAAAAAGTGGCGAGAGTGGTTCAAAGGATTTGGTTTATAATCCAAATGATGATGAAGTGTTTCATGATGATGATGATGATGAGCTAATTGAAGATGTTCCCGTAAGTAAGTATGATTTGCTATGCAATAAAGAATGTGAACGTCATTCAGGTATACCTGTTTTTACGAAACATTATGCACTTCTTAGAGAGTATGCCCAAGAGTTGGCTAATCAAAATCCACGAACTACTGTTAGGATTAATGTACAGCTAGAACCAAATCTAGATAGTGCAACAAGAACTTTTAAAAGGGTTTATGTGTGTTTAGGAGCTATGAAACAAGGTTTCAGAGCTTGTGGCAGAGAATTCTTAGGATTAGATGGATTATGCATGTCAGGTCCTTTTCCAGGTCAATTACTAACAGCAGTTGGGATTGATACAAACAATGAGATTTATCCAATAGCATATGCTGTAGTTGATGCACCAAATAAGGCAACTTGGTGTTGGTTTTTGAAACTACTAGGAGAGGATCTTGGTATAGAAACCAACTTCAAGTTCACTTTCATTTCTGATAGGCAAAAGGTGCACATTTCTATTCTATAATGAATCATGTGTTTTATGAACAATGAGAATGTGTAAACATTTAACACCATCCATAACCTTAACTGTTCACAGAGATTGATACAAGCCGTTGCTAGTATGTTTCCAAATGTTGAACACAGGTTATGTGTTAAGCATATTCATAAGGAGATGAAGTCACATTTTAAAGGAGGTGTTTACAAGGACATGCTTTGGAAGGCAGTTAAAGCCACTACTGTTGTTGAATTCAACAAAGAGATAGATCATCTCAAGTATTACAATTCTGCTGCTTATGATTGGTTGATGAAGATTTTAGCTGAACAATGGAGCAGATCACATTTTTTAGGTAATTCATTAAGTTTCAATGGACAAAAGCATACTGCTAATTGATCATATAGTAATATATAATGTGTCATTTGTTTAACAGGTAAAGCCCAATGTGGACTACTCTTAAACAACATATGCGAGGTGTTCAATAGCAAGCTAAATGATGTCAGAGATAGAAACATCATCAGTTGTCTTGAATATATCAGAGAGTACTTGATAAAGAGGATTATGGTAGTTCACCAAATAATAGAAAATAATGTTGGACAACTTACTCCTACTGTGAAAGCTATGTTTGATGCAATAAAAAAAGAAGCTACTGATTGCGTTGTTGAGTGGATTGAAGGTTCTTTATATAAAGTATCTGTGCCTAACGAGGATCAGTATGTTGTTAACATGGACAGGAAGGGGTGTGGTTGTAGGAAGTGGGAGCTGACCGGAATACCATGTAAACATGTTGTGGCTGCAATAAACTACATGAATGAGGATGGAAGAGGAGTTGGTATACCTGAAGAGTGGGTTCATGCTGCTTACAGACTAGAAACATGGGCGTGTATGTACTCATTCAAGATCAATGGCTTGTCTAGCCGCAAATACTGTGTTGAGCTATTAGACCTTGATAGATCTTCTTGAGCACTCTAGAATCGTTAGCTATGTTACTGTAATCAATAACACACTAATAGACAATCTCTGCAACTTGTATTTTTAAAGCGGAAACAAAACACAAGTGTGATACTAAGAATTCTTGATCCTCTATGGATCTTTTTAATAATAATGATAAGAGTATTTTCTAAAAACTTTTTCACTACATAATTGTGTGTTCCTTTTATACACAAGGAACCCTACACTGTTTTCCAAGAAACGTATAATCTAAAACTTCTAAAAGATATGCATTATCACTTCCTAAATAAACTCATGCATATCCAAACTATAATACATAAAATACGGAAATACTATATCCGCAGAAACTAATAATACTGAAACTAGTCTTCAGCAGATACACTGCTTCAGCAGGAACCAACTCTTCAGCAGTAACCTTCAGCAGAAACAGTCAGCAGAATTCTTACTTAACAGAATTCCCAACAATCCTCCCCTAATCTTGAATTTGACCTAGTTAAGTTCAAGATTCTTGATAGATCTTCAGAATAACATACCAAGAGGATTGTAATTAGATAGCACCAGCAAAGAATCATCTTCATCAGAATCTCTATGATCAGCAAATACTTGAAAGCTCCATTCTTTGCAGCAACAAATGACTTAATGTACATCAAAACAAATTAGTTTCATACTATTCTCATCACTTCCAGGTGTGTTAACTCCTGTGAGAGGTGAGTCATTGAAAATAATGGATTTGATGGCTCTTTACCAATAGCCATCACTACTGGAGTAGCCAAGTGTTCTAAGGTACACTGATAACCACATGATTTTTAGCAAATCATCAGCTATAAACGGATTTGAGATGTCTTTACCTGTAGCCGTTTGCTCAGGACTAGCCAATTATTTTGATGAAAATCATCTTGGTTAACTGATTACCAAATATGGTTTTCCATTGCCTTTACCACAAGCCATATACATGTGGGCTAGCCAATTATTTGGAATCCATAAAGGAAAAATCCATGGTCAATTGACAACCATTTCAACTACTCAGCAATGAAGCATGGGTGAGTTGAAAAACCTATGGTTTTGAGCAAACCATTACAGCTATCAACAGATTTGATGTGTCTTTACTAAAGCTGTACCCTTTGGACTAGTCAACTTTATGATGGAATAATCAACATCAGGTAAGTTGATAACCAAAACTGCATACAATACTATACAACAAAATGTTATTTTTTTTTTTTTGACTAATAAATAAGAAATAAAAACAAATATACAACATGATATCCCTAAACAGATGCTGCTCTGGAAGTCTTAATCCTTTGTTTGAAAACCTTCACCAAAGATTCAGTAAACAACCTTGTATTCCCAACTGGATCAGGAGGAATCTCCAACTTTTGTTGTAGCATTTTCTCCATTAGAGACACTTTCAGAGGATATCTTTTGGTAAGATCCATAATAAGCCTTAGACCAGTTGTAGTTTCTAACACATGAACATAAGGCGTAGGATAGAACTTCCAACTCTGAACTTTCCATCTCTGATTGTTCTTCCATATGTCATAGCTTTCACTAGTGGGAGTAGAAGAATCAAACAACACTTTTAGATCACCCAATAAATACAATCCAGACCCTTGAGGAGTATGATTTTCATAATACTTAAGAACCAACTCATATAGATTAACCAAATCCTGATGATCCACAAGATGTAGAATCTCTTGAAGATATGTAAAGGATATGAAAGTTTTATCCAATCTGTAAATGGTATTCAGTTGACCATTTTTAGTTAACTCACAGTGAACCAAAACATCTCTATCTGCTACAGGCCAATCATCAGGGGATCCTTCTCTTATAAATGAAGCATCAAAAGCATTCACATTGATTAGACTTTGTTTGGAATGTGAAGATCTGAATTTAGCCATCCTCTTTGCCCTTCTTCCAGGAACATAAATAGCAGCATGAACTTCTGTTTCAGCAGATTCACCTTCTGCAGCATCAGTTTCCACTGATGGATTATCCAATTGTTCATCAGTAGAATCCTGAGAAGATTCAAGTGCAGCAGAGGCATATTGTTCATCCATAGCCTTCCTTATTTGTTTGTTTCTAGCAGCTTGAATTTCAACTTCTCTTACCTTCAGCTCATGAAATCTTGCAATTTCAGCTTTTTGTTCAGCTTGTTGTTCCTCATCTAACTTCCTAGCAGTCTCTTCACCCAATCTTTCCTGCTCTAATTGTCTCCTAGTTCTCTTTCTGGATGGAGGATCTTCTGCTATCACTTTAGCTTTACCTTTATCCACATAAGATGAAGCAGCAACATGTGGTACATCAGCAGAAGCAGCAGGTAAAGATATCTTTTCAGCAGCAATAGGAATACTAACAAATGAACCAGCATCAGCATTGAGAAGAGGAATACTCTTAGAAGCACCCATTCCTGCTTTGTCATTTCTAGCCTTGATTCTATTATAAATCTCAACTAGTTTGTCAAATGGAAGTGCCCACACTTGTTTCTTGGACCAAGCAGTATTAAATAATGAGCTGCTTTGACTTTTCACATATGTTCTCATATAATCCCTCTGCTGTGCTTGAGTCATAGGTTTATCTCTTTTAGCTTTAGCTTTTAACTCATCTGCTACCTTCTTCCTCAACTTCAGCACTTTCACAATTTCTGAAGCCCAGTCTTGCTCCTCTACCCTTTTACCAAGAATATCTGCAGCTACATCAGGATTATCAAGCATTTATTTTCCAATCTGCTACCAATCTGACTCATCAAATTCTTGAACAGCTGCATCCAATTCTCTTTGTCTTTCGATGGGCAAAGTAGAAACATATCTTTGAGTGACAGACTCATATGCTGCATCAAACTTGGCTTGCTTTTCCTCAGCCATATTAGCACTCTTCTTATAATCTTCCCATTCTTGGAAGAGGTTTTCTTGTGCAGCTCTGTCTTCAGCTGTAACAAGCTCATCCAAATCCACATATGTTCCTTCAGCAATATCATCATGAGAAACATTCAAATCTTCCATAGGTTCATCATGTACTTCTTGAACCTCTCTATTAGGAGAAACTAGTTGATGCTCAGATGAATGATGAACAGGGGAATTCAAATACTCTTTCCCTGCTACAAAGAATGCTTCTCCTGATGTATTCCCTTTATCAGCAGATATGTCAGCAGCAACACCACTGAATGATTGTTTCTCCTGAAGTATATCAGTAGCTTCAGCCATAAGCATATCATCATCACCTCTAGACACTTTGGAAGATTCAGCAGCTTTCCTTGCCAAATATTGTCTTGTACTTCTTCTTCTGCTGACTAGTATCTTTGGTTTAGATTGAGGGACTTCAGCAACTTTAGGAGGAACAACCTTAGACTGTCTAGCAACTTCAGCTAGAATCTCAAGAGAATCCAAATTTGCCTCCTTTGCAACTTCATTAGAATCTAATCCACCCTATCCATGGGATCTTGATGATTCCGATTATGAGAGAGAGCTGGAGAAATGATGGGATGCACAAGAAAGACAATGGAATGCTCATAGGAAGGGTGAACCAAGCCATGTACCCATTCCTGCTGAGAGAGAGCTTGTCTCTCCCTTCATCTATACCTCTGATGACGACTCCTCAGAGGAAGAAAACGAAGATCCAACCTTTCTTCCTCCTTCCACACCAGAGAGATCCCAACCAAGATCAAGTAAGAGGGATCCATCTCTTCCAACATCACAAAATTTGGTGTTGGATCTTCCTGCTCCAGGACCTGGTCTTCCTCATCAAGAACATATTGGACAGAGCAAAAAGGCAGAGATCATACGTAAGGGAAAGGAGAAGTTGAAGTAGATGATTGAGGAATGTTGCCATGGACCAAAGTTCTTGAGTATTTTCTTGACTTTGGTACTTGAGCATCTTCACAGTCTTCCTTCTCTTCTTTTTCCATTTTCATCTTCAGCTTCATCATTGTGCTTGTCATAGCCTCAAGTATTTTGTAATAAGTGATAGAAGCTAGTAGTACTCAATTAGGCAAATGTTTAGGAATGGTCATTGTAATCCAGTTGAACTTTGAATGTAAGCTGTAACTTGTTTCTTTGAATGAATGAAAAGATCTTCTTTATTAATCAACTGTGTAAGACCTTCAGCATAATCAACTAATCAACTAGTCAGTAGAAACCATGTTCAGCACATATGACCACATTCCTTTGACTTCAGCTCTTGGTGACTTTAACATACAACTTATAATCTCAGAACATCTGCAAAACAGACATAAAACATGCAAATACACCAAACAACTTGCAAAAATATTAGTGCGTTAGTGTTAAAACTCAAAAATTATACAAATTATACAAATCTACAAAGTTTACACTCATAATCCTCCCCTGAGGCATATGCCTCCCCTGAGGCTTATGCCTCCCCTTTTTAACAATCTCCCACAGATTCCAATCTATGTTTGTAATCCAGTTCTGCATCTTCATGGACCACAGATGATATTCTTCAGCATTCTTCAAGTATGGAAACTTAGCATTACTGTTGGAGAGGTTGAGTTGTTGAAGAGAAGTGGTGTTAAGGTTTTGGGTTGTATCAACATCATCATCAGATCCAGGCATGTTTGTTGATTTGTTTGGATTCTTAAGGTGTAAGATTTGTGTTTCTTAGTATGACAGAGACTCTCTCGAGGCTCTGATACCACTTGTTGAGCTATTAGACCTTGATAGATCTTCTTGAGCACTCTAGAATCGTTAGCTATATTACTGTAATCAATAACACACTAATAGACAATCTCTGCAACTTGTATTTTTAAAGCGGAAACAAAACACAAGTGTGATACTAATAATTCTTGATCCTCTATGGATCTTTTTAATAATAATGATAAGAGTATTTTCTAAAAACTTTTTCAATACATAATTGTGTGTTCCTTTTATACACAATGAACCCTACACTGTTTTCCAAGAAACGTATAATCTAAAACTTCTAAAAGATATGCATTATCACTTCCTAAATAAACTCATACATATCCAAACTATAATACATAAAATACGGAAATACTATATCCGCAGAAACTAATAATACTGAAACTAGTCTTCAGCAAATACACTGCTTCAGCAGGAACCAACTCTTCAGCAGTAACCTTCAGCAGAAATAGTCAGCAGAATTCTTACTTAACAGAATTCCCAACATACTGGACAAGAATTGAGTCTACAACAGTAATAATACCACCCAATCACAGACCTCAGGTTGACAGGCCAACTAAAAAGAAAAAGTCAGATGATGAGCATGCTATTTCTAGTTCTTAATGTGTTACCCACTGATCTTTGAACAATATGTTTCACTTTATTGTCTGTTGGATTCTATGTTTGTACTCTTTGTTTAAATTTATTGTCTTTAGAACAATGTTTTGAACTATGTTTGGATTCTATGTTTGTATTCTATGTTTGTACCCATTGCATTTGGACTTTCAAAAGTCAAACTTGTAAATGTTGAATGGGAGTGATCTAGACACTCATTCCCTTGTACCCATTGCATTTTGACTTTACAAAAATCAAACTGCAAGAACATTATGCTTGCACCCATTGCATTTAGACTTTCAAAAGTCAAACTGCAAATATTGAATTGCATAAAGTCAACTGTCATATAATTTTTTTTAGTCCAACACATGAAGGCTACACAGTACGTGGCAATCGTATAAGCCCTTTTATAGGCAAACACATGAAGGCTACTAAATACGCATCTACCTTACTCACATTCAATCATCTCTCAAAACACTCACTTGCAAACACACCTCCCTATTTCTTTAACCATGAACAACTCTCAATGTGATATTGATCTAAAGGTTCTCTATAACTTGTATGTGCTAACTGAACTAATTCTTGGCCCTTAGTACACAGAGATTCTTCAAGACTTGCAGCAGGCACACGATTTGGAGAACAAGTCCAAAAAAATTACTAAAAGGGTCGGACGTAGGGGATGTAATTGTTAAACTTCGAAACTATTCACGTACAAAAATGGCAAGGAGCAATACAAAAAAGTTTAGGAGACTACAAACAATTGATAAGCATAGGGTGAATGCACTGTTGATGATGGTCAGGCAAGTCAAGGACAAGATGTTTAAGAAGATTGAGGTTGTTATGAGGAAGAAATATCCATGAGGGGTTGGTTGTTTTGAGATTAGTGATGGGTTTCTTTTGTATACATTACCATGCCATGGTTAATGAATGTAATGAATCTCATGATCCAGATTTTGTATGAATAATGTCTTCACGTATGTTTATACTTCATTAGTGCATTTGATACGTATCACAAACATAAACAAGAAACTCACATTAATGAAACATTAAAACACAGACTAAACATAGTGATTCAGTTTGTGGTTTAGACATGCCCAAAACCATAGTGATTCAGTTTGTGGTGTTGTTTTTAATGAACTTTCTTGGCTTCTCTTTACTCTTCTTCTTTGCTTCAGTTGATTGAGTTGCATCTGCACCACCCCCTGCACTTTTGCTTCTACTTGTAATACCCAGACCAATGACACCACAACTTACTTCCTCTGCCGTTGGACAACCTGTTTTTTCAAGTATAACAACACTTTCACCTGTGTAAGCATGCCTCCAACACTTAACATCCCCACAACAGACAATGCATCTTTCGTCCAATACCTCTACCTTTGCACCACCCCCTCCTATTTTGTTCCCACTTCTAATACCAAGACCAGTTACACAACCACTTACTTCCTCTACCTGTGTATCATTACTACTCATTTTCCTTTGAGTAGTCGGTCTGGCCTTGAACCTACGTGCCTATGACTTCGTTTCTTAGGAAATTCGCGCGGCAGAAGATCCTGAATTTAAGACTTACTACAGCAAAAATATTCTTTTAAACGAAGGAATTCGTGCTTGGATGGCGGCTCAAGATCAGCCTCACGAAAACCTTATATTCCCTGACGCGCTGTGCGTATCGACCCATGTAGTGCTTGATGCGTAGGGATTGCACCAGGCTTTACCTCTCGAGGGATCTCGAGAAGCTTACAACCCCCACCAGGCAGTGTACCTGATCGATGTAGTATAGTATAATGACAAGTACCGGGGGATTGATCGTTCAGCTAGGAATAGTGTCGCTAGGATTAGAAAACCTAAATACTAGGTCTAAAGATGAGGGATGATTCTTTTTGTATTTTTATATTTTTTAGAAAGCAAGTTAAAATCTCGTGTTTGAAGGATTTGGGCGGAATTAGTTGCTATTCAACTAACCCAATACTAATGATGCAATCAAAAATAAAGTACTAGAAATGAAAATAAACTAAATTAAATTAAGGTTGTGAGCAATATGTGGGAGAAATGTGTTTACTTAGATTTCACTACTCCCTAGATATCTTTTACACGTTAATTACTTGTTATAGTTGCATGGATGACGGATTGTATTCCTTAATATCAATCATGGGGTGGCATACTTACTTCCCCAATCCTATGAGTGCCTACTTCACTCCTATGTCGAGCCGGCTAAGAAGCTCCTAACATGGGATAATTAGAATTTACTCATGCATTAAATACAACCAATAAAACCTAGTACACATCGGTTCATGTTTCCTAAGACATTCAAGCATGTTACACAATGGAGATCTGCCAGTTTTCTTAAGCCTAACATTGAAATCATTCATCCAATACAACCATAAACAAGTAATCAACACATAATTAACATCTAGGTTTCATTAGATCTAAGCAAACACAAGATAAATCTAGCCTAACATGTTGAAATCAAGACAAGCACAAGATATAGACAACCAACACATAGACATATTGATTGGATTAAAGAGAAGACTTATCTTAATAGCACATGAAAGGATTCAAGGGGTGAAAACCCTTGAATTTACTGTAAAATACGAGCTTGGGTTCACAAAGTTCGGCCCTAGGGTTTCTCCACACAAGTTCCTCTTCAATGAATGAAAAATAGAAAACTATATATAGATTTTAGAAGGTGACGGCGTCAAGAACAAATGTCTGACGCCGTCATCTCGCCGCCAAATAGTTCCTCGGACAGCCTAGATCTGGGTCTGACGCTGTCATGTAGTCCCCTTATGCAGGCCGTCATGAAATTAACTCTTGACGCTCTAGTTGTGACGCCGTCAGGTTTGTACTGGGTCGTCACCAAATTAACTCTTGACGCCGTCATGCTTTTCCTCTTGACGCCGTCATACACTGTTTCCAGCATTATAAATTAAGTCTTTGTTTATGCTCCAAAAACGTCCGAATTGCTTCCTTTTCCAGATTTCACTCCCAAAGTACCTAAAATCACGAAAGGAACGATTTAGGGTAATATTTGATCAAATAAATTCGATTCTGGGCTTAAATGACCCCCTAAAAGTGGTTCATTTTTCGCCTCATCAGTGTTGTAGCTAACGTGTTAGTATCCCGCCTGGGGAGTACGTTCGCAAGAATGAAACTCAAAGGAATTGACGGGGGGCCCACATAAGCGGTGCAGCATGTGGTTTAATTCGATGCAAAGCGAAGAACCTTACCAGGGCTTGACATGCCGCGAATCCTCTTGAAAGAGAGGAGTTACAGATTCTGCCATATCTATGTTTTTGACAAAGTTGGAAGGAGACTTTATTATCCTAGTTGGTAGGATAATTTAATTCATTTTATGAGATAGGTAAAGGAGTATTAACTTCTTACTTGTGCTAGTCAATAAACCAAGTGACTTTCACCCGTTTAACTTTCACCCCGTTTGACTTTTATGCCAAACATCACCTATCTAATACTTTCTACATAAGCTGCATAGGAAGTACCCTTAGATTTCAAAAATGAAACACAAATATAAAGATACAAAATCAAAACACAAACATATCAGTAACATAAACATTAAAACTTTCATTGATCAACACAAACATATCAGTAACATAAACATTAAAACTTTCATTGATCATAGGAGTTCACAACCATTACAAATTTCCAAACAGATATCTAAACAAACACTTGTTTTGTAGTTTGAACCGCTGCCCTCCGCATCACCCCTTTTATTCTTTTTCTTCAATTCTTTTTCTTTCTTATCCTTCTTCTCCTTTAGATACTTGACTCGAATTAAGATAATCAAAACACTTGGAGTACTTTTAACAATAACGTACATACGGGGGTAATAATATTATGTTCTTCCCCATTACTCTATAAAACAAGTACTTTACCCATGAGTCCCAATCGTCCCAATCGTCCCAAAACAATATGTACAAGGATATGACTCGACTTAGCAACCATGTAATCAATTAGATAATTAACTAAGGGTTTAAACAAATAAAAATAATGCACTAAAGATGAGTGCATATACGGAAGGCTAAGGCGATTTGGGTGTACATTTAAGTGGGGTGTAACAAATTCTTCCTTTAAGTAAAATGCTTAAAGTTAGAAACGAAAAGATAGGCTCGGAGGGGTGTACTAGGGGTTTCGTGTACTAAAAATGAGTACAACGCTAAGGTGTGGGAAAAATTAGTTGACTTAACTAGCCAAGTAATATGACTTAAATGGTCAAGTAATTATGATACGGGTTTAACACAAGGGTGATCCTAATGCCTCTTATCATGTAGTAAATCCTACTACACGAATGTAGTCTCACTAGCAGTCTCGGGATGCATCACTAACGCAAGTTCTAGAATCTAAATGCTACCGGTATACTCATAAGCACTAATAGTAAATGCTTTTCCTATCAAATCTAAAGGCGAACCTCACATATTTGGGTGGAAAATTTTTCTGAATGGTATGGTTTTGTGCTAGTCATACAACTTCTATCCATGAGACGCTTGCTATGGCTAAAGTTTCACTCCTAAATGTTGTAAAAAATTTTAAATTTGGCGCTAAAATTACACTAACAAGTATTTCTCATAGTTTTATTACACATCTACTATCAAACAAACAAACTCAAGCGAAAGTGTATTTGTAAGGTATCATCATTTTACCCTCCCCTTACACTTAAGATGAACATTGTCCCAAATGTTCAAGTAAAGAATCTAAAAGTGAAATAAGTAAAACAAATGAAATCAAATACTCCCCTGATTCGCTCGGTATGGATAATAAGGTGGCCAGGTTAGATCTTCCTCCAAGAAAATGAACAATCAAAGCTTCCCTTCCAGAAAATAAATCATCTTCTTGTCATACATAACCTGTAAATCCTGAGAAAACAGACAAGGCAACCTCGCATAAAATCGGCGGCAATCTACGTATGTTAATAAATCCTAGAAAACAAAATAAGATATAATGCTTGTTGAATGATGTTTGCAGATTTCCTGGAGATTATAAAACTAATAATTCAACAAAAACTTTAAGACTCTGTTAGAAAAACAAAACTGGTAAAATTTCCAGATTTTTACACGTGACGCCGTCAAGAGTAAACTCATGACGCCGTCAGAAGTGACCTACAGAAATTCTTATGTTAAGTTTCCGGAAAATTTCTGGAAAAACTTGGTCTTACTTCCTGGAAAATCATGCAAAACTTCATTATGACTCGATACTAGCATTTGACTCTAACAAATACGAATATACATGTTCATTTAATATTGTGGAGAATCATGATCGGTTTTGTTTCTTAAAAACATATTTGGGGTTTCCCTTTACACTTATCTTTTGCAAAAATACCTTTGGGTGAAGTTAAGACTAGGCCAAAACAACAAAGTAAAGTTCCACTATTTAGTTTAGAAACATGATCTACCAACAATAAAAATAAAGCATGCATATGGAAGCAAATAACAAACAAACAAAATAAAAATCACACAAAACATGGGTTGCCTCCCAAGAAGCGCTTATTTTTGTTCGAGTCACGAGCCTGACTCTACCCTTATTTAACAGAAATAGGGGAGGTTTTCCCTACACTTTGAATTAAGTGCGGGTGAAAGTAGCGATACACACCCTTAGGGTGGAAATATGCCTCGTGAGGAAAGTGTGGTGGATGAATTATATGCTCAAAGGGGTGTGCTCCTATCATCATAACCTTACCAAATTCAATCGGGTTAATGGGTGGATTAAGATTTTCTCCTAGAAAGGGATCATTTTCTATCAACTTCAAGAGACTACTAGTTGGGAATCCATCTTGACCTAATAAACTCGGTTTAAACCCATAATGTTTCTTGTGATCAATCATAAATGGGTGATGTAAGCATGTAAGGTCATTTTCCACTCCTATATTGGCTTCCTCTCTACAAGGCTTAGAGTCCACTACCTTTATCCTAAGACTACCCGGACTACATGGGTTGATGGGTGGGTCGGCTCCTCTTTTGTCTCCTAGATGTATATCTAAGGACGGAAAGTTGTGTGAAGATTGAGGTTCCGGTTCATCAACACTAGGTAATTCCCTAGAACTAAGAGCAAGGTTATCACTACAAGTATTTAAACCTATATCCTCTAGTGGTTTTTGGTACAAGGGTTCTACCTCTATTGGGACTCCTAAAGTCTCATCTACTTCATCTGAATAAGTCACGGGCGGTGTATTTGCTTCAAATGATGGTAGGACTTGTGGGGTACTTGGTGGGCTTAAACTTTCAACTCTATCCTCCATCTTATCAAGATTACCAATGTGCTCAGCTTGTATTGTGGTGAAATCAAACCACTTCGTGCACCCAGTTATCTCATCTATACGCTTATCCCCAAACAATCTTCTTGCTTGTTCCCTTAAACTTGCTATCAATTGATCCGTAACAACGTTTGTTGGGTTATCCATTTTTTTGGCAAGTATGGCACAATTCTCTATGGTTTCCCATGCTTCATTAACACTTAATCCCCAAAGGTCCCCATCTGCGGCATGGTCAATGTCCATTTTGGTATAGTGGTCGACACGATGGTAAAATATTTCAATTATGGACCACAAATCGAAATTATGATTAGGGACTTTTCGGAGTAAATATTTAAAACGAGCCCATGCATCATAGATAGGTTCATCTTCATATTGTTTAAACATCAAGATGTCATTTGGAGTGGGTGAATTTAGTGGTCGGTAGTATGGTGGATTCGCGTTCTCCATAATGATGAACGGAATAGTCAATGAAAATTACGAACAAACACACAAAGAAAAAGATAGACTAAAGAAAACCTAAAAATAAAAATAAAAACCTACTAGAAAGGAATCTAGCAAGTAGACCTAATAAAAATATATTCTAACCTAGACAATAACTATTCTCCGGGCTGCGGCGCCAAAAACTTGATGCGTAGGGATTGCACCAGGCTTTACTTCTCGAGGGATCTCGAGAAGCTTACAACCCCCACCAGGCAGTGTACCTGATCGACGTAGTATAGTATAATGACAAGTATCGGGGGATTGATCGTTCAGCTAGGAATAGTGTCGCTAGGATTAGAAAACCTAAAGACTAGGTCTAAAGATGAGGGATGATTCTTTTTGTATTTTTATATTTTTTAGAAAGCAAGTAAAAATCTCGGGTTTGAAGGATTTGGGCGGAATTAGTTGCTATTCAACTAACCCAATACTAAAGATGCAATCAAAAATAAAGTACTAGAAATGAAAATAAACTAAATTAAACTAAGGTTGTGAGCAATATGTGGGAGAAATGTGTTTACTTAGATTTCACTACTCCCAAGATATCTTTTACACGTTAATTACTTGTTATAGTTGCGTGGATGACGGATTGTATTCCTTAATACCAATCATGGGGTGGCGTACTTACTTCCCCAATCCTATGAGTGCCTACTTCACTCCTATGTCGAGCCGGCTAAGAAGCTCCTAACATAAGATCATTAGAATTTACTCATGCATTAAATACAACCAATAAAACCTAGTACACATTGGTTCATGTTTCCTAAGACGTTCAAGCATGTTACACAATTGAGATCTGCCAGTTTTCTTAAGCCTAACATTGAAATCATTCATCCAATACAACCATAAACAAGTAATCAACACATAATTAACATCTAGGTTTCATTAGATCTAAGCAAACACAAGATAAATCTAGCCTAACTTGTTGAAATCAAGACAAGCACAAGATATAGACAACCAACACATAGACATATTGATTGGATTAAAGAGAAGACTTATCTTAATAGCACATGAAAGGATTCAAGGGGTGAAAACCCTTGAATTTACTGTAAAATACGAGCTAGGGTTCACAAAGTTCGGCCCTAGGGTTTCTCCATACAAGTTCCTCTTCAATGAATGAAAAATAGAAAACTATATATAGATTTTAGAAGGTGACGGCCTCAAGAACAAATGTATGACGCCGTCATCTCGCCGCCAAATAGTTCCTCGGACTGCCTAGATCTGGGTCTGACGCCGTCATGTAGTCCCCTTATGCAGGCCGTCATGAAATTAACTCTTGACGCTCTAGTTGTGACGCCGTCAGGTTTGTATTGGGTCGTCACCAAATTAACTCTTGACGCCGTCATGCTTTTCCTCTTGACGCCGTCATACACTGTTTCCAGCATGGAAAATTAAGTCTTTGGCGTTTTCTTCACTTTTATGCTCCAAAAACGTCCGAATTGCTTCCTTTTCCAGATTTCACTCCCAAAGTACATAAAATCACAAAAGGAACGATTTAGGGTAATATTTGATCAAATAAATTCAATTCCGGGCTTAAATGACCCCCTAAAAGTGGTTCATTTTTTGCCTCATCAGTGTTGTAGCTAACGTGTTAGTATCCCACCTGGGGAGTACGTTCGCAAGAATGAAACTCAAAGGAATTGACGGGGGGCCCACACAAGCGGTGCAGCATGTGGTTTAATTCGATGCAAAGCGAAGAACTTTACCAGGGCTTGACATGCCACGAATCCTCTTGAAAGAGAGGAGTTACAGATTCTGCCTTATCTATGTTTTTGACAAAGTTGGAAGGAGACTTTATTATCCTAGTTGGTAGGATAATTTAATTCATTTTATGAGATAGGTAAAGGAGTATTAACTTCTTACTTGTGCTAGTCAATAAACCAAGTGACTTTCACCCGTTTGACTTTCACCCCGTTTGACTTTCATGCCAAACATCACCTATCTAATACTTTCTACATAAGCTGCATAGGAAGTACCCATAGATTTCAAAAATGAAACACAAACATAAAGATACAAAATCGAAACACAAACATATCAGTAACATAAACATTAAAACTTTCATTGATCAACACAAACATATCAGTAACATAAACATTAAAACTTTCATTGATCATAGGAGTTCACAACCATTACAAATTTCCAAACAGATATCTAAACAAACACTTGTTTAGTAGTTCGAACCGCTGCCCTTCGCATCACCCCTTTTCTTCTTTTTCTTCAATTCTTTTTCTTTCTTATCCTTCTTCTCCTTTAGATACTTGAACACCTTTTCAAGATTGGAAATCTTCTGTTCCAACTCATCAAACTTGGGTAAAACGGTATCCACAGGCTCTTGCTTCTCCTCCTCCTCCTCCTCCTCATCACTCAAAAGCGCTTCATAGTAGCCATCTTGTTTCCTTAGATGGGTCAGAATCTTAGTTCTCAACTCCTTAGGTGTCTTCCTATAAGAACCATACTCATCAATTGGTTCTTCGCCATATGCATCAAGAAGTAAATCATTTAGATAATAGGTTCTTAAAACTTTGTCAAATTCCTCTTCCTCGGTACCAATGTAAATACCCTTCCCTTTACCATTGTTTGCCATCGTCGGTTGTTTTGAACGTTGGGATTATGTGTGTTTAGGTGGAATGTGTGTGTGGTTTGGTGTGTTTTGTGGAAAACTAGAAGGGGGGGTTGAATAGTTTTACGTCTTTTTAATTTATTATAAAAGATTATTAGAGTGTTTTCTTTGTTTTCAAAAATTTAGATTCGATAATATGTGATCTCAAGTCTTGCACAATATAAACAACAATAAATATGTACGATATAGCAATAATAATGTAAGTAAAGAAATAAATGAGAGATGGAAAGATCGAACCGCGAGACAAGAGATTTATAGTGGTTCGGCTACAAGGACACCTTCCTTGCCCTACTCCACTCCCCGAGAACCTAACTCGAGAGTTTTCTTCACTATGTCAACAAGCTCCCTTATGGCGGAGAAAACCTTACATACCAATGTACACACCACAACTTCGTCACAACTTCATCACAACTTCTACACAACCTCTTCACACCAATCTACTTCACCACTTACTACTTCACACCTATCTACTTCACGCCAATCTTCTTCACACCAATCTCCTTCACTGCAATCTACTTCCTAACTCTTCTCCTTCACAACAAACTACTAACCAATCACACTATTTATATACCTAGCTAAACTATCTTCTATCAAATATTCACAACTAATTACATAAAGAGATAGATATAATGGATGATGCTCTAACAACTTGGATGTGGAGATCACAACAAGTTGTAATACTTCTTGTCTTGAGGGATAGAAGTATTCTTCTCTTGCACTTGAGAGGATGATGTTTGGATCACTTTGAAACAAAGATTTATGAATGTATGATCAAAGGATTAAGAGAATAGAAATGGAGATCTAGAACAGAAAGTTTAGGAGTGCAAAAGGTGAGAAAAATCTGTGAAATGAACTAGTATTTATAGGGAGCAAAAATACTGTTCTGGAGCGTGGCCGGTCCCCTTAATTCATGGCCGGTCCCCTTAATTTTAAGGGGACCGCCCCTTATAATTAAAGGGGCCGCCCAGCTGTAACGGCCAAAAAATCTGTCTTTTAGTGGGGAAAGTTTATTTGGTGAAAAATTAACTGATTTTGGTTAAAAATTTGAATTCATATATTTAGTATGATTAAAACATTTTTCTTTATTACCAAAAGTGTTTTTCAAAAATATATAATATGTTTATATAATTAAATAAACTTTGTAATAATTAATTAAATACCCCTTTGATCATAGATTGCAATAAACACTTTGTTTATTCATACCTTAAGTGATTTGAATGCAAAGAGAATGTGTTAATCACTAAATACTTGTTTATGTCATAAATTTTAGTTCAATGGTTTATGTTTTCTAATAATTAAAACATAGAGATATTGATAATATGTTAATAATGTTTTTAGGCATTATTTATGTCAACAATCTCCCTCTTTTTGATTATTACAAAACCTTAAACTCAATAGGTCTAAAATTTATTTTTATACAAGTATTTTAGAGTTTAATATTCTCTTCTCCCCCTTTTTTTAAAATCAAAAAGTACAAAACGTAAAATGCACAAGTCACTCGTAACTACGAATCATCATCTCAAGGCTCTTATGGACTTGGATAATTGGATGGGCCAAGCATACAAGACTTCTACATATGGATTTAGTTAATTGGATCGGGCCAAGCATGCATATGAACTTAGCTAAATGGAACGGGCCAAGCAAACAAACAAGCCCATTAGGGGCCCAATAGTAACCAGCCCAACAAGGCCCATCAAGACCCAACAATGCTTCTAGAAGCCTCTAGAACATGGAGGGAAATTGGAAAATTCAAAATTCAAATTTTGAATCTAGGAGGGAATGGATGGAATATTCTTTAGCATATTCCTTATGCTTTAGAATATTCTTTGGCATAATGCTTCATAGAAGAAGTTAAACGGGTAGAATGCTCCCCCTTGATGTATGATCCCCCTCATTTGAGAGCACCAAGGAAACGAGCTATGGAAAGCTTCGCTATAAAAAATATGTGAAGAGAACAAGACATATATATGCAAAGCAACAATTATGCAAATAAAAATAGATTCATTCAAGCATATATGATATAATCATAAAAATGATTAGCATTACAACATTCAATATGCTTGAAGCATATTGATTACAATAAAACAAAAGAGAAGACATAGTCCTATATTGCCTAAGAGAGCACTTGGACTTGCTTGCAACCCACGGTTGAGTGTTTTATTTGCTTGAAGGGGAACATAAGCATAGAGCTTAGTTGTTAGATGAAGAGGGATATGGAGTGGGGTATGGAGCGGAAGAGGTGGATCTGTTGGGATATGAAATATCAAAGTATTTCTGGATGTCAAAGTACTGCTGCATGAAGAATAAAGTCAAAGTACTGCTGTTATTAAAGAATGTTTAAAGTACTTCGAAGGAAACAAGGACTGATATGCAATATTAGATAAGGATTAAAGTGTAATATTAAAAGAATATTCTAGAATTAGTTATGGATAGTTACTTGTCGTTCAAGGATTACATGTTGAAAACCGACTTAAGGTTATCTATATAAAGAGCCTTAAGAGGTATTGGTCGATATAAGTTTTACAAGTCTTAGATACGTTTAGAAGTCGATCAAAGTTAAATAGTTAGGGATTGTTAGTGAATCTGTGTAACAAAGCAGGTTCAAAGTTTGGTTAATATAAAAGTTCTTCTTAAGCTTTGTGTTAGTAGATTCCGCATACTTTACAAGGTCAAACAGTGTTTCAATATTAATAGTGTTGAGTTTACTCAATATTGTTAAACCCTTACAAGCTACAAAGTAGTTTGGTCAGAGTATATCGATCCAACAAGTGGTATCAGAGCTTGTGTTGGAAACTCTGATTAAGAAGACAAACCTTTAAAACCTTTAAACCGATTTCACTACAAACCCTTCAAGATGTCGACAGATGCTGCACCTGCTCCCTCAATCACTGCTGTTAGAATCCCTATTGTTAAGAAGGGAGAATATAACCTATGGGCCATGAAGATGAGGCAGTACATTGCCATCACAGACCATGCTTTGTGGGATGTGATTGTCAATGGTAACATGCAAATTGATGAACCAGTAGAGGCACCTGGACAACCAACACCACCAAAAATTACTGTACCTGCTGCTACCAAAAGAAATCAAGACAAAGCTCTCAACATATTGCTTTCTGCTATTCCTGATGGTCACCTATTAAAGTTTCATGATGCCAAAGATGCCAAACAACTATGGGCGGCAATAAAGAAGAAGTTTGGAGGTAATGATGCTTCCAAGAAGATGCATAGGAATTTGCTGAAGCAATAATTTGAAACTTTCACTGTTGGTGAAAGAGAAGGTCTTGATTCTGGTTATGAAAGATTTCAACATCTTTTAAGTATGCTAGAACTATATGATGCTGAGGCATCAGTTGAAGATGCTAATTTAAAGTTTCTAAGGAGTTTGCCATCAGCATGGCACGTAGTTGCTACTATGATCAGAGGACAATCAGGGCTGGATACTATGGAATTTGATGATCTTTACAACAATCTGAAGGTGTATGAGCATGAGATGAATGGTACTACAGGTTCAAGCACACAACAGAACATTGTTTTTGTCTCTTCTGAAAAAAGAAGCAGTACTTCCAATAAAGGTACTGCTTATCCTGTTCAAAGTACTGTGACTGAAACACAGGTTCCATGCATAACAATAGTCACCACCAATTCATCACAATCACTTACCCCCACCTCAGATGATGTTCTATGTTCATTCTTTGCTCAACAAGCATCTCTGCCAGTCACCTATCAAGAAGATGTATTGCAAATAGATGATGATGCCTTGAAAGAAATTGATATCAGATGGCAAGTTGCTATGCTCACTGCAAGGATCAAGAAGTATGTGAACAAGACAGGAAAAGGCATCAACTTCAGAGCTAAACAAGGAATAACATTTGACAAGTCCAAGATTGAGTGTTTCAACTGTCAAAGGACTAGTCACTTTGCAAGGGAGTGCAAGTTTGCAAAGTATCAAGCACACAAGATGATTGAACCACCCAAGCCTGAAAGAAAAGAGATTCTAATTACTGAACCAAAACCAAAAGCTTTGGTTGCTCAAAAGAATCTGTCAGAGATTGATTGGTCCAATGAGTTTGATGATGAACCTGTAACCTATTCAATGGTTGCATTGGAAGACTGGAGCACAACATTTGATGAAGAGCCTGGATATGCTGCTTTGGAGTCAAGAAATGAGTTAGGAAGTTTTGATTGGAGCATGGAGTTTGAAGAATCACCTGTTCAGCTTGCTATGGTAGCTGCTTCACCAAGTTCATCCACTAACTCTGAGGTATGCTCTAAGTGTAATGATATGTATCAAAAGTTACTTACTGAGTATGTAGCTGAAAGAGATAAATTTCAAAAAGCTAGGGCTGAGATAACTGGTTATCAACTAACTTTAGAGTCAATGGAAGCCAAAATTCTTACACATGAAAACAATGAAGTAGCATGGCTTGAAACATATAAACAACAGGATTACCTAGTTAAGTTGAATGAATGGAAACTAGGTTGCAAGGTGTCTGAACTAGAAAAATTGACTGCTGAAAGGGATAAGTTGTTAGAAAAACTGGCTGTATGGAATGAGGCAGGTGTGTCACATGTTCAATTTGTTGAAAAACAAAGAACATCTAATATTAAGACAGGCCTAGGTTATGATAGTAATGAAGGTATTCCATTTAAGAGCAAGGAACTAAATCTTACAGTTGATACCTCCACTAGTGATGAAGAGTTCATAAGTCTAGATGAAAACACTTCTAGTGATGAGGAATCCCCTAGTCCAACACCTCCTGTATTTCAGAAAGAAAAGAGTTATAATGCAGTTCCTCACCCCCCAGGTAGCTTTCAACCACCTAGAAAAGATGTTGATTGTTATGGTGTAGATAATCTAGAGTTTAGGAAAAAGCTTAAAAGTAAATTTAATCCTGAAACTTTAGAAAGATCTGTTGAAGCTCCTAAAGTAGAAGAGACCAAGTTTTCAAAACAAGCAGTACATTCAAACTCTTTTCGAAGTACTGCTGATCACTCAGCAGTACCTCAAAGAAAACTTTTTCAAAATACTGCTAATTTTAGAAACACTTATGGAAGGGGATTTGGGGATATTGGTCCAAAGGTCTGTTATGTTTGTTACAGTCCTCATCATTTGATTAAAGACTGTGATTATCATTCTGACTACTTAAGTAAATATCCAAATACCAGAACTGCACAACCAAGTTATAGGGAGAATAAGCCAAGGGATAACAAACCAGTTTGGAACTATACAAATAGGGTCAACCATAGTAATTTCTCAAAAGACTATAGGTACCCTCATCAGAAAAGGCCATACTCCAAACTCTCAGTACCTTCTCAAAGTACTGATAGAAAGTTCCCTAATGTTTCTAGCAAATGATCAAATGTAAGATCTAGGAGGCACAATCATTACAACCCTAGAAAGCCTTAGAACACAAGAAAAGATGCTAGGACACAGAACCCAACTCCTAAAGTTACAACTAAATGGGTTAAGAAAGAAAGTACTGCTGGAGAAAAACCAGTACTTTCAGCAGTTAAGGATGAAAAGGGGACAAGTGATCTTGAAAAATCAACAGTTTTGGAAACAAAAACCTTAATTCTTGATCATGCTTTCAAAGACAGTGGTGATTACATACTCAAAAATTTTGAGTATGTCACTCCACAAGGGGAACACAAGTCAGTAATGGCTTGGGTTCCTAAAAATAACTAACCTTTTCATGTAAATGTAGGGCAACCCAGAGGAGGAGCTTAAAGATCATCTTATTGTAGATAGTGGTTGCTCTGGCAGTATGACAGGAGAAAAGGAGCTCTTGTCAGATTTTAAAGCTTATTATGGAGGAAAAGTTGCATTTGGGAATGATCCTGATGGAGGAAGAATAACTGGCAAAGGAACTATCAAGGCAGGAAACATTGATTTTGAAGATGTTAGATATGTGAAGGAGCTCAAATTCAATCTTTTGCCAGTCTCTCAGATTTGTGATAAGAAGTACCCTGTGTTATTCTTTGACACAGAATGTTTTATACTTTCTCCTGATTTCAAGTTAGAAGACAGAAATTTGGTGTTACTGAGAGCACCAAGAACTAATGATGTGTACAGCATAGACTTGAAGAATGTAAATTCTGCTGAAAGAGCAACATGTTTGATTGCAAGAGCATCTATGGAGGAAGCACATCAATGGCACAGAAGACTGGGACATGTTAATTTCAAGAATATAAATAAGCTGGTCAGAGGTAATTTAGTTAGAGGCTTACCTTCTAAGACATTCAAGAATGATCACACATGTCTTGCTTGTAAGAAGGGTAAACAGCACAAGGCCTCTTGTAAGAAAATTGATGAGAAGACTATTAGAGAGCCTTTGGAATTGCTGCACATGGATTTGTTTGGACCTGTTTCAGTTGTCAGTCTGAACAAGAAGAAGTACTGTTTGGTTGTAACAGATGACTGCAGCAGATTTAGTTGGGTCTTTTTCTTATGCTTTAAAGATGAAACTTTTGATGCTATTCATGACCTAATTATAGCACTTGAAAATCAGTTAAGACTCAAGGTTAGAGGCATTAGATGTGATAATGGGACTGAGTTCAAGAATCAGCTTATGGATGAATTTTGTGCCAAGAAAGGAATTAAAAGAGACTTCAGTATTGCTAGAACTCCTCAACAAAATGAAGTTGCAGAAAGAAAGAATAGAACTCTTATAGAAGCAGCAAGGACAATGCTTGCAGACTCTCAACTACCTGTACCATTCTGGGCTGAAGCTGTAAGTGCTGCTTGTTATGTATTGAATAGAGTATCAGTGACTAAACCTCAAATGAAGACACCTTATGAGTTACTCATGGGAAAGAAGCCAAGCATCAAGTTTATGAAACCTTTTGGATGTCCCCTAACCATCTTAAATACTGCTGATAATTTGGGAAATTTGATGGGAAGTCAGATGAAGGATATTTATTGGGATATTGTACAAATAGCAAAGGATTCAGAGTGTACAATAGGGCTACCAAGAAGGTTCAAGAATGTCTTCATGTTGATTTTTTGGAAGAACAAGAGAATTCTAAAGGTAAAGGTCCTGATTGGATGTTTGATCTTGATTTAATGTCTTCATCAATGAATTATGTACCTGTAAGGGAAGAAAATCAAGTTGCTCCCACTGAAGAAGAAGCACAGTACATTGTTCATGATGTTAATTTAAGATCTGAAGATGAGCCAAAAGATGATGCCAATGATGAGAAGAAAGGTACTTCTCAACCTAACAGTACTGTTGATCCTCAAAGTACTGTTCCACCACAAATACCAGTATCTGCAGAAGATCAAGCCATTCAAGATGAACTTTCTAGGATGCTTTTTCAAGAAACAATGGCTAAGTTGTATGATGATGAACAAAGGAGAGCTTATGAAGCAGAAAAGAAGAAGGCAAAAGAAACAGCCAGTACTTTATCCCAAAGTACTGCCAATCCATTTGAAAGTACTTTACAACCATTGAATACTTCAAATTGGATAAATACTGATGCTGTTCATGATCCTAATATGCCTGACTCAGAAGATACTGCTGATCCAAACACAATTACTTTAGAAGACACTGATGATGAATTGGATCAAGAAGGGATTTTCTCAGATTCTAATGAAGATCCTGATATAACTAATTTGGAAGATAATCTTGAAGTCTCACCAACTCCTACTCTCAGAATTCATAAAACTCATCCTGTTACCAATATTATTGGACCCTCATCATCAGGGGTGCTCACAAGGACTAAGGCTAAGAATATGTCTCAACAATATACTTCTTTACTTAGTTTTATCTACAAGCAAAACAGGGTGAATCACAAGGATCAGAAGTTGTGTTTATTTGCTTGTTTTCTATCTCAGGAAGAGCCCAAGAATATCAAACAAGCATTAGCCAAGGCAAGTTGGGTGGAAGCTATGCAAGAATAACTTCTACAGTTTAAACTTCAAGAAGTTTGGGTATTATGTGATTTACCTGATGGAAAGAAACTTATTGGAACTAAATGGGTTTTCAGAGTAAAAAGAGATGAAAGAGGGAATGTTATTAAGAACAAGGCAAGGTTAGTGGCTCAAGGATATAGACAGGAAGAAGGAGTAGACTATGATGAAGTTTTTGCTCCTGTGGTAAGGCTTGAAGCCATCAGGCTATTTTTGGCTTTTGCATCTTATATGGGATTCCCTGTATATCAGATGGATGTTAAAAGTGCTTTTCTTTATGGCAAAATCACAGAAGAAGTTTATGTCAAACAGCCTCCTGGTTTTGAAGATCCTGCACACCCAAACAAAGTTTACAAGGTAATAAAAGCTCTTTATGGTCTTCATCAAGCTCCAAGAGCTTGGTATGAAAGGCTTTCCAACTTTCTATTGCAACATGGTTATAGAAGAGGAGCTATTGACAAAACTTTGTTTATCAAGAGAGATAAGAAGGATATTATGCTTGTTCAAGTATATGTAGATGATATTATTTTTGGTGCTACCAAGCAATCTATGGTGAAAGAATTTGAAGATCTTATGCAGAAAGAGTTTCAGATGAGTTCCATGAGAGAATTAACATTTTTCTTAGGCCTTCAAGTGCAACAGTCAAGCAGTGGGATTTATATTTGTCAAGATAAGTATGTTGCAGATATTCTTAAGAGATTCACTTTTACAACTGTTAGGCCTACATCTACACCAGTGGATACTAACAAACCTTTGGGAAAAGATGAAGATGGAGAAGATGTTGATGTCACTCTATACAGATCTATGATTAGATGTCTTATGTATTTAACTGCATCAAGACTTGATATTACTTTTGTTGTGAGCTTATGTGCAAGACATCAGGTTAATCCAAAAGTATCTCATTTGAATGCTGTCAAGAGGATTTTCAGGTATCTTAGGCAACAACCTAAGCTAGGATTATGGTATCCTAGGGATTCACCTTTCCATCTCCATGCCTTCTCAGATAGTGATTATGCTGGAGATAACTATGACAGAAGGTCCACAACTGGAGGATGCCAGTATCTTGGAAGCAGATTAGTGTCATGGCAATGTAAGAAGCAAACAATTGCAGCAACTTCTTCCACAGAAGCAGAGTATGTAGCTGCTGCAAGCTGTTGTGCACAAGTACTTTGGTTGCAGAATCAGTTGTTGGATTATGGATTCAATTTCAAGAATACTCCTATCAACATTGATAATGAGAGTACCATCTGTATTGTTAAGAATCCGGTCTATCATTCCAAGACCAAGCACATTCAGATTAGACATCACTTCATAAGAGATTGCTATGAACAAAGGCTTATTAATGTGGTTAAAGTTCATACTGATGATAATGTAGCAGATTTACTCACAAAGGGCTTTGATGTTTCAAGATTTACTTTCTTAGTTGTGAGTATTGGCATGATTAATATGTAAGCTATTTTTTAGGGGAGGCATACGTAGTTATTAGTTAGTCATTATTTGAGGGGAGGCTACATGTATCATTCCAAAGAAAGGATTTTATTTATTCATGATTCTTACAACTACCATTCAGAAGTACAACACCATTCTTGTTTTCAAGTACCAGAAACAGACACAACAAACACAACAACAACATAAGACTCCATCAACCTACTACCAAGCTCCACACCCTACTCCATAGGCCTTTTACCTTTGCCCTCATAGCTTTGCTTTCCCTTTTGAGCAGTCCTTCTCTTGTCATCAAAAGAAGTCTGTTTCTTGGGCAAGCCAGGCCAAGAACCTGTTTGGGAGGTCTTTCTTTTCTTGGATCAGGCCACTTCATATTCTGGATAGCTGTTTCCATTGCCTGAGTCAATGCATGTGGAAGCTCTTTAGCCAAAGTTGAACCAGAACCAACTTTCTTTTTGGGTCTTCTGGTGGTAGCACTGCCTGCATCAGTTATGGTAGAGTTGGATGCACTCATTGTTGATGAAGCTTCTTGGTGTCCCATCCATTGCACATGAGAAGGAAAATAGTCTGTCCATCCTGGATCTTCAAACTCAGAATCAGAGTAGTACCTTATCTCTGAGTCTGTGGTACCTTCTGAGTCTGAAGAGATGTTCACAATTGGTATGTGACTCATTGTGCTTACTTGTTTGTGTTTAGAGAAAATTTGGTGTTTGCAAAGTATTGGTGAAGTTGCTTTTATAAGCAAGATGAAGGTTAATGGGCATTTAATGAAGTGTATTGAAGTTCACTTACCCTGGTTGTTTTGGAATTTAATTTGGTGCTAGTCTTTAATGAGTGTTGACTTTCTAAGATCTTTTGGTCAAATGGTCAATCTTCAAGATTTTTAGTGGGAAAGTACTTTGGTCAATCTACTGTTTGAGCTTATGGTGGAAAGTACTTCTCCATTTTTTATGGAAAGTACTGCTTGGTGTTATTAAAAGGGTTCGCTGACGTGTCAGATACTGTTCCAACGGTCAGATTTGCGGCTAACAACCTTTCAAAAGATATGGGATATTTACTTCCAAAAATAACGGTAAAATCATTAATTAACCGTGATTTTTTGTAATTTTATCCGTATATAAACCTCATATCTTTTCCTTTTATTCACCTTACTCGTCCATATAAACTCATACCTACTTTGAATCGATCATCACTTTTCATACTCTAACCCTAATCATCATGGCTAATCGACGTACCAACACCAAACACAACATGATTGCAAACCTTGAGAAAACCCAAGCAAACCTTGATTTTCATGGAATCATTGATTTTCTCACTGGTACCAACATTTGTTACTCCATCCTTGTCAACCCTGAGATTATTGGACCCTGGATTCAAGCTTTTTGGGATACAGCTAGGTCACATGTTGAAGATGGAGAGGATATCATTACTGCTACAGTTGCTGGGAGAGCTATACGTGTTACAGAAGCTTCCATTAGTGAGGTTTTGCTATTTGATGATGAAGGAGGCTCTGTTTTATTTGGGAAACAAGAAGTTTGGAATACACTCAGAGATATTGGGTATGAAGGTTCTTTGACTAAGCTTACTTTTCAGAAGGCTATGGTTAGTCCTCATTGGAAATTTCTTATTCATGTTTTGCTACATTGTTTGAGTCCAAAGAGTACTGCTTGGGATCAATTCAGTCATTCTATAGCTTCTGCTTTTGTTGGTCTAATTACCAATCAACCTTTTAACTTTTCATACATGATTCTTGAGGGTATGCTTACTCATATTCAGGCTGGCAAACCGTTTCTTATGTATCCTAGGTTTGTTCAACTGCTTTTAGAAAATCCACTAGATGGTATACCCAAACCTCAGGATTATGTACCTACCATTAGGATGCCATCTAAAGTTTTCACTTTTATGTCTCATAAGGGAGTTAATTTTTCGGGTCGAAATACACCTCTTAATGCTTATATGTTAGAGGTAGCTCAAGCTGTTAGGGATGAAGAAGACAATAGTGGTTCTGCACATTCTGATAATGCTGCTCAATCTGATTCTGCTGAGCATTCTGCTTCAGTACATACCCCCACACCACCTATTGTTTCTCCTCAGCATGTTGTTTCAGGTGAAAGGACTCCCTCATTTACAGCCTCTTTGGATAAATCTGTTTCTGCTCAAGGTACTTCTCCGCAGAGTACTGATCCTTAAGGTACTGCTTCAGAGGATTCTCAAGTACCCAATCCCAATGATTATACTTCCACAGGTGGGTTTCAAACACCTGGAGGAGATGAGGGCATTCAAGGTACTGAGAGTAATTCTGATTTGGCTAAGGAATTGGAGAAGCTGATGTCAACTGTTACTTCTCAAGCTGCAGAAATCAAAAGGTTAAGAAAGAAGTTCAGAAGATTGAAGAAATTTGTCTGGCCTCTTGTTCAGAATTTTAGGCTTTATGTGAAAGAAAAGAAGCAGTCTCAGAAGCCACAATCTAAAAAGAAGAAGTCTAAGTCTAAGAGGAGGCATAGGAGATCATCATCTATCAAATTGGGGAGGAATCAGGATGATAATTTGGATAGATTTGATGATATGGTTCAATTTTCAGAGAACAAGAATGATCAAGATGAAAATGTTGCTCAAAACAGTACTGAAAGAAAAAGTGGTGAGACAGAGCAAATTAATCTTGAAGTTGAGCATGAGAATGTAAAAAGTGGGGATACAGAGGAAATTGATTTAGAAGGAAATAATGCTCAAAGTACTTTTGTTGAAAATACTGTTGTGCAAGGTACTGATGAACAAGATATTGCTGGTCCTTCTACAAAGTATCATGAAGATGAAGCTGGTCCTTCTATTTTTATACAGCAAGAAGAAGAAAGAGTGCATATTGCTAGTGATGATGCAACAATTGCTCAGGTTATGATGAATTTAAGAAGACCTACTGGTGGAATACATATATCTGAGCCTGCACAAAAAGATGATGAAAGTACTTCTGAATCAGAGAAACTAGATCCAAAAGATAAAGGGAAAGGAATAATGGTTCAGAAAGATACTAAGAAGAAGAAGAAGAAATTTTCTATTGCTCAGATTAGAGAATTAGAGACTGCAGATGATTTAGAGCTTGCTAGAAAGCAACAAGCTGAATATGATGCTGAGTATTTGGAAGAAGTTAGCAGGCCAATTACAAAGAAGCCAATGACCAAAGCTCAGGAAAGGAATTAGATGATGCAATTCTTAAGAAAGAGGGGATACAAGAATTTACATAAACAAAGGTATCCAGAAATAAAAGCTTTATGGGACAAAGTACAAGAAGATATCAGAAGAGAGATAGAAAGTTTTGTACCCATGGAAGTTGATAGAAAGAAGAAATTAGAAGATATCAGAAAGGAAGAAGCTGAGCAAAGGAGATTGAAAAGAAAGAAATTAGCTGAAGATGATCAACTAACAAAAAGGCTGAAGTTAGTTCATGAAGATACAGTTGATGAACTCAGAAATTATTTAAGAGTTGTTGATTTTGAGAACAAAAAGATTGATGATTCTGGAAAGAAGTCCAAGATAATCTCATTTTCTGTGGTTGAATCTAAAGAGGGAAATTATTTTATGATCCACAGAGAAGATGAAAGCTTCACAACATTTTATATGTTATGGGATTTGTTGCACTGTATCACAAGGGCAGATCTTCATGACTTATATGTGCAAGTGCAGACTTATTATACAGAGAATGAAGCTTCAGAAGTGGGATTAGTTCTGCTTGGAGATTTATTTACCATCTGGGATACTGAAGAAACAAGTGTTGATCCTCTCTGGAATGATCAAGAAAATTGGGAAATAACAAGATGGAGATTCTTTGAGTCATCAGGAGTTCATACACTAGAGATAGAAGATGGTACCATGATTCACATGTTGGCTGAGAGGAGATATCCATTGATCAGAGAAATAATGCTCAGAATGCTGGATCATGGAATGGAACTTGAAGATGAATCTGAAGTAGCTTTGGTTGTTATCAAGCTATTTATCAGATGGGTCAAGTCTGAAGAGTAATATTGCATAATACTGGTATGATCTGTTTTGGAAAATTAAAGTATTTTTCAAAGTACTGCAAAACAAACAGTACTTTATCAAAGTACTGCTTGCTGATATAAACCAGTATAAGTTCTTTAAAATAAAAATAAATGTTTTTGATGTTTAAAAGAAAAGGAAAAAGGATTTGAAAAGAAACACATGGTGTTAGTATTTATACTACACAACAAATGGTAATCAACTCACCATGTTTAACAAACAAGAAAGAGTTTGACTCATCATGAGGGTACGGCTCTGATGTGATAATTAAATCCGTTGATGGTTGATAGTTTACCAAAAACTAGGTCATCAACTCACCATACATCCAAGTGATCAAGAGTTGGCTAGTCCATAGCAAACGGCTTATGGTAAAGACATATCAAATCCGTTGATAGCTGATGATTTGCTAAAAATCATAATTTTCAATGATTCACCTCTCACAGGAGTTAACACACCTGGAAGTGATGAGAATAGTATGAAACTTTTAAGATTTGATGATCTTTGTATCAAAATGTTGCTGAGTTGCTGAGAAGATGCTATGGAAGATATGATGCTGATGAAGAGTACTTTGACAGATGACAGATAGAAGAAAAGGAATAAAGAAACAATCTCAATGCATAATTAAAGATTTGAAGATTAAAGATAACAAAGAAACTTGAAATCAAGCAAGTAGAGTTCAAGTTAGGGGAGGATTGTTGGGATATGAAATATCAAAGTACTTCTGGATGTCAAAGTACTGCTGCATGAAGAATAAAGTCAAAGTACTGCTGAAGAATAAAGTCAAAGTACTGCTGTTATTGAAGAATATTTAAAGTACTTCGAAGGAAACAAGGACTGATATGCAATATTAGATAAGGATTAATGTGTAATATTAAAAGAATATTCTAGAATTAGTTATGGATAGTTACTTGTCGTTCAAGGATTACATGTTGAAAACCGACTTAAGGTTATCTATATAAAGAGCCTTAAGAGGTATTGGTCGATATAAGTTTTACAAGTCTTTGATACGTTTAGAAGTCGATCAAAGTTAAATAGTTAGGGATTGTTAGTGAATCTGTGTAACAAAGCAGGTTCAAAGTTTGGTTAATATAAAAGTTCTTCTTAAGCTTTGTGTTAGTAGATTCCGCATACTTTACAAGGTCAAACAGTGTTTTAATATTAATAGTGTTGAGTTTACTCAATGTTGTTAAACCCTTACAAGCTACAAAGTAGTTTGGTCAGAGTATATCGATCCAACAGGATCTTACGATGTTGTATCGAGTTAAGGGTGGTATTGGATGAGGACGAGTGAGAAGATATTCAATCCAATAAATATCTTCACTCAAGTAGAGAATTTGTTTTTGAAGAAAGATGCAACAAGGGCAAAAGTGAGTGTGGTTTGTAACTTGATCCAAGTTGAGAAAGTAGGGTAGGCAATTTGCATAGGGTGATGATGGAGGTTGCCCTTTGTTGCGTTGTGCACGATACATAGCAAGGAGATCACTAAGATCATGGATTTGGGTTATTTCATCACAGAACTTTTTCTTTTCCGTGGCAATGTGGAGAGAATCATTGTGTTGATATGGATGAATTGGGTTTGTGTAGTTGGAATTGTAGTTTGATGGTTGATCAAACTTGTATGGATCATTATAAGTGGTTGGAGGATGAGATGTGTAGTTTGGCATGAAAGAAGATGTTTGGCAAATGTTGTATGGTTTATAAAGAGGATCAAATGAATGTCCTTGTGGATTTGGTGTAAAGTTTGGGAAGTAAGTGGTTGGAGGTGTTGAGTGATTTCCAACTTCATTGGTTATGATGGATCTGTTTCGAGGGCTTTTTCTTCGCCAAACGGGTTTTTCCGTCATCCTTGCTAGCCTTGAGGCTTTTGGTTTTGGTTTGTTTGGAGAAGTCATGATGGGATGAATGGAGAGTGTTGAAGATTGGGGATATTTTGTAACACCCCCAAAATCATCACGTCAGCGGAAGACTTAAAATGTCAGCGGAAGACTTTTTGGGTGTTACTTCGAGGATCTTTATCACAATCATAGAAAACGACACAAAAGTGACGCTTTAAAGTTTAATTCATTCAAAATACCAAATATTCGAGACATCAAGATGTTTCATAGTTTAAACAACAAGTTTATTTGAAATGTGTCAAAACGTTTATTTAAGCCCATGCCGGGTTACAAGCCCACTCCGTGCCTTCAAGTTCCTTCTTGTTTAGTTACCTGAGATAAATACATGCTAAAAGAGTCAACACAAAGGTTGGTGAGTTCATAGAGTTTATAGTTTCAAATATCGGTTTCCAAAATCAAAGAGTTTATGATTCCATAGAAGTTATAATAACACTTGATTATCAAATTAAAGTGTGAGTAAATCCATAATATTCATAGCTTAAATCGTTGATTTATCAAAATCAGAAAAATGAGTGATTTCCTTAATAATTCAAAAATAGTCCGTTGATTTGCCCTTCATCGGGCTAACACCAAAATAGTAGTTTGTTTGACCTAATCGGGTCAACACGAGAATAATAGTTCATTTGTCAATTATTAATAGTTTTTCCTGCTATATAGTGAGCACAATCTCGTAGTTTAAATAAAACAGTGGGCTACAGCATTGTACACCTTTAACATCAGTCATTGTAGTGCTATATTATTACCGTTCTCTTGCCCTAAGCTCATGACACTCAAAGATTAACAGGCATCAAAATTATCCATAATAATGATGTAAAACAGTGGCCCTCAAGATAGGTATTTACCAGTAACCTATGAAATCAAATAAAGTGCATTTGGTGGCTTTCCTCTAGCGACCAAATGGGGATTGTCAATCCCTAATAGATCTATCCACAATTATTTACGTTCACCCTACAAGTGATTAAGGCGCATGATCGAGGGACTTTTGGTAATAGGTACTTAGGCAATAGAGATCAAATATAGCATATCGTTGGAAAAATCGCTTGTAATCATGTTTATAGCAGGTATTTCCTTATGAGATATAAAAATGTGTAAACCAATAACGTTTATATGAAATACAGTCATGTATTTAGTTAATGAATACTTGTAAAAGTAAAAACAGTAGTTAAGCATGTATCTCCCCCAAAAACGTTTATAAATCATTGTAAAACAAGTAAGAGTAGGGGCTATGACTCACCTTAGTAGTACAGTAGTAGTGGTAGTAACATAATCTCAACGATGCAAGGCAACGGCTTCACACACAACCTAAAAGATATGGTATGTTTTAGTTGATAGTCTAAATCTCGCTTTATCGCGAATATTAGTTATCCAGTTGTGATTAAAACTCGTGTTCGTTTAAATGCTTGAAGTTCAAGAACAAAGTTATATATACATATAACTTGTGAGTGTAATGATCGATGATCGATGGAAAATCATTAAGAATAAGTTGAAGTGTGTAGACGATGTGTTATGATGTCAGTCTTAAAAGAAAAGAAATAAACGTATCGTTATATATATATATATATATATATATATATATATATATATATATATATATATATATATATATATATATATATATATATATATATATATATCGTTAAAATTAATTATAGTTACGCGAATATTTATATCGTATATATATAAGTTAAATTTATAAAAGTTTTATACTAAATATGAGTATTTATATATAAAATATTACAAAAAATCCCTTCAAGTTTTACAAATGTTACCTTTTTAACCCTAACGTCATAAATTTTACACCGTTAGTCCAAAGTTATATATATTTACATTTTATGTCCAAAAGTATCGATATTTACATTTATTACTTTTAAGTTTTAATAATTACAGTTTATAACCCATAAATTCAGATTTGACAGTTTCTACCCCAAGTTTCCAAGATTTACGCTTTTAGTCCCTCGGTTAATAAAATTTCCAAAGTTAGTCCAAAAGTTACCAAATTCAAAACTTAACATTTTTACTTCTTAAATAAGCTCAGTACAGCTTATTTAACTTATCAAAACTGCTTATTAGTTTACAAATCTCTTTTTATACTTAATGGGCTTTTAACGAGTATGAAATTAAGGCCCATTAACAATTAACGATCCATTGGGCTTAGGGGTCAAGTGGGCCTGGTCTTGGGCTTATTTTAGTGTCTTATTAACTTTACAAAAGAGCTTGTTGGACCAGCTTATAGCATAAGCTTAAAAAGAGCTTGTTGGGCTTATAAGTCCAATCGTTAGTTTTAAAGGTTTTAGGAAAACTGATTTCGTACGTTTCAAATAGCTTTTGAAAAGGGCTTATATGAACTTGTTAGATCAAACCGAAAATACCTACTGATTGCTAGTAGTATAAATAATGAGGTCAAGCTTTAAAATCGTATGGTTATATGTCTATATTTTAAACTACGAGGCCAAAGTAAACGTGTCAAGGTCATATCCAAACAATTACAAGTTCCAAAAATATTCTTAGTGTTTTTAATAAAGTCGAATAGGTCAAGGTGACTTATAAACGTGTCGTTTTTATTACGTATATGTTATTTTTAGTTTCAAAACTTTACCATTCTCGTTTGCTAGTATATTGAATATATAGAAGGTCGAATAAAAAGTATATATCATGTTTTTTTTTAACGAGATAATGAATCAAAAGTAAAGTGTCAAAAACAAAATATAATGAAATGGAAACATGAAATAGGTGTCGAGTAAGCTTACTTCACTTCAAAATGTGGGGTAAAATTGGACGTAGAGGTCGAGCTGGGGCAAGAGGGGAATGTGGTTCGATACACGACCTACCAAAGGCCTAGGATGAGCTAAACTTGGTACATGGACGTGGCTTTAACCCCTCGCGAACTAGACAAACTGGTTGTCCCTTTTACTAGTATAATTCGATGTGAAAATGGAATATGGTGCATTTCTGAGTGTGTTCTCAACTGAGCTCGTATGGGATGTTTATATAATGAGTTTAGAGTGTGGTAACAAGCAAGGAGTCACAAAGGTTAAGTGTGTGTGATCAAAGGAATTGCATGTTGCTTCTTCTAGTGCCCAATGGAGAGTTTACAAGGCAAGGAACGTGTAAGATCATTCTTGACACTTCTGACAGCTGAAAAGAGGTATATGATTAGGTTTCTAGTCATTGGGGAGCAGGGGAGGTCGTTTGGACACATAAGGTACAAAACGTGTAGGTTGGCAGAATGGATTTGAAGGTTTTACTTGAGGCAGTTTTGAGGCATCAAACGAGGGAGGTAATATGTGTAAGATGGCAATCTCGAATCCTTGCTAGGTGGTCAAATAAAAGGTACAAAGATATTGGTAAATTGTATGTCGAAATCGAAAGAAAATAGGTGTGTTTGGTGGCTGGTCGCGAGCTGGAAACAAGGAAACAAAAAAAATAATTAAGGGTCCACTTGGGCTTTGTCCTGGTGGGCTTGCTGTTTTGGGCTTGCGTTTGTGTTCGGCCCAGCATAAAACAAAGAAGAAGAAAATAATTAAGGATCCGTTTGGTGGTAATTTCGGGTTTAAGTGAAAGGTTTGATGTGTTTCGTTTATAGTTTGGGAAATATGAGAGTGATTGTGTACGTATAGTATGGAGAGGAAAGTTCACATATTTAGTATCCATGTGCCTTGCTTCATTCTTTTCTTCTCGATGGATAGTAGCAAGAAAAAGAGTGAATATGTTGGTTTGAATATGTTAGTGAATGATTTGCATGTGAGGTTATATATAAGAATGGAATTCAATGATGAAATGTGCAAGGATCTAGTATGACATTGAGTGTGTAAGTATTTCAAATATGTGGCTATTCTTGGATTGGGGAGAGTTAGAGGTGGGAGGTAGAGTGTGTAAGTAAACTTGTAAGAATGTAACATGGTTTCTATAGGCTTCATTTGAGGGAGTAGCAATGTGAGGAGGGTGGTGTAAGAGTTTTGCACATGTCGTAGTACCTAATTTTGAGTCCAGGTCGTATTTTAAAGATACCAGCTTGGAATTTCGTTTTTGGTTTAAAATCTCGCGTGTCTAGACGTAAAACATTATTTCGGACAACTTTCGTGTTTTACACTTTTCCTGTTTCGGACCAGAAGAGCCTTAAAATTAGGATTTAAATTCGTTACAGAAAGTTGGTGGTTTAATAAAATTTATACGAAGTGTTATTACTTATTTGTGTTAATTTGAGATTGTGTAAGGTGCCTTAACTTGATCAATATTCTAGTATAGCAATTATATTTAAAAGTTGATAACAATTGTATTTCATGGTTCTTAGAAGCATGGAAACGAGAGTTGTGAAATAAAAGGGATACGTCGCGTGTAAAAGTTAAAATAAACTGAGCTAAAGCAAACATGTACTTGTGATTTATAAATATAATAGTTAGAGGTGTGCTTGTTCAAAGTATCGTGTCGAGGTCCAAAATATTAGTGAGTAATCTCGGGAATTTTCGTAGGCTCCGGAAATATATAAATATTGTACGGTAAATATACGAAACGTATATTTATAAAATATAAACGTTTTAAATATAGTATATTATTCGCGATATTTATAGATTATCGAGGTTGTGTGTAAGCATCGTTCCTTGGTAAATGGTCAATCATAAATGTTGTAGTGGTTCACATAATATGTCGTACATAATAAATAAATAAAATTTTGTTCCCCGTAAAAATGGTATTTAAATAATGTAACATTCTTTTATTCAATTATTGATATTTACTAATCGTATGGGAAAATTACGGGAGGTTACATTACCTACCTCTTACAGGGAATTCCGTCCCGGAATTCTAGTCTAAGATAGTTGCCACGGGTGTCTAGGGAAAAGATGTGGGTACTTGGTGCGAATCTGGTCTTCATGTTTCTTAGAAATCCTATATCTCAAGTATAACTTACTTACACCCCAGAGACAATTGTTCCCTTCATTGCATGATTCTTCCTAAATTATACATAGGTGATCAGGCTATGTATAATTTACGAGTAATAATGCAATGCTTGGACCATTCGACTCGTATGATGTCCGGTCTAGTTGTTGATTCGTAGAGTTTTATAAGTCAAACGGTTGATTTCCTAAATCAAGGTACGAGTGATTGTTCTAACTTAGTCAATACTAAAAATAGTTCGTCAGTCTGGTGTTGAAATGGATTTTGGCCATGCCACTAATGAAATGATATCTAGAGTAGAAGAAGTGGATAATATGGAATTCAGGAAGAACTAGATAGTACAATAGATGAGGAAATACTACAGCGAGTCGCTTATTGAACAGAAGGTAGACCTAAGTTGTTAGAAAGACGAACACTTAAAGGTGACATCACTTAGTACTACAAAGTGCTTAAGGAAATTCGGACGGTTAAATTCTAAACTTCATCAATCTGCTGCGTTGTTGAGAATTGTTGTTGTTGTTGCGGTGATTGCTGGTGTTGGTATGATGGTTGTTGTCGTGGTGATGGGCGATTCTTTTATTATCGAGTTTCCTCTTGAGCTCATTGCATTTGACCTCTTGGTCCAATAGCCTCTGAGCAAGTTTCATTGCTGCTTCCAGGGTTGGCGGGTTTGATGAGGTGACATCTCCTTCAATGCTCCTAGGGAGTCCTTTGATGTACTTCTCCAAGGTTTTCTTAAGGTCATGCACCATCGATGGGCATAGTATCTTAAGTTCCTGAAACCTTCAGTTGTAAGTTCTCAGATTGATTCCCTTTACTACCAACACATAGAACTCATCCTCAAGCTCCCTCAATTCCGAATGAGGACAATACTTCTTTAATATCCTGGTCTTGAATTCAGTCCATGAGAGTTGATATGTTGTCGTTGCTCCTAGAGTCTAAACAATAGTATTCCACTAAGATAGGGCATCTTGCACTAGAGTTCCCGTTGCGAAGCTAACTTTGTTGTTTTCTGAGCATCCACCTTTTTGGAAGATCGTTTCACATCGCTCAAACCATTGGGTTAATTCGGATATTCCTTTGGTACCTTTGAAGTATGTGGGTTGGCATGATATAAAGTCCTTATAAGTGTAGTAACGAGGTGCGGGTGTCGCGTTTTCAGCCATTTGTGTGCCAGTATCTCTTTGGCGGGCTTGTTCGGTTAAGACACCATTAGCAATTGCTTGCTGGGGTTATAACTTCGGGGTTTGTTGGCGTAGTGGTTGTGGTTGTTCTTCTAGTTCTATCTATGTTGCTATTATCAACGGAAGAAAGACGTATGTTTTAGAATTTCATAATGACCAAGTTAAGTTAGAATACTTCTTATACAACCAAGAATAGGTTATAATCATAACAACTTAGTCAATGAGAAATTTAAGTTAAGGTGTGTCACATCAAATCGATGTCATTACAACATTTATTAATACTTGTTTGAATGTTTACAAAACATCATATGACAAGATTCCTTATTAATAGAACATTGGTTTGTTAAGTTGACAAGTCTCAGATTCATGGTTTTCCTAAGGTTTTGTCCATACGGTTTTGGAGTTCTTGAATGGCAGTGGTTATAGTTTCGATGGTTTGATCTCTTGTTCTTTCCCTAGCTAGGGATTCTTGTAAGGCTTGCCTAAGATACACATTCTTCATCTCAATTCTCTCAATTTCACGGTTCAGGGCTCCCATCATTATTTATGTTGAAGTGTTGGCTCCACACAATGCTCCTATAAACTCCATTGATTCCAAAAACTGAGTATTTATCTGTTCAAATACAACCTTCATAGCTAACTGGCCAATTTACGAAGTTCTCAATCTCATCTATAGGAGTCTCTATGTGTTCATGAAGAAAGTTGTTGAGGGTGTCGGTAATAGTTTCGATTCGATTCTCATGTCGGCAAGTCTATCTGCCAACAAGGGTATAGTGGGATGAAGGGGTGAATAAATAGTTATTCCTAATCCTGAGTGGTTTTTAATCGTTCTTTCAAGCTTAACGTATCTACTACTACATTAGCTTTTCTTGGGTGATAACGTATCTCACAGCCATAATTGTTGAGTAGCTCTAACTAGCGGCGTTGTCTTGACTTGAGAAAACAATTCCATTCTGAATGAAGATTTCAATCGTGTTTGGAAAATAATTATTGTTCACATTCTATTGTTCCGAGGAAATCTGTGGGTTAACTTACCCATTTAGACAAAATTTGTCTGTAACTGATATTTAACAATGAGGGTTTCGGATAAAAGTGATGGACGTAGAGAAGGTTGCTGAACTTCAGCTTTTGTTCTGGTGGGAGGTCTAAAGTCTTTCAGTTTGTTCATGTTCCTTGACAAGTTGTCAAAAGAAGGCTTCGATACTAAGAGAACTATTTGGGGTTTTTCTACGCAAAGAACTCCTATGTGGATGTAAGGTTGAATCGTTGAAGGAACCTCTTTCCGTTCTTAAAGCAAGTATGCTTTTCAAGCTTTTCCTTTACTCTTAAAGCAGGCATACGCGAAAACTCTCTATTTGGCTTTTTACTGGAATCAATAGGTCTAAACATAAGGTAGTGTTTTCACGACTCACTAAATGGGGAAACAAAATCTTTGCGCAGTAGCGGAGGGTGAAGCGAATGTAGGGGACTGATTGATTCAAAATGGTCAACCTAAACTGACCAGGGAATGGTCAACAAGGTCAAAGGCTTAGAATCAATCTCCGCGGAAGTATAAGGTTTCCCCGGGTCGTTATGTCCCGACGAGGTGTGAATGGCTAACAAACGGTTATTTGATCGGGTGAAATTGGACAGGAAAAGGTTTTGAGTGATTAGAACTAAGAAATATACTAGAAAATAGCTTAAACAAGCTATTTGAATAAGACAAGAAAGTGGGAAAAACCAGAAACGATTTAAACCTAAAAACGCGTACGTTACGTTTAAATAAAACGTAGACGTACAAAATAAAACGCGAGTTTTAACAAAATAAAATACTTACAAAAGTGAAAATCACATTTTTACAATCCTAATAATAAAAGAAACTTTTTAGAAAATTAAAATTACTTTTTACACTATGTAATTATTTAATATTAAATAAAAACTAATTAATACTTATTATTAATATTTAAAACACTTTAATACAATATAATATTATTTAAATACTAAAAAGGTGAAAATAAAATTCCTAAAATTATAAAATAACTAAAAATAAGTTTTAAAATTAAAAATAAATATTTTTGTCTTTTTGTGTTTTTTCTATTAATTAATTACTAATTAAACTATTTTAAATTAAGAAAAATACTAAATGAACAGTAAAAATTACAAGAAAATTTCTAAAATTATTTTACAACATATAAAAGCTATAAAAACTAGGTTTTACTTAATAAAAACTAATTATGCTATTTTAAACTAATTATTAATTAATAACTAATAAAACTAAGATTAATTCTAATAAATACTAAATGAAAAGATAAAAATCTGAAAAAATTATTATAACTACTTTAATATATGAGGAATTTAATAAAAATATAAAATAGCTAAGTACTTAACAAAAATTTAAAAATGAAAATTAAAATTACATTACATTAAATAGAAACTATCACTTAATTTTAAATTGATTTTTCTTGGTTTTTCTTTTACAAACTTATTTAATACTTAAAAACAAACGCTTTTTGTAAAAACAACTTTTTTATAAACTAAAAATAAGCTGTTTGGAAGGTAATAAGCAAAACAGTTGACTTTGTTTGACCAAAGTGGAAAATAAGCTAAAATGGCTTAAAGTGGGACCTACTCTGATTAATCCAGGTTCCAATAAGCTATATTAACTTGTATAAGCTGGAATAAACTAAAAAGGACCACAGAATAAGCTATAAGCTAATCAAATAAGCACTTGGTTCTTGGATTTCAACTGAAAATGGGACAGAGTTGTGAGGCCAATTCAGGTGGGGCCCAGGGGGTATGTGGTCAAACCATGGGTCAATATATGGAGCCTGGTAGGAGGGGGAATGAAAGGTGCAAGGTTCATGGCCTGGGGCCCACTGGATTGATCATAAAACCACCACCAAGTGGTGGTGGTGGTGCTGCTGCTGCTGAGACAGAGCAGGTAGTCTGCCCTGCAGGTAAGTTTGTGGTGATGGTGGGGGCCACACAAAATTCCTAAAATTATAACAAGGCTGGAAACTTGAAGACTAGCTGGGGGGGAACAATTAGAAACAAATTTCACACCATGAAATCAAACACAAAATTCATTAAAATTACTTGAACTTTTGCAAAAATCTGAAAATGGGCAAATTGACTTTTATTGAAAACTAGCTCAGTTGACTTTTATGAACTTTTGTAGCTTCTAAATGATTAGTGCATGTTAATTAGACCTAATGAAAACTAAATCAAGCAATCTAACCTACTTTTAAATTGGAATCAAGGAATTGAAGCACCTAACAGTCCAACAGTGGACTGTTAAGGGATTTGGGGTGGGATGTTGACTTGTTGGGTGCAAATGACCAAGGTATTGATCAAAATAGACTAGACTGGGCTTAAGACTAATGAACAAAGTAATTTTGACCAATAATAACAACAACAACAGAAGTCCAAAGCTTGTTCCAAACACCCCTGATGGTTCACTGATTTTATGTTAACAAGGATTTATGAAGAAATGAGCTATAGATTACATCACAGTGGTACTAACTAACACTATAAAGTAGGAAAAAGCAAATATTCTGAGGAAACTAAGCAAACAAATAGCAAAAGCAACAGTGAGCAATTCTAAACAAGCAATGTAAGCTAGAACTGAGACTTAAGACAACTTTCCACTAGACTTAGGCTATAAAACACTAAACCTACTTAACTTAACAGTAATTAAGCATACTTAAACTCACATAAACATCAATCAATAACAATCAACCAGATTTGCAGAATTTAAAGAAAAATGAACTCAAACTTACAATTTCTTCCAAAAGCAAGTAAGGCAGATAAGGATCAAACACATCAACCTAACACCTCCCTGAGGTACTACAACCATAACAATTCATTTTCTTCCTTGATCACTGCCTTCATCTTGATTTTATATATATATATATATATATATATATATATATTTTTTTTGTTTATGATTTTCTGATTTCTTTAACTAAAACCATTCCTTCACCCACAATAGCTTATAAAAGCTTATTAATACCCTATTTAAGCCTGAATGAACACTTAACAAATATTTTTACAACATTTGAATTGAACTAAAATTTTAACTAAAATGGCACTTTGACAGTTTTCAAAGTGAAACATGAAATTGAGCTTACATTAACTTAAAAACACATTTAAAATGTTGGATACAAGCTTTTCAAGCTAAAAATTACAACTGATCATGAAATTAAACTACATACGACCTTAAAATTAACTAACTACACTAAGTTACTCTTATTCTACCAACTACTACTCTTCTTCTCTTTTTTTTCTTTCTTTTATACACCCTGGAGGGTCCCACAACAAATCCCAGCTCATTGACAGACTTTTGGATAACTTTTGCTTCCTTTCCACTTTTGGCGGGAAAGTTGTTTTGACAACTTGTAGATTGCTTGTTAGGGTTTAGGGGTAATAAAGGGGTTTGGATGTTAGTGGTAGGCAGAGGGGACAAGGAGAGGGGTGATTGAGGTGGGGGAATGGGTGAGGTGAAGTGTTGCAGAGAACAACCAGGGAAGTGGGGGAGGTTAGGGGTGAGTCAACGAAGGGTTTGACTGGGGGAGGGATTATTTAAAACGGTTTGGGGTTTATTATTTAATATGGGAGGTGGGCTAAGTTTGGTGGGATGAGGTGGGCTGTTTGTGTTGGGTAATACAAAAGGTGAGTGGGTTGGACCATTGGTGTTGGGTAATAATAACACAAAAGGTCCGTTTGGTTTAATAAATTTCACAAGGACTACTTTTGTAATTTTATGAAAAGTAAGGGCTGAAATGGTACAAACTCCAAAGTTATCATAAGGGACCATTCATGCATAACTTTAAATATCCAAAACCATTTTTGCAATTTTTGTATTTTTCAAAATTCCCGGGGACTAAAAATGATATTTTTCAAAGTACGGGGACCAAACATGAAAATTTCTCAAACTTCACCCCAAGGACTAAAAATGGCTTTTGTGACTTTCCCAAGGACCAAAAGTGATTTTTCTTTCAAAATTATCCCACCAGGGACTGAATCTGCCAAAATCTGAAACTCCAGGGACCAAACTGTAAATTTCCAAAACTTTTCAAATTTTTCACCAAAGGACTAAATATGACAACTTATGATTTCAAAATGACCTTTGGTGATAATTTTCTATATTTTGAATATCCAGGGACTAGTTTTGTAATTTTATGAAAGTTGGGGGACTGAAACTGCCAATTTTGCAAACTTTGTACGTTTTTCATCTGTTTTTGCTCATTTTGCATCTAAAACATATAAAACACAATTTTGAAATATTTTTAGTATTTTGATGCATTTCTGAGTGTTTTTGTATGTTTTGCAGTTCAGATTTGACCAAAAATGATGAGTGTTTGAGCACTCATCAATCCCCCACACTAAACTATTGCTAGTCCCTAGCAATAACTGTTTTGAAAACTTGATGGATTTTAAACTCTTTACCAAAAGCCATCACTTCTGGAGTAGCCAGGTGTAAGAACTGTGGCACACCTGATAACCGTGTGATTTTGAGCAAACCACCAGCTGTCAACGGATTTGAGTAGTCTTTACCAAAAGCCGTTTGCTTCTGGACTAGCCAGCTCTTGATGGAATAGTCAACATCTTGGTGAGCTGATTACCAATTATGGATTTTCCACGGCCTTTACCACAAGCCATAATCTTGCGGGCTAGCCAACTCATTTGTTTTTGGGGAGTTGAGGAACCATACAATTTTGGGCAAATTGCAAGCCATCAACGGATTTGAGATGTCTTTACCAAGAGCCGTTTGCTCCTGGACTAGCCAATCCCTTTTGTCGTTTAGACAAGGCGGACTGATTACCACAAAAAATTTTGAACCTTAGTGAAAATTTTTTTTTTGAAAATTTTGGTCAAAAACGGGGGTATAAGATAGTAAAATATGATAAAATTCGCTAGAATAGCGAATACCCCCCCACACTAAGCATGAATATTGTCCTCAATATTCAAAGTCCCGGCTATTATGCCGACTCTTGGAACGTAAAAGGAGAACATAACAAGCTAAATGTGGAAACACAATTTTGTTTTTCACTTTTGTAATCATAGCATGGGGGACTCCCCCACACTTAGGGTGAAAACCCTATAAGCATGCTACTGTTTTTGTTTACCGAGTCGCTAGCTTGACTCGACCCCGAATTCATTAGTCCTTGGGGAAGCATGATGTGGAAGAAACAATCTCAATCGGACTTTCATTCAAAATGTTTGGACAAACATATGAAGCACGTGAAAGTTCCACACCGATGAGATAAGTATCCGGCTCAAGATAATGATACATGAAAATGCCGGGATCAAATATAGTGTCCTCACTCCCGAAGGAGTGAAGAAGAGAAAAAGTCACCTTGTAGGTGAAGAAAAGGAAGAAAATCATGATAAAAAGCATGATTTGATCTTCTTCCTCAAGAGGAGGCTCAATAGCCTGAGTTTGGATTTCAAAGGTTAAGCTCGTAAATATCCCGGGAGGGTGGGTGGGAATCTGCAAATTCTCATAATTGAGTGCATCTCCCCCCGGGCAATCAAACTGATGAGCGAGTTCACCGGAGAACTCCTCATGAAGAGAATTATTCACAAGATGTGAATCTGGGAACTCTTGTTCCATTGTGGACTCGTCACAATCCTCTATCTGAGTACCAAAGAGTGGATTGTTAGAAATCATAGTGAATTCAGATTCGAATTCAAATAGAGGATTGGTGAGAGTCGTATTGAATGTTTCGGGAACAAAGTGAATATTATTCTCTGTTGGATTTTCGGGATAAGAAGTGAGTGACGGATCATGATATAGGAGACTTTCAATTTCTCCCAGATCGGCTTGGAAGTCAAGGAGACCATCATCACTTTCCATGGAAAGTGGATCGATGTGAGCAAGTTCATCAGCGAACTCCTCAAGAAGATGATCCGCATCAGTTTGTGGAACTGATGCCTCAACATACTCGATGTCTCCATAAGATGTGCAATCATCGCTAAGATCTGAGAAAGTCTCAAATTGATCTTTAGGACACTCAATGGGTGAAGGAATATCACACATATCATCCAAAGTTCCTTGTGACTCTCTCGGGATTGGGACAAGGATCTCAACACTAGAATTTATTAATTCGTCCGATTCCTTATTAGGAACAGTGCTAAGATGCTCATCCCCCATGTTCAGAGAGTGAGTGTGAACTTCGGGTGTGATAACAACAGACTAAGGGAGATGAGAGGAGCTAGTATTCATGGAAGTTTCAAGTTCCATTTGTTCAACGGCTAGTAATTTCCTCGTCTCATTATTTTCTCCCTGATTTTCCGTGGGAGGAATCACAAATGATAAATCTGAAGAACCCTTATAAAATTGAAGGATATCAAGGGTGTCGTCATTATCACTATCATCATCACAGTCTAGAAGAGCAGCTTGACGAAATTTGGCACGTGTTATGGCTGCTTGTTCTAAGACATGTAATTCCTCCATACTCAATTCGTTTCTAGCCTCTCGTTCTTCAGCAAGTAATTCTGCCATAGATTTCTCACGAGAGTCTCGAAACGGTGCAGTAATCAACTCCTCCTTAAGTTCTTTTAAAATATCAAGAGCCTTTAGTAAAAGGTCTTGCTCGGTTTCTTGAGGAGTTGTGTGAATCATATCGTACTGTGGAGGTGGGTCTAAAAACGAATAGTCGTAATTGTTACAAGGAAATGGATTCCTTGTTTGACAATCCGAGCTAGAGTGTGGACCTCCACAGTAATCACAACAGTAAAATTGATGTGGATGTGGGTGATAAGTGCTAGAGTTATAATCGTTACCAGGAAACTGCTCATAGACAAGCGTGTTTCCCGATTGACAATCATAACTGTAGTGTGAACCACCACAGTACTCACAACAGTAAGACTGCTGAGACTGATGGTGTGGTAACTGATGGAATGAATCAGTCGTGTCATGGTAGGAATAGGGATTCTGGTTATAGACAGACCCGTTTTCCGACTCTACCATGCCACAGCTGGGGCAATTGCCACCATTATAAGGATTACCACACCATTGGCAAACCAGAAAGTGTGGATGAGACATAGAAAGAATCAAATGTGTATAGAGGGTGAGGAAATGAGAATCAAAGGGGTAAGAGGGTAAATGTGAGTATTTTTGGGTTTTTGGATAAACATTTTGTACAAATGAGAAAGAAAATCTTTTGGGTTTTTTGTGTTCGTTGAAAACTTGATTAAAAAAGTTTTCGTGAACGGTTTTGTTTTGATAAATAGAAATTATGAACAAAGGATGGATAAATGTACAATGGAACGAATTCCAAAGACACTAATCAGAAAAACCGTTTAGAAAACGCACACAACCTCCCCGGCAGCGGCGCCAAAAATTGATTGATTCAAAACGGTCAACCTAAACTGACCAGGGAATGGTCAACAAGGTCAAAGGCTTAGAATCAATCTCCGCGGAAGTATAAGGTTTCCCCGGGTCGTTATGTCCCGACGAGGTGTGAATGGCTAACAAACGGTTATTTGATCGGGTGAAATTGGACAGGAAAAGGTTTTGAGTGATTAGAACTAAGGAATATACTAGAAAATAGCTTAAACAAGCTATTTGAATAAGACAAGAAAGTGGGAAAAACCAGAAATGATTTAAACCTAAAAACGCGTACGTTACGTTTAAATAAAACGTAGACGTACAAAATAAAACGCGAGTTTTAACAAAATAAAATACTTACAAAAGTGAAAATCACATTTTTACAATCCTAATAATAAAAGAAACTTTTTATAAAATTAAAATTACTTTTTACACTATGTAATTATTTAATATTAAATAAAAACTAATTAATACTTATTATTAATATTTAAAACACTTTAATACAATATAATATTATTTAAATACTAAAAAGGTGAAAATAAAATTCCTAAAATTATAAAATAACTAAAAATAAGTGTTAAAATTAAAAATAAATATTTTTGTCTTTTTGTGCTTTTTCTATTAATTAATTACTAATTACTAATTAAACTATTTTAAATTAAGAAAAATACTAAATGAACAGTAAAAATTACAAGAAAATTTCTAAAATTATTTTACAACATATAAAAGCTATAAAAAATATAAAAACTAGGTTTTACTTAATAAAAACTAATTATGCTATTTTAAACTAATTATTAATTAATAACTAATAAAACTAAGATTAATTCTAATAAATACTAAATGAAAAGATAAAAATCTGAAAAAATTATTATAACTACTTTAATATATGAGGAATTTAATAAAAATATAAAATAGCTAAGTACTTAACAAAAATTTAAAAATGAAAATTAAAATTACATTACATTAAATAGAAACTATCACTTAATTTTAAATTGATTTTTCTTGGTTTTTCTTTTACAAACTTATTTAATACTTAAAAACAAACACTTTTTGTAAAAACAACTTTTTTATAAACTAAAAATAAGCTGTTTGGAAGGTAATAAGCAAAACAGTTGACTTTGTTTGACCAAAGTGGAAAATAAGCTAAAATGGCTTAAAGTGGGACCCACTCTGATTAATCCAGGTTCCAATAAGCTATATTAACTTGTATAAGCTGGAATAAACTAAAAAGGACCACAGAATAAGCTATAAGCTAATCAAATAAGCACTTGGTTCTTGGATTTCAACTGAAAATGGGACAGAGTTGTGAGGCCAATTCAGGTGGGGCCCAGGGGGTATGTGGTCAAACCATGGGTCAATATATGGAGCCTGGTAGGAGGGGGAATGAAAGGTGCAAGGTTCATGGCCTGGGGCCCACTGGATTGATCATAAAACCACCACCAAGTGGTGGTGGTGGTGCTGCTGCTGCTGAGACAGAGCAGGTAGTCTGCCCTGCAGGTAAGTTTGTGGTGATGGTGGGGGCCACACAAAATTCCTAAAATTATAACAAGGCTGGAAACTTGAAGACTAGCTGGGGGGGAACAATTAGAAACAAATTTCACACCATGAAATCAAACACAAAATTCATTAAAATTACTTGAACTTTTGCAAAAATCTGAAAATGGGCAAATTGACTTTTATTGAAAACTAGCTCAGTTGACTTTTATGAACTTTTGTAGCTTCTAAATGATTAGTGCATGTTAATTAGACCTAATGAAAACTAAATCAAGCAATCTAACCTACTTTTAAATTGGAATCAAGGAATTGAAGCACCTAACAGTCCAACAGTGGACTGTTAAGGGATTTGGGGTGGGATGTTGACTTGTTGGGTGCAAATGACCAAGGTATTGATCAAAATAGACTAGACTGGGCTTAAGACTAATGAACAAAGTAATTTTGACCAATAATAACAACAACAACAGAAGTCCAAAGCTTGTTCCAAACACCCCTGATGGTTCACTGATTTTATGTTAACAAGGATTTATGAAGAAATGAGCTATAGATTACATCACAGTGGTACTAACTAACACTATAAAGTAGGAAAAAGCAAATATTCTGAGGAAACTAAGCAAACAAATAGCAAAAGCAACAGTGAGCAATTCTAAACAAGCAATGTAAGCTAGAACTGAGACTTAAGACAACTTTCCACTAGACTTAGGCTATAAAACACTAAACCTACTTAACTTAACAGTAATTAAGCATACTTAAACTCACATAAACATCAATCAATAACAATCAACCAGATTTGCAGAATTTAAAGAAAAATGAACTCAAACTTACAATTTCTTCCAAAAGCAAGTAAGGCAGATAAGGATCAAACACATCAACCTAACACCTCCCTGAGGTACTACAACCATAACAATTCATTTTCTTCCTTGATCACTGCCTTCATCTTGATTTTATATATATATATATATTTTTTTTTTTTATTTATTTGTTTATGATTTTCTGATTTCTTTAACTAAAACCATTCCTTCACCCACAATAGTTTATAAGAGCATGTTTGGTTGGGGGAAATGATATCAAAGAAATGGAAATGAAATCATTTCCTGTGTTTGGTAGCCGAGGAAATAAAAAGGTGGAGATTTGCAAATCTTTGGGAGTTGAGTCTATGTACAAAATCAAGGAATTCATTTCTTATGCTTTTGGAGTGGAAACCATTTCTTAGGGAGGATAACAATAATAATAATAATAATAATAATAATAATAATAATAATAATAATAATAATAATAATAATAAATAAATAAAATGTTATTTAAAAAAATATTTTATTTTAAAAAATAATTTTTTTAGAATTGTTATTTAAAAAAATAAAAAAAATATATTTTTTAAAATCAATTTTTTTAGAATTGTTAAAAAAATCAAATTTTTTTTAAAAATAAATTTTTTTAGAATTGTTATTTAAAAAATAAATAAATAAATAATTTTAAAAAAATCAATTTTTAAAAAATAATTTTTTTTAGAATTGTTATTTAAAAAATATAAAAATAATTTTTTTTTTAAAAAAAACTCAGTTTTTTAAAAAAATAATTTTTTTTAAAATTGTTATTTAAAAAAAATACTTTTAAAAAATCAATTTTTTAAAAAAATAATTTTTTTAGAATTGTTATTTAAAAATAATAATTTTTTTCATTTCTCGGGTCAAGTCTCTGTTGTTACCAAACACTGGAATTATTATTCAATTTCCCTGGTAATTCATTTCTGTGAATTCCATTTCTGAGCTTCATTTCATTTCTCTGAATTTCACCCTACCAAACGTGCCCTAAAAGCTTATTAATACCCTATTTGAGCCTGAATGAACACTTAACAAATATTTTTACAACATTTGAATTGAACTAAAATTTTAACTATAATGGCACTTTGACAGTTTTCAAAGTGAAACATGAAACTGAGCTTACATTAACTTAAAAACACATTTAAAATGTTGGATACAAGCTTTTCAAGCTAAAAATTACAACTGATCATGAAATTAAACTACATACGACCTTAAAATTAACTAACTACACTAAGTTACTCTTATTCTACCAACTACTACTCTTCTTCTCTTTTTTTCTTTCTTTTATACACCCTGGAGGGTCCCACAACAAATCCCAGCTCATTGACAGACTTTTGGATAACTTTTGCTTCCTTTCCACTTTTGGCTGGAAAGTTGTTTTGACAACTTGTAGATTGCTTGTTAGGGTTTAGGGGTAATAAAGGGGTTTGGATGTGAAGTGTTGCAGAGAACAACCAGGGAAGTGGGGGAGGTTAGGGGTGAGTCAACGAAGGGTTTGACTGGGGGAGGGATTATTTAAAACGGTTTGGGGTTTATTATTTAATATGGGAGGTGGGCTAAGTTTGGTGGGCTGAGGTGGGCTGTTTGTGTTGGGTAATACAAAAGGTGAGTGGGTTGGACCATTGGTGTTGGGTAATAATAACACAAAAGGTCCGTTTGGTTTAATAAATTTCACAAGGACTACTTTTGTAATTTTATGAAAAGTAAGGGCTGAAATGGTACAAACTCCAAAGTTATCATAAGGGACCATTCATGCATAACTTTAAATATCCAAAACCATTTTTGCAATTTTTGTATTTTTCAAAATTCCCGGGGACTAAAAATGATATTTTTCAAAGTACGGGGACCAAACATGAAAATTTCTCAAACTTCACCCCAAGGACTAAAAATGGCTTTTGTGACTTTCCCAAGGACCAAAAGTGATTTTTCTTTCAAAATTATCCCACCAGGGACTGAATCTGCCAAAATCTGAAACTCCAGGGACCAAACTGTAAATTTCCAAAACTTTTCAAATTTTTCACCAAAGGACTAAATATGACAACTTATGATTTCAAAATGACCTTTGGTGATAATTTTCTATATTTTGAATATCCAGGGACTAGTTTTGTAATTTTATGAAAGTTGGGGGACTGAAACTGCCAATTTTGCAAACTTTGTACGTTTTTCATCTGTTTTTGCTCATTTTGCATCTAAAACATATAAAACACAATTTTGAAATATTTTTAGTATTTTGATGCATTTCTGAGTGTTTTTGTATGTTTTGCAGTTCAGATTTGACCAAAAATGATGAGTGTTTGAGCACTCATCAGGGACACAGCCTATTCAGGGAAGGAGGATGGACTGGACTCGCTCTGGTTCATGGTATGGGTAAAAACAGTCCTAGTGACTTTGAGTGAAGATATGCTTATATGGCATGAAATGCCGATAAAATTCGTCAAACAAAAGATGTGCATTCAAAAATGCCTATAGTTCTGCTCTAATAAGAAGTTCATGGATCTATTGGTAGAAGATAGTAGGTGGTTATGGTAATAGCACAGGTGGTGTAAGTGGTGATGGCACAACTGATTCCGGTGGTGGTATGACAAGAGCTGGTAGTGATATAAGAAGAATTTGCTTCCTACGGCTGAAGTTGTCAAATTTTCCTATTTTGGTGAATTGGATCAGGTGATGTTGAAGGGGAAGCCTATAAATCTGATGACAAGACAATAGGGTGGGAATATGAAGACATGGTACTTGTAATAATCCCGATTAGTAAATATAAGTCATTAGCATAATTTTAACATGTTAACATATATACGAAATCATGTAAAAGTAATGTCTCTACCAGATATTGGAAAGCGTAGGCACGGAGGGCGTAAGGTGGTATTTTGTAAAAGTGGTCCGTTTTAAAAGTGTAGTTATAGTCCAATGTTCAAAACACTTGGTTCTCTATAACTGTAGCTCTAATACCAATCTGTAACACCCCCAAAATCATCACGTCAGCGGAAGACTTAAAATGTCAGCGGAAGACTTTTTGGGTGTTACTTCGAGGATCTTTATCATAATCATAGAAAACGACACAAAAGTGACGCTTTAAAGTTTAATTCATTCAAAATACCAAATATTCGAGACATCAAGATGTTTCATAGTTTAAACAACAAGTTTATTTGAAATGTGTCAAAACGTTTATTTAAGCCCATGCCGGGTTACAAGCCCACTCCGTGCCTTCAAGTTCCTTCTTGTTTAGTTACCTGAGATAAATACATGCTAAAAGTGTCAACACAAAGGTTGGTGAGTTCATAGAGTTTATAGTTTCAAATATCGGTTTCCAAAATCAAAGAGTTTATGATTCCATAGAAGTTATAATAACAGTTGATTATCAAATTAAAGTGTGAGTAAATCCATAATATTCATAGCTTAAATCGTTGATTTATCAAAATCAGAAAAATGAGTGATTTCCTTAATAATTCAAAAATAGTCCGTTGATTTGCCCTTCATCGGGCTAACACCAAAATAGTAGTTTGTTTGACCTAATCGGGTCAACACGAGAATAATAGTTCATTTGTCAATTATTAATAGTTTTTCCTGCTATATAGTGAGCACAATCTCGTAGTTTAAATAAAACAGTGGGCTACAGCATTGTACACCCTTAACATCAGTCATTGTAGTGCTATATTATTACCGTTCTCTTGCCCTAAGCTCATGACACTCAACGATTAACAGGCATCAAAATTATCCATAATAATGATGTAAAACAGTGGCCCTCAAGATAGGTATTTACCAGTAACCTATGAAATCAAATAAAGTGCATTTGGTGGCTTTCCTCTAGCGACCAAATGGGGATTGTCAATCCCTAATAGATCTATCCACAATTATTTACGTTCACCCTACAAGTGATTAAGGCGCATGATCGAGGGACTTTTGGTAATAGGTACTTAGGCAATAGAGATCAAATATAGCATATCGTTGGAAAAATCGCTTGTAATCATGTTTATAGCAGGTATTTCCTTATAAGATATAAAAATGTGTAAACCAATAACATTTATATGAAATACAGTCATGTATTTAGTTAATGAATACTTGTAAAAGTAAAAACAGTAGTTAAGCATGTATCTCCCCCAAAAACGTTTATAAATCATTGTAAAACAAGTAAGAGTAGGGGCTATGACTCACCTTAGTAGTACAGTAGTAGTGGTAGTAACATAATCTCAACGATGCAAGGCAACGGCTTCACACACAACCTAAAAGATATGGTATGTTTTAGTTGATAGTCTAAATCTCGTTTTATCGCGAATATTAGTTATCCAGTTGTGATTAAAACTCGTGTTCGCTTAAATGCTTGAAGTTCAAGAACAAAGTTATATATACATATAACTTGTGAGTGTAATGATCGATGATCGATGGAAAATCATTAAGAATAAGTTGAAGTGTGTAGACGATGTGTTATGATGTCAGTCTTAAAAGAAAAGAAATAAACGTATCGTTATATATATATATATATATATATATATATATATATATATATATATATATATATCGTTAAAATTAATTATAGTTACGCGAATATTTATATCGTATATATATATAAGTTAAATTTATAAAAGTTTTATACTAAATATGAGTATTTATATATAAAATATTACAAAAAATCCCTTCAAGTTTTACAAATGTTACCTTTTTAACCCTAACGTCATAAATTTTACACCGTTAGTCCAAAGTTATATATATTTACATTTTATGTCCAAAAGTATCGATATTTACATTTATTACTTTTAAGTTTTAATAATTACAGTTTATAACCCATAAATTCAGATTTGACAGTTTCTACCCCAAGTTTCCAAGATTTACGCTTTTAGTCCCTCGGTTAATAAAATTTCCAAAGTTAGTCCAAAAGTTACCAAATTCAAAACTTAACATTTTTACTTCTTAAATAAGCTCAGTACAGCTTATTTAACTTATCAAAACTGCTTATTAGTTTACAAATCTCTTTTTATACTTAATGGGCTTTTAACGAGTACGAAATTAAGGCCCATTAACAATTAACGATCCATTGGGCTTAGGGGTCAAGTGGGTCTGGTCTTGGGCTTATTTTAGTGTCTTATTAACTTTACAAAAGAGCTTGTTGGACCAGCTTATAGCATAAGCTTAAAAAGAGCTTGTTGGGCTTATAAGTCCAATCGTTAGTTTTAAAGGTTTTAGGAAAACTGATTTCGTACGTTTCAAATAGCTTTTGAAAAGGGCTTATATGAACTTGTTAGATCAAACCGAAAATACCTACTGATTGCTAGTAGTATAAATAATGAGGTCAAGCTTTAAAATCGTATGGTTATATGTCTATATTTTAAACTACGAGGCCAAAGTAAACGTGTCAAGGTCATATCCAAACAATTACAAGTTCCAAAAATATTCTTAGTGTTTTTAATAAAGTCGAATAGGTCAAGGTGACTTATAAACGTGTCGTTTTTATTACGTATATGTTATTTTTAGTTTCAAAACTTTACCATTCTCGTTTGCTAGTATATTGAATATATAGAAGGTCGAATAAAAAGTATATATCATGTTTTTTTTTAACGAGATAATGAATCAAAAGTAAAGTGTCAAAAACAAAATATAATGAAATGGAAACATGAAATAGGTGTCGAGTAAGCTTACTTCACTTCAAAATGTGGGGTAAAATTGGACGTAGAGGTCGAGCTGGGGCAAGAGGGGAATGTCGTTCGATACACGACCTACCAAAGGCCTAGGATGAGCTAAACTTGGTACATGGACGTGGCTTTAACCCCTCGCGAACTAGACAAACTGGTTGTCCCTTTTACTAGTATAATTCGATGTGAAAATGGAATATGGTGCATTTCTGAGTGTGTTCTCAACTGAGCTCGTATGGGATGTTTATATAATGAGTTTAGAGTGTGGTAACAAGCAAGGAGTCACAAAGGTTAAGTGTGTGTGATCAAAGGAATTGCATGTTGCTTCTTCTAGTGCCCAATGGAGAGTTTACAAGGCAAGGAACGTGTAAGATCATTCTTGACACTTCTGACAGCTGAAAAGAGGTATATGATTAGGTTTCTAGTCATTGGGGAGCAGGGGAGGTCGTTTGGACACATAAGGTACAAAACGTGTAGGTTGGCAGAATGGATTTGAAGGTTTTACTTGAGGCAGTTTTGAGGCATCAAATGAGGGAGGTAATATGTGTAAGATGGCAATCTCGAATCCTTGCTAGGTGGTCAAATAAAAGGTACAAAGATATTGGTAAATTGTATGTCGAAATCGAAAGAAAATAGGTGTGTTTGGTGGCTGGTCGCGAGCTGGAAACAAGGAAACAAAAAAAATAATTAAGGGTCCACTTGGGCTTTGTCCTGGTGGGCTTGCTGTTTTGGGCTTGCGTTTGTGTTCGGCCCAACATAAAACAAAGAAGAAGAAAATAATTAAGGATCCGTTTGGTGGTAATTTCGGGTTTAAGTGAAAGGTTTGATGTGTTTCATTTATAGTTTGGGAAATATGAGAGTGATTGTGTACGTATAGTATGGAGAGGAAAGTTCACATATTTAGTATCCATGTGCCTTGCTTCATTCTTTTCTTCTCGATGGATAGTAGCAAGAAAAAGAGTGAATATGTTGGTTTGAATATCTTAGTGAATGATTTGCATGTGAGGTTATATATAAGAATGGAATTCAATGATGAAATGTGCAAGGATCTAGTATGACATTGAGTGTGTAAGTATTTCAAATATGTGGCTATTCTTGGATTGGGGAGAGTTAGAGGTGGGAGGTAGAGTGTGTAAGTAAACTTGTAAGAATGTAACATGGTTTCTATAGGCTTCATTTGAGGGAGTAGCAATGTGAGGAGGGTGGTGTAAGAGTTTTGCACATGTCGTAGTACCTAATTTTGAGTCCAGGTCGTATTTTAAAGATACCAGCTTGGAATTTCGTTTTTGGTTTAAAATCTCGCGTGTCTAGACGTAAAACATTATTTCGGACAACTTTCGTGTTTTACACTTTTCCTGGTTCGGACCAGAAGAGCCTTAAAATTAGGATTTAAATTCGTTACAGAAAGTTGGTGGTTTATTAAAATTTATACGAAGTGTTATTACTTATTTGTGTTAATTTGAGATTGTGTAAGGTGCCTTAACTTGATCAATATTCTAGTATAGCAATTATATTTAAAAGTTAATAACAATTGTATTTCATGGTTCTTAGAAGCATGGAAACGAGAGTTGTGAAATAAAAGGGATACGTCGCGTGTAAAAGTTAAAATAAACTGAGCTAAAGCAAACATGTACTTGTGATTTATAAATATAATAGTTAGAGGTGTGCTTGTTCAAAGTATCGTGTCGAGGTCCAAAATATTAGTGAGTAATCTCGGGAATTTTCGTAGGCTCCGGAAATATATAAATATTGTACTGTAAATATACGAAACGTATATTTATAAAATATAAACGTTTTAAATATATTATATTATTCGCGATATTTATAGATTATCGAGGTTGTGTGTAAGCATCGTTCCTTGGTAAATGGTCAATCATAAATGTTGTAGTGGTTCACATAATATGTCGTGCATAATAAATAAATAAAATTTTGTTCCCCGTAAAAATGGTATTTAAATAATGTAACATTCTTTTATTCAATTATTGATATTTACTAATCGTATGGGAAAATTACGGGAGGTTACATATTTATAGTGTAAGATTTGTGTGTTTATGGATGGATAAAGTTTGTTTAGGAGATTAGGACAAAATATGTTGGTGAAAATTGGGAAATGTAGATTGAAATGGGCTAAAAAGCAGAAAAGATTCTGTAAACCCGACCATCAGATGGCCAGTCCCCTTAATTAGGGGGCGGTCCCCTTAATGATTAAGGGGGCCGCCTTACATAATTAAGGGGGCCGCCCATTTGGTGATTTCTAGATTGCCAGAATTGGGTTTTTGGCAGAAAATTTGCAGAAAGGTTGTGTTTTTGGATTTGGATTCAAGCAAGTTCAATTCCTTGAGGCAATATAGCATCTAATCTAATCATGATATAGCATGCATGCAAAAACACTTAAGTAAAAGAACAAACAAGCAATAAATAATAAGCTAGAGGAGACAAATAAAGGCAAGGGCACTTAATCTTCCTATGGCAACTATCTTAGATCAAAGGCAAAGGTAACTAGTGAGTCAAAAACTAGTGATGAAACAAGATGACAACATTTTGAGTGATTTTGTCCTAGTGTGTGCCTATATGCAACAAATGTGGAGTTGTGATTGTTTCGACTCCTAAATGCAAAGAAAAATAAGTTTCCTAAGAAACAATCCAAAATCTCCTTGATTCGATTTTCGCTCGATTCATGAATGTCAAAGATATATATTAGATTATATACCTTGACAATTTATGTGAGAGTTTATGCATGATTTCGGAAAAAGGTTTTTAGCATTTGTCAACAATGCAAGGAAAATGATGTTCATGTAATTCCTAGATGTGAGAATAGTTTTAAAAAAAACTTTGATTGGGTTTTACAAGAGAGTATATGCAAAGAAAATAAGGTTTCTCAATCTTTAATTTTGTGCGAAATAGATTCCTAGACTCAGAAATGGAGAAGTGGAAGAAAAGTAAACTTTATGCAAATTTTATGCAAGAAAAAATATGTCTAAATGCAATAGAATTTAGTCAACTTGTTCCATCATTCCTAATCCTAAACGCAAGTGATTGAATAATTCACGCTTAAGGGGTTTAGTGAATATATCCGCAATGATATCTTCCGATGCAACTTTTTCTATAGATATGTTTCCTTTTTGTACATTATCCCTAAGGAAGTGGTGGCGTATTTCTATATGTTTAGTCCTAGAGTGTTGCACCGGATTTTTACTTAAATCTATCGCACCTTTGTTATCGCACATAATGGGAACATTTTCTAACCTAATGCCATAGTCTATGAGAGCTTGTTTCATCCATAGTGCTTGTTGACATGTCTTTCCAGCGCTTACATATTCGGCTTCGGTGGTAGAAATAGCAAGAGCGGTTTGCTTCTTCGAAAACCAAGATGTTAGACAACATCCCATGAACGTGCAAGTACCGTTAGTGCTATTTCTATCTACGTAGTCTCCCGCATGATCCGAATCTGCATAGACGATGGTTTCTATGCCGGATTCCTTAGGATACCACAATCCTAAGTCTATAGTGCCTTTAATGTATCGGAAGATACGCTTAACCGCTTCTAGGTGAGAGGTTTTGGGATCCTCTTGAAAACGGGCACAAAGGCAAACACTAAACATGATATCGGGTCTACTTTCCGTCAAGTATAGTAAACTACCGATCATTCCTCTATACTTGGTGTTATCTACGGACTCACCTTCATCATCCTTTGTGAGTTTTACTTCCGTAGACATGGGAGTTTTCATGGGTTTTGAGTCTTCTAGGCCAAATTTCTTAAGCATTTCCTTAATGTACTTAGATTGGTTAAAGAATATTCCATCTTGTAATTGTTTTATTTGTAATCCTAGGAAGAAGTTTAGTTCACCCATCATACTCATCTCAAACTCATCATGCATGATTTTGGCAAATTCATCACACATGTCTTGACAAGTTGATCCAAATATAATGTCATCAACATATATTTGAATAATGATGAGATTTGGGTCTTTCCTTTTTGTGAAAAGAGTGTTATCTACCATTCCCATGGAATAATCATGTTTAATAAGGAAAGCTTTTAATCGATCATACCAAGCTTTGGGAGCTTGTTTGAGTCCATACAAAGCTTTCTTTAACTTATAAACAACATAATCAGGTTTTGCGAAGTCAATGAATCCTGGAGGTTGTGCCACATATACCTCCTCATTGATAAAACCGTTAAGGAATGCGCTTTTCACGTCCATTTGGAATAACTTAAAATCTAGGGCGCATGCATAGGCAAGTAATATCCTAATAGATTCCAGTCTAGCTACGGGGGTATAAGTTTCGTCATAATCAATTCCTTCTTGTTGATTATAACCTTGGGCAACTAACCTAGTTTTATTCCTAGTTACTATTCCATTTTCATCTAACTTATTCCTATATACCCATTTAGTTCCTATGATGGTCATATTCATTGGATTTGGGACTAATTCCCAAACATCATTTGCCTTAAATTGATTTAATTCTTCTTGCATAGCTATAACCCAACTTTCATCTTTTAAAGCCTCATTAATATTCTTAGGTTCTATTGATGAGAGGAAACAAAAGAAGTTATTTTTATCTTGGGCTTGTGACCTAAGGGTTCTTTGGTTAAGATGTCCTATTATATTATCTAATGGATGTGATCTAGATTCTTTAACATTTACAATTTCGTTATTTCCTAAGTTAATGTCTTCATTATCATTTCTTATGGGTTTTGTTTTACTAACCTCAATGTCTTCATTATCATTTCTTCTTGCATAGCTATAACCCAACTTTCATCTTTTAAAGCCTCATTAATATTCTTAGGTTCTATTGATGAGAGGAAACAAAAGAAGTTATTTTTATCTTGGGCTTGTGACCTAAGGGTTCTTTGGTTAAGATGTCCTATTATATTATCTAATGGATGTGATCTAGATTCTTTAACATTTACAATTTCGTTATTTCCTAAGTTAATGTCTTCATTATCATTTCTTATGGGTTTTGTTTTACTAACCTCAATAGCTTCATCTTCGACTAAGTCATCATCTTCTAAAGGTAATGTTTTAGGAGGTGGTGGTGTTTCATCAAATGTTACATTTAGTGATTCTTCTACTTTCATAGAGTGTTTGTTAAGTATTATATATGCTTTACTATTTTGTGAGTACCCTAAAAATATTCCTTCATATGATTTTTGATCAAACTTAGTGAGACAATCCTTAGTGTTTAGAATATAACATTTACTTCCAAATACCCTAAAGTAGCTCAAGTTTGGTTTTCTACCTCTTAGTGACTCGTAAGGAGTTTTTCCTAGGATTCTCCTAATTGATACCCTATTAATAATATATGTTGATGTATCTACAGCGTGACACCAAAATTTTTGTGGGATGGATTGTTCATTTAACATTGTTCTACTCATTTCTTGTAGTGACCTATTTTTTCTTTCTACTACGCCATTTGATTGAGGAGTACGAGGAGCGGAGAAATTGTGAGATATTCCATTTAAATCACAATATTTTCCGAATTGTACTTCGTTGTCAAATTTCCTACCATGGTCCGTCCTAATGGCTACTATTGTGCATCCTAATTTATTTTGAATCATTTTACTAAATATTTCAAATTTTTCAAAGGCTTGGGTCTTGTCACATAAAAACCTAGTCCACGTGTATCGTGAGTAGTCATCTACTATTACTAAGGTATATTTGTTTCCTCCATAGCTCCGCACAGCGGATGGACCAAAAAGATCCATATGTAATAATTCTAGGCACCTAGTAGTGGATACTATATTCTTAGCTTTGTGACTAGCATGAACTTGTTTTCCAATTTTACATGCATCACAAAAATGCTTGTCATATTTTAGATTAGGCAAGTTTCTAACTAGTTCTTTAGAGGCCAAAGATTGTATTTGTTGCATGTTTGCATGTCCTAATCTCCTATGCCACAATGTGGAGTTTTCGTCTAGGGTCGTTAGGCATATCCTATCCTCAGGTTTGTTTCCTAGTTTCATAACATATATGCCTCCTTTCCTAATTCCTCTACCTATAATTTTTTCATTCTTAACAATTTCGCTATCCTCTTCGGTAAAGGTAACTCTACATTTTTTATCGCATATTTGCCCTATACTAAGCAAGTTATATGTTAAATTATCTACATGCTCAACATTTTCAATATTAAGTGAGTCTTGAGAAATCGTACCTTTGCCAATGATTTTTCCACGTAAGTCACTACCGAAAATAACGTTACCTCCATTGTATGCCTTATACGTAGAAAATAGCTTGCGGTTCCCCGTCATGTGCCTCGAACATCCGCTATCCTTGATCCATTCGTCAGGCTCCAAGTCAATTCCTAAACATATTTCGTCGGTTGCTTTTGCCACAAGACATTTTTCGTCTCTTGGTTTTTCCACTTCTTCTTTGTCATTATCACTCCATGTTCCGCTAACAAAGGCGCCTTGATTTTCATAACCCGACGGCTTTAGACATTCACCAATGAGATGATTTGGACTTCCACATCTAAAGCACTTTCTTTTCCCGTAGTTATCACTTTTATTTCTTTGGAACGGCTTTCTTTCATCTCGTGGTGATCTAGTGAATCTTCCTCGTCTCTTGAAGAATTTCTTGAATTCTCTTACGGCCATTGCATATTCTTCGTCTTCACTCTCGTCACTTGAATCATCATCGTCACTAGGTTCCTTTTTGGCTTTTAGAGCAATGGATTTGGTTTGTTCTTTCTTGACTTTGACCGTTTCTGAATCTCTTCTTATAATTTCTTCATGGACCTTCAAGTTGCCAATAAGTTCATCAAGTGATAATGTCATCAAATTCTTTGATTCTTCAATTGTCGTGACCTTAGCTCGCCATTTTGGATGCAATGCCCTAAGAAATTTCCTAACACAATTTTTACTAGAAAATGTCTCATTAAGTGTTTTTAAACTTGTGATAATAGTGTTAAATTTAGCAAAAGCATTATCAATTGATTCCTCTTTCGGAATCGTAAATTGTTCATATTGTTGTACAAGAAGATATATTTTATTATCTTTGACTTGACTATTACCTTGGTGAGTAATAAGTAGTGATTCCCAAATTTCTTTGGCGGTTTTACACATAAAAATTATTTCATATTCTTTACGTGGTAACGCGTTAAAAATTACCATTTTAGCTTCATTATTTTTCGCTAGTTTCTTTTTCAAATCATCATTTTGTTTTTCAAAAGGTACAATTTCATCCTTTTTAGTTTCCGGATTTTGTTGAGTGGGAGGAAAATCACCAAAGGTAATAACATGCCAAAGATCAAGATCTTTTGATTTCACATAAGTTTCGAATCTATTTTTCCAATATAAAAATCCATCACTTTCAAATAGTGGTGGTCTTTGCATAGATTGCCCTTCTAAATATTTTTCAGATTCCATAGATCGTTACAAGTTTTAAAATACAATATATTTTAAAAATCTTGCTAGATGTGGCTCTTGATACCAATTGTGAAAAACTAGAAGGGGGGGGGGGTTGAATAGTTTTACGTCTTTTTAATTTATTATAAAAGATTGTTAGAATTTTTTCTTTGCTTTCAAAAATTTAGATTCGATAATATGTGATCTCAAGTCTTGCACAATATAAACAACAATAAATATGTACGATATAGCAATAATAATGTAGGTAAAGAAATAAATGATAGATAGAAAGATCGAACCGCGAGACAAGAGATTTATAGTGGTTCGGCTACAAGGACACCTTCCTTGCCCTACTCCACTCCCCGAGCACCTAACTCGAGAGTTTTCTTCACTATGTCAACAAGCTCCCTTATGGCGGAGAAAACCTTACACACCAATGTACACACCACAACTTCGTCACAACTTAATCACAACCTCTTCACACCAATCTACTTCACCACTTACTACTTCACACCAATCTTCTTCACACCAATCTCCTTCACTACAATCTAATTCCTAACTCTTCTCCTTCACAACAAACTACTAACCAATCACACTATTTATATGCCTAGCTAAACTATCTTCTATTAAATATTCACAACTAATTACACAAATAGATAGATACAATAGATGATGCTCTAACAACTTGGATGTGGAGATCACAACAAGTTGTAATACTTCTTGTCTTGAGGGATAGAAGTATTCTTCTCTTGCACTTGAGAGGATGATGTTTGGATCACTTTGAAACAAAGATTTATGAATGTCTGATCAAAGGATTAAGAGAATAGAAATGGAGATCTAGAACAGAAAGTTTAGGAATGCAAAAGGTGAGAAAAATCTGTGAAATGAACTAGTATTTATAGAGAGCAAAAATATTGTTCTGGAGCATGGCCGGTCCCCTTAATTCATGGCCGGTCCCCTTAATTTTAAGGGGACCGCCCCTTGTAATTAAGGGGGCCGCCCAGCTGTAACGGCCAGAAAATATGTCTTTTAGTGGGGAAAGTTTATTTGGTGAAAAACTAACTGGTTTTGGTTAAAAATTTGAATTCATATATTTAGTATGATTAAAACATTTTTCTTTATTACCAAAAGTGTTTTTCAAAAATATATAATATGTTTATATAATTAAATAAACTTTGTAATAATTAATTAAATACCACTTTGATCATAGATTGCAATAAACACTTTATTTATTCATACCTTAAGTGATTTGGATGTAAAGAGAATGTTAATCACTAAATACTTGTTTATGTCATAAATTTTAGTTCAATGGGTTTATGTTTTGTAATAATTAAAACATAGAGATATTGATAATATGTTAATAATGTTTTTAGGCATTATTTATGTCAACATGTTTAAATAAGCGAGAAAGGTTCAGCCGTTTCAGTTGCCCTGTTATTTTGGGAGTGAAAGGTTCAGCCTTTGCAAGTTTATTAGTCGTTGAAAAAGAGTCCCAAGACAATCTCTTCGGTTTCCACGTGGGTTTTTGGCTGCAAACTTAAGTTACGACTTTGCAAATTTGGTCCTTTAAATAAAGTCTGGCTATTCAAAGGCGCGAAACGGGTGAAATGGCGATAATACCCTTGACTAACAGAAAAACTAACGGGCGTTAGCCAAAAAACGCTCTCGGTGGCTATTTTGCACTTTTACAAAACATTCATGGCAAATTTGCACGCTTTATGACTCGGTCCCATTTTTGTAATTTCGTGATACTTTAGTGACCATTTTTGCAATTTACCCTTTTTATTATTATTATTATTATTATTATTATTATTATTATTATTATTCTTGGCCCTTAGATCAATCAAGTGAAGTGAAGCTGCTTGGTTGATTCTAGGGGCGAAAGGCTGGGAGATGTAGCTATGTTAAGTATAGCCCCTCTTTTAGTGTGAATCGGGGCTATATCCTACTTGATGATGCCTTCTCTTTCATCTCAAACTGTTGTTGGTGTTGGTTGAATGGTTTGAGTTTGAGTTGAGTAATGGAAATGTAATCAAGAGGATATGGTCTTTGGTGCATCATTAAAGGTGAATAATTGTTAAAAAGATTTGTTGTCTGACCAGCATGTTTGGGTTAACTGCCAGAGATGGAATGTGATGTTTTGTCTCTTATCAGATATCGGGTAAGAATATATAGTAAGTTGTTTACTGATCTTGAGCATGTTCATATCAGTTTTTATGTACTATGGTGTAATCAGTTGTTAGTCTAATATGTTTTCACCTTTGCACCAAAAAAATATATACCCTACAAAAACCATTCAATAAAAACACTCGCACACACAACAAATTACACGAATCATTTGTGCAGACAACCAAGTCTTGCTTTTTTCCATGCAAGACGCGTCTTCCAAATGGAAGGAGGTGCAACAAGAATGACCAAGTGTGACCGCGGTCATGATCAGAGGAATATATTGGTCTACACTTAATACATAAACTATGATTTGACACCCCTATCATATCAACGTCAACTCAGTTTTCTCTTTCTACAACAACTTAATGTAATAAGGCGACCGCGGTCACCCCGAACAAATATAACCCCACTCAAACACAAATATACCACACAAAACCATTTAATAAAAACACCCACGCATACAACAAATCACACGACTCATTCGTACAAACAACCAAGCTTGCTTTTTGCCATGCAATACGCGTCTTCCAGAGGGAGGGAGGTGTAACAAGGATGACCAAGTGTGACCGCGGTCATGATCAGAGGATTATATTGGTTTACACTTTGATACTGCTGTGTCAAAGAAAGAAAACTCTGTCCTTTTGACGTACCTTACAATGTACTATACAAGATGTATTCTCTTTTAAAGAAATTACTTTAGTCGATCAGCTAAGATGCATATGAATCTTACCAAATCGTTTGTGGATTTGAAAGATGGTGCACGCCTAGAGCGTCAAACTGGAAAGTCTATTTAATAGTATAACTTTAGTCATTAAAAAGTAAGATAATTAACATCTATAGCATTATTTATCTCAATATTAGCCGAACAAAGTTATAATGGACGATAGTTTGAGAACAATAAGAGTCCCTTACACCAGTAACATATTAAATGGAGTTTGGTTTACGTTCAATCTTAGCTTATATACATCATGATTAATAAATAAATAAAAACACCAAATTTTATCACAGCTTATATGGAGATATGTGTCAAAAACATAGTAGTACATTTACTATATCAGTATTAAACGAATCATGACAAAAATAGTAAAAGAATATGATATCAAAGATCAGTCATTATTTTCATAGATATTGATCGATCAAACAGGTCCAAGTCATTTTGTAATACATGTTCAAATAACTAGACGAGTACTCGGTTGGACCGTTTTAGTAAACGAAAAAAGTTTACTAAAAGTTTACGAGTTATAGCGGCTTATAATTTTAGTGATAGAAAAAAGTTTATGAGTTATAAACGAAAAATAATAAAAGTTTAGAGATTTGAGGATTAAACATAATGTTTTGAAACCCGGTTGGACCGGGTGATTCAACCGGTTAAACCGTTCCGGTAAAAAAAACATGTCAATTTAAACCGGGTCAACCTGACGTGTTGGGTCGAAAAACGGGTCAAATTAAACCGGATCAACTTGCCGGTTTGAAGCGTCCCCGGTTAACCCGGTTTTCTATATACATTAAATTGTAACAAATAAAGATGGAGCAAACCAGAAATAATTCAAACTACTTCAATACTTTCTAAATGCATAGCTTAATTGCAATACTTTCCAAATGCGCTAAAAGCTTGACCATTTTTCAACACTTCAACATTCAACATTGACCATTTTTACTTTATATGTAGTATAGATATAAATAGTCACAATCTCTATAGATTCATTCATTTATATTATCATCTCCTTAGCTGTATAAACTTTGTGATCAAACTTGATACATGAATTAACTTACGGAGTTCAAAAAAAAGATGACATGTCATCCAACTGACCAGCATCGTAAAATTAGTTAGTTCTTCCATTCCGTAAATTCTTTTCAATGGTGATGTTGCTATCTTCACGAATAACTCAAACACGAAGCCAACTCCTGCAATTCTAACGATCGCGTTTTTCAAGGCGGTTTGCCACTCTAAGACCAAACAACAAATGTAAAGCCACTTCCGCAGTATACTTTGGATGTTATATGTTCATGCGAACCGTTTTGGCCCATGTTCACTACCTGAGGGCTGGTCTGATCAGATGTGTCCCCTAAACCAAGCTGACCATGTTCACCCCATCCCCATGTCATTATCACTCCGTTTTCTGCGCAAAGTTTGTGTTCAGTGAGTAAATACTAAATAGCATGCATATCAGTTACATTTCTATCAAATTTATGCTACTATGTGAACTTGTTTATAAATTGACACGCAAAAAGTGCACTGGAATGCAGCTTAGGCGCATAAAGCATTCTTGTGATGATGATAAATATCTAGAACAGAACGCTTGCCTGCGGTAAGGACAGAGTGCTCTGACCCTGATGCAACTCCCACAACCTTTATCCCATTAAGATCAGCAATTTTCTCTACTCGGGCTTCGTTTGGGTTCTCTGAAATTCAGCATTGTCTGTGTTAACAATTATAATCATAGATAGGTTTGTAATATAGATGTCAAGTTCAATCTATTATTCTATTTGTATGAAAATGGGTCAATTTGGGTCGTAATTCATTGGGTCATTGCTAACGGGTCAAATGGGTAACATATAGAAAAATTAGTTAAAATGAATTGGGTCGAATAAGTTGGACATTCAAAGTTGCCTAACATGTATTCAAGTGCTTACAATGTCCTAAATCCCTCTCTTTAGAATGAAATCATATTATTAGTTTAGTTGCATATGATATATGAGGGAACATTATTTTGAGTTAAAGCCTTAAAGGTAAGAATTGTCTTGAAGAAGCCTTAAATAACCTATTAAATCAGCAAAAATTAAGAGATTGTATTGCAGATTTAACTAATCCAGAAAAAGTTTCATTCATTTAATAACTTGAAAGGTTAAAGATAACTAACTTCATTTCAAGAATTCAGTGTTACAGTAGTAGAGTCAGAATGGTACATACGCTTCATCAGCATTTCCTTTTGAGTGTTGTTAACAGCATGGTGCCCGCCGAGCATAAGAACTTGCCCGTCATCTGTACACATAACCACTCAATATTTTAGCTTATAACTGAATCATGATGCAAACACCTTCAACCGCAGAGCCAATTACCTTGTATCATTTGGCTCTAAATATCAATTAACACTTTCAAAATCAGAATTTTATGAAGATATATAATGGATTAAAAAAATTAATATGCACAGCAAGGTGTATTACAACAGTTGGGAAAGGATGGAATAAAATGTCTGTCACGTTATACCTGTTAAAACTAAGGCATGATTCCACCCCAGGGCCGCATGCGTAAAGGAAAATGGTGAAATCACACGATTGGGACAACCCACATCTGGGGTGCCAAATCCTCTTCCCCAAGTGTACAAATGGCCATCCGCTAAGTCAAAAGAACATCAACATTTAAAAAACAAAAACACAAGTACAAACTTTTTAATACCAAGATAAAATCTTTCAGCGAAAAACTACTCACTCACCAGATAATGCTGCACTATGATCGCCATTTGCGATGATACTACTAACATTGACCTCGTTTAATCCACAAACACTCTGTGGAAGATTTACAGATTTGACTTTTTCGTTTGATATTCCTAGCTGACCACGCTTGCCAGATCCAAAACCATATACTTGATCCCCTCGTTCGCCTGAACCAAAATGGCCTCAAAATTTTTAATCCAGTGTCCTAACTAAACTCATATTAAGATTCAATGTGACTTTACCTTTCAACAAGGCTATTGAATGACGCATCCCACATGCAATTTGCTCAACACGCCTCGACGCAAAGTGTGAGACTTTCATTGGAGACCTATGTGACTCGTAATCACCAAGCCCAAGCTGACCAAACGAACCGTCACCACAAGTGAAAAGGTGACCAGACTCTAAAAGCCAAAAGCAAAAATGGCAAAATCAAATTTAAACCAAAATAAGGGAAATAAACACTTGGAGAGCGAGTATAGACCTGTAACAAAACCAGAGTGGTTCCATCCAGCTGATACATGGGTTATATTTAAGTCACCTAAAACATCCACAGATTTCGGTTCTAAGCCATTGACCAAATCCCCATGGCCAAGTTGACCCGATGTACCTCTTCCCCAAGTCAAAACCTTTTTATCTACACACCAAGAAAACATCCACATAAACTCACACACATACAAATCCAAGAATTTAAACACACAATCACACGCTATGGAATACCAGGAGTAAGGGCGACGACATGAGCCCCGCCACACGAAAGAAAAGACAACTTCGGCAAAACAGGAATGAGTCGCGGAATGTATTCATCTTGAAGTTTGCCAGTTCCTAGTTGTCCCTCAGTACCCGCTCCCCAACTCCATATCTCTTCGTTTTCTTCAACTCTTTCATTTTCTTCCATTCTATCTACTTAGAAACAACTGAAACTAGATTTCCAATCCTACAAAACACCAAATACTTATGTTACAAAAGGGATATTGGCTAACAATCAGATTATCCCCAATGTGGGTTGTACTTATCAGATTACAAAAGGGATATTGACCTAAACTAACAATATTTCAGGTTCTTGAAGCTATAAACTTTATATAATCTTGCATATTATAGTAATATAAATTATTGAGCATAACATATGTACCAAGTTATCAACTTTAATATAAATTCATATTAAACACAAACTTTACAGTGATATAAATACTACTAGTAAGATATATAAACCCTAAAAAGTGCAAGTAAATAGATATATGTATGGGTTGATGAGAATACCTTGAAGAGTTAATTTCGTGCGACTGGTTGTTTATTGCTACAGACTCAAGAACATGAACCATTTTGACTTTTTGGGTCTTCTTTTGACTTTTCAAAACCTTTAGGTGCGTTTGGTATCCCGGGAATGGGAATGAGATTACAATCACGTGGTTGTTTAAGGGTGCGTTTGGTTTACAAATGGTATTTAAGATTTAGGAATAGTTTGAAAGATTTGTGAAAGGTTTTGAGAAAAAAGTAAGAGAGATAAAATATATTATTATATATAATTATATTTGATTTATTAAATTTATATTAGATATAAAATATTAGTATACATACTTAAAAAAAACATAAGTCAATAATCAAAGAAAAAAGTACAATTTTTGTGGTTGAGAAAATTTTAGAAACATGCACTGTCAAGACTTTTGGTCCATGCCGACCAAATTAGAGTGGTATGACTTTTGTGGGTTGAATCCTCCATTTTATTCCAAAAGCTTGAACCAAACTTTTTTTTTTTTTTTTTTTTTTTCAATCTAATCCAACAGTGCAAAATATGCATACCAAACACTTCCTAAGATTTAAGAGCCCGGCCCTTTGGTTTGCAGAACAATTTGGAATCAGATTCGGATTTTGTTTAGAATGAAAGAAAATGAGGTAAGGGGAAAAATGATATTTTACGGTTGATAAATAATTTATTGGAGAGAAAGTGCGGTAATTTATTTTTTAATAAATGTGACGCCCATAATAGATTTTGATTAGCAAAAGACACATAAATTGCCATGAATCATTCTTTCATTCATGTGCCCACTTTAATTCCATAATTTTTTTTTTCTTTTTGTAAAGTTAATTCCATAAAACTTAAACCAAACAATTAATAATAGGATTCATTCCGTTACTTGATTGACACACCCTCATACCAACTACCAAGCGCACCCTAAATTTTTCAAATATGGGAATAAATGATACATATGTTTCATACTTTATATACTTCAAAAGGGTAAGGTATGGATCTTCAAATCTGTCACACCCCCAAAATCGGGTCCAGCGGAAGCATACATGTAGCTGGGGTGTAACTCAATTGGTATTACAACACAAGTTCAAAAATGGTTTTCACTTGAATCATTTAGAATAAAATAGTTTAATCAAAATGTTGAATTTACATTGTTAAAAGTAGTGCGAAAGTAAACCCTTAAAATAATTTAAAAAGGTCCCAATATGAAAAATCAGAGTCTTCTATGACCATGCCATGCCCTGCCAAAACCTCTAGTAGCGTGCCATTGCTTAAAACCTGAAAATACATGCTAAAGTGTCAACACGAGGTTGGTGAGTTCATAGAGTTTGTTTAACAAATAAAGTCTATAGAAAATGATCACACAGCAAAGGCATCGTAAATCCACTCAGTTGCAAGTCCCGCCATAAGAGACTTGTAACCTGTGTGTTCACAACCCACTGCTAACATATATAGTATGAGTAAAACATGTATAAGTTCATCACAACAGTTAAGCAATTAGTCGTGAGTCTACACTTCATCTCCGAAGACCTCACGTTTGTATGTATGTCTCAATGGTTATCCAACAACTTAATTTGGAGCCACTGGAAGTTTCACAATCATGTATGTATGATTACTGGGTGCCATTTCCCAAAGTATAAAAGTTTAAACGTTTCAAGTATCAAATAAGTATTTGTGCATGTATCAATCATGTATGTATGAAATCAAGTATAATGCAATCAAGTATAAGTGTTATCAAGTATAAATGAAATCAAGTATAAATGTAATCAAGTATAAATGTTTTGAGTATTTGTACAAGTAAGCAAGTGGTTGAGCATGTATCTCCCCCAAAGAGTGAAAACAAGTATAAAAAGAGTAGGGGCTATGACTCACCTGGTGCGATAGCTACGATGACAAAAGTGGATACACAGAAATGAGGCACGATCTCTAACCGCAACCTAATATGAATGATATGATCTAATGTAAGAACTGAAATGATGCTACACATGCAACTACGTATGTTATCGATACCACTTGTTAGTTTTGAAAATAACGTTTATCATCGAAAAATACATTTTTGATGTCTCGTTAAGTTAATAACCACTTTCCATGTAAATATGTTGAAACGGTACTCCACGATTCTCGTTTGGTGTTCTATCGGTAAATATAAGGTTTTCTATCGCAAAATATAACATTTTCATTACTTGAAAAAATGTCCAAATTGGCCTCGTAAAACTAGTCGCAAAATAGTGAATATTAAGAGTTAGGAAAGAAGCTCAGTAGTTTTGAGAAGATTTTCACCTCATCTAAAAAGTCACAGAAGTGAAGTTTGTCCATACGGGTCTCGATCATAAAGATATATAGCCATGAAGTAAGATGTTTGGGCTGTTTCGGCAGATTCTGGGCAGTTTTCGGGAAAGTTTGGAAGACCATAAGTTGTTCGTTATAAATTCTTTTGACAAACGGTTGGATGTTTTAAAAACTAGGCTGGGTGAACTAACTTTTTGTCAATGATGTAAATTTTCAAGAAATGAGTTTATCAATGAGTAAATTGGCTCTCAACATGATGTATTACAAAAACTGTTTTTCTATACTTAGTAATATTTTGCTAAAAAGCTGATGGAAATAAATAGAGTTTCGTCGATTTTGAAACGTGTATATCTTGGTCGTTATAAGCTTTTTTTCTACGTTCTTTATATCCCCGGAATCGTGGGACAACATACTAATATATTTTTGATAAGTCGGGATGGCTAGATCAAGTTTTACACCTCAGATTGTCCATTGAAAATCGCGGGACAGCAAGTCAAATTTTCAGAAAATAGTTTTCGTCGTTAAACTTGCAAAAATCATATCTCCTTCGTTATATACTCGTTTTAATCCGTTCTTTCGCCCACGGCTTCGTTTTTGAAAGTATTTTTTAAATCTTTAGTCTAAAGTTACCCGGAATCCCCTGATTTTTCTGTATTTTCATTTTTGGGACAGTAGGTATAAATATATGTTCCAAAACCATTTTCAAGGTTCTAAACTAATTTCTAACATCACCAAAATCTCTTGTAACCACCACAAAGCTATACTAATCCTACCATACACCCTCTTAGGATGCCATGGGTTCCTAATCACCACTAATCAAGTTAATTTAACAAGGGAATACCTAAAACCAATTCTAGGTTTTGTATGTTCAAAAAGTTTACAAAAATAAAGTGGTATAACTAGTATGTGCATGAAATAAAGCATGAAAACCATATGATACTAGTAAATACTTGATAAAATCATGAAAATAAATTTAGTAACTTACTTTGAATGATTATGTGATTAGATGATGAAAAACCTTGTGATTCTTGAGTTTATATTGCAAAACTCTTAATTAGAATGATGAAATGAACAACTTTGTAGCTTTGATCTTTGAAAATCCATGGTTTCTTCCTTGTGTTTATTTTGGGTCGTGGCCTAGGGAGGAAGACAAGAGAAAAACCTCACTTTGATTCTTGAAAATGAATATAAATGTGTTAAAGGTGTTTAAGTATAAAATATCTAATTTCAATGGCATTTTGGTAAATAAGTGGTGAAGTTCAAGTAACATGGGGAGGGGGGCTGCACATGTATGGATGAGTATGTAGGAAGCTTGGTGTTATCTGGTTCACGGAGTCGGTTTTGGTTCCGTTAATCGCAAACCGTAAAGTTTTAAATCGCGAAACGTAAATCCGGGTATCGTAAAAATATGAAACTTGAAAGAATGACTAAACTTGTCAAAATACTCCATAATAAAATATAAAATGAATGGTAAGTTCCATCGGGTTGCTTAAACGTTGTTAAAACTGGAAACGCGGGTTTAAAAACGCGTAATTCGCGTAAAACGCTGAACTGGAAAACGTAAAATTCCAAAACTCTTAGAATTGTCGTAAAATGAGAGAAAATCATATTTCTATCGTTTATAGTGTTTTACAGACATATCGGGATGCCGGAAGGACGTTTAAACCTGAAAGTAAATCTCGGACACGGCTTCGTGATTTTTGCAGAAATGATCCGACGAGCGCCAAACTCTCGGATTATCGTTAAAATAGTTCAACTTACGAGAATATGAAATAAAAATTTCCGAGATTAATAGTGAAAGTGAATAGTAAAAATGAATAATAATCCGAAAATGCGAATTGTTACAAAATCTGAGAGGCCCACACTACTATCAAAGTCATATCCATTGTGATTCATGACAGCATACCAAACGCACCATTAATTTGCTAAAAAAATAATAAATTTGGTATTTGTGTGTGTAGGAAGTTCCTTATTTTCGATGTTCAAAAAAAATGTTCCTTATTTTCACTTTCTTTTTTTTTAGTGTTTTACGTGATTTTGTTTCCGTGTATTTCTTAACTTTTTACCGATTAATTTACGGGATTCCCGTCAAAGCAATGATACACTATCTAAGGCTTAATGTAGTGATGGTGAACCCTCACTCGTGAGGCGGCTGAGGCACTGTTTCACGCTGCATCACCACTACAGCAAAGATAAGTCACGCGTGAAATAAGGAATCAAATGGCATGAAGGGTGACCAGCTCACATTGGGTTGTGTGTGTTTTTTTTTATTTTGTTTGTGTGTGGGTATTTTTTTAGATATGGGAAGGTGACCACTAGTGTAATAATGTGTCCCCAAGTTGAGTAAAAATAAATAAATAAATAAATGTTGTGTTTTCAAGTTTTTTAAGAATTAAAGTGAAAGTGGGGATTTTTATTTTATTTTATTATTATTTTTTTTAAGAACAAAGTGTAACTACTCAATATTCATTATCAAATTATAAGATAAACATCGATCTTGTTTCTTAATGTTAACAAATTATCAAATTATAAGATAAACATCAATCTTGTTTCTTAATGTTAACAAATTTTCCATGTTCAAGTTATACGGAAAGACGAGTATTTGACTTAGATTTACACGATATAACTAGAGTATCCTCGATATAACTGGAGTATCCTCGTGACCATTTCCGAACTCTTTTCATGGTCACCGCAATGTATTTATTTAGTGAAATCTGAACCTTACACCTTTTCTTATGCGAGGACATCATGATGCATTGATGCCTAAACCTTATCACTACTTTGGATGGTGGTGGTTCATCATGTTTCTTACTGCAAAACCAAAACAAGAAAAACGCAATAGCTCAACAACTAGCAAAACATATATTTTCATCATTAATCTCAACTTTTTTCAGTTGCAGGTAGAAAAATGACTCAAACAAGAATACAAAGAAGTACCCAGAATCAGAAAATACTTATTCTTAACACACTAACATGATACAAGTACAATCATCCAGAAAACATCACTTAACAAAATGCTACAAACACCACTTACAAATCACTATAAAAATATCACTAACGTTACAAATGGAGTCAAAACGCAAGAACAAATGTCACGTCTTGTTCTCATTCCCCTACCCTAAAACCAAGAATCCTTAAACCGAGAGCAATATACACTTCACCACTTGATGCATAAATCATCTTAGCAGCAACTTATTATGCTTTGAATCAGGGTTTTTCATCTTACCATCTTCTAAAGTTACAAAAGATCATCGTAAGCAACAATTTCCCGTCCTCTTGATGGCACATTCACGACTCTTCTTCCACTTTTATTCTCATTATTGACGGCTGTGTCGGTATTATTCTTTTCATCTCTTGGGTTCACAATTGCTGACCCGAGCTTGTTTGCTCTTCCATGCCTGCTAAGAGGCAGCTCTGGTCTCAATAGTTTCGATGACGATGGAGAAACGTCTTTCTTCTTGACCCCTTCCCTCCACTGTGGAACTGAATCATTCGCCCACATCACTTGTACCTGCACCATTACGCAATCTATGATTTAATCTCTCCCAGAATTCAATTTAGTGACTGCATTCTAGTTCCTTATGGGGTCATTCAGAATTTCCGGGATAGCTGGCATGAAGTGATTATGTATTTGCTTAGAGTAGAAAAACAACTTTACATGTTTTACCGATTACAGTTATGGGCTATAAAAACTAACAATATACCTGATCAACTAATAACATACTTTTGGTTGTGAGTCATGATAGCATGAGCTAGATATAATTACTATTAGCCTATCATTGGTAAAACTTACCATGCTTTGATTAATAGAACAATGCAAGTGTGTTACTCTTTGAAATAATCCTCCTAGTACATTACTACAACCATTAAGCAGGTAAAGTATTTGCGATAATCAGATTTTCAATTGTTTGACTATACTAGTTTCACTATACTGCAACACTAATAACTTAATATTTGCAATGTGAAATCAACCAAATTAACATTTAACTTTTTTTTTAGTCCTATGGCTTATATAGTTACAATTACACATACTTATCAAACTTCCGAACTTTTACTTACAATTATAGCACATAGCATTTAGAAGCGGTGAGCATTGAGCGTTGTGATCTTTAATGCTCATTTGGCAAGCAACAAGTAGCTTTATCTTTTTTTCAGAATGCTCATTTTCCAATGCTCCATGAAGTAGCATTTAGGAGTTGTTTTACACATTATGATTACACGTACAACTACATTACCAAACGTTTTCATAGGAAAAAAAAAAAAAACCCTACTGCTCACGGCTACTGCTTATTGCTACTGCTACCACTGTGACTAAAAATAAGTCTTCAACACCATTGACCCAATAAACCAAACCAGTCAAAAACCCAAAACCCTAATTAAAAGTAATAAAATAAAAGCATAAAAACATACTTTATTTGAATTCAGAGTAATCCCAAAAGAAGGGTCAAGAGAAGCATCAATGGCAGACTGAGCAGAGTCCCTCATCCTAAAAGTAAGATAAGCAACACCACCTGAATCCATACGGGTACGTGAAATAGCTCCATAGATCTCAAACCTGGACTTCAGATCAAGCACTGAACAGTCTGATGAAAGACCTGTGATGACCACAGCACCAGATGACGATGATGATGATGATGATGATGATGGTGGTGGTTTGGTTTCTGGTGGGAAGTCGTCGAGTGGTGGGAGTGGGCGGCGTCGTTTGGTAAAGTGGCGGGAGAAGTTGTTGGTGGTGGTGGTGGTGTGGTTGTAGGGTGTTTGGCTTTCTCTTTCTCGTTTTCGACTCATGGTTTTGTGTTTGTGTTTGTGTTTGTGTGTTGGCCTGTTGGGTGAGTTTTGTGTTTGGGGTTATGTTTTGGAGTGTTGAAGATAATGTTTGGCTGTTTTTGCTATACACGTGCAAGTTTCTTTTTGTTTTTCCTTTTTCGCTTAAAAGAGTAATATTTTCTTTTCCGATGTATAGTAGTAGTATACAATACATAAATATTCACGTAAAATGACAGACGTATACCGTACAGTGTTAAATAATCACATTTGTGAAATCGTGATTTTGATTCGACTCTTGATGTAAAGCGTGTATTTTTTGAAATTCAAAGTATGTATTTTTTAAAATTAATATAGTGTGTATTTTTTAAAGTTAACAAGTTTAGAAGTTTAAGGGTGCTTAGGGTAATTTAGGTAAATTACATTAATTTAAGTTTTAAGTAAGTAGTAAAGATATAGAGATATATATGAGTTAGGATAAAATTATAAGAAAAATTAAAATAAAAAGAAAAGGAAATGATTCCTGCATTAGAATGTAAGCAATTACCTACATCAGGAGTAACATGGGAAAAACATGTATCAGGGACTTGCTGCGGAGATTGAACTATAAAAAAATTTAATTTTTTTTTTTTTTTTTAAATATAGACAATTGACTACATTGTAATGTAGACATCATTTCCCTTACAAAGAATGATAAGGAACAACTATCACACATTTTAGATGCATTTATAAAAATGAATGTATTTCCTTTTATAATTCTTCTCTTATTTAAAATATATGACTAAAAATACTTCTTATTCTTCTCATTTTAATTTTATTCTTCACTGAATCCTTTTCCATCTCACCGTATCCCTTTCCATATAGATATACTGAACAATATTCATGTGTCTTTTTTACTATTTTAGTGTAAATACAAGTTTTGAACCCTTTTGTTGTTGAATGGTGAAGTCATGTTCTTTTACTGCGCAACATTTATAATGATAATTGATAAGTATATACGAAATATTATACGTATATACTAAACCCAAAATTTGATCCATTCAAAGTACAGTTATTACAAAAGGTATTACACGAGTATTAGGGACCAAGATGTGGGTGAGATTGAAGTAGTACAAAAGTGTGGTGTACATGGTACATATGTTGCATATTCCTATTGGATGCAGTACAACGGGGTACTGTTTGCCCGTCCCGTAGGACCACACTGTTTGAACCACTGTTCATTTGGTAAATCCTCGTTTTGCCAACTGTTTGGACCCGTTATCTTCCTGTAATGGTTTGTTCCCACCGACTTACTCCTTCCTAGAAAATTCCAGAGAACACATTATCACACATTTCCAGCCGCCTTTTATCATCAAAATCACACACACCGCCATATTGTTCCAGAGAAATCCTAACGAAACATAAAACTCCTAATCCCTAAAATCATTTTAAAGGTATGAATTATTTCAATTTAAAGTCACCGGATTGCTATATGTTACAAACAATGTTAAAGTATGGCTTTATTCGAACTTGATCTGCTGCAATTTGGAATTGTTGGTTGTTTTACTATGTGTAATTGTTTTGCAAGATGCTAGCTTTTGTGTTTTTATAATTGGGTGTGAGTTATTTTTGGTTATTATTGGTTTGATATGTTCGAATTTGCGATCCTTTGTTTGGATTTTGAGGTTAATGTTTGGATTTTTAGGTTAATATATATTATGAAAGATTTTCTTTTTCTTGATCTTCATGATAGGTTTGACCAGCTTTTTAATCATGATTACCGTTTTTTGGTATATAGAGGTGAAAGAAGTATAGAGGAATGGGTCCCGAGGATGGGATTAGCAAATGTCAAGGTAAACGTTCATAGGAATACATTACTTATTAGTACCACTCATTTTGGATCAATACATAAAAATTGAATTGCATGATCGAAAATTTGGCGCGAATAAAAATGGTTGCAATGGTATTGTATTTGGTGACATGTTTAGCTATTCTGGAGTGATGCAGCCGCACAGTAAGATGAGGATATCTTTGAAGACCCCAATCTTTATGTATGCAGATCGTGAGTGGGTGGGAGTCCAAGAAACCATGGATTTCAAAAGAGAAAATTGATAAGGTGAATTAGTTTTGTTTCTCACAAGTTTATGTTGTGCTCTTTATATTTTCAAAATATAATGCTAAACGTTGTTTCCGTGCTCATTTACAGGTACAACATGACACAGAGAGTTTGAAGAGATGGTTACATGATAAGGAGGCTGAACAACAAAAGTGAGTTTAATGGTTACTCATTGTGTTCTGTTGCTTTTGTTTTGGATAGTTTTTTTAGAATTATATATATGGTCACACCATGTACTTGCAGGCTTGCAGCATCTCATTTTGTTTTTGGAAATGAAGTGCTGTAATCATAACAAAAACTGATGAATCTTGCAGCATCTCATTTCTGGACCAAGGCTTTGTGTGACTAGTCTTTCTGTCTCAGATCAAACCTCAGTCCCCGGTGAACTCATGCGGTTCCGATGTGCCCAGAGGCCAGAAGCTAATCCGTTCACAGTTGTGAACACAGTGGCATGGTAAGCTACCTAACCTGAAACCATGTCAAAATATGATGAAATGCCTTTTGTTAGTATACTCGATTAGACCATTTAAGTTGAGGCTGTTAGTAGTAGGGAGATAAGGAAAAAACTGAGACAGTTGGCTACGAATTTCAACAGAGTACTAGATGATGTGTCAATTACAGGTCTTACTTTTGGGTAGTAATTTATTGCTGCAATTGAAGGAAAGCAAGTGGTTGCACAAGAAGAACGGACCAACTTCGGTGTAGAGAAGGCTGAATAAGACACACTAACTGTTATCATCAGGTAAGCCTTTTACACGTTTCAGTTAAATTTTGTGACTAGAGGTGGCAAAAATGGGTGGGTCAGGATGGTTTCTCAAACACAAAATTGCATGTATTTGGTAAGTTAAAAATATCAAGCCCAGTTAACAAGCTATTTATAAAAAAGAAAGTTTTGTAATACTCACAGTGGCTGGATTCATTGAAGGACCTGTATAACTCAACCGAAGAATAACCACTGCCATCATCGCCACCTCTGTAACATGAATGCAAGTTAAAATTTAGTATATCAGATAGCATATGTCATGTTGAATTATGCATTTTTATTGTGACTGATAAAGCCGTTATCAAACGGCAGTATATCAGCTACCTAGCATATGTCAGGTGAGGCAAACGAGACGACAATCATCTGAAGTGTATCTAAATTTGTAAAACATATCGTTTCGTAAAACACATTAACGTTGTATAAAAAAGGCTGTCGTTTAAAGGCTCATAAAACACATTAATGTTAGGATAACGGCTTCTGCTGCTAAAAGTTATGACAAATTAGTTGATCCTCGATTAAGGGTTGTGTAGGTTGAATGAGTCTGTGAAGTTTAGGATGCATAGGCTGCGTCATAGTTCTATTGAGAATTATGGTTTGAGTAGGATTTGCTGCAAAAGAGGTGTTTGTTTATGGTCTTTATATGCTAGATATGAGTTATGTGTTCTGATATGTGGGTTTTTTTTGGTATTTGCATATGTTATGTGCTTGATGAGTCAAGTGTCTACCTGTAGGTGTAAACTAGCAGCTTTAGGTGGATTTATAGAGCCAGGATTCCTAAGTTGTATCCATTGAGCCGTTAACATACTGTTGTGTTAACTGGTAAGATGAGAGATAGGGTTTGGAGTATTAATAGAGTCGTAGTGCAATTAAGCAGGACGTAATATTTATTTTCGTCGCCATTCTAATATTTTTCTTTTCTATTTGAATGATCTTCAGGTGGCACAATAGTTGCAGCCGTCGACCTGGTCAAGGAACGTAGAGTTGACAATCAGCATATCAAATTGGTAAGTAGATTAACCGAATGTATTTTATTTTTTATTTTTGCTCACAACATGCTGCATTTATTACTTATTAGTTTCTGCCAATCCCCAATAATAAGCTAATAGGCCTGCAAAAAAGCTTAAAGAAACACCCCCAATAGTGATCGTTGTTAGTTTGTCACGGTGCAGTTTATATGTTTTGTTTGTTTCGTTCATTGTAAGCATGGTCTGGTAAGAAATGTACTATGGGAACAAATTACGACGCGGGATGTACTAACAGGATTATTCTTAAAGCTTCGTAAGCGATATTTAGACACGTTAAGGAAGCGAAAGGTAAGACCAAGTACTTGAGCAAAGTGTCGTTTATTGAGGTAGTTTAAACCAAACACCCCCTTAGTTGGTAGAAACTAGCAAACTGATAAGATGGTAATATGAGAAAAAAAAAACGGTTTCTTGGTTATAATGTGTTCTGTAAAGAACAACTATCGAAAGTTTGTATATTTAACGCAAGTGGTTAGTATTCGCACTTGATATCATTAGATTGTTTTACTATTTATTTACTAAATTTTTATTTCATACTGATAAAGCCAAGGTTCCAGAAAATGGGTGCTGACTTAAAAGCCAGGTTTGAATTGCTTGAATTATCCATGGACGTGGTATGGAAATGTTTTGTGCACTCTTTTGTTTACATTATGTGGAAAACTAGAAGGGGGGGTTGAATAGTTTTACGTCTTTTTAATTTGTTATAAAAGATTGTTTGAAAGTTTTATTTGTTTTCAAAAATTTAGATTCGATGCTATATGAAATCAAGTCATGCACAATATAAACAACACTAAATATGTACGATAAAGCAATAATAATGTAAGTAAAGAAATAGGTGAGAGTTGGAAAGATCGAACCGCGAGACAAGAGATTTATAGTGGTTCGGCTACAAGGTCACCTTCCTTGCCCTACTCCACTCCCCGAGCACCTAACTCGAGAGTTTTCTTCACTATGTCAACAAGCTCCCTTATGGCGGAGAAAACCTTACACACCAATGTACACACCACAACTACGTTACAACTTATTCACACCTTCTACACAACTACTTCACACCTATTCACTACTTAATCAAAACACTACTTCACACCAATCTTCTTCACACCAATCTACTTCCTAACTCTTCTTCTTCACAACTAACTACTAACCAATCACACTATATATATATATATATATATATATATATATATATATATATATATATATATATATATATATATATATATATATATATATATATATATACCTAGCTAAACTATCTTCTAACAAATATTCACAACTAATTACACAATGATATAGAAACAATGGATGATGCTCTAACAACTTAGATGTGGAGATCACAACAAGTTGTAATACTTCTTGTCTTGAGGGATAGAAGTATTCTTCTCTTGCACTTGATAGGATGATGTTTGGATCACTTTGAAACAAAGATTTATGAATGTATGATCAAAGGGTTAAGAGAATGGAAATGGAGATCTAGAACAGAAAGTTTAGGAGTGCAAAAGGTGAGAAAAATTCCAGATTTAAGGTGGTATTTATAGGCAACAAATTCTGACAATTGGAGCGTGCCGGTCCCCTTAAATCAAGGCCGGCCCCCTTAAAATTAAGGGGGCCGCCCAGCTGCAACGGCCAAAAACTTTGTCTTTTAGTGGGGAAAGTTTATTTGGTGAAAAACTAATTGATTTTGGTTAAAAATTTGAATTCATATATTTAGTATGAATAAAACATTTTTCTTTATTACCAAAAGTGTTTTTCAAAAATATATAATATGTTTAACCAATAAGATGAGAGTTTAGTGGGTAAAAGTAATATTTGATTGATGGAGAGTTTAGTTAGTGGAATCTCCTAAAACTTTGTGTATTATGAAAGTGGACATTTTAAATGGGACGGAGGTAGTACTTAATTAAATTTCCCTTTGACCATAAATTGCACTAAACACTTTGTTTATTCATACCTTAAGTGATTTGGATGTAAAGAGAATGCTAATCACTAAATACTTATTTATGTTACAAGTTTTAGTTCTATTAGTTTATATTTTGTAATAATCAAAACATAGAGATATTGATAATATGTTAATAATGTTTTTAGGTATTATTTATGTCAACAATCTCCCCCTTTTTGATTATTACAAAACCTTAAACTCAATAGGTCTAAAATTTGTTTTTAGACAAGTATTTTAGAGTTTACACTTCTCTTCTCCCCCTTTTTGTAAAATCAAAAAGGTTAAGCCGAGTAAGCTTCATGGAAGAAGTTTAAACGGGTAGAATGCTCCCCCTTGATGTATGCTCCCCCTCATTTGAGAGCACCAAGGGACCGAGCTATGGAAATCTTGGCTACAAAAAATATGTGAAGAGTACAAGACACATATACATGCAAAGCAACAATTATGCAAATAAAAATAAATTCATTTAAGCATCATGGAAATGATTAGCATTACAACATTCAATATGCTTGAAGCATATTGATTACAATAAAACAAAAGAAGAGACATAGTCCTATATTGCCTAAGAGAGCACTTGGACTTGCTTGCAACCCATGGTTGATTGTTTTATTTGCTTGAATGGGAACATAAGCATAGAGCTTAGTTGTTAGATGGAGAGGGATATGGAGCAGGGTATGGAGCGGAAGAGGTGGATCTTACGATGTTGTATCAAGTTAAGGGTGGTATGGGATGAGGACGAGTGAGAAGATATTCAATCCAAGAAATATCTTCACTCAAGTATAGAATTTTTTTTTGAAGGAAGATGCAACAAGGGCAATAGTGAGTGTGGTTTGTAACTTGATCCAAGTTGAGAGAGTGGGGTAGGCAATTGTTATAGGGTGATGATAGAGGTTGCTCTTTGTTGCGTTGTGCACGATGCATAGCAAGGAGATCACTAAGATCATGGATTTGGGTTATTTCATCACGGAACTTTTGCTTTTCCGTGGCAATGTGGAGAGAATCATTGTGTTGATATGGATGAATTGGGTTTGTGTAGTTGGAATTGTAGTTTGATGGTTGATCAAGCTTGTATGGATCATTATAAGTGGTTAGAGGATGAAATGTGTAGTTTGGCATGAAAGAGGATGTTTGGCCAATGTTGTATGGTTTGTAAAGAGGATCAAATGAATGTCCTTGTGGATTTGGTGTAAAGTTTGGGAAGTAAGTAGTTGGAGGTGTGGAGTGATTTCCAACTTCATTGGTCATGATGGATTTGTTTCGAGGGCTTTTTCTTCGTCAAACGGGTTTTCTCGTCATCCTTGCTAGCCTTGAGGCTTTTGGTTTTGGTTTGTTTGGAGAAGTCATGAAAGAATGAATGGAGAGTGTTGAAGATTGGGGATATTTATAGTGTAAGATTTGTGTGTTTATGGATGGATAGAGTTTGTTTGGGAGATTAGGACAAAATATGTTGGATAAAATTGGGAAATGTAGGTTGAAATGGGCTAAAAAGCAGAAAAGATTTTGTAAATCCGTCCAGCAGATGGCCGGTCCCCTTAATTAGGGGGCGGTCCCCTTAAAATTAAGGGGGCCGCCCATCTGATGATTCCCAGATTGCCAGAATTGGGTTTTTGGCAGAAAATTTGCAGAAAGGTTGTGTTTTTGGATTTGGATTCAAGCAAGTTCAATTCCTTTAGGCAATATAGCATCTAATCTAATCAAGATATAGCATGCATGCAAAAACACTTAAGCAAAAGAGCAAATAAGCAACAAATAATAAGATAAAGGAGACAAATAAAGGCAAGAGCACTTAATCTTCCTAAGGCACCTATCTTAGATCAAAGGCAAAGGCAACTAGAGAGTCAAAACTCTAGTGATGAAACAAGATGACAATGTTATGAGTGATTTTGTCCTAGTGTGTGCCTATATGCAACAAATGTGGAGTTGTGATTGTTTCGACTCCTAAATGCAATATATATATATATATATATATATATATATATATATATATATATATTTCTTAAGAAACAATCCAAAGTTTCCTTGATTCGATTTTTGCTCGATCATGAATGTCAAAGATATATATTAGATTATATACCTTAACAATTTATGTGAGAGTTTATGCATGATTTTGGAAAAATATTTTTAGCATTAGTCAACAATGCAAGGAAAATTATGTTCATGTAATTCCTAGATGTGAGAATAATTAAAACAAAAATTGATTGGGTTTTACAAAAAAGTATATGCAAAGAAAATAATTCCTAATCTTTAATTTTTTGCGAAATAGATTCCTAAACTCAGAAATGAAGAAGTGGAAGAAAAGTAAATCTTATGCAAAATTAAAAAAAATTAGCTAAATGCAATAAAATTTAGTCAACTTGTTCCATCATTCCTAATCCTAAACGCAAGTGATTGAATAATTCACGATTAAGGGGTTTAGTGAATATATCTGCAATGTTATCTTCCGATGCAACTTTTTCTATAGATATGTTCCCTTTTTGTACATTATCCCTAAGAAAGTGGTGGCATATTTCTATATGTTTAGTCCTAGAGTGTTGCACCGGATTTTTACTTAAATCTATTGCACCTTTGTTATCGCACATAATGGGAACATTTTCTAACCTAATGACATAGTCTATAAGAGCTTGTTTCATCCATAGTGCTTGTTGACATGCCTTTCCAGCGCTTACATATTCGGCTTCGGTGGTAGAAATAGCAAGAGCGGTTTGCTTATTCGAAAACCAAGATGTTAGACAACATCCCATAAACGTGCAAATACCGCTAGTGCGTTTTCTATCTACATAGTCTCCCGCATGATCCGAATCCGCATAGACGATGTTTCTATGCCGGATCCCTTAGGATACCATAATCCTAAGTGTATAGTGCCTTTAATGTATCGAAAGATACGCTTAACCGCTTCTAGGTGAGAGGTTTTGGGATCCTCTTGAAAACGGGCACAAAGGCAGACACTAAACATGATATCGGGTCTACTTGCCATCAAGTATAGTAAACTACCTATCATTCCTCTATACTTGGTGTTATCTACGGACTCACCTTCATCATCCTTTGTGGTTTTACTTCCGTAGACATGGGAGTTTTCATGGGTTTTGAGTCTTCTAGGACAAATTTCTTAAGCATTTCCTTAATGTACTTAGATTGGTTAAAGAATATTCCATCTTCTAATTGTTTTATTTGTAATCCTAGGAAGAAGTTAAGTTCACCCATCATACTCATCTCAAACTCATCATGCATGATTTTAACAAATTCATCATACATGTCTTGACAAGTCGATCCAAATATAATGTCATCAACATATATTTGAACAATGATGAGATTTGGGTCTTTCCTTTTAGTGAAAAGAGTGTTATCTACCATTCCCATGGAATGATCATGTTTAATAAGGAAAGCTTTTAATCGATCATACCAAGCTTTGGGAGCTTGTTTGAGTCCATACAAAGCTTTCTTTAACTTATAAACATAATCAGGTTTTGCGAAGTCAATGAATCCTGGAGGTTGTGCCACATATACCTCCTCATTGATAAAACCGTTAAGGAATGCACTTTTCACGTCCATTTGGAATGACTTAAAATCTAGGGCGCATGCATAGGCAAGTAGTATCCTAATAGATTCTAGTCCAGCTACGGGGGCATAAGTTTCGTCATAATCAATTCCTTCTTGTTGATTATAACCTTGGGCAACTAACCTAGCTTTATTCCTAGTAACTACTCCATTTTCATCTAATTTATTCCTATATACCCATTTAGTTCCTATGATGGTCATATTCATTGGATTTGGGACTAATTCCCAATCATCATTTGCCTTAAATTGATTTAATTCTTCTTGCATAGCTATAACCCAACTTTCATCTTTTAAAGCCTCATTAATATTCTTAGGTTCTATTGCTGAGAGGAAACAAAAGAAATTATTTTTATCTTGAGCTTGTGACCTAAGGGTTATTTGGTTAAGATGTCCTATTATATTATCTAGTGGATGTGATCTAGATTCTTTAACATTTACAATTTCGTTATTCCCTAAGTTAATGTCTTCATTATCATTTCCTATGGGTTTTGTTTTACTAACCTCAATAGCTTCTTCTTCGACTAAATCATCATCTTCTAAAGGTAAAGTTTTAGGAGGTGGTGGTGTTTCATCAAATGTTCCATTTAGTGATTCTTCTACTTTCATGGAGTGTTTGTTAAGTATTATATATGCTTTACTATTTTGTGAGTATCCTAAAAATATTCCTTCATATGATTTTGGATCAAACTTAGTGAGGTAATCCTTAGTGTTTAGAATATAACATTTACTTCCAAATACCCTAAAGTAGCTTAAGTTTCGTTTTCTACCTCTTAGTAACTCATAAGGAGTTTTTCCTAGAATTTTCCTAATTGATACCCTATTAATAATATATGTTGATGTATCTACGGCGTGACATCAAAATTTTTGTTGATGGATTGTTCATTTAACATTGTTCTACTCATTTCTCGTAGTGACCTATTTTTTCTTTCTACTACGCCATTTGATTGAGGAGTACGAGGAGCGGAGAAATTGTGAGATATTCCATTTAAATCACAATATTTTCCGAATTGTACTTCATTGTCAAATTCCCTACCATGGTCCGTCCTAATGGCTACTATTGTGCATCCTAATTTATTTCGAATCATTTTACTAAATATTTTGAATTTTTCAAAGGCTTGGGTCTTGTCACTTAAAAACCTAGTCCACGTGTATCGTGAGTAGTCATCTACTATTACTAAGGTATATTTGTTTCCTCCATAGCTCCGCACAGCGGATGGACCAAAAAGATCCATATGTAATAGTTTTAGGCACCTAGTAGTGGATACTATATTCTTAGCTTTGTGACTAGCATGAACTTGTTTTCCAATTTTACATGCATCACAAAAATGCTTGTCATATTTTAGATTAGGCAAGTTTCTAACTAGTTCTTTAGAGGCCAAAGATTGTATTTGTTGCATGTTAGCATGTCCTAATCTCCTATGCCACAATGTGGAGTTTTCGTCTAGGGTCGTTAGGCATATCCTATCCCCAGGTTTGTTTCCTAGTTTCATAACATATATGCCTCCTTTCCTAATTCCTCTACCTATAAATTTTCCATTCTTAACTAGTTCGCTATCCTCTTCGGTAAAGGTAACTCTACATTTATTATCGCATATTTGTCCTATACTAAGCAAGTTATATGTTAAATTATCTACATGCTCTACATTTTCAATAGTAAGTGAGTCTTGAGAAATCGTACCTTTGCCAATGATTTTTCCACGTAAGTCACTACCGAAAATAACGTTACCTCCATTGTATGCCTTGTATGTAGAAAATAGCTTGCGGTTCCCCGTCATGTGCCTCGAACATCCGCTATCCTTGATCCATTTGTCAGGCTCCAAGTCAATTCCTAAACATATTTCGTCGGTTCCTTTTGCCATAAAACACTTTTCATCTCTTGGTTTTTCCACTTCTTCTTTGTCACTATCACTCCATGTTCCACTAACAAAGGCGCCTTGATTTTCATAACCCGGAGGCTTTAGACATTCGCCAATGAGATGATTTGGACTTCCACATCTAAAGCACTTTCTTTTCCCGTAGTTATCACTTCTATTTCTTTGGAACGGTTTTCTTTCGTCTCGTGGTGATCTAGTGAATCTTCCTCGTCTCTTGAAGAATTTCTTGAATTCTCTTACGGCCATTGCATATTCTTCGTCTTCACTCTCGTCACTTGAATCATCATCGTCACTAGGTTCCTTTTTGGCTTTTAGAGCAATGGATTTGGTTTGTTCTTTCTTGACATTAACCGTTTCCGAATCTCTTCTTATAATTTCTTCATGGACCTTCAAGTTGCCAATTAGTTCATCTAGTGACAACGTCATCAAATTCTTTGATTCTTCAATAGTCGTGACCTTAGCTCGCCATTTCGGATGCAATACCCTAAGAAATTTCCTAACACAATTTTTACTAGAAAATGTCTCATCAAGTGCTTTTAAACTTGTAATAATAGTGTTAAATTTAGCAAAACATTATCAATTGATTCCTCTTTCGGAATCATAAATTGTTCATATTGTTGTACAATAAGATCTATTTTGTTATCTTTAACTTGACTATTACCTTGGTGAGTAATTAGTAAAGAATCCAAAATTTCTTTTGCGGTTTTACACATAAAAATTCTTTCATATTCTTTGCGTGGTAACACATTATAAATAACCATTTTAGCCTCATTATTTTTTGCTAGTTTCTTTTTCAAATCATCATTTTGTTTTTTAAAAGATACAATTTCATCCATTTTAGTTTCAACATTATATTGAATAGGGGGAAAATCACCAAAGGTAATGACATGCCAAAGATTTAGATCTTTTGATTTCACATAGGTTTCGAATCTATTTTTCCAATATAAAAATCCATTACTTTCAAATAGTGGTGGTCTTTGCATAGATTGTCCTTCTAAATATTTTAAAGATTCCATAGATCGTTAAAAGTTTTAAAATACAATATATTTTAAAAATCTTGATAGACGTGGCTCTTGATACCAATTGTGGAAAACTAGAAGGGGGGTTGAATAGTTTTACGTCTTTTTAATTTGTTATAAAAGATTGTTTGAAAGTTTTCTTTGTTTTCAAAAATTTTGATTCGATGCTATATGAAATCAAGTCATGCACAATATGAACAACACTAAATATGTACGATAAAACAATAATAATGTAAGTAAAGAAATAGGTGAGAGTTGGAAAGATCGAACCGCGAGACAAGAGATTTATAGTGGTTTGGCTACAAGGTCACCTTCCTTGCCCTACTCCACTCCCCGAGCACCTAACTCGAGAGTTTTCTTCACTATGTCAACAAGCTCCCTTATGGCGGAGAAAACCTTACACACCAATGTACACACCACAACTACGTCACAACTTATTCACACCTTCTACACAACTACTTCACACCAATCTTCTTCATACCAATCTACTTCCTAACTCTTCTTCTTCACAACTAACTACTAACCAATCACAATATATATATATATATATATATATATATATATATATATATATATATATATATATATATATATATATAGCTAAACTATCTTCTAACAAATATTTACAACTAATTACACAATGAGATAGAAACAATGGATGATGCTCTAACAACTTAGATGTGGAGATCACAACAAGTTGTAATACTTCTTGTCTTGAGGGATAGAAGTATTCTTCTCTTGCACTTGATAGGATGATGTTTGGATCACTTTGAAACAAAGATTTATGAATGTATGATCAAAGGGTTAAGAGAATGGAAATGGAGATCTAGAACAGAAAGTTTAGGAGTGCAAAAGGTGAGAAAAATTACAGATTTAAGGTGGTATTTATAGGCAACAAATTCTGACAACTGGAGCGTGCCGGTCCCATTAAATCAAGGCCGGTCTCCTTAAAATTAAGGGGACCGCCCCTTATAATTAAGGGGGCCGCCCATCTGCAACGGCCAAAAACTTTGTCTTTTAGTGGGGAAAGTTTATTTGGTGAAAAACTAATTGATTTTGGTTAAAAATTTGAATTCATATATTTAGTATGAATAAAACATTTTTCTTTATTACCAAAAGTGTTTTTCAAAAATATATAATACGTTTATATAATTAAATAAACTTTGTAATACTTAATTAAATTTCCATTTGATCATAAATTGCACTAAACACTTTGTTTATTCATACCTTAAGTGATTTGGATGTAAAGAGAATGCTAATCACTAAATACTTGTTTATGTTGCAAGTTTTAGTTCTATGAGTTTATATTTTGTAATAATCAAAACATAGAGATATTGATAATATGTTAATAATATTTTTAGGCATTATTTATATCAACACATTATACTTAGGAGATGTATGTGCCAGATATTGAGTACTAAAGTCTCTGCATCTTTCCATTTTGCAGTTGGAAACAACCTGCAAATTGTATTATACATACACATTAGGATATGATGTTCTTGCCTAGATTTTCGGTAATATGATACGTGGGAATTGCGCCCTCGCAACAAGTTTTACCTCTCAAGGGATCTTGAGAAGCTTACAACCCCCACCAGGCAGTGTACCTGATCGTTGTAGTATAGTATATTGACAAGTACCGGGGGATTGATCGTTCAACTCAGGAATAGTTTCGCTAGGATTAGAAAGCCTACTAAACTAGGTCTAGAGGTGAGGGATGATTCTTTTTGTATTTTGTATATTTTATGGAAAGCAAGAAAAATCTCGGGTTTTGAAGGAGTGGACAGAATTAGTTGGTAGCCAACTAACCCAATTTACTATAAATGCAATAAAAATAAAATAAAAGAAATGGAAATTAAACTAATATACTAATGTGGTGGAAACAATAATGAGAAAAGTTGTGTTTACTTAGATTTCATTACTCCCTATATATCTTTTACCGGTTGATTAGCTTGTTACAATTGCATGGGTGACGGGTTATATTCCTTAATACTAGTCGTAGGGCCGTGTACAATATTCCCTAACTCTATAAGATCCTACTTCACTCCTATGTCGAGCCGATTAAAAGCTCCTAACATGAGATCATTAGAATTCACTTATGCATTAAATATAACCAAAAATCGTAGAACACCTCCGATCGTGTTTCTTAAGACGTTCAAGTAAGTTACCAATGGAAGTCTGCCAGTTTTCTTAAGCCTAACATCGAATACAATCACCCGTAACAATTATAGACAAACAATCAACCAATAATCAACATCTAGGTTTCACTACATATAAGCAAACACAATAAAAGCCTAGCCTAACATGTTAAAAGAAAGATAAATATAAGATAGAATCAAACAATACATAGACATATTGAATGATTATTGGAGAACTTATTTTTATTAAAACATGAAAGAAAGAAGGGTTTGAAACCCCTTCAATATGCAGGAAATTCGACCTAGGGTTTGTGTGTAGCATACCACAACTTGTTCCACACTTTTCAATGAAAAAATTAGAAAAATATATATAGACATAGCATCCGGACGGCGTCATGTGTTAGCCTCTGACGCCGTCAACTCGCCGCCAAAGTGAAATTCGTATTGCCTAGATCCAGTCTTGACGCCTTCATGTGCAAATCTACTCTGGGGCATCACTAGCATTTGGACCCTTACGGCATTGGTGACACCGTCAGGCCATTAATAAAGAAAATGTTCTGGGCCGTCACGTTATAAGTTCCACATCCACCTCTTTTGTCAGTCTTGACGCCGTCATGAGTTAAAGCTTAATATCGTCAGGTACTGTTCACAGCAAGGAATTTGAGACTTTGCCGTTTTCTTCACTTTTATGCTCCAAAAACGTCCAAAATGCTTCCTTTTCCAGATTTCTCTCCAAAAGTACCTAAAGTGACAAAAGGAACGATTTAGGGCAATATTTGATCAAATAATCATGAATTCGGGCTTAAATGACCCCTTAAAAGCGGTACACTTTTCGCCTCATTATAATACCATAATTGTTATTACACATCATGAAGACAATAGTTTATGCATTTTCTTTGGTTTATCGAAAAATTCTAAGGCATTTTTTAATCCATATAGAAATTCCCAAAGGTTTTGCACTTTTGTTGACAGGTTTCTAAGATTAAGAATAGAGCGTGCAACATGAGAAGAGAACAAAGACGTCGCCATTTTTTCTTCAAAAAGCAAATTTGATCAGAGCATCGTTAGTGACACGATAACTAAAATAAGTATTTGTTGAAAATAAAGTTGCAAAATAAATAATAGAGTACACATTTTGTAGATGCAATTTATCCATTTTAAAAGAATCTAAATCATCCTTTTCTGTTTATTTGAGAATTTAGCAAATAATCTGGTTTTGATAGTCAAACACAAATGCTCAATTACAGTCTCTTCTGCACATCTATTCTCCTAAACTTATTTGTATTGATTAAATGAAATTGCAAGATAGCCATTAGTAGCTCGAGCTGTGGAAGATGGAAACTTTGACCTAATTGTGGATTCCTGTTTACCATGGGATTACGTTACTAAAGTTTATTCAATCTTATTCGGGCTGTTTTCCAGACTCAAAAGTAAAAGAACAGAAGAAGAAATGTCTTTTTGGATATCATATCGGAGCAACTTTAAATCCTAGACAAGTATTACAATATCAAGGGGTCATTTCCCATTGATCACAATTAGTATTTTACTCAAACAAGGTTGCCACAAAAAAGGGAATAACTGAGGTCCAGAAATGACGTGAATATGAATTTTAAATGTCAAGGCTTTACTTGGTGATTGTTGATGGTGGTGTAGGATGCAACAGTTGAGGCAAAGGACAACATGAATGAAACAGTAGATAAGCCACCTAGCTTGACTTTTTTTAATTACATTTTGCCATGTTTGACCGTTTGGTTACATGACTTTAGAATAAAAAGTTTCCACGTACCAAGAAGGTTCCCCACATCAGGTTCTTTATTGGAATTTCTACTTTGTGTAATTTTTGGGTCTACCAGTCTTACATTGGTACTACGACTACCGTTACTCAAAAAAAGATTTAAAGCAGATGGGCACTCTTAGTAAGCAGTCCCAAACACTCCCTTAAGTGATCTTTCTTTCTTTTTATTTTTTTATTATTTTTTTTTTATTTTTTATTCATCATTTTGTTTGGTTTGTGCAGATGTGAACATCAACTTTGGGGTAAGGTAAGCTGACAAATGGAACTGAATATGTGTTTGTCATATATCCCAAATACTCATGTACATTGGACAACAGGTACACGACATCAGAAGGTTTTTACAGTTGATTACATATGGCCGTAGAATCCCATTTCCTGAATTATTTTCCCGAATCAAAGCTGTCGATACTGCTACCATCAAACATGTGGCTAACAGATTCATATTTGATCATGTAATCTCTTTTTCTGTACAAGTATCATAATATTTACCAACATAGCAATTGCAGCGTCCGAGCCAGTGAAGCTATTGCCAGACTACAATTCGTATCGTCGCCATACTTTCCAGCTTCGATACTAGGTTCTTTGTTTTCTTTGGCTGATGCTTTATCACCAATCAAATTAACAATCTTGAAGAGCAAACAACTTAGATTGAAGACAGAAGCCAGACAAACTTGAAATAAATGACAATGACTTCATTTACAATGTAACATTTCTTTTATTTTTACACAAAAGTACATCAGATATTGGCATTTGACCATTATTTTGGGTTATTGAATGCATGGTCATGTGAAAATAATACTCAGTCTTACTACAATTATTCTAACACCATGTGAAGATTGTATGATTAAAACTTGCAACTATGATGAATTACCATTTACTACCTAAAAAACTTACAACAAAACCAATTTGTTAGAGAGGATTTGATCTTTTCTTTTCTCCTTAAATAACTTCGTATCATTATATTCTATTCCGACCACATAAACCAAGCGCACCCGCAGCAACGCGCGGGCTATCCCGCTCGTTTATATCTATATTTATACTATATACAAAGAGAAGACACATGTGATTAGAACTTAAAAAATAAATAATATTATTAGACTAGAGTATTTCTACTTATATAAGGTAACGCAGTCTATTAAATATTTAAATATTTAATTACAATCTAAACCACTAACTTTCTTCACTCTCAATTACACCGTCGTCACTATGCACGGATAATAGTCTAGTTTATAATGATAAGTACATATAAAATCTAATAGACCCAAACTGACAACTGAACTTTGGCTAACAGTTTCTAATATAAATTTTTACAGAAAAGTGAAAGTTTATCAAAAGTTCCATGGATTCCCTCTACACAATTTTACACATAAGGTCGAGGGTCATGTGACACAATTCCCGCAATGTGCTAACAAGCAACAATAACAAGGAGAAAGATTGATCTTTAAAACTCAGTCATATCCAAAACAAGTGGTTCAACTCATTTAGGAAAATAAGTTCGTGAATCTGAAGTGAGGAAAATAGACACGTAATGAACATGTTATGAAATGAAATATAGTAACCCATGAATCGATAATTAAAACTTACTCATCTCCTCAAGGTTGAGTTTATAAGTATTTTGACACCTATTCATTCCCACAACCATATAAACAAAGATGAATCATAAGGCTTCATTTAGGAATGATTATATTCATTTTAGACCATAAATGTATAGCAATCAACCTCTTCCATAACAAATAGTTGGTGTATTGTCATTTCATTCATTGAGGCTAGAATCCATGTAACAAACACACCCTTAGCATAAGCTATTGAGTTGTGGTGGGTTTGCGTGAACTTATGCGGCAATTCACTTTTGTCATCCCCCCCCCCCCTCCTCTCGTCGTGTAACATAATAATTGACAATAGATCTCAACCAGCCTAACAAAATTCCAATTGGCTATAACTTTTTCAGATCAACAAATTAGAAAAAGAAAAGAAACAATTTGATATTTTAATTTCGCTTAGCAAGCAATTAGTAGTTGTCAAATTGAAGTTTGTGGTATATATAATCCGTCTAAGAGATAACTAAAATATGCAAGTATTAACAAAATTCTTTTCTAATGGATTTAATATCTTTTATATAATAAAAGAATTACATCATTTCGTAGTGTTTTTGCAAAACCCTTCTCATTGGAAAAAAATAGGAGAGCTCGATTTTGCCACGTAGGCGAAATCGAGCAATATGATTAGTTAATAGAAAGTCAAAATTAAATTGATTTTGGTCAAACTTAATAAATTTGGTGGAGAAATTTGGTTGAGAAAAAAAATGCAAATATATATATATATATATATATATATATATATATATATATATATATATATATATATATATATATATATATATCAAATTTATGAAAACAAAAAACTTAAAAAGAGAGGAAGTAATTCATCAAACTTTAGTGGTTGAATTTTACATAAAATATATGGAGGTAAGTATAAAATTTCAAGTTCCATGTTTTTTAATAACTTTAGAAAAAACACAAATAACCCCTTACACTCTATACCCCTTATACTTTATAATATGAACTTTGTTTAAAATGACATGAGTATTAGTATTAGTTTCAGACTTTCATCTATTTAAATTACAAAATTTTGTAAATATGCAAATTAGTTTTAATATTGTTAGTTGTAGACTTTCATCTATTATAATATTTTTTTAAATCAGGACTCATGTTATTCAATTTAAAAGTTTAATTTATGAGTACACGGGTTTGAATATTAATACTGCTAAATTATTAGTAACTGAAATATAAATATCAAATGGTAAGCACGAGTTACTGTGATATGAAAATAAATATACGCAATTCTACTTATAACAACGATTTTAACTTCATTAACGCTCATTTATGTGCTACTAAACTCACACATTTTGTACAACATGATATCAATAGTTAAAGTTAAATAATAACATCAACATCAACCTCAGCATGTCTGCTAGTTAAAAACATTATACAAAGCTAATTATTAAAAAAAAAAAAAAAAAAAAAAAAAAAAAAAAAAAAAAAAAAGTTAGATAGTCATTGTTTAAGTTAGAATGTGTTTTCCTTAAATTATATAAAATAAAATAAAAATGCATGCATCACAATCCTTATTTGATAACAATCACCTTTTAAATCAAAAAAATAAAAACTATGTAGGTGATAACCTAACTTTATTCATTGACGTGATGTTTTATCAAAATAAATAAATAAGTAAGTAAAATAACGTATAGTTGGCCGTTGCAAAGAAATTAAAGTATGTACATGAGAATTATTAAGCAAGAATATATAGTTTTTAATCAGATTATTACGTTACTATACTGCGATAATGTTATTGAGTTGGTAACCACGGATGTATTAACCTTTTTTTGCTTCTCGATAGAATCTGAAAGAAACCTTAACAGAACTTTGGCTTATGTCTTATCTAGCTAATAGTAGTTTTTAGAAACTTTTTTTATGGTTTAACTTTTTTGTTATACACACCAACTTTTAGTAATTTTTTTTAATGTTTTATCAAAAACTTCTACACTTAATATTTGCGTTTTTACTATAAACACACTAAGCTATGATAGAGTTAGTTGTAAGTTCAGAGATTTGTTACTAAGCTTCTCAAAAAAGCTTATAGCTTTATCATAAACTTATTGTGTTATGGTAATTGAATAAGTCAATAAGCACCTTTAATAAGCATAACCAAACATCCCTTTAGTTATAATATGAAGTTTTCTTATTTGATGTTATAACTAACTATGTTGTTATTCTCACTATAATGCAACATGTAAGTGGTTTTTGCAGTTTTATGATCTTATCACACACACTAAAGTGCAATGCAATTTGTTGTGTGCGTTTTTAGAAGAGGATTAAGTATCAACACGTGATTGTCATGGAAGGATTTTCTACGCCTACTCAAGGTATGAATGTATAATTAAGTTGAGTTGCTGATTTAGATAATACATGAATGTATTTTAATGTACCAAAGATGTATTTTAGTGCATATATGAGGAATTTTATGGTATGAATTCTTAGCAGGTGTCTTTGAATGAGTTAATGAAACTTAGCAGGTATTTGTTGTCATTAATAACACTATAGGTATCAATCAACGGTCTAAAACATGGGTGTCTTTTACCTTGATGATCTAAGCCAATTGTAAAGAAAGTTGTATTAAAGTGAAAGGTCGGTAAGGATTCAAACAATCCTAAAAGACTTGCGAATGTACTCTTTGTCATTTTTTTCATGCATTTATAATTTACTTATACAAGTAATTATAATTTCCTTATATAGTTCGATCACAGAAAAAAATTATTTTTATACATTAAGACATAAACGTAAGATTAAATTTGAGTTCTACCAATCACATCTTTTTTTGTTTTTCTTTATATAATAAAGAATCTATAGTGTAAGCATCTATGTTAATTTGATAATTTTAAAATCAAACATGAGAAGTAAATAGCACAAACTTATGAAAATGCTATTTTTCAAACAAAAATATACATTAGTAAACATGACATGATGGTTATTCATAATAAAAAAATAAATCAATCTTCAAAGCTATCTAAATATGCTACATATTTTAACGAAAATATAAGTAAAAGAAATACAACGATTACAAAAGATATCGTAAATTCATAACATGGGTTTGCAAAACTAAAAGCATATATCACTAAAACGTCATGTAAGTCAAGTATCATCATGTGATTTTGCTGAAATAATAAAATATATTTTTAACCAAAAAGCATTTTCCTAAAATAATAGGTAGATTATAATATATATACATACGATTTTTTATTTTTAGTCCACCAAGTAAAACCAGTTGAAACATGATAAGAGATTCATTTCTTAATCGATAATAATACATAATCAAAACGAAATTTTAAAAACCCTGTTCGTGCACAGGTATTATAACTAATTGTAAACTATTAGGTTTTCAATTGTTTTGGATGGAAACAAACACAAATGTCCCATCGCCCCTAGTAAAAATTTGTGTTTATATAAATCCATCTAAGAGAAAACTAAAATATGCAAGTATTAACATAATTCTTTTCTAATGGATTTAATGTTGTAAACTATGAGTGATTTTTTTTGTTTTGTTTTTGTTTTTTTTTAATTTTATTTTTATTTATTTATTTTTTTGTTTTGTTTTGTGAACGGCGGTTATATTAAAAAAACTTGCAAGGAGTTAGGAATTTACAAAGTCACAAGGTGATGATTTTTAAGCCAATCTATCCAATTAAAAAGAAGCCTTACTTGGTGAGGTTTTCGTTTGTTTTGGATGGAAACAAACACAAACGTCTCATTGCCCCGAGTAAAAATATGTGTTTATCAAGGTTGCTTAAACATTTTCACGTAAGTTCAAATCCTACCACCAATACCTTAAATTTTTCTATAAGTGCTCGAACAAATTGGGTAGATACCTCATGAAAACTAAACACTTTGTGATGAAAACCATTTTATTGTTGTTGTTGTTATTCTTTCGGTCTATTTTTAAGCTTTTGAACTTTCAGTTTTAAAATAAAAATAATACAAACTCTAAACCATACCAAAAATCTCAGACACGCAGGGTTGCATACTACTCCGTACTAGTAAATAATAAGGACAATGATTCTCTCAAGTTGTAGATACAACTTGAGTCAAGTTAGGGTGTTATGAGCCATTGGATTTGATCCAATGGCTCAAATCAAAAGAAGTTATTTTGACTTGAGCCATTGGATCAAATCCAGTGGCTCATAACACCCTAACTTGACTCAGGTAACTTGAGAGAATCTCATCCCAAATAATAAGGTTTCCACTTATACTCTGTTAAGTTTTTGAATTTCTCGTCTGCTAAACTTTATTAATCGCCAAATATTTATAGAGTACGTGTGATAAAACCTTAACGGACATAACCACATGGGGTGATTTAGTGTTTGGATTTGGTCTCCTAAGTGGGTAACTCCCAGGAAGTTCCAGGTTCAAACTTTGGAAAGAAAATTAATCCTCCTATGGCCACGGAGGTTCACCTGCAATGACTCTATACTATCTAAAAAGGGTAGTCGCCCTGGGATTAGTTAGCTTGTGTTAGGAATTAAATAATCAAAAGAATCTGAAGTTGATTCTGCTGCTGCTTGATTCTGCTGCTGCTATGACTATGCTGCTATGACTCATACAAACAGCTGTGTAGATAAGTACGACTTATTCTACTGATTTATATACAAGAAAATATCTTAGTTGTAGTCATCAAATTGAACACTCCAAGTGAGTTATAATCCAAGATACATGTTGTATCTCAATGACTATGCATGCTAAGTCATCATCTAAGCTAGAACAAGTGATTAGTCATAAGCTAGTTATTTGTTGAGTCATGAAGTTTGTAAAAGATCTTTCCTTGTACTATAAAAGGAAAATCTTGGATGTGTATAAATATATCAAAATCCAGAATGTGCATGTGAAAAGATATACACAGACAATACAAAGAACAATCATAAGTCACATAAGATTCAAGGTCTTGTAACCCTAGTGATAGTAAAGATCACTCGTATTATTTTGAATAATATTGAATCATTTGGTGTTAACTATTCCATTTCCATATTCACAACATAAATCTTCTAAAGTGTGATTAAGTAGATTGCGCATACTTAATCATATTCACACAAACATATCTTATACACAAAGAACGAAGGCTTAACCACCTTACCGTGTAATCGAACCGACAACAAGTGGTATCAGAGCGTCAGGTTGATATTTTTGTTTTAGAAGAAGAAGCTAGAAATGGATGTTGAGTCTATTCAAACAAATGTTGCTGCAAAATTACCAATGCTCAAACAAAATGAGTTTGAGATGTGGAGGTTAAGAATAGAACAATATTTTCAAGTGCAAGATTATACACTTTGGGAAATTATTGAAGATGGAGATTCTTTCAAGTCTACAACCACTACATCAACAGTTGATGGTAAGGAAGTTGCAAAGCTGCAAACCAAGCCACAAACTGCAGAAGATAGAATTAAGAAGAAGAATGACCTAAAGGCCAGAAGCATGTTGATGATGACCATTCCAAATGATCAACTTATAAACTTCAGTAAATTCAAAGATGCAAAATCATTATTTGAGGCCATTATTGCAAGGTATGGTGGGAATGAAGCCACCAAGAAGACCCAGAAAACTCTTCTTAAGCAACAGTTTGAAAATTTCACATCAACCAACCATGAATCTTTAGACCATATGTTCAACAGGCTACAGAATATTGTGTGTCAACTTGCTATTCTTGGAGTTGAAATACCTCAAGAAGATTTAAACTCAAAATTTCTGAGAAGCTTACCTGAAGAGTGGGCTATGCATGTTGTTGTCTGGAAGAACAAGTCAGACATTGACACTATGGATCTTATGGATCTGTATAGCAATTTTAAAATTGTTGAGCAAGATTTGAAGAAAACTGGAGGTTCTAACTCAAGCACTGGGAACATGGCATTTATGTCATCTCCTAGTAATTTAGTTCCAGTTACTAATGAGAAAGTTCATGATGGTGTAAGTGCTGCAAGTTCATCAAGCAGTACTTTTGGAATTTTAGATGAGAAAACATGTTGTGCTTTTTTCACAAGCAAGCATAATGAATCCATGTTAACTCATGAAGACCTCCAAGAGATCAATGATGATGATCTGGAGGAAATGGATCTAAAATGGCAAATTTCTTTTCTTAGCATGAGAGCTAAGAAATTCTATCAAAGGACGGGGAAGAAGATCACAATCAGTAGCAATGATCCTGCTGGTTATGACAAGTCAAAGATAGAATGCTACAACTGTCACAAGATGGGACACTTCTCAAGAGAGTGTAGAAGACCAAGACAACAAGATAGCAGAAATAGAGATGTTGGAATCAAATCCAATACAAGGGAGATTTCTGAACCAAAAGCTATGGTAGCTATTGATGGGTTAGGTTTTGATTGGAGCTTCATGAATGATGAAGAAAAGGGTTCTTCACAGATGGCTCTTATGGCATTTACTGCAACTGAGGTACATGATCATAAATCTTGTTCAAATACTTGTACTGCTCTTAAAGACTTAAAAATCTTAATTAAACAATATGATGACCAAAAGGTTCAGCTAGCCAAAACTGATCAAGATCTTTTCAATTATAAATGTGGTTTAGAATCTATAGAGAGGCAAATCCTATACTATAAAAAGAATGAACTTACCTTAACTGATGCTAAAACTTTACTTGAAAATGACAATCAATTTAAAGATCAAATCATTGAGGCTTTAAAAGAAGCATTGGATAGGGTTAAGACTGAAAAAGGAAACATTCAATTGACTGTAGAGAAGCTTGAACATGCTTCTAAAAATGTAAACAAAATAATAGACAGTCAAGTGAATAATAAAGTTAAGTCAGGATTAGGATATAATACAGCCCCACCTCCTTATAAAGGTATCCCAAAACCCCCAGGGATAGACCTAGAGCATTCAGGATTACCTGAATTTCAGCTACCTGAGTTACAATATGGAGTTCAACCAAACTCTGACTCTAACATAGTAGCTGATGAGCCTAAGAAAGAAAGTAAATGTTCATGTAAAACATTACTTTTTCAGGACAAGGTGTCCTTTGTAAATAAACAGGTTATGTCTAAACCTGAAGTGGTTAAGAAAGCAAGAACAAGAGTTCCTAAGATAGTCAAACACAATACTGATAGGCCTAAGACCAATGAAAATTATGTTAGGCAACCAGTTAGATATTGTGAACAATATAGAACCACAAACAAGCCCAGAGGTAACCAAAGAAATTGGAATAATCTCAAGTCTTACCAACTAGGTGATGACTTTGCTTTTCACAATAAAGCTTGTTTCATTTGTGGTAGTTTTGACCATCTTGCAGCTTTCTGTAATCAATGGGTATCTGGGTATGAAAGTAATAGAGTGAACTACAAAAGGCAAACACCTAAATCTCATTTTCACTCTAATTCTAAAAGATCAAAACCCAAAACAGTCACAAAAGCAGTTCCTGCTGATAGAGCAAAAACTGTTTCTGCTGAAAGGAAAATGGTTTCTGCTGAAAAACCATATATGACTGTTTACCCAAAATCAACAATTAAGGGTGCAAAAACAACTTTCAAATATGCATCTAATATTGTTCAAAGGCCCATTCAAACAAAAGCAGTGGTCCAAAAACAAGTTTGGAGACCAAAGGGTACAACTACAAAGCTAGCAGTTTCTTCTGCTAAGCATACTGCTGCTAAGGGTAACAGGGCAAATGCTGTTAAGGCCTCAGCATGTTGGATTCTTAAATCCAATGTTGCATCAACAGTCCTCAAGAGATTACATTTCATTGATGCAAGAGGCAGATCCAAGTCAGTATTGGCTTGGATCCCCAAAGAAAACTAATTCTTTTATTTTGTGCAGGGACATTCACTAACAGATCATGAAGATCAAGGATATTCAGATAGTGGGTGTTCAAGGCACATGACAGGCAACATGTCTTATCTTTCCAACTTTCAATCAATTGATGGTGGATATGTTACCTTTGGAGGAGGAATTGGTGGAAAGATTACTGGTAAAGGTACTATCAAAACCAGTAAATTAGATTTTGAAGATGTGTTTTATGTGCAAGAGCTTAAGTATAATCTCTTTAGTGTCTCACAAATGTGTGACAGAAAGAATAATGTTCTTTTTACTGAGACTGAATGTCTTGTACTTTCTCCTGATTTTAAGATGCCTGATGAAAGTCAAGTACTTCTTAAAATTCCTAGGAAGGGCAATATGTACAGTGTTGTTATGAATAACATTGTTTCTAAAGATGCTTTAACTTGTCTTGTTGCAAAGGCCACATTAAATGAATCTATGTTATGGCATAGGAGACTTGGTCATATTAACTTCAAAACCATAAATAAGATTGTTAAGAATGGTTTCGTAAGAGGTTTACCTCAAAAATGTTTTGAAAATGATCAAACATGCATTGCTTGTCTTAAAGGCAAACAACACAAAGTCACTTGTAAGCCCAAGATTTTTAACTCTATCAATCAATCATTGTTTATGCTTCATATGGACTTATTTGGACCTGTTTCAGTAAGTAGTATAATGCATAAGAGATTTTGTCTAGTTGTTACTGATGACTATAGTAGATTTACATGGGTATTCTTTTTAGGAACTAAGGATGAGACTTCTAGCATCCTTAAGACCTTCATTACAGAGATAGAAAACCTAGTAAGCAAAAGAGTAAAAGTCATTAGATGTGATAATGGGACAGAATTTAAAAATAGAGTTATGGATGATTTCTGCAAAGAAAAAGGTATTAAAAGAGAATTTAATGTTGCTAGAACTCCTCAACAGAATGGAGTAGCTGAAAGAAAGAATAGAACACTAATAGAAGCTGCTAGAACTATGTTAGCTGATTCAAAGTTGCCTATAACTTTTTGGGCTGAAGCAGTCAACACTGCTTGTTATGTTCAGAACAGAGTTTTAATAGTACAGCCTCACAATAAGACATCATATGAACTTTTTAGAGGTAGAACTCCTGAAATAGGATTTCTTAGACCTTTTGGATGTCATGTGACAATTCTAAATACCTTAGACCATCTTGGAAAGTTTAATGGTAAAGCAGATGAAGGATTCTTAGTTGGATACTCTATCAATAGCAAAGCATTCAGAGTATACAACATAAGAACTAGAAGAGTAGAAGAAAATCTGCATGTGAGATTTTTAGAAAATAAATCTAATGTAGAAGGTCAAGGACCAAAATGGCTATTTGATCTTGAACCTCTAACCCATTCAATGAATTATGTGCCTGTTGTTGCAGAAATTAATGATTTTTCAGGTTCACAAGCAACGGATGAGGCAAGGTTAGACAAGAAGACACATCAAGATTATGTGATAATGCCAATATGGTCAAATACAAGTGTGGAATCAACTTCAACAAATGGTGAATCTTCTTCTGGCAAAGCTAAAGAAGGTGTTGAAGATAAAAACAGAGAAGGAAGAACACAAGAACAACAAAACATTCCTGCTGATAAGCAAATTGTTTCTGCTGATATTTCTTCAGAAGAAACAAAAGCAGACTTTTCAGAAGATGAGGTGGATTTAAGTAATATTCCATCTGATTATCAAGTTCCTTCCACTCCACAATCAAGGATTCACAAAGTTCACTCCCTAGAAAATGTGATTGGAGATGTACAATCTAGTGTGAAGACAAGACTACAATTGATGTCTTCAGATCAAAAAGGGATTCTTGATGCCCTTTATGCTTCAAAGCAGCATGAGTTTTCAAACTCCTGTTTGTTTGTATGTTTTCTCTCACAAGATGAACCAAAGAATATTCATAAAGCCCTAGAAAATTCAAGCTGGTTAGAGGCTATGCAAGAGGAGCTTCTTCAGTTCAAGATTCAAAAGGTTTGGGTGCTAGTTGATTTACCTAATGGTGTAAGAGTAATTGGCACTAGATGGGTTTTTAGAAATAAAAGGGATGAAAGAGGCATAGTGATTAAGAATAAGGCTAGATTAGTAGCACAAGGGTACACACAAGAAGAAGGGATAGACTATGATGAGGTTTATGCTCTAGTAGCTCGAATTGAGGCAATTAGGCTTTTCTTAGCTTATGCTTCATTTATGAACTTCACATTTTACCAAATGGATGTCAAGAGTGCATTTTTATATGGTTCAATTGAAGAAGAGGTGTATGTTACACAACCTCCAGGCTTCACTGATCCTGACCATCCAGACAAAGTGTACAAGGTAGTTAAAGCTCTATATGGCCTACATCAGGCACCAAGAGCTTGGTATGCAACACTAGCTTCCTATTTATTAGAGAATGGATTTCAAAGAGGAAAGATTGATCAGACACTTTTCATCAAACAGCACAAGAAAGATCTTCTGTTAGTACAGGTGTATGTGGATGACATTATCTTTGGATCTACAAGGAAGGAGATGTGTTTAGACTTTGAAAAACTTATGAAAGATAAGTTTCAGATGAGTTCTATGGGAGAACTTACATTCTTTTTGGGTCTGCAAGTTAAGCAATCATATGAAGGCATATTTATTAGTCAAGACAAATATGTTGCAGAGATTCTTAGAAAATTTCAATTTGCTGATTCAAAAATAGCAAGCACACCAATGGATCCTGAGAAGCCACTTCTTAAAGATGCAGATGGAGAAAATGTGGATGTACATACATACAGATCTATGATAGGTTCTTTAATGTATCTTACATCATCAAGACCTGATATCATGTTCTCTGTTTGTGCCTGTGCAAGATTTCAAGTAACTCCAAAGGTTTCTCATTTAACAGTAGTCAAAAGAATTTTTAGATATCTCAAAGGTCAACCAAAGTTGGGTTTATGGTATTCTAGAGAATCACCTTTTGATTTGATAGCATTCTCAGACAGTGACTATGCTGGTGCTAGCTTGGACAGAAAGTCAACAACCGGAGGATGTCAATTTCTTGGATGCAGACTTATCTCATGGCAGTGTAAGAAGCAAACAATTGTGGCAAATTCAACAACTGAAGCTGAATATGTAGCTGCTGCAAGTTGCTGTGGTCAAGTTCTATGGCTTCAAAACCAACTTCTTGATTATGGGTACAATTTCTTACATACCATTATACATATTGATAATAGTAGTACAATTTGCATTATTAAAAATCCGGTGCAACATTCTAAAACAAAACACATTGAAATAAGACATCATTTTATAAGAGATTGCAATGAGAAAAGGTTAATTCAAGTAATAAAAATTGCTTCAGATCAAAACTTTGCAGATCTTCTTACCAAAGCTTTTGATGTTGGTAGATTTCAGTACTTGGTAGCAAGTATTGGAATGCTTAATCTTTAAATTTTTCAATATAATGTGTTTTTGTATATAGATTTTTGTTAATGCATCTAACTTTGTTATTTAAGACTACTATTAACAATATTTGAAGTTATTCATACAGTTAGTTCTATGATTATTCTAATTCAAAACAAGTACTTTGTAATTTGTTTATTTGGTTTTAGACTAACAGTTTCAGGTATGAATGTTTGAGCTGAAAGGCTATTTCAAGTGAAATCTGCTGATCATTGCTACTGAAAGCTGATCATTGCTGCTGATATAATAGGTTCATGATAGAAAGAGTTTGGGATTTCAAAACTCCTTAAAACTTCTTTCTTGAAATCTGATTATGATGTTTCACATTGAATTGATGATTTAGTTGATCAGTTAACTGATACAACTCACTTTCTATCATTTTATACTCTCAAGTATAATGTGACTAATCTACGGATATCTGATAGAAAGAACAGCGAGCAACAGTGAATCTAACACTTGTGTTAGAGGTAACAAATGCCACGAGCTGGAAACCCTGTAAAGAAAGCCTTTTGAATAGGTTTATATATACACAGGCGGTTATTTATAACTGAAAACATTGGTTCTCACACAACCAGAGGTTGCTTTAAACCGAAATTTTGACTAAGTGTCTGTTACACACTTAATCCCTTCAAAATGGTTGTAAGCAGTACGATTTTTCATAATAAAATCATATACATACTGCTAAGGCAAAAGTTTCTTAAAAGGATTTTTAAAAAAAGATGACTTTAAAAACCATCATCAAATGGACCATGAGTCAAAAACGTCCATTGAATCACCTCTCATAGGAGTTAACACACCTAGAAGTGATGAGGGCAGAATCTTAAACTTTTAAGGAATTGATGGCTTCATGTACAAATTGTCTGAAAACATGGAACAATGCTAGATCAGATGATGATGTTATGATTGTGAGAAAATCTTTCAAACAAGGGGAGGATATAAATATAAGATGATAATTGAATCTCAGGGGAGGAAACAAACATCTCAGGGGAGGAAATATTCAAGCCCAGTTTAAGGAAGATTAACCAAAAGAAAAGACAAGATCATACAAGATGATGACATAGAGGTTGAAAATGACAAAGAACATTCTTTAATGTTATATTCAGAAGAGATGAAGCATTTCAAAGGAGAAAGTTCTATCTAGGTCAAAAGTTGAAAAGATTCAATTTCAGTTCACTACGTTTGTTCATCACTTGCAAAGGTAAATTGATAGATGATATCTTGTTAAAATCAAAGGAAGATTGCACCATCTTTTAGTCCAAGAATGGAGCAACGATCAGAAAGCAGATGTGTTCCAGAGAAAGATAAGTTCATTCACTCAGAAGAAAAGAAAGTTCAGATCAACCAGTCTGAAAATAAAGTGTTTGAAAGATCTTCACAAAGTCCTCATTTAATTCAGGAAAACATGTTTGAATGTGATTCATATGTTTAGGGGAGGATTGTTAGGAATTAAATAATCAAAAGAATCTGAAGTTGATTCTGCTGCTGCTGGATGCTGCTGCTTGATTCTGCTGCTGCTATGACTATGCTGCTATGACTCATACAAACAGCTGTGTAGATAAGTACGACTTATTCTACTGATTTATATACAAGAAAATATCTTAGTTGTAGTCATCAAATTGAACACTCCAAGTGAGTTATAATCCAAGATACATGTTGTATCTCAATGACTATGCATGCTAAGTCATCATCTAAGCTAGAACAAGTGATTAGTCATAAGCTAGTTATTTGTTGAGTCATGAAGTTTGTAAAAGATCTTTCCTTGTACTATAAAAGGAAAATCTTAGATGTGTATAAATATATCAAAATCCAGAATGTGCATGTGAAAAGATATACACAGACAATACAAAGAACAATCATAAGTCACATAAGATTCAAGGTCTTGTAACCCTAGTGATAGTAAAGATCACTCGTATTATTTTGAATAATATTGAATCATTTGGTGTTAACTATTCCATTTCCATATTCACAACATAAATCTTCTAAAGTGTGATTAAGTAGATTGCGCATACTTAATCATATTCACACAAACATATCTTATACACAAAGAACGAAGGCTTAACCACCTTACCGTGTAATCGAACCGACAACAGCTTGCAATATCGAGTTGGAACCAGGGAGGAGGAAAAAAAAGAAAAAACCCTTACAGACCTAATCTCACAACCGATCTTAGGCCAACTACCTAATATCATCTAATACTCCTCCTCTGCAATACGAGCGGCAAAATTGTGAAAGCTCAAATTGAAAACTAAAGACTATAATTGCTAAAAACAAATAACACTAAACACAAAAACAAAGTAGGGATGAGCACGGTACCGGTCCCGTACCGAATTAGTGGTACCGATTTTTTCCCGAGCAAAATTAGTGGTACCGGTACCGTACCAAACGGGATTCGGATACCGGTATCGGTATCGATACCCGAAAATCGGGTTTTTTCCCCTTTTTTTTCGGGAATTTCCCGATTTGATACCAGTCCCGTACCGAATTAGTGGTCCCAATTTTTTTCATCTTATTTCGTAGTCCCGGTACCGTACCGTGTATCGGGATCGGTACTGTTTCGATATGGTACCGGTTCGGTTCCGGGATTTAGGTCGAAATGCTCATCCCTAAAACAAAGCAAAAGGTAGTTATCTTGATAAATAATCAAGACTTTGTTATCACCTAATCACATTGGGCAGGGATACACAATCTAAAATTGAGTGAACTTTTTTTCCGGCAACTGTCAAAACTTATAATTGCACGTCCGATCGGTGTAAGCGGCGAATCCAGTATGCTTTTCTTCATAATTTAATTACGAGTCTACAACAACTGAAGGTGTCAGCGAACTCAAAGCGGTTTGAGAGTTATAAGTTGCATTTTTTGAAATTGGCGTCTTGTGACGGCGCCAAAGCTACGGCTTCGACGTGTAAGATAAGTATCTTCTTTGTGTAAGATAAGTCCATGACTTGGATCTTCTCGTGTCATTTGGCGTATGCCGTATATCTTTATAAACGGCTATACTAAAGATATGGCATTGTTGCATAAAATATAACCTATGCTGAACAACCCGTAATTTTCCACGTTTTCAGTTATTTCCAAACTTTGACAATTTACTATTCACTGATTACTATTCATCATTTCACTATTCATTTTTGAAAATTTTTATTTCATATTCTCGTAAGTTAAACTATTTTAATGATAATCCGAGAGTTTGACGCTCGTCGGATCATTTCTACAAAAATCACGAAGCCGTGTTCGAGATTTACTTTTAGGTTTAAACGTCATTCCAGCATCCCGATATGTCCATAAAATACTATAAACGATAGAAATATGATTTTCTCTCATTTTACGACAATTTTAAAAGTTTTTGAATTTTACGTTTTCCAGTTCAGCGTTTTACGCGTTTTAAACCCGCGTTTCCAGTTTTAACAACGTTTAAGCAACCCGATGGAACTTACCATTCATTTTATATTTTATTATGGAGTATTTTGACAAGTTTAGTCATTCTTTCAAGTTTCATATTTTTACGATACCCGGATTTATGTTTCGTGGTTTAACACTTTACGGTTAGCGATTATCGGAACCAAAACTTACTCCGTAAACGAGATATTATCAAACTTCCTTCATACTCATCCTAAATATCTAACAAATATCTAGATATTTTGTTAAACACTTGAAATTACCATAATACCCTTTCAATGAAATTACAAAAATACCCTTGGACTATATAAAGTTATAACTAGATTACATTTCATTATTTTCACCAAAATAATTCTCTCTTGCTCTCTCCATGGTGCACGGCCAAAAACACAAGAAGAAGAAACCAAAGTTTTTCAAGAATCAAGTGTCTAAACAAGTATTAGTAATCTAGTTTAAGGTTTTGAAATAAAAACCTCAAGATTATTAATTTTTCTTGCTAAAAAATCATCAAAACTTCAAGTAAGCTTCAAGTGTTATTTTTCATCATCTCATACTTTCATTTCACTAGTTACATGATGTATTCTCAAGTTTTATTAGCAAAGCATACAAGTATTTATGTTATTCATACCACTTTTCAAGTATTTTTCTAATTATATGAGTATATATAGAGCCTATGATTATCCTCATGAAACCCACCAAGGTTGGTGATGTTTAGGACCCCATGACACCCTAAGAAGGTGTATGGTAGGTTAAGAGTTGTTTTGAAGTTGATTGGAGTGGATTTGGACAAGTATTAAACTAGAAAATCTATTTTTCTCACAATATAAATAGTTGCTGTCCCATTTTGTAAAATACATAAAACTCAGGGGTTTCCGGGTAACTTTGGGCTAGGATTTAGAAAATACTTTCAAAAACGAAGCTTTTGGCGAAAGAACGGATTAAAACGAGTTTATAATGAAGGAGATATGATTTTTGCAAGTTTAACGACGAAAACTATTTTCTGAAAATTGTACTTGCTGTCCCACGATTTTCAAGGGCCAATCTGAGGTGTAAAACTTGATCTAGCCATCCCGACTTATCAAAAATATATTAGTATGTTGTCCCACGATTCCGGGGATATAAAGAACGTAGAAAACAAGCTTATAACGACCAAGATATACACGTTTCAAAATCGACGAAACTCTATTTATTTCCATCAGCTTTTTAGCAAAATTACTTAGAAAAACAGTTTTTGTAATATGTCATGTTGAGAGCCGTTTAACTTATTGATAAACCCATTTCTGGAAAATTTACATCTCTGACAATAAGTTAGTTCACCCAGCCTAGTTTGCAAAACATCCAACCGTTCGTCAAAAGGATTTATAACGAATAACTTATGGCCTTCCAACCTTTCCCGAAAACTGCCCAGAATCTGCCGAAACAGCCCAAACACCTCACTTCGTGGCTATTTATCTTTATGATCGAGACCCGTATGGACAAACTTTAGTTCTATGACTTTTTAGATAAGGTGAAAATCTTCCTAAAACTACTGATCTTCTTTCCTAACTCTCAATATTCACTAATTCGCGACTAGTTTTACGAGACCATTTTGGTCATATTTTCAAGTTATGAAAAGTGTTATTTTACGTCGAAAATCTTATATTTGCCGATAGAACACCAAACGAGGATCGTGGAGAACCGTTTCAACCTATTTTCATGGAAAGTGTTTATTAACCTTACGAGACGTCAAAAACGTATTTTTCGACGATAAGCGTTATTTTCAAAATTAACGAGTGGTATCGATAACATACGTACTTGCATGTATAGCATTGTATCATTGCTTACCTTAGATCATATCATTCATATTAGGTTGCGGCTAGTGTACGCGCCTTATTTCAGTTCATACATTTTGTCATCATATCGCTTGTAGCAGGTGAGTATTCACGAACCCCGTTTTTCTAACTATTTTAATCGCTTTGGGGTGGATGCATGATTTATTACTTGAACTTTTTGAATATTGTTTTGAACCCTTTGATTATTATGAACTCTTTTCACTTGTGTTGACCTTATAACTTGTTTAGAACTCTTGAACTCAACTTGAACTTTTGAACTTAATGTACTGTACGTGCTATGACCTAAAGTCTCGCCATTATTGGTGGAGCGTTCTTAACCCTAAAGTCTCGCCTTATTGGTGGAGCGTGCTAAGTCTCCCATGTTTGGAGCGTTCTTAATCGTATATAATAGTTGTATGATGTACCGTTCGTACATTCGCATTGTTCGACACCTATTAGTAGTATGGATAGCGCTATTAGAGGTCGGCCAACCTCTCGTTCACTATGTTACGGGACGCATATTATTTAATTAGGGGCTTTACCTGGCATACATTATTATATATACGTGGTGCTTATATTGTGACTTATTATGACCGTGGGTGCTTGACTACAAGACATAATACTTTATAATGCATTTGGCTTGTGCACTTTCTCAAATGATTTCTCATATTTTATAAAACGTGTGTGCTCACCAACTATTTTCATAGTTGACCCGTTTTCTCTCATGCATTTCAGGTGATCGTCAGTAAGCTTTTCTTCAAGGTCTTTACATAATGAAGTTTTCACATATCACTACGGATCATTATGTACTAAAATGCTATCTTTTGGAAACCAAACTTTATGTTTTAAATTGCCAAGGTCGGCTATAAAAATGTTGTAATGATATACTTTTCCTTTAATGTAAATTATGGTATTGTTCTATTTCTCTTTGGCAATATATATTGATTCGTTGCACCTCGTGATTCCGCCTTCGGCGAGGGTGTGACATATGCTCGCACACCTAATTATTGAACATAAACTAAAATGCAATTTGGGGAGAACATGCTAGAAAATTAATAGTACAATGTTCAATTGGCTAATAAACATGTATTCCTAATTTTTTTATCTTGAAATTGATTTATAATATTACATCTTTTATATAATACAACAAAACTTCTAGTGGGGACTTTCGTATTTCAAAAAAAATATTATTTCTTTATTAAGTAATATTTTAATTAATTATTATTTTTTAATTTATAAATTTCTAAATTCGATTTGTTGATATATACTACACAAGTTGAAGATAAATACAAAAAATATAGATAAGATGCAAAATTTTTAAATGATTATCTTTAATAATAAAAAACTATAATTTTAAAAAATATAATTATTTATTTTAAAAACTATAATCATAAATCAAACAAAACAAAGATTAAATTATTTATTTTTTAATAAATAAAAATATGTTATTCAAAAAATTAAAAAAAAAAAAAAAAAAAATCGCGCGTGCACGGGTATTATAACTAGTTACCGTATATAATAAGTTCATATTTTGTTGGGAAATCAAACGTGAAAAGGAAATCAAATTTGAACTACTAATGGTTAGCGGTAACCAAGTGGCCACTTCACCAATATAAAAATGAAAAGGGTGCATGCAATATCCCACTCTCAAACACCATTTGGAATCAAATAAAAAAAGTCATACATATTAGCAAAAGAAACCAGTCTATTAAAGAAGAATGCCTTGGTTTATCCATCTCATTCTTGTTTGTGTTAGCACTTTGTCCGTCAATCATTATCAACTCCATATTCATTTTGATTAATTATGAGTATATATATATATAAAACATGCAACGTAATAACCCTTACTTTTAACAATTTGATCAACGTTCAATCTTGAAATATAGTTTGAGAACTACAATATTATACATAAAGTAGTGCTATTTAGACCTAAAACACATGACTAAATACATGGCTAATGTATAAATCACTTGTACAATTGTGTTATATAATCTCCGCAAATTATTTTATTAAATTAACCAGTCAAATCATTAGGATAAGCAGGCATGATTATTAAGCACAACAATCATTTTTCGCATACATATATACAATAGCTATTGATATGGGGGGTGGGGGGGATACATTTTTTTTTTCTTTCAAAATTGACGAGTTAAAAAAAATACATGATACTTTTAGTTATTGACAATTTTTTACATAACAAATTTTATCTTTATATCCAGCGATTTTTTTTTTTTTTTTTTTTTTTTTTTTTTTTTAATTTAATGAAAAGATACCGATGAAATGGTCTTCAAATTACGAACAAAATAAGCCTAATATTGCAATAATTTAGACTAACTTAGAATTTTATAAAAATATTAAAATTTAATATATGTTTTTTGAAAAAGTAAACATAATTCAAAACACACCCCTAAACAATGTAACAAATTAAGAAAACTACCCTAAACTTTAATTTTATACGATTTATTATTTTTTTTTTTATTTATTTATTATTTTTTTTTTTAATAATACAACCTTATCTTTTATAAATATCTAATAAATGTTTCAAAATTTTCTTATATAAAAAATATACCAATAAAAAGGTTTTAAAATTTTCAAATAACATGTTACCACTATTGCAAATACAAGTTTATAAAAAGAAAAAAAAATGATTAATATGTTAAATGACATAGAGTTTTAGACGATAACTGATAAAAAAATATGAGTTATAGAGTTGAGATCCATGAAGAACCCATACATGCCATAGAATCTATCAATCAATCATAGCCATCCATTTATATTTTCCACTTTTTTTTTCTTTTTCAAAACAACATATCTTGCAAACGGTAAATCTTCAAGCTACAAAAAAAATACCATTGCGATGAGAATTAAATGATCTTTCTATAAATATGCATTGTTATATACTTTCGACGATTTTTTTTTTAATTTACGCCCAGACTGAATCATATATGATTCGTCAAAATCATATATGATTCTTACGAATTATATATGATTCGTAAGAATCATATATGATTTGTTAAAATCGAATCATATATGATTTTTCTGGCCAAAAAAATAAGTTCATCGAAAAAAAAGTTCGTCGAAAGTATATAACAATGCATGTCTATAGAAAAATAATTTAATTCTCGTCGCGATGGTATTTTTTTGTAGCTTGACGATTTACGGTTTGCGAAATATTTAAGTTTTAAAAAAATGGTGGAAATTTATTTTTTTATTTTGATAAAAAAAAAATGAGTGGATAAAATTGTTTGATGGGTTCTATGGTAAAAGTCGGATTTATAAAGAAAGAAGAAGAAAAAATAATGACAACGAAACACATAAACATTCTGACTCTAAAATGTAATGACACTTCGATTATCGCACGTGTTAGAATTGGATTATACTTTTAAGTAGGGCTGAACAACGCAGACTCGAAAAACCGACAGGACCAAGGTCTCAGTTTTAACTTTTTTCTTATTTCGGTCTCGTGTCGATTCGGTTCGGTCCGACCTTACTTACAAACCGACTATTATGCCTTCTTGAATCGGACCAGACCGGACCAATCCGGACTGGACCGAATATAACTTTTTCCTTATTTCGGTCTCGGGTCGATTCGGTCCGGTCCGGCCTTACGTACAAACCGACCATTATGCCTTCTTGAATCGGATCGACCGAAGAACCGGACCAATCCGGATTGGACCGAACATATTCGGTCCGGTCCTCGATCTAGGGTTTTGGGCTAAATCGGTCTCGGTCTGAGTTTGGTTGGTCCGATACTGTCTTAGCCTGATGCTCACCCCTACTTTTAAGTCAATAAAGTCACTTTGTTGTATTACACTTCTAAGCAATGTTGTCAAAATCGCGATCATGATCGTAGGATTGTACCTACATATAAAAAACGAGAAGGATCGTAGTAGGATCTTAATTTAATCAGGATCAGTCTAGGATCGTAGGATCGCACGCAAGATCGTAGAATCGTAAACGATCTGATCCTACTATAAGCCCATGTTTTTATCTCAAGTGGAGCAAGATCGGTGTAGGATTGTAAGATCGCACACAGGAACGTAAAGGATCCGATTCTACTACAAACTCATGTTTTCTTAATGTTCTACTACTACGATATCTTTTTCTTTTATTACCCATTTAGATTCGTTTATAATACGAAATATTATATAGAAATATATATATAAAAGTACAAAACTACAACCTTTATAAAAAATATATATATTTTTTCATAAGATCTTACGATCCTAATCTGATCTTACGAGTATGATCTTGTGAAAGACAAAAACGATTATAGGTAAGATCCCGATCATGATTCTAGTCATTTTGTAGTTTATATCGAACAAACAAACCCTTTTTAACTCACATATAAAAACCCTTGTTACACAAGCAGAAAATCCATCCAATGGACAATGGCTTCATATCTCTCACTCCCTTCAACACTCTCAACACTTTCCCACAAAAAACCACACTTCAAACCCTCAAATCCTAACTCAGTCTTCACATTCATCCAAAACCCTTTAATCTCAAACTCATTTCCATCACATAATTTCACTTTCAAACAAAACCCATGTCCTAAAACAACACCAAAATCTTCATTTTCATCATCAAATACTACTTTTCTTGAAAAAAATCTTGAAAATGATGAAAATTTAGTATTAAATAAAGAGTCACCTGTGAAGTTTATATTTTGGGTATTTGTGTGGGCATCTGTTTCTGTAGCTTTATTTGCATTTAGTCCTAGTGATGCCAAGGCACAAGTACAAGGTGTAGGGAAGTCTATTAAAGCTTCTAGCTTCGGGTTAAAGTTTGCGAATTTTTTACGAGGTTCGGGTTGGCCTGATGAGGCTGTGGTTTTTGCTTTGGCTACATTGCCTATTATCGAGCTTCGTGGCGCGATTCCTGTTGGATATTGGTTGCAACTTAAGCCTGTTGTGGTTACTGCTTTATCGGTTCTTGGGTTAGTTTGCTTTTCTAATTTCTAATATATTGGTTTTTATATGTTTTGATGTTTTGTTATGATTTAAATTGGTGTGGCTAATAACCGTGCTTAGCGAAATTAGAAATAAAGTAGTGACTTTTGTGTTCGACTCGAATGATGTAGTGGAAGTAAGATGTTTTGGTTGTTTGTTTGTGTTTTTTGATCAACTTGGTGTGACAAACAAGGTTGCCCCTAGAAATTAGAGATAACGTTATGACTTTTGTGATTAAATATAAATGATTTTGGGGATTTCATAGGAAGAAGTGAATATGCTATTAAGGGTACTTTTGGTTGATGTTAACAAGAAAGTAAGATAGGGGTGAATTTTTTAATGGCTAATGAACAAGAGACGAGACAAGGAAATTTGTTTTGAATTAGAGAAATGACTCAGGAAAGTTAAATGCATCTCTGTCTTCTGAAATATACATTTTAGCATTGATAAATGTTTTCTATTAGGAAATTGATGAAATTAGGCCTTTAGCCTAAATTTTGAGTCATATGGGAATATTGGAAATATAGGAAGATAAGAGAAAGTTTAGTTGCAAATTCGTTATAAGTTGCAGTCATGGTGTATTTGGGCACACTTATTCTACAACTTACAACCACAAAAGGAAAAAGGTTCTAATGGTATCTTTGATGCGGTTCATCAATTTCTATCTTCACATGTATACAGTACTAACCTAGTTTGCACATGACAGATAGCTGGAAAAACTAGGAAGTTATATCTTAAATGAGAGACAAATACTTCTTGTGTCTCTTGTTTTTTTGCTTAAGTTGGAAGTATTATTCAACCGTTGTCTCCCCTGTGTCCGTTACCATGACGTAAGATCAGTTAGTCGAAGGATTTGATCGTTAAAACACCTTTTTTTATTATCAGAGGCTTTTTAACTCAAATTTTTGTTATCAGTGTGCAACGTCTAAATCTTTATGTTGCAAATTATATCCAGCATCATTTTGAACTAAGGACAAGGAAAACCAATTTAGATATGGATAACTAAGACATTTCTTTCAGGGTTATGGGCATACGATTGCTATGTACTATAGGCGATGCCCATTATACACAATGCATTGGTAATGAGGTTCTTTGTATTGTGTTACTTTTTGATGATCAAACCAGTTGTAGTGTTGTATAGCTCTGCCTTAATGAACATTTAGTTCTAAAATTAATGAAATATATATTTTTTTTTATCACCAACCCAGAACAACTAGTACTGACAATCTAAATGAATAACTAAGGTTTTGTTGGTTTGCGCAAGCTTATAGTGCAGACATATTTAAGCTGTGTCAAACCCATAGAACGGGTCAAAATGGGTGATGTTATCAGTTTGGTAAAGTATGAGCAGTTCGAACATGTCACACACAAGTGACGTTAATCACTATGTGAAGTTATAGTTGAGTGTCTCCGCGACACATACCCACTATCCACGAACCACATCCGACATGGCCTGTCCACCAGAGTCAACCGACTTCCCCATAGCAACCATTTACTGATCTGAACCTGGGGTGCCACAACAACCACCACTGGCCATCTGATGCCGTTACCATTTTGTAGGCATCGTGAGCAGCTGCAGTCATTATTAAGGACCAAAAAAGTAATACAAATGGTTCATATCTCTTATTGTCGTCACTTGACTTTTAATGTCAATTTAGGTAGGATTTTCTGGAATTATGCAGAGGGAGTATCAATGTATAAAAGGTTTTGGGAGAGAGAAATACTGATGGTTTTGCGTATAGAATGTAGTTCACTTGGTTCTTTCATTTTAAAAATAGTTACCAGTTACCAAATAATAAACTATAAACTATCAATAGTAATGGGTTGAATCGTGTTTCAGAATTACCCATTTTGACCCGTTATCCAAGCTGCCATCTTACCACGTCTTAGTCTCTTAGATACCTTACAAAACCGGGTCCAATACTTTTTATACCAAACACCATTAGTTGCTTTCCCTCTCCATAAAAGCTCTCATATTCATACTACAAGCAACAACAAAACCTAATCCCGCCGGTGCATGATAAGGGGGACGTGAGACGTATACAGATCCTACCCATGATAAACCCAACAGTAGAGAGACTGCTTCCAGAAGGACCTCCGACAAATGTAATTGTGTATTTGAGAGGAGTTCAAGAAAAAAGAGCGTGAAAGTGCAAAAACAAGTACAAGGGAAACACATAAAACATATGACGGGAAGTAAGCAAACAAGACATAAACAAAAACTACCATAAAAAATAAAAAGGACAAACAAACAAAAAGCATAAGCCACACGAGAAACATATACACAAGGACAAAAGGCAAAACAAAACACAAGAGAGGCAAGGGGCAAAAGCATAAACAAAAGAGCATAAAAGCAAGAAAGGAACCAGGTAAGGGCACAAAAGCAAAAAAGCACGCACAGGAAAAGGTCCTAAAGGCAATACTAAAACCAAAACCTAAGAGAAACAAAAGCAACCAGGCAAGGGGACAAAAGCAAAAAAGCACGCACAGAAAAAGGACCTAAAGGCAAAACTAAAACCAAAACCTAAGTGAACAATGAAGATCAAAGCACGGCAACGCAAAGTTGAAACAAAAACCTAAGGGCAAAGCAAAAAGACAAAGAGAGGCTACCAGACGCCTAAAAGTCTAGAGGGGACAAGCTATGGAACTCAAAACCTAAAAACGCAAAAAGCAAAGCAACTAAGAAGCCCTAAAAAGCCTAAACGCGAAAACTATCTAAAAACTTCAAACAACCTATCCCTTCTACCCGCTTGTACTAATTCTATCTCTCCACACATTCCTATCAAAGGTCATGTCCTGCTTTTATCTATCCTCCCACCTAACATTAGGTCTACCCCTTCTCCTCAAGCCGTCAACTAATAGTGCTTCGACTCTCCTAACTGGCGTTGTTTGTGGTCTCCTCTTGACATGTCCAAACCATCTCAACCTTCCTTCTCTCATCTTGTAGATAATCGTTTCAACTTCAAGTTCAGCCTTCCTTCCCTCATATATTCATACTCTCTATATTTTTGACGATTACAAGATAAATAAACGTTGAAAGTTATGGTGGCGGCAAGAGTAAAAAAACATTTTCACTCTTCTTTTACCTTTTTAAAGTTTTTTTTATTGCGATTGCATATGATAACGGTGACAAGTGGTGACGGCGGCAGACAACAGTGTTGCTTGCGGTGTCAGTACAAAGTCCAGACCAACCCTTTTTAACATCAAATGTGCGTGACCCTCCCATACCTTACCTGGCTAGTTAACATTTTAGACCCCTTCTAAGCTTATGACTTAACGGATTTATAAATTTACCTACGCCAATCCAATCTTAATTCTTTGGGTTGAAATTGCCGGTGCTAGTTGTGTTGTTTCTTTATTACTTATTTTGTTTTATTTAACTCTATAAACATTAAAAAATATATGTATTGAAATAAAAATCTGATATTATTTACTCGTGTGATAAAATCTTAATATTCTTTAAAAGTTTATAAATAACTAAAGCAACAAAATAATGAAATTAACCACTTAAGGGTAGCCTAGTGGTAAAAGGGCTTGTGAATATCACTCTAAAATGTGTGAGATCTCAAGTTCAATTCCTGCTATGTGCATACAACCTTTAGTGGCCACGCCAACCTCCTGAAAAGGGAGGGCTTTATCTGCTGTGTGGCGGTGGGTTCAAACCCCGTGGATAGTCGGCCAAAAGATCGGAAATCACGGTTACCAAAAGAAAAACAAAAAAACAAAATAATGAAATTATCATATTGGGTTGACTGTATTTCAAAATGAATCATTTTGACCCTTGTCCCAACCCGCCCATTATAACAACCAAGAGCAATTTTAACAAACATCTAATAAACAATCACAACTGAGAAAACAATTAAAACTTGACATGCTCCTACATGCTTTTTTTTTTCTTTTTTCTTTTTTTTTTAATTAAAAAATAATAATAATAAAATAAATAAATAAAAACATGCTTTAAAGGAAAACTTACTCAAAACAAGATACATTCGTAATATCCAGATTTTGCTTTAAAGAAGATGAATCTGTAACCTTTCTTCCAGGCTCTAACTTAGCTTACCCTTGTATTTAAAAATCATAATTCTACACTTAACGGAGTGATTAGCCCTTCTTGGAATGACCCAGAATGGGTAGCTATATTGGTATCTTCTTGAACTTTAACCTCATCCTGCTTGTAATAACGTGATCAGCCTTATTGGGGATGGCTCATGTATTTGGTAGATAGGCAAACGTCCTAAGCTTCAACATACACTAATTTGATATATCAAATTATCCCCATATTTGGTACATCTTGTTTTTTTTGGTAACCATGATTTACGACCTTTTGGCCGACTAATCCAAATTTGGTACATATTGTTTTGCTATGAACATTAGGTTTTTTGCATGTCACTACTTAGAGATGAATAATATGATATGAATTAGGGGATGAAATGACTAATCTATCAATTGAACAAGCTAAAGACGGTGAATACCCTTCTTCAATTAATTTGCAATATATGCATAGGTGTTTATGATTCACATATCTAGTCTTACGGTCAAATTATGGAATACCCGGGTTCTAGCGAGGGCGTACTATGTCAAAATTGCCCTCACGAGGAGCTGCTAAAACATTAGAAGAAACCTCCTAAATAGCACATCAAACTGTAGTGGAAGCTTCTATTTCATCATGTGAAAGCTTCTTCATAATCTCTACTATAAGAAAAATACATGTTATTATACATATTGTACAAACTAATAAAACACACAAAGCTTCATACAATTTATATGCAAACAAATTGATGGTACATATGGTTTTAAAAACCGGACCGGACGAATGGGTTCAACCTGGAACTGGAGTCGCCACCGGTTTGGCTAGCTAATAAAAGCCGTCCGAAAACGAACTTGAGAGGACCGTCAGAACCGGTATCATTTTCTTCTTTGGTGCCTACCCTGCTAGTAGCCCAAAATGGCTTGAACATGCGGTGTTTAATCTACTAATTGGGCCCATTGAAACCACTAATTAGTAGGTGTTTGGGATTGCTTAATTTTTTTTGCTCATCTGCTTTTTTTAAGCAGAAAAACATTTTTTCCATCCAAATATTTCGTGTTAGTTATTTGATATTGAATTAAAATGACTTTTTACTCTAATATTTAACCTTACAACCTTTTCTAAATGAACTTGATTGAAAATTTATATTAAATTAATTATTTTTACAGTTATATTGCGTTTTTTATAAAATAAGCAAATCCAAACACTGGTTCCGAAAGTACTTTTTTTTTTGTAAGTGCTTATTTTCAAGCAGAAAAAAATAAGCAATCCCTAACACCCCCTTAGTACAGAGGTGACCCCATGCCACATGTACTGATAATCACAGATTTACTGCTAATCATTCGCTTAGCTTTTGCCTTTGTGCAGAAGTAACTTTGAACATTTTTCATCAACATATGCTTATAAAACCAATTCACAGAGTTAAGGAAAACAATAAACAATGCAAGTAAATCACTTTGCATATTAGTGAAAACATGGGGAAATACAATTTACAGGACTAAGCAAGTCCGCCACCAAAAAGTGATCCTAATTAAGCCCATATGGTTGGATGGACGGTACAGCGCTTTGGGATCTCTAAATGAGGTTCCAGGGTTCTTGAGTCCAAGGTTAACCTGCTGCTTGCCAGGTCAGTAACGTTGCTCGAGCGGGTTTCCCGCAATCATATAAAAAAAGCAACATAAATGTTTCATTCTTTCAAAATCTTGATCAACTTACAAATATTATATTACAGTTCTACATGTCGTTGATATAATTTTCCTGACCAAAGACGCTTAAATCTGCCTGTGACAAAGATGTCACAACTTCTCAAAATACACTGTAATCTTCTGAAACTCAAAAATATACAGGGCCACCCTGTAATCTTCTGAAACTCAAACAATGTTTTCAAATCATGGCAGAAAGGACATGTTGGCAAACACCTGGGCCTAATAGTTAAAAGCTTAAAGAAGTGAGCAGGTCGTGTATCGGGTAATACCAGGCCCGCCAATGCTGAAATCCTGATCTGCCACGTCATTCAAGCCAAAAATTGCATGGCCTACTAGATCTTCATTCCAGTCCTCTGGGATGTGGACCCAAATAGCCCCAAAACCAGATTTTTATCTGCATTTTTACAATTTTACTGCGAGCCTGTGATATAAGCTTCAATCTAACTTATTTTTCTTGCCAACACTCGATATCCCATACTACAAAAGAATCAACCTTTAAATCAAAGGTTTTGGCTTAGAATCCAAACTTTTTATCTTAAAGAGTAACTTTTAACCCCATTTCATTTTTATTTTGTTTTGGTGTTTAAGTCGGTGTGATTACTATAAGTAAGATCAGGAGTCCGCTTATCAATTAGGAATAGTTATATAAGTTATTGTTGTCTGCTTACATGTATGGTTAATGACTTAATGGTTATTGATAAAAAAAATAATAACTTGTAGAAATGTAGATGCAAGAACAGAAGTATTTCCAGCTTTGGTCCCCCTAAATAAGGTCCATGTAATTACTAGATGCATATTGGGGTTTGTAAATCACTACAGTGTTTACTGTTTCTGTTTTATGTTCACCACTGCAGTAGTAATTTTTAACACAAGTTGACATGAATCTCGAATTTTACTTAGTTAACAAGACAACCGTGTCCCTTTCTTGATGTTCTTACAGATCTTTATATAATTACATATATGCGTTTCGAGATATGCCTACTCATACACTGTGGTTTGTCTTCGGACTCTAATGCATGCCACATGGTATTGTTTGGCTTTGTTCATGGGAGTCATAGTATGGTTTCTAATTTTCTATGACCCATCGTTTGTCCATTTCTCTAAATGTTGCATGCAATCCTTAACTTTGTCGAGGCTAGCATTAAGCTATAGACACTGACATTGACTTAAACCATGAAAAGTGAAAACATGAACATTCACTAAAGGGTGTGATGTTTCATGGATGTTGCCAAATTGTTGGACCATTAATGTGAAATTTCTGAAATTTAAGGTCGAAAATTTCTTGCAGGAACATGGTACCCGTGCCTCTCATTATACTCTATTTAAAACCATTAGCAACATTCCTGGCTGGAACCAACAAGTCAGCATCTCGGTTCCTAGACCTATTGTTTGAGAAGGCCAAACGAAAAGCAGGTCCCATTGAAGAATTCCGATGGCTCGGCTTAATGTTATTTGTAGCAGTACCGTTTCCAGGCACAGGTGCATGGACTGGAGCTATTATCGCTTCAATCCTTGATATCCCATTTTGGTCAGCGGTGTCTGCCAACTTTTGTGGGGTCGTGCTGGCTGGCCTTTTGGTCAATATGCTGGTCAACATTGGGCTTAAGTACGCTGTTGTTGCTTGTATTCTAATGTTTATTGCATCGGGGTTCATGTGGAGTGTCCTTCGTTTTCTGAAAAAACGTTTAAGCTCTTCCTCATCATGTTGACTCTTCAATGTACTGATTTTTAACTTAATAAAAACAACGCTAGTTTCATTAGTTAACCATTGTGTTACTTTGTACAAGCCATCATGCATCTAGGTGAAATCGTAAGTTCTTGTTAAGACAAATCAAACATGTATTAGGATGACTTAGGAACGTCTTGTTTATCTTTTCTCAATTTCTATCGTAAATTACAGGGTAACGAGTAAGTTTACAAAATTTTAATAAGCTCAGGATTATGTTTTGTACGATTATTATCAACTGATCTTTCATTTTATTTGACTTATTCTCTGGCTAAAAAATATGATCTGTTTGTATTAAATAGAATTCAATTTGAAGAATTTTTACGTAGAATAGTTGATGTCGATTTGCTCTGGTAAACTTAGGTCTCGAAACCGAAAACTTCGGCTAATGAAATAACGGAGTGTTCGGCTTTAAGTTGTTCGTTCAAGTCAATTTGGTCCCAATACATGCATATTTAGTTTCTACTTTCTACTAATTCGATTGGTTAACCAAATTTTGAGCTTGAGACCGGGAGACGTTTCAAAATTAAAAAAAAAAAAGTAAAATGATTTGTATGTCTAATTCATGAACCTAAAAACAAACATACAAATGTGATTGATGCGTTAAAAATTGATTTGTGAATATGATGAGAAATAATAAGTGTAATACACTTGGCAAATTATGAATAAAGTAGGCATACTTTTAAGTATAGTTGGTAAGTCTATCTATCATATACTGTATAACATCAATGAAGACCATAGTCCCCGATCTTTCACAAGGGGCAAGTTATTTGGACCCCTCATAAGAAAAGTTTCTACTCATTACACGCATCGTCAGTTTGTATGATATGCATCATGAGTTATACGGTTTGACGTAACCCCATGTGACAATATAAGGAGGTAACACAAACTCCTTTCACAATTCAGACCGTTCAACAAGGGTTGTGTTGACCGGACGGGGGTGACCCCACCTATCCCCCTGTCTTTTTCCTCTTTGTCCCTCTTTTTTCCAGTACAACACAGTTTTTTGTCAGTTTCTGCTCCGTATTTTTGACAGTTTTAAGCGTTTGACTTATTAAACTTTATATTTTCTGTTCCGCACTTTCAGGTTTATAGCTTTTTAATATAAACAAAATTATAAAAAAAAAAAAAAAATAAAATAAAAAAAGAGGGGGCAGGGGGGAGGGAGGGGTGGGGGGGGGGGGGGGGGGGGGTGTTGTTTCGGCTAAAATTTTTGGGACCGTTCGGATAACCCACCCCGTTCAACAAACGCTGCCTTGTCCGATTTGAAACATTAAAATCTGATTTGAACCTTGATATGATATGTGTCATGATTTCCATTGAAAGTCCATGTACTAGTACCATTCTAACATAAAAGATCAACCCACTTAAAACTCCATGTATTAGAATGATGCCACCTAGCACATAAATGTTCGGCACATCATGACTAACATTGATCTCAAAAGGTGAAGATCGGTGGGATCACCCTGGTCCCATGCATCCTAAGGATGCCAACCGGACCCTCCCCCAAGGACCCGGCCCCAGGCAATCGGCACCTACAGTAATATTGTTTTTATTTTTGTAACATTGATAAACTTATGTATAATATTGTTTTTATTTTTGTAATTAATTTACTACAGTAATATATTGCTGTAACGAAGATGAAATACTAATAAGCAACTACAACCCCATATTTGTATCTGTGTTTTTGCACTTACCTATACAAACAACAATAGTTAGCTATAGTATATAGTTTTCTTTATGAATTTTTTTTTTTTTAGAGAAACGACTATTTTTGAATTAATTATTAGAAGTAAAAAGGTAACTCGAATTTTTAAAATGCATAACCCTTAATGTAAAATACATTTCCATTAGGCATATTTACTAAAGAGAAGAGAGAATTTAGTATATCGATCAAATATTTAGTATCATGGGTGAGAAACTATCTAACAAGAAAAAATTATTCAATGAAAATTTATCACTAAATTACTTTGATTAGTTAAAGGTGAGGTTGTGCAATGCACAACCAAAAACTCCAAAGTCCAAAATGATGATGAAAAAAAAAAAAAAAAAAAAAAACATATGATCATCCCTTAAAATTGGAAGTTTATTAAAATTTGTACTTCGGTGAGTTATAATAAACATTGAGTTATTTAATCTTTGCAATTGAAAGCCTATAAAATTTAACTTAGAAGTCATGAGACTATTATATTCAACTAGTATAGTACATGCGCAGAGCAGCGGAATATCAAATATGCAATTTTTGTCGTATCTTGATCCTTTAGCGGTATGCAATGATAGTCGTTATATGACAGTTTATCGGTTTGATAGTTCTAAAAAAAAATGTTTGTTTAAATTTTCGTAAAATATGTTAATATAAATATAGATTTTCATAATTATATTCATTTAAACTTAGTAAAAATTGAATGTATATGATAAAATTCAGAATTTAGAATTTGTATTTGTATGTTTGTAACATCTATTTTAATATTAAAATTTAATGTGTCATTAGTGGACATTATAATACAATTAGTATAGTGTAGTATTTAATTATATGAATTACTAAATATAGTACATGTGTAAGCTTAAAAAATTAAGCCTTTCATAAATGTATTATAGATAGATAATACTCCCTCCGTCCCAAATTTATTGTCCCCTATTGACTTTTTCGGTCTTTCTTTCTCAACTTTGACTATAAATGTTTTTATTTGTGTTATACAATTTTCGATAAAAATTATACCAAATGAAAATATATTTAAAACTCAATCCGTTCATATATTTTGTATCAAGTATTATGTAATATAAACAAAAATACTTAAAGTCAAAGTTGAGAAGTAAAGACCGAAAAAGTCAAAATGGGACAATAATTTTGGGACGGAGGTAGTAGTTTATAGATATAGATTATTTATGTCTTTTACAAGCATTTTGTAACAATGTAGAATATGAAGTTATAAACCTTTTGCATTCCAAAGTTTATAAGTATACTAGCAGGGTATCCGCGTGTTGCAGCGGCGGGTACCCTGAAATAAAAATTGACTACATTGCCTGTTTATTATGTCTGTTTTTTTTTTTTTTTTTTTTTTTTTTTAATAAATTTACGGATATCAAAAATTTCGTATAGCCCGTGCCCGTTCGGCCTCGAACCCGTTGGCCCGTGCTTGTTTGAGCTCGAGCCCGTTTAGTCCACGTCCGTTCGGACTCAAGCCCATTTGGCCGATTGCCCATTTGTGCTTGAATATTTGTATAATGTGTTTTATTATTTGTAGTAGTGAAATTTAATGAATGAATTGTGTTTAATTTGGTTGTACTATATGTTTGATAATTTGTATTTTTTATGTAAGGGGTGTTTTAATAACTGCATTAATTGTGTTTATTGACCAGTTAAATAATTGACTACATTAAATATCATTAATGTGGTGTTTTGTTGTACACTATGCTTCTTGTCTTGTACGTCTGAAAATTATATGCATTAAAGTGTTGTACACCATGATTCTTTTCTTGTAAGTAGTAGTCATTATCTATACTACTTATAATGGAGGAAGGACTCTCTCTCCAAAAATTCAAATGTACACAAAATGATGCATGGTTTACAATACTTTAAAGCAAGCAATTTTTATAATTACAACAACTAAAGCATTGTGTACAAAAAAAACTACCATGATTCAAAATTTATATCACTTTCCTTAGAATTCTACATTAATAGCATTAAAAACACCCATACACCAAATATTACAATTATTTAAACACAATGTACAACCCTCATTCTGCATTAATAGCATTAAAAACACCCCCAACACCAATATGACAATCATTTAAACACAATGTACAACCTTCATTCTACATTAATAGCATTTAAAACACTCCTACACCCAATATTACAATCATTTAAACATAATGTACAACCCTCTATCTTAACCTAGATATAAACCTGTGATCAAGACTCGATTCAATAAAACTCGACTCGATACACAAAGCTGTAACCAAGCAAATTTAGGTGCCGGAATGACATCCCGTGACATTTTTATTAATTTTATTGAAATTTTTTATTTCAGGGTACCCGCCACTACAACGCGCGGGTACCCTGCTATAGATATTAATAACATTGACCACTTTAATAGCATTAATGTTGTAAGTTTGAAAATAAGTCTGAAAATTACATCATGCTTATTTTGTTGTACACTATGCTTATTTTGTTGTAAATCTGAAAATTGGTTACAGCTATTGTACGTTGTTCTTAAATTGTTGTAATTTTTGGTGAATGGGTGTTTTAATAACATTAATTTTGTTTGCTCTTAAAATGACACCACGCTTTATTTTATTGTATAATATGCTTACTTTGTTGTAATTTTAAAAATTAGTTGCATTAAAGTATTATAAACCATACTTAATTTTTTGTAAGTCTTAAAATTTTGAAGAGAGAGTCATTTATACTTTATATGTAGTATAGATTTCGCATTTTTATTGATTGGTTAAAACAATTTTTATTAGTGACAAGTCATTTTGTAAAAGTTTTGTGGATGTAGGATTTTTCAGTTTAAAATACCTTTGAAGTTGCGCATGTATATTTTTCTTAAATTATACTTCCTCCGTCTCAAAATTATTGTCCATATTTCTTTTTTTTGATTTCTTAAATTAATTGTTCACTTTTCATTTTTAGTAATAAAATAAAAATTTAGTGAGGGAATATTTCATTTGTGTGATTAAAAATTATAACGGCCTCACTTTATTAAACTTTGTGTTTTATTACTCCTAATAATAATTTTGAGATAAAGAAAATAGTAGTAAAGTTTAGTATTCATTCATGTGCTTTCAAGAGTTTGTAAAGATGAAAAATTAAATAAAATATTTAGCATGCAATGATGATTTTAATAAACTTTGCATGAAAATTGAGTTAGTAAACAATATTCATTATATATGCTAAAAAAATAATAATAAAAATAAAATAAAATATGCATTATAAAATCTTATGCAAGAAAACTGAGTTTGGAACAATATTGACCCAATCACGTTTGTAATTTTAATATGAACTTAGTCGTTTCGAATAGGTAGGTGATTAACACTCCAAAGTTTTTGATTATTTCACCATATTTTATGCATTAAAGGGTTGTACTATATGCTTTCTGTACATTACAGTGTTTTACAAAGTGGTGAAATAATCAAAAACTTTGGTGTGCGAATCACCTCCTTTTAGAATATTTAAAAGAAATCAACGGATCAATTTGATTGAACAGTTTTGTGTTAGTTTGTTTATATTTTGAACCATAAATAAATTTCTTTTATATAAAAAGTGATTTCTTGAGTACAAATAAGATTGAACTTTTAATACCGAACAAAATTTGTGCATCGCACGGGTCAGAATATCTAATAATTTTTAAAATTTAAGTTTCATGCAATTAATTTATCTACTAACGATTAAAAAACTATAATTATATTATCTATTTTAAACTTTTGATGTTTATAAAATTTAAGTTTCAAGCAATTTAATGTAAGTATTCATGATTGTAAAAATATTACAGATTTTAATAAATTAATGGAAAAAGTCTATATCTATCTATCTATAATTATAAAATTTAGGTTTTATGCAATTAATGTAAGTATTAATGGTTGGAAAACTATAATTATATTACTTGTATATATTTTAATAAATTGATGTTTATAAAATTTAAGTTTCATGCAATTCAATGTAAATATTCATGATTGTAAAACTATGATTATAATACAGATTTTAATAAATTAGTGGATAAAAATCAAGTTACATGCAATAAAAGTAAGAATTTATCAAGAAAGAATTATACTTGAATCAATGAAAGTTGTGTTCAAAGTTATTAGAGCACTGGGTGCAGCAACAAACCACAAGCTCCCCATTCGGGCCCCACCATGCCACATCACCAAAACACCCCAACTTCAACAAACCACAACAAACCCCCCCTCACCAAACAACAAACCTCCACTTCCCCATTCGAGCCCCACCTCTTACACACTTATTTTTTTATTCATTTTATTAAATAAATTAAATTCATTTTACAAATACTAATTTTACAAAATTAATTCTAAAAAAACACAACACATTAATTATTTTCACAAAATTTGTACCCCATTCCTTTTGTAAAAAAAAAAAAAAAAAAAAAAAAACAAAAACCTGCTGTCTTCTTCTCCACAAAAAACACACACAAACACAAACACACACTAAAAAAAAAACCTGTTGTCTTCTTCTCCACACAAAAACACACACAAACACACACTAAATCTAGAACACAAAAACACACAAAAACAAAACACAAAAACTGCTGCTGCCACTTTGTCAGATCTTCTCCTTCGCCGTGGCCACGACGAACTCACCATCGGCGAAGAACGGCGAGCCCTCTCCGGTGTGGCGGCGAGCAACGGCTCGCCGTTGGAAGTGCCACATCGGACGGCGAGGGGCATATTGTCGACTGCACCCAGTGCTCTTATTATTATTATTATTATAAGTTCACTTAAATAAATTCATTTCTTATTTATGTGTGTTTTAAGACATCATGTAGATAGACACAAGTTTAAATAAATATAGGTTGAGTTAACCGGACCCCCCTTGTAGGGAGGGTTTGTGGAAGACATGCTGCCGCCGTCTGTACTGTCTGCAGTAAAACTTGTACATTTTGAATAAAGTAGGCGGACCCCCCATGGTAGGGAGGGTCCGGTTAACACATCCCAATATATATGGAGCTAAAGTTTAACTTTTTTTTTGTCATATCAAGATACTTGCACGTACATGCTTGCATGACTAGTTCGTTAAATAGTAATGAGCAATTTAGCAGATGTTAATGTGGACTACAAGGTCTATGATTTTATATGTGTTGTTGCCTTTGGAGTGAATATAACTTAAGATAACTAAGTTATATAACTTAAAGTAAGTTTAAAAAGTTTTAAAACAAGAATACTACAATTAGTTTAAATCAAATACATGACAAAATTTTCAACGTTTACATTATTATTAGAAATGAATCAAAGAATTTATTATAATTGTTTGTGGAATAACAATCAAAGTTAAATGACAAAGTATAGTAACTTCCTCACTTTTTTAAGCACAAGCCAAATTATGTGTTTAAATAAAAACTATGGAAAATGATAAAAAAATACATTTAACTTGACACTTTTTCTCATTGTATGTCGCCAACTATTTTTTTTTTTCATTGTAACAGAAAATTTGACATTTTTTGTTATTATATGTACTAAGCGTCGCATCGTTAGTCCTTTACACTAACGGTCGTTAGTAAATAACTTAAAACTCCGTTTTCTTCTGATTTTACACGTTTTCATCCGTTTTCTTACGGGTTTTTTCCGATTTTACACGTTTTCTTCATTTTTTTTTCCGTTTTCGTCTGTTTTTTTTACGTTTACGCCCGTTTTTTTACGTTTTCACCCGGTTTTTTTTACGTTTTTGTATGTTTTTTTTACGTTTTCACCTTTTTTTTTTATATTTTCGTCCGTTTTTTTACGTTTACGCCCGGTTTTTTTACGTTTTCACCATATTTTTACGTTTTTGCATGTTTTTTTTATGTTTTCGCCCATTTTTTTACGTTTTCGTCCGTTTTTTACATTTTAGTCCGATTTTTTTTATGTTTACGCCCGTTTTTTACGTTTTCACCCGGTTTTTTACGTTTTCGCCCGTTTTTTTTACGTTTTCTCCCCTTTTTTACGTTTTCGTCCATTTTTTTTACGTTTACGCCTGCTTTTTTACGTTTTCACCTGGTTTTTTGCGTTTTCACTCGGTTTTTTAGTTTTTTTTACGTTTTCTAATGTTTTTTTTACGTTTACGTCCGTTTTTTACGTTTACCCCCGTTTTTTACGTTTTCACCCGGTTTTTTACGTTTTTGCATTTTTTTTACGTTTTCACCCATTTTTTTACATTTTCGTCCGTTTTTTTACGTTTTCGTCCTTTGTTTACGCTTACACACGTTTTTTGACGTTCTCACCTGGTTTTTTATGTTTTCGCCCATTTCTTTACATTCTCGCCTTTTTTTACGTTTTCGTCTATTTTTTTAACGTAAAAAAAACGGGCGTAAACGTAAAAAAATGGACAAAAAAGTAAAAAAGAGGTAGAAAACGAAAAAACCCGGTGAAAACGTAAAAAAATGGGAGTAAACGTAAAAAAATGGGAGAAAACGTAAAAAAAAATGGACGTAAACGTAAAACACGGACAAAAAGGTTAGAAAATGGAAGAAAACGTAAAAAACGGAAGAAAACAAAAAAACCGGGTGATAACATAAAATAACGGGCGTAAACGTAAAAAACGGACAAAGAGGTTAAAAAATGGAAGAAAACATAAAAAAACGGGTGTAAACGGAAAAAAAATAGACGAAAACCTTAAAAACGGAATAAAACGTAAAAAACGGAGTGAAAACGTAAAAAACCGGGTGAAAAAGTAAAAAAAATGGGCGTAAACGTAGAAAAAATGACGAAAACGTAAAAAACGGGCGAAAACGTAAAAAAAAAAATGTGAAAACGTAAAAAAAAAGGCGTAAACGTAAAAAACGGACGAAAACGAAAAAAAATGGACAAAAAGTTTAAAAATGGGAGAAAACGTAAAAAAACGGAAGAAAACGAAAAAATCGGGTGAAAACGTAAAAAAAAAGGGCGTAAACATAAAAAAAAGACGAAAACGAAAAAAAAAACGGAAGAAAACGTGTAAAATCGGACAAAACGTAAGAAAACGGATTAAAACGTGTAAAATCGGAAGAAAATGGAATTTCAAGTTATTTACTAATGACCGTTAATGTAAAGGACTAACGATGCGACGCTTAGTACATACAATAGCAAAACATATCAAGTTTTGTGTTACGATGAAAAAAAATAGTTGGCAATATAGAATGGTAAAAAGTATCAAGTTTAATTTATTTTTTTTTATCATTTTCCCTAAAAACTATGCTAACCCATTGAAAGGGTTCATGGACTTAGTTCAAAAAGGAGTAAATGCTTTCTTAAATATAACACATTAATTATACGAGGTGAAATTTACTCCATTACAATATTTTCTTATATAGGCAAACTCGAGGTGGATACCCGTGTGGTAATAGTGACGTGTCAAATATCTAACTTGAAAGGTATACTAGTACCGTTTAACCTTAATTTAGGGTATGTATTTTTTTTAATATCTTTAGGGTACAATTATGACAACCGCTTTTTTTTATTATACGAACTCTTGTACTTTATTGATTTTTTTTTATAAGTAGAAAGCATTTATCTTTTCAATAAAGTTTTTGCCTATTTGTTTCAGAGACTTAAGTACTTTTCTTATGTATTTAAGTTCAGGATGTCTTAGTTGTTGAGGAGATCAAATAGAGTGTAACAATTCGCAATTTCAGGTTAATTACTATTCCCGGAAAATTTCACTATTCACTTTTACTATTTATTTTTCCCGAAAATTTCCCAAAATTTGATTTTTGTTTCATGGCCTCGAGTGATAAATCATTTCCATGGCAAATTAAAAGTTTGACATTCATAAGCTCATTTTCGTGAAAGTTAATAAGGAATTACACGTTTTAGGGTAAAACGCCATTCAAAAATTCTACGCACAACGAAACTCGACCGCGTTAAGTGACCCCGCATCAGAAAAATGTTTGACACACTCATGATTTAATTGAGAATTAATCGTGACTGAGAAAAACATGACCAAAATAAGCCTCGGCCGTGAAAAACTGGAATTTTCAGTTTTAAGCGTTTTTACTCAGCCGTAACCTTAGCCTATACCTGCACCGCATTTCTAAGACAATTTGAGTTTTCAACTTATTAGAAAAAGTCAACATATTTTTCCCTCCTCCTTTGACCAAAAATCATTCCTTGATTTTATAAGTCATTCCTTGATTTTTAGGCTTACGGTTTGATGTCTAAAAGACATTTAATACCAACCGACACTAGATTGAGCCAGTCTAGACATTATAAGTCATTTTAAATCGATATTATCCTATTAGAAAAGTAACATTTTACTTTTCTCAATTTTACGCAATATTCGTTTTACGTATTACGCGTTTTAGACCCGTGTTTCCAGTTTTAGCAGGGTTTTACCACCCCAATGGAACCTACCACTCATTTTATATTTTATTATGGAGTATATTGACAAGTTTAATCATTCTTCCAAGTTTCGTATTTTTACGATACCCAGTTTTACGTTTTGTGACGTAACAACTTACGGTTAGCATTTTACGGAGTCGAAACTAGCTCCATAAGCTTGGATAAGATCATCAAAAGCCAACTCATCCTATCCTATCTTTGTGAACCGCCACTAGGGGGGGATTCACACTTGTGGCTTGATCTTGACCCTTGATTCCTTAGATGATTACATGTGTACAACTTTGGCTCAAAGTAAAACTTGGTGACCAAGTTTTGGTAATTTCCTAGTTGTTTCCTAACCTCCTCAAGGCCATATAAATAGCCCCTCCTCCTCCTTCTTGTACGCCACACATACCACACTCCAACACCATCTCTTTTGCTCATTTTCTTCCAAGTTTCATGCAAGAATCAAGTGCAACATCAACCTTGAAACTATAGTTTGGTTTTGATTCATCAAACACTTCCAAACTACATAAACTTTGGTGATTTCTCTTGAGTTTGAATCCACTCAAGTCACCTCAACTTTCATCATCTCTCTTTCAAGATTACAAGAGTAGAAAGATTGCATGAAGAGAAGTGGGTTGAAGCAAGTCTATCAAAGTCCTTACCTTACTAGTTACTTTCCTTTCTTTGTTGAAAGCCAAAAGTTGTAAGCCAAACCCTAACATACTTCTTGTTAAATAATCATGTTCATGTTATTTACATATTATTCATGCTATATTATGTCTTGTATGCATGTCCATGATGTATAAAAATGAGTAAAACATGTTGTTGTAATTGATTGTTAAGATAAGTTATTAAAACAAGTAAACTAGTGACTTTCTTGGTATAACCTGATCAAAATGGTAAAATTATGATATTGGGTCATTACATATTGTAGTAGAGGACCTAACAAGAAAAACATAGCAATTTGAACCACCTAAAACGAGTACCCGAGTCAAAAGTTATGACCATTTGAAGTTAGCAAAACCAAAACGCTGAAACTGCCGATACCCACTGTTTTGCATTCTGCCATTTTGAAAGTCACCCTTCTGCTCCGATTCATCAAAAAGTTAAAACACGAAAGTTGTCCGGAACGACGTTTTCGTTCAGGAACAAAGAAGCTCGAGCCCTGAAAACGCTTTCCGAGTAATAATTTCTTCAAATTCTTAACAGCCCATTTTTAGACCAAAGTCATTATATATAGGTTATGGTTTATAAAGACCAAAGAGGTCTTATGACCTAGAATCAAGACCACAACCATGGCTAGAGCCAAGGTTGAGTCTCAAGACCATTGAACAATGACCAAAGGTCATGGCAAGGCCATGACAAAATGACCATACAAGCTTACTTAGGCGTAAACATGAAACAATGAATTGGCGATAACTTGAACAAGCAATTTGGATCTACTTCCCTTAAAAGAACCATGAGATAATACAAAGAAAAATGGTCATACAAGACTTATGAAACTTACCCTAATAACAATCTTCATGTAAGATAAACTTTTCTAAGTTTATTCAAGTACTTGGACATGTAACTTTTCGGATCAAAACTTATATATATATATACTTTATCAACTACTACAATAGTAGGGAGCCTCATGTGAGGAGTTCATTATGTAAGCCGTCGAGATGAGTTGTGGATTTACGAATTAAAGTGTCCTGGCTCCTCGAACGTTTACTACATGACTTCTGAATTATGTCGGCCCGAACGGTAGTAAACGATATATAAAACATACATGTTTCATGAATCTTTTCTTTCTAAGACTTACAATATACATCATACCACATCATGGACTAAATGCAAGATATTTATATAGGCACTTATTCATATTCTTTACTCCGATCCTAAGTCGCAACATTCTATTATAGGTTGCTCGTAGAAACCTTCACGATTCAACCGTTATATTCATTACTTGCTATCTTACTTAAGGTGAGTTCATAGCCCCATTTTCCATTACTTAATTGTTTTACAAACCCTTGGGGGGAATACATGCTATTTTTAACCGAGCACAATGTTTTTAAATTGTATGCTTGCCTGATTGTTTTATTATCACTAAGTATCATCCTTGCCAAACTGAGATCCCTTATTATGAACCATTTAATCACTAGAAATAGTGAGCGCGAATATTGTGAATAGGCCTATTGGGATTGACGAATCCCATTTGTATTGACTAAGTTCAAACAAATGCACTAATATTTGAGATTTAGGTATGTTAGCAAAGTACCTACCGGGATAAATCTGCCGATCGATATTGGTACACGTTAACGTTTTGGTGTCATAAGCTTAGTTTATAATACATTTTATGGGCGTATAATAACGTAGCCTACCTGTTTTGTTTTCCAAACATTGGTGTGAGTCTATAACTCACACTACCAACATATTGTGTTCAAACATTAAACAAACTCTATTAATATCACTCAACCTTTGTGTTGACCTCTCAAGCATGTATTTCAGGTTCATGATGATCAAGGATGGCACGGAAGGATACGGATACTCAAGAGGGCTATAAATTTTATTATCATTCAAAACTCATTTAATGTGATTTGTAAACATGGAACCATTTGGGACCTCATTTTGTAATCTCTGATATTTATATAATTTGAATGGTAAATCTTTTAAAACGACTCAATTGGAGTTCGTTTTCTATTATTGTGACTATTGTGTCGTCGAGTAACACCCAGTTTGAATTCCGCTGCATCTATGAATTGGGGGTGTTACATAGAGTCAGTAAGCTATTGTCATCACATAATGACTCGATCACCTTCTTTTAGGTTCAGGCTTCACTTTGCTGAGTTTCGGCTCAGAAAGTGAAGAGACTTTCTTTAGTATCTGAAGAACTCTTGAAGATGACTCTCTAAATGTTCTATCATTCAAGTGAAAGGAATAGTGTGCAAATAACAACGGTTCTCACAGCTGGTCTTCATAAAAATGCGGAGGGGTCACACTGATGCACACTAAAAGAAACACGCAACCGAAAATAAGAAAAAATGGATGAAATAAAATGGAAATAAAAATAAGGTAATATTTTTATAGAAGAGTAAAACCGTAATTAAAAAGGTTATATATTTATTAGACAAAAATATATTTAAAGTATAAAAGCCAAAATATATATATATATATATATATATATATATATATATATATATATATATATATATATATATATATATATATATATATATATATATATATATATATATATATATATATATAAGGTTTTGGGATTGTATTAGGATTATTTCTTGAAAGCATATAAATACAAAGACATTTTAAAGGGTTCATAATCAATCCTCTAAACCTTAAAAATCTAAAATCCTCCTTTCTCTTCTTTTTATTCGATCGGTTGACCAACAAACCCGAAGGATTCTGAAAACCCTTTGAGCCGATCCAACCAAGTCGACACAAGTCAACTTGATCTAGTACTTGAAAAAATCACTTATAAATTTCAATACCATAAATCTAAAAATCACCAAGAAACTCCAAATTTTACATCACTTTTTAGGGAATTATAGGAATTCATTTATACAGTTTTTAGTAAAGTGCAATGATATGTAGATATTTAATTTTACTTTGCACATATACCATTAATGAAAAAGACAAATAATATCTCATGTAATTTTATGTGTGCAAAGTAAAATCAAATGTGTATAACTGTATATATCAATTCGCGTAAGTAAATTGCAAGCCAACAAGTACAAATCTTGTTCGAAGTTATCATCTTTCCAAATTTAAAGGGATGTATACGAAACTTTACATCAACAAACACATGTGGCAGGTTACAAAGACCAAACACAATGCATATTAATGTCGTATCTGACAATACAGCGTGTCACGCACGTGGGTAATGGGTACCACATCACACGTGTCAATATCTAAATGAAGGGACGTAAAATGAACATCATTGGTCCTATCAACAGGGGCCCAGGTCCCTAAAAATCAGTACAAGTCTTGAAGAGGTAAGAAAGCAGGACCATTAATCGGGTGCCACGTGGGGTCATTATATCTTATCAACGGTCCTAATGGTGGGTCATATGATAGTTACAGATGTGGTGTGGTGTACGTTGTTTAATATTTTATGACAAAATACTTATATGCTTGTCATTCGGAACACGTAAAAGAAAGCAACAAAGTCGACTGATTGTAGACTGTGGGCTAATCAAAGACACGTGTACGGTCTTTACTTTCTGTGCATATGCTTACACTTTGTACTAGCAAAGTTGCGTAACAATCATCTGACTCTCAGTTTGAGTCTTGAAAAACACAAAATCATTATATCCACGTAAGTACGAACAATAGTGTAAGTTAGTACATAATGTCAACATTGACGATCAAGAGTCTCGCTGCAAAAACAATAGGCAAAAAACAATATGTGGCAGCTTTAAAAACGAAAGCAATGGACTACTCGTATACTTAATGTTTTAACTAAAAGTTATAATGGAATGAGGCTACTAGCCCGCTAGTTCAAGCTTATAAAAGGCTCAAATATTTCTTATCATACCAATGTAAAACGAGTTGTTACAGTATGTGACCTTTTAACTACATACTATCTGGCCGGTGGTATAATATTTTAAAGAGTTTTATAATCATGATCATGCTTTTGTAAGAGTATTTCAGGGGTGTTTGTTTAAACTTTTTTTTATCTTGAGATCTTATATTTTCCGTTTATGTTTTATAAGGTTAAATATTCGTATTTATCTTAAAACTTGCATGCTTGTTTGAGCATGTCATGACACTATAAACTTTTTTTTTTTTTTTTTTTTTTTTTTTTTTTGTGCAAAGGTGAATATATATATACTTCCAAAACTTTTGTACAGATAAGAATAGAAGCAAGATTTGGACATCCCCAAATCTGATACAACCAGAATACTATGACTCATATCTGTTATACATCAGATATGGCTACCAAAACTAACTAATACATCCTTACTAACAAAGAAGAATCAGATAAGAAACTTTTGAGATCTTCATATGAAGCAATTCAACTTCTGTATTGAATTCACCTTTATGCACTACCATCTAGCTACATTTTCAGAAAACTTTTCCACCTAAATCACTCAACCAACATCCACAGTAATAGAGGTAGAAAAAGTTTCTGGCATCACTAGGTACCCTTTACCCTTCCAGTCAAGAGCTCTTCCAAGCAATCTACATTTCCATCTTAAAAAATGGCTTCAATTGCTTAGAAACACATACCTTGGGGGAAGCCCAACCATTACCTCCTGTGATGATGTATTGGGTGGACCAAGAAGGTTCATCTTTCACACCTCTCTATTCCACCCATCATACACCATCCACCCAAGCTACTTACCCTTCACAGTTATCAAACCTTTATTATGGTACATTTAACTGAATTAAACCTCCTTTTCACACCATATGCATAACTGTTCCCTCCCAAGGCCAAACAGATTTACACATGGATCTAAAAAAGGTACAGTTTTACCAGTTAAACTCCAATTACAAGGTTTAATCAACTATAGTAGCCTGCAAATAGTTCTGCCAAGATCTTGAATCATAACCTAAGCACTCCTTTATTTGTTGATGCATAAACTCCTGCTGTAAGAACAGGTTGTGATCTTAATCTTATCTCAGACTTTAATCTTGGTAATCTTGTTCACAAATATAGGCTGCACATTCCACCTTTGACAGACATTTACCACTTGATTGGTTTTGTGATATCTTAGGCTCATTAACCTCAATCTAACAGTATCTTTGATGATCTCAACCAATGCTTTTTCATTTCTTTTCTCCTTTGTAAATAGCCTTTTGTTTCTCTCCTGCCAAATGTAATACACCATTGCTCCAAACACAAGTTTACCCACAATGCTAACAATAGATCTGTTAGGATACCATGTGACAACTGCAGAGATTGTATCTTTCCATGTATGTGGTTTTTGTTTTAGTGCTTTCATACCTTGAAATTCATTCCATACACTTTTAGAGAACTGACATTGGAAAAAAAGATGATCATGTGAATCTGAACAATTGTTGCACAAAGGACATCTCATATTGATATCATTATTCCATCTCATAATCCTATCTTGAGTTTGAAGCCTCTCATTCACTGCCATCCAAACAATAAACATGTGACTTGGGATCCCCTGTGAATACCATACCAAATTGCTCCATTGAACCTCCACATCATTATCTCTAAAATCCTCCCATACGGTCTTGATGCAAAAATCCACTTTCATGTTGCCATTTGTTTTCCAAACTGCTTTGTCTTCCCTATTCGTTAACACTGGAATATTAATAGCTTGCAAAATAGGAAATTGGTTGTTCCATTGACTTGGCCATTTCCAACTACCATTGATGATCATATCTGCCACATTGCTGTCCAATCTAATACCAGCTTCAAGAATTTTTTCACTACTAATGATATCACACAGAGGACCATTTTCATTCCACCAGTCATACCACATAGAAGTTTTCTGACCATTACCAATAACATGAAAAATATGCTTCCTTGCTTTATCTCTTAACTTCAATAGACTACTCCACATCCAACTATCAGAATATCTTCTATCCACATTCCAAATGCTTTTCCCTTTTAACTTGATAATATTGATCCATTGAACCTAAAGACTATCTTTTTTAGCCGCCAAATTCCAGATGTGCTTAATTAACAATGTTTCATTCCACTTAGATAACTTTTTCAGCCCTAAACCTCCTTGAGACTTTGGCATGCAAACTTTCTTCCATGCAATCTTGGCTTTACCCCTTGTTAGTTCACCTTGACACCACAAGAACCCCTTAAATACTTTTTCAATGTCATTAACAGTTGACTTTGGAATAAGAAAGACTGAGGCCCAAAAAAGTTGCATAGAAGATAAAACAGCTGCAATCAATTGAGTTCTACCAGCATATGATAAGAATTTATTCTTCCAGTCCCCTACTTTAGCTTTTACTTTGTCAATTAGCTGTTTACAATCCTCCAAACTTAGTCTTTTAGTGGTCAAAGGTACTCCCAGGTATTTAACAGGCAACTTTCCTTCTTGAAATGGCAATACATTTAGAATACTTGTTTTCTCCCCTTGAGTAATATTTCCAAAGAAGATTGTACTTTTATGCATATTAGGAAGAAGACCAGATACTTGACTAAATTCTATAAGAGCTTTCTTTATCACTTTCACTGATGCCACATTTCCATGACATAACACAAGTAAATCATCTGCAAAGCACATATGTGTTAACTTTAGAGATTTGCAGCCTTTATGGTACTTAAAACCCTTAGCATCTTCAATATTCTTGGCCATTAAAAGAGAAAATACTTCCATAACCATGGTAAACAAGTAGGGTGATATTGGATCACCCTGTCTCAGCCCCCTACCACCTTTTAAATATCCATAAGATTCTCCATTTACACATATAGAAAAAGCAGAGGAAGTGACACAAGTAATGATCCAGTGTACCATTTTTTCATGGAATCCAAACTGAATTAGAATAGCCTTCAAGAAACTCCAATTGACTGTGTCATAAGCCTTAGCAATGTCAATTTTAAGAGAACATCTTTTAGCACCTCCTTTCCTGTTGTAACCTTTCAAAAGTTCTTGTGCAACCATAATATTGTCTTGAATCTGCCTTCCCTTAATAAAAGCACTTTGATTCTTGCTAATCAACTTATCAAGCCCATATTTAATTCTGTTGGTTAAGACCTTGCTAATACATTTGTACAGAACATTGCAACATGCAATGGGCCTGTAATCAGTGACTCTTTTGGCATTAGGGATCTTTGGAATGAGAGTTATGAGTGTTGCATTGATTTCACCCAACAATTTACCATTCTGAAAAAATTCTCTTACAGCTTTACATACATCAACCCCCACAACAGACCATGCTTTCTTGAAAAAACTAGAAGAATATCCATCTGGACCAGCTGCTTTATTGTCATCTATGTCAAACATGGCTTCTTTAACTTCCATATCAGTCACCTCTCTAATCATACTCATAGCATCCTCATTATTCAATTTTTTTGTGAAGATATCTCCAATACTATCTAAATCATCAACAGATTGTTCTTTTCCAAGGAAATTCTGAAAGTGACTAACAAATTCTTTAGCAATCAGCTCCCCTTCCACTTCATTCCCATTGGCATCCAAAACACTCATTATTCTGCTCTTATTCTTTTTGCTTTTAACCACTTTATGAAAGAAAGAACTATTCCTATCTCCATCTCTTAACCAATTAATTTTTGCTTGTTGGTAAAGAAGCTTCTCTTCATCAACTATTGCCTCCTGATAATTCTTGAGAATCTCCACAGCTTTCATTTTGATATTGTTATCATGAGGATGAGCATCAATCTGTTTCTGGGCTTCTTTTAACTCTTCTTTAAGATCTGCAACTCTCATGAACAAATTTCCATTCTTCCAACGCAACTCATTTAAAGGCTTCTTAAGACTTTTAAGTTTCTTAACCACTTTATACATCTGGAACCCTTCCACATCTGCACTCCAATAATGTTGAACTAGAGGAATGAATTCTTTTTTATCTGCTATATAATTAGCAAATCTAAAAGATTTCTTCTTCTTCTTCAAAGCTTTAGGCATAGTCAGCACAGAAGGACTGTGATCAGACACCAAATATGGGTGGAATTTGGCAGCAGCTGCAGGGTAATAGGCTAAAAAATCCTCATTAACCATAATTCTATCTAACTTTTTAAGTGTGCTAGTTGTAGGGTTCTTAGGAGATTTAATCCAGGTGTAAAACAACCCACTATAATTGAGATCATCAACTTCTATGCTATTAGTACAATCAATGAATTCTTGCATATCCTGAGTAATCAAAGATCCTCCCATAGAGTGTTCTTCTATTTTCATAGTCACATTAAAGTCCCCCATAATCACCCATGGACGCCCCTTAGAAATTCTACTATACAGAATAAGATCTTTCCATAATTCTCTTCGCTCCCTTCCAAAGTTAGATGCATATATGAAGCTACATAAACTCCTAGAATTGTCATGACTATTAATAATTTCACAAAAAAACACTCTGTTTAGCCATATGAAGAACTCTAAGCTGAATAGTTGCATCATTCCAACCAACTACAATTCTGCAACCATTTCTACTAAAATTCACATTAGAGGTCCATTCCCAATTTTTAAATGTCTTATCACAAATTTTCTTAATGTTAGCTTCCTTAATGTGAGTTTCAATAATAGCACATACTTGAAGTTTCTCATTCTGAATAAATTGCCATACCTCATTCTGCTTTTTCACCTTATTCATACTTCTAATATTCCAAATTGCTATTTTGTAATCCATAAAGAAATAACAGCAACACCCCTTAATTCAGCAGGGAAGAACCATTACCATTCACTTCATTAGCTGTCAATTCCTGAGCAGCTGCTGATTCATCCTCATAAGCTCATAAGTTTGAAAATAAACCAGAAAAATTACTTATAAAACATAAACCGAAAACCTATAATCTCATAAACTCAAATTTACACTTAAACAAACATCCCCTCAAATTTACACGTATATTCGTCATTGGATTATCAAGTTTTGAAAAGTTTATATGAGGAATGACCATATAAAAAAATTAAGCAGTGATTGAAAAGCCTGTGATTTAAGAATGATCGACATGCGAGGAACGCCTGATCCCCGGTTCTGCCATAAATAGCGCTACATGAAAGAAAATAAAATACATATGTATAAACTTAAAAGACATACTTGACACTTCATGACTTTCATTTTATAAAGAAAAAAAATACAATCAAGCTGCAATTACTTTTCTTTTCTTTTATGGATTTTGGAAGATCTAAATGTAAAACGTATGCCTATTAGAGGTTTATCAAAACTGACGTAACATGATAATATGAGTACACCAGTTGAGATATATTACATAACAAATTTTTATAAGTGTTGATATATAAGCCTAACAAATAGACCTAAAGTTAGACCTAATCTATTCATTTAATGACAAGTGTAATACATTTCTTCTCATTCATACTTTTACACCAACCACTTTTTTAAATGCATCTAAATTTAGGTTCTTGTTTTAGGCACACAAATTATTTTTCAATTTTTATTACTAGCGTCAAGAAGTATGTATATGAAGTCCTAAAGACGTCACATAACAAATTTAAATTTTCAATATAGCGACATAAACACATTATTCCAAAACAACACAGGCTTAACGATCATCACTAAACAATCATTTTAGGGTTTTTGTAAGGGGCCTAGGTATTAGGGCTGTAAACGAACTGAACGTTTAGTGAACATTTCATGAACCGTACGGTAAAAAGTTCGTTTATGTTCGTTCGTTTATTAAATAAATGAACATGAACAATATTTTACGTTCGCTTAGTTAAATGAACAAACATGAACAAAAGTCCCGTTCGTTCATTTATGTTCGTGAACGTCCAATTAGGCGTTCGTTAAAGTTCGTTTATGTTTATTTATATATTTATGTTCATATATCATATCTTTTAATTTTATAGTTTTAAAAATTGGTTTGTTTAAACAAGCAACACTTATAAAACAATATATTATGAACAATTCAATAAAGTTTATTTTTATTTGTCTATTTTCATTTATGTTCGATCGTTTATGTTCGTTTAGTGTCTTAATTAACGAACATAATCAAACATGAATAATTCATTTTCTTAATAAACGAACATGAACAAGAAAATTCGTCCGTTTAAGCCTCAGTGTCCGTTTATTTGTCCGGTTAAAACTAAATGAACAAACATGAACAGTGCTCCGTTCGTGTTCATCCAATTTGTTTACAGCCCTACTAGATATCATGGCGTGTACCTATGTGCCATTCAACGTGATACCAAGCTAAACCCATATCCATGCGCCAAATCATATGCTAAGGAATTGGCTTGAGACAAAAGGATAAAAAGTTGATAATTTTGACCTTTGACCAATGGTTCTGTTAAAAAATAATAATAATAGTAATTAAATAATTTTGACCTTTGGCTAATATATATATGAGAATATATTAGCTACAATTAATTGTAGCTAATTGGCTACAATTTTGTGCTATAAATGTGGGTTCCTGATTTTTTTTGTAGGTCCTGAATCTTTTATGTGGTCCCTGATTCATTTCATGTGTGTTTTTTGGGAAGGATTGTAGCCAATTGGCTACAATAATTGTAGCCAAGCTATTCCATATATATATATATATATATATATATATATATATATATATATATATATATATATATATATATATATATATATATATATATTGTAAACTTTGAACATGGATGGTGCATATGAATTTGATGATGAAGGTCGGTATTTGCTTATGATGAAAGCTTATTAGTATCACCAATCTTTTTCGACGATTGATCCGTCCCAGTGATCAAAGCCATTCCCTTATCATTATTTGCCATAGTTGATTTTTGTGTTTTGGATGCTTTGTATTGTTGATTTTTGCTTTGAAATAATATATGTTCACCAGTTTTATCAAAAAGATTTGTGTTTTGGATGCTTTGTATTGTTGATTTTTGCTTTAAATATTTAGTTAATGAGTTTTTGCGAGTTTAAGTTGTAGTTTGCAAGTTTAGTCTTTGAAAGAAAGTCTACCATTGGGAATCGAAGTTTGTCAGGTGAGTAAATTGGTGGGAAAACATGAAATGACGAGATTACCCTTAGGACATAATCAGCTGAGTCCACTTAACGGGTGAACTAACGCACGTTAGCTTTCAGTGGCGATTTTGCACTGAACTTTAGCTCTCAGTGTCTAATTTGCAATTTTTTTCTCTGTTTGTGTTAAATGCAATTTTGCCAAACATTAGAGATGAAATTTGCAATTTACTCTTAAATTTATTAGATAGGTTAAAAGTGTGTTTTGAATTATTATTATTATTATTATTATTATTATTATTATTATTATTATTATTATTATTATTATTATTATTATTATTATTATTATTATTATTTTGCAAACATATATCAAAGTTCAACATTTTATATAAAATTGTACGTAAACAAAAAATATTGCAGCATTTGGCCTATTTTGTTCGTAATTTGAATATCTTTTAAACGGTATATTTTTTTTATAAGGAAATCGTTAGATATATGATAAATAAGTTTTGTTATTTGAAAAAACCATAAATTGCAAAAAGTACATGATAGTTATTATAACTATTTTTTAAATCTAGATTTAAACAAACTTTAAGGTAGTTTTTAATGTTATTAGGTAGGTTAAGGATATTTATTATAACTATTTTATTAAATCGATTCTTAAACAAATTTTAAGGTAGTTTTTAATGTTATTAGCTAGGTTAAGGTTATCTTTTCTTTCTTTTCTTTCTTCTTTTTTTTCAAAAATATATATTTAACTTCAACATTAAATCGTACGTATGTCAAAACAAAAGCACGTTTTGGACAGAAGAAAGCGACACTTTGCACACCAAACTACGTCGTTGGGTTTTTGGATATTCGGCATCGTCATTTTCTATTGTATGATGCGTCATCTGCATTTAAAAGTGTTAAACGACGTCGTTATAGACCACTTTTAAACGACGTTGTATATTTCTGTAATTGATAGTATATTAATTTGAAAATCGAGTTCTGGTCTACATTTTGGTAAAAACGATGTTTATAGCTCGGTTTAGTTTTAGTATATAAAAGGAACTTAAAAAACCAAAACAGAAATAAATATAACATGCACAAAGCCAATGTGCATGACTATATATAATTATGAGTTAAAATTTAGTTCCAATTTAGTTAATCTAAGTTTTTTCATCCTAAAAACCACTCAAAGTTTCAAAACTGATCTATTGTTGTGAAATTGTTATGCTTGAGTGATCAAACGAAACACTTCTTAAATTTAGTTATTATTTTATGATTTACATTTCTCTTCATTTGTTCATATGTTGCTTGTACATTAAGTTGATTGAGATTAATTAAATGTAAGGGTGGGTGTTTATTGTTAGGGTACAATAAAATAATACACATATAAATATCTGAAACATAATTTTTTAGGGCAGTAAACAAATCGGACAAACACAAACGGAGTCTTATTCAAACATACGAATTTTCTTGTTCATAATTATTTATTAAGAAAATAAATTGTTTATGCTCGTTTATGTTCGTTAATTAAGACACTAAATTAACCCTAAACGAACATAAATAAACGTAGAAAAACAAACATAAATTTATTTAATTATGTATAAAATTTTGTTTTATAAACGTTGTCTTATTATAACAAACCTATTTTTAAAAGTAGACAGTTAAAAGATATGATATACGAACATAAATAAATAAATGAACATAAACGAACGTCAATAACCGCATAATCGGACGTTCATAAATATAAATGAAACGAACCAACTTTTCTTCATATTCATTTATTTAACTTATCAAACATAAAATATTATTCATATTCGTTCATATAATAAGTAAGCGAACATAAACGAACTTTTTAACGAACTATTTATGAAATGTTTACTAAACATTCAACTCGTTTATAGCCCTAGTTATTTGGAATACTTTCACAACATTGGAAAAATATTAAAACTTGAATGACAAATTGACAATGTATGGTGTGATCTCCTCACTAGTACTTAAACAAAAAACCTTAGTTACTGTTTAAGTAAGAACTATGGCTACTAGTTGATTCATATTGATTCAGGGACTTAGTTCTATTTTGTAGGAGTAACAAGAGCTTTTGAAAGTGTTAATAACTTTTAATACAAGAGATATCTTTTTTACTCATTTACAAAATCCTATTTATAGGCAAGTTACAAATGTATATGCATGAGGTAAAATGTACGTATCACATGTTAATAGGTTTAGTACAATCATTCTATTCCTAGGATATGTCTAACCATAATTTATGCAGCAGTGTTGACAATGTTTGTACATTTTTATCAAATAAGGTACTTTCTTGACATTTGATAAGTGCTTTTAAACATATCTTCCCAAGAAAGTTCCCGCCTATATATCAGAGATTTACATTCTTTCTAAGTCTAAAAATGTCTTCAATGTTGAGGAGATCTTCAAGGAGACAATGCGTTCAGGGACGGAGCCAGAGAGAAATATGACCAGGTGCACAAATTTTTTTGAACCGTAATATAATAGAGTTAAAACGTGAATTAAAACGAAGATTTCATTAAAACGATAAATAAATGAACATATTACCTTCTAATTAGTGATTCTACGATCTCCCTTAGCAAAATAACACTTACGTGCACCCTCATTTTTAATATTAATAAGTTCTTTCTCTAGAGCACACAAGTTTAAGTGCCGTTAAAATAATCATCACCCATCCGATTTCGCAAATCAGTTTTAATGAGCTTCATTAAAAAAACATCTTTCAATTGTAGCGGTAGCAACAAACAAAACTAAAGCCAACTTCAATTGAGCACTACTTTTCATATATATTGTAACGACGACAACAATAAAAATGCCCCATGAAAACACAATTGGGGTGCTATTCATATTCTAATATATTGTTGACTATCATTTAAACTTATTATCCCTATTTGTCTTAATAAAAATTGCATAGTTATTCACTTCTTCTTATTGCCCTAAGCCCTTATTGATGATGATAGACTACACGAAACCAACAAATTAGTCAAGATTTCATACAAAAAATCAAAACATGAAAACTTTAGAAGACATACTCCGTAATAAACAAATGAAAGGTATATGTTACGACTTACGAACCTGTTTCATCTTTGTGTGTTGGTTCAATTTTGGATTTTGTAAATTGTTAGGATGATGAATAAACTTGTTCCATTAATAAACCTCTTTCATCTTTGGGTTTTTGTGCTTTAATTTATTAAACTTGTTTTATCTTTGGGTGTTTACAAAATTTTATATTTAAAGTATACGAACTAAATAATACTGGAGACACATTTTAATGCACCAGGTGCATTTAAGATACATTTAGATAAAATCGACAATTTTATAAAAAATTAACACTATATCGAAAAAATCCATGGGGTGCACGTGCACCCGCGGGCACCCCCTTGGCTCCGTCCCTGAATGCGTTATTGTCATCACTCATTGAGTCCATTATTGTCTTTTGATTCTCACCTTCACTTTCTAAATTCTGCCTCAGGTTGTGTTGAGTCTTTTATCAGACTCTGAAGAACATCTTGAAGATGACTCCCTGGATACTAATTTCTATTCAGGGACTTGTTTACACTTAGGGTATTTTAATTGAAATCCTAGTCGAAGACCATTAATCACTTAATTTGCCCAACATTAACCGTTAGTGATAGTTGGGAGACAGTTGTCACATGTACGTACGCTACGCGGCCTGATAACGCTTACCCAGGACATGTGTGGCCTAGGAATGTGGACGGGCCTCTCAAGTATTGATAATGGGTATTATTGAGTATTGATAATAGGCTTGACTTTGGCGTGTAATTAGTGGGCTTGAGCCACCAATACTGATATGTTATTACTCCGTCTGTCCCAAATTAATAGTCAACGTTTTCTTTTTAAGATGTCCCAATTAAGTTGTCTATTACTAAAAATAGATATGGAAGTTTGATCGGGTTAACCGTATTACCCTTAATTGAAGTTAATATTATAAACTTTAAAGAAGACTATATTAAAGTGTTATTTTTTTCGAGGAACAATAATTTTGAGACGGGGGGAGTAGTATACAAACACTATAAAACACATGATATTAATAACTTGTGTGTGCACCTCTGCATATGAGAGTTGGTCAGGGGGCTTGTTCACATGCGAGAGTTCTCGAGTTCAAGTCTTCCCATGGTGCTTTCCTCCGGTAGGAGTATGAGAGTGAGCTCTCACTAACTATACTAACTATATATGTACTAACTCAGCCATTATAATAATAATAATAATAATAATAATAATAATAATAATAATAATAAACTGACCTTTATAATGAAGGAAAACAATTTATTAGTCAAAATTTGCTCAAGTGTCACTTCGTATTAGGATTAAAAAAAAAAATGACTTGTGTATACGAGTGTACATGAGTTTAAAAAGTTATATACGGATAAAATTATTATAAGCTCTTATGTTAAACTCAACTTTTAAACAAAATTTAATAGTTGTGCAAATTTTGTGCATACACGTGACTTACTACTAATACACGTGATAAGTAACTTAAAAAAAGAAAAAAGAAAAAAAATTACCCAAAAAAAAAAAGAATCTGAATATATATCATTGCAAGATAAAAGTTTAATATAAATCTCATATTTGTCATAAATTCAATGAACGGCCATTCATTTTTCTGATAATTTTTTTTTTTTTTAAATTAAAGATCTCACAAACCGTAAATTGGTACGGCAAAAAAATCATATTATCGCGACAAGAATTAAATTAACTTTCTGTAGATATGCATTTCTATGTAATTTCGATAAATTTTCTTTTTCAAAATTTTTGCCCAGAAAAATCACACGTGATTTGTAAAACTCACATGTGATTTGATTTTTACAAATCACATGTGATTTTTCTGGGTGGAAATTTTGAAGAAGAAAAAACTTGTCGAACATATAAAGATGTGCATATCTATAGATAGATAATTAAATTATAGTTGCGATGTTGTATTTTTTGTAGCTTGAAGATTTACCGTTTGCAAGATATGTTGTTTAAAAAAGGTGAAAAATAGTGTTTTATTAATTTATATGAAAAATGGATGACTAAAATTGGTTCTTTGGATTTATGATAGATACGAGTTAAGATTAATATAGATTTCATATTTGTCAAAGATCTAATGAATCAATACTGGCAATTCATTTTTTTATCAAAACAAAAAATATACACTTTCATCATTTATTAAAATTAAATATCTCACAAACCGTTAATCTTTACGCGAAAAAAATCATACCATCGCGACGAGAATTAAATTTTCTCTATAGATATGTATTGTTATATACTTTCGACATTTTTTTTTAAATTTTCGCTCCGAAAAATCACATGTGATTTGATTTTTACGAATCATATGTGATTTTTACAAATCATATGTGATTTTCTGTGCGGAATTTTGGGGAAAAAAAATATCGAAAGTATGGAGAAGTGCATATTTATAGATAGATAATTTAATTCTTGTCGCGATGGTGTATTTTTGTAGCTTGAATATTTATCGTTTGCAAGATATGTTGTTTTAAAAAAAATAGTTTTTTTTTTTTATTAATTTAGATAAAAATAGATAACTAAGATTGGTTCTTTTGATCTATGACACACACACACACACACACACACACACACACATATATATATATATATATATATATATATATATATATATATATATATATCAACTCTATATATCATACTTTCGGCCGACAAGTTCTATCAGTTTGGTCAACTTATATCATGTCATAATCACATGTAACTATCTATAAACTCTTAATATTCAATATAAATAATTAGCTAAACGTTTATGTCACGTATTAAAACATTAAAACCCTTAAAAGATAATAAATCAAGTTTTCAAATGATCTTTTCCTAATATTGAGTAATATCCTTGAATCTGCATCTTTCCTGAATCCAGTTAATAGTTTCAACATCATCTTCAACAATTGGCAACACTAATAAACATTTTAAAAAAAATATTTTTAGTTATTATTTTCACAAAAAATGTAATGAAACAAAATTAATATATCCACACTTTAGACAAAATCTGTATCTTACAAAAAAAATCTTATTTGTTACTCATATTTTTTAAAAATATTATGTTGAAATCCGCACGGGTTTTATAACTAGTTACAAACTACAAATTGAGGTACATGAGTGACTGATTTTTGAACTTGTTATTTTATTTCAGCTATAAATATTTATGATTTAGCAAACATACATAACTATAGTTTTTTTTTTTTGGTGCAACATACATAACCATAGTAAAAGGTATATTAACTATTGTTTTCAGAACGGAGGACCACTTTTGTTGTGAACGCTCAAAACCAACTTGGGTGAAAAAAAATAGTCATTTTTTCTTGTTATGAATGTGATTAGAACTCCTAAGGGTCGTTTGGTATTTTTTCGTATCTTAGTATTAGGAAAGTATTATGATTCGGTTGTTTAGGTCGGTTACTTTTGCTTATATACAGGGAATCATAAGATTAAGACTTTGTACATTCGAATTTCGTTTGCAATAAATAAAAGCTTTAGCAATTCTGTCGATTCTTGTTTCTTCTCTTGTTCTTCAGCTTTGATTATCAGTTGTTAATTCTAACATTTTTGTAACAAAATAATATATTTATATATTGATAAAACTAGGAAACAGTTAGAAAAAATTAAAATGCACTAAACCCTGAAAAGCTACTAATATTCTTACTCGAAGTTTAATATGTGAATTCTTTTTTATCTATACTAAACAGCGAGTAATTTGAAACTTGATTCTTATTCTTGGAATTTTTAATTGATATAGTCAGGCTTGAACAAATTTAAAGAAAGTTTTCACAAAAACGATTTAGACTCGTACCACTTATTATCTAATGAAATCCTACTTGTAATTCACAAGACATAAAGTTTGTGAATGTACAAATTAATTCCAGGGAAGGTATATTTGTTTGTTCATTAACCTTATATAATATTGATTATTGCAATAAAAAATAGGGTTTTAAACAAATCATCTAGAAATTAGATCATCATCCACGATTTTTTTTCAATATATTATTCTAGATTAATTTATATATTCACTAAAAACAAACATGTCAACACCATGAATAGGCCATATTAGGCAAAATGTCATTTTCTTGTTAGAAAAAAATATATTCAAGTGTAGCATTCATAGAACTTGACCTTGTCATATGGAAGGAGCCCTCATTTTCTTCGCACCTTTATTTGCTACATTTCAAAACTATGTTGTCATACACTATTAAATAAATACACAAAACATATAGTGCTAGTCTAATTTATAGTAATCATTTTATATTCATAGGTCTTGCTAAAGCCATACTACGTATTATATATATATATATATATATATATATATATTCTATTAGAATAAACTTGGATTTCACTAAACTTTCATTAAGATTTTGAGCCTCAAATCAAACCATTCATTACATAGGTCGGGTGTAATGACATGTGATTCACCACCACCTACCTGGAATCCTGGATCACGCGTGAAATCAGTTACATACAGTGCATGAATGCGCGCGGTCCTTCCACTTTGGCTCCGATTTGGTGGTCTTCACCACCTAACATGTGCACCAAATGATGTGCACTCAAAAATCTTCCCCAACAACTATAGTTTTATATAAAAATAAGTTTATGTGTATGCGAATGTGTGTTCCTGGGACAGAACCGAAGTTTGTCAAATGTAAGAGAAGGTGACATTGGTAGCAATGGCTTTTTTTTTTTTTTTTTAAATAATAAAATGATTTTTATAAACTTTATTTTAATAAAAGTTTAATACTTTAATTGAAAAAATATTAATTTGTTAGAAAAAAAATGAGTTCCTTTGGTCACCATTACACATATTTAGCGGTGGTTTTGGTGGTGTGTTAAATAATGATGTGACGTTAACGTGGAGGTAGTGTATTTGGTGACCATTACTCATGGTCACCAAAACCATCACCTCCACGCGAGCACTACATTACCATTCAGCACACCACTAAACAAGAGTAGAGGTGACCATCAAACAAAACATTTAAAAATAAGTCTCCGGGGCCGGATGGATTTTCGTTTGAATTTTTTCGAAAGTATTGGAGTTTTATCGGTCCAGATTTTTGTAGCGCGGTGGAACACTTTTTTGCTAATGGCTCTTTTTCGCGGGGCTGTAACTCGTCGTTTATTGCCTTAATTCCTAAGACTTCGGATGCTAAGTATGTGTCGGATTATAGACCGATTAGTTTAATTGGTTGCTTATATAAGGTCGTCACGAAGATTCTTGCTAATCGGTTGGCTAACATTATTCCCGATATTATATCCGATACGCAATCAGCTTTCCTTGCTAAGAGGAATATTTTGGATGGTCCTTTTATCTTAAATGAAATTCTTAGCTGGTGTAAAAAGCAAAATAAACAGGCGATGATTTTTAAAGTTGACTTTGCTAAGGCCTATGACTCGGTGCGTTGGGATTATCTTTTAGACGTTATGAAGTCTTTTGGTTTTGGGCCGAATTGGTGTAAATGGATTCAAGGAACTTTGTGTTCGGCGAGGGCCTCGAATCTGGTTAATGGGAGTCCCACAGCCGAGTTCTCTTTCTATAGAGGGTTAAAACAAGGAGACCCGCTGTCCCCGTTTCTTTTTATTTTGATAATGGAATCGTTGCATTTGTCCATGACCCGTGTTTCTTCTGAAGGTATGTTCAGTGGTTTACGTCTTAATGGGTCTTTATCTATATCACACCTCTTCTATGCAGATGATGCCATGTTCATTGGTGAATGGTCTCAAACTAATTTGAAGAACGTTGTTAAGATTTTGCAATGTTTTCACTTTGCGTCCGGATTGAATATTAATATTCAGAAGTGTAACTTGTTGGGGGTGGGTGTCCCTCGGCTCGTTGTTGATCAGGCAGCAGCTAGAATTGGATGCATGGTTATGTGTAATCGCTTTCGTTATCTAGGGGTTATGGTGGGAGACTCTATGAATCGGAGGGCGGCTTGGGTTGAGGTTGTTAACAAGCTTCGGTCTAGGCTGTCTAATTGGAAGGTTAAGACATTATCCATTGGAGGTAGGTTTACGTTATTGAAATCGGTGCTTGGTGCCTCTCCTTTATATCATATGTCTATATTTAAGACTCCTAAAGGTGTGTTAAAAGAAATGAAAGCTATTAGGGGAAAGTTTTTTAACGGTGTGGATCCCAAGGAGAGAAAGATTATTTGGGTTGCTTGGCAGAAAGTGTTAGCGTCTAAGAGTCGTGGTGGTCTTGGTGTGTCTAGTTTTTACGCTCTTAATCGTGCTCTTTTGCTTAAGTGGGTGTGGCGTTTCTTAACTAATGATGGGTCTCTTTGGTATAAGGTTATTCATGGTATTCATGGGGATCGGCTTGACTTACATTCAGGCAAGACAGCATCTGTTTGGTCAGCTATTATTCGCGAAGTTCAGTCTCTGAAGGACATCGGTTTCGATTTCATGTCCCATTGCAAGAAGAGAATAGGTGATGGTTGTTCTACTAAATTCTGGCTCGATAAATGGAATTCAGATGTTTCCTTTTGTGATCAGTTTCCGCGGGTGTATGCTTAGATTTGGAGAAAGATATTTCGGTTGCTAATAAATTAGGTGGTAGGTTGATTGATGTATCTTTTCGGAGGAGAGTGAGAGATGGGGTTGAACGTCAACAGTGGGAAGATCTTCTTTCTGCTTTGTCGAATGTTTCCCTCGTGCCAAATGCCGACAGATGGGTTTGTGATTTAGCAGGAGATGCGAATGTGTGCCTATTAAGACCAATATATTTGTTTGGAGGGCTCGAAGGGATTGTCTTCCTACGCGATACAATTTGTCCCGTAAAGGAGTAGTGTTGGATTCTTTAGTTTGTCCGCTTTGTGAAAGTTCGGTGGAGACGTCTCAACATGTTTTTTTTTCAATGCCCTATTGTGAGGAGTGTTTTCTTTAGAATTTGTCGATTGTGGGAGCTGGATGGCCAGGATTTAGAGTCATTCTCGGAGTGGCAGTCTTGGTTTTTATCCATTCGTATGCGTGCTGGTACGAAGGCTTTGTTGGATGGCGTGTTTGCTACTTATTGGTGGTACATGTGGGGTTTCCGTAATAGAACAGTTTTTGATACGTCTGCTCCAAGACGTTCGGTGATATTTGACGAGATTGTGGCTTTATCTTTTAATTGGTGTTCGAGTAGATGTAATAAGTTTTTTACGTGGGAGAGTTGGCTTAAAAACCCCCCACTTAATTTCTTTGTAATGTTTTTGTTGCTAGCTTCTTGCTAGTCTTTCTATAAAAGTTGTCGTTCTAAAAAAAAATATATCTCACCTTATGCAAATATACCTTACAAAATACTTCACACACACACAAAGTGGGCCCACCACCAAATCAATGCATAAAATATGAGACCAAGCTTGTAAAGGAGGGGAGGTAATGGTTTTAACATGTGAAAGGCGGAGGTATTGGTGATGGACCACCTCCTGTTACGACTAGTCTTAGAAGCGCAAGAAGAAAAATTGAACCCTATAATTTTTATGGGTTAGTTTTTTTATACAATACAAAATGCTTTAAATTAACCTTGTACACTAGCTATCTTAACTTGATCATTCAAATTTGATTTAAAATATTCCTTCAAAAAGCATTATACTTGTCATAAATGTTACTTCCGTGTACTGAATAATTTTTTTTTCTTTATATGGGTACTGAACTTTCGTTTTTTTGGACTTTTTGAGGCACTTTGTGACGTTTTTGCCCCTCAAATTATTAAAAATCGAGGGCCAACGGTGCTATTTGTACAAGAACGCGTGGGCAGTTCATCACGACGCGAGGGCCAACTGTGCCAGCAACAGTGTCCTTGTGACGCCATGAGGGTTGCGTTTTGAGATGGCACCACTGATACCAGCCAGGTACCGTGCGCTCTTAGCATGAAATGACAAAATGCAATGTCAGCACCCCATAAACGATCAACAATAAGAAAAAGTTAAAAGGTTAATTCGCCCGATGTCTCTACTTAATAATGGTATTACTACCATTCTATTGTACTATGTATTAGGGATGAAAACGAGCCGAGTTCGAGCCTGCCAGAGCTCGAAATTGGCTCGTTTATATATATGAAGCTCGAGCTCGTTTCGAGCCTCATATTTCAAAAGCTTGAGCTCAGCTCTGGATTGACTAATTTATATAACGTGTTGAATAAAATAAAGCTCGAAAGCTCGTTAATCACACTATGCTTGAGCTCGTTAATTTTTTAAGCTCGTTTACACATGGTTATATGTATAGAAAATATATATACGAATATATTTTTTGGGCGCGAGCCTAATTGAGCTTTATATATAAAGCAAGGGCTCGAGCTCGGTTATTAAACGAGCCCAAACATAGGCTCGAATTCGGGGTCAAGCTCGTTTAAGCTCAGCTAGTTAGAGCTTTTATCAATCCGATCTCAAACTTTTCTGGAGCGGCTCGGCTCGTTTCCAGCCCTACTCGGTACCAGGCAATATACATTGATCATAAACATACTAAGTAGTGATGCATGCGTAAGTAAATGAAGAAACATCTTAAACAAAAGTATGGTTAAAGATGAAAAAGGGTCACGTTTCCTTATTAACATCTATCTTTAGATACAAGCGAAGGATCCTACATTAACATTTGATCAATGCCTAGAAATTTCATGAAATTTTGATCACGAATAGGCAAAGCTTTTGAGTCCATTGCCAAAAGTTGTTTTTCTAATAGGGAACCCAATTATGATCATAAGCTTTCACCAAAAGAAATTTTTTAGGCAAAATACCAAAAGGGTTGGTCTACAATGGGGTACCATAAATAACCCTCAATTGGGAATCTTAATCAAAACCCTTTACTAGATGAGTTTAAGGCCAAAGCCAAAAGGTTTGATCTTCAATAGGGTATCCCCCCAAGGAACCCTCATTTGGGTCAATGTACGACTCATACTCGATCTTTGGACACCGAAGAATGGGTAAGTTATCTTCTTCATCTTGAGAGAAATCGGATTGATTTTCAAATACATTTGAAGAATCACAAGGCTCAAGAAATGAAGAATGGTTCCCATCCGGGCTATAGGAATCGATTATGTCGCTTTTTGTTGAAACCGAATTTGCATATTCTTGTTTGCATATGACCATCTTTGGTTCATTGCTCCAAGTTTGAATTGAAATTGGACTTGGCTTTGTTTCTTGAGCATTTGAATCCAACTCTTGTGTGGGGAGTTCATTTGGGATAGAATCTTGTTCCCTTTGATGTAACTTTTCTTTGAGCATTTGAACCTATTTATGTCAACAGCAAAAACACACAAAGAAATTTAGTTTCCAGGCCAAAGTTAACCACATGTGAATTATGACTTCAACAACTAAAAATGCAAATAATATATACCATCATACCTCATGTTTCAATTTCTCATTGTGTTTTTGGAGGCAATCAAACTCCGACTTGAGTTTATCGTAGCTCGAATTCAAGATATCGTAATCTTTTTCGAGTTGTTTTGTCTTGCACCTTGCACGACGATTTTGAAACCAAATTGCAACTTGTCTAGGCTGCAAATTAAGCTCTTTTGCTAGCTGAATTTTCCTCTCTGGCTCAAGCTTATTTTCTTCCTCAAAACTTTTTTCAAGAAATTGAACTTGATCAACTGATAGTCGCCTTTTCTTCTCTGGTTGCCGAAAACACTTTCCGTAGTCCTCATCGGAGTTTTCCTCTTTTTCGTGTGGCCCGGAAAGCGACTTTGTCGTATTAGTTTTTTCTCCTACAGAAAGGTTGTCAAATATGAACCATGTTAGCAAGTAGCAACTTACTATGCTATTGTTGACACAATAGTAACTCTGATTTTTATTAAGTTGATGTTTATAAAGGTGATCCAAGTATTCAACTTTTTTTCCAATTAAAATCACGGTGATACAACAATATGAAAGTTATGGGTAAAAAACATGTACGAGATGAAATATGCTATTATGGAGTAAAAGTTTTGAAGTGAAAGAAATATTCGTAACATGTTGCACGTTAAAATGTTGCTGTTGATTTTAGAGACACTTTCTTTACTTTACGAAATTGGGATAAACTGTATATAGATTTCTTTTAGAAAGTTACTTTACAAAGTTATTCTGTTTAGAATTGAAATAATGAGAAAAACACTTTCACTAAAGCAAATCATTCACATTATGCTCTTGATGGGCGTGTAGTTTTGTACTAACTAGTAAGTACAAGCTTCTATGCACATAAAACACTCGTGTAAACCATTGTACTAGTAACTTTTTTCTTTTGATAGATTGTACTAGTCACTAGACTATTATTTAAATGGTAAATGGTCTATTCTAATAAAGTTTGATAAGCATAACCAGTCACCTTTTACCCCTCCAGTCTCACTTTTTAATCCTTGTTCTTCTTTTAAGAGTTTTTTTATTTATATTTTCTGCGATGTAATTTCTGCTCTTACCTCTTTAATGTTGAGTTCAATAGTCCTCACAACATGATCTAATTTGAATGTAAAATAAAGAACTCCACAAATATTTACGTGAGACAACATGACGAGTTATGTTAAATCGAACATTAGAGGATCTGAATCCTTATTACTTAAATATTGTCTCAAATAAGTGTTCAATTTGAGATTATAATTCACTGATGGACATTAGTTAGTGGATATTACTAAAATTTTATGTTTTTTTATTGGTAATTGCTTATATATCTTTGTAGGTAAATAGTTATATATATTTTTAGTATAATTCTTTAATGCACAAGATACAATGATTTTTATGCATGTTTTGAATAAATATGCGCAATTTTGCATCTTTTTTATGTGCAAATGCCCCACTTTTTTTTATGTGAACACTAAATTACTACTATAAGTTTAATACTTCACTGGAAGCTGCGGAATAATAATAATGAAACTATTTTTAAGTCTAATAGTAAAAGGACAAAGTAAGAACTCTGGATCTATGATAATTAAGATCACAATTCACAAGCATCAACTTTTATTGTACTTAAAATACCCTATCAAGTAAGGTCGTCAAGTTTTGGTACCAGTTGCCCAAAGTTGAGACAGTTGAATTGTACTGACATAGTTTGTGCAACTTTTGCTACCTACTCCGTATTTATGTAACATGTGAAGGTTAGTTACTACTTTTACTAGACAATTCCCTATATACTCACAATTCTAGCTCACTGCTTTTATATGCAAAACATAGAAAATAGCTTGGAAGAAGCTAAAAAGAAAAGTTCAATTATCAAAATTTGATGATGAGTAGTGATCAAGATTTCAAAAAATTACCATGAAAGGAGTTGGAACCCCATTGAGAGTCAAACCCTTGATCAGAAGAAAAGTTAAGCCTTTGATTTTGTAGCATAGCTTCAAACACCATCCCACCCTCCATTGCTTTATGCCTTGTTTGTTGTTTTGGATTATACTAAAAAGAGTTTTTTTAGTAGTCAAAGTTAGATTATCATTGGGAGACAGGGCAGGGCTTATGCCTAAAAAAGCAAGTGATTAGAACTACACTATTGTGATAGTTGATTGAGATCACACCCATGAATCACAATTTAATTTGGGATATGAAAACCATGCAAATGTTTTTGTGTTTTGTACTTCTAGAGAGAAGTAATGTTTGTGTTTGTGTATTTGTGTTTGTGTTTGAGAGAATCTTGTGTGGGGGAGAAGAGCTTGATGGGGTGTTATAAGAACATCACAAGGATGGGAAGGCCAAAGAGAGGTTTTTCAATTTGTAGACTGTCATGTAAAATTACTACTCTACCCTCAATCTCGAATGACCATTTATATGAATTTTACTTGTCCAATAAAGTTTAGAGCTCGTGCTACACAAAATATTAATGTCAAAAGCTCGTCCAAAATGCTTGGAGTTAATCTCTTTGGTGTAGAATATATAGCATGTGTTTGCTTATGATTTTTTTTTTTTAAGGCAACAATAGATATATAATCTACAAACAAAGATACAACAAAATGGCATCCTAACTCTCTATTGATGAGTTGATGGGTTGAATTAAATTGAACATAAAAAAAGCATTAGCAAAAATAGTTACTACTACCATATGTCTTACTTATTCATGTTTTTTTTTTTTTTTTGCGCAAAAGGTGAAAGATATATTATTAATCACAAAAATACATCATTGTTTTTTTACAAAAGAGTAGACATGCCTACTCTTTAACAGAATTACCCACAAAGATTCCAAACAACAGCTAAATCAACCTAAATACAAACAGCAAATTTTCTAACATCAACCAGACTATAAATTGCATGCTATTATCACCACAAAGCATTCATTCAGCATTCCTTTCATTCACCTTTGTATTGCACCATAACCATCTAGCTACATTTCCATATCATCCCCCCACCAAAACCATTCATCCAACACCCACAACAGTCAAAGTAGAGTAAGATGTATGGCTTTATTAGGTATCAAACCACTCCAGTCAAGGGCTCTTCTAAGACCCCTACATTTCCCTTTTTACAAAAGGCTTCAAGGTCTTAGAAACACACACCTTGAAGGAGGAACAACATGCCCCCTTGGTGGTACACTGAAAAGACCAAGGTTTACTTTGAAATTTATAGTTTAAACTTGAAGGGTAGATATGTTAAATAAAAATAAAATAAAATAAAATAAAATAAAATAAAAAAGAAAAACCTTGAAGGATAGATATGATCATTAAATGTCACAACTCACCATTTCAGGTCATTTCCCGAACTTTGGAAAAATACTATTCATCAAACACTATTCATCATTTTTGGTGTCAGTTTGATATTCCGAGAAGCATTCAGAAATTTTACTATTCACTAAACACTATTCATTTCCAGAAAAGATTTCATCATTCACGTGCATTACACATTTCATCGTAAATTTAGTTTACGGGTATTCAAATTCGCGTAACCGTATTGGTTCAGGTGCGAATTCATGCATTATCAGTAATGACATTTCATACGGACTGGAGATAGTCTGCATATCATCAGTAGGTCATTTACATGTTATACCACTCTTAGGATTTTTTAAATTTATATATTTGATACATTTAACGTTTTTCTTATAATTATTTATAAATAAACGTTAACACCCGATTTATAAACACGACGCATATATCTAAATATTCCCACAATGGTCCCGACATATTTTTATATCCATTTTATCATCATAAAAGTTATAACATTCAGTTACCCAGTATTTTGGAAATTTATTTTATTTATAACGCGAGCTTATGAATATTACGACGGTTTTCGTGAAAACTAAACAATAATCACCCGAACACTCAGTACTTGTACCCAACATATTTCTAACATTTTTATGACTTTATTAAGTCCCGGTTAACTTTGTTAACATTTATTTCTATCAAACCCGGTACCCGATTATAACTAATACTTACACCAAACTACAACTAATAATACACTATATCTTCTAAGTGATCAAAACCGACTTTGCTACTCTTTTTAACATTGAAAACCGGCCACATGCCCTCCCCTAGACACCATGTGCTTCCATTTAACCTCATGCACTAATGTATACTTATAATACAATAAACCTCAAAACATAAACTTAACTAGTTTTCCAAAAATCATAACCTCACTTTTCATAAGATCAAAAAGTTTTCATCTCCTTCCTCCCTACACCAAAACCCACGACCCAATATCAATATACATGATCAAGTGATCATTTTTCAAAGTACAAAGCATCAAAGTTGTTCATTTCATCATCCTAATCAAGAATCATAACACAAAAACACAAGTAATCCAAGGTTTCTAATCATCTCATCATCTATTATTTCAAAGTGAGTATTCAAATTTATTTTCATGTTTTCATCTAATTAACACATGTATCTTATAGTATTCATGCTTAATTTCATGCACAAACTAGTTATACCACTTTATTTTTGTATACTTTTTGAACATACAAACCCTAGATTTTGATTTAGGTGTTCTTTTGTAAAATTAACTTGATTACTAGTCATTAGGAACCCATGGCACCCTAAGAAGGTGTATGGTAGGGTTAGTATAGTTTTGTGAAGTTTGCAAGAGTTTTGGTTGATGTAGAAACTAGTTTTGAACCTTGGAAATGGATTTGTAACAAGTAAATAAACATGCTGTCCCATTTTGTTAAATTGTGGAAAATCAGTAAATACAAAGGAAACTTTGGCAAAAATTTTAGAAAATACTTTCAAAAACGAATCCGTAGGCGAAAGAACGGATTAAAAAGAGTTTATAACGAAGAAGTTATGATTTTTTGCAAGTTTATTGACGAAAACTATTTTCCGGAAAAATACATGCTGTTGGACGTTTTTCGTCGGACAAAAAGAGGCTTTAGACGTAACTCGGAGGAGCCAAGCTTTCCAAAATATATTACTACATACTAAGACGTAACCGTGGATATAAAGAACAAGTAAAACGGGCTTATAACGACAAAGATATTCACGTTTCCATATCGGCAAAAATCCTCTATAATTGGCAGCTTTTAGAAATAATAATAACACTACGTACTAAATTCTAGATTTTCTAGAAATATTAACCAAGTACCTAAATTCATAACTAATGACGTATTAGTGAACACAAGTATATTTTCATCACCACAAGGCGTTATTTCAAGGATTTCAAACCGAGGATTTCAACACAAACATTGGTACATACGATATATATATAAATATATATATTACAACTAGTTTATTTTTCTAATAGCCATATTTTTCCTAAGTCTTGGAATATATACTTTTGATAACAACAAGTGTTTTTCAAAGAGTAGAGTGGTATAGGAAACATGTGCATGGACATTCATAACATCAGTTTGTGATCTAAAGTAGATCGTTCATCATTCACAATAGGTTGCGGCTAGTGTGCGTGCCTTGTTTTTCAGCTCATTACATGTTCATGGTACCATCATATTGGGTTGCGGCAGCTAATTGTTCATTGTTGTTCATTTCACTTCATCACAGTTTCATCAGTTAAGGTGAGTTTTCATAGCCCCGTTTTCAATTCAACATTTTTTATTGTTTTCAAATCCCACGGGGGGAATACATTGCATCAATCATTTTAGTACGAGCCCAAGTATTCAAACATATGTACATTGCTTAAGTTTCCTTACCAATCAGTTAAAGTCCCCTGTTTATTATCATGGACCGTTAATTTGCCGGTAAGCGAGAGTGAATGGATAGATCTATCGAGGGTGACGCCTCCATCCGTGGTAGTGATTACCAACCGTAAGCGGATGCATTTCATGTCTTTTACAGTTACGAGTGTTCTGGTAAAACATTCGGGAGGGGCATACATCAGTCATAGCTTCGGGGTCATGAGCTTAAGGTCTATTGTACAATTTTTCATGAGATTTTTATCTTGCACTTTTACTTGTGGTGGCCGTACATCATTACATTTTATAAACCTATGGAATTCACCAACATTCGTGTTGACGTTTTAGCAATGTATTTCAGGTTATTAAGGTAGCTCATGTGACATGCATTTGGACCTTCATGGAGTCGCGGGGTCGACGCGTCTCACCATTATTTCATGCACTTATGTAAACATTTGATCTAGTTGGACTTGTTTTCATAAACTTGCAACACATTTTGGAGACCTCATTTTTGTAAACTCTGGATTATTTCAATGATCAAATGCAGTATTTTCCAAACGACACTTTAGGTCGTTCAATGTAACTGTAACTGTGGTGCTATGACAGACACCCCCAGGTATTCCATTCCGCTGCAAGTCAGGTAAATTGGGGGTGTGACATTAAAACCATTGTGTGAGAAGCTCTCTAACCAAAATGGTTATGTGAGATAGTTTGTAATAATATATTGTAAGATAGATAGTTGTTGTTCTAAAAATATATAAAAATAAATAAATAAGTGGATGTACTTTTGGTATGTATGTTTGGTAAAAATAGATGTTGATGTTAATGATTAGTGTTGTTGTAGGAAAAAGATTAACGTTATAGATTTTTTTAGTGGTATTTGGCAATTTGCTGTATTTTTAGATTAAAAAGTGTAAAATTACATAATTTGTGAAAAATAATCTTCAAAATTTTCTAAAATCTAGTTCTGAGAACTTATTTTTCGAAAATAATCCACAATATTTGTCACCCAAACAAATATATATATTTTTTTTCTTTTTACCAAAGCTTATTTTTAAACAAAATAATCTTAAGCCTCTATAACTTTCTACAATTTCTCGCGCCAAAAATGTCCTTCGTGCACAACAAAAATTGTTTTCCAAAAGCAAACTTTAGTTGTGTCTTGTTGCGCATTATGTGTCCCTCGATACTTGAGAACTTATAATCCACCTAACTTTATTGTATACAAATCATCTCCTTCAAGTAAATGGTATACCGATCCATGTACTTTTGAAAAAACATTGTAATTTTTTTTAAATTTTATGTTTACATGTATAGAAATGAACTTTAACCTAAAACCTAAAAGTGTTTAAACTTGTTTGAGATTCTGAAAATTAGAGGGAAACGTTTAAACTAACGCGTGTAATCTGAATAAAATTAGATGGTCATTCAAGAGAATTTTTTAAACAAGTCATGGCCGAGTCGATTAATGAGTGATCCAGATTCTTGTTTAGGCCAAGATGTTAACTGTATTTGGTTTTGTTTTACTTAGGGTTGTTTTGCTTAGATACGAGATAAAGCGTTTTCTCTTTACGGATTGTCTTTATTTATTGAAGGATAATATATATAGTTTGGGTAGTAATAGGAATTATACTATATATATAAACCCCGGGCATTCAACGAGAGGCCGCCACGTGGAATACTGTAGCAAATGAACAGTACCCGACCACTGTTCATGCTACAGTACGAGCTACAGTAATTTTTTTCTTCTTTTTTAACGCATCGCTACAGTTCGCGCTGCAATTTTTTTTTTTTTTTTTTACATAAATTTCCGTATGAAAATTTGTTTATAAAAAAAAAATTAATAACAAAAAATAAAAATAAAAAAATACGAAAAATAATACACTTACAAAAAATTCTTATACAAATTTGTTTTCTTTTAAAATACCCAAACAACAAAAAAAAATTTCAACCGCAACGCAAAAAAAAAAAAAAAAAAAAAAAAAAAAACGTAAACATAAACAAATTATGCTTCCAAGTAAACATATGCATATTTCAAATAACAAAATTATTAATTACACCGTACAACCGACAAAATACAACGACTGTTATCTTTAACATTTTTTCAAAAAATGCTTTTAACGCAATTACCATAACCCAAAGCCATTAAATATTTGCAACCACAAACAAAACTTAACCGACACCCAATAACTACTTAAAAAAATATATAAACTATTTCTCTATTTTTTTTACAACCAACGCATAACACCAAACTACTATTTAAAAAACCCGCGCGTTCTAAACTCGTTTATTGTATAAAAGAAGGTGTGGGCTAGAAAATATCTATAGACCTCTCGACGTGTATGGTCTTGGAAATTTTGACAATAAACAATTGAAAAGGAAATTCATCATTATGAAAAAGGCTTTTCGTAAAGCTATATCTCCTTTCTTAATGGCTTTTCTTTTTCGTTTATAAGTGTCAAAATTTTCCAAGAACCGAATGATATAAAATTCCTATATACACGAGCGACATAAGGATAACTATAAATTAACTGTGATACAAAGGTCCATTGGCTTTTAAATAATGTTGTACATTTAGAAATCAAAGGGAAAATGACAATGATATTAATTAGATTCAATAAATTATAAAGATTAGAAGAGAATAAATAGTGACTAAATCTAAAACAAAATCTACCAATTAGATGGGTCAAATCTAACGGGTTTGCGAGCCTTTATTATCTAATATCCATCTCAAACTCACGATTTTGCAGAGGTAAACATTAAGAGTTTGTCAAATAAAAAATAAACTAAACAGACCAAACTAAAACCAAAAACTTAACACGCAACTTTGGAACGTCTCAAAGCGCAAAACCGAGCGAAGTCTATGCAAAACCAAAATCAGAGCTGAGCAACATAATTATGGAGATGAATAAGAGTAGAACAGGCAAACAAAACAGATTCAGACAGATACAGATTCAGACAAACATATGCATATTCAGACAGAAAGATGCAGATTCAAACAAACAATTTCAAGCAGACAGGTGCAGATAGAGTAGATTCAGGCAGACAAATGCATAACCGGGCAGAATCATAGCGAAACGAGGTAGAACCAGATGCAGAACTACGTGCGAAAGTAAACAAGTTGTTGATGTCGAGATGCTACACATAACTATTCAAAACATAGTCGGATTAGTTAAGACTATAACATCACCATCGCAATACAAAAACCAATTTCCAATTCAATACCAATACCAATACCAAATAGGTACAAATTATACCAAACAAAATCATTGCCATGTAGAAATCAAAGAAAAAATGACAATTATATTAATCAGATTCAATAAACTATGAAGATTACTAGAGAATAAATAGCAACTAAACCTAAATAAAACCTGACAATTAGATGGGCCAAACTCAACAGACTTGCGGGCTTTTATTATCTAACAATATAAAATAACAGTTTATTTTAGCAAAGCTTGAGCATCCGAGACTTCAACGAGCTCAATAAGCTTCCTTAGCTTTGGTCTTTGTTACATGATATTGTTATTATCATTAAAGTTTATCGTCTAACACTACTTGTCTTAATACTTATTCATACGGATCGAGATTCATCTATGTTTCGTTAAATATGAATAATCATATTTATCACAAAATTATCATTTCATTTTAAAAGTGAATCATTTTTTAAAGAATACTTAATTTACATTTTCTGTAATAATAGCTTAAATCATGCGTCGACACTCACCCCCCATTGTGTTAATACCATTACACCTTCCCCACCTCTTTAATCACGCATGGTCACCACCAATCTTCACTGATTTGGTCACATGATTGATTGAACAATGCTTCTTTGTGTTATGTGTAAGAGTGGTATTTGAGGTATATTTGTGTGACTCGTTATTGGTTATAACTAAGGCTGTTTTGGTGGTTGATTTGTTTGAAAAAGTAATTGTTGAGGTGGAGGTGGCGGATGTTTTCATCAGTACACCCAGTCTTATTTTGTCAAACTCAACATAAAAGTGTCGTAGTCCCTATTGACACTTATATTGATATCTATACGAATCAGTTAGAAATTTATTTCAACTCAAATTCACAATTCATAAAGTGTTTACTCCAAGTTAATGTGTATCTTGAACGGTAGCGGACGCAAAAATGTATTGTAGGGCATGCAATTTTTTTTATTTTGAAAATAGTATACATTTAGTGTTAAACTATAAAAAATTCATTAAAAAAAATAAAAAATAAATGAATTACGAATGCTTTTCGGAGGGTATGTACGTACATACCCTATGACTTACGCATGTCCACCACTGATCTTGACAATTCCTATGTCGGCTAGTCATTGTTGCCTCATTTATGTGAGCTCTTTTTACGCTTGGGTTATCAAATCTTTCGATCACAATTTTAGGTTCATTCGTCACTATCGACAACTCATTTGATTTGTGATTATACTTGTCATGTTACTATGGGTTTTGATTGAATTTATCAACCTGGAACAAAATTACCCTTTTACGGCTTCATTACTAAAAGCACGAAATATGTTTTCCTTAAGTTTTTTAATTATTATTATTATTTTTTTCATTTAACAACTGTTACCTAAAACTAAAGATTTCCCTTCTGCTTCACAAGGTGTTTATTGGAAGGGTTTTTCTAACATGTGCTCTAGGGCACATGTTAAGCACAACAAAAAGTACATAAAAGTACTCATGAACCCACGCAAAAGCACAGACAAGTGTACTTTTGTATGTCCTTTTTCGTGGGTCCTACAGTACTTTTTGTGTACTTAACATGTGCCCTAGGGCATATGTTAGAAAAACCCTTATTGGAATTTTACTATTAAACATACGTAAAATATATGTTCAAAAAAATCTCGAAAAAACTAGAACACGTTGCTTTTGTATTATCTGAAAAATAGGGGTAAAAGGGTAAAATAAAAAGGTGGAATAAAAAAACAAAAGAGGTCAAAATCAGTCACTATCAAAGAAGATGATGAGTCATCACCTTGGATTTTTGTATTAGATTATTCGATTTCACTATTTCAAGCCAACCTCTACCTCCCTCCAAGTTGAGCCGCCGCGTTTTTCCTCAAACCACCGGCTTATTCGGCTTCAAGCCACCGTCCAACCTATCATGTATCATGTACAGTATAAATTTACAGTTTAGGTAAATTCTATAAATGTTAAAATAATCGTAATCATAATTCATAATATAAAATCTAATTGGGGTTTCTCCTCTTGTGAGTTCGAGTAGCTAGAGTTTTACAGTAGGAGAAACTGCTTTGAAAGTCATCTATTACAAAGTGACAAAACACGAGAAAATATGCATTGAAAATGTGTTTTGATATTTTTGGTTTTCTTGCTTCTAAGTCAATTGAGTTCATCAAAAGAGTATAACTAGTTATACATAGTAATTTTATAAGACATAAATCAACAAATATTGTTTTCAAAAGAATAAGTTTTGAAATCTGAAAAAAAGGCTAGTAAATATTGCTCCTGCCATTTCAAAATAAGTGTGAAGTTTGACATTTTATGAATATTTTTTTTCAACTTTTACTTTAAATATTTTTATTTGTGTTATATAATACTTGATAAAAATTATACCAATACAAATATATTTAAAACTCAATTCAATCTTGCGGTAAGTATTGTATAACACAAATGAAAATATTTAAGGTAAAAGTTGAAGAATAAAGACTCCAAAAAATCAAACTTGACACTTACTTTAAGATTGAGTTAGTATAAGGTAGACATCTATGTAACTTATCCAACGTGTTAGGTTGTGCATAGTCGATCGGTTACCATGCTAGGTCTACCGATCTCTTCGTCGGTCTTGGCAATTATGGCATATCGGTACCCATTGGTTGTCGGTCCCCAACTTCTAAGACTTGGTCGAATTTCGACCGATTATTAAACACACACAAACTTCACTACTTTCTCTTTTTAATTATTTTAATTCGTTTAAAAAGAAAAAAAAAAAAGAATATAGGAAGAAAAGATATTTGTGTTGAGATTTGCAGACGAAGAAGATGAAGAAGATTAAATAAATCATTTTTTTTTTATAAATAATTAATTTACAGATTAAACTTTTGATATTTGATTTTATTGTTATTTTTATCTTATAGTTTTAACTTTTTTATATTTTAGCATAGAAAATGTATAAAAGTTACTTTAATTTATATGTAATACTTTGTGTTTTGTAAATTATATAATACTTAGTTGTTTTATTTATAAAAAAGATAAAAATAAATAAATAACCTAGTTGTCACTGTGGCAACTTGATCATTGTCAGGTCATCGGAAAGAGAAAGCTGATGTGTCATGATCGTGTCTGGTCATCACTGTGCCCAGCCTTATGGTTGTTATTTCTTATTTGATCCTCACATTATTTCACTAACCAAGGGACGTTTTTTTTGTTGCTAGGAATCAGAATGGTATCGGATTTAGCATGAGTAAAATGACAATAGATATGAAAAAGTGTATGATTATGATTGTTTATTTTTGCATAACTTAACATGGTATGAAAAAGTGTATAAATATTTAAATTTTATAGTGGAAAAGAGAGGGCCCTATAGAATCGATTTTATAGATACTAAGAGTGAGTTTGGTATGGCCCTATCGGAATGGGCCTATGGATTTCATTCCAATTTAAGGTATTTGTTTAGTGGGCCCGAGAATGAAATAGTTTTATCATACTCACTAATTTTGTGTCTATGAAATTCATTTCGTGGGCCCATCTCTTTTTCACTACAAAATTCAAATATCTATATACTTTTTCATACCATATTTTGTCATTGAAACATAGACAATCGTAATGATACACTTTATCATATTCATTGTTATTCTACCTCATATCAAAATCCGATACCGATTGTGACACTTAAATTAATGAGTTATGAGTCTATAGATATTATATACCCATTTTATTTCTGGGGCTACTAAACAAACACTGTTAATTACTATGAAACTTATATACCCATTAATGATTTTATGATTTTTCAACCACGAGTTATCATAATTTAGCAAATTGTGTAATGTGCATAAACGAATGTTGGGTTGCTTTTGGGATCCGTTAAAGAAAAAGAAAATAGCTATATCATCGTAAGCCCTTTCTTTTTGCCCCGTTTTCAACACATCAACGATAACATTAAAATACGTCAACTTGCGTAACTATATCGGCTTCTCGTATTTTCTTCTCGTGCCCCTTGGCTAGTCAAGTCAGGAGTAAATTAATGCATTGGCGGGACCCTATCATGTCATTTATTCTTTATGAGGATTGGTTTTATTGGTTTAATAATCTTCGTATGTCTGTTTGAGAGACGGGCATATGACGCTTAGAGGGGTTTTGACTTTTAAAATAAGTCGGTTTATAAAATATGTTTCGTTTGTTATGCGGGTTTATAAAATTATTACCCTTTATAAAGGGCTAAAAGCTTTAGCCTCATGAAAGGGGCTAAAACCAAAGACCCGAGCTTTTGAATAATAAATTACTTATTTACAAAAAAAATATATATATATATTTAACATATACAAAAACTCATTTAATTATGTACATTTTAGTAATTTTGCAATAATAAGCCTAAGCTTAAACTCATTTGCCAAACAAGTTTACAAAAATACAAAATTGAACTTCGGCTTATAATAAAAGTCTTAGCCCCAGCACCAGCCCAAGTCCCAGCCCCAACCACTTTCGCCAAACATACCCTAAGAGTTTAAAAGATGTCTTTGAATGCGTTTGCTATGTTATGTGGTAGCTTTTGTGGCGCTTCCGTAATCTCTTCTTCAAAAGAACCTAATTTTTTACGAGTTAGTTCAATTATCTTTTATTTTGTGTTCTAATCGATGCAAATATATATTTAACTGGAATACTTGAATCCAAGTAATATTACTTTATAATTTCTTCCACCTTTTTTCTAGTTTTTTTTATTAAAGTCGTCATTCCAAAAAAGAAAAGCTCGTGTAACTATGTCATTAGACAAGTTAACAGTTTATACCTATGCACTCTTGAAAACTAAGACTGTAGTTATGTAACTAATCCGGTGAAAATACATACAATAACTAATATTTAATTGCTAAAACACTTAACTAAACGAATACATTTCTAGATTATAATTTTAACCCATGAAAGATTTCGAAACATATCGCTATTTTAAAATTAAAAAGTGCGAGAATTGTATCTCCCATTTTGTCGAGGGCGTTTCGGACGTTTCTTTCCTAGGCTTGCTCTTAGATTATGTTCCAACTTAACCGTTACAATTATTTAAATTATTTTGATGTGATATAGCGATACAATAACGTTTAAACTCAAGACATAAACTCTTGTAGCTCTACCTATAAGTCAACAAAATACGCATTTGGAACATCCTGTACATTTGAAATATATCTAAAACATAATCTGAGACATTTTACAAATGTTATAAAGTAGCATGTGTTTTTTCCGTCACGTTATGGCTAAACGAAAAATTGTATGTAATCAAATTTATTAATTTTAGAATGGTTTTTCTAACTTTTGTCTTGGGGACATAACTTAAGTAAACAAAAAGTACTAATGTACTCACAAAAAAGTGTACAAAAAATAAAAACTGTTTTATATTTAAAATGTGACAGGGACTTACAGAAAAACGACATAAGGATTCACAAAAAATACGCATTTTTGTGTGTTTAACTTGTGCCTTTAGATCACAAAATAGAAAAACCAATTTTTGAAGAGACTATTCTTTTCTCGTTTAAAAAAAAAATAAAAAAACTAACTATATCAATTTTTGCCCACGTACCAGGTGCTCTTCTTTAATCTAAACGAAACACATTAGACAAATGGAAAACCATTTGTGGTGCAAATAATATTTTTTATGACTAAAAAATGAAGATAAAAAAGAAAAGAAAAAAAGAAGAACCATCAAATGACAATACATGAAAAGGGAAAATCTATTATTTTTCTTGAAGTGCTAACATTATCTATGCAAAGTGACCAGATCGGATGCATTTCCCTTTATGTTGCCTCACTTGCTCTTTAGTTGTTATTGAAAATAATAACTATATTTGTAGATTTTCTGAATTGCAACATGTCCAAAAAAATATTGATCACAAATTGATTAATAATTCTTTCGGATTATTATACTTGCCTATCACAATATAACCGAAGTGTATTTTTCATTTATTTTTTGGAACTAGAAGTCTATCTAAATATAGTAAAAGTGTCAAGTATATTTTAACATCATAAAAATGTAGGTGGCAACGATTAAAAAACCAATCGGACATGAAACTGATTGATCATTTTGAACATCAAAAATTTAAAAGACGAGCTAGTTTCAAGTACTAACATTTTAGCTCAGTTATTTTCAATCTCTTGAAAGCCCATATGAGGTCGAGAAAGATAAGCTATTGAGTGCTCATATAACTTCTATACTGACATATATAAGTTATTGAGTGCTCATATTACATGTTATCGAACGCTTGACTAGAAATATTACCAGTGACTGAATACATAGAATCTTATCCATTTGAATAGCTTGCCATCATGAAATTGTTTTGCTTGTGGTACTTTTGGAAACATGGTTGAAAAGAAGCGTTTTACTCACGTTGCTAGAAAGAACAATGCATGTTACATTTGTTTATTTATAAGGCTGCCTTGTGTATTATATCTCTTATATAATGAGAGAATTCCACGAAAAAAAAAAAAAAAAAAAAAACACACCAACAACAACTAGTGAAAGTGTATCATCTTTTATATAATAAAACAAAACCCTTATTGAGAATTTTCCATTTAAAAAAATTGCATTCATACCCTATCTAGTAATAATTTTATTTAAAAAAAATATTATAAAACTATAATTAAACATAATAAATCAAACAAAACAAAGATTAATTTTTTTTTAATAAATAAAAATATATGATTCAAAAAATTTTAAAAAACCCGCGCGTGCGCGGGCATTATAACTAGTTTATATACGTGGCAAAAAATCGAGCATTACTATTTGACAATAAAAGCCAAATTAAAGCTCAGTTTGGTCAAACTATTAATTCCGTCTAATTTATAAAATGTGCTATAAAAACATATATGTCAATTTTGTAAAAAAAACTTAAAAATGAGATGGTGATGAATAAGTTTAGTTGTTAAATTTTAAATAAAATATATTTATTAATTTTCATATTTTTTAATAACTTTATAAATTCAATAAATACCCTCCAATACCTTATATAATTTAAAAAAAAAAAAAAAAAAAAAAAAAAAAAAAAAAAAAAGTGTGTTGCTTTTATTTATACACATTAATACCAGTATATATTGAACTAATGTATTTGCATGAAATTATAAATATAGAAAAGAAAGTACGAGTTATTGTGAAATGTAAATAAATACACGAGATTATAATTATACGAACGACTCATGTTATTCGTTTTTGTGAGATTAAGTAAGGATATTTGAAAAAAAAATATATTATTTTTAATTATCCGCATTCAATAACGACTCATGTTATTACTTTTTATAAGTTTAACCCGCGCACGAGTTTAAAAATCGGTTTCAATTATTATTAGGTTTCAGATTGATTTACTTTTTCGGTGGGTGTCAAACCGAACACCGAACATCCTAATCTTAGCCCTACTTAATCCTTTCTCTTGTATTTACATTTCATTTTTTTTTCTTTTTTCATTTTTTTTTTTTTTTTTTACGAATTAACATTGATAAATTATATCCCTTATCAATTCATATGCATAAAATGGTCAAAATTGACGGATATATAATATATAAAGGAAAATGATAATGACTATGTTAGAACATGCATTATTTACTTGTACATTTAATAATAACCACCCGTGTTCAAATCATTTGGTTTAGTCGTGTGTGGGTTGCCTTCGAACATAAAGTTTTTTTTTTTTTTTTTTTTTTTTTTTTTTTATGATTATTATTATTATTTTTCATTGAAAACCAAGGAAATTACATGAAATTGGAGGGGAGTCTGGACACAATCGGTGCTCCCACTCCTTTTTGAATACACAAACTAACTTGATGAAAAATGAAAGCACCGCTTTTAACGTTGTTAGAGTGGCTGCTGGCAATAGTCCCGACACGCGAAAGTGTATTCAAAGCTTCCACATCCATTTCTCCAAAAGTAAAAAAGGCGAAAGGGACGAACTTGTATCCATTGTCTTCACACTTGGACGCATACTTCTTCCTTTTCTTTTCCACAACGTTACTCAAAGCAGCCCCGGGAGCCCATGACGCATACTTATTATTATTATTATACAACGGCAACTAACTATCTCACAAATTATAGAACACAACTATCTCACATGTAATAAGCATGACTTAAACCCACAACTATTTGACTAGAGAGTTTTCATACAACAATGGGTATCATCGAGATACAAGCATTTAAATTGTGTTCAAGTCTTATTAGAGACCCTTGTGAGTAAGATTGTGAAATAGGTGGTAGTGAAAGAAATTGTGGTTTTAAGAAAACCATCCTTTAGTTAAATAAAATAAAACTAAAATATTAAAAATAATAATAATAATAAAAAAAAAATCCTTTGTATGCTCTTTCCATCAACTTTATCTACAACTATTAGTACATAAAAGTATAAAACTAAAGGGGTACGTTATTCTCACGGGCCCTATTTCCATTAACCAAACCCTCCCTAAACATTTAGCTCACTTTTTTTTTTGTTTTTTACTTGTTTTTGTCGTTTAGTTGTTGTTTGTTTGTTTGTTTGTTTTTTTTTTTTTTTTAAATAGAAAGGAGTATATGTATATGTATAATAATGTAATGTATATGTATAATGTTTGGTATATTTGTGTTTAATAATGTTTTGTATATGTATAATGTTTTGTATGATATCACGTTAAATATTACCACATTAAACGACGATGACAACAAATGTTATTATTCAATTAAACAACAACGTTAACACATTATTTAAAAAACAACAACATTTACGACATATGAAGATTATTCAAATCATTTAAAAGATCATGGAGCCGGGCACTTGACTGACAAGCGTGATCATCAGGATTCCTTGCCATTTCTAATTCCATTTCCAGCGCTTTTATTCTTTGCTTCAACAACTTGTTCTCATTTTTTGTAGCAACGCACTTTGTGCAATGCGTTGAAGAAGAGGCTTGACTAAAGTGTTCTGCTTCAAATTCATCTTTCCACTTGAAGTATCGACACCCATAGTCGTTTGTACCTGGCTGTTACATGTTAAGAAAATAATAAGAAATGTATTTTTAACAAACAAAAGCAAACGTATGATTATTTACCACTGAAAGAGGACATGCATAAAACAGTCCCCCACGACTACCATCTTGCCAGGATTTCCGTTCTACAATAAATCCTCTATTACATCGGCACCAGAAAGGATTTCTTTGGCTCATCTGACCAAAGAATTTGCATAATAATTTACATCAGCAATCAATAATGTTATTACTAATTTAAACAAAGTAATAATAACTAGTGCAGAACTAACACTCTACAAAAAACAGACTTTTAAGTTTCAAACAATTAACATTTAAACGATGTTGAATAATCATTTACAACATATGATTCACTATGTTTACAATGGTTTTGTCGGTGTCTCTATTATTTACAACATAAATCAGTAATCATTTACAATGGTTTTGTCGGTGTGTCTATTATTTACAACATAAATCAGTGAACCATTAGTCGATCTTGATACAAAGTTTCCCATTCGGCTGCAACTGGCTCTCTGAAATGCCTCCATTGTGGGTGGATATAGGGTAGTTGAAAATCTCTGTCGAGCGTAAGTACAATGTAGTGAGCACCCACACGGGCAATCACAATGGGGTCGGTTCCTTGTGATGAGTTTGGCCTGGTAAAAAACGGAAAACATGTGTTCCAACCTTGATCGCATATAAATACAACAGGTCGGTGAATGCTTGAAGCGATAACCGGCCCCGTGAGTGGCATCACCATCCAGCGATCGTTAGGTGCAGGTCCATTGAACCAGTCTATTGTATACCAAAGTCGGTTAAAGTCTTGTTGGAGGTACATATCTATGTATCTTTGCCTATGATAATCTAACTCTTGCAATAACATACCTCTGACTTCGTCCCACCTATTTTCGTTTTGAACAATACAGTGGGCAACGCACCGAAACCCACAATTTCCATCACCCTCAACATTATGTATGCTTATTACGAGTGGACGGAAAATAGGTGGAATATGCTTAATAAACGCATTGCTCACACTATCTCCAGCATAAAATCTATGGCGTAGAGTATCACCCGTTTAAGAGCTATGTCTTGCAGGTTCTTTCCGCATGTTCGGCACTTTTGTAGATCTTGAATTCGTACTTCTTCGGTGATCTACGATTGGTACTTCATCAAAGTCAGGGACTTCATTCAAGTCAGGGACTTCATTCAAGTCAGGGACTTCATTCAAGTCCGGGTCTTGTGTAGCCTTGCCCTTTTTGTCCTTTGCGCTCGGACGACCACGGGTATTTTTTTGAATAGCTGGTTCACGGGTGTCAACAACTTCAGGTTGAAATATCTCTCTCAACTTCGTTAACATATTTTTCTTGACAAACGACGTTGATTTGCTAAAAATATTCTTGAATTGTTGCACGCCATTGTTAAACGAAGTATCATCATCATCATCACCAGCTTCACTGGAATAGCCATCTTCAGGCGGAGGCCTATTGATAACAGGCCACGGAACAGATAGGGTTCTCCAAAAAATAGAAATTTCATCCAGTGGAATGGGGCGTCCTGAATTCAGTAAAAGCGACTTATGTAAATTACTGTTAATAGTGGGGGAAACAACTTGATAGTTATAAATTTAATATACTTACCATGATATACATAGTATTGCATGATGTGAAAGCATGGTAGTCCGTGAATTGACAGCAACTTATGGCTACATTTGTCTGGTGTGATCGACAGTTGGAGTTCTCCGTACATGAGAGTGAAAGCATGTTTGGAAACTTTATACCACAATTCTTCAAATATATCAACATTACAATGATTTAGTCTCTCGTTCATGCTTCTATTAAAACTCTCTTTTATCCCAGTTTCTTGTGAAATGAGAATCTTATCAATTGACCATAACAACCTGTCTAATTTGGATTGTGTGCCGTCCAAATATAATTTCAACAACGCGTGGTGAGCCTCAACTCTGCATGTTGTTGACTGGCCGTAAGAGCGATATTGGTCGGTAATATACGAGACAAACTTGGGTGCGTATTGTCGCAGCCACGTGTTATACAGATACTCAGCGACATCTGCAAAAAAACCATTAATTAATAAAAGACTTGTTTCGTGCGTTAAGGACTTGAATTGGAGTTCTACCACCTTCTCTGGCGTATTGTCGCAGCCACGTTTTATACAGATACTCAGCCACTTGGGTGCGTAAAGGACTTGAATTGGAGTTCTACCACCTTCTCTGGCTATCCGGATCTTATTTCGTGCGTTATATATAGTTCTAACGCTAGACACGTTATCCGGATTACGACCCTGTATTGTCGAAAGTATAATACGTGGTTTCACGGTATAATCTGTCAATTCTTTGACCAAACCGAACTCATCATCCTTTAATCGCATTGCATATGGCACACCATGCAACGACTCTAGCAAATCATGATTATGCGTATCATCCTTCACCCTCAGAGTCCAAATTTTTTTTGTATATTGATATTTCGCTGCCAATTTGAATGGACAATTTGTTTTAAAGGTACTGGTTTTCCGTTTTCCGGTACCTTCAGGTTTATACTTCCCACCCTTTGAACACCTATAATTGATTTCGTACAAATAACCCTTGCCTGCTTTGGTTCTGTCTTTAACAATGACAAAACCGAGCTCACGAGCTATATTTTGCACCCATTCCGTTACTTGCTCTTCAGAACCGAATTCATGAAAGTATATTGTCGAAAGTATACAACTTTATTACAAATGACACTTTTTTTATTTGTAAAAAGTATTTTTTTTTATTACAAATGATACTTTTTTTATTTGTAAAAAGTATCCTTTTTTTATTTATTTATTACAAATGATACTTTTTTTATTTGTAAAAAGTATTTTTTTTTTATTACAAATGATACTTTTTTTATTTGTAAAAAGTATCCTTTTTTATTACAAATGCTACTTTTTTTATTTGTAAAAAGTATATATATATATATATATATATATATATATATATATATATATATATATATATATATATATATATATATATTTTTATTACAAATGATAACTTTTATACAAAAAAAAAAAAAAAAAAAAAAAAAAAAAAAAAGGTAATAATACTCTTCAAAACCACGCGTTCCACCCACGGTTTTATCTCTCTCACTCACTCAATCCACTCTCTCACTCACTCACTCAATCAATCCACTCTCTCTCTCTCTCTATCACTAATAACACACGTCTCTTTTTAGATCTAAAAACTGAGATCTAGTTAACGTGATGTTGTAAGTGTTAGTGGTGGTTTGATGGTGATGTTTATGAGATAAAACTGTAGGTGGAACGCGGTTTTGAAGAGTATTATTACTTTTTTAGCGGTTAGATCTGTTTAGATCTAAAACCGTGGTGGTTTGATGGTGATTTTATGGTGATTGTTGGTTTAGATCTGTTTAGATCTAAAACTGTGGTGGTTTGGTGGTGATGTTTATGGTGATTGTTGGTTTAGGGAGGGTTCGGTTAATAGAAATATGGCCCGTGAGAATAACCTACCCCTTGGTTTGAAGGTGGTTTCTTGTGATGTTTTATTTGTGATTGATCGTTGGTAAGAACTCTGTATTTTTTTGATCTATTTTTATGGTCATTGTTGGTTTATGGTAATTCTTGGTTTATGGTGATGTTTATGGTGATAGTTGCTAAAAACTTGAATATTGGTTAGTTGCTAAAAACTAATAGCAGTAGTAGTTTTAAAGCTTGTTACTGCTTAGTTGCTAAAAACTTGGCTTGTTGGTGATGGCTATGATTGGCTTAGTTGCTAAAAACTTGGCTTAGTTGCTAAAAACTTTGCTTGTTACTGCTTAGTTGCTAAAAACTTGGCTTGTTGGTATGGTTATTCTCACGACCCTATTTCTATTAATCCAACCCTCTCTACTTGGCTTGTTTGTTAAACATTAACTTGGCTTGTTGGGCAACATTAAACGAGATAGGGCGATGATGATTTAAAAAAAAATGATTTTGGCATGGCAAAGTGATATTTTTATCACTTTGCAGCCATATATGATAGAATAGAATAGATATTTTATCACTTTGTGACTTTCATATCCGAGCCTAACATATTTTTGGCATGGCATTCACTTTGCAGCCATATATGATATATCTTGGTAATGTGAAACTATTATAATCTGAGCCTACTCTTATCTCGATGCCTTTTTAATATGTAAAATGGAGATTACCTCTCGTGTGTAAAATTGTGATTGAGACATTTCTGCAGTTTTGTGTATAATCTGAGCCTACTATTGATGCTTGCTTTGTTTCACTTGGCTTTGTTGTTTTGCTTTGTTTCACTTGGCTGCTTCGTTGTGAAGCTGTGACCTTGTGAGAATGTGACCTTTGAGCTGCTTTGTTTCACTTGGCTGCTTCGTTGTGAAGCTGTGACCTTGTGAGAATGTGAACTTGTGAGAATCTTACTTTTGAGCTGCTTTGTTTCACTTGGCTGATTTGTTTCACTTGGCTGCTTTGTTTCACTTGCATTTTATAATGGGGACCTTTGAGTATAACACCTCCCTTATACTGTTGAGCTTGTGACCTTGTGAGAATCTTACTTTTGAGCTTTGTGTCCAATCTTGTGATACTGCTTTGTTGTGAAAACTTCTTACTGTGGCACTTTTGAGCTTGTGACCTTGTTACCTTGTGTCGGATCTTATTTTGTGCAATCTTGAGAATCTTACTGTGGCACTTTTGACCTTGTGACCTTGTTACCTTGTGTCGGATCTTATTATGTGCAATCTTGAGAATCTTACTGTGAGCTTGTGACCTTGGTACCTTGAGAATCTTACTGTTGATGATTATGTGACCTTGTTACCTTTTGAGCTTGAGACTATAAGGCGATGATGATTACTTGTTAATCTGAGCATTTGTGTGGAATAACCTGCTTGTGTTTGCACTTGGACAAAAATATTGTTATGTTTGCAGTTGGACCTGCTGTGTTAGCACTTGTGCAATTGTTTGCACTTGGACCTGCTGTGTATCTGCACTTGTGCACTTGGTTGTGTATCTGCAGTTGGACCCATGGTTTTGTATCTGCACTTGGTTGTGCACTTGGTTGTGTATCTGCAGTTGGACCCATGGTTTTGTATCTGCACTTGGTTGTATATCTGCACTTGGACAAATGGTTTACTAATAGGCGATGACGAATGGTTTTTAAAACCGAATGGCATGGCAAAGTGATATTTTTATCACTTTGCAACCTTCATATCCGAGCCTAACATATTTTTAAAAACCGAATAAGGCGATGACGATTACGTGTTAGTCCGAGCCTTTGTGTCGAATAACCTGCTTGTGTTTTTGCACTTGGACCTGCTGTGTTAGCACTTGGACAATTGGACAAAAATATTTGGACAAAAAATAACTTTAGACAAAAAAAAAAAAAAAAAAAGAAAATATGTAAAAAAAAAAAAAAAAAAAAAAAAAGCTAAAAGACAAAATGTCAGAATTTTTGCAGCCTACTTTGACCGGGCTAGGCATAGAGCCCGCCCGGTTAACACATTCCAAAACTAAATTCTGCAGACAGCACTAACGATTGTCACTAAAAAAATATCATATTATAGTAGTAATTTCTAATGCTAATGTCATAACACATACAAGAATAAGCCCGATAACCCCACTGTTTTCATTTATATTTTACTCGGTACTCGGTAGCAAGTGGTAACCAATATCTATAAATGGAATCCAAAAAATGGGCTAAGAATTCGAATGGTGAAGATCCATATTGGGGTTACAGAGATAGCCCAACTTGACTAACAAGCTTTGGGAAAAAGGCCCAATGTTTTCAAAAGACCGTTTTTAAATGCAATGGCAAAAATGCAAAAGCAATAACAAGAATATTGATACGTAATATTTTTTTAAACATATAAAATAGCGATTAAAATTATTATTATTTAGGTAACCATGGTTGAGATTTTAAAAGTTTTTGTTTGATTAAAGTTTATGTTTGATGTTTCTAATACGATCAAGATAAAACTCCAATCCAACTCAACTCACTTCTATGTATACGGAAAGAAATCGCGGCCACTTGTTTGAGCCTAACATGGCAAATAAGAAAGAAATAGTGTGTACTAATTCTTATGTATTTTTAATAAATGGCTGCTGTTCTGAAAAGAAGGAAGATTGGAATAAAAATGTTACGGGAACTAAAGCAATTGCAGGGCGTGTTCAACTTCAGGAGAGAACACTCTCTGGTTTGTACTTTGTATATGGTTGCAGACGCTATAATACTTCTGAAATTATTGAATTTGCAATAATTGCATTTGGTTACATATTTGTTATTTTACTAACACAACTTTAGATAGTAAAACTTTACAAAAAGTTAAAGGAACTAATTTGTGTTTTTACTATGCGATAGAAAACAAGTATTTTGTGTGGGAAAAAACAAAAGAAATGGCCAGAGGTAATTTGAAAGCATTTTGTATGTTTTTACTATGCGATAGAAAACGCGTTTTTTTCTTGTGTGGGATTTGGAAAGATTTATCAAAGAAGGCATGATATCATTATTACCAACCCACAATGGCCAGAGGTAATTTGAAAGCATTTTGCATGTTTTGAACCGATTTTTAAACGTTTTTGTATTGGGGCATCAGGTCTGCGCATAAACTGAAAAGGACATTGCGGGTGGTCCAGTTGATATAGGAAGTTAGTCTGTTGTGATAGTTGGTCATTTGGTTATGGTCTTATGGACACGCGTATTGTGGTCTTTGTAACCTGTTACATCAATTTTGATGTCGCGTGTTAATTAGGCCACTTGGATCAGCGACTTCATTTTCCTATTCTAGCGCGGACATACTGAATCTCTTGTTTTGTAAATTCGAAGACAGCAACTCAAATAATTCAAAGTGGTCTCATCTTGTGCCTTAATTGTCTCATGAACCAATCATGTAAAACAAATTCAAAAGCTAAAAAAGTTATGAATCAGCCCATATATATTTGGATGGTAAAGCGAAAGAAAAACTTAAAAAGCAAACCAATGGGCAATTTTGAAACAACTAGCAGTTTAGCCTATCCTTTTTTCTCCTATACGCAATAGTCTAACCCATTTGACATAAACATGTTTTATTTAAAAATAGCAATAAGCAGTAGCAGTAAATGAGCATTCTTAAAAAATAGCAAAGCTCACTGCTCTTTGCCAAACGACTACTAAAAATCAAAATGTTCATTGTTCATCGTTCCAAAAAGCTTCACACCGCTCCGTGCCAAACATACCAATGAAAATGAAACTTATACGTCGTCTTTTGTCAAAGGGGTATGTGTATGTCATGGAACAAAATCGAAATGTACAGGCAACGGCAAAACAGATTGATGATTGTACCCGAAACTAAATCGTATATTACAAGGCAATAACAAATTTTGACGTATAAACTCTAGACCTTTTGGTTAGACTAATAGAACTCTTAACTATTTAGATATAATAAATAACATGTATAGCGCCATTTTGGACGTCATGTTATTCTAGTCGATCATTTTTCAATTCTTCAGTACCCAATTTCGTACTTTTGGGATAAAAATGGATCCATGCACCTTGTGCTCTCTCATATGTAGAGATTAGAGAATATGATACTCTTTGCATCCCATGGTCGGTAATTAACGAGAATGGTGCATCAAATTTCTAGATCAGTTGCGTATAAATAGATTCTTGCAAATTAAAGTCTTTTGGCTTTATATTTCAGCCATATATATATATATTTTTTTTTCAGTGTTATAATCCGTATCCGATCCATATTTGTCAACGTATCTTGATGCTTGTATACTGCATCTTGTGCACGTATTCGTTATTAACGTTGTGTAGCACGATAATGCGAGATTTTTAGTTCTAAATAGAATCTCCACTGCTGATAATGCACAATGTTCTTGCAAGATTCATGCACCTCGTGCCTCCTAGAACATACTATGATTATCGTGATTCACAAGAGAATATGTTACGTTAAAGGATTTAAAGTTCGGTTTTAAAAAAAGTGTTTATAGCTGAATTCATACACACGCAAAACTCGTATTCCCATAGTCGATCACTATATGTCTATATTTAGACATTTAGACCTTTCTTCATGGGTTCATATACGAAATTTTTTTATTCATATCTTGTTGGACATCCTATGTACCCTTATGATAAAGATGAATGAATAATGACAATGATCTTTTTGTAAGTAGAATATATTATCTTTTAGTTAGATTTATAAGGCATGAGGTACTTATGGGCTAAGAAATTAAAGTGATATCCTTTTTTCATATTAATAGACGGAAAATGATTTGCATGACTAAAATTAATGCCTAAAAACATGCCTAACTCTAAGATGATGACACATAGCAAGATTAGTGGTGAGAATCATGAAAGAGAAGATGTGCATTCCACATGTCACATGATTAATTGGTTAGGCATAAATTTAGTCATATGAATTAGTTCTCTCTATCATTACTCTTAAAAGACAGCAGTTAATCTAGCATATTAGTGGCATATTTAGGTTGATGTACACTGATTTGAGATTGCCGAAAAGGGGTGTGGAATGCTTTCTTAAACTTTTTGACTATACCTTCCACAAATCTAAAAACTTAGTGATCAACAAAGTTGTATATAGGAGTGATGAAGACTTGCGGCCATATTGGAGCTGGCGGCCAATGGACTAAACCAAAAGCTTAAAGCATGAACCTTTTCAAGGAATGATTCACCTAACAAAGCGCACAAATCGGGTAGGTGTTGGTGCTTCACCAATATCAGTTTAAAGAGTAAACTAGACCGTTCGTCCTTGTGGTTTGCGTTGACCGCAGCCTGTGGTCCTTTAACCAAAAAAATTGCACCGTTCACCCTTAACTCAGAAACGTTATACACCATTAGTCCCTCCCTCTAACGGGGGGACTAACGCTCGTTAACTTGTTTACTTATAAGGGTATAATCGTCATTTCGCACTATAAGGACGAACGGTGCAATTTTTCACTTTTAGTCCCTTTTTTCACGTTTTCTTCCGTTTTTTAAAGTTTTTTTGCCTGTTTTTGTTCTTTTTTTACGTTTTCGCCCGTTTTCTTCCGTTTTCGTCCGTTTTTTTTACGTTTTCGCCTATTTATTTTACGTTTTCATTCGGTTTTTAAATTTTCATCAGTTTTTTTTACGTTTTTGCCCGTTTATTTTACGTTTTTTTACGTTTTCGTATGTTTATTTTACGTTTTCGCCATTTTTTTTATGTTTTCGTCTATTTTTTACGTTTTCGTCCATTTTTTTTACGTTTTAGTCTATTTTTTCATATTTTCGCCCATTAGTTTTACGTTTTTGTCCATTTTTCTTTCGTTTTTATCCATACTTATCCGTTTTAATTTTTTCTTATCCGTTTTTATACGTTTTCATCCGTTTTTCAACGTTTTCGTCGATTTTTTACGTTTTCGCCCGTTTTTTTTACGTTTCCGTCCGTATTTTTACGTTTTCGTCTGTTTTTTTACGTTTTCACCCGTTTTTTACGTTTTGATCCGGTTTTATATGTTTTCATCTGTTTTTTTACGTTTTCGTCCGTTTTTTTACGTTTTCATCCCTTTTTTTACGTTTCCATCCGTTTTCATCTTTTACGTTTTCATCCCCTTTTTTTACGTTCTTGTCCGTTTTTCTTACGTCTTTATATATTCTTATCCGTTTTCACCTTTTTTATCCGGTTTTTTACATTTTCGTCTCTTTTTTACGTAAAAAAAAACATATGAAAATGTAAAAACAACGGACGAAAACATAAAAAAAACATACGATGTAACAACCGGCAATTTAGGGAATTATTTTAAAAACCCACATTACGTTAAAGTTCGTTTAAAATTTTTATTTAGAATTTTATTTCACAACGAACTTGTAAGACCTATTTTATTAATAATTATGTGTTTATGATGTTATGGAATTCGTGAATTATTTTCATAATTCATTTTGATTTTATGCTCGATGATGTATTCTTAAATTCTCACTGGTACTACGTTGACTCTGGCACTAGGTTTACCTAACGAAAGATTTTATGATTCGTTTTACGAGTCCGACTATATATAATTATTTTACGAGATGTTTTCGGGAGATATTAAAGTTTTGAAATGAGTTCGGGTTCGGGCCACATGTTTTACATTTACCCACGTTACCCGCTCCACGCCATTAGTAATATCATTATTACTATCATTATTATTGTCATTATTATTATTCTTATTATTATTATTATTATTAACATTATAAAAAAAAAAAAAAAAAAAAAGAGAATAAACTACAAAATTGGTCCTTGGGCCGGTTCTAATAAACACACAAACAACACAAACACTCACCATTTTCATCTCTCTCTCATCATCTCCCTCCCCCACCTCTCTAAACCCTAGCCGCCGCACCCTTTGGCCGGCCACCACCATCACACCGCCACTCCCACACCAAAAATAACACCACCACTTTAACCCTCTCATCGAGATCTTTCATTTGAGCTATAACACGCGCCCTAAAACGCGTTATAACACCACGAAATTCTTGTAGATTCGATCGGGTTTTTAGTGTTTTCATTAGATCCGTAAGTTGGAGGTTCAAGAAGGTGAGTAAGCTCATTTTTGGTACCTTGGGTGCCTCGATATGGTGATAAATCCGTGGCTACACGGATGATTTTTGTGGGATTCGAATAAATTTAGTTGGGAAATGATGTTTTGATATTAAAATCTTGTTTGGTATCCGGGTTATGGTGAGTTTTCGTTGGGTCGTGTGAACCGTGAGTCCCGGACTCACGGCTTGTTGTGGTTCGAGCTTTGTGGCTCGTTATCTTTCTTGATATTTGACCTTGGATTCTTGATGGTTCATGTTTGATGCCATGGTGTTTGACTCGACTCAATGGAGTCATGCTCTTGGCCGATTGGCTGTTGATGGTGCCTCGACCCAAGAGGGTGTTTGGGACAGTTTTGGTTGGCTCATTTGAGCTTATTTTGGAGACCAATGGTCTTGGTTGTCGAGTCCTAGTGACTCGTGTGGTATGCCGAGACTCAAGTGAGTCATAAGGCCCGGGTTTGGCTTGGTAAACCAACCCGGATATGTACCATAATTGTGTTTATATTTCTTGTTATAAAGTTTGTTAACTTGTTATGGTTTCGGCATTTGTTGTGGCACTTCCATATTCGGCCGAATACTTTTGTTGGGTCAAGACCCTTGTGGTCTCGACAATGGGAAATGTGATATTGGAGGAGTTGTTGACGAATGGTAAAGTGGGGACCGATTGTGAGACGGTCACTTAGATTGACGGAGATAGGTTAGTCGGGTGCCGTAGTCGGACCTTATTGTTGTAGCACGTGTATTGGGATTGATTTGGACGGAGATGTATTGTTTTATGACATTTGTTATTATTTTGGACTTGGACAATGAGCCGAGAGTCATGACTCGGACATGTGACCATTTCGTATGACTCGATAACTATTACAATTAAAACGTAAATAATAAAACTCGTAATAATAATTATTGATAATATAAACGTTTATATGAATATATAGACGTGAATAACGGATATATAATTATATAAGCGCGTATATTAATAATAATAATAATCACGAGTCATATTATAAATAATACGACTAGATATATATTAGGCTACGAAAGTGGCGTAATATTATTGAACGTATTATTATTATAAAAATGGTTATAAAACGAGAAACTCTCGACAATTATTAAACATTTAATAAAAATGTCATTTTGTATATATATAACGGGTAAACTTATCGAGTTATGCGGAGTCGTTGTCACTCGAGTCCAGGTAAGTTATTATTTGTGACTTTCGTGTTGTCACGGATATATGACGATTAATATAAACGTTTTCTATAACTAAATAACCACTTAACCGTAGGGTTGAACCGGGTTATTCAGCTATATGAAATGAATATATTAATGGGCATCGTATCCTACGACGCCCATAGGTTGTGGTATATGTAAAGTGTAATAAATTGCGAGTGTATATATCGGGAAATCTGGCCAATTTGACGATATATATGAGGAATTTATTAAACTATGATATGTACCATATAATATTTATGTGCTATGTGCTTTAGGATGGGGTGTAATCTTGGAACGGTATGTTACGTAAATAAATATGAGGATTATCAAATCGACGGATTCGATAAACTTCGGCGATTTATTTAAACGATATATTGGGCTAATATTAGATCCATAGTTTATTTTATTATCCTTTGTATGACCTTTTGGTTTGTTTTGAGTCGACCCACCACCCGTATGGATACCAAACGCAAATACACCAAACTAATACGAAATGGATTTTTGGAGATAAAAACGGATTCTCGTCCGGGTTTGGGAATATTTTGAATTTGAGGAAATGACTTCTGAACGAGTTAATATTGTTAGGTCGTGCCGAGTCCGTAGTTGCTGTTTCGTGAGTTACTATACATCTTATTTCTACCGACTTCTTCTTGCTATTTTTCAGGACTTGAGGTGAGTCATAGCCCCACTTTTTAATCTTGAACTATGTTTTCAATACTTGGGGTGAGAAACGTGCAAATTATTTTATGTGGACTATTATCGCTTCTATATTCTTTCTAAAACTTGCTATGCGTATGGACTAGGATATATTGTCAGGTTTAGTCACACCTTTTGTGTGTACTATTCAAGGTTGACTTATTTGGTTATTGGTGGATTGTCAGCTTTAATCACATATTTGTTGTGTGTACTATTCAAGGTTGGCTTATTTGGTTATTGGTGGATTGTCAGCTTTAGTCACATATATGTTGTGTGTACTATTCAAGGTTGGCTTATTTAGATACTGTAGTGTGCACCTATAGGTTATTGATACTTCGGAGGTTATCCGAGTATTTATTGGTATTGCGGGGGTTACCCGAATATCTATGTTAGAACGGAGGGTATCCGTGTGTTAGGTTGGAGCGGAGGGTATCCGCAGGCTTTTAGCGAGTCCTTAGTCTAGCTAGCAAGCGTTTTGCGTATATGTCCACTATATTGTTAGATGAATTTAAACCTATGATCTCACCAGCGAAAGCTGACTTTTAACACATTTTCTCAGGTAATTAAGTGATGATATGCATGCTTGGAATGGAAGGCTCGGCCAAGGCTCATGGTTTATGGATCTATTTTTCTAAACTCTGATAATTAATTATGGACCTATTGTTATGTTATTTTGGGACTGACTCTGAATGATGTTGGGATAAATGTAAACCTTAAAACCCTGTTTTGGTTGTGTTTTTATTATGTTTACTTTATCTCGTTCTATATTGTCTTGTGTTGGATACCAATCCCCGTAGCACCCCGAAAGCTTGTTGAGTCTTCCGCTATATCAAATTTTGGGGGTGTTACATACGACAACATAAAAAATGGATGAAAACATAAAAAAAAGACAAAAATGTTAAAAAAAACAGATGAAAATGTAAAAAAAACAGACGGAAACGTAAAAAAACAGACTTAAACGTAAAAATACGGACAGAAACGTAAAAAAAAACAGACGAAAACGTAAAAAATGGACGAAAAAGTAAAAAAACGGAAGAAAACGTAAAAAATGGACCAAAATGTAAAAAAGGGCGAAAACCTAAAATAAACAGACGAAAACGTAAAAAAACGAAAGAAAACGTTAAATAAACGGGCGAAAACGTAAAAAACTGATGAAAATGTAAAAACCGGACGAAAACGTAAAATAAACAGGTGAAAACGTAAAAAAATGGATGAAAACGTAAAATAACGGATGAAAACGGACGAAAACGTAAAAAACCGAACGAAAACGGGCGAAAACACAAAAAAATGGAAGAGAGCGTTAAAAAAGGGATTAAAAGCGAAAAATTGCACCGTTCGTCCTTATAGTGCAGAATGACTATTATACCCTCATAAGCAAACAAGTTAACGAGTGTTAGTCCACCCCGTTAAAGTGAGGGACTAATGGTGCATAACGTTTCTGAGTTAAGGATGAACGGTGCAATTTTTTTGGTCAAAGGACCACAGGCTGCGGTCAACGCAAATCACAAGGACGGACGTTGTAGTTTACTCTAGTTAAAAAAAATAACAAAAAATAAATAAATAAATAAATAAAATAACCACCGGGTGAGTTCAATAAATATCAACACAAATTTTAGAGATTAAATGGACAAATTCTAATAATTTATTAAAAAAAAAAAAAAAAACCATTTTTCACATTTGTTTTTTTAAAATAAAGTATATTATAAACGATAAATCTTCAATCGATAAGAAGCACACCATTGCGATGATAATTTTATTTATCTTTCAATAGATTGATACTTTGATATACTTTCGAAAAACTTTTTTTTTGTTTTTTTTGTTTTTTGTTTTTTTTTTTGGTTTTCTATTATATATTAGACAATACAAAATCACATGTGATTTGTGACATGATTCTTAAAAATTCAAATCACAAATCATATGCAATTTTTTATATTATAAATCATATGCGATTTTTCGGAGCGTTATATTCAACACTTAAAAAACAAACTCAAATAAAAGTTAGTCGAAAGCATGTAGAAGTGTCCCTCTAATGAAGATGGTATTGTACTCGACATAATTGTGTAATTAGTTTTACTTAACGATTAACGGTTTATGAGATATTTAATTTTTTTAAAAGAAAATATAATTGCGTTTTTTTTAACTTGACTAAAAAATGAGTGGCTAAGATTGTCACATTTAATCTTGATTATTATTATTATTATTATTATTATTATTATTTGTTGTTGTTTACTCCTTAGTGAACCAAATATCGTAATCCATTCATGTTAACAAAGTACTAAACTTAAATACTTAACTAGGTTAAGATGAGTGGTTTAGAGTTTAATCCAAGACTTCCATATCAAGTTATGTCTCGAGTCTCTCGAGCTTGGACGACATTTTTGAAATGGAAAATTCTAATATCATATAAACTTTCGCAAATAATCGGTTTCTATTACTTGGAGGCTTAGAGCATCTATTATAGGAGGTTTAAGAATAAATTTAAAAAATTTGAAAAGCATTATGTTTTGCTTCTTGTGAATTTTCATTTCATTGTTACGTGGCATTAAAATATCCTAAACCTCAGACATTTTTATAATCTTAAACTATTTAATGTGTATGCATTGAAATAATTACAAAAACTTTAAAATGTTTATATCACACTGAAGATATATTTATCAACTCAAAAGGTTATTGAGGTGACACAAAATACTAATTTAATAATGCCATATAAAAATATTCATGGTAACACATGCCCTTTATATGGTTTAAGTGGAATAATGGGATTGTGTTTAAAGAAAACTCCCGATTCAAGCATCACCTTTCCTTTTAGGTTGATGACAACGTCCACTATATAGTAAGATTTACAATTATTATTTATACTTTACGACTCAGTTTTTATTTAAGAAGCCGAGATATGACTAAACTAAAAAAGCTCTAAGAAGTACCAAGTAGAGTACAATATCACAAATTAAAAGCAAAAGCAAAACTAGAGCTCAACCTCAAGAAGGAATGAAAGAAAAACGCTACTTCTACAAATCAAATAAGGCCGGGAAGGGTTGGGTTATAAAAACGGTGGCTAGTTTTTTAGTAAAACGGGGTCTACCCCCGTAGGGGGTACTTTTTGTAGAAGTACCCCCTACTGCAGTTCTGTCGTTTTTTTTTTTTTTTTTTTTTTTTTTTTTTTTTTTTTTTTTTTTTTCGTGTTTAAATAAATTTTTGTTTTTTTTGTTTTGTGTTTTGTGTTTAAATAGAAAAGATTTTGTATGTATAATAATGTATTGTATATGTATAATGTTTTGTATATTTGTGTTTAATAATGTTTTGTATATGTATAATGTTTGTATAATAGCACGTTAAATATTATTACATTAAATAACTGCAACAACAACTGTTAATATTAAATTAAACGACAACGTTATACATATTATTTAAAAACAACAACATCTACGACATATGAAGATTATTCATTTCATTTAAAAGATCATGGAGCCGGGCACTTGACTGACAAGCGTGATCCTCAGGATTCCTTACCATTTCTAACTCCATCTCCAGCGCCTTTATTCTTGCCTTCAACAACTTGTTCTCATTATCTTTAGCAACGCAGTTTGAGCACTGCGTTGAAGAAGAGGCTTGATTAAAATACACTTCTTCAAATTCATCTTTCCACTTGAAGTATCGACAACCATAGTCTTTTGTACCTGGCTGTTACATGTTAAGAAATTAATAAGAAATGTATTTTTAACAGACAAATTACTTACATAACTAAGCAAACATATGATTATTTACCACTGAAAGAGGACATGCATAAAACGGTCGCCCACGACTACCATCTTGCCAGGATTTCCGCTCTATAATAAATTCTCTATCACATCAACACCAAAAAGGATTTCTTCGGCCCACCTGACAAAATAATTTGCATAATCAATCAATAATGTTATTTACTAAATTAAATTAATATTTAATCATTTACTATATAATACAAACAGTTATTTACAACATAAATCAATAACTATTTACAATGTTTTGCAAATACAAAAATTACATTTTTACAAAAATAAATAACTTTTACCTATGATTCACTATGTTTTGTCGGTATCTCTATTATTTACAACATAAATCAGTAATCATTTACAATGGTTTTGCCGGTATAATTATTTACAACATAAATCAATGATTCATTAGTCGACGTTGATACAAAGTTTCCCATTCGGCTGCAGCTGGCACTCTGAAAAATCTCCATTGTGGGTGGAGATGGGGTAGTGGAGAATCTCTGTCTAGCGTCGGTAAAATGAAGTGAGCATCCACACGCGCAATCATAAGGGGGTCGGTTCCATGTGTGGTCTGTGATGGGTGATTATGTGATTAATTGAAGGTTTTCTTGTTTAATTTACCAGATCTATGAAGTTGTGGTGGGTGATTATGTGCTTAATTGAAGGATTTGGCAGTTTTGATGGTTTCTTGAAACTGCTTTAGCAGTTGTGCTTATGTGAAACTGCTTGAGTTGTGTGGGTGCAAACGGGTAGGTTAACACCTTGATCTGCCACCTTTGAGAGGTATGAAAACCTGCTCTGGCCTACCCCAGTCCACAGGCTCTGTGTGGTTTCTTGGCAATGATGATTATGTGCTTATGATAAAAAAAAGTGCTTATGTGCTTATTGCACACAAGCAAACCATTTGCACACAGGCTCAGATTAGACCCCGTTATTATATACTTTACCGGTTGGGTTATATTGACTGTGGCTAGTTTTTTAGTTTAACGGGGTGATGAAAGTGCTTATGAATCTGAAAATAACAAACTGCTTATATGCTTGATAAGCAGTTTGTTATTTAAAAAAAAAACTGAGATAAGGCAATGATGATTTAAAAAAAAACATGATTTTGGCATGGCATTTCCGACTGGACGGCAAAATAAAACTTAATTTTGCAACTTTCGATGTTGCAGCCATATATGATTTAACTTGCTTATGTGAAACAGCTTATAATCTGAGCCTAATGTTATCTCTTATTAATGTGTAAAATGGTGATTACCTGTTGTGTGTGAAATGGTGATTGAGACATATCTGCACTTATTTCTTTGTGGTTTGTTACTTGCGGCTTTCACTTGCAGCTTGTGTTTCACTTGGCTTGTGTTATAACCCAACCCTATCTGTAACTTGTTCTAAAAAACTAGCCACCGTGTTTATAACCCAACCCTATCTATAACTTGTTGTAACTTGTGGAATCTTCACTTGTTGTAACTTGCTGAATCTGCTTGTGGTAACTTGGGGGGTACTTGTTTTGCTTAGTTTGTGGTGAGAGTTACTTTGTGAATCTGCTTGTAGTAACTTTGGACAAAAACTGCTTGTGTGCAATACTGCTTGTGTTCTAAATCGGCGATGATGATTGTTAATCTGAGCCTGTGTGCTAAATGCAAGTGTGCAATCTGCTTGTGTGCTTATGCACTTGGACAAAAACTGCTTGTGTGCTTATGCACTTGGTGCACTTGGACAAAAACTGATTGTGTGTAATACTGCTTGTGTGCTTATGCACTTGGACATAATTTAACAAAAAAATACCCCATAAAAAAATCATAAAAAGTATTGTGACAACAAAATAAAAACAGCAAACAGACAAAAAAAAAAAAAAAAAAAAAAAAAAAAAAGTACATGAACAGTACCCTAGTGGGTAGGGAGGGTCTGGCAGGAAGGGGTAGACCCGTTAATATAGTATGACCCGCTGGGAATCCAGAGATTCGAATTTGCAGACCTAGGGAATGGCGAGCTATCCACATCTTTAACATACTCTGAATAGTGGGAAAAATATACCCCTCCCTAACATTACCAATAAAATATGGAGAAAACTGCAACAAAATATCATTTAACTTTACGAAAAATGTAAATAATGTCCTCGAAAGAAAATATGCAAATATTGTTCCTAAACTTTTAATTTTTTGCAAAAAATGTTTTTGCCGCGTTATTGTTCATTCAAAAAATGTGTTTTTTTTTTGCTAACACTCGTTAGTGTTTTCACGTTAGTGGCCTGTGAAATGACTATTTTACCCTCGCATCAAGTTAGTGGCCTATGAAATGACTATTTTACCCTTGCTACTGTATGGACATCATTTGCAAGTTTACTATTCATTTTCTCTTTAACTTTCCATCACCACCACCCTTCATCTTCATATTTTCCGGTGATTTACAAATGATTCAAAATTTAATTGTCAACTATAATTGTATACTAACCACACTGATTCACCATAAATGTGATGTAATACTTCATTGCCATTACACAATACGGTACACTAGTGACTCGGTCAACTTTAGTTCCCTTAACTATTTCATGATTAATGTAGGGCCCGCGAATGGTTCGTGATATCTTCCGACTTGCCAAAGAAAATGCATCTGCAATCATATTTATTAATGAGGTAGATACAATAGCTACTACTAGGTTTGATACTCAGACTGGAGCTGATAGAGAAGTGCAACGAATTCTAATGGAACTTCTAAATCAGGCGAGCTAAGGAATTAGGCCTGTGAAAAGGGTTGTGGAACCATTTTACACTGTTTTTCTCAGTGTTAATCAGTGAGAACTTACAATATCTTGAATTTGGTTTGTTTAGATGGATGGGTTTGACCAAATAGTGAATGTGAAGGTTATAATGGCAACTAATCGAGCTGATACATTGGATCCTGCACTTCTACGCCCTGGTAGGCTTGACCGTAAAATCGAGTTCCCTTTGCCAGATAGAAGACAAAAGAGGCTTTGTTTTCTGGTTAAATTCTAGCATCCCACTCTCCACCCTATCTTATCTAAATTCGTCCTCTAAAGCACCCAACTTTTGACTATTTCTAGTTCCTTGTGGAAGTGTTGATTAATGTTGGCAAAGTGGGCCGGGTTTTGTAATGGGTCAAAGAGTGTTTGCATAAACATGTGTAATTCTTTTGATTCATGTTGGGACAAGTGTCATGAAGCACTTCTGTGAAAAATTGTATATTCTTTCGGTTACTAATCTGTAAATTGAAAACAACGTAAAAGCGTAAAATAAAAAGTGAAATTTAACCAGAATAAATCCGACGAGAATGAAAATTACTTTTGTTAAACCTAATAATAAAAGAGAATTTTAGAAAAAATAATATATTTTTTTTGACTTTTTAATTTATTATTAATTAAAAACTATTTAATTACTAATTAAATAATTTAAATTATTTAAATACTAAATGAGATTGGAAAATTATGAATTTTTTTTTAAAACTTCTTAACCATCACAGGAATCCTAAAAAATTATAAAAAGCTCCTACAACTTATAAATAAGTTGTTTAAGATTTTATTTACTTATTATTAGATAAAAACTAATTAAACTAAATTTAATTAAGAAAAATAGTAAATTAATAGTAAAAATTATGAAACTTTTTCTAAAATTACTTTATGGTAACAGAAAGCAAGGAAAATATAAAAAGACTAAAGTGCTTAATAATAAACAGTTAAAATTATTATTATGTATTATTAATTAAAAACTAATTAAACTAATTTTAATTATTAAAAATACTAAATGAAAAGTGAAAATTATAAAAAAAAAATCTACAAATACTATATGATAGCAGAATACTAGGAAAAATATGAAAAGTCCAAATAGCTTATAAATAAGCAGTAAAATAAGCTAAAAAAACTTAAATAGCTTAAATAGAAGCTATAACTTTAAGTATAAAATTGGAAATCTAAAACACTAAATACATTATAGGGCAGATGGTGCATGGCACAGGTGTGGTTTTGCTTGTGGTGTCCAAGAGGTCACAGGTTCGAATCCCACAAGCAATTTTTTTTTTTTTTTTTTTTTTTTTTTTTTTTTGGATTTTCTTTTAACAAAACTGTCTAGCAACCTAAGATAAGTACTTTTTATGAAAATAACTTTTGTAAAACACTAAAATAAGCTCTGTGGGAGCTTAATGGTCCAACAGTTAACAAAAATAAGCTAAAAGTGGATTTTTACTTGAAAAAATTATAAAAAAAACTAGACAATCTGAACAACTAAGTGAGATTAAGCTAAAATATAATGCAACAAACTTAAAATAAGCTAAAATCAACAAATAAGCACACTGATAAGCATGTATAAGCAGAAATAAGCAAATCCAAATCCAACAAACCAAACAGGCCAAATGGGCTTATTTGCAGGCTTGATTTAAGCCCACCAAATAAGTTCAGGGGTTCAAAGTAAGCCTTAAGCCAATAAGCCTGGTCTATAAGATTCCCAAAAAGCCAAGGATCTAAGAGAAAGCCATACTAATAAGCTCTACTAGAGCTTATGAACTAAGCTCATCCACACTGATGAGTCAGTGTGGATATCTTAGTGCTGGCTAGTTTAAGGGGCAAATTTAAGCAATTGAATAAGCACACAAAAGAGAAATAAGCACATGCACAAATAGATGGTACTGTGGGGTTTCTAAAAATGCAAAAAGCTTAGGTTGAGGTGCACTGGTGAATAAGCTAGGGTCATTGGAAGATTGGCTTATGAGCCAATTCCCTGGTGCAGGGGAGGTTCTCACCAAACAAGCCAAAAGAGGCTATCAAATAAGCACTAGGGAAAATACTCATAATTGTACAAAAATGTGAACTAACAAGCTGAGCTACCAATCTTTGATATCCAAGAATTTCAGGATCAATGGATTAAAACTGAGAGCATGAAAAATCACACCAAAAATGGATTTTAAACCTAGTATGCAATATTCACTTTTTGATTTTGAACTCTAGGTTGACTTTTATGAGCTTTGATTGGTCTTCAGTAACTGAAAATGTAGTAATATGCTTATATGAGAATGATTTAAGCTAATATAACTACTAATGTAACTATATTAATGGTTATGCTACTTAAAATTCTAACAGTGACTGAAAAATGAGATTTAAACTGAGATGTTGACTTCTTGATGAATTAGTATTGAATTTTATGACTTGTATGCAACAAATGAACCCAATGTGTCTTGTATCAAATACTAGCCACAACCAAATCTCACTGGAACTCAGTGAGATACCCTAAACCAAACACCCCTTTATAAAGGACTGATATGAGATTTTCAAACCATGTCACTGATTTAAGTCATAGTACCAATGCAAAAGGTCATAATATGATAGAATAAGTTCATTTAAGCCCAAAATCACCACTGTTAACAACAGAATACAACTAGAACAAGTTATGCTAAAAATGGCAGTTAAGAGCAAAGATGAGCAACTGATGCGTGGGAATTGCACCAGGTTTTACTTCTCAAGGGATCTCGAGAAGCTTACAACCCCCACCAGGCAGTGTACCTGATCGTTGTAGTATAGTATAGTGACAAGTACCGGGGGATTGATCGTTCAACTCAGGAATAGTATCGCTAGGATTAGAAAGCCTAAAAACTAGGTCTAGAGGTGAGGGATGATTCTTTTTGTATTTTTTATATTTTTATAAAAGCAAGTAAAAATCTCGGGTTTTAGAGGAGTGGGCGGAATTAGTTGCTAGTCAACTAACCCAATAACTAAGATGCAATCAAAATAAAACAACAAAAATGTAAATAAAGCTAATTAAACTAGTGGTGTGAACAATAAATGGGAAAATTGTGTTTACTTAGATTTCATTACTCCCTATATATCTTTTACAGGTTGATAGTTTGTTACAGTTGCGTGGATGACGGGTTATATTCCTTAATACCAGTCATGGGGTGGCGTACGTACTTCCCCATCTCTATAAGCTCCTACTTCACTCCTATGTCGAGCCTGCAATAAGCTCCTAACATGGGATCACTAGAATTCGCTCATGCATTAAATACAACCATAAAAACCTAGTACGCATTGGTTCATGTTTCTTAAGACGTTCAAGCAAGTTACACTATGGAAGTCTGCCAGTTTTCTTAAACCTAACATCGAAATCATTCATCCGTAACAACTATAAACAAGCAATCAACCCATAATCAACATCTAGGTTTCACTACATCTAAGCAAACACACAAGAGATCTAGCCTAGCATGTTAAAATCAAGACAAGCGTAAGATATATTCAAACAACACATAGACATATTGAATGAATTGAAAGGATACTTATCTTAATTGAACATGAAATGTTTCAAGGGGTGAAAACCCTTGAAAATACTGTAAAAGTCGAGCTAGGTTTATTCAAGTCGTCCCTAAAATTGTCCTCCTCTAATGAATGAAAATTACAAAACTATATATAGATTTTCTAAGGTGACGGCGTCAAGAAGAAAATTCTGACGCCGTCAACCCGCCGCCTATAATAAAATTGGATTGCCTAGATCCAGATCTGACGCCGTCATGTGTAATGTTGTTCTGGGCCGTCACCACTTTTGCTCTTGACGGCCATGCTTTGACGCCGTCACATTTCTACTGGACCGTCACCACTTTTGCTATTGACGCCGTCAGGTTCCCAGCAAGGAAAATTAAGACTTTTCCGTTTTCTTCACTTTTATGCTCCAAAAACGTTCAAAATGCTTCCTTTTCCAGAATTCACTCCAAAAGTACCTAAAATCACAAAAGGAACGATTTAGGGCAATATTTGATCAAATAAATTCAAATTCCGGCTTAAATGACCCCCTAAAAACGGATCATTTTTCGCCTCATCATATACTCTTACACTTGAGATTTGCTTGTCCTCAAGCAAATGAGCTTTTATTCTAATCAAAATACAAGTTATAGGTCATTTAACACTAATATAAAAGTAATTACAACAAATAATCGTTCCACAAAAGACCAAAGACAAGCACGGAGGTCATACACTAGCACCTCACAAATAGTGTTTAGATACTCACATCTCTCGGGTGTAATAAAGTATATATCACAATATGGAAATGGAAAATATCTCTCACTACCTGTCATAACAAAATAGATTACTATAGGCTTGGAAAAGGATCAAACCTCCACCACATGGCGTAAGCACCTAGGATAAACTATCAAAGAGGTCTTTTAAAGGGTTATAACGTTAGGTGTAGGTGTTGGGAATTAAATAATCAGAAGAATCAACATAAAGGTTTAAGGAAATACATCAAGTATGTTTCTGCTGATAAAACACAAAGCAAGTTTCCACTGATGGATTCTGCTGAAGAACGTTTTCTACTGATAGTGTTTCTGCTGATGGATTCTGCTGATACTTCTATGACTCATACAAGAGCTGTGTAAATAAGTACGACTTATTTTACTGATTCATATACAAGATAATATCTTTGTTGTAGTCATCAAATTGAACACTCCAAGTGAGTTGTAATCCTAGATAGTCATCAACTAGCTAGAATGAAGCTTAGTCATAAGCTAGTAAATTAGATGAGTCATATAGATTGTAAAAGATCTTTCCTTGGACTATAAAAGGAAGATCTTAGATATGTGTATACATATGTATGTGATAAAAGTGTGATAGATATAGACATATACATAGATAAAAACATTAGAACAAAACACAAGATTCAAGGTCTTTGTAACCCTAGTGATAGTGAAGATCACTCGTATTATTCTGAATAATATTGAATCGTTTGGTGAAATACTTTCATTGTTCTTTGTTCAATAAACACAAGCATCACAGTTCCATTTCCAATAAACATTCTAAGTGTGGTTAAGTAGATTCCGCATACTTAATCATATTCACTCAAAGTATCATATTTACACATTACAAAGGTCCAACACCTCATAGTGTGTGATCAAATCAAGTGATCCTCTCAGTAGGGATATGGAATACACGGTTTTGTTGGATATAGGCAATCTTTACTGGTGGCGAGTTAATCATCTTAGTTAATTACATGTACAATATGGCGTTGCTAAGCCAAGACTAGACTCGACTTAAGCTAATAAATGAAAAATAATAAAAACATAAAATAAACATAGAATGAAACGGGATGGTAGTCCGTATGTTTTTTTTTCTTTTTTCTTTTTTTTTCTTTTTTATTATTATTTTTTTTTGCATACACTTTTACCCTACCATCCAAAATAATACATCATAGGGAATGTACATTCCCTTACACTTGAATTTTCACATACTTTACAGTAAACTAATCTAATGACTCGAATTAAGATAATCAAAACACTTTGAGTACTTTTAATATTAACGCACATATGGGGGTAATATAATATGTTCTTCCCCATTACTACATAACATTAGTACTTTACCCATGAGTCCCAATCGTCCCAATCGTCCCAAAACAATATGTATAAGGATATGACTCGACTTAGCAACCATGTAATCAATTATATAATTAACTAAGGGTTTAAACAAATAATAATAATGCACTAAAAATGAGTGCATACACGGAAGGCTAAGGCGATTTGGGTGTACATTTAAGTGGGGTGTAACAAATTCTTCCTTTAAGTACGATGCTTAAAGATAGAAACGAAAAGATAGGCTCGAGGGGTGTACTAGGGGTTTCGTGTAACAATTCGCATTTTCGGATTACTATTCATTTTTACTATTCACTCCGAAATTTTTATTTCATATTCTCGTAAGTTAAACTATTTTAATGATAATCCGAGAGTTTGACACTCGTCGGATCATTTCTGCAAAAATCACGAAACCGTGTCCGAGATTTACTTTTAGGTTTATACGTCATTCCAGCATCCCGATATGTCCATAAAACACTATAAACAATAGAAATATAATTTTCTCTCATTTTACGACAATTCCAAAAGTTTTGGAATTTTACGTTTTCCAGTTCAGCGTTTTACTCGAATTATGCGTTTTAGACCCGCGTTTCCAGTTTTAGCAGCATTTAAGCAACCCGATAGAACTTGTCACTCATTAAATATGCTAAGATAGGTTATATTAATAAATTTTAACATATTTATAAGTTTCATATTTTTAGGATACCCGATTTTAAGTTTCATGACTTAACGACTTACCGTTTGTGATTACCGGGACCAAAACTGATTCCGTAAAAGCAAGATATTATCAAAACTCATATCTAGTCATCCAAGATAGACCTTGGACGAAATTTTATGCTAAGTCACAAGCCTTGTTGCCTTGTGATAGGCCTTGATCACTTAAGATAAGTCCATGTGTTGAAACTTACTTACTAAGTCTTGAAACTTCATCCTAAAGTCTTGGAAAATATCCTAAACTTGGTCACCAAGTTTAGGCACCTTCCTAGGAGCTTTCCTAACCTCCTCTTCTTCACTATAAATAGCAAGCTCATCCTCTTCCTTTCTCTTCATTCCAAACACTCAACAACAAATCCATAAACCATGATCCTTTGATTTCTAAGTTATAAGTTACATACCAAAGTTGAAGGCATAGTTAGTCTCTACATGAATCAAGAGTTTGTTTGGTGATTCCATGGTTGAATTAGGAGCTACACAAGGTGATTAGGGGCTGAGTTAATAAGGTTTTCACAAGGTCTATATCAAGGCTAGCAAGGGTTTCAAGAGTTGTGGTGAAGGGTTTGCAAGCATAGGTTTAGTGTCCTAGTTTCATACTTGACTTCCTTTCTTTAGAAAGCCAAAAGTTGTAAGAAACCCTATTACACTTTCTTGCTCAATATCATTTTCATGCTTATTATGTTTCTTTCATGCTATATATGGTCTTTGTATTATGTTCATGATGTATAAAAACTAGTAAAACAAGTTATGGTATATATATGTTAACTTATGTTATTTAAACAAGTAAACTAGTGACTTTTATGGAGAACCACGACCAAAATAGTATAACTATGATATTTGACACTTACCTACTGTTAGAGAGGACTTAACAAGGAAAACATAGCAATTTGAATCACCCAAAACGAGTACCCGAATCAAAAGTTATGACCATTTGAAGTTACCAAAACTTTACGGCAAAACTGTCTCAAACTTTCTGTGACAGAACCTTAAACACGCAAAAAGAGGCCTTTCTGGTCCTTTTCATGAAAAAGTTAAAACACGAAAGTTGTCCGGAATCATGTTTTCTTCAAAAACTCAGTAGCACGTTTCCAGAAAACCAATAACGAATGAGATTTTCTTCACTTTCTTAACAACTATTTTATATATACCAAAGTTACTATATAATAGTTATGGTTTACTAAGACCAAGAGGTCTAATGACTTAAAGCCAAGACCACAACCATGGCTAAAGCCAAGGTTGAGTCTCAAGACCATGGTAACAATGACCAAGGTCACGGCAAAGCCACGGCTAAAGACCATATAACTTTTAAAGATAAAAAACTTATATATATGTTATCAAATACTACAATAGTAGGGAGCCTCATGTGAGGAGTTCATTAAGTAAGCCGTCGAGATGAGTTGTGGATTTACGAATTAAAGTGTCCTGGCTCCTCGAACGTTTACTCCATGACTTCTAAATTATGACGGCCCAAACGGTAGTAAGAGATATACAACCTATACATGTTTCATAAACCATTTATATTCAAAGACTTACACTATATACTAAGTACTACATCATGAACATTATGCAAGACATATATAGGCAATTCTTCGTATTCTTAGACGTTACTCCAAACCTAAGTCACTACGTTCTATTATAGGCTGCTCTTAGAGACTTTCGCGATTCGACTACCACTTTCATTTCTCATTACATAAGCTTAAGGTGAGTCATAGCCCCTACTCTTTTCATACATGTTTTAACTATTTGGGGGAGACACATACTCAACTACTTGCTTACTTGTACAAATACTCAAAACATTTATACTTGATTGTATTATATTTGATTGCATACATACATGACTATGTTATACTTAATTGCGTTATTCTATTTAGTGGCTAGTAGTTATCTTTGGGAAGTGGCTCCCAGTTATCTTTGGGAAGTGGCTCCCAGTTGTCTTTGGGAATTGACTCCCAGTTGTCTTTGAGAATTGGCTCCCAAGTGAGGTCTTCGGAGATGAAGTAGAGACTCACGACTAATTGCTTAATTGTTGTGAAGAACTTATACATGTCTTAATCATACTATATATTTAGCAGTGGGTTGTGAACACACAGGTTGCAAGTGTTGTTATGGGCAGGACTTGCAACTGAGTGGATTCACAATGCCTTTGCTGTGTGAACATTCTTTAAGTCTTTTCAACTATTTTAAGACAAACTCTATGAACTCACCAACCATTGTGTTGACACTTTAGCATGTTTATCTCAGGTTAGTAAGGCGATAGCTAGTGCGTGGAACTTAGAGTCAAGCTGCATATTCTGAAGACTTACGCTTTTATCATTTACCATTCAAAACATTTTGGATACATTTATGTATCATACTTTGGAATCTCATGTTTGTAACTTTGAATTCATTAATCGAATGGTAACTTTTCAAAACGTCTCATTTAGAGGTCGTTTTCTATAACTTGTACTTTGTATTACGAAGTAGCACCCCAATAACACAGTCTTCCGCTGCGGTATTTTGGGGGTGTTACATTTCGTGTACTAAAAATGAGTACAACGCTAATGGTGCGGGAAAAATTAGTTGACTTTACTAGCCAAGTAATATGACTTAAATGGTCAAGTAATTATGATACGGGTTTAACACAAGGGTGATCCTAATGTCTCTTATCATGTAGTAAATCTTACTACACGAATGTAGTCTCACTAGCGGTCTCGGGATGCATCACTAACGCAAGTTCTAGAATCTAAATGCTACCGGTACACTCATAAGCACTAATAATAAATGCTTTTCCTATCAAAACTAAAGGCGAACCTTACATATTTGGGTGGAAAATTTTTCTGAATAGTACGGTTTTGTGCTAGTCATATGACTCCTATCCATGAGACGCTTGCTAAGGCTAAAGTTTGACTCCTAAATGTTGTAAAAAAATTTAAATTTGGCGCTAAAATTACACTAACAAGTATTTCTCATAGTTTTATTACACACCTACCATCAAACAAACAAACTCAAGTGAAAGTGTATCCTATAAGGTATCATCATTTTACCCTCCCCTTACACTTAGGATGAACATTGTCCCCAATGTTCAATTAAAGAATGTAAAAGTGAAATAGGTAAAAGAATGAAATCAAATACTCCCCTGATTCGCTCGGTGTGGATAGAGTGGTAACAAGGTTAGATCTTCCTCAAATAAAATGAACAATCAAAGCTTCCCTTCCAGAATATAAATCATCTTCTTGTCATACATAACCTGGTAAACCTGAGAAAACAAACAAGGCAACCTCGCGTAAAATCGGCGGCAATCTATATATACTAACAAATCCTAGAAAACAATGTAAGATATAATGCTTGTGGAATGAATGTTTGCAGATTTCCTGGAGTTTATAAGCCTAAAGAATTAACAAAAGCTTTAAGACTCCGTTAGAAAAACAAAACTAGCAAAATTTCCAGAATTTTACACATGACGCCGTCAGGAATTAATTCCTGACGCCGTCAGAAGTGATCTGCAGAAATCTTTATGTTAAGTTTCTGGAAATTTTTTGGAAAACTTATGTCCTACTTCCTGGAAAATCCTGCAAAACATCATTATGACTCGATACAAGCATTTGACTCTAACAAATACGAATATACATGTTCATTTAATATTGTGGAGAATCATGATCAATTTTGTTTCTTAAAAACATATTTGGGGTTTCCCTTTACACTTATCTATTGCGAAATACCTTTGGATGAAGTTAAGACTAAGCCAAACGACAAAATAAAGTATTTTCACCATTTTAGTTGAAACACGATCTAATAACAATAAAAATAAAGCATGCATACAGAAACAAATAACAATCAAACAAATAAAAATCACACAAAGCATGGGTTGCCTCCCAAGAAGCGCTTTTCTTTATTTACGAGTCTTGTAGCTAGACTCAAGGTCTTGGGTTATCACGTGACCTCATCATTGGTTTCACTCCCTAGGTCATCTCCTATGTTAGTTTTGTATTCCGGACCTAGCTGTATGCATTCTTTGTAGAAACCAAGTATTTTATTCATAACATACTCTACTCCTCTACGTCTATCGTCATCATTCTTATAGTAAACCGGTTGTTTGTGTTCCTTTTCTATGTTCGATAGGAGGCGGTATTGTTCAATCTTATAGGGCATTTGGTAAGCAATCTCATCATTCTCTTCCCTGAATCTAACTATGACTAGAGTCGGATCATAACTCATCTTAGAAGCCTCAACGAACGGTTTTCCGAACACTACTTGACTTAGGCAATCATCTATCACCGGACGAGTATCCTCCACTATCACAAAGTCGGTCTCTGTAACACCCCCATTTTTAAAGTTTGTCGCAGCGGAAAATTTATTTGGGTGTTACGGTGAGGATCGAAGTTTTAACCACATAAAATGATTTAAAAGAAACATTTTGAAAGTCATTTGTCATATAAATAATATTTTTGATAAAAGTTGAACCATTTGATTTAAAATCTTATGAAAAGATATAAAGGCTTGTAAAAATGACAAATTTGATTTTTGCACCATTTTAATTTATCAGAGTAATAAATGCCCACTCCTGCTCCGTTAAATTACCTGAGATACACATGCTTAAAAGTGTCAACACAAAGGTTGGTGAGTTCATAGAGTTTTAGGAAAAACCCTTTATTTTGTTAGATTTCAGGAATATTTGGTATTATTAAAATACAAACAGTAATGAAACAAGTATCGAATATAATCACAAATAAATCATATAAATATTCAATCATATTTAATAAAGAATCAATAATCTTAACATGAGCTGAAAACTCATGACACTAAATCAATCAGATAAACAATTCACGTATGGTCAAACCTATACAACTGTATCTAAATATATGTTGAATACATATATATTTCCTTTATAGATATTGCACCAAGCCTCATGACACGCAAGACGTTAACAAAAGGGGTGTTCTATCAAATCAATGACAGATTTTGCCCTCTATTCGTAGGTGATTTGCCAATTCCTACTTGTCTCAAATATAGTGTATCACGACTAATACGACTAACCACATGCATAATGGCATTCCGTCAAGTATTAGTGGGATCGGAGGTCAATCCAAACAGGTTTCGAATCTGTTCACTATATTCGCGCTCACGTTACGGTGATTAATGGCTCATGATTGAGGGACTATATGGCGATAAGCTAACTTAGGCAATATCAAGGACTAATGGGCTCATTTAGCACACATCATGAAATCAAGTATCGTATCACAGAAATCCATTTGAAAACAGTATCGTTTGAGTATCAGAAATTCAGTTGAAAAATATCATCATTTGAGTATCATAAATTCAGTTTGAAAATATCATCATTTGAGTATCATAAATTCAGTTTGAAAATATCATCATTTGAGAATCACAAATTCAGTTTGAAAATAGTATCGTTTGGGTATCACAAATTCAGTTTGAAAATAGTATCGTTTGGGTATCACAAATTTAGTTTGAATATTTCGCCAGTAACACATTTATATCACATACCACAATAATCGAATTGAGAGCATTTTCATATGAATAACAATATTTCAGTCAAATAATTCATCAATAAATATATATTTCTCATACCACAATAATCACATTGGAAACATTGATATAGTATAAATCACAAATTATATTATTTTAATATCAATTAGGAAATTGATTTGAATCATGTATTTTATTTTATTTCATATACTTATCAAGTTATCAAAGTATATGTAAGCATGTATCTCCCCAATGAGTTAAAAACAATTATTTGAAATGGGGCTATGACTCACCTGGATTGATTTGGAAATGATGAAAAGTAAGATAGGATGAGGTTTATGGGAATGTCTTTGACACAGAACCTGATAAATAAATTTATCAGAGAATATAATCAAATACTATTTGGTAAATACGCACGAATAACGAATAATATTTATTCGTTATGACGAATAGATGATATGCAGTGAAATTATTATGCCATGCATGATATGATAAAATATTTTATTTAAAATATTCATCGTAGTTTTACCTTTTTAATCGTAAATAACAATATTAACTTTTTAAATATCGTTATATATATAGTTAACGTTAAAATAAATAATATATATATAAAACGTAATAAAAATGCATATGACGTGAGGGTTGCCGAAAAATAGAAAATAAAATAAGAATGTCAAATAGATTATGTGTAGTCCTTGTTCTCTTTCCAATTTTACAATTTTTATACTAACGGCGTTAGCGTCACACCGTTAGTCCTTTTTATATATATTTACAATTATAGTCCACTACATGTCCAATATTACAATCTAAGCTTGTAACAATATTATATTATCAATTTTTATCCTTTCTTTCTGTTTCTACATTTTTAGTCCTTAGTTTTCACAGTTTTCACATTTAGTCCCTATACGTGTCGTCGCGTTACATTTTTAGTCCAATTTTTGCAAAAGTGATTATAAAAATTTTATAAAAATTTCCGTGGATTCTTTTATTAATTTCTAGCTTATTTCAACTGCTTATTCCATAAAAAGCTTATTTATTTAGCTTATGGGCCTTGATTCGAACCAAACTAAGGCCCATTTAAAAATTTAGAGGCGAGGGCATAGAAATTCTTTTGGGCTTGAACTTGGGCTTCCTTTATGATTCTAAAAATATATTTTATTGGCCCAGTGGGCTGTTAAAACGCAAAGTCTTGTTGGGCCTTGTTTTAGCCCATTCGACAAAACATATGATTTTTATTATAAATTTGGTTTTAAAAACTGGTTCATATCGATTCACTTTGGCTCGTTTAAAGTGTCTAAACGTGATTATTTTTATAAGTTATACAAATGAAACTAATAGTTTTCTAGGTGGTCTATTAGGTCGAGCAAAAATATTGGGTACTTGTTACATGAAATTAAAAGTTATACGATGCTTTTGTAGCATGTATGAATCGATATTATCATTTGAAAAACTGAAATTATTACTAAGTGTTTATTGAAATCTATACGTGTAACATGGTTTTGAAGTAGGCTCGTTAAATGCATGTAACATGAAAATAAACGTGAAGTGTACTTGCTACGTGACTCCTAGGCCTACCAAGATAGAGGCTAGTCACGTTTAGTGTTCTAACAATAAATATGTACGTGTATTATATATATGAAATGATATACGATGGAATGAATATACATATGATGCATGGAATGAAAACAATGAATGATATGAAACGAGAAATAGTGGAGATGACTTACTACACCTCTAGGGTGGTAGAGAGTCGAGAGAAACGGATGAAAAGAGTAATATAGATACACGTTCGACTAGAAGTGACAAGTATGGATCGTACAACAAGAAGTTACAAACGTCTTACTTCCAAATGATCTTGCAAAGTTTCCTTGGTCGTTCTTAGGTATTTTAGAATAGAGAAAAGAGTAGAAACGACTTGTGAATGAATGGAGAAGAAAAGGGACGATCGGGTATGGTATATATGGAAGGTTTTGTGTTTCGTATGGTGTAAATTATTGCATGGGACAAGAACTACTATGCAATGCCAGGGAATAAAAGTCCTAAGATAGCTAGAGTAGTGTTAAAATGATTTGTGAAAGGTAGACAAATATAAATCGTCCTTGTGAGTTCTAAATATGTCGACATCCATTTTTATTAGCAAACGAGTTGCTCATTTGCGTTTTAAGGAGTCTTAGTCGATCATAGTTATCATTTACACATGAAAATATGTTACAAATAATATTAGAAACTCATAGGAATCAACGGGAACAAAAACGGATAAAAAATGAATAAATCACAAATCGTGTGGGTCGATTTATGGCTAAACGGAATGCCTCGTAAAAACGTATCAAACCTCAACGTGTGAACGTGAAATTCGACACACTAATAGTTGGCTAGGAGCTTAACAAGGATGTGCAAAAAGATACGTGGGTCGTGTGTACGAATTTGAAATGAACGAGACGTTTTGGAGTAGATTTAGTCGATTTGTATTATTATTATTTTTGAATTTTGGGTTTTGGTGTGGGCCGGTTGGGCTAAATTAGAAACAAGGCCTGTTTGGATTTTTGTAATTAGTATTATTAATTAAGTTTAGTAAAATTAATGTTTTGTTAATTGTGTTGATAACTTGTTTTGTCGTTTGACGAAATTGACAATATCATAATCGTGACCATTTTAATATACAAAGAAAATTTTAAATTTCCCCGTAAAAATGGTAATTACAATAATGACAAAGAATATTTATTAAATTAACCGAAGTTAATTATGTGAATTTTCGCGAGGTTTTACAGTACCCACATGTCATTCTGAATTTCGTCCCGAAATTCAAATTTAATGTGATTACTTGAGTAAGGAATTTTTTGAACAGAGGTTGTCGGGAGATTTTTATTCCTAAAACTACGGAAACGGGATTCAGTTAGATTTACTTGTACCCAATAAGATAAGGTAACTGACGTATTTAAGGGTTGTGAATATTTGAAATTAGTGGTCATGAATAGTGAAATAACGGCTAGTAAATAGTGCCCCAACGGTTGGGAATAGTGCCCAACGGTCACCTTCTAACCTATATATACCACTACCAATTTCCACTCCTTCCATTAATCACTTTCCTCTCATTTTCCATCAAAATGCCGCATCTCATAACCATCTTAGCGATTGTGTACGTCGTCCTTGCCGCTATCTACTTGGCGTACGTTCCGGATGAAGACTTTGGATTCTTGGTTGCGATCTTGATGTTTGTCGTACCCCTGACTATCCTTGCTATTACCGTCGACAAGATTTGGGGGTAAAATCTTAAGCTAGGGTTGTTTTGGATTAAGTTCTTGTTATGTTTTTATGTATTTGTAACGAATAATGAATAAAACTCGTTTTATTTTTAAGAATTTGTCTCATTATTATTTTTAATATATGGTTTATATTTATTTATTATTTTTTTTCTTCAGCATAATTAAAGTGATTCATCCTGTGGTGGCTCTTGCTATTGTTTTGTTGGTGGGAGTCTTATTTGTCATTGCGGATCAACCTATTGAAGATTCCTTTGTTTGTATTGTAATAATTGTAACGATAGCACTTCCGATGCTAATTATTTGTTTATGTATTAATTTTTATGGATTTTAAATAAATATTTTCGTTATTGATGTCTTTTATTAGTTGTTTTGAATTATTATTGTTTTTCTTAATTATACTTTTGTTGATTCCTATCATAATGGTGATGACATATGATAGGTATTTATTATGGGTTGTTCAATGTATTATGAACAATTTATTTTAGCTTTTTATCTTGCTTTTGAATGAAGATTGTTATTAAATTATTTGATAATATCATTGTTCCTTTCATAACATAATTCTTCCTAAATTATACATAGTTGATCAGGTTATGTATAATTGAGGACTAAATGATGTGATGTTTGGTTCAATCATATATTTCTATAAATTGTTTTAGATGATGTTCAACGTGTTATTTTTATGATGTAACACTTAATTTCTTTTTGAAATAAAGTGGAAAATTTTAGGATTCATATCATAATTCAAAAATTTATGGAGTAATTATTGTATATTGTTATTTGGTAGATGAGACAGAAATTAAAATTAACTTGGATTATTATTATTATGGAAATATTACAAGGGAGATTTTTCGATACAGTAGAAAGATTATTGTTTAAGTTACATCCATAGTAACTTGAAGTGAAATACAGGAAAGAAATACAACTTAGGAAATTTTAAACTAGATTTTATTTATCTTCAACAGGAATTTATTCATCTGTTCCAATCTAGTTGCCATTCCCTTGATACTATCAAGGTCTTTAAAGATTCTTCATTTTCTTGTAAAGGTCTTGGCTTTCCAATTAACATTGTAGTTTGGACATCGTTTCACATGATGACCATGTCCACCACATCCGTGACATACAATGGTTGTTGGTTGTACTTTCACGTCCTTAGTCCTGCAGCTAATTGTCTGATGACCTAATTTCTGACATTTCAGGCATCTAACCCTACATTTCCCGATGTGATGCAGGTTGCATTTTTGACACCAGGGTAGAGTTCCAAGATAACCACTTCCAGAAACAGGTGCGACAAGACAATTTCTATTAGCTATCTGATTGATTCCCAGCTGATGTTGATACTTCATACGGTTTTCTAGATGTTTGCGATAACGATCTTGAGCATTGAAGATGTTGCAGTAGACGGGATTGACGGTTCCTGTGTCGGGTAATTTCCTCTTCTGATGATTTCCGTTTGATAACATTCGATGCCTATTTCCTTGATGATGGATGACGGTAGGGTTGATCATTCCTTCTTGAATCTTTAAGTGAGGTGGCCTATACTTCATGAAATTTGCAGGGTTTTGATTACCAAGTATACCCGTCTCTCCTCTCGGATAAACTAAGGTAGTCCCTTCTAGTACCACCGACACTATGTCATTTACCAATTTCTGGATAGCTCCAGGAGTAATGGAAATTTCTGATGATGATTGATATGCATTGTTCATGTTGTCCATTTTCTGTAAACATAAATGAAACTAAACATTAGAATCCATATAATATCAGAAAATTTTAAATAATGAAGTTAATTATTTCATTTATAATAGACTGAATTGACTCCCTACTGTAATCTAATTTCAAGATGTCTTTGTTGTATCATTTTATTAATGATCAACTCTTGATATGGGATTACTAAGGAACAAACCGACTTGTCTATTTCAAATGAAGTTTAATTATCTTTTCTTCATTCTTTAATTCCACTTTCAAAAATTGGTATTTAGACGATTCTTAAAGTTTTGGGTTAATTATGAAAATTTTTAAGAAATCTTAATTATTTGTAAGAAATCTTACGGTAGATTTGAATAATATTACAGATATAAACAGAATATTAATAACTTGACCGATTGTCTTTGCAAGATAAACGATACAAGATCTTTTATTAATACTTCATTGATCTGTATAGAATCATTTGGTTATTATTGAAATAACAAATGATGAGATTTTTGCATGAAATATGGGGATTCATTACATGCATGATTTATACGGAAGAAAAGATTGATTCACAACATATATATATATATATATATATATATATATATATATATATATATATATATATATATATATATATATATATATATATATATATATATAAAACAGAAAGGATGTTATTATACAATATGTTTTGATTACACGTTCTTAAGTTTCAGAATTATTGAACATTACAAGAAATATTAACCAAGTCTATTTGGTTTATTAGGAACAACAAGGAAACTTGTAACTTAAGATTAGTTACGCCTCTGACGTAAATATCTAATTTCTTTCTCAAGCTCAAGTTGTGCAGCTTCCATGTTTGAGAAACGTTCTTGACACATGTTCATTTGGTTTGCCAACATACTCTCTAATGCGGCAATCTTTTGACCCTGGTTTCTGGCTGCATCTCTGGCCATCCATAGGGTTCTCTTAATATCTCCAATTCTTACATGTGTTTGACCGTGTTCTCTTCTTGCACAACGAACCCTGGAGTCCAAACTTCCAAGTTCCTGGTTGGTGTTGTCCTTTATTTCATTAATCTTTATCCCTATCTCACATATTGTTTTCCTCTCAGCATCAGCCCTCTTGAACAATGCGTCAAGGTTACGGTCGTACCATTCAAATTGAGTTGGTCGTAACCCTTTTAGTTGTTCAGTGTGAGCATCCAATATGCCGGCATGTCGATAAATAAGATTCCATATTGATTCAGGAGTACTTATACCGTAGTCGGGAGAGTTAGGTGAAGATAAATTATTTGGAGAATTAGGTATTGTAGAATCTGAAGTATAAGGTAACGGAGAAATTGGTTCAACATTCGTCCATGATATCTCTTGGCTCGAACCTTGTCCAACTTCTAATGTTTCCTGGCCACCGATCAAATTTTCATATGATTCGGTAGCTCTCCTGATTCTTTGACGTAAAGGTGAACGAATAGGTGACGACGGAGGTGATCTCGGATTTAGTTCTATATTAGGTTGGGATTTTATTATTTGTACGTAAGGATCTTTATTATTTGGAGAATTCTTATTGATTGACGAGGTATTAGTATTATGGAGAGTAGAATTGATATTCACGGGCGTTCCTGAAGACATGCTACAGTAGTAACCCAAGAATAATATTTTATGAGTATTTTGTATTGTTAAAGATATAACAGTACAGATGAAATAACAATTGTATATGAGTAACTATTAAGCATGTAAGATAATCTCAACAAATAAAGTATGGAGCACGGCAGTCTGCAGACACGGAGAGCATAAAATATTATGGTGTAAAATCATTATTTTGAAAATGAAGTTATAGTTTTAATGTTTGAAAACATTTAATTCTCTATAACTGTAGCTCTGATACCAATCTGTAACACCCCCATTTTTAAAGTTTGTCGCAGCGGAAAATTTATTTGGGTGTTACGGTGAGGATCGAAGTTTTAACCACATAAAATGATTTAAAAGAAACATTTTGAAAGTCATTTGTCATATAAATAATATTTTTGATAAAAGTTGAACCATTTGATTTAAAATCTTATGAAAAGATATAAAGGCTTGTAAAAATGACAAATTTGATTTTTACACCATTTTAATTTATCAGAGTAATAAATGCCCACTCCGTATCTTGTCCTGCTCCGTTAAATTACCTAAGATACACATGCTTAAAAGTGTCAACACAAAGGTTGGTGAGTTCATAGAGTTTTAGGAAAAACCCTTTATTTTGTTAGATTTCAGGAATATTTGGTATTATTAAAATACAAACAGTAATGAAACAAGTATCGAATATAATCACAAATAAATCATATAAATATTCAATCATATTTAATAAAGAATCAATAATCTTAACATGAGCTGAAAACTCATGACACTAAATCAATCAGATAAACAATTCACGTATGGTCAAACCTATACAGCTGTATCTAAATATATGTTGAATACATATATATTTCCTTTATAGATATTGCACCAAGCCTCATGACACGCAAGACGTTAACAGAAAGGGTGTTCTATCAAATCAATGACAGATTTTGCCCTCTATTCGTAGGTGATTTGCCAATTCCTACTTGTCTCAAATATAGTGTATCACGACTAATACGACTAACCACATGCATAATGGCATTCCGTCAAGTATTAGTGGGATCGGAGGTCAATCCAAACAGGTTTCGAATCTGTTCACTATATTCGCGCTCACGTTACGGTGATTAATGGCTCATGATTGAGGGACTATATGGTGATAAGCTACCTTAGGCAATATCAAGGACTAATGGGCTCATTTAGCACACATCATGAAATCAAGTATCGTATCACAGAAATCCATTTGAAAACAGTATCGTTTGAGTATCAGAAATTCAGTTGAAAAATATCATCATTTGAGTATCATAAATTCAGTTTGAAAATATCATCATTTGAGTATCATAAATTCAGTTTGAAAATATCATCATTTGAGTATCACAAATTCTGTTTGAAAATAGTATCGTTTGGGTATCACAAATTCAGTTTGAAAATAGTATCGTTTGGGTATCACAAATTCAGTTTGAATATTTCGCCAGTAACACATTTATATCACATACCACAATAATCGAATTGAGAGCATTTTCATATGAATAACAATATTTCAGTCAAATAATTCATCAATAAATATATATTTCTCATACCACAATAATCACATTGGAAACATTGATATAGTATAAATCACAAATTATATTATTTTAATATCAATTAGGAAATTGATTTGAATCATGTATTTTATTTTATTTCATATACTTATCAAGTTATCAAAGTATATGTAAGCATGTATCTCCCCCAATGAGTTAAAAACAATTATTTGAAATGGGGCTATGACTCACCTGGATTGATTTGGAAATGATGAAAAGTAAGATAGGATGAGATTTATGGGAATGTCTTTGACATAGAACCTGATAAATAAATTTATCAGAGAATATAACCAAATACTATTTGGTAAATACGAACGAATAACGAATAATATTTATTCGTTATGACGAATAGATGATATGCAGTGAAATTATTATGCCATGCATGATATGATAAAATATTTTATTTAAAATATTCATCGTAGTTTTACCTTTTTAATCGTAAATAACAATATTAACTTTTTAAATATTGTTATATATATAGTTAACGTTAAAATAAATAATATATATATAAAATGTAATAAAAATGCATATGACGTGAGGGTTGCCGAAAAATAGAAAATAAAATAAGAATGTCAAATAGATTATGTGTAGTCCTTGTTCTCTTTCCAATTTTACAATTTTTATACTAACGGCGTTAGCGTCACACCGTTAGTCCTTTTTATATATATTTACAATTATAGTCCACTACATGTCCAATATTACAATCTAAGCTTGTAATAATATTATATTATCAATTTTTATCCTTTCTTTCTGTTTCTACATTTTTAGTCCTTAGTTTTCACAGTTTTCACATTTAGTCCCTATACGTGTCGTCGCGTTACATTTTTAGTCCAATTTTTGCAAAAGTGATTATAAAAATTTTATAAAATTTCCGTGGATTCTTTTATTAATTTCTAGCTTATTTCAACTGCTTATTCCATAAAAAGCTTATTTATTTAGCTTATGGGCCTTGATTCGAACCAAACTAAGGCCCATTTAAAAATTTAGAGGCGAGGGCATAGAAATTCTTTTGGGCTTGAACTTGGGCTTCCTTTATGATTCTAAAAATATATTTTATGGGCCCAGTGGGCTGTTAAAATGCAAAGTCTTGTTGGGCCTTGTTTTAGCCCACTCGACAAAACATATGATTTTTATTATAAATTTGGTTTTAAAAACTGGTTCATATCGATTCACTTTGGCTCGTTTAAAGTGTCTAAACGTGATTATTTTTATAAGTTATACAAATGAAACTAATAGTTTTCTAGGTGGTCTATTAGGTCGAGCAAAAATATTGGGTACTTGTTACATGAAATTAAAAGTTATACGATGCTTTTGTAGCATGTATGAATCGATATTATCATTTGAAAAACCGAAATTATTACTAAGTGTTTATTGAAATCTATACGTGTAACATGGTTTTGAAGTAGGCTCGTTAAATGCATGTAACATGAAAATAAACGTGAAGTGTACTTGCTACGTGACTCCTAGGCCTACCAAGATAGAGGCTAGTCACGTTTAGTGTTCTAACAATAAATATGTACGAGTATTATATATATGAAATGATATACGATGGAATGAATATACATATGATGCATGGAATGAAAATAATGAATGATATGAAACGAGAAATAGTGGAGATGACTTACTACACCTCTAGGGTGGTAGAGAGTCGAGAGAAACGGATGAAAAGAGTAATATAGATACACGTTCGACTAGAAGTGACAAGTATGGATCGTATAACAAGAAGTTACAAACGTCTTACTTCCAAACGATCTTGCAAAGTTTCCTTGGTCGTTCTTAGGTATTTTAGAATAGAGAAAAGAGTAGAAACGACTTGTGAATGAATGGAGAAGAAAAGGGACGATCGGGTATGGTATATATGGAAGGTTTTGTGTTTCGTATGGTGTAAATTATTGCATGGGACAAGAACTACTATGCAATGCCAGGGAATAGAAGTCCTAAGATAGCTAGAGTAGTATTAAAATGATTTGAGAAATGTAGACAAATATAAATCGTCCTTGTGAGTTCTAAATATGCCGACATCCATTTTTATTAGCAAACGAGTTGCTCATTTGCGTTTTAAGGAGTCTTAGTCGATCATAGTTATCATTTACACATGAAAATATGTTACAAATAATATTAGAAACTCATAGGAATCAACGGGAACAAAAACGGATAAAAAATGAATAAATCACAAATCGTGTGGGTCGATTTATGGCTAAACGGAATGCCTCGTAAAAACGTATCAAACCTCAACGTGTGAACCTATTTTGTAAGGGTCCGGTTGTAGTTTAGGATTATCACAAGGACCAATTTTGTAATTTTTGAAAGTTTAAGGGCTATTTCTGCCACTCTTCCAAAGTATACACCAAGTGCCATTCCCGCCAATTTGTAATTCCCCAAGGTTCTTTGATGTTTACTTTTCAGTATTAAATATCCGGGGACTGAAATTGCCAATTTTTCAAACTTGAGAGACCTAAACAGCCAATTCTTCAAAATTATCATCCAAGGACTAATATTGACAACTTTTGATTTTCCAAGGACCTTTGTTGACTTTTCTTCAAAAATGAAAGCTTATGGGCCAATTCTGTCAATTTTGAAACTTAAGGGACCATTTCTACCAATTCTTTAAACTTTTGCTCCAATGACTATTTCTGACTTTCTGTGACTCCCCAAGGTACATTTTGACAATCTGAGCTCAAAAATGGTAATTTGCTTCCCCGGTTCTGGCTTTTGACATGTTTTCCAATCTCGTGCTCGTTTTTGTCCTTTTTGGCCTGATTTATGCCTGTTTTTGAAATATCCGTACCTGCACGATTACAAACATAAAAACACAATATCTTTAGCATTTATGGTTAGTTTTTGTTTGTTTTGGTCTTAATTTGGCAAGGAAAAGGTGTGTGAATAAGCACACACCAGCGATATACATCGATGTTGGTTATAGTCTCTCATAATATGCAAAAATAGTATCATGCAAAATATATCCTAATATACATGAAGATCTGAGTTTATTCAAAATAATGTAAAACCAACATCATCATATTTCGTTATATCGAGTATTAGTATTGTTGTAGGTCTTGATCACTATATGACAGGCTAGGGTTGATCACCATTTGAGGTGCGAGACTTGTGTTAAGTCTAAAGACATGAGAAGGTTAAAGCAACATATTCATTGAATCCATCGCCCATTTCAGTGACGTAGGTACCAGTAGTGGAGTTGTTATTTTAAAGGATTTCTTAGAATGTTATATCAAGATTTAAAACTATATTCATACGGTGTCGTCGAATGCAAAATTATGCATTAACGAAGTTTTACTTGTGTTACGTCAAACATGTACATTTGTATTAATCATAACCCCCCATATCAAATACAATGGGTAATTGAATCGCAAAAGTAATAAATCAATTAAATTACAATACATTAAAACATCTAGAGCCAATGTTACATCATTTGAAAAATAAAAATACGAAAGACTATGGTATGATAGTGAACGAGCATTCTTTAGTCAGTTTCACAACACTCTAAAGGACGCCCATTGTTCCAAAGCAAGATCACCATATGCAATCGATGGTTATGTGGGTATGGCAGAAGTGGTAGCTCTAGTTGACTATCAGGTGGCTTTCATCACCAAAGCTTCATGGCGTGAAATGATGAGAGCTTCAAGTGAGGTGGTTGATTGACTGCTCAACCTTGCGTAAAATATTGAGGGCCTTATGTGAGGCTAATGAAGAGAATGTATGCAATTTAGGAACTTTGGATCGGTATTTATAAGAAACAAAACTATCGCACATGTCGTACATATGATATGTTGTCCTACAACTCATTTTTCCAGAAATCAATTTACATGCATATATCTTCATCCACCTCACAAGGTATATCCCCATGACTCCCCACGACCCCTAGATATGCAAAAAAGATGCAAAGAATAAAAAATGGAGGAAAAAGTCCTTAATTTAGGAGTTGGTCGAAGCAGCGATGCAATAGGTTAACGGCGTGATCAAGTCTTGCACTTTGGATTGGAAATAAGGAACCCTTTTGGGAGGAATGAAATAAGACATTGTGCATGTAGAGGTCAACGTGACTTTAACGTATATAAGTGAAAAGAAATCAAAAAAGATTTATCAGGAAAGTAAAGTATCTAACATATTTGTATCCCCGAATATCGCAAATATATCGCGGCTGTTGTTTATCTGACACAGAGAGTCAAGTCCATCAGTCACCAGAATCTGTAAACGTTCGCATGTATCAATTTCTATTGTTTCTTATATCGTTTGAATCGTATTTATCGACTTCTATCGTTAGTTTTGAAATTGTAGTTTCTAATTTAAAAAGATGAGCAGTTGGAGAAAGAAAGGGGGTTTTTTTTTTCCTCTCTCTCTTTGGAGCATTAAAATTAGGGATATGCTACATTCACGAAAAAAAATCCACAAAATCCATCACAAAATGATGTGTCAGATAGTGAGTGGCTGCATCATATAAAAGAGAGAGAAAGACTATTTAAAAGTACACCAATTAGAGAGTGACACCTTATTTTGTGAAACATTATTTTATTTTATTTTTTATTATTATTTTTTTTTAGCATTACTCTTAAAATTATACGAGTGCACTTTTAAAGCATTTGAGTGAAAAAGTATACAATAATAAAGCATCTTTTATCAAATTTCTTTAAATTAATTGCCTCATAAAAGTCTAAATAAGTAAATATAGTAATATACTATTGCGATTATGAATTGAAAGTCCTCTAAATATAGTATATTACTATTGCGAACATAAATTGAAAGTCCTTTAAATACAGAAATATACTATTGCGAACATAAATTAAGAGACCTTTAACTTGTTTGGATTGATATTATCAGGTGAGCCAGCAGGTTTTTATTTATTTATTTATTTATTTTTGTTTTTTGAACATCAAACCAGCAAATGTTGAATCACTAAAAAAAAAAAGCTCACTTCATCACTTCACTAAGTAATTATTCAACCATTAGTCATTTTCTGAATGATTGCAATTAGCACCTCTTATTACTATCGATATTTTTGATAAAAATTCAAATTCGAATAAGTAAACCAATCCAATATAACATTAGTTCTGAAGTTTCCATTTAGGTTGAATCATGAGTTAAAAAGACAATAGATTCACTTTTGATGTAATATATTGCTGTAAATTTTTATTTAAAGTCCGGCCTTTTTAAAACATAATTCTTGCTCCGCCTCCAGATTTTCACCGTTTTTTCACAAAATATAAAATATAAACAATCAATAACAGTTTACGTTGTTAGTAGGTTATTGTGTACATAAAATACTTTTAATAGTGTGTTTTAAATCAATTTGTTTGTCCTCGCTGATAGTTTAATGGTGTCACATATGTGATCTAAAACGAAGTTATGACTTATGAGTCCAAATTTATGTCTTTAAAAATGGTACGCATATCAACTGCTCCATTGTCTTAACATAAAAGAAAGATTAAGCTAGTCAATAGATGTCATCCACTCATCTACTACGAGTCTACGACTACGAGTTGCATTTTATATTACAATGTTGACTTTCACATGGATATGATGTTAGCATTCAATTTGCAGGTATATGACCTTGACGGTTATGTCCCAATTCTGACCGTTATAAAGTGAATTATGGCACCTTTTATTGTTTACTACTAGTATTAGTTTTTAATTTTATTTTTATTACTGTACAAAATTAAGAAATTAAAAATATGAAACAAATATAAAGTTTGATAAGTAAAAAAGTTAAAAGACTATAAAATATAAAACAAAAAACGAAAAAAATTATGTCAAGTGTCATTTGGTATGACACTTTGGTATGGGTTTTGACTTTTGTCTTGAAAAGACAATAAACAATTGTTTGGTTGATTTGTTTGATAGATTGAATGATTGATGGAATCAAATTTTGATACTTAGGTTATGTTTGGCAGAGGGGCTTATGAGGCTTATAGGGCTTAAGCTTTTAAAATAAGTCGGTTTATAAAAAAAGTCCCGTTTGTCATGTGGGATTATGAAATCATAAGCCTCTAAAGGGGGCTTAAAATTTTAGCCTCATAAAAGAGGCTAAAACTTAAGACCGAGGCTTTTGAACTAAATTACATATTTACTTACAAAAATATTTAACATATACGAAAACTCATTTAATTATGTCATTTTTATTAATTTTGCAATAATAAGCCTAAGCTTAAGCCCATTTGCTAAACAAGTTTACAAAAAAAAAAAACAAAAAAAAAAAAAAAAAAAAAAAAAAAAAAAAAAAAAAAAATTAACTTCGGCTTATAATAAAAGCCCCAGCCCATTTCGCCAAACATACTCGTAATATACTATTTTGGTGGGTATTGGATGGTTTTGATAATTTTGTTGGGACCATTTTAGTTTTCTCTATATATATGTGGGATCATCTTCATCTCATTCCATATTATTTATTATTTTATTATTTAAGTAAACTTTCTTATTTAAATCTTTTTATAAAATATATTTAAATAAATATAATTTCTATCTCTTAATCCAACTTTAAATCTAAATTATATACTAAATCGAAATCGAAATCCAAACCCACTTATAAACCAAACGAACCCTTATATTATTAGATATAAGATCATTTGAGGACCAAACTTTTTTTACATACTAAGGGACTAATCTCCACCCTCCATCTTTATTTGATCTAATGGATGAGATTAATCTCAACAATTTAAAAAATTCACTTTTATCATTTTTTTTAAATATTAATATCTTTCAAACCGTTAATCGTTAAGCGAAAAAATATATACCGTCACGACGAGCATTTAATTATCTTTTTATAGATAGGCACTTTGATATATTTTCGACAAAATTTTTTTCTTTTTTTTCACGTTTTTTTGTGACCGAAAAAATCCTAAATGATATTACATATCATATATGACATGTAATATCATATATGATACTCCCTCCGTCCTCATATTATAAGTCTATTTTCTTACTTTTGAGTGTCCCAAAATACTTGTCAATTTTTTAATTTCAACCAATCACAATAGACTTTAGTGGAGAGAGAAGAAATTTTATTGATGAATAGATTAGTTAATGAAAATTATTAAATTTTGTGAAAAAATAAAATGGACTTATAATTTGGGACGGAGGTAGTATATCATATATGATTTTTTCGGGCAAGAAAAAAAAAGTTTTTTTTTTTTTTTTTTTTTTTTTTTTTTTTTTTTTTTTTTGAAAGTATATCAAAGTGCCCGTCTATTGAAAGATAATTAAATGCTCGTCGCGATGGTGTAATTATTTTCGCTTAACGATTAACGGTTTAAAAGATATTTAAATTATAAAAAATGGGTGATATATTAAAATATTTTTAATTTCAACAATTGATTTCTTTTTAGATGAATGGTAAGAATGGATTCTTTGATATGTAAAAAAAGTTTGGTATTTAATATAAATTTCCTCATATTATAAAGAGTACAAAGTGATAAAAATAATGAGAGAGGAAAAGTGCCACTATCCACTAACGGGTGTATCAGTAACAACACAACATTTAAAAAGTATATATAGTAAAATATACTTTAAGATGGTTATGCCCCAGTTTGCAACTACTTTTAGGGTGCGTTTGTTATGTTATCCGGAATGACTAAAGGTATGATTTTCATTAGAGGAGTGTATGAGATTGAGGATATTAATTCCGTTATTGTTGTTTGGTATAAAATTTTAGGTATGAGTATCACATTTATTATTGTCCATTTAAGTGCTCAAATTCTATTAATTATGTGGTAGAAATAATAAAATATGTGGGCCTATGGGAATGGTTAACAAAAGTCACCCCTCCCCATTGGTATGCATCTATCATTTTTGGAATCATACTTCAGGAATAAATTTTCAACCAAACACTTTGAATGACTATGAATGTCATTGTTTGATTCATATAGTCTCCAAACAAACGCCTCCTACTAGTTTCTTTTCTTTTCTAACTTATTATATGATGTAAATATTACTCCCTCCGTCCTAAAATTATTATCCAGTTTGAATTTTCAAAATCAAAAGGTTCAACTTTAACCATAAATATATATTTTTTATTATATAATAATTGATTAAAAATTATACCGTTGAAAAGTACACTTAAAACCCAATCCAATTATATATTTTGCATCAAATATTATATAACACCAACAAAAATATTTAAGGTCAAAGTTGAAGAAAAAAGACTAAAAAAGTCAATAATGGACAATAAATTTGAGACGGAGGGAGTAGATTTTTTAAGGTCTATTAATTTAAAAATAATACTAACAATAATTAATAGTATATGATATTCGTAGCCCTAAAGGTTAAAGTTATTAGAAAAAACATGTATTATTAGTTGTATATTAAGTTGGTTGAGGTAATTATTTGTAGAGAGCAATATAAAAAATTATACGTGTCCTAGCAAGTTAAATGTAACTCTTATGATTATACTTAACATTTTTCTAATTAATATTATACACGTAGTGTCTTTCACATTGGTACTCACTTAAGCATATTTTTGTTTACACCAATTGAGTCTAAACTTTGAAAAAAAAAGAAAAAGAAAAAAAACACCTTATATTATAGCGTGAATCACTAGTGAGTGATTGTGTCAAAATCTTATACCAAGTGTGGATATTTGTCAAGTGTGTTGAACCTCTTCCAATACGGAAAAGTTCTTGCGTGTTGAGTTAGAATCCGCAGACTACAAGGTCTTGTGTAATTGAAGCCAATCTTAGTGAAGATATTGTTGAGTTTGGATAGGTAGTAGTGAACGGGAGGCGATGTTACCATCACTAATTTAAAATCCTTGATTAAAGAACAGACAATAATGAGTAGCCGGTTCTAATCCACGTTACAAACATCTCACAACTGCCGTATTTGTATTATTTTGCACCTACCAAGCTTTTAGTTTGCCTTGTGTTGTCAATCCTTTTGTTATTACTAACCGAACAAGAAAAGAATGATGAGAAATGTGTCGTCTAAACCACACCATAGCGTACCATGGGACCTTAGCAACCATAGGAAGAATCAAATTCCAAACAATGCTAACAGAGAAATCTTTTCATGTCACCGTTCATATCCCTCCAAATCATCCTATCATGAGTGATTCCAAGAGTTTGATCCAGATTTTGTAAGTTAGGAAAACTTTGGTTCCAAACTATTTGGCCATTTCCTCGTATTATCTATCTTATTATGGAATTTTTAGCCAAATCATAGTATTTTTAAAAAGTATTTGCCAAGATGTAGAAGTATTAAAAGTAGAGCATTTAAAGACTTTTACAATATGCTCCTACTAATCCTCTTACATTATATATATAGGGTAGGGATCAAATAAGAAGAATAATTAAAATGAGAAGGGTAAGAAGTAATTCTAGCCACACATTTTTATATGGGAGGGAAAATTTGAATGAAGATGCATCCATTTTTGTAGGTGCATCTAAAATGTGTGGTTGTGGTTACTTCTTATCATTCTTATTTTAATTATTCTTCCTATTTGATCCTAACTCTATATATATATATATATATATATATATATATATATATATATATATATATATATATATATATATATATTCACTCATTTTCTCTTTGCATTTAAGCTGTCAATTCTAACACTTGTCAGAATCCTGTAATTAGAAAGATAAGTATGAACAATTTGTAAGAGAAAATAGCATTTTCCTTAAAAGTATTCTCCAATTCATGGTATTATCTGGTCACGCTTATATTTATTAAATGTACCAATGAACCAAATTGATATCTCGTCCAATTTTCTTTTTTTTTTCTTCGAATGACTTCATAAATAGTAAAAGCATTTAATATTTTAAGTAAATTTTCTTCGAAGCAATTTATATCAGATGCTCAATATTCTTTTCAACCATATATCAATTTTGGTGTTTATCAAAAAAGTGTTTGATTCATGGACACGGTTTTCACGTTTTTTAAATGAAAATAAAACTGTTCCAAGTTTGTAATTGTCAAACTAAATGGATTTTCTTGATATTGCTTGTTTTCAAAATCAGATTGGATCTTTATTTGAAAACTACTAAAATACAACAATGTAAATAATGAAATTTTAAGAACTGTTTCGATGAACAATAAAAAGTTAGACTTAAGTTATATTAAAAAATAATATTACCTAATAAAACAAAATTACATTCTGGAAAAAATATTAATTAATATGAAATGGTTTTGCTATAAAGATATGAAGTTGTTTGGTGAGAAAATGTTGAAAACGATCAATACATATTAATGCCAGGTCTCTTTAAAAATCACTAAGATTTAGTTAAAAACTCCCTTGTTATGTGCTTTAAATCCTGTTATGTAATATAGATTTCTCTTTCAGAGAAAAGTTCAATATATATGACAAATTCTTTAAAGATTAAATGCACAAATCATGTTTCTTCATTTTTTTTATCAGACTAAAAGAGTACACTTTCATCTTTACAAAACATTAATCGTTACGCGAAACAAATTATATCACCGAGACGAGAATTTAATCAACTTTTTATAAAAGGGCACTTCTCTATTCAGATGAACTTTTTTTTTTTTTTTTTTTTTTTTTTTTTTTTTTTTTTTTTTTTGAAATTTACGCCGAGAAAATTGCATATGATTTGTAAAATTACAGTTGATTTGTTATTTTAAAAATTCATATGATTTGTGTTTAAATTTACATCGAAAAAGTTCGAATGTAATTTGTAAAATCACATTTGATTTGTAATTTTCAACTCAAAAGTGATTTGTGTTGAAAGTTATGTTTAAAAAATCACAATTAATTTGTACAATCAGTTATTCAAAAAATCACATGTAATTTATGAAGTTACATGTGGGTTCAAAAATAACATATCATATGTGATTTCTAAAATGACACGTAATTTTTAAAATAACAAATCATATATGATTTTTCACGTCGTAAATTTCATCACTGAAAAATCTCAAAAAAAGTTTGTCAAAAAGTGTATCAAAGTGTCTGTCTACTTAAAAATATAAAAAAAAATATATATATTTTTTGCCGCTTAACCATTTACCATATGCAAGATATTCTATTTTTAACAAAATGTTAGAAAGTAGGTTTTTTGTTTTGATGACAAAATTAATCGTTAGATTTTTTATAATTTTATTTTATTTTATTTTATAATTATTTTTTTGTCTATGTTGATCTCACAAGGAATTGAAGATAATAAGCCAATGGACCAATGTTGCACCAAGTATCGAACCATATATTAAAGTAATTAGTAAGCATATGTTAAAAAAAAAAAAAAAAAAAAAAAAAAAAAAACTTTGAAAGAATGGCTTAACAAGGCATACTGCCATTGTAAGATATATGTGTAGAGATACCATATGCGTGCATATGTGATACACATACATATTTAGTTGTACATTTTGAATGAAAATTGATAACAAAGTGCAATGATCTTAGAATTCAAATTACTTTGCAACTTAAATAAGATGTTAAATGTGTGGCTTATCAATTGTGCACTCATATTGTAGAATGCAGATGGCTAATACATTGGGTCTGAAAATTCTACTTTGGCTTATTTCTATCATGACAGTTTGTGAGGCTCAGGAGCGTAGCCAGGATTTTGTTTTTTGGGGGCCAAAAAAATTAAAAGACGTTAGCAATTGCTAAAAAAACGTCATAATATATAGCTATGTAAAAATGTTGCAACCAATTTGTTCATTTAACGCTTTAGTTGCACACGACGCTCATTCACATCATTAAAATCATTTAAAAGTGAATCTAAACTAAAAATCCTTTGTTATATCTTTCTCAAAGTGAAGAACTAAACTATCAGAAAGGAAGTCAATCAAGTTTTGTAAAGTATTTATAGAATAATTGACAAAAATATGTTGAGGATTATTTATTTATTTAGTCAATCAAGTTTTGTAAAGTATTTATAGAAGAATTAATAAGGGGCGATGGATCAGTTGTATAACAATTAGTATTCCTACATGGACTTTATTAGTAGATAAGGTGGGTCAAAAAAACAATGTTAGTTACACTTTACAACATTTGGCTTTTTACATAATACTTGTGTACAATTTTTAGGGCTTTGTGGGTGGGCCATGGCCCACCTTACCCCCCACACAGCTCCGCCACTGGTGAGGCTGCAGCTGCAAGTTAGAATGATAATTTGAGTGAAGCCATGGATAAGTAGGAGCCAAAAGGTAGTTTCTTGCATTGTTTAGTCCAACTGAAAATGGTGGGATTTATAGCTATATGCCTATATCTCACTGTTTGATTGGATCCAGTTTATACTTGAGGGAAAAGCTTTCTGTTCCTTCAAAATGGCATGCTCAGCAGACATTTAAGGTTCAAGTTCAGTATGCAAATGATAGTTTTAACCATTTCTCAGGCATATTGATTGATTGTTTTCAAAAATGTGTCAGTTCATGAAAACTCACTTCAAATGATGGCCTTGTAACTTGGTCTCTTATAGCTTAATTTTGAGTATCCTATTTAGATCTTTCAGTTGGCCTTTGTTAGGCACTGTGAATCTTAAATGGCTATATTCAGGATTGAGTTATTTAGAGTCCATAATATAGGTATCCATTTGAGAAGGGTAAGTGAATTTAGAGGGCAATGTATGTAGCTTGGAATAGTGAGGAGTGAAAGATGAATCTACTTTGTCCAAGCTATACATTTGACATAGGAGGATTGGTTGGTACTCAATCAAGGTGTGTATTCCCAACTTACTGATGCCTCTTAGCTTGTTCTAAGATGGAAATGTAGGTAATTGGTATAGCCCTTGATTGGAGAGGTTTTGGGGGCCAAAACTTACATAATGATGCCTCCCATTTTATCCCCTTGGTCATTGTGGATGATGGTTAAATGATCTTGGGTGATGGGTGAGTTAAACATGTAGTTATGGAGTTATGGTCTTGGTGCATTATGGGTGAATTCTTGTGTGGTTATTCTATTGTTTCATTGTTTGATGAGCAGATGTGGATTTCTTGTTGTATCAGAGATGTTCCTTTACATGTGAGAGATAATATGTAAGTTCAGCTGCTATCTGTTATTGTTTGTATGTTGCTTGTATTCTATTTGGGCATGCCCTTTCAGATTTGTGATTATTTGCTTTGTAAATGTTTTTATATTAACACAAAATATATACGGAGTACATCGTTATTGCTATTGTATATATGGCTTGCCCTTTTAGGAAAATACATACAACAAAAATCCTAGCACAAAAGTATAAATGAATTTAAATTATATATAAAGTAGTATAAAGGAAAGTCCACCTAAATCACCCCTTTAAAAGTCACCATATAGAAGCATTTGATACCTATCTTTTCTCACAATCCCCACCCCAACTTGCGCCTATAAAACCCTTTCCCTCCTTCACCCCGGACCCCTCCCTCCCTCCCCACCACATAGAAAGTATACATCTTTCGGTTTCTCTCTCCTCCCTAGCTATAGAAAGCTAAGTCCTTGATTGCTTATCAATGCCAAAAATGTCAATTTGAAAGGGCTTTTGAGCACTATATATACCCATATATGTTCCATTATAAACTATATAGGCTGTGAGATGGTGAAAGTGATTCTTTTCCTCCAAAAAAAGTGAATTTTTAGAGCAAGAGAGCTTTTCTAGACAACTCTCTATCTTTTAAGTAAAACCCTTTTTTTTCCCCTCATATCTCCTTCCAATTGATTCCTCACTTCCAACTCCCAACTCTCCTTTTCAAAAGATTCACAGGAGAAATGGTGAGTTCATCCTCTCTTTACAAAACAAGGAGGTTGCTTTTTTATATTCTACCTATAGTTAATCACTCTTGATTGTTTGTTACAGGAAGTTGAACAACAAGAACAATCCAACACATGGGATGGATATGTGGATTGGAAGAAGAAACCTGCTGTCAAAGGCAAACATGGTGGCATGCTAGCTGCCTCCTTTGTCTTAGGTAAAGTCAAGATGATCAGAACTAATTTCCAATATTGGTTAAAGTTTCACTTTAAGTACTTGCACATATTTGAAAGGGCTATTTGAAATGTTTCATCTATTTGATCAAATCTTGATGGGCTAAATTTGTTGATTTAGTTGTTGAGGTGATGGAGAATCTGGCATATCTAGCAAATGCAAGCAACTTGGTGTTGTATTTGATAAATCACATGCACTTTTCTCCTTCAAAAGCAGCAAATCATGTGACAAATTTCATGGGAACTGCTTTTCTTCTTGCTCTTCTTGGTGGCTTCCTATCTGATGCTTTCTTCACTACTTATCACATCTACCTCATTAGTGCACTTGTTGAATTCTTGGTAAGTCTATTTCTATCTCTAAGGATATCAAATTTTAAATTGGTGAATAACTAAATAATTGTGAATGTCAACTTCAATTCATCCAAGTTTATTATACGTATTATTTTACATGTAGATATCTTTGCGTGTGTTATAAACTAGAGTGGCCATTCTCTAGGGTTATTATATATTACTCAACATAACTTGAAAGTTATAAAGTTACATGTAATGAATTAGCGCGCATGTCTACGTTCAATCCCTATGACTTTTGTATTGAGAGAAACATACACTTAAGTTGCAATGAAGAGCTTTGGACTTTTTAGCATGGAACATGCAAACAATTATTTAATGTTGAATTACATAGGTAATTAAATTATCATATTAATGAAAATGAGTCGGATATTTATTAGGGCATCGAGTATAATTAACCTATTAAAAAGTTTATAAAATTGTTTAAAATTTACAAACATTTTCATAATATAAACCTATTACCATTATAAATAAAGCTTTTAGTAAGTTTATAAAATTGTCAACTCATATAATTCATTAATTTATAAACCTCTTCAAAATGTTAGACTAATTAACTCATCTAGACTTGAAATGGTTTTCCTCTATGATACACAAATTTTTGAACCGCTTTATAATCTTTTAAACCTATTGTTTATAGTGGATGCTTTTAAGGAATATAGAAAATATGGCAAAGAAATTGATTTTACGTACTTTGCTGTTTAGTTAAGTTTAAAACGCGTAATCATCACTATATAAAGTATGAAAGACGACTGCATGATTGGTGTTAATTTTAGTGTTTTAACTTTAGAGAAAATCCCCAATGAAAAAGAAAAGCAAAAGCTTTTGCCTCTAATAAGCACAATTTGCACTTTCCTTTACTAATGGAAAATTGTGTCTAACCTTTTGTAGATAATGATAATATTAATAATTAGACTAAATAAGTCAATATCATAACTTAGAACGAAGTAGGATCTTTTTGGAAAAAAAATAAATCTATGTTACAATTGTGACTAGTGATAATAATAGCAACCAACGGAAATCATATACTCAAATATCATATACAAGTGACTTCTTTTTAGAATTTCCCCTGTGTTTTGATGTCTTTTTTCCGAAACTTAGTGAATATGTAACATGGATAATGTGATACAACCACTACATATCGAATATTTTCTTCTAGAAGACAAGTTGAAACATGTGAATCAAATTTGTCCTTAAGAGATTCCCTTAATCCTACGCTAGGTGAAATAAGTAATATAATACGTGTACCTATCTAATCATATTATATTTATGTCTAAAGTTAGCATTTAGTTGTTTCACATCTATTTATTTCAAACAAAACGACATGTAAGAACTGCATTATGGTATTCCTACAATAACTAGAGATTACTAAAACTAAATTTTATCAACATATATGCATGGTATTCCTACAATAACTAGAGATTACTCTAAGAGGCTTTTAGATATGACATCCGTGAATACTCCTAACATTTTTTCTTTTTCTTGAGCTTTAAACTTGCAGTTTTTTAGAAAAATAAAAGGAATTGAACAACAAGACTTTACAGTGATTGAAAGAAACAAAATGAATTACTCTTTCTGTTTTAAAATTACTGTTTTCACACAAAAATCTACAATTTAAAGAAAGACCACTACACTATATAACTAATCAAATATCATTACTCACTAAACTTAAAATTATTATTTTGAAACATTCAAAAATGAAAAGAAGAACTACTTTGAGACGATGGAGTATTATTGTATTTTTCTTAAACATTCTAATTTAAGAAAGATGTAATAGTATGTGCGGGGCCATCCGCCATTACTCATGAAACACATGCACGTACTGTATAAGATTAGATATCAGAAGTGGTGGTGAAAACAAGATAGACTTCGATACCATTAATGTTTTGTCTCCACTCCCGATATATAAATACCTACCTGTTGCATTCCTATTTGCAGCCGCATATATAGTACAACTTGTAACAAATGCAAAAGTCAACATATTACACCTTACATTACATCAACCACATAAATCATCACATGGAAATGACTCGAAAATACGGATCATGTTCTCCGCTTATCGGGTGACATTGTCTTTGGATGGGGCTTAAATCCTCATCGACGGATATGATCAATTCCATGCATTTCGGGCCTTGTAGGAACACGAGTCGAGTGACTTCAAATTGTGTGGTAGAGTAATCTGTAAACTCAAGTGACTTCAATTTCGGATGCCCAATATTCACATATTTTTATCAAGGATTTTGGCACAAGTTAAGCTACCAAAAAGACTTAGTGACTCACGAAAAATGATTAAAGGACCCATAAAAAAGTACATAAAAGAGTACTTTTGTGTGGATTCTTGAGTCGTTTTTTGTAAGTCTCTAAATCCTTTTGATGTGCTTAACTTGTGCCCCTAAGCCACAAGTTAGGCTAACCCTTTTATCAGCGTCCACGTATATTTGGAAATTTTAGTAACAACAAGAAAATTTTGTTATTATCTGTCAAATAAAAAAGTACAAACACTTTATATGTCAAATAATTAATGTAATGAGTGTGCAATTATTGATAGTGTCCAAGTGGCCCTCTTTATATTAAATACTTTTTTCGTTCCATATTATTGTTTAAATTTTCATTTTCATGTGTCTCGATATTATTGTTCACGTTTTATTTTAATTATAATTGATTAAAAGAGAGTTTAATAGATGATAATGATATTTGATCGGTTAAAATAGTGATGTCACTTTTCTCAAATTATGTATTTTTGTTTGAATACAATATACTTGAGACAAGGAAATTACAATAATTCTATATACACATATCACGCATTTTCTAAACATTGTCTTATTATAAATTTATAATATTAATAAAATGTTGAAGTCAAATCTGGTAGATTTCATATAATGATGTCTTACCTATCCAATAATACATTTTAAAGATAGGATCATCTTATTTGGACATGAGTACTTGACTTCCAATAAGTGGTATTTTAGTGGGTTGTTCAGATTTTGGGTCCATTTTGCTAGATTGAGATAAAGACATCCACAAAAGCCCACTTTTCTGGATGGACCAATGTTTTGTACATTTGTAAATCACAAACATATCAAAGTTTATCTGTAGACATTTATACAATATGCATGATATTGTATGATCACATCATCTAACAATATGTGTCAACATTCTCTAGGGTCTCGTGGTATTGACAATACAAGCTCGTTCATCGTCACTAAAGCCACCCGAATGTGACCTTGCAAGAGCCACGATCCCATGTCAAGAAGTGCAAGGGGCAAAAGCCGCGATGCTCTTTTTAGGCCTATATTTGGCCGCATTAGGTGTAGGAGGTATAAAAGGATGTTTACCGTCGCATGGAGCAGAACAGTTTGATGATGATACTATAAAGGGTAGAAAACAACGATCGACATTTTTTAACTACTTTGTGGTTTGCCTTGCCATTGGTGCTTTGATTGCAGTTACCTTTGTGGTTTGGATCGAAGAGAACAAAGGATGGGAATGGGGTTTCGGAATATCTACAATCACAATTTTGATGTCCATTCCAGTGTTCTTAGCGGGTTCTCGTTTTTATAGGAACAAAATCCCTTCCGGAAGTCCTCTCACCACAATTTTTAAGGTAACACCTTTATGTATTCTTGTTCAAAATAGGTTTAGTCTCATTTAATAGTTATGCAATAGTGTCGAGTCTCAGATTGGTCTTTTATATATCATGAGATAATATGACGTTTAATAGATCAATTTTATGTAGGTATTGATTGGAGCGGTGTTAAACAATTGCGCTTCAAGAAGTCCAAGCAATGCCATTGCTAGTATGTCCCTTTCGTCGCCAACTGATATCGACCAACAAAAACCCGTGACAAAAGATATTGAACATACCGAAACACCATCTTCAAGTCTCAAATTCCTAAACAAAGCCGCGGTCAACAAAGCAGCCTACAATTTTCTCCAATGTACTGTTAAACAAGTTGAAGATGTCAAAATCGTGCTAAGAGTTCTCCCAATCTTTGGTTGCACCATCATGCTCAATTGTTGCCTAGCTCAACTCTCAACGTTTTCAGTCCAACAAGCATCGACAATGGACACGAAAATAGGGTCACTAAAAGTGCCTGCAGCGTCACTACCTGTTTTCCCCGTCGTGTTTATTATTGTCTTAGGTCCAATTTATGATCATATCATAATCCCATTTGCACGTAAAGCCAAGAAGTCCGAAACGGGTGTTACACACTTGCAACGTATTGGCATTGGTCTACTTCTCTCCATAATGGCAATGGCTGTAGCCGCTCTAGTGGAGATTAAACGAAAACGGGTTGTTTCAAGAACTGTTCTTCAACCAGACGAGCCGTTGCCCATTACATTTCTATGGATTGCTTTCCAATACTTATTTCTCGGGTCAGCCGATCTTTTTACACTAGCCGGGCTAATGGAGTTCTTTTTCACTGAAGCTCCCACGAATATGAAGTCTTTAGCTACATCTTTATCATTTGCTTCGCTAGCAATGGGTTACTATTTGAGCACGGTGATCGTTTCGATTGTGAACAGCGCGACGGGGACCTCGGGCCACCACGGATGGTTATCCGGGGCGAACTTGAACCAATATCATTTGGAGAGATTTTACTGGCTGATGTGTGGGTTAAGTGCACTAAATTTTCTACATTATATGTTTTGGGCTAACCGGTACAAGTATCAATCTAAAGGGGCTAGAGGTTAATTAGGCAGAAGTTGAAGGTGTATTGAAGAAACTGTGACAAAGTCAGTTTTCAAATATGATTTACATTTTCAGCAGGGGGTGTAAATAATATAGTAGTAATTTATAGTTTTACAACACGCACCCTCAATTTTATGTAGTCTTAACTTTTTTGGTCCTTCAATGTTTTTCATTTTCATTGACATTTGAGGCCTAAAATGAATTCATAACAGAACCTGATTCATATTTGTTGACTTACTGCAAAGTACCCGCACAAAAGTGGCGGTGGTAAATGGTTTATGAGTTATTTTTGCTTTGTCGGTGGTTTGAAAGAGACAAGAACATGACAGTGTCATGTGTCACATTTTTGTTAGTTTTGAAAAAGGAGGTAATATGCACACAATAATAACTGATGTGCACAACACAAACATATATATGTGGTGTTGTATCATGTGCATTACAAATGTGATTTTGTGATGTGCACATCACTTGTTGTAGTGCATATCAACTACGTTCGGAAAACATGAAATTAGCTATTCGGGCCAAGTCTTTTTCAACTTTTAAGTTGCTTTTTTTAAAAGCTGGCCCTTAAACCTGAAGCAAAAGAAATACAACCCAAAGAAATGGACTAATGAAGAAATGGGCTAATGGGCCTATGTTTGCTAATTATGTTATTCGGTTGTTATTTCAAGATTAAGTTCCTATTGATTTGATTCGGTAATTGGTTGGTCTAGTTCTCATACAACTGATTCTATAAGGTTTCAGAATTCAGATAGCTTCTGAATATTACACTACTCATACATACAAATCTATACATGTTTAAAGTTGGGTCTCTTTACAACATATTTTTCCATGTACGAGTGAGCCAATTTTCGCCCATTCTTACAAACTTGAATCGGATACATCTCTATAAAAGATTCCTAATCAAGCCATTAGCTCGATATCGTGTGATCTAACACAAACAAAAAGGATATGAAACAAACATACACCTATGTCAAAAACAACAATGTGATAAATTAAGCTTAAAACCCTTAGATACGCCGTAATTAGCTAATCCGCGTAATTAACATGAAAATCATAACTTGGTTCCAACATCCAATAAAAAGTCCTAATTCGAATATTTGTTGTGACCATCAAGTCATCACAAGCAAATGATTTAAACCATATTATTTGCTTCATTTCAAAATCAGAGAGGTCCCTATCCCATTTCCAACCTCCCAAACCCCATCCATTGGGAACCCATTGACTTGAGTGAGGGGAATATGATTTTGTCAAAGAGTTTGGTGACCAATAGAGTTAAAATTTTCTTTGACTCTTGAAATATATGGCTGCTACTTAGTTATGATGGATAAAATCTTTTTGGCACTAATCAAACATACGATTTAGTAATCATATACTATACCACCTAATTACCCTATTTCCTTTATGGAGAATAAAAAAATGGGCAAAAAATATTAAGAAACCTGCAAATATAAAACTTCAATTAGTATCCGTTTTGTTGTTAACATGGTTGTTACAGCCGCACTTAGTTGCGGTTTTTATTCCTTCATTTAGTTTTTTAAATTATTTGAAGAATAGAAAAAAATAAAATTTATCGGTTTTTATTCATTCATTTAGGAACTTTTTTATTATTATTATTATTATTTTTTTAAACCAAGTTATAAATCTTATCCTATGTCTAATTTTTATCCTTAAACTCGTAAGTCTTTCATTGTCGAGGCAATTTCATGTCTCTAACTAAAACTTGTTTACCCAAATCATGCTTTAAAAGTGTTGAATAAAATGCATTCAATTGTTTTATTTTGGGTATATATGTAATTCATAATGAAAAGACGAGGAGATATGAATTTATCGGTTCATTATTTAACCAATTTGTCTTTTAGAGTAGTTACGTCTAGACTCTAGTGATGAAGATGCGTATCATTGTCAATTATTTAAGCTATGTTTCCTGGATTTTTGTTTAGGGGATGACTTTTACAAATAGAAATTGAGAGTCTACTTGAAGATAAGTAAAAGTCAAGTTTAGGATATTTAATATGATCAAATAAATACATATTTTATGTATCATTTATCCGATTATATTGCTCAATTACTATGTTTTTATCTAAGAATTGCTACTTAATCGAGTAAATCTGGAGCAAAAGTGAAAAAGACACGGAAAGTGGCAAGATTTTGAGCTAAAACGAATAAAATATCGTGTCAGAACAAGAATACATCGTATCCATGCTAATGCGGATACGCCGTATGTTTTACTTATAAGAATTTCAAGATTGTTTGTATTCAGAAGGATACTACGTATACAATTATAGAGGCCAAGTCGAAGACTACCAGATGCGTATCAAGATGGGTACGGTGTATCCATTTATGGAGATATGCCGTATAGATGGCTTGTAAGAGAACCAAGTGAAGAAACGAAGCCAAAAGAAGAATCAAGTTCACGTGATGACCTTAGAAGTTGCTTTAGTATTTTGGTCTTAATTCTTTTGTTCGGACTTCGATTTAGTTGATTCAAAAGGCTATGGAAAGGGAAAAAGGAGATCTACTATCCGAGATTGGATACGACATATCAAGGTGTTAATATAAATATCGCCTAAAAACGTTATTTATATTTTACGATCTTTGCTAAGTTTTGTTAATGACAAAGTATGAACTTTAGTTTATAGTAAAAACATCACTTTAGTTTTAAGTCTTGTATAACTAGACTTTACATTTCTCTTTTAACATAACATTGTTTTTATTTCTTAAATAAGAAAGTGTTACATCACATCAATAAGCATTTATGGTAAGTTTATGTGTTTGACTATCCATAAGCTCTTACACATTTTGGAAGCATTCCATGTTGATTCAATGTGTAGTTGACCAAGTAATAACTTGATGTGACTTTTGTTGGTTTGGAAAGATTTATGGCAAGTTTGTCTGTGAGTCCTGGCGGAACCCTCAGGGTACATGGGCGGAACCCATTCTAGGGTTCCGCCAGATCCGCCAGACTGCTGGTTTGTTTTGCTATAAATACCAAGCCACTTGCTAGTTTTTACCCATCACTTTAGGACATATATTTCATATATTCTCTTATCTAACTCAGTAACATTTGAGTTGTGTGATTCTCTTATGTAGCAAAGGAGTTCACAAGTTCATCCAAGAAGTTACAAGTTTCAACTCAAAAGTTGCAAGACTTGTTAGCTTTGTTATGTATAAACTTTGGTAGTTTATACTTCAGTTGTATCTTGTGTAGAAGTGATCGGTTAGTATTTTAGGCCTCAAAATACATTGTGTATCGGGAGTGGTTGTACCCTTGTAAAAGAACTCGACATCTAGCTTAGTGTCGGAAATAGTGGATAGGCGACGTTAGGTTGGTTTTACCTTGAACTAGGACCCGGTATCTAGCTTTGTACCGGATTAAGTGTAAGCGACGATTGTAAAGGTTTCTCCACCCGTGAAAGGAGCTTGTTGACTAGTGCTTGAAACTCTCGAGTTGGATACTCGGGGCGTGGATGTAGGGCAAGGAAAAAGAGTCATTGTAGCCGAACCACGATAAACAATCGTGTTGTGGTTTGATCGTTTCTTACTTTGTCTTTGCATATTACATATTGTCTTTAGTTAGAATCGTTAATTGCACGTAAAGCTTTTCAAAGATTAACAAGTAATTTGAGTCTATATCTTTAATGAAACGTAAAGTTATTAAAGGATAATTAAGTTAAAAAGCGGTAAATTATTCAACCCCCCTTCTAGTTTTCCACACAAGGTATAGTGAGATACGCCGTATCAAGGATACGTCGTATCCTTTTATTTGGATATGGCGTATCCATGGCAAAAGTCCGACGTTGACCTTTTGTTACTTTGCGAGCACTTTTATTATTGGATACGACATATCCAAATATAGGAATATGCCATACTGGGGCCGACATCAGCTTTATTATAAATACAAGCCCTAAACGACTTAGATGTTGAGTCAAGTGTCTTGGTGTAACAAAAATACTTAAACATTCTCATTCATTTGTAAAGTCTTATCTGGGTGCGGATAAGCAAGTGTAAAGACTTATCAGTGCGGATAAGCAAGGGTAAAGTCTTGTTCGTGTGCGAGCAAGCAAGGGTGTAAAAGTCTTGTACTGGGTGCGATCAAGTTTGGGGTTTGGTGCCTCTTTCGTAGAAGCCTTTGTGATAGCTATAGAATCACAAGGTCTTTGTGGGTGGTTCTGAGTGTGGAATTTGATGCAGGTTTTACTTACCAGGTTTTAATATTTATATTTTGTATCGTTTATCTATGGTCTATCTTAATGCACTAACAGACAGAGAATCCAATTGCGTATAGACTAGTTAATGGTAAAATAGAGGTCGTCCCAAGAGCTATGTGGTTTGGATTATATCTAAGTCTATGTGTTACTATTTGAACTGATTTTGAAGATTGAAATGATTAATAATACTAAATAAAACTGAAAGTAAATAAACAAGTAATATAAATGAGGTTGTGAGCAATAAGAGATAAATGTGCTAGCCTAATTACTCATCCTACATTGTTAATGATTACGCTTCCTATTAAACTAATCTCATGCTTCAGGTGAGGCGGACATATATCACTAGGTTCATACGGTCAAGTTCCCTAGCCTATCTCCCCCGAATCCTGCCGGGAACCACAGGCACTACTCCATGCTAGTAAGCCAACGTACGGTAGACGGGTTTGAGTCATTAAGTACCACTACATGCTAGACTTATCTTGTATGGTCCGTTGTCATGATCATAGACTACACTTTAACTACTTAAGTTTATCCAACCCGAAAAGTGATCATATGGTCAATTCGCACACAAGGTCCATGGTCAGTTGTCATCCCAACCATATCCTCGTAACCCAACTACGTCAGGGTCCTATGGTCAATTCTCCTAACATGCAAAGTATGATCGGGTCTTCTAAACTACCGCAACTAAAGGATCTTAAGATAAACTAACCATGTACACACGTAAAAGCATTAAGAAAAGTACGAAAACATAATCAAAACAGTATAAAAATCATAACTAGGCTAGCACCAGAGGTGCTTAGCCGATCATATTAAATTCAACACTCGGATAAATGTTTACAAATGTCATGAATTCGAAATGTAAATGAAATAATGAAATGCTAAAACTTATGGTGATTTAGGCATGATTTCTCCCTTGAAAATGCTCCGTATGTTGCTATAGAATGGCCTTGAGAAAGCTCCCAACGATCTCTGATTTTGTGTGTGAGAAAGTTGTATGTAAAATACAGGAATTAGGGATGTATTTATAGGCCCGTCGTAGCTACGACGTAGCTCAGAAAGGGTGTTACGCCATATCTAGTGTAATCCTGAGAAGATCTTATCCGAAAGTAATAGTTACGGGCTTACGGCGTAGCCAAGGTCCATGGTCAGTTGTCATCCCAACCATATCCTCGTAACCCAACTACGTCAGGGTCCTATGGTCAATTCTCCTAGCATACAAAGTATGATCGGGTCTTCTAAACTACCGCAACTAAAGGATCTTAAGATAAACTAACCATGTACACACGTAAAAGCATTAAGAAAAGTACGAAAACATAATCAAAACAGTATAAAAATCATAACTAGGCTAGCACCAGAGGTGCTTAGCCGATCATATTAAATTCAACACTCGGATAAATGTTTACAAATGTCATGAATTCGAAATGTAAATGAAATAATAAAATGCTAAAACTTATGGTGATTTAGGCATGATTTCTCCCTTGAAAATGCTCTGTATGTTGCTATAGAATGGCCTTGAGAAAGCTCTCAACGATCTCTGATTTTGTATGTAAGAAAGTTGTATGTAAAATACAGAAATTAGGGATGTATTTATAGGCCCGTCGTAGCTACGACGTAGCTCAGAAAGGGTGTTACGCCATAGCTAGTGTAATCCTGAGAAGATCTTATCCGAAAGTAATAGTTACAGGCTTACGGCGTAGCTAAGGATTGTGCTACGCCGTAGCTTCCAATTAGGGTTTCTTCTACGTCGTATTTGCATGTGTTGTTACGCCGTAGTTTAATTCTTGGATCTAGGATTACTCTCGTAGTCATTGTTACGCCGTAACTCAATGATTATGTTACGACGTAGCTACCAATTCAAGGGATGCTTGAAAGACTTGATTTTGTTACGGCGTAACTTAGGATTTGGTTACGCCGTAACTCTTGATACGCGTTGACTTTTGTCTTCAAGTTTGAATTCCTAGCTACGGCGTAATAGAGAGTGAAATGTTACGCCGTAGCTTTATTCAGCATACTAAAAGTGTTTATCTTTTGCGCGTTCTTTCCAATTTTCTCGTCTCTTTAGCTCCTATGCTCATTTCTAACCTGGATACAAAATGTAAAGAAATCAAAGTATATATTCATATAATAAGTAAAATAAATGAGCATAATAGGGGAAATTGACACTTAAATATCAGGATTATTTGACGTCACCAGAACTCCATTAGGTGCTAGCTCGGTTTAGGTGTAGATTGGTCAAAGATAAGGTTGTACGGTTTATCCACCACAAAAATTTGGTACTAGTGAATAGTATATGTGTCACGAATTCTAGTACGGATGGTCTAAACCCCTTATCCCAAACCAGTTACGTTGTGTTGTCTCTCTTCCCTTAACTTTTTACATACGATTTATATTGCTTGTTTGCTTACACACTTATATGCGAACTTGATTCTTAACTTACTCAAACCTAAAATAAGTTGGAAAGAATGTATTTGCCTCCTCTACGGTTCTACAACAAACATTATTATTAAAAAAATAAAATAAAAATGAAAATAAAATAAAAAACCTTGCAGGTTGACTAGGACAAACAATGAATCTTCTTGTCCAAGATTTCAAAACCATAAGAGGAAGCTTACATTTGCAAGGTTGGGTGTACTACGATTGCGATTCAAAATAGATGATGGAGAAGAAACAGATATTGATACAAGATATATATTTTGATTTTATTAGTAATGGATTCAAAAATGAGATGTTTAAAAAAAAGGGGCAAATAACCGTTAGAACTTGGACCCAATTGGGTATAAATCGATTAGAATTAATCTAGGTAGAATCTAGAAGAAAAAAATATAGGTGGAAGATATTTAATTAGGTGGAAAAGCAACTGGTCATTTTAGTTATATTTACCGATTTAAACAAGTTTTGATAGTGATAATGGTATTTTTCAAAGTAAATTACTTAGATGAGTAAATTTTTGAATGTATGTTGTTAATTTACAGACTTAACCCTAATTTTGGATATTTTTTATTTTTTAATCCATAAACCTAAAACATTTTGTACCAATATAGATATGAAATTTGTATTGGTTTTATATTTTTTGAAAAACAAACTTTCACACCTATGTATACTATGACATAGGTGGGCAACGTAATGAGGGTTTCCAGGCCCAGGAACCATATTGATTTTTTTTGCGCAATGTATAACTATGTCAAGTATACCGATTGTTTTAAAATATACATCGTCCCAAACTTTTAGGTTATAAGTTTTTAGTTTATATAAAATAAACCTTATGGTTTTTTATTCCGAGCCTGAGTCAGCCACTAGCTATACATTTTATGATGTGACCACAACAATATTAATTTACTTCTAATGAGACTTGAACTCCTATATGTTAAGGATGTAAGTTTCACATGAAATCCTTTGATCAGAAGCCTTTGGTATGCAAACTTTGTACGACAAATGCAATAATAACTAGATGAAGATAACTCGCATACATGTTGGTTCCAAGTTTTTACAATATGTTGACATAAGGGAGTCTTGAAACAAAATCCTCCCTTGGCCGACCAGGTTTCATACAATCCCTAAGAAATATTTGATGACTTCTTAAATAAAGATTACAACGTACGAGACCATCTCTTCACTGTTTCAATTTGAGAAGAGAAAGGAACTTGATTTTTTGAGTGGTGTGAGACAAAGCCTTAAGTATGAGGGCCCGCCTTTGTCTTAGAGATCGTTCGTCTTTAAGTTCAAATGAGAATCTAGTATTTTTGCGAAAACGAGATCGTCGGATGTACCCTTTAACTGGGAGCGAACCTTAACTTCTCCCGTCCCGCGGTAAAAAAAAAAAAAAAAAAAAAAAAAAACAACTTGTTTGTCGGGTAAATACATAACTATGATACCATTTCCTATAATAGGGACCGAATGGGCAAGATGTTTCAAAAATAAGTATGTATGGTGTAATTAAAAAGACTTAGGGACTAAATCTGTTATTTGAGGTAAACCACAAGGACCAAACGTGTAATTTTGTCTAAATAAAAAGAATGAAAATATACTAGTATTTCAAATGAGAAAAAGCTGTATGCACACGGCACCACAGAGGGAGAAGCGAAAAGCTTTTACGCGCGTGGGTAGCGTACGCTCATATATTACCGACACGTCACTCGTTAATGGGTCCCACAACCACCAAAATTTCCACTTTTCTCTCTCTTGCCCGAAACTGACCAACGCTTTTCCTTTTTCTACAACGGGCAACCATATTTCTTCTTTGGTCAAGGGTATAATTGGGAATTTGTGCTCCTGCCCGTATTCTATGGATTTTTTTGCTTTTTGATAGTCTTCGATTCTATTATTCACCGTATCTATTTTGGATATTTACATATTTCAGCCCTTTACTTTTACACTGCCAAGTTACTAAAGTTTGCTTCAGATCATAAAACTTATCCATATGTACTCCATTATAAAATACTCACAAAAAAAAAATATATTTTTTTCTTAAACAGTGACTAACAATAAGCTTCATTGTTTTTGCTTGTAAAACCAACGAGGAAAGTTTATAGTTAATGTGTTGAGATAAAATACAAAAATGACTATGTTCGAACATTGTGTTATTTCTTAATCAAAATACGGAGATTTGATTGTTAACTGTTAGAACGGTATCCGCGGCGCAATGCGGCGGCGAATACCGTGTGATTATATTTTGCGTTATTTGGTTACACGTTTAGTTGTCTTCATGTTTTATAAGTAGAGATATTAGAGATGATTAAGTAAAATAATTTTAGTTTGAACAAACAACCGCTTATTAACAAACTTCATAACCAACTTGATTCATAACAAATTAATTTTGAAATCTTTCCATAATAAGCAAGAAAAAAAAATCTGAATTTTAAGTATTTCTAATTATAAAATATTCTCAAATGCATTATAAACATCCATTTGTCACAAAATTGATCCAAATACCACTCTTGGATGTATATCTTTTTTTCAAGCGAACAACAATGTTACAAATCATGTTTTACCTCCTGGACGAAACTCTCGTTTACATTACTTCTCACTCATACCATAGTCGAAAATAATTTATCGTTGTCAAAAAAGCGCAAAACATTATTTGTTATCAGCAAATTGGGACCAGCATCATATTTCTTCATTAACATAGGCGCGAATGTTCTCCAAAAAAAAAATTGGATATATATTGTAGGTTATTAAAAAAAGAAAGATGATTAGAATGACTAACAGTATGACTAATTAATAATTATATGCTTCAATTGCAGTTTCAACATTTATTAAGTTGGTTGGTTGCAACATTTTGTTAGTGTCCGGCCATTTTTATAATTATTGGCAACAAAATCTCACTTTTTCATTAGTGTCTGGTCATTCTTTTCTCCAATGTAGTTTTGATCCAATAACTTTAGCTACATCGAGCTCCTTTGACACAGAACACCCTATGTTGACCCATCCCTGGCTCCATAGCACATGCTACAACAAAAATATGAAAAATGCTCTTTAATGTAATTCATTTTATTTTGAAAGCAGCTTCAAACAAATAAACAAACACACGTTTATTTATACAACAAACGTAAAAACCATCTAAATTAGCTTTTGTGCCTTTAGTTCGAGGTGAAGTCATAAAATTGTCACTGAGGAAGCCAACTTTCGATATTGCGAAAAAGTGCATCAAAACAGCTTAAGGTTTATCTAGTGACAAAAGGCTTGTGACTAAAATTACTAAAACATGTAAAGTCTCATGTTCGATTCCTATTAGGCGCAAACAACCTAAAGTGGCCGCTTTATCTGATTTGAATTTGTGTGACAGTGAGTTTAAACCCTCTAAATTAATCAATAAAATATCAGAAACCATGATTATTAAAAAAGAAATAAAAGAAAAAATGGTGCATCATGATTTTGTTGTTAAGCGCCAAGTCGCAAAGTAGCTATCTCTTACACTTATTAGATAAGCCAATATTTTGTAAACAAACAAGTCAAAATTATAAGCATCTTTTACTTAAGCAATAAACTAGACAAATAAGTCTATATCATAAGCAGACACATTAAATTTTATAGATAGACCATCTAAACTATTCAAGTTGAAAACACACAATCCAAGAGTTCGTTGAACAAATATTACAACATATTCATGTTTATGAAATACAAGCAACCCAATACTTCAAACAAAAATAAATACTCTTTTCACCCAAATAGTTCACGTTATTGCTTTGAGTTCCTTTAAATTAATTATCCACCGATAAAAGAATATACAAAGTTTGATCTGATTTATCATATTATTCTTATTTTATATTATTCTTATTTGAAACTAGAGTTTTGCAATTTGTAGCTTTAAATATTACATTTAATAAAAACATGCATTAAAGGTGGTATCACTTGATCGATTGAGAGTAGTTAAATACAGAAAGTGTGTGGTTTATTCTCATAATACAAACAGTTACTACATGTTATGATATTTTAAACATAGTCTAAAAGCTACTAATAGCAAATTTCTTGAAATTAATACTACAAAATTCAAAGAAAATTTTAACTTAAAAAACTTTAATTAACTAAATAAAGTTAAAATTGTAATTTTACTAAAACAAATAAAAAAAAGTTTATAAAAACTACTTGTATATTTTTGTTTTTTTAACCATAGTTTTTGACAATCATTTACAAACAGAAAGGATTAAAAAATAAAGAAAATTACTAAATTAAGCAAAAAAAACCACCCTTGTTCAAAGATTTGGTTTTTTTTTGCACTTTTTTTATAATTGTCTTGTTTAATTGCTCGATTTCGCCTATTTTAATAACATGTGTCATGAACTGCTCGACTACACTTTTATAGTGGGCCAAAGGTGTTTAAAAAAGTATAAAGCAAGGACACGTGTCACTAAATAGATAGAGTGAGCAGTTGAGTATGACCAAAATAAGAAAAATGTGCAAAAAAATAACCTTTCACACTTCCATTATAGATAGTTCCTTAAAAGGCATGAGTTGCATAATTTCATAAAGATGGGGTCTACTTGAAAATCCCCCATCTCTCTATCTCTTAATTTCCTTTTATATTTTAAATTTATATTTATATTTTCTTACTTGATTTGAACTAGTCATTCTTTTATTTCTTGATTTTATTTTATTTTTTATGACAAGTATAGACATAACTAGGTGGTGGGTACTTTTGAACTGATGAGGAGATTATATCTCATAAAACAGCTTGCACTCTTTTTATGTTCTTGATCTGAATCTCATATTTACTCTTCATTAAAACATTAAAGTTTACATTTTTCTGTTATAACTCCCAATTGGGTACCCAAATTTTTATTAAAAATTAAATCTTGTTAAGTTTTTGTAATTTTTTTTTTTTTTTTTGTACCCAAGTCAAAGTTTTGGTCTTTTTTCCTTCAAGTTAGGCCATGTGAGGTAGCTGATTTTGAAAAATGAAATCTAGTGATGAAAAAGGTGTGGAATCTTGGTATGTTGTGAAATCAAAGGATAAGAAGAAGAAGAATAAGAAGAAGAGGAATAATATTAATAAGAATGAAAAAAGTGATGAACAAATTGGTGTTGAGGAGACTTCTAGTACTGGATGTTGGAATAGGTGGAATTTTATTGGTAGTTGTGTTTCTTCAAGATCTAAAGTTGATAGCTCAATCAGTGGCATAAGTGGTAAAATTTTCTTGCTTTTTTAGTTTTTTGGTTTTTTTGTTTATGCAAGAATGTTTGTAGAATAAGTACTTTTTTTTTTTTTTTTTTTTTTTTTTTTTGTAATTGTTTCTTGCTTATTTAGTGCTTGTGATTGCATATTAGAAGAATGTTGTTTGGTATTTCATGACTTTAGCTCAATCAAGAACTTTGATTCCTGAACAAGGTTTAGGCTTTAGAGTTTAGACCCAAACCTGTGATAATTTAGGTTTTGTGTTGGTAATCTGAGGATGATTCTAAGTTTAGTGATTTTGGGGTTATCTAGTGAAAGTTTCTAAATTTACTTCTGATGTTATATGGGCAAACTTCTAAACTTCTGAAATTCTAGCATAAGTCTTTTTTTAACAAATGCTAATGGTCGGAGATTGTTGTTCCTAAGTTTGCGAAATAATCGGTATTAGTTTCCATTTGAGAACTGATATAGGTTTGTATGTAGGAGTCAAGTGTCACACTTTGTCTGGGGGCAAAGGTAGTATATGCTGTATGCACTTCTGTAAAGTCAAACTGGTAATGCAAGCACGTTAATATCTTGTAGTAAAGTATTTGGGGGTCTTTGGATCTGCATTTTGAAACTTATTAGTTAAGTATCGCGAATGGAAGTTGCAATAGTTAGGTTTTGATGTTTGATAAACAGTTTCTGCTTCTGATTTTTGATTGTTAGGGGGTCCAAAAATCAATAGTGGGTAGTCAGTTTCATACCAGGAGCAGAAAAACTGGTTATCAAAAGACTTTTAGATCTAATTTGAGAGACTTTTACTCCCGTTTCACAACACATCTCTCTTTTAAGGCTTCCTTTTGGGTTAATTTATCTAATTCTGTGTTTTGTGTGTGGCAACAGAAAATAAATCAACAAATGATACAAGCAAAGATCAACCGACAGCAGCAATAATCTCATCAACTACCACTAGTACAGGGGAAAGCAATTCATCCACCCAAAGGTTTGAAGAGGAACTCAAAGTTGCTTCTCGCCTTCGGAAATTTGCTTTCAATGATCTCAAAATGGCAACACGAAACTTTAGACCCGAAAGTCTTCTTGGTGAAGGAGGATTTGGTTGTGTATTTAAAGGGTGGATTGAAGAGAATGGGACTGCACCAGTGAAGCCTGGCACAGGGCTTACCGTTGCGGTTAAGACTCTCAATCATGACGGCCTTCAAGGCCATAAAGAGTGGCTGGTGGGACACACTCTATCCATTTCTTTTTCTTTTATTTATTTATTTATTTTTTTTGGTGGTGCAATGTTACTAATTTTTTAATATTTGTTTACTAATAAATGTATTATTGACAGGCAGAAGTAAGTTATCTAGGTGATCTCATTCATCCCAATTTGGTTAAGTTAATTGGTTACTGCATTGAAGATGATCAAAGGCTGTTAGCATATGAGTTCATGCCTCGGGGGAGCTTGGAAAATCATTTGTTTAGAAGTAAGTTTATGAACTAAGAATATCTATTCTTTATTTATTGTCGGTTTTAAACTAATTCACAGACACTGATAATTGTGTTAAATCCATTGTGGCCATTTTCATATGTTTGTTTCTTGTAGGATCTTTGCCTCTTCCATGGTCCATTAGAATGAAGATAGCACTTGGGGCAGCAAAGGGACTTGCTTTTCTTCATGAAGAAGCAAAAAGACCCGTGATTTATCGTGATTTCAAAACCTCCAACATTTTGTTAGATGCAGTATGTAACACGCGGCCCTTAAAAATCACACTTTTTCGTGATTCTTGCTTAGAGTTTTTCATCTTTCTAATGATATCAATTTTACAGGAATATAATGCAAAGCTTTCTGATTTTGGTCTTGCTAAAGATGCCCCTGAGGGTGATAAAACTCATGTATCTACTCGAGTCATGGGAACATACGGTTATGCAGCCCCTGAATATGTGATGACAGGTCTGACTTTTTAATGTATGAATTTCTTCGGTTTCCTATTTTCCTTTATGGTACAGTATATTTACGTTTGGTTCTTTTCATTAGGACATCTCACTGCAAAAAGTGATGTATATAGTTTTGGTGTTGTTTTGCTTGAAATGTTGACGGGTAGAAGGTCAATGGACAAAAACCGTCCAAACGGTGAACACAACCTTGTTGAATGGGCTCGGCCGCATTTAGGAGAGAGGAGGAGATTCTATAAGCTAATAGACCCTCGGCTCGAGGGTCACTTCTCTATAAAGGGAGCCCAGAAAGCTGCTCAGTTAGCATCCCGTTGCTTGAGCCGTGACTCTAAAATCAGACCTCTAATGAGTGAAGTTGTAGAGTCCTTGAAGCCACTGCCAGCACTAAAAGACATGGCAAGCTCATCATATTACTTCCAGACTATCCAATCAGAACGGGTTGGGTCAAGCCCAAGCGGGCGAAACGGGGTCCGTGTTCAAGGCGGGTCATTTTCAAGAAACGGGTCACAACATCCACGAAGCCTCTCAATATCAAATAGCACACGCGCATCACCTTTTCACCAACAGCTTACTCAGAACTCACCAAAGCCAAATGAGAAACAGTAGAGTAAGGCGTGTGAAGTATGTGGTCATCGGTGTATGTTCCTAGTATTATTATTAATTTTTTCTTTCTTAATTTAGTTCTAATTGTCTAAAGGAGTATAAGAAACAACAGAAACAGATGTGGAATTTATGTTGTTGTGATGAATTTAGAGTGATCATGGCAGTGTAATTTATGAGGAGCTGTGAAGTTTATTTAAAAAAAGTGGTTACTTTTTCAAGAAGCCCTTTGCTTTTTATTCGACATCTTGTTCTTGTAATGAGCAAAAGATTGCCTTTTGGCACTTTTTAGATACTGTAGATTTGTCACTAAAAACCATGGATAATTTTTGGGTTGTACAACTGATCTATAAAATAAGAGCCAATTCCTAAGGGTACTGGCAATGGTTGCGGGGTGGCCAGCGGTTTGTCTCAAACCGCCGGGGAACACCGCCGCCACCCCAGCGGTTTGCCCCAGCGGTGAGGCTCAACGGGGAAGAACACTGCTGCGGTTTGAAACTTTGTATCCGTTGGAGCATTAAATGTAGTGAACGTTGGGGGCTAAATTCCAAAAAAAATATACGTTGGAGCCTTGGAACAGAAAAAAAAATAAAAATAAAAAATAAAATAAAATAAAATAAAATTCCTATAAATACTACAATTTCAATCCGCCTATATCACACTATATTTCGATATCATACGTAAAAAAAAAAAAAAGTGTATTATGGATCAAAGAAAGTCAAGTTCAACAAGAGGTCGTGGTCTTGCCATTCGTGGGCAACGTTTTCGTCCTCAAGTTGCAAGTCAACAACACCCTCAATCCGCCTACTATCCCCAACCTCCTCCACCGGTTCATTCACAATTCTTTCAAGAACAATATTATCCACGACCCCCACCACCGTTGAATCCAAGTCAATATAACGTAATGATGACAAATGAGTTCAACCCGTTTTCTGACTACCGTGAAGGTCCTTCACGTCGTGAGGCTAGTGTTGAGCGCGAACTACCACTATATGATGATGACGATGATGAGGTTGAGTTTGTTCCCGAAACGCAACCACAAACTCAAACCGGTATTAATTTCTATTTTTACGTTACAATTTTATATGTTCTATTTTTATACGTTAATATTTTTTACGTTATAATTATATATGTTCTATTTTTATACGTTAATATTTTTTACGTTATAATTATATATGTTCTAGATGAAGATGTTCAAGTTGTGAAAGGAAAAACTAACCGCATGACCACATAACCAATCAGGCTATGCGAGATTTCACTCTTCGCAAAAAACGTGAGCTCGCGGAGAAATATGGATGGCCTATTGATTTTGAATAATTATGTTTTTTTTCCAAGTATTGTGTAATTTTATTTTCAAGAATTATGTATTTTTATTTTAATTATTAATGAAATATTATGTTTTTATTAAATTATTTATTTATGAAAATAAAAAATAAAAAATAAAAAAATAAAAAGTGAGGTTTGGGAGGTATGAAAAAGTGACTATTGCCACTAAAATAAGGGTGGGAGGTATGAAAAAAGTGTGAGTGAGGTGGAATAATATTATTGGTGGGTTGGGAGGTATGAAATTTTTTTTTAGTGACCATTGTCACCACCCTAAATGATCCAAAGACAAATATTGTCACATAGATGCCCAGAAAAAAAAAAAAAAAAAAAAAAAAAATCCTGTTTCCAAAATAAACTTGGCCGAATGGGCAACTCAACCCAAATATTGACACATATTTTTTATTAATAAAGTACATGGGCGACTTCACTAGAAATACATGTCACATTTTATTAATAATGTACAAGTCGCCCAAGTGGAGTCGTACAAATCAGCCTTGTCCCTCATGTCTATTTTAGAAGGTGGTTTTTTCCTTTTTTTTATAGTATATACGAGACTAACTTTTACTTGGTGCATTTAAGGGGTTTACTCATAAAATAAAGATAATCTGTCACTCTGTTTGATGGTTAGTGAGTTTGGAATGTGATGGTCTGGATGAACGGCGACCTCCGTTTGCAGGAAGGAAAGCGGCAACCGCCCTCAAGTAAAGACTTTTCCAAAATACACATATTTGGTTATTTTGTGTACCTATTGATATTCCGGACATGATCTTATGATTTTACAGTTTTGCTCAAAAAAGTGCCGATCTTTCAACTCGATCCTATCCATCTTATTTTGCTAAAATTACCTAACTTAAAACATGTTTCGAGTTGGTGCAGAGTTGACCAATGGGTTTTCGCTCAACTAATGACTTCTCTTGCCAGTAATCATGTAAATTCCTTTCTCATTCTGTATTACATTATGTCACTCAAGTAGCTACAAGCCAAACTCTTCATCAGGTTTGTATCGAAAAATCATAAAGCCAGGACAAAAATTCACTATGAAAAGTGGTATTTGAAAGGCGCTACTCAATGTTCAAAAAAAACAAAAAAACAAAAATAAAAAGAAAAGCGCTACTCGTAAACTAAAACTGTCATGTACCAGGATTTTGTTAATCTCATTTCAAGTAACATATCCCCCAAGTTTTTGCAAATAAGACCTGTCGTGCTTAGATTTTTATGACGCGGATAGACGGATGATCAACCCAATTTAAAATATGTGTAGCTTAACAGCAACTGATCCAAGGATTATCAACCCAATTTAATAAATGTGTGGCTTAACAGCAACTGATCCATTGTCAACAATGAGACCAGATCAATGGACAAATCCGAAAAGACAAAATAAACATGGCAGTTTAAGTCCTCAACAGGCTACGGTCAACCGTAACACCTTCACAATGTTCAAAAAGTGCCACCACTCTCAATGGGAACCACCCACCTTATTTCATACAGTAACCAGTGTTTGGTATTTCAAGGCTTTAGAGCTAGAGCCAGTCCAACCTTTGCACTCTTGTCAATTGCTCTGGTGTCCACTTCTCCTGATATGGTGAACAGGGATTTTGGGCGCCACTCATGCTGCAGAAGAGCACTTGCTATGCCAGCATTGTTGACCCGAGCCTTAACACTGGTCAATGGGTCTAGTGAATGCTGTGTCCCGATGGTCAGAGTGTTCTCATTGCTCGAAAACCCATGGGTCAACTCTGCACCAACTGCAGTGTTGGTTAATGGGCTTACTGTGTGGTAGTAGGAAGCAGTAAGGGTGTCCAATTTATCGCTCCTGTATCAATCACACATTTTGTCAGATATAATAAAAGCAGAATGCAGACTCACAACAATGATATGTCGTAATTTGTGAACTACTTACAGTATCAAGGATGCAATGAGGTCAGTAGTCGAAAAACTCAAGGCTGCATTGTATTTGGTGAGATTCCCAGAAGCAGTGTCGAAAGAAACATCAGTCCCAAGTGCCACTGTGTTGTTTCCAGCAACCCCAGAGAAGTTGACAATGGGGCTAGCGGTCAAACCAATACTGGTACTGATTCCAGCATTCTCGTGCAAGTACTGAAGTTCAACCTGTAACCAAACTTTCATGAGACTTGACGTTTCTTAAATGTAGCTCACAAACCGTTATCAGTGAAAACACAATCACAAGAGCGTTTAATAGATACCTTCCCAGATCTCTGATCAGGAGCAACGAAGCTGAAAATGGTCTTCAGTCCAGGTGCAGCTTCATCGACTGTGATAGTCGTGTATAGCTACATGGTTGCGATACAGGATTGGTTATTATCATATACTCGTATCTTAATTTGGTGATAAAAAGTTTATGTCAGTTTAGTTAACATTGACATAAAATATTGTTGTCAACTTTGACATCAATCACTTACGTACGAATATATATTTTATAGTTACATCGAAGAGACTGAACAAAGATTATGTGTACTTTACCTTTGAGTTTGTGTCCACTTTAATATCAGTCGTGATGTTTTTGTTAATCAGCTTAGTGTTGACATCTGCCAAAAACGCCTCACCTTTCTTGGCTCCTGATGAGGTAATGGCCTAAAATACGAAGGACGTTAGAAATGCCAAATACTGCTGGTGCCGGATGAGTAACATCACACACACCAAAGTGGACTAGGCAGAAATGAACAACACATAAAAATGTCAATAATGATAAAGCTACAAGCACTAACACACAACTTGCTAGCTGATACTTAACAAGTAAATTACCATGACCGACATTTAGATAACTTTTGTACATAAACAAGACAAACCATTAAGACATAGATGTTCAGATATTATAACAGCCACAAATAGCTGCCACTTTTTCAATTATAGCAACTTCCTCTCAGGCTACAGAATTTTAATTAATCAACACTAACTTGTTCAAGAAAGGGGTGTGTGTGTGTGTTTTTTTTTTTTTTTTTTTTTTTTTTTTTTTTTTTTTCCCTGTTAACAACTTAATTATTAGAAAAAGGAAAACACGTACACACATTTTGGTTCCATATAATAGTTGAAGTTACTAAAAAATACTTTTAATTACAAACAGAACTACAATAAAAACTTTCAAGCATTACCTAAACCAAGTGGCGGATTTACAACTCCACTTATTGGTTTCTATCCTCAGTATCCCACACATAGTGGTGTTTATTGCAACCAAATTTAGAAAATGTTCTACAACTTTCTAATTTCTAAAATACTCTGTAAGGCAAGCTTAAACAACAACCCAATAGGTGTTGTTTAAGCTTGCCTTAATTAAGAATGTTTCCAAATATGAACTGACTTGATATTAATACATACCTTATTAAAACTCATTTACCTTAATTATATCATGTATTTACAGAAATTATTAGTTCATATATGGAAACATTATTATTTAAGGCAAGCTTAAACAACACCCATTAGGTTGTTGTTAGCATCATAGTAAATCTGAGAAGGATGCCTCATTTATATGTCAAAACAGCATAGGAGATTTATAAATAATAAGATACTACTGAAACCATATATTAAGTCACGGGAAGCAGGGGAATTCGAATACTAGTGTCATATAACAAGAAGCCTGTGCAAAACACTAAATAAACGCTATGTTCTACTCCAAGGTACTACAACTTCCATCGCAAACATCTATAGCGAAATATATAAACAGATAACATATCTAAAAACAGTGATTATGAGTTTCTTCTCACATATGAAAAACACCATCACATACTAAAATCAGAAACAAAAATCTTACTATATCATTACTAAGATAAATTACATTCCACATTCAGATATATAAAACCCAAGGCTATATATCATGAGATAGGTGGTACATGGTGTGAAAAAAATTGTCGTTAAAAAAAATGAAAATATAATTATATAAAAGACTTACAACACCGTTAGCGGTATAGGTAGTCAGTGAAAACTTATGGTCGCTTTGATAATCCCTGTACAAAAGATCTACACAAACACAAAGACAAACACACAAAACATTTTATTAAAACAAAAAAACACAAACAAAAGGGTTCAAACAACACACAAAAATAATACCTCTGGCTTTTTTGCCGATGTCGGGATATAGACCAGGACCTTTTCCCATTTCTTTTTTGTCTGTCTTTCTTGTTCAAGAAATGGTTAAAGAGAGAAAGTGATCGTATTTTTGTGGATTTGAATGAAGACGCAGCAAGTCGATTATATTTAAGATTAAATCGTGGTTGTTGGCATCCATGTGCTTTTTTCTTCTCAGCCGTTGATCTGGTTTGTTTTAATAACTTGGCTATTTATTAGCCGCTCGTTTTTAATTCTATTTCACTAAAGTCAAGAAAAACCAATTTCCATTTATTCCATACCAAATAGATATAACTTCATAACTCTCTATTCTACCTTTCTTAAAATATTGCTACTACTCTGGCCTAAAACAAAAAGAGATTTGCTAACCTGATTCGTGTTTTTTAAGCATTTCTTATTTATAAAAATCACATTTAATGAACTTATATATTCCATAATAATACATATTTATTCATTTTAAAAATGCAATGTGATGTTAAATATAAAATGTTTAGAGATCATTAAATACTAATATTGTAAACATGAAATGCTTAAACAACACCCAGTGAATTGTTGTTAGTAAATTTCAAACAAAAAAATACACAATTCAATCGCTACAGTTTTTAACTAATCAAATATCATGTTCGCTTACTAAACTTCTGTTTAACTAGTTGAGACAATAAAAACAGTAATATTATTTTGAAACATCTTAGAATTATAATTTCAAAAACGTAGGTGGTATAAAATTTAGTTTTACTTTTTATTTTTATAAAAAATGTGATTGACGGAGTATTTTCTTGATTTTAGTTCCAAAAACTACTTTGTTTATTTTGGAAGTATTTGATTTGATGATTTGTTTATTTTGTACCAAACGTATAAGGAATATGCTATTTTTTTCCATGGGTTAAGAAACAAAGAACATGAGAAGAATATGCTTATATAAAATTAGTTTGTGACATGAACACCCTTGATATTTTGAGAAATGTAAATGCTACAACTACTTGTTCGTATATAGCACAATCAGTCCTTTGATAGTCTTTTTCCCTCTTCTTTCTTTTTTTAGAATTCTCCTTTTCAAACCCTTCTGTTCTAAGAAGTAAAAACTGAACTTAATTAACCAAAAGTGAACGGTTTATCAAAACCAAACATCTTCGGTTAATTTTAGCTTTAGCCAAAACCGAGTCATAACGAACCATGCTCAACCCTACTTAACTTAATCTTTGCTTCCCTTTGGTAATGCATATTGAGTTGTTGGTTTTATAAACATACTAAACTCACTTGGTTTTGTCTCATAAAACTTTAAAAATTCATAGGTTAGCAAAAAAATGGGTTATTTACACATATAGGTAATGAATTTAGAAAAAATTTCTATGTTATGTAACAAACTCTCAAAAATACTAAGTTAGGTAATGAAACTTATTACAACCTTCAATGTTAGGTAATATGACCGGCTAAGATATTTGGGCTCACATGTGACGTCAGATACCCACTTTTAACTACATTTCCTTTATTTATTTATTCTTTTATGTTGTTCAAACCAGTTTTTAATATTTGTCTAGATATCCACACTCAGGGACGGACTTAGAGTGTAAGTATGGGGGGCGGTGCCCCCCATGGCTAGCCGAAAAAGTTAAAATTTTAGTGTAATTTTTTTAAAATTTTGACCTTTTTTCGAAAGTGACCCCCACCCAAAACTCAAATTGGCCCCCACCCACATACTAAAATCTAACATTCAACGCTCTAAAGCCTTATAAATCATTCATCTATAAGTAAAAATACTCGATTTATCATTACGATCTTATTTTTTTTCCGCATTTTGTTGTTATGTTCAAAAAAAAAAATTTTGCCCCCCACATCCATTTTTCCTGGGTCCGTCACTGTCCACACTCAGCCACCCACTTTCATTTCTTCAAAACCAAAAGCCACCAAAAGCGTATCTTCAAAACCAAAAGCCACCCACTTTTGTCATCCTCACACACTTAAACAAAGATTTATCCAAATCGAAACATGATGAGGCGAAAAATGATCCGTTTTTAGGGGGTCATTTAAGCCCGAATTTGAATTTATTTGATCAAATATTGCCGTAAATCGTTCCTTTTGTGATTTTAGGTACTTTGGAAGTGAAATCTGGAAAAGGAAGCAATTCGGACGTTTTTGGAGCATAAAAGTGAAGAAAACGCCAAAGTCTTAATTTTTCATGCTGGGAACAGTAGGTGACGGCATCAAGAGTAACATCCTGACGGCGTCAAGAGCAAAATTCCATGACGACCCAGTAGAGATTTGACGGCGTCACGAAGGTAGGGCGTCAAGAGTAAAAGTCATGACGGCCTGGAAATGATTAAGTCTTGACGGCGTCAAATGTAGATCAAGGCAGTCCGAGAATAGTTTTGGCGGCGAGGTGACAGCGTCACAATGTTTATCTTGACGCCTTCAGACCTCTTTTTCTATATATAGTTTTCTAATTTTCACATTAAAAGAGAGAAGTTTTGGAGAAACCCTAAGTACGATTTTGGTGCGAATTTTATAGGTTTTTCAAGGGTTCCAAGCCATTGATACCTTTCATGTGTAATTGAGATAAGTGTTCTTTCAATTCAATCAATATGTCTATGTGTTGGTTGTCTATATCTTGTTCTTGTCTTAATTCCATCATGCTAGGCTAGATCTATCTTGTGTTTGCTTAGATCTAATGAAACCTAGATGTTAATTATGTGTTGATTACTTGTTTATACTTGTCTTGGATGAATGATTTATATGTTAGGCTTAAGAAAACTGGCAGATCTCCAATTGGTAACATGCTTGAACGTCTTAAGAAACATGAACCGACGCGCACTAGGTCTTTATTGGTTGTATTTAATGCATGAGCCACTGTTTACAATCCCTATAGTTGTGCTGGGCATGGTGTAGGAGGAGATAAGAGCTCATAGAATTGGGGAGTTAAGTGTGCCACCCCATGAATGGTATTAAGGAATACGATCCGTCATCCATGCAATTATAACAAGTAATTAACGTGTAAAAGATGTCTAGGGAGTAGTGAAATCTAAGTAAACACATTTTCTCCACTTACTGCTCACAACTTCAGTATAATTTAGCTTATTTTCATTTCTTGTATTTTATTTTGATTGCATCTTTAGTATTGGGTTAGTTGATTAGCAACTAATTCCGCCCAAATCCTTCAAACCCGAGATTTTTAATTGCTTTCTATAAAATATAAAAACACAAAAATAATCATCCCTCACCTTTAGAACTAGTATTTAGGTCTTCTAATCCTAGCGACACTATTCCTAAGCTGAACGATCAATCCCCCGGTACTTGTCACTATACAATACTACAACGATCAGGTACACTGCCTGGTGGGGGTTGTAAGCTTCTCGAGATCCCTCGAGAGGTAAAGCCTGTTGCGATTCCCACGCATCAAGTTTTTGGCACCGCTGCCGGGGAATAGTTATTGTCTAGGTTAGAATTTCTTTTTATTAGGTCTACTTGCTAGATTCATTTCTAGTAAGATTTTATTTTTATTTCTAGGTTCTCTTTAGTCTATCTATTTCTTTGTGCCTTTGTTCGTAACCACCCGACATCATGGACAACGGGAACATCTTTGAACCCGTCATCCCACCACAACAAAACCCACCATTAGAACCCCTTAGGCCCCGAACCTTAGGAGAGTATTCCCGACCTAGCCACCAAGGCTACCGAAACACCATTGAGCTCACCGGAGCCAATGTGACCCCATTGCGATCCGACACCATCCGGTTGGTGCAAAGCGGATGTGCATTCCATGGACTTCGTTCCGAAGATCCAAACCAACATCTTAAGGACTTCCTCAAAATCGTAGATTCCATAGACCTAGATGTTGCAACTAGAGAGACAACCCGATTACGCCTATTCCAATTCTCTCTACGGGATCAAGCTAGTCAATGGCTTGAGCGTTTACCCGCGGGATCCATCACCACATGGGATGATCTCACCACTCGTTTCCTTGCTCAATTTTTCCCACCGGGGAGAACTACTAAGCTTAGAAATGACATCTTGATGTTCCAACAACGTCAAAATGAATCTCTTTATGAAGCATGGACTCGTTTCAAGGACTTACCCCAAAAAGTCCCTCATCATGGCATAGATCTTTGTCTCCAAGTCCAAATCTTTTATGACCATATCGACATCTCCACGAGGCGAGCCATTGACCAATCGGCCGGTGGTAAGCTACGTGATCTAAGTGCGGAACAATCATGGGAACTCATAGAAGATCTTGCTCTCTATGACAACGAAAGTTGGAATGATCCCCGTGACTTGAACAAAACGGTCAAGGCAATATCTTTGCCTTCGAACAATTCTAGCACTCCCGACCGTAGGATCATGGAACTTGAGGACCAAGTCAAGTTTCTCATGAAATCTTACGAAGCTCCTAAGCCTTCAAGCCAAGTGAACAAAATCACTTCTTCATGCGAATTATGTAGTGGTCCCCACGACACTCGTGATTGTGTGGAACTCCCCGGAACAGCTTTTGCGGACTATGCATACACGCGTACCGACGAAGCGGGAGATAAGTGGTACACTTTCAAGCCCGAGCCGAACACTTACGGTGATTCATACAACCCCTCATGGAAGAATCACCCAAACCTTAGGTGGAAACAAAATCAACCCAATTCTTCCAATCCGCCTAATCGTTACCAACCAACCGGTCCACCTTCCAACCGTACTTTCAACAACAATCCTTCTAACAACTATGGTAGTACCAACAATCTTGAAGGATTGATGTCTAAGTTCATGGCATCTCAAGAGGCTCGCATAGCTAGGTTTGAAACCAAATTCAACCAACAACAAACAGAGATAACCAACAAGATTGACAACTTGTTGAAAGCCCTCAACAACCAAGCGTTAGTCACACCTAGGAAGGACACTAGGGACACCAATAACGGAAGCCAAATTAAGGACCCCTCATCATCCAAACATGTCCACTTTGTCAATGTTGTCACCATTAAGCCGATAGATAAGGAGATTGAAGAGAGTGACAAGGATGAAGATAGAATAGAAGCCGAGACTAAGGATGAGAGTAAGGAAGTTGAGGCTAAGAAGGAAGAGGAATTAGAGGAGGTAGAACCTATAGAAAAGTACTTTGATAAGTTGCCCACCAAGGAAGAACGGGAATACCATAAGGATTTATTCGATAGTCCCGAGAGACCATATATCCTTGGCACCCCCCTTATCAAAATGGGAGACCCCTCTAACATTAACATCCCATGCAATATCGGGCACATGCATATATGGAAAGCTTACATCGACCCTAGATCCCCCGTGAACATCATGACTAGGACTTATTACAATTGGGTGATGAAGAAGCAACTTGATTTTAGGATGATGCCCGATAAGAATCTGATAAGTAATTTTGCAGGAAGAGTGAAGGGACTGCATGTGATTATAGGGAATCTTACCTATGAGATCGATTTTATGATAGTTGAGGACACTCGTCCGGTGATAGATGCTTGCCTAAGCCAAATAATATTCGGAAAACCATTTGTTGAGGCCACTAGGATGAGTTATGATCCGACTTTAGGGATAGTTAGATTTAAGGAAGAGAATGATGAAGTTGCATATCAAATGCCCTACAAAATTGAGCAATACCGCCTTCTCTCTAATTTCAAAAAGGAACACAAGCAAGCGGCTTATTATAGGAATGTGGAGGATAGACGTAGAGGAGTAGAGTATGTAAAGAATAGAATGCTTGGTTTCTACAAATAATGCTTGCAACTAGGTCTAGAATACAAAACTGGTTTAGAAGACGACCTAGAGAGTGGAACCAATGATGAGGTCACGTAGTAACCCATAACCTTGAGTCTAGCTACAAGACTCGTAAATAAAGAAAAGCGCTTCTTGGGAGGCAACCCATGTTTTGTGTGATTTTATTTTGTTTGTTTGTTATTTGCTTCCGTATGCATGCTTAATTTTTATTGTTGGTAGATCATGTTTCTAAACTAAATAGTGGAAATACTTTACTTTGTTGTTTTGGCTTAGTCTTAACTCCACCTAAAAGTATTTTTGCAAAAGATAAGTGTAAGGGGAAACCCCAAATATGTTTTCAAGAAACAAACCGATCATGATTCTCCACAATATTAAATGAACATGTATATTCGTATTCGTTAGAGTCAAATGCTTGTATTGAGTCATAATGAAGTTCTGCAGGATTTTCCAGGAAGTAGGACCAAGTTTTTCCAGAAATTTTCCGGAAACTTAACATAAGAATTTCTGCAGGTCACTTCTGACGGCGTCAAGTGTAAAAATCTGGAAATTTTACCAGTTTTGTTTTTTTTAACGGAGTCTTATGGTTTTTGTGAATTATTAAGTTTTATAATCTCCAGGAGATCTGCAAACTTCATTCCACAAGCATTATATCTTATCTTGTTTTCTAGGATTTAGTAACTTATATAGGATGCCGCCGATTTTACGCGAGGTTGTCTTGTCTATTTTATCAGGTTTTACAGGTTATGTATGACAAGAAGATGATTTATATTCTGGAAGGAAAGTTTTGATTGTTCATTCTCTTGGAGGAAGATTTAACCTGGCCACCTTATTATCCATACCGAGCGAATCAGGGGAGTATTTGATTTCATTCTCTTTACTTTTTCACTTTTACATTCTTTACTTGAACATTGGGGACAATGTTCATCTTAAGTGTAAGGGGAGGGTAAAAAGATGATACCTTACATATGCACTTTCACTTGAGTTTGTTTTGTTTAATGGTAGATGTGTAATAAAACTATGAGAAATACTTGTTAGTGTAATTTTAGCGCCAAATTTAAAATTTTTTACAACATTTAGGAGTGAAACTTTAGCCATAGCAAGCGTCTCATGGATAGGAGATTGTATGACTAGCACATAACCGTATATTCAGAAAAATTTTCCACCCAAATATGTGAGGTTCGCCTTTAGATTTGATAGGAAAAGCATTTACTATTAGTGCTTATGAGTGTACCGGTAGCATTTAGATTCTAGAACTTGCGTTAGTGATGCATCCCGAGACCGCTAGTGAGACTACATTCGTGTGGTAGGATTTACTACATGATAAAAGGCATTAGGATCACCCTTGTGTTAAACCCGTATTATAATTACTTGACCATTTAAGTCATATTACTTGGCTAGTTAAGTTAACTAATTTTTCCCACACCCTTAGCGTTGTACTCATTTTTAGTACACGAAACCCCTAGTACACCCCTCCGAGCCTATCTTTTCGTTTATAACTTTAAGCATTTTACTTAAAGGAAGAATTTGTTACACCCCACTTAAATGTACAACCAAATCGCCTTAGCCTTCCGTGTATGCGCTCATTTTTAGTGCATTATTGTTATTTGTTAAACCCTAAGTTAACTTTCTAATTGATTACATGGTTGCTAAGTCGAGTCATATCCTTGTACATATTGTTTTGGGATGATTGGGACTCATGGGTAAGTACTTATTTATGGAGTAATGGGGAAGAACATCATTTATTACCCCCATATGTACGTTAATCTTAAAAGTACTCCAAGTGTTTTGATTTTCTTAATTCGAGTCATTAGTTTAGTTTATTGTAAAGTATGTAAAAATTCAAGTGTAAGGGGAACATTCATTCCCTATGATGTATTATTTTGGATGGTAGGGTAAGAGTGTATGAAAAAAAAATAAAAAAAAAATAATAATAAATAAATAAATAAATAAATAAAAAGGAAAAAGAGAAAAAAAACATGCGGACTACCATCCCTTTTTATTCTATGTTCATTTTATGCTTTTGTTATTTTTCATCTATTAGCTTAAGTCGAGTCTAGTCTTGGCTTAGCAACGCCATATTGTACATGTAATTGACTAAGATTGTTAACTCGCCACCAGTAAAACTTCCTTTATCCAACAAAACCGTGTATTTCATATCCCTACACCTAACGTTACAACCCTTTAAAAGACCTCTTTGATAGTTTATCCTAGGTGCTTACGCCATGTGGTGGAGGTTTGATCATTTCCCAAGCCTATGGTAATCTATTTTGCTATGACAGGTAGTGAGAGATATCTTCCGTTTCCATATTGTAATTTACACTTTATTACACCCGAGAGATGTGAGTATCTAAACACTATTTGTGAGGTGCTTGTGTATGACCTCCGTGCTTGTCTATTGGTCTTTAGTGGAACGATTATTTGTTGTAATTACTTTTATATAAGTGTTAAAAGACCCCTAATTTGTCTTTTGAGTAGAATAAAAGCGCATTTGCTTGAGGACAAGCAAATCTCAAGTGTAAGGGTATATATTGAGGCGAAAAATGATCCGTTTTTAGGGGTTCATTTAAGCCCGAATTCAAATTTATTTGATCAAATATTGCCCTAAATCGTTCCTTTTGCGATTTTAGGTACTTTGGGAGTGAAATCTGGAAAATGAAGCAATTCGGACGTTTTTGGAGCATAAAAGTGAAGAAAACGCCAAAGTCTTAATTTTTCATGCTGGGAACAGTAGGTGACGGCATCAAGAGTAACATCCTGACGGCGTCAAGAGCAAAATTCCATGACGACCCAGTAGAGATTTGACGGCGTCACGAAGGTAGGGCGTCAAGAGTAAAAGTCATGACGGCCTGGAAATGATTAAGTCTTGACGGCGTCAAATGTAGATCAAGGCAGTCCGAGAATAGTTTTGGCGGCGAGGTGACGGCGTCACAATGTTTGTCTTGACGCCGTCAGACCTCTTTTTCTATATATAGTTTTCTAATTTTCACATTAAAAGAGAGAAGTTTTGGAGAAACCCTAAGTACTGTTGATATAAATAAATGACTAAAAACGTTATTCATATCTTTCGATATCTCTATGTTTTGATAATCACAAAACGTAAACTCATCAAACCAAACGTTATGACGTAAACAAGTATTTAGTAGTAAATACTCACTTTCACCATTTAATCACTTAAGGTATGAATAAACAAAGTGATTAGTGTATTATAAGATCAAAGGAAATCTTGTCTTAAGACATAACATTTTATAAAATGACTTTAACATTTTATATATATATTTGTAAATCATTTTTGGTAAAGCTTTATTAAACCACAAAAATATGATTTCAAATTTCCAACCAAAAAGGGCAAATTTTATCCAGAGAATCTTTTCAAACGTTCAGGAGGGCGGCCCCCTTAATTTTACTAGGCGGCCCCCTTAATCATTAAGGGGACCGGCCTACAATTAAGGGGACCGACACGCTCCCGAACAGTATTTTCTGGCCCTATAAATATTGGATCATTCCACATATTTTTCTTACCTTTTTGCACCAGAAACTTTCAGATCTAAACATCCATTTCCTTTCTCAAATAATCCTTTGATCTTATATACTTTGATCTTTGTTTCAAAGTGATTCAAGCCTCAACATTCAAAGTGCAAAGAGAAGAATACTTCTATTAGAAGTATTACAACTTAGTATCATCTTGCTATCTAAGTTGCTTGTCTATATTTTCTTGTAAATCTTTCATTCATTGGTGAATAAGGTGTATGTATTAGTTAGCTAGATTTAGTTGAAGAATCTAGAATTGGTGTAAGTGTAAAGTGGAACTTGAAGTGGAGAAGAAGGGTTAGATAGTATTGGTGATAGGAGATTGTAGCAATAGGAACTTGGTGTGAAGATATTGAGGGTTCCAAGTGAAGAAGACTTGAAGACATTAGTAGATTGAAGTTGTGAAGACTTTAGTAGCTTGAAGGTGTGAAGACATTAGTGGCTTGAAGGTGTCAAGACATTAGTGGCTTAAAGGGGTGAAGACATTAGTGACTTGAAGGTGTCAAGACATTAGTGGCTTAAAGGTGTGAAGACATTGGTGGCTTGAAGGTGTCAAGACATTAGTGCCTTAAAGGTGTGAAGATATTTGTGGTGTGAAGTAGTATTGAAGTAGTGCAAAGGTGTGAAGAAGAAGTGGTGTGTTATTTGGTGTGAGATTGGTTCTAGCTACGATTAGAACTCGACATCTTGCTTTGTGTCGTTAATTGGTGTAAGCTTTTGGTGTGTACGGTTTTCTCCGCCATAAGGGAGGTTATTGACTTAGTGAAGAAAACTCTCGAGTTCGGTGCTCGGGGAGTGGAGTAGGGCAAGGAAGGTGTCCTTGTAGCCGAACCACTATAAATCCTTTGTCTCTCGGTTTGATCTTTCCAACTCTCACTCTTTACTTGCTTACTTACTAGCTTTTCATATATTGCTAATATTATATGTTGTGCATATATTGATTTCACATAAAGATCAAACTAGGTTCCATTTAAAACATTAATTATACTTTGGTAAAATATAAGTATAAACAATTACTAAGACACACACACACACACACACATATATATATATATATATATATATATATATATATATATATATATATATATATATATATATATATATATATATATATATATATATATTAGTACAAACTTGTAATTAAGTGAGATATATGAAATCATAATTTCTATTCAACACTTTAAACAAGTAGTGTATATATATATAATATATGTGAATTAGGTTTGTATCTATACTTTAGCCTCAAAGGTTTTTACAATTAATATCAATCATTTGAAAAGCAAATTCTTATTAAACGAAAAAGACGCAAAACTATTCAACCCCCCCCCCCCTTCTAGTTTTCCACAATTGGTACCAGAGCCACGTCTAGCAAGATTTTTAAAATATACTGTATTTTAAAACTTGTAACGATCTATGGAATTTGAAAAATATTTAGAATGGGAATTTATGCAACAACCACCATTATTTGAAAATGATCATTTTCTTGAATGGAAAAACAAATTTGAAAATTATGTGAAATCAATAGATCTTGATCTTTGGCATATCATTTCAATTGGTGATCTTAAATCAACCAAAATAGATTTTGAAAATCAAAATAATAATTTTCAAACTAAAATTGATAAAAACACTAAAGCCAAATTACTTATTTTCGAAACTCTACCAAAAATTAAATATGAAAGATTATTTCATTGTAAAACGGCAAATGATATTTGGAAATGTCTTTTAAAGATTCACCAAGAAGAATGTAAAACCAAAGATGATAAACTTGATATTGCACAAGAAATAGTTAATCTAGAAAATTTAGTAAATAAATATTTAGTTGAAATAAACACATGTACTACTAGTTCAAATGTGATCATTGAAGGTGTTTACAACGAAGAATACATAAGCCAAATCCGAAGAAAGAGCGTGAATAAATCATGGTGCAACAAGTGCAAAGAAGACGATGATGATACGGCTTATGAGAATATTCAAACAAATGAGAACACAAGTATTGATGGCAAGAACTACATGTCTCTCGATCCAAGTGATACTACAAACAAAACATGGAGCGACATGGAAGATGGAATTGATCATCATATAGCATGTGAGGAATGTACAACTACAAAGAAGGTACAATCTAAAACTAAACATTTTTGCTATGATCAATTTACATTAGAATTTTTAAAAATGGAAAACAACTTCAAACATTTTTGCAACATTGACTCAAAAATCATTTTTAAGAACGAATTTTCAACATCCGCTGAAAACAACTTTGAAAAAGAAATCATTTTAGAAGATAAAATGTCTAGACTTAAAAGTAATATCGAAATCGATCTTGAATGCAAAAATTGTCGAGACTACAAACATGAAATCAAAATTGAAAATGAAAAAGCAAAAACATTGGCGAAATTTGAAAATAGCTCTAAATCTTTAAAATACCTTCTCGACATTCAAAAGCCATTTTATGATAAAACCGGGTTAGAATTTATCACAAATGATCCTTCAACAAATGCATTAAAACAAATAAAATTTGTTAAATCTAGTGAGTAAATTTAGAACTAATACTATTAACATTCATTACTCATTATTCTAGTCAAGAAAGTCATTGTTTGTTATTTAAAACAAACTATGGATGAATTCTTGTACTTATCGACGACATCCCCATCATGTGCATTCAAATGCAATGGATGTTCTCATCTAACCAACTAGGACCCATGAGAATCTGGGTACCAAGCTGTTTATCATGTTTAGGTAACTAACGAATGAAGTGTCTATTGCGTGTTGATTCTCTCATCTCGCTCTATTACCTTTGACGAATATTGGCTTCTATCACGTTGTTTCACTTTATGCAATTGTTTCGCCTATGACGTTCTTGCGGGAATATTCTCGTCTCGGCACTGTGCTATTCACTCTTGGAGCATCAGTATCATGGTGTACCCGTTACTATTTCAAGTTGAAGCCTCCTACGTGCTACTTCTATTAACCTTCACGACTTGTGATGATTGTTGTGATCGATTGAGCATCTCGGATCTAGTTCCCTTGACTTCTATGCATGAGAATACTACTTGGCTACTTCGACATGTTTTGGACCAACTATTAAGATTTCTACTATCACCGTCATGCCCACTCTCTCTGAAAAGCTGGACCTGAGATAAGTTTTCTTTTCAAAAACTTGTCAACGTTACATTATATTTTAGAATGTTTAAATTAGTGTGCCAATACGATTTAACTGATAAGTTGCCATGCTTTTAGATTATTAACACTAATATATGCATACTTGATATTAGCATTATTAACCTTTTTGTTGTTTAGTATATTATCATTTTTCTTAATCTTCTATGATCTATAGTAGAACTCTTCCACTTATGCTATATGATCTTACTAGTTGCATTAATAGATATATTATAATTGATATTTGCTTGCAACTTGATATTATGATGCTCTTTGAATACATATATACATACATACATATATATATATATATATATATATATATATATATATATATATATATATATATATATATATATATATATATATATATATATATATATATATATATATATATATATATATATACACATATGTCTGTCGTGTATTCATGAACTATTTACCTTGCTCTTTCCTGTCTCATTGCTTTTAGATCATAAATATCTATCATTTCACGTTAATATCTTTAGGTATCATTAAAGATGATTATGTGTGACGATGGGCTTAAATGATTCTCCTGAGCATGATAAATTTTCCATATCAAACCCCCCTTCTAGTTTTTGTAACCAACAAAATATTTTGGAAATAAATTTAAAAGGACATAAAACAAAATATTTTTATAACCCCTCACTTGAAACATTTTGATTGTCATGATCAAAACATCATGTTCAAAACTTTTCTCTTTTAGAATGAAATATTTTCTCTTACAATTTATTTGACTAAAATTTCTTTCATAACCATTATTTTACTCATGAACAAGATTGAAATATTTTCATTTGTTACACGTTAAGAAACAAAATTCAATTTATGTTAGTGTAATGCATACTTGAATTCACTTCAAAAAGATTGTTGAATAAAACTAAAAACGTTTTGCTTAAAACACATTCAACTCTCTCAAGTGTCATACACTTCTATTGGAAATGACATTTACAATTTAATCAAATCATTTCATAAGAATCATGACATGCCCATATGGATCTTGTTTGTAACAAGTCTTGAAGTCCATATAATCATATCTACCTATTTGTTACTTGTCAACAATCATCAACATGTTTGTTCAAGGCTAAATGTTATCATCTTCATATAGTTGCTCATTTAGCTTATTTGGCTTGTTGTCTCCTTTGGTGCATATCTTAATTGATAAATTAATAGATAGCATGATTATTAGAAATTAATTGCCTACTTTAATTAATTCTATATCACTCTCTACATTCATGAATAGTATGCCCTATATTGCCTCAAAGAGTTGAACTTACTTGAATCCAAAAACAAAAACACAACCTTTTTGAAAATTTTCTGCCAAAAACCCATTTCTGGCATTCTGGGAATCACCAGATGGGCGGCCCCCTTAATTATATAAGGCGGCCCCCTTAATGATTAAGGGGACCGGCCCCTAATTAAGGGGACCGGCCATCTGATGGTCGGGGATACTATTTTCTTTATCACTTTTTGACCCACTTCAGCCTATACTTCCCAAAATTCACAAACATATTTTGTCCCATGCTATCCCTCAAAATTTACCTTCCTAAACCACATTTCTCATACACTATAAATACCCTCTTCCCATCATAAATGCCATCACACCCAAACATGTCATCTCCCAACAACCAAAAACCCAAAATTTCAAGAACCGCAAGGATCTCCGTCAAACCCGTTTGGAGGAGGAAACTTGACTCTTGTCAAAACTCAAGTGATGTTGGTCCAAGTCAACCAACTACTAAATCTCAAACCCACAATAATGATCCATCACATAACCTATCACACACTCATTCCCTCATTCATGCTTCTTCTTATGATGAGCATGCTCAATCCCAAAACAACAATCCCAATCTCTCAATCAATACTTCACATGTTGCTCATTCAACAAAAACACCACTCACTCTTGGAGAACCTCTTCCACCCATTTCATGTTTTCATGACTACCCAATCTCAACCATGTCTCCACCACCAAGAGTACCACCACCACATCCTACAACCTCACATGCCACTCCTATGTTGCATGTTCAAACCTTCACCCAAGACAACTACCATGTTCCACCATCATCACCTTCCTCCGAACACTTGAAGTTCGTTGAGGAGCTAAAAGAAGCTCATGAGCTTAGTGCTCTTTTAGCATTACATCTTGCGCAACGCAATTTGGATCCACCCCAATCAAGCTCACCATCATCACCACATAACATCAACCAAATTGAGAAGCATGTTAACAATTGCCCTTGTTGCATCTTCCTTCAACAACAAACCATTGCTTTGAATGAGCACTTCACTTGGATTGAGTATCTTCTTACTAGATCTCAACAAACACCATCACTTGAACAACATCAAAACCCTCAACCAACAAACCCAACTTCAAATACACCACCTACAAGCTCCACATCTCCAAACTCACCAACATCCATGCAACCAAAAGTTTATCTCCACTAAACCATTAAGCATTTTACATGCTTATGTTTCTCATTTTCAAATAAAACCTTTCAACCATTTTGGGATTCAAGAAAGTTTGGGGACACTCCTTGTTGGCACAATAGGATATTCTACTTAGTATTAGAATTCCATTATTATGGCTTTTGTAACAATGATTATGTGGTTGACATAATCATCTTGAATTAATGAATGCTTTTATATGTGTTTAAAATTCTTCTTTGCCATGCTTACTATTAGTTATTATTATGCTATATGTATTTGCTTGTGCCTCTAATATTTTTCTTGCAAGAATTCCATATCTCGAACCCTTGGTGCCCTCAAACGAGGGGGAGCATACATCAAGGGGGAGCCTTTACCTTATAGGCTTAAACCTTTTTGATTCTACAAAAGGGGGAGAAGTGAATATAAACTCACTAAATACTTATCTAAAAATTAATTTTTGGATTTAATGAGTTTAGGTTTTGTAATCATCAAAAAGGGGGAGATTGTTGATATAAATAAATGACTAAAAACGTTATTCATATCTTTCGATATCTCTATGTTTTGATAATCACAAAACGTAAACTCATCAAACCAAAGGTTATGACGTAAACAAGTATTTAGTAGTAAATACTCACTTTCACCATTTAATCACTTAAGGTATGAATAAACAAAGTGATTAGTGCATTATAAGATCAAAGGAAATCTTGTCTTAAGACATAACATTTTATAAAATGACTTTAACATTTTATATATATTTGTAAATCATTTTTGGTAAAGCTTTATTAAACCACAAAAATGTGATTTCAAATTTCCAACCAAAAAGGGCAAATTTTATCCAGAGAATCTTTTCAAACGTTCAGGAGGGCGGCCCCCTTAATTTTACTAGGCGGCCCCCTTAATCATTAAGGGGACCGGCCTACAATTAAGGGGACCGGCACGCTCCCGAACAGTATTTTCTGGCCCTATAAATATTGGATCATTCCACATATTTTTCTTACCTTTTTGCACCAGAAACTTTCAGATCTAAACATCCATTTCCTTTCTCAAATAATCCTTTGATCTTATATACTTTGATCTTTGTTTCAAAGTGATTCAAGCCTCAACATTCAAAGTGCAAAGAGAAGAATACTTCTATTAGAAGTATTACAACTTAGTATCATCTTGCTATCTAAGTTGCTTGTCTATATTTTCTTGTAAATCTTTCATTCATTGGTGAATAAGGTATATGTATTAGTTAGCTAGATTTAGTTGAAGAATCTAGAATTGGGGTAAGTGTAAAGTGGAACTTGAAGTGGAGAATAAGGGTTAGATAGTATTGGTGATAGGAGATTGTAGCAATAGGAACTTGGTGTGAAGATATTGAGGGTTCCAAGTGAAGAAGACTTGAAGACATTAGTAGATTGAAGTTGTGAAGACTTTAGTAGCTTGAAGGTGTGAAGACATTAGTGGCTTGAAGGTGTCAAGACATTAGTGGCTTAAAGGGGTGAAGACATTAGTGACTTGAAGGTGTCAAGACATTAGTGGCTTAAAGGTGTGAAGACATTGGTGGCTTGAAGGTGTCAAGACATTAGTGCCTTGAAGGTGTGAAGATATTTGTGGTGTGAAGTAGTATTGAAGTAGTGCAAAGGTGTGAAGAAGAAGTGGTGTGTTATTTGGTGTGAGATTGGTTCTAGCTACGATTAGAACTCGACATCTTGCTTTGTGTCGTTAATTGGTGTAAGCTTTTGGTGTGTACGGTTTTCTCCGCCATAAGGGAGGTTATTGACTTAGTGAAGAAAACTCTCGAGTTCGGTGCTCGGGGAGTGGAGTAGGGCAAGGAAGGTGTCCTTGTAGCCGAACCACTATAAATCCTTTGTCTCTCGGTTTGATCTTTCCAACTCTCACTCTTTACTTGCTTACTTACTAGCTTTTCATATATTGCTAATATTGTATGTTGTGCATATATTGATTTCACATAAAGATCAAACTAGGTTCCATTTAAAACATTAATTATACTTTGGTAAAATATAAGTATAAACAATTACTAAGACACACACACACACACACACACACACACACACACACACACACATATATATATATATATATATATATATATATATATATATATATATATATATATATATATATATATATATATATATATATATATATATATATATATATATATATATATATATATATATATTAGTACAAACTTGTAATTAAGTGAGATATATGAAATCATAATTTCTATTCAACACTTTAAACAAGTAGTGTATATATATATAATATATGTGAATTAGGTTTGTATCTATACTTTAGCCTCAAAGGTTTTTACAATTAATATCAATCATTTGAAAAGCAAATTCTTATTAAACGAAAAAGACGCAAAACTATTCAACCCCCCCCCCCTTCTAGTTTTCCACAAGTACTATTTTGGTGCGAATTTTGCAGGTTTTTCAAGGGTTCCAAGCCCTTGATACCTTTCATGTGTAATTGAGATAAGTGTTCTTTCAATTCAATCAATATGTCTATGTGTTGGTTGTCTATATCTTGTTCTTGTCTTAATTCCATCATGCTAGGCTAGATCTATCTTGTGTTTGCTTAGATCTAATGAAACCTAGATGTTAATTATGTGTTGATTACTTGTTTATACTTGTCTTGGATGAATGATTTATATGTTAGGCTTAAGAAAACTGGCAGATCTCCAATTGGTAACATGCTTGAACGTCTTAAGAAACATGAACCGACGCGCACTAGGTCTTTATTGGTTGTATTTAATGCATGAGCCACTGTTTACAATCCCTATAGTTGTGCTGGGCATGGTGTAGGAGGAGATAAGAGCTCATAGAATTGGGGAGTTAAGTGTGCCACCCCATGAATGGTATTAAGGAATACGATCCGTCATCCATGCAATTATAACAAGTAATTAACGTGTAAAAGATGTCTAGGGAGTAGTGAAATCTAAGTAAACACATTTTCTCCACTTACTGCTCACAACTTTAGTATAATTTAGCTTATTTTCATTTCTTGTATTTTATTTTGATTGCATCTTTAGTATTGGGTTAGTTGATTAACAACTAATTCCGCCCAAATCCTTCAAACCCGAGATTTTTAATTGCTTTCTATAAAATATAAAAATACAAAAATAATCATCCCTCACCTTTAGAACTAGTATTTAGGTCTTCTAATCCTAGCGACACTATTCCTAAGCTGAACGATCAATCCCCCGGTACTTGTCACTATACAATACTACAACGATCAGGTACACTGCCTGGTGGGGGTTGTAAGCTTCTCGAGATCCCTCGAGAGGTAAAGCCTGTTGCGATTCCCACGCATCAAAACATAAACCCATCCACTTTTATCAACATTTGTACAAATCCAAACACCACTTTTATCAACATTTGTATATATGTTAACTAAAACCCAGATCTGACCCATCGTTGAGGAGTAGGATGGCGGTTTTTGAGGTGAATATATGTTGTGGACTTGTTAATGTTCAGATGGTGTAACGGGTTAGATGCTGCTGGTGATGACGGTTTTTGAAGGTGGTGGTGGTGACAGTTTTCGATGGTGGTGATTCATGGTGGTGATGTTGAACATTGTGCTTACCAACAAGTTATTCTTTAATTAATCAATTCAACAAGCTGACAAGAAACAATATGAACAAAAGTGGACACGAGGAGCATACACAATAGTTTTTGTGTGTGGCACAAAATTTAATGGGGGAGAAGATGGTGTTAACTGCTAACGAGAGAGAAAGGAAGAGATGGGAGGGGGCGGATATCATAAGGGGGTCAAAATAAATAAATATGTTTTTAGTAAATTATTAAAGGGGTTGAAATTAAAAAAAGAAATAGTAGACGGGTATTTCTGTCATTTTATGTTGTCAAACTAAAAGTTGAACAAAGGTAACCGGTTACCAATTACGACACGTGACATAATTACCTAACATTGAACAAAGTATAAAGTTTTCTTACCTAACTTATTATTTTCGAGAGTTCATTACCTAACATAGAAAATTTTTCTAAGTTCATTACCTATATGTGTAAATAACCCCAAAAAAAATTGGATTACAAAGCGGTTTATAACTCGTATTTCTCGAATTTTTATGAAGCCACCAAACACCTACTTCATCTATATTTTCTTCCAACTTCAAAATGTATATCTGCCTTTTCTTCTTTAATCTAGCACTACAACTTTTTTTTTTAATCATATGTCAACAAAAAGGTTCATTCAACAAACCTATATATTAGCTTTAAGATTTATATTACTTTATCAATGTTAAAATAAATCTTCATGGGTTCTATTTTGTGATGTTCCAAAATATATGTTCAATCTGTGTATTGATGATGTACCCTCCGATCAGGTCGAAGGACACCTCTTCGGACCTGTTCGCAACCTTCATCTCGAAGGCTTAGGTCAGCCTCCTAAAATCTTTATTGGCGTCAAACTATTCATCTATGACATGGTTACCAATTGTGAATTCTCCAATCGAAGGTCTAAGTCCTTCGAGGTATGGCCTCCGATGATGCTATGACGGAATATAGCTAAGACCAAGTCTCACTCATCTCCTCTCTTTCTCCTTGGCTTTCCCGCCAAGATATAGAGAGTGGGACATTAAGCCCTAGTGGTTACCACAAATCATGGGACGCCCCCGTGATCTCCTAAAAACGTGCAAGAGCTCTTCAAGGTTATTTTCATCCCTATAAATAGCTTGGACGGGCTGAGAACAATGTTATGCAAACTTCACTCTATCACTTTACCAAAAATTCACCAACTTATCATATCACATACTTATTCGCACGCCGAAGGTGGTTCGCAGGGTCCAACCCATGCGCAATCACTTAACGTAGTGTATTTGTATTTCTTATTTCAAGTTAATAACAAGCTTGACGCAACCATAACACCCCTTATACCCTTCAATCATCATCGCAAGGCCCGATCGTGTAATTTTTTGTACGATCAGTGGCACCATCCGTGGGACCCGTTACAATTGGTCTCGTTATCCCCAAGTTTATAACCAGTTAACCACATTCACTACATTTCCGGCATGATATGGCAAGCCACGGGCATGACCCACTTCTGCATCCTAATTGCCCCCTCGAACAAATGTAGGAAATTATCAGGATCCCCCTTTCCGTTATAGGTACCTATGTGTGAAGGCATTTTCAAACCATTGGGGAGAGAATAATCCTCAATCCATCTTACGAAGGGTGTTGCGGAACCCGTAGGCTCTGAATACAAGCAATTGTAAGGTGTTGTACCCATGGGGATAGCATTGTATGAATTATGGTTAGGGGTACTCCCGAAGGAGTTTGGTTAAGATATTGGGGATAAGGTGTGTTCATATTTGAGGGGTAACTATTACTCATGGTGTACGAAGGGTACACCATGGGGTGACTAAAGGGTAGGCTGCCGTAATTTTGAGGAAGGCTATGGTTGCTAGGCAGCCTACTCATCGGAGGGTAAAGATTCTGGGGGTAAGTTTGAGTTGGGAATTGTTGACACATACCATTAGGAGGAATATTTCCTGATATGTTAAATGAAGGTGGATTGCCTTCTACGCCGGATGCGTGAGAAGGCTGCAGCGGAACCCTTGCTTCACTTCTTCCCAAATGAGCAGCTAGAAGCGGAGGAAGGTTTACCTCTGTATTTTCCCTTCATTGGCTCCTCCCATTGGAGCCTTCTGTCATTGTCCCTTCTCTCCTTGTGGGAGCCCTCTCAGGGACCCCTTCGAACCCAACAGACCTTCTACTCATTCTTCGACCAGAAGGTGATCCTATCCTTAATGCTGACTGCGTGACCCCCTGCACCTGAGGCCTTGGCTCCATCTCTATTTCTTCATCGTAATCATCACTAGAGTACTCCAACTCTCTTCGCATCTCCGTGTTCCGAACCTGTCTCCTACGGGCCCTGAATAGTGATTCCAACTCCTTGAAGTTGGCTTCAATAAAAGCTGGGCTAATAACATGTTCCGGATTAGCCGATGTCGAAGCGTGGTGATTAGGTGTTATTTCTGGGTGAGATCATATTATGAACGTGGATGCCATAATTGGGGGAAGGTTGTTAGGGTGAGTTGGTAGTATTGGTGTTAAGGTCGAGAAACCCGGTTGGGGTGTAACTTCTCTCTCTTGATTCATGCCGGAAAAGTAGCGGGTGTATTTGACTGGTTATTTGCTTGTGAATAACGAGACCAATTGTAGCGGGTCCCACGGATGGGGCCACTGATTGTACAATAATTTGCACTACCAGGCCTACGATGGTGATCGAAGGGTAAAAGGGGGTGTTGAGGTTACATCAAGCTTGTAAGTAACCTGAAATAAGAAATACAAAAACACTACGTTAAGTGATTGCGCAGGGGATGGACTCTGCGAACCACCTCCGGCGTGTGAATAAGTATTTGGTATGAGAATGATGAGGCAAAAAATGATCCGTTTTTAGGGGGTCATTTAAGCCCGGAATTGAATTTATTTGATCAAATATTGCCCTAAATCGTTCTTTTTGTGATTTTAGGTACTTTTGGAGCGAATTCTGGAAAAGGAAGCATTTTGGACGTTTTTGGAGCATAAAAGTGAAGAAAACGGCAAAGTGTTAATTTTCCTTGCTGGAACAGTACCTGACGGCGTAACCAAATTCTTAATGACGGCGTCAAGAGGAAAAACAAGAGGTGAAGAGGATGGAGTCCATGACGGTCCAGAAAGATTTTACACTAGGGCATGACGGCGTCACGCTAGGCCATCATGGTCCCTTAACACGTGACGGCCCAGAGGAGAAATGCTCTTGACGGCGTCAGATCTGGATCTAGGCAATCCGATTTTATTATGGGCGGCGGGTTGACGGCGTCAGAATTTTCTTCTTGACGCCGTCACCTTAGAAAATCTATATATAGTCTTTGTAATTTTCATTCAAAAAGAGAGGACAATTTTAGGGACGACTTGAATAAACCCTAGTACGGTTTTAACAGTATTTTCAAGGGTTTTCACTCCTTGAATCCTTTCATGTTCAATTAAGATAAGTATCCTTGCAATTCATTCAATATGTCTATGTGTTGTTTGAATATATCTTACGCTTGTCTTGATTTTAACATGCTAGGCTAGATCTCTTGTGTGTTTGCTTAGATGTAGTGAAACCTAGATGTTGATTATAGGTTGATTGCTTGTTTATAGTTGTTACGGATGAATGATCTCGATGTTAGGCTTAAGAAAACTGGCAGACTTCCATAGTGTAACTTGCTTGAACGTCTTAAGAAACATGAACCAATGCGTACTAGGTTTTTATGGTTGTACTTAATGCATGAGCGAATTCTAGTGATCCCATGTTAGGAGCTTCTTGCAGGCTCGACATAGGAGTGAAGTAGGAGCTTATAGAGATGGGGAAGTACGTACGCCACCCCACGATTGGTATTAAGGAATATAACCCGTCATCCACGCAACTGTAACAAACTATCAACCTGTAAAAGATATCTAGGGAGTAATGGAATCTACGTAAACATAATTTTCCCATTTATTGTTCACTCCACTAGTTTAATTAGTTTTATTTTCATTTTTGTTATTTTATTTTGATTGCATCTTAGTTATTGGGTTAATTGACTAGCAACTAATTCCGCCCACTCCTCTAAAACCCGAGATTTTAATTGCTTTTCATAAAATATAAAAATACAAAAAGAATCATCCTTCACCTCTAGACCTAGTGTTTTAGGATTTCTAATCCTAGCGACACTATTCATGAGTTGAACGATCAATCCCCCGGTACTTGTCACTATACTATACTACAACGATCCGGTACACTGCCTGGTGGGGGTTGTAAGCTTCTCGAGATCCCTCGAGAGGTAAAGCCTGGTGCAATTCCCACGCATCAAGTTTTTGGCGCCGCAGCCCGGGGAATAGTTATTGTCTAGGTTAGGATTTCTTTTTATTAGGTCTACTTGCTAGATTCCTTTCTAGCAAGATTTTATTTTTATTTTTAGGTTTTCTCTAGTCTATCTATTTCTTCGTATCTTTGTTCGTAACTTTTACCATCCGACATCATGGAAGGTGGTAACATCTTTGAACCCATCAACCCACCACAACAAGACCACCCACAAAACCCACCACTAGAAAACCAACCTCTTAGGCCCCGAACCCTAGGAGAGTATTCCCGACCGAGCCACCAAGGCTATCGAAACACTATTGAGCTCACCCAAGGAGCCAATGTGTCCCCCTTGCGAGCTGACACCATCCGGTTGGTGCAAAGCGGATGTGCATTCCATGGACTTCGTTCCGAAGATCCTAATCAACATCTCAAGGACTTCCTTAAAATCGTAGATTCTATAGACCTTGATGTTACAACCAGAGAGTCGACCCGATTACGCCTATTCCAATTCTCTCTACGTGATGAAGCTAGTCAATGGCTTGAACGTTCACCCACGGGATCCATCACCTCATGGGATGATCTCACCACTCGTTTCCTTGCTCAATTTTTCCCACCGGGGAAGACTGCGATGCTTAGAAATGATATCTTGATGTTCCAACAACATCAGGGTGAAACTTTCTATGAAGCATGGGCTCGTTTCAAGGATCTACTCCAAAAAGTCCCTCATCATGGTATAAATCTTTGGTTATTAGTTCAAATCTTCTATGACCGTGTCGACTATCACACCAAACGTTCCATCGATCGAGCCGCCGGAAGTAGATTGCGTGATAAGAACGCCGAGGAATCTTGGGCAATTATTGACGAACTTGTCGCCGATAATCAAGAATTATGGGAGTTTAATCACACTATAGAAGCGGCCATCAACGCAATCTCGACGCCTGGAGGGACTAATCAAATCTCTGATGAACTCCTTTGCAAACTTGAGGCGAAAGTTGACTATTTCGAGGAAAGGCAAAGGAGACCTTTAAGTCCTAGACGGGCTGCTGTCGATTCTGTCTCGAAAATAACTCTAACACCATTATCAGAAGTCACCTTCTAGAGAGAATGTTGAGACCTTTCAAAATTATGCTCCACCTTATTCTCCTCCCGAAAAACTTAGCCCAGAATTTGAAGCTCGAATGAGAGAATATATGGCAACCCATTCTGAGTGGCTTACTAGATTCGAGGAAGCAGTTTATAAACAAAAGGAGGAGATGCAAGAGAAAATGAATGAGATGATGAGCCAAGTGGAGGAGTATGCAAACCAGAAAACCCCCGAAAGGATGTTACTGAGGAAGGAAAGCGCCACCCCCACTACCCGGCTTGTCAATTCCATCACAATTGTCCACACGGATAATGAGAAAGTAGAAACCCCTAGTGAACAAACCACATAAGAGCCGCCAAAATCCCAATCCTTGAGTTACTACCTGAAACATGATATAAACGAAAGCACCATAACAAATTGGATAAAGAGTGACGGGCGTAACCAGTTCTCCAAACAGGGTTCAGAGACGGAGGAAGAGGGGAAAGATGAGTATGATACATTACCCGGGGGACCGATATTCGAGAAACTACTGGTACAAAAAGTGGCTACTAAGTAGATGACGTGTGGGAACTTTGAGATACCGGCCAGCATCGGGAATTTGAAACATCTAAACGCTTTCGCCGACCAAGGATCGCAAGTAAATCTTATGCCCCTAACTATCTACACCCAACTAATGTAAAAAATGCCAGCCACCACTCGTGTTAGGCTATCCTTCGCTGGACACTCTTACGTGTACCCTGTAACACCCCAACCCGACAAGGGTAAAAGTATTACAAATATGGTGACTGATTCGTTTGAAAACCAATTATATATAATATATAGTATAGTATCGAAGTGATCCGCGTAAAATACGGATCACTCGAGTCGTTTCCCAACGAAGGCGAATGGAATCGAGAATATCGATTCGTGAAATCGTGAATTGAAAAGTGAGAAAGTGAAAATAGCAATCAAATTATTCAAGTAATCACAAACAACTACGAAATATGCAAAGAGTACAAGCTAATTATGCACCAAAGTGAAAAACGTAAAAACGGAAATGTAACCGTAAAATTTAAAACGTAACGTTTAATGAAAAATGATCCTATAAACTTGAAAATATTTTCTAAAAATCTTAAACTGATAAAAAGAATTTTAAGAAAAAGAAGAATATTTTTTTAGTTTTTATTTATTTTCTATGAATTAATAATGATTTTTGGATTTAAAATTGAATTAAAAATAAGGAAAAATCGAAAAATAAAGTGGAAAAATGAAAATTTAATTCTTAAAATTCTAAAATATTATAAAAGAATTTCTAATTTTTTTTTTTTGTATTTTTCACAGCTTTTTCTGATTTTTTATTGATTTTTGGTATTTAAAAATGATTTAAAAATTGAATAAAATCAAAAGAAAATAAGAAAAATAGTAAAAAGGCTTAGAAAAATCTGAAAAAATTCCAGAAATTCAAAAATATTAAAAAGAACTTAAAATAAAATTTTGAAGTAAAAATGAAAAGCTAAAGTGCTTATTTAATAGAAAACTGCTTCTCACAAGTGCTTATTTATAAGCACTTGTGATCTAATCTGTTTGAAACTTTTAAAACAAACTCAAAATGATGCAATGAGCTCAGTAATGAAAGGAATGTACAAATGCAAACACAAAAATCAACAACTGCAACACTTATGAGTCGATAAGCTCAAAATAAGCTCACAATCATTAACAGAGCAGGTATAAGCAGAAACAGGAATTCAATGATGATGCATAATACAGTCAATACACTAAAACAACTCAGAACATAAATCAATATGCAATTCAAGCAACAGAAACAGAAACGCAAGTCTGACTACTCAAACAGTCAACTGTCTCACAGAGTCACTACACAGGCTCAATAAGCTATTTCTTTAAGCTCAAATTTCAAAAACAAGAGGAACAAAAGATCAACTGCAATACTTAGTTACTAAATCAATCAGAATTCAGATCTCAACTATCTCAAAATATATCAAGTTCAGCAATAGCTACAACCAAAACTTAATGAAACAGTTGATTACTGTTTTATTAAAAACATGACTCAATTAAACTTTAGCAGCTCAAACTTACCTCTAATTAACTTTGAAAAACTAGTTATACTCTACTGTTAGCTAGCTCTATCTATTTTGCAACTTTTAAACTAAATTATACTAACAAATTACTACTAATTCTAACTGTTTTTATGTAATATCTTTAACTTGAAAATTACAAAACTAACCACTGATTTAATGAAGTTTATACTAACTCTACACTAGACTAATCTTATTTGTGCTCAAATAATGAACCTCAACCAACAATCAACAACCTATATTAGACAGATCCAAACACCAAATTATTACCAAATATAAGCAATCCAAACTCCTCTATGTTGTGACAGTTAATAAGTTCTACTATAACAGAGATTAAATCAGCAGATCTCAGTACCAAACACTCCTATAATGACAACAACTTAACAACTGTAAGCTTCTAAATCTACCAACAAAGCAACAACTCAGATCCTATTCAAATCAGAAACTCAGATAAGTAATGACAGCTCAGCTCCACAAACAGATGCACAACCAATAACTCAAATCAGATATTAACCAAAACTCAAATCTCAACAATGAATCCCAATGAAACAGTAACACAAATGCAATACAAATCCAACTAAGATCCACAATTTCTAAATCTCATATTCTACTATGCTACTCAAATCTCACTAGCAACTACTATAGTTTTACTAGATTTAACAAAAACAGATGCAATAAACTATAATTCAAACAATCAATGATCAAGCTCAGCTAAGCAAACAACTATATAAAACAAAGATGTATCAATCAATTTCAAATCTGCTTCTGCAATTAACTAAACTACAAATCAAATATCCATAAAATCAGATTCAATACTAAAGGAATTGAAATGAGATTTACCAATGAATTTCCCCTCAGCTAGAACAGAGGGGATTCACAGAAGCCTATCTCTAGGATAGGCTGGACCTTCCAGGTCTGTCCAAATCTATCCAATTCACCACTTCAAACTCAGGATCCAAATACACCTCTTCTTTTGAGATTGTTAATTCTGACCACTATATTACACTAAAATTCACAACAGCTAGATAGCTGAGATGAATTTAAAATATCTATAATAAGCTTGGTTGCAAACTAATCTAGTAAATGTGAGCTATTTTTTATTTTTATTTTTATTTTCTACTTTTTATATGTTTTCTAGGAATGATGAAAGCTAAATTTAAAAGAACTTATGTTTAAGCTAAATAAGAAACTGAAAACAAGCTAAGTAATAAAGGTATAAAAGCAGTAAACTAGTCATAAAATTCAATAAGCTATAAGAAATTAAAATGAACTTGAAATTTTATTAAAACTAAATGATATTCAATACAACTTATTTTCTTTTCTGAAAATGTTTTAATGCTAATAAAAGAAATACTTGAATATAAGCTGAATATAAAATGAAGAAACAATTTTATTAAAATCAAAGAGTAAAATTACAATAACTATTCTAGATTACAATTCAAAATACAAATTGACAGCATAACAATACCTAAATTCTACACACCTAAAGAGCTAAAATGAACCTCTATTTATAGTTGAAGAGTGAGGGGTTGGGGTAAGAATCCACACTGGCAATCCACAACCTTTTGTGCTTCTTTACTTCATCTCTCAGCCCTCTGATTGAATTTGTGTTTCTTTAAACTAATCTCAGCCCTTTGATCATGATCCATGAGGTGGCTTGGCCAATCAGCTGCTTCCATCTGTCCCATTCGTGTGTGCAATTGTTTCTCTGACTTGTCAGCAGGATCCAAGGCTTGGTATGACGCGTTCCAGCAAATCTCTTACTGCCAAGTGTCCATGTAGCTTCAAATATTCTCTCTGACACGCGATCAGTCACGTGATGTGCTTCTAGAAACTCAAATTATTAGCTAATGATGGCTAATTGTAATGGGTGTGAGCCAATTGAGAATGATAATGAGCTAGGGTTCATGTGGTTTTGGGATTTCTGGGTTTTTGGGGGAAATTGGGGAAAGGTACGTTTGGTTTATATAATTATGTGTTGACCGGCTTTTATGACCCTTTGACCCAGAAAGTATTGGACTTTGACCATTTTATAAAATGGGCTTGGGTAGAAATTAGGTGGAGTGGGCTTTGGTAATGGATTTGGACCAAGCTATGAATGATAATAAATTCGGACCATGAAACTCATAGGGACCAAAAGTTGCAAATCCAAAATATCAAGGACCAATTGTGTAAACTTCCAAACTCTAAGGGCTGAATTTGTAATTCCTCAAAAATCTAGTGCAAGGACTAATTTTGCCAATTCTGAATAAATGAAGGACTGAAATTGACTTTTAGATCCCAGCTTTGACCTTTTTGGCCGTCTTCCATTCTTGTGCCCGATTTTCCGGTTTTTGTGTGATTTTTTTTTTTTTTTTTTTTTTTTTTTTTTTTTTTTTTTTTTTTTTTTTGTGATAAATCCGTACATGCATATTCACAACATAGAAACACGTGTTTTCTTGGCATTTGTTAGCTCAATTAGTCATTTTGGGTCGGTATTTGGCCATAAAATGGTGAGTGAATAAGCACTCACCAGTGACATATCAAAAACATGCATGGACATAAATAAAGAAAGTCTTAACTTAAATAACCAAAAGAAAGAAAGTCGACATGACTTCAAGTTACATAAGTTCCAACAGAAAACTCCAAGAGAAAGTAAATGAAAATAAACAAAGTCTTAAACATGATAATAATATTCCAAGCTAAGATGATCTAAGGCAAGTCCACTCTTCACTCAATCCCATAAGCAAACCCCAACTCCTAGCTTAGATACCTACCGCGAAAGAAAAGAAATGCGGCTGAGCTTTACAAGCTCAGTGAACAGATATAACAACGAAATAATACGAAACAGAAACGAAACAGAATATAATATAACAGAAATAACTGAAATATAATCAAAGTAACTGAAATAGAAATAAAGATAAAGGTAAAGGATAGTTATCTACCATGAGCCCAGAAACAGATATCATATAATAAACATAATCACACATAAGGCAACATATGTAGGGGAGACCTACCATAGGGTTGTGAAGGACGTGCATGCACGCAGCATCAATCACCAGATAACAGAGAATAGATAACAGAAACTGATCTAGGATGCATCCATACGCCCCTACCCATTCACATGCAGACCAATCAAAGGGACGTGGCAGAACATCACTCTACTGCCCTAGAGTCATGTCAGAGGTGCATCACTGACAAGGACATGGAACCCCCATGCCTAGTGAAATAATTTGGCTCGGGTGTCAAACTAGAATAGTTCATATAGAATATCATAAAATGATACAGAACTTAGGTCATAATAATCAGGTCAGAAATACATATTAGAGGCTCATGTCATAAGTCCAAATTAGAGGTCAAATCAGAAAGTCAAATCAGAAGGTTTAATCAGAAGGTTCAGATAACAAAGGTTCATACAGAAAAGGTTCAGAAACAAAAGGGTTTCATAGCAATGGCTTAGGGAATCCTAATAACGAAAGATAGCAAGAGAAAAGAAATCATGAGAAACCTTTACTGAAAAGGTCAGAATATCTGTACCTTATTTCAAAAGCAAACAGACAATTAAGCAAACACAGAATCAAAAATCACTCCTGCCTTGCAGAACCTAAAGGAATAATAAACCAAATATTACTTACAGTTCATTTACATAAATTACTGATTTTAAGTTATCTTTCCTTTTTAAGTAACTTTCCCGAATTAACATTTTATTACTTTAAGGTTATTATTGACGATTAAATAATATTTAAGGTATAAAATGATCAATATAATAGTTTAGATTTTAAAGTGTCAATATTATAAGCTTAGGGTCTAAAACGTAAATTATCAAAATTAAATATTAAAAAATCAAATAAAATTATTTTAAACTTTATTTTAATAATTTAATATTAAGGTAATAATTTTGGACCCGTCATTATAATTTTATGTAATTTATTAACGTACCCACGATATTAATATTTATGCCGCGACGACCCAATATTTTATAACCCGACTTCGTTATTCTTAAGCAAATACACCACTTTATCTTTATTTTATTTTTATTTTTCATCTTGTCGTGAATTAAATCAAACTCACCCTAGTTATAAGTTTTTCTTTTCTTTGTTACCTCGACCTACAACAAACCAAACGTAACACTTTATGTTTATTTAAAACCAAACGCACCTTAGTATTCCGAAAGACCAAGTGCACCTTTTTTTTATACCATACATACATACACATATGTTACCCATCCTTATTCAATTTAATATAGTTCATGATTTCATGATTACTCCCTAGCTTATAATATACATACTAGGTCGAATCATATATAGATTACAGTTTCATGCATGCGTATTATATTTAAAAAAAAAACAAACAAACTAGGACAGATGGCACCTGTAAAACGAATAGAATAAGGATCACAAACCACACCTTGGCACTTGATACAATTCGAACAGAAGCAATTAAGAGAATACCGAAACTTTCTTGAGAGATAGGGTTTTTTTTTTTATAAAACGTAAAAGTGATTTAGGAATAAGGAAATCCGTATATATGAATATAGAGGGGAGCAAGGTCGGTTAGGAGTTTCAATGGGCCAAGGCATCCAAAACAATATCAAATTTTAGCCCAAGATAATAATATTAAGCCCATATCATGTTTTATACTATTTACAATTTATTTTCAAATCTTTTCGTATTTTTAAACGTATAATATATGTTCCTAAAAAAATAAAAATATATTTTATAAACTTCCTTTAGTTATTGTGATCATATATGATTAATTATAAAATTATTAGAGCTTATTTGATATTTTATAATTATTTATTCATAATTTTAGGATATAAGGGTATTTTGATCTTTTCACATGCTTCAGATTTTTAAGTATTACATACCCCCTGGGAATTGTAGAAGATGTGCTAGTCAATGTCGCAGGATTCATGTATCCCGTTGATTTCATGATCATCGATGATAAAGGAGGTGAATGCATGCCAATAATCCTTGGGGCACCATTCCTTACTACCGCAAGAGTTGTCATTAGGTATGAAAATAGGAAAATTGAGCTTAAATCAGGAAAAAGAAAGATTAGCTTTCCCATGACTCCGAGATATGCGCAAGAAAGTTTGATGAGGAGAAAGCTCAAAAACAACATTGACACATCGCCTATTCATGTTCAGGAAAAGATTCTTGCATGGGAGGCAAGAATCTAAAGTTACAAAGAAACTAAGCATGACGGGAGCAAAAACAAAAGCAACAAAGCTCATGTCAATTTTGAACATAGTCAACCTACGAGGACTCATGTACCATTCGCGAAAGAGGACCTAGTACTCTTAAGACACTTGGAGATAACGATACCCCCCGATAAACCGAGTCCCTGGTGGTATGGGCCTTTCACAGTTGAAGGCATAAGCCAAGATGGGATAGCTAACTTGAGCAGTAGAGGAGGAGGAGCGGTGACTACAAGTATCGATCGATTGAAACACCACCACCATGATAGTAATGATCGCAATTATATGGGGTACATCATCTCGAGAGATGAGGTCACGTAATAGCCCATGACCTTGAGTATAGCTACAAGACTTGTAAATAAAGAAAAGCGCTTATTGGGAGGCAACCCATGCTTTGTGTGATTTTATTTGTTTGATTGTTATTTGTTTCCGTATGCATGTTTTATTTTTATTGTTGGTAGATCATGTTTCAAACTAAAATGGTGAAAATACTTGATTTTGTCATTTGACTTAGTCTTAACTTTATCCAAAGGTATTTCGCAAAAGATAAGTGTAAGGGGAAACCCCAAATATGTTTTTAAGAAACAAAATTGATCATGATTCTCCACAATATTAAATGAACATGCATATTCGTATTTGTTAGAGTCAAATGCTTGTATCGAGTCATAATGATGTTTTGCAGGATTTTCCAGGAAGTAAGACATAAGTTTTCCAGAAATTTTTCGGAAACTTAACATAAAGATTTCTGCAGGTCACTTCTGACGGCGTCATGTGTAAAATTCTGGAAATTTTGCTAGTTTTGTTTTTCTAACGGAGTCTTAAGGTTTTTGTTAATTCTTTAGTTTTATAAACTCCAGGAAATCTGCAAACATTCATTTCACAAGCATTATATCTTAATCTGTTTTCTAGGATTTGTTAGTATATATAGATTGCCGCCGATTTTACGCGAGGTTGCCTTGTTTGTTTTCTAAGGTTTAACAGGTTATATATGACAAGAAGATGATTTATATTCTGGAAGGGAAGCTTTGATTGTTCATTTTCTTGGAGGAAGATCTAACCTTGTTGCCATACTATCCACACCGAACGAATCAAGTGAGTATTTGATTTCATTCTTTTTACCTATTTTACTTTTACATTATTTAATTGAACATTGGGGACAATGTTCATCCTAAGTGTAAGGGGAGGGTAAATGATGATACCTTATAGGATACTATTGCACTTTAGTTTGTTTGTTTGATGGTAGGTGTGTAATAAAACTATGAGAAATACTTGTTAGTGTAATACCGCCAAATTTAAATTTTTTTACAACATTTAGGAGTGAAACTTTAGCCTTAGCAAGCGTCTCATGGATAAGAGTCGTATGACTAGCACAAAACCGTACTATTCAGAAAAATTTTTCACCCAAATATGTGAGGTTCGCCTTTAGATTTGATAGGAAAAGCATTTACTATTAGTGCTTATGAGTGTACCAGTAGCATTTAGATTCTAGAACTTGCGTTAGTGATGCATCCCGAGACCGCTAGTAAGACTACATTCGTGTAGTAGGATTTACTACATGATAAGAGGCATGAGGATCACCCTTGTGTTAAACCCGTATCATAATTACTTAACCATTTAAGTCATATTACTTGGCTAGTTAAGTCAATTAATTTTTCCCACACCTTAGCGTTGTACTCATTTTTAGTACACGAAACCCCTAGTACACCCCTCCGAGCATATCTTTTCGTTTCTAACTTTAAGCATCTTACTTAAAGGAAGAATTTGTTACAACCCACTTAAATGTACACCCAAATCGCCTTAGCCTTCCGTGTATGCACTCATCTTTAGTGCATTATTGTTATTTGTTTAAACCCTTAGTTAATTATCTAATTGATTACATGGTTGCTAAGTCGAGTCATATCCTTCTACATATTGTTTTGGGACGATTGGGACTCATGGGTAAAGTACTTATGTTATGGAGTAATGGGGAAGAACATCATATTATTACCCCCATATGTGTGTTAATCTTAAAAGTACTCCAAGTGTTTTGATTATCTTGATTCGAGTCATTAGATTAGTTTATTGTAAAGTATGTAAAAATTCAAGTGTAAGGGAAATGTTCATTCCCTATGATATATTATTTTGGATGGTAGGGTAAGAGTGTATGCAAAAAAAAAAAAAAAAAAAAAAAAAAAAAAAAAAAAAAAAAAAAAAAAATTGGAGAAAAAGAATAAAGAAAAAGAAAAAAAAAATAGAAAAAGAGAAAAGAAAAAAAAAACATACGGACTATCATCCCGTTTCATTCTATGTTTATCTTATGTTTTTGTTATTTTTGATTTATTAGCTTAAGTCGAGTCTAGTCTTGGCTTAGCAATGCCTTATCATACATGTAATTAACCAAGATTATTAACTCGCCACCAGTAAAGATTGACTTTATCCAACAAAACCGTGTATTCCATATCCCTACACCTAACGTTATAACCCTTTAAAAGACCTCTTTGATAGTTTATCCTAGGTGCTTAAGCCATGTGGTCGAGGTTTGATCCTTTCCCAAGCCTATGGTAATCTATTTTGCTATGACAGGTAGTGAGAGATGTTTTCCATTTCCATTTGTGATTTATACTTTATTACACCCGAGAGATGTGAGTATCTAAATACTATTTGTGAGGTGCTAGTGTATGACCTCCGTGCTTGTCTTTGGTCTTTAGTGGAACGATTATTTGTTGTAATTACTTTTATATTAGTGTTAAATGACCCCTAACTTATATTTTGATTAGAATAAAAGCGCATTTGCTTGAGGACAAGCAAATCTCAAGTGTAAGGGTATATGATGAGGCGAAAAATGATCCGTTTTTAGGGGGTCATTAAAGCCCGGAATTGAATTTATTTGATCAAATATTGCCCTAAATCGTTCCTTTTGTGATTTTAGGTACTTTTGGAGCGAATTCTGAAAAAAGAAGCATTTTGGACGTTTTTGGAGCATAAAAGTAAAGAAAACGGCAAAGTGTTAATTTTTCTTGCTGGGAACAGTACCTGACGGCGTCACCAAATTCTTTATGATGGCGTCAAGAGGAAAAACAAGAGGTGAAGAGGATGGAGTCCATGAAGGTCCAGAAAGATTTTACACTAGGGCATGACGGCGTCACGCTAGGCCGTCATGGTCCCTTAACATGTGACGGCCCAGAGGAGAAATGCTCTTGACGGCGTCAGATCTGCATCTAGGCAATCCGATTTTATTATGGGCGGCGGGTTGACGGCGTCAGAATTTTCTACTTGACGCCGTCACCTTAGAAAATCTATATATAGTCTTTGTAATTTTCATTCAAAAGGAGAGGACAATTTTAGGGACGACTTGAATAAACCCTAGTACGATTTTAACAGTATTTTCAAGGGTTTTCACTCCTTGAATCCTTTCATGTTCAATTAAGATAAGTATCCTTTCAATTCATTCAATATGTCTATGTGTTGTTTGAATATATCTTACGCTTGTCTTGATTTTAACATGCTAGGCTAGATCTCTTGTGTGTTTGCTTAGATGTAGTGAAACCTAGATGTTGATTATGGGTTGATTGCTTGTTTATAGTTGTTACGGATGAATGATCTCGATGTTAAGCTTAAGAAAACTGGCAGACTTCCATAGTGTAACTTGCTTGAACGTCTTAAGAAACATGAACCAATGCGTACTAGGTTTTTATGGTTGTATTTAATGCATGAGCGAATTCTAGTGATCCCATGTTAGGAGCTTCTTGCAGGCTCGACATAGGAGTGAAGTAGGAGCTTATAGAGATGGGGAAGTACGTACGCCACCCCACGATTGGTATTAAGGAATATAACCCGTCATCCACGCAACTGTAACAAACTATCAACCTGTAAAAGATATCTAGGGAGTAATGAAATCTAAGTAAACACAATTTTCCCATTTATTGTTCACTCCACTAGTTTAATTAGTTTTATTTTCATTTTTGTTATTTTATTTTGATTGCATCTTAGTTATTGGGTTAGTTGACTAGTAATTAATTCCGCCCACTCCTCTAAAACCCGAGATTTTGATTGCTTTTCATAAAATATAAAAATACAAAAAGAATCATCCTTCACCTCTAGACCTAGTTTTTTAGGCTTTCTAATCCTAGCGACACTATTCCTGAGTTGAACGATCAATCCCCCGGTACTTGTCACTATACTATACTACAACGATCAGGTACACTGCCTGGTGGGGGTTGTAAGCTTCTCGAGATCCCTCGAGAGGTAAAGCCTGGTGAAATTCCCACGCATCAAAGAAGTTTAATGAAAACGTAGTAAAGTGAAGTAGTTTTTTTATTGCGTACCAGATTTGTGACTCGTCCAAAGCTATTTATAGTGGAAGAAGTGACTTTGGAGAGTGCTTGCACGTTTTTAGGAGAACATGGGGGTGTCCCATGTTATTTGGTAACCGCTAGGGTTTAGTGCCCCACTCTCCCTGATTTAGCGGGGAAGCTAAATAGGAAGAGGAGACATGGGTAAGACTTGGTCTTGGCCTTGTTCCGTCCTAAGATCATCAGAGGATACCCCGAAAGGCTTAGTCATTCGATTGGCGAATACCCAACTGGTAACTAGATCAAAGATGATCAGTTTTACGCCATTGAATATTTTAAGAGGCTGACCAGAGCCTTCGATATGTAGGTTGCGAGCAGGCTCGAAGGGGGGTCCTTCGACCTGATCGGAGGGTACATTATCAATAAGTCCCAAATAACTTTGCTAAAATGAGACTTTACTATTTCACCTACTAAGATAATAAACATATCCACCAATACACACATTATTTTTTTATTTTATTTTTGGGGTGTTACACGCCACGTAGGCGGCACACGCCAACAGGGATACGCACCGGGGCGCTAAAGGGGTGAATTGGTAAGGGGAAAGTTTGCATTGTGCTCTTTGGTTTTGAGAAGAAAAGGGAGCAAAATGAGATAAACCCAAAACTTGTTAGGGTGGAAGGTGTGGTTGAGGTTTTCCCTCGCCACATCAGCTCAACATCATCAAAAAACACTTCCTTTATCTTTCCTTCATCTTTCCCTAAACCATTGCAGTAAATTCTTTTTTTCCCTATATTTTATGATTTAAAAATACCTCCTACACATATCCTCATATAATACACACTCACATGAAATACACGGGACTAAAGTGTCGAAAGGAAATATTTTGTATTTTGCCGCTTGGGAAAAGTATGGGATTTTGCTTGTTTCCTGCTGGGAGGGACCATTTCTTTTTGCTTTCCCATCCCCATCCCCACACCCTCTAACCTCATGTTCTTGAGTATTTTAAAGATAGAAGTGAGGAAAGTGAAGGGTAAAGGAGATGAAAGTTTTAGGGTTTTTGTTGGAAATACTTTTATCTCACATTTGGGATGAAAGGTGAATAAACAAGTACAACAAACTAAGTAAATGACAAAAGTACCTTTAATTGAAGTTTGATTCCTCATTTGTTTTAAAAGGTATAATAGTAATTCTATAAAATCAATAATATACAAAAAAAATAAAAAAAAATAAAAATGACAATATATTTTCACTATCTTTTTTCTTGTTACATTCAATAACACATTTTTTTTCTACTTTTTATTTACCACACTCATTTACTTTTTTTCCCTTCATTTACTTTGCATTCTAAATTTTTCTTAACAACATAGTGTTGGTTTACAATGATAAAGAGGGTAGTGGATTAAACTTATAAGGTATTAATTTGTTTAATTTTTTTTATGTGACAAAAATGCATATTGAAAAAGGTTAAGTCCACTAATTAGAAATACTTTTCACATTTTCTCGAGTTAGATAACAAACTTTTTTTTATTACACTAAGTAACGAAACATTTAAATTTGTTACATTATCATAAATATTGTAACTAGTTACCTGCTAAACCGGTATACATGGCTTATTTGACATTTTTATTTATTTTCATGCTTAGGTGTACTGATTATGTGGATCTTATTTTCTATTTTAGCCAATTTATTTTCATAGTTCTTTTAAATCAACCCACCAAAATACATTTCATCATCTTCTCTAGCGAGTATTCCGGCATCCACCATCTTCTTCGACGAATATTCTGACAACCACCATCTTCTCTAACGAGTATTCCATAAACCACTATTTAAACATGTAACAATTCCCATGTTTGTTATCATCACATAAAATGGAGTTTTTATAAACATTTCTTGCAACCACCAACAAATCTAACCAATCTTTTTATCTTATTAAAACCCAAACGACAAGCTGATAACAATACTACTTTGATTTCTTTCAGCTCAATAACCAAACTCTTATGTATTTTCTCTTAAAAAACACATGAACAAAAACACAAAAAACTAACACAACCCTTCATTCTCGTTTCTCTCTTTTATTAAATCAAACACAAACACAAAAAACCCTCTACCCTTTCTGCTAAAAAAACCTGAGGAACACACTTACCCTATACGGCTTCAAACAAGGCAAAAACAGTGACGACTTGAAACCGTCTAAACTTGTCTTTGAAGATGGTGGAACAAACCCAAGAAACATATAAACACCATAACCAAATAGAACCTTAATATAACCGAACAACATAACCAAATCGAACCCTAAAAATTTGAAGCAAAGACCCAGCATGCTGGATCTCGTCGCGCCACCCTTGTCAGTTCTCACCGTCTTCAAATCTATCACAAGATGTCGTCGCTTCATCATGTTTTGGAGTTCTTGATGTTTTTCAATGTTAAAATTTTGTGTGATGACAATGAATCAATGATGTTGTTAAGTTGAGTGTCATTCGGTTATATGTGTGTGAAACTGAAGGTATGATTAGTGTGCGTATTTTTTAGAAGATGAGGAATGAGAGATTTAATCTGAGGGTGGGAAGAGGTGGGATATGGTGTGGGAGGCTATATGGTTAGGGTTGATCATGGTTCGAAAATCGATTTGGTCCAAAAGTCCAGATCGAAATGTTCGGTCCATCTCCAGGTTGGGTTGGTTTGTCCGTCGGTCCGGTCCAATTAAGTATAATAGTCGGTTTAGCGTAAGAGCAAACGGGACCGGACCGAGGACTGAAAATGAGGAAAAAAGTGAACCGAGAACCAGAACGAAATATGTTCAGTCTGGTACGGTCGATCCGGTTTCTCGGTTCGATCCGATCCATGGTCTATAATGCTCAAGCCTATATATGGTATGGACTGGAAAGAAAAATATATGGAGGTACGATGATATAAGTGGAATTAAAAAATAAAATATTTATTTACATGGAAAATCAGCCGGTCATAATAGTAATTTTATCCCGTTACAACAAGTTTTGTTACTTAAATAGCGTAATCAGGGTTCTAAAAGGCGTTATGGCGCCGCTAAGGTGCGAGACGTGGTCTTCACTTTACGAAACAGACCAAGACATCATCTCTAGGCGTGACGCTTTGTGAGACGTGATAAGGCGTGCCTTAGCTCAAGACGTGGCGCTTTTTGTTGAAGCTTTTAAGGAATTTAGTAGTATTTGGGCTAGTATTAGGGAATTACTAATATAAAAGATATGGGCTATATGAGATTATAAGACTTGGGCATAGTAACTTTATAAATCAGTTTCAAGTTTTAAACTTATTTCTACCACTCATATTACGAGTGAATCAATGTGATAAATATATAAATTTATCAAAAAAATTATGCCGCATTGGGTCACGCTTTAAAAAACGCCGTGGCTTCATCATAACTTCTAAGACTTGATGCTTCACCATGCCGTCACGGTACGACTCACGCCATTTATAGAAAAATTTGTTATCTAACCCCCAAAAAAATGTGAAAATACGTTAGTAGTACTAATTAGTGGACTTTAACCCTATTGAAAAGGTAATTAATATGTCTAGTCACATGGATGACACGGTAGAAAGAATCGAGTATTTACTTTGGAAACCGAACACAACTTTTTCAGTTTTCCTTTTCTCGTTCTTCTTCCAACACTTCATCCCTGTCGTCTAACTCTTCTGCAATCTAACCCTAAATCCTTTATTTTCTTTATTAAAAAAAAAACCCTCAAATTATTCCCCAATTCAATGCAAATGGGTAGTTGTAGCACTAGCGAACCACACCAAGATTCACTCTCCTTTTTCAAAGTCATTCGTTACCCCTCCTCCCCTCATATAGTAAGTCTCGCAACAGAAGTGCGCGATCGCACAGGCCTGTAACCTTATTTTTAATAATTAGAGAATGTTCTAATGTGTGTGTGTGTTTTTTTTGTTTTTTGTTTTTTTGAAGGCATTGCCAAGTGCATTTGTGGAGACCCATTCCAAGAAAATGTCTAGGAGTCCAACATTGAAGACTGCATCAGGGGATTATTCATGGCGTGTGGAGATAAAAAGGATTGGTGAAGATTATTGTTTTGCAACTGGATGGGATAAAGTGGCTCAAGATGTTCGATTGTGCATTAAAGATATTGTTGTCTTTTGGCTAGTTGATGCCTATACAATTCAAGTTACTTTTTTTGGTGCAGATGGATGTGAAAAAAAACTCCCTCTAATAAAATCCAGTTGGGTATTTTTTGTTTTTTATGTTTGAGGTTTGTATGTATACATGCATTGTGTTTGTTAATTTGGGTGTTGAATGAATACTATTTTGTAGATAATGGTCATGATGTTGTGGATGAAGCTATGGAAGATGAAGATCTTAGCTTTCAGAAGGTTATTCGAGTGAGAACCCAAAGATATGCTATGGTAATTCTTATCAATGACTTTGTGAATCCCTTCATTTTTTATTTTATTTTATTTTTTTAAATAGCAAAGTAAGTTAAGTTATACCTCTAGATTTATTAATTTAAGATGTCACTGACATTCATTAGAGTAAACTGCGAAATCTAACAATCCGGCCATTTAGGCAGAAACCATTCTGTCATAGACTATATGTGTAAATTATCCATGAGAGGGAGAAAACGGGTAAACCGGATGATGTTTTTCCTGTTGAGGTTACCCGGGGAGGGCGAGTTTTTGACTAAGATGTACTACCGGGGACCGTTTCGACCCTTTTCTTGTCCACCTATGTGTACATAGTGACCCGTGACCGTTTTCGTCTTTTCGACCTTTTTCATGGCCACCCCAAGATGTGTACATAGTGAGGTTTGAAGTTTGAACATGAGACCTCTTGTGTGACATCTCAATGGCTAGGGATTATTGTATGTAAAAAGTCAAACAAATCTCATTCATGATGGTTTTTGCTAGACTTTTATTTACCAGTTTACAGTTCTACTCCATCCATTATTAGTAAAAGATGGATTCTCTTTTTTTACCATATTACTGTAATAACTTTTATGTTGTGTTACTGGTGATATGACATTGGATATCACCATTTATTGTCTATGATGGTTTTTGCTAGACTTTTATGTACATATCTGGATATCATCATTTCATCCTTTGGACTAGCTGCTAGTATTTTTTTACTTTCTTTTATGTTGCATTAGTGGTGATATGACAGTGGATATTTGATTTTGCATTTATGTTTAGCTGTTTGTGTATTTTGATAACTGAATCTGATGTTTGACTATTTTAAGGTCAAATAATTAGCCCTGAACATTAAATTCATGACTATTTTCAAGAAAATAATTCTAAATCATTCTAGTATATATAAAGTTATTTAATAATCAGAATTTGTCAAACAACTAGCTATAAAATTATTGCAACTTCAAATAGCAATTTGCAGTGCGTTTTTTGTCAAAGGGTGTTGTTTATGTGTCACAGCAAAGGATCTGATTATGTTTATTGAATATCATAATTTACTTTCAAAATGCAATCCAGCTACCTCTATGCTCTATGTCTGCAAGTATTAATAAGAATATTCTGTTTAACATGTGCTGTAGGTGTTGCCGAGGGCATTTGTGGTGGCAGCGGGACTAGAAAATAAAACCTTTATAAAGATGAAGGATTATGAAGGATACGAATGGAGTGTAGGGATAATAGTGGAGCGGAACTTTAGAAGAATCAAACACAGCCTATCATCCGGATGGTCTAAGTTCCGACAACATTGCAACTTAACGGATGATGATGTATGTTTTTTCAAGTACGACAAGAAAGAAGGAATATTGAATCTGACAAAGGTGATCAAAAGCAAAAGATCAACCACCAATGCGGTTGATGCTGCTAATATTGAAGATGAGTGCTCACCTACTGATAAACCTAGTGATGGTGCGAAGGTTAGTGTTGAATGTGAGTCAGGTCGAGAGTTAGATATGGCACAGAGAAAAATGGGACGACCGTTGCTGAACGGTGGCACAGAGATTAAAGATGGGTGGGATGCAGAGGCGATAACTATGAGTAAAAAGAGAAGGCAGCTACTTGAGAAAAATGAACAGGAGAGGGAGAGAGTGGTTAGAAGCAATCAGGTTATTTACTTTTAACCTCAAGTTAAGTATGTTTGATGGTGGTGTTGTTTATCGATTTGCGTTTCCTGCATAAAAGACGTGGTTGTGATATGGTAGCCAACGACAGACCGCAAGACCAATGTCAATGCACACATAAGGAGGAAACAAGTCTGTAGGTCGTGGTGGGTAAAACATATGGGAAGAGTTAGAGACCAATGTTGAGAGAAATTAAGGTACATTGTAATTATCTAAAATAATCAATTTAATTCAGTTTCAATAATACTTATGGAATTCAGTTATCTTAAAATGATCATATAAAACTTGAATCACAGTGAATTAAAAGTCCCCTTTCGTTTAATTGCACAGTTGTCAAAAGACTGTTTGTAAAACTAAAATCTAATACACCTTCTTATACACAACAAAAACCACGAACATATAAACATTGATATACTTTTATTATAACCTCCCCAACAATTGCATCTATAAACCCCTTGTAAGTTGATGCCAACCTACAACTGATATAATTCCACTTACACTATAACAATATATTAAAGCTATTACTTGAATCATTATTTCCTTGTACACAATTTCATAATTTGCACTACTTGCTCCAAAAGTGATACACCACTCGTTGATTACTACCAGCAAACCTTATCACCTCAAAAAATAAGAAAACATTGAACCCTTTTAAAAGCTACAAGAAATAAGAACCAACTGAAATTCATCTTATAGCTACGGCACACAATCTGTCACTCTCTTTTTCCGGCTATAATGTGACTGACCAGGAAGCCGACAAATTGTTGCTTCTATGAATGGTTTTTACTTCTTTTTATTTTGAGTTTGTGAAAGAAGTAGGCTTAAATACAAGGAGGATGATGCAGCGTTCTTTTGTCTTTTAAAGATTCAGATGCATTAAAACTGCCCCTCCGAGTCTAATCCAGTAAGATGTTTTAGGATCTGTCCGCGTCTGAATGAAGAAAAGAAAACAAACCCTCTTTTTAGTGTTTGCCTGTGACGGAATCAGATGTTAGGGTCATTCAGAGCCTATTAAGAGATCTTTAAGAAAAACAAACGCTACATAAGATCACGAAATTAAATTGACAAACTCGTAATAGGCCCAAAAAGTGAGTTACAGGCTTAAGCAATAATCCAATAAAACAAATTAATTTAAATAAATTCTAAATACTTGAAAAAATAACTTATATAATTGAAGTAGCAGTTTGCTAAAAAAAAATTGAAGTAGCAGTTAAATGGTGTAAAAGCAGAAAAATAAAAGTAAAAATTTAATATAAATAGGAAATTTGTTTGATACTAATTGATAATAAGATTCAAGTTCGTTTACATATCAAATGATCAATTATAACCACTCATTTTCTAGATTAAATAATAAACTCACTTTCACATATATGTATTTTATTTTATTTTTTCCAAAAATGATATCTCTTGAATCGTTAATCGTTAAGCAAAAAAACACAATCGCAACGAGCATTTAATTATCTTTCTATAAACGACCACTTTATATACTTTTGAGAATTTGTTTTTCTTTTTCACATTTTTCGTTTTTTTTTTTTTTTTTTTTTTTTTTTTTTCATTCATTATTGAAACTTGTATGAAAAATCACATGTTATTAAACACTAATTAGAATATCTAAACATGTACTCCGTAATACAATAAAATATAACTTTTTTTTATAATTTTTTAAAAGTTTCACATTTTTTTTTCTTAACAACTAAAACTTCATACGTAGATTTCAACCATACAATAAGAGAAATGATTTGCACACTCCTACTTTTTATTGGCACACTCTAATATGTGCATCAGACAGTTGTACTTTAAGTATAATCTGCTTTAACTGCTTGTACATTGAAGTGTCCCAATAAGAACTGAAAGTGTGCAAATCACTTCCCATACAATAAATAGAGAGTGCTGAGCACAAATCTTTGATCAGATTTTCTGTTCTGTAACAAAATAGGCATCTAAAAAGCAAAATTAATCTCTGCTTTGACTAATAGGTGCATGTGGGCCATGTGGGGCCTTGTATATTATTTGTGGTCACGAATCTCACATTGTTTGCGTATATCCAAAAGTTGTACGTAAGATATACGGACTAAGTAGTTTGGTAGCGATATGATTTTTCGGATTATTAGACTAATGCTGATGGCAACACCACTTCCACAAAAGCAACCCCGCCATGTTAGCGCCATCTCAGCTTTCTCTCTCCACAATTCCACCCTAACCACAATTAGCTAGTGGTGACCACAAAAGCAACTCTATTTTTTTTAATTAAAATTTCATTCAATATTTAAATAAATATTACAATAAATAATTAAGATACATTAAAATACATTACAATAAAATTTAAACTGCTTGTTGATTTGTCCGTCGCCAAACGTGTTCCACTAAATCGACTTTAAGATGAAGGTGAGTTTGCTCGTCTTGTGTTTCTTGAATAAGGTCTAACATACTTTTATTCATTTATCCTTTAATTACTCATTAAATATTTAAAAAATATTATTCTTTAATTATTTGTAGATATGACATTTAGCTTTGAATATGTTTGGAGCTAAAAATGTATTCAATTTTGCTGCCAAATGCGCTAAAATAAAGTTGCTTCTCCATGTATCTATTGCTAAAATAAAGTTGCTTCTCATTCAAAGTTTCGGTTGGTGAGGCAACCGAATTGTGAAAATGGTTGTAAGGCAACGCGTTGCTTTTGGTGTGTGCTAGGGGAAGTGACGCGTCACTTTTGGGGTCACTTGGTGAAATCAACTCCCATTAGCAATAGTCTTATATCACAACAAAGTTGAAATGTAATTTTTTATTTATTGTAATTTTATTTTTTATCAAAATGTTGTATTTTATTTTTACATTACAATTTTATTTTTAGCTTAATGAAATGTGTTTATTTTAAAAGAAAATACTAAAAAAATATATATATCAAGACTCACATGTGTTTATAATATAGTTATAGCTAGACATAGAGTTTTAGTAGAGGGCACGATATCATGGCACAAAAGAGGCATCATTCACATATGGCATGCGAAATGGCTATGCCATTCAGGCGCCACTGAACCCCCGGCATCAATTCCGGCGTGAGTCCACTAACGTCGCGCCATTTTATTGGACGCGTATTTAGAATTTATTTATTTTTATCCCACCTTTATAAATACTAGTCACACTAACAATTTTCACACAATAGACACATTTTCGCTAAAAAAAACACATTCTCTGCACCTGAAAATGAATCCGAATGTTGATATTCAAATTTTTTTTGATTCCGATGATGAAATTGACGTTTACTTTTTGACACAAGCTTATCAATATCACCACCGTTGCAACAACAACAAGCTCAAACTTTACAAACGCGTAATCCAATATACCGTGAACGTGATGTTGCTGAAGCACGCAGCCGACCATTTTGGTGATAATCCCAAATATCCGGAGGCCTATTTTAGACATGAATATCGTATGAGTAGGAAACTACTTTTAAAAATAGTCAAAGGCTTTTAAACTTATGCTTACGTTCTTCTTCTCGAGCATTTTCAATTCTTTAAAGTCCAACCAAATTCTACGGGTCAAATGAGTTTTAGTGTTATTATGAAAGGCACTTTTGCCATAAGCCAATTGGCATACATCACAACAACTGATGCATTTGATGAATATTTGCAAATAAGTGAACATTGTGCATGTAATTGTCTTTTTTTTTTTTTTTTTTTTTTTTTTTTTTTTACTAAATGCGTTATTGATTTGTTCATGCCTGAGTATTTAATAAAACACGACTTTAGTTATATTCGAAATTTATATATAACATATAAGATGGTTCATGGGTTTCTGGAAATGCTTGGAAGCATTGATTGTATGCACTGGGAATGAATTACTGTCCGAAAGCATGGCACGGTCAATTTGGAATAGGTGATAAAAAAATATCCAACTATAATGCTTAAAGTTGTTGCCTATTTCAATTTGCGAATTTAGTATGCATTTTTTTTTTGGTAGCGGGTGGAATACCGATTTTACCGTTTTAAATAATTTTCTGTTATTCGACGACCTTATTGATGACATCGCCCATGTAGCTCCGTTTCAAGTAAATGGAACTACATATAAAAAAAGATATTACATAACTGACGGGATTTACCCACATCGGGCAACTTTTGTCAAATTATTTTCGGCGGTACAAGAAGGTCCACAAAAGGATGTTGAACGAGCTTTTGGTGTTTTATAAGAACATTGAGGAATTATACAACAACCGGCGCGTGCTACACTTTCAACAGGCTATGAAGAATCGTACACACGTGCATCATATTGCATAATATGATTTTGAAAGATCAAAAGTTTGCAATGAGTGAATTCAATAAATTGTATATTACACCGCAACAAAAAATGTAACGTACTTGGATCGAGAGATGCGCTATACAATGGAGGAAAGCCAAAGAATTACATGATTAGATATATATACGAAAATCTTGAACGAGATCTTATGGAGCATCTTTGGCAACGATATCAACAAGATAATTAGTTTATTGAAATTTTTATGTATTTTTATATTTTCCTACTGTTTGACTTTTTTTTATGTATGTTTTTAAAATTTTATATATTTTTGTTGCCGTATTGTTATTTGTATGTTTATTTGAATGAGTTAAAAAATTCTTTGTTTGAAAAAGAAAATAAAATGGCAAGTCTTAAAAAACGGAAATGGCTCGAACAATGAATAAGGGTATTTTGGTGTGTAAATGTGAAAAGTAGAATGCTGAGGTGGTATTATGGTAGCAAAACGGCTCAAGTCGTGACACCTTGTGCTCGTTTTGTAGTGTTATAAAATGGATGTGAGTTGATAATCCTAGTACCTTATGCTCTAAGACTAAAAGTAATGGTTGCAATTTCGAGGAGCTTCTCACTCGAGAGGAACCATTATTGGGAAGAAAAGTCACACGTGACATAGCACAAACGAAGGACGAAAGGTGATCAAGCTCACCACTCGACTACCTTGTGTTTGTGGCCTCATAAGATGTTTTTATTATTAATTATTTGATTTGTGAGTCTGTGTGAGGTATGTTTGTATACAAATATTTATTTTAATAAAATATGAAGGGAGTGGCGACCATTATAGGTGAAAGGTGAGAGAAGATGAACGGAGAGAGAAATTTGAAATTACACTGATGTGAAAGATGAAGGGGTGTGACTATTACCGGCTTCTTGTCTAAGTTTCACAATTAAGGTTGTTCCCAGCAAGAAGTGTGAAGGTTTATTTTTTTTTGGACGAAAGGTGAGGTGCTCACACCAAGCATCAAAGGTGTGCTCCTCACCTGAGGCTGCTCCCAACAAGGAGCGTGAGAGCTGCTTTTTTTTTTTTTTTTTTTTTTTTTTTTTTTTTTTTTTTAAATTATTTTTAATTATTTTTTTTGCCATTGTCATGCGTGACATTTATTGGGAGAAGTAGGAGTGTTGCGTGATCCAAGCAAAAACAACTCACGAAAGGTGAGCTCCTCACCTAATTGGGGAGTGTGTAAAAGTGGGCCCTCAAGTGTTTTTATTATTTATTACTCCTTCTGTCTCAAAATTTCGTCTCGAAATTAATGTCATCATAGAAAACAAAGTTTAATAAAAGTGGAGACACTTTAATTTTTAACCACTAAAAATAGAATATTCCCCAATTAGATTCTCTAGTTTTTACTTAATAAGAAAAATAGACAATTATTTTAAGACATCTTAAAAAAAATGTGGTCAATAATTTTGAGACAGAGAGAGTATTTAGTTTGTGAGTGTGTGGGGGGTGGGGTATTTAGAAACGTATGTTGTATAAAAGTGGGGCTGAGCACCGCAGGTATTTTAATGAAATGTGATTGAGTGTAGGGCTGAGCACCGCAGGTTCAAAACCGAACCGGACCGACGAAACCGACCGAACCGACAAAAATCGAACCGGACCGACAGCCCATCGGTTCGGTTTCGGTTCCGGTTTTTCATGAATTTCGGTTTCAGGTCGGTTCGGTTCGGCCCAAAACCGACAAAAACATGCCAATATACACATGGACCGACAAACCCGAACCGAACCGACGGCCCGTCGGTTCGGTTTCGGTTCCGGTTTTTGATGAATTTCGGTTTTCTCGGTTCGGGTCGGTTCCGACCCGATGCTCATCCCTAATTGAGTGGTGACTATTACTATGTTCCCAAGTTTTTGAAATGAAAAAAAAGAAGAGAAGAGTTAAAAATGGGCAGAAAAGAAGAGAAGATTAATGAAATTTAATTTTTTATATCATCTTTTCAAGTTAGGAGAGAAAAAAAGAGATAAAAGGTGATTTTACAATTATACCCTTTTATTATATATAAAAGTTATGTTTTACATTAGGTCATTTTAGTAATTACATTTATTAAAAGCTTTCTAAAATAACTTCTCTCCAAATCATCCAACATTTGGGAAGAAAGTTTGGAGAGAAGTTTAGCCAAATTTCCCCTTCTCTTTTGAAAAAAACTCTGGAACACAAATTCATTTTGTTTTCTTTCCACTTCTTTCAAAAATAAAACTCTGGAACGCTGATGAAAAGTGAAAGAGAGTGAAGGGAAAGAGAAAACTGGGGTAAATGGTGAAGTGGTATAAGTGTTAGGAGTAGTCTTATATGAAAACATGCAAATGTGGGCTTTATTAATGCAAAATTGGTTTGTGAGTGTGTAGAGTATTTTATGTGATATATTTATAAAATTGGTTATTTCAATCAAAGTTGATAGAGTGGTGAGTATCAAAGGTGAAAAGTGAGAGAAATTGCGAAAAAAAAAAAAAAAAAAAAGCTGAGGTAATGTTGAGCTGAAAAATAAAGCGGTGTCACTGCTAAAAATAATTTGATCAATCTAAAAGGCTCGTTGAAAAAAAAAAAAAAGAAAAGAAAAAAAAAAATCTAATTAAAGGCCGTCGACATGGAGTTGGACATATCCATCCATATGAACCACAAATATAATGTGTCAGTAATATCTGACATATTTTTTGTACCATTTTTAGTTGCTGAGTTGGAATATAGAGAAAGTTACACAAATAATCCCTATAGTATGCTCAAAATCACAAAATTTAAAGTTCAATTTCGCCTAGTTATTTGCGCACTTCAAAACCTTGTTGATGTTTAAGTTTTGTGATATACTCCTTCCGTCTCATATTTATTATTCATATTTTTTTATGCATTTCTTAAAATAATAATTCATTTTATTTTTAAATAAAAACTAGATAATTTAATCAAAAGATATTATATTTAAGTGGTTGAAAAATTAAAATGACATCACTTTTATTAAACTATGTGATTGTTATATTCTAATAATAATTTTGAGACAGAAAGAATACTATAAAGTTTCACGTATGATACGCTCAATACTATGATTCATATATTTAGAACTACGTGCATACACGAGGTTTTTAATATTATAATTATTTCAATAATAATAACAATGTTATTATTACATTTAAGTTTAAAAAAGAAAAAAAAATCTAAATACTTGATTATTTCTTTTAGGTTTTCCTAACAAGTTGACGTTTAGTATAATTCATTTTAAGAACTTAAATTATTCAATCACAATCAATCATTTGTTATACTATCATGTTTTTTGAGATTATACACACTTTTTACAGAATTATCAACGAATCATAATTATTCATTGACTATATAATACCTAAAATCCATTTATTTATTTTTTATTTTTTTTAGAAACGTTTTCTATAAAAATAATCTCATTTAATATTACCTAAATTTTGGTTTAATTTTAACTTGACATGTGATTCAAAATATGATCTTTTTGCTAATGTCGTAAAACAAAGCAACATGGGTAACCAATTGTAAATGTTAGCTCTATTTTATTTATTTTATTATTATTATTATTATTTTCAATGGAAAGCTTTGAAATTTTAGTTCTTTCTTTATATAAAAGGCAAGGTGTGAGATCAAATTTCGACACCACTTTTTATGCTCCAAAAGGTTTACACTTGAAACAGGTAAAAAAAATGAGGTTCAACCTGTTTAGGTTACTCAGATAATACGAGTCTTTATCTTAGATGTATGTGGCTTAACTGGAGTATCTCGTGACCATCTTCGATCCTACCCTCGCCACCTTGAATGTGCGTCTAATATGATTTAAATCCTTGACATGTTGTGAGGAGATCACGAAAGTACCTTAGAGCGTCAGGCCATAGCATGTCAAATACAACTTTTTGGTGCTAGCTCAGCATTCTCATTTCAAACACTCACACATTAAAATACCCCATAACTCATAACACCCTTTCATTTGGGGCATCATCTATCATATTTTCTTTTTCATTTTTCAAACAAACTATTTTTCGTTTATTAAATTAAAATACAAATTACAATAACAAAAAAAAAAAAAAAAAAAAAAAAAAACATGAAAAAAAGATACTAGAATAAAAAAAATAAAAAATAACATAGACGACTAATTGCTTCGATATTTTTTCATTATATTATTTTTGCATGTTGATGAGGAAGGCTTGGTCATCCGGCAAATTGTCGATGCTAATCATGAGAAACTTCAATTCTTCACACTTTATTATTGCCCGGTCTTCCTCCTTCTTCACCTTGTACGTCAATTCGGCGGCTTCTCGTTTGTGTTTAAACTCCGCATGTAAAGACTCCGATAAAGAATCTTGCTCCTAGATCATACGTATTTTAAAAGGGGTATACTTAAATATGTTAAAAAACATGGAGGTGTATAGTGTAAATAAAATAAACAGAACCAATATATAAACAGAAACTAAACCACACCTGCAAGTGCAACACAAACTTTTTCATTCATTCTCTCTCTCATCTTTCAAACATGACAACTGTTCCTGTTGGAACTCATATCTACCATTATTGCCGCTTAGAATCCCATAAAATCCCCATTATTCCCACTAAATACAAACAATCTTCATTGAATTATAGTAAGAAAGTGAGTTGCATGCTTAAAAATGGCGCCAAAACCAGTTATTTCAGACCTTATTTTGATTCTAGGAGTATGAAAACAACCTTTGGAGCTACTGCTAATGCCTCTACATCGGATATGGCTGTGCTGGATACCGCTGTATCTGATGACGTCATCTTTCAAGAAACATATCCTTTGCAACGCATTGAAAAGGTTCTTTCCAACTCAATTGTGTATTTTTTTAGTTGGTAGCCTTTTTTATGGTTTGTTGAGCTGTCTTGAGGTCTATATATATGTTTGGGGTCTAGTATAAGTTTTAGTTAATATATGATCGAATGGTTTAATGTCATGAAATAGCATTGTACTCTACATTTTACAGTGGACCATTAAAGTTAGAGACTTTTTTTTTTTTTTTTTTTTCTTATTGTAATTTCAGTGGTTCAAACTTCAAAGTAGTCATCAATTTCCTATTTTTTCAATCCGTAATCAACATAACCGGTAAAGTTGTCTTACGTATTGATGTATTTTAACTTTTTATCTGATGACTTTAGGAAATGAGGCAAAAAGAAGAAGATAAAAAATTTTGTAAAGTTTTCCTTTTTCTTTAACATGTCAGCAAAACCCTTTTCACATTTTACGGCAGACATCAGGACCGGTTATGCGGATTACACCACCACAAGTGAAAACTTGAAAAAATTAAAAATGAAATGTTGAAACAATTAATTATTAGCAATTTCAACTATTAATACATGTATGTTTCAAAAGGAAACTATTAACACACATTGAAAACCGGGTTGACCTAGGACGCTTCAAACCCGCCGGGTTGACCCGGTTTAATTTGACCCGTTTTTCGACCCAACCCGTTGGGTTGACCCGGTTTATATTGAACCCTTTTTTGACGGGAACGGTTCAACCGGTTGAAGCACTCGGGTCTAGCCAGGTTTCAAAACATTATGTTTAATCCCAAAATACTCAAACTTTTACTATTATTTTTCGTTTATCACCCATAAACTTTTTTTTATTACTAAAACTATCTATCTGCCGCTATAAAATCCCGTTGCTATGCACGGGTACTCGTCTAGTATCAATAACGTATAAGAACTCATTGACTTGGCTAAAAGTCGAAGAGTACCAAAGAATACAAGCAATAGAATTACTCCTCTACAACACTTCTTATAGACTTGGAAACACGAAGATGTTCTTGATCAGGACTATATTCCTTTGTGTATACGTGATGCAATATTAATCATATGTCCAATATCAAGTGTTTATGCTGTATGCAAATTTTGTTGTATGCTTAGTTTTTGTTAGGCTGCTAATGGTTGAGCATCAATGACATGCAGGTGGAGGGAAAGATATTGCTCAGATTAGATAGTGGTAAGGATGATGGAAATTGGCAGCTAACTATAGGATGTAACCTTCCAGGGAAATGGGTTCTTCATTGGGGAGTTAATTATGTCAACGACATTGGCAGGTTTGCTTGACCATGTAGTCACACTATTTTGCACTCGTGTATATCTTTCGATACATTCATTAAACTTCTAACACCACTTGCATGTTTGAACTTGTATATATGTTCGAGTATGCTCTTCATAGTAATGCTCATTAGTTGTTACTCATTACCTGTAGTGAATGGGATCAGCCTCCTGTCGAGATGAGACCGCCGGACTCTATTACCATAAAGGTACTAAATTTGATGATCGAATTTTATTATGCTTATAAAGTGGACTTTAATACTTTATTAGCGGAGTGCTTAATATTGTGTACCTGCATATTTCAGGACTATGCAATTGAGACCCCTTTGACAAAATCATCATCATCATCGACAGAAGCAGATTCAGTTTACGAAGTGAAGATTGATTTTAACACTGAAAGTTCAATTGCAACTATAAATTTTGTACTAAAGGTACTAGCTGAGGTTATTTGTGGTATTGGTTGTTGGTTATAGTTCTTCATTTGATTTGTACTTTTTGAGCTTTGCTATTAATTAACTTCCAATGATTTAGGATGAGGAAACTGGATCTTGGTATCAGTACAGAGGGAGAGATTTTAAGGTGCCACTTGTCAATTTTTCCAACGATGATGACGATACTGTAGGAGTTAAACCGGGATTTTCCATATGGCCAGGTTGAATGATAATACATCATTTTTTTAATTTAAAAACTAGAACAAGTTGGCTAACAAACCTTTTGAAAGAGGGCTTTCAGGGCAATTTTCCAGCACGGTGTTCCAATCAAAAGACACACAATCTGAAGACGAAAATAAAAATGGTAACTTGAAGGAATCTGTTCAGCAGAAGATCAGCCTTGAAAGTTTTTGTGAAGAACACTCAATTGTAAAAGAAACTTCGGTTACAAACTCAATGAGCGTTTACATGAAGAAATCTTTAGAAGCTTCCAGTCACCTTGTGCATATAGAAACGGATATTCCTGGGGACGTTATTGTCCATTGGGGAGTCTGCAAGGACGAGAGTAAGAAGTGGGAAATTCCTTCTGAACCATTTCCTGTTAATACATCCATATTTAAGAACAAAGCTTTGCGTACTCAATTGCAGCAAAAGGAAGGCGAAAACGGCTCCTTTGGAATATTCCCATTAGATGTAGAAACTTGTGGTTTCGTTTTTGTTCTAAAACTTAACGATAACACATGGATTAATTGTATGGGGAATGATTTTTACATACCTATTCCAAAAGAAAACACCGTCCAAAAAGTAGAACTTCCTCCAGTATCTTCAGAAGATGTGGAAGGTTCGCCATATACTGAAGATATCATCGATGAAATTCGACATCTTCTAAATGAAATATCAACAGAAGGTAAGCAGAAAGCCAAAAGTAAAGAAGCACAAGAAATGATTCTTCAAGAAATAGAAAAGTTAGCAGCAGAAGCGTACGGTATCTTCAGAAGCTCAGTTAAAACTTCACCAGAGATCATCGAGGAGGAAACTGAACCCGCTATAAGGTCAGCAACTGGTTCAGGTTTTGAAATATTGTTCCAAGGGTTCAATTGGGAGTCTAATAAGTCTGAAAGATGGTATGTTGAACTAGAAGAAAAAGTTGATGAGCTGGCATCACTCGGTTTCACTATTGTGTGGTTGCCTCCACCAACTGAATCCATCTCACGCGAAGGATACATGCCAAGGGATCTATATAATTTGAACTCCAAGTATGGAACCATTGATGAGTTGAAGTCCCTTGTGAAAAAATTGCATAAAGTTGGTATTAGAGTCCTTGGGGATGCTGTCATAAATCATCGTTGTGCACATTTTCAGAATCAAAATGGCATTTGGAACATTTATGGTGGTCTATTGAATTGGGATGACCGAGCAGTTGTTGGTGACGATCCCCATTTTCAGGTATTAATATGATTAACTTTTTTTTTTTGATGGTGATGTTATAATTATAAAGCATTCTGTAACTGTCTTTCGTTATAATTGTAGGGGCGGGGAAATAAGAGTAGTGGAGATAATTTCCATGCTGCCCCAAATATTGATCATTCACAAGACTTTGTGAGAAAAGATCTTTGTGAATGGTTACGTTGGCTTAGGTTAGTCATTCACCATATTTATATATGTTGCTTTTATGCATTTGTTGTCAAGTGTTGTAATCTTGCAGGAAAGAGATTGGGTATGATGGATGGAGGCTGGATTATGTACGTGGGTTTTGGGGTGGTTATGTAAAGGAATACATGGAGGCAAGTGAGCCGTATTTTTCTGTTGGCGAGTATTGGGATTCTCTAAGTTATACATACGGTGAGATGGATCACAATCAAGATGCTCATCGCCAAAGGATTGTTGACTGGATAAATGATACCCATGGAACCGCTGGAGCTTTTGATGTAACAACAAAAGGAATTTTTCATTCTGTAAGTATTTCCAAGATATTGTTCTGTGAGTTTAGATCCATGAGATTTTGTTAAATATTTTTTCTATATTACAGGCAATTGAAAGATGTGAATACTGGAGATTATGTGATTCAAATGGAAAACCTCCAGGCGTTGTTGGCTGGTGGCCCTCTCGTGCTGTCACCTTTATCGAAAATCATGACACTGGTTCTACACAGGTATCGACTTATTTCCTCTTGGGGTGTGTTTGTGTGTATGTGTGTGTTAAGACACTTATTGAGTTGGTTGTTAACAGGGTCACTGGAGATTTCCTGGTGGTAAGGAGATGCAAGGATATGCTTACATCCTGACTCACCCTGGGACACCATCGGTTTTCTATGATCACTTGTTCTCTCGCTACAAGAATGAAATCTCTGCACTTATATCAATCAGAAACCGCAACAAGATACAATGCCGGAGTACAGTAAGTATTATAAACTTAGTATGAGTTATCGAGTATTTAATTCATACAGAGTTAGATCAATACACCATATCTCTTGTGTGCGTGTGATGTTTAGGTTAAAATCACCAAGGCGGAAAGAGATGTTTATGCAGCCATTATTAATGACAAGGTGGCTATGAAGATTGGACCTGGCCATTATGAACCCGAAAGTGGGTCCCAGAATTGGTCATTAGCGCTTCAGGGCAATGATTACAAGGTATGGGAAGCATCATAAGCTCATTGTCACCGCTTGTTTCATATCGTCCGTGAACACATTTTCAAGTATGAACATGGCAATGGACTATATCATTAGCAAGTTGAAATATTGTTTACCAAGAGCATTAACTGTATATGATTTTGTAATAAAACAAATAAGATGAAGCTGTAAATCATTTTCCAACTTATTTGTGTCAATTGACAGAGACTATACTCATGCAGTCATGCTTATTCATGAATATGTTTCTGTAATTGACTACAAGGATAATGTTGTTCTAGAAGGATTTACGACTAAATGTTTCCACCTTATAAGAGCTCGGGGTATAACAACATTATAGCCCCGGCGACCACATTGGTGTTATACCATACCCCATTTTTGGTGTATATCTTCGGTGTTGATGGGGAAATGCTGTGAGTGTGTGTATATTGGGTATGTTTTAGTGGTCTTACGAATGCAGGTAAAATGTTGTTTGGTGTTCTGCGGATGTGGCAACACTTTTTTACAACACTATCACCACACATGGAGAGAATTACATATATCCTTATTTAAACACTAATAATTACGTATTTCCCCATTGAAACTTTAAAATAACAAATATTACCCTCTTAATCAATCATCAATTCACAAGTAATTCCAATATATTGATTTTATTGAAAATAACGCTACCCGCTTAATTCTTTGATATGAGTCGTATGACAATGCAAAGGGTATTTTCTTGATGCATATAGTTTAAGTTGCAATAGGAGTTTATTTTTAAAATTGACGCAACATTCGATCTCATTTTCTTGTCATTGATGTTTTAAATGTAAATTGATGATTATAAAGTTAGTGAAATCATGTGGTTGTAATGATGAATATGTGTTTGTAAAACAACGATACCTGTTGGCGTATGTGGCCGGACGCCATGTCTGTCCGGGACCAACATCCACCTCTGGATATCGAGAACCGAAGGGTCTGTGCCGAAGACATTAAAGACACCCTTAATGAAGAAGGAACCATCTGTTACCTCGTGGATAAAAGTACGAACCGTCGCCGCGCCGCCAACGCGGATTTATTGGGATCATGTCTTGTACGGAATCTGACACCTACTCACTAGACTAGACCTAGCTCGGCTTGCTTGGTCCCCAGGCACTATAGGTAACGAGGTGTGGGTAGTATAAATACCCATGATATGCAACTAACACACGCATACTGCATTTACTCTCATTAATTCCCCTATCCTTCATCTTATCACATACTTACTCTCACACTGGAGGTTAGTCTTGGGATAACCCCCAAGGCGAGTCTAACGTGTGTTTCTTGTTGTAGGAATCTACGCCCATCCGGAGGATTCATCCGAAGGATCTTATTGCAAGGTTTTACTTTAACAATACCCATTTAGCAAACAGCAGGAAACTGAATTCGTTTAACGATGGTTCTTTGATGAGAACTAGTGATACAACCATTTGTAGCATTAATACTTCCTGGATTTTGATGTTATTTCATACTTGGCTACGTGGATTTAGAGATGTTGATGAAATATTAGGGATTAGAAAGATTTGCAAACGTATCTTCTTAAACTTTGAGAACAACATAGTAACATACCACTATCACTATCACCGGGAGATATATTTCGATATTTTATTTTGTGCTCTTAAAGAAATAAACTAAAAAACTTGAAGGTGCATAGTGTAAATACTATAGGAGACTGGCAACCAATATTAACAGAAACCAAACAACACAAACTCAACTCAAACTGCTTCATTCATTCTCTCTCTCATCTTTCAAACATGACAACTGTTCCTGTTGGAACTCATATCTACCATTATTGCCGTTTAGAATCCCATAAAATCCCCATTATTTCCACTAAATACAAACAATCTTCACTAAATTATAGTAAGAAAGTGAGCTGTTTGCTCAAAAATGGCGCCAAAACCAGTTATTTCAGACCATATGTTGATTCTAGGGGTATGAAAACAACTGCTGGAGCTTCTACTAATGCTTCTACATCGGATATGGCTATGCTGGATGCTGAGGTATCGGATGATGTCATCTTTCAAGAAACATTTCCATTGCAACGTATTGAAAAGGTTTTTTCCTACCCAAGTGTGTCTGTGTTTGTTAATTTGTGTGTTTTGATTAGTTTAGAGGAAACCTAAGTTGTAGGATAACAGATTAAGTAGTTGAAACTTGTGCACTGTATAATTGGTTAAAAAGTAGTTTAGGTAAGTTCAGAATTGATATGACTTGATGAATATATGAAACATTGGCCTTGCGGATGCGAATGACAAATTCCTAGTTTAGGGATTAATTTGCAATTTTTTTTGGTAGTTTGTGTTTTGGTTTGCTCTCTGTCATATATATATTTGGTGTCTAGTGTAAGTTTCTATTTGATATAAGGTTCCAGGCCAGCTAAGCAGTTATGTCCCGACAAACCAACAAGAAACATATCGGTCAATCGTTTAGTGTTTCAAGGATTTCATGGTTAAGGTTTACTTGGCAAAAGATTTCAAGTCAAGTAGCTATATGTAGTTGGTTCAATTACCTCACAATTATGTTTCAATGGTTGCTGTTGCAATTATGTGTAAGGTAAGTTACCTTCTTCAAAGCATTGTAACCCCAAAGTGGATCATTTTAAGACCCTTATCAATATATTTCTGGATCATTTTTTAGCATGTTTTATAATAGCACATAACTTGAAAGATTAATCTATGTGTGCAATAAACAAGTACATTAATCATATTGGACTAAAATGAAATTATGTTGTTATTGAGGGGTATGGTAAGTATCTGCGATAGATGCCCATTCATTCTGGAGGTAGCTAAATTCAGGGATATGGTATGTAATTGCTCCGGATTGTTAAGATCTATGATCCATCTTATGTTTTAGCTTCAGGAAATTGCACTTGTGTATATAATTCAGTTTCTCATCTTCTCTTCGTCGTGTCGAGTTAATTCCCAATATAATATTGCTCTTAAAAATAATACAGATGAAGCGTAATAATAGCATATAGGCCAGAAGTTGCAGAGTTCATAAGAAAACAAAGAAAAGGCCATATCTTAAAGGACATGGAAACACAAGGTCCTCTTGATTGGGCCTATGTTCACAACAACAACAACAATACCCAATCCCGCCCGAGCGAGGTATGGGGGAGGTGAGATGTAGACAGTCACACCCCTACCCGAGGGTAAAGGGACTGCTTCCAGAAAGACCTCCGGCAATTGATTAGGCCTATGTTATTATCTGTTTATTAGTTGATGTAACATCAATCATAAGTCCAATATCTGGTGCTCTTGTTGTATTGCTTTCTGTACCCAGTTTGCTGTATGAATAGTTTTGCTGGGGTGTTAATGGTTCCGCATCACTGACAGGTGGAGGGAAAGATATTAATCAGATTAGATAGTGGTAAGGATGACGATAATTGGCAGCTAACTATAGGATGTAACCTTCCTGGTAAATGGGTTCTTCATTGGGGTGTTAATTATGTCAACGACATTGGCAGGTTTGGTGACCATCTAGTCACACTTTTCACAATCTTGTATATCTTTCAATACTTTGAACAACCTTATAACGCCACTTTACATGTTTGTATATGTAAAAATGTTCAATTATGTTCTTCATGACTGACAGACATGTTATTTCATCAATTTTGACCTCATTTATAGTTTTGATTAATATATGCCATTGTCATATGAATCAGAATATATTATTTTTATTATTTGTTGCACAATGCCTGTAGTGAATGGGATCTGCCTCCTGTCGAAATGAGACCCCCGGACTCTATTACCATAAAGGTATAAAATTTGGTCAATTATATTATGTGAAAATGCACTTTAATGCTTTTGAGAGGAGTGCTCAATATTTTGTACCCAAGTCTTTCAGGACTACGCAGTTGAGACCCCTTTGAAAAAATCATCAGCAGAGACAGAGGCAGATTCAGTTTATGAAGTGAAGATTGATTTTAACACTGCAAGTTCAATTGCAGCTATAAATTTTGTCTTAAAGGTATTGGCTGAAGTTTTTTAGTGGTTAAGGATCTTAATATGTCTTTGTAATTCTGGCGCTTTACACTTGATAAACTTTCTATGATTTAGGACGAGGAAACTGGATCTTGGTATCAGTACAGAGGAAGAGACTTTAAGGTGCCACTTGTCAATTTCTCCAATGATAATGACAATACTGTAGGAATTAAACCGGGCTTTGCCATATGGCCAGGTTGGATGACACTATTTTTTGTAATATGTCAATATTTATGATTTAACAAAAGAGCAATACTTAAGTATCTACTTGTCTATTTTTTCTGAATGAGGGATTTCAGGGCAGTTCTCCAACACGTTGGTCCGATCAAACGACACAAAATCCAATGATGATGATAAAAATGGTAATTTGAAGGAATCTGTTCAGCAAAAGATCACCCTTCAAAGTTACCATGAAGAACACTCAATTGTAAAGGAAACTTCGGTTCAAAATTCTATGAATGTTTACATGAAGAAATCTACAGAAACATCAAATCATCTGGTGCATATAGAAACTGATATTCCTGGTGACATTATTGTCCATTGGGGAGTCTGCAAGGATGAGAGTAAGAAGTGGGAAATTCCCTCTGAACCATATCCTGCTAATACAAACGTATATAAGAACAAAGCTTTGCGTACTCTATTGCAGCAAAATGGTGGAAATGGCTCCTTCGGTGTATTTCCATTAGATGAAGGAATTTATGGCTTTGTTTTTGTTTTGAAACTTGAGGATAACACATGGATTAATTATATGGGTAATGATTTCTACATACCTGTTCCAAAACCAAGCGTCATCCAGAAAGTAGAACTTCCTTCGGCAGTATCTGAGGAAGATGTGGAAGTTTCTGCGTATACTGATGAAATCATCGATGAAATTAGACATTTGGTAAGTGGGATATCTTCAGAAGGGAGCCGGAAAACAAAGAGTAAAGAAGCACAAGAAATGATTCTTCAAGAAATTGAAAAGTTAGCAGCAGAAGCGTACGGTATTTTCAGAAGCCCAGTTCAAACTTCACCAGAAATCATCGAGGAGGATATTGAGCCTGCTGTAAAAATAAGCTCAGCAACTGGTTCAGGTTTTGAAATATTATTCCAAGGGTTCAATTGGGAATCTAATAAGTCTGGAAGATGGTATCTTGAACTAGAAGAAAAAGTTGATGAGCTAGCGTCACTTGGTTTCACTGTTGTTTGGTTACCCCCACCAACTGAATCCATCTCATCCGAAGGATACATGCCAAGGGATCTGTATAATTTGAACTCCAAGTATGGAAGCATTGATGAGTTGAAGTCCCTTGTGAAAAAATTCCACAAAGTTGGTATCAGAGTCCTTGGAGATGCTGTCATAAATCATCGTTGTGCACATTTTCAGAATCAAAATGGTATTTGGAACATTTTTGGTGGTCTATTGAACTGGGATGATCGTGCAGTTGTTGGGGACGATCCCCATTTTCAGGTATGAATGTGCTTAACTTATTTTGCTTGTGATGTTATAAAGCATTCTGTAACTGTCTTTCGTTATTATTGTAGGGGCGGGGAAATAAGAGTAGTGGGGATAATTTCCATGCTGCCCCAAACATTGATCATTCACAAGACTTTGTGAGAAAAGATCTTTGTGAATGGTTACGTTGGCTTAGGTTAGTCATTCACCTTATTTAAATTTGTTGCTTTATCCATTTGTTGTAAAGTGTTGTAATCTTGCAGGAAAGAGATTGGGTATGATGGATGGAGACTGGATTATGTACGCGGGTTTTGGGGTGGTTATGTAAAGGAATATATTGAGGCAAGTGAGCCGTATTTTTCTGTGGGCGAATATTGGGATTCTTTAAGTTATACCTATGGTGAGATGGATCACAATCAAGATGCTCATCGCCAAAGGATTATTGACTGGATAAATGACACCAATGGAACTGCTGGAGCATTTGATGTCACAACAAAAGGAATTCTTCATTCTGTATGTATTCACAACAACTTCTTATATGATTTTGGATCTGTGAGATTTTGTTTAATATTTTTTTTCTATATATAAATAATATAGGCAATTGAAAGATGTGAATACTGGAGATTAAGTGATTCAAAGGGAAAACCTCCAGGCGTTGTTGGCTGGTGGCCCTCTCGTGCTGTCACCTTTATCGAAAATCACGACACTGGTTCTACACAGGTATTGACTTATCTCCTATTAGTGTATATTTTTGTGTATGTGTGTGTTAAGACACTTATCAAGTTGGTTATAAAAAGGGTCACTGGAGATTTCCTGGTGGAAAAGAGATGCAAGGATATGCTTACATACTGACACATCCTGGGACACCATCAGTTTTCTATGATCACATGTTCTCTCGCTACAAGCCTGAAATTTCTGCACTTATATCACTCAGGAACCGCAATAAGATACAATGCAGGAGTACAGTAAGTACCATAAAGATAGTTATAAGTAATGGAGTATTTCATTATACAAACTAAAACAAACACACTATCTCTTGCGTGTCGTGTGATGTGTAGGTTAAAATCACAAAGGTGGAGAGAGATGTTTATGCAGCCATTATTGATGACAAGGTGGCTATGAAGATTGGCCCGGGCCATTACGAACCCCAAAGTGGGTACCAGAAATGGTCATTAGCAGTTCAAGGCAAAGATTACAAGGTATGGGAAGCATCATAAGCTCATCGTCACCGCTTGTTCCATGTCGTTAGATATATGAACAAATTCTAAAGTACGAACATGGCAATGAACCATATCATTATCAAGCCTAAATATTGTATACCAAGAGCATTCATTAACTGTATATGATTTTGTAATAAAACACATAATATGAAGTTGTAAATCGTACATGTTCCAACTTAAATGTGTCAGTTGACAGACTAAACGCATGCAGTCATGTAGCAATATGAATATGTTTCTGTAATGGACTACATGGATATTGTTGTACCATGATTCACCACTAAATGTTTCCACTTTATACGAGCTTGGGATATAGCAATGTTATAGTCCCGATGTTATGACCACATTGGTGTTATATACCCATTTTGGTACCTTAAGCGTTGATCGGAAAACACTGTGATTGTGTGTGTATTCGGGTGTATTTTAGTGGTCCAGGCCAGCTTTCATTTTTATTGTTGGTGCCATGCTGATGGGGCAACACCTTTTTCCGACAGTAGTGTTACTACTTAGAGGAGTGAGTGTGGCAACGAGCATTCACCTCCTCATTTGGGGGCCACGGGTGCCACATCACCCCAATACCTCTTCACAACTAACCCCTCCTCACTCGTAACTAACCTCAACTTACTTATTTGGGGCTAACCACTTACAACTTTGTTTGTTTTTTTTTTTTTTTTTTTTTTTTTTTTTTTATTAAAATTTCCAAATAAACTAAATTCCATCTCATTAAAAATAAAAATACATTATATTCAAATAATACAACTAATTTTTTTTATAGGAAAAAAAAGTACTCTGTACAAAACTTCATCTTGAAACCAAAAACAAAAACCCAAATAACAAAGTATGTAGCACGTGTAGTTTTGCTGGCAAAAAAAATAAAAAAATAAAAATACATGGATAGTTTTTCTTTATCATCTTCTTCTTCATGTACACACACCACACACACTTATTTTAGGTAAAAGGTTAACGACCCGGTAAATATATTACTCCAAAAAGCATTTAAGTACAACGGATATGGGTGAATCCCATATCTCAGCCCGTTACATAAGCAAAAAGCTTACATAACAAGATACTTCCTATTTTCTAAACAAGAAAACAAACCACTAACCACATGATAACAAAAGAGTTTGACAAAAATATAGACTACTTCCTACGACCTTGGAGATTAAAGCCATAAATGGCATTAAGAGCATCTAAATTCCCTGGAAGATCATAAATTTGCTTCGAATAATCATCATAGTCGTCAAACTCATCTTCACGCTCATGACCACCACTAAAAAGATTTGCTGATTCGTCAAAAGTATTAAAAACCTCATCATCATCACTATCAGAAACCACAACCTCACCTGTTGAAGTAAAACCCTGCGGTATGGTTTCACCTCAGCAAAGTCTTCCGGAGTAAGCCGCAGCACAAGATCTCTCCGCCTGCACAGATAAAGAACATGTCAGACTCGCCTCGGGGGTATTCCCGAGACCGACTCCGGCGTGAGAGTAAGTATGGGGGGTATGATGAAGGGTATGAATAAAAGTAGGTGAATACTGTGTGTGTGTTAGTTGGTTCGACATAAATGAGATAGGGGTATTTATACTACCTTACTTCTGAGCAAACAGTGCCCTCCCATACCTGTTAGGTAATTGTCAGATCACGTGGGCCGACAAAATCCCTGAAAATCTGGTTGAGTCTTCGGACCACATTCGTCCAGTAGCCGGACGGTTAATGTGGCCGAAGGAAAGATAGCCGAAAGCCGGAGAGAAATCCGAAGGCTGTGTGCCTTCCGGGTACATACGCCAACATGTCCCCCCCCCCCCCCCCCCCCCCAGTATTGGAGTATCGGTTTAAAACTGATAGTTCAATACTTGAAAGAAAATCATGTCTTTGCCGTAGCGTTACGGATACTGACGAACGAACGGTGTTGAGGGTTCCGTTAAGGGCTTTCGTTATGAGCTCTTATTGGGCTTTGGAAGAATCAGGCCCATGGGCCGAATAAAATATTGTTTTCCCCGTTTACAGCTGGATGCCATTATCTTTCCACCTACGTAGATCGGACGGCTTGCTTTCTTCCACGTGGGGATGTTACTGTGTGACGCGACGTTTCACGTTCTTCAACGACGTCCCCTATATATACCTGTGCTCCTCTCCTTATTTGTTACCATTCACTGTATACTTCTCCGAAACGTCTTTCCACACACACATATAACTCTTCGTCGAGCGTCCGGTTCATTGTTCTAGTAAGGTGCGTCCCCTATTTTTTGTAATTATCTTATTCGTATAGTCTTCGGCATCTTTTAGTTATGACCATCAGTGAACCCGGGGAAATGAACAGACCGGTAAGTCAACCCATTACTGAAAGGCCCGGTCCTTCAGCTGCCGCCCCTCTCGGAAAATTTGATATGCATGTCCAAGTGTCTAAACTTACCCAGGACACCTTAGATGACCTGATCATAGAGTTCGGTATCCCTAGAGATCTGAATCCCATTCTTCCCCCCTCCGGTTCAACGATGGATAGATTACCGGAGGATAAGATAGGTATTTATGTACACCAGCTAAAAATTGGAGGGGTTAGGGTTCCTTTTTCTACGTTTTTGCTCACCGTCATTGATTACTTTAGGGTACATATCTCTCAGCTTATCCCGATAGGTTTAAATAGGGTGACCCTCTTCGAGCTTCGGTGTTACAGTTTGAACGTTAATCCCACGGTCCCCTTATTTCGGGTCTTTTACCGATTGTGCAAACAAGGGAATTGGTTCTCTTTCGAAAGCCGAACGGACAAGAGGGCAAAGAAATGTTTTGAGGAGATTCTCTCCGGATTAAAGCATTGGAAAGATCATTTTTTCCTAATAGACCGAAGGGCAATTCCCCATGCTATGCCCTGGAGGCATAAGGACTCCAAGATCAGTGACCGTTTTCCTGAGAATTATTCGGAAGCCGATGCACGCAAGCTTGCCAGTAAACTTATCTTTCTTCGTAAGCCTCCTACTAGTCTCCTTTGGATGACCGGGCTTTCCTCCGTTTTCAAAAACCCGGGTCATGAGGTTGTTCTAAGAGATGCTGAGGGGCATGGTAATTTAATGTCCTTATTGTATGTTGACTGGATTTTCTTTTTCTTTTACTATATTCCGTCCTTACTCTCTTCTTTCTTTTGTAGTTCTTAGCATGTCGGAATATCTTGAACTTCCATCTTTAGAGGGCACAGTTGTGAGTTCTGGTAACCAACTACCGGAGAATCATGAGAGGCTTAATAGGACCACTCCTCCGCTATCTCCGAGCGACCCAATTCCGGACAAGTCTAGGGTTCAGAAGGCCGTAGAAAAGGAGGATAGGGAGGTTGTTGCTGTCAGGGAGGAGAAAGAACGAAAGAAACAGGAGAAAGGGCCCGTGGTTAAGAAAAGAGGAGCTGCTGAGGGGGGAGAAGTTCCTAAGAAAAGGAAAAGGAGGAACTTGGCCGATGAGGAGATCGTTATTTCTGACGATCATACCGTTGATGCCAATCCCCTTAACCAAGCAGAACCCAGCAGCCATGAAGAGCTTGCCAAACAGTCTGAGGGTGTTGCACATCCGGATGAGAACATGGCCGAGAATAATGAGACTCTTCAGCCGGACGAGCAAGTGGAGGAACCACAAAATGACGAAGCCCATGGTCATGGGTCAAGACCTCCTTCGCAAGGTAAAGTCTTTTGTTTCTCATCATCATTTCTTTTTATATATATATATATATATATATATATATATATATATATATATATATATATATATATATATATATATATATATATATATATATATATATATGCATCGTATACTTGTCTAATGCATGTGTGAATTGGTCTCAGGTCACTCTGCTCATACGGCTCAATCCGAACATTGTGCCTCCGAACGTCTGTCGACTGAGAATCCGGACACTCTCGAAGGTATGAGCGTTTTTTGTAGCTCTTTTGCTTGTCTACTTTTATTTTTACATCATTAATAACCTTCGTCATTGGGTTTTACAGAGGGTCATACTGACAAGACTGGTGGATATTTTATCCCCGGATGGACGCTGCGCGACGATGTTAGGATGAACTCTTTCCGAGCCTGTCGCGAGATGATTAACAACCTCGCCACCCCAGCCGAGAAAGAAGCCCTAGCCGGATTGAACAATAACCAGCTTCTTAGGCAGGCATATGTGAATGTGGGCTCTGGGCTGGCCCTCTTAGGAGAGTTGTTTGCTAGATATGCTCAGGTGAACAGGGATTTCCGGGAGTTGGAAGCCGTGCATCAGGGTTGTGGATCCTTGGCTGATCAGCTGCATGATACCGAGGAGGAACGTAATTCGGTAAGAGGTCAATTTGACCAACTTTTGAAGGAGTTCAGAGAGCTGGAAGATGAGGTAGCAGCGGCGTCTACCCGAACGGAGGGTTTGACAGATCAGTTGGAAGAAATGGAAAAAGATAGGAATGACTGGATGAAAGTCTCCTCCACTCAAGCTGCTCGCATCAAAGAGCTTGAGCAACAGCTGAAAGACAAATCCCTTGAGGTCGACCGTTTGACCGCTGAGAACAAGCAGCGCGTCACGGAACTAGCTTCTTCTGAGGTCATCCGCCACAACACCGTCAAGGAGCTCCTTCCGGCGGCCTTTCGCAGACTCTTTGAAAGTGCTGAATACAAGAAGAGCCTAGGCCGAGTGTACAGTTTGTCCTATTCCGGTGGGTTTATTGATGGAGTGAAAGCCGAAAGGAAACCTGAGGAAGCTCAGCAGATACTTGGGAAGGTAAAGAAACTGAACATGGATGCCCCGTCCCTTTGGAAACAAGAGTATCACAAACTTTTCAAGGCTGAGTATCCCTTTGTGAAGAAAATATCCGAAGCTCATCGACTACCGCTAGGGGATTTGATGAACTTTTATCCTGACCCTCCAGCTGCTCAAGTTAATCAACCGAAAGAGGGAAATTTGAAACCTCAGGATAAACCCTCTACTCTCTCCGGATCAGGGGTTGACAAAGATGTAGCTTAGGTTGTAGCATAAGTTGGTGTAATAACGTACTTTATGAACATCTTTTTTGTAATTATGACCGTTGGTCCTTATGTATGGAAATTTTCTCCGAATGTCCGGAGTAATTATTATGTCTGAATTTCTCCTTTTATACTTATATTTACTTTGTCTGTGAACCTCTTCTTTTGGACGAAGTGTTATGTCTAAACCATATTTGAACGGAGTATTAACCATCATCTTTTATATGACGGGGTGTTAGTCACGATCCGTACGAGGATGGAGTGTTATGCATGATCCGTTTATTTGGACGGAGTGTTAGTCACGATCCGTACGAGGACGGAGTGTTATGCACGATCCGTTTATTTGGACGGAGTGTTAGTCACGATCCGTACGAGGACGGAGTGTTATGCACGATCCGTTTATTTGGACGGAGTGTTAGTCACGATCCGTACGAGGATGGAGTGTTATGCACGATCCGTTTATCATATAACTTGAGAAATGAGAATTGGTGAAAATTCGCTTCTTTTAGTACGAAGCTTTACTTGCCATCAATAATTATACATAAGTGATAATAATACTAACGGAAACAAAGACGAAGGTTAATTGCATGCCAAGTACGGGGAACTTCTTTTTCTTCCATAGTTTGGAGTTTGTAGGAGCCGTTATCATAAGCCCCTATTATTCGGTACGGTCCCTCCCAGTTTGGGCCTAACTTTCCCTGATTTTCGACACAGCTTGCTTCATTCTTCCGGTAGACGAAATCCCCAACTTTGAACGTGACCGGCCTGACCCTCCGGTTATAATACTGTTCTACTTTTGTCTTATATTTTGCCTCTCTTATTGCTGCCATTTCCCTTCGTTCCTGTAGTAGATCTAGGTTGAGACGTTGCTCTTCTTCATTGAGTTCCGGGTCAAACATCATAGTCCGATGCGTTGGCATCCCAATTTCTACCGGAATGACAGCTTCACTACCGTACGTTAAACTGAACGGTGTTTCTCCATTGCTAGTTTTCAGCGATGTTCGGAACGCCCATAGGACGTTTGGTAGTTCGTCCACCCATCCGGCTCTTTCATGGCCTAACCTAGTCTTTATCCCATGCATGAGGCTACCATTTGCCCTTTCCACCAAACCATTGGCCTGCGGATGTGCCACGGCTGTGTTTATCTATTTGATTTTTAATTTCTCACACCAACTCTTGAAGGGGTCATTTACGAAATTCGTCCCATTATCCGTGACTATGATCCCCGGCAATCCGAAGCGACAGACAATGTTGTCCCATACGAACTTTTTAACCTCCTTCCCTGTGGTTCTAGCCAATAGCTTTGCCTCTATCCACTTGGTGAAATAATCCACCGCGACTATAACAAACTTTACTTTTCCTGGTGCTTCCGGTAACGGTCCCAACACATCCATTCCCCATTGGTAAAAGGGCCACGGAGCCATGATGGAGGTCATAATGGTCTTGGGTAGTTTAGGCACTGGGGAGTGTATCTGGCATGAATCACATTTGTCAATCTCTTCTCAGGCATCTCTGTGCATCGTCGGCCAATAATACCCCTGCCGCATGAGCTTTGCTACTACGGATCTTGGTCCGGAATGCATTCCGCAAGACCCTTCGTGCACCTCTCGGATGATATAGTTGGCCTGTAAGGGCCCCACACACCGTAGCATAGGGCTTAGGTATGACTTTTTGAATAGAACCCCATTTTCCATAACATATTGGGGAATTTTCATTCGGAGACTCCTTGCCTCCGTTTGATCCTCCGGCCAAATACCTTCCTCCAAACACCGGATGATTGGTGTCATCCAATTCTCTTCTTCCTCTTCGACGATGGCTTTCACTCCTTTCTCTTCGGTCGAAGGTTTTTCCAATACTTCCACCAATACTTCCTTGGTTAGGTGATTGAAGGCTACGGACGCTAGCTTGCTTAGAACATCCGCCTTTTGGTTTTGAGTACGAGGTATATTTCGGATTTTAAACTTCTTGAAGGCTTTTATGTACTCTCTTGTTTTCGCTAAATACCGAATCATGCTATCTTTGGTGGCTGAGAACTCTCCGTTGATCTGATTAGCTACCAGCTTCGAATCCACTCTCACGTCTATCCGTTCTACCCCCATCGCACGGGCTATACGCAGCCCGGCCAAGAGGGCTTTGTATTCGGCTTCGTTATTAGTGCTTTCAAATTTGAGTCGGAGAGCATAAGTATGTTCCTCCTGGGAAGGGCCTATCAGAACCAAACCAGCCCCAGCACCCTTCTTGCTAGATGCTCCATCTGTAAATAATACCCATTCCCCGATATCTGACACAACGTTAACCTCTGCTTTCATATCTTCGGGTCCAACCGGAACTTCGGAAATGAAATCCGCAAGAACTTGGCCCTTCATGGCATTTCTGGGAATGTACGTTATGTCATATGCTCCCAATTCCACGGAATATTTGGTCATCCTTCCTGATGCTTCAGCTTTGCTCAAGATTTGTTTTATCGGTTGATCTGTTATAACTCTGATGGGGTGAGCTTCAAAATACCTCCTCAACCTTCGAGATGCATGTAGTAATGATAAGGCCAACTTCTCAATGGTAGGGTAGTTTCTTTCGGCCTCTTGTAATGTACGACTGACATAATGTACCGGGAGTTGCCTTCCTTTCCTCTCCTTTAGAAGGACGACACTTATTGCATCCTTAGCGGCTGCCAAGTATACGTATAGCACCTCCTTTGGAATTGGGGTTGTTAGGGATGGAAGCTCCAGTATAAGTTTTTTTAGAGATTGGAATGCCTCCTCGGCTTCACTGGTCCAACGGTATTGTTCCTTGTTTTCTTTGGTGATATTCTTAAGCGTTTCGAAGAAGGGGAATGATCTTTCTGCCGATCGTGCTAAAAATCTATTTAGTGCCGCTAGTTTTCCACTCAGGCTCTGCATCTCCTTGAGAGTCGAAGGTGATTTCATTTCAGCTATCACCTTCGTCTTTTTAGGGTTCGCCCGGATCCCCTCAGATGTCACCATGTATCCCAAAAACTTTCCTTCCTCAACTCCAAAAGAACATTTCTTTGGATTTAGCTTCATATTAATTCTTCTTAAGTTATGAAAGGTTTCGGCTATGTCTGACAGCATCTCTTTTTCGTCCTTACTTTTAATCACCATGTCATCAATGTAAGCTGATGCGTGGGAATCGCAACAGGCTTTACCTCTCGAGGGATCTCGAGAAGCTTACAACCCCCACCAGGCAGTGTACCTGATCGTTGTAGTATAGTATAGTAACAAGTACCGGGGGATTGATCGTTCAGCTTAGGAATAGTGTCGCTAGGATTAGAAAGCCTAAATACTAGTTCTAAAGGTGAGGGATGATTATTTTTGTGTTTTTTAGATTTTTTAGAAAGCAATTAAAATTCTTGGGTTTTAAGGATTTGGGCGGAATTAGTTGCTAATCAACTAACCCAATACTAAGATGCAATCAAAATAAAATACTAAAAATGAAAATAAACTAAATTATACTAAAGTTGTGAGCAGTAAGTGGAGAAAATGTGTTTACTTAGATTTCACTACTCCCTAGACATCTTTTACAAGTTAATTACTTGTTATAAATGCATGGATGACGGATCGTATTCCTTAATACCATTCATGGGGTGGCACACTTAACTCCCCAATTCTATGAGCTCTTATCTCCTCCTACACCATGCCCAGCACAACTATAGGGATTGTAAACAGTGGCTCATGCATTAAATACAACCAATAAAGACCTAGTGCGCGTCGGTTCATGTTTCTTAAGACGTTCAAGCATGTTACCAATTGGAGATCTGCCAGTTTTCTTAAGCCTAACATATAAATCATTCATCCAAAACAAGTATAAACAAGTAATCAACACATAATTAACATCTAGGTTTCATTAGATCTAAGCAAACACCAGATAGATCTAGCCTAGCATGATGGAATTAAGACAAGAACAAGATATAAACAACCAACACATAGACATATTGATTGAATTAAAAGAACACTTATCTTAATTACACATGAAAGGTATCAAGGGCTTGGAACCCTTGAAAAACCTGTAAAATTCGCACCAAAATCGTACTTAGGGTTTCACCAAAACTTCTCTCTTTAAATGTGAAAAATTAGAAAACTATATATAGAAAAAGAGGTCTGACGGCGTCAAGACAAAGCTTGTGACGCCTTCACCTCGCCGCCAAAACTCTTCTCGGACTGCCTTGATCTACATTTGACGCCGTCAAGACTTAATCATTTCCAGGCCGTCATGACTTTTACTCTTGACGCCCTACCTTCATGACGCCGTCAAATCTCTTCTGGACCGTCATGGAATTTTGCTCTTGACGCCGTCAGGGAGTTACTCTTGACGCCGTCACCTACTGTTCCCAGCATGGAAAATTAAGACTTTGGCGTTTTCTTCACTTTTATGCTCCAAAAACGTCCGAATTGCTTCCTTTTCCAGATTTCTCTCCCAAAGTACCTAAAATCACAAAAGGAACGATTTAGGGCAATATTTGATCAAATAAATTCGAATTCGGGCTTAAATGACCCCCTAAAAACGGATCATTTTTCGCCTCATCATATACCCTTACATTTGAGATTTGCTTGTCCTTAAGCAAATGCGCTTTTATTCTACTCAAAATACAAGTTAGGGGTCATTTAACACTAATATAAAAGTAATTACAACAAATAATCGTTCCATTAAAGACCAATAGACAAGCACGGAGGTCATACACAAGCACCTCACAAATAGTGTTTAGATACTCACATCTCTCGGGTGTAATAAAGTGTAAATTACAATATGGAAACGGAATATATCTCTCACTACCTGTCATAGCAAAATAGATTACCATAGGCTTGGGAAATGATCAAACCTCCACCACATGGCGTAAGCACCTAGGATAAACTATCAAAGAGGTCTTTTAAAGGGTTGTAACGTTAGGTATAGGGATATGAAATACACGGTTTTGATGGATAAAGGAAGTTTTACTGGTGGCGAGTTAACAATCTTGGCTAATTACATGTACAATATGGCGTTGCTAAGCCAAGACTAGACTCGACTTAAGCTAATAAACGAAAAATAACAAAAACATAAAATAAACATAGAATGAAACGGGATGGTAGTCCGTATGTTTTTTCTCTTTTTTCCTTTTCTATTTTTTTTTCTTAATTTTTTCGATTTTTTTTTTTTTTTTTTTTTTTTTTTTTTTTTTTTTTTCTTTTTTTGCATACACTCTTACCCTACCATCCAAAATAATACATCATAGGGAATGAACATTTCCCTTACACTTGAATCTTTACATACTTTACAATTAACTAATCTAATGACTCGAATTAAGAAAATAAAAACACTTGGAGCACTTTTAAGATTAACGTACATATGGGGGTAATAAGTGATGTTCTTCCCCATTACTCCATAAAATAAGTACTTACCCATGAGTCCCAATCGTCCCAAAACAATATGTATAAGGATATGACTCGACTTAGCAACCATGTAATCAATTAGAAAGTTAACTTAGGGTTTAACAAATAACAATAATGCACTAAAAATGAGCGCATACACGGAAGGCTAAGGCGATTTGGTTGTACAATTAAGTGGGGTGTAACAAATTCTTCCTTTAAGTAAAATGCTTAAAGGTAGAAACGAAAAGATAGGCTCGGAGGGGTGTACTAGGGGTTTCGTGTACTAAAAATGAGTACAACGCTAAGGTGTGGGAAAAATTAGTTGACTTAACTAGCCAAGTAATATGACTTAAATGGTCAAGTAATTATGATACGGGTTTAACACAAGGGTGATCCTAATGCCTCTTATCATATAGTAAATCCTACTACACGAATGTAGTCTCACTAGCGGTCTCGGGATGCATCACTAACGCAAGTTCTAGAATCTAAATGCTACCGGTACACTCATAAGCACTAATAGTAAATGCTTTTCCTATCAAATCTAAAGGCGAACCTCACATATTTGGGTGGAAAATTTTTCTGAATATACGGTTATGTGCCAGTCATACAATCTCCTATCCATGAGACGCTTGCTATGGCTAAAGTTTCACTCCTAAATATTGTAAAAAATTTTAAATTTGGCGCTAAAATTGCACTAACAAGTATTTCTCATAGTTTTATTACACATCTACTATTAAACAAAACAAACTCAAGCGAGAGTGCATATGTAAGGTATCATCTTTTTACCCTCCCCTTACACTTAAGATGAACATTGTCCCCAATGTTCAAGTAAAGAATGTAAAAGTGAAATAAGTAAAAAGAATGAAATCAAATACTCCCCTGATTCGCTCGGTATGGATAATAGGGTGGCCAGGTTAAATCTTCCTCCAAGAAAATGAACAATCAAAGCTTCCCTTCCAGAATATAAATCATCTTCTTGTCATACATAACCTGTAAAACCTGACAAAATAGACAAGACAACCTCGCGTAAAATCGGAGGCATCCTATATAAGCTACTAAATCCTAGAAAACAAGATAAGATATAATGCTTGTGGAATGAAGCTTGCAGATCTCCTGGAGATTATAAAACTTAATAATTCACAAAAACCATAAGACTCCGTTAGAAAAAACAAAACCGGTAAAATTTCCAGATTTTTACACTTGACGCCGTCAAGAGTAAACTCTTGACGCCGTTAGAAGTGACCTGCAGAAATTCTTATGTTAAGTTTCCGGAAAATTTCTGGAAAAACTTGGTCCTACTTCCTGGAAAATCCTGCAAAACTTCATTATGACTCGATACAAGCATTTGACTCTAACAAATACGAATATACATGTTCATTTAATATTGTGGAGAATCATGATCGGTTTGTTTCTTAAAAACATATTTGGGGTTTCCCCTTACACTTATCTTTTGCAAAAATACCTTTAGGTGGAGTTAAGACTAGGCCAAAACAACAAAGTAAAGTATTTCCACTATTTAGTTTAGAAACATGATCTACCAACAATAAAAATAAAACATGCATACGGAAGCAAATAACAAACAAACAAATAAAATCACATAAAACATGGGTTGCCTCCCAAGAAGAGCTTTTCTTTATTTACGAGTCTTGTAGCTAGACTCAAGGTCATGGGTTACTACGTGATACGGGTGAGCTCCTCATTGAGGACATCTTTGGGATCAAATTTAGGTTTCAACTTCCTATCGGTTTCCTTAGTATGATATGACCTTTCAAACTTTTCTCCATCCGGATGATACAAAGTCATTCTCATATGCCATGATCCGTCACCTTCTTTAGGTGGCTTGTCCCACCTCCATTTACACTTGTCTCCCTCTCTTTTTCATTTGTTCCTTTCTATGTTGATGTGCATTACGCTTAAGAACTCAATCATCTTCCTAAAGACTAAGGGGTCCTCAAAGGGGTCTAGCTCTTCATCTCAAGCTATAAGTTGTTCTACTGAATGTGTCTTTTTGATGAAGTCTTTTTCTAGATAAAATGGGCATTGAAGTCCTATGAAGTTCCTTTCTATCCAAGGTCCATATCTAGACGGTCTCCTATTCATCTCTACCCAATGCGGTGTCGGTTCATCATCACAATCGTACTATGCTTCTTAACATCATACACCGACCAAGTATCGCCTTCACCTACCGCTATCTTGGATTCCTTGCAATCTATCATGGCACTAGCGGTTGCTAAAAATCCTCTTCCTACCAATAATGGGCATGTAGTGTCACTAACCATGTCTAGGATGTGAAAATCCGCTAATATAGTTAACTTTCCTACGTGAACAACTAAATCCTTAATCATTCCAACCGGGTGGGCAATACTCCCATCCGCTAGCCCTATCAATACCTCCGTTTCCTCTAACTTTCCTAGCTTAAGAGCGGTGAATAAGGATAAGGGAATCAAGTTGAGGCTTGACCCTAAATCGGCTAGTGTGTCGAAAGCTTCGGATCTTCCTATCTTACAAGGCAAAACAAATATACCCGGATCATCAAACTTTTTAGGCAACTTGTTTTGAACGAAGGCGGTCCCATTTTTACCTAGCTTACACTTCTCATATTTTTCTAGGAGGGCACTATAGTAAGGAGCACGCGCTAAGACATCAATGACGGGGCGTTCAAGGTGAAGTTCTTTGAATTCATCGTCAAGGTCTTGCGTAAGAGGTGTTTCAACTATGCTTTTGACCGGCTCGATAGTGGGTGTTTTCTTTGATTGGTCCTTTTAGAGAACTTGGTTTTGTTTGAAACACGGGCTCGTGGATTTGACCGAGTAGTATTGTGGACACGAAGTGGGTGATGAAACTGAAGATATGGAATTAACGTTTAGTTTTGGATTCTTGATTGTGTCGCTTGAGAGTGCTCCCATTTCTCGGTCATTGAGAACCTTCAACAATGCGTTAATTCGAGTGGTCATCTCGCTTTGCTTTTGTTTGAAATCGGCTTCAAACTTAGATATGCGAGCTTCTTGGGATGCCATGAACTTAGACATCAATCCTTCAAGATTGTTGGTACTACCATAGTTGTTAGAAGGATTGTTGTTGAAAGTACGGTTGGAGGGTGGACCGGTTGGTTGGTAACGATTAGGTGGGTTGGAAGAATTAGGTTGATTTTGTTTCCACCTAAGGTTTGGGTGATTTTTCCATGAGGTGTTGTATGAATCACCGTAAGTATTTGGCTCGAGCTTGAAAGTGTACCACTTATCTTCCGCTTCGTCGGTACGCGTGGATGCGTAGTCCGCAAAAGCTGTTCCGGGGAGTTCCACACAATCACGAGTGTCATGGGGACCACTACATAATTCGCATGAAGAAGTGATTTTGTTCACTTGACTTGAAGGCTTAGGAGCTTCATAAGATTTCATGAGAAACTTGACTTGGTCCTCAAGTTCCATGATCCTACGGTCGGGAGTGCTAGAATTGTTCGAAGGCAAAGATATTGCCTTGACCGTTTTGTTCAAGTCACGGGGATCATTCCAACTTTCGTTGTCATAGAGAGCAAGATCTTCTATGAGTTCCCATGATTGTTCCGCACTAAGATCACGTAGCTTACCACCGGCCGATTGGTCAATGGCTCGCCTCGTGGAGATGTCGATATGGTCATAAAAGATTTGGACTTGGAGCCAAAGATCTATGCCATGATGAGGGACTTTTTGGAGTAAGTCCTTGAAACGAGTCCATGCTTCATAAAGAGATTCATTTTGACGTTGTTGGAACATCAAGATGTCATTTCTAAGCTTAGTAGTTCTCCCCGGTGGGAAAAATTGAGCAAGAAAACGAGTGGTGAGATCATCCCATGTGGTGATGGATCCCGCGGGTAAACGCTCAAGCCATTGACTAGCTTGATCTCGTAGAGAGAATTGGAATAGGCGTAATCGGGTTGTCTCTCTAGTTGCAACATCTAGGTCTATGGAATCTACGATTTTGAGGAAGTCCTTAAGATGTTGGTTTGGATCTTCGGAACGAAGTCCATGGAATGCACATCCGCTTTGCACCAACCGGATGGTGTCGGATCGCAAGGGGGTCACATTGGCTCCGGTGAGCTCAATGGTGTTTCGGTAGCCTTGATGGCTAGGTCAGGAATACTCTCCTAAGGTTCGGGGCCTAAGGGGTTCTAATGGTGGGTTTTGTTGTGGTGGGATGACGGGTTCAAAGATGTTCCCGTTGTCCATGATGTCGGGTGGTTACGAACAAAGGCACAAAGAAATAAGATAGACTAAAGAGAACCTAAAAAATAAAAATAAAATCTTACTAGAAAGGAATCTAGCAAGTAGACCTAATAAAAAGAAATTCTAACCTAGACAATAACTATTCCCCCGGCTGCGGCGCCAAAAACTTGATGCGTGGGAATCGCAACAGGCTTTACCTCTCGAGGGATCTCGAGAAGCTTACAACCCCCACCAGGCAGTGTACCTGATCGTTGTAGTATAGTATAGTGACAAGTACCGGGGGATTGATCGTTCAGCTTAGGAATAGTGTCGCTAGGATTAGAAAGCCTAAATACTAGTTCTAAAGGTGAGGGATGATTATTTTTGTGTTTTTTAGATTTTTTAGAAAGCAATTAAAATTCTTGGGTTTTAAGGATTTGGGCGGAATTAGTTGCTAATCAACTAACCCAATACTAAGATGCAATCAAAATAAAATACTAAAAATGAAAATAAACTAAATTATACTAAAGTTGTGAGCAGTAAGTGGAGAAAATGTGTTTACTTAGATTTCACTACTCCCTAGACATCTTTTACACGTTAATTACTTGTTATAAATGCATGGATGACGGATCGTATTCCTTAATACCATTCATGGGGTGGCACACTTAACTCCCCAATTCTATGAGCTCTTATCTCCTCCTACACCATGCCCAACACAACTATAGGGATTGTAAACAGTGGCTCATGCATTAAATACAACCAATAAAGACCTAGTGCGCGTCGGTTCATGTTTCTTAAGACGTTCAAGCATGTTACCAATTGGAGATCTGCCAGTTTTCTTAAGCCTAACATATAAATCATTCATCCAAAACAAGTATAAACAAGTAATCAACACATAATTAACATATAGGTTTCATTAGATCTAAGCAAACACCAGATAGATCTAGCCTAGCATGATGGAATTAAGACAAGAACAAGATATAAACAACCAACACATAGACATATTGATTGAATTAAAAGAACACTTATCTTAATTACACATGAAAGGTATCAAGGGCTTGGAACCCTTGAAAAACCTGTAAAATTCGCACCAAAATCGTACTTAGGGTTTCTCCAAAACTTCTCTCTTTAAATGTGAAAAATTAGAAAACTATATATAGAAAAAGAGGTCTGACGGCGTCAAGACAAAGCTTGTGACGCCGTCACCTCGCCGCCAAAACTCTTCTCGGACTGCCTTGATCTACATTTGACGCCATCAAGACTTAATCATTTCCAGGCCATCATGACTTTTACTCTTGACGCCCTACCTTCATGACGCCGTCAAATCTCTTCTGGACCGTCATGGAATTTTGCTCTTGACGCCGTCAGGGAGTTACTCTTGACGCCGTCACCTACTGTTCCCAGTATGGAAAATTAAGACTTTGGCGTTTTCTTCACTTTTATGCTCCAAAAACGCCCGAATTGCTCCTTTTCCAGATTTCTCTCCCAAAGTACCTAAAATCATAAAAGGAACGATTTAGGGCAATATTTGATCAAATAAATTCGAATTCGGGCTTAAATGACCCCCTAAAAACGGATCATTTTTCGCCTCATCATAAGCCTCCAAATTACGTCCGATTTGTGATTGGAATGCCGAATCGACCAAGCGTTGATAAGTTGCTCCGGCATTTTTAAGGCCGAAAGGCATTTTTGTGTAACAATAGGTTCCTTGTTCTGTGTAGAATGCGGTTTTCTCTTCGTCTTCCTCTGCCATTTGAACCTGATGGTAACCTTTATATGCATCGAGAAAACACTTGTATTTGTACCCCACGACCGATTGAATCTTCCAGTCAATCTCCGGCAACGGGTAGTAATCCTTGGGGCATGATGAGTTCAAGTTTTTAAAGTCGATGCACATTCTCCAGCTGCCGTCACACTTCTTTACCAACACCGGGTTAGAGATCCACGTGGGATACTTCACCGGTCGGACTATTCCGGCTTGCAGCCTTTCTGCTACTTCCTTAAGTACCACCTGACTTTTTTCTGCGGATAGACTTCGTCTTTTTTGGGCTACAGGTGTGTCCGACATCTTCACATTCAGGTGATGTCTTATTATCTGTCTTGGCACTCCGGTCATGTCGGACGGTTGCCAGGCGAACACATCTTGGTTTTTCCTCAGCAACTCTATTATATACCTTCGGCACTCCTTCGAGAATCCCGTACCTATCGTGATAGGTTGATCCGGATAGGAGGGATTTACCCACACTTCCTCCGTATGATTCGTTTCTCGGACTTCCACTTTGAGGGGTTTCTGTTCTCTCGGTCTGTATTCAGTCTGTCGTTCCTCTAACCTTCTGCATTCTAGAATGGTGGGAGGTCGTGACTTCAAAGTTGCTACTCCGTTGGGTGTAGGGAATTTGACCATGGAGTGGATTGTTGAAGGTATTGCCCTAAGTTCCTTGATTCCCGTTCTCCCCAGAATTACATTGTAGGGGGAGGGTGATCGTACTACACAAAAGTTCATCCTGGTCTTCCGGGTTAGACCCTGCTCTCCGAAGCGTACTTCCAGCTCAATCTTTCCCAACGGCTTACTGGTCTCACCGGAGAAACCAATCAAAGACGTGGTCGTTCTCTGAAGACCTGATCTGATAGAAGAGCTGAGGTTGCAAAAGCAATGCTCATACATAACATTCACGGATGATCCCTCGTCCACATATATTCTCCGAACCAAATACCCTGCAATGTTGCCTTCCACTATCAACGACTCTTCTGACAGGTCGTATGTCCGGATAGGAGGAAAAATTATCGGAACATTCATCCATTCTTCCTCCGGCTCCTCATACCTTCTCTTCCTTTCCCCAACCGAGCTTCTGATCATGTTTATCACTTTGCCTTTTCCCCTGTCATTTCTTCGGGAAGGATCCCCTCCGCTTCCACCTTCGCGCTTTCGGACGTCCTTCAAAAGGTGATCTAACTTGCCCGATTCCAGGGCAAATTCCAATTGCTTCTTCAACTGATAGCAATCGTTTGTCAGATGACCACGCTCCTTGTGGTACTCACAGAATTTGTCTTCGTTTTCTTTCCTTGGCCGGCTGCCGGTGGGAGGGGGCCGGGGCAAATTCAGATGATGTTCAGTAGCCAGTATTTCTCTCGGAGATTTAACCAAAGAGCCTAGACCGGGGCGATTATACGGTTGTCTGAATGGTTCATGTCTTCGATTATCATAAGGGTATAAATCATTGCGATTATGGGTATTTTTCGGAGGAACATAAGGGTGATATGGGTCCCTGCGAGTGTCCCTCGGTTTGTAATCATTTCTACGATCAGTACGCATCCGGTCCCCGAAGGTTCCCTTGACTACCTTTTCGCTCCTTGGGGTTCGATATCCCTTTTTGTTGTGATCATGAATCTCGCCCATCGGTAACTCCGTATTCCTGTATGCTTCCTCTGACCGAATGAAATCATCTATCCGAGTAAACATCTCGGTCACAGTTTTTGGAACCCTGTCTGAGAACTTTTTGGCTAAAGTCGGACATTTATGAGCACCCATGAAGGCCGATATTTTCATTATCTCCGGAACACCGCTAATATAACTGGCCTCATCTGTCCACCTTTCCTTGAAATCGGGTAGAGATTCATGAGCCCTCCGTACTATCTTTGTAATTTCTGTCGGATCCTTTGCTCCTTTCCGTCGGAGGGAAAATCTGTTAGAAAATTGTTCCCTCAGTTCCTCCCAACTGTCAATGCTACCAGGTTCTAGTCGTTCGAACCATCCTCCTGCTGCCCCGTCCAGAGTTTGTTGGAACATTCGACACCAAACTAGCATTGGTCATTCACCTCCATTTGCCGCTCCGGCAAATCGTGTGAGGTGATCATTGGGATCGGTTGTTCCATCGTAGATTCTCATATGCAACGGCATCGCGTAACTAGACCCAGTGAACTCCACTATGCGATGAGTGAACGGTGATCGGGCAACCTCTTTAAAAGGTTTGCATAGGTCATCATCTACATTGATCCTCGGCTTTTCCTTTCTTTTATCTCCAATGCCTTCATCTCCGAAATCTAACCGAATGGGTTTCAGGACGCTTCCTCCTAAAGCGTTATGTTGCTTGATTAGCTGTGTTAGCGATGCTACTTGACTAAGGATCATCTCCTGTAAATTAGGTGAGTCGTTGTTCTGGTTGTCATCTTCGTTGAGTCCGCTTTCTCCGGGTCCGGAAGGAGGGGTTTGGTTCAACGGAGGAGGAGGAGAACCTGCCATCGTTGTTCGTTAGTAGAATAGATGATGGGTCCCACGGATGGCGCCACTTTGTTGAAGTAAAACCCTGCGGTATGGTTTCACCTCAGCAAAGTCTTCCGGAGTAAGCCGCAGCACAAGATCTCTCCATCTGCACAGATAAAGAACACGTCAGACTCGCCTCGGGGGTATTCCCGAGACCGACTCCGGCGTGAGAGTAAGTATGGGGGGTATGATGAAGGGTATGAATAAAAGTAGGTGAATACTGTGTGTGTGTTAGTTGGTTCGACATAAATGCGATAGGGGTATTTATACTACCTTACTTCTGAGCAAACAGTGCCCTCCCATACCTGTTAGGTAATTGTCAGATCACGTGGGCTGACAAAATCCCTGAAAATCTGGTTGAGTCTTCGGACCACATTCGTCCAGTAGCCGGACGGTTAATGTGGCCGAAGGAAAGATAGCCGAAAGCCGGAGAGAAACCCGAAGGCTGTGTGCCTTCCGGGTACATACGCCAACATCACCCACCTTTGAAAATGGGTTAGCCCTCTTAATGGAAGAGGTAGACGGAATAGGATGGACATCATCATTCACAAGCTTAGCTTTCCCATCAATAAGTAGCTTTTCAAGCTTTCCAATTTTCTCAACGATAGGAGTAGAACCACCTTCCATTGTTCCCATTAAATCACTCACAAGCGGTTCTTGTGATCCATTACCATTTAACGACTCATCCATATTAACTTCCATTGTACGACCAGAATCCACATCCTTGTTGGTGTCAATAGTAGGAATACCAAAAGCATCCGTATCATCTATATTAAGAGCATCAAATTGGTTAGATGTAGAAATCTTCGTTCCACTAGAACTAGCCGCATCAGAATTCTTCTTCTTAGTGCCATCCACTTTCTTAGGTTCAGGAGGAGTTTTTTTTGAGTTGATACTGAAAGTGCTTACCCACAACAGGTTTAGTAAACCCTCCTTGGCCCGGAATTGTAGGACCACCTTGCTTTCCTTTCTTCTTGTTATTGACAGTCTTGAAACCATCAGTAACAGGCTTAGTAGGCTGAACAGGAGGTATAACAACTTTAGGACATTCGGTCAGATTATGACCAAATATCTTACACTTATCACACTGAGGTGGTTTCCACTCATATTCTGTAACACCCCCAAAATTTGGTATAGCGGAAACTCAACAAGCTTTCGGGGTGCTACGGGGATTGGTATCCAACACAAGACATAAAAGAACGAGATAAAGTAAACAAGAGAAAAATTCAACCACGCGGGGTTTTAAAGTTTACATTTATCCCAAAGTCAATCAAAGTCAGGCCCAAAAGAAATAAATATAGGTCCACAATTATTTATCAGAGTTTTAGAAAATAGATCCATAACCAGGTGCCATAACCACGCCTCCAATCCAAGCATCCAAGGGCATCACTTAATTACCTGAGAAAATGCGCTAAAAGTCAGCTTTCGCTGGTGAGATCATAGGTTTAAGTTCATAACTAAATCAAGTGGACATATACACAAAACGCTTGCTAGCTAGACTAGGCCTCAATCATCCAACCAAAATAATCCAACCAAATACTCCAACCAAATCTAATCAACCCTATAGGTGCACACTATAGCTCAAATCAATACAATCCATAGCTTACCTAGATCATGTCTAGGCCTCGCTCTATAACCAATCCAATAGCTTACCTAGTTCGGGACTAGGCCTCGCTCGACAACCAATCAATAGCTTACCTAGTTCGGGACTAGGCCTCACTCTAAATCCTACCTAGTTCTATAAGCATAGCAAGTTTTTAAAAAATAAACGAAGCGATAATAGTCCACATAAAACATTTTGCACGTTTCTCACCCCAAGTATTGAAAACAAAGTTCAAAAGTAAAAGTGGGGCTATAACTCATGTCAAGTCCAGCAATCCGCAAAAGAAATCGATAGATGAAAGACGTAAAGCAAACTCAAGTAATGGCAACTACAGACTAGGCACTTCCTAACAATATCAAACTCGTTCAGAATCATTTCCTCAAAATCAAATATTCCCAATCCCGATCGTATTCCATTTAACTTTCCAAAAATATCCATTTCTCGAATTATCTTCATATTAATTTGAAGTTTGATGTTTGGTATCCATATGGGTGAAGGGTCGACACAACTCAAACCAAGAAGCCACAACGAAAGAAATATTAAACCATCTATAGGTCTAATATTAGCCCAATATATTATTTAAATAAATCATCGAAGTTTATCAAATCCGTCGATTTGGTAATCCCCCATATTTATTTACGTAATATATCGTTCCAAGATTATACCCAACCTAAATCACATAGCACAACGAATACTATATAGTAAATATCGTAGTCCAATAAATTCCCTAGATATATCGTCAAGTTTGCCAAATTCGTCAATTTAGCCAACTCCACGAGATATTTAGTAATTTATTATCCTAATACACGTACCACAACCTATGGGCGTCGTGGGATACGATGCCCATTAATATACTCATTTATATAGCTAAATAAAATCGATTTAACCCGTCGATTAAATAAGTTACGTAGTTATAGAAAATGGATATATTAATCATCATATATCCGTGACAACACAAAAGCCACATAATAAAGTCTGCTTGAACTTAAGTAACCACAACTCTGTATAACTCGATAAGTTTTTCCAAATTTATAAAAAAAAGTCATGTTTTATTTATTACTTACCCAACGTATTAGTTTTCGTCATTATTTATAGTTATTTATTTATAATAATACTCCCGACATCTATTACACTATTCGCATAGTACAATATTTACCGTTATATTATTATAACGTTTACTCGTGATCGTTTTATTATTAATATACGCATATATATATATATATATATATATATATATATATATATATATATATATATATATATATATATATATATATATATATATATATATATATATATATATATACACGTTTATCACGTCTATATACGTATATAAATGATTATATTATCAATAATATTATTACGAGTATTATTATTAATGTTAAATTTTGAATATTTATCGAGTTATAAGAATTTGGTCACATGTCCGAGTCATCACTCTTGGCTCATAGTCCAAGTCCAAAATAAAACAACCAAGTCATAATAGATAATCCAACTCCATCCAAAATCAGTCCCAAACCACGTGCTACAACAGTAGGGTCCGACTACGGCACCCGACTAACCTATCTCCGTCAATCTGAATAACCGTCTCACAATCGGTTCCCAAATACACTTCGACAACACAACTCCAAATTAAATCCAAAGGTATACCATGTCGAGACCACAAAGGGTCTCGACCCATCCAAATGCATCGGTCCAAAAGTATACCACAACAACAAGCAAAACAAGTAAGTTACAAGTAAATGTGGGTTGGTTTACCACGCCAAACCCGAGCCGTAAGTCCCACTTGGGTCTCGGCTAGAACCACGAGTCACAAGGACTCAATTCCAAGGCCACAAGGCCACGACACAAGCTCATACAAGAGCTCTAAAACTGCCAAACGGACCCTCTTGGGTCGCGGCACACCAAGACAACCACAAACATCAATTTGGTAACCAAATCAACCAAGAATCGAACCAATCGAACCAAGGGTCCTCTTAGACTCCCAAACGAGTCAAAAACATAATCACACCGAGACCATGGGGTCTCGGTTAAGCTCCAACGAGCTAAACCCAATACCAAACGCAACCCAAACATCATAAGTCGAGCACCAACCCGAGTCAAATCAAAACCCAAGATACCAAACTTCATTTTTATTACCAAAACATCATTTTCAAAACGAATCCAAGAATATGTTTCTTCAAAAACCCAACAAGAAGAGATGACAAAGATGGTGTATAGGTGGCGGTGGTGGTGATTTCGAGGTGTTAAAGTGGTTGATATCGCGCGCGAGTTATACCAAAAGATAGATCTTGATGAAAGGGTTAATTTGGTGGTAATATTTTGGGTGTGGGAGTGGCGGTGGTGGCTGTGGTGGCCAGCCTTGGTGGTGGCGGATAGGGTATAAAAAGAGAGAGAGAGAGATGTGTGTTGGTGAAGGTGATGGTTGTGTTTGTGTGTGAAGCCAAAAACCACAAGGACGATTTTTGTATTAAACTCTCAAAATAATAATAATAATAATAATAATAATAATAATAATAATAATAATAATAATAATAATAATAATAATAATAATAATAATAATAATATTATTATTATTATTAGTAAGGTGGGTGAGGTAACCAGGTGTAATATATGCGGACCAAACCCGAAACTTTTTAAAATATACCAACTCTCTTGAACCGAGCTCATTCCCAAATATTTAAAAATCTCACGATACGTTCCAAAATATAATTATCCAAACCAACATTTAAAATAAATAAAATTTGTTAGGTTATCCTAGTGCCGGAGTCAATGTAGTGCCAAATAATCATCTCAAAAATAAATCACCGAGAATAAACCAAACCAAACCAATAATTAAAATTCCAAATTCCACAAATAACGTACGGTTTAAAATCACATTCCAACGTTTACAAAAATCTCATCACGAATAAACTTTTCAAATATTCCAAAAATCATAAATTTTAAAGTAATCCGGGTTTTCAAAATGGCTCCCTAATTTGCCAGTTGTCAAATATTCAACCCGTATATTCTCAATAGTCACACCCGACCCATCAAGTAAAGGTATCTCAACAATGTGGCTATCCCTAAGCACCTCATCCGACTTCACTTCAATCATGCGTCTAGCAAAACTACTACGGCCCCATGATTCCTTGCACATTTGGCTGGTATATGCATCTAACCATTTGGGTGTGCCAATCAATGTGGCAAGAAGACTAAGACCATCATCATAAAACATAGTAAGAGGAACATCATGGAATTTAACCCACACTGGAATGTTAGTCAAATCCTCTTTAAGTAAATTGGTGTTCAATGTCCATGGTTTAAGAATAATAGGTACATTCCTAATTAACCAAGGACCGTTTTCAAGAACATTATCAACACCTTTCTTAGAATTGAACTTAAAGAAAAAGAAACCCTGTGCATTCATCATTACCTTATGGATACCATACTTAGCCCACGCATTACGAACAAAATAATCAACAATAGGGAATGCAAGACGTTGACCAAGGAAATACCCATACAAAGTATTCTCAAACCTAGTGTTTACCTCTTCAACCACTTTCATCGGGACCGAAAGATCCACACCATTAGCTTTCTTACTACACTCCAGCGTACGAAAGTTTGACGTGTGTTTCTTAGGTTCATCAGAAGCAACTATAGCACCCACAAAAGAAACCGTCTTCACATTGGTAGTACTCGTAGTAGTAGGCAGTTTTAGAGTACTTGGAGTGTTATTTAAAGCAGCACCCTGAGGTAACGAAGTAGGAAGAGCCTGAGCATGATTTTCCTTAGCATTAAGAAAATCTTGGAATGATTGATATTGTGCAGGCTCTATTCCACCATCAACATTAGCATGAGAATCAAGTGAAACCGGCTTCACTTGTTCAGGACCATGTTCACGTACATCACATGGTAAAGGGGCTGTTTGTTCATCTCCACCATTAACACCAAAAGAGTTAACCATGTTGCTCGATGCAGAAGGGAACTCCGTTTCCATGGTCGAAAGATCAACAACATCACCTGTCCCACTACCCATTTTCATCTTCACATCAGATGTGTTCTTGTTCTTGGAAGCATCGGTTGCATCCTTAGGATTCAAGAAACCCTTATTCATCATCTTTCAATAACCTACGAACAGAAAAGTACTTACCAACCAGCACGCATGCAAAAAAGGATCAATGAATAAACCCTAATCGCTTAGGGTTTTGAGATTAAAACGCCTATCAACCTAACCAGCCCCCATATTATTCGATCCAATATTGTGATAAATCAATGAAATCAGGACCTTATATGAGCAGTAAACCGACTTTGAATAAAGAAATCAAACAGAATCCCTAAGTCGGTTTGGAATCAACAAAAACGATCAAATAAACCCTAAAAAACGAATTCAAAAATCTGCTAGAACTTGTGAATTAAAGTACGAATCCAATAGAGAAACAATTAAGAAAGAATGTTAATCAATAATTCAATCAGAATCATGCAAGAAAACCCAAGAGAATAGATAGATTAGTGAAAAAAATGATAAGAGGGGTAGGGTTTAGGAAAATCGCCCTCACTCACTTAAACCCACACATAAACTCCATTAAAAAAGAGCAAAGATTTGCAAAATAAAAACAAGAGCAAAGATTTGGATTAATAGATCCGAAAAAAAAAGAAAAAAGGAAAGAAACTGACAGTTTGTCAGATGAATTAGCTCGTCATGCAGACGAGGAGGAGTCCAACGGCGAGCTGTGGCGAGGGGAGGTGGTACCATGGCGAGCTCCAACGAGCTCCACGTCAGACAACGAGGAGCTGTGGCGAGACCACACCCACTGCTCTTATGGCGTTCTAATACTTCAAACTAAAGAGTTTTAATAAGTTGTTTTTGTGTTGTTGCCATAATTAGATACTACGTTACAGTAATAGACAAGAAGTCGACATCTTTATTGGGTTTACGTTGCCATTTAAATGTAAGATTTGACACAAAGTTTTGTTGGAACACTCTACACAAATAGAAAAGTACCCGTGCATAGTAATGAGATTTTATAGCGACAGATTATTAAGTGATAAAAAGATATTTTATAGGTTATAAACGAAAAACAATAATAAAAGTTTGAAGATTTGAGGATTAACATAATGTTTCGAAACCCGGTTCGACCTGGGTGGTTCAACCGGTTGAACCGTTCCGGTCAAAAAATAGGTCGATTTAAACCTAGTCAACCCGAAGGGTTTGAGGCGTCACGAGTCAACCCGGTTTTCGATGTGTATTAATAGTTTCTTTTTGAAATATATGTTTTCAACATTTCCTTTTTTAGTTTTAACTTTTCACTTTTTACTTTTTGGTTTTTCCTTTATATATAGTACTAGGCGAGTACCCGTGCATAGCAACGGAAATTCCTAGTGACAGATAATTAACGATAAGCGATATTCTATTAATTGTTTTGTGTAACGTTCAAAATAGAAAGTGAAAATATCAAAATGTAATTAAAATAATACAAAGTATCTACTAATTTAAAACTTAAGAGCATCATTTTAGTTTGGTGCTAAACTTCATTCACGAAATATAAAACCACGTGGTGTGACACGCCAAGACGATCATCAATGGTTGCAAACCTGGTCACAATGTCTCAGATATGTATACTGTGACTAACTATTATAAAATTTACCATGGCATGTTAAATTTATTAGGAATTCAAAATTTCACATTGCGTAAATAGACTACAATTCAATCACCTAAAAGATTTGGTATGAATCCATTTGCTGTTAAAATTTTCTTTAGCCTCTCTAGCAATGCCTTTACCTATCATTGTTTTGCGTGTTCCCTTGAACTGGTTTCCTCATAAATTGGCCTGGTCAAGTGTTGCTCCTCTTTTGCGTTACGATATCGATTAGTCACCAAGTTCCTGCTGGTAAGAGTATCACAAATCTTATTTAGCTTATAACCCTTTATGATTAAAATTATATTGCAACTACAATGGTTATCAATAAGTACATGCAGCACATATACATCACTCTAAGGATATCAGATTGCAAATAGATGTATATTTAATCGCTAACAATTATGTGACCGCTTGTTATATTTAGTTCATTAATAACCTAGCGGTTACAACTGAAAAACATGGTGGAAGGATAGTATAGTAGTAGTTTCCAAATTGATGCTTATAATAAGGGGCGCAATTGTATGTTACCATAACAATGTGGGAGGCGTTGTTATAGCTTCATTTGACAAATTTGTTACAGGAATACACACATACATGTAAACTAAGAAATCTTTCCATTTTGAGTAAAATAGTAAATAAAACAATAGTAGCGAGCGTTTTTACCTCAAGGTCGATCTTCAACTTCTAGAGCCACGTAAACAAATAGTTGTTGCAACAAATCACACCTCTGAGTTGGTGAAGCAAGTGTTTGGAAAACAAACTCAAAATTATCCGATTCTAACTATCAAAATAACCAAGAAATTAAATCAAGAAATGTCAATTGCAACACTAAAAGTACAACTCTTATAACTTAAAGGTGATTTCAACATGACTAAAGTACATAATATGTAAGACATATTCTCGAGTCTTTTATAAAAGAATGTGAGGCTATTTCGAATGAAAGAAAGTACCTTGGGACCATTCACGAACATCACCACCAATTCCAAGTTTGATACAATTCACAAAATCCGCCTCTAATCCAACCAAACTTTGAGCTATTATCTTTGGTCTTTGTAATATAATTTGGATTCCAAATACATAGTTAAGTTCGTAAGCAAACTACCAGCTTCGGTGGTTAAAAAACTCATGAAGTATGTGGGTGAGTTCCTTCTACTCAGATGCATCCTGAATAGGCACTCAACTTTTCATTTGCCACTGGGATAAAATCATGCTACTCATACTTCCATTTAGTGGTAGAAGCACCTACATTTACATTTTATTTAGTTTCAGAAATGAAGATTCGTTTACTAAAATAAATCACATACTTATTTTTTAAAAATCCGTTGCTAACCTTCAAGTTATGATCTGCGTACTTTAGTTTGTAGTTTTGTTAGGGTACATCTATAGGTGTACCAAGTATTAAATAAAGTCGCATTAGAGTCCCCTCAGAAGTTGCATGATCAACGTGTTGTCTTTGTATGAATATTCACCCAAAGTATCTAACTCAGAGATGGCTTCATCAAATGCCTGCCATGAAATATACAAAAAATGAAATGTGTAACTGAATCAATCGGAAAGGGAAGGGTCGACATACATGCTGATACTAAACTTCAATTTAATGTGTTATTAAGACATGCAAAGTATTACAAAAACAAATAAGCAGTAAAATAGCCTTCTAAGTTGCCTAGTTTACAAAACCGTGTGCATTTTCTTTGTAATAATTTTATGATCACAAATTTGGCTAATTGTACCGATATCTTTATATGGCAAACCAGAGCAAACCATGAAACCCATACAAATGAATTAATAGCTAGCTTAGTAGACACCAATCCTAAAATGCTAAACAAATAATCTCATACAGATGAATTAATAGCTAGCATAGTAGACACCAATCCTAAAATCCTAAAAAAACATCTATCAATTTCTTCATCCAATCGAGTTCATCAGTTTCAGGCCATAATGTCAAACGGGTACGACTTAATAGAATACTCATTACGAAATATTTAAACATGGTTACCATCCTACCAAAAAGGCCTCACCAAGATATGATTTTTAAGTTGCAGCAACACCCTCCGTCGGCTGTATGCAAATTTCGGCAACGCAGAGATATTCCGTCTAAAACAGCAGCTGAAAAAATGCGATAGCAACATAGATTTAAAAAAACTTCAAAACTAAATACATAAATCTATATAAAAAAAATTCAAAACTAAAAAAACAAACCTCAAAAATATGATAAACTCGTTTATAAAGGTTCCGGTAGTGGGGTTGCTGTGGTGGTTAGACTCGGACGTGGTGGGTCTCGGTGGTGGCGACGGCGCAAATTCCGGCGATGGCAGCCGCTCCAAGAAATCCTAAATTTGGTACATTCCAAGTAGCTTTGCGAGAGGCGCATAGACATGTAGCGTTTGAATTGCAATGAAGGTGTACATGGTAAACAAATATGAAAACAATGAGAACTCGAATAACAAAACTACATAGACATTTAAGCAAATCTGACCCCACCTGGTTATGCGAAGGAATATGTGAAAGAGTCCACATATTATGTAGTATATCTGCTAATTAGCAATTATCACGCGGACCTGGAATAAGTATCAAATTCAAAAGCAATTGAAATAATAAAGATCTTTAATAATCCATGAATATCCTAATTCTTACCTCGTCATTCATGGCTAGAAACATTTGTAGAAGATCATGAACTTTCACATCTTGTACAGTGCAATTTTCATTTTTATACTTCAGCTTTCCAAGTTTCGACACCTGAATTACGCTAGAATCAAGTAAGGCACATACAACCCCTAGGCCCAAGCAACAAAATTGTAACAATCACAACTACAGATGTTTACTATATGCAAAAGTATAACACCTTAGTTTCTCCTTCAACAATGCGACGAACAGTAGCACCAAACTACTCCTCTATTTTCTCAAAAGTGACAAATTTTGTATCTTCAAGCGTCTTTCCTTTTGAATCATAACAGATAGCATAGTTTATGTCAATTAAATCAAACACTTCCTTTCCTGCAGCTCTTGCAGATCTGGTAACACATAACCAGTTAACTTTAGGAATATGCATATTTCATATATATGATTATTACATGGCTCCAAAGAGTATGCTCATCTCAACAACTTAATTTTAGCCCATAACTGAAAACGATAAATAGTTGGAAGACACGTAAAATATTTCTATAATCATGGTTGTTTATACTTTATACAACTGATATAAGCAAGTATATATGTAACTTTTGTTACATTACAATCCATTTATTCTAAACAAAAATAGTATAAAATCACGCACAATGATCTATAGTGATAAAGATGTATACCATACATGTAATGGAGGGTTCACTGCTAGCAACTCAGTCCAGTGTGAACCTGGTCCAAAGCATATCAGCTTCCTCATTTGTGCATTTTTCATGACTGGATTAACAACAAATCAATCCAAAATTGAACTTGCATTGTCCGTTGTTGAACCATGTAATAGCTGATATGAATTTTATCATCGAAATTTTGCAAATAACATACAATTAAACCACATCAGTCGACATTCAATAAACATAAAATAGATGCAAGTGAATCCTTTCCGATATACATCACTCGATATAAAAATCTATGGCACTTAAAGTTGGGGATATACATGTGCATCTTTATACATGTTATTTAATAATTTATACAGACAACTTGTGGTACACAACTACACACTAAAGACCAAAGTCCCACAGATTTGATTACAACTACTTTCGCTCAAGCATCATTAGTCCAAATCATCATTCAAGATAATTTGTTCAGCATTTTCAACATCAAGTTCTATTAGCATTACCTAAGGAGTATTTAGATTTATTTTTCAAAAAGCTACGCTTTGCCTATAAGGAAACTCACACAATCACATTTTCCAAATCGTTTTCTAACTATCTACTCGCAAGTGCAATAATCAAATAACCTCCTTAAGATCAAGAGCAACTTTCTTCCCATCAGCCTTATCCAAATTAACAAAACCCTAATTTCAAATAAAGATTAAAATTAATCGCAATTAAATCAAACCGATTACTCAAAGCAAAGATGTAAATATGCATAGATTTATATTTAAAAAAACCGATTACCCATGGTGGTCATGGGTCTTGGTACCTCGTCGTGGGGTTTTCTTGGTGGCGGCGGCATCGTGAGGTGATGGTGATAGTGGAATAGATGAGAGGGTGAGATTAGAGTATTTGTGTGTGTGTTTTTGTGGAGAGGGTGAGATGCGAGTGTTGCGTGTATTTTCACCATTAATTTCACCATTAATTTCCAGCGATTGTTTCCATGAATATGAATATAAGTTTCAATGTTAATTTCCAGCAGCCATAAATTTCGCAGGGGTAAAATCGGGATTGACCGAAAGTTCAACATTTCACAATTCCACATTCCTTTTTGACCATTTTTGCTTTATAAGTAGTAAAGTTAGTAGGCTACCCGTGCATTGCGGCAGCGGGTACCCTGTGACGATTAACTGGAGAATTAAATATCGATGATAGATTCACCAGTTTGTATCGGTTTCAACGGGTCCTCTCTAGTTTGTTTTCGTAAGACTTTTATTGGTTAGCCGAACAGTTTGGCGACACCGGTTCCCAGTTGAACCCGTTGATCCGGGCCGATTTTCAAAACTATATGTACCATCAACTTGTTAGCTTGTATGAAGCTTTGTATGTTTTATTAATTTGCATAATGTGTATAATAACATGTATTTTTCATTTTAGGGTGTTTTAAAAATAACATTAATTAGTGAGTTTAATTATTTTATATTTTAAATTATATTGTAGCTTGTTTAAATTGTACATTATGAAAATTTTATTGTATTTAGTAAGGAGAGTTTTAATTGTTTGTTTTTAATTTGGTAGATATGCTTTTAGTTGGTTGTACAATGTGAATAAATTATTGTACTTTTAAGTAATAAGAGTGTTTTAATAACATTATTAAGGGGAATTTTTATTTATTTATTTATTTTTTATTTGAAAAACAACAAACGATAACAAAATTTAAGGGGCAACGGTCAAAAAATTTATTGCTTTTCATTTTACCGATTCGGTAAAGATGCCCGAAGTGATTGCCGAATCCACCATGCCGAACCCCTGGCAATGGGGATGCCGAGTAATGCCGATGACACTGAAGTGATTGCCGAGTACGATGCCACCCCCTAATTAGACTATACATTTCTCTCATATTTGACTTTCAACATTTCTTTTCTCAAGATTTGACCGTTTTATTACTTTTATAGATATAGATATAAATATGCACAAGTTACAAGCTTCCTTAAGATAATCAACATTTTTTGAATGAATATGTTTTTTATATGTTGAGTTTCTTTAACCAATATCACGTCTCCTCAGTTTCCCTTAGCTCTATGTTTGGACGATATCAAGATCAACTACATGTGGCTGCTTTAATACTTTCAAGATAGTCATAAGGTTTTGAGTTTTGAATTACAACATTATACATAATTTATATAGTTGGGTACTTTGGGTATGAGTTAACTTCACTTTCCACACTTGAGATCATATATATTCACCGTCTCATTATCTTACTCAAAATTATGTATAATCTCACAAATCACTACACTACATGAAAAATGTCTTTTAATAACACACAAAAAGTGTCAGAAAATGTCAAAAAAGTGTCACTAAATGCTTTTTTTCACCTTCACTTATAAAAAGTGTCAATAAAATTCAGGCGGTAAAATATTTAGTGACAAAGTGTTCTGACACTTAAAAGTGTCAGCAAAGGTTGAGACCCATTTTTTTCTGACACATATATCTGTCACTATAGGCTACAACTAAAGAATCTGTTCATATGCATCTACCATGTATATATACATTTTAGGCAGCTTTATTTATCCAAAAAATAACACATGAAAAACTAATAATAATAACAAAAAACCAAGCTTGAAACCTATTTACTATTTCAACCATAAGTCGATATAAACCAAATATTTTGCCTAGCCAGTAGCCACAAACAACAAACAAACATCTTTCTCGAATATTAAATACAAGTACAAGTACAAAAAGACTATCCCATATCCTCACTTTACCGTCAACACAGCATGTAGCGAGATGTGCCGAGTCATGCCAAGCACGTAACACCTTCCTGGTGATTATAACAGATAAATGCAACATTAGCACACAAAACTTGTGACATAAGGAAAAAAAATGTGCAACAGGGTATAGAGTGACGTAGATCTCAAATAATGAGTTTCTGATCCATGCTTCCTGTTGCTGCCCAAGGAGCACTGACATACAAAAATTAAGCAAAACATGTAATGTTAAGCATCTTACCAGCTATGTTGCTATGATTAGATGTGGGAAATATGGAGATTGGCCATAGGGTCAAAACTGATAGTTTTGCTTTCATGGGTAAAAGACAATCAACCAGAACAAATTTGACACGAAACAATCTTTCTTCAAATTGTTAAAGTTAATTCTTTTTAATAAATTAATCTTTGAAGTTTGAAGTGTTTAACTTGGAGATACTAAGGGAGAGAAAATTGTTAAGTTGATTTTGATTTAGAAAATTACTTAATCAATAGTTGAGTTTTGTAAGGGGAATGACTTATAAGGAAATTGCCCTTATATAAAGGAAGTTACATATAAAGGAATAAAAGAAATTACATATGTTATCATGAGCTGGTTAAATATTACGAAGTATTGCACAAAAAAAAGTATGGGTAAAGCTAGACTTTTACTAACACATTTTTATTAGTGTTTGTAAAAAATAAAATTTTGCTTACGCATTTTTATGAGTGTAGGTATAAATAAAACTTTTTGTCACACTTAAGAAAAAGTGCGAGTAAAAGCTAAATTTTTACTAACATTTTTAAAAAGTGTAGGGAAAACTAGACTTTTGCTAACACAACTATTTAAGTGTGGGTATAACCTTAACTTTTACTTGCATATTTCAATTAGTGAGTGAAAGTTAGATTTTTTTTACACTTTTTTAAAAGTGTGAGAAAATACTAAAATATAAGCACACTTTTTTAAAAAAATAGGGTTTTAACCACAACCCATGAGGTAGTGTTTAAGCATACCTTAATTAAAATTTTTGCATTAAATAAACACTAAACATTTCAAGTTTAATATCGCATTCCATGTTTAAAATAAAAAAATATGTATAATTATAGAATATACTAGTTCATTTAATGTAAATTTTTTAATTATGATATGTTTAAACACAACCCGATGGATTGTAGTTAACAAAACACTTTTAAAAACTATAAGTAAATGTATAATTATACTTACACTTTTCATAAGTGTCACTAAAACATGTATCACTAAAAGACACTTTTCTTTTCTTGTAGTGCCAACTTAATCGAAATTCTTCACGCGTCTATCTGACTACTAGATACTTATTAATTTTTAAGAGTTTTGCTTAACATAGCACTTAAGCTATGTTTAAGAATTGAAGGTTATGACATACATGATAATTTATACATTAACGAAGCTAAGGTGGTTACCATCAACCATGTTGTGGTAAATGTACAAATAATCATACATATATATGTAACAATAATTAAGCTCTTTTTTTTAATAGAATCCTAGAGACATTCTGTATCACCCATTTTAATTGGTTGAACTAACCAAATTAAAATTAACGACTAAAGTATGTCCTGATGTCGAATGTCCTTTTGGTGCACACAATCTGTTCCAAAAATAACAAATACTGACCGTGTATGTAGTTCTTGGTAAACCGCTTATTACTGACTATATAGAAACAAGCAATTGTTATTTAAACGATAGACATCTCCAAAGAGAAACATAATAAGCAAGTTTTTGCAGCTTGTTTTGTGAAATGATTCGGTTTAACGAATCATAATAAAGAATAAAGAAAAAATAAAGTACGTTAGGTAACGAAAAAAATCAAAAAAAGAATAATCACAAAATGGAAAATTTTTATTTCGTTGTGATTTTAGCCTTAGCTTTTGTTATTGTGGGGGAAGCTGCTCGTACTGACATAAACAATGAATTCGAACTGTAAGTTTCTATGTTTTTTCTTGCGAATTTTGTAGTTGTAAGCAATTTTTCTGAGCATGTTAATTAAGGAATTTTATAGGGCTCAACTGAATTCAACAAGGCGGGACTTACACGAATGTCAAGCAAACAACATAATAGACAAGTGTTGGAGGTGTAAACCCAATTGGAGTGAAAACCGACAAGCATTAGCTAACTGTGCACAAGGTTTCGCAAAGGGAACCACAGGTGGCAAAGGTGGAGAAATCTATAAGGTGACCAATCCTTCAGATGATGATGCTGCAAATCCAAAGGAAGGGACACTCCGATGTGGTGTCACCAAAAATAAACCATTGTGGATCATCTTTGAAAAAGATATGGTCATCAATTTGAAACATGAGCTTGTTATACAATGTGACAAAACAATTGATGGTAGAGGTGCGAAAGTTGAGATCACAGGTGCAGGTCTCACCCTCATGAACGTTAAAAATGTGATCATTCATGGGATACATATTCACGACATTGTTCCAAAGGGGGGTGGAATGATTAAGAACTCCGACGGTCCACCAGGATTGAGACAAAAGAGTGACGGTGATGGTATATGTATCACTGGTTCATCCAAGGTATGGATCGATCATTGCACACTTAGCAACGCCTTTGATGGGCTCATTGACGTCACCTTGAAAAGCTCATTCGTTACCATTTCCAATTGCAAATTCACCCATCACCAAAAGGTAATAGGAAAAATGCACTTTATGTCATTTCATATCGCATATTTATACTAACTACTACATAAAATAGGTCATATTGTTTGGGGCAGACGATTCACACACTCAAGATCAAGATATGCTAGCAACTGTCGCATTCAACCTGTTTACTGATGGATGTGACCAAAGAATGCCAAGGTGTCGACATGGGTTCTTCCAAGTTGTTAACAACAATTATTGCGGATGGGGGACGTATGCCATTGGTGGTAGTGCCAAACCTACGATCCTCAGCTGTGGCAACCTATTTAAAGCTCCTGATGACCCTGCCAAGAAAAAAGTATTCCTATTGATTAAAGACATTTACCTTTAGATATGTAAAGATTATTGAAATAGTAATAAACTTGCGTTTTTATATGGTTTTGAAGGTGTTGGTGAGGGCTGATGCACCAGAAGCCGAGTCGATGAAGTGGAACTGGAGAACCCATAAAGACAAACTTGAAAATGGAGCCATTTTCATACCATCTGGGATTGATCCGGAATTAACCCCTGCTCAAAAGGCCGGCTTGATTGAAGCCGAACCAGGAGCGAATGTTCCAAAACTAACCAATTGTGCTGGCGTGCTCTCATGCAAACCTGGACAACCTTGCTAATCGATCAGCATCCCGTTTCATTGCTTTTGTTAATACTTATATTTTATCCAATCATTTTTTTTTCTTCTTCTAAGTTTCGTAGGTATTAAGGTAATGGAATGAGCCATTGCAATGTATTAGCATGTTTGATTGGGTAGTGACATTCGAACATGTAGTTTGGTACAATATATAACATGTGAATTTAACCAATTGATCTTCATGAATATAAACACATGTATCTTTTATAAATTTGCATGTGTATGTGCTGTGTTAATATGTACATTTACATTTTATAGCGTAAATAATTAAGTGATAATACCCCGTGCACGTACGTTGTATATATTACAACTATATACGGGGTATAATTTATCTGCTAAATGTCCATTGTGAAAGAACTTTGTATCTCCCTCTAGGTAGGATATCTCAGTTATGTTTATGCAGGTTCATACTTCTGACAATTATTTAAGTTTACATAGGGTCAAAGACGGAACTTGAACGTTTTTATTGGAGGGGCCAACTTGTAAGGTATTTATTTTATGGGGCCGATATACACAGCACCGAAATTTTTGTATTAAAAAATGTATAAAATGTACATAGTCTCAAAAAATTTGGAGGGGCCGCAACCCCTCTCGGCCCCTTATATGTTCCGTCCTTGCATAGGGTTTAAAAATACTTTCTATGGTACACAATCACTCAAGTAATAAAAATTAATTTTAAAGTAAATTACACCGTTCGTTCATGTGGTTTGGCTGAAATCTCATCCACGGTCCTCAATCTTTTTTTTTTGCATGATAAATCCCTATAACGAAGTTATGTAACACAGTTCAACCTTATTATAACGGTAGTTAAATGATTTCGATAGATCACCCATGTGTTTTATTTTAGTCATTTTGTCTTTTTCTTCTTCAACCTATAAATTTCTTATTTTATTTTTATTTATTTATTTTATAACATCAAAATATAAACTTCAGATATAAAAATTACAAACCAAGTTTTCATTTTTCAATCAAACAAATTAAATATCAACAAACTTCTTTTAAGTTTTCATAATCAACTTTCTTTTTTTCTACCATAATGTTTTTTACTCATAATTAATCATCATTCAAAATATTATGAAAAATCAAATAAAATCAAAACATAAATGATTATTGTTTTGAATGAAAAAATAGTTCAAAGTTCAAACACTTTCTTTTATATGAATACAAATCCAAAACCCACCTGTAACAAAATAAAAAGTCAAAACCATTTTTGTAACCATTTGTTTTTCAAAGGAATTACAAGTGTCGAGGCCTAATTAGTTGAGCAAAAACCCATCTAAAATGCAATCAAATATTCAAACCCGATTATAGCACCCAATTAAAATCATATAACTAAAAAGGGCCGGTTTTGCTAGATCTGACGCGGTTGCATAAATAGGTAGAGGATGTCAACGAGTTTGTGTTGGTTCACACGAGCAATTGACAATATTTTCCTACTAATAATAGGAAAAATAACAACATCACTTAAAACCACAATAATACTATTTGTACTTTTCAACGGTTATAACTCTTATTGAAAATGAATAAGATTTATAATGGAATAGCTCACGGTAAACTATTCCGGTTGATGACAAATGAAACACTCATATTAGAATGACTAGTGGCAGCTAGCTTTGCTTAGTTCGTTCCTAGGAGGGGATTCTATAGACTGTAATGCTAAGTATTACTTTATGTGTTTGTTTAGGATCACTATTTATCCCATTTACAAAGTTTCGTTTAAATAGGACGGAAAATACTGCGGATGCACATGGGTATAGTAGTTTGCCAACTGGATGTAGATAACACGTGCCTAGGAAACTAGGTAAAGCGTGTTTTTGCTTTCCAATGCTGACAAACTTTTGTACCAAAAATCTTGCTTTATCGTCATTTGATAAGACCTTTCTATTATCTTCCCAAGAAGTTTCCCACCCATTCATTAGAGACTAAGATTCTCTTTTAGAGATAAGTCTTTAGGGTCACTGAGATATTTGTAAAGTTTCGGTGGCTCTTGTGTCGCTTGTAGCTACTTATGACATTGTATATCATTACTTGCTTATACAAGATTGGACTCTGACAAATGCTTTTCAAGTTGAGGAGATTTCCAAAACGTAACCGTGTTACGAAAATGAACCCTCTAAAACTGTTTTATCAAAATCTACTGAATGCGCAAATTGATTTTACACACCATGATTATTTGCGCTCCTAACTTATGATCTATACACATGTAATTTAATCAAATTAAGATTGTATATAAATTGACACTACATGACATTATGTGCAAAACTGTTTACACGCCATACATGTTGTTTGATTAAATTAAAAGGTTATTAATGTGACACGTGGTTGTAGGTGCAAATAAGTTTGTTCTCCATATTTTTTGCATGCCTAGTTTATATAAAAGTAATGGTTAATAACATGGTTGTTAAGATCCTAATCCTGAAAATAAGATATTACGATTTTACGACAATACCGAGCAAAAATGATCCCGATTCTACGTAGGATCTTTGCGAGATAAGACCTTAATAGTATCCCCATCTTAAACATAGGATCTTAAGATCTCGATCAATCCAATCTTACTCTTCTCGAATCACAAGCTAAAAAACTACAAATTATGTACTACATCCGTCTCAAAATTATTGTCGGAAGACAAAAAATACAAAATTTAATAAAAGTGAGACCACTTTTATTATCAATCACTCAAATAGAATATGCCCTCACTAGATTCTTTAGTTTTTACTTAAAAAAGAAAGTGGACAATTATTTTGAGACATCCCAAAAAGGAAATATGGACTACTATTATGAGACGGAGAGAGTATTAAATTTTGTAGAATATGAAAAACAAGATGCTAATTGTATTAAATATTTCATAATTATAATTTTGACATACATTTTCATGATATATAATAATATGTATATTTTCATAATTTTACAACGCTTATTAAGAAATGACACAATAGTGGATCTTAAGATTCCGATCCGATCTTACCATCACAATATTGCAAAAACAAAAACGATCCTAGGTAGGATCCCGATCTTAAAAACCTTGGTTAATAATGTGACACATGTCTGTATGTGGAAAGCGTTTTGCTCTCCATGTTAATTTGCACGCCTAGTTTAGTTTTCTCATGAGGTGTATGTACGTGCAAACGTTTTTCCTCTCCATATTTTTTGCATGCTTAGAGGGTGTTTGATAGCCACTTAGATAATTAAGTGTGCATCTCCTGGTCGGTAAGTGAAGGATTTGTTTGATACCAAAAAAATTGGTGCTATATGGTTTAATTTACTTATAAGTGGGCCATCGTCAAAAGTACAATCTCCCATTAAGTAGACTATGTGATCATTTCTTTTTGAATGTTGTACTATGCTTTTTCTTCTTTTTACCTATTTATATTATATATGAATTATCATTGATCAAACAAACAAAAAGGTAAGATTTAGAACACGTCTTTCAAGTAATTTTTTCTATATTTGAAATTAGTAGACTAGTATGGTATAATCGTTAATCTAAATTGTTTTCGAGCTAACTTTTGTTGAATTAAAATTTCTATCATGTCAAAACATTTATTAAATTACATATTTTTATGAAGGGGTAACCATAAAAAAAAGTCATACCGGTCATCTTCATTTTATTTATTTATTTATTTATTTTTATTATTTTTTTTTTCAAAGTGGTTGTCAAAAAATCCGTTTCATTCAGCAACCTTGAACCATTCAGTGCTAAATCATAGTTTTTATCAAGCAACCCCTTAGTTATCTTGTTTTCTTTATCAGAAAATAGTAAAATGGGTTATGATATTTTGTTTGTTGTAGAATCATTAATGATATACATTAAAAAGTGAGAGGGGTAACAATGGTTTAATGCACTAGTTGATGGTTACAATTTATTTAAGGGTTTTGCTAACAACAACCTAATGAGTGTTGTTTAATCTTGCCTTAATTATTTTAATTGCCATGTCATCTTAGCTTGCAACACCCACTGGATTATTGTTATTTAAGACAAACTTAAACAACACCTACTAGATTATTGTTAGCAAAACATTTTATTTATTTATTCATTTATTTTAATTGCCATGTCATCATAGCTTGCAAATTGAATAAAGCGAGAAAATGCACGCTAAGTGGTTTAATTTTTTAGATTTTAATATTTAGTCAACCAACTTAAATGTGACACGTGGCTCTTGCCATACAAAAGCATTCACACGTTAAGTAGATATTGGTAAGAGCACACGGTGTAGCTCGTTAGAGAGCTTCGCCACTCCAACGTGGCCCTCGCCGTCCCCCACCACCGCACCGTTTGGGTTCGTTGTAGCTCGCCGTTGGTTGGTCCATTGTCTGCACAACGAAGCGAGTGTCTGACATTAGTACGTTGCAAAGTTTTTTTTTTAAACGGTAATATTACCATTTCATTTCAAACGGTTATTATTATTATTATTTATTTTTTTTACAAAAACAATAAACTTAACACACTATAAATACCAACCCAATTACATCCATTTTTCTTACTACAATTCAACCAAAACATACTTACATTTTTATAAGAGTAAAGATTGGTAAGGATTCTTCTCATTTGATGTTAGTCATGTGACTAGACCATAATTAGATCGTGAATGTGGTATTCTCCTTGTATAATGGGGCACGTTATAACTTGTTGTCTAGTCCTATATTTAGGTCTTCATATGTTTCTCGTGGCGCACATTATTTGTAGTATTGTCCTTGTATCTAGGTCGTCGTATATTCCTCTACCGCGCATAATATTGATTGACATGATCTTCTTGGTAAACCATTTATCATGCAGATAGAATAATATACCTTATCTAAAAAGATCCAAAAAGAAACACAATAAGCGTATCATTGTTAAAAAGATAATCATATGATGATGAAACATTATGTTGTGTATTTTCTTAGCTTGGCCTTTGTTTTTCTGGTGCCACATATTGTAGCACGGTCCGTGAAAAATGAAACGGGCAAAGATTTTTTTGATGAATTTACTGATGAAAGTGGTAAGGACGCCAACGAATCATTCAACCATGATCCTGAGATGTTTTCTGCAAATTTCTTAGAAGAAGTCGAACGGTGAGTGATTCTATTTCTTCTTTTACTTATTTGAACAACATCAACATATTAAAGTCTTGTAGGTCTTTACATGAATCCATTTCACTAAGGAGGGACCTACATGGTGAACAATGTGTACCAACTAACCAAATAGACAAATGTTGGAGGTGCAAAGATGATTGGGATAAAAATCGACATGTATTAGCCCAATGTGTGCGTGGCTTTGCACAGGGAACCATCGGCGGCTCTGGTGGGGATAATTATTTGGTAACCGATCCCACAGATGATGATGCTGCAAATCCAAAGCCAGGGACACTTCGTTTTGGTGTCATCCAAAATAAGCCTTTATGGATCATCTTTGAAAAAGATATGATCATAACTCTGAAACACGAGCTTGTATTAAATAACGACAAGACAATTGATGGAAGAGGTGTAAAAGTTGAGATCGCTAATGGCGCAGGCATCACGATTGGAAATGTCGCCAATGTGATCGTTCATGGGATTCACATCCACGATATTAAAGTAACGCAAGGTGGACTAGTTAAGGATAAAGAAGATCAACCCGCGCGAGAGAGATTTAAAAGTGATGGTGATGGTATGACCATTTTTAATTCTTCCAAGATATGGATCGACCATTGCACACTCAGTAACGGCTTTGATGGGCTCATTGACGTCACCTTGGGTAGCACAGCCATAACAATTTCCAATTGCAAATTTAGCAATCATGAAAAAGTAAGAAACGTCCTAAAATATGCAGATTGTCTTCTCTATACAAAATACTACTTTTTAAACTGCTTATTTTGTTCAATATTATGATACATAAAAAAAGGTCATGTTGCTCGGGGCAGACGATACACATGAAATGGATAAAAATATGCAAGTCACTGTGGCATTCAACAAGTTCGATGCCGGATTGGGCCAAAGAATACCTAGATGCCGATGGGGCTTTTTCCACATCATTAACAACGATTACCAACCATGGAGAATGTACGCCATCGTTGGTAGCGCAAAACCTACCATCATCAGCCAAGGCAACCGTTTCATAGCTCCTGACGGCAGCAGAAAATTGGTAAATGATCAACTACTTAATGACCTTTATATTATTTACAAAGTTTAATGAATGTCAGTTCTGAGTTTTTACAAACGGTTTTGTAGGTGAGTATGAGGGCAAATGCTACTGAGGAAGAATGGAAGCAATGGAACTGGAGAACAGTAAACGACGTATTTGAAAACGGAGCTCAATTTATAGCATCAGGGGTTGATCCGATATTAAGCCCTGAACAACAACAACACATGAATATTCAACCTGAACCAGGATCAGCCGTTGAGCATCTCACGAGTTGCGCGGGTGCACTCTCATGTGCTATTGGAAAACCTTGTTAACAGTCGAGGGACATATTACATTTTGTTAACATGCCTGGTTGGTCCGAATGGAAATGATTGTTCAAACGTGTAGTTTGTACATAGATCAGTAGACAATAAACGGTAGTTCGACTTAATTAGTTGGAAATACTTTACGATAAGTTATCTCTATACGTTGCTCTTTGGTGAATCACGTGTTTTTGGATGAATTCTTTGTGAGCGCTGTTGAAATTTATTAGAGTATATTGCAACATTTTTTACAATCATTTGTGACATTAGTATTCCATTACTTTTTGGTCTTGCATTTATTATGTTATAAGTGGCCTTACTAAAAAAAGTTAACTATTTAGGTGGTATTCACTAGATAAGCTCGGGTGAGAGCGAAGGGCGGTATCATTTCTCACGAAAGGTGTGCTTCCATATAATGTGCTCTTTGTTGCATTTTACAAAAAAATGACAGAATATATATTTGTCGGGGTCTTCAACTTCACCATAATTTGCACGCTCCAACGCCCAAATGTTTTTTTTACAAGTTGCAAAACACTTATGGGGTCACAAAATGACCTACTTGCAACTCTGACATTTTTTTAAAAACACCTCTTAACTTTCAATGATTCCAACTTTCTTTCATAAGAGTATCATGCAACATAAAATGTTACATGATTCTTGACCCATTTCATTTAAACGACATATTTACAGTTTTGGCACCCGATTCACTTTAACCCATTTTTGAATTAGTAGCTATAACTAATCACTCTTTTAACTATCAAGTTTTCACAAAATATAAACACTCAAAAGTTGAGCAAATTACAAATGGATCTAAAAGGAGGCTAAGAGAAGTTCGATTACCCTACCCACGAGCTTAACCGTTGGACCTGGATAATGACCAATTGTTGTCCTTTACGTTTCATCGCTATGATCACCTACGTAAAAACGACAACATAAAAATGATAAGTCGAAATACTTGGTGAGTAAAACAGAAAATTGCTAAATAACATAAGCATAAACAATAAGCACATTGTTCATTCATTTCATGCTATCTAATCAATGATATCTAATCTTGTCTTCTACTAACCCATTTGATATCAAGCGGATTCACTACTAAACAATCTCTACTAGTTATCCAATTTCTATAAGATTTCTTTACTAATCAACCGATATCAACAAAAAAAGTTATAGAGTGGCGGGAACATCCTGACTCGAGGTGCCTTTTAGCAACAGCCATTGTCCACCCACAAGATCGGGTATACATTTCAAATTTGTTGATATCTAATCGGGTTTGCTAATAACTTTGTGATATCTAATCGGGTTTGCCACGAACATTTGATATCTAATTGAGTTTGCTACTAATTATATAATGCATCTGAATCATTAAAAGTAGATTTTCTACAAATAGTAGCAAACTCGATTAGATATCAAATGTTCGTGGCAAACCTGATTAGATATCACAAAGTTATTAGCAAACCCGATTAGATATCAACAAATTTGAAATGTATACCCGATCTTGTAGGTGGACAATGGCTGTTGTCAAAAGGCACCCGGGGTCAGGGTGTTCCCGCCACTCTCTCCAAATCTAAATTCTAAGACTAAAACTAGCAAGGGGTATGATCGATAGGGCGATCGATCGCCCTTACTTTGGCAGTCGATCGCTTGTTGATCAATTGTTTTTTTTGTTTTTTGTTTTCCTTCGCTGCAACGATCGATAACTACTCTCCCACTTTCCAACAAAATGATCCCACTTTTAATGATTCAGATGCATTTAGTGCGAGTGTTTTTTTAGTATGTGTAAAAGTTGAAGATGAAGAAGTTATTTTTTATTTTTATTTTTTTGTTAAATGTGTGTAAAGCCTTTTGTGGTAAATGTAGTGTTTGCTACGTTTAATTTTTATTATTATATTTTTTTATATTTTAGTTATGTAATTTTTTTTAGATATTATTTGTAAAGCATTTTATAAAGGAAGTAAAAAAATGTAATAAAATTAAAATTTGTTTGTTGAAAAAAGTTGAAAAAAAAAAGTCGCTCTTATAAGGAGAGAGAAATCTGATGTGACGAGTAAAATGAAAGTCGCTGGTATTTCATACTCTCTTCGTTCATGTAGGTCAAAGGTAATGACTATTATATATTCCCTCCGTCCCAAAATATAAGTCCATTTTGACATTTTCAAATTCATTTTGTTCTGACTTTGACCATAATTATTTTTTTTTCGTGTTATATAATACTTGATGCAAAATATATAAATAGATTTGTGTTTTAAATGCATTTTCATTGTTATACTTTTTATCGAGTATTATTTAACACGAAAGAAAATAATTATGGTCAAACATGGAAAAGAAAGACTTTGAAAAATCAGAAATGGACTTATATTTTGGGACGGATGGAGTATTTTATTTTGTTCGTTCTGTATGAATGAGCATTCCTACAACCACTCTCTATCTCTTATTTTAGTTAATTGTTTGAACAGACCAACATTGACGAATGTAAGATTGTCCTTGACTCCTTATATTTCGATCCTTGTACGTTCCTTGATTAACCGTTAACTTATATATGTACAGAAACAAGCCGGATTGCCTTCTTAAAATGATGAAAATCTACAAAAATTGATAAAAATAAAAATAAAAATAACAAAGCGAGTCATTGGCTTGCATACATGGCTACATGATTCGCTTTAGACAACACAATAAATAATCAGCAATATATAAAGTACCTTCGGTACTTTGAGATAGAAAGTTGTAAAAAAAGATAATCATACAATACAATGGAAAAGCATTATTTTGTTATATTGTTCACTGCAGCTTTTGTTTTCGTGGGTGCAGCTGCTCGGGCTGACATTGGTGATGAGCTCGAAGCGTGAGTGCAGATATTCTTATTTTCGTGGTATATTTAGTTGTAGGTTTGTTTTTTAAGATGTAAATTTGTGTTTTAGGGCTCAATTTAATTCAACAAGGAGGGGCTTACACGAATGTGCAGCACATAACATAATAGACAAGTGTTGGAGGTGCAAAGCTGATTGGGAAAAAAACCGACAAGCATTAGCCAAATGCGCGCAAGGTTTTGCAAAGGGAACAACTGGCGGATTGGGAGGGGAAATCTACGTGGTGACTGATTGTTCAGATGACAATGCTGCAAATCCAAAGCCAGGGACACTTCGTTGTGGTGTCACCCAAGATAAACCTTTGTGGATCATCTTTAAGAAAGATATGGTCATAAAACTTAAACACGAGCTTGTGATAAACAAAGACAAGACAATTGATGGAAGAGGTGCAAATGTTGAGATCACTTGTGGCGGTCTCACCATTCACAACGTTTGCAATGTGATCATTCATAACATTCACATACATGATATTAAAGTAACGGAAGGTGGAATTATTAAGGCAACGGACGCTAAACCAGGACATAGACATAAGAGCGACGGAGATGGTATTTGTGTTGCTGGTTCTTCAAAGATATGGATCGATCATTGCACACTTAGTCATGGTCCAGATGGCCTTATTGATGTCACGTTGGGTAGCACAGCCGTTACCATTTCCAATTGCAAATTTAGCCATCACCAAAAAGTAACTAATAAGAAACTTCTTAAATATATTCAATGTATATATGATTTATTCCACTAAACTGTTTTGCACAAACAGATTCTATTACTCGGAGCAGACAATTCACATGTAGACGATAAAAAAATGCATGTCACAGTAGCATTCAACAGGTTCGCAGAAGCATGTGATCAAAGAATGCCACGATGTCGATTTGGATTTTTCCAAGTTGTTAACAATGACTACACCAGCTGGGGAACGTACGCCATTGGTGGTAGTGCCAATCCTACTATCCTTAGCCAAGGCAACCGATTCCATGCTCCGAATGACCCAATGAAGAAAAATGTATAGAAAACTAAATAAACACCTTTACCTTCGGATATATACGTTACATATTATTGGAATGGGTATATATTTAAATATTTATATGTTTTTACTATTTTGAAGGTGTTGGTGAGGGCTGATGCACCACATACAGAGTCAATGAAGTGGAATTGGAGATCTGAGAAAGACTTGTTAGAAAATGGAGCTATATTTGTAGCATCAGGGTGCGACCCGCATCTAACCCCGGAACAAAAAAGCCATTTGATTCCAGCTGAACCAGGATCAGCAGTTCTTCAACTCACCAGTTGTGCTGGCACGCTCAAATGCGTTCCTGGAAAACCTTGTTAATAGTTATCACCCACTTTTTATTTTTATTGTTATTAGCCATTTTTTATACTTGTTAGGATTGTAGTGGAATGAGACATTGATACGTGCATTACAAGACCATTCATCAACATATTTTGCTACTATCACATGTTCACGTTAATTTCAGTCTGTGAATTACAGTTCCATGTTTCCTTAATTATTGGCAAGTCATAAGCAAGCACTTTAAGTGCATGCTTGCTTGTTTACCATTTCAATATTCCGGGTGTGTTTGTTAAAAATAGCAATAGGCGTGAGAAGTAAACTTTTTTTTTTTTTTTTTCTTTAATTTTTAATTAAAACATTTGGTAACATAGTTGTAGCTGTATTTATAAATATGTGAAATAACGTAAAAGGGCATATACATATTTCAATAGAAAATCCGCTAAATAAATAATAAAGTTACTTTTACATGCTTGACATTTCATAATTCCCTCTATAAACTAGTAATATACTCACTACAAGAAACAGGAGAACAGGCGTCGACGGGTTTCCCGTCGACAATATGTCGACGGCATCACCCACTAAACGACAAAAAAAACGCTTGACCGAGCCCCACTGCGTTGAATTTAAAAAAAAAACGATTGTGGGACCCACATGTCGACGGTGCTTGTCGACGGGAACACTGTTCCCGACGAAGCACAGCCGTCGTTATGTTCCCGTCGACATGTCGACGGGAAGGTATGGTTCCGTCGACATGTCGACGGAAAGGGGGTAAAAAAGTCGCCGGAGAAAGCCTCGTTTGTACTAGTGACTACCAACGACGTGCATTCCATATTGAAGTGGCAATATATTTACGAATATGTTTCATCTCGGTAGATGTTGCACTAGAAATATGAGCATTATTTGCACCCGAGCCACGTACATCACGAAGTTCATCACTTCCCATGTAATCTAGATGTTGTTCAAATGTTATGAACACCGTCTCTTCTTTGTCAGTATTACAAATGTAATTATGCAAGGCGAATGCGGCCGTAATTACATCAAGTTGAGTTTTCACACTGTATTTAGTCATTTTACCGAGTATCTTCCATCGTTTTTTCAATATTTCAAATGAGCTCTTAATCGCACTTCATAGAGACGAATGAGAACGATTAATACTTTCTTGCATGTTATTAGGCGGCTCATTTTCAAGTTGTGATTTATGTTATCTAGTCTTTGGATATGGAACCAAACATCCTTTTTTATCTGGATATCCTTTATCTACTAAATAATATTGTCTGCTTATAACATAAAAATTAGTGCCTTTGAAAATGTAGAATACAATATAATAGGCAAATAAATTTACCTTTGGGTGGTATTGGAAAGTTCATTGAAGGATTGTTAATGGCACTGAGAAATACACGTGTGTCATGTGCAGAACCATCTCATCCAACTGATATAAAGGTAAAGCATAAATCAAAGTCATACGCTGCCATCACATTGAGTAGGTATCCCTTTTCTATCTAAGTAAGGCACTTGTTCGCTCTCTGAGATGCACGCCCCTATGTGTGTGCCATCAATACAACCGATGCAATCCTACAAAAATATAAGATGATCACGATATGGAATCAAAATCATAAAAAATAAAAATAAATAAATAATTGAATACCTAGAAGTATGGCATGTATCTGTTATCATTCATTATTTTAAGAGGTGTTTCTTGAAAGGTTGGATCCTTCGGCTTAATCATCTCACGGTCTAGACCATGATAACCTTTAGATCTAAATGCGTGTCATGTGCAGAACCCTCCCATCCAACTTGTAACCACTGGGAAAATTTCACATTGTAATAATTATCTCATGTTCTAATAAAGAAATCACTTATCCTTTTTCTATTTTTTTTCTTTTTATTTTTTTAATTTGAACGTGACTACTATCGAATTTGACGTAACTCATATCTTAGATAAACGTGCTTCTACGCAGACCGACACTAACTTACTTTATGCTTATTTCACAAAACATCTTTACATGTCAGGTATACCACATCACGATATCCCATTTGCCACATTACGTTAATTCGTTAACGTACGTTTATTAAGTAATCACACTAAGTGTTTTCTAACCCTAAAATTACTATAATATTAATATAAAGTATCTAAACCAGTGAAACCCTAAAGTACAATACCCTCAAACACAATGTACAAGTTTCTAAAGCATAAAAACCCTAATTCCACTTTAACTCCCGATATGAACCCTAATCTCAGAAACCCTAAATAGTATATACATTATTTTCATGAAATACAAGAGTACAAGTTTCTCAAGCTAAGGTACAAGTTAATAATGCATAACAACACAATATCAACATAAACTCATTATAAACCTCAGTGTACTCATTTTCAAAGCACATTGTACAAGCCTTTTATGCAAAAGCCTTCAAAATATATTTTCTTATATTTAATAAACCTAAGTACAAGTTCCTAAACCTAGTGTACAAGCATTTAATGCTTGAAACCTAAAATTTATACATTTACTAAACTAAAACCTAAATAAATCAACTTATAATTAATCTAACTTAACAAAATGGTAAAATATATTTTCGATGATTTATAAACTCGAGTACAACCCTAATAACCATGTGGCACAAGTATCTATTGCACAAAATCTAAAAATTACATTTTCATTATATATATATATATATATATATATATATATATATATATATATATATATATATATATATATATATATATATACACACACACACATATACACACACACACACATATATATATATATGTGTGTATATATATGTATATATATATATATATATATATATATATATATATATATATATATATATATATATATATATATATATATATTCCATAAAACTAACCTAAACTAATAATAAACTTACCAAACACTAAAAATACATTTTCTATATTCCTAAACCTAAGGTACAACCCTCATAAGCCTAGAGTACCACTCCTTTAAGCATAATTCAACTCCCACTTTATTTCTTTTGTACATTTCGACATAAAACATAACCAAACAAACCTTAATCTACAATTCTACTTGAACACAACTTAACCTAAACCCTAAACTAAGTCATCTACACTAATTAAGCTTTAGGTACAACTCACTAAGCCCTAGGTACAAACTCTAAAGCATGATCGATCCATAACTGTTTTTAGTTCGAAATGAACTAAAATCAAACCAAATTGCTTTAAGCCTTGCTACTTGTAAACTCCCTACAACATAAAACACTTTCTTGGTCCTTTATGCATCCACATAATCAAGTCTCTTGAAGCCCTCACTTAAGTGAAAGAGATTAGTTAGAATGCTTGGCTAGGGAAATTCCACACTTAAACAAGCACCCTCTTATTACAAGTGTCGAACCAGGGACTAGGATGCATCAACATGTCCCTCTTGAACTCAACATGATGAGCCAGACTAATCTAGAAGCCTTCTTATCCCACCACTATAAATATCCAACCCTAGTTTCCCATTTTATTCACAATTCTGCTCGAACCAAACAAAAAAAAACACACACCCATATCCTACTGATCCTATACACCTAATAGAAGCCAAAGAAGCCGACTTGGAGCAGCCTAGGGAGGAGAAGATAGTATCCATTTTCAAGTCATTTGGCCCAAAATCTCTTTCAATATCGAATAACCCATAAGTAAGTATCTACACTCTTTTCCAACTCTTTTATACATTCCAAATGATCCTAAACCTATGGCTAATTAAGCCTTAGTAAAAGTTTTAAACCAAAAATTATGTTTTCTTTCTTTTCTTTTTAGGTCGAGGCAAACAAACACCCTTAAATTATTTGTTTTGACATGTACACTAATCATGGACCCTTAATAGTGTTAATAGGACATCTAGGAACATGTATCAATATATTAGGATGCTTAATAAGTCAGTTTGTAAGCTTAAGAATCGAATTATAACATGTTTTCATATTCTGTTTTGGGGTCATGGGGTACTCCAGGGTACCAACTTCACAAAATTATTCACCCCATCAAACGTACACTTAAAAATCTGAAACCTAGGGGAATTAAAGGTCTCCCAACACAGATTAATAAGAAACAAAAATGTATTAAATGATTGAGTAGCCTCGTTTTTATCAAGCCATACTTTGGCTTGTCGCATGCTAGAAATCACCAAAAACACTTAGTTATTTTACGTGAAAACAGTTTTGTACTCCCAACTTTAGAAAGTTATTGTGACATAACCATAATCGACTATGACTTCTGGTTTAAACCATGTTAAAGACCCCACAGCAGGCTACTAAAAAGAACAAGAATTTAGTAGAAACCCTTTGATGCCTCGTCTTTATTTACTCTCACTTTTGGCCATGTCGCGTGTTTAACAAACTCACTATTTTAATCATTTAGAACAAATAAGCTTAAGTTATAAACTGATAAGCCATAGAAAACTTATTTACAAACCTATTTTGACATAAATGGAAGAGTCGTTGGAAGTCGTGCCCTTTTTCTAGGCTAAAAACGCGTTTTTCCTTAAAAAGGACCTCAGGTGCAAAGTTATTTTTGCATGGAGGGTATCTCATGTCAAAACTCTAAACTATTCTTATGAGTTAAACTTAAAATGAAATAAACTTAAGGTTAAGGGTAGAAAGTGTCATATTTGAAAGTATATGGTAGAAATGTTATTCCACTAAAGTTGAGGGGGTAAACTGTCATTTAACCAAACTTCAGGGTATATATTGTAATTTCCTAAAACATGAAGGGTATAAATTGTAATTATATAAAACTTGAGGGGTATAGGTTGTAAATATATGAAACTTGAGGGTATGAATTATCATTTCATGATAGTTCAGGGGTAAATGTTGTCAATACCTAAAACTACAGGGGTAAAAAGTGTAATATTCAAAATTATCACGAGAACATATTAACAATGATCGTGTTATTATTACTTAACTTTTGAAGATACTTCATGTTATCAACTAACTTTTGTAGAGACTTCATGTTGTCTCAAACAAACAACTAAACACCAATAAACTTTTCTTAAACGAATATTAAACTCACAAATACTTGACATAAATCTCTAGGTTGCGTGTCGGAGCATTTTATCCAATAAACATCATTTGTTTTCCATCCAAACTACTGTAACACCAAGGTGAGTTCACAGTCCCACTTTTTATATGTTTTTCAAACTTGTGGGGAGATACATGTTACAAACTGAATATAAGTATTTTTCTGTATGCTATCCTGATCTGGTATTGCCTAAGTTAGATGTTTTGCCATTAAAAGACCCTCATATCATGAACCATTAATCACTTGTGAGTGAACGCGAATATAGTGAATAGATCTATTGGTAGTTGACGCCCCATTTGTGTTGCTGAATAAGTGGCCAAATGCATTATATTTGAGAAACAATAGGAAATTGGCAAACTCCTACTCGAGGGAACTATTACTCACATTATTATTATAATGTCAATAACGTTACATTATAGCAAATTACTATAATGTCCACACTGTTAAGGTTTGCGTGTCATGAGACTTAGGGCAATATGATACGTTGCAATACTTCATTTTATAATGTCCACATTGTGGATTCACTCAACATTTTGTTGACTTTTTAGCATGTTTTATATCAGGTAATTGAAGCATAACATGGCACAGAGTGGCAATGGGGTTTTTTATAAAAAGGGTGTCTATTTTGTTATCATTCATCGAATAACTTTTATATGTATTTCAGTACTCCCACTGGGACCTCTATTATTTAAACTCTGATTTAAATAAATGAATGATATATGTTTTTATTTAAAACGTCTCTTTTTGAGTCATTTTCTATTATTATGATTGTGATACCTAAAGTAATACCCCAAACTTATATTCCGCTGCGTAATCGAAAAATGAGGGTGTTACAGATTGGTATCAGAGCCGTAGTTATATAGAACGAGGTTCAAACCTAAACTATAACTATTTTTCAAAACTTAAATAAAGCCCTCTGTGCCACTACATTGCTGAAACATCATTTGTGCATGTTATAATTATTTAGTTACATTGTGAAATACTTAGTATTAGTATTATTAAATTTTTGATTTAATTCAAAAGGGCATAATAGTAAAACACACTTTCACGTTTCTATTTATTTTTTTTAATAAAAAAACATTTTCTAAGACTTTAAATTTTCAATTTTTTTAATATTTTTTCTGCATGCATGTTTCAAACAAGTGCATAATTGTTTTTCTAAAATATTGTAATTTTACGTAAATTTCTTGTGTACAATTGTTTAAACATTAAACTTGTTTTGCTTAAAATGGTAATTGCACATATGTTTCTTTTGTAAATTCAATAATATTTGAAATTTATAACCAAAAACATAAACATATAAATATAACATCTAAATTTATAACAGATCAAACATAAATAGTATACAAAAAATTGGATTTACAATGGAATACAACTAAAATACGAATGTATCTTATTAAATATAAATGTGCATGTCATTAAAAAACATTTGTGCACTCTTTCCAGAACATACGTGCGCGCTTCACTTTCTCATCAATTTCGTAAGAACATATGAGTACCCTTCCAAGAACATATGTGCACGTTGCGCTTTCTCGTCAAATTTATTAAAACATATGTGCATGCTGCAAAAACATACATGATTAGTATAGTTATGACAACTAATTTATTAAGCATAACTAGTAGATAAGGCCACTGGGTGCAGCTCGTTGGAGCAGCTCGCCAATCCAACATGGCACCTCGCTACTACACCCCGACCCTTCAACTTTTCTCGCCACTTTGAAGCCCATCATCTGCACGACGAGGCAATTTTCCTGACTTTGTCATTTTTTTTTTTTTTTTTTTTTTTTTTTTTTTTTTTTTTTTTTTTTTTTTTTAACTTGTAAACATTGTAAGTGTTTTAAATATATAAGTGTTTAAATATAATGTTTTGTAAACTTGTATATATAATGTTTTGTAAACTTTTAATATTTTATAAAACTTGTAATGTTTTTTAAAGTATGAAATGAAAATACATTAAACTTCTAAATGATACATTAAACATGGGATGGAAAATACATTAAACTTCTAAATGATACATTAAACATGGGATGGAAATTACATTAAACAATGTACGGTAACTAAAACATTAAATTACGATACGGAATTAAAATAAACTATGAATTAATAAAATGAATCATCTGAGACCCAGCCCTCCTCCTCACTGGAAGTCTCTGATAGCTGAGGGCCAAGCCCCATTTCTTAGTGGTATTCTGCTTCTCTTCTTTCACGCTCCCTACAAGCAGCTTCCTCACGTGCTTGGTCTTGTTCAAACTCTATGAATACTTTCATATCTTGCTCCAGTTGTCGGAGATATTCATCTGAAAACCCAAACAAATTGTTTTAGAGGTCAACCGGTGGATTGTTTGCTTGTTGATTGGTTGCTGGTTGATTGTTTGCCAGTGGTGGAAAGAGAACTTCCGGTAGAGTGTTTAGTGGTTGATTCTCATATGGGAATACATGAAATAGATATGCAGGTGGAGTATTTTGTAGTTCGTTTTCATTTGAGAATATCGGAAAGAGATATTCCGGTGGGGTGTTATAAACAGATTCATTATTCGTTGAAGTTTTGTGTGACATTGTTGTGTGTATGAGTTGTGTGAATTGTGTATGAATTGTGTGAATTGTGTATGAGTTGTGTGTGAATTATGTTTGAGTTGTTTGTGTGCATCTGTGAATGGGTATTTATAGGCCCGCTTTAAGTTTGAATTTTGAAATTTGAAAAAAATCCCGCTCGGTTTTGAATTTGAATTTATCCCGCTTGTTTTTGAATTTTGAATTTCATATTTAAAATTTCTATAAACCCCTATAAATAGCATACCATAACATATTATTCTTCAACACTTCAATATCTAAACCATTTTACAATGACTAATCATTGGTCAATAGAAGAAAAAAACTTTACTAGCTGAAGTTTGGGTTTCAGTTTCCCAAGACGTAACCAACTACAATGAACGCTCTTTTTGGAACCAGGTTGTAGAAAGGTTTAACAATCAGTCTGACGGTGACCATTGTAACAAAAATATGGTCACGTATAAATGGGTAAGACTTAGTAGTGAACGTAAAAAATTCAATGATATTTACAAGCATTTACAGTGTACAAGTTAGGAAAATGACAATGATCGTCTCTAGAATGCAAAGAACATTTTTGAAGAACGCTTTGGTGGGAGAAGCTTCTAAAATGTTCACGTGTGGTTCATTTTGAGAAACCACCCCAAATGGGACGAATAAAATGTTTTGTTTTCCGTATCGTGTTTATTTGTTTTTTCGTATCGTGTTAATTTGTTTTTCCGTATCGTTTTTAATATGTTGTACTATTGATTTAAGTTTGCATTTGAATAAAATCCTTAGCGAATGTGTTTGTGTGTGACAAGTGAATTTGAATTTTGAATAAGACAAGACCGTTTAAATTTGAGTTTCAAATTTGAAATCCCGGTCATCTTTTGAATTTGAAGTGTAAATATATCCCTCTCGTTTTTGAATTTGAACTGATATAAATAATATCCCATAACACAATATTTTTCACACATTTCAAACATTTATAATGAATACTCGATGGTCAAAAGTAGAAGAAATCTTGCTAGCTGAAGTTTGGGTTGAAGTGAACCAACACACACACGCCTACAATGATCACTTATTTTGGAATAAGGTTGTAGACATGTTCAATGATCAAACCGTCGGTGACAATCGTAACATAAATATGGTCAGGGGTAAATGGACAAGAATTAACTTGGATTGTATACAATTCAACATTATTTTCAATAAGTTACAGCGTACAAGTGGAGAATATTTTCAATCAGTTGCAGCGTACAGTGACCGTCTGAATAATGCAAAGACCATTTTTGAACAACGCTCTATTGGTCGGAGAAGCTTCCAATATGTTCACGTGTGGGAGGTTTTGAGAAACCATCCCATATGGCTAATTTATTGTTAACGGTGTTGTATGATTTGTTTTTCGTATCGTGTTTTTTTTCGTATTGTTTTTTTAACCGTAACGTTATTTTACGTTTCGTATGTTTTTATTGTGTTATATTGTATTTTAATAGTTAATGAAATGAATTTAGTTTATTAAATGAAATGAATAAAAAATAAAGTTGTAAATGGTGAGCCCCAAATGAGTATGTTAAAGTTAGTTGTTAGTGAACGGGTTAGTTGTTAAGGTTAAAGTGATATGGAACCCCGTGGGGTTAGTGAAGGGGTTACTTTGATAATTATTCTATGGATTTGTTTATTAAAACCACTCGCCGGATACATCATGCCCACCAAAACCACATCTGGTAGCGATAAAACGCGGCCGCCACTACTGGACAAAATGTAGATCGAAGGTCTAGGAGGGTGTTGGTTTAAAAGATCAGTTGAGATAGGGTGTCGATTGGGAGGGCCGATTGGATATCGGGGTTAGGTTACGGGTGGATGCTAGGTTTTGTTATAGATAAATGAGGAAGATGGATTTAGGGAGTAAATTAAGGAGAACGGTTTTGATGGGAATTAAATAATTAAATTTATTAATATCATTTATGCAGTTACCAAAATACCCTTTTTCCCTTCTCAGCCTTTTATTCAATTAAAAAAGATACCTTCATCTTTTATGTAATTGCAATTTTGACCCTTTTATTCTTAGCCCTTGCTCAAATTCATCTAATGGTTCAGATTCACTTTAATGGTTCTATAAAGTTCTACATAAAAAGTGGTTTTGTATTGAACGCTACACTTTATATATATATATATATATATATATATATATATATATATATATATATATATATATATATATATATATATATATATATATATATATATATATAAGAGAATATATTAGCTACAATTTTTTGTAGCTAATAGGCTACAATTTTATCCTATAAAATGTGGGTCTCTTATTTTTTTTGTGGGTCCTGGTTCTTTTCTGTGGGTCGCTGATTCATTGCTAGTGTATTTTTTGTAAAGGATTGTAGCCAAGATAACCCTATATATATATATAACGAGTCATTCATGTGAGAAATGTAATTTTTGTGAGAACACGAGAACTAATCATAGCCACTCATTTTATCATTATTTAGCTTTGATCTAATGGCAAATATTAATCAACCAACTTTTTGAAACTTTTCTAAAAAAATTCGAAAATTTTCAAAAAAATTCAAAAATTTTCAAAAACTTTTCAAAAAAGATTTTGAATTTTTTTTGAATTTCTTTTTTAAAAATTTAGAAAAAATTTTTGGAAAATTTTGAAGAAAAAGTTTCAAAAAAATTTTCAAAAATTTTGAAGAAAAAATTCAAAATTCTTTTTTCCGAATTTTTTTTTCTAACTTTAATTTTCGTCACATGTGAAAAAAAAAATTTTAGAAATTTCTGCGATTTTTTTTCATCAAATGTGAAAAAAAAATTCGTCATATGTGAAAAAAAAATTATTCACTTGTGAATTTTTTTCACATGTGAAAAAAAAATCGGCACATGTGAAATTTTTTTTCGTAACATGTGAAAAAAATTTTGAAAATTTTCGCGATAATTTTTTTTTCTTCACATGTGAAAAAAATCGTCACATGTGAAAAAATATCATCACATGTTAAAACAATTTTTTTCGTCACATGTGAAAAAAGAAATTCGCGAAAAAAAAATTTCAAAAGTTTTTATAAGAAAAAAATTTTCAAATATTTTTTCTAAATTTTTCAAAATTTTTCGAAAATTTTAAAAATTTAAATTTTTTTTATTACATATTTTAAATTTTTCAAAATTTTTGAAAAAAGTTTTGGTAAAAAAAATTTCAATTTTTTTTTTTAATTTTTCAAAATTTTTGAAAAAAAAAAAAAATCAAAATTTTTTGTAAAATTTTGAAAAAATTTCGCAAAAAAAATTTCAGGAAAATTTTTCAAAATTTTTTAAAAGTTTTCGCAAGAAATTTTAGGAAAAAAAATTTTCAAAATTTTTCCCAAAATTTTTCAAAAATTTTAAATTTTTTTTTGATTTTTTTTTTAAAGTTTTTTGTACATATATATATATATATATATATATATATATATATATATATATATATATATATATATATATATACATACATACATACATACATACATACATACATATATATATATATATATATATATATATATATATATATATATATATATATATATATATATATATATATATATATATATATATATATATATATATATATATATATATATATATATATATATATATGCTAGATTTCGAAGCCCGCCCGATGGGCGGACATGACTTATAATTTTTCTTTTGATGGTGTTAGTTAACGGAAATTATTTTTTTAGAATGGTGAGCTTATCTAATATTTTGATGGTATTAGTTTATGGTATTTATTTTATAAGAATGTTGTGCTTGATGTGCATTTAAATTGTTAATGGTATTTTTTAGCGTTATGTAGGTGATCTGCTTTTTATTTGGTCTTTGTAAGTGAATGATAAATCGGATAGTTTTTTTTTTTTTCTTTTTTCTTAAAGCATTATGTAGTTGGTGTGTTTTTTATTTGGTCATTGTAAGTGAATGATAAATTTGATGTTATTGTTTTAAACGATCTGAGTTTTTTTGTGCTTAATACCTTCTTGTGCTTGATATATTTTTGCATACATATTAATAGGTTATGATACTTATATTCGGTGTATTTTTTATAACGTACATATCGTTGTCTTATTTTTGTATAGCGAAATGAGTGTGTTAATTTTTTTATGAAAAGTATGCATGTTAAAAGAATGTTTTTAATTACTATTTGACCTTAAATAGACTATCGACAAAGGTATTTCAATCTTGGTGTAATCATAATATATGAGCTATTAATTTTATAATGAAGTAGTACATCGATCTTATAAAACTACTAAGAAGTTACAAAGTGGTCCACAAGAACAACGTATACTACCAAATAAACTCAAATGCAAAATAAAGCTTCTTGTCATTAAATGCTTCCAAATCCTCGATGTTTATATGTGACGTGATGAGGGCGGGCCTAAGTAGGTGGGCTCGTATCATACTTTGCTTGGTATCTATAATGATTAAGCGTTAGAAATAAAATTCAGAAGCCATGATATAATTAAGGAGTAACATGCAGATTATTAGAATTACTCATTTTCGATATCTGGATTGAGATAATAATGAGTGCATGGGGTAGTTGTGAGCTGCACATTCTCTGTGTATAAAATTGATGATGTAATTAGAGTGAAATTTATAATTTAGTCAATGTTTCTTTGTTGTGAACTGTTAAGAGAAAAGAAGCTAACTGTTGTATAGTGCCACTTTGCAAGAGCTAATAGGGGCTAGCACAGGTTTTGGCATATTATTATATGCTTCAACATCGAAACTATCAGCCATTTCACCCATATATTGCACTCTAGTGTTTCCCCACTGCAAGATAACCGTTTATTTTAAAGATTAGATGGCATACGTAGGTATATGTGCTGAGTGTGTTAGTAAATCAAATATGAAACTTTGAATAATACTTTATTTTCGTTGATCATACGTGATAAAAAAAGTATTTTGCAGCTGTTCCTCACTTTTCTCAACGACTTAACCCATCCTCCAACCACAACTCTCTGATCAAGCATCCCCAAACCACCGTCCCTATGATCTAGTATAAGTGTTGCTTGTTAGCCATGTACCTGAGCAAAGGAATAAAGCCTCCAAACATAATAAGTATGCTCCTTAGAGCCAATTTCAAACAAAAAACTAAAAAGAGGATTCCCACGGACCCTCTCCATTACAACTTGCTCGAAAGCACAACCTCCATCAAGAACGTAAAGAGCCATTTTATCAATTACTTTTCTAAGGCGGGCGTCTTAACAACTGTTATATCGGGCACATAGGGAGTAAGAACCTAATCACCAAGGCTAGAATATCAGTACCTTAGAATAACTTTTGCTTACAAATGTAGTGTAACATATATTCAACCAAGCACTTAAATTAAAAAATTAACAGACAACTTATATCATTGCTATTCCCAAACCCTTCACCTGCAAACCTCATAAGTTACTATTAAGAATCATATATTTACCTTGAGTTGGAACCTCGGTCTCTAGGCTACTTATGCTACGTCCATATCCGCGTTTTCCTTTTACCGTTTTATAAGCATCCTGTCGGAAAGCTAGCTCTCGCTCAGAACCTTGATGTAGGATCTTATCCCCATTGACTACCACGGTTGATGATGTGTTTTTCTGCTTTGATGCATCAACTGCAGCTGGGATTGCATCACCGTTTTCATTACTTACTGCAATAATCATATAAATTTTGGTTAATCAGATTATATCTACACAGATGTCACGTCAACAACTGAACAAAGTTACAAAACAAATTTAAAACTATACCTCCCATTCCCAAAGGAGTTTTGGGAAGTTTGGCTTGTCTTTTAATTGGTGTTCCCGTCTTCCTTCTCACAGTTGTGTCAGCATTTGCTTCCATGTCCGTCTATATGAGAAGCAATGTTATAACACATCTGATTCGTTACTCCATTCAACGTAAAAATTTTATAATTCTCTATTCATAAAATGCAAAGAAAGAAGATAAAAATGTTATGGGCACGAAAGGAGATGAGAGTCATTGTAATGTATCTGATTGCCTGTAGTCTCGGGGGATAATAGAGCGAAAGATTACGGTGTCTCAGCTTTTAGATTTAGTGGATCATTTTCACTGGACAGATGCATTAATAATGTCACTCCTTCCTCAGCAATATCTGGGGTTGTTATTAACTTATTATATGTGTCATGAATATTATAAGCACGTAAAATAACATAACCAATCAGAACTAAAATTGTAGTAATTATTCACACCTTCGGGTAAAGTTTTCTGGCCTTAATTATCAGCTGATATTTCCCCAGTTTATTAATGTAACCAATCAAACTTTTTAGTTCAACTCTTTTTCTCGCTTACCAGGCTGCAAAGTAAAATATTGAAAAAATATATTATATTTATTCTGCGTCATTACTATATGTTTGTGGTTGATAAGTAAACTAATGCCTGCTATAAGAAATAATCTACCGTTTTCTTTCCATTAGAAATAGTCTTAGTTGTCTCACTGGTTTTACCACCAACTTTAGCTCTTGTCACGTGTCCAGATGGATAAACAGGGGTGTTGTTTGCTTCTTCAATTTGCAATGCTTCCAATGGGATTCGATCATCAGAAATATTCTTAGTTGCCTCACTGGTTTTACCACCAACTTTAAATATTGTCACGCGTCCAGATGGATAAACAGGGTTTTTGTTTGCTTCTTTACGTTGCCCCGCTTCCGATGGGCTTCGATCATCAGAAATATTCTTGGTTGCCTCACTGGTTTCACCACCAGCTTTAGCTCTTGTCACGCGTCCAGATGGATAAACAGGGGTGTTGTTTGCTTCTTTACCTTGCCCCCTTCTGATGGGCTTTGATCATCAAAAGTAACACTGACTTTTAATTTCTTAAAAGGCTTTACATTTTTATCATTGCTTCGAAGACCTCTCGTCGGCTTTTCTCTCTTCATTGATCTTGTTACAGCAGAAGTTTTTTTATCAGTATGTGGAGTTGTGTCCTCAGTCAGGTCTGTTAAGCTTTAGGTGGAAGCTGCTCTTAATTCAGTGGTGCAATTATAATTTCTCTTTTTTACTGAAGCCACAAGTAGGCATCAATGTTGTGAACTCCAACAATTATTCTATGTTAAAAGAATATGTTTTAAACGAAAGTTTTGGGTGCTTACTTATTTAAGACTTGTCCAGGTGCAATGCTTTCAAAAACACCGTTAAATCAACGTTCAACCAATGTCGTGGCTCTCCTGTAGCTTCTGCATAAACCAGTGGAAAACACAAAAAAGAAAATCAGTTATCACATAAATCATTTAAGAATTTGGTACGATAAGTCATATAACGTAGATAAATATATTACTTGCATAAAATTCATGTAACTTGCATCCCTCTTTGTTTAATCAAGAAAGTGCATATATGAAGATTTAATAAACAAAGTGTTTTAAAAAACGCCCATCAGGCACTGAAGTGAATATGGTCTAAATTCATTACCGATTGGTAGTACTAATAGGTAAAAAAAATACCGTGATAGGTGGTTCATTGCCCGCTGCAATACCAACATGTTGCAAAAAGTGAATATGGTCTAAATCATTGGCTATATGTCTCGCATATATGTTCCATTTCTATAAATTTTTGGTAGAACTAATATAGGTAGTTCACTTACGCACACGTGCATCATCAAAGTAGGTAGGAATTCCATAGTTAAGCAAAGAAGACTGCGCCTTCACTTGTATCCGTTTTAATATTGCTGGTATCTACAATGCATAATAAATCAGAAAAAAACAAATGTACATAGAAATATCGATGAAGCCGACAATTGAGAATCTTATTATTAATAATGAAAACTACTGAAACTTACATGTATTTTTACGGCTCTAGAATCTGGCTGATGTGAACACACAGTCTTCATCATGTATTACCACCTGCAACAGAATCATAAGTAACTTAACAACAACAAAAAGAAACCCTGCAAATATATACATACAATAAAAGAAAAAGAAATTACATTTAACTTTTGTAACACAATAGAGTTTAATAGCACCAGCTCGTTTTTTAAATTTAAAAACAACATGATAACAAACTGTGTGACTCCTTCTCACCATGAACCGAAACATCAAAAAAACACCCCTTGATAAACCTTGTGTATCTGGTTTGAGCGACACTTAATACAAAACAGTACAGAACACTTAAGAATATATTAGAGTTTTGAGAAATAGTATATTGTTTGATTAGGGTTGAAACTCATAAAGCCTGATAAGATGTGAATGCATAAACAACCGTACAATCTTCATCTCTCTTCATCTCCATTATCAGACCCAGGTTATACCCTGTTTTCCTTAACCCATAATCCGAAAGTGGTAAGTGAGACCTAAATAGACCCATTCACAGTCATGTTGTATGACTTTTGTATCACCATTTTACTGAAATCACACCATGAGTTACAAACATCAGCTGTCCTAACTTATTCACATTCCAACTTTATGTAAAACCGGTTCCCACAGCAAACAAAACCAAATCTTCAATTCACCTTCACAGCTATGCATGACCTAAAACAGAATCTAACTTGGCTTAACTTTTTTGGAGAACTTGTAAAGAGAGCTTTTGTACTTGTCTGATGTTGAAAATACAGAAATTTCAAATTTACCACCTCTACCGTGCAACATAATTGCTACTTTTTAGAACCTTTCCTAGTCTGTCATGTCAAGTACTCGTGCACACTAACTAAAGGGAAAGTATGTATACTCACCCGCTGTCTTGTTCGGTTGCACTAATGACTGAGGATAGATTGCAGCAGAAGTAATGTGCTTTTGAATCGTCTGAAGCCATAGCCCATTTACTGACGTACGATGGACAGGCTGAACCTGCAACACATACCGGCATACATTTAAGTATTTAACAATTGACGACTGTATAAATCAGAAGCAAAAATTTGTACACCAAAAAAAAAAAAAAAAAAGAAAAAAAAAGAAACATTCAAAGAGTTTACTGAGCAACCTGCAATCCTGTCGCAAATGTTACACGAACACATATCTACCGTCCAGTACTCGTGCACACTAACTAAAAGGAAAGTATGTATACTCACCCGTTGTCTTGTTCGGTTGCACCAATGACTGAGGATAGATTGCAGCAGAAGTAAGCGATTTATTAACTACTCACCATACTGTTTCATAGCACTGAACAATGGTACTTTAGAATCGTTGCATAAAATTCCTAACAATTCTTTCCTCTTCTTAACCAAGAGTTCGACAGAATATCTGTTGCTGCCAACATTGTTTCATGTTCATCAAGTTCTGAAAGATAACATGACATTGGTTTAGCCTTAATGTACTCAGAAAAGTGAGTCTGATACTTCTCTGGTTCATATTCCATTAGAGTCTGCATCCATTTTAAAAATATTTAGTTAAAGCATAACGACACTGATTTAGATTATTAATATTTGGTCATAGACATACCCTCGTGTAGGAAGCAACCTGCCCACCATAAATAAAATATTATAATAGATCAGTTACATCTAAATTTAAAGTACCTTCTTTGTAAAGACCAGGCAATAAGGAGTACATGAATGCGTACCTGAAGTCAGGAAAATATTCAAGGAAACCCGTGACCACAACCAAGCTGTATTGATTAAATGTGCAGTGGTTAGGAAAATTCTAAACATCTACATAGTTAAACCCCTCACTATGCAATATCGTTAAAACATAAGTATACCTAAAGAGCCTATATGTTAAATCATAATTACAGTTAAAAAACTGCACCTTTGGAGTACCCTCTTCCAGACCAACAGTACGTGATGTCTTCTCGACACCAGAGTTACCATTTTTTGGAGGAGATCTTCCTAAAGAAAATGGTGTGTTCAGTTTAATTATAATTTGGTGTGGGCATGACTTTTAATCATAATATAAACAACATACCTATAAACAACATACCTGATCGGATTGGTACCGTAAAAAAAAGAAAAAAAAAACATACAATTGAATAATAGTTTTTGTGTATACATGAAGCCATTACAAACAACATACCTGGATACGTATTACCAACAAACCTGCAATCAAATTAGAAAAGAAAAAAAGATTGTGTGTGTGATAATGAAAATAATGAGTGATATTAGGGTTTTGGCGAAAAATATATTACGTATAATGAATGGTCTAGGCTTTATTTTACATTTTTTGTAGATTAGGAATACATTAGTTATTAAAGCATGACTATATTGTTTTTAATTATCAATTACAAAAACTCATGTGCTCCACTGGTTGACACGCTTGACCTTGTGTGGCTTTTCTTTTTCGATTACTGATAATCATTTGTAAATGCTTGATTAACTGAGCAGAGGAACTTCATTAACCAATTGGTGTCCAATATCTACTAATTAAAAACATACCAAACGTAATTAAAAAACAGTAATAAGTTAGAGCACGGACATTTGGAAAATACCTCTGCCACAACACATTGAGTGTAAATAAACAAAGTAAAGATTTAAAGATCAAATAAAAAACCATACCTTATTCCAGAAACTTGAACCCTAATACAAAAAAATTTAATTATAGTAAACCAATCAAACATAATCATTAACATATAGCATTATGAAACTAAATCAAATGGCTAACTAACAGACTCATGCAATTATTACTAAAAAAACAATGAATATTTACAATTCGTTTGGTGTCAAGACATGGGAATGAATAATACCTACATGCATATATCATATGTTAAGAAGGATTATCATAAAACATACACATTATACTACATGGCATGCAACAGATATATATTGAATTAAAAACATAACTGAGATTAGTATACCATATGACGAATAAAATTAAAAACATGTTACTGTATCATTAGGGGAGATGGATGTGGAAATTATGATTTTTTAGGGTTTTGATAAAACGTATCCATAATGATTAATTATAAATATGAGGATTAGCAAAAATCATTAATTTAAGAGGTTTATATATATTGTTTTGCAAAATATGAAACAAAAAAGGTGTTGGTCTAGTGGTTACCTCCACTCGGTTATCCACATATCATATGGAAGGTCATGTGTTCGATTCCCAAAATGCTTTTTTAAAAACCATACTAAAAAAAGGCAAATCAAATAATCAGCCGAATTTAATTATAAAAATTAGTGCCTTTAATTCATGCTTACGTGGACAGAAACTGATGACATGGCTGATAATGAATTACTGGACGGTGACATTTTCTTCAAATGCCTGTTATAATATATATATATATATATATATATATATATATATATATATATATATATATATATATATATATATATATATATACTAGCTTAGAAGACCCGTTGACACCGGGTAACTTTTTAAAGAGATAGAGAAATGACATGATAAGAAAAGTAATAACGTAAATTTGTTCCATTTAAAATATGAAACAAAGAATGAGAGAATGCGTCTATTGTAAGATAAGAAATTACTTATGTTACAATTACACTAACAAACGTCCAAGCTTGGGGTCTCTCCAAAATTGATTGTCTTGAGTAGCAAAATGAGATGATAAGAAAACTGATAACGTAAACATGTTCCATTGAATATATGAAAGAAAGAAAGAGACAATGCGTCAATTATCCGTAAGCTATTGAATTTGTTACAATTATACTAATAAACATCCGAGCCTTGGCGAATCCAAAATTGATTGTCTCGAACAGAAAATGATGTGTGAGCGCCTATTGATTCAAAACCTATATAATTATGCAGTTGCCAAATATTAATTCAAGAAAGTTCAATGGGTGAGATTACAGAGATAAAAAAAAAAAAAAAAAAAAAAAAAAAAAGTCATGTTATACCTAATCACATTAACTATCCAACAACAATAATAAACACCAAAATGTGTGCGAACTTATTTGTCATTTGCATATATAATTCCTTTTAGTCCTAACATGAGATGTATAACAGTAGTTTGCTTTAGCTATCAAGAATAAATCCATCAACTGCCAAAAAAATAAATCCAAAACTATAGTCGATCTGTAATAGAGGTTCCATAAATCAAAAGCTTCATGAATCATTCTAAATAATTGATGTTACATATTTTTATGCTCGTCGAGTATAGAAATTCCACCTTAGCAAGTCCCCTAATGTTATTATATCCCATCAATTTCAAATCCACCCAAACCATGAACTTGCCCTAATGTGTTGCAGGCGTACCCTATTTTCCTCTTGTTCTTGTGGCTTGCAGTGGTACTTTCTTCAACGCATTATATTACAGCAAAAAACACACCTAAATTGATGTTAGGATAGCAGCAACATCATAAATTGGACTCCACTTATTATGAAGAATGTCCAAACATATACTTTCATCTGCATAAACTGGTACATAACACGAAATATTATAGCAACCACTAAAAAATACTTAGGTATGATGAGTTTATGGGCCGCAAGCTAAAAATAATTAGGCACCTAAAGTAGTTGAAAATTAACCTTGTTACCGTTACCTCAGCTGTGCCCAAATGGTCTAGATAAGAGACTAATCTTTCTTACATGTATTTATTGTCTAAGGTCTTGTAGGTATTTCAATAAGCATTAATAGATACTTAAAATTCTAAGCTGAAGTACGGACTATAATTTGTGTTTATAGGCCTACAAAAGGATTCAACAACTACGCCATAGAATATATTCATACTCAAATACAGACCAAACACACATAATATTCCCTTAGCCTAAGTTTTGCAAAATTTTAACATGAAAAGAGTATTTACCCGAGTAATGAAAATCTTCATTCCTCTAGTACTTTGCACAGCCGATACTCCAGTCACGCCACCTATACAAAACAACTTGAGATTTGAAAAAACATTAGAATTAAAAACTTCTAAATTTAAAAATACAGTTTCAAACTAAAAGTCAGTATAATGAGACATAATTAGAGAATAAAAGTTGGGAATTGATAAACAAAATAAAAACCCTTTAAGGCTTCATTCGCAATAGGTCATGCACATCGAGCACTCAAATCAACAACCATTCTTCCTGGTACATGTATGCATTTCTTAGGAGTTTTAACAACAGGTTAGCCCACTAACTTTGACCACATTGACCCGGGTAACCCATTACCAATCTGCCTTTATTACCCGTATCAAGTTGAATCCCAAATCATTTTATGTAACATGGTGCCTTAGGAGTTTTAACAACTGGTTAGCCCACTAACTTCGACCACATTGACCCAGGTAACCCATTACCAATTTGCCTTTATAACCGGTATCAAGTCCAATCCTAAATCATTCTATGTAACATGGTGCCTTAGGAGTTTTAACAACAGGTTAGCCCACTAACTTTGACCACATTGACCCGGGTAACCCATTACCAATCTGCCTTTATAACCCGTATCAAGTCCAATCCTAAATCACTCTATGTAACATGGATCCTTAACCCCATTTTTTCCCGGCTAATGCATCGTAAAGAACTTAAAAGGTTCATAAAATAATAAACTTAAATAACAAAGCTAACATAATCAATATGTATGATCAAAGCATTCTATGTAATCACAAATGCTAATTAAAAATCTGTTTTATTATTTACCCACACATAATTTGAATTTCTTGGACAATAACTTAGTGTATATTTTCCTGTAATAACTTTAACCAACATTAGAAAGAATGCTCTATGTTAAAATTTGGTTTTATATCGACAATAGTGTGAAACACATGCTCGAACATAGCCACGTTGGCACTTTTATAGCTCACCTATGTAATCACAAATGCTAATTCAGTGATGCACAGTAGAATACGTACCCCCTGAAGTGCCCATAAAGCTACAACTTGCTAGCGAGTGACTTCTGGGGCAAACTAATTGCTTATCTCTTTTACCTGCAAAAGGTTACAATCTGAAAACATCTTATTGTGCAATACTTCAGCTTTTATGAGCAATTGTTAGAGGAGAAAGAAAACATGATATCAAAAACAGAAACGGAAGCATATTAATACACACACAATGGAATGTTCGATTTCAATGGACTAACTTATTCAAACCACTTTTACCACTGAACAATTTGACACTTCCGTTCAGTCTTTGTAAATCTTTAATGCATAAATTAATACAAATTCAAATATGCCTCAGAATGGAGTATGTAACCATTCATTGACCCATTGCTTCACGTGCCCCTTTTCAAGGGAATGTTAAGTGATTTTCCATTTTCAAACAATTCCTCTTTGCTGCCCTAAATACACATCAGAAATGCAAAACATATTCATTCAACCATTTAATCAAACACTTGATACAGATTAAAACGGTGAAATGTTATGCAAATACCAAGGAAGTAAAATTAAGGCCAAATATATGAAATTCAAAACAAAGAGTAAGACTATGAACCCTAGTTTAGTCATTGGCATGGTTAATGCCATAAACTATAGTTCCTAATGAAAATTTCTAGCTGAAAAAGCTAAACGGCTAAACCTAAGTATCATGTATGGGAGTTCGGTTCAGAAGTTTTTCCACACCATATCAATTCTCTTAGCCGGGCTACAATATGATTTTGAACAATGTGTTATTATCATTATATTTATAAATGGAGAAAGCACACTGAGTTTCTCAGCACCCACACCCACACCCAAGCTTGCATCTACTGAATTTAGAAAAAAATAAAAATAAAAAATCAAATAAACAGTTTACCTTGGTTTACACCAGTGACCTCAATTGTTTCCACAATCATGTTTCTCACGTCATAACTTATAAGAAGTAGAGCCTACACATTTATAAACCATGATATTAAGTTTCTCAGCACCCACACCCAAGCTTGCACCTACTGAATTTAGAAAAAAAAATAATAATTAATTCACATTTTGCCTTGACTTATTACATTAAAAGACAACAAAATTAAACACCACCTTCATTAAAAGCCCATATGCTAAAATGTGACGGGAAATCAAGATAAGTCATGTATGCGTTAATGACTTTCAACATATTCGGATCTGCAAGAAAACTATAATTAGACATAAAGTATTAAATGTGGATGAACACTTTAGAAGATCTATTCCTATTGGTTCATCCAGCAGGCTCGACATAGGCTGCCATTGATAAGTACATAAATACTTCTATTAACTAACTAATAGCTGTTAAAAAAATTTTGAACCTTTCTCATGTATCTTAGTATCAACCGTTGTTCTCTAACTACCACAACATTGCCTGTGCCTATAAAACCTATTCCTATTGATAATCTTCATCCGTGCCACAACACAAATTATCACAAAAATAAATTGTTAATGAAAGTGTGTGGAGTAATCGTAGTACCATGGGCCATATTACCATATCGAAAAAAATGTATAAAAGGTTATTACCACTTACGTAATGGTTTCTTTTTTCCATGTTTCATGAAAAATACCTTTTTTTACATGCCTGCACATTTCCAACAACATGTTATTTTATGAAAAGAAACGTAATAGGGAAAAAGTAAAATCTTGCACAATGATATCCTTCACATGAGTAAGGATTACCTCCAAACCCACAATGCATTACATAATTGTCATGAATGAATATAAATTTAACTTACCCCGTAATGATATCCTTATAATGTAAATCAACCGAAGATATTTTTATTGCCAAAATTAGGAATCTAAAACCACAATCTGCAGAGGAAAAAAAAGAAGCCATATGAACAACATGATTAATCGAAAGAAATACTACTCCAAACTATCCCAAATTTCCAAGCGAAGAAAAGCTACATTATTTACCTTTCAAATTGGGGGAAACCGGCCTGCTTTTTTATGTTCCTTTTGGTCTTTGTTTTGGCAGTCATTCACTTAAGTCTACCATTAACAAAAAAAAAATTAACTCTCAATCAAAACTGAAATGTAGAACAATTAAATTAATTATAAATTGAATCCACAAACTACATCTATAATAAAAACTAATTCATGAATGTGATTTCTCTCAATTTTTATTGTAGGGTTTAGCAACACACAATTGAATTGAAACCCTAAAAAGAACTTGAATAGATGTAAAAAAAATAACCAAATAACTTACAAATTATGCAAAGATCCAAGGGATGAACAACTCGAAATAACGGATATGGGTTTATTTTGAATTCTTTTTTTGAATCGTATACAGGAAGTTTCAATTAAATTAATTTGAATGACTCAAGAACAAATCTTGATATGAAACTGATACATTGAATTCTATTTAATCATTTACAAAAATAACTCATATGGGGAGCGTAGAGAAGAAGGATCAGAGAAAATGATTGTGCAGTGGTGTGTTTGTACTTTGGAGCTAAATATGGTAGGACACGTATGAGCATTAAACCAATTTTTAATGCTTGGTGCTTAGAATGGCTTGTACAAAAGCTTATTTTATTAGATAATATATATATATATATATATATATATATATATATATATATATATATATATATATATATATATATATATATATATATATATATATATGTTAAAATTTTTGCCTAAAAAAATCACATCTGATTTTTCTTGTTGGAAATTTTGAAAAAAAAAATTCGTTAAAAGTATATAAAAGTGCATATCTATAGAAAGATTATTTAATTCTCTTTGCGATTGTGTATTTTTCGTAGTTTGAAGATTTACCGTTTGCAATGTATGTTTATTTAAGAAAAATAGTTTTTATTAATTTCGATGAAAAATTGATTGACTAAGATTGGTTTATTGGATTTATAGCAAATATAGGATATACATTTATCTTTTGTCAATATACTCCCGCTTAACTATATAAACGAATCAAGAGACTTATTTTGCACCCTCTCTAAACCGTATCATACTGATGTCAACAGGGACGGAGCTATGGGGTTCCCGCGGGTGCCCGGGAATCCCATAAAATTTTTTGATGTAGTGTTAATTTTTGATAAAAACATTGATTTTTCCTAAAGGGCATCGTAAATGCACCCGGTCCCTCGAAATGTGTTTCTAGTATTGTTGTTCAAAAAAATTTGTGCATCTGGTCATATTGATTCCTAGTTCCGTCCACTCATGTCAACCATCTAACCAAACGTTAGGTTGGTATGCATATTCAAGTTAAAATAGTACGCACTAGCAATTAAGTTATATATACATAGGGGCAATTCCATATATACCCAACTTAAACATTATAAATGAGTCATCGAAAGATGTTTGTAATTAATAAAAAACTCTTATCATCATGCTCTATTACTCTTCAATCTCAGTTTGTTCCTATGAATGTGATAATGCTTACGATCAACGTCATCAAAGATGACGTACTCTGAGTAATATCTGAAATTGAAGGAATATACTATAATTTTTGTTTATAAATGAACTGAGACACGATGAAATAATATTATTGGAATTTTATTTATTTATTTATTTATTTTTATATTTTTTTAAGACATAGGAGCTTCGACTTCGATACACACTCTCCATCTCTCATTTTATTCAGTTGTTTGATTATCTAATCAATGAAAATTGCTAAATTTAGTATTGCCCTTCTATCTTGGTCTCATGTGTTTCTCTTGGCTCCAGTCATTTGATGCAAAATTAGTGACAACGTATTTGTTGCTACCCGCTTATTAATGAACGTATACAAACAAATATTTCTTATATAACTCCACCATAGCGATCAGTTAAATGATCCGTAATAACTAAAATACATTTCATGCATCGATTGAAAAGATGAATCATAGTAATCATAATTTCGTTCTCTTTATCGCCCTGACCTTTGCTTTTATAGCACCAGCTATATTAGCCCTAAGGGCAGGCGAAGAGACCATCGCAGACATTGTGGACTATGCTGGAGAACGTTCTGGTGATAACAATGTCGCAGACTCTGGAGCATATAACCCTCAGTTCTCTGAAAAATTTGCTGGAGATGTCGAAGCGTGAGTCTGTTTTATTTTCTTTGAACCGTTTTTTAAGAAAATTTGAATATGTTTGTTCATATGTGAATTATCTTTTTAGGTCTATATCCGAGAAAAATTCAACAAGGAGGGACTTACATGAATGTTCGGCAAATAACATAATAGACAAATGTTGGAGATGCAAAGCCGATTGGGCTGACAATAGAAAAGCATTAGCAGAATGCGCACAAGGTTTTGGAAAGGGAACCACTGGTGGCGCGGCTGGTGAAATCTACACAGTGACATGTGATTCAGATGACAACGCCGAGAATCAAAGGAAGGGACTCTCCGTTGGGCTTGCGCCCAAAAGAATCCTTTATGGATCATTTTCGACAAAGATATGACCATCAATCTCAAACACACCCTTGTTGTTGAGAGTGACAAGACAATTGATGGTAGAGGTGCAAAGATTGAGATCGCTGGTGGTGGCGGTATTACCATTCATAATGTCAACAATGTCATCCTTAGTAACCTCAACATCCACGATGTTAAAGTTACAGATGGTTTTAATTTTAGATCAGGCTGTGATGGTGATGCAGTCGCTGTTAAAACTGCTACTAAGGTATGGATCGACCATTGCACAATGAGTAAAGGTCCGGACGGGCTCCTTGATGTCACTGTTGGTAGCACGGGTGTAACCATTTCCAACTGTAGATTCCACGATCATGACAAAGTACGTAATGATATCTTAGCATATTATATCTCGTAGACAGTCAATGATTATTAAGTTTACTAAATATAATTATACTAAACAGGTCCTATTGCTCGGGGCAGACGATTCACACTCCGAAGATAAAAATATGCTAGTCACAGTTGCATTCAACAGGTTTGATATTGGATGTACCCAAAGAATGCCTAGATGTCGATTTGGGTTTTTCCAAGTCGTTAACAATGACTACAACAAATGGGGAATGTACGCTATTGGTGGTAGTGCTAGCCCTACTATCCTCAGCCAAGGCAACCGATTCTTGGCTTCTGATAGTACGAAAGAGGTAATATATCACAAACTGTACTAATTCTATATCTTTGTTAGATTATTTTGAATAAAGTTTGATTTTAGTTTTATTGATATGCTTATGAAGATTTTAAAAAGGACCTATGCGTCTCAAGCAGAGTGGGAGAACTGGAATTGGAGATCAACAGATGACGTATTAGAAAACGGGGCTATCTTTATAGCATCTGGATCCGACCCACAGCTCACAGCTGATCAACAAGCCGGCATTATTCCTCATGAACCAGGATCAAAGGTTGCGGAACTCACCTGTTCTGCTGGTGTACTCTCATGTACAGCGGGATCACCTTGCTAACCAACCAACCAAATTATTTTGTTGAATTTATCTACGTTGTCTGTATTATTTTTGTTATTGTATTTTTGTTGCTCGTTCTTTTAAGATATGAATCGATTATTGCCCACGTTGTTAATTGTTCCCTTTGGTTACAAAGAATAACTTAAGTTATCTAACCAACTTTCATGCTTAGTAAAGTAAGTTTAAAACAACTAAGAAAGATTTACACAAGTATTTTCAACGTTTATATTCTTGTTACAAATGAATCAAGGAATTTACTAAGATTGGTTGCGGAATAACAATCTAATGTGAATTGCATGAACACAAATTGTACATATGATTAAGATTTCGACTAACAACAATAGTCTAATATGTGGAAGGATTAATCATAAAAAATTTCACACAAAAACATAATAAGGGATCTTGTTGCAATATGTAATCAATCAAATAAAATTATAGGGAGAATTGCATGTATACTTTTGTTAAATTTCAACATTACATAAATATCCTTCTCATTTTTGTAATTACATCAACGTCCCTCCCAAACTTTTGTAATTACATCAATATTATTTTCAAACTTTTAAATTCTCATCACCACTTCATATAAAAGAGGGTTTGTTCAAATCACATCTACCCCAATTAAATTAGAATAAAACACGTGTCCTCTTACTCTCCCAAAAATACATCCACCGTCGGATCATATTGTTATCCCGCGCCATATAATTCACCTTAGAAAAACTCCTCTAAACCGGACCATAATTAACTCTCTCCCCAATATTTCTCCAAAAAATTGTAACATATTCATTGAAATCGCTACCTCACTGATTAATCATATCCCCAATTTTTCAAATAATTTTATCCCCAATTTTTTCCCAAATTAATAATAATCCGTTTACCCTAAATTGAAATCAATAAAATCAATCAATTATCATACCAGATTCATCTATTTAAAACAAAAACAGATCCGAAACCCTACTATCGACTGATTATTCACAATAAGATTTTCGATTATTGATTTACTAATGGAAAAAAAAGGTTTGATAGTTGGATTACCAATTATGTATTTTATCATTGATAAAAAAATATATAAGGATTGGTTCTTTATCATTTATCCAGGTTAGTTATCCCATATAGATTGGTTTGCCTTACGAGTGTGATGTTTTACTTTTTCAGCTCAACCGAGCTCCATTCCAATCCATGTCTAACTTACTTTCAATGGGGTAGGTTATGAATATTATTACTTTATAATTATTCGAGTTGGTGAACAAACACTAATCATGTATTAAATATTGTTTGACATTGTGGAGTGATTTTTTTGTCTGCTTATTTTGATTGTGTGTTTACCTCTGGAAATTTACGAGGAAGTAGCTTCTCTTTTTGATATGATGTGGTTGTTATTTGACAGTGTAATATTTGTGCATATACTTCAGAAACTTGCAAAAATATGATTAAAATTCGCCAAACCGCGCGACCCTGGGTATAACTAATTGATTGTGTTTGGACACGATTGTGTGCGTTTAGTATATTATGTGCATTTAGGCAATACATGATTGCACCTCTTTATGAATTGCTAATAACTTCAGGTCTAGTATTTTGCTTTGTTAACTGCGTTATAAGCTCTGTTAAGATATACAAAGCATGATTGCACCTATTTGAATCTCACTTATTCAGTATTCTGCAAGTTGTTACCCGGCCTAGCCGTCTAGGAATTGATTGTTTATCTTCAGGTTATAATGTAGTATAATGTCCACTATGTCATTTAAGTATAATGTCCAGTATAATTTAAAAAGTATATAAACTCATACTGTTTGCACTTATTCAGTATTCTGCAACATCCTTATTATATGTTAATTCTCAAAAAGCCACATCCCATGATATACTAAATGCACATAATTGCTTATAACTTTAGGGAAAATATACTAAAATAATCTCTGTTGATACAAAAGTTGGGCTTACCTTGTTTGTACTCCTGCTCTCGCACCAATTAGAACTTTAGTGCTTGTGAAACCTGCGCACTAAGAAAATAAACAACACCGTTAGACTTATCGTGGGATTGTCTCCCACGATTAGACTCCGGCGTGAGAGTAAGTAATCGGTTTTAGGGTTTGTAGAAGAGTTAGGGATTGTGTAAATCGTACCTTTGAATGAGAATGTATCATTCTATATATAGGACGCAGAAACCGTGTAGGTTTCTTGCTCCTCACTCTTCGCACTCGTGGTGCTTATCTTAGGTAAGGATATCTATCCGTGAATAGATGATCCTTATCTCTTAATTATGCGTGCCGGTTGGGCTTTGGGCTTCGTGAGCCCGTGCCGCTGGTGTTAAAGGCCCAAGTCATTTGTCATGATAACCCACTCGTGGTGGGGTTGGGCTTAGTAATGTCTATAATTTGGGCTCGTGGCCCAATTATAGGCTATACGTCATCATGTCCCCCCAGTCTAGTGTGCGCGGCACGTAGTCGCGGATACTAGACTAAAGGGACGAGCGGTAAGCGTGGCGGGAAGGAATTAAATGTTTCCCGCCCAAATGATACGAGCAATGGACCTAGTCCTAAATATCACAAATCGTGCCTCGAAAAATGGGGGAGCTATCCACGTGTATCTCGGGAAAAGGGGAAAAGTGCCTGTACTTTTCACCTCCCAGCCACACGTTCGTGAGTGGTTTCCTCGTGGCATCCCATTTAGGGTTTCTTAGACTTCTATATAAAGCACCGCCCCCATTTCACTGTGTTTCACACAGTCAAAACGTTTTTTCACCATTTGCAAATTTTTCGAAATCTTTGTTTCTCCTCGATCCTCTGTATACGTTAGGTAACTGCGCGTGCGCAATATTTTACCAAACCTTATTTATAAAATGGTTGCTCAATTACACGACTTTCGCTCTAGGCTGGATGAGGATGATGTACGTCAGTTTTCCTCTGACTTCTTCATTCCTCTCGACGTCCACCCTGAGGCACCAGACGTGGATGCGTGCATTGCTGATTTCCCCGATGGGAAAATTGGCTTGTATACGCACTTTTTTAATTACGCGAATCATCGTGTGCCCATTTCTGTCTTTTTGAGCAACGTGCTCAATTATTACCAACTCCATATCTCACAGCTGCACTGTATAGGTGCGGCTAAGGTATCAAACTTTGAGATTAACTGTCGGTTATTGGCTATCAATCCGACGGTTGACCTTTTTCGTGCGTTTTACCACACAACGTGGTCGCACGGATGGGTTTCGTTTGCCAAGCGCGCAGGGCGCCTCCAATGTTATGAGGAGAAGGTAGATGCTCTACGGCATTGGAGAGAGTATTTCTTTTGGGTAGATGATGTGGTATTTCCGTCGCGCTTTGAGTTCTATACTCAAAGGTCGCTACCGAGGGATGAGCGTCCTATCCCTGGTTCTTACAGTGCTGCGGATGCGGACATAATTAACGCTAACCGCATTCCCATTAACTCCTATCCTGAGGAGTTCTTGGTATATATGGGGCTGAGTCAAAATTATTTTGATGGTACGAATGAGGTTCCAACCTTTCTTGATGAGGACAGCCAGGGTGGGTGCTCATCCCTTTTTACCGCATCTTTAACGTAAGTGTTTTTGCTATCCATCCTTTGAATAACTAACTTTGTTCTTTTTGTTGCTTGTCTATTGTGTGTCGCAGAGATGGATTTGTTCTCTGTTGTAAAGCTGAAGGAGCCGAAGCGTGTAACGATAGGGGTGCGCCCCCTGAGGGAAGGTGAGCAACCCATATTGCAGGCCGCGGCGGGGCATCTGACTTCTTTTGCGGCTATTGCGCAGCAAGACTCTCCTCCTGCAGCTGTGCTTGTCGCGCCAGTGCAAGTTGTTCCTCCTACTGAGGAAAGGTCACCTGTGGAGGAAGAGACGCATGTTGAGGCGTCCAAGAGCGTGGAGATTCTGGAATCCACGGAAGTCCGCAAGGAGAAGCGCAAGGAAGCGTCTTCTGGTGGTTATGTAGCTGGTACCTCCAAAAGGAGACGTCGGTTGGTCGGTGAAGATGAGACGGAGGCGCCAGACGAGATGTCTGCTACTAGCGCACAGAAGAAGCGGCCGACTCTCCACCACTTGTGTAAGCATTTTTGAATGTGACTATTTTCTCTTGTTTAATATATATCCGCGTACTAACCTGATCTTCTTTTTTTTCGTAGGGATCATGCTGCAGAGGCCGATGCGGTGTTTGTCGATCGTGCCGCGTCGCCCAAGGTTGCTGATGTAGAGGAGCCTTTGAAGGCTACGGCGCAGATGTCTGCGCAGGAGTTGGTTGAGGAACTTGCTGGTGTTGCTACCCGCCAGGCTAAGTTGGTCACTCAGCTAAAGGCGCGGGCCGTCGTTGAGGGGGGTAGCCTTGCTCTAAGGGATGAGCAGATTGCGCAGCTGAAAGCGCAATTGGCAGAGGCTCAGGCAGAAGTGTTAGCTGCTGATGAGCGCGCCAGGAAGGCGGCTGAGGAGAAGCTGGTAGTTTTAGCTGAGCTACAGCGCGAGCGTGGGGAGTCGCAGCAATACAAAGCTGACCTTGCCTGGGGGGTAAAATACTTAGAGGAAAGAAAGAATGAGTTCTGCGTTGAGCTTGCTAAGTTCGGCAAGAAGGTTGAGGATTCTGTGGGGGCGCAGGAAGAGAAGCTGCGCCGTCTCAGCATAGAGTATGATGAGGAGCTGTATCCCCATCTAATGTCGACTATTGCAGAGCGCAGGTACTTGTTGTACCTTAACTTCTTTTATGTTTTTTGTGTTTCTTTTCTAATGCCTTTGTTGTTGTTATCGCAGGTGGTTGATCAGCCATGGCTTGCGCTTGGCGGCAATGGGAACTTTGGAGTCCTCAGAGGTTGTGAACGCCTTTGGGAGGGTAGTGGAGTGCGTTGTTGCTCGTGGCAAGACGCAGGCCATTGAAGAGTTGGCTGAGGTGCAACTGCTCACGGTATCTCCTTCTGAGGTTCCTGAGTATAATGCTGATGCCTACGATGAGCTTGTGCAGGCGATGGAAAAGATGAGGCTCTTTGAGCTTCCTCATATTGCGCAGCTGGAGCGGGACCAGGACTATCCCATCCGAGTGATCATGCAGGGATTAACACTTGGGAGGCATATAACCGAAAGCGCGGAGACCGAGGTTGATTTCTTCTTGAAGCCTGATGAGTCCCAACTGCAGGTTCCGGTGTTTGCGCGCCCGCGTGACATCCTGAACCCCTTCGCACTTGAGACGGAGGTGCCACTGAAGGAAGTTTTGGAGCGCCACGAAGAGAGGGCAGCAAAGAAGAAAGGTCTTAAAGGGAAGGCCACTCTCTGCGGCGTGGGTGTTGCGCATCTTCCAAGGTCAGATGGCATTGCGGTTAGTGTGGCAACAGTGTCGCAAAGAGATGCGCTGCTGTTGAAGAAGATGCAAGAGGCGAAAAACTCAGCTGTACCAGAGGCTTCTATAGAGCGTGTCCATAGTGTATAGATGTTGATAACTCGTAGTTATAGCCTTTGTAAAAAAAAAAAAAAACTTGTAGTTTTTAGTAAATAAAGTTATTGGGCTCTTTTGTGTACATATGCTGTTTTTTGTACTTAGATTTTTTCATGCCTTTATCACGTGAAAGATTTGACCTTCAAGTAACAAACGTGCAAGTAATTTCTTGTGTTTGAGCCCAAAATGTGTTAAGTTTGTGACTTAAGAAACGTTCGTGGTCCATAGCCAAGCGTACTACGTTTATCATTTTTTTTTTTTTGGTAACCAAGTGTCTTGGTTTATTAGTTCGTTTTTGACTTGTTGTTGCGCAGTCACTGTGAGATGCGTACTAAAATCAACAGCTTGTATGAAGTTAGCGTACGAACTTAGGAGTCAATTGTTTCGAATCCATGTGGTGGAGTGCAGCGTGCTACGAGTTCCACTATGTAGGAGTCAATTGTCTTGAGTCCATGTTTTGTTAAACGCGCACCGTGTGCAATAAAGTGCATCCATCGTGGGATGTACTTATGAACTTACTCCAACGTCTTGGTAGTAGGGTGTTTAACAAGGATGCGTGATCCGATGTTGATGGGTTTGCAACCCTCTTACTCAACGAGTACTTTAGTAGGTTTACTCATCCTGTCTGCCCTCGTGTGGTCTTAATATATGCATGCACGCCATGTAGGCAAAAATATAAACAGAATTGAAACATAAATAGAGAATGTAAGCAATAATGTTGAAATGTGTTGTGGAGTTAGCTAAAAACCACAACGTTTTATTAATTGTTGCGATTGCAGAAATAACAATTTCCTAAGAAAAAGAAAGAAAAATAAATACACCAACATTTATTGAGCGCTTACTAAAGTGCGGATGTGTCGGTGTGTGGCTCGTGGCCTAAAGGTAGCATCTCTTGAGATTGCAAATGTTCCAGGTGCGTGGTAGCTCGTGGCCTTTCATATCGTGCACTCTGTACGCACCGTCGCCTAATGCTTCTGTGACCTCGTAAGGCCCTTCCCACTTTGGTCCGAGCTTGCCCGTGTCTTCTGCGTGGCTGGCATCGTTGGCGCGGTATACAAAGTCCCCTGGTTTGAAAGAAGTGTTTTTGACTCGTGCATCATAATACTTCTTCATCTTTGATTTAGCTTTTGCTTCACGGATAGCTGCCCTTTCGCGTCGTTCTTCCAACAGATCTAAGTCAATGCGTCGTTCATCATCGTTTGTTGCGATGTTAACTTCCGATGTACGGATTGTTGGCATCCCAATTTCTGCTGGTATAACAGCTTCTGTCCCGTAGACAAGAGAAAAGGGTGTATCGCCATTGCTGACTTTGATTTCTGTGTGGTGAGCCCACAAAACATGCGATAATTCGTCTACCCATCTTCCTTTAACTTTGTCCAAGCGCGCTTTAATTCCTTCACCCAAGCTACGATTTGCGCGTTCTACCAATCCATTTGTTTGTGGATGTTTGACTGACGCGAAGTGCTGTGTGATGTTTAACTGAGCGCACCAATCCTTGAATGGGTTATCACAGAATTGTTTTCCATTGTCCGAAATGATTTCTCCAGGTAGGCCAAAGCGGCATACAATGTTATCCCAAACGAATCGTTTGACCTGGTTACCTGTGATACTTGCCACTGCTTTTGCCTCGATCCATTTGGTGAAGTAGTCAATGGCGACGATGAGGAACTTGAGTCCTCCTGCCGCGACTGGAAATGGTCCAGCAATGTCGATTCCCCATTTGTGGAATGGCCATGGTGAGGTGATGGGTGTTAGCTCATGTTGCGGCCGACGCGGGATGGGTCTATGGACTTGGCAGTCGTTACATCTTCGAATCATGTCTCGCGCGTCGTGGTGCATGGTAGGCCAATAGTATCCGGATCGTAAGGCGCGCGCTACAACAGACCGTGGTCCTGAGTGCATGCTGCAAGATCCAGCGTGGATTTCCCAGAGTACGTAATCTGCCTGAAGAGGTCCAACGCACCTGAGCCATGGTTGTAGGAATGAACGCCGGTATAGGATACCATCTCGAAGTTCGAACCTCTGCGCTGTGCGTCGTATATGTCGAGCGTCCTTTTGTTCCTGGGGGAGTGTTCCCTTACTAATAAAATCCATGATGGGTGTCATCCACGCGGGATTTTCTTCTTCTATCACTGTGGATATTTCCATCTCGGAGATGGATTTGTGTTTCAATGTTTCCACCAATACCTGTTTTGACAGGTGTGCAAAGCTTGTGGATGCGATTTTACTAAGCGCATCTGCTTTTTTGTTTTCTCCTCGTGGGATTTGTTTGATGGAAAACTTGTCAAAATTCTTGATCAAGGATTTGGCTTTATCAAGGTATTGGATCATGTGTTCTTCTTGAGCCACATACTCGCCTAACACGTGGTTTGCTACTAGTCGTGAATCCACATTAGCTTCTAGGTTGCGTACACCCATTTGATTTGCTATGCGTAGTCCAGCCAGTAATGCTTCATACTCTGCCTCATTGTTTGTGGCTATGAATTCAAAGCGTAGAGCGTAAGTATGCTCTGTTCCATTTGGGCTGGTAAGGATAAGACCTGCGCCTGATCCTTCTGCGCATGAGGATCCATCTGTAAATAGAACCCATGGTTCTTGTAATGGTACTTCAATCTTTGTTGATGGAGTATCATCATCTGGCTTCTCGATAATGAAATCCGCCAGTATCTGTCCTTTGATCGCGGTGCGCGGCCTATAGGAGATATTATGTTCGCTTAATAACACACTCCACTTTTGAAGCCGCCCTGATGCGTCGGGTTTAGAAATAACCTGCTTAATGGGTTGGTCCGTGATTACAGCTATCGGATGCGCTTGAAAGTACCTGCGCAGCCTTTTAGCTGCGAATACTAGAGCTAGGACCAGTTTCTCCATAGCGGTGTAGTTAGTCTCTGTCTTCTTGAGGGCTTTGCTTACGAAGTAGATGGGTGTTTGAACAGAGTTCCTGTCTGTCAGTAGTACCGCGCTAACTGCTCCATGGGTCGCTGATAGATACATAATCAATTCTTCCCCTTGTCGGGGTGTGACTAGCTTTGGTAGCTCTGCTAGGTTTTGTTTTAACTGTTGGAAAGCGTGTTCCGCTTCTGGAGTCCACCGAAAATCTCCCTTCTTTGTGCACTTTGTGAGTGTTTTAAAGAGAGGAAGTGATTTGTCCGCTGATTTGGACAAGAGTCGGTTCAACCCGGCCAGTTTGCCATTTAGTGACTGGACTTCTTTTAGTGTGCGCGGTGAGGGTAGTTCGATGACCGCTCTTGTTTTTTCTGGACAAGGTTTAATACCATCGGGTTCTATTAGGTAACCAAGAAACATGCCTTCTGTTGCGCCAAAAGTGCATTTCTTAGGGTTCAACTTCATGTTTATTCTTCCCAATGTTTTAAACGTCTCCTCGATGTCACGCACCAATTCTTCTTCGGTATGGCTTTTTATGACTAGGTCATCAACATAAACCTCCAAATTGCGGCCTACTTGCTTTTCAAATGCATTGTCCACTAACCGTTGGTATGTGGCCCCTGCATTCTTTAAACCAAAGGGCATTTTTGTGTAGCAATACACCCCTTGACTCGTGTGGAAAGCTGTTTTTTCTTCATCCTCCTTGGCCATTTGAATTTGGTGGTATCCTTTGTACGCGTCTAGGAAGCATTTAAAGGGATACCCACACAGGGATTCTACTTTCCAATCGATTTCTGGTAGTGGGTAGCAGTCTTGTGGACATGCTTTGTTGAGATCGGTGAAGTCCACGCACATTCTCCAGCTACCATCGCTTTTCTTTACCATCACTGGGTTGGAAAGCCAATCGTGGTAGTAGACCTCTCGCATGATCCCTGCGTCCACGAGTTTGTGTACTTCCTCTAAGATAGCTTTTGCGCGTTCTGGAGCTTGGCCACGTTTCTTCTGGCGTATTGGAGGATATCCTTGTCAGATTTCGAGCTTGTGTTCAGTAATGGTTCTTGGCACTCCAGTCATATGTTTGGGTTCCCATGCGAAGATGTTTAGGTTCCTTTGCAATAGTGCGCACACAGCTGCTTTGCCCTTGTCGGACAGTGATCCCCCAATTGATATCTCTTGGTCAGGATAATCTGGGTTAATTGCAACTTTCAGGTTTGTCACCTTGTTCGTGTGTTGTTCTGGAGTGCGCGGAACTTCATCTGTCACTATGTTGCATTCTCTTGGAGATGTGGTAGTGTTGTAGAGGGTGACGATCCCTCCTTCTACTGGGAATTTAAGCATCCCATGTGCGGTGGATGGGACCGCGCACATAGCGGATATCCCTGGTCTCCCAATAATGTCATTGTATGATGAGGGGGACCTGATCACCATGAAGTTCATCCAAGCCGTTGTAGAATGGTATTCATTACCAATGGCTACAAGTATGCGTAATTTGTCACAACTCGTAAATTCTGGTCTTTTCCCGAACTTTCACATTTACTATTCATCGGTTACTATTCATCGATCACTATTCATCATTTTACTATTCATCATTTTTGAGGTCAGTTTGATATTCTGAAAAGCGTTTTAAAATTTTACTATTCACCTCCGGAGAAAATTTGTCATTTATACGTGGGTTGCGTCATTTTTGTAAACGTACGATTATCGACTTAATAAACGTTATCTTATGAACTAATATTTTGAATAATTGATCCGACACTCCCAACTATGGTCCTAACACATTTTATACTCATAATAATAATTTAAAAAAAATTTTATTATTAATTTACCCGGTGTTTTGAAACCAATTGGTACATTTTACGGTCGGAGCTTATTACTCCGTCGGTTTGCGTTATTTCAATAAAATAATTATTTTGACACCCGATTCTCATCAGGAATAATATTTTACAACTTTTACAACTTCGTCGTATTTTATTTCACCTCTTTAACATTTATTTTTAGTTAACTCGGTACCCGGTAACACCTAAAACTACCAATAACTACAATATATAATACACTTTTACACAAAAGTCTTCACCAAATCTTATTTTCCCCTCCTCCTTACCAATCACTTACACCTTTTGAAAAATTATACTTGCCCTAATTAAAGATGGTACTTGTTGTCTACTACAATAATACATAAAGTATACTATATATTTCTTTCATTATACATGTAACATTTCATTTGAAAAAAAAAAACACATATCTCTCTTCTCTCTAGCTCAAACCCACGGCCACACCAAGGAGAGCAAGCAAACACCATTAATTTTCCAAGATCAAGTCATTTCCTTGTCCCTTTTGTTGTTCTTGTTGGGGTTTTGTGGTAAAACCCTAGGTTATTATACATTTTCTCATCCAATCATCAAGTAAGCTTCAAGATCACTTGTTGATCTTTCCATACTTTCATTTTTCTAGTTTCATGTTGTTTATTCAAGATCCATATGCATATGATAGTTTATACCACTCTATTTATATTTTTTTATAACTTTGAAACTTTAGAAATGGATTATTGTTAGATCCTTGTTAGATCCACTTGATTTATGATGTTTAGGAACCCATGACACCCTAAGAAGGTGTATGGTAAGATTAGACTAGATTTGTGGTGATTGAAAGTGGTTTGGTTGGGTTAGAAACTAGTTTGGAACATTAGAAATCAATTTTTTGGAACAATATAAAACCTACTGTCCCTAAAATGAAAACGTGGCCAACTCAGTGGGTTTGGGGTAACTTTTGACCAAATATTTAGAAAATACATTCCGAGACGGAACTATGGCCGAAAACGGGGATGAAAACGAGTTAATAACGAAGGAGATACGCTAAAAACGAGTTAACGACGAAAACTATATTTTCCGGAAATAGCTTGCTGATGAACAGTTGTCATGGACAAATTTGAGCATAAAACTTGATCTAGCCGTCCCGACTTATCAAAAATAGGTTAGTATGTTGTCCCACGATTCCGGGAATGTAAAGAACGTAGAAAACGAGCTTAAAACGACCAAGATATACACTTTTGAAACTAGGCGAACTATATATATATTTGACAACTTCTAATAGCACATATTCTTTTAAGTTATGGAAACACTATAAATCAACGCAAACACTTATTTTCAAACTACGAGTGGTATAGGCTTCATGTGCATGTACATTCATCACATCCCCTCATAATTTAAGTAGATCGTATCATTCGTTCATTATAGGTCGCGGTTAGAGATCGAACCTCAATTATGTGTAACCACTTTTGTCTTCGTAACTATCGTACCAGGTGAGTCATAGCCCCTACTCTTTTAAATTGTTTTGTCAACTTTTGGGGGAGAATACATGCTCGTTTTTACTTGAACTATTACTTGACTCTTTAAACATGGTTTTGACTTGAACTTTATTATGAACTTTTGAACTTGTTTTGAACCTTTGAACTTGACTTGACTTTTGAACTTGTTTTGAACTTTGGAATTTGACTTGACTTTTGAACTTGACTTAAACTTTTGACCCTAATGTACCGTACGTACTTTGACTTAAAGTCTCCCTTGTTCGGAGCAACACTATGAAGTCTCCCTTGTTCGGAGCAACGTTATAAAGTCTCTCATGTTCAGAGCATCCTAATAAATCTCGCCATGGTGGAGTGACTAATAATTCTTCACCAGGTCGGTGGAGTGACTAATAATTCTTTGCCTAGGTGGCGGAGTGACTTGAAGTCTCCCTTGTTCGGAGCAACATTATAAAGTCTCCCTTGTTCGGAGCGGCCTTGACTTATTATTGACCACGGGTGTTTGACTACTAGACTTAAACTATTTTAGCAGTGGGTTGTAAACACACAGGTTACAAGTCTCTTATGGCGGGACTTGTAACTGAGTGGATTTACGATGCCTTTGCTGTGTGATCATTTTTCTATATACTTTATTTGTTAAACAAACTCTATGAACTCACCAACCTCGTGTTGACACTTTAGCATGTATTTTCAGGTTTTAACCTATGGCACGCTACAGGAGGTTTTGGCAGGGCATGGCATGGTCATAGAAGACTCTGATAATTTATATGGGGACCGTTTTAAACTACTTTTAAGGGCCTACTTCCGCACTAATTTTAACGATGTAAATTCAACATTTTGATTAAACGATTTTATTCTAAACAATTAAAGTGAAAACTATTTTTGTACTTGTGTTGTATTACCGATTGAGTTACACCCCAGCTACACGTATGCTTCCGCTGGTCCCGATCCTGGGGGTGTGACAGATTGGTATCAGAGCTTTGGCTATAGCGAACTAAGTGTTTTTAAAACCTAGACTATAGCTACTTTTATGAAAAACTTAACCCTATGACCGTCACGTGCCTGCCTGCCAAGCTGAAGCCTCATTGTGGTTTGTTGCTGACTTAGGTGATGAGATTTGTGTCTCATTATCTGGCATATTATGTTCATTTGTTCTAATTGATTTCTATCATTGTCTTTCATATAAGCATGTTCACGTATCATATATGTCACCCTGTTATGTTTCTCCTTGCATAGTTTCATCTTTTTACCTCGAGTTTGGTCACCTGCCTTAGTCTTTCTGAACGTCTTGGTATTTGTGAAGGACATAGTATTAGTATAACTAAGCTGAGTATTTCAAAATTCATGGAACCTCGGTGGAAGATAGACTGGTCATCTATATTCAACCCGGGATAGTGAGATATAGGCTGACCACCTATGTCTGACTCAGAAGTGAATTTTGCAACACTGAGAATGGTTATAATAAAATTTTGTCTGGATTGAATTCTCAACTCAATTTCCAAATGTTTCATTCATGTGTGTGTGTACCCTCGTTGTCAGAACGCTTATACTTTTCCTCACCTCGTGAACCGCCGCCTGAAAGCACGTCAACTTGTCATTTCGTCTCATGAATCTTCACCTTTATAACACTTCGGAGACCAACGTTAACTGAACTTCGGGACGAAGTTCCCTTAAGGGGTAGAGACTGTCACAACTCGTAAATTCTGGTCTTTTCCCGAACTTTCACATTTACTATTCATCGGTTACTATTCATCGATCACTATTCATCATTTTACTATTCATCATTTTTGAGGTCAGTTTGATATTCTGAAAAGCGTTTTAAAATTTTACTATTCACCTCCGGAGAAAATTTGTCATTTATACGTGGGTTGCGTCATTTTTGTAAACGTACGATTATCGACTTAATAAACGTTATCTTATGAACTAATATTTTGAATAATTGATCCGACACTCCCAACTATGGTCCTAACACATTTTATACTCATAATAATAATTTAAAAAAAATTTTATTATTAATTTACCCGGTGTTTTGAAACCAATTGGTACATTTTACGGTCGGAGCTTATTACTCCGTCGGTTTGCGTTATTTCAATAAAATAATTATTTTGACACCCGATTCTCATCAGGAATAATATTTTACAACTTTTACAACTTCTTCGTATTTTATTTCACCTCTTTAACATTTATTTTTAGTTAACTCGGTACCCGGTAACACCTAAAACTACCAATAACTACAATATATAATACACTTTTACACAAAAGTCTTCACCAAATCTTATTTTCCCCTCCTCCTTACCAATCACTTACACCTTTTGAAAAATTATACTTGCCCTAATTAAAGATGGTACTTGTTGTCTACTACAATAATACATAAAGTATACTATATATTTCTTTCATTATACATGTAACATTTCATTTGAAAAAAAAAAAACACATATCTCTCTTCTCTCTAGCTCAAACCCACGGCCACACCAAGGAGAGCAAGCAAACACCATTAATTTTCCAAGATCAAGTCATTTCCTTGTCCCTTTTGTTGTTCTTGTTGGGGTTTTGTGGTAAAACCCTAGGTTATTATACATTTTCTCATCCAATCATCAAGTAAGCTTCAAGATCACTTGTTGATCTTTCCATACTTTCATTTTTCTAGTTTCATGTTGTTTATTCAAGATCCATATGCATATGATAGTTTATACCACTCTATTTATATTTTTTTATAACTTTGAAACTTTAGAAATGGATTATTGTTAGATCCTTGTTAGATCCACTTGATTTATGATGTTTAGGAACCCATGACACCCTAAGAAGGTGTATGGTAAGATTAGACTAGATTTGTGGTGATTGAAAGTGGTTTGGTTGGGTTAGAAACTAGTTTGGAACATTAGAAATCAATTTTTTGGAACAATATAAAACCTACTGTCCCTAAAATGAAAACGTGGCCAACTCAGTGGGTTTGGGGTAACTTTTGACCAAATATTTAGAAAATACATTCCGAGACGGAACTATGGCCGAAAACGGGGATGAAAACGAGTTAATAACGAAGGAGATACGCTAAAAACGAGTTAACGACGAAAACTATATTTTCCGGAAATAGCTTGCTGATGAACAGTTGTCATGGACAAATTTGAGCATAAAACTTGATCTAGCCGTCCCGACTTATCAAAAATAGGTTAGTATGTTGTCCCACGATTCCGGGAATGTAAAGAACGTAGAAAACGAGCTTAAAACGACCAAGATATACACTTTTGAAACTAGGCGAACTATATATATATTTGACAACTTCTAATAGCACATATTCTTTTAAGTTATGGAAACACTATAAATCAACGCAAACACTTATTTTCAAACTACGAGTGGTATAGGCTTCATGTGCATGTACATTCATCACATCCCCTCATAATTTAAGTAGATCGTATCATTCGTTCATTATAGGTCGCGGTTAGAGATCGAACCTCAATTATGTGTAACCACTTTTGTCTTCGTAACTATCGTACCAGGTGAGTCATAGCCCCTACTCTTTTAAATTGTTTTGTCAACTTTTGGGGGAGAATACATGCTCGTTTTTACTTGAACTATTACTTGACTCTTTAAACATGGTTTTGACTTGAACTTTATTATGAACTTTTGAACTTGTTTTGAACCTTTGAACTTGACTTGACTTTTGAACTTGTTTTGAACTTTGGAATTTGACTTGACTTTTGAACTTGACTTAAACTTTTGACCCTAATGTACCGTACGTACTTTGACTTAAAGTCTCCCTTGTTCGGAGCAACACTATGAAGTCTCCCTTGTTCGGAGCAACGTTATAAAGTCTCTCATGTTCAGAGCATCCTAATAAATCTCGCCATGGTGGAGTGACTAATAATTCTTCACCAGGTCGGTGGAGTGACTAATAATTCTTTGCCTAGGTGGCGGAGTGACTTGAAGTCTCCCTTGTTCGGAGCAACATTATAAAGTCTCCCTTGTTCGGAGCGGCCTTGACTTATTATTGACCACGGGTGTTTGACTACTAGACTTAAACTATTTTAGCAGTGGGTTGTAAACACACAGGTTACAAGTCTCTTATGGCGGGACTTGTAACTGAGTGGATTTACGATGCCTTTGCTGTGTGATCATTTTTCTATATACTTTATTTGTTAAACAAACTCTATGAACTCACCAACCTCGTGTTGACACTTTAGCATGTATTTTCAGGTTTTAACCTATGGCACGCTACAGGAGGTTTTGGCAGGGCATGGCATGGTCATAGAAGACTCTGATAATTTATATGGGGACCGTTTTAAACTACTTTTAAGGGCCTACTTCCGCACTAATTTTAACGATGTAAATTCAACATTTTGATTAAACGATTTTATTCTAAACAATTAAAGTGAAAACTATTTTTGTACTTGTGTTGTATTACCGATTGAGTTACACCCCAGCTACACGTATGCTTCCGCTAGACCCGATCTTGGGGGTGTGACATAATTGTCCCATAGGCCAAATTTCTTCGCCTGTGAATCCAGTCAGCGACGTCGTGGCTGGGACTAACTGGTTTTGTATCTCTGTTTTTAGCCTTCTGAAGCAGTGTTCGTACATGATGTCCGCAGATGCTCCTCCATCCACATACATGCGGTGGATCTCGTGACCCCCCGCTTGTATCTCGATGGGGAGTGGTTCGATTACCGCGTTGTCCGCAGTGAGGGTGGGGAAAGAGATATGATTTCCCTTGGAAAACCTTTGGCTGACTTTTTGCTTCGTATGTCGCTGCCATGATTGTATCATGTATATTGTATCAGCTTTGTTTTTTGGTATCTCCTTTTTGGCCCCACTCCTTTGTCTATCTTTTCCTTCTTTGATGTTTTTAACGAGGTGGTCCATCTTTCCCTCTCTTACTAATTTATCAATCAGCTGGCGTAGTTGGACACACTCGTTAGTAGCATGACCCTTCTGTCCATGATATTCGCAGTAACCTCCTCCGATGCGTTTTTCTTCTGGGGTTAGCATAGGTGGAGGTTTTGGAAAATTTGCCCCCTCCGTCGCGAATATTTCTTTAGGGGTTTTTGTAAGTGGGACGTACTTGTCGTTATCCCTTCCCCTGTTTTGGTTGCGGTAATTCCTGTTGTGGTTGCCACTTTGGTCGTTGGATTGTCTCCTTGACTGTTCTTGTGGTTTGAAGGTTGAATAACCTTTTTTGCTATCTGCCGTTGCCGCTTCCCCTTGAACGAAGGATCTGGTGCGCTTTGTTAGTTCATCAAAGCTTTGGGGTACTTTGTCATTTAGCTTTCGTATCAGCTCTGGATTATTGATCCCGTTCATGAACCCTGAGATCTTTAGTACCTCGGGGCATGCCTTGACTTGCATGCATTCATCCTTGAAGCGCTCCATGTAGGTGCTCGTGGATTCTCCTTGGCGCTGTTTAACTCTGGCAAGTTCCACGGGGTTCTTTGCGCACTTCTTTCGTTGTGTAAAATTTAGGCGGAACGCCTTCCGCAGCTCTTCGAACCCATTTATGCTTCGTCGTGGAAGCTTGCTGAACCATGTTCGGGCATTCCCTACCAAGGTAGAGTTGAACATATGGCACCACACAGGTTGTGGCTAGTTTTCGATAGCGGCTGCTGACTCGAAAATTTTTAGATGATCATCCGGATCGCCCGTGCCATCGTATGTTTTAACGTTAGTGGGCATACGCCTTCTTTTGTCATTTGAGAAGTCACTTATGCGTCGTGTAAACGCATCAATCTTTTGGCGATGCCAAGAAAGGGAAATATCTTCATCTTCGTCGTACCGGCGTCGGTTCTTAGATTTCCAATGTCCCGTCTCTCTATCCTCGTTGTTCGAGGAGCTGCTTGAAGGGGAGTCGTTTCTCCTATGGCGCTTTCGCCGTTTGTCCTCGGAGCCCGAATTTGAAGGACTTGTACTTGGAGAGTAGTGTTTTCCCAACCTATCTTGGATTCTTCTGCCTCCTGACCTTGAGGTGCTTACGCTTGGTGAATGTTGTCGTCCAAGCCTGTCTTGTATCCTGTGGCTACCAAGCCTTGCATGGACACTGGTGCGTCTCGCATTGTCTTCGTAATCCTCCGAGTATTGTGAGTTAGATGCGGTACCAAGTCTATCATGGACGCTGGTGCGCCTCTCACTGTTTCTGCGCTCAATGTGGCGCGGTGGAGATTTTTCTTGGTTAAAGTTTAGCCGATTTTGCAGGTTGCGGCTCGACCTTTTCCTTGCCTCCTCTTGCATAAGACGAGTCAAAGTCTCATAATGTTGGGACACAAAATCGTTTAATGCTACTTCAGGTACATCCTCTTCTACTGCAAGGATGCCCGTCTCCGCATGGGGTTCCCTCCCTCTATTAGCTGCCCCCGGTGGCACAGTGTTGTCCACTATGGACGCCATCTGGTGGGGAGTGGTGAAGAGGGTGCGCTGAATATCCTCAGCGCTTGATACTACGGTAGCGGTTTGGGTTGTTCCCAAAGGCAATTCTACCGCGGTCGAGATTGGAGTCGCGTTTGATTCACGATGACCAGGCGCACTGGTTGTTCCAGAGGTCGGTTTAGGAGTCGAATCTTGATTCTTCTTCCTATGCGAATTGTCACGTGTTTTCTCCAGCTGCGGAGTCCGCTGGCCTGAGTTTTTGTTTTTCGGCATTCTGGTTTTGAGTTCTTAGTGTAGGGTCCCACGGATGGCGCCACTTGTTGATACAAAAGTTGGGCTTACCTTGTTTGTACTCCTGCTCTCGTACCAATTAGAACTTTAGTGCTTGTGAAACCTGCGCACTAAGAAAATAAACAACACCGTTAGACTTATCGTGGGATTGTCTCCCACGATTAGACTCCGGCGTGAGAGTAAGTAATCGGTTTTAGGGTTTGTAGAAGAGTTAGGGATTGTGTAAATCGTACCTTTGAATGAGAATGTATCATTCTATATATAGGATGCAGAAACCGTGTAGGTTTCTTGCTCCTCACTCTTCGCACTCGTGGTGCTTATCTTAGGTAAGGATATCTATCCGTGAATAGATGATCCTTATCTCTTAATTATGCGTGCCGGTTGGGCTTTGGGCTTCATGAGCCCGTGCCGCTGGTGTTAAAGGCCCAAGTCATTTGTCATGATAACCCACTCGTGGTGGGGTTGGGCTTAGTAATGTCTATAATTTGGGCTGGTGGCCCAATTATAGGCTATACGTCATCAATCTCACTTAATACAGAGCAATTATGTGCGTTAGTATATCATGCAAATAAAGTGAGTATGTTACAGGATTATAGGAGACTGTTTGGATTTATGGGTGTTTGGGACTGTATATTGTTAAGCTATTTTCTCTATCCAAACATAAAAAAAATGCTTATTAAAACCCAACCAACCTGTTACTCAACCCACCCGCTCTGCGATCACTATGTTTATTCTTATTCGCTGCAAGTTTTGTGGTGGCTGCTAATTTATATTTTTTTGAAATGTTCAGGCATGTGTGAAAGAGGTAGAAGGAGATGACAGTGGAGAAAAGCATTGCAGTTGACAATACTTTGATTATTGGCATTATATTGACAAGGATGTAAGTTTATTCTCTTTTATCCTTTTTTACCCATCATGGGAAGAGAACCGTATCTCAGCCAGTCACCCCTGTTGGTCATTTGGACCATGAACTTGCATTAGGAAGCTCAAGGGGTAATTACCAATTTTCATATTGTGACAACTAACAAATTAGGGAGCCGTTTTTAAAACCCGCATTACATTAAAAATTATAATTTTGGAATATTTGAAAAGTTTATCGTGATGAGATATTTTATGAACGTTGGAATGTGATTTTAATCGTACGTTATTTATGGGATTTGATTATTTATTTATGGTTTGGTTTGGTTCATTCGTGATGATTTATTTTTGAGATCATTATTTTGGCACTACATTGACTCCGGTACTAGGAAAACCTAACAAATTAAATATTATGGGAATCGGTTGCGTTTTATTTAAAGTAAATGTATAGATTTTAAAAATATTCTGGAAAAGCGTATTTAGAACTATGAGCGTCGAGTACGAATGTTTGTGGCGACGTTTAATATTTTTCGTGAATGAGTGTTCGAGTTTCGGGAAGGACCGATTAATAACTACACCAAACAACATTCTCGTGCCTAAAATGAAAAAGGGATAAACTAGAGGGGCCTTTTTGCAAATTTCGGTATTAAAACCCTAACCCTATCCTCCCCCCTCTCATTTTCTTCTTCCCCACGACAAATAATATTCTCTCTTCCCCTCTCTTACCCGCCGCCGCCTGCCACCTCCGGCAACCACCTCACCGCCGCTCATCTTACCACACCGCCACCACCACCAAAACGATCCCCACCATATCCTCTATCATCTATATTACTACACGCGCCGGTAATCACCTCCACCACCACCTTGTTTCGTTACCGCCGTCGTGTATCACCACCATACACCATTTTCTTTGAGGTTTTCGAAGTATTGAAGGTGAGATATGTGATTTTCATGAAGGTTTGACTCTCCGAAAAGTCAAACCAATTGTTTCTTGATTTTTGGTCAAAAATTCGATTGGGTAACATTTATAAGAAGGTTTTTGGAAATGAAATTGGTTTGGAATCCGGGTGGGTCGACCTTTGACCGATTCATGTTCGGATTGTGTTGTTTGATATCGATTTGGGGCGAGTTTTAGGCTCGGTCGAGCTTGGCCGAGACCCTCGTGGTCTCGGTGTCTTGATTTATTGCTCACGAGAGCATGCCGCGACCTCAAGGGTCCGTATGGTTAATGTTTTGGACTCGTTTGAGCTTGAGGTGACCTTAAGGGTCCGATTGGTTTTGGTATTTTTGGCTCGGGTGAGCCTAGCGTGACCATCATGGTCCGTTTGGTTTGTTGGTTTATGGCCGACGACCCAAAGGGTCGATTTGGTTTTGGTTCGAGGCTCACATGAGCTAGCCGAGACCCTAGAGGTCTCGGGTGGGACCCACAAGTCTTGTGGTGAAGTTTTGACCCGGGTGTGACTTGGTAGGTCGACCCGTATGTGTAATATTTGATATTTGATTTTAGTGTATTATTGATGGATTATGTTGGTTGTTGGTTTATTATTATTGAGTTTGACATTGAGGTTTCGGACTCGCGGTATTATTGTTGGAGTTGTTGACGAATGTGGATTTGGGGACCGATTGTGAGATGGTCAATTAGATGACGGAGATAGGTTAGTTGGGTGCCGTAGTCGGACCCTCATGTTGTAGCACGTGAATATGGGATTGTTTTGGACGGAGTTGATTTATTTATTTTGACTTGATTATTATCTTGGACTTGGACTATGAGCCGAGAGTGATGACTCGGACATGTGACCAAATTCTTATGACTCGTTAAATATTTAAAATCAAACATTTAAAAACAATACTCGTAATAATATTATTGATAATATAATCGTTTATATACGTATATAGACGTGATAAACTTATATATATATATATATATATATATATATATATATATATATATATATATATATATATATATATATAAATGCGTATATTAATAATAAAACAATCACGAGTAAGCGTTATAATAATATAACGATAATTATTACACTATGCAAATAGTGCAATAAATGTCGGAATATTATTGTAAATAAATAACTTGAAATAATGTCGAGAACTAATAAGTCGGGTGAGTAATAAATAAAAACATGATGATTTTTATAAATTTAGAAAAACTTATCGAGTTATACGAGTTGTGGTTATTTAAAGTCCAAGTGGGCTTTATTATGTGACTCTTGTGTTGTCACGGATATATGACGATTAATATAAACATTTTCTATAACAAGTGACTTATTTAATCGACGGATTAGATCGAGTTATTTGGCTATATAAAATGAGTATATTAATGGGCATCGTATCCCACGACGCCCATAGGTTGTGGTATATGTATTAGGATAATAAATTACTATGTATCTCGTGGAATTTGGCCGATTTGACGATATATATAGGGAATTTATTGAACTACGATATATATCAAATAGAATTCTTTGTGCTATGTGCTTTAGGTTGGGTATAATCTTGGAACGATATGTTACGTAAATAAATATGGGGGATTACCAAAGAGACGGATTTGATAAACTTCGATGATTTATTTAAATAATATGTTGGGCTAATATTAGACTTATGGATGGTTTATTATTTCGTTCGTTGTGGCTTTTTGGTTTGAGTTGCATCGACCCTTCACCCATATGGATACCAAACGTCGAATTTCAAATTAATATGAAGCTAATTCGAGAAATGGATTCGGGAATGGGAATATTTGATTTTTGAGGAAATGATTTCTGAACGAGCTTGATATTGCTAGGAAGTGCCGAGTCTGTAGTTGCCGTTTCGTGAGTTGCTTGAGTTTGCTTATGTCTTTCTTCTATCGATTTCTTTTGAGGATTTGCTGGACTTGAGGTGAGTCATAGCCCCACTTTTTACTCTTGAACTTTGTTTTCAATACTTGGGGTGAGAAACGTGCAAATGTTTATGTGGACTATTATCGCTTGTTTATTTTAAAACTTGCTATGCTTATAGAACTAGGTAGGATTAAGCGAGGCCTAGTCCCGAACTAGGTAAGCTATTGATTTGGTGGTTGAGCGAGGCCTAGTCCCGAACTAGGTAAGCTATTGGATTGATTATAGAGCGAGGCCTAGACTTGAGCTAGATAAGCTATTGATTGGATTGATTCGAGCTATATCGTGCACCTATAGGGTTGATTTGATTTGGTTGGATGATTGAGGCCTAGTCTAGCTAGCAAGCGCTTTGCGTATATGTCCACTATATTGAATTATGAATTTAAACCTATGATCTCACCAGCGAAAGCTGATTTTAGCACATTTTCTCAGGTAATTAAGTGATGCCCTTTGGATGCTTGGATTGGAGGCTTGGCAATGGCACCGGTTATGGATCTATTTTCTAAAACTCTGATAAACTATTGTGGACCTATGTTTATTTCTCTTGGGCCTTACTTTGGATAATTCGTGGGATAAATGTAAACTTTAAAACCCGTTTTGTTGTGTTTTTCTTATGTTTACTTTATCTCGTTCTTTCATGACTTTGAATGGATACCAATCCCCGTAGCACCCCGAAAGCTTGTTGAGTCTTCCGCTGTATCAAATTTTGGGGGTGTTACAGATTGGTATCAGAGCCAAGGTTATAGAGAACTAGGTAAATAGACACCTAAACTATAACCGATTTTTATAGAAAACGATCCTCGACCATTGCCCGCCAGCCCGCCAAGCCGACGCATCATTATTATTATTGAGATGATTATTAGATATGGGATTCTTGAGATGATTTGAGGATTTGAAGTTTATTGATTTAGTGATATGATGGCGTTTTGAGGAATTATATGCGTTTTGAGGAATTATATGGCTTAATTGTTTTACGAATGATTTTAGTAATGCGGTATTTTAAATCTTTCTTTGATTATATATGATTGGGAATTGTATGATGATTTTTGATATGGTATTTTGAGTTCGCGGTTTAGTTTTTTTGAAACACTTACACCTACCCTACGCCGTTGTCACAGACTATGGCCTCCCGTATGTTTGACGTTGTTGAGAATATTCTTACTGCACCTGTACACCCAGGACAGATCACCATGGCTCCTGATGATCCTTACAGGGTTGCCATGCATTCAGCTACTGTGTCACCGACAGCTTCTACTTCAGCACCGCCTGCTGCATCTACGCAGGGACCCTCATCTTATCTAGGGCTCCCTGGTACATCGAGGCAGCTTACTCTTCATCAGGCTTTGGCTCGTGTGGCTCCACGTTTTGCCCACCGAGCTACGATACGTATGTCGGTACGCCCTACTTCACCACCTTTACAGTTGGATGCTCACTCTCTCCTATCAGATGCACCACCTGCATCATTGCGTCGTCGTCCTAGATCACCTACCCCTTCACCACATGGTTCACCTGTTAGGAGACGACGATTGATGATGTACTCTTCCGATGAGGAGGAGGAGGAGTACGAGGGTGAGGATGAGGCTGATGACCCTCAGGAGGCTGAGCAGGGTGATGATGATGACCCTGAGGAGGAGGATGACCCTCAGGAGGAGGAGATACCTGATGATGATGATTTGTTAGTACTGCCAGCTCAAGCTGAGGAGCCTGATTCACCTATACATCCGATTGAGCTTGTTTCACCTGATCATCCATTTTTGTTTGAGTTGCCACCTGGTAGTCCCGTTGAGTCGGATGCACCTTCTGAGGTTTCTGCTGAGCATGCAGAGTTAGGTGAGACTGGTAGGATGTGGGCTCAGATTACTGCACAGGGCGAGAGGATCTCGCGGTTATCTGATCGACTTGAGATGGTTATTGGAGAGTTTATCGCGGATCTGAGAGTTGATATGACTGTGGTTGTGGGCAGGACGACTGAGATGAGGAGAGGTTTGATGGAGATTCACGAGCATATTGAGGGTTTACAGCGAGGTTTTATTACAGCTCGAGAGGCCGATCGCAAGTTATGGCAAAGGAATGCCGAGCTGGAGAAGGAGGTGGCTGACCTCAAGAGAGACAACGACACCCACGGTGTGGAGTTGGGATCACTATGGAGAGAGCTTGATGGCTTGAGGCAGGAGTTGAGGAACCTCCGCCAGCAGTGTGGCTAGATGTTTGAGCTATGTTATCTTGTGCTTTCTACACCGAGGAGTGTTCGGTTAGAAAAGCTAGTTATCCTATTTTGATGTATTTTCCGTTGATTATTCATCTCGTTTGGAACGATTATTATCTTTTGTGTTTTTCGGTAGTTGGAACGATGTTGGATCTTTATTGTATGGTTGATGGTTATTATTATATGCTATTATGTGGTTTTTGGATGTTGTGGAAATTGAGTCCCTATTCGCTTTATTGATGTCTTGTGGTGTATTGTTGATATTCTTTCCATGACTTGGCTTCGTTGATTTAATTCTTGTTGAGCATATGATAAGTTCTATCGGAGACTCATGAACTTGTATGATGTTTCAGATCAATGGCCCCACGACGAAACCCTGTTAGTGCTACCAGAACTGGTCCTGCAACGACTACCCCTGGTCGTCGAGGACGCCGTCCTACTCGAAATGTTGAGACCCCTACTCCTGATAAACTGGACACTACTAACCGCAACAACGGGAATCAAAATGTTGATGTTCAGGGAGACAATGATCATGTTCCACTCAACGCACCTACTGTGGATCAAGCAATGATCAATCAACTTGTGGAGCAACGAGTTGCTGAGCTACTAGCTGAGTCAAATCATTCCAACAATTCTGCTGGAACATTTCCACCTGTTCGTGCTAATGGATGTAACTACAAGGAGTTTAAAATTTGTGGACCCGCTAAGTTTGGTGGAACTGAAGGAGTGGTATACTTGGTCAGGTGGATAGAGAAGACTGAGTCAGTGTTTAATGTCAGTGGTTGTGCGGAGAATACGAAGGTAAAGTTTGCTTCTTTTACTTTCAAGGATGAAGCTTTAACTGGTGGAACAATTACCGCAACTCGGTTGGGAGTGATGTGGCTTATGCTATGACTTGGGAGCAATTTAAGTCTTTGCTGATTCAGACTTACTGTCCAAGGAATGAGATTAAGAAGCTGGAGATTGAGTTCTGGAACCATAAGGTGAAAGGTACCGATATGGCAACTTACAATCGCCGTTATCGAGAGTTAGCCTTACTTTGTCCCGATATGGTTAGGACTAAGACTCAAAGGATTGAGAGGTATACCGATGGGTTGCCGGTAGCTACAAGGAACGATGTGATTTCTGCTAAGCCTGCAAACATTCATGAGGCTATCACTATTGCTCAACAATTGATGGACTCGTTGGCATTGGAAGAAGCTGAGAAAGACAAGAATGGAAAGAGGAAGAGGGAAAATCACTCTAAGGGTAATGATCATCGAAACAAGCGACAAACAACTTAGAGCTTATGCTATGGGAGATGGAGACAAGAAGAACTACATTGGAGATGCACCCAAGTGTAACCGATGCTATAAGAATCATTCTGGACGATGTACGGTGATGTGCAAGAATTGCTCTAGGATGGGACACATAGCTAAGGATTGCAGAGCCCGACCACTTGCTATGGTTCAAGCTACTCCTGAAACTATGAGTAAGGCAAATGTTACTTGTTATGGATGTGGAAAGAAGGGACATTATAGGAATGAGTGTAGGGAATCGTGGAACCGAGGAAATCAAGGATCGGGTGGTAATGGGTACAATAATGGAAACCGTGGAGCTGGAGGAAACCGTGGACGACAAGATAATGGGGAGCAACGTGTGGAAGCTGGAGCTGCTCATGGAAGAGTGTATGCACTTGGGAACGAGAGAGGAGAAGATCCGAACGTCGTTACTGGTACGTTTCTTCTCAATAATCGCTATGCTTCCATACTATTTGATACTGGTGCCGATAAGAGTTTTGTGTCCACTAAGTTTGCACCCTTACTAGAGAAACCCCCGATGGCCTTAGGAATTGGTTATGATGTAGAGTTAGCTAATGGGAACATAGAGAGGATTAGGACTATCATTCGCGGTTGCACGTTAAACTTTCTGAATCGTCCTTTCAACATAGATCTTCTACCCGTCACGTTAGGAAGTTTTGATGTCATTATTGGTATGGATTGGTTGTCGAAGTATCGTGCTCATATACTTTGCGATGAGAAGATCGTGCGTGTGCCTTACGGCAAGGAGATTCTGAACATACCAGGAGATAGAAAGGAATTGAGAGGCCCATCTAGATTAGCGGTCATATCTTGCACTAAATTGCCGACGCTAGTGGAAAAAGGATGTTGCCTTTTCTTAGCTCAAATTTCTGAGAAAGGAGGGAAGGAGAAAAAGGAAAGGTGCATTGGAGATGTGCCTATAGTTCGTGATTTTTTGGATGTGTTTCCCGATGATTTGCCGGGAATTCCGCCTACTAGACAAGTAGAGTTTCAGATTGAGTTGATACCTGGTGCTGCACCCGTGGCACAAGCGCCTTATCGTCTTGCACCTACTGAATTGGAAGAGTTGTCGAAACAATTAGCGGAGTTAGCCGAAAAGGGATTTATAAGACCAAGTTCTTCGCCTTGGGGAGCCCCGGTCTTATTTGTGATGAAGAAGGATGGATCGTTTCGCATGTGTATTGATTATCGAGAGTTGAACAAGTTAACGGTGAAGAATAGATACCCGTTACCGAGGATCGACGATTTGTTCGATCAACTTCAAGGATCGAGTGTGTATTCGAAGATCGATTTGAGATCGGGATATCATCAGCTTCGAGTTCGCGAGGAAGATATTCCGAAAACGGCATTCAGAACCCGTTACGGGCATTACGAGTTTCAGGTGATGCCGTTTGGGTTGACCAACGCACCGGCGGTATTCATGGACCTCATGAATCGGGTGTGTAAGCCTTACTTAGATAAGTTTGTGATTGTGTTCATCGATGACATTCTAATTTATTCGAAGAATGAGAAGGAGCATGAGGAGCATCTAAGACTTATCTTAGAATTGCTCAGGAAGGAGAAACTGTATGCCAAGTTTTCTAAATGTGAATTTTGGATTCCGACAGTACAATTTCTGGGTCATGTGATTGATAGACAAGGAGTTCATGTAGATCCTGCTAAGATTGAAGCAATTAAAGATTGGGCTGCACCTACGACCCCAACAAAAGTTCGTCAATTTTTGGGATTAGCCGGTTATTACCGAAGATTCATTGAGGGATTTTCGAAGATAGCAAAACCGTTGACCAAATTGACACAAAAGAGTGTTAAATATGAATGGGGAGATAAGGAAGAGGAATCATTTCAGTTACTTAAGGAGATGTTGTGTAGTGCTCCTATCTTGGCGTTACCTTCAGGATTTCGTCGTCTATTGTGACGCTTCTCATAAAGGTTTGGGAGCTGTGTTAATGCAACGAGAGAAAGTGATAGCTTATGCTTCCCGACAGCTCAAGAAGCACGAGAAGAACTACACCACCCATGATTTGGAGTTAGGTGCTGTGGTTTTTGTTTTGAGGATATGGAGACATTACTTGTATGGAACCAAGTGTGTAATGTTTACTGACCACAAAAGTCTACAACACATTTTGAACCAAAAAGAGCTTAACATGAGACAACGACATTGGATTGAGTTGCTAAGCGATTATGATTGTGAAATTCGCTACCATCCTGGTAAAGCAAACGTTGTTAGGAGAGAATTCCACCATTACGAGTTAGGTCATTAGGAATGACCATCGTATCGCCATTACCGTCTCAAATATTAGAAGCTCAAATGGAAGCGTTGAAAGCAGAAAATCGGCCTGCTGAGAACATATTTGGGATGGCAGAAAATGAGAAGGGATTTGTTAAGCGTTCTGACGGAGTATTATGTTTTGGAGAGCGAAGTTGGGTACCTTTGTATGGAGGAATTCGAGAGTTGATTATGCACGAGTCGCATAAGTCAAGATACTCTATTCATCATGGGTCTGACAAGATGTACCAGGATTTGAAAAAGTTATATTGGTGGCCAAGTATGAAGGCAGATATAGCATTGTATGTTAGTAAGTGTTTGACTTGCTCTAAGGTTAAGGCAGAATATCAAAGACCGTCAGGATAATTGACGCAGCCAGAACTCCCGGTTTGGAAATGGGAGCGGATTACGATGGACTTTATTACCAAATTACCAAAGACAGCTAGCGGTTGTGACGCTATCTGGGTAATTGTGGATCGATTGACTAAGTCTGCTCATTTCCTGGCGATTAGTGAAGATGATAGTGTTGACAAACTTGCGAGGTTGTATGTGAAGGAGATTGTTTCTCGGCATGGAGTTCCGATATTGATTATTTCTGACCACGGCAGCCGCTTTACATCAGCATTGTGGCGATCACTTCAAACCGCTTTAGGGACGAGACTTGATATGAGTACTGCATATCACCCCCAAACCGATGGTCAAAGTGAGAGAACTATTCAAACTTTGGAGGATATGCTTCGTGCATGCATAATAGACTTCGGTAAAGGCTGGGAGAAATATCTACCCCTTGCGGAGTTCTCCTACAACAACAGCTACCACACAAGTCTTAAAGCTGCACCGTTTGAAGCTTTATATGGTCGTAAATGTCGTTCACCTATTGGTTGGGCTTAAGTTGGAGATAGCCAACTCACAGGCCCTGAGCTTATTTTGGAAACTACTGAGAAAGTAACGCAAATTCGAGATCGATTGCAAGCAGCTAGAGATAGGCAGAAAAGTTACGCCGATCAGAGACGTAAACCCCTAGAATTCCAGGTTGGAGACAAAGTGATGCTGAAAGTCTCGCCTTGGAAGGGTGTGATACGTTTTGGGAAACGTGGGAAACTTAATCCCCGCTACATTGGACCATTTCTTATTTTGGAAAGAATTGGGCCCGTGGCTTATCGGTTGGAATTACCACCGGAATTGAATAAAGTTCATGATGTGTTTCATGTTAGCAATTTGAAGAAGTGTCTTTTGGATGAAATGCTGGTTATACCAATTAAGGATATTCGTGTGGATGAGAGTTTGAATTTTGTGGAAGAGCCGATTGAGATACTGGATAGAGAGATTAAACGACTTAAGAGAAGTCGTATTCCGCTCATCAAAGTTCGTTGGAATTCGCGGCATGGTCTGGAATTCACGTGGGAACGTGAGGATGAGTTTCGAAAGAGATATCCGAAGCTTTTTACTTCGTAGATGGTTTGTTCCGAGAGAAACCCGGGACGGGTTTCTTCTGAGGCTGGGAGGATGTGACAACTGGCAAATTAGGGAGCCGTTTTTAAAACCCGCATTACATTAAAAATTATAATTTTGGAATATTTGAAAAGTTTATCGTGACGAGATATTTTATGAACGTTGGAATGTGATTTTAATCGTACGTTATTTATGGGATTTGATTATTTATTTATGGTTTGGTTTGGTTCATTCGTGATGATTTTTTATTTGAGATCATTATTTTGGCACTACATTGACTCCGGCACTAGGAAAACCTAACAAATTAAATATTATGGGAATCGGTTGCGTTTTATTTAAAGTAAACGTATAGATTTTAAAAATATTCTGGAAAAGCGTATTTAGAACTATGAGCGTCGAGTACGAATGTTTGTGGCGACGTTTAATATTTTTCGTGAATGAGTGTTCGAGTTTCGGGAAGGACCGATTAATAACTACACCAAACAACATTCTCGTGCCTAAAATGAAAAAGGGATAAACTAGAGGGGCCTTTTTGCAAATTTCGGTATTAAAACCCTAACCCTATCCTCCCCCCTCTCATTTTCTTCTTCCCCACAACAAATAATATTCTCTCTTCCCCTCTCTTAGCCGCCGCCGCCTGTCACCTCCGGCAACCACCTCACCGCCCCTCATCTTACCACACCGCCACCACCAAAACGATCCCCACCATATCCTCTATCATCTATACTACTACACGCGCCGGTAATCACCTCCACCACCACCTTGTTTCGTTACCGCCGTCATGTATCACCACCAAACACCATTTTCTTTAAGGTTTTCGAAGTATTGAAGGTGAGATATGTGATTTTCATGAAGGTTTGACTCTCCGAAAAGTCAAACCAATTGTTTCTTGATTTTTGGTCAAAAATTCGATTGGGTAACGTTTATAAGAAGGTTTATGGAAATGAAATTGGTTTGGTATCCGGGTGGGTCGACCTTTGACCAATTCATATTCGGATTGTGTTGTTTGATATCGATTTGGGGTGAGTTTTAGGCTCGGTCGAGCTTAGCCGAGACCCTCGTGGTCTCGGTGTCTTGATTTATTGCTCACGAGAGCATGCCGCGACCTCAAGGGTCCGTATGGTTAATGTTTTGGACTCGTTTGAGCTTGAGGTGACCTTAAGGGTCCGATTGGTTTTGGTATTTTTGGCTCGGGTGAGCCTAGCGTGACCATCATGGTCCGTTTGGTTTGTTGGTTTATGGCCGACGACCCAAAGGGTCGGTTTGGTTTTGGTTCGAGGCTCACATGAGCTAGCCGAGACCCTAGAGGTCTCGGGTGGGACCCACAAGTCTTGTGGTGAAGTTTTGACCCGGGTGTGACTTGGTAGGTCGACCCGTATGTGTAATATTTGATATTTGATTTTAGTGTATTATTGATGGATTATGTTGGTTGTTGGTTTATTATTATTGAGTTTGACATTGAGGTTTCAGACTCGTGGTATTATTGTTGGAGTTGTTGACGAATGTGGATTTGGGGACCAATTGTGAGACGGTCAATTAGATGACGGAGATAGGTTAGTTGGGTGCCGTAGTCGGACCCTCATGTTGTAGCACGTGGATATGGGATTGTTTTGGACGGAGTTGATTTATTTAATTTGACTTGATTATTACCTTGGACTTGGACTATGAGCCGAGAGTGATGACTCGGACATGTGACCAAATTCTTATGACTCGATAAATATTTAAAATCAAACATTTAAAAACAATACTCGTAATAATATTATTGATAATATAATCGTTTATATACGTATATAGACGTGATAAACGTATATATATATATATATATATATATATATATATATATATATATATATATATATATATATATATATATATATATATATATATATGCGCATATTAATAATAAAACAATCACGATTAAGCGTTATAATAATATAACGATAATTATTATATTATGCAAATAGTGCAATAAATGTCGGAATATTATTATAAATAAATAACTTGAAATAATGTCGAGAACTAATAAGTCGGGTGAGTAATAAATAAAAACATGATGATTTTTATAAATTTAGAAAAACTTATCGAGTTATACGAGTTGTGGTTATTTAAAGTCCAAGTGGGCTTTATTATGTGACTCTTGTGTTGTCACGGATATATGACGATTAATATAAACATTTTCTATAACAAGTGACTTATTTAATCGACGGATTAGATCGAGTTATTTGGCTATATAAAATGAGTATATTAATGGGCATCGTATCCCACGACGCCCATAGGTTGTAGTATATGTATTAGGATAATAAATTACTATGTATCTCGTGGAATTTGGCCGATTTGACGATATATATAGGGAATTTATTGAACTACGATATATACCAAATAGAATTATTTGTGCTATGTGCTTTAGGTTGGGTATAATTTTGGAACGATATGTTACGTAAATAAATATGGGGGATTACCAAATCGACGGATTTGATAAACTTCGATGATTTATTTAAATAATATGTTGGGCTAATATTAGACCTATAGATGGTTTATTATTTCGTTCGTTGTGGCTTTTTGGTTTGAGTTGTGTCGACCCTTCACCCATATGGATACCAAACATCGAATTTCAAATTAATATGAAGTTAATTCGAGAAATGGATGTTTTTGGAAAGTAAAATGGAATACGTTCGGGAATGGGAATATTTGATTTTTGAGGAAATGATTTCTGAACGAGCTTGATATTGCTAAGAAGTGCCGAGTCTGTAGTTGCCGTTACGTGAGTTGCTTGAGTTTGCTTACATCTTTCTTCTATCGATTTCTTTTGAGGATTTGCTGGACTTGAGGTGAGTCATAGCCCCACTTTTTACTCTTGAACTTTGTTTTCAATACTTGGGGTGAGAAACGTACAAATGTTTATGTGGACTATTATCGCTTGTTTATTTTAAAACTTGCTATGCTTATAGAACTAGGTAGGATTAAGCGAGGCCTAGTCCCGAACTAGGTAACCTATTGATTTGGTGGTTGAGCGAGGCCTAGTCCCGAACTAGGTAAGCTATTAGATTGATTATAGAGCGAGGCCTAGACTTGAGCTAGGTAAGCTATTGATTGGATTGATTCGAGCTATAGCGTGCACCTATAGGGTTGATTTGATTTGGTTAGATGATTGAGGCCTAGTCTAGCTAGCAAGTGTTTTGCGTATATTTCCACTATATTGAATTATGAATTTAAACCTATGATCTCACCAGCGAAAGCTGACTTTTAGCACGTTTTCTCAGGTAATTAAGTGATGCCCTTTGGATGCTTGGATTGGAGGCTTGGCAATGGCACCGGTTATGGATCTATTTTCTAAAACTCTGATAAACTATTGTGGACCTATGTTTATTTCTCTTGGGCCCTTACTTTGGATAATTCTTGGGATAAATGTAAACTTTATAACCCGTTTTGGTTGTGTTTTTCTTATGTTTACTTTATCTCGTTCTTTCATGACTTTGAATGGATACCAATCCCCGTAGCACCCCGAAAGCTTGTTGAGTCTTCCGCTGTATCAAATTTTGGGGGTGTTACACATATGATGTAATCTCTTACTGATTATTTATTCCAATTTGTGTAGGGTGAAGTGGAATCTAATTTATGTTGAGGTAATGTTAATACAGAATCCGTTGTATAACATGGGCAATAACTTAAGGGTGATCAGGTGTTAATAGAAATGTAATGATTAGAGATGATGGCTATGTTATAAAAGCATGCATTGAATTAATTATTTACCTCATTGTTTAGCTTATGATTATGACAAGGTAATTTACTATACCCAAAAAAATTTAGTGATAATCTGTCTAAATGGCAAAGGGACTTAGGCTCATTGTGAAGGCGAACCACTTTTTTGTTTTGACAAAGACGTCAACGACACCCAATTTGGTACCAGGAAGGTGTAATCAAACTGACAGAAAGAAATGGAGATGTGCTAAAGAATATTACCCTGATTTCAAATACTGTGAGACACACCCAATTTGTGCGAGATTACTTTCCATGCCAACGTCAATGGAGTCATCATTAGTATTATTTTTTGTATCTACGGTCATAGTTATTTCCTTACTAAGTGTAATTTTATGTTGCATATTGCTGATGAGGGGTTGCTGTTTGAGGGGTTGCTGATGAGGGGTTGAGGGCGAGGGATTGCTGATGGTTGCGGGTTATTTCGGTTGTGAATATACAGTCCAAACTAGCTTTGACTTAGTGGTTTGAGCTATTCTCAACAAGCATGAGGTAATATGCACCTAAATTAGTTTTTTGTTCAGTTAAAACTTTTATTAGATTTTAACTATTTCCGTTTTTATACCCTCAGATGGCTCACAGAGCTCAATGATCCAGTGGTGCAACACCACCAAGTTACTATAACTTAATGCTATGTACTCATTTGTAGTTCAGACTTTGATTGTTGATATTGAACCAAATGAGGATATGAATAGAGCAATGAATGAGATCAATGCAGGTAAACTTCTAACCATGATATATGTTGCACGTTCTTTTTGTTAGCAACTTTAGCCTATTTTTGTTATGGATGCATTAATTGAGGTTAATTTCTTCTTAAATGGATTTGCCTATTTACATCATATAAATGATCAAACCAAATGAAGCCTGCGGCACCAAACCATACACAATAGAATCCTAAATAACTCATTTTGTGTACCTACTTGATCAAGTTGTCTAATAAGAAAATGCTTTATGTGTCGAAATGGACACCACTTAACTTAAGTAATGTCTTAAGTTAAATGGGTCCAATTGGGTAAGTTATTGCTCAATCAGGATTTCAGATAAGGATATGTACATGGCTAAAGTTGTAGTTCATTTCCTGCTTGAAACAAATTAAAGAAATATTGCTACTTACAAAGGCTTCAAAACCATTTAGACACAACCTATGATAGTTCAATACCATGACATCCAGTAAATGTTTTTGCGACTATCCTAATTAAGATTTCATGTGTAGAAAATAGGGGTGAGATCTACTCTTGTGTATAGTAATGGTGTTTGATTGTGTATAGTAATGCGGAATCCCAGTTTGGTTCGAAATGATAGTGACGTGTATAGTTGCATAATTGTACATATATAATAGACTCATAAAGAGGCTCAACAGTTCACTTCTGTTGGCAAGAAGGTCTGAGATAACCATTTGTAAACATTATCTTTAATAAATAAGTTAACCATCAAGTACACGTGCCTTCCCTTATATAGAAACTTACATTATGATGTTATTTTTTTTGGAACAAACATTATGATGTTATTGGTCTGCTAATCTTCCATATGGTGTTTAGGCAAACACTTGGCTGGTTCATGTGGGTATGATTAAAGTGGAGTAAATGGCTTCTTCAATATGATCAACGACCAACGATCTCCATTGAACAATAAGTTCAGGTTAAACATTAAACAAGAGGTGCAAATCAAATTACTTGCGATTTATGCTTTTCTTAATAAGACTAAAATCTGTGCATTTCCATATCGGTTTTCTCCAACTATGAAAAAGTTTATATATTGGATATTGTTTTATTTATTTATTTACTTATTTTACTTACAACCTTGATGTTATCTTTTTGTTTGTATATAACAGGAATCGAGTATATATGGATGGGCAACACTATATTGGAGCGGTGGAGAAAACATAAAGGAGCATGTGTGCGTCTTTAGTGGTGTATGTTCTCATGAACCTGCTATGGTATTTAATAGTGTAAAATCTTTGGAAATAAAGTGACTAAGTATGTATTTTAGACTTAAAATCTATCAACATCTTACTTAGAATGACTTAAAATGTAAAATATTTTGTGACGATGTTTATAAGCACCTTGAAGTAATAAAGGTAATGTACCAAGTCGATGTACTCTACAGAATTTTTAAATACGATCAAAATGTCTGGCATTCCACAATATAACTTAGTTTTGAATAGTGGCGCTCCGGTTATGTGTTTGTGCAACGTTGATCAAAGAGGCAGATTGTGTAATGGAACCAAGTTACAAGTTTTGAGAATGGGAATCAATAACATTGAGACAAAGATTATATCAGGTGGTATATTGGGAGAGATTTGCGCTATACCTAAAATAATTATAAGCCCATCCGACAAGCACATAGAGGCAAAGATTGTATCAAACATAAAAGCAATAGAGGTTTAAAAGTAAAAAGCAAGAGATGTCTAAAAAATATGTTGTGTTGTGACAAAGACGGCAACTACACCAACTCTACAACCAACGTTGTATATAGAGAAGTTCTTCATAGATTATAAACTATAAACTATATGTAATTCGGTTATTTTTTTATCAATGATAAAATACATAATTATATATATGGAAAAAAAAGGTTTGGTAGTTGGATTACATATATGTTTTCAATTATTTGTACACATTCTTTTATTTCAAGACTTGATGTTACAATTATTATATACAAGATTTTAGTTTTATATTATTTCCATCCATATCCTAAAAAACCTATTACTATTATGTTTCTCGAAGATTTATAAAAGGTAGCCGCCCAACGGGCGGGCCTGTAGCTAGTATATCTATATTATAAAGGAAAAACACATAAAAGTGAAATGTAAAAACTTAAACTAATAGAGAAAATAGTGAAAACTTAAACTAATAAAGGAAATGTTGAAACTACCATGTTTTTATAGTATTTTGTTTATCTTTTTTAGTTTTCATTAAATCATTTTTTTTAAATTAAGTCATTTTGTTTAATCAAAATATCACTACAACTATCTGTCGTTATAGGTGGAAATTTGAGTCGGGTTCAGGTTGGCAGGTTCGGGTTAACAGGTTAGTGGGTCAGAAAACCCTAATCCGAACTTGAACCATTTAAATTATTGGGTCAGCTGTGTCAACCTTCACCTGTTTACACATAAACCGACCTGACCCATTTAAATTATTGGGTCAGCTATGTCAACCTTATTAGGTTAGCGATGTCAACCTTAATTTTTTTAACATTTCTTTTCAAGTTTTAGGTACGTTGGAAGCAAAAGACGGAAACGAGCATGATTTTGGCTTATTTGGACGAAAACAAAGAAAACGAACAAGTAAAAAAAACGTCAGGAAAAGGAGATCTGACGGCGTCACAAGCTACAACGTGACGCCGTCACTTGCATTTCAACATGATGATTTGATGTAAATTTTACAAGCGACGGTTCAAGCTTTTATGAAGGCTTAGAGCTGACGGCGTCACTAACATTACAACATGACAGCGTCATAATGGCGACATAACTAAGAACGAAACCTTAATGATGGCGGGGGTGACGGCATCACAACCATAACGTGACGCCGTCACAATTGTAAACTTATATATATATATATATATATATATATATATATATATATATATATATATATATATATATATATATATATATATATTCGTATGTTTTCCATTATTCGTGTAACATCTTGGAGAGGTAAACCCTAGGACGAATTTCAGAGCTTTGTAAGTTTTTTTGTAGCTGCCAAACCTATGTTTTATTGAAGATAAGTGATTCCTCTTTAATCATTCAATATGTTTATGTGTTTGATTATATGTGTTTCTTATCTTCTCTTTAACATGCTCGGCTAAATTAATTAGTGTTTGCTTAGATTTGAATGAAACCAAGTTATTAATTATTGATTGTTGTCTCTTGTTTAATTGATTGTCTCACGTTCGGAGTAGAAAAATTGGCTTACTCTTTAATTTACTAGCATGTACATCCGACTAAACACTTTTTATACTTAAGTGCACTAGTTGTTTATTTTCATTGTATTTATTGCATGAATTGCGGCTTGTTGAAATTAAGAGTCTTAATGACCGTAGGATTCTTAAAGGAGACTTATACATTCATAGAGTTAGGGACTTCGGCACCACCCTACAACCGGTATTAAGGAATACAACGCGCAAATTAAAACAAGGATGTGACTATTCAACTAATTAATAAGAGATAACTATGGAGTAAGGATAATCTAAGTAAACATCTTTATCTATCATAAGAGTTACCACAATTTATTTTCCGCATTATTAGTTTAATTTATTTTTTATTAGTTTAACGAGTAGTTTAAAAACCCACTAAAACCTGAGATATTCTAATTTGCTTTATAAAAAAATATAAAAATTACAAAATGAATTATCCTACACCTCTAGACCTAATTTGTCATACACTTCAACCTATACTACACTACAACGATTAAGTACACTGCCTTGGAGGATTGTAAAACTTCTTGTGTTTACAATTATCTACATCAGAGATTATGGGAGTCAGTGAGTTATTGTTAGTGCTCACTAACTCCATTATTTTCTTTTTGGTTCAACGACTTCACTTACAAAGTTCAGCCTCAGGTAATCGTGAGACTTTCTTAGTCTCTAATGAACTCTGAAGATGACTACTTGAATGTTTATTTATTTGGAGACTTCATTTACACTTAGAATATTTTATGTCCAAATCCTAGACAAATATCGGGCTCCGAATTGGTCCAACAATGTCCTCATATTTGAATATAGAAATAGTTTAAGTATTAATCAGTATAAGTAAGTATAACAACTTTTTCTTACTAACTGAAATAATGTTAAGTAAAGACTAAACTAATCCTAATAGCAAGTAAGACAAAATTTTCCACTTATTATTCATGAGTTATAACAAAAGCATAAATACATAAGTCCTTTTCAGGCTTGCTCTTCAGATATGCCCATCATTTCCAGCTTCACTTTTGTTGTTAGGAAGAATTCTTTGTCATCTCTTTTGCTGATTTCAACTTCTAAGATCTTTTCAAGTCTTAGTGCTTCAGGAGTCTTTTTAATTGTTGTAGAAATCTTGAAGATGAATAGAGTTTAAGTGCCTAAGTTGCTTAGCTCAGAGACTTTGAAAGGCTAGTTCGCTAAACTCGTCAATGAAGAAGATTCCATGTTCTGGTGTCTCAATAACGTGTCTTTCTATCAATGGAACTCACTCAGGGGAAAGTTTGTTGCAGTGAAATTGTAACACCCCAACCCGTCAAGGTTAAAGATATCACAATAAATAGTGTCCAACAGAGCAAAACACAAGCTTTATACTTTAACAATACAACGAGTACAAGGTTACCAATGAATTCCAAGATAAGGAAATTACAATAATAAAACAATGTCCATAATATAAAGGAACTCTAGGTTTGGTCCACATTCTCTCATCCCAAGGCAAAACCCCGCATCCTAGCTTAAGTACCTGCCGCATGGAAAAGAAAACGCGGCTGAGCATAAAAAGCTCAGTGAACAGATATGAAGATAACAAGCACATCAAGTAATAAGATAAGAGAGTATGAATAGAAATTACATATGGTGTCACCAGGTATATCAAGGAAATTTCAAGGTTTAATATGAAACGTCATGAGGTTAAGTATCAAGAATCGTCAAGTGTAATAGTAAGGGTTAACTAGTTTCAAGGATTGTCAAGTATAATGTCAAGGTTTGAGTATAGTATCAAAGGTTACCAAATTCCAAGGTTTCCAAGGTTTAAACAAGGTCAAGTATCAATAGTTTGCAAGGTCAAGTATCAAGTGTCAAGTACCAAGTATTAGGTATCAAGTGTCAAGTGTCAAATGTCAAGTATCAAGTGTCAAGGTTACCAGGTGTCAAGTATCAAGGGTCAAGGCTATCAGGTGTCAAGTATCAAGGCTATCAAGTATTAGGTATCAAGTGTTAAGGCTATCAGGTGTCAAGTATCAAGACTATCAAGTATTAGGTATCAAGTGTTAAGTCTATCAGTATTTAAACCCCAGGCACACAAGTCAAGTCAAGTATATCAAGCCAAGTATCCCAAGATGGAGTGATCAACTCCCAAGATGTGAGGGGCTGTAATGCACACACGCCCAGTCACCAAGCAATATATATCATGTAGTCCAATATCATATCAAGATGGCCGTAGCCCAAGACAAGTCAAGACAAATCTAGGATGCATCCATACGCCCCTGCTGGCCAATAACAATAATCATAATAATCATAGCAGCAGTAGATCACAAGAATCAGGGACGGTGTAGTACATCTCTCCAACCACACTAGAGTACATAACATTGGTGCATCAATGCTATGGTTGTGGCTACTCCACAACAAGTAGCTCCTGGGTAAAATACTGATGGGTCAAGGGTTCATGGTTCAATGTCATGTACAAGTGGCCAAGTCATAATCAAGGGTTCAAGTCAAGGTTCAATTATCAAGGTCAATATCAAGGGTTCAATATCAAGCAATATAAGAGAGAGAGAGAAAAGGTCATGAGAGAGAAGAAGTTGTACTCTTGCTGAAAGAGTATGGAATATCTGTACCTTAGACCGCAAATGCAAACACGTCATAAAGATCGGGAGTTACTCCTTCAGCGAATCTACACGTAATAATGGTCGGCTTATTATTAATAACTTATTCAAATCAGATTACTCGATTTAGTCAGCTTTGCATTTTTAGTAGCTTTCCATAATTAGTAAGTTTCCCGTAATAAATTTTAATACCTTAAGGTTATAATAGACAATTAATAATATTTAAGGTTAAAATGACCAGTGTAATAGTTTAGGGTTAATTATACCAATTTAGTAAAGTTTAGGGTCAAAAATCAAAATTAAATATTAAAATGTCAAATAAAATTATTTTAAAGTTTATACTATAATTTTATATTAAGATGAAAATTTTGGACCCCGTCGTTCAAAGTTTATTAACGTATCCTTGACATTAATCTCAGACCGCGACGACCAAAATATGTTATTATCACGTGCATAATCACACGACTCGCATAAATTCCTTTTTTAACACATACGCATGCAACACAGATATATATAACAACCTTTGAATAATCAAACCTTCCTTCCTATATATGACCCCATTTTAATGTCATTAGACCACACTAGTTTATTAATACTGTTATATGAAGTAATTACCCATGCATGCCCTTTTTCCCCATTCGAAACATGAAAGATTTCATGTGAGTTTTCCATGCGTATATATAAGTATTCATGCAGCCGGTTATACATGTACAATTATTTTATGTGATTAAGATTTCATGCTAGATTCCAATGCAACAATTAGACCCCATTCAGCCAAGTATTAATTTTACCAAGAGTCGAGTCTTTTTCTGATTTTATTTGTTACTTATATATGCCAACACTCGTTATTTTATGTGCTAAGAATATGATTTCATGAAGTTGTTTCAGCCGATTACACAAGTGACCCAAAACAGGACCAACACACAAGTTATGTATGTCGCTTACAAGGTAATCCCATCGTTATTTTATGTACGAAAGTCACGATTTATGTGACCGTTTAGTCGACAAAGAAACAAAACAAAACAACAATGGAGTTGTATTGAGCAAAGCATAGAACGTTACCCTCGATGCGAAGTATGAGGAAGAAACAAGGCACGAATCGAACACAAGGATTACCAGCCGAATCACCACCCTCGAACAGCTTAACCCACGAAGATGATGAAGGGATTTAAAGATCGTGTCAGGAATCCACATTACTCCATCGCATTCCAAGAAGAACTGCAGAAGGCTTGATGAATCAGACTCAAGTTCACAGTTTTGTTTCACTCCCAGATTGATAGACAAAGAAGACAGATTACTTGGACTTAAAGAGATTTAATGTTTTGAATAGGTGGCTTTTGGAACAAACCATTTTGTTGACTGGATGAGTTGATTCTGTGAAGGATGAAGTTAATGATGACTAATGCTCACTCTCGTAAAACTCTTGAGTTTCGTTATCTAGTAATGTGATCCTTGGATGATTTAGGTTCTCCAATATCATCTTTGTTCCGTGTTCATTCTGCGTATGCTTGATAATGGTCTTGTTTTGAGAATTTTGGCGCACTTTGGAAAATGGATACTCTTGAGACAACGTACCTTGATTACTGATATGTTAGATTTCCGTTACTCTTGCGAATAGTTTTGTTTTCCTTTAGTTATTCATTGAGACTTCCGCTGTTATGTTATTAAATGTTCCTCTTGGTTATGACGCTTGATTTCGTTTGACCTCTTGGATGATAGAATTAATAGGTGAACTAAGGTTGGCTTGTTTGTTTACGACTCGTGATAAAGTATGACCATCATGAGGGCATATTTATATGATGCTAGTATTATGACGCCTGGCCAACGTGATAATACTTACATCATATAACATGCATTTATTGTGGTCATAGGATATCTTGGGGAGTATCTAAGAAGTTTAGAATTTGATCTCCGTTGAATTTTCTGTGACTTGTGAGACTTTAGGTTCATTCTACCTATGCGTTGACTCTGCAATTGTTCGTAAGATAATGGGATAAATTTGAACTCTCGATTTTGCATTATGTTGACCTAGATACATTCGTCACCAATCTTAAACTCTTGTAGAGAACCCTACTGCTTGATACAGTTAACTTGACTTGAAATTTTGTTTGTAATCCTATATGAGCTTTTTAGAAGATAAAATTTTCATCCTCTACATATGGTGTCATACCCTTGTGGTCAGATTCAACCAGATATGTCACTTCCAGAAAAAAAAAAAAAAAAAAAAAAAAAAAAAAAAAAAAAAAAAAAAAAAAACGGAAGCCATTCTTGATAGACAGGAGAGAGTCATGAGAAATAAAGTATTCGTGTTTTAAAGTTCCTTGGAAGAACAATCCATCCCGTGAGGCGACCAGGGAGACCGAGGAGTCTATGCGAGCCAGCTACCCTCATTTTCCTTTGTAGTCTGGTAGGCGTTCGTTTTGTTTCGCTACCGTATTCCTTCTTTCAATTTCGCGGACGAAATTTTCTTTTTAGAGGGGAAGAATTGTAAAACCCGAAATTTTAAAACTTATTAAGTACCCAAAATACCCCGCTAATTTTAAACTTTTGAAAAAGGATTAATAATCCAAGACATCGCAATATAGTATAACCTAAATATATTAATGTTGGCACACTCGTTCTATATCTTGTCCATCACACGTTACACAAGTTAAAGGGACCTAGTGTAATTTAACATTTTCACAAAACATATTACATTCCTAAATAATAACATCATGTAACATATTAAGTTGACCCATTCTCAAGCCTTGGTCCACGTTTCAACTAAAGAGATTATACCGAAATTAATATAGGAGCAAGAATCACGGCAACCTTCCCATATTATAATTCCCTATTCATTTATCTTTTAACAACCAAATATCACACAATATATGCCTCGAGAATGGATCAGATTTGAAAATATGAAAATAGGAATTAGTCTCCCACTCTCCCATTGGACTCGGCATTTACTCTCCCATATCCCACTTATATCTTGAACCGTACAACACACAACAACTTACATAAAACCCTAACCAATAAAGTGGCGGCATGGAACTTTCTGCTCCCATTCGATTTAGAAAGATGGTACCAAAGGTTGGTGAAGGGGTGCTTGTTCGTGGGTTAAGCTGTTCGAGGGTGGTGATTCGGCTGGTAATCCTTGTGTTCGATTCGTGCCTTGTTTCTTCCTCATACTTCGCATCGAGGGTAACGTTCCATGCCTTGCTCAATACAACTCCATTGTTGTTTTGTTTTGTTTCTTTGTCGACTAAACGGTCACATAAATCGTGACTTTCGTACATAAAATAACGATGGGATTACCTTGTAAGCGACATACATAACTTGTGTGTTGGTCCTGTTTTGGGTCACTTGTGTAATCGGCTGAAACAACTTCATGAAATCATATTCTTAGCACATAAAATAACGAGTGTTGGCATATATAAGTAACAAATAAAATCAGAAAAAGACTCGACTCTTGGTAAAATTAATACTTGGCTGAATGGGGTCTAATTGTTGCATTGGAATCTAGCATGAAATCTTAATCACATAAAATAATTGTACATGTATAACCGGCTGCATGAATACTTATATATACGCATGGAAAACTCACATGAAATCTTTCATGTTTCGAATGGGGAAAAAGGGCATGCATGGGTAATTACTTCATATAACAGTATTAATAAACTAGTGTGGTCTAATGACATTAAAATGGGGTCATATATAGGAAGGAAGGTTTGATTATTCAAAGGTTGTTATATATATCTGTGTTGCATGCGTATGTGTTAAAAAAGGAATTTATGCGAGTCGTGTGATTATGCACGTGATAATAACATATTTTGGTCGTCGCGGTCTGAGATTAATGTCAAGGATACGTTAATAAACTTTGAACGACGGGGTCCAAAATTTTCATCTTAATATAAAATTATAGTATAAACTTTAAAATAATTTTATTTGACATTTTAATATTTAATTTTGATTTTTGACCCTAAACTTTACTAAATTGGTATAATTAACCCTAAACTATTACACTGGTCATTTTAACCTTAAATATTATTAATTGTCTATTATAACCTTAAGGTATTAAAATTTATTACGGGAAACTTACTAATTATGGAAAGCTACTAAAAATGCAAAGCTGACTAAATCGAGTAATCTGATTTGAATAAGTTATTAATAATAAGCCGACCATTATTACGTGTAGATTCGCTGAAGGAGTAACTCCCGATCTTTATGACGTGTTTGCATTTGCGGTCTAAGGTACAGATATTCCATACTCTTTCAGCAAGAGTACAACTTCTTCTCTCTCATGACCTTTTCTCTCTCTCTCTTATATTGCTTGATATTGAACCCTTGATATTGAACCCTTGATATTGACCTTGATAATTGAACCTTGACTTGAACCCTTGATTATGACTTGGCCACTTGTACATGACATTGAACCATGAACCCTTGACCCATCAGTATTTTACCCAGGAGCTACTTGTTGTGGAGTAGCCACAACCATAGCATTGATGCACCAATGTTATGTACTCTAGTGTGGTTGGAGAGATGTACTACACCGTCCCTGATTCTTGTGATCTACTGCTGCTATGATTATTGTTATTGGCCAGCAGGGGCGTATGGATGCATCCTAGATTTGTCTTGACTTGTCTTGGGCTACGGCCATCTTGATATGATATTGGACTACATGATATATATTGCTTGGTGACTGGGCGTGTGTGCATTACAGCCCCTCACATCTTGGGAGTTGATCACTCCATCTTGGGATACTTGGCTTGATATACTTGACTTGACTTGTGTGCCTGGGGTTTAAATACTGATAGACTTAACACTTGATACCTAATACTTGATAGCCTTGATACTTGACACCTGATAGCCTTAACACTTGATACCTAATACTTGATAGCCTTGATACTTGACACCTGATAGCCTTGACCCTTGATACTTGACACCTGGTAACCTTGACACTTGATACTTGACATTTGACACTTGACACTTGATACCTAATACTTGGTACTTGACACTTGATACTTGACCTTGCAAACTATTGATACTTGACCTTGCTTAAACCTTGGAAACCTTGGAATTTGGTAACCTTTGATACTATACTCAAACCTTGACATTATACTTGACAATCCTTGAAACTAGTTAACCCTTACTATTACACTTGACGATTCTTGATACTTAACCTCATGACGTTTCATATTAAACCTTGAAATTTCCTTGATATACCTGGTGACACCATATGTAATTTCTATTCATACTCTCTTATCTTATTATTTGATGTGCTTGTTATCTTCATATCTGTTCACTGAGCTTTTTATGCTCAGCCGCGTTTTCTTTTCCATGCGGCAGGTACTTAAGCTAGGATGCGGGGTTTTGCCTTGGGATGAGAGAATGTGGACCAAACCTAGAGTTCCTTTATATTATGGACATTGTTTTATTATTGTAATTTCCTTATCTTGGAATTCATTGGTAACCTTGTACTCGTTGTATTGTTAAAGTATAAAGCTTGTGTTTTGCTCTGTTGGACACTATTTATTGTGATATCTTTAACCTTGACGGGTTGGGGTGTTACAGAAATTCAGGAATATAGACTTCAGGTTTGAAAATAGTGTTTGTTCTTTTTCTCTTCTTCGTTATTGGCGATAGCTTGAGAGGGTGAGGGGCGTTTTGGAGACAATTCCTAGAATTCCTCTTGTTCCCTAATTTATTTAAAAATCTTTTCAAGGGTTGATACCATTTCAACGATGTTAACCCCATTTTTTCTTGTTCAAAACAGCCAATATCATTTCACACTCCTTTTACCCAAAGAGTGACCATTTGAATTCATTAATGACTTCATAGTTGGTGTCAACTTTGTCCCTAATAATGGTTACTCTAAGAGGTTTGGTGCCTATAATCTTGATGTCAGTAATTACCCCAGGATTTCTGACAAGTTCCATCATGTGTTTGTAGCTTTCCCAAACACTCCCTCTGAGCTGCCTTCTCTTTCAATTTCTTTGTAGCTTCCTTGAGTTCTAGAAGTTAAAGAAGTTTGAACTCTCTGGTTGTTTTGATAACTTTCTTAGTTGCCTTAACTTCTTCATGGGCTACTTTGACAATTTTTTGGCAGAGGAAACATCATTCTTAGATGTCCATGGGCTACTTTGACAATTTCTTTGGCAGAGGCAACATCATTCTTAGCAGCTTTCTTCTTTCTTTCCTTAGCCTTAAGAAGCTCACTAAGTTCCTCCCCTGAAACCTTCATGATGTCCCCATTGTCTAATTTGTAGTCAATTAGTTCAAGGCCTGATGATTATTGAGCAATGGTGTTTTTAGGGATGAGTTCCTCAACCTCTTTCGACTCAGAGAGCTTGCTATCTTTAATTCCAAACATCTTATTTTTTTCCTTTAATATCTTCTAAGGATTATGTAGTTGAAGAAGAAGGGATATCATCAGCTGATATAAGTTTGATGGATGAGATAGGTTCAGGAACTTCAAATCCTACATTTTCTCCCCCTAAACCATTTAGAATGGATCTTGATAGATAACCAGTGTAGTTAGAGTGGGTTCAGTAGGAGCAGGCTTTGATGGAGTTGGAATCTCAACAAAAAGACACTTGTTATCTGAGTTTATGTTGATTAAGGTTAAATGTTTATCAGGGACAGTCTTAGATGGCTTCTCCCCCTCAACAGTTGCTAGGGTCGAAAGACCAGAACCTGATGAACCACCGGCTGAGATTGCCAACTGAAGTAGCTGAAGCATGTCCTGAAAGCTTGTCTTGATGTCAAAAATTTCTAAAGCCATACCTGCTTGTTGAGAAGATTCATTCTAGGAGAGTCTAGAGCCAGTAAACTATGCCAAAGATTCCGAGGAAGTAGCGAGGGACCCAACTGTCTCTGATAAACCTTTCACCACCATCTACATCAGCTCTAAAGACATGTCCCAATTTGTGGAATCTCCAAGCCTAATAAAACCAACTTTCACTGAACCCAACCCCAATGCAATGGTCATCTATCAGAATCCCTTCTTAAGAGTTGAGGGAGAGAAAGTATGGGATTACAAAGTTATTGAACCTATCTCATCCTTCAAACCTATAAAAACTGAAGACCTTCCTTCTTCTTCAACTGCACAACCCTCATAAGACACCAAAGGAAATAAGAAGATGTCTGGGATGGATGATAATAAGCTCTCTAAATCTATAGAGGTTGAGGAACTAATCCATGAAACCACCATTGCTCAATCTTTATCAGGCCCTGAACTCATTGACTACCAACTGTACACAAGGGTTATCATCAATGTGACAAGGGCAGATCTCAGTGAACTACTTCAGGATTATGAAAAGAAGAAGAAAGCTGCTTTAAATGATGTTTCCTCTACCACGGAAATTGCTAAAGTGGCTCACGAAGAAGTTAAGATAAACAAACAAGTTGTTAGGACTACTAGAGAGTTCAAACTCTTTCAACTTCAGGAACTAAATGCATGCAAGGAGAAGCAGAAAGAAAAGGCAATAAAGAGAAAACAAGTGTAGGAAAGATACTAGCATAAGATGGAGCTTGTTAGGAAGCTTGATGTAATAACTAACATCAAGATCGTACCAACTACCAAGCCACTCAAACTTTGAAGTTACCAGTGAGTTTAAATGGAGGCTCTTTGGGTATAAAGAATGGGAGATGATGTTAGCTGTCTTGAACAATAAGAAACGGGCAAGTGCTATTGAATTGAAGTCAACCTTAGCAAAAAGATTTGAAAAGATCATGGAACAAGAAAAATTCCTAGGGATTGGTACAAGAAAGCTTGAGGTAATAACTTTTCAGAGAGTCTCTCACCCTTCAGATCTTCTCAAGACTTCATCCCAAATAAAGAAGTGGAAAAGATCCACCATTCCCTCAAAGCCTAAAGCTAGAATTCATTGCAACACACTTTCTCCTAAGGGAGTTTCATTCAAAGAAGTTAAAGTTATTAAAAAAACTGAGCATGAAATCTTCTTTACTGATGCTTTTAGTGTGCCTGCTTTTTAGAGAGTCTCTGAAATGCACATCTTGAACACACAAACTCTCTTTATCTTAAGATCTCAACATTAACTGAAAAGACTCCTGAAGGACTAAGACTAGTGAAGATCTTAGGGGATTAGATCAATAGGAAGGATGACTAGAATTTCCTCTTTTCAAAGAAAGTAAAGCTGGAGTTGATGGGCATAACGGAAGAACAAGCCTGAAAGGAACTAATGTATTTTCCTTTTTTTGTTTGATGTAACCTATGAATAATAATGAAATATTTTGTCTCATTTGTTTTTGGATCAGTTTACACTTTACTTTACTGTATTTCAGTAAGTAAGAATAAGTTGTTATACTCACTTACACTGAAAAACATTTAAGCAATTTCTATATCAAAATAAGGGGGATTGTTGGGCCAATAAAGAGCTCAATGGTCTTTGACTAGGATTTGAATATATAATATTGATGCATGGTTTTGCAACCTTGCAAAAGGTTTTACCTCTCAGGGGATCTTGAGAAGCTTGCAATCCCCACCAGGCAGTGTACCTGACCGTTGTAGTATAGTATAGTGACAAGTACCGGGGGATTGATCGTTCAACTCAAAGAATAGTGTTCGCTAGGGTTAAAACTCAACTAAACTAGGTCTAAAGGTGAGGGAGGATTCTTTTTGTATTTTCGTATTTTATGGAAAGCAAGTAAAAATCTCGGTTTTTGGAAGAATGGGCGGAATTAGTTGCTAGTCAACTAACCCAAATAACTAAAATGCAAATAAAATAAAATAACACTAAAGTAAATGTGGAGAAAAACAATAATAAGAGAAAATGTGTTTACTTAGATTTCACTACTCCCAAGCTATCTTTTACCGATTGATTAGTTTGTTACAATTGCATAGATGACGGGTTATATTCATTAATACCATTCGTAGGGCCGTGTACGATCTTCCGTAACTGTATAAGCTTCTACCTCTTCTTATGTCGAGCCGACTACTAGCTCCTAACATGGCCTCCTTAGTAGTTACCTATGCATTAAATATAACCAATTTATCGTAGTACACATCCGATCATGTTTCTTAAGATGTTCAAGCAAGTTACCAATTGGAAGTCTGCCAGTTTTCTTAAGCCTAACATCGAAATCATTCATCCACAACAATTATAAACAAACAACCAACCTATAATCAATATCTAAGTTTTATTACATTTAAGTAAACACAAGGAAAACCTAGCCTAGCATGTTAAAGTGAAGACAAACATAAGATAGAATCAAACAACACATAGACATATTGAATGATTATTGGAAAACTTACCTTCAATAGAACATGGATAAAACAAGGGTTTGAAACCCTTAAAAATAAGGTGAAATTCATCTAGGGTTCCTCCTCTCAAAGTTGCATATAATAAATGAAAAATAAAAAACTATATATAGAGATTTGAGTCTGACGGCGTCAAGAGTAAATTCGGACGTCGTCAACTCGCCGCCATAAATATTATCGTATTGCCTAGATCCAATTCTGACGCCGTCATGTGTAAACTTCCTCTTGGCCGTCTCTTGTGTTTTGTACGTTACGGCCTTGGTGACGCCGTCACGTGTAATTCCTCTAAAACATTCTAGCGCGTCACGTGTAACTTGATTATCCACCTCTTTGCCAATGAGTGATGGCGTCATAAGCAAATCATGATGCCGTCAGGTACTGTTTTTAGCATGAATTGGAGACTTTGTCGTTTTCCTCAGTTTTTTGCTCAAAAACGTCCAAAATGCTTGTTTTTCCAGATTTCTTCTCAAAAGTACCTAAAATAACAAAAAGAACGATTTAGGGGAACATTTAATCAAATAATCTTGACTTTGGGCTTAAATGACCCTCTAAAAGCGGTACACTTTTCGTCTCATCAAATACCCTTACACTTGAGATTTGCTTGTCCTCAAGCAAATGCGCTTTTATTCTAATCAAAATACAAGCTAGGGGTCATTTAACACTAATATAAAAGTAATTGCAACAAATAATCGTTTCACTTCAACCAAAATAAACACAGAAATTATACACTAGCACCTCACAAATAGTGTTTAGATACTCACATCTCTCGGGTGTAATAAAATATATACCACAATATGGAAATGAAAAATATCTCTCACTACCTGTCATAGCACATAGATTACCATAGGCTTGGGAAAGGATCAAACCTCCACCACTTGGCGTAAGCACCTAGGATAAACTATCAAAGAGGTCTTTTAAAGGGTTATAACGTGAGGTGTAGGGTTATGATAAGCACGGTTTTGTTGGATAAAGGGAATATTTACTGGTGGCGAGTTAATCATCTTGGTCAATTACATGTACAATGTGGCGTTGCTAAGCCAAGACTCGACTCGACTTAAGCTAATCAAAAACTAATCAAAAATATAAAACAAACATAAAAGGAAACGGGATGGTAGTCCGTATGTTTTTTTTCTCTTTTTCTTTTTCTCTATTTTTTTTACATACACTCTTGTTCTACCATCCAAAATAATACATCATATGGAATTTTGCATTCCCTTTACACTTGAACTTTTACATACTTTACAATTAACTATTCTAATGACTCGAATCAAGATAATCAAAACACTTGGAACACTTTTTAAGATTAACGCACATATGGGGGTAATATATGATATTCTTCCCCATTACTCCATAACACTAGTACTTTATCCATGAGTCCCAATTGTCCCAAAACAATATGTACAAGATATGAATCGACTTAGAACCCGTGTAATCAATTAAACAATTAACTAAGGGTTTAAACATGTAACAATAATGCACTAAAGATGAGTGCATACACGGAAGGCTAAGGCAATTTGGTTGCACATTTGGGGTGGATTGTAAAAGAATGAAACAAATACTCTCCTAATTCGTTCGGTGTGGATAATGTGATAACATGGTTAAATCCTCCTCCAAGAAAATGAACGTTGAAAGCTTCCCTCCGGAAATATAAATCATCTTCTTGTCCAATATAACCTGTTAAACCGGAGAAAACAATAATGGCAAACCTCGCATAAAATCGGCGGCAATATATATATATATATATATATATATATATATATATATATATATATATATATATATATATATATATATATATAATGCTTGTGGAATGAATGTTTGCAAATTTCCTGTAGTTTATAAAACTAAAGAATTAACAAAAACTCTAAGACACCGGTAGAAAAACAAAACTTGCAAAATTTTTCAGATTTTTACACCTGACGCTTTCAGGTTATAACCCTGACACCGTCAGAGTGTTCTGACAGAAATCTTATGTTAAGTTTCTGGAAATTTTCTGGAAAAACTCATGCATTAATTCCTGGAATTCCTACAAAACATCATTATGACTCGATACAAGCATTTGACTCAAACAAATACTAATATACATGTTCATTTAATATTGTTGTGGTCCATGTCCAATTCCATTCTTAGACACAAGTTTAGATTTCCCTTACACTTATCTTTTGCGAAATGCCTTTATATGAAGTTAAGACGAAGTTAAATAACAACGTAAAGCATTTTCACAATTTATTTTGAAACATGAGCCACAAACAATTAAAATAAAACACGCATACGGAAACAAATAAAATCAAACAAACAAACAATCAAACAAATGAAACTTGGGTTGCCTCCCAAGAAGCGCTTTTCTTTATTTACGAGTCTTGTAGCTAGACTAAAGGTCACGAGCTATCCTATATGAGTGAGTTCCTCATCAAGGACATCTTTGGGATCAAACTTAGGTTTCAATTTCCTATCGGTTCTCTTAGTTCGGTATGACTTCTCAAAATTTTCTCCATCCGGATCATATCGAATCATCTTCATATGCCATGATCCGTCACCTTCCTTAGGTGGCTTGTCCCAATTCCATTTACATTCATCACCTTCCCTTTTCCACTTGTTCATTCCTAAGTTGATAGGCATCACTCATAGGAATTCAATCATTTTCCTAAAGACTAAGGGATCGTCAAAGGGGTTTAGTTCTTCATCCCTAGCTATGAGTTGCTCTATCGAATGCGTTTTGTTTATAAACTCCTCTTCTAAATAAAAGGGGCGTTGAGGTCCTATGAAGTCTCTATTAACCCAAGGTCCGTATCTAGATGGTCCCCTATTCAAATCTACCCAATGAGGCGTTGGTTCCTCACTAGTATCATAGGCATGTTTCTTAACATCATAGACCGACCAAGTTTCTCCTTCTCCTACCGCTATTCTAAATTCCTTACAATCAATCAACGCACTTGCGGTAGCTAAAAATCCTCTTCCTATTAATAAAGGGAATGTAGTGTCACTAACCATATCAAAGAGGAGGTCAAGGGTTCGAATCCAACGGGGAGAAAATTAATCCCCTTGTGGCCACTAAGGTTCACCTGCGCCGACTCCGGGCTATCCAAAAGCGTAGTCCCCGTGGGATTAGTCGGCTCGCAATGTCGAGTCGGAAACCCATGTTAACAATATATATATATATATATATATATATATATATATATATATATCAAAGACGTGGAAATTGGCTAACATTGTCAACCTCCTTATATGCACTAACACATCCTTCACTACCCCAACCGGATATATATATATATATATATATATATATATATATATATATATATATATATATATATATATATATATATATATATATATATATATATATATATCAAAGACGTGGAAATTGGCTAACATTGTCAACCTCCTTATATGCACTAACACATCCTTCACTACCCCAACCGGATACGCTACACTTCCATCCGCAAGCCCTATGATTACCTCTATTTCATTTAATTTTCCTGGTTTAAGAGTGGTGTACAGAGATAATGGAAGCAAATTTAGGCTTGACCCAAGATCGGCCAATGTGTCAAAAGCCTCAGAATTTTCCGATCTTACAGGGTAAAATGAATATGCCTGGATCATCTAATTTTTTAAGCAACTTGTTTTGAACGAAGGCGGTCCCATTCTTACCAAACTTAAGTTTCTTTTCATATTTTTCTAAAAGGGCATTGTAATAGGGAGCATGGGCTAAGACATCAATGACGGGGCGCTCAAGGTGAAGTTCCTTAAATTCATCGCCAAGGTCTTGTGTAGGAGGTGTTTCAACTATGCTATCGATCGGTTTGATGTTGGGTGTTTTATTCAATTGGTCCTTTCGAAAAATTTGGGTTTGCTTGAAACACGTGCTCACGGCATTGACCGAATAGTATTGTGGACAAGAATTGGGAGACGAAACAGATGATATAGCGTTAACGTTTAGTTTCGGATTTTTGACCGTGTTACTTGGGAGTGCTCCCATTTATTGAGAACTTTCAACAACGTGTCAATCTTATTGGTCATCTCACTTTGCTTTTGTTTGAAATCGGCTTCAAACTTTGCTAAGCGAGTTTCTTGAGATGCAATAAATTTGGACATCAGTCCTTCAAAATTATTAGTACTACCATAGTTGTTAGAAGGATTCTTGTTGAAAGTACGGTTAGAGGGTGGACCGTTTGGTTGATAACGATTAGGTGGAGTGGAAGAATTGTTTTGGGGCATGTTTTGGTTTTGTTTCCACCTAAGGTTCGGGTGATTTTTTCAAGAGGGGTTGTATGAATCACCGTAAGGGTTTGGCCCGTGTTTGAAAGTGTACCACTTGTCTCCCGCTCTGTCAGTACGCGAGGATGCGTAATTCGCAAAAGCTTGTTCGGGGAGTTCCATGCAATCACGAGTGTCGTGGGGACCACTACATAATTCGCATGAAGAAGTGATTTTGTTCACTTGGCTTGAAGGTCTAGGAGCTTCGTAGGATTTCTTAAGAAACTTGACTTGGTCTTCAAGTTCCATGATCCTACGGTCGGGAGTGCTTGAATTGTTCGAAAGCAAAGATATCGCCTTGACCTTTTAGTTCAAATCACGGGTATCATTCTAACTTTCGTTGTCATAGAGAGCAAGATCTTCTATGAGTTCCCATGATTCTTCCGCACTTAGATCACGTAGCTTGCCACCGGCCGCTTAGTCAATGGTTCGCCTTGTGGAGAGATTGATATGGTCATAGAAAATTTGGACTTGGAGCCAAAGATCTATGCCGTGATGAGGGACTTTTTGGAGTAAGTCCTTGAAACGAGTCTATGCTTCATAAAGAGTTTCACCTTGACGTTGTTGGAACATCAAGATGTCATTTCTAAGCTTAGTAGTTCTTCCCGGTGGAAAAAATTGAGCAAGGAAAAGAGTGGAGATCATCCCAAGAGGTGATGGATCCCGCGGGTAAACGCTCAAGCCACTGACTAGCTTGGTCACGTAGAGAGAATTGGAAGAGACGCAATCGGGTCGTTTCTCGAGTTTCAACATCAAGGTCTATAGAATCTATGATTTTGAGGAAATCCTTGAGATGTTGATTAGGATCTTTGGAACAAAGTCCATGTAATGCACATCCGCTTTGCATCAACCGGATGGTGTCGGATTACAAGGGAGACACATTGGCTCCTCGAGTGAGCTCAATGGTGTTTCGATAGCCTTGATGGCTAGGACGGGAGTACTCTCCTAAAGTTCGGGGTCTAGGAGGTTGGTTTGGTTGTGGTGGGTTTTGTGGATGGTTTTGTTGTAGTGGGTTGATGGGGTCAAAGAGATTACCACCTTCCATGATGGCGGATGGTAATGGTTACGAACAAAGGAAATAAAGAAAAAGATAGACTAAAGAATACCTAAAAAAAAAAAAAAAAAAAAAAAAAAAAAAAAAAAAAAAATTCTTACTAGATAGGTATCTAGCAAGTAAACCTGATAAAAAGAAATTTCAACCTAGACAATAACTATTTCCCGGGCTGCGGCGCCAAAAACTTGATGCGTGGTTTTGCTACCTTGCAAAAGGTTTTACCTCTCAAGGGATCTTGAGAAGCTTGCAATCCCCACCAGGCAGTGTACCTGACCGTTGTAGTATAGTATAGTGGCAAGTGTCGGAGGATTGATCATTCAACTCAAAGAACAGTGTTCGCTAGGGTTAAAACTCAACTAAACTAGGTCTAGAGGTGAGGGATGATTCTTTTTGTATTTTTGTATTTTATGAAAATCAAGTAAAAATCTCGGTTTTTGGAATAATGGGCGGAATTAGTTGCTAGTCAACTAACCCAAATAACTACAAATGCAAATAAAATAAAATAACACTAAAGTAAATGTGGAGAAAAACAATAATAAGAGAAAATGTGTTTACTTAGATTTCTTTTACCAGTTGATTAGTTTGTTATAATTGCATGGATGACGGGTTATATTCCTTAATACCATTCGTAGGGCCGTGTACGATCTTCCCTAACTCTATAAGCTTCTACCTCTTCCTATGTCGAGCCGACTACTAACTCCTAACATGGCCTCCTTAGTAGTTACCTATGCATTAAATATAACCAATTTATCGTAGTACACATCCGATCATGTTTCTTAAGATGTTCAAGCAAGTTACCAATTGGAAGTCTGCCAGTTTTCTTAAGCCTAACATCGAAATCATTCATCCGTAACAATTAACAAACAACCAACAAATAATCAATATCTAAGTTTCATTACATCTAAGCAAACACAAGGAAAACCTAGCCTAGCATGTTAAAGTGAAGACAAGCATAAAATAGAATCAAACAACACATAGACATATTAAATAATTATTGGAAAACTTATCTTCAATAGAACATGGATGAAATAAGGGTTTGAAACCCTTAAAAATAATGTGAAATTCGTCTAGGGATTTTCCTCTCAAAGTTGCATACAATGAATGAAAAATCAAAAACTATATATAGAGATTTGAGTCTGACGGCGTCAAGAGTAAATTCTGACGCCGTCAACTCGCCGCCTTAAATATTATCGTATTGCCTAGATCCAATTCTGACGCCGTCATGTGTAAACTTCCTCTTGGCCGTCTCTTGTGTTTTGTACGTGACGGCCTTGGTGACGCCGTCACATGTAATTCCTCCAAAAACATTCTAGCGCGTCACATGTAACTTGATTATCCACTTCTTTGCCAATGAGTGACGATGTCACAAGTAAATCCCGACGCCGTGAGGTACTGTTTTCAGCATGAATTGGAGAATTTGTCGTTTTCTTCACTTTTTCGCTCCAAAAACGTCCAAAATGCTTCTTTTTTCATATTTCTTCTCAAAAGTACCTAAAATGACAAAAGGAATGATTTAGGGCAATATTTGATCAAATAATCTCGACTTTGGGCTTAAATGACCCTCTAAAAGCGGTACACTTTTCGTCTCATCAAATATCCTAAGTGTAAATGAAGTCCCTGAATGAATGAATAGTCAATGAGTCATATTCAGAGTTCATCAGAGACTAAGAAAGTCTTATATCACTTCCTAAGTCGGTACTCGGTAACTGAAGTCTTGAACCTAAAAGAAGATGATGTAGTCAGTGAGTAATTACAATAACTCACTAACTATCCTTGATTGCTTAACAATCAAAAGCATTCTAAACTTAGATATTTAAGAAAAATATATAAGTATTTGAAAGTTTATGTGGGAAGTTTATTGGGAAGATAAGTAGAAAAACACTTATTAAATAAAGTTAAAGAATGTAAAAAAGTTGGTAGAAAGAAGCAAATAGTTGTTAATGTTATCCCCTAAAGTTATATTGGACATATTCCAAGAACATAAGCATTTAATAATACTAGGCATTCAGACCCGTGCGATGCACACGGGCTCGATCTAAATATTCATAGTCATGAAAGCCCGTGCGATGCACATGGGCTGTATAGAAGTTTTCAAAGTTTAATACCCGTCTTTTATTTTCGTCATTTTATATTCAAGACGTATTTTTGTCATTATATATATATATAAGTTGTCGTGGTAGCATACATTTTGTAAGCATGATACGTATTTAAAATAGTTTATTGACATGTAATATTTTAAGATGTATTTTTTACGTAATATTTTTTGTCTATTTATTTTGGTATTGACTCTATCGTTTTTTATTTGAACTAACTAATATTAATACATCCGGCTAAGTTATAACAATTTCTTATGATAGTCAACAATGCCCGTGCGATGCATATGGGTTGTATAGAAGTTTTCATAGATTTAAAATATGTGCGATGCACATGGGCTATATAGAAGTTTTCAAAGCGTAATATTCGGCATTTATTTTTGTCATTTTATATTTAAGTTGTCATGGTGTCACACATTTGCTAAGCTTTATACGTATTTAAAATACTTTATTGAGTTGCACATTGGCTGTATATAAGTTTTTATAGCGTAATCTTCAACACTTATTTTTGTCATTATATATCTAAGTTGTGATGGTATCACATTTCCAAGCATGTCACACATTTAAAATAGTTTATTGACATTAAAAGATTATATGTAAAGAGATTTTTTTTAAGATATTACATTGAAAAGAGTCTCTTCAAATGTAATATTTTAATATGTATAAGTTACATAAATTATTTTAAATATGAAGCGATGACATTAATGTTGGAGACCTTTTATATTCATTCCCATGCGATGCACACATGTTTGGACTGCCTCAGGACCCATGTGATGCACACAGGTTGGATCTAATTGTTTTTTTCGTAATGTTCGGGACTAATTTTCGGTTCATGTTTGAAACTCTCATTTTTTGTGAAAGACGGACTTCATTGTTCAAATAAATTACATTATCAATAGTATTAGCCCGTTTAGCGGTATTACATAAAGTAAAATATTGCATGTTTAATTTGTAACGTACTATTAATATGAATGCTAAGTATTCATCGCACCGGTGGCCGTGGCATTGTTCTCGTTGTTGTTGTTGTTCATTGGTCTTTTGCATGTTTTGTTCTTGATAGAATTTTGTGACTTCTCGATCTCTTTCTTTAATGCTTCTTGACGCGCTACAAAAAACAATTAGATATAGTTGATCATTAGTAACTTAAATACAGTTAATCAATATATTGCATTTTCAATCAAAGTAAAAATATTTGTGCATGTTCCACTTAATTAATAAGACAACGATGTGTAGGATCTCTTAAACCATTAGAGAAGATGATGTTACTACCAAACCTCCTAAGCACCATCTTTATGTCCTACATTCTTACACACACAAAACACACATGAAATTTACATAAAATAACATAAATCAATATGCTAAATAAGTAAGACGATATGATGCTTACTTTACCACCATAATAAGTTGTAGCCCAATGTGCACGCGGTGTGGAGGAAGTTGTGCTTTGTTGTGTGTGATTTTTGACACATTATATAGTTGATAAAATATTTGTAACTCATAGACGGGAAGGTAAAAAGACTAACCACTAATTGGTGTGTTTAATTTATGCATTCATGGCATTTTTGGTTTGTATTCTTTGAGGTTTAGAGATGGCTTGAAACATGTTGTAACGTACAAACTTTTGTGCACGATTCCTCATGCAAAACATATTATACCGTACAAACTTTTGTGCACAATGCCTCTTGCGCATTAAATTAAACACTCCAATCTTTAGATAATATAGAAGATATACTTTTCATGTTGCTTAAACTACCTTGTACTGTACTACAATTTGTGCATAAATCCTCTTGCACATTAAATTAAGTCACCCAATATTGTGTAATTGATATACTTTTGATGTTGCTTACACTACCTTGTACCGTACAAACTTTTTCAATTACTTGAATCACTAATCATATGTAATTACCCTTATGCATGTCTATTAAATCAATGTACTAACACATGAAGCCTCCACATTTCACTTTTAATTCTTGGGACATTTATTATGATCCCTTTACATTTATAAGGTTACTTAAGCTTTATATAATATAAGATAAATGTACTACATAGTTAGATGATCGATAAGTCCCTATTACCTCACGAGTATCAATCTCGATCTTTGCCTATATAAGATAATATTGTAAATGTTATCTTTTGCAATTAATGTGAAAAACATTCAATATCATTTACTCCTCCATAGAACTAAGTGTTTTAGTGTATTCAGTGGTTAGCATTGTTCTTACTTAAATATTAACTTTGGTATATGTTTAAGTTAGTGAAGAGATCACCAAACAATTGTCATTCAAATTAGATTGTTATTTTGCAAACAATCTTAGTAAATTCTTTGATTCATGTTTTATAAGAATCTAAATGTTAAAATTACTTGTGTAAATATTACTTACTTGTTTATTTATACTACATATAATACACAAAGCACCATGTCTCGTAAAATTAAGGCGTAAAACTTTTAAAGCATAGGGTGCATCACTTTAAAACACAAAAACACTCTTAATTTTAGTTTTAAATGAGCAATTAATGTGGTCCAAATTTTTAAATGAATACAAATACTAAAACAAAATGTACAATTTACTTTTGCACAATTACAATCATAAATTAACTGATCAATAAATACAATTAATGGAGTTATTAAAATATCATTTACATAAGAAATACAAATAATCAAGTATATTGTACAACCAACTTAAACACAATTGCTGCGTTAAATGTCACTAATATAAATAATAAACCACATTATACAAATATTCAGGCCCGAACGTTCACGGGCCAAACAGGCTCAAGCCCGAACGGGTACGGGCTAAACGGCCACAGGCCAAACGGACTCATGTTATACGAATCGCTTTAAAAAAGCCAACAAAATAAATTCCTTAGTTAAGGAGTTGAAATACGTCACATGAAATTTTTTATATCCGTAAATTTAGTGTCAAAAAGAAGATAATAAACTAAAATACATGATTTATCAAAAAAATTATTTCAGTGTACCCGCCGCCGCAACGCACAGGTGACCTACTATTCTTATTAAATGTCTCAAACATACTTTGCTAAATATGGATCTTGGTTAGTTAACCTTAGTTAATATTTGTAAAGAGTTGTTAAAAAGAGTTGCTAAATATGGATCTTGAGAAAATTTAAGCATATGAGGACTTTCGACAAACACTCTCCATCTCTCATTTTGTTCAATTGTTTGATCCGATCAATGAAAATTGATTAATTTGGTACAGTCTTATCTTGGTCTCATGTGTTTCTCTTGGCTCTCAACATTTGATGCAGAATTAGTGACTACGTATTTTTTGCTAAACCGCTTGTTAATGAACGTTTACAAAAGAATACTTCTTATATTTACCTCCATATATGAGCATATCATAAGCCAATCATCACAGTGATTCATTCACTGATCCTTAATAACTAAAATACATTTACAACGATTGAAAAGATGAATCATACAATGAGTCATTACTATTTCGTTCTCTTTATCGCCTTGACCTTTGCTTTTATAGCGCCTACTATAATAGCCCTTAGGGCAGGCGATGAGATCATTGCAGACGTTGTGGACCATGCCGCAGAAAACCCAAATGATAACGATGCCGCCGACTCTGGAGCATATAACCCTGAGTTGTTCTCTGGGAAATTTGCTGGAGATGTCGAAGCGTGAGTCTGTTCTTATTTTCTTTCAACAGCTTTTAAAGCAAATTTTAATAGCTTGCTAATAAGTGAAATATTTTTTTAGGTCTCTGTCCGAGAAAAATTCCACAAGGAGGGACTTACATGAATGTTCGGCGCATAACATAATGGACAAATGTTGGAGATGCAAAGCCGATTGGGCAGATAATAGAAAAGCATTAGCAGACTGTGCGCAGGGTTTTGCAAAGGGAACCACTGGTGGCGCGGCTGGTGAAATCTACACCGTGACATGTAATTCAGATGACCAAGCCGAGAATCCGAAGGAAGGGACTCTCCGTTGGGCATGCGCCCAAAAGAAACCTTTATGGATCATCTTTGACAAAGATATGACCATCAATCTCAAACACACCCTTGTTGTTGAGAGTGACAAGACAATTGATGGTAGAGGTGCAAAGATTGAGATCGCTGGTGGTGGCGGTGTTACCATTCATAATGTCAACAATGTCATCCTTAGTAACCTCAACATCCACGATGTTAAAGTTACAGATGGTTTTAATTTTAGATCAGGCTGTGATGGTGATGCAGTCGCCGTTAAAACTGCTACTAAGGTATGGATCGACCATTGCACAATGAGTAAAGGTCCGGACGGGCTCCTTGATGTCACTGTTGGAAGCACGGGTGTAACCATTTCCAACTGTAGATTCCACGATCATGACAAAGTACGTAACAAAACCACAATATGAACTATCATGTACTTATTTTATATGGAGTAATTAATTATCAGGTTCACTAAATATTATTATACTAAACAGGTCCTGTTGCTGGGGGCAGACGATTCACACTCTGAAGATAAAAATATGCATGTTACCGTTGCATTCAACAGGTTTGAACAAAGTTGTACCCAAAGAATGCCTAGGTGTCGATTTGGGTTTTTCCAAGTCGTTAACAACGACTACAACAAATGGGGAATGTACGCTGTTGGTGGTAGCGCTAACCCTACTATTCTCAGCCAAGGCAACCGATACTTAGCTCCTGATAACAACAATTTCAAAAATGTAATTTATCACAAATTGTATTAATTCTACATTTCTGTTAGATTGTTTTGAATAGAGTTTGAATATATAATTATTTATATGGTTTTGAAGGTTTTACAAAGGGCCTATGCGTCAGAAGCAGAGTGGACGAACTGGAACTGGAGATCAACGGATGACGTGTTAGAAAATGGGGCTATTTTTAAAGCATCTGGGTCCGACCCACAGCTAACAGGTGAACAATATGCTGGGATGATTCCTCATGAACCAGCATCAAACGTTGCAGACCTCACCCGTTCTGCAGGCGTACTCTCATGTTATGCCGGACACCCATGCTAACTAACCAACCAACCAATTAAACCACCAACTTATTTTTCTTTAATCTATCTGTATTATTTTTTATACTTCTAATTTCATAAAGTCTTATCAATTTATTGGTCATGTAATCAGTATATAGGAGACTGATAAAGTCAACATGATCATTTGTAATAATTGGGTTTTCTTGTATTAATCAAGCTCACTACTTGATCAAATTCAAGTGGCGATATATGTTAATATTTGCAGTGTTTTGCATGACATGTGAGCTATTCTATGTTTTTAACATATTGGAACGAGTCGGAATCTATATTATTTCATCAAACGAAATTATACATCTAACTACACAAAGTACTTCTAAAATAGTTCTATTTAAAGCAACTAATATGATAGTATAAATTAATATATACACATATAATTTAAAAAAAAGTATCTGAAAAACTATATTTAGCAACTTCTGAATATTGTTGAGACGGAGGGGAGTAATATAAGTCCAAAATGAAAAGCCATGGATTGAGGACTAACAAAAACAAATACAAATTTATTGGTTGCATCTTATTCTGATTGGGCAGCAGCTTGTTTCTCTGCCTTGTTGCAAAAATAAAAACAAAATTTATAATCTACTGCTCTGTTCCAAAGAATATCTTTGTGAAACACAATGTAACTAGTGATTATATAGTTTTGTTATTTTATCCTAATAGTTAACTTGACATGTGCAACATTTCATAGAAACCACAGTGTAAATAAATATATCCCTTTCACTCTAATTATCACAAGCTCTCTCTCATTCTCATTGCACTGGCTTGATAGTTAATAACAACATCAGTCTAATGGCATCCATGAGGAACTATTCCAGCATTCTTATAGTTATGATCCTTCTAAGTTTTGGGTTTAATGCCAGTGGCGCCGATTAGGGTGTGCAAGTGGTACAACCGCATCAGGTCTCCCTTTTTAAGGGGCCCCCAATTTAGTATATATCTATTAATATTTATAGTTTTATACATTTGAATTTTTATCGTCTTTGTTAAATATTATCAAAGTTGAACCGGACCATATACAAATAAAACAAGACAAAGTTTGGGCCACTTACAAAAAGAGTGAAAAACTTGTTATTATCATTTTATTAAAAACTCACAAAATTTACAAAAATTTAGTTGGAAGCTGAGATACTATCTGACCCTCGCTCTTTTAATATTATTATAGCCGAAGCTTAGTATATGCACCGAATTATAAATTAAAAAATAAAAACATGAGTTCGTGTGATAAATAAATACACGACAATGTGTATATAATAATGACTCACACAAAATATTATTAGTAATTAATATTAAAAAATTTCACATATTTTTATAACAAGTCTATAAAATCAACCTCGTGCATAATGCAATGATTCATTATATATATATATATATATATATATATATATATATATATATATATATATATATATATATATATAGGGTAAGGTTCTAGAGAAAAGTCCACTTTGGTAGAAAAGTGAGAAAAAAAGTTATAGGGTTTAATTTGAAACATCTCAAACTTCAGAGGTATGTCTTGAAACATGCCCAACCCCACCCCACCCCCCACCCGAAAAAAAATTAAAAAAAAAAAAAAAAAAAAAATTTTGGGCAAAAAAAAAAAAAAAAAAAAAAAAAAAAAATTTGGGCCAAAAATTTTCCCGCCAAAATTTTATAACTCAGATGCACCTTTTTTTTAGTGCATCTCAGTTATAAAAATTGGTGCATCATAGTTATAACTGAGATGCACTAATTTTTATAACTGAGATGCACTAAAAAAAAGGTGCACCTGTGTTATAAATTTTTGGCCCAGAAAAAAAAAAAAAAAAATTGGGCCCAAAAAAAATTTTTTTTTGGCAGGAAAAAAAAAATTTTTCGGGGGGGAGGGGTAGGGGGCGAATTTACAAAACCTCCTTAAAGAATGAAAGAAAATACAATTAGGTCCCTGTAGTTTGGTGTGAAAAAAGGAGGGGCTGATTTGTACACTTTTCTACCAAAGTGGACTTTTTTCATGAACCCACCTCTATATATATATATATATATATATATATTTAAAAGTTAAGTAAGGATATAAATAAATATGAATAAATAAATCAAAAATTCTAATTATATTTAATAAAATTACACAATATATCAACAACCCATGCAGTGGCGGCGATTATCATGTGCAAGTGGTGCAACCGCACCGGGGTCCCCTTTGTAAGGGGCCTCCAATTTAGTATACATCAATTAATATTTATAGTTTTATATATAAACCAATTGAATTTTTAGTGTCTTTATTAAATAGGGGTTTTTGCATATATATTCTTCCGAAAATGCATAATTGCATATATATCCAAAACATGCATAAAAACTATTGTATTATGTGCATTAAAAACTTGTACAAAGGATATATATACAATTATTCATTTCGAGAGTGATATATGCAATTCTGCCTATTAAATATTATCAAAGTTGAACGGGGCCAGATACAAAAAATAGAAGACAAACTTTATGCCACATACAAAAAGAGTGAAAGACTTGGATTTAAAAGAGTGAAAGACTTGACTTTTGTTAATATTTTGCGTAATGTCAAAGAACTTTTTATTTTACATAATAGTTAAACTTTTCGTGATTTATGGGGCCTCATTTGTGATTTCGCACCGGGGCCTCCAAATCAATGGGACGGCACTGAACCCATGCATGATATTTATTATTTATGCTAAATTTGATTGACGTTTAAAGGACTAAGTTTGTAGATACGCAACATACTTTCTCAAAAGTACCGAAATACGTAACCTACTAAAAATATTACTTATATCGCTAACAAATTTTCAAAATTGGCACAAGATACGTAATGTTGACCGGAAAATGTTTTTCTAACAAACTTTAGAAAAAATATTTTTTTTCGAAATTTTTTTAGAAAAGTAGTTTTTTTCTAAATTTCTTTTAGAAAAAAAAAAATTTTAGAAAAATATTTGAATAAAAAAAATATTTTTTCAATTTAAAAAAAAATATATATTTTTTGAATAAAATATTTTCTAAAATATTTTCGAAAAAAATATATTTTTTTCGAAAATTTTTTAGAAAAATATTTTTCTGAAATATTTTCGAAAATTTTTTAGAAAAATATTTTTTTTCGATTTTCTTTTATAAAATATTTTTTATAAAATTTTATTCGATTTTTTTTTATAAAAGTGAAAAAACGAAAGAAAACGTGTAAAAACGGACCAAAACGTGTAAAAACAGACGAAAAAGTGAAAATAATGTCAAGGGACTAAAGGTGAAAGTCAACCCAAACGATAAAGACCATTATTGTAACTTTTATAACTGAAATAACGTTAAAGGATGACCAGTGAAAACAGACGCAAACAACAGGGACCGATAATGTAAGTTTTTGGATATGTTGACCTCCAAACCGGTCAACCAGGTAAAAATCCGGTCAACATTACGTATCTTGTGCCAATTTTGAAAGTTTGTTAGCGATATAAGTAATATTTTTAGTAGGTTACGTACGTCGGTACTTTTGAGAAAGTATGTTGTGTATCTACAAACTTAGTCCACGTTTAAACCGTGCGTGTTCACGAGAATTATGACTAGTAATCTGATATATAAATTTATAGTTTATAAACTAATCACTTTAAAAGAAAATATAGTCAGTTTTTAATATTCTTGAGACGGATGGAGTTTACAAAGTCCAAAATGAAAAGACAGTAGATTGAAGAGAACAAACACAAATACAATTGTCTTGGTTACATCTTATTCTGATTGGGCAGCAGTTTGTTCTGTTCCAAAGAATATCTTTGTGAGACACAATAGTGGCTATATGCTTATGATTTTGTTCCAATAATTAACTTCACATGCAATCTGTTGAATATAAATAACTATCCCTTTCACTCAAAGTATCACAAGCTCTCTCTCACTCTCTCTGCACTTAATAGTTAATTACAGCAGGGAATATAATGGCCTCCGTAAGGAACAACTCCAGCATTCTCATCGTTATGATCCTTCTAAGTTTTGGATTTCATGCATACTCTGACACGGGGATCGGAACCATCAATGACCCTCCATATATACGTACTTAACTCAAATGCACACATGAATATCATACCATCCTGTATCTCATATTCTCATTGATAACTTTACTTGTTGATATTGCAATTTCAGCTTCATCATGCTACGGGTACCAAGATGCAGGGGTTATGATAGCGGCTGCAAATGAAGCTTTATTTCAAGGTGGAGCTGCTTGTGGAAAATATTTCCAGGTGACTTGTATAGGTGGAACCAACCTAGGTACACCACACCCTTGTACATCCACCCCCACAGTGACTGTAATGATCACCGACTTGTGCCCATCACCTGGCTGCAAGGGTGACCTTGACTTGTCGCACGAATCCTTTTCTGCCATTGCTGATCCCGCAGCTGGAGGAATCAAAATCTCATACCAAGAGTGAGCAGTAGCTTAATGTTTTCTACTTTTTATTACTATAACACATGTGCTGCTATAATATAGCCTCCATATTACTCAATCCTACTGTATATTGATTTATTCCTTAGTTTCTCAATTACTTAAAATGTGCTTGTTTTCATTGTGTAGGGTGTGAATAAGAAAAATGATGATGGAAGTATTCCAAAAGTTACTTGTAGATCGAAAGAAGACGTCTAATAACACTTGCACAAGATGCAGAACCACACTTCATTTCTACTTTCCAATTTCATTTGATGTTAATTACTGTTAAAGTTTATCTATCTACACTTTTTGCTTATTGTTCACATTTATAAATTGTTCCTGCCACCTTATATGAGATCAAAACTTGATCGTTGAAGCATAATAATGTGGTGAGATGTAAATTGAGAAAACAGCTTCTAAATAGATAGTTAGATACTATATATAGTCGTATTATGAGAAAACGTAGTACTATTTATAAGTGAGAGTTATAGCTAGATAAAAATGAAAAAAACCACTTATCTAAACGTGTTACAAAGAGAATAAGAGATCGATCTGTTTTCTTATGTTCATGTTTTGCTTATAAATTAAGTACTTCAGAAATATTGTAAATTTGCTTAAATTATAAAGAATGCAATGATACTCGAAGACTAAAAGAAGCTCACTGATTGTCGTGTTTTGATTTTTTAAAATTTTCCTTTTTTAACTTTACCTTAATTAGTTTTGTTTGTCTTTCAAAAAAATAATAATAATAAATAGTTTTGTTTGTGTTATATAATATTTGATGAAAATTAGATAAATGAAAATACATTTAAAACCTAATTCATTCATATATTTTGCATCAATTATCATATAAAACAAAAGAAAATAGTTAAGGTCAAAGTCGAAAAAAAATAAATAAAAAATAAAAAAAACTTCGAAAAGTCAAAACAGTACAATCATTTTGAGACGAAAGGAGTATTAGTCTTTTATCTCTATCTGAAAATCCCTTTTCTTAAAACTTAATTTTTTTTAAACGAGTAAAGTTCAATTATTGATATATCATTTGATTAAAACTTTTAACAACATCCACCATTAGATTAATAGGTTAAATATTAAATATTTTCAATACTTAAATGTTTATCATTTCGTTTATATACCGTATATTTTTTTCCCGCAATCATTACAAATTGAATCATACAGTGTTGCATCAAGGGTGAAAACAGAAGCACAAATTCATAAGAATAATTATTTGACTTTATACACCGTTTCTATGCGCGCGTATTCATCTAGCACATATAAAGAGAAAAAACACATTTGGTTAAAAACTTTCATAATAAGAAATGTGCAATTACTAATCTACTCTTACCTACTATTCCTTCCAATATTATACTTTACACCCATATATTTTTCTTCCACGATTACTGATAAGTTAAATGTTTGACCCAATATACAAAATTAATCAATTTTATAAACGAAACATTTAAACCACAATTTTAGAACTATAATTATTTGTCTCTCTTAATTTTTGACGCTTTGTGCGGATACTCGCCTGGTGTGTGATAAAAACAATTTAAATTTTATCTTGAATAACCCTTTAAAAATAAGCAATTCACTAAGAGTGCGTTGGTATACCGGAATCGGAATCATGAAATGGTTTTATCTATGATAGAGGTTTTGTTACAAAATATTTAGTTTGAGGAATGAAATTCATATCTAAATATTGGCCATACATGAAAGTCACCAAATGGGTGAAGATTGATAGTTGATACCTGAGTCATATTTTTTCTCACCTTTTTTTATCACAAAAAAGTTTGCCTCTCATTTTTATATGCTCATCTTTGTCATCTTTTATTATATTTTCTGTTTTTATTATTGCTACCAAAATTTAATGAAAATTAAGGTAAAAGTCATATTGTGTTAAAAATAAGATACCACATTTCAGACACTACTTTACAAACCAAACAATAAACTTGGAATGATTCAATTTATTCATATTTAGTGTCATTTCATTTTATTTCGGAACTCATATTCATTAAGATTCATGAGTGCATACCAAACACCCCCCTAAGCACTTCAAAAAAGAAAATGTCATTCCACCTAAAAATAATGGTAATAAAAATAATAAATAAATTACGCTTTGAGATCAATCTTTATATGCGTAGTTTGTTCCATTTTTTTTATTTATTATGAAATTGTGGGTATGTTTGGCCAAATTAGCTATATGCCGTAAGCTGTAAACTGCAAAGCTGTTACCATGAGCTACAAGCTGTATCGTTGTTTTTAATAAAAGTGTTTGGTAATTTAGCTGTTAAATGTAATTATAAGATGTAAAATGACATAAAAAGACATATTTAAAATCGAAAATAAATGTTTGGAGGGTATATCAGTAATTTAAAGTTTTAACAGCTCGAAAATGTTTAAAAAGCTTTATAAATCAGCTTTTCATTTAGGAGTTATTCGTTTAAAATAAAAGCTTGAAGTTAATATTGGGCATGTTTGGCAAGAGCTTTTTGAGGAGCTGTTAGATTTTTGTTACAAAAATAATCTCTTTTAAAATAAGTAGCTCCGTTTGGATACATCAACTTCAAGCTTTTATTTTAAACAAATAACTCATAAATAAAAAGCTGATTCATGAAGCTTTTTAAAAATATTGGAGTTGTTAAAACTTTAAATTACTGATATACCCTCTAAACATTTATTTACAATTATAAATATGTCCTTTTATGTCATTTTACATCTTATAATTACATTTAACAACTAATTTACCAAACACTTTTATTGAAAAAAAGATACAGTTTGTAGCTCATGTTAACAGCTTTGCAGTTTACAGCTTACAGTTAACAGCTTATAGTATACAACATTTATTGAAAAAAAGAGCTATTTGTTTTAGAGGAGATTATTTTTGTAACAAAAATATAACAGCTTTTCAAAAAGCTTATGCAAAACAGCCCTTGTGTTGATTTTGTTATGAAATAAATAGCTTGCAACATACTTATCATAAATAAATGCAAACTTTAGTAAATATGGCTATAATAATACTAGGTACATAACTTTAAAACACTTTTCGTAGACATGTTTTTAAAAAGATAATTAAAAAATAAACTGTAATTTAATATAAGAAAAAAAAAAAGTGTATAACCATAAGTCCATAACTATCTATTGACTTTTCAACTATTCTAATAAATGTTACTTATAACTTACTTCTAAAATAAAAAATACATGTTATCATACATATTGTACAAACTAATAAAACACACAAAGCTTCGTATAATTTATATACAAACAAGTTGATGGCACATATGATTTTAAAAACTGGACCAGACTAATGGTTCAACCGGTTTAACCAGGAACCGGAGTCGCCACCGATTCGACTAGCCAATAAAAGTAGTCCGAAAACGAACCTGAAATGACCATCGGAACCGGTAAAAACGGGTGAATCGGATTGGACCGGGATCTTTTTCTTATTATTTTTCTCAAATTAATCAGCTCGTCATTGTTATTTTATTAGTGTCTGAATTTAATTACAATGTACCCGTCGCCTTAACGCGCATGTACCCTATTAGTTGTTTATAGAGAAGTAAAGCATAACACTATCAAGGTGTTTGGTTTAAGGTTATAAATATAAAGAAATGACTTTTCCTCTCCATGTTTGGTTGGTAAGTTTGGCAATTGAAAATTGGTATCAAACTAGTCAAACTAAACATTTCTAACCAGACAAAGTTGATGGGGTTTGCAAACCCATTTAAGGGTGTTTTTTGTTTAGGGGATATGTGAGTGAGGGAATTGTTTTCATTCCTAATAAAGTGGTTTCTTTTTGGTGTTTTTGGGAATGGGTATGAAACTAGGGGTGAGCACAAAAATCGATAAACCAAATCGAAATCGAAATCGAAAAAACCAAAAAATCCATACTGAAAAACCTCCCCAGTTGACAAACTGATGGTGATGATTTTGATTTTCTAAAAACCGAAGGTTTGGGGCGATTTTTGGTTTCACAGGAAAACAAAACCGAGAAAATCGCCCCGCTCACCTTTGTATATGTTTTATATGATTTTATCTATATATAAGAGATTTGATATTTAATTACAAAGATCTAAGTATACAATTTTATTTATAAAAAAACAATAGTGTTGTTTATTATCTATAAATTTGAATTTGACACATTTATAGATATTATATCTTTTTTCAAACAATAAGGCTCTTTAAATGTTTTTTCGTACGAAAAGTGCAAAGACATGCATTTTATATTTAGATTTGTTTCGTACATTTTTTCGTAGCTTTGGATTGTTGAATATTATACTACTGTTGATATTTGTTTAAAAATTTTTGCTTAAAAACTTGGAATCATAAAATTATAAGATTAAAACTTGCTTATAGTTTTCAAAAACCGAAGTGTACGGTCCGGTTTTTGGTTTTACCATAAAACCGCCCCACCCCACCCCACCAATGCTCACCAATATATGAAACCAACAAAAGTAAGTATTTTCTAAACTATTCCCATACATATACCCAAAAATGTAAATATATTAGCACCGAATATAAGGGTGTTTTTTATTTAGGTGTATGGAATGAGGGAATAGCTTTCTCTCCTAATAAAGTGGTTTGGTTCTGGGGTTTTGTTCTCAGGAATGGGTATGACACTCACGAAAATATGTATTTTCTAAATCTTCCATTGGTGATAAGTTTGTAAACTCATTTTCATACCTATACCATTCTCATACTTGTACATATAGTGATTCACTAATACAAACACCCTCTAAATTAGGGGTGAACATCGGTCCCGGACGGGATCGGACAGACGAGACAGAGGACCGAATTAGCCAAAAAGCCAAAACCGAGGACCGGACCTAATGTGGTCGGTCCAGTTCGGTCTCGATCGGTCCGGTACAACTAGGCCAAATAATCGGTTTGTGGTTCGGACCGGACCAAAGACCGAATTAACCAAAAAGCCAGGACCGAAGACCGGACCGAATGTTGTCGGTCTTATCCAGTCTCGGTCCGTTCGGGACGTTTAGTCAGACCTGCTCTAAATTACTCATATCCATTGTGATTTTCATTTACAAACCATATGCCCCCTTATACTTTCAAAGACAAAAATTCACTCCCCTCCAGCAAAAACAGTTGTTGAAGGGTTTATCAAGATTCTTCTATTACAGTTCCCAAAGAGGACAAGCTAACATTTTTACACTCACCGTCACCGGTGAACAACTTAAGATGTTAAACCTTTCAATACCTTCAACACCACAAGGAGGATTAACACCAAAATCTTTCATCACCCAAAACCCTAAATCCCCTTTTTTCTGCTTAAACCCACAAACCACTAAATTCATAAACACTAAACCCTCAACAAAACATATCCTCAAATGTCAATATTCCGACCAACAACAACAAAGGCCTGATTACTCTCAACCTCGTATAGTTTCTTGTTCCTTTTTTTATTTTATTTATTTTTTTAATTTAAATAAAGTTATGAAATTGAAGTGGGTTATGTTTTGATTAATGAATAGAGGCACCAAAGGTATTCATTGGCCATTCGATATACAAAGGGAAAGCTGCGTTAACTGTCGAACCTCGTCCCCCTGAGTTTGCTCCTTTAGATGTATGTTTTTTATGCTTCATTTTAGTGCTAATTTGTATGAATAATGTGAAAGCTGAAATGTTACTTGTTTGACTTTAAAATCAAAATGTGTAGCTATTTTTTCTGGTTACCGTTTTGAAGTTTTATGGGGGTGTTTGTTTATGGTTATTTGGCCGGCTTACAAGTTTATTGAATTTTTGAGAAGCTCGTAAACTCATATTTTTGGGTGTACGAGCTTATCAACTTGAGCTTGTGAACTTCAATAAGTCATAACCTCACATTGATAAGTTCATAGGCCCAAAAATTTGAGCTTATGAACTATTCAAAGTTCAATAAGCCCGTAAGCCGGCCAAATAAGCTTAAACACACACACCCTTTGTTTTATTTTGGGTCAAAATAAGCATGCCTATTTCAAAGTGCTTATTTGAGATGAAATTAGAATTACCTTTTTACCATCATATTAAACCTAATTCCCATTACACATGGATTAGATCGAAAACTATTTATTTTTTGGTCTTATTGCAATTTTTTTTTTTTACAAAATAAGCAAATCCAAACACTGTTAGCTGGAGAGCTTACTTTTAAGCAGCTAAGTATTTATTTATAAGTATAAGCAGAAAAGATAAACAATCCTAAACATCCGCTAACTAAATGAATAATTTGTGGGGCGATTGTTTGTGCAGTCGGGTGCGTTTAAGTTAACAAAGGAAGGTTTCATTTTGCTTCAATTTGCGCCGGCTGCTGGTGTTCGTCAATACGATTGGAGCAGAAAGCAGGTACCTTTCATTTCCTGGTTTTGGAGTATCAAATTGCATCATTGAGGATGGCTACATAGTTCCTTATTATGTTATCATCGCAAGCACCATCTATGGCTTTGATTGTTAGGTTGTTATTCCATAGTCTTGGAGGTACTCACCTTTCACGAAATTGTGATATATCAGTGTTGTCTTGACCTCGAGTTGTTTCTTTCCACTGCAAATTTTGCAAAATCCACAATCCTTGTGTCACGCAAATCCTTGATCGGAGTTTATTTTGGGACATGGGACTTGGCACTCGCTGTAACAGGGGAAATGTTGAAAATGAAACCTAGAAAAAAAAAAAGCTAATATTCTAAGAAGCGGTGACTTCTTTTATGTGTAGGAAATATTTAGAAATGAATATTTGAAAGAGAGAGTTGTAGGGGGTTTGTGTCAGAGTTTATTACACTATTACGTGATAGGAAACATGTGACATATAAACGTTTTTGATATAGAATTGGTTATGAGAAGCTGTCTAGATCCAGGATGATTCAAAATATCCTAAATTTGAATAAGGATCTTCGCCTTTTTGCTTATATGTTTACCATCGGTTTCGATTCATTCCTTTTACTTTTTAACGTTAAATCTTTATTTTTGTTTATAGCATTAAATTCACATAAATAGTATTGTAATAAACATGGGGAAACAGGGCCAGTCATAGGTTGAAATACATGTGTATATTTGGTCATAAGAAACATGTTTCGTGTAACAAGGAATTCAATGGTATATTAGATCATAAGAAACATGTGATGCGGATAGCCTATTTACCATTATGTTGGAGATCATGTTTTGTTCGTTTATACAATTTTATGGTCGCAATTTCATTTGACTTACATCAGGATTAGACCACTTAGATAGTACAACTAATTACAGGAAACAAAGATACGGGGAAGCATTATTAGCATAGTTTAGTACTTTGTGGCTTTGCCTACTTCTATAGCGGTTGCTAGTATGGTTTTTCGTTTTATCCGTTTTATAGTACTTGAACAACAGAAGATATAGATAGGATAGGACCCTCCATCACAATTTAGTTTTCTTCACCCTGCATTAATGGGACCCACACAAATGAAGAACTAGAAGTAAGTTGACCTAGCAAATAGCACCTTGAACCATTTGCGCTGCTATGCTTCCACATGAGCACATATCTTCACTCCGATTTTTTTTGTTATCAATGAAGATGATTATTTGTGACAGAAACTTATCAAGAAGTTGACTCTTGAGTAAGACATGTGAGTCTCGTTTGGGCTTCTTAAGATCTAAAAAAATGGACATAGACCGTAGAATATGTAACTAGTATGATCAACCCTGATTATTTTGACGGTAATAAGGTCTTTTAACATTGGTAAAGATTTCAATAAAATGTATATACTCCCGGGTTTTTCAATTGAAAATCTATTTTATTATGCTAAGTTTAATTTTTCATAACATCTCATATTTACTCTGAAATTAACAAAGAAATTATCGGCCATATAAGTTAATATCATCTGTCGATTATCTACCTTGTGTGTTTCTGTTTGGTTTATCATTTGGACATTACAAATTATTGTTATCTATAAATCTTTGTCGACAATTCCAGGTATTCTCGTTATCCGTTACTGAAATCGGAAGTATTATCAGTCTTGGTGCAAGGGATTCATGTGAATTCTTTCATGACCCTTTTAAAGGAAAAAGGTAACCTACATTCATATTCATGTGTATGTCAACATGACGACACGTGTAATATTTTGAATTTAATTTTTGGTTTTTTGTACAAAACTTTTGTTATCATGATGTCTGTTTTGATAAATCGTCCATTTTTACAGTGATGAGGGAAGGGTTAGGAAGGTTTTGAAGGTGGAGCCTCTCCCAGATGGATCTGGCCACTTTTTTAATCTCAGTAACTTTTTCAATTACTCTAATGTCGCTTTTTAGAGTACTAATTTCTTGATTCTTAATTTAACTTAATGGTTTTATGAATTGAAGGTGTTCAAAACAAGCTTATAAACATGGATGAGAGCATTTATATCCCGGTTACAAAGGCTGAGTTTGCAATTCTCGTCTCTGCTTTCAATGTACGCCCTTTTCATATCCCTTTAGCTCTGCAATTTTCAAATATTCATAAAATTGGTTTCTGTAACTTAGTGTATGTTAAATGCAGTTTGCTGTGCCATACCTTTTGGGTTGGCATACATTTGTGAATTCCATAAGACCTGAAGACACAACCCGTTCGAACAATGCTAATTCACGATCTGGTGCTGACTTGGAATGGAGTAGATAGTCGTTGCTTGTTTCACCCTTAAGGATGCATGTTAAGACGGCTTGTTTATTTGTTATGCTTTTGAGGGTGTTATATTGTTGTCGTTTATGTGGCTTTTGTGAACCTAACTTTTAGGATATTTGTATAACGGATCGTTTGGTTAATGATGAAGTTATTAGGATTCATGCTTGGATATGGGTTAAAGCCTAGGAATTAAGTAATTTCCATGGTTAAAACTCAAAACTGCTATTAGATGAAAAATAGCATATGATTTTTTACTCAATGTTGGACAGCATTAGATGAAAAATAGGATAACATTTTTTCAATTACAAAAATCAACCCACTATTTAAACATTACACGATTTATATAGATAAACTTTCCTTTGGCCTAAACGGGTCCTCTAAAGGAAACAAGATGCATAAAGTAACTGCCCATCAATAACAATGGCTATGTAGTTCTTCAGCATATCATCATCACCACGATCTTTGGCTGCAATTGTGATATTGTACTCTGTTCCTGCCCCTGATCGGGTCTGGCCGTTTACCAAATTATTGAAGGCTAGCTGAGTTTTGGCCTGGTAGTTGTGTCTTGCTACTGCAAACTTGCCAATGTCCACCACTTTTGTGTCACTTAAGTTCATGATTGGTGTCCAACCATCCCCACCACACAATGCATAACCTGAAAATATGATGGGCAGAGTGATTAGAAGAAACTGATAAGTTGAAACCATTTTTATGTGAGGAAGAATGTTATGCAGAGATGTGCATAGAATTGTAGGAGTGTTCTCTAGGACTTTATAGTACTTGGTTCACATGAAATATAATATGGTGCATACTGTAAGAAACATGTGAGACATGATCTTGTGATGAGATATAAAAATTGTTCTGGTTTATTTATTTATTTATTTGGCTTTTTTAGCATTGATATATTTCATGTTTTAAGTTATAATTTGTGGATCCAGACACATTATTCTTTCATTCAAGTCTAAATCATACATGTAAAGATAATAGTTGTCTCTTGTGCAAAATGTTTATTCCCCACACTTTGTCAAACGATTTTTCACATGCCAAATCAAGTGACTCAATCTGAATGGTTCAAAAACACTTGATCTCACTTATAATCTCAACGGGTATCCAACCGTCCAACCATGTCAAGTGCCCTGGCACTAGTGCTGGGAAGATAACGAAAAAGTGGTACCTGATAAGAAGACGAGTCTTTTAAAAGAAGTCTCATACCTTGAGGCCAAAGAAAGGATATAGGAATGATGGGGGTTTGAGCCTTTGATGTAGAAACGTATAACGGTTGATTCACATGCAATATATACGGAGTCTGTCATGAGTTCACATGAACTATACGGTTGATTCACATGCAATATATACGGAGTCTGTCATGATGACACTTTCATATGAACTACGATGGTGTATTACCTCGTATTTGAGATATTTTGCTCGTTGTAACTTTGTAAGTTTATATGAGGCACAGTGTGAGATCCATATGACTTCACACCAAATACAATTACAAAGGTCTATTTGACCATACTAAATACTCCTGTAGTCCTATGTGAGATATAGGCTGTGTTTGGGAGAAAGCTTATCGAGGCTTACGAGGGCTAAAACTTTTAACATAAGCTGGCTTGTATAATAAGTATTGTTTGGCGTCGTCAAGGCTTATGGATGCTTTGAAAACTATAAGTCCCAACTCCCAACCGAATAGAATGGGGAAAAAATTAGATGGACTTTTAAACTATTAATTATTTATTTACCTACAAAAATATCAAACATACACTATATGTTTATTTAATTATTTTATTTTTAGTAAATATAGCAATAGTAATCTCAAGCTTAAGCTAATTTGTCAAATAAGTTTATAAAAATACAAAATTTAGTTTCGCTTATAATATAAGCCTTAGCCCTAGCCCAGCTCATTTCGTCAAACATATCATAATGCCCAATATATATATAAGCTAATATGATCTTATGTGATGTTTGAATTATTGATTAATGGTTTTTACATAATATGATCATAAACCAATGGGCTTCTGGTATAGCGGTATGGATGTTTTACCCTCTTAGGCAAGATCTCAAGTTTGAGTATTGTTTATGTCGATAAGGGTTTTCTCCCGCGGGCTTAAAAGGAAGTGTGTCATTGCCTTCTGTGCTGGACTCAATCTGGTTGTGTAATCTCGTTAGGCTTTTTAGGCTAGAAGCAATGTAGCACAATTGCTGTACAAAAAACATAATATGCATGAAAACATGTGAAATTTCTAGCCCATATATTAGGTCCGGCCAATTGATTATACATGGCCCATGTCCATATACTAGTACAATATCAAAACACTAGAAAATTTTGTTAAGTGACTCACTATACTTTCATAAAACATTCATTTAAGGAAATATATTAGCTACAATTTATTGTAGCTAATTGGCTACAATTTTAAGTTATAAAATGTGGGTTTCTGATTTCTTTGTAGGTCCTGATTCTTTTTTGTGGGTCTCTGATTCATTGCTAGTGTAATTTTTGTGAAGGATTGTAGCCAATTGACTACAAAAATTGTAGCCAAGATATCCCTTCATTTAAATCACTAGTTATAATACCTGTGCACGCACAGGGTTTTTAAAATTTCGTTTTGATTATGTATTATTATCGATTAAGAAATGAACCACTCAACATGTTTCAAATAGTTTTACTTAGTGGACTGAAAATAAAAACTCATATGTATATATGTTATAATCTACCTATTATTTTAGGAGAATGGTTTTGGATTAAAAATTATATTTTATTATTCAAGCAAAATCACATGATGATACTTGACTTGCATGAGATGTTAGTGATATATGCTTTTAGTTTTGCAAACCCGTGCTATCAATTTACGATGTGTTTTGTAATTCTGGTATTTTTTTTACTTATATTTTCATTAATATATGTAGCATATTTAGATAGCTTTGAAGATTGATTCATTTCCTTTATTATGAATAACCATCATACCATGTTTACTAATGTACCTTTTTGTTTGAAAATTTGTATTTTCTTAAGTTTTGTGCTATTTACTTCTCATGTTTGATCATAAAATTACCAAATTAACATAGATGCTTACACTATAGTTTCTTTATTACATAAAGAGAAACAAAAAAAAAATGTAATTGGTAGAACTCAAATTTAATCATACGATTATTTATAATGTAAAAAAATAATTTTTCTCTAAACCCGAACTATATAAGGAAATTATTATTATTTGTATAAGTAAATTATAAATGCATAAAAAATGACAGAGTACATCCGCAAGTCTTTTAGGATTGTTTGAATCCTTACCGACCTTTTACTTTAATGCAACTTTCTTCACAATTGGCCTAAATCATCAAGGTAAAACACACCCATATTTTAGACCGTTGGTTGATACCCATAGTGTTATCAATGACGGCAAACACCTGCTAAGTTTTATTAATTCATTCAAAGACAAATTACGCTCCGAAAAGAATTCCTACCATAAAATTCTCCATATAGGCACTAAAACACATCTTTGGTACATTAACCTTCCATGACAATCATGTGTTGATACTTAATCCTCCTCTAAAAAGCGCACACAACAAATTGCATTACACTTTAGTGTGTGCGATAAGATCATAAAACTGCAAAAACCACTAACATGTTGCATTATAGTGAGGATAACAACAAAGTTAGTCATTACATCAAATCAGAAATCTTCAGATTAGAACTAAAGGGGTGTTTGGTTATGCTTATTAAAGGTGCTTATTGGCTTATTCAATTACCATAACACAATAAGTTTATGATAAAACTATAAGCATTTTTGAGAAGCTTAGTAAAAAACCCCTGAACTCCCAACTAATTCTAGCATAGCTTAGTGTGTTTATAGTAAAAATACAAAAGTTGGTATGTATAACAAAAAAGTTAAACTATAAAAAATTTTACTAAAAACTATCAGCTAGATAAGGCATAAGCCAAAGTGTTGTTGAGGTCTCTTTCGGATTTTATTCATAAGCAAAAAGGGGTTTACACATAAATCATAAGTATAGAATAATGGTTGTATCTCACATCCGTGAATACCAAGTCAATAACATTATCGCAGTATAGTAACATAATAACCTAATTAAAAACTATATATTCTTGCTGAATAATTCTCATGTACATAATTTTAATTCCTTTACAACAACCAACTATTATTATTTATTTTTTTATTATTATTATTTTTTTTGGAACATCAAGTTAATGAATAAAGTTAGGTTATCACCTACGTAGTTTTTCTTTTTTTGATTTAGGAGATGATTCTTATCAAATAAGGATTGTGATGCGTGCATTTTTTTTTATAATTTAAGGAAAACACCTTCTATTATAAAGAATGACTATCTAGCCGATGTGTTTTTGTTTGTTTGTTTGTTTTTTTTTTAATAATTAGCTTTGTATAACATTTTTAACTGACAGAGATGTTGAGTTTGAGGTTAATGTTGTTGTTTAACTTTAAATATTGATATCATATTGTACAAAATGTGCGAGTTTAGTGGCACATAATGAGCGTTGATAAAGTTAAAATATGTTCCGTAAAGTTTTTAAAATATTTTTATGGATATCCATATATAAATTTTAAATAACAATTTCATGAGTCGTTGTTATAAGTAGAATCACGTATATTTATTTTTTATCACAGTAACTCATGCTTACTATTTGATATTTATATTCTCGTCACTAATAATTTAACCGTATTTCAAACCCGTGTATGCATAAATTAAACTTTTAAATAGTAACACGAGCTCTTATTTAAAAAAAATATTCTAATGGATGAAAGTTTAAAACTAACATTAGTTTAAAAAATATTTAACGTATATTAAAACTAATTCGCATATTTACCAAATTTATTTTAATAGATGAAAGTCAAAAAAACTAATACTACTCATGTAATTTTAAACAACGTTAACATTATAAAGTATAGGGGGTATGAAGTGTAAGGGGTTATTTGTTTATTATCTAAAGTTATTAAAAAAACATGGAGACTTATAATTTTACACTTAACCACTAAGGTTTTATTAATTACCTCCTCTTTTCTTAAGTTTTTATTTTCATAAATTTGACACCTATATTTTTATGTGTTTTTTTTATCAATCAAATTCTCCACCAAATTTATTAAAGTTTGACCAAAATCAATTCAATTTTGACTTTTTATTGGCCAATCATATTGTTTGATTTTGCTTATGTGTCAAAATCGAGCTCTCCTATTGGTCTAATTTTTTTTTCAATGAGAAGGGTTTTGCAAAAACACTCCGAAATGATGTAATTCTTGTATTATATAAAAGATTTCAATGACAGAGTACCTCATATCGATTGATTACCCTTTTAAAAGTGTCCGTATCTTGTGTCATGTCATTCACATGCCACTTTTTTAACTTATTTTTATTAGTGATTTTTTTTTTTTTTTATAAAAGAAGAAGTTGATAAACAAGTAACTATAAAAGTGAGTTGGAAGTGTTGGATGACATGACACATATTTGCACATTTTTAAAAGGGTTATCGGTTAATACGAGGTAAGAGGTTACTCGACTAATTGTTTTCTTGGAAGTTTATTTGTTCACTTAGCAAATTTTGATAGTAGCCATGAAGTAGTTTGCAAATCTCGATAGTATAATGAGTTAAGTTAATAGAGATGAAGGGAGGTGATTTGCATATTCTTATAATTGATTTGCAAACTCAAATTTAGAGTGTCTTGACATTTATACTCTTACATAACTTTTACTCATTTCAATATATTATCTTTTACGTGAGTTATTGATATATTAACAATCTCGTGTAAGTATTAACATATCACCATAACCCGTGTTGCATTTTGATATTTATAATATCGTATATAAAGTTAATATTAAATGAGAAATAAAATTAAAATGAGAAAAGTGAGAAAAAAATTATAACTGCACAAATCATTCATATGATTTGTTAAATTTGACACTAATCACCCCTTGCTTATACTATTGGAAATTATCATCCCGAGAGGCCAAACATCTTGCACATTACACTTCTCATCGACTACTATGACTCTTTTACCTCTGATATAGCTTACCAAACACCCCTGTTACTTTAACAATGTCATCTTCCTCATTTTCTTTATGTTTGTCATACAATTCATTTTGTTCCCTCAATTCTTCCACCAAATCCTTACATACTTAATTTTATAGATTTTTAAATTAAACATGTGATTTTTTTTAAATGAAGTTTTTAGGGTTTAGGAAAGTGGAAGAGGAAAAGAGACTTTATCGTTTCAAGTTGTAACTTCCCCACTTTTCTAGCCCAATTTATAGGCAAATGAAACGACTTGATGAGTTACACTTGGCAAAAATCCATTAGGTCAACACACATTTAGTGGGGCGCGTGAGACTCACCTTGAAAAGACGCGATATGTGACGTCAACACATACGTCATGTACAGTTGAAGGGACAAGTCAAACACACAGCTCATTAAAAGTCATGATGACATTATCTATAGTCGAAAAGACAAAAGCGGAACACCAAATCCCAAAGATAGCAAATCATCCTATAGGGGTATTTCCTACACTTCCCCACGCAAACATTAATACCCATCTTTCATAACTCAGCTAAAACCCTCATCGAGGTAAAAAAAAAATGTACCTAGTCTTTATCACTAAAAACAAAACTATGAGATAAGACTAGAAACGAGGTGCCTGAGAGCGAGCCTTGGTAGTGCATCACGGACTGGGGGACTTAGTTTAAAAGTCCGGTATCATATCATTAGTGCATGATCTAATACTAGACTGGGAGGACTGGATAGCGTATTAAAATTAGTGGCCCAAGCCCACTAAAATAAACTCTCGAATCAAGCCCATTACCTAGGGCCATCAATAAATATTTAATAGCGGCCCGACTTAAATCCCACGGCCGAGGCCTGATGAAACTCATCAGGATATACTGAGCACATAGTACCACTGCTCCTCAACTGTCACTAGCTGTTAAGATGTATCATTTGACATTATACAATGGGAACGCACGGCATGACCACTTGGTATGATCCAAGGAGGGCAGTCCACCTGTCCCCCCTTGTCTGCTCCTTGGATGATCAACATCTAGCTCCCTGACAGCCATTGATCATCCTGCAAGGGGTTTATCTTTAAACATTATTCGTCTCTCTATAAATAGAAGACAACACACACAACTTTATACGTTTTCACACACTTGGGTAAATACGACTTCACAACAGTCAAGTATGATCTTTGTTTAAGTGTTACATGAGCTTCTTGATCTTCATTATTCTTATCGGGTCCTTATCGTTGTACACGCAAAACCAAAAAACAAAACGATTCTCATCCTATCTTTTAACCCTATTTACATACCATACGTAAACAAATATTTTTGTCTAAAGTTTTGTACTTGTAATCAAGGTTGTAAAAATTGCTAGGCGCTAGTGAGGCGGTCGGGTAGGGCCTAGCGATTAATCGGTTAGACGGGGATTAATCGGATTGGAATTTTTATGTACAAAATTGTAATTTTAGATATTATATTATATTATATGTATGCGATAACCATAATGCATCAAAGTTCAAATATTTCAAGTGTTCAAATATAAACATACTAGATCTTTCTTCAAAGTTTAAAGTCAAACATAGATGTTACTCAGTTTGTTGATTATTTTTAAGCGATCTTTAACTGATTTTGTCCGATTAATCGGTTTGTGGACCGATTTTAAAGCGATTTTGCTGACCGAATTTTAAGCAATTTTGTCCGATTAATCTGACTAGACCAATTTTGTCCGATTAATCGGTTTATTGACCGATTTTTAAGCGATCTTTGACCAAATGATTTAATAGGCCGATTATGATAAATCAAGGCGCTTAGTGAGCGATCAGCGATTATGCGAGGATTAATCGGTCGCCTGGACCGATTTTTACAACAGTGCTTGTAATATTGATTAACCAATAAGAATATAATCTTTTTATTCTTGAAAACTAGTTTGAACCAAGTTTAGCCAATTGAGTATTCAATTTTATTTTTTAGTGATGAATTAGACGGCTTAGTTTTTGCAACATGTCAAATCAGACTTTTTTATTTATGGTCACTATTCCCTCACTTTACACATTAGTGCCACGACAACTTTCTCTCTCATCTTACTTCCTCTCACTCCCTCTTACCTTTCACAAGATATGATCACCATATCTCCACCTTTCATTAAAATACACACTTTATACAAATATATCCTACACACACTTATAAAAATAAAAATCAACAAAACAAAAAAGGCCCACTTCACTCGGTTGTAACTTAAGGTGAGCCACTCACATTAACTTCCCACTTTTTCTCCCTCTCACCTTACATTTGTGGTGACCGGCATGGTGGTAACTAACACTATGTTCTCTAGTTTTATTTTAGCAGTGAAAGTGAATGAAATTGAATGAAACATAAAATTTGTGTATTCTTGAGTTTTTTTGTGCCTAGGAGTGAAAGTGAATGCAAATGGAAAGGAAAAAGCACTAGTGGATTTTTGACTCATCACTTTCACCCTATATTTGAGATGAAAGTGGAAGGGCCAAACTATTTAGTAGTAAAAAGACCAAATCATCCTTACATATTTATTTTATTTTTTATTTTGTAAGGGCATGATTGTAAATTTATAATATTCTTTCATTTTCTTTCTTCTTATTTCCTTGATACTCGAGAACACAATTAAATATCTATCTTTCTTTCATCTCCACTCCATTTCTTTTCTTCACTTTCATTTTATTTACATTTTACTCTTAATTTTAACTTGAGAACGGAGCGTAAGTGAGGTGGCTATTTAAGGTGAGGGCTTACGCCTGTATCTGAGGTCTACTTCTATTAGAGCCACTTAATAAGGAGGGGTTAATATTTTTTGTTTTGAGGATATATGGGAAGTAAAAGAAATATATGAGTCCTACTTAAAAAAGAAATCCTATTAAATATTTTGTGGACTCAATCCTTTAGCTATGAGTAAAAAGAAACACACCCTTAGTTTATATCAAATATTGAGTTTTCTAAGATTTCTACGGAATAAATTTTCTTCCCATATTATATAGAAGATTAGTAGTAATGTTGACTTCTTTTATAAACCAAGCTATGGATAGAAATTAAATGAGTGAAAGCTAAAGATGCGTAACATATTTTTTGGAAATGATCAAAATACGTAACACACTTTAACAATTACTAGAATCACTAAAGTATTTTCAAAATTTGAACAATGTCGCAAATATGACCGATTTAACCGGGCATTTCAAAGTGATTTGACTAAAATGCCCTTATGTTCTTCCCTTCTGATTTTGTTCTCGAATTTACATTTTTTAAAATATTTTCATCTGTAAAGCCAGTTGATTGACACAAAGATTCTTGAATTTACAAAAAACTTATTTGTTTGCAAAACATCTATAAACCTTTGTTGATCCTAATCAGGGACGTGTTTTCGTATCACTTCTTTTTAGAGTGTTCTTGTGTCAATCATCAACTGCCCGTGTTAATATGTTCTTGTGTCAATGAACTGGGTTAATTTACGAAATATCTATAAACCTGTGTTTAATATGTTCTTGAATTTTCTCATATGTTTCTGCACACCACCTAGCAAGCTGTGTTAATCTCGCGATAATAAGAATGAATCTAGATTAAAAAGGTTTCCTTTAATGATGAAGAATCAGAATCACATCTCTTTTTAAAGTGCGGCGTTGTTGTGGAGCTATGAAAGTTCTTTATTAGTTGCGAGGAATGAATCATTGACTCTCGTTAACTTGAAACTCACAACCCACTTGTTTTGATTTTTAAACTCCTAGGTACAACAACATATAAATATTAATCGGTTACCTTGGATTACAGTTTGCAATAACAAAATCAAGGTTCTACCAATTGATTATGTGGTATTATCAAGATAATAGCAATTACAAAATAAATATAAATTCAATAACAAAATCAAATAGGGAAGAACACAATGGTATTTAAGTCAAATCACTTGGAAAGTTAGCGATATTGTTCAAATTTTTGAAATTATTTTGGCGATTCTTGTAATTGATAAAGTTTATTTACTCGGTTAATTTCAAAGAATATATTGCATATTTATAGCTTTCACCCGAATTAAAACTTATCGTTTACCTTCAACCCTATATGTCATGGATCATTGTTTTCAAACTTACAAAGATGATGAATTGCATCTCATGGTCTAAAAAAAACTAAAAAACTAAAACCTTAATTTATGAGGTCAAACGACAAGTACATCAATCATGCTTACATTTACTCATTAAATAGCATTTTCCATTTAAAAATCTATAAACCCGTAATGCTAGATCAAGATGTTTATAAAATTGGTTAGTTGGTTTAAGTGAGATTTAATTCATTGACCAAATTGATTATCTTATGAACTTGACACCTATGTAATGTAATCACAATTACTAACTATTCATATCATATTTAGTTTTAATCGATCGTTTAATACTAAATGTAACAATTTCTTAAAATAAATATATAAAAGTCTTCTATTAAGTAAGAGTAGGTTTAATTTGACTTTTGATGTTCCATTATTACTACTAACTTTTAGGTTTACTTGTCTACCAACTACAGTGTTTTCTTAGGGGGGTGGCAACCCTTCGGCATTTAGCATTCGGCAAGCTTCACCGATCGGTAAAACCCAATGCCATCCATTCGGCAAGCAATAATCGGCATGAGGGGCGGTATATCTCACCGATTCGGCATGTTTCATTTCCAAAAAAAAATTCGAACGTTACATTGAATGGAGTTTACGTTGGGCTGTTTTCCAAAAAAAAAAAAAAAAAAAAAAAAATTCCCTTTAAAATCTCACAATTAACAATCTAAAATACACAAATATTTCAAATACATTCCACACATTCAAATCAAACTCTTTGAAAAAACAACAATGGATCATCAATCCAAACATGGTTCAACCTCACAAAAAGGTCGAGGACGTGGGTCTCGATCACAACCCGTAAAAGACGGGGCAAAAAAAGTGTTTCTGAGTCGTCAACAAGTAATAGTGTTGCTGCGACTTTAGAAATTTATGCTTCAAAGAAATCACAACTATTAGCGGAGTCGCTAGATAAAAAACGTGTAAAGGATGAGTTGGCCGAAAAATTGATGGCGGCACAAGTACAAGGTGCACAAGAAAAGGCCTTTATTCGAGCTTTTAAATTTTTCAACGAACCGCACAATAACATAGAAGATCCGGATATGCGGGAAATTGCAATACAAAAAAACGTGAATTCGCAGCAAAGTATGGATGGCCTTGCAATTTTTAGTTTTATTTATGTTTTTTTAAGTATTATGTAATAATTATTGAATTATTATTAATAAAATAGTTGTTTTTTATTTATGTTTTTTTAATTTAAATTTTGTTGTTAATAAATGTAATTAATGCTTGACTAGGCAAAAACTTAGGCAATGTTGCCACTAAAAATGAAGGTTTAGGCAAGATTAGGCAAAAAATGAGTTGGACAAGCTTGATTGGTTGTTTGGTTTAAAAGAGGAGGCAACTTGAGGCAAGGTTGCCACCCCCCTTAAGAATAATGACTCCTAAAACAATTATTTACTTCTGTTTTTTTACTATAGAATTGTAGTACAGTTCAGATTGCTCGTAAATCGTAACAACTATAGGGAGTGAAGATGTAGAAAATACTTTGTCTCCGTAATAGCGATATTTGTTTTCATTAATATGAAACAAATCATTATATCTGTAAAATTGTGAATGAACATCACGTTTAGCCAACTCGTAAGTATAGTTTCAAAAATAGAGGAAAAATTGATTTATAGAATTTTCTGTTTCGAGCGCATCATATTTTAACATGGCGAACGTAATGGTTTTCTAAGTTAAAATCAAATATCAAATATGATTGTTACAAACTTACAATCGTTATAAAACTATCATACTAAATTCTTCATATACATACTTACTAAGTTACTATATTATTTTAAACTATTGTTTAACCACAAGAAAAACAATGTAAACATGTCCAATTGCTAGCCTGAGATGAGTTTCTAAGGTATGTTAGATCAGGGACCCAAGATTTTTGAGAGGGTGTTGCACAAAATATTTTTTATGAATATGAGTATTAATATTGTCCGATAAAGAATTTATTAGGTAAAATTGGGTGTTGCACAAGCCCAGAAAAGTCATATTTTATAAAAAAAATTTACACTTCGTTAACTAAAATTAGGTGTGGCCCGTGCCACACCCGACTCCCATGTGGGTCTGTCCATGTGTTAGATGATTAGGTTAGTTGGTTCAATCATAATTATAAGCTTAATATCCAATAAATTTAGGGATAAGATTGTTCACAAAGCTATGTTTTATAATAAATAAATATGAAATTCTTCTTATAGAATCACAAAACATTCAATAATAATACTCTATTTGCTATCTTACATGATATCGGAGTTTTATGTTCAACCAACCACGTAATAGTTATCCTTCGGTCATCGGTTACTTGCTTATGATTCAAAGGGATTTATTTACTTTCTTTCACTTTATACTTTCGTTTTATTAGTCCATTCATCTCATCCAAATCAAATCCATAGGACACAAAAACTCTAGCTGTTATAATATATCCTATACTATTTTAATTTACCTATCAATTAACAAAATTTGTCTCATCAACATTACTCTTTGTTTTACTGCCGGAGATCATTGTTTTTCAAAAATAGTTGGTAAAAAAAAACACTGCTCCTACATAAAGGCAAAACAAACAATGCTGTAAAAAAAGATCATGCAAAGAAGGAAGTCGCAAGCAGTAAACAACTATGTCGCCGAATACAATTATACATCCGTTTAAGCAAACAACACAGAAGATGATAGAAAAATAAATAAATAAATAAATAAAATAATAATTTCAACAAATGTTCCAGTTTGAGTTTGTCCTTCCAGAATCCTACTGTTTAAATTGCAGGAGTGTTAAATGTCTATGTTAGTTTACCCAAACTTAATTGTAAGCTTTAGATCCAATAAATTTAAGGTTAAGATTGTTTTTTCACATGTATTTATCATAAATAAATATGCAATCTTTTTTATGTAATAAATAAAAACATTCATTAATAATACTATATTTGTTATCTTATAGCTTAAGCATTTCAATGACTTTAATTTTTAAGTTAATATAAAAAAAAATAGCATATCATTTTAGATTGGTCTTTAAGACTATATATATAGGTATTAGATAACCTTATACCACAAAGTCTATTGGTTACTTTCATATAAAGTACGTAGGTGACAAATGTGACATAATCATACAATATCTTACGAGTAATATTTATTTCATACTACTGTAATTTGTCCTTCTGTTATAAAATAACATTTTAGATATAGGAACAAATATTAAATGTAAGCTTTATGTTACAACATTATACAGTACGTATTTTTTGGGAGCACAAAATCATCACGATCTTTTTTCAATTTGGTGCTTATACTATTTGAGATTATAATACTTCATTTTGCATATCGTTTGTGAGATCGATCCTCGATCGATCTTCCATATGCATATACAAGTTAAGGGTTTTTGCATATATATCCTTTCGAAAGTGCATAATTGCATATATATCCAAAGCATGCATAAAAACCATTGCATAAAAAACTTGTATAAAGCAGTGGCGAAGCTTGGATTTTGTAAGTGGGGGGTCGGGATCTAAATTTTTTTTTCCTAAGGCTATATTTCAGGTATACCGAAATTTTTGGGGGGTCGAAACCGAATATACCGAAATTTTTCTACACGAAAACTATATACCCCCTACATCGCAAAAAAAATTTCGGAAGGTCGGGCGCCCCCCCCCCCCCCCCCCCCCCCTATGAAGCTTCGCCTCTGGTTTAAAGGATATATATGCAATTATTCACTTTGTGAGGGATATATATGCAATTTTGCCTACAAGTTATGTTAAGTTTACACCTAATCAATAATGTGAAGCCGATTAATATGTTTTATAATTCTAGCGAACATATATCAATGCCTTAATTAAATAGTTCGAAGAACATTTCACCCAGTCACAACTTTAGACATACAAAAACATATAGTGCAGTACTAATTTAATACAAAGGCGATTATCATATGTTTTATAGAAGAATATAAGTGTTCCTAAAATTTGCAATCATGGGCATTTTGTTTGTATATTCATTACTCATTGCATTTAGTCAATAAGGCATTTAGGTATGCATATACATGAAATACAATAAGGCATTTAGGTACTTGATTAAATTAGTACAACTATACAAGTACATATAATGAATTACTGTATAATTTAAGGTCAACTAAACTTGCCAGTTGACTTTGTGTTCGGACTACAAAGAGAGCCACATGGATATACGTATACGTATAAGTTTTTTGAGCATCTGAATTATGTATCTTAAACTTCAAAAGTATAATCATCGATTAATATACATTTACGAGAACTTATATATATATAAACAAATATTATTTCATACATGCATATAGCCTTTTTATTTTTATGTATGAGCATTATCTACTAAATACAATATGTTCAAATAGCTTACAAGGTCTTCACTAATATACTTAATTGCGTAGTAAATAGGCAACAAGGTCTTAAGTCAAACATAATGATAGTAACATGCAAATATATTTTTATTTGAGTTGGTTAAGTTGCTTACTAAAATAATGATGATTAAAAGTATCAACCTACATTCATCTCAAAGTGTAAACTGTTTATCTTAATAATAACATTAGCTTGTTAGATATACACACCTAACCGTCACATAACTACAAATTAAACAAGGATAAATAGTTTAACAAGCAAAAGAAACGTAATTATCAACTGGCACCGACTTCGTTAAAATACTTAATCATCTTCGTAAAATATTTTTAATGATGTCATTTTGTTTTGACCTATAAGCATGCTAGCTTACTTTATTAAGTTAACCACTACTTTTCCTTTCATTACGTAAATATTTAAAAGGTTAATTCCTAACATAGCTAGGTATTTCTAAATTAGGAAAGAAATGAGGAGACTGTAAAGTAAATCAAATGGAGGACCCCAACCTAGTCAAACGAGTGACCCATCGGAAGCTGATGGCGGAATACACCAATCGCCGCCGTGATCCTTTCATGTCTCTATCACGGGGGTCTTCAACCCCTTGACTTTCCGGTGGCATTGTCTGGTTTTATAATAATTGCTCTCACCCACGCCTGCTGACATATATAATTAGCAATGGGAATAGATTATGTTTAAAGATCGAGATAATTTAGTTACTAAAAATGTTTAAATTCTTTTACGCAAACTAACAAGTTCCACTTTAATTCACTTCTGGCACCTCAAGACATAACCATTTAGATGATTAGAACGACTTTTATCTATACTACTATATAATGCATGGATAAACCAAACCTAACTCCTAACCAAAAATTAAGATAAGGAGCTCAAATCATGAGGTGACATGTGTCACTTCTCAACTAACTCCAAGCCTAACTCCTAACAAAAAATTAAGATAAGGAGCTCTAATAATAAGGTAACATGTGTCATTTCCCAACTTAAAATTCACATTTATTTTCAAATTGAAATATCTTTTTATCTATTTTTTTTTTTTGTTATCTAATTTCAACATATTTTCTAAAATTTTGTACTCTTTAATTCAACATCCATTTTGATATATTTTTACAAGTTTTTAGTTTTGTAGATTTTTAGTGGGTTTTTTATTCAAAATTTTACAACTTTAACCTTTAGTTCAATCAATACAATCTTGATTTGTTAAAATCATATACTTTTGGGTAAGTGTTTGACGGGAAAGAGATTGCGAGAATCTTTCTATATACGGTAATAATGATGTCACGAGAAAGCTACGGAAAACCCAAACAAACACATATACGTTCGGAGTGTTGTGAAACGAATTCACTAAGCGGGTAGGGAATTGCAGGGAGAGTTGGGCTAGCAATTCATTTACTAACCATATTACTATATTTGTCGCCACAGCTGTGCGCGGGTATCCGACTAGTGTTAATTAATGTACTACTCTTTGAGTAAAATTTGATGTATATTTTTGAATTGTACATAGTGTAAGAAAAAAAATGAGACAACTACACCGTGCATAACAAAAAATCATTTTCTCATTTTAAAGACTTGCAAAGATTCTTCCACATAATTTGTTGATATTTGCTATAGAGGGGCAGTGAATAAATGTTCGATGTTGCTAAAAAGAAGTGGTAGTCAATAAATGTTTGATGTTACTAAAAAAGTGGTAGTGAAATTTTTTCACAAACCGCATGAAAGCTTTGGGTTCGGAGAATATTATACAAGTAATGAAGAAAGAGTTGGAAAGTGGTGGCGGATGATAGAAGGTGATAGAAACTTTCTAAAAGCCTGATTTCTCTCATGAAAGAATGTGGAAGAATCTTTGCAAGTCTTTAGAAGGCTTCATCACATATTTGTGTAGAACCCAAATGTAAATGTGTACATAATTAGAAGTAGTTTAAATAGGGGTGCCTTCATTTGGCAAAACATACATCAAACAACTTTTACTCTTCTCTTATAAGTTCTCATAATTAATGCAAGTATTTTCTTGTTTCACTTGTTCAATCTTGTATCTTATTAGTTGTTTAGATCGCCGTGTGTTTTGAGGAATGTTGATTTAAAAAAGATGATATTTAGTTCTAGACTTCTAGTTTATAATTAAAGTGGTGTTTGGCACAAGGCTAAACTAATGACTAAATTGCCTATAGACCTATTGGAAAATGATCTAAACATGTTTAAAAGGTTATGTATGAATGTACAAGTGATTAGAATTGGCTTATGTTGATTTTGAGTCGTTTTGGTGATGTATGAGTTTAGGACACCAAGTGTTGTAGAAAGTTAGTCAACTTTAGAGGATCATAGAGAACTAACCGTTTATTAGAACTTGAGGTTAAAAAAGAAATTATGGCCCTCTGATTCTACTTCAATTGTTATGTAGAAAGTTTTGGCCAATTAAATAGTTAAACTATTGTAAAATGTGAATTAGTGCAAGAAGGTCAGATTTTGAAAAAAGTGCAGCAACCAAAACTTTAAAAATTATACCGAATCAACCATAGCTCCGTTTGAAGTGTGACATACATTTTTGGAAAGCCAAAAGAGTCTACTTTCATGAAAAATTAGCCTCATAAGGGGATTCATAGTTTAAGTCAGACAGAAAGGGTAATGTGCAGGCTGTTGCAGAATTAACAACATGGTTTAACTATGTGTTTTAAACGTCTAAGAGTTGGTATGTGTTTATGCAAGTTTGTATGGATTATAGTTTATGTTTCGAGCGTAATATGATCATGCTTATGTGTTAGATTTGTGTTAATAATCTATGTGTGCATCATGGTATAGGTGCTCAAGACATATTTAGAATCATTCAGTTGCACTATACGGCCTGAGTTATTAGACGATTAGATTATGGCCCAAACCCGTTTGAGGGTTTGAGTCCATTAGGTTTAGGGTTAGTTGGCTTATTCTCCAAGCTATGTCTATTATAAATAAACATCCTATCTTATGTAATTGGGCATTCAATCAATAAAACTATATTGTTATTTTGCGTGGTATCACAGCTCTAGGTAAGTCCCACCAATAAAAGTTGTTAACCTTCGGTCATCGGCTACTTGTCGATGATCCGGGGGGATCATGTTTCTTTTTTTCCGCTTTATTATTTTTTTATTTAGGATTTATTTTCGTATTTTATTTATAAACCCTAAACTCTAGCTGTAAAAAAAAATGTTGAGTTGCCATTGTTCCACTATATATTTTTTTATTCATCATCTATTTGTTTTTATTGTCGAAGATCATTGTCTTGACAACAAAAGTTGATCATCAAATTGCCGCTCCCTTCTAAAGGCAAAGTAAGCCATGACGTAAAAGCAATCATCACACAAAGAAGGATGACGTAAGCAATACACAACTATGCCGCCAAATGCAATTATTCTTTCGCTCGAACAAACAAAAAAAGAAGATGAAGAAAAAAAGAAGCTGCTTTCAACATTCATTCCAGTTTATCCGTCCACAATGTTGCCGTTCAAACTGCGGGGGAGTATTAGACGATTAGATTATGGCTCAAACCCGTTTGTGGGTTTGAGTCCATTAGGTTTAGGGTTAGTTGGTGATAAGGCGAAAAGTGTACGGCTTTTAGGGGGTCATTTAAGCTCAAATTCGAGATTATTTGATCAAATATTGCCCTAAATCGTTCCTTTTGTCATTTTAGGTACTTTGGAGAAGAAATCTGGAAAAGGAAGCGTTTTGGACATTTTTTGAGCGAAAAAGTGAAGAAAACGGCAAAGTCTCCAAATCTAGCTGGAAACAGTGCTTGACGGCGTCACGCTTTGGATGTGACAGCGTCACATTATGGCAAAGAGGTGGATAAAAAGATACAACGAGACACGCCAGAATGTTTTTGGACTTTAACACGTGACGGCGTTACCAAGGTCGTCACGTGTAATTTACTCTTGACGGCCATGAGAAGAATAATACATGACGGCGTCAAATTTGGATCTAGGCAATACGAGAGTTTCTTTGGCGGCGAGTTGACGGCGCCAGGATTTACACGTGACGCCATTAGATCCAAAAATCTATATATAGTTTTCTATTTTTCATTTGTAGAGGAGGAGAACTTTGGGATAGTTTTGGAGAAACCCTAGCACGAATTTTACCTTACTTTTAAGGGTTCCAAACCCTTGTTTCATCCATGTTTGATTGAAGATAAGTTTTCAAATAATCATTCAATATGTCTATGTGTTGTTTGATTCTATCTTATGCTTGTCTTTACTTTAACATACTAGGCTAGGTTTTCTTTGTGTTTACTTAGATGTTATGAAACCTAGTTATTGAATTATTGGTTGGTTGTTTGTTTATAATTGTTGTGGATGGATGATATCGATGTTAGGCTTAAGAAAACCGGCAGACTTCCAATTGGTAACATGCTTGAACGTCTTAAGAAACATGAATCGGATGTATACTATGATTAATTGGTTATATTTAATGCATAAGAAACAACTAAGGAGGCAATGTTAGGAGCTAGTTGTCGGCTCGACATAGGAAGATGTAGGAGCTTATAGAGTTAGGGAAGATCGTACACGGCCCTACGAATGGTATTAAGGAATATAACCCGTCACACATGCAATTGTAACAAATTAATTAACTAGTAAAAGATAGCTAGGGAGTAATGAAATCTAAGTAAACACGTTTTTCTTATTATTGTTTTTCTCCATATTTACTTTCGTGTCATTTTATTTATTTTTATTACATTTGTAGTTATTTGGGTTAGTTGACTAGCAACTAATTTCGCCCATTCTTCCAAAACCCGAGATTTTTAATTGCTTTTCATAAAATATAAAAACACAAAAAGAATCATCCATCACCTCTAGACCTAGTTTAATTAATTTTAACCCTAGCGAACACTATTCTTTGAGTTGAACGATCAATCCCCCGGTACTTGCCACTACACTATACTACATCGGTCAGGTACACTACCTGGTGGGGATTGCAAGCTTCTCAAGATCCCTTGAGAGGTAAAACCTTTTGCAAGGTTGAAAAACCACGCATCAGTTGGCTTATTCTCCAAGCTATGTATATTATAAATAGACATCCTATCTTATGTAATTGGGCATTCAATCAATAAAACTATATTGTTATTTTATACGAGTAACTAATTTTCAGCTTCATGTTATTAGATTTGACATGATGTGAGAACGTATGTTATGTTTCAGATATAGCCGAAAACAAGACATGTTTAGGATGCTTAGAAAAAGTATCATTAGTCAAGTCAAAGGTGCCTAAGAAATGCACCATTAGTCAAGTAGCGTGCCCATGAAGTGCACGATATAAAACTCCTGTACAAGCATCCTATGTGGATGACCCGTGCTTAACATGGTATTTACATCCTTTGCAGATGATCCATGTTTAGAATTAGTATATCAAGTTTACATGTTTAAGCGTCCTTTATGGATTACCCAAGTTCAAAAAAGTACGATGACAGGTTAGAGCCCCAAGAAGAGTATTCATCGGCTATGAAATTTCTCACGTATAGCAGGATGACTAAGTATCATCTAGTAAGAAGCATGTGCTCATATTTATAGCCATGTTTATGAAGCCAGAACCAGAATATACCATGTTTATGAAATCAAAACTACAAATTATGCCATGTTATGAATTCAGAACCATAAATTGTATATCATGTATTAGAAGCTAAATGACTAAAATTCGTACCATTTACAACATGTTATAGATTAACATGTTCATGTTTAGAATTGCAAGTATTTTAGATTAGTTCCGTTTACTCACTAAGTCGCAAGGACTTACCGTTCTCAGATCTATATTTTGTAGGTTTGTGAGATGAGACCAAGCTATGTGTTAAGTGGGTGTAACGGGTCAAAATGGTGTAGCTCGCGGGTTAGGTAACGAGCTTCTAATTCCCATCATTTGTTATTAGTTTGGAATGCCCCCAAAGTAAGAGTCTTTTGTAACAAGTTTATGTAGTCCAGGATATTTACATTTATAGCCACAAGTTTTAAAGAGGCATTTGGGATAAACCCATTTTATCTAGAAACATATGCTTCCGCAATGAAAATCATGTATAGATATTAATTGTTTTGATTATATGAAATATACTTCAGAGTTTACATGTTACCAGAAAAGGATTTAGTTTAGAATTTAGTTTTTGATGTTTTGGGTACTGCAGGCTAATATGATGTATAGGGCAGATCCTATACGGGGTATTCAATATAAAAAAATATGGGCATTTCAATGACTCTTAATCTATACAAGTTTATTTGCAAGTTATCTTTGTTTTTAAATGCGTTTTGCTTAGTAATTTGTGTGAACTTCCGTTACTTAAGCATGAACATTTATGATTATAGGTATTTGAATGAATTTTGAAGAAATATGTGAAAACAAGGTTAAATTGAGCATAACTTATTCGTGCGAGCTCCGATTTGAGTGATTCAAAAATTCATGGAACCGTGAAAGAAAGGTATACAACTTTCATTTTATGACCTTATTCTGTAAGGCAAATGCGCCACCCCTATACTTTGTCGGGTGTGGCACTTTGATGCAATTTACATATCATTTGTGAAGTTATTGCGATATTTTGGCCATAACGTCTTTATATAGACTCCACTTTGAGTAATTCAAAAGGCCACAAAAAGAGGAAAAATAGATCTAAAACTTTGATTTTAGGACCGCAACCTGTAAGAGAAATGTGCCGCCTCTATAAAACGAGATGCGCCGCATTTAGGTAGGTTTCAGATTTGGAACGTTTATTTCCCCTTCTTTAAATATAACCCTCCTTACACCAAAGGACCAAGCAAGTTAGCTGATGGCTTTTTAGGGTTTCAAAAGAGGGATTTCAATCACAAATCAAGTCCATGACATCAAGAAAGATTCTAGCAATTCCAATGTGATTTTATTGCACTCCAAAGGTGAACTCATCAATTACTCCACATCGTTTAGTTTTCATTCCAATTTTTATTTTGTTATACTTATTTTCAGAGAGTTTTACGATGTTTTTAAGTCTAATCATGGGCTGATATCATTTACACTTACTTGGAATTATGTCACTTGGATTCAAGGTTGCTTGTTATTACGGGTTGCTTTCAATCAATTTATACTTAATTTTAAATTTAATTGCTTATTAATTATGATTCATTGATGAATTTGATTATTTTGATAAACGAAAGTTATTGCATTTGATAATCGTTACAATTGGTTTTGCTTAAATGACTATGTTATTCTAGGCGAAAGCTATGTAGACTTTGAATCACTATACTAGACTACAGTGTGATTATGGGTATTTTAGATACTTGTACTTTATTCTTAGTTTTGAAGAATTTAATTGAGAGTTTTGTACATTGATTAAGTCATAAATTGGTAAATCGGCGTAATTAGCTATCTTGAAACTTAAACCGAAAGAGTTAATTGGTTGCGATAAAACTATTGACTATGATTAGTTGAAAAGTTGAGAAAAAGGTGACATGGATCTTAACTTATATATAATTCATCCTTCAGCAAAAACCCAATATCAAAGTGAGATGTGCATGTAAGTTTCATTTTAATTCTATATATTTCTCACGAATCAATCATTCAATTTCTTCAAAAGTCCCATTTACTTTACACAAACTAGGGGTGAGCAGAAAACCAAAATAAAATGAAACTAAACTGAAAAAGAGACCGAATCAAAATAACTGATCAAAACTAGAAATCGATGGTTCGGTTTTTACTGTTTCAAAAACCAAAAAATTCGTTTCGATTTTCCTCCAAAAACCAAACCGGAAAAACCGAACCGAACCGTTTTTATTATATAGTAATTTATAATTGATATAATTAAATAAATAAATCAAATTTATAAATTCATATTCATTTTGTAGGTGGAATTACAATATATTTTCTTAATGTTTATATGTGTGCCTGTCGTGTACGTGTGTTTACTTGACAATAAATGAATGCATGTGATAATGATCATACTATGTGTATGTTCACTTGCATGTATGTGTCTCATTTATATACACATAATTGTAGAAATTTGAGATAAACATTATTAGGCTCAGATTAACAAAAAATGTAAAGAAAAAAAATCAATTTTTTACGTAAAACATTATGGTTGGTATAAAATGGCCACGCCCAAATATAAATGGCTAAAAACCAAAAAACTGAAAACCGATAATAAATAGAGAAAACCGAACCGCCAAAAACCAAACAGTTTCGGTTTTGGGTTTTATAAAAACCGAACATTTCGGTTCAGTGTTGGTTTTAGCCAAAAGCCGACCCGAACTGAATCGTGCACACCCACAAACACCTTCTTTGCCTGCATTCGATTAAGTCTTAGAAAAACAAATTCATTGTGCTAGACCTGGACTTACCACAAATATTCTACACGCGACTATTAGACAATTAAGTCATTGGCCAAGCCCAATTGTGGGGTTGTGGTCCATTAGGTTTAGGGCTTGGATTATGTTGGTTATTATCAAAGTCATGTATTTATAATAAATACACATGCTATTTCACATTTGATTCAATTCAGTTAGTTGAGTTAGTTGACTTATATTTTTTCTGGGTCAAACCGGAAACCGAACCGAATTTAAATTTGATTCAACCGAACCCCTATAACCGAAAACCGAACCAACCCGAATTACATAATTTTAATTATTTTTCAGTTAATTATATATATATTTAGCATTAATTACTTTTTTTCAAGCTTAAATAATATTATATTTATACTAAGAAAGATTTTTAGTGATTTTATATATATATATATATATATATATATATATATATATATATATATATATATATATATATATATATATATATAAATACATTAAAAAAATATGTTTATATATATTCGGTTTTCATTGCGAAACCTATATCCAAACCGAATATTTAGTTCGATTCGGTTTTGACCAATTCGGTTCATTTCAGTTTCGATTTTCGGTCACTGTGGATATTACCCAATCCGTGAACATCCATAATTTCGCATATGTAAAACACTCAATCAATAAAACTCTTTTATTATTTTACATGGTATCATAGATTTAGGTAAAACCCACCATCAAAAAGTTTCCTATCCTTAGGTCATCGTCAACTAGCCGGTAATCCAGAGGGATTACCGTTTATTTATTTTTGCTTTACTGTTTTGGTTTAGTTAGTTTTTATTTTCATACCATACTCATAAGCTTTATCCCATAATAGACCTCGTATCTATGTTGAGAAATCAATCAATTAAATTTTTCTTCACTTACAAAATTTGTTTTACCGTTTGGGATTATTGTTGTCAGGGACACTAGTTGAAACAAAAATATGCCGTTCTTACCTAGGCAAAGCAATCCATGACGTTAAAAAACGTTACAAAGAAAAGAGGAAGTCGGTAAGCAATAAACAATTATGTTGCTGAATACAACTCTGCCTTCATTCAAACTAACAATAAAGAAGATGAGGAAAAGAAGAAAAGAAGAAGCGGCTTTTAACATTCACCTCAGTTTGTCCGTCCGAAAAACTTCTGCTTAAACTAGTGCGGGGAGGAGGGTGGGGGGGGGGGGGGGGGGGGTAGACGATTAGGTCATTAGCCCAAGCCCGATTGTGAGCTTGTGGTCTATTAGGTTTATGGTTTAGATTATGTTATTTATTATCAAAAATTATCTTATTATAAATAGACGTGATATCTCACATATGCGAAGACATTCAATCAATAAAACTCTCTTTTTATTTTACAGTGACAAGGTCCATTGCCCCGTTGTGTTTAGCACCTTTCATTAAATTTCCCATCATAAGCTACCTTATTTAGATACTCCATAAATTATGATTTAATGATCTCAAACCCAAATATTTATTAGACGTGATAGTGTATGATTGTCTAATAAATATATTAACAGTAATTTAGAAACAACTTGACAAAATTCAAATTTAACTACAATAATTAAAATGATTCTTTTGCCACTCTTTTAATACCACTTTTAATGAAAAATATAAAATTTGACATCCACGTTACACAATTTAGAAATAATACAAGTAACGCATCAAAAGTGAAATTGTGAATTTTTGAAATGGCTTGAAAACCCACATCCAAACTCCAAAGATTAATATGATAATCAAAGTTATGACTTCTAGGGTTATGATAGCGAATATTTAACTACTTAGATAGTTTGAAGACTAAGATTTAATCAAATATTATAATAATGAAAGTTGCACTTATATCTTTTATATAATACAAGAATTACATCATTTCGGAGTGTTTTTGCAAAACCCTTCTCATTGAAAAAAAAATTGGACCAATAGGAGAGCTCAATTTTGACACATAAGCGAAATCAAGCAATATGATTGACCAATAAAAAGTCAAAACTGAATTGATTTTGGTCAAACTTTAATAAATTTTGTGAAGAATTTGATTAATAAAAAAAACATATAAAAATATAGGTGTCAAATTTATGAAAATAAAAACTTAAGAAAAGATGAGGTAATTAATAAAACCTTAGTGGTTGAATTTTAAATATATTAGAGTTAAGTGTAAAATTATAAGTCTTCATATTTTTTTAATAACTTTAGATAATAAACAATTAACCCCTTACACTTTATACCCCTATACTTTATAATGTTAACTTTGTTTAAAATTACATGAGTAAAAGTATTAGGTTATTTATTTATTTATTTTATTTTTTCATCAATTAAAGTAAATTTAGTAAATATGCGAATTAGTTTTAATATACGTTAAATATTTTTTAAACTAACGTTAGTTTTAAACTTTCATCCATTAGAATATTTTTTTAAAATAAGAACTCATGTTACTATATAAAAGTTTTATGCGTACACGGATTTGAAATACGGCTAAATTATTAGTAACGAGAATATAAATATCATATGGTAAGCATGAGTTACTTTGATATGAAAATAAATATACGCGATTCTACTTATAACAACGACTCATGAAATTGTTATTTAAAACTTATATATGGATATCCATAAAAACATTTTAAAAACTTTACGGAGTATATTTTAACTTCATCAACGCTCATTATGTGCAACTAAATTCGCACATTTTGTATAACATGATATCAATAGTTAAAGTTAAATAACAATATTAACCTCAAACTCAACATATCTGTCAGTTAAAAACGTTATACAAAGTTAATTATTAAAAAAAAAAAACAAAAACACATCAGTTAGATAGTCATTCTTTAATATAGAAGGTGTTTTCTTTAAATTGTAAAAAAATGCATGCATCACAATCCTTATTTGATAAGAATCACCTCCTAAAAAAAAAAAAAAAAAAAAAAAAAAAAAAAAACATAACGAAAATATAAGTAAAAGAAATACCACAATTACAAGACACATCGTAAATTGATAGCACGGGTTTGCAAAACTAAAAGCATATATTACTAACATCTCATGCAAGTCAAGTATTATCATGTGATTTTGCTTGAATAATAAAATATAATTTTTAATCCAAAAGTATTCTCCTAAAATAATAGGTAGATTAGAACATATATACATATGATTTTTTTATCTTTAGTCCACTAAGTAAAACTATTTGAAACATGTTAAGTGGTTCACTTTTTAATCGATAATAATAAATAATCAAATCAAAATTTTAAAAACCCTGTGCGTGCACATAAGCAAAATCAAGCAATATGATTGGCCAATAAAAAGTCAAAATTGAATTGATTTTGGTCAAACTTTAATAAATTTGGTGGAGAGTTAGATTGATAAAAAAAACGCATAAAAATATAGGTGTCAAATTTATAAAAACAAAAACTTAAGAAAAGAGGAGGTAATTAATAAAACCTTAGTGGTTAAGTGTAAAATTACAAGTCTCCGTGTTTTTTAATAACTTTAGATAATAAACAAATAACCCCTTACACTTCATACCCCTTATACTTTATAATGTTAACTTTGTTTAAAATTACATGAGTAATAGTATTAGTTTTTTTGACTTTCATCTATTAAAATAAATTTGGTAAATATGCTAATTAGTTTTATTATACGTTAATATTTTTTAAACTAATGTTAGTTTTAAACTTTCATACATTAGAATATTTTTTTTAATAAGGACTCATGTTACTATTTAAAAGTTTAATTTATGCGTACACGGGTTTGAAATACGGCTAAATTATTAGTAACGAGAATATAAATATCAAATGGTAAGCATGAGTTACTGTGATATAAAATAAATATACGTGATTCTACTTATAGCAATGACTCATGAAATTGTTATTTAAAATTTATATATGGATATCCATAAAAACATTTTAAAAACTTTACAGAACATATTTTAACTTTATCAATGCTCATTATGTGCCACTAAACTCGCACATTTTGTACAACATGATATCAATAGTTAAAGTTAAACAAAAACATTAACCTCAAACTCAACATCTCTGTCAGTTAAAAATGTTATACAAAGCTAATTATTAAAAAAAACAAACAAAAACACATCGGTTAGATAGTCATTCTTTAATATAGAAGGTGTTTTCCTTAAATTATAAAAAAATACACGCATCACAATCCTTATTTGATAAGAATCACCTCCTAAATCAAAAAACAAAAAACTACGTAGAGAATAACCTAACTTTATTCATTGACTTGATGTTTCAAAAAAATAATAATAAAAAAATAAAAAAATAAATAATAATAGTTGGTCGTTGCAAAGGAATTAAAAGTATGTACATGAGAATTATTCAGCAAGAATATATAGTTTTTAATTATGTTATTACGTTACTATACTGCGATAATGTTATTGACTTGGTAATCACGGATGTGAGATACAACCATTATTCTATACTTATGATTTATGTGTAAACCCGTTTTTGCTTCTGAATAGAATCCGAAAGAGACCTCAACAGCACTTTGGCTTATGCCTTATCTAGTTGATAGTTTTTAGTAAAATTTTTTATGGTTTAACTTTTTTGTTATACACACCAGCTTTTAGTAACTTTTTTTTTTTTTTTTTTTTTTTTTTTTTTTTTTTTTTTTATGTTTTATTGAAAATTTCTACACTTAATATTTATGTTTCTACTATAAACACACTAAGCTATGATAGAATTAGTTGGAAGTTCAGGGATTTTTTACTAAGCTTCTCAAAAAAGCTTATAGCTTTATCATAAAGTTATTGTGTTATGGTAATTGAATAAGCCAATAAGCACCTTTAATAAGCATAACCAAACACCCCTTTAGTTCTAATATGAAGTTTTCTGATTTGATGTTATGACTAACTTTGTTGTTATCCTCACTATAATGCAACATGTTAGTGGTTTTTGCAGTTTTATGATCTTATTGCACACACTAAAGTGTAATGCAATTTGTTGTGTGCGCTTTTTAGAGGAGGATCAAGTATCAACACATGATTGTTATGGAAGGTTAATGTACCAAATATGTGTTTTAGTGCCTATATGAGGAATTTTATGGTAGGAATTCTTTTCGGAGTGTAATTTGTCTTTGAATAATTAATAAAACTTAGCAGGTGTTTACCGTCATTGATAATACTATGGGTGTCAACCAACGGTCTAAAATATGGGTGCTGCATTAAAGTGAAAGGTCGGTAAGGATTCAAACAATCCTAAAAGACTTACGGATGTTCTCTGTCATTTTTTATGCATTTATAATTTACTTATACAAGTAATAATAATTTCTTTATATAGTTCGGGTTTAGAGAAAAATTATTCTTATACATTATAAATAATCGTAAGATTAAATTTGAGTTCTACCAATTACATTTTTTTTGTTTCTCTTTATGTAATAAAGAAACTATAGTGTAAGCATCTATGTTAATTTGGTAATTTTATGATCAAACATGAGAAGTAAATATCACAAATTTATGTAAATACAAATTTTCAAACAAAAAGGTACATTAGTAAACATGGTATGATGATTATTCATAATCAAGTAAATGAATCAATCTTCAAAGCTATCTAAATATGCTACATATATTAACGAAAATATAAGTAAAAGAAATACCACAATTACAAAACACATCGTAAATTAATAGTACGGGTTTGCAAAACTAAAAGCATATATCACTAACATATCATGCAAGTCAAGTATCATCATGTGATTTTGCTTGAATAATAAAATATATTTTTTAATCCAAAACCATTCTCCTAAAATAATAGGTAGATTATAACATATATACATATGATTTTTTATTTTTAGTCCACTAAGTAAAACTATTTGAAACATGTTAATTGATTCATTTCTTAATCGATAATAATAAATAATCAAAATGAAATTTTAAAAACCCTGTGCATGCACAGGTATTATAACTAGTATATCTATATGCTTTTAACAAACCTCATTTGAAAACAAATTAAAAATTAATACACATGTATGAAGCAACATGCAAAATACAAGTCTACGAGAAAGAATATAATTTTACAAGCTTTTTGGTCAACTATAGTTGTCAATCTCAAACACTAATATAAGTAACACAAATTGTACATTTGCTATTTGCTATAAAGATATCAAAAGCCAAAAACTTCCATGGAAGCTAGCTTAAACATGCCAAAACCTATGTTCAGTTTTTTTGAGGTTGAAGAAGAAGAAACAAAGACTAAGAATGCCATTCATCTTCATGACGATCAAGTCCTATTAAAGACCTCATCCCAGGTGCTGTTTCAAAACTTGCATTAAGTTTTCTTGTTTTCTGTCAAATCTGTTTATAGTTGTAATCCACATGTTTGTTAGAATTTTACGTGTTGTCGATATTTATTTATTTATTTATTTATTTTTTTTTTTTTATTATTATTTTTTTAACATATCAGGCTTTTATGTTAATTAAGCAGGCAATGAAGAGTGACAAGAACGATGCCATTACTTCTTTGTTTAAAGGAGAAGATCTAGCTGACGATTATACACAGGTATCTAAATAAAGAATGATCCAATAATGAATGATACATGAACATGTGTAGAAATCTAGATAGTAGAATATGCTGTCTTTTACGTTGAAAACGTGTGTCGTAGTTGATGTGTTGTATGGTTTTTGTATGAAAGCCTAGTATCGTGTCTCCAATGAACGCATCTTGACACCATTAATCTAACATATTATCAGCAGATGACCTTTTCAAGTGGTCGGATAGACTTTCTTCTGGTTATGCTGGTTTCAAATATAAATCCACTACAATAAATTACTACAGTCAGAAAGTTTATGAAGGGGTTGGTGGGGGCCAGGGGGGTGATCTCTAGAGGCTGATAATAATTTTTACTTTTTTATGGAAAAACTTCTTTAGTTTATGATTTTATGTTGAAATAAATTGTTCTTAGTTATTAAAATTGAGGGATAAAGGAACCGCACCTACTACTCGCTCCCTAATTAAAGAAAGACATCGAGCAATCTGGTTTAGATAGATGGGAATCCTAATTAAACTAGATAGCAGTTTGGAAGATGTTTAAATAGCTAGTCTAAGGAAATTGGTCAACTATTGTTTAACAGCACATCTAGAATTTTTCAAGATGTAACCCAAAGCATTATCAACTTGAGTTAAAGCTAGTCCATTAATCAATTGAGCTATGCTAATTAACCTTAGATTCCTAATAGGAACATGTTGGTTTTGTCCTTCACCTCCCGCTCAAATCTTACTATTGAAAAATAACCATGTCTTTGTATTCATGATATTCAGGATGATGATCTGGTTTCATCAGCTAAAGCTGAGATGGGTCAAGTTAGACAAGAGAACCAAACGTTAAAGCAAAAATTATCAAGGGTCTTGAAGGATTACAAGTCGTTGCAAATGCAATTTAACGACTTTTTCCAGCAAGAAGTTCCTAAAAGTTCCGAAAGTCTGACTCCTCCTGATCAGGAAACTAATGGAGCTGAACTCATTTCTCTAAGCCTTGGAACACTTTCGAGTTGTAAACCAAAGAGTGATGATGGTCCAAAAAAGGTGAATTGCTTCAGCAAAATCAAAGACCGCAGTGATGGTGATCAAGAACTCAAACTAGGGTTGGGATGCAAATTCGACGTGTCACCAAATAGAGTTGGCATCAACAACTTAAGAAAAGATGAAATACCACAGACCTTGGAACCAGCTGTTCACAATCTCAAGTCTGAAAGAAATGAGGATACTGATATATTGGATCAAATCCCATTGAAGAAAGCCAGGGTTTCGGTGAAAGTTATATGTGACACCCAAACGGTAATAATTTAATCAAGGAACATACTATTATGTGTTTATGTCATTTCATGTCATCTTTATGTATGCAAATGGTCGTTAAGTAAGAGCGTAGAAAGATGCTGAATTTTGATGAATTATAATACAGATGAATGACGGATGTCAATGGAGGAAATACGGACAGAAGATAGCAAAAGGAAATCCTTGCCCTAGAGCATATTACCGATGCACTGTGTCATCATCTTGCCCAGTCAGAAAACATGTAAATTCATCTTCCTGGCGGCTGCTTTTCTTAAAACATTTTAAAATAAGTTCATACTGTTTGACTTGAGATAATCTTACATCACAAGTTATTAAATTTCAACCTTTTTAATTCCACTTGTATGTTGACCAAAAGGCGGAAAAGTCTACTGGCTTAAATGTGAAAGGAAAGGCGCATACAAAGATTTTCTATTATTCTGAAATCTGAATCTATTATTTTTTCTAACTTATTTTCAAACAATTATTTAGGTGCAAAGATGTGCTGAGGACAGGTCTGTGCTAATCACCACCTATGAAGGAACTCACAACCACCCACTTTCAGCATCAGCAACGGCAATGGCTTCAACCACTTCAGCCGCCGCCTCAATGTTAAAATCAACCTCATCAACCTCACAACCAGGTCTCAACACGATTGCTCCCTCCTCAACGACCACGGCCTCAACAACCACCTTCTCTAGCCACCATGGCATTACTAATTACAGCCCAAGGGCTCCACAATATCCATTTTATCTACCCAACACAACAATCTCCACATACCAATCACACCCAACTATCACTCTAGATCTCACAACAAGTCCCCATTTCAACATATCAAACTCGTCAAACTTCTCAATGACCGCACCACGATATTCTTCTTCTACATGCCTTAACTTCTCTTCTCCGTCCTCTTCTTCTTCGTCCATTGAGTCAAATTTCAAAAACCAGAATCCGTTTTCATATCTTGGGAGACAAACGCTAAATGAGCCGTTCCATCCAACACCATCACATGATAGTTTCAAGAAAAATTCTACTCCTGCTTCACAACAGCATTCAGCAGATACAATTGCAGCTGCTACTAAAGCTCTAACTTCAAATCCGTCTTTCCGATCAGCATTGGCAGCGCAAATTACATCACTCGTCAGAAATTCCGGTGGTGGGGCCAGTATATGATGAAAACTTAACCTGTTCCTAGTAATTAACTTTAAAGTGAACACAGTTTTGTTTCCACTGTATTCCCTTTTTTTTTTTTTTTTTTTTTTTTTTTTTTTTGCTTTTTATTACGTCTATCTAGAACATATATATATCATAACAAGCCTATCATAATGTACAAGGTAAACTGTTGGTGTATATAGGTAAGCTCGACCAATGTAAAGTATTACACAATTTCGGAGTTCATGGATTGCAACTATGAACAACAATAAATATGAAACCTTATTCAGATATAAGAACACAATTTATTCATTATAAAAATACACGACAGTTCAAAGTATAAAAAATGATAGATTACTACTAACCTTCGTATCAAAATAATATGTCTTCATCTTTCAGTTGAGCTCCAGATAAAAAAGGGGGCGCTTTTCTTGAAACATCACTGCCATAGTCTAACTTTTTAACAGCTTGTTCCTGCTTTTTGATCTCTCTCTTTTTGTACCCTTGTATCTTCTTTAGTCGAAAGAAATCCTCCCTTTCCAGCTCATCCAACTCGCCCTTAATATAGGTGACGGTGTTCTCCAATCTCGGCTTCACAACATTCTCCAAGGCATTGACTCTGCGATTAGTGGTCTTGATTGCCCCATCAAGTGTCAGAAATGATGTTTGGAGAGACGCAAGATCAACAAGAACCTCAACGGCTTTCAGATAGGCTGAACGACATCCTTGTACCTGCTGACCTCCTCTAGCTAGTCCGGTCAAGTCATTCTTAGTCATCTCACCTTCTGTGAAATACTCAAACTTTGGCAGTTTAACACCAGCAACGTTCTCTTGGCGTGAACGGACTCTAACAGAAGCACTTTGAACATTTTCAAGGACAACATGTTTGATGTTTTCGCCCCCAACATATTTGGCTTCAGTTAGTGCAAAGGAAGATGATTTCATAACTGTTCCCATTGATTCTTTTGTTGAAACAATCTTTTTGAGAATTTGACGGAATTGCACAGTCAGAGCGTCACTTTTCTTCTTTAAAAGAGCATGACCTCTTGTGGCACCAGTAAGGCGACCTTTCACAACTGCAAGCATTGTAACAGTTGGAACAACATTTAAACGCTGGCTTTGACCCGCCATTCTCACAAATACAGTATATACACCTGGAAAGTAGATAAAAAGGTGCAAACTTAGGATTCTTATATTTTTCACTAAAACTACGGAAAAAAAATTGCAAACTTTGGTAATTAAAGCTGCTTATTTCGCTCTAAAAAATCACATGATCATATTGGTTTTCCTTTCAAACTGCCTATCTGTGTTCATAAAAACCAATATAAACAAATGAAACCAAAGCATATAAAATTGACAAAAACATTTACATCAAACAATATAAAATGTATAATATAAATTTAAACTTCGTAAGTATGAAATGGATTGTGCGTGGAATCGATTTGAGCAGTAGCATTTAGATTGCATACAAAATTCTAACATCAGGTCATGCAATGGATCGATCTAATAAGGGCCTATATATAAAACAACCTGAAGATGTGAGAATTACTCTGCAAAATGTAGGATGAGTTGTTTGAAGAAATTTGGCAAACAAAAGGATATCAAATAGAACATTTAGTGATCCGAAAACCTTTTTGGATCATATAATCATCGTAGTGAGCGACTTTTGTGTGTTCTTCGATCATAGATAGAGAAACATGGAATGTAACAAACTTCTTGAAAAAGGGCAATTTTTAAACAAGTATGCTTTGAAGTTTTGTAGTTTTCCTAAAATTTTGTTTTGTCAAATTAGAGGGCCAATTGAGCCTTATAATAAAAGCATACTTTTTGTTGGGCCAATTTAGTGATCAGATCACTCATATTCGTTCAAGATTTGAATGGAAAATATCTAAAGTGTAATAAGTTCTTAAATGGAAATAAGCATTTAGGAAGTCATCTTCAGAGTCTAAAAAAAATCGACAATTCTTAAGACGGAACTTTGTGAGTAAAGTACTTAAACCAAGAAAAAGATGATGAAATCAGTGAGTGATAACAATAACTCACTAACTCCGTGAATATCTCCTCAACAAATCCAAGACATCATGAACTTTAGATACTTAGGAAAAATATCTAAGTTACTGAAACATAGGCGGAAACTTTCTTGAGAAGATAACTGTAAATCAATTATCAAAAAGTCAAGATATTACTAGAGTTGGTAAAAATGACAAACAGTTGTCAACACGTATTGTTCCATAAAGTATGGTCGAACATGTTCCAAGAAATAGAAACATTTAATTTAAATGTATTACACAGTTAAATGCTTGACACGTTGCTATTACCCTACGGGTATCTTCCTCGATCATGCCTATAAAAGGGAATGTTGTAAAGAGTAGATGCTCATTTCTTGCAATTAAAGTGATACACTTTCAAGAAAGGATTTACTCCTCCAAATAGAATTATAATTTCTGAGCTTTCAGTTGGTCAAGCATAGTTCTTACTTAAACAATAATTTAATTTTTGTTTAAGTTTTGTGAGAAGATCACCAAACATTGGCATTCACCTTATATTGTTATTTCGCAAACAATTTTAAATAAATTTTTTAATTCACTTCTAATAAGAATTTAAGCGGTTGAAAAATATCTGTGTATTTGCTTAGTCGTTTGTCAATCTTGTTTGAAGCTTTAAACTTATATTATTAAAGATGAAAATTGGTTAGTTTAAGTTAGTTAAAACATTGTAACCAACTGAAAAGAAACAACACTCTTAATAAGCCATAGAATAAGTGAATAACATAACGTGTAACAAATTGTTGGTAACACACAAGATCGTTAAAGCCAATATAATGTTTTACAATGATGCCAGCACGTTGAGGCGAAATCGTCTAAATTTGTTTTATTTGTTACCGCATAAGTACTTGATAATGTTTTATTATTTCGGAATGTACATGTAATATGTTAATTAAATTCGTTAAAGACTATGTAAGTAGGCGTCTACGTCTAAACAACCAAGTAAGGATGCTAAAGTGGTTAACACGTCTAATGCTCTTGATGTTCTTGGTGATTTATATGAGGATCCTAATATTCATGTAGAACCTAGTGCTAACATTTCTTCAAGTAACGTGAATACTGTTAGATTATGGACATTATTTTAGTAGTCGTATGTTAGGATCGAACTTGAGATCACGGGATTGCGCACAATACGTATGAAGAGAAAAAGTAATAATTATTTATAAATGTTATAATTAATTATTAAACACAAAATAAATAATAATAATTAGTATTATTGATTAATGACTAATTATTTATTAAACGAAGATTAGGAAAGTAATACTAGGCAAAATTTGGAAACAAGAGAAGGTTCCGGAATCCCCTAGGGGATACCAAATCCGATCGGCATAGGGGGGTTTCCACCTCCTTATGTGCCTTGAGCTCCAAGTTTTGTGTAGTATATAAGCAAACCCAAGATGCATGTTTTTCTCATAACTTGTACACACACATCTTGGTGTTTTCTCTCCCTTTTCTTTTCTTTGGTCGATCCAACAAAACAACCCTTTAGGGTTTCGATTTTCTTGAATCAAAACAAGGTTTTGTGTTTATTACTTGCATAAACTTTTTCTTGAATTAGTACGTGTGTACAAGAACGTGAATCAAACACACTATTGTTTGATTCTTGGATTGAATTACAAAAGAGGTAAGGGGTAATTCTTGTAATCCATATAAACCCTAATTAGGGTTCTTGGTTCCGGAAGATTGTATTGATTCTTGTTCGGGCTAGAATCATAAAGGTATGTTTACTATTTATATTTGATTAATTAATTACATGTTATTCGATCTTATTATAATTGCTTCCACTATGCTCACTTTGATGTACTTGGTTTATTTATATGAAGGTCATGATATAATAATTCCAACAGTGGCATCTAGAGCCGTTATAATGTGTAATTAATTATCGAAACGCATAAAAATTGGATCTTGATTCGTTTAGTTACATGTTTTTAGGGTTTTTTAGCTTCCTAACCCTAATTTTTTTTATGGGTCGATTTGACCTTAAAGGGTTTTAGGGTTTATGGTTTTTGATTTTTTAATATGATTAGAAACCCTAGGATGTCATGTAATTTGTTATGCGTTTTAGTAAACGATCTTGGTGCAATATGTTAATTGTTAAGCTAAATCCATGAAAAAGTGCATATTTGCATGGATTTTTATATTGTGTAATAATTTAAATGGTTTAAATTGTTTATATGAATTAATGGTTAAGTCATATCGAAACATGTAAATTTATTAATAGATGACGAATTGGGGAAGACTCCAATATTAAGTAATCAATTATGTGCTATGTGGTATTTATTTAATTTTGGCTTACGCAATCGATTTATCGATGTATGTGGCTCTTTTTCCAAGAAGAAGAAAGCCTCAATTGAATTAATACGTTATACACCTAGATTTGATTATTAATAGGACTATTAAATAAGATTTGCATGTGGCTACATGTTTTATACATATTTAATTGTTATGATTATGTATATTTGTTTATTTAGTTGTTTTATTTTTTTATTGTACATTACTTGTTTTTGTTTATTAATTGTGTTAGACATGTTTATAAACGAAAATGGTAATTTTTGAATAGAAAAATAATACGGACTAAATAATGGCGAAATTGTTTTGGTTTTTAAGAGTTTAAATTTCAAAGAATTGGTTGATTGATGTTTTTGTACGTAATGGTTAAATAGGCTCGACCGAAGTTTACACACTATAAGATGGGTATAAAGATGGCAACGCATTAAATTGTGGCCTTAGAGAGACAACATTCTGTCTTAACGCTCGTTTGTGTGTAAATTAGACTTACCGAACAAACATTACATGTACATTGTCATCTTAAGGGTGAATAATCCACAATTCCACAATGATTATCCGAAACACTAAGCTTTCGGGCTTATGCAAAAGTACGATATAGTGGACGATAATTGATGGTTATTCTTTAATTGGTGAACCCGATACCTCAATCAAAACCTTGTTATTTTACTCTTAGCTAATTGGTAATAAAAATGTTTTGTAAAACCAATGTTATGAAGTTGTATGCATGCTTCTTCATACATTATTTTGATCACATCAAAATATTAATACCCTTATAAAATTAAGTCGAATGCCATCTAATTAAGAACACTTGAAGTTGTAATTTACGTCATGTGAGAACTTGGCGAGATTGCAATGGAGAGGTAAATTTCATAAATTCATTGCTAGCAGATCAACTGATGTGATGGATTTGTGAGTTTGCAGTTTTTAAGTTAGACGACTTAAATTGAGTAGGAAGTGAGATCTTGGACTCAAGGCATTAAGATGGGGATCAAACATGCTTACATTACAAAAGTTTTGTGATTGTAAATCCCATAAATCTAGGAATTGCAATATGATATTGGCAATTATTGTTCGACAATTACCTTGTTGAATATTATCATTACTAGCAGATCAACTGATGTAATGGTACTATGTCAATTAGGATCCTAGCTTTAAGAAAATACTATGGTTTATATAAATATTTACCAATGGGTATTTTATTTTCTTAAAGATCTAATTATCGAAAATACTTAAATTGAGTTTTGTAATTCGTTTTAATGTATTAATGCAACGTTCAAACCGTAAACTCACTTTGGGCTTTGGTAAATTGATCTAGTTCTTTTTTCAAACAAATGTTTGATTAAGAAATATTTACTTGAAAGACAAAAGAAGTCTCCTTTCTATGAAGGAAGAGTGAGACACAATCCTATTCCTTTTCATGTATGAGAAAGGATAATAGGAATATTAGATATGTCTAAATTCTAATATAACTCATAGCAAATTTTTAATGGTTAAGGAAATTGCATACATTTTTCATAAGGATTTTATCATCCTCCTTCGGTGATCAAATTCTTAGTAACAAATATGATATTTGGTTAACAGAAAATTATGTATAACATTTTATGAGTTATTATAATTAGAAGCTAGACTAATTACTGCAAAATGTTTAAAGACAAACTAGTTGTTTTGACAATTTTAAAGGTGCTACATACATTGTAGGATGGTAGACCTGTTAAGGAAGAAATTGCATGCCCAATTTTTCAAGTTAAAAGCATTTGGTGGATAGTCCATCATTTACGTAGTAGAATACACTTTTAGTGCATAAGTAATTGTTACGTATGGACATTCAAAGGTGTAGGAAAGTTAAAAGCACACTATTTTCTTTCACTGAATAGGAAACATTTACAATGTTGTCAAATTCAGTGGGAGTATTGTGTACTTATCACTGAATAAGGAATTATTGTAATGATCTTTAATTCAGTGGGAGTTACAAGCTTTGATATCTTGGTAGCTAAAGATAATTACTTTCCAAGTGTAGACACTCATACTTTTAAGGATAGTCTTGTACGTTTCCTTACTAGACATTGTTGTTTTACATATACTTGTTATGTTAAAATCTATGACACAATCATATTGAACACATAAACAAATGCATGTCATGTTGTTTATCAACTATATAAGGTTGTTCCATGCACAAGTGGGAGAAATGTTATCTTTAATGTGTGCAAGAAACAACTCATAAAGATATGATTTAATGGATTCTCTTGACTACAAGGTAAGAGAATAATGTTCTAATATTAATTCTAGAAACACTTGGTGTTACAATTTATGTTATGTGAGAGCTTAACTAGATTGCAACAACAAGGTGAATTTCATATTTTCATTACTAGCAGATCAACTGATGTAATTGAACTATGAGAATTTGCAGTTTCTAAATTAAATACCTATTAGAACATGTGTCAATATGATATCAAGACTACTTTAATTTATAGATTTATGAATTCATGAAATGACATAAATTAATTAAGTAATCTTGTAACACCCCGCCCTACTCAAACCACAATATTGTCCGCTTTGCCCTCAGGCTCACGACTTTGTTTTTGTGGCCTCATTTGAAGACTTCCCGGCAGGTCACCCAAGCCAGTACTACTCTCACATGAGCACGCTTAACTGCCAGTTCCTAAGAACCCCACTCGCAGTAGACCACAAAACGCGTTGTGTCATTATAAGGCGAATGTTATCTTATGAACCCAGCATATCTCCAGGCCACAGCCGATGTAGGATTTGCCTAGGGTGTTACAATCACCCCCCCTTAGGGACTTATCGTCCTCGATGAGGTTTGCCCCACCATCCCGAACGGCTCAGGAGTAGCTCTGATACCACTTGTAACACCCCGCCCTACTCAAACCACAATATTGTCCGCTTTGCCCGCAGGCTCACGGCTTTGTTTTTGTGGCCTCATTTGAAGACTTCCCGGCAGGTCACCCAAGCCAGTACTACTCTCACATGAGCACGCTTAACTGCCAGTTCCTAAGAACCCCACTCGCGGTAGACCACAAAACGCGTTGTGTCATTATAAGGCGAATGTTATCTTATGAACCCAGCATATCTCCAGGCCACAGCCGATGTGGGATTTGCCTAGGGTGTTACAACCGATGTGATTACACTATTAAAATATGTCCAAGTGGGAGCTGTTAGATTATGGACATTATTTTAGTAGTCGTATGTTAGGATCGAACTTGAGATCACGGGATTGCACACAATACGTATGAAGAGAAAAAGTAATAATTATTTATAAATGTTATAATTAATTATTAAACACAAAATAAATAATAATAATTAGTATTATTGATTAATGACTAATTATTTATTAAACGAAGATTAGGAAAGTAATACTAGGCAAAATTTGGAAACAAGAGAAGGTTCCGGAATCCCCTAGGGGATACCAAATCCGATCGGCATAGGGGGGTTTCCACCTCCTTATGTGCCTTGAGCTCCAAGTTTTGTGTAGTATATAAGCAAACCCAAGATGCATGTTTTTCTCATAACTTGTACACACACATCTTGGTGTTTTCTCTCCCTTTTCTTTTCTTTGGTCGATCCAACAAAACAACCCTTTAGGGTTTCGATTTTCTTGAATCAAAACAAGGTTTTGTGTTTATTACTTGCATAAACTTTTTCTTGAATTAGTACGTGTGTACAAGAACGTGAATCAAACACACTATTGTTTGATTCTTGGATTGAATTACAAAAGAGGTAAGGGGTAATTCTTGTAATCCATATAAACCCTAATTAGGGTTCTTGGTTCCGGAAGATTGCATTGATTCTTGTTCGGGCTAGAATCATAAAGGTATGTTTACTATTTATATTTGATTAATTAATTACATGTTATTCGATCTTATTATAATTGCTTCCGCTATGCTCACTTTGATGTACTTGGTTTATTTATATTGGAGTCTTCCCCAATTCGACATCTATTAAAAAGTAACGTGAATACTACTACTACTGTTGATAGAGGACATGTAAGTAAAGATTCAAATTTTGGTAATAGAATTGGGAACATGGATAAACAGGCAAGTGCAACTATTAATTCATTTGGCAGTCCAAGTACTACACCTATCGTGGAAAAGATTAATAAGCTGGAAAATCAAATAATTGCCGAGAAGCTTGTGCTTCTGGTTGATAATGGGAGCTGCTTCCTATGCAAAAAGAGGCTAATGTGAGACAGGTGGAAAACAATGAAACCTAGCTCATCCAAATGATGCTCCTTCTGTTATTACAAATAGCACACCTGACATGATTAATGATGGAAAGATTTACAAGCATCACAAAAACCCCTAAAACACTCTCTATGTTTGGCGATTTTTGAAGAATATTTACGATCATTCCAATCATTCTTGTTCTTCATTAATCATCCACGTGCTATTTAATTATCAATTGTTCCCTACTGATTTACTTATTGGTCAATTTAATCATTCTATATTGGTCCACTTTACATAGTGGGTCGGTGGTGTGTTTTAAGTTTGATCAAGAGTTGGTCAGCGTGGGATTCATATATTAATTTCTTATCGTGGGTTTGAGTTATTCTTGGGGTAGGATAACCACACCCTCCCTAGGGAGGGTGTGTTGACTTTGACCAGCTGCCGCCGCTTGTGCTGTCTGCATTAAAATTTGTACATTTTGACTAAAGTAGGTGGACCCTCCCTGGTAGGGAGGGTTAGTATAACACAACCCGTTATTCTTAATCGTTTTTGCTTTTGCCAATCCAACGGACCTATACTCTATATTTAATTATTCTTTGTCGATTGGTGGATTGCTACATATCACAACGGACCAGATTTACGCTTTGGTGATTTAAATTGTATTGGTTAGACTTCGCATTATTAATTACTATAGTCTGTTTCTAATTGATTTTACATATCTTGTATTCGATCATTATGGCTGGAAGTTGAGGATCGTGGTGTGTATTGAATAAAACCCTAACTGTTTCAGTTAGGGTTTTACCTTCGTTAGTTGTTTTTGCTGGTTGTTTGACGTTGGGTTTTTTAGATATTGGTTGTGGGTATTGGAGAGATGAGTAAGGGTTTTTTGGATACTAAGTGTGCGACTAAGGTGTTGAAGCATGTGGGTACTTCTGCTGCTGGTGATTCGATGGGTACTAATTCATTAACACAACCTGTTAATGTGAACTTTAATGAATTGAGTGCTAGATTCAAACGTTCTAAAGCTCGCGAAGCTGCTAGGAGTGTTAGGAACCCTAATGATGTATTTGTTTCCACTGCTACTGGTGCACAAGATGTTGAATCTGGTCATGGTCTAAGCGTTAAGGATGGGGCAGATTCTACGGTTGCACAATCAGTTTCGAATGCATCTGGTGGTGTTGATAAGTTGATTCTTGAACAAGTGAAGCCGGTTTCACTTGATTCGTTTGCTAATGTTAATGTATCTCTGAACGAGTGTGGGGTACGACCTGCACAACCTCAATCGTTTCAAGAGTTTCTTGATGCTAAAAGGAACAACGATAATGCTCCTCCTAATAATGGTAATCCTAGTTCAAATCAGCCTCTACATGCATCGTCTGGACCTATTATTTCTGATTGGAGTTTGGATGATGGTGATATAGAATTATCTACACTAGTGGACAAGAATAAACAAGTGAAGCCGGTTTCACTTGATTCTTTTGTTAATGAGTTGAATGGTTCACATGGGGCTGCTAACCAATCTCTGGGTTTTGAAAAGGTTGTTACGAATTCACATGGGACTGTTGGTATTGATAAGGTTGGCGAGGATGCTTTGAAACAATCTTCTATGTCATATGCTGGTGCTACTTCAAATTATCTTAAGAAACACACGTCTAACTTTCGTAGGCTGGAATGTAGCAAGAAATCCAAGGGTGTGGATCTTTCTGTCCCTATGAAAGTGGGTAAAGAGGTGAATACTAGGTTTGAGTATACTCTTTACGGATATTTCCTTGGCCAACGCCTTGCTTTACTTGTTGTTGATTACTATGTACGCAATACGTGGGCTAAGTATGGTTTACAGAAGGTTATGATGAATGCAAACGGGTTCTTTTTCTTTAAGTTTAATTCAAAGAAAGGTGTTGAGGATGTCCTTGAAAACGGTCCTTGGTTGATTAGAAACGTTCCAATTATTCTTAAACCTTGGACTTTGAACACCAATTTACTCAAAGAGGATTTGACCAACATCTCGGTGTGGGTTAAATTCCATGATGTTCCTCTTGCTATGTTTTCTGATGATGGTCTTAGTCTCCTTGCCACATTGATTGGCACGCCTAAAATGCTTGATGCTTATACTAGCCAAATGTGCAAGGAATCATGGGGCCGTAGTAGTTTTGCTAGATGCATGATTGAAGTAAAGTCAGATGAGGTACTTAGGGACAGCCTAACTGTTGAAATCCCCCTACTTGATGGGTCGGGGTCGACTATTGAAAAGATACGGGTGGAATACGAGTGGAGGCCACCTCGATATGATACGTGTAAGATCTTTGGTTATACTCTTATTGAATGTCCAAAATCTGTTTTACCCCCTACTCAGCCTTCTAAGAGTGGAAATGATGGTTTCCAAACTGTCAACAACAAGAAGAAAGGTAAACAAAATGGTTCAACTAGTACAGGTTAAGGAGGGTTTACTAAACCTGTTGTGGGTAAGAAGTTCATTTATCAACCCAAAAAGCCTCCCCCTGGACCTAAGAAAGTGGATGTCAACAAGAAAAAGGCTGCTGACTTGCCTAGTACAAGTGGAACGAATATTGTTACATCTAATCAGTTTGATGCTCTTAATATGGCTGATACTGATGATTTTGGTATTCCTACTAAGGAAGTGACTTTGGATATGGCGTCTGGAAGTACATTGGAAGCTAAAGAGGATGGGTCTTTATAGACTGCTACTACATCACAAGAACCCCTTGTGAGTGATCCGAAAGAGAAGGAACAGGTTGGGACTTCTAAGCCTAGTGCTTTTTCTTCTCCGTCTACTTCTTCTACTGAGAGTGGTAACTCATTTTCTAAGGTGGGAGAGATCGTTGTGTCTGATAGTGATGATGAGGAGGTTGTTAACACGTTTGATGAGTCCGTTAATCTATTTGGTGGTGTCCACGAGCGTGAATACGACTATGATGGATATGATTACAATGATTATGCGCACCAGGTTTATGATCTTCCAGGGAATTTGGATTCTTTTAATGCCATGTATGACACTAAGCTTAAAGGTCTTAGGAAGTAATTATATTTTGTCATTGTCTTTTGTTATCATCTGAGTAGTGGTTTGTTTTCTTTTAGAAAAAATAGGAAGTATCTTGTTTTTTTGTTTTTGTTTTTTTTTTTTTTTTGGGTAAAAGGTCAAACGACCCGGTAAATATATTACTCCAAAAAACATTTAAATACAACGGATATGGGTGAATCCCATATCTCAGCCCGTTACATAGGCGAAAAGCTTACATAACAAGATACTTCCTATTTTCTAAACAAGAAAACAAAACCACTAACCATATGATAACAAAAGACTCTGACAAAATTGTGGAAAACTAGAAGGGGGGTTGAATAGTTTTACGTCTTTTTAATTCGTTATAAAAGATAGTTTTAGTGTTTTCTTCGCTTTCAAAAACTTAGATTCGATAATATGTGATCTCAAGTCTTGCACAACATAAACAACTATCAATAAATAATCTATAACAATAATAAGTAATGAAATAAGTAAGAGATGGAAAGATCGAACTGCGAGACAAGAGATTTATAGTGGTTCAGCTACAAGGACACCTTCCTTGCCCTACTCTACTCCCCGAGCACCTAACTCGAGAGTTTTCTTCACTATATCAACAAGCTCCCTTATGGCGAAGAAAACCTTACACACCAATTTTCACACCACAACTTCTTCACACCTAAGTCACAACTTCTTCAAATCAATCTACCTCACAACTAACTACTCCACACCTAGCTTCTTCACTACAATCTAATTCCTAACCTTTCTTCTTCACACCAAGCTACTAACTAATTGCACAATCTATATATCTAGCACAACTATCTACAATCAAATATTCACAACAATCTTCACAAATAATAATGTAAATAGTCTTGATGATGCACCAACAACTTGGATGTGGAGATCACAACAAGTTGTTATACTTCTTGTCTTAGGGAATAGAAGTATTCTTCTCTTGCACTTGAGAGGATGAAGTTTGGATCACTTTGAAACAAAGAATTATGCACTTATGATCAAAGGATAAGAGAATAGAAATGTGGATCTAGATCAGAAAGTTTAGAAGTGCAAAAGGTGAGAAAATTCTGAGGAATGAACCAGTATTTATAGGGGAGAAAAATATTGTTCTGGAGCGTGGCCGGTCCCCTTAATTAATGGCCGGTCCCCTTAATCATTAAGGGGGGCCGCCTAAGGAATTAAGGGGGCCGCCCCTTCAGAACGTTGGTTTTTCTTGTCTTTTAGTGGGGAATATTTTTCTGGATAAAATTTGCCATTTTTGATTGGAAATTTGAAATCATATATTTATAATGAATTAAACATATTCTTTTAATTCCAAAAGTAATTTTGTAAAAGATATAAGATGTTTAACACATTTTATAAAAAATCTAGTGATTAGAAAAATTTTCTTTGATCATGAAATGCAATAAACCCTTTGTTTATTCATACCTTAAGTGATATGGAAAAATCTAGTGATTAGAAAAATTTTCTTCCGCTGCGGTATTTTGGGGGTGTTACAAATTAAACTAAAAATTTGCAAAAATATTTTCTAAACCTTAAAAAGAACTTGAAAAAAGTATAAAAAATAAAAATAAATATTTTTGTCATTTTATGAGTTTTTTATTAATTAAAAACTATTTATCTTAATTAAATTATTTTAAATTACTAATAATACTAAATTAACTTAGAAAATTATGGAAAAATTTTAAAAACTATTTAACCATCACAGGAATCCTACAAAATTATAAAAACTTCTAAAAATTATATTTAGGCTATTTTACTAATTTATTACCTTTTAATTAAATTAAATCTAATTTAAATAATTAAAATAAGAAAAATGGAAAATGAACAGTAGAAACTAAAAATATATTTTCTAAAAGTCTTAACTAATTTATAAAACCTAGGAAAATTATAAAAACCTACTGTTGTTACTAAAAATTAAAGAAAACTAATTAATTACTAATATTACCTATTTAATTAATTAAACTATTTTTAAATCTAATAAATAGTAAACTGATTAGGAAAAATCTAAGAAAGTTATTTTAAATACTTAAAGGTACTAAGAAATTAAGAAAATTATAAAAATGGAAAAGTGCTTGTAAATAAGCTAAAATGAAAAATGAAAAATATAGATTCTATTAAATAGAAGCTATCACTAATTTTATGTTTGATTTTTTTTGGAGTTTTTCTTTTTGACAGCTAAAGATATGATGAAAATGAGAAACTTTTGTGAAACAACTTTTTATCTAGCTTAAAAATAAGCTGTGTGCACCCCCTTGACCAAGACAGTTTGACTTTCTTTGACCAAGTAGCAAAATAAGCTCTAATGACTAAATGTGGGGTCCACAATGATGAAACTTGATTCAATTAAGCTAAAGGGACTTAAATAAGCTAGAAACAACAATCTAAAATCACTGATAAGCTAATTAGATCCAAATAAGCACTTTGAAATCTTGAACTTTACACAGAAATGGGACAAACTTTGGGGTTGATTCCAGGTGGGGTCCACTAGTTCCTAGGTTAAACTAATGGTCAAATCTTGTTCCCTGGTAGGAGGAGGTTGGGAAAACTAAATGTGAACCACCCACTGAGTTGGCCTACAACAGCCACCAAAGGTGGTGGTGTTGTGGTGATATGCTGATGCAGGGGAGGTGTTCTTCCCTGCAGGTGTGTTCCATGTAACACCCCCAATTCATGATGCAGCGGAATTCAACTTGGGTGTTACTCGACGGCACAACAGTCATAATAATAGAAAACGATCTCTAAACGAATCGTAATAAAAAGAGTTGTCATTCATATTATTCAAATGTATCAAAGTTTACATAGTAAGGTCCCAAAATGATCCATTGTTTCAAAACACATCAATATAAAGTCTATGATGTTTTTATTGAATGACATAATAGTTTATAGCCTTCTTCCTTCGGTACGTGCCCTTCCCGCTCCATTCTTGATTATCATGGACCTGAAATACATGCTTAAGAGGTCAACACAAAGGTTGAGTGAAATTCATAGAGTTTGTTTATGGTTGAACACAATATGTTGGTAGTAATGAGTTAATTAGACTCATACTCATGTTAGAAAACAAAACAGTTATTAACATGTACTAAGCTCATGCAACCAATACGTTAACGGGTACCAATATCAATCGGCGGTTATGTTGCCCCGGTAAGTACTTTGCCGTCATACTTAATGTTTTCAAATATAGTGCATTCATTTGAACTAACTGCTCAAACAAATGGGATTCGTCAATCCCAATAGGCCTATTCACAATACTCGCGCTCACTAATACTAGTGATTAAATGGTTCATGATGGGGCCTAGGATTGGCAAGGTAGGTACTTAGTAATAATAAAACAATCAGGCAGCATACAGTTTCAAAGCATTGTGTTCGGTTTAAAAGTAGCATGTATTTCCCCCAAGGGTTTGTAAAACATTGAAGTAATGTAAGGTGGGGCTATGAACTCACCTTAAGTACGATAGCAAGTAATGAACGTGATAGTCGGATCGTGTAGGTTTCTACGAGCAACCTAGAATAGAATGTTGCGACTTAGGATTTGTGTAAAGAATATAACGGAGTGCCTATATATATATATATATCTTGCAATTAGTCCATGATGAGGTATGATGTATATTTGTAAGTCTTTGTAAGAAAGATTTATGAACATGTATGTTTTGGTATATCGTTTACTACCGTTCGGGCTAACATATTTCAGAAGTCATGTTAGTAAGCGTTCGAGGAGCCAGGACACTTTAATTCGTAAATCCACAACTCATCTCGACGGCTTACATAATGAACTCCTCACATGAAGCTCCCTACTATTGTAGTAGTTGATAAAGTATATAGATATAAGTTTTGATCCGAAAAAGTTACATGTCCGATATTTGTATAAACTTAGGAAAGTTTATAGTACATGAAGATTGTTATTAGGGGTAGTTTTATAAGTCTTGTATGACCATTTGTCTTGGTAAAATCTCATGGTTTCCTTTTAGGTGAAGTAGATACAAATTGCTTGTTCATGTTATCGCCAATTTCATTGTTTCATGTTTACGCCTTTGTAAGTTGGCTTGGTCATTCCGTCATGGCCTAGCCATGACCTTTGGTCCTTGTTCCATGGTCATGAGACACTACCTTGGTTCTAGCCATGGTGGTAGTCTTGTTTATAGGTCATAAGACCTTTTATTCCTTTGAAAGTATAACAATAGTATAGTGACTTGAAATATGTAAATAGCTGTTAAGAAAATGAGAAATATCTCACTCAGAAGGCGTTTTCAAGGCTTGAGCCTCTTTGTTCCTGAATGAAAACGTGATTCCGGACAACTTTCGTGTTTTAACTTTTTCATGAATCGGACCAGAAAGGCCTCTTTTTGCGTGTTTTAGGTTCTGTCACAGAAACTTTTAGGCAGTTTTGCCGGAAATCTTTGGTAACTTCAAATCGCCATAACTTTTGACTCGTTTACTCTTTTTAGGTGGTTCAAATTGCTATGGTTTACTTGTTAAGTCCTCTACTGTAATATGTAATAATCCAATATAAAATTTTTACCATTTTGATCAGGTTATACCAAGATATTCACTAGTTTGCTTGTTTTAGTAACTTGTTTCAATAATTCATTACAACAACATCTTTTACTCATCATGATACATCATGGACATAATTACAACACATAATATAGCAAAGATAACATGTAAATGATATGAATATGAGAAATAAACAAGAAGCATGTTAGGTTTAGGCTTACAACTTTTGGCTTTCTAACTAAAGAAAGGAGTAACAAGTAAGGAAATGGACTTTGATAGACTAGCTTCAACCCTTTTTCACTTCAAGCAACCTTTCTACCCTTGGTATTCTTGAAAGATATGTAATGAAAGTTGAGGTGTATTGAGTGAATTTAAACTCAAGAGAAAACACCAAGTATGTTAGGGTTTGGAAGATTTTTGATGAAAAATAAGCTACTAGGGTTTCTATCTTGAAATAACTCTTGAACCTTGCAACAAATTAGAAGACTTAAAGCTAAGTGTGAGAGGTTTTGGTGTGTTGGGATGGCCGGCCAAGGAAGGGAGGGGAGGGGGTTTTTATAGTCACTTGAGGAGGTTACAAAATGAGACTAGTCAAAGCTTCCTTGGTACACTTGAACACATGGAACACATCTAAGACCACAAGACACAAGATCAAGCCACACAAGGGTGTGACTCCCCCCCCTATGGTGGTTCACAAAGGGATAAGGGGGGAGGTGGCTTGGCTTGGTATTATCCTTGGTTATTAGATGCATTTTGACTCCGGGAAATGCCAACCGTAAATGATTAGGCCTCAAAACGTAAAACCGGGTGTCGTAAAATTATGAAACTTTAAAGTATTGTTAGACATGTCCATATGTCCCATAATAAAATATAAAATGAGTGGTAGGTGTCATTTGGGTGGTAAAACCCTGCTAAAAGCTGGAAACACGGGTCTAAACGCGTAATACGTAAAATGTACGAATATTGCGTAAAATTGAGAAAAGTGAAATGTTACTTTTCTGATATGATAAAAATGATTTAAAATGACTTATAATGTCTAGACTGGGCTCAGTCTAGTGTCGGTTGGTATTAAATGTCTTTTAGACATCAAACCGGAAGCCTAAAAATCACGAAATGACTTGTACAATCAAAGAATGATTTTTAGTCAATGGAGGAGGGAAAAATATGTTGACTTATTTTAATAAGTTGAAAGCTCAAATCATCTTAGAAACACGGTGCAGGTAAAGGCTAGGGTTACGGCTGAGTAAAAACGCCTAAAACTGAAAATTCCAGTTTTTCACGGCCGAGGTTTATTCTGGTCATATTTTTCTTAGTCATGATTTATTCTCAAATAAATCATGAGTGTGTTAAACATTTTTCTGATGTGGGGTCACCTGACGGGGTCAAATTTCGTTGTGCGTAGAATTTCTGATTGCCGTTTTACCCTAAAACGTGTAATTCTGTGTAATTCCTTAATAACTTTCACGGAAATGATCTGACGAGTGTCAAACATTTAATTTGCCATGGAAATGATTTATCACTCGAGAATATGAAGTAAAAATCAACTTTCAGGAAAATTTCAGAAAGAAATGAATAGTAAAAATGAATAGTAACATGAATAGTAAAATTTTCCGAAAATAGAATTAACCTGAATTTGCGAATTGTTACAGTCTCCACCCCATATGAGAGCTCCGTCCCGGAGATCAATTAGCGTTAGAAGTAGAAGCTTCGTTGGTAAAAAGATGTGGGTATTTCTTACGTATCTGGTCCTCTCGTTCCCATGTGTATTCAGGACCACGTCGTGAGTTCCAACGAACCTTGACGATTGGAATACGGCTTTGCTTGAGTTGTTTGACCTCTCGGTCCATGATTTCTACGGGTTCCTCAACAAATTGAAGATCATCATTGAGTTGAATTTCGTCGAGTGGAATCACGAGTGATTCATCCGACAAACATTTCTTTAGGTTAGATACATGGAAAGTGGGGTGTACACTACTGAGTTCTGATGGAAGCTCAAGTCTGTACGCCACAGGGCCAACCCTGGCTAGGATTTTGAATGGTCCGATGTATCTTGGGTTTAGTTTTCCTCGTTTGCCGAATCATATCAAGCCTTTCCAAGGTGATACCTTTAGCATAACCCTATCTCCGACTTAGAATTCTAGGGGTCTGCGTCGTGTGTCGGCATAACTTTTCTGTCGATCTCTTGCGGCTTGTAGTCGATTTTTGATTTGTACAATTTTATCCGTTGTTTCACGGATGAGTTCTGGTCCAGTGAGTTGAACTTCTCCCACTTCAGCCCAGCAAGCAGGTGAACGACACTTTCGACCATAAAGTGCTTCAAATGGAGCTGCTTGAATACTTGCATGATAGCTGTTGTTGTAGGAAAATTCGACCAATGGTAGATGAGTATCCCATCCTTTTCCAAAATCTATAATACAAGCGCGAAGCATGTCTTCAAGAGTTTGGATGGTTCGTTCACTCTGACCATCGGTCTGAGGATGATACGCTGTACTCATGTCTAGATTTGTTCCAAAGGCGTCTTGGAGTGACTGCCAGAAATTGGAAGTAAATCTACCATCTCTGTCGGATATGATGGATATTGGTGCACCATGTCTTGAGACTATTTCTTTGACATACAGTCGGGTTAGTTGTTCCATTTTGTAAGTCTCTTTGATTGGTATAAAGTGTGCGGATTTTGTGAGACGATCAACTATGACCCAGATGGAGTCATAACCGCTTGATGTCTTTGGGAGCTTGGTAATGAAGTCCATAGTGATTCTTTCCCATTTCCAAGAAGGAATCTCTGGTTGTTGCAATGGACCAGATGGTTTTTGGTGTTCGGCTTTTACTTTGGAGCAGGTAAGACATTTGCTAACATATGTTGCAATGTCGGCTTTCATGTTCGGCCACCAATAGAGTAACTTAAGATCGTGATACATTTTATCAGATCCTGGATGTATGGAGTATTTGGACTTGTGTGATTCATGCATGATCAAGTCTCGTAGGCCACCATAAAGTGGTAACCAACTTCGACCTTGAAAGCATAGAGTTCCATCTGAACGGGTTTCGAATTTCTTCTGTATCATGCCATCCAATTTCTCCTTTTGGATGTCTTCTTGTTTCACCGCCTCAGCTTGAGCGTGAAGGATTTGGGTAGGAAAGTTGGAATTTATGGTTAAAACTAAGGCTCGGACTCGTAATGGTTTAACCCGTTCCTTTCGGCTTAATGCGTCGGCTACTACGTTTGCTTTTCCTGGGTGGTAACGAATGTCGCAGTCATAATCACTTAGTAATTCTAACCAACGACGTTGTCTCATGTTTAGTTCTTTTTGGTTCAAAATGTGTTGTAGGCTTTTATGATCGGTGTACACAGTACATCTAGTACCGTATAGATAGTGTCTCCAGATTTTTAGTGCAAAGACCACAGCTCCTAACTCTAAGTCATGAGTGGTGTAATTTTCCTCATGAACCTTGAGTTGTCTTGATGCATAAGCCATGACCTTATCGCGTTGCATCAATACGGCACCTAACCCTTGGTGCGATGTATCACAATAGACTACAAAATCTTCTATCCCATCGGGCAATGCTAGGATAGGAGCACTACAAAGTTTCTGTTTGAGGGTTTGGAAAGCTTTTTCTTCGTTTTCATCCCACACATATTTCTTGTCTTTCTGAGTTAGCTTAGTCAAAGATTTTGCTATTGAGGAAAATCCTTCAATAAACCTTCGGTAATACCCGGCTAAACCCAGAAATTGCCGAATTTCTGTAGGTGTGGTAGGTGTTGGCCAGTTTTTGATAGCTTCAATTTTAGCGGGATCGACATGTAAACCGGTCTTGTCAATCACATGCCCAAGGAATTGTACGGATTGAATCCAAAATTCGCATTTGGAAAACTTCGCATACAATTTCTCTTCCTTGAGTAGTCCTAAAATTGTTCTCAGGTGTTCTTTGTGTTCTACTTCGTTTTTGGAATAAATGAGAATGTCGTCTATGAATACGATCACGAATTTGTCCAAATATGGTTTACACACCCGATTCATGAGATCCATGAATACTGCCGGTGCATTTGTTAACCCAAATGGCATCACTTGGAATTCATGGTGACCATATCGTGTCCTAAAGGCTGTTTTTGGAATGTCTTCATCACGAACTCTAACTTGATGGTAACCTGATCGTAGGTCAATTTTTGAGTAATAGGTTGAACCTTGCAATTGATCGAATAAGTCATCAATTCTTGGTAGTGGGTATCGGTTCTTTATGGTTAATTTGTTTAGTTCACGGTAGTCAATACACATTCGTAATGACCCATCTTTCTTTTTCACGAATAACACTGGAGCTCCCCAAGGTGAGGAACTGGGTCGAATAAATCCCTTGTCCGCAAGTTCTTGTAATTGATTTGATAGCTCTTGCATCTCTGAAGGTGCTAGCCGGTATGGTGCGCGGGCAACTGGCGCCGCTCCTGGTATTAAATCAATTCTGAACTCTATTTGACGATTTGGTGGTAGTCCGGGTAAGTCTTCTGGAAAGACTTCAGGAAACTCACGGGCAATAGGAACATCTTCGAGACGTTTTTCATCGGTTTTCTTTTCTGTTACATGGGCTAAGAAAGCATAACATCCTTTCTCAATGTACTTCATGGTTTTGATACATGAGATGATGTTTATTCGAGTTCCACTTTGATCACCACGAATGATCAAAGTTTCATTGTCACATGGAATGTGCACAACTCTTTCACCACAAATAATGTTAGCTTGATGTTTAGACAACCAATCCATGCCAATAACTACATCAAAACTTCCGAGTTCAATTGGCATAAGATTGATGTCAAAGGGGTGGTCTAAGAGATTAAGGGTACAGTTTGGGATTACGGTATTGGTTTTTACTAAGTCACCGGTAGCTAGCTCAACATTATAACTAGTGGTTAAAGTGATTGATGGAATATCAAGTAAAGGCGCAATTCTAGTAGATATAAAGCTCATATCAGCACCAGAATCGAATAATACTTTAACAGGAATATTATTGAGTAAGAACGTACCGGTAACCACGTTCGGGGTCCTGGTGTGGTTCTTCCTTTCCTATGACATAGGCCCTAGCACGAGCACCTCCGCCTTGGGGTCCTTGGTTTTGAGGACAGTTGTTCTTATAGTGTCCCCTTTCACCACACCCGAAACATGTAACTATGGGCTGTGTGTTAGCCCCAGTAGCTATACCCTTGCCTCTACAATCCTTGGCAAGATGTCCGGGCTTTTGGCACTTGTGGCATTTGGCCGGGCAAGGACCTTCGTGATGGTAATTGCACTTGGTACATTGTGGTTGATTACCCACGTACCTACCACCAGCTGGTGCAGCAACATAAGCCGTCGCGGCTTCCTGTCTCTTGTTCTGTTGATTGTGGTGGTTGTTGTTTCGGGTTTGGTTGTTGTTGTTGTTATTGTTGTTGTTCCCACGGTTACCATCATATGGTCGTTTGTTGTTGTTGTTCTTGTTGTTGTTGTTGTTACGGTAGTTGGAGTTGTTGGGATTGTTGGTATTGCTGTTGTTGGTGTTGTTGGTGTTGTTGTTGGTGTTGAGGTTGTTTTGCTTGCGGGTTTCCGACATACGTACCACTTGATCCATGAGACTACGGGACATCCGCATAGCCTCATCAAGTTCTTTGGGATTTGCCGAAGTCACATTCCCCTGTATGCTTGAGGGAAGTCCCCAAATATACCTTTCCAACATCTTTTCCTTTGGGGAAACCATTGTTGGACAAAGTATCCTCAGTTCCTGGAATCTACGGTTGTAGGTCATAATATCATTACCCTTAACCGTATGATCCCAGAACTCAACTTCCAACTTTTGTATCTCACTGCGTGGACAGTATTCCTTGATCATCATTTGTTTCAAATTAGCCCAAGTAATTTTGTAGGCATTCTCAATGCCCATGGGTTGAGCAATTGAGTTCCACCAGGACAAGGCCTCATTCAACAGAGTACTTGTGGCATACTGAACTTTATCCCCCTCGATACATTTACTAACAATGAACACCGACTCCGCCTTTTCGAACCAACGGGTCAAACCTACAGCCCCTTCAGTACCCTTGAATTTGAGGGGTTCACATTTCAGGTAGGAAATGAACGAGCAACCCTTTGGTACTGTAGTAACATTGGTCACCGGAGGGGTAGGTCCTCCAAGGTTAAGACTAGCAAGTCTGGCAGTCTCTGCAGCTATAGCAGCTTCCGCAGCAATGGCGGCTTCCGCGGCTGCTGCAGCCTCAGCGGCTGCTGCAGCATCAGTAGCACCAGCAGCTGTGGCGGCTTCTGCAGCTGCTGCAGCTACGGCTGCTCGTTCTGCGACAAGTGCTGCATTGACACTGTCCTTTACCAGTTTGCGGATGGCGGCTTGCGTCATCGTTGATGGGGTCTTTTTCTTGGGCGCCATGATTCTATTGTTCAAAAGATACGTTGTAATTAGAGAGTTGTGAGATGAGCACAATTTTTGATAAGAATGATAGGATAATAATGTTTGAAACTTAAAAACATAACACATGATAGTATATAAAACAAGAGTTTTATTTATATAACGTTGATTACAAAATCGAACTTATTACAAGTTCATTCAAAACTTACTAACTGATACTTTCAGTTAGTAATTACAACGTTGTACAAAAGCTAACTAGTACTATAACACTAGTCTAACGTCGGTTGGGAGGTTGTTGTTGTCCGGTCGGATTATTATTTCCGCGTGTTGCTAACACATCTACACTTTCGTTTGGGCGATATTCTTTGACATCCTTTCGGTATAGCCTTTGTTGTATGGAACTCATTTGAGTTTGCATTCCACACAAATCATTCCTAAGTTGATACCTATCAAAGTTTGCAACATCTAACCGGATTTCTGCGGTGTTTAGGCGGTGAAGTAGTTTGTGAATTTGAACCGCATCCTGTTCTTGGGCCCTCTCAACCAAAGTGAGTCTATCCTTGACATTATCCAAGCCCGTCAAAGGATTTAAGACTACTTCCCCAACATGAGTCGAGTCACTCTTCACGTAGTTCATGTCAAGCTTAAACCAATATAGGTCGTCTCGAGCATTCATGGCATCCATTCTAGCAGAATTTACCTTGGATATACATTCGTGCATTTGACTTGCCATTCTTTGAACTTTGAGTTGGGTTAGGTTGAGAGCTTGTTTCAAAGAGTAGATTTCGTATTGAGCTGAGTTTGCGAACATATGTGTAGATGTAGATGTTCCACCGGTTTGGTGAGTAGAATTCGGAACTTGAGCTGGAGTGGTACGGTTAGATTCGGATGAAATTGGTGAAACCGGAGGTGGAGATGTCAATGGTGATAAGTGTGGCACTACTAATAGTTCCTCCGCTTCCTCAATGTCATTAACCATTTCATGATCCTCTTCGTAATCATCGATGTTTATGTCCAAATCCATTTCAGGATCCTCGTCCGAATCTATATCTAGATCCTCATAAGGTTCTTCCTCGTCGTCGTAGTCAATTGGTTCAAAGTAAGGATCATCGGGTCCGGGAAGAATAGGTAAATACTCGGGCATAGCAGGAAGATGATCGGGAGATGGAGGTGCGGACATGATGTCTACAATTAGTATTTCGATGTCAAAATAAATCAAATGCTTATGGAAAATGCTCAAACTATGGCAATGTGCATATAACAATATACAAATATGTTCATGTAGCATAACATGTGTAATAAGTCCATAATCTTCTGGAGGATGGAAGGCACGAAGAGCGGAAGGCTATAAAAATGTTTTTGCTTGTTATTGTAGTTATAGTTTAGGTCTCACTTAGACCCGTTTCTCTATAACCATGGCTCTGGTACCAATCTGTAACACCCCCAATTCATGATGCAGCGGAATTCAACTTGGGTGTTACTCGACGGCACAACAGTCATAATAATAGAAAACGATCTCTAAACGAATCGTAATAAAAAGAGTTGTCATTCATATTATTCAAATGTATCAAAGTTTACATAGTAAGGTCCCAAAATGATCCATTGTTTCAAAACACATCAATATAAAGTCTATGATGTTTTTATTGAATGACATAATAGTTTATAGCCTTCTTCCTTCGGTACGTGCCCTTCCCGCTCCATTCTTGATTATCATGGACCTGAAATACATGCTTAAGAGGTCAACACAAAGGTTGAGTGAAATTCATAGAGTTTGTTTATGGTTGAACACAATATGTTGGTAGTAATGAGTTAATTAGACTCATACTCATGTTAGAAAACAAAACAGTTATTATTATGTACTAAGCTCATGCAACCAATACGTTAACGGGTACCAATATCAATCGGCGGTTATGTTGCCCCGGTAAGTACTTTGCCGTCATACTTAATGTTTTCAAATATAGTGCATTCATTTGAACTAACTGCTCAAACAAATGGGATTCGTCAATCCCAATAGGCCTATTCACAATACTCGCGCTCACTAATACTAGTGATTAAATGGTTCATGATGGGGCCTAGGATTGGCAAGGTAGGTACTTAGTAATAATAAAACAATCAGGCAGCATACAGTTTCAAAGCATTGTGTTCGGTTTAAAAGTAGCATGTATTTCCCCCAAGGGTTTGTAAAACATTGAAGTAATGTAAGGTGGGGCTATGAACTCACCTTAAGTACGATAGCAAGTAATGAACGTGATAGTCGGATCGTGTAGGTTTCTACGAGCAACCTAGAATAGAATGTTGCGACTTAGGATTTGTGTAAAGAATATAACGGAGTGCCTATATATATATATCTTGCAATTAGTCCATGATGAGGTATGATGTATATTTGTAAGTCTTTGTAAGAAAGATTTATGAACATGTATGTTTTGGTATATCGTTTACTACCGTTCGGGCTAACATATTTCAGAAGTCATGTTAGTAAGCGTTCGAGGAGCCAGGACACTTTAATTCGTAAATCCACAACTCATCTCGACGGCTTACATAATGAACTCCTCACATGAAGCTCCCTACTATTGTAGTAGTTGATAAAGTATATAGATATAAGTTTTGATCCGAAAAAGTTACATGTCCGATATTTGTATAAACTTAGGAAAGTTTATAGTACATGAAGATTGTTATTAGGGGTAGTTTTATAAGTCTTGTATGACCATTTGTCTTGGTAAAATCTCATGGTTTCCTTTTAGGTGAAGTAGATACAAATTGCTTGTTCATGTTATCGCCAATTTCATTGTTTCATGTTTACGCCTTTGTAAGTTGGCTTGGTCATTCCGTCATGGCCTAGCCATGACCTTTGGTCCTTGTTCCATGGTCATGAGACACTACCTTGGTTCTAGCCATGGTGGTAGTCTTGTTTATAGGTCATAAGACCTTTTATTCCTTTGAAAGTATAACAATAGTATAGTGACTTGAAATATGTAAATAGCTGTTAAGAAAATGAGAAATATCTCACTCAGAAGGCGTTTTCAAGGCTTGAGCCTCTTTGTTCCTGAATGAAAACGTGATTCCGGACAACTTTCGTGTTTTAACTTTTTCATGAATCGGACCAGAAAGGCCTCTTTTTGCGTGTTTTAGGTTCTGTCACAGAAACTTTTAGGCAGTTTTGCCGGAAATCTTTGGTAACTTCAAATCGCCATAACTTTTGACTCGTTTACTCTTTTTAGGTGGTTCAAATTGCTATGGTTTACTTGTTAAGTCCTCTACTGTAATATGTAATAATCCAATATAAAATTTTTACCATTTTGATCAGGTTATACCAAGATATTCACTAGTTTGCTTGTTTTAGTAACTTGTTTCAATAATTCATTACAACAACATCTTTTACTCATCATGATACATCATGGACATAATTACAACACATAATATAGCAAAGATAACATGTAAATGATATGAATATGAGAAATAAACAAGAAGCATGTTAGGTTTAGGCTTACAACTTTTGGCTTTCTAACTAAAGAAAGGAGTAACAAGTAAGGAAATGGACTTTGATAGACTAGCTTCAACCCTTTTTCACTTCAAGCAACCTTTCTACCCTTGGTATTCTTGAAAGATATGTAATGAAAGTTGAGGTGTATTGAGTGAATTTAAACTCAAGAGAAAACACCAAGTATGTTAGGGTTTGGAAGATTTTTGATGAAAAATAAGCTACTAGGGTTTCTATCTTGAAATAACTCTTGAACCTTGCAACAAATTAGAAGACTTAAAGCTAAGTGTGAGAGGTTTTGGTGTGTTGGGATGGCCGGCCAAGGAAGGGAGGGGAGGGGGTTTTTATAGTCACTTGAGGAGGTTACAAAATGAGACTAGTCAAAGCTTCCTTGGTACACTTGAACACATGGAACACATCTAAGACCACAAGACACAAGATCAAGCCACACAAGGGTGTGACTCCCCCCCCCTATGGCGGTTCACAAAGGGATAAGGGGGGAGGTGGCTTGGCTTGGTATTATCCTTGGTTATTAGATGCATTTTGACTCCGGGAAATGCCAACCGTAAATGATTAGGCCTCAAAACGTAAAACCGGGTGTCGTAAAATTATGAAACTTTAAAGTATTGTTAGACATGTCCATATGTCCCATAATAAAATATAAAATGAGTGGTAGGTGTCATTTGGGTGGTAAAACCCTGCTAAAAGCTGGAAACACGGGTCTAAACGCGTAATACGTAAAATGTACGAATATTGCGTAAAATTGAGAAAAGTGAAATGTTACTTTTCTGATATGATAAAAATGATTTAAAATGACTTATAATGTCTAGACTGGGCTCAGTCTAGTGTCGGTTGGTATTAAATGTCTTTTAGACATCAAACCGGAAGCCTAAAAATCACGAAATGACTTGTACAATCAAAGAATGATTTTTAGTCAATGGAGGAGGGAAAAATATGTTGACTTATTTTAATAAGTTGAAAGCTCAAATCATCTTAGAAACACGGTGCAGGTAAAGGCTAGGGTTACGGCTGAGTAAAAACGCCTAAAACTGAAAATTCCAGTTTTTCACGGCCGAGGTTTATTCTGGTCATATTTTTCTTAGTCATGATTTATTCTCAAATAAATCATGAGTGTGTTAAACATTTTTCTGATGTGGGGTCACCTGACGGGGTCAAATTTCGTTGTGCGTAGAATTTCTGATTGCCGTTTTACCCTAAAACGTGTAATTCTGTGTAATTCCTTAATAACTTTCACGGAAATGATCTGACGAGTGTCAAACATTTAATTTGCCATGGAAATGATTTATCACTCGAGAATATGAAGTAAAAATCAACTTTCAGGAAAATTTCAGAAAGAAATGAATAGTAAAAATGAATAGTAACATGAATAGTAAAATTTTCCGAAAATAGAATTAACCTGAATTTGCGAATTGTTACATTCCAGGGGCAAAATAGTCCACAAATAAAATTCACAAAAATATAACAACTATGGAAATCTAAAGTTAAGCTGATAGACTAACCACCCAACAAGTTTCAAGTCCTAAGACCAAACACAAAAATCAATAAAATTCAAGCCATTTTGAGAAAAAACTGAGATGGTCACTTTTGACTTTTTGAGAGAACTTGATACTTTGACTTATGTGAACCTAGATCTTGATTTACTGATTTGTTATGATGTTTCTAACCACAATGAAACTAAATCAAGTGAACTTAAGCACTTATGCAAAGTTTTGAGTGATTGTGATGCTCAAATACCTACACAGTTAACTGTGTAGGTGTTTTGATTTTGACTTTTTGTGTAATAAGGCCAAATTTTATGGTTGTTCTGAGTCTATATGATCCTAATAGGCATGTACCATCAGAAAACAACACCACATATGAACTACAACACCAAGTATTTTGCTGAACCAAACACTCCCTTTAAGGACTGATTTTATAGTTTTTAAAGAGATTCAAGGTTTTAGATCACAAACTTGGTTTCAGAAGTTAACTTAGGCTAAATTAAGCTGAATCAAACACTTGTTCACTGGTTTTAACAACAAGCATCCAAGATTACTAGGTGGACTAATTTTGACTGTCAAATCTAAAAATTACAACAACTACAAATACTAACAAACAAGCTACTGACTTAAGTTTATATAATCACTATCTAACCATAAATAAGCAAAGATAAGCAGTTATTAAGCTATGCTACAGTGCAGAAATAGAAGTCAAGAAAAATTAAAAAAAACTTGAACTCACTTGAGACCCTAGCTAAACAAGGGCTCCCAATTGGGCAGCTACAAGCTCCTAGCTTGTAAACAAGCTAGGTAAGAGTCCCTCTTGCCCCTCCATTGCAGGCAACTTCCATAAGCTTTCCACTCAAATGCAAAGGTAACATGTTGCCTGTTTTCTTTGATTCTGATTTCCTTTTTTATATTTTTTTTTAGTTTTTATGTTTAGTTGGTGGCTTATACTATCTAAGTGAGCTTTTGAGACAGTGACTAACAATTTAAACTATAATTAAGCTTAAATAAGAAATTGCAATTTTAAAGACTAAAAGCTGAATTGTTGAATAAAACTTGAAACTTTTATTAAGAAACTTTGATATTACAATACTAAAACAAGTTACAACCTTTCTTGAGTAACATTAACAACTGAAAATTGAAATTACAATACTACGACCTAAGAATTAAGCTAAGTGACTAATGCCTCAACTCCTTGCAATCTTCTTCCTTATATAGCCCTGGAGTAGGGTTTGATTTATCTTCTGAGTAAATCCCACATCATTTCTAAGCCATTGGATCTCTGCTCATGCCCTGATTGACTGCCACGTGTTTTTGGCGGGAAAGATTTTTTTGCAATTTGCTTCTGATATTACCAATTGGAAGGGGGAAGCATTAAATGCTTGGGTGATTAGGTGTAGGGTGAGTGGTTTGGGCGGTGGATTTGACAAGGATGGTGGGGTGGTGGTGAAATGATGGGGGAACAGTGCAAGTTGGGGTGGGGGAGGGAAAGGAGAAAGGGGTGGTGTTTGTTTGACGGTTTGACTAAGGGGTCAAAGGTTGACCCCGTTTGTATTATTATGGGTGTGGGTGGGCTGATGGTTGAATGGGCCTAGGATAGAAGGAGTGGGCTGGGTGGTGTTGTGGATTGGACTTGGAGTAGTATTATTTATTAAGAGTCCGGTTTGGTTTTGTATGTTCACAAGGACCAATTTTGTAATAATTCGAAAGTTTGGGGGTGAGGTTTGGCAATCTTCCAAAGTACTTCAAGGGGTGTGTTATGCCAAATGATGAATAGTATGAGGTCCAGTGTTGACTTTTCCATTTAAATTTCACCAGGGACTAAATTTGCCAAACTTTCAAACTTCAGGGACCAATTGTGTAATTTCACCAAACTTTTCCTTCAAGGACCAATCCTGCCATAAAAGATTAGTGCAAGGACAAAATTTGTTTTTCTCAAAGTTTTAATATCCCAGGGACCATTTTTGACAATTTTCCAAACTTCAGGGACTAAACTTGACATTTTGTGAAACTTTGCACCAAAGGACTAATTATGTAACTTTTTGATTTAAAAGGGCCTTTGGTGACTTTTTCAAGTTTTTAGAACAGCCAGGGACTAGATTTGACAACTTTTGAAAGTTGAGGGACTGAAACTGCCAATTTTGCAAACTTTGTACGTTTTTCATCTGTTTTTGATTGTTTTGCATTTGAAATATATAAAACACATTCCTGGGATATTTTCACCATTTTGATTCAATATTGAGTGTTTTCTAACCTAATGCCATAGTCTACGAGAGCTTGTTTCATCCATAGTGCTTGTTGACATGCCTTTCCAGCGCTTACATATTCGGCTTCGGTGGTAGAAATAGCAAGAGCGGTTTGCTTCTTCGAAAACCAAGATGTTAGACAACATCCCATAAACGTGCAAATACCGCTAGTGCTCTTTCTATCTACGTTGTCTCCCGCATGATCCGAATCCGCATAGACGATGGTTTCTATGCCGGATCCCTTAGGATACCATAATCCTAAGTGTATAGTGCCTTTAACGTATCGGAAGATACGCTTAACCGCTTCTAGGTGAGAGGTTTTGGGATCCTTTTGAAAACGGGCACAAAGGTAGACACTAAACATGATATCGGGTCTACTTGCCGTCAAGTATAGTAAACTACCTATCATTCCTCTATACTTGGTGTTATCTACGGACTCACCTTCATCGTCCTTTGTGAGCTTTACTTCCGTAGACATGGGAGTTTTCATGGGTTTTGAGTCTTCTAGGCCAAATTTCTTAAGCATTTCCTTAATGTACTTAGATTGGTTAAAAAATATTCCATCTTCTAATTGTTTTATTTGTAATCCTAGGAAGAAGTTAAGTTCACCCATCATACTCATCTCAAACTCATCATGCATGATTTTTGCAAATTCATCACACATGTCTTGACAAGTCGATCCAAATATAATGTCATCAACATATATTTGGACAATGATGAGATTTGGGTCTTTCCTTTTAGTGAAAAGAGTGTTATCTCCCATTCCCATAGAATAATCATGTTTAATAAGAAAAGCTTTTAATCGATCATACCAAGCTTTGGGAGCTTGTTTGAGTCTATACAAAGCTTTCTTTAACTTATAAACATAATCAGGTTTTGCGAAGTCAATGAATCCTGGAGGTTGTGCCACATATACCTCCTCATTGATAAAACCGTTAAGGAATGCACTTTTCACATCCATTTGGAATAACTTAAAATCTAGGGCGCAAGCATAGGAAAGTAATATCCTAATTGATTCTAGTCTAGCTACGGGGGCATAAGTTTCGTCATAATCAATTCCTTCTTGTTGATTATAACCTTGGGCAACTAACCTAGCTTTGTTCCTAGTAACTATTCCGTTATCATCTAACTTATTCCTATATACCCATTTAGTTCCTATGATGGTCATATTCTTTGGATTTGGGACTAATTCCCAAACATCATTTGCCTTAAATTGATTTAATTCTTCTTGCATAGCTATAACCCAACTTTCATCTTTTAAGGCCTCGTTAATATTCTTAGGTTCTATTGCTGAGAGGAAATAAAAGAAATTGTTTTTATCTTGGGCTTGTGACCTAAGGGTTCTTTGGTTAAGATGTCCTATTATATTATCTAATGGATGTGATTTAGATTCTTTAATATTAACAGTTTCGTTATTTTCTAAGTGAATGTCTTCATTATCATTTCCTATGGGTTTTGTTTTACTAACCTCAATAGCTTCATATTCGATTAAATCATCATCTTCTAAAGGTAATGTTTTAGGAGGTGGTGGTGTTTCATCAAATGTTATATTTAGTGATTCCTCTACTTTCATGGAGTGTTTGTTAAGTATTATATATGCTTTGCTATTTTGTGAGTATCCTAGAAATATTCCTTCATATGATTTTGGATCAAACTTAGTGAGGTAATCCTTAGTGTTTAGAATATAACATTTACTTCCAAATACCCTAAAGTAGCTTAAGTTTGGTTTTCTACATCTTAATATCTCATAAGGAGTTTTTCCTAGAATTCTCCTAATTGAAACCCTATTTAAAATATAAGTCGATGTATCTACGGCGTGACACCAAAATTTTTGTGGGATGGATTGTTCATTTAACATAGTTCTACTCATTTCTTGTAGTGACCTATTTTTTCTTTCTACTACGCCATTTGATTGAGGAGTACGAGGAGCGGAGAAATTGTGAGATATTCCATTTAACTCACAATATTTTCCGAATTGTACTTCGTTATCAAATTCTCTACCATGGTCCGTCCTAATGGCAACTATTGAGCATCCTAATTTATTTTGAATAATTTTACTAAATATTTTAAATTTTTCAAAGGCTTGGGTTTTGTCACTTAAAAACCTAGTCCACGTGTATCGTGAGTAGTCATCTACTATTACTAAGGTATATTTGTTTCCTCCATAGCTCCACACAGCGGATGGACCGAAAAGATCCATATGTAATAATTCTAGGCACCTAGTAGTGGATACTATATTCGTAGCTTTGTGACTAGCATGAGCTTGTTTTCCAATTTTACATGCATCACAAAAATGCTTGTCATATTTTAGATTAGGCAAATTTCTAACTAATTCTTTAGAGGCCAAAGATTGTATTTGTTGCATGTTAGCATGTCCTAATCTCCTATGCCACAATGTAGAGTTTTCATCTAGGGTCGTTAGGCATATCCTATCCTCAGGCTTGTTTCCTAGTTTCATAACATATATGCCGCCTTTCCTAATTCCTCTACCTATAATTTTTCCATTCTTAACTATTTCGCTATCCTCTTCGGTAAATGTGACTCTACATTTATTATCACATATTTGTCTACACTAAGCAAGTTATATGTTAAATTATCTACATGCTCTACATTTTCAATAGTAAGTGAGTCTTGAGAAATCGTACCTTTGCCAATGATTTTTCCACGTAAGTCACTACCGAAAATAACGTTACCTCCATTGTATGCCTTGTATGTAGAGAATAGCTTGCGGTTCCCCGTCATGTGCCTCGAACATCCGCTATCTTTGATCCATTCTTCAGGTTCCAAGTTAATTCCTAAACATATTTCGTCGGTTTCTTTTGCCATAAAACACTTTCGTCTCTTGGCTTTTCAACTTCTTCTTTGTCACTATCACTCCATGTTCCACTAACAAAAGCGCCTTGATTTTCATAACCCGGTGGCTTTAGACATTCGCCAATGAGATGATTTGGACTTCCACATCTAAAGCACTTTCTTTTCCCGTAGTTGTCACTTCTATTTCTTTGGAATGCTTTTCTTTCGTCTCGTGATGATCTAGTGAATCTTCCTCGTCTCTTGAAGAATTTCTTGAATTCTCTTACGGCCATTGCATATTCTTCGTCTTCACTTTCGTCACTTGAATCATCATCATCACTAGGTTCCTTTTTGGCTTTTAGAGCAATGGATTTGGTTTGTTCTTTCTTGACTTTGACCGTTTCCGAATCTCTTCTTATGATTTCTTCATGAACCTTCAAGTTGCCAATTAGTTCATCTAGTGATAACGTCATCAAGTTCTTTGATTCTTCAATTGCCGTGACCTTACCTCGCCATTTTGGATGCAATGCCCTAAGAAATTTCCTAACACAATTTTTACTAGAAAATGTCTCATCAAGTGCTTTTAAACTTGTGATAATAGTGTTAAACTTAGCAAAAGCATTATCAATTGATTCCTCTTCCGGAATCGTAAATTGTTCATATTGTTGTACAAGAAGATCTATTTTATTATCTTTGACTTGGCTATTACCTTGGTGAGTAATTAGTAAAGAATCCCAAATTTCTTTGGCGGTTTTACACATAAAAATTCTTTCATATTCTTTGCGTGGTAACGCATTATAAATGACCATTTTAGCCTCATTATTTTTTGCTAATTTCTTTTTCAAATCATCATTTTGTTCTTCAAAAGGTATAATTTCATCCATTTTAGTTTCAACATTATATTGAATAGGAGGAAAATCACCAAAGGTAATAATATGCCAAAGATCAAGATCTTTTGATTTCACATACGTTTCGAATCTATTTTTCCAATATAAAAATCCATCACTTTCAAATAGTGGTGGTCTTTGCATAGATTGCCCTTCTAAATATTTTTCAGATTTCATGGATCGTTACAAGTTTTAAAATACAATATATTTTAAAAATCTTGCTAGACCTGGCTCTCTGATACCAATTGTGGAAAACTAGAAGGGGGGTTGAATAGTTTTACGTCTTTTTAATTCGTTATAAAAGATAGTTTTAGTGTTTTCTTCGCTTTTAAAAACTTAGATTCGATAATATGTGATCTCAAGTCTTGCACAACGTAAACAACTATCAATAAATAATCTATAACAATGATAAGTAATGAAATAAGTAAGAGATGGAAAGATCGAACCGCGAGACAAGAGATTTATAGTGGTTCGGCTACAAGGACACCTTCCTTGCCCTACTCCACTCCCCGAGCACCTAACTCGAGAGTTTTCTTCACTATATCAACAAGCTCCCTTATGGCGGAGAAAACCTTACACACCAATTTACACACCAATTTTCACACCACAACTTCTTCACACCTAAGTCACAACTTCTACACAACTTCTTCAAATCAATCTACCTCACAACTAACTACTCCACACCTAGCTTCTTCACTACAATCTAATTCCTAACCTTTCTTCTTCACACCAAGCTACTAACTAATTGCACAATCTATATATCTAGCACAACTATCTACAATCAAATATTCACAACAATCTTCACAAATAATAATGTAAATAGTCTTGATGATGCACCAACAACTTGGATGTGGAGATCACAACAAGTTGTAATACTTCTTGTCTTAGGGAATAGAAGTATTCTTCTCTTGCACTTGAGAGGATGAAGTTTGGATCACTTTGAAACAAAGAATTATACACTTATGATCAAAGGATAAGAGAATAGAAATGTGGATCTAGATCAAAAAGTTTAGAAGTGCAAAAGGTGAGAAAATTCTGAGGAATGAACCAGTATTTATAGGGGAGAAAAATATTGTTCTGTAGCGTGGCCGGTCCCCTTAATCATTAAGGGGGCCGCCTAAGGAATTAAGGGGGCCGCCCCTTCAGAATGTTGGTTTTTCTTGTCTTTTAGTGGGGAATATTTTTCTGGATAAAATTTGCCATTTTTGGTTGGAAATTTGAAATCATATATTTATAATGAATTAAACATATTTTTTTAATTCCAAAAGTAATTTTGTAAAAGATATAAGATGTTTAACACATTTTATAAAAAATCTAGTGATTAGAAAAATTTCCTTTGATCATGAAATGCAATAAACCCTTTGTTTATTCATACCTTAAGTGATATGGAAGCAAAGACAAATATTAAGCACTAAAAACTTGTTTACGTCATAAGTTTTAGATTAATGAGTTTATGCTTTGTAATTATCAAAACATAGAGACATTGTTAATGTGCTAACAATGTTTTAAGACATTATTTATGTCAACAAAAATTATAACCTACTTCCTACGACCTTGGAGATTAAAGCCATACATGGCATTAAGAGCATCCAAATTTCCTGGAAGATCATAAATTTGCTTCGAATAATCATCATAGTCATCAAACTCATCTTCACGCTCATGACCACCACCAAAAAGATTTGTTGATTCATTAAACGTGTTAAGAACCTCATCATCATAACTATCAGAAACCACAACCTCACCCACCTTTGAAAATGGGTTAGCCCTCTTAATGGAAGAGGTAGACGGAATAGGATGACCATCATCATCCACAAGAGTAGCTTTCCCATCAATAAGTAGTTTTTCAAGCTTACCAATTTTCTCGACTATAGGAGTAGAACCAACTTCCTTTGTTCCGATTGAATCACTCACAAGTGGTTCTTGTGATGTGGTACCAGTCTTAATCGACTCATCCTCATTAACTTCCAGTGTACGGCCAGCATCCACATCTTTGTTGGTGTCATTAGTAGGAATACCAAAACCATCCGTATCATCCATATTAAGTGCATCAAACTGATTGGATGTAGTGATCTTCATTCCACTTATACTAGCCACATCAGAAGCATTCTTCTTAGTGACAGCAACTTTCTTCGTTCCACTTGATCTAGCCATACCAGAAGCATTTTTCTTATTGCCATCCACTGTCTTAGGTTCCTGAGAGGTCTTTTTGGGTCGATACTGAAACTGCTTATCCATAACTGGTTTAGTAAACCCTCCTTGACCCGGAAGTGTTTGAGCACCTTGCTTTCCTTTCTTCTTGTTATTGACAGTCTTGAAACCATCATTAACAGGCATATTAGGCTGAACAGAAGGCACAACAACTGGAGGACAGTCAATAAGAGTATGAACAAAAACCTTACACTTATCACACCGTGGTGGTTTCCACTCGTATTCAACCCGAATCTTTTCAATAGTCGACCCCGTACCATCAAGTAAAGGTATCTCAACAGTGAGGCTATCCCGAAGCACCTCATCCGACTTCACTTCAATCATGCATCTAGCAAAACTACTACGGCCCCACGAATCCTTAGACATTTGGCTGGTAAAAGCATCTAACCTTTTGGGTGTACCAATCAAAGTAGCAAGAAGACTAAGACCATCATCAGAAAGCATAGCAAAAGGAACATCATGGAATTTAACCCACACCGGGATAATGGTCAAATCCTCTTTAAGTAAATTGGTGTTCAATGTCCATGGTTTGAGAATAATAGGAACATTTCTAATCAACCAAGGACCATTTTCAAGTAAATCATCAACACCTTTACTCGAATTGAACTTAAAGAAAAAAAACCCCTTTGCATTCACCATTACCTTTTGTATACCAAACTTAGCCCACGCATTGCAAACATAATAATCAACAACAGGAAACGCAAGGCGTTGACCAAGAAAATACCCATAAAGCGTATTCTCAAATCTGATATTCACCTCTTCCACTACTTTCATTGGAACAGAAAGATCAACATCAGCCTTCTTCTTGCTACATTCCAACCTACGAAAATTAGAAACAAGTTTCTGAGGTTCATTAGAAGTAGCACCCGAGTAAGAAACCGATTTCACTCCAGTACCATTAGTAGTATCAACCTTATGAGCATTAGGACCAGAAGTTGCACTCTTATTCATATTCACATTAGTCCCAAACGAAGGAGGAGTACTTGTAAGATTAACTTCATTAGTACCAATCTCACTTTGAATTTTATTCATGGCTTCATCAAAATTTTTATGCACATTAGCAATCAATTGCTTCACATTTTCAGCACTTGTAACCGGCTCCAAGTGGTCAGCATGTGATGTATCTTTCGTAAATGGAATCGGCTCCACTTTCTGAGTACAATTCTTAGAACAATCAGGTGCATCATCCGCATTTAAACTAACACTACTAGGGTTCATCGTTGAGGGTGTACTTAACTCACCAAAACTAGTAGTGGCCGTTTGAATATTACCAAGTGAAACCGGCTCCACCAGGTCCTGTTTGCTCCCAACCAATTTAGCAACATCATAATCATCAGAATGCACTATGCCATCAATTGCACTATTAGCTTCAATATTAGGGTTTGGTTCAACCCTAACAGCCGTAAGTTGAGGCGCAACAGTGTTACCAGCATCCCCTAACAGGAAGTACCTTTTTATGTAAGCTTTTCGCCTATGTAACGGGCTGAGATATGGGCTCACCCATATCCTTTGTACTTAAACGCTTTTTTGGAGTAATATATTTACCGGATCTTTTGACCTTTTACCCATGGTTAATGATGGAAAAAATGTAGGTAATCCGTTTTTTAAGGTTGAGAATTTGGTTATTTCAGATAGTACGTGATGGTGATGATGATGAAGTTCTTGAGAAATACAATGAAACTACTAGTTATATGGCATTTGACGGTGCTAAAAGTGATAGTGGAACGGGCATGAAAAGCTTATATGAGCAATGGAAGGAGGACACCTATGATCAAGACCCTTATGATGATGATATCTTTGATGACTATGGTTTGACTAGTGCCCAGATTGAGTATAACATGTTATTTTTTATGCTATTTTAGGTCTTAAGTACTCTAGATGCGTTTGGTTTGCCTTTTTGGGCTGATGTTTGTGACTCAACCATACTCGTTGTACTTAACTATTTTTTTTAAGTAATAATATTTTACCAGAGGTAACCCTTTTACCAATAAATAAATCAATAAATGTAAAAATAAAAAAAATCGTAATTTTGTTTAGAAAATTGTAAGCTTGATTATTTTAGAAAAGAACGGGATTATTGCTTTATTATTACATTTTCTTCAAAAAACAAATAAAAAAAGTTACTATTCAATGAAAGAGTAATTTCCTCTTTTGCTAATACTAGAAACATAAATAGAATAAAAACTTTGAATTGTCTAGGCTAAATATGTTACTGTGAATTGTTACTGTTGACAATTTATACAATTAAAACCAAACATACAGCAAAAATGCTATTTTTACACACGTTTGTTTACACATATTTAGAAAGTGTGAAATGATTTGATTTTATTGACACTTATATATCAAAATTGGTTACATTTACAAACATGAACTAATATTAAAAAGCAGAATATTTTTCAAGCTTAAAACTGTGGATGTAATTTGTTACACCTAATTTCCTTCTATAAGACGAAGTGCGAAACTAAAGGGCTTGTGTTCCGATGGTACCTCTTGCTGTGTAACAAGTTCTTTAACCAAATAGTTGTACGTTCAAGTCTTGCTTAAGAAATGCGAGATAGTATATTATTAATGTTGACAAATTTTAAATTTCTCTATATTTATAAGTGTTACATATTGAAATGCACACTTATAAATGTTGACAAATTTTAAATTTCTCTATATTTATAAGTATCTATTTATTTTATTTTATTTTTATCACATTTTTAAATCTGAAGATTGAGATGATTGTTTATTTCTCTTTGAAAGGCAAAAGAATTTTCAATTATAAAACTAAAAAAAAAAAAAAAAAAAAAAAAAAAAAAAAAAAAAAAAAAAACTAGATATCGTTAAATTGATAAAAATCCTGTAAGTTGCTTTTCAATACTACCTCCGTCCCATATTAAATATCCACTTTGAATTTTCAAAGTCTTGTTTTATTAACTTTGACCTTAATTTTTTTTATTTATGTTATATAATACACAATGCAAAATATATGAATGAACTGAGTTTTAAATGTACTTTCCATTGATATAATTTTTATCAAGTATCATATAATACAAACAAAAATATTTAAGGTCAAAGTTGAAGAAAAAAGACTTGAAAAGTCAAAAGTGGACATTTAATATGAGACAGAGAGAGAACTATATTGGACATAACAATAAATTCTAATAAGCCGAAAGCTCACAACCGGGCTTGAGCCATTTAATCTATTGTCTAACACTCCCCGTAATTCGAAAAGCAAATATAAATAGAAAATCAAGAAAAGAAACCCCAAGCCTAAAGTGAAGAGAATTTACAATTAGAACTACATCTAAACAACCACCGGAACAAAACAAAAGAAATACACTAATACAACTCCAACAGACATAAAAGCTCAATGCTACCATATAAACGAAAGCAAAGAGCATGATGTCTTGAGATTTCTTTAAATCACACCCGTAATTTGATACTCATAACAAAAAGTTGGTGATCATCCTTGCTAGATTTATATTTTTGGATACACAAAACCTAAAGATGGTTTTGTGACGAAATTTTCTTGCCTATTTTCATTTAGTAGTAGTGCCAACTCCATCGATATTTAGCAATCCCGACCATCATATGTCTACATTATTTTCACCACTGATATCCAGGACATTCAGTTTTCCCCCCTCCAATCATGTTTACATATACCGATGTTAGCCATTGCATTTTTCATATATATATTCACACTTATTAGCATAATCATTTAAAATATTCATATAAATGAAAAGAATCTAGTATAATTGTACGCAATTTTTAAAAACATGCAGAATAAGGTGCGAGAAAATAACATGTTTTTTGTAGTGCAAGTAGATTGCGGACACACGCTATTTTAAGTCAAAAATTTTTTTAAATATTATTTTGAGCAAGCATTATATCATATCCCTTTTGCATACAAATAATACTACGCGTGAGGAGCGAATTGAGGGTGCCCTCTCACGTGTTAGCTATGTTATGAGGGTATCTTTCATGCATGGGAGCCGGTTTTGGAAACAATGTGATGAGGATGATGATCGGATGAAAGGGTTGCATGATAAGTTGTTTTTGGTATGTATGTGAATATGTTGTGTGTGAAGCTGGTTACAAAGATGTGAATGATAAGCAAGTAAGAGGGGAAAAAATGAAGTGACAAGTAAAATTAATGTTAGTGCCCGAAGGCTATTTTTTAAGTAAGGACGAAACTCGGTCTAAAGTTGTTTATTCAACAGAGAAACAAAGTATAATTATTGAGTGCATAATGTATAATGCGTTTAAAACATTTTTGAATAAATATGAAATTTACAAATCAAAAAATGGGGGATATGAAATTGCTTTTTAAGAATAAACTACATGGAATAGCTTTATCTCTACCTAAGGTAGAGAGACTGCTTCCGGTTTTAGCTAAAGTAGAAAAGGACCTCCAGCCTTTTGTAAGGAGTGAGGATCGAACCCTTGACCTCTTGATTGAGAGGCAAGGGGTTTTCCAACTGATCCAACCCTACTTGTTTTTAAAACTACATGGAATGTAAGTGATAATTCAGATAACTTGAGGGACGAATTGAAGCATATAACTTTTTACCAATTCTTCTGGCCACCTTTCAATCCGGAAATCCCGCCACTTCATATAGAAATTATACACGTGGCATATGAACAAAAACAAATCACCAACAAACCTTTCCTCATTTTTCATTTTCATCCTCTGTTTCAAGATCCAATACAATAAAATCATCTTCAATACGCAAACAACACCAGGTAATAATTCTAACCATCTATTTGTATTTCGTTTGGTGATCATGAACGTTATGTTATATTTTAAAAAGAATGAAATATTAGTGGTTGTTGATCGAAAAGGGCTAGCGGCGCAGTTTGTTGCTTGTTTGCTTTCTATCTCATGTAAATCCAAATATATATTTATATATATACATATATATGTGAATAAAAGTATTAGGTGTGTATGATTTTGGTAGGATAAGACATTGCACAAAAATTGTGAGGAGTATACATGGCAGATGCAAAAACCGAAGCAAAATCGAAAGAAAAGGAGGGTGAGGAATCAGATGTAACAGAATATGATGCATATTTTGACATGGTTCAAAGCAGAAAGAAATTGTCTCCTTCTTTACAGGAGAAATTAACAGCTGCTTTTACACGAATTCCTGTTTCCTCCTTCCCTCAAGTTCCTAGGGGCAAAGGTATATTATTTATTCATGCTTTCACATTGTTTTTAGCAATCAATCTTTTGTTATCTTGTCTAGACTATATTTGAATTTCCATTTAGATTAACTAAATAGAGTATTTAATGGTTGGGTTGCCGTGAGCCGCGATTAATCCTATTTGTGTTCCTTGACTGAGTAGTTTTGTTTTACTATGGAGTAATGCAATTTTTTTCTATCAGATGGCCAAAATCTAATTTTTGTAATCACGGAAAGTGTTCATCGTATGCATCGTACTTATATGTTATTCAGTTCGTTTAATGTTGATATGAGTTTTTTCAGTGTAGTGGTACATTGTCATAGTTTAGTGTTTGATGCTATAGGAGTATAGGGGTGTTTGTTTTGGCTTATATGTGGGCTTATGAGCTCATTTGATTTGGGCTTATATAACATAAGCCCCAATTTTGTGGCTTATATTGAGACTTATGGGCTGATGTAAGTTTATCATATCGTAATAAACTTATATTAGCCCACGAGTCTCAAAATAAGCCGAAAAATTGGGGCTTCTGAAATATAAGTAGAAACACAAATAAGCTCAAAAGCCACATATAAGCTTAAACAAACACCCCCCGTAGTCATTATTTTATTGTAGTTGACTAGTTGTATATGTATGTACATGTTTGGCAACAGAGAAAGTATTTCAAACTTGAGTGTGCAGTGCCCTTTCCATTAAAAAATATACCCCTTTCCCGAGCAAGAAAAAAAGAATATTTTGAAACAAAAAGTGTTATTTGATACAATGTCGAAAATCTTCAATTCAAGTCTTATAGCAACAATCTCAAATTTTTTTTACTTTTGGAATGACTTCTACATAAAGATCAGCACTCTAAAACATATTTTAAGGTAGTTAAACTGAAAACTTGTTCTCTTTGTAGTAATTGAAATTCTAGCTGATACCACGATTTCCGATGCGGTCAAGATTCTTTCTGAATCCAATATAGTATCAGCACCAGTAACGAACCCAGAAGCTGATGACAGTATGGACTGGAAAGAAAGGTACCTGGGAATACTTGATTACTCTACTATAGTTTTGTGGGTGTTGGAAACTGCAGATTTAGCAGCTGCAGCCATAACTGCCACATCAGCAACCGCCGCAGGAATAGGTGCTGGTGCTGCAACCACTCTTGGAGCTATAGCTTTAGGTGCCACGGGTCCAGTTGCTGCAGCTGGACTAACAGTCGCTGCAGTTGGTGCTGCCGTTGCTGGTGGTGTCGCTGCTGAAAAAGGTATGGGAAAAGATGCTCCTACCGCAGCTGACGAATTGGGGGAGGATTTTTACAAAATTATTCTTCAAGAAGAGCCTTTTAAGTCTACCCAGGTTTGTTTACTTTTAAACAGCTGACACATTGCACTACAATATTCACTAAAAACCACACCGTTGTTTCTTGTAGGTGAAGTCCATTGTGAAAAGTTACCGCTGGGCACCTTATATTCCAGTCTCAACAGATAGTTCTATGTTGAGCGTTCTACTTTTGCTTTCCAAATATAGACTCAGGAATGTGCCTGTCATAGAACCCGGGAACCCATTGATTAAAAACTTTATAACTCAGTCTGCAGTTGTTCAGGGTCTTGAACAATGCAAAGGAAGAGATTGGTTTGATAATATCTCTGTCCGTCCTATAACTGAGTTAGGACTTCCGTTTGTTTCCAAAGATAAGGTCAGAGTTTTGGTTTTAAGTTTTGACGCTACTTTTATATTTCTGGAACCTTGAGTTTTTACCCTCAAAACTTTCTTGTTTTGATCAGCTTATTAGTAGTCAAAGCGATGAACTGATTCTTGAGGCATTTAAGAAAATGAAAGATAACCAAATTGGAGGTCTCCCAGTTGTTGAAGGCCCTACAAACAAGATTGTGGGTAATGTGAGCATAAAAGATATCAGATTTTTGTTACTCAAGCAGAAGCTTTTCACCAACTTCAGGTAATTTTGTCTCTGCATATCACATTCCCTTGTGTCACAATTTCCTCATTATTTTTATTTGGTGGCAGTTTTGACTCGTTTATGGTAATACGGGTTCAATTCGGGTAGTACTATGTCCCTGATGCGTATAGGTGAAGTTTAAAACATTAGTTAAAGTATAAACTTGTGGAGCTGGTCAAACAGGTCAAAAATCATTCAAGTGTATTCATTTTAATGAGTAAATCTATGTAAAATCTATAAATCACTGTAGTAACATAGCATTTAAACCATATATAACAGATTTGTTTTATCATTAGAACTTTTTAAAAATTAAAAGAAGGTGGTGTTTTTGGGGGTTGTCTCAATCTGTCCCTTTGTTTTACACATACTATAAAACCACCCATTACCTAACCTGCCCAAACTGTTATTTTGTCACCTCTACTCTCCTAGAAGCGCATGAGCCAAGGGTGATTTTTTCAGTTACTATATTATATTCATGTTTGCTAATCCTTCGGTTTCAGGAAGCTGACTGTTAAAGATTTCTTGAACACAATCGCTGCAACATCAGAGAACATGAAGGTTGTGTCACCAATAACATGCAAACTTGGGTCAACTCTTGGAGACGTGATAAGCACTCTCTCTTCAAATTCAGTTCATAGGATATATGTTGTTGGTGATAGTAATGATGTCATCGGCATTATTACACTCAGAGATGTGATTTCTTGCTTCATCACCGAACCTCCAAATTACTCAATGGAGGTCCATGGATATGATGTTAAAGACATGTTAAGCAAGGAAAAGAGTAGAAACTATGGTTAATTAGATGGAATGTAGCTAAAACCTCCCCATTGTTCACAATGACTATTCCGTCTCTTTTGATTCAGAGTTTGGTAACAACAGAAACTTTAGGGATTTTGTTGCAACTGTTACCTACCTTGGACTTTCGTTCATTTAACGTATAGCATATTTTTACTGTACTTTTTTATGCTTAGATATGATTATATAAAAGGGTATCGTAGGGTCGTGATAAACGACTTTATGGAGGCTTCCGACAACGACAAAAATGATTCAGAAGCTTGTTCAGACACGATTCAAACTTAAATTCAGATTACATTACGATTCGGATATCTCGATATCCCAAAGCATTTAAGTTTGACAGCCGTTGACTATATTTTACCGATTTTACAAAATAGGAAAATTACAAAATAGGAAAATTTGGAGGCTTTGTAGCGCCTAGGCAGTGATTAATTGGCCTTGTTTTCCGACATTGGGTTTTTGTTAATCTTTGGTTGAGCAAATTGTCTTTAGCCGTTCGTCTTTGGTTGGTATGGATGTTTGGTTTCAATTGTTTTTGATGTTTTGTAATTCTCTAGCTTTTGCTAGTCTTTTAATAAAATAATATGCAGTGAGAGAAAGTAATTAAAATAAGATGTGTTAAGTGCGGAAATATGAAAATTACTAAAATACGATAACTGATTATTATCTTTTTATTACGATTTGATCATTGTCTTAGAACATACAGAAGGCAAACACATAACTGCCAGGAGTCCAATCAGGATGAAACTTTGCTAGCCCAACAGTATATCCATGGCCAACATATATACACCCATAACTTGTAGATACTCCGCCATATATAGTAGCTCCGGTCTCATACGACCACAACACATTCCCTGTTCTGGCATCTAATGCAAACAACGGACCTTTCGAAGACACTGAACCGGCAAACATGACACCCCTAGTTAGGGACACCGGCCCTAGAGGTGTGTCATTGCTTGGGTCAGCCGTGGTCCATAGAATCTGGCCTGTGTTTGCATCCAAAGCCACCCATCCACCCGCAGTCGTGGTTTGGTTAGATGGTGCAAGTGTGAATGGCAAATGATCACCATTGGCTATGTTAGTGTATACCCTCTTTCCGTCAGTAGCTGCACCCCATATCCCTCCTCCCTCGTCGCTTCCTGGTCCTGCTAGCTATAAAAGATCAAATGCAAAAGCGTTTACCAGTGTCACAAAAAGAAAAAATATGCTGTTGGTTAAAGGTATTTTTTATTTTTTACTGGCAAGATACTTTTTCGCTAAAGAAGTTGGGGTATAAGTTATTTACTTTGAACCAAACAATATCGCCATTGTCGCGATCCAGAGCCCAAACGAAGCCACTCTTTTGTACAGCTACAACAATATCACGCTGTGTTCTGTTTGACGTAATCGTGAGCAACATTGGCTCTTCACCAAAGTCAGCGTCAATGTTCGGTCCAGGTGGACAATCAGGATTATTAGGAACCAAACATGCAAAATAGAAAATGTCGTAACCTCCTAGTTGTCGAGACCAAATAACTTTTCCCGAAATAGCATCCAAAGCAATTATGGAATTAAACATAACATCTGGCCCGGTACATTGATCCGGTTTATCGGGTTTCGTGGTTTGATTGTTTTGCTTCTCTTGACATGCTAAAACTTCAGGCGGGGCAGTGTAAAGGTTTCCGGTTGCCACATAAACAGTTTTCCTAGAAACATCGATGGCTGGGCTGCTTCCCCATACGGCTCCACCTGAATAACCATTGAGCTGACCGCCATTATCAGGAACCGTGTATGTCTGCCATTGGATCGCTCCTGATCGAGTGTCGAGCATCACAATGCTTCCTCGAAACGTACAGCATTTGCCAGCAGGTAGTGTTTCTTCCAATGATGATACTCCCACGTAAAATCCCCTTCAAAATATCCAAAAGAAATCAGCTCAAAATTTGTATAATTCACATCACTACTATTCTCATACTGGTGGGAAATTAGCAACGAATTGGGATGGTTAAGTGTAATTTGCGACACTGCAGAACTTTTACCGACTAGTCAACTGACCTGGAATAAATGGTTCCGGATGCTGTGATGAGAGCGAGAGGGCGAGGATCAATCGTAGTTGACCAAACGAGCTGACCAGTGAGACGACTAACAGCGATACAAACAGCAGGTCCATATATTCCTACAATCAAAAGATCACGTGCAACAACTGGAGTGGCTCTTGCGACAGTTACGTTAACAATCACTCCTGTTCCAGACAAGCCAGTTAGTTGAGTAAGATTTTGTTTCCATATCAGATCACCAGTGAAAGCATTCACTGCATACAAAAATCCATTCCATGCCGGGAAGTACACCACTCCGTCTGCGACAGCTGGTGTCGCTGTTGTGTCGACTCCTGTTAAGAATTTCCACCTTAACTTGAGTTTGTGAACCGTTGAAGGGTTGATCATAAATTCGTCCCTTGCGTACCTCCCATTTGTTATATCTCTTCCATGATTCACCCACTAAAAAACCAAAACAAATCAAAACAAAAGCAACACAAAACTAATTTACGAACCTTAACAAAACAAAATAAAAATCAGCAACATCGTGAAATTTACATCAGTAGCTGCATATTGCACCAGTATGAGTAGCCAGATTGGGATGATAACGCTAGCAAGATTCCCATACAATGACATATTTTAGATGAAACAATGAGCAACAATGATAGTTTGTGTATTTATAATCATTTGTGTAACAGAATGTCACTAGTCACAAGATATCGACCATGCAACATACTTTTGGTGCATCGAATGATCAAATTAATGGCATATTGAATAATGTTATAGTTGCGTGCCAGTGTTTGTTTTTGTGACTATGAAACGTGCATTCTAAGGAACTGTCGTGTATAAACATCACAAGTCATATGTTACTGAACCTACAGATACGACTTTTTTCCACACTGACTCCTTTTTATGTGATTATTTCCGTTATGTATAACTTTACAGCAAATTAAAAGTAGAGTTATTGTAAACTACATGTGAAAAAAGGAATTTTAGACGATATTTTTCGGGTTAAAACAGGTATCAAATTGCACGAATGTTTTGTTTCTTAAAATCACGTTTTCTTCATACACTGTAAATTCTGGATTCCCTTACATGAGTTAATCATGAACAATTTGGGACAACCAAATGTTAACATCTCAAAGAAATAGAAAGATTAAAGAAGTCATCGTTTGAATAAAATAAACATGTTACAAGTACAAGACATCAAAAACAATATAACTAGAGAAAGAAAAAAGATAATTGTCTTGTATGATTTTGGTTGACTAAATTGTTGGGTCAATCCGGAGCCCAATAATCCTCGGACTAGGATCTAAACGTACATGCAATACCAAGTGTAAATGAAGTCCATGATTGATAGAACATTTAGAGAATCATCTTTAAGAATTCTTCATAGACAAAAGAAAGTCTCTACTTCTTGAAGCGGAATTCAGCAAAGTGAATCCTGAACCTGAAAGAAGATGATGAAGTCAGTGAATAGCTCATGACACCCCTTGATCATAAGTGTGATAGTACAAAAGAAAAGGAAGCGTCATTTAAGTGTGATGAGGTGAATACTGAGCTTAAACTTAAGCCATCTAAATTAGATTTGGAAAAGATAGTTCTATATTCTCGCACGCTTCGTCCAAACATGTCTATCAAAGAAATTCATGACGGATTTGCAGCTTTCAACCCAGCTCAAACAAGTAGCATTAAACAACCTTAGTCAACTTCTCTAAAAGGCTCAATCCATCGATTTGGAAAGAAAAAAGACTTGCTTGAAGAAGAATAAGATAGTAAGATCTTCTAAGGTGCTCAAATTGCTTCGTTAAATGGCGTCTTAATTTGTTTGTTCATGGAGTTATCATTTTTCGGTGTCTTTTTACTAATGTTTGGTTTTATTGAAAGCGTGGTGTACTTTAGGTAGTTTTGTTGTGGTTGTAACCGGGTGTTTTTTTTAGGTAATTTGGCAGGTTTATCTTTTGTTATTGTTTGGTTTATATCGTCTAACTCCTTGCTAAATTTTTTAATATAAAATTGTCGTTCAAAAAAATAAAAAATAAAATAAAGTTCATGATCTGCTCAACAACAAAGACATCCTGAACTTAGATAATTAGAAAAAGTATATAGGTCTTTCTAACAAATAGGTGGGAACTTTATTGAAAATATAATTATCAAGAAAGTCAATAAAGTATAAGGGTTCGTTTGGTAAGACGGAATGAAATATCAAATGAATGAAATAAACGATGTAATGAAATAAATGACACAATGTAATGATTCATTACCATTATTAATCATGTTTGTTTGGTTAGATAGTATATAATGAAATCGATAAGAAAAGACTAAAATGGCAATTGATGATATGAAGTTCATACATCGTGGTTAGTTAATGATAGACTTTTATATAATTTTCATTCCATTACAAGATGTAATGGAAAAAAAAAAAAAAAAGGACATATAAGGAATGAAAATAATAGTTTTTGTTGTAACGAGTGATTCTTTACAATGAATCATTACATTATAAATGTGTAAAAAAACAAGATTTTTTCATTCCAGCGTAATAACTTTTTCATTCCCACTTTGATTACAATATATCAAACGCTACGTAAGAGTTTAAAAAAAGAAAAAGAAAAACATTGTCAAAATTGTACCCTAAATTAAGGTTGGATTTGTTCCAATAATAGAATCATTTAATACATTAAGATATTAATGTACCTTCCTATTTTGATGCTTGACACATCGCTATTACCTTACGGGTCGCATCGAGTTTGCCTATATGAGAGAATGTTGTAATGGAGTAAATGTTACCTCGTACAATTAATGGATTAGCATTTACGCTAGCATTAATTCCTCCCAGAACTAAGTCGCTAAATCTTTTCAGTGAGTTAATGTAGTTCTTACTTAAACACATATTTTGGTTTATGTTTAACAAGTGTGGCGATTACTATACTTTGTCATTCAACTTTGATTGTTATTTGGCAAACAATTATAGTAAATTTTTATTCATTTATAATAAGAATTTAAGCTTTGTAAACTTTATTTTGTTTAAACTGTTTTTTGGATTATTGTTTTTAAAACTGTTTAAACTTACATCAGGTTACATAATAAGAATTTAAGCTTTGTAAACTTTGTTTTGTTTAAACTGTTTTTTGGATTATTGTTTTTAAAACTGTTTAAACTTACATCAGGTTACATAATAAGAATTTAAGCTTTGTAAACTTTATTTTGTTTAAACTGTTTTTTGGATTATTGTTTTTAAAACTGTTTAAACTTACATCAGGTTACATGAAAAGTGAATTAACTTATTTGTCTTGAGTTACATTCACTCTAAGGGAACGACATAAATCGATCCAAGTTATCACTGCACTCACATTAACGTAATGTTTGTTACGCAGGAATTGAATTTTTAATGGAATAAATCACTGCAGTAGAATGAATATGTGTTGTTTGTTTTGTGTTTTGAAATGTAATAACTTATTCATTAATTCATTTCATAACGCTCGTGACCACCATTTTCATTCCATGGCTACCTCCTATTTCTGTTGCATTACATTCTCATATGCAATCCATTTTTGCTATATTATATTAATTTCATTCATGCATTACAACACACAAAACAACATGTTGTCTTTACGTTATACAACCGAACAAAACAACAAATCAGTAAATGACTCATTTGATTGCAATGTTCATTTTATTACAATACCGTTTATTCCATTCCATTATCGTTCTATTGGGTTCTGTTCCGTCTAACCAAACTAAACCTTATAAGTTGTTATTATTGACTAAAGACGTGTATGAATAAAAGTTGACTGTGTGAGAGTTGGTGTGGCACCGTACATGATGCATGTACCAATTAAGCACGGAGCTTGCCTTTACTTTTGTCAACCATTATCTTTTATTTATAAAAATCCTTGTAAAAGATAACTTTTATACTTTAACTATAAACCATTCCAATTATTTACATTATAAAAATATTTGATATGTCATATTAATATGTCATATATTTACCAACTTGATTCCCTATTAAAGTAAATTAAATAAGTAAAGAATTCTGCAGCCGTACGTTTATTAATTTAACATTCTGTTAGAAAGATAGAGAGAGAGACCAAATGTCATAGAATCAAATTCATATTGGTCCCGATTAGTAAAGAAAATGGTAATGTGCAACATTTATACTAAAGCTATTTCATAAAATTATTTCAAACGCTTGGCTTAACTAATATCGACTCGCTTGTATTACACCACCCCATGTGACCCCCTCGCGGCTCTGAAAATAACCTCTCGCCAAAAAGAATTTTCTCCGTGTATTCTAAAGTGATAAATGAAAAATAAAGCTTAACCTAAAATTAACTAGCTCATCTTTCTCACGTGTCAAGTTAAATCACGCAAAAGGCCGGGCAACAATATCCGAAAATAATCTTTTATATAATAAAACAAACCAATAGTGATTACTTTTGTATTTCGAAAAAAAGAATATTTCCTTATTAGTTAATATTTTAATTATTATTTTTTAATTTAAAATTTTAAAAATTTGTTTTGTTAATATACTATACAAGTAGAAGATAAAAAAAAAATATAAATAAGATGCAATACTACACAAGTAGAAGATATATATAAAAAAAATATAGATAAGATGCAACTAACATATTAAATTTTTTAAGTGATTATCTTTAATAATAAACAAATATAATTAAAAATCATATCAAACAAAAAAAAAGATTAAATTATTTGTTTTTTAAGAAATAAAAATATATTATTAAATTTTTTTTAAAACCCGTGCTTGCGCAGGTATTATAACTAGTTGTTACTACAATGATTAAAAGTTATGAGTCTCATTTTATAAAAATAATAAAAATAAAGGAGTTTTTTTTTTTTTTTTCAAGAACATAACGTCTAATAGAAACGCGTGAAGTGCTAGAATTAGAATAGGTGGCCAAAAGGTTTAGCTCCTTTAAAGCTAAAATTATAATAGGTGGCAAAAAAGGCCTAGGTCGAACGTATAGGCTTTCTAGGTTATTTTTAGTTGTCGTAGTACCTATTTGCCTTGCGTTTTTGTTTTCTAGAACTTTTTACTGGGTGCTTTAGGAATAGAGAACCATAGATAGTTTTTTGTATATGCTTTTTAAGGGATCTTAGGCCATGTTTCTTTTTTTTGTTGTTGCATCTGAATCTCCACTATCTAATAAAATATTGGTTTTTTTTCTTTTTGGGCTCACAATTTTCCCTTATTTCGTCTATCTCACTAGAGAGTAAATTTGGGTGTCTTCCCCATTAAGGGTATTAAGGGAAGGGAGGACCCACCATCTTTCCCCATCTTGAAAAAAAGAAACAAGGCCTTAGTAGCTTAAATAGTGGTCTTTGCTTGAAGATTTACAGCCCTTTAGGATATAAATTGTAATTGCTAATAGGCCCAATTTCTTTGCACATGTTTCTTCTTTTATGTTAATTATGTTGGTATGTGTTTATTGTTATGTATGCTCTTTTTCTATATGATTTTGTGTATTCTATGCTCTCATTCGTGTTTGATCAGTTGTCATTGTTATTCTAAAATTTTTATAATGGTATTTGTTGTATGCTAACATAGTTTCTTTCGGTGTAATTTCACAAACTCTCACTTCCACATATATCTGAGCAATGTCACATTCACAAGTACACTTGTTAGAGGTGTTTCTGAAAGCAGTCTCCTCACCCTGGGTTTTTCTTGAGGTTGCGGTATGACCTACATGTCTACATTCTAACTCTCGCATACCCGGCTCCAGGGAGATTGATTGCTGTTTTTTTTTTTTTTTTTTTTTTTTTTTTTTTCCTTTTTGGTGTAAAAGGGTTATTCCTGGTAAAATATTATTACTCCAAAAAATAATTAAGTACAAAGGATGTGAGTGAGTCCCACACCTCAACCCAAAAAGGCAAACGAAAAACATCTATAGTACTTAAGACCTAAACTAGCATAAGAAATGGCATGCCATACTTATGCAAAATAAAAAAGAACAACCTATCTAAAAAAGAACAACCTATCTAAGCTGACTACAGAGAGTAATGCCATATGTATTAGCAAACTTCAATTGTACATTAGTTAGACCACAATTATCAAACTCATCATCATCATAAAGGTTTGGTCTTAGGTGTCCCCTTTCACTGCTCTAATAAGCTCTTCATTCCTATTCCATTACCACTTTCAGAACCGTCAAATGCCATAAAACTTGTGGTTTCATTGTAGTCCTCAAGAACTTCATCATCATCACTATCACTATCCGAAATAACCAAATTTCCATCCATAGAAAACGGACTGCCAACCTTTTTCCATCTTTAATCATATCAGGTGTGCTATTTGAAGAATGAGCAGCATTAGACGAACTAAAGATGTTTTCATTGTTTTTCACGTGCCCTCCATCAATATTAGTAGCAACATTACTACTAGATGCTACATTAACAGTAGCACCTTCATCCAAATCAACAATAGGTGCATTGGAATTACCAATTGGTTGAACATTTTCCATAGTAGAATCATCTATCTCATCAAGAGCAGCAAACGCATTAGACGTACTAACCACATTACGATCTTTTGTAGGTTTGTTTAGAAGTAGCTGACGCTACATTGGTTGAAGTGTTCGCCAAATTCGTAGCCTTCTTTGGTTGTCTAGATGTAGACAATGCTGTTGTTTTTGTTGTAACACAGAAACCCGGAGATAAGACGCATTTGTGAGAAATTGGTGTTTTTGACAAACTCTATTACTCTTGCGTAGGATAAACCTATACGGTTCACGGATATGTCTGAAAAGCCCCCTTGGTCCACCCTGGTTTGAGCAATATTTCTGCTCAATTTCATGTATACAGTGAATAAAATACTGTAGTTTTTAATTCGAAGAGTATTATTCTAACAAAATGGTTGCTTTTATTATGTGCTATATTAACAAACCCCAATTTAACTAGCTTTGTGGAGCTTATTCTTTCTGGAGTTGAGATGCCACAAAAGTATGTACTAGTAATCTTACAACTTTTAAAGCTTAATTACCGGAAACTTTGTGTTGCATATTGCCCACACATAGCTGCATAACCAGTTACATTAATTATTTGTTGTTATGTACAGTAGTGTTTTGTGTATTCTATTGCCAAAATATATAATATACATTTATCCTAAAGTATAGAACATCTTATTTATGGAGTAATCTATATAGCATCTTATCGACCCTAATAATCTCTTGGTGAATTGGTGCCTTTCAAAATAAATAAATAAAAAATAAAATAAAAATAAAAAATAAAATAAAATAAAAATCTCTTGGTGAATTGGTACTTTGAGGCTAATCTTTTATATAATAAAAGAATTACATCATTTCGGAGTGTTTTTGAAAATCCCTTCTCATTGAAAAAAAAATTAGACCAATAGGAGAGCTCAATTTTGCCACGTAGGCGAAATCGAGCAACGTGATTGGTTAATAAAAAGTCAAAATTAAATTGATTTTGGTCAAACTTAATAAATTTGATGGAGAAATTTGGTTAAGAAAAAAAATGCTTAAAAATATAGGTGTCAAATTTATGAAAACAAAAACTTAAAAAAAGATGAAGTAATTAATAAAAATTTAGTGATTGAATTTTAAATAATTTATATAGAGTAAAGTGTAAAATTACAAGTTTCCATGTTTTTTAATAACTTTATAAAAAACACAAATAACCCCTTACACTTTATACCCCCTATACTTTATAATAGTAACTTTGTTTAAAATTACATGAGACTTTCATCCATTAAAATTACAAAATTTGGTAAATATGCGAATTAGTTTTAATATACGTTAAATATTTTTTTAAACTAATGTTAGTTTTAAACTTTCATCCATTAGAATATTTTTTTAAATAAGAACTCATTTGGTAAATATGCGAATTAGTTTTAATATACGTTAAATATTTTTTTAAACTAATGTTAATTTTAAACTTTCATCCATTTGAATATTTTTTTAAATAAAGACTTATGTTACTATTTAAAAGTTTAATTTATACGTACACGGTTTGAAATACGGCTAAATTATTAGTAACATGAATATAAATATCAAATGGTAAGCACGATACTGTGATATGAAAATAAATATACACGATTCTACTTATAACAACGACTCATGAAATTGTTATTTAAAATTTGTATATGGATATCCATAAAAATATTTTAAAAACTTTACAGAGCATATTTTAACTTCATCGACGCTCATTATGTGCTACTAAATTCACACATTTTATAGAACATGATATCAATAGTTAAAGTTAAACAACAAAATCAACCGCAACCTCAACACGTCTGTCAGTTAAAAACGTTATACAAAGCTAATTATTAAAACAAACAAACAAACACATGGGTTAGATAGTCATTGTTTAATATAGAAGGTGTTTTCTTTAAATTATATTAAAAAAATGCACGCATCACAATTCTTATTTGATAACAATCACCTCCTAAAAAAATAAAATAAAATAAAATAAAAAACGTAGGTGTTTTCCTTAACTTTATTCATTGACGTGATGTTTTATTAAAAAAACAAAAAAAAACGTAATAGTTGGCCGTTGTAAACCAATTAAAAGTATGTACATGAGAATTATTCAGCAAGAATATATAGTTTTAATCAGGTTATTACGTTATTATACTGCGATAATGTTATTAAGTTGGTAATCATAGATGTGAGATACAACCATTATTCTATACTTATGATTTATGTGTAAACCTCTTTTTACTTCTGAATAGAATCCGAAAGAGACCTCAACAGAACTTTGTCTTATGCCTTATCTAGCTGATAGTATTTAGTATTTTTTTTATGGTTTAACTTTTTTGTTATACACACCAACTTTTAGTAACTATTTTTTATGTTTTGTTGAAAACTTCTACACTTAATATTTGTGTTTTTACTATAAACACGCTAAGCTATAATAGAATTAGTTGTGAGTTCAGGGGTTTTTCACTTGGCTTCTAAAAAAAGCTTATAGCTTTATCATACACTTATTGTGTTATGGTAATTGAATAAGCCAATAAGCACCTTTAATAAGCATAACCAAACACCCCTTTAGTTATAATATGAAGTTTTCTTATTTGATGTTATGACTAACTTTGTTGTTATCCACGCTATAATGCAACACATTAGTGGTTTTTGCAGTTTTATTATCTTATCGCACAAACTAAAGTGTACTGCAATTTGTTGTGTGCGTTTTTTAGAGGAGGATTAAGTTTCAACACTTGATTGTCGTGGAATGATTTTCTACGCCTACTCAAGTGATGAATGTATAATTTAGTTGAGTTGTTGATTTAGATAATACATGAATGTATTTTAATGTACCAAAGATGTGTTTTAGTGCCAATATAAGGAATTTTATGGTAGAAATTCTTTTTGGAGTGTAATTTGTCTTTGAATGAGTTAATGAAACTTAGCAGGTGTTTGCTATCATTGATAACACTATAAGTATCAACCAACGGTCAAAAATATGGGTGTCTTTTACCTTGATGATTTAGACCAATTGTAAAGAAAGTTGCATTAAAGTGAAAGGTCGGTAAGGATTCAAACAATCCTAAAAAACTTGCGAATATACTTTTTGTCATTTTTTTATGCATTTATAGTTTACTTATACAAGTAATAATAATTTCCTTATATAGTTCGGGCTTAGAGAAAAATTATTATACATTATACATAAACGTAAGATTAAATTTGAGTTCTACCCATTACATATTTTTTCGTTTCTCTTTATGTAATAAAGAAGCTATAGTGTAAGCATCTATGTTAATTTGGTAATTTTATAATCAAACATGAGAAGTAAATAACACAAACTTATGAAAATACAAATTTTCAAACAAAAAGGCACATTAATAAAAATGATGTGATGGTTATTCATAATTAAGAAAATGAATCAATCTTCAAAGCTATCTAAATATGCTACATATTTTAACGAAAATATAAGTAAAAGATAGCACAATTACAAAACACATCGTAAATTGATAGCACGAGTTTGCAAAACTAAAAGCATATATCACTAACATCTCATGCAAGTCAAGTATTATTATGTGATTTTACTTGAATAATAAAATATAATTTTTAATCAAAAAGCATTCTCCTAAAATAATAGGTAGGTTATAACATATACATATATTTTTAGTCCTCCAAGTAAAATCATTTAAAACATGTTAAGTGGTTCATTTCTTAATCAATAATAATACATAATTAAAATGAAATTTTAAAAACCCTGTGCGTGCACAGGTATTATAACTAGTTATATAATATTTGGAAATACACTTCACTTATAGATAATTTTATGACTTGAAAAACCTTTAGATAAGAAGTATACTAAGGAAAACATATGATAACAGTAAACACTTATAAACCCTTCTAACTCATCCGTATAGATTAAAAACTGAATATTTAAGAACAAGTATACTAAAAGAGTGTCATGGAACATGCACTTGGAAGTTGGACCAATTAACATTCCAATTAAGTTGTTGTACCATTTCATGTTTAATATATACAAACACATGATGTCACGACCTTATATATAAGAGCAACCTCCATGAACTTCAACTCACTCAAACATATCCCAACAATTATCAAGATATATTCTTCAAGTAACAACCATGGCCTCCAATCCAAAAGTGATCTCAATTTTCTTAATCATTATGGTGTTTCTATGCACCAAAGCCTTGTCACAATGTGAAGATGAAACAAATAACCCTTGTAATAACAAATCCAAGGCTCTCAACTTAAAGATCATTGGCATTGCCACTATCCTCATCACGAGCATCATTGGGGTATGTTTACCTCTAATCACGCGTTCTGTCCCTGCCCTTAGTCCAGACCGTAGCCTCTTTGTTATCGTCAAAGCCTTTGCTTCAGGCATCATTTTGGCTACTGGATTTATGCATGTTTTACCAGATTCCTTTGATATGTTGAGGTCTAGTTGTTTGGCGGATAACCCGTGGCACAAGTTTCCTTTTACGGGCTTTGTTGCTATGTTATCAGCAATTTTCACACTCATGGTGGACTCAATGGCTACAAGCATGTATACCACGAAGAACAACGCGATAGCGGCTGAAGGCGGTGATAAGACGGTCGTTGGAGATCAGGAGATTGCGGTCACAGGTGGTAGTGGCATGCACTTCCATGGACACCATCATGGTCAAAAGGGTGCAATAGGGCAACAACTTCTTCGCTATCGTGTCGTAGCCATGGTTAGTTTCAATTATAAATCGATATGTTAATTAGAAAACACTTCTTATAATTGAAAACTTAACAAAACAAGTGAGCTTTTTGTATAGAATAGTCATGCAACTTCCTGAGTGTAGATATCCTAACTTGGGATAATTAAATTATTCAGATTTTCAGATAATTTAATATCCGAATCTAAATGTTTATCATTCGGTTAAAGTGATTTTTAGGTTTAGTTATTTTATTTTTAATTTTTTTTAATACAAAAGGAAATTACGTATTTATTATATTATGGGGATAAATATCATGTCTGGTCGCCACGTATCTTTATAAGTACAAGTTTAGCTTATTAAATGTAGAAAAAATAACTTGAAAATATGGATTTCAGGTGCTAGAACTTGGAATAGTTGTTCACTCGATAGTGATCGGACTTGGGGTTGGAGCCTCAAATGATGTATGCACAATTAAACCATTAATAGCAGCTCTTTGTTTCCATCAAATGTTTGAGGGCATGGGTCTTGGTGGTTGCATTCTTCAGGTACAAAAATTCAACTCTTACATAATCTGAAAAATAAATTTATCTACCTATATCAATGTAAGATATATGTAACCAAAGAAACATATAACAGGCCGAATACAAGACGATTAAGAAGACAATAATGGTCTTTTTCTTCTCAATAACAACTCCATTCGGGATTGCTCTTGGGATTGCGTTGTCAAAGACATACAAAGAGAATAGCCCGAGTGCCTTGATCACAGTCGGATTACTTAACGCTTCATCAGCTGGACTGCTAATTTACATGGCATTGGTTGATCTTCTTGCGGCTGATTTCATGGGTACGAAGCTTCAGGGAAGCATTAAACTTCAAATTAAAGCCTATGCGGCTGTCCTGCTAGGTGCCGGCGGGATGTCTCTGATGGCAAAATGGGCTTAAATTTCATTTCTCACCGGATCGATAAAAAATACAAGAATTTGTGTGTGTGTGTTTTTAACTATATTCTGAGAGGAATAAGTTTGATCCCCGTCAATGTAATGAACTGAAGCGAGTCATACTTTACACCGTTCTAAATGTAGTAGTTCAGATTTCCTTGTTCAGTCAACCTAAATATATACTAAATGTGAGAATTTTGCCTTATTTACTTGTGTAAGAGTGGATATCGGTTGTGTTTGATCGCAAATGAATCCAATAAGAGGTGTACTTAGAGGAGAAAGATGCAAGGTTTAAGTCTAGTCTATTAGTTTTTTCCTGTAAAGTTAGATAACTATTAAGAGTAAATTACATAGTTCGTTCGTGTGGTTACCCTGAAGTCACTACTACCGTCCTTATCTTAAAACATTTACACTTCGGTAGTCCTCATCTTGAATGCCCGTTAAATAACGTCATTAAGTCCCCTCATATAACTTGAGCCAAGGGTAGAAAGGGAATTTAGCATTATATTTCTTTATCACTTTCCGTACAAACTTCATTAGATACACAAACACCTGTACCTTCTTACATCTCAAAACCTATCCCTACAATTCCGGCCTACACTTGTTGACGCCAGAAACACAACCACTCGAACCTTTGCACATCGGTAGTCTCTATCTTGGATATCTGTTAATTAAGTGGCGTCATTGAGTCCCCTCAGGGTAGTAAGCGCATTTAGCCTTGTCTTTGCATTGTTTAATACTCCAGTTTTCATGCATTGTATTAGCTTCATTAGATACACAAGCACCTTTACATTATGTTCTCGAGTTGAGTAAAAGGGAGGAAGTAAAGTGAAAGTAAGAAATTTGTATTCTTCAGTTTTTTTTAGAAAGTAAAGTGAGGTAAAATGAAGTAAAGTGGTTATATTTTAGTTATATAACTTTCACTCTACTTTTGGGGTGAAAGTCACTTTACTTCCTCTCTCTTACTTTACTTCATCTTTCTTTAACTTTCATTCATTTTTTTCTCTAGAACGCAGCGTTACATTCTCGACACCATAACTCGATTTTCTATCACCACCCCACCGCCATTAGTAATGAACCACAACCTCAACCAGTCGATCAGCTACCACCAACAAATGCACCACCACCAAACAACTACAAACAATATTATTATAACGTTTCAAGCTCAACAATTACGTTAAAACCCACCATTAATTCAAAATCAAATAACGTCAATTTGACAATCACACATCCATGAACAGAAATAGATTTTAAACATATTATTGAAAATGGTTCAAATCCAATAAATCCATTAAAACCCAAATAAATATAGTTGGCCGGCAGTGGTACTCTACATATGTACAGTATATGAATTATTTTAAAACAACATCATGCGGGTATATGAATTATTTTTATAGTATTACTTAAGATTATTCTAACAAAATATCAGCAACTTATAATGTTAGTGTAACTAAAAACACAAAATGAAAAACACTCATCGCAAAATATTTTATTAAAATATACTCGCCGCCGCAACACTCGGGTACTCTGTATTTGAAACAACTTTTCTGAAAATATAAATAGTTATATAGTAATATATTACTGAAAAGGTTAGGGGTATATATTTGATGTAAATATTAGAGAAAAAAATAACATTTTTATAAGAAGATTCCATCTTTACATCAAATTTGACTTAATGTTTGGTGTGAACGCTGAAGATGGCCTAATAGATTTGTAGATATTAGTTAAAAACCAATTTTTTAAGAACAAAACACTTAAAATACTTGATAAGTGTCATGAAAGATGCACTTAGATGTGGCCTGATGACATTACAAAGCTGTTGTACTTCATTAATTTGTTTAAAAAAACACATGATGTCACAAGCTTATATTGTTATCTATAAATGACAACCCAAACGAGCTTCATTCAAACATATCCAACAATTCAAACATATCCAACAATTCAAACATATTCTTTACTTAACCATGACCTCCAATCCAAAAATGATATCAATTTTCTTAATCTTTTTGGTGTTTCTATGTACCAAAGCCTTGTCACAATGTGAAGATGAAACAAATAACCCTTGTAACAACAAATCGAAGGCTCTGGACTTAAAGTTCATCGGCATTGCCACGATTCTGATCACGAGTATCATTGGGGTATGTTTACCTCTAATCACGCAATCCGTCCCTGCCCTTAGTCCAGACCGTAGCCTATTTGTTATCATTAAAGCTTTTGCTTCTGGCTTCATTTTGGCAACTGCATTTATGATTGTCTTACCGGGTTCATATGGCATGTTGAGTTCTAATTGTTTGTCTGATGTCCCTTGGCATAAGTTTCCATTCACGAGCTTTGTTGCTATGGTATCAGCGATTTTCACACTCATGGTGGACTCGATGGTTACAAGCATGTATACCAACAAGAAGAAAAACGAGATGTTGTCTGAAAGTAGTGAGTTAGCGGTCAATGGCCAGGAGACGGTGATCACAACTAGTGGTGAGATGCACCTCCATGGACACCATCACAGCCAAAAGGGCACAATAGGACAACAACTTCAACGTTATCATGTAGTAGCCATGGTTAGTTTCACTTATAATTCCTAACTAATATTAGAAACCACTTTTGATAAATTAAAAGTTAATTATTTGGGTGACTAACTTTTTTAATCATCCAACTTGTTGTTTGTTTTATAATAAATAAATCCATAAGTTTTTTTGTAAGAAATAGCGAGAACTCAAAGAAAAATCGTGTTTTTAGAATCATCATTTCCCATAAACGGGTTAAGACTAAAAGAATGAAGTTTTAAATTGCTTTGAGTGTAAAACTGTTGTGTATCAAACCCTTTGTGGTACACATAAAAAAATACAAACCCCCAAATTGATCGAACACAAACTTCTATTAGTATATTTTACTATAAAGCGAGTTTTTTAAAATTTATAATTGATTAGTAATAAAAAATTTCTATTTATTTTAAGTAAATAATGCATATAATTATTTCATAATAATTACGTACATATTAGAAATAGGCTGAAATAATTATAAATTACGGTTTTCAGATGCTAGAACTTGGAATAGTTGTTCACTCGATAGTGATAGGACTTGGGCTTGGAGCCTCAAATGATACATGCGCAATTAAATCATTAGTTGCAGCTCTATGTTTTTGTCAACTGTTTGAAGGCATGGGTCTTGGTGGTTGCATATTTCAGGTATAAGAATGTGTACCTAATTTATAGAAACTTTGTATTAGTATACATATAATATATCTATAACCAAATAAAGATATAACAGGATGAATACAAGAAGATGAAGAAAACAGTAATCGTTTTTTTATTTTCCATAACAATTCCAATGGGTATTGCTTTTGGGATGGCTTTGTCAAAGACATACACAGAGAATAGCCCGACTGCACTGATCACAGTAGGATTGCTCAATGCTTCATCATCTGGAATACTAATATACATGGCACTGGCCAATCTTCTGTCAGCTGATTTCATGGGTCCAAAGCTTCAAGGAAATATGAAACTTCAAATTATGGCCTACACCGCTGTCTTGCTAGGTGCTGGCGGATTGTCTCTAATGGCAAATGGGCTTACAGTTCAACTGTCATCGCAGTCCATTTTTAAGAAGCATGAATTTTGGTCTCTTTTAACTAATCGTGAAAGAGGAATAAGTTTTATCGCTTTATAAACCTAATAAAGTTTATTTTACTTTACGCCATTCTAAATTCTTATGGAGTTCAATTTTTGTATTCAGTTACTTAAGCTACTAAATATACGAAATGTGAGAATTTCTCTTATTTACTTGTATATTTGACCGGGTGGTCATCACTGCTGCATGCATGCAGCAGATAAGTTTTCTGTAGCAAGGACTATATTCTTTTTAATATTTACATTTTTAGCCTTTCAAGTTGTTGAATTATACATGATATACTCTTAGCTATATTACAACATCAGATAAGTACCATGTTGTTTTGCAGCAGGGATCATTATGCCATATTTGACATAGGTTGTATACGAGATGTTAACCTATATCATGGTTGGAAAACGAGTATTAATTGGTTTTAATTTAAAAGGGACATTATGAAACATCATGATTAAGAGGGTGGAGACAAACCAACTTAGGAATCATATATAAAGGAGTCGAAATTGCTTTGACCTGAAACCTCCAACAAGAGATATCCTACTTGAGGAAATCAAAGTTATTTCTCATATATTCTTGGATCCTCCATAGAATTACTTAAAACCAATTTGTTGGATTATAGATTCCCCATAGATTATATTGTTTATTGATACGGTATTTATAGATTACAGATACATATAATACCCTAAAGAACCCTAAGTCCGTACCAGGCTTAGGCCATGTCTATCTTCTAATACTCTCCTACAGTCTGAGCGATAAAATTACGAAAGCTCGATATTGGAAGATAAAACAATAATACAAAACTTAAAGTAAATCGTCGATGGAGACTCATAATGTTGAAGTAGAAGCAATTGCCATGCTTTTGAGATTTTTTTATCTGCTTTGATGCTCGAAGTATTTGCGCGCTTAAAGGGGCTATGAAAATTGAAGCTAACGTGGTGCAAAAGAAAGATAAAAACTTCACAAGTATGCTTTAAAACCAATAAAAACTTCACAAGTATGCTTTAAAACCGATATAGGAAATTATTAAAACAAAATAAAATTGTTTCTGATCTTATTGTTGTGTTGAAATCACAGTTGTTAAGTGATTACGTTTAGAGTGTGGGATATGAATGATCCAGGTTAGCTGAGGTTTGTAACACGAGTGTCTGATAAAGATCTGAGAATGGTGTTACATAAAGTAAAAAGTATGACTGAAAATGTGCTCCTGGACAATCAAGAAAATAGCTAAGGTTAGATTTAAAGGTGTGTTACAGAGAGTAAAAAGATCACGGAATCAGTGGTTGATACTGTTTTACGGGCTAAGCCTTTACAACTTAGAGAGTGTGAAAGTGTGATTGGATGAGGCAAAATCAGAGAGTGTTGGTGTATTTTCGAGCTTAACCTGAGAATGTTGAGATTGATATCAGGATGTGAATATGTGATGTCAGAAAGTGGTGAGAAATGATGGAAATGGGTTTGTCGCGCGAGTGAGATCAGAAGAATGTGGTGGATAGTTAGGGTTATTTCAGCTATGGGTAGATCAGAATAGGCATTAGAGGGTATTTTACCTTAATAGAATTTGTGTGCTAAGCTAAAACAAGCCCCTGACGAAAAACTGGTTTATCATAATGTGGTAATGTATCGTGCGGGTTAAACCCAAATCAAGGTTGTGGTGGGGGTAAGAATGGAAAATAGGTTTAAAAATTTATCACCGGAGAAGATGAAGATGCAGGATAAAGGGTGGTTGTGTGGTGGTGGTGGGAACTAGAAATAAGTCAATAGTAAACTACAAAAAATGTTTTTTTGCAAAAAATGTCCCTCTATTAGGCGATGGTGAAATACTCATTTCACAGGCATTTAACTTTGACTAACGGGGATTCTGTAATGAGCGTTAGCAAAAAACAAGAATTTGCAACTACAGTAAACCTTCAAGGACATAGCGCACAAAAAAGGCCGAAGGTTAAGGACATTTCTTGCAATTTTTTAAAAAATATAGCATTTCTTGCAAAAATGGCAAATTTAAGGACATTTTTTGCAGTTTACTCTTTATTTAAGCGTGCAAAGTGCACACCATCAAGGCTCATTATTGCATGTGATTACTTAAATGCAATATATATGATTATGGCTAGTGATTATGTGATTATAATCATTAAAATTGGCGTAGGACTATTCAAGAGGCTTATGTGATTATACACGTTTATTTATTTATTTTTTTTCTTTGTTTGTTCTCCATAACAACTCCAATCACTACAACAAAAGATATAACATGTGGTGAAAGCTTTTAGCGACGGCACATGTCGATGCTAAAAGGCACTAGACAACTAGAGATGGCAAAAAAGCTCCATACCCGATAGAGACCCGATCCTCAAATTCGATTTAACTGAAGAATCGCCGAGTTGACCGGGGATGGGGATGGGGATGGGGATGAGGAATCTTCTAATTATGAAAATGGCGATGGAGGAAGGATGGGGGTAGCATAAATCTCTGAACCCGAATCCGACCCCGAACAATTGATTAAATGGGTATATAAAAAATATATATATGTATATCATAGTAGATTTACTTTTATATGTTTGTGAGTATTGGCATGTATATTTATATATTCTATGTGATATCAAAGAATCAAATATTGTTAAAAGTATAAGCATTAACTACATATTAATCAACTAACGTATTGTCCGATAGACACAGAGCACATTGTTTTTATAGTATACGTGATGTTTCAATATCCGCGATGCTTTAAAGTTGAATTGACATTGTAGTTAATCTAACGATGTACGATATACATTTTTTAAGACATTATAAGCATCAAATTATTTATACTTTCGACGAGTTTGTTCAAATTTCATGTTTATTTCATTAAGGATGGAAAATACCTGAATCCCCGGAAGGATCCCCGATCCCCATTGGGGATGGGGAAGTAAAACAATTCCCCGTTGGGGATGGGGATGGAAAGTAGAAAACGGGGATGGGGATTAGAAATGCGATCCTCGACATTCCCCGCCCCGTTGTCATTCCTAAAACAACAAAAGATTTTCTTTCTACTTTAACATTCAACAAACCTTGATTTTGTAAGTTCAATTGTGGGTCTCACACTTTTAGCGACAACAAAATTAATTCCATTTTAATTTTCCTTGACAACAGTTGTCGTCGCTAAAGGCACTTTTGCAATTATAAAAATTAAATTACTTTCATTAAAAGTTATTTGAAATATGCTTTTAGCAACGACGCCATCGTCGTGCAGTGTAATTAAAACTAAAATTATAATTGTTGAAACTAATTTCATAAAGTTTAGAATTAGTTTATGGACAAAACTAATTTAATATAATTCTTAAAATTGTTTTCATTAGTAAAAATTAAAGGTGTTTAACATGTAAAAGTAGTTAATTACGAAGATGGTTATACATCATGTATCATCGATATTTTCGTATTTGGACTTGCGTAATTCAAAAGATATTCTTCTCTATATGCATTATCAATATTTTATAATTAAAATAGATAATTCCACGCGATTAAATAAGAAGACACTTGATTTACATGACTCGATCACTTGAATATTCTCGGATGTGATAATACTTGCTTATTAACATCGATAAGTTAGTATTTGACTTGCATAATTCAAAAGAAGTTCCTACGTATATGTGCAATCGATATAATATAATGAAATGTGGTGATTCTACTCAATTAAAAATGAAGATACTTTGTTCACATGTTTTTATCTGTTTTTATATGTTTTCGTCCGTTTTTATACCATGTTACCCGTTTTTCTTACATTATCACACATATAAAAATGGACGAAAATATATAAAAACGTAAGAAAACGTATAAAAACAGGAAAAAATGTATGAACACGTATAAAAACAGACGAAAACGTATAATAACAGATGAAAACATACAAAAATGCACGAAAACGTATAAAACAAACAAAAAATCGTATAAAAGCAGACAAAAAAGTAATATAATTAGAAGAAAACGTATGAAACGTAAGAAAAACAAATGAATATATAAACGAATGAAAAACGGACGAAAACGTAAGAAAGCGTATAAAAATAGAAAAAATACCATATGAAAACGTCTAAAATGGATGAAAACGTATAAAAATAGACGAAAACGTATAAAAATAGATAAAAACATATAAAATTGGATAAACGTAAGAAAAACAGACGAATACGTATAAAAACATATGAAAACGTAAGAAAACAGGAAAAACATATGAAAACCGTTTAAAATTGTAAGAAAACGAATGAAAACGTATAAAAATGAATAAAAACGTATAAAAACGGATAAAACGTATGAAACATAAGAAAAACAGACAAAAATGAATGAAAACAGATGAAAACGCATAAAAACGTACAAAAGTGTATAAAAACAGACAAAAAAAATACGAAAACGTATAAGAACAAACAATAACGTACAAAAGGATAGACGCTGCAAAGAGATTACGCTAAAAACAAACAGTCATTAGGCAAAAGGATTAGTTCTACAAGATTCTGCAACCACAAGGACTAACGTGTAAGTTTTTTTTAGAGCATAATGAGTGGTTTATGAATTGAGAAAGTATAACGAGTTGTTTCGGTTAGTACATAGAGTACCTATAGATTTTACCCAACTTAAAATTAGCTTGTAGGGTGTGTGTAATGTGTTTGCGTGTGTGTAATTTGTTATGTGTGTTAATTTACCAACGGTTAATATTAGTTTATTTGTTTAATATCTAATTACATGAGTTTCGATTTTGATTACATGTAGGCGTAGAAAAAATTAAAAAAATAAAAAATAAAATTAAAAAAAAATGAAAAATTAAGTTTTGTATCTACCGGTCGCACAAAAAATTAATACAAGCCATAAGTCGCACAATTAGTGAGCAGTCACATGGCCGTTATTTTGTTTATTTTATTTTGAAATTTAGTTGAAGTCGAATCAATTTAAAGATAGCTTAAACCACTCAATTATCACTTGCACGTTATTATTATAAAAGAGGCACGTGTCAAGAATTAGGTGAAATCGCAAAGTCGATCAGTAGCAATGATCTTAAGAATTTGATTTATTTTTAGTGGATTACTTTTTTCATTTTAATTTCTGTTTTGCTATATTAGACGTGTATCCGTGCATAGCAAACGGAATTTTATAGCAGCAAATATTTATAGTAATATTTTTGTTAAGTGTTTTATGTAATTTTTATGCATACAATGTAAATCAAAGTTTAATTCAATAGAGTTCATATGCCCATTACAAGCTTAGAAGCTTTTAGGTTCAAGTTACAGTATGGTTAAATCGATGAAAAAGTAACAAAACAAAACAAAATAAATAAATAAAAATCGTGTAAAAGTAAAAACCCATGTTTAACGAACTTCATACAAAATTTGGATTCACAAGATATGTTCCTCTTAATCTTTCATACTACAACCTATGTTGTTCAAACATAACACAGACAATCAAATCGAATGACTCTAAAAATGTGATATTGATGATGAATAATATGTTACCTAATAAACTCATTATTGATATTCTCCTTCATCTACTCATCCTAACATTCCCTTGCCTCTATCGTATTATAAACTTTCTTAAGCAACTGCATTTAATCCAGGGAATGTAACCAAAAGTTAGTGGTTGGCCTGAAACGGTAAGATAATATCAACCAAGTAATGGTCAACAAGTCAAACAGCTTAGGCCAATACTCCGTGGAGTTTAGTGTTTCCCCGGATCGTTAAATCCCAACGATGCGTGAAATCTGAAAGAAAACGACTTTGAGATCAGATGATTTGAATAGGAAAAGGGTTAAAGTGATTGTACTACTGAAATATAAGTGTGAATAGCTTTAATAAGCTATATCAACGAATACGTGAAATCAGATAAGTACAAGTGAAAAGGGACTGGAAAATGTAAACGTTTATTATTTAAACGTAAACAAAAACAACTTTAACTATAGTAGGAGTTTGCAAGCCTTAAGGCTTAAATGCAAATTAAATAAAATTGAAATATTAATTTTATATTTATTAATTTATTTAAAATTTAATAAAACTTAAAAAATGTAAAAAGATATAAAATATACGTTTATATTTAAGTAAACGTAAACATAAGAAATTTAAACGTGAATTCTGTAAAATATAACTTCCACAAATATGAAAATTATATTTTTGGAATCCTAAACTTATTAGAAAATTATTAGACAATTAAAATTATTTTTATAACTATTTAATTAATTATTATTATTTAATAACTATTTTTAATTAGTTAATAATTCACTAATAAATAGAAAAATGTAAAATAAGTCTAGAAATATAAAATTAAAATTTCTAAAAGTCTAAAATATTATAAAACTTATTTTAAAACTAAAATTATATTTTTCACACTATTTATCTATTTATTATTAATTAATTATTATTTAATTATTATTTAACTAATTATATTGATTTAAATTATTATAAATACTAAAAAGACTTAGATAATTATGAAAAAATTTTATATATCTAATTAACCATCACAGGAATCCTAAAAATTTATAAAAAGTTTATATTATGTATTTTTAATCTAATTTACTAATTATTATTCTATTTATTAATTAATTATAAATTAAACTAATTATATTATTAAAAATAGAAAATGAACAGTATAAATCCTAGAAAAATTAATAAAAATGTTTTACCTTATATAAAAGCTATAAAAATTATAAAAACTAGGTGGTACTTTATAAAATATAATTATGCTATTTAATTTTTATTTATTAATTAATTATTAATTAAACTAATATTAATTCTAAATATTACCAAATGACAAAAGAAAATTCTGGAAAAATTTAGAAGAATACTTTAATGTTAGAGAGATTTATTAAAAATATAAAAATACAGAAGTGCTTATAAATAAGCTAAAAAGAAAATTAAATAGATAATTTCTATTAAATAGAAGCTATCACTATAATTAAATTTGGTTTTTTTCTGGTTTTTCTTTTATAAAACTAATAAAATACTTAAAATAAGAAACTTTAATAAAGGAAAATAATTTATAAACTCAGAATAAGCACTATGAGTGCTTATTACCCAAACAGTTGACTAAGTTTGACCAAACAAAGAAATTAGCTCAAATGAGCTATTGTGGGGTCCACAAGGGTAAAACCTGACTCACCTAAGTTATTTTGGCTTAAATAAGCTAGATTTGCTGATATAAGCTCAATGGATAAGCTAAAAAGCTGAAATAAGCAACTGCTTATTGAAGTTCTGGGTCAGAAATGGGACAGATTTCCAGAGTGATTTCAGGTGGGTCTTAGTGGTGCACAGGTCAAACAAAGGGCAATTAATGAACCCTGGTAGGAGGGGGTTGTAAGAACCAAATTTGGAACTTGTGGGACCACTGTGGTGGTCACAATCAACCACCAAAGTGGTGGTGATGGTCTGTGTAGCAGGGCATCATCTTGCCCTGCAGGTGTGTTCCAGGGGTATTTTAGACAATAAGAAAAAATCACAAAAATGCAATAATTGTGAAAATCACAAGTTCTACTGATAGGTTATACACACAAGAAATTTCAGACCCTAGATCATAACACAAAAATCACAAATATTCATGCCATTTTGGAGATTTTCTGCACAAGCACTTTTTTACTTTTTCTAATTTTAAGCTCAGTTGACTTATATGAAGTTTGATTGATCCTAGCTGATTGTAGATGTTATAATAAGCTTAAGTAAAGCTAGTTTAGGCTTAAGATACAACTGATAAGCTTATGTGAGTGATTATGGCACTCAAATCCTCACACAGTTAACTGTGGAGTGGTTTTTCATATGATTTTGACTTGTGGTGTTTAAGGTACAAATTTTATGGACTATTTGACCTATTTCTCACTACAGCAGTACAATGAAACAAAAATAAACAACCAATAACAACTAGGTCTCAGGTAACAAGCTTGTTCCAAACACCCTAGATCCTAACTGATTTGAAGGTTTTCCAAGAAAACAAATGATTTCAACCAACTTAATAACACAAAACCATTTATTATACTTATATGAATCTGTTAAAACCTTAATCTCTCAAAAATAACAACAATAACTCAGAAATCCAAATCAAGCCACATAATACTTAAATATGAGATACTAAACAACTATAAAAACTAATGAACAACTATTATATTTTTATTATTGTTTTATCAATAAAAACTATAATTAAACACAGATTAACTAAAATCAAGTAAGATCAACAATAAGTAAAGTGAAAAACTTGAAAATGGATAGTATAGTTTACAAATGAGTGACTGAAAGAACCAAACCAAGAACCAAGAACTCTTATGTGACTCCCATGAGTCCCTAAACCATTTTCCACAGCTCCTTTTTCCTCCAAATCAACTCTGAATCCAGAAATCACATCCAAAACTTGCACAGTTGACTTTTGTTGACTGACTTTGTTTTTGTGGAAATTTTTTACTATATTGAATTGTAACTTACTAAAAGCCTTTATAAGCTTTATAGGAGCTTATATGTATCAGTATATGTCCACAATAACATCAACTAAGAATATCACTTAAGTAAACTGAGAATTTTTAATTTTAAACTTGCACAAACTGAATTCATACACAAACTTGGAATTTATTATTAAAGGAAGTTTTACAATACACTTAGAACACTAAAATTGAAACTTTAAAGCATAACATAAACTGAAATCTCATAAACTTAAGAAGTCGACATACAATTTATTTAATTAAACTAGATAATCTTCCACACAGCTTCATTCTTGATATATATTGACCTTTAGGGCTCCTTGCAGTCTTCTCACACTTTCCCACTTCTCAATTTAACCATTGGATGAGTCAAACTCATCATGGCCGTTTAAATCAGTTTTGGCGCCAAATCTTCCCACGTGGAATTGGAGTGGATTGAAACTAATTAAAGAATCTTGGTGGTATTAGGAGGTGTCAGGGAGACAATTTGGGCACTAAGCATGGGCTTTTGGGAAAGTATCCATGAAAACAGGGGTATAGCATGGAATGAAGGAAAAAGGCGTGGAGATGCATTAATTGGGGTGTGGGTTGAAATGATGAGGGGGTAGTAGCCAGCTGGGGGTGTGAGGTGGTGGTGAAGAGGTGGCAATACCACCTGGTTTTGGGGAAGAAGGGTGGAGGTGAGGGCGGTGTACAGTAGTGGTGGTATTGGGGAAGGAGGGTCAACGAGGGGTCAACCCCCGTTTTATTTAAAAAGGGTGGACTGGGCTTGGTTCATTTTGGGCCTAGGATAAGGGTGTGGGCTGGGAAAAGGGTGTTGGATTTATTTTGGTTTTGGGTTATAATTTAAAGGGTCCGGTTGGTTTAAGTAGTAAACAAGGACCAATTATGTAATTTTGACAAAATATAGGGGCTGGTTTTGCAATTTCCCCAAAGTATTTATAAGGACCATTTTTGTCATTTATGAATAACCCAAGGACAAAGACATAATTTTTCTATTTTCAAAACCCAGGGACCTTTTCTGCCAATTCCTCAAACTCCAAGGACCAAACTTGTAATTTTCTGAAATTTGAAGGGTTTAACTTGTAATTTCTCAAAAGTTATCATAAGGACCAAATATGCCATTTAAGAATAGTGCAAGGCTTATTTTTCATATTTTTCCATTTACAAAACCTTATGGACTATTTTTGACATTTTTCAAACTTGAGGGACTAAAGTTGTCATTTTGCAATTTTTAACTTTAAAGGACTATACTTGACAACTTATGAATCCCTAAGGACCTTTGATGATATTTTTCATGTTTTGATTTACCAGGGACTAGTTTTGCCAATTTTTCAAAGTTCAGGGACTTAAACTGTAAATTATGTGAAATGTTTTGTTTTTCATCAGTTTTCAATCCTTTTGCATAAAAACACAATCCAGGGATATTTTATGTATTTTAAGGCATTCCTGTGTGTTTTCATATGTTTTTACAGTTTAAATGTAACAGAAATGATGAGTATTTACACACTCATCAATCCCCCACACTAAACTATTGCTAGTCCCTAGCAATCTTTTGAGAAAATTTTAATGGATTTTTACTCTTTACCAAAAGCCATCACTTCTGGAGTAGCCAGATGTAAGAACTGTGGTACATCTGATAACCGTGTGATTTTGAGCAAATCACCAGCTGTTAACGGATTTGATTAGTCTTTACCAAAAGCCGTTTGCTTCTGGACTAGCCAACTCTTGATGGAATAGTCAACATCTTGGTGAGCTGATTACCAATTATGGTTTTTCCACTGCCTTTACCACAAGCCATAATCTTGCGGCTAGCCAACTCATTCGCTTTATGGGATATGGGGAGTTGAGGAACCATACAATTTTGGGCAAATTGCAAGCCATCAACGGATTTGAGATATCTTTACCAAGAGCCGTTTGCTCCTGGATTAGCCAATCCTTATGTGGGTTAGACATGGCGGACTGATAACCATTTATTGCATTTCTAAGTGTGAAAAAACTTTATATTTTGATCAAATGAGGGTGCTTGATGGAACATGTGTTTGAATTCATGAGAATCCCCCCCCCCCTCACACTTAGAAATGAATATTACCCTTAATATTCAAAACACCGGGTGTTAAACCGATACTTAGAACGTAAGAAGGAAATATTAATAACCTTTATTTTAGGCTATTTACATCTTTTTTTTTCTTCATATATATACATATATACAACATGCGGGGCATCTCCCCCACACTAGGGTGGTAGAAAAGAGAAAGAAATCAGAAATATGAGTGAAAACCCATATTGCTACTGTTTTTGATTACCGAGTCGCTAGCTTGACTCGACCTCGAATTGAATTGTCCATGAGGAAGCTACTGTTTTTGATTACCGAATTTAATTGTCCTTGGGGAAAGTTTGGAGATCCGGGACAACCATATTTGGTATGTCCTCTCCAAAGTAGTGTTTCACACGATGGCCATTTACTTTAAAACATGGACCGTCATTTTGAGATAACTCAACGGTACCATATGGATAAACCTTAGTGATAGTAAATGGACCAGTCCAACGGGTTTTTAATTTACCCGAGAAGATCTTTAATCTAGAATTAAAGAGAAGTACTCGATCACCAACGTTAAAATCGCGGTTCTTTATTTTTGAGTCATGAATTCTCTTTGTTTTTTCTTTATAGATTAAAGAGTTCTCGTAAGCCTGATCACGTAGTTCATTTAATTCATTCATTTGAACTTTTCTGTGATCACCCGCAGTTTTGAGGTCAAAGTTGGCATGTTTCAATGCCCAGTAGGCTTTGTGCTCAAGTTCCATCGGTAGATGACATGTCTTTCCGTACACAAGCTTGTAAGGTGTACACCCAATAGGTGTTTTATAAGCTATACGAAAAGCCCATAGTGCGTCATCTAATTTATCCGACCAGACAGCACGGTTTTCACCAACAGTCCTCTCAAGTATCCTATTGATACCACGATTTGAAACCTCCACATGCCCACTTGTTTGTGGGTGATACGCGGTAGAAAGACGGTGAGTTACACCATACTTTTCCATGACTTTATCAAATTTGTCATTGCAGAAATGCGTACCACGATCACTTATGATAGCACGTGGAGTTCCAAAACGGGCAAAAAGAGATTTACGGAATTTCACTACAACTCGGGCATCATTTGTGGGTAAAGCTTTCGCTTCAACCCACTTTGATAAATAATCAACAGCCACAAGTATGTACTTGTTTCCTCTAGATGATGGAAATGGCCCCATAAAGTCAATGCCCCAGATATCAAATATCTCACATACTTGAATAGCATTTTGTGGCATCTCATTTCTTTGTGAAATGTTTCCATGACGCTGACAAGCGTCACAGGTTTTAATGAGATCCTGGGCATCTTTATAAATTGTGGGCCAAAAGAATCCGGAATCAAACACCTTTTTGGCGGTGTAATTGGGACTATGATGTCCCCAGTGGGTCCAGCATGGCAAGCCTTAAGAATTTCAGTGGCTTCCTGTCCATATACACACCGTCGGATGACTTGATCCGCACAGATTTTGAATAAGTAGGGGTCATCCCAGAAGTAATGTTTAACATCCTTAAAGAATTTATTCTTCTGTTGGGTTGACATCCCTTTCACAACAAAGTTACCTGCATGGTAGTTTACGAAGTCGGCAAACCATGGGGTAGTAGAATCTCCACGAAAAGCAACCGCATTGAGTGTTTCGAGAGGAAATGTTTCATTTATTTCCTTTTTCTCATACACATCTTGATGAGGGATCTCTAATCGGGACAAATGATCAGCAGCCAGGTTCTCAGCTCCTTTTTTATCACGAATAATGATATCAAATTCCTGGAGGAGGAGAACCCAACGGAGCAATCTCGGCTTTGCATCTTGTTTTGCAAATAGATATTTTAGAGTCGAGTGATCCGTATACACTAATCTTTTAGTCAAGATTAAGTACGTCCGAAATTTCTCAAAAGCATACACCACAGCTAATAATTCTTTTTCTGTAATGGTGTAATGAGTTTGAGCTTCGTTCATAGTTTTGCTTGCGTAGTGGATAGGCTGAAAGTGTTTCGTTTTGCGTTGCCCCAAGACTGCACCAATAGCAAAATCACTTGCATCGCACATAAGCTCAAAGGGTAAATCCTAGTCGGGGGCAATAAGAATGGGTGCCTCAGTAAGCTTTTTCTTTAATGTTTCAAAAGCTTCGATGCACTCTGGTGAGAAGATAAAAGGAGTATCCTTTTCAAGGAGATGAGTCATAGGCCGTGAGATTTTAGAAAAATCTTGTATAAATCGACGATAGAAACCGGCATGACCCAAGAAACTCCTAATACCTTTGACGGTAGTAGGGTGAGGTAGTTTTGCAATGACATCAACCTTAGCTCTGTCAACCTCAATCCCATTCTTGGAAATCTTATGGCCGAGGACAATGCCCTCTTTGACCATAAAGTGACTCTTTTCCCAATTTAGACATAGATTGGTGTCTTCACACCTTTTCAACATTTTTTCTAAGTTGGTGAGACATGTTTGGAATGAATCCCCAATGACCGAGAAGTCATCCATAAAGACCTCCATGGTTTTACCGATCATGTCGGTAAATATGGCCATCATGCACCTCTGGAACGTACCTGGAGCATTACATAAGCCAAAAGGCATACGTTTATAAGCAAAGGTTCCATAAGGGCATGTAAAGGTAGTCTTTTCTTGATCTGATGGATCAATGGGGATTTGAAAGTATCCTGAGAAACCATCAAGGAAACAACAGTACTTGTTTCCTGCTAATCTCTCAAGCATCTGGTCCATAAAGGGCAGCGGAAAGTGGTCTTTGCGGGTGGCGTCATTCAACTTACAATAGTCAATGCAAACACGCCATCCGGTAACCAGCCGAGTTGGAATCAACTCATTTTCCTCATTAGTGACAGCAGTAATGCCACCCTTTTTTGGGACGCAATGAATGGGACTAACCCATGGACTGTCAGAGATAGGGTAAATCAATCCTGCATCAAGAAGTTTAAGAACCTCTTGTAGTCTTGTTTAATCACATCATGGATTTTTGGATTCACCCTTCTTTGATGTTGCACCGCGGGCTTGAAGTCATCCTCCGTCAAGATTTTGTGTGTACAAAAATCTGGGTTAATACCCTTAATATCGGAGAGTTTCCAAGCAATTGCTTGCTTGTGTGACTTCAGGACCTTTATGAGAGCAATCTTCTCCTCAACACTTAAACCTTTAGCAATAATGACGGGTAATTTATCATCACCCTCCAGGAATGCGTATTCAAGATGAGGAGGTAAGTCCTTGAGTTCGACCTCAGGAAAATCATCAGTTTTCTCAACATATTTGATTTCCTGATTATGAAGTTGTACGGGAGGGAGTGGATGAGAATTGTCTTGATTTAGCAATCTCTCAAGGAGAAGAATATCTCCCTCCAGATCAATCTCAGTGTTATCAATTCCCAATGGAACTGAATCACTTTTGAGAAAAGCCTCGACCTCTTCCAAAAGGAAATTACTTCCCTCAAGTGAGAGAAGGGGAAGAGTCGGAAATGATAGGTTCAGATGATGGAGTGGCATCCCCACTCACAGAATTATGAGAATAACCAAGAAACTCTTGAGAATACTCCTCTGAAGCAATGTCTATGATATCTATTTGATTAACTGCTTCAGAATCATAATTGGAGGAGTACCTCGAGGTTTGATCGAGGTTAAATGTAACAGCTTCATTACCCACACGCAGAGTGATTTCTTGCTCAAACACATCGATTAAAGCACAGCCCGTTCTAAGGAAACCCCTCCCAACAATGAGAGGGACCCTTTGATCAGCATCGAAATCAACCACTACAAAGTCAGCAGGGAGATGAAATTCTCCTACCTTCACAAACACGTCCTCGGCAATGCCGAGAGGACGAGATATCGATCGGTCTGCAAGCTCTAAAGTCATGCAGGTAGGAGTAAGATCAGGAAGAGAAAGTTTCTTCCAAACTGAATATGGCATTAGGTTGATACTTGCACCAAGATCGGCCAAGGCATAGCAATCAACCATTCCCGGAAATACACATGGTATTAGAAATTTTCCAGGATCTCCCAGCTTCTCGGGAAGCTTCTTTAAAAGAACTGCTGAGCAGTTCTCATTCAAGGGAGTCTTTGCCATTTCAAACAGTTTCTCCTTGTTGCTTAACAAGTGTTTGATTGTCGATGCAAATTTGGGCATCAGAATAATAGCATCCGCAAAGCTAATGTCAAAATGCAAATCTTGGAAAATTTAAAAGAATTTATCCATCTGGTGACTAGCTTTTTCACGGAGCTTTTGCTCACTCAAGCGTGAGGGGTAAGGAATAGAGGAGGTAGAAGGTTTGGACTTTGGTGTTTCAACTGGAATATCATTGGGTTCAAAAACAACTCTAGGTTTTGGTTTGGGTTTCGGGACAACATGAGGTGGGACGTCTTGGGTACCCCCATTATGAGTAGGAAGTACTTCGTCCTTATTTACCTTGGCGTTATTTTCCACTATCTTGGGAGAAGAAGAAGAAGGGGTAGTGGGAACAGTAGGTCCATCATATGAAACTCCGCTCCTGGTCGTGATCGCCTTTGCATCGCCCCTCGGGTTTGCGATCATGTTGCTCGAAAGTTTTCCAGAGCCCGAGGGTCGTTCATTTAAAGATTTCTTAATTTCAGAAATCTGGCTGACCAACAACCTGTTTGTCTCTTCTTGAGTTTTCATGAACTGCTTCAACAACTCATCAGATGATGATTGTGGAGCTGGGAGAATGGCTTGTGTTTGGTTGGGGAAATTTTGGACACGGTTATTTTGATTATAACCTTGTTGTGGCTGAAAATTTCCCTGATTTGGATTACCATTTCCCTGAAAATTATTTCCGGGGTTGAAATTGTTTCTGTTAAAGTTTCCTTGATTGTGGAAACCTTGATTCTGTCCAGGATTGAAATTCCCTTGGTTTTGATAACCTTGGTTCATTCGAGGTTGGTTCTGGTTCCTGTTTTGCAAATTTGGGTTTTGGTTAAACCCGGGTGGTCCCATATAGGGGTGTCATACGGGTCAACCCGACCCGACCCGAACCCGATAAGACATTATAGGGTCGGGTTGAGTCGGGTCCAATATATCTTATCGGGGTTATCGGGTCAACCCGATAGACCCGATAACCTTATCGGGTCGGGTTAGGGTCTTTGCAAGTTTGTTATCGGGTTATCGGGTTAACCCGCTAACCCGATAAGACACATTATATATTAAGGCTGCATCTTTTAATTACTTAACAAAAGCCCATTTATCATACTCAATTAGTAAAAAAAAAAGCCCACTTAAGAGATAATACCATTTGTACTTGCCCTAATGTACCTACTGATCATATACGGTTCATTTTCACAATTTCCAAACACAAACTCTCCCCACAAATGGTTTAGACTTTTGATCATTGTTTCTTATTCCAAGTTCCAACAGTGCATTATTTAGTATCATTCAAGAAAAGGTAATTGTTTCATCTTTTGTTGTATGTTAAGATTAGTATGATAGTATCTAAGTGACGTTATGCTACATAATTTGGAATCCACCAATTGTTGCATTATTTAGTATTCCCAAATCCCAATGTTAAATTACATATACTACTAAAAAAATTTAGTGTTGTAATTATTTTTTGACTATTGCTACTGGTTACTTTGTTAGTTTGCTAGATGTCTTCAAGTTCGATTGAAATTTCTGATAAGCCACCGGTGGAGGTTAAGAGTGGTAAGACTAAGAAGAACAAAGGAAAACAACCAGAAAAACAAGCGGGAAAACAACCAAAAACTCGCAAAAAAAGATCAAAGGTATGGCTACATTTTAAGCAACAAGATCTATTAGAAGGGGAGTTGCCTGAAGACGTGAAAGCTAAATGTTTACATTGTGAAAGTTTGTACCTTTGTCACACGAAAAAGTATGGTATTTCAAATCTCAAGGACCATCTTGAAAGGTGCACACCTTACCTAGCTAAACAAAGTGAGTCTCAAACTAAGATTACTTTTGAAGGTGGTGACGTAAACAAAATGATGGCATGGAAGTTTGATCAAAAAAAGAGTAAGAGAGCTTTAGCTCACATGATTGTTGTAGATGAGTTGCCATTTAGCTTTGTTGAGAACTCAGGCTTTAGGCATTATCAAAAAATTAACCAACCTCTATTTGATGTTCCATGTAGAGGTGCAATAACACAAGAGTGTTTGAAAATGTACCGAGAAGAAAAATGTAAGCTTCGTGAAATACTTAAGAAAAACATTGGTAAGGTTTGTTTGACTACCGACTCTTGGACATCCATTAAGAAAAAAAGTTACATGGCTCTTACGGCTCACTTTATAGATAATGAATGGAACTTGGTAAAAAAAGTGTTGAATTTTTGTGTTCTTGATGGCCATAGGGCGATAGACATAGGAAAGGGGATAGAAAGTTGTTTGAATGAGTGGGAATTTGATAATATTTTGTCTATCTCAGTTGATAACGCTAGCGCAAATGATGGTGCAATTGATTTTATGAAAATGATACTTGAGAAAAATTCTAATTGTTTGTTAAGAGGAAAATGGATACATATTAGATGTGCTGCTCATGTTATCAATCTTATTGTGCAAGATGGTATGAAAAAAGTCAATAAGTCGATTGAAGGTATTAGATGTGCTGTTAAGTGGATAAAAAAATCAGGTTCTAGAATTGAAAAATTCACTAAATGTGCCCAAAGTGCTAGATGCGATAGCACAAAGAGTTTGGTACTTGATTGTGCAACTAGGTGGAACTCGACGTACCATATGTTGGAAAGCGCTCATGTATATGAAGATGCTTTTGCTAGGTATGATATAGAAGAGGTGGAGTTTGGTAATTATCTTAGGAGTAAAGGTCATTCGGTTCCGACAACGGATGATTGGACTAAAGCCAAAAAGTTGTGTCATTTCTTAAAAACGTTTTATGAGATTACTTTGAGAATTTCCGGGACAAAGTATGTGACATCACATACACTTGTCAATGAATTAGCCACTATCCGTGCTCTATTAAGAAAGCAACTTGATTGTGATATTCATAATGAACCACCTGTTGATTTACATCTTTATGATATTGCAAAGGTGATGAAACTGAAATTTGACAAATACTATTGTGAGGTGGAAAATATGAACATGTTGGTGTACTTTGCATTTATACTAGATCCAAGGAACAAGTATGAATTTTTGCATGTTATTGTGGATGATCACTATGGAAGGGAAGGAATATCGGTTGTGACGAAAAAAGTTGCTTACATTGAAACTGAAATGAAGCTTTTTTATGAAGAATATGTGCGAGTTCATGCTCCATCTTCTACTACTTCTTCTTCAACATCAGCTAAAAGGCGAAGGACAACCAACATTAGCGATGAACCTGATCATGGAGATATGTTGAGAAGTAGGATGAAAAATGGTCCATCGTCTAGTTCATCAAGTAGTGAATTGGATAGGTATGTTGGTGAAACTCTTGAACCATTTGACAAGAATGTGCATTTTGATATTTTGCAATGGTGGAAAGTAAATAGCCCAAGATTTCCTATTCTTTCTTTAATGGCTAGAGATTTGTTAGCCATTCCAATCTCAACGGTGGCTTCCGAGTCGGTATTTAGCACTAGTGGGCGAGTGTTGGACTCATATAGAAGTTTTTTGGGTGACAAGACGATTGAATGCCTAATTTGCACTCAAGATTGGCTTCGTATCAGCTTTAATCCGGAAAAAGCTGAAGACTTGGATATAATAGCACAAATGGAAAAAGGTATGTTTATTTTATCTTTAATATTTATGAAATGTAGACATTTTATCTTTCATTGCTTATCTTGATATCAATTTATGTAGAGTTGATGGAGCAAGAAGGTGCTAGTTCTAAACAAGATTAAAGAATGAATGTTGAAGAATGAAGAATGAAGCTACTGTAATGGAATCTTTTGTGAAAAAGAATTGACTTTGCAAGCTTTTGTAATGAAATGAAGAATGAAGAATGTAGGCATGTAGCTACTGTATTTGAATGTATATTTTTGAATGGATTTGCAAGCTAATGTAGGTATGTAGTGAAATGATATATCTTTTGTGAAAAGGAATTGCTAGCTACTGATATATCTTTTGTGAAAAGGAATTGCTAGCTACTAGATACTGTATTGGATACATTAATGGTGAAATGGTGAATTGATGAATCTATGGTTTTGTATATACTACTCTATTTTTTCATGCTTACCACGTTATAATGGTGAAATGGTTAATTGGTCAATTAGTGAAAATGTTTACTGATATGGTGAAATGGTGAAATACAAACTGATATTACATCAGTTAGCATGTTATATTAATATTAGTAGTGAAAACTTGAAATACTAACTCATCCAACATGTTTTATATACATACTGATCTATCTTTTTATTACTTTGTGACTGATAATACGTCTAACCCGATAACCCGATAAACCCGACAACCCGATAACCCGATTCCTTATAGGGTCGGGTTGCGGGTCAAATTTTTTTTTTGAAAACCCGATAAAACCCGACCCGATAAGGCTCAAATCCGACCCGATAACCCATATGACACCCCTAGTCCCATATGTGTGTTAGCACGGTAACTTGGTTCCATTTGAGGACGGTATTGATTACCTCCCTGATTTGTAGTACCGGCTAAGGCATTGGCTTCAAAAGGACTACCATAGGTGGCAGTACAATTGTAGTAAGCATGTGGGCCACCACAAGTGACACAAACTTCCACCTTTTTTACTTCAGCATGTGAAGGGTTTTGTGTGAAAGTGACTTTTTTCTGGTTTGAGAGAACCAAAGCTTGAATGGCGTCCGTGAGTTTGTCTATCTTAGCATCGGTGCTAGAAGTACTCACGGGTGATGAAGTAGAAGGACCAGCACTCACTTGGGAGTTATATGGCTTTGTGCGTGTAGTGCGGACTTTGGACTTATTTTCAATGATTTCTAAAGCTTCTTTAGTGGTTTTGCTCAGAAAATTACCTCCCGCGGAGGCATTGAGAGAATCTTGGTCAGATTGACTCACACCATTATAAAACGTGTCAATTTGCATTAATTCAGTGAAACCATGATGAGGACATCGACGAAGCAATTCTTTGAAACGATCCCATGCGTCACCAAACGATTCATCAAACCTTTGAGTAAATTTGATGATTTCATTTTTAAGACTTGTCGTTCTGGACCGGGGGGGGGGGGGGGGGAAATTCGTTTACAAATTTAGTAACTAAATCTTCCCATGACGTTATTGAACGAGGAGGTTGTTTTTCCAGCCAAATCCGGGCTGCCCCCTCAAGAGAAAATGGGAAAAGAATAAGTTTAACTGCTTCGGAAGGGACGTTCTTGTATTTGATAGTAGAGGTAATTTTATTAAACCATCGAATATGAGCATGAGGATCATCCCTCTCAAAACCATAAAATTGGCTTGAGGTTACTAGATTTAGTAACCCGGTTTTGAGCTCAAAGTATTCAGCCACAATGGCTGGGACAACAATAGCGTCTCCGTAACCCTCAATGGGTGCTTGGAGAAACTCATTCATCGGACGGTCTTCCGCCATGATAATTTTCTTTGGGGAAACAGCACGTACCTCAGATACGGCTGTTGGGGCAGAACGTCTACGGCGTCTTCGAGGAATTCTGACAAGCTCACGGAAAGGGCTTGTTGACCTAGAAGAACGAGTGTGCATGCACTAGAGACGACTCTAAGAATACTTAGAGTGACGGGAAATTAAAAATAGAAAAGAAATATAGACAAAAAGATGATATATAACAAAGTGTGATAATTCAAACTCACAGATACTTCAGAAAGTCGTAATACGCAGCACACCTCCCCGGCAGCGGCGCCAAATTTTGGTTGGCCTGAAACGGTCAGATAATATCAACCAAGTAATGGTCAACAAGTCAAACAGCTTAGGCCAATACTCCGTGGAGTTTAGTGTTTCCCCGGATCGTTAAATCCCAACGAGGCGTGAAATCTGAAAGAAAACGACTTTGAGATCAGGTGATTTGAATAGGAAAAGGGTTAAAGTGATTGTACTACTGAAATATAAGTGTGAATAGCTTTAATAAGCTATATCAACAAATACGTGAAATCAAATAAGTACAAGTGAAAAGGGACTGGAAAATGTAAACGTTTATTATTTAAACGTAAACAAAAACAACTTTAACTATAGTAGGAGTTTGCAAGCCTTAGGGGCTTAAATGCAAATTAAATAAACTTGAAATATTAATTTTATATTTATTAATTTATTTAAAATTTAATAAAACTTAAAAAATGTAAAAAGATATAAAATATACGTTTATATTTAAGTAAACGTAAACGTATGAAATTTAAACGTGAATTCTGTAAAATATAACTTCCACAAATATGAAAATTATATTTTTGGAATCCTAAACTTATTAGAAAATTATTAGAGAATTAAAATTATTTTTATAACTATTTAATTAGTTATTATTATTTAATAACTATTTTTAATTAGTTAATAATTCACTAATAAATAGAAAAATGTAAAATAAGTCTAGAAATATAAAATTAAAATTTCTAAAAGTCTAAAATATTATAAAACTTATTTTAAAACTAAAATTATATTTTTCACACTATTTATCTATTTATTATTAATTAATTATTATTTAATTATTATTTAACTAATTATATTGATTTAAATAATTATAAATACTAAAAAGACTTAGATAATTATGAAAAAATTTTATATATCTAATTAACCATCACAGGAATCCTAAAAACTTATAAAAAGTTTATATTATGTATTTTTAATCTAATTTACTAATTATTATTCTATTTATTAATTAATTATCAATTAAACTAATTATATTATTAAAAATAGGAAATGAACAGTATAAATCCTAGAAAAATTTATAAAAATGTTTTACCTTATATAAAAGCTATAAAAATTATAAAAACTAGGTGGTACTTTATAAAATATAATTATGCTATTTAATTTTTATTTATTAATTAATTATTAATTAAATTAATATTAATTCTAAATATTACCAAATTACAAAAGAAAATTATGGAAAAATTTAGAAAAATACTTTAATATTAGAGAGATTTATTAAAAATATAAAAATACAGAAGTGCTTATAAATAAGCTAAAAAGAAAATTAAATAGATAATTTCTATTAAATAGAAGGTATCACTATAATTAAATTTGGTTTTTTCCTGGTTTTTTTTTTTTATAAAACTAATAAAATACTTAAAATAAGAAACTTTAATAAAGGAAAATAATTTATAAACTCAGAATAAGCACTATGAGTGCTTATTACCCAAACAGTTGACTAAGTTTGACCAAACAAAGAAATTAGCTCAGTTGACTAATTTTAAGCTCAGTTGACTTATATGAAGTTTGATTGATCCTAGCTGATTGTAGATGTTATAATAAGCTTAAGTAAAGCTAGTTTAGGCTTAAGATACAACTGATAAGCTTATGTGAGTGATTATGGCACTCAAATCCTCACACAGTTAACTGTGGAGTGGTTTTTCATATGATTTTGACTTGTGGTGTTTAAGGTACAAATTTTATGGACTATTTGACCTATTTCTCACTACAGCAGTACATTAAACAAAAATAAACAACCAATAACAACTAGGTCTCAGCTAACAAGCTTGTTCCAAACACCCTAGATCCTAACTGATTTGAAGGTTTTCCAAGAAAACAAATGATTTCAACCAACTTAATAACACAAAACCATTTATTATACTTATATGAATCTGTTAAAACCTTAATCTCTCAGAAATAACAACAATAACTCAGAAATCCAAATCAAGCCACATAATACTTAAATATGAGATACTAAACAACTATAAAAACTAATGAACAACTATTATATTTTTATTATTGTTTTATCAATAAAAAACTATAATTAAACACAGATTAACTAAAATCAAGTAAGATCAACAATAAGTAAAGTGAAAAACTTGAAAATGGATAGTATAGCTTACAAATGAGTGACTGAGAGAACCAAACCAAGAACCAAGAACTCTTATGTGACTCCCATGAGTCCCTAAACCATTTTCCACAGCTCTTTTTTCTTCCAAATCAACTCTGAATCCAGAAATCACATCCAAAACTTGCACAGTTGACTTTTGTTGACTGACTTTGTTTTTGTGGAAATTTTTTACTATATTGAATTGTAACTTACTAAAAGCCTTTATAAGCTTTATAGGAGCTTATATGTATCAGTATATGTCCACAATAACATCAACTAAGAATATCACTTAAGTAAATTGAGAATTTTTAATTTTAAACTTGCACAAACTGAATTCATACACAAACTTGGAATTTATTATTAAAGGAAGTTTTACAATACACTTAGAACACTAAAATTGAAACTTTAAAGCATAACATAAACTGAAATCTCAGAAACTTAAGAAGTCGACATACAATTTATTTAATTAAACTAGATAATCTTCCACACAGCTTCATTCTTGATATATATTGACCTTTAGGGCTCCTTGCAGTCTTCTCACACTTTCCCACTTCTCAATTTAACCATTGGATGAGTCAAACTCATCATGGCCGTTTAAATCAGTTTTGGCGCCAAATCTTCCCACGTGGAATTGGAGTGGATTGAAACTAATTAAAGAATCTTGGTGGTATTAGGAGGTGTCAGGGAGACAATTTGGGCACTAAGCATGGGCTTTTGGGAAAGTATCCATGAAAACAGGGGTATAGCATGGAATGAAGGAAAAAGGCGTGGAGATGCATTAATTGGGGTGTGGGTTGAAATGATGAGGGGGGTAGTAGCCAGCTGGGGGTGTGAGGTGGTGGTGAAGAGGTGGCAATACCACCTGGTTTTGGGGAAGAAGGGTGGAGGTGAGGGCGGTGTACAGTAGTGGTGGTATTGGGGAAGGAGGGTCAACGAGGGGTCAACCCCCGTTTTATTTAAAAAGGGTGGACTGGGCTTGGTTCATTTTGGGCCTAGGATAAGGGTGTGGGCTGGGAAAAGGGTGTTGGATTTATTTTGGTTTTGGGTTATAATTTAAAGGGTCCGGTTGGTTTAAGTAGTAAACAAGGACCAATTATGTAATTTTGACAAAATATAGGGGCTGGTTTTGCAATTTCCCCAAAGTATTTATAAGGACCATTTTTGTCATTTATGAATAACCCAAGGACAAAGACATAATTTTTCTATTTTTAAAACCCAGGGACCTTTTCTGCCAATTCCTCAAACTCCAGGGACCAAACTTGTAATTTTTTGAAATTTGAAGGGTTTAACTTGTAATTTCTCAAAAGTTATCATAAGGACCAAATATGTCATTTAAGAATAGTGCAAGGCTTATTTTTCATATTTTTCCATTTACAAAACCTTAGGGACTATTTTTGACATTTTTCAAACTTGAGGGACTAAAGTTGTCATTTTGCAATTTTTAACTTTAAAGGACTATACTTGACAACTTATGAATCCCTAAGGACCTTTGATGATATTTTTCATGTTTTGATTTACCAGGGACTAGTTTTGCCAATTTTTCAAAGTTCAGGGACTGAAACTGTAAATTATGTGAAATGTTTTGTTTTTCATCAGTTTTCAATCCTTTTGCATAAAAACACAATCCAGGGATATTTTATGTATTTTAAGGCATTCATGTGTGTTTTCATATGTTTTTACAGTTTAAATGTAACAGAAATGATGAGTATTTACACACTCATCAGTTAACTTATTAGAATAATCATGTGTAAACTCTTGTTTATCATAATTATATCTCACAACGATCAAACTAAAACTATAGAATAAAATTAGTTACTAATTGGTTACTGAAGGTATTCGTAGATTAGTGGTATGCTCTTGAACAACAATGATGATTGATGGTATGCTCTTGACCAACAATGATGATTGATAATTGAAAAGAACCATTTTCATATCTTTAAAATTCAACTAAATTATAAAACCATTAAATATATTGAGAAAAACACATTTGCCAATTAATGGGGCAAAATAGTCAAATATAATTAAGTTTCAAACTTTTCAATTTTCAAGATCAAGATTCCATAAATAGTTTTCTTAATTTATCACTTTTTGCTTTTCAAGAAATGGTATACACCTTTTATAGATAGTATAGATATGATGCATGATCCTAATTATATAAGAAAATACCATAAAGGGCAAGGTTGTCAAGATCGCATGTAAACTCGTAAGAATGTACGAGTTTAGGTGCTCACTAGCTAAAACCGTGTAGGATCGTCATAGGATCGCATTTAAGGTAAGATCGTAAGTAAGATCATAGGATCGAGCGTAAGATCGTAAGATCGCGTGTTTACCAAATTTTACCTGGGCCCAAATCCATTTTTTTTTTTTTTTTTTATCTTTTAGACTTTTAGTCCATTTTTTTGCTTAAGCCCAAAGAAAATATACAAGTAGCAATGAGTCAATAACTGGTGACGTCTCATTTACCCCAAATCAAATTCTAAGAGATAACTATTGAAGTCTTCATTTCATTTCATCACTTGATTGAAGATCTTGTATTTTAACAACCAACAGGTAATTTCGTAATTATTTTTGGTTCTTGATTTTTATTTATACCTTTTTATTAGTTAGAGTTTAGACTTAACATTTAATAGTTAATTTAAATTAAATGTAAGCAATCTTTCTTATTGATTCTGATATGTGTAGTATGGGGTGCGCGACATTTCATATTGGATGTCTAATACTCATTCACATCATTTTTAAAATAGATGGTATTATATGAATTTATCTTTTTCGTTGAGTAGAAATGTAAAACAGTTTAACTTATTTATCCTTTGTTTTCAATATATGACAAATTGGTAGGATCGTAGAATCTCGATCAGATCTTATGATCTCGATCTTGCAAAGACAAAAATGATCTCAGGTGTGATCTCGATCTTTACAGCCTTGATTAAGGGTGTGTTTGGGGTAGGGGCTTATGGCACTTAAGAGGCTTAAATTTTAGAAATAAGACTCGTTTGGCGTAGAGGCTTATAAGAGGGCTTTTAAAATTATAAGCCTCTACCCAAAAAATGAGGTTAAAATTTTTATAAGCCCCAAAAAATAAGCCTCATTGGTACAAAATTACTTAATTACCCATAAAAATATCTAATATATACATATACTAATTTGATTATACATCATTTTTAGTAATTTTACAATAATAATATCCAACTTAAACTATTTTCCAAACAAGTTTATTAACATAAAAATTCTAGTTTTGGCTAATAATATAAGCCCCAGCTCCAGCTCTATCCGCAGCCCCAACCCATTTTGCCAAACATACTCTTAAATATTGAATACTATCCATCTTGAGATGATATAAGAACATGTGATTCAAAAGAAGACAATCATGAAAAACTAATTGGTTATTGAAGATATTCATAGATTAGCGGTATGCTCTTAAACAACAAGATGATTGATAATTTTTATTTAATTATTTATTTATTTATTTATTTATTTTGAACGAAAGATGATTGATAATTGAAAACAATTATTTTCATATCATTAAAATTCAACTAAGCAATAAATAAGGAAACCATTTAATATATAGAGAAAAAAATATTTGATAATTAATGAGGCAAAATTAGTCAAATGTGATTAAGTTTCAAATTTTCAATTTTTAAAATCAAGATTTCATAAATAGTTTTCTTAATTTTTCCACTTTTCACTTTTTAAGAAAAGGGCATACACCCTTTATAGATAACGAGGATTTAAGCCCGCGCGTTGCCGCGGGGTTTTTGTATGTGTTAGTTGAGTCAGCAAATCAAAATACAATATGAAAGAAACTAACATCTTGCACATCTTTATCAAACTTACAGTTGTTTATAACATTTCTTTTCGGAGAACTTGAAATCCATGATACAAATAAGATATACTATTAGAGCTGTCTTTATCTTTAGAGATATCCAACTGTGCTTCAATACAGCCATCTGGCGCTGGCAGTTCAGCAACACATTAATTGATACGCTTCTTGCTTTGGAGCATTTTCCCGCACCTCTGCTGCTTGCAATAGGGCCTCGTCTCCACCATATTTATGTTGCGATATGCAAAATATACACATTAAATTTACACCAATGTTTTACAGTATTTGTACGAATATATATATATATATATATATATATATATATATATATATATATATATATATATATATATATATATATATATATATATATATATATATCAGCATATATCAAATTGTGGGCTTACCAATTAAATCAAACGTATCACTTCAGAAGGTTTGCTTTCCTCATATCCGATTTCTATGTGTTATTGAAGCGGCTGTGATCTGCACAAAACAATGGACTGCAAGTTCGCTAATGTATAATGTGTCAATTTGGGTTATGGTTTATCTATAATCACTTGAATGTGTAAAACAAACAAATATAGCCTCAAAGGAAATAGGTCAAAGTGGTCGAAGGTGACCAAAACTGATATAACTCAATAATTAAGTTATTGGTAAACGGTGACAACCCTTTCGAACTGCAGATTTGCAGCAGCCCCAAATAGTCATTAAAACGACCCAAACACCCTTAAAACGACCCAAACACCCTTGAAATTGCAATCATCCCACAAACACCAAATATATACCAAACCCACTTAAAATAAACATGACCCAGAATCAGAAAACCTATTAATTAACATAACCCAGAAATAAAATCCATTTAACCAATTTAAAAAACCTCATAGACACTATATTTGAGAAGGCGAGAATGATTTACCTTGTTGTTTGTAAGGATTCAAAAATCAATTTGCTAACATCAACTTGAAGAGCCGCACGACCAGCTGCTTTTAAATGATTATCTAACACCTCGTGATCTATACCAATCACATGTTGCGCTTTTCTGTATTGTATCAGTTCTAACGCTTGAAGAGTTTGTAAGATGTCTCGTGCCCTAATGGCCGCCATGTCACTAAGTTCCTGCACCAACATGGGGCATATTATTGCTGGCATTAAGATAAAATGGTTCATTTGACTGTATTAGTCCCTCGCTATCATTGTATGACCAATATGAGTACTCTGCTACACCCTTAATACACTTACCATTTGTAGTTTTCACCACTGTAATCGAAGTAGTCGCTGATTAAAGGATGGTGTTTTGAATAATCACTTATCAAATATTAGAGGGGGTGTTTGCCATTGTGCTATACGTTTATAACTTTTATCACCCTAAGAATATGATTAAGGGCTTTCCAAATAAGCTTAAACAATCACCTCTAAAAAGTGTTGTACGTTAAAGGTGTCGCAAGTTTGTGTCATTTTGTTACAGCAGTGTTGGCTACAACTATACCTTACTCAATGACCAAACACACAAATTTGTGAACGAAAAAGTTTCTTACCTATTGTCGTCTCCAAATATGATAGTTGCAAGTGCTCTAACGCCAGCTTCTTTGAGGTAACTACTAAATAAGTAGGCCAGTGGAAAGAAACAACCAAACAACCTTTTCAAATTTTTCTCATATCTGCAAACCATCACATAAGCCAAAAAAAGTTAGGTCATGAATTTTCCGGAAGGATTTAAAAATTGAAAACTTTGTAAAGATACCCTAATCCTAGGCAGTCGGATCCTCCTGAGATATCTTCCTAACAGCTTGCAATGACTGTTAACACGAAATATCACCATTAGCTCAAATATTGTAACATAACGATTCAAAATTTAAGGGAACGCCAAATATTTGAGCTAAAAAAATTACACAGACCTGTTCAGCCAAGTCCATATAGTTGTTTGTAAGTAACCTCGCAACGAAGCAAGACACTATCCAACTTAGCCATGTGACTCGGAATTATAAAATGTCTCGTGCCTTCCTTCTTGCCTAGTCTTATACCCTTCACACTCCAGAAGCATTTATAGAAAAGTAAAACAAAAAATTGAAGTCAGTGTTTTTTCTCTTTTTGTGAGTGAATCAACAAAAAGGGTAAAAATAAGTAGGTATGCACCTGAAATTTTATGCACCTGCAATCTTGGAGAAACAACACATCTGCAATCTTCAATAGTTGGCCTTTTTAAAGAGTGATAATGGGCACAAAAAAAAATCAATTAACCTATTTTCGAACACAAATCCAAATGACCCTAATCCCAACAATTCATTAGCAATAAGGTAATTAGCAGTTTTTAATAGCACTCTAAACACCCCTATAGTCTTATAACATCAAAACTATTGAAAATCCTAAAGTTTAACCCTAAACCCATTTCAGAAACTCACTTATATCACCCCAAAAAAAAAACATAACTTATACACGTTAAGCAATTTCAATAACAATACCTCGTGGACCATGTTTGGAATCCATCATTGAAGCTGCAACAAAGGGGGGAAAAAAAGGCTTATAAAAAAAATATAAATTAAACAAAATTAAACCATAGGAAGACCTAATTCAACCTGAAAAAAACAAAAGCATCCGAAAAATCTGCGTATGTTTGTGGATCTGTGTGTGTTTGTGGTAGACGTATGTGTGTGTTTGCGGAAAACGGGAGAAGCTTCAGGACTCTGAGACGTATGTGTATACACACGTGATTATAAGAATGGTCCAAATCCTTCAAACCGGGCCTGCCAAGCAACAAACCTAACGGGTGCCTGGCCCAACAATTTCCCTGCACTGTTACTAAGGGTACTGTTCCTAAGGAGTACTGTTCCTAAGAAGACGGGATTTATACTTTAGTTATAATTATAATATAATATAGATACGGAATTTTTGTAATTGGTGGTGTCGGACATGTACTTAGTGCATGTACTTAGTGCAGAGCTTGCCGTACTTTTGTCAACTCTTACTTTATGGCTATAAAGTCTATGTAATGCAATAATTATAAAGTAATTTAATAGACACCTTTAAATTTCTTTACATTATCAAAATGGGAATTAATTTGTACACTCAAGGTTTTGATTAGGACACTATATTTTATCCACAATATAGTTGTACATTGTTTATAGTGTGCTCTGTATACTTGTACAGTGTTGATGCATAATCTGGCGCGAGCTGATTCGACGACTCTCCTTGGGCCGTTAGTCGTCTTCATAAGCCCTAAGTATACCTGTACAACAAAGAGAACCCGTTAGGAGTGGACCCGAGGCCGTAGCCCCGGGATCCACCTCCGACGGTCAAGTTAGTATGTGATGCGCGGAGCATATAATAGCTATTAGGTTTAGGATAACCTGTTATGTTCTGTGGTGAATGGAACCCCAGCCCTATATTTATAAGGCATGGATTAGGGTTTAGGCATAGAGTGGGCTGTTGGCTACCCGGGCCTGACCCATTCCTGGCCCAGTCCGGACCATACATCCACAAAGCGCGTAAAGTGGGCCGCTGGCTACCCGGGCCTGGCCCATTCCTGGCCCAGTCCGGACCATACGTCCACAAGCCCCCGAGTTTAGTATGACATAGCGCATGGCTATGTTATGCTAAACTTAAGTTCTGTTCATGGCCGCGTAGGCACAATCAACCAAATGCGACGGTACGCACTGGGTTCATGTGCGCGTAAGGGACGGATCATACTGTGCATTGTGATTGTCTCACAATGGTGAAGGTGTCCGTGGTGAAGGTGGATTCCTCATGCTGTATCCTGGGTAAGGGCGTACCTTTTGTACCAGTAGCGATGCAACATGGTGCGACAGAAGACGTACTTCTGTGGCAGAAGTGCGCGTTGTCCGCGACAAGAATGTGCGTTGTTCGCGACAAAGGTGCGCGCTATGCGCGCTGTGCGCGAACATTACATTCGTCTTTACAACCGACAGAGAACGTCTCCCCTGCGGTAATATGGTGCGAATATTTAAATTCGTCTTTGTACCGGGCCTGCAGTACCTCTTACGTACGATCTGCTTCCAATTATGCCTGCGTAACGCTGTCGCGCGCAGTGGTATTATATACCCTGGTAGCCCCCCAAGTTTGATGGTGCTACTCGTGTTGGAGCATTAAACTTAAGTATCCTGAAAAACACTTAATGCAAATATTAAAAGTATATGCCGCGATTCGCAGCATATAAAACTTAATAAAGTAAAAGATTAGCGCGTAGCAAAAGTATAGCACATAGCATATATAAGAGAAGTATTAGTGCGAATTACACCTAACGTGAGGTTTTATGTACTACGTAAAAGAAGGTAGCGCGTAGCTAATAAATAAAAGGAATGCACGCATGGCGATTGATTATTTTTTTTTTATTATTATTATTTATTAAAGAATGGCGCGGATGGATGTACCATGACCGCGACTAATAATTTCTGTTGCACGCACAGACGCAGATAGATTTATCGTGACCGCATAGACTCTAACGTTTTTGGATGATCGCAGTTGACCACGGCTTTCGTCCAGTGCCTGTATGTAACAGTGCAGTGCGCTCATGGCGATTGACTAGCATCGTGGTGCCTGTACATGACAGTGCGCGCATGGCGCCAATCTGCGAAGATTTCCGAACGCATGGACTAACGCGGGTAGATTTATCGCCACTGTGCTGTTTCGCGGCTAAAAGATAAAATATATCCGATCGTGCGGATTTAATGCGCTCGTAGCGATAGATAAAATCATATTTATCAAGGTTAAAGATTTATGTAAAATCTTTTGAATTTTTAAAAGATATCAAATCTTGTCGATTTTAAAAGATACGTACCAAAAAGATATGTACAAGAATATCGGATATAACTTTCCGAATTTAAAAAAAAAAATATTGCGAGATTTACTTGCGTACGAGGATAACAAAGGTCAGCCGTATATATCAAGTTTAAATCTTTAAAAGATATTAGTCTCTGTTATATATATGAAAGTATCATATGAAAGTATCACATTGATCTTACGCATATTTACGTATTTATTAATAGATACGTGAGCAGCAGATTGCATATTGAATTTAGTCAAAGATATCAATTTTGTTCAATGCGCATACAGATAGAATCTGAGTATCATAACAGCGACAGCTAATTAAAAGTTACCGCATAGTTATATCGATGCGACGATGGTCGCGTTCTAGTCCGGTGAGAGCACGACACTTGTCGTAGCCATGTCCCACGGATGGCGCCAACTTGTTGATGCATAATCTGGCGCGAGCTGATTCGACGACTCTCCTTGGGCCGTTAGTCGTCTTCATAAGCCCTAAGTATACCTGTACAACAAAGAGAACCCGTTAGGAGTGGACCCGAGGCCGTAGCCCCGGGATCCACCTCCGACGGTCAAGTTAGTATGCGATGCGCGGAGCATATAATAGCTATTAGGTTTAGGATAACCTGTTATGTTCTGTGGTGAATGGAACCCCAGCCCTATATTTATAAGGCATGGATTAGGGTTTAGGCATAGAGTGGGCTGTTGGCTACCCGGGCCTGACCCATTCCTGGCCCAGTCCGGACCATACATCCACAAAGCGCGTAAAGTGGGCCGCTGGCTACCCGGGCCTGGCCCATTCCTGGCCCAGTCCGGACCATACGTCCACATACAGTGAGTGTCTCAATCAAAATAAGAAGTGTGCAAATCATCTCCCTATCAAAATATGCCGTACATTTACCAACTTGATTCCCTTTAAAAGTAATAAGGGTGCGTTTGGTATCCCAGAATGGGAATCAAGGAATGAATTTTCATTCCAATCATGTGTTTGTTTAAGATGTAAATCTTTAAAATATGGGAATGAAATATAGATATGTTTCATACTCCATATCACTCAAAAAGGGAAGATATGGATCTTTAATTCATGAGGGGCTCACGTTATACCTACATCCATACCCATTATTATTTATGGCAACATATCAAACACACCCTAAAATAAGAAGAGAAGAATTAAGTGGCCAACGGGTATAACATTTCATGAAGCGATAGTGTAGCACACTGATACCATATGCAACAATATAGACACCACCATAAACAAAAATACCCGCGTCTAACCTCCAAACAGATCAACGATATATACTAGAACAACACAAAGAGGAAAACCTATAGATAAAATAATAAAATGATTTTGTCTGCAAAAGAATTTCCACCAAACCAAAAGCTTTATAAAGTTGTGCAATGGTAGAGGGAGTTAACTTAATATAGAACGGATTTCATAGAGACCCTTCAGAGATAATAATATATGTCTAAGTTACGATTCTTTTCATAGTTTTATGCCAGCAAAAGCATATGATGTTTGATCTTCAAAGGAAAACTGTATACTTCCTTTTTGTAACCATTACTTATACTTGGGCTGATTTATAAGCATACATGTCGTGCCATCCATTTCATATAAAATCATAAAAACATGTCTTATAGTAACATATGACGCTTTTGAAGGAAAATGAAAAATTACGCAAGAATGAAATTCAGGATGTTACTTGAATGGTTTTTCAATTAGAAAAGAGTTTCGGTGACTTTAGAAAAAAACATTTAAAGCACCTTGTAACCTCCTTTGTTTCGCTAGCTTATTGCTAGTTTTATATATAAAGGTTGCGCTTCTAAAAAAACTTCTAAAAGGTGAGTATCATTTCGTTATTTTTTCCAGTTAACTTATTGTATTTGCTATTATTTCGAGAAAAAGTATGAGTGTGTCAATTGTATTAAAACATTGTATATTTTGAACGACTTTATTTTTGTTGAATATACTAAAAGAGTGCCATGGAAAATGCATTCGGTAGTTGGCTCAATTACATTCCAAAGTAGTTGCACTTGATGCTTTTTTATAAACACATACACGTACCGGATAGAAATCAGTTCGGCGGTTCTTCCACGGCAAACTGCAAAAAACTGGAAAAAAATCAAAAATCGAAAACAAACCAATTCAATGTCCAGTCCGGTTTTCAAAACATTGATTACCTATATATCAATACATAAAGCAAAGATTCTAATACTAGAAGAGGCTGACAGGAAAAACGTCAATATATACACATAAACAACATTGAGTAGTCAAGCCACATTTGTTTGTCCATCATCTTAGTTGGGTACTTTGCCGTGGAGTTGGCAATGTAGAAGCCGAGGGTGTCAAACAACGATTGACGATGTCCATGGGATTTAGGAACCAGAATAGACACGATGATCTTTTGAGACACCATTCTGAACTTGCCATACTTTTGTCAACCACTATGTTTTTGTTTATATAAAATCATTATTAACGATAACTATATAATTGATCGGCCACCTTTCAAATTCTTTACATTATCAACATATGCCATACATTTACCAACTTGATTCCTTTCAGAGTAAAATAAGAAAAAAATAATTCTATAGGCTACAGCCGTACTCTATATGGCTGACTTTTTCATGGAAAACGACTAGGGATGAGCTCGGGACCAATCCCGTCCCGATCCCGTCCCGAATTGATTCTCCCGTTTTTTTCCCGGGCATGAAAGGTGTGTACCGTTCCCGTACCGAACGGGATTCCAGTACCGATACCGGTTCCGGGATACGGGACCGGGAAATCGGTACGTATCGGGTTATTCCCGTTTTTTTTTTTTTTTTTTTTTTTTTTTTTTTTTTTTTTTTTTTTTAACTTGAATGATATTTAAAACTTGTATTGTACAAAGATATATATGTGCATGCTTGTTTCAAGAATGTACAAATTGGCACATAAATTAAAAAAAAAGTGTGTTTTAGATGTTTGTTAATCTCTACGAATGATATAATAACTGATATAGTGATATCAAATGATATAATAATCATTGATATAATCAATGATATTGAATGTAGAAACATGGACACCCATTCAAATGATACAGATTAAAGTCATTAAACATAAATATTAAATACCTCAATTGTTTTCCAATCATAAAGATTGAGATGACTTATGTTTTCCAATGATATGAATGAAGAGCCGCTGTTGTTACTAATTAGTAGCATCGACTAGGGTTTTTTTTTTTTTTTTTTTTTTTTTTTTTTTTTTTTGACCTTTGGTTAGCGCGTATGCATGGAAAAAATGGGTTTTTCAATATAATTCCCTAAAAAACATGGACTATTCTAATTCCGGTACCCAATCGGGATTTCCCGAATAAGTCCTGTCCCGAACCCGAAAGTTCCCGATTTTTTTTAGCCTTATTTAGTAGTCCCGGTACCGTACCATATATCGGGACTCGGTACGGTTTCGGTACGGTACCGGTACGGTTCCGGTTCGGTTACGGGAATCGGGTCGATATGCTCATCCCTAAAAACGACTATGTTTTTTGTCAAAACGGTGACATGCATGCCATTAAAAAAAATTATCTGAATTAACACTAACTGATATACACTGGTTGATTAAGAAAAATAATCAAGACAAAAAATACGGGAAAAAAGTATTTGGACATATATAGGTGTATTTACTACGTAATCTTGCAGTAGTTATTTTAAATAAATTTTAAACGCTTGACTTAACTAATATACGACTCTTGTATTACACCCATGTGATCTCTCATGGCATGCTCCGAAAAGAACCTCTAAGTTCCGTAATTGTGTTTTGCTTCTTTCAAAAATGATTACTAGTTGAAAATTTCAACGAAACTGATTTGATGTACGTTTATAAGTTTGTACCGTTACATTATAGTAAGCTAAATCATAATTTGAACTTTTGGTTGTATCATGTAAAGAACACTTTGCGTAAATAAGCACGTTCTCCGCATCTTCTAACCTGTTACTTGTATTAGAGCTTAACCTAAAATTCATGTGTTTCACGGTTGAACATGTGTGTTTTACGTAACCTATTTTTCAAAGCTAAAAGTATAGTATCCGTTTATCCAAAAGTATGTAACATCTTATATTTGGGGTAATCTGCAAAGTTTTCATCATATATCAAAATTATATGTCACGGTTCTTTAAAGAATCGGGAATTCTGAAAGATGTAAAAATGTCTTGTTAGGCAGTCGCAACGTGGACATCGAACACATGGCACACATGGACACATGGATAAACCAAAATGTCACATGAACTAGAAGAGTTAGATACACCTCGTCGTTTTGCAAAATAACTCACCGAAAACTTCTGCTATTTTGACTAGCTAGGACCTCATCATTCTACATCCCAATCTCCTTATCATATATGGTTCCTTGGCATTAGGTTTTTGTGAGTCTTGATAATATTTTAAAATTCCAAACAATGGAACAATTGATGTATGATAAAGGATCAGAAGTTGAACTATAGAATCATGTTATATATAGTTGATTGTGTGATTCGGACTTTTCGACTTCACATTTGACATCAGTCACAAATCCTTTGTATTCATTCATCTGTAGTAATTAAAACTCGTATATATTTAAGAACAAGTATACTAAGAGAGTGCCATGGAAAATGCATTTGGAAGTGGGGACCAATAGCATTTCAAGTTGCCGTACTTCATGCTTATTATATACAAACACATGATGTCACAAGCTTACTATTTAATAGCAGCTTCATGAGCTTCAATTCACTCAAACATATCCTTTTGACTAACCATGGCCTCAAATACAAAAATGGTTTCCATTCTCTTGATCTTTTTGGTGTTTCTATGCACCAAGGCCTTGTCACAATGTGAAGATGAAACTAATAACCCTTGTAACAACAAATCCAAGGCTTTAACCTTAAAGGTCATTGGCATTGGCACTATTCTCATCACAAGCATCATCGGGGTATGTCTACCTTTGATCACTCGTTCCGTCCCTGCCCTTAGTCCAGACCGTAACCTTTTTGTTATCGTCAAAGCCTTTGCTTCAGGCATCATTTTGGCTACTGGATTTATGCATGTTTTGCCAGATTCTTTTGACATGTTGAGGTCTAGTTGTTTGGCGGATAATCCGTGGCACAAGTTTCCTTTTACGGGATTTGTTGCTATGTTATCAGCAATTTTCACACTCATGGTGGACTCAATGGCTACAAGCATGTATACCAAGAAGAATAATGCGATAGCGGCTGAAGGCGGTCATGAGGAGGTCGCTGGAGATCAGGAGATTGCGGTCACAGGTGGTAGTGGCATGCACTTCCATGGACACCATCATGGTCAAAAGGGTGCAATAGGACAACAACTTCTTCGCTATCGCGTCGTAGCCATGGTTAGTTTCAATTATAAATCGATTGATATGTTAGAAAACACTTTCTATAATTGAAAACTTAACAAAACAAGTAGTGGTTTATTAAATCATGTTTTTCATTCGGTTAAAGTGATTTTAGGTTTAGTTAATGTTTTTTATATGTTTTTTTGAATATAAAATGAAATTACGTATATATATCGTCAAATTATGTGTCTGGTAGCCACGTATTAGCAAAACAATTCTTTATAAATACACGCTTTACGTATTAAATGTAGAAAAAATAACTTGAAAATATGGATTTCAGGTGCTAGAACTTGGAATAGTTGTTCACTCGATAGTGATCGGACTTGGGGTTGGAGCCTCAAATGATGTATGCACAATTAAACCATTAATAGCAGCTCTTTGTTTCCATCAAATGTTTGAGGGCATGGGTCTTGGTGGTTGCATTCTTCAGGTAACATCATTATATTTTACATAATCCGACAAGAATTTATCTATCTGTAAATGTAAGATATATGTAACCAAATAAACATATAACAGGCCGAATACAAGACGATTAAGAAAACAATAATGGTCTTTTTCTTCTCAACAACAACTCCATTCGGAATTGCTCTTGGCATCGCGTTGTCAAAGGTATACAAGGAGAATAGCCCAACCGCTTTGATCACAGTAGGATTACTTAATGCTTCTTCAGCTGGTCTACTTATATACATGGCATTGGTTGATCTTCTTGCGGCTGATTTTATGGGCGCGAAGCTTCAAGGAAGCATTAAGCTTCAATTTAAATCTTATGTCGCAGTTTTGCTAGGCGCTGGTGGGATGTCTTTGATGGCAAAATGGGCTTAAAGTTCACTAGTCACCGGTATCTGATTGAAGTTACTTGAATTTGTGCCGTTTTAATTGATTCTATAAGAAAATTGTGATCACTTTGTCAACGTAATTACGTGTATTGTAGTTTCATCGTTTTATATCTATAAGAAGTTGTACCTTCATTGTTCAGTTAACCAATACTAGATGTGACCCTTTTGTATTGGGAATTGATTCGCACACATTGATTTTTGATTGGGACACTCCAATTAACGCATCAGGCAGTTGTATTATATTGACAGCATGCTTTGATTACTTGTACCGTGAATGTGCAAATAAAAAAGACAAGTATGCAAATCACCTCCCTTTTGTATTATTTATAAGAAGTTGTACTTTCATAGTTTTATATACTAGATGTGACCCTTTTGTATTATTTATAAGAAGTTGTACTTTCATAGTTTAAGGACAGTGGCAGTCATGCTTCTGAAATCGTTCATACCTCCGAAATTCACCAATAATATCATTTCACCTCATTTCACCTCATTCATACTTTTTCCATACCTCCCAACCCCATTTTAGTGGCAACTATGCCTTTTTCATACCTCCCAACTTTTTTTTTTTCATAAATTAAATTAAACTATTTAATTAAAACATAAATATTTCATTAATAACTAAAAGAAAATTACATAATACTTAAAAAAAAAAAAAAAAAAAAAAAAAAAAAAAAAAAAAAACCATAATTAAAAGAAAATTACATTATTCTTAAAAAAAATGAAATAACTAATCATCGAGATATGTTAAGTTTTGAGCATCTACGTGGTCCATAAGATCATATAGGAGTCGGTAATGCATTTGTTCGTCGATTAACTCCGGTAATACACTATCGTCATAAACTGACGCGATTGGCGGATCCATTATATGAACCGGTGATATTGCCATCCCATCGTCTTTTAAAATCATATTGTGAAATATGATACACGTATAAACGAGTTGTCGAATCTTGTCAACCGACATTGCCCGGAGATGACGAGCGAGAATCATCCATTTATTTTTAAGACGACCAAAAGCTCGCTCGATATTTTTTCTTGCAGACTCTTGTAGCTTCTTGAATCTCTTTTCATTCAATTCAACCGGATGCTTATATGCTTTAACAAACGTTGACCATGTAGGATAGATTCCATCGGTAAGATAATAACCACGTTTGTAAAACCGTTCATTTACATGAAATGAACTGTTTGCCGCCGTTCCGTTTCGCTCCGTAAGATACAATGGTGACTGATTCAAAACATTGATATCGTTGTTTGCACCTGGAGGACCAAAAAACGAATGCCAAATCCACAAATCGTACGAAGCGACGGCTTCAAGCATAATAGTTGGGTGTTGATGATCACCTCGCTTATATTGACCTTTCAAATGTCTAGGACAATTACGCCATGGGAAATGGGTACAATCAATGCTACCAAGCATTCCAGGAATGTGATGTTTATCTTCATGGAACTCATATAAGCATGCAATGTCATGGGATGTAGGCCTACGTAAGAACTCTCGACCATATAATTGAATAATCGCTTGGCAAAAATGATCAAGGCATTCTCTTATAAAAAATTAATAACAATAACTTTAAAAAATATATATAACGATAACTTTATAAAAAATTAATAACAATAACTTTAAAAAATATATATAACCTGACGTTCGGCGCGCCATGTTTAAATAGTCATCAAATCTATCTGGAGGTTCACCCGTTGCCAGTTGCCTAATGGCCGATGTGCATTTTTGTAATTCCGTGAAACTTTTTTTCCCCCTCGCATCTAAGCCCTCTTGAAACCATTCGAAATTCGCTTCAACATCAGCAACAACTCTTAAAAACAAGCTTTTATTCATACGAAACCGTTCATGAAAACGTTCGTCGTTAAACTTTGGACGTTCAACGAAATAATCATTCATAAGGGTTCGTAAAGCTTCTTCAAGAAAACGAGTTACATACTCCCGACTTTCGGTAGAGCTTGCCGTGTCGTCAATTGCATCGTACGTGGCTAATAAGGTTTCTAGGGTGCTACCGGATGGCACTAGTTCGGACAATTCGCCGGGGGGACTCACTAACGATTCGGACGAAGAAGAAGATAAAACCATTGTAAAAATATGTGAATTGGTTATATATGTGAATTGTATTGTTTGTGTTAAAAATGTATGTGTTTAGGTTGAATATATATAGGGGATTTTTTTTTTTTTTTTTTTTTTTTTTTTTTTTTTTTTTTTTTTGCCGATGCACGCTCCAACGTTCCAAAAATTTAATGCCAACGGTTATATTTTTGCCTTGAAAACCCCATGCCTCCGAGGCAATCTTTGTCGTTCACCTCTTGCCGTTGGGCTTGCCGGCTAGGTGGCGGCGGTGTTCACCGCCGGCATCACCTTGCCGTTGGGTGATACCGCTGCCACTGCCACCCTTCTAATATAGACTTCCCATTGCTAGAACCGGAGTCAAATATAGTTATCCAATAAGGAGGGTATCCAATCATTACATGTATCACCGGCTTGTACGGTGTGCATCGTGGGTTGTACGATTTGACTAAACTCCTCGCTGATATGACAATATAGGAAGAATTTGTATAACATAGCCCATATGTAATATGTTGGGATATGTCCATACCACAAATAAATATATGTTTGGAAATACGTAAGCTTATTGAGGACACAAATGTATACATTTAGAGAACGTTTTGCTTTAATACTCCAGTATAATTAATATATTAGATGTATTAATTATATTAAGTAATGTTTCTAACTTGATAAAACGGTCATTAATTAAATTGTTAGATGCTTTAATTGATTACCATCTTTATTTATTGTCGTGTGACGTAGTAAATAAAACTTAACCCGAACAATATAGCAATGCCATAAAAGTTGGAGAGGCGGTTGAAACAAGAGAAATTAAAGAGGAGGTGTAAGCAAAACTTGTTCACCAAGTTTTATTCATAATATATATATATATATATATATATATATATATATATATATATATATATATATATATATATATATATATATATATATATATATATATATATATATATATATATATGTAACATAAATAAGTGATTTTGATTATCTATACTAATATATAATACATTTTGGACTATTCTATAATTAGAAAGACTTAAAATTCAGACTTTTACTTGCTTATTATGGAAGTATTTTAAAATTAATTGGTTAGGAAGCATGTTGGTTAGAAAGCAAGTTGGTTAGCAAGTTTGTTAAGAAGCAGGTTGGTTGTTCAAACTAAAATTATTTGGCTTAACCATCTCTACTTATATAGCATAAAAACAACTAAATGTGTAACTGAAGAACCGAATAACGCAAAATATAGTCACAGGTACCCGCCGCTGCATTGTGCGGGTACCGTTCTAGTTATTATTAATATATGGTAGATTATCATTATGTAAATTTGGATTTTGTATTTGCAATCCGCTGACAATTTATTCCTCTCTTTTAATGTTCAACAACCCTGATCGTACATATCTCTTTTAATGTTCGATCGATTATAATAGGATTTATTGTTCAATCGATTATAATCGAATTTATGGTTCGATCAATTATCAACAAAACACACGGTGTTTGTGGTTTGCTCGTAAACATGAACTAGCATTCTAGGGTTCTTAGTTAACGTGTAGTGTGAGCAACCGTAGAGGTTATCTACATTGATAACTTGATTGGGTGCCGTATACATCATACAACACATACATGTGTTCATAGCTTCGTTGTTCGTTTGCATTAACTAGCTAAAAGGTACGCAATCCCGTTCATCATTATTGTTTTCCGTTGTGTACTCGTGTTACAATATGTTTATTAAATGTCAATATGCTTAAACTCCAAAAAAAATATACCCTCACATAACAAATATGCAACCGATTGTGAGTCGGCTCGACATGTCAGATATAAACCTTTTGTCATCTAACTTATATATAGGTCACTTAAGTTGTGTTTTATCGTAAACAAGTGAAAATAGTGAAATGATTAGATAGAATTGTTACTTAAAAGAGGAACAAGTTGAAATTCACTCGATAGTTAATGTGTCCATATTACTATATAGATAATAGAGCATCAATTGCTTGCGTCAATTTGACGTCACAAACGGGAGCCCAACAATTAGCCCACTATGGCCCAGGTCTTTATTAACAATAAATGCATGCAATACTCCGTATAAGAGTGATCAACTAAAATCTCAAGTCTTTGCAAAGCAAAATTTTATACGTGTAGGGAATATCATGTTTTACTAATATCTTTTGAAAAAGATCAAGCCACAATGGGTCCCTTTGGTTGTTTTTCTCTTAAAGATGAGTGAAATTATTGTAGGAGTTTTTGGTTCGGCACTTTCAAGTTAACTATGTCATCAGTATGTAATATACAAGGTTTTATGTACACTTGCTTAACTACAGTTTTTGATAAACCAAACGCTTCATGTATGAAGCAGCCAAACGCGGACATTTGCTATAAGATCACTGCCCCGCCGTAACGCGGCGGCTCGCAGCCGTCCTTGTTATGTCAATAGATGGAGAAAAAATTATTAACAGGTCGACCCACAGCCTATTTTGACCCATGATCAGTTTTAAACCATCTCCCAATCTACCCATGTTACTTAAACAATTTTTTTTTTTTTTTTTTTTTTTTTTTTTTGAAAACGGCAAAGGTTATATTAGAGGACCCCAGGGCCAGAAAAATTACATAATATTTAAGTTGGCATACAAAACATAATCAAATTAAACAAACCCAAAGCATGCTCCTAAATATACAACTTGACGGGTTTGAAATCCAACTGACCGGTCATTAGATGCCATTGAAGAATGGTTTGTAATCCAAAGTAATGACTATCGTTGAAGTTGTGAAAAACTTTCGTTAGGCATCTCCCATCTATCTTTAACCAAACCTTGTTTATTAGTTTCTAAAGCATATAATCACGGGAAACGGAGCTTGAGACAAAGACCAGGGGCTACCCAAGAATCCTCCCAAAACAAGGTTCAGTCATGAAATGCCAAAGCTAGGAATTTTTTTATTTTCTTTTTAAACGGATAAAATATGCCATATTCCTAAATTGGGATATGCTATATCAACTTCTGTAATGATATGCCATATCCCCAAACCGGGATATGCCATATCAACTATTGAGTAGGATAAGCCGTATCTTCTGCTGGGCTAGGTATGCCACATCCCCAAAATGGGATACGTCGTATCCTGTGTGGTCTAGTGCAGAATTTCTATAGTTTCTGGAGGAAACCAAATTCCTAAAACACCAAACTATTTAACCCAAAACAAACATATACATTATCATAAAGAAACTGTACATCGCACATGTAATACGTCTAGACCCATTCAAAGTCAAAATCAGTCAAAACGGGTAGAATTAGCATTATGCCAAACAACTCTTTAACTACACATACGTATCATGTGCTAGTTTTTATTTCATAAAGTTTTGCATTTTCGCTTCATATGACAAAAGACATTTCCTAGGGCGTTAAGTAGTATCAAGAGAAGGGTTCGAGAGTTGTTGTACCATTCGAGCACCACTGGTGGCTAACCCGTTAAGTCCATACTTTACTCACCTACATTGGAACATGAAACGAAGCAACGTAAGCATAAAGCTTAGTGAGAACGTAGTATAAACTGAAATCATGATATAAAAACATACATAATAGTAACTTCGTATACTAAAACCATAACATGAGGGGAAGTGCTACCTAAGCACTTTACTCTACATACTTACACATAACCATCGTATACAATAGGCGTACATACTCGGATAATCACAAGTACCATTTTGTACCGTGTACTTCTTATAGGAAGTCATATTTCTTTTGCAAGCCTGTGTATCGCTTGTGCACATATTTCTACTTGAATATCATCGGGGTCCCTTTTTGGGACTTAAGTGCCAATTATGTGCTATCTGAGTATGATTCAATGGTATGACAACTCAGTCAACTGGGTACATGATATACATGTAGTTGGCCACAATACTACTTACGAGTACTAAAGTTGCATGTATGACCTCTCGGGTCAACTGAATGCATGATATACATATGAATACATGATATACATGTGGTTGGCCATATTACTCCTTACGAGTACTAAATCTATCACGATTCAATTGAATACAGGATATACAAGTGAATACATGTATATATGTGATTGGCCACATTACTCCTTACGAGTACTAAATCTGTCTATATGAAAACTAGGGTCAACTAAATATATAATATACATGTGAATACATGTGGTTGGCCATATTACTTCTTATAAGTACTAAATCTGTCTATATGACCACTCAGGTAAGCTGAATACATGATATACATGTGATTGGCCATATTACTCCTTACGAGTACTAAATCTGTCTATATGACCACTCCGGTCAACTGAATACATGATATGCATGTGAATACGACCTTATAGGTCAACATGATGCTGAGTTTATTCGATCTGACCTTACGGGTCATCAAAATACTTAACTTACATAATACGACCACCTAGGTTGATATAACACTAAATATGTCATACCACTGAATTTAGGATTACTTTACTTTTGCGAGCATATACTACATATACTAATGCAATGATTAACGTACGACATACGTGTGAACATACACGTGAACTCGCGTAACATGAACTCATAACACGAGTTATAAAATTATTTTATGATCGTAATATAATCATGAATGACATGAGTATAAAACACATCTTACGGGAACATTAAAACCCCGTATTTACTGTTAAACTATGTTACTCACCTCGATGTAGCTTGTAACATATCACGAATTCCCGTAAACTTCCTCAGCTAACCTAGGAACATGTAATTAGCATGAAGTTAGTTAGAATAAAGCTTAGATTGTCATAAACAATGATTATGAATGAACTAGGCCATATAGGGGTGTTTGGTTCACGGCTTATATAACTACATAAGCACACTTGCTGAAAATTAACACCATAAATTGGTGTTATGGCACCTTTACAAGGTACCCTTCACTTATTTTAACACTTGCACATAATTACAAGTGTTCTTGGTCATTTTGAAAAATCACAACTTCACATATTCATGTAAAATTCTAAAAAAAACCCCACAAATGGCATAAATACATAACCTTTAAACACTACCCACTATTGGGTAACATTATACACGAACTCAAGAACTAAGATATGATTTTTACCTAGAATTGATTTTTGGGAACCCTAGTATTTGCGTTCCTGAGCTTATATATGGTGATTTCTTGCCTTAATCTTGATAAAACCAAATTATAATCAAAACCCTAGCTTGTTCTTGAACCTATGTGTGTGACGTGGGAACAGAGGAGATGGATATGAATATGAAAAATTCCAGACATATTTAAATGATATATGAGTTTTATTTCAAGTTTCACCTTTTGGCAAAACTAGTCCTTGCTAGTAGAACTATTTCGTGGTTGGTCCTTATTGCTTTATAACTAGTTTTATGGGAGATCCTTTAGGCTAACGAGAGTGTATGAAAATAACGAAGATCAACTGGGAAGCTTTTAAAATAGTGATAAATCGTTATCGTGGAAATTTGGGTGTTACAAGTTACCATTAGAAACCTTCTTTATAAACTAATGACTAAAGGCCAATCCCATGTCATCAATAGCTAAAGAATAGCTGACAATGCCATCCTATATACTCTTATTTTGGCCTGCATCTGTTATATTCTTGAATCCACCATCATTATCATAAAGAATCGATATTACCTATCTATATAAAGCTTCTTGGTCATTGAGAAAATTGTAAGAATATTTACTTAGTGTGTGAATGGTTTATAATTTGGATATCAATCTGAATTGTGTAATCACTTTTAGATTAAAGTATTTCGACCCTATATGCCTCAGGTTCACGAAATATTTAATCAGATAAGACAAATTGCAATTGAATTCTAAGGCAGGAGAAATCAATCAGAAAACGTTAGATTATTGATGATGTTATGTTCTCTAAATGAGACCAAAATCTGGTTATAAGCAACCACCGAAAATCAGTTATTTTTGGTTATATACCAACCATTGTGTTGGTTGATAAAAGACGCGTTGGTTGGGGTTTTGGCGGTAAAAAGTGTTAACACCGATTCATAAAAATGTTACTATGGATTGAATTTTTAGTTATTAACTTATTATATTACACATTCCAAAAATTTGAAAATTATGGTGTCGCTTAAGATTGAAATTCATATGAATACCCGATAATATACTCACAAGTTATTGTAATACTCTAATGGTTATAAACTTGAAACTATTAAATAGCCATGTGTCAATATCCTGTGATGAGCATATAAAAGCCAAGTCCAAGCTTCTTGAATCGGAAAAACTTCATGCTCACATATGTAGTCCTTTTACTCTTGCACCTACACATGCAATTTTTCAAAAGAAGTATTAAGAAGTTGAACTTCAACCTAACATCATCTGTAGAACCGAGTACATACCTTGGGATGATTCTATTGAATGTGCTCGAATCACTAAAATGTTTACATTGAATTCAGCTCCTAGAGTCAGCTATAAGGGAAGTGGGTGTCTTACCGTTAAAGATTAGTCTCAGGCTAATCCTTTTATCAAGTGATCCGCCAAGTTTTGTTGAGATTGAACGAAATCCACAGAAATCACTCCATTTGTAATGAGCTCACGAACCATACTGTGTCTAACACCTAAGTGTCTAGACTTTCTGTTGTATATTTGACAATATGGCTCAGCCAAGTGGCTACACTATCACAATGAATAGAAATAGGAGAAATTGTTTTGGCCACAATGGAATCTAATATATCAATTTCCTCAACCATTCTTCCTCTTTACCCATAACAAAAGCAATATCTGGTCTAGTTTTAGTCATTGCATACATCAAGCAACCAATAGCTCTAGAGCACTCAAGTTGATTTATAGCCCTACCTGTATTAGGCATAAGTTTGATAGTAGGATCCAAAGGAGTGCTTACTGGACAACAATCATCGCATTTGAACGTCTTGAGTATTTTCTCAATGTAGTGTTATTGAGTAATTGTTTTGTCCATTTGATCTCGATCAATCCCAAACATCAACATGTCATCAACATATAAAACAATGATGACTCATTTACCGGAATTATCAAATTTGCAATATAGACAGTTGTCAGATTGGTTTAGTATAAACCCATTACACAAGACAACCTCATTAAATTTTTGATGCCACTGTTTGGAGCTTGTTTGAGTCCATATAATGATTTAATTAATTGACACACCTTACGCTCATTTAGGCATAATACACCTCTTCTTCCAAATTACCATTCAGTGCTATTTTGACATCCATTTGATGGATCACTAGAATATGAGTAGATGCTAAAGCAATCAATAATCTAAATGTAGATATTTGAGCAACTGGAGCATACGTATCGAAATAATCAAATCCTTCTTTTGTCTAAAGCCTTGGATAAACAATCGATCTTTAAACTTGCCAATGGTTCCATCAACTTTCCTCTTCCTTCTTTATAGTTCTTTTTGACCCCGTAAGGGACGCTGCCCTTTGACCCTATGACGAGTGTGCACTCCACCTTCTAACTTGTCTTAAGCTAACATTTTATAAAGCCATTGGTCTCAAGTAAAACACAATCACTTAAAATAGTTGATAACACTCAAATTACCGTAAAAAACGCCATCTCCATTTTCCCAAAAGACCAAGATTCAACGCTTTTAGAGAACCAACCCCTAAATCCCCAACATTTTATTAGAACAAACTTTGCTCCACTTGATCCATGAAATACCCGTACTTCCATCTTTGAAGCCCCGAAAGAAAAAAGAACGAATATTAGAAACTTATGAAGATCCTTGATGGAGCTCTAAAAATAGAAAAATAAAATAACGGCAGACTACCCATGACAACTTTTGTAAAAGTCATGAGACCTCATGTGGAGAGAATTTTTTAATTCCATGAGGAAAGACGATTTGTAAAGCGATCTATAACCTCACTCCAACTCTCCACACGGTTCATTTTCTTTCCGACCGGGAGTCCTAAGTATATAAAGGGGAGAGAGTTGTAGCCACAATTAAAGATAGTAGCAGCTCTATTAACCTCTTCTGAGTTAATACCAATGCCATATAATTTGCTTTTAGCAAGATTAACAAGAAGGCCACATGCATCTTGAAAACACTTTAGAGCACACGGTAAGGTACCCATTCACCCACATTAAATGTTAACGAACCATGTTAACGCGGTGCGTTACCTTACCGCGATACAAAGTCAAGAGGTGCGTTAACAAGCATGGGCAAGAGCTTAACGTGCGTTAACATGAAAAAAAACTTTCGTTTTTGCCCCTTTGATTCTTTGTGTGTTTATGTTTATGATGTGTTTATGTTTGTGTTTGTGTTTGTGTGTGTTTTTGTGCGTGTGATTGTGTGTGTTTTCCATGCTTGTGTGTGTTTTTAGTGTGTGTACAGGAGATGGGGAAGAAGATGATATATGTTCCACATTTGTAGTTTAGTCCCTGTTGTTATAGCAGCAGTTTGTTTTTTTTTTTTTTTTTTTTTTTTTTTTTTTGTTTTTTTTTTTTTTTTTAATTGTAATTTTTAAGGTTATTAATGAAATATTTGGGTTGTTGAATGAATGAAATAGTTAAGGGGTTAATTTGTAAATTGAGGTGAATGTGAGTTAAATGTAAGTTATGTTACCGGGGTGGAAAGTCAAGAGTTAAGGTTAAAAGGTAAAAGCTGATGTGGCGCTGACGTGACGTGAGTTAAGTTTTAACTCACAATGATCTTACCGTGTGCTCTTAGGACCATTACTAGTTTTTTTGCATTCCACATTGAGCATTCACAAAAAAGAGCGCATCATATGCGTATTGGAGAAGGGATAAATTAGCGTTCTCCTCATTTAAATACATACCTTTGAAAAGATTTTTATTGCACGTCTCAATGATGGATACTTGAAGAGCTTCAGCAACAATTAGGAAGATGAATGGCGGGGTCCCTTTGACGTAAACTGCGTTCCATCTTAAACTCGTTAGTTGGAGAACCATTTGCAAGAATCAGAACTGTTGCAGAAGTTAGGCAGCCCTTAATCCATGAGCACCACTTTGAACAGAAACCCATTTGGGACATTATATCCAAGAGAAAACTCATATTTACACTATCAAACGCCTTTTAAAAATCAGCTTTGTACAATAAAAGCTTTAAGTCATTCCTTGATGCATAATTAATAATTTCATTTGCAATCAAGACACCGTCAAGAATTTGCGTCCCAGAGATGAAAATCGTTTGATTAGGACCAATAATTTTATGAAAAATAACTTTCTCCAAACGAGATGATAAAAGTTTAGCAAGAACCTTGTGCATGCAACCAATAAGGCTAATTGGCTATAAATCTAAAATTTCAATTGGGTCACACTTCTTTGGGATAAGAATTGTGAAGGAAGGATTGCATCCACTTGCGAAGTGGCCTGTGGATTCAAAATGCTTTATACATTTGTAAAAATCGACTTTGATAATTTCGTGGTACCTCCTTAGAAAATCAAAATTAAGCCCGTCATGCCCTGGGGATTTTGAGCATGAACAACTCCACACAGCCTGTTTAATTTCTTCCATAGAAAAACTTGTTTCAAGAAATTCAGCGTCAAGAGAATCAAGATCAGTACAGAACATATTTCTGCGAAATCGAGGCCTTGCATAAACGGGTTCTTTAAAATGCTCTTGAAAATGAGAGAAAGCCGCCTCCTTTATTGCATCTGGAAATGTAATACAGTTTCCACCCCACGACAACCCATTGATGCGATCTTTTACGGCTCGTTTCTTAATAGAGGCTCTTGTCACCGTCAACTGCCCATTTGACTCTACTCCGCCGCCTTAATTTATTTTGTAAAACTTGATCATGCTGAATCAACTAAAAAATGGCAGCCTCACGAGCCAAACAATCAGTATCCGTAAGGAGCCCACATTCAGCTTTGAGATCCCAATCTTCAATGCATCTCAAAAGATCAGATTTCATAATCTTCATCTCAGTTGTCTTTTTAACAGACCAAGACTTAATTGATGTTTTAAGATGCTTTATCTTACTTTTTAGAATGATATCCCCGGAGCCCCTAAAGGGCCTTGCAGGCCATGTGGACTCAATAAGCTCATTGAACTCAGGAAGACCCAACCAGTAATTAAAAATACGAAAAGACTTGGGACCAAAGTCAGGAAGTCCAACCTTGAGAAGAGAATGGGACAGTGATCCGAAATGGTTTTTGCCAAAGCAGTGACGGAAGCCAACGGCCAATGATCAAGAAAATTGTGAGTAACAAAGAAACGATCTAACTTTAGATCCTTCTTTATTAAACCTTGTGAATCTTCGACCACCTAACTGAAACTCAAACAACCCGGCACTAGCGACGAAATTATTAAAACCATGTGCTCCATTTGCAACAAAAATGGATCCCGCTCTTTCCGAAGAACATCTTACTGAATTAAAATCACCTAAGAGTACCCAAATAGCTTGGCAAGAAGTGATATAATTATGTAATTCAGACCAGAGGGAAATGTAGTTGCTACAAATCAACCAAAATACCATTTTCGACCCTTATACATATATATTAATTATGTCAGAATGGTTACTACTCCGCCTATAAACTGATAAAACAAATTCTAGTGCAATGGAAACGGTACATTAAATATACATCATCATATACACACAAATAACTAAAACTGAAGTGAACCCATGTGTTTTCTTATCATCTTACTGAAGTACTTTGTCGTGGAGTAGGCAAAGGAGAAGCCGAGGGTGTCAAACGGCGTTGACGATGCCCAGCTGGCGATTTAGGAGCCGGACTAGACACCGTTCGATGATCTTTTGACACATTTTTAGCAGTTTGAAGCTCTTCAAGACTGGCTAAAACATCAGACATTTTAGGTCTGGTTTTAGGTTCTATACTTAGACATTGTAGTGCAAGTGTAGCTGCAGTGTACACAGCTTTCTGAGGATATTGTCCTTCCAATTTAGTATCCATAATCCTAAACAATCGTCGTTTGTCTCCTAGATACGGTTTTGTCCATTCAACAAGATCTTGTTCGACACCAACTTTTTCTTTATCAACAGCACGACGACCAGTGAGTAGTTCTAACAAAACAACCCCAAAGCTGTATACATCGCTCTTTGCGGTCAACCGCCCAGTAGCAATGTATTCAGGTGCTGCATATCCGTGTGTGCCCATTACTTGAGTTGACACGTGCGTCCTATCACCGGTTGGCCCTGCCTTCGCTAAACCAAAATCCGATAGTTTTGCATTGAATTCCTGTGTCATGAAGGCAAGAAATGAGCTTCATGAATCTTTGTGTTTGACATAGCACAATAAGTGAATTATGAAAGACTACATTTTGAAGCTGAATATGTGTTTTTAAAATATGAAAAGATGTTTTAGATACTCTAAGAAAGAAAAAAGCATTCTGCAAATTATTGGTTAGTGATTCTTTTAAAATCATTCCACCCAATAAATATACAACTTATTAGCCTTATCAGTAATGAAAATCTGGCTAGAAAAGTTGGATAAATCATTAGTTCTTATTCAGAAATTATTAAAGTAATTATTTAACCCCTAATTAGTTGGATAAAAACAATCATCATCACTTTATTGAACACTTAAAACAGATTATTAGCCCTTCAAATTCCAATAACCGGATTCAAAAAGCACATCCCCCCTGTGTATTTGAACATAAAGCATTTATCATACCGCATCAAGAAGGATGTTTGAAGCCTTAAAATCACGATATATAACTTGATCTTTAGCATCATGAAGAAAAACTAAGCCTCTCGCAGCACCAATAGCTACTTTAAGCCGTGTTGCCCATGGAAGTGGTTGAGGGCCCCCTGCAAGTAAATCCAAACAAAACGTTCAATGGTCGAATCAGACCCCGCCCCACAAGCTCACATTAAAAAATTAAAGACCTATATACTTATAACACTAGCACAAAATTATATAAAAAGAAAAATTGTGGAATATAAGCAATAAACGTACTTCTAAAAAGATGATTTTCCAAGCTTCCTTTAGGCAAGAACTCATAAACCAAGAGCCTATTATCACCCTCAGTGCAGTAGCCGATAAGTTTCACAAGATTAGGATGGTGTAGCTGCCCGAGATAGGTTACTTCCGTCTGCAAACAACAAACAATCAGCTAACGATCACAAAAAGGTTGTTATTTGTTGCAGAAAATACGAACATGATTGATCATTTGTCCTATTTAATTTGTCAATCTACCTTTTTTTGTACTTCTATGTTATAAACAGGCTCTGTAACATTTGGGTCGTTTTGTAACCCGCTTTCTTTAACACTTCTATATAAACTTAACACTATATATAAAGGTAACATTGTTATATAAAAGTGTCATCTTGATAGCCAGCTTTAAGGGGTTCTTTTTTGCTACAGAGTACAAGCACAGAATTCGTACAATGACTAAAACATGACAAATGGAAAAGTATGTTGAGACTTTAGGCAAACAAATTTGGCATTTGGAATACGGGAGTGAAAAGATGCATACCAGCCATTCCTTATGGCCTTGAAAGCCTTCCGGTTTCAGCTTTTTGACAGCAATGACCATTCCGGATCCAGGTTTTGAAGCCAAATGTGTAACCTCGTCAATCCAACCTTTGAAAACATACCCAAATCCTCCTTCACCAAGAAGACTATCGGGGCGGAAGTTTCTAGTGGCATTTTTCAACTCCAAAAAGGAGAAAGATTTCAAATTTGGAGATGACAAAATTTCGCCTTCGGATCTTGGTGTAGGAATACTATCAATACTACTACTCCCACCACTGAATGTTGAAATGGTCATACTAGATGGACCCGAAGATGAACTCATTTTGCTACCCACTTTCAACATCCCTGAGAAGATATAACCAGTTAGAATTGCTAACGCCCATGATAATAATAACTACGAAATCAGAAACACAATTCTCGTCTTTTAGCGTCTTGCAAATATCACATTCTGTTGCAGAAAATAAGCAGTTTTATTGCTGATTAAAACTGACCATCTAAATATAAAAATTCTTTATTTGATTATTTTTAAGTGAGATTGAATAGAGAAAAAAAAAAACTCATCTCGAAAAAGCAATAGTATGATAAGTACTTGTAATAAACACCCTCACAATCACTAACCCTCCATACAACAACAACAAAACTCAATCCCACCATAGCAGGGTAAGGGGGAGGTGAAATGTAGACAGATCCTACCCCTACCACCAGGATAAACCGAGAGTAGAGAGACTTCTTCCAGGAGGACCTCCGGCCGTGTTAAAATAATCACTGGCCCTCCATGATTAATATATTCGAGACCTCTTATTGGGACTCTCAATCCCTTAACATGATTTCTCATTAAATAATACTTATGAAATATGCATCACATGTTTCCAACAATAACCAAACCTCAATCCATTAACTAAGATCAAAATTTGAAGAAAATAAGGTTGACTTTTGAGTTTTGAACTATAGCTATCTAGCTCAATTCAAATACAAGATCTCTAACAAAATACTATACTTTCCAGATTATGATCAATGATATAACAACAACAACAACAACAAAACATAAGCTAGCTAGAAACATAAAAATTTTATGAACTATGTATAATTACCAGAGATGCTAAGGGTAGAGTCGACTTTAGCAGTAGAAGAAGAATTTAAACAGTTGCCCATGTTGTGCTGATTAAAATGAATGATGATGAATTACAAAATAAAAACTTGGGATATAAAGGGATATAAAAAGGGTTAGTACTCGTAGTAAAATGGGAAAAGAAAATACGTGTTCATATAAAGAAAGAAAAAGACAAGGCCAAAGATATCGTGATCAGAGTGAAAAATAGTACTAAAAGGTGGAACAGAAGTTTCTCAGCAACACTTTTGTCCTAGTTTGACTAGGTATCATCTCATCCACCTGTCTGCCAACTACTATGGCATATCGTGTTTTTTTATTTCCAGATGGAATTTTTACATGACAAGGCGAATTATGTTATGTATTTTAATATTTATTATAATGACATATGTGACTTTTTCAAGAAATATATGCAAACATATTGTGATATTCGTAAAATCTTCTATTTTGTAAACAAATGTGAAAAAGTGTTTGAGGTTTGATACTGAAATATGACAGAATCGAATTTTACTGTAAATAATTTTCTTTTGACACTTTATTTGCATATGACGTATTATTCTGATCAATTAAAAGTGTATGTCGTTTGTGAATTAACTCTTTGTTTTAACCCGTATATAAAAAAGTTGTCCAATCATGGCTTGTATAAATAAAAATTTGTATTCTAGGTTGTTTTAGTCAAGAAAAACATATCACATGTCTTTCATTTACTTAGAGCATCCAATGCAAACATGACTTGACCCTCCAATACTAAAAAGTCTTTTGCATAAATCTCAACTTATTTTTAACAAACACATTAATTTATCAATAGGCTAATCAATAGGTCAATCAATAGGTTCAACAATACCAACTTATTAATCAAACCCATATTCAACCAATTCTTAACATTTTTTCAACCTCCCATCGGAGATGATCTTACATTTCTATGTGGTTAGTTGTTTTCTTAACGAAAAATATTATTTTCTCCTACAAATTGTTTCTATTTATCTTTCTACTCATAATATCTTGACAAGTGTCAAAATTGACAGCTTGAATGCAGAGAAAAAATAAGTGAAAAATAAATGTATAATATTATTGTGTGTGTAAAAAGATTGATGCCAAAAGTTCTTTATAGATCCAACTTTTACCATATAACCCATCAATCAATATTAGCCACTATTTTTTTTTTATCAAAATAAAAAAATAAACTTTCACCCTTTTTTTAAAACTTAAATATTTCGCAAACCGTAAATCGTCAAGCTACAAAAAAAATATCATCGCGACGAGAATTAAATTATCTTTCTACAGACATGCATTGTTATATACTTTCGACGAATTTTTTTTTCGATGAACTTTTCTTTTTCGCACAGAAAAATTATATATGATTCGTAAGAATCATATATGATTCGATTTTAACAAATCATATATGATTCTTACGAATCATATATGATTCTTAAGAAATCATATATGTCACACCCCCAATTTACCTGACTTGCAGCGGAATGGAATGTCTGGGAGTGTAACTGTCATAGCACCATAACAAGGAAATATTGAACGACCTAAAGTGTCGTTTGGAAAATACATATCGTTTGATTTATTTAAAAGCATCCAGTGCTACAAAACATAGGTCCCCAAAGGTTGAAACGTTTACAGAAAACAAGTTCAGGAAATGTCAAACGATAATTTACACAAGTGCATGAAAAATCCAAAATGTAGTGCGTCATCCCTGGCACACCCTAATGTCTCCATGCATGTAATATGATGATGATGCCTTAGTTACCTGAAATGGTAAATGACCTGTAATGGTGAGTTGTGACATCCGCCCACCCAAATAGGAATTCAGTCCCTGAATTCAGCTAGTGTTGGTCTCGGTAATAGGTTTGGTGAAAAGGTGTGGATACTTGCGTTGCATTTGGTCCTCTCGTTCCCATGTAAACTCAGGACCTCTTCGAGAATTCCAGCGAACCTTAACGATCGGAATTCTACTCTGCTTCAACTGCTTGACCTCTCGGTCCATGATTTCAACTGGTTCCTCCACAAAGTTAAGCTTGTCATCTAGCTGAATCTCTTCTAATGGTATAACTGAAGACTCATCTGAAAGGCATTTCTTGAGGTTTGAGACATGAAATGTATTATGTACGTTGCTGAGTTTTGATGGCAGTTCAAGCTTGTAAGCTACTGGACCAATCCTTTCCAGTATCTTAAATGGACCAATGTATCTCGGGTTCAACTTCCCACGCTTTCCAAATCGTATCACGCCTTTCCAGGGTGAGACCTTTAACATGACCTTGTCTCCAACCTGGAATTCCAATGGTTTGCGTCTAACATCTGCGTAACTCTTCTGTCGACTTCTAGTTGTTTCAAGCCTATCTCGAATCTGTATTATCTTTTCTGTTGTTTCCCTAACCATCTCTGGACCTGTGCATTGTACCTCTCCAACTTCTGCCCAACAAACTGGTGAACGACACTTACGACCATACAGTGCCTCAAATGATGCTGCTTTAATACTTGAATGGTAACTGTTGTTATAAGAGAACTCGATTAATGGCAAATGGTTAGCCCAACCATTCCCAAAGTCAATCACACACGCCCTCAGCATGTCCTCCAGTGTCTGAATAGTTCTCTCACTTTGACCATCGGTCTGTGTATGGTAAGCATTGCTCATGTCTAACTTGGATCCAAAGGAATCTTGTAATGACCTCCAAAATTTGATGTAAAACGACTATCCCTGTCCGAAATGATAGAAACTGGTGCTCCATGCCTCGAGACTATTTCCTTGACATAAAGTCTGGCAAGCTGTTCCATGGAATAAGTCTCTCTAATGGGTATGAAATGTGCTGATTTAGTAAGACGATCAACAATTACCCAAATAGCATCGTAACCTCCTGAAGTCTTGGGTAATTTAGTAACAAAGTCCATTGTAATACGTTCCCACTTCCATTGTGGAATTTCTGGTTGTTGAAGTAGTCCTGACGGTTTCTGGTACTCAGCTTTCACTTTAGCACAAGTAAGGCATTTGCTGACGTACGTAGCTATTTCTGCTTTCATGTTCGGCCACCAATACAGCTTTTTGAGATCCTGATACATCTTGTCAGAACCTGGGTGGATAGAGTACTTTGACTTATGTGATTCATGCATAATCAAATCTCGTACTCCACCATAGAGTGGTATCCAACTTCGATCCTTGAAGCATAACACTCCATCTGCTCTCTTAACGAAACCATTCTTGTTTTCTGGCATACCATAAAGTTTCTCCTGTGGCCGATTTTCCTCCTTGAGAGCCTCAATCTGAGCTTCTAAGATTTTTGATGGTAATGGTGAAATAATAGTCATTCCTAATGACCTGACCCTCAAAGGTTTGAGTCGTTCCTTTCTGCTAAGTGCATCTGCTACAACATTTGCTTTTCCTGGGTGATATCGGATTTCACAATCGTAATCACTCAACAATTCTAGCCAACGACGTTGTCTCATGTTAAGTTCCTTCTGATCAAGTATATGTTGTAAGCTCTTGTGGTCGGTAAAAATTACACATTTAGTACCATAAAGGTAGTGTCTCCAAATCTTGAGTGCAAAAACAACAGCACCCAACTCCAAGTCGTGTGTAGTGTAATTCTTCTCGTGTGTCTTAAGCTGTCTAGATGCATAAGCTATCACCTTCTCGTTTTGCATTAGCACAGCTCCAAGCCCTTTATGCGAAGCATCGCAATATACCACAAAGTTCTCAATACCTTCTGGTAGTGACAAAATCGGTGCACTACAAAGCTTCTGCTTCAATAACTGAAATGCAGATTCTTGTTTCTCTCCCCACTCGTACTTCTGATTCTTTTGTGTCAGCTTAGTCAGCGACTTCGCTATCTTAGAAAACCCTTCGACAAACCTTCTGTAATATCCTGCAAGTCCTAAGAATTGACGAATTTCTGTAGGAGACTTGGGCGTAGCCCAATCCTTTACTGCCTCAATCTTTGCTGGATCGACTTGTAATCCTTGGCTATCAATGACATGGCCAAGAAATTGAACTCTTTGTATCCAAAAGTCACACTTTGAAAATTTGGCATACAATTGCTCCTTCTTGAGTAGTTCCAATATTGTTCTGAGGTGTGCTTCATGCTCTTTCTTACTCTTGGAATAAATCAGGATATCGTCAATGAACACAATCACATACTTATCAAGATATGGTTTGCATACTCTGTTCATGAGATCCATGAATACCGCAGGTGCATTGGTTAATCCAAAAGGCATCACTTGAAACTCATAATGACCATAACGTGTTCTGAATGCTGTCTTCGGGATATCTTCTTCCCGAACTCTGAGTTGATGGTAGCCTGATCTTAAATCAATCTTGGAATAAAAACAGGAACCTTGTAGCTGATCAAACAAGTCATCAATCCTAGGTAGTGGATAACGATTCTTCACCGTTAACTTGTTCAGCTCACGATAGTCTATGCACATTCTGAAAGATCCATCCTTCTTCTTCACAAACAAAACCGGTGCTCCCCAAGGCGAGGAACTCGGTCTAATGAATCCTTTGTCTAAAAGCTCTTGTAACTGGTTAGACAATTCTTGCATCTCAGAAGGTGCAAGTCTATATGGTGCTCGTGCAATTGGTGCAGCTCCTGGCACCAACTCAATCCAAAACTCAACCTGACGTGTAGGTGGCAGTCCTGGTAATTCTTCCGGAAAAACTTCTGGAAATTCCTTAACAATAGGCACATCTTCAAGTCGTTTCTCATCTGACTTCTTTTCCGTTATGTGAGCCAAGAATGCATAACAACCCTTCTTTATGTACTTCTTGGTTTTAATGCATGATATGATACTGAGTCTAGTTCCACTCCGCTCCCCGCGAACAACCAAAGTTTCACCTCCATAAGAAAGATGAACAACTTTCTCATCACAAATGATCCTTGCACGATGTCGAGACAACCAATCCATACCGATAACAACGTCAAAACTTCCAAGTTCTACGGGCATAAGGTCTATATTGAATGGGTGATTTAGGAAATTGATGGTGCAACCACGGATAACGGTGTTTGTGTTAACTAAAGACCCATCGGCTAATTCAACAATGTAGGGAATGTCTAAGGTAGTTGGTTCTATGTTAAGTAAAGGTGCAAATGTAATAGAAACAAAACTTCTATCCGCTCCAGAATCAAATAAAATGGATGCATAACGATTATTAACGAGGAACGTACCCGTAACAACATTCGGGTCCTCACGGGCATCTTCTCCTCCCATAACATAAGCCCTTCCTCGAGCTACTCCGCCCTGATTTCCAGCTCTTTGATCATTCTTCTTTGGGCAATTGTTCTGGAAATGACCCAACTCTCCACAACCATAACATGCTCCTGGTTGGTTCTGATTAATTATTCCTCGTGGAGTTCTGCAGTCCTTAGTCCAATGACCGACTTTTCCACAGTTCTGACAAGCTCTAGGACAATTCCCAGGGTTATGATGAGTTCGACATTTGTTACACTTGGGTAGTTTTCCAATATATCCTTTTCCTTCTGTTGGTCCTGCAGCATAGACCTTTGCCACTTCCTGCCTCTTAGGTGCTGGTTGGTTAGCATTTCCACCTTGGTTATTATCAAACCTCCTCTTGTTGTTATTATTGTTTTGGTTATTGGGGTAGTTGCGGTTTCGGTTATTGTTATAGTTGTTGTTGTTTCGAGTGTTGTTGTAGTTGGTATTGTTGGAACGGTTATTGTTGTTATTTGCAGCAGACTTTCCTTTCAACACTTGGACCATAAGTTTCTGAGTTATACGAATGGCCTCTTCCATTGTTTGTGGGTCGAAAGACATCACATCCCCTCGGATGCTTTCGGGTAATCCTCCAGTAAAATTCTCCATCTTTTTCTCAGCGTCCGGAACCATAGTTGGACATAGTGTAGCCAACTCCTGAAACTTCCTGATATAAGTCTCAATATCATCTCCTTTAGTTACTAACTGGTAGAATTCTGTTTCCAACTTTTGCACCTCCGTACGAGGGCAAAACTTCTTAGTCATCAACTTTTTGAATTCAGCCCAAGTGAGTTTGTAGGCATTCTCCATACCAATAGGCTGAGCATACGAATTCCACCAAGACATGGCTTCATCCAGCAGCATACCTGTAGCAAACTTTACCTTGTTAACCTCCTGACAACCACACATGAGAAAAACGTTCTCAGTCTTCTCAAACCAGCGGATTAAAGCAACCGCTCCTTCAGTGCCCTTATACTTGATAGGATCACTAATCTTGAAATCCTTCCAAGTACATTCACGCCTAGTAGTGGGTTGAACCACTTCAGTAGTAGGTGGAACCTCAGCAGCCCTAGCAGCAACTTCAGCTCTCTCAGTCTCCAGAGCTTCTGCTATACTATCCCTGACCAACTTGCGGATAGCTGCTTGTGTCATAGCGGGTGTTTCTGATGTAGCCTTTGCTTTCTTTGGCGCCATACTTCTGATAAATAATAATCGACAACAACCATGAGAAAACTATAATAGAAATAGTCATCGTACAAAAATATACGCCCACAACATGTATATATACAACCACAACAAGTATAAATACAACCATGACATGTACGAGTACAACCACAACCTGTAATAATACAACCACGACACGTATAGATACAACCACAACAAGTATAAATACGTTAACCATAAAGAGCAACCATGAAACATCATAAATATAATCACAACACATGAATATAATACATGAAAATTTCGGCCTACATGGACCGATATATATATATATATAGCACAACATTTCCAACATAGTAGAGTCGCACTTGATATATTTGTTTGTACAACAACCAAAAGACTACAAGTTCTTGAACTATGTCCCACACCTCGGGACTAGGAAATAGTAAAAGCTAATACAATACTAGTCTATGTCTATGCTCCTCCAGGTGCTCTAGATGGTCCAGGCTCTCCCCTCAAACGGCGAATCTCACGATCCATCGCAACCACGATCTCCTCCAGATGCTGAACTCGTAACTGAGAAGAAACATCCCTGCGCTCCATCACTGTCAACCTCTCATGTGCTACAGCCAACTGGTGTGTCAGCTCTCCCTGAGCCTCCTGTGTAGTCTGAGCTCTATCCCTAATCTCTGGTAGCTCACCTCTAAGCTGGTCAATCAGCTCCTGATGTCCCAACTGTCGTGCCTCAAGCCCATGATGTGACACATCGATACTAACTCTACCTAACAGTAAACCCTCGACCTGCTCCTCAGCCGCCTCTAGTCGAGGAGTGATATCCTCATCAACCATATAGTCCAAACTATCAATCTGATCCTGATGAGCCCCTAGCTGGCCCTCTAATGTAACATCTGCAGGCTCCCTAGTATCAGTAGGCTCACTAGCAACTGTAGACTCCCTAGCAACAGTAGGCTCCCTAGCAGCTGCTGCTCTCGAACACTCCCCTACATGGTATACTGGTGGTGGTTCTGCTGATTCTGACTCTGTAGTAGGGGAATCTGGTGCAGTAAACCTAGCACGCTTCCTAGGTGGCAATAGTGAAGTAGATATGCATGCAGTAGCGGGTATGGCTGGTGGTGGTGTAGGTAACATAGGAATAACAGGTACCTTAAAGGTAGATGTAATAGGGCAAACACTCTTCCTAGCAACTCGAATGATCTTACTACTAGGAAACATAAGTATAGGTTCTGATGGAATATTGGTAGCAGGGGATGATGTATCAGTGGGTGCACGGGTACTCTCGGGTGGTGCAATAGGGGAAACATGAGAAGTAGGAGCCGTCTCATCCTCCTCAAAAGGCTCTGTTTCCTCACCTGATGCCGAGAGTGGCAACACAGGTACAAGAGGAATAGGTGGTGGTGAACGGGCAGTGGAAGACATAGAGCCTTCAACATCGGAGTCTGTGATGGTGTACAGTATGACAACATTTGGGTTTGCAGACATGGTTCTGTGATAATCAAGGTGAAATAAAATAAATAACTCGTATAATGAAATCACCTTAAAACAATGAACATGCACTTATGATGAAATGATGAGATGCTATGATAATGTGGTTATAGTCTAGGGTCAATGATACATCCTAGTTCTCTATAACCTTAGCTCTGGTACCAATCTGTCACACCCCCAATTTACCTGACTTGCAGCGGAATGGAATGCCTGGGAGTGTAACTGTCATAGCACCATAACAAGGAAATATTGAACGACCTAAAGTGTCGTTTGGAAAATACATATCGTTTGATTTATTTAAAAGCATCCAGTGCTACAAAACATAGGTCCCCAAAGGTTGAAACGTTTACAGAAAACAAGTTCAGAAAATGTCAAATGATAATTTACACAAGTGCATGAAAAATCCAAAATGTAGTGCGTCATCCCTGGCACACCCTAATGTCTCCATGCATGTAATATGATGATGATGCCTTAGTTACCTGAAATGGTAAATGACCTGTAATGGTGAGTTGTGACAATATATGATTCGTAAGAATCGAATCATATATGATTTTTTACGAATCATATATGATTTTTTACGAATCATATATGATTTTAACGAATCATATATAATTCTTTCTGTGCGGAAATTAAAAAAAAAAAGTTCGTCGAAAGTATATAACAATGCATATCTATAGAAAGATCATTTAATTCTCGTCGCGATGGTATTTTTTTTTTTTTTTTTTTTTTTTAGCTTGAAGATTTACCTTTTGCAAGATATGTTGTTTTGAAAAGAAAAAAAAAATGAAAAATATAAATGGGTGGCTATGATTAGTTGATAGGTTCTATGGCATGTATGGGTTCTTCATGGATCTCAACTCAAAGATTGATAGAAGAATATTGTAAGAAACTTTAGTAATACTCTTTCAAAAATATATAAGTTAATACTTTTTTTTTTCAGTCAACAAAGTTATGTCTATGTCCTTTTTACACATGCACAAATCATAAACTCGAGTGAATATAAAAAAATGCCTCTAAGATAGGGTTGTGATTAGAATATGAATGATTTGTCTTTAAGAATATATGTGAACATCGATTGTTTCGTGTGTATAATATTATTCAACAAAATTAGTTAATATTCCAATAAAGTTATTATTTCATACATTCACTATACATACCAAAGAAATTGTACACTAATAGAAATTTTATATCAACATTTTCTCACGATGTGTCATGTGTGGAATAATTTTGGATGGCGTAACACCTTCGATATAATTGCAAGAAAAGTTGCTTGTGGGATCGCTACTTTGTAGTTGACTTGACTTCCTTACACAGATAGCGCAAAGAGTCAAGGACACGGTAGAAGAGACTTTTATAAAAAGTAAAATTGATAGACATTTGTTTCTCGTGTGACATCACTTTCTATGATATTTTCAAACTTTCTTTATTATTAAAATGAATACAAATTCTTACGGAGTATATTTTTTGAAAATACAACTAACAATCACGTTACATTACGTACAGCATAAATATCTTTTAACGCATGCTCTAATAAAATATGAACACACAACTATGCTATAGATCGAAAAGTATTTTACAGTGTCTTGTAGACTGGGCTATAAACCTTTTGATTTTTATTGATCATGTATTTTAGCATAAATAGACTTTTAAACTTAAAATGTTATAGAGACGAGTTTTTAACCTAATTAAACTCACCTTAGGTCTTAACTAGTTTTATAAACCCGCACGTTGTTGCGGGAATGTGGTGTTACCGAAAGTTTTTTTTTTTTTTTTTTTTTTTTTTTTTTTTTAAATTACTGTAGCGGCTACAGTGATGTACAACTCGCGATGCGTAACGTACATCTCGCGATGCAAAAAAAAAGTTACTGTACAAAGTACTGTAGCAAGAACTGTAGCTGCTACAGTGCTCGGCACTATTTTCCTCCCCCTCTTTAGTATATATCTTTTATATAATACAAGAATTACATCATTTCGGAGTGTTTTTGCAAAACCCTTCTCATTGAAAAAACAATTTGACCAATAGGAGAGCTCGATTTTGACACATAAGCAAAATCAAGCAATATGATTGGCCAATAAAAAGTCAAAATTAAATTAATTTTGGTCAAACTTTAATAAATTTGGTGAAGAATTTGATTGATAAAAAAACACATAAAAATATAGGTGTCAAATTTGTGAAAATAAAAACTTAAGAAAAGAGGAGGTAATTAATAAAACCTTAGTGGTTAAGTGTAAAATTATAAGTCTCCATGTTTTTTAATAACTTTAGATAATAAACAAATAACCCCTTACACTTCATACCCCCTATACTTTATAATGTTAACGTTGTTTAAAATTAAATGACTAATAGTATTAGTTTTTTTTTTTACTTTCATCTATTAAAATAAATTTGGTAAATATGTGAATTAGTTTTAATATACGTTAAATATTTTTTAAACTAACGTTAGTTTTAAACTTTCTTCTATTAAAATATTTTTTTAAAATAAGGACTCATTTTACTATTTAAAAGTTTAATTTATGCGTACACGGGTTTGAAATACGGTTAAATTATTAGTAACGGGAATATAAATATCAAATGGTAAGCATGAGTTACTGTGATATAAAATAAATATACGTGATTCTACTTATAACAACAACTCATGAAATTGTTATTTAAAATTTATATATGGATATCCATAAAAATATTTTAAAAACTTAACGGAACATATTTTAACTTTATCAACGTTCATTATGTACCACTAAACTCGCACATTTTGTACAACATGATATCAATAGTTAAAGTTAAACAACAACATTAACCTCAAACTCAACATCTCTGTCAGTTAAAAATGTTATACAAAACTAAAAATAAAAAAAAAAAAAAAAAAAAAAAAAAAAAAAAAAAAAAAACATCGGCTAGATAGGCATTCTTTAATATAGAATGTGTTTTCCTTAAATTATAAAAAAAAAAAAAAAAAAAAAAAAAAATGCAGGCATCACAATCCTTATTTGATAAGAATCACCTCCTAAATCAAAAAAAGAAAAACTACGTAGGTGATAACCTAACTTTATTCATTGACTTGATGTTTCAAAAATAATAATAATAAAAATAAATAAATAAATAAATAAATAATAGTTGGTTGTTGTAAAGAAATTAAATGTATGTATATGAGAATTATTCAGCAAGAATATATAGTTTTTAATTAGGTTATTACGTTACTATATTGCGATAATGTTATTGACTTGGTAATCACAGATGTGAGATACAACCATTATTCTATACTTATGATTGATGTGTAAACCCCTTTTTGCTTCTGAATAGAATCCGAAAGAGACCTCAACAGCACTTTGGCTTATGCCTTATCTAGCTGATAGTTTTTAGTAAATTTTTTTATGGTTTAACTTTTTTGTTATACATACCAACTTTTAGTATTTTTTTTTTTATGTTTTATTGAAAATTTCTACACTTAATATTTGTGTTTTTACTATAAACACACTAAGCTATGATAGAATTAGTTGAGAGTTCAGGGGTTTTTTTACTAAGTTTCTCAAAAAAGCTTATAGTTTTATCATAAACTTATTGTGTTATGGTAATTGAATAAGCCAATAAACACATTTAATAAGCATAACCAAATACCCCATTAGTTCTAATCTGAAGATTTCTGATTTGATGTTATGACTAACTTTGTTGTTATCTTCACTATAATGCAACATGTTAGTGGTTTTTGCAGTTTTAAGATCTTATCGCACACACTAAAGTGTAATGCAATTTATTGTGTGCGCTTTTTAAATGAGGATTAAGTATCAACACATGATTGTCATGGAAGGTTAATGTACCAAAGATGTGTTTTAGTGCCTATATGGAGAATTTTATGGTAGGAATTCTTTTCGGAGTGTAATTTGTCTTTTAATGAATTAATAAAACTTAGCAGGTGTTTGCCGTCATTGATAACACTATGGGTGTCAACCAATGATCTAAAATATGAGTGTGTTTTACCTTAATGATTTAGGCCAATTGTGAAGAAAGTTGCATTAAAGTGAAAGGTCGGTAAGGTTTCAAACAATCCTAAAAGACTTGCGGATGTACTCTGTCATTTTTTATGCATTTATAATTTACTTATACAAGTAATAATAATTTCCTTATATAGTTCGGGTTTAGAGAAAAATTATTCTTATACATTATAAATAATCGTAAGATTAAATTTGAGTTCTACCAATTACATTTTTTTTTTGTTTCTCTTTATGTAATAAAGAAACTATAGTGCAAGCATCTATGTTAATTTGGTAATTTTATGATCAAACATGAGAAGTAAATAGCACAAACTTATGAAAATACAAATTTTCAAACAAAAAAGTACATTAGTAAACATGGTATGATGGTTATTCATAATCAAAAAAATGAATCAATCTTCAAAGCTATCTAAATATGCTACATATATTAACGAAAATATAAGTAAAAGAAATACCAGAATTACAAAACACATCGTAAATTGATAGCACGGGTTTGCAAAACTAAAAGCATATATCACTAACATCTCATTCAAGTCAAGTATCATCATGTGATTTTGCTTGAATAATAAAATATAATTTTTAATCTAAAATCATTCTTCTAAAATAATAGGTAGGTTATAACATATACACATATGATTTTTTATTTTTAATCCACCAAGTAAAACTATTTGAAAAATGCTAAGTGATTTATTTCTTAATTAATAATAATAAATAATTAAAACGAAATTTTAAAAACCCTGTGCGTTCACAGGTATTATAACTAGTATATAATTATATGAGGTGCATGCAATAAGTGGTGACTCATGTTATGTCACAAGTCACAACGTTTAACTCTTCAAGTGTAGATATTTCCTACGTGGATGTGAAACAAAGTACGAGTAGTTAATGGGCCCACAATATGGATACTATATTAAAGAGAATTGACAAATTGCTTTTAGACCAAGTCAAGCTCTGCGTCCATCGTGGTGGAGGTGGACCTTACTTAATTTATTATTTTTCTAGACCACATAACTTACCACGTTTATCTACTCATAATTTCTAGAAATAGAATATATATACGTACGCTTAGCAAAATTGTCAAAGTCGTAAAAAATAATATACGTACGCTTAGGAAAATTGTCAAAGTCGTAAAAAAATTATACTATATATATAAAAGTGGGAATGTGGGATGCAAAGCTGGGGTGGTTAAAAACGTCATTACAGACCGATAATCACACAGTTTGTGGTTCAAAGTTTAGCATGTTACTGTTTTGCGCACTGTTCATGGGTTAATCACACAATTAGAAACAGTTAATCATCCTTAAAACCACCATGTTATTTGCAGGTTTCTTGCTAAACTTCCTCTCCTGACTTCCTAGAAAAATCTAGATCCACACACACATGTTAAACAAAAATACACACAAGCTAATCAAAATCCCTCTCTGTCATCGGTATTCCTGCCATGTTCATCATCAAAACCCAAAACCATCGCCACTGATATTTCCTTCACACTTCTTATTCTCCATTTTCATCGACATAAAAAAACACACAATACACGCACCATTCCAAATTACGGTTTCATTAATTATTTAATTAAGATACTTTTTTTTACTTTTATTTTTCTTTCAAATTAGGGATTCATTAATTTGGGGTTTTTTGTTTATTCCATTTGCAGGTTGCTTTGCTAATGATGTTTGCACCGAAGTGTTTTTGAGGTAATTATTTCCTTACACTAAGGCTGCAAGTAGGTGTTTTTTTAAGGTACAATTGAAAATATATATATATTATAGGTGCAACTGGGATTGTTTTTTTCAAACTGCTTATTTTGGTGTTTGTATATGCTACTTTAGGTAATTACTGATTGGGGAAGTAACTTGGTGAAGGTGGTGATCATGACTTGAATCTGTTTTTAAGGTTATGTTAGTCAGCTATTGGGCCGTTCTATGTGCGTGATGAATTCCTGTAAAAAAAAATTCCAACTCACGCCTGGATTTTAGAAGATATATATAATATAATAATATAATACGCTGTGATGAATTTGTGGATTCGATTAAAGCAATGAATCTCCGTGTCTTGGCAGGGTAAACTGTTATGTTTGCAGCCATGGCGGGTGTATTCACTTTTTTCGATTACTAACGAATGTGAGTCAGATGATATTGGTCATTTGAGGTCTGAACCATAACTTGGCACGGCAATAACCGGATGGTGTGATAGCATATTTGCTATTACGCAACCGCGTTTCTTTTGCAGCCATGGATGAGTTCTGGCCTTTTTTACCATTTTCCATCCACAAATTTGAGCCAAACTCCCCCTTAGAGGTGTCTTATTGAGCTTATAAATGAACCGGTGAGATTTTCAAAAGTAGACTCCCATTTGTTCGTGTAAATTGAAGGATGTTATATGTGACTTTTTGTTGTGTTTGTACCCTATTGAATGGTAATTTGGGATCCTATTGATTGTGTCTTTGGTAGTGGGATAGAATGTCAACTATTCTGCTTAATTAGGTATTAATTTGTAGAGATACATGATGATGCCATTGCTTTTGTAACACACGAAAGAAAGATATGAACTGGGCAAATAGAAATGGAAAAGAGATGTTTCCAATTCATCAAAATGAGAAACTTTTTAAGCTGCTGAACTGTGGTGTGTCAAACCGACACGTATCTTGGCAGGGCAGCACAACATCGTGCTTGCAGCCATGGCGGGTCAGATACATTTGTAGTTACACAGTGGGCTTGCTGATCTTCAACCCATACGAAGCATATATAACTGAGTTTGGCATCTGTGAGGGTTCAGATGGAAAAAGCGAGCCAGGTTAGATGATGAACGGTTTACATGGTGTTTTGTCATGGTAGGGCAAGCTTCGTGAGTTTGCAGCCATGGCACAAATATCTGTGCATGATTTTGCACCTATAACAACCTGCTCAATTGTGCTGGGTGAAACCGACATATGTATTTGCTGGCCAGAACGATTTTGTGTCTGTAGCCATTACGATTCAGATACATGTTATAGTGCCATTTCAAGGTTATAAAGACTCTTGGCAATGCAAGTTGCTATACCTCCATCTATGGCTTATGTATCCTCTGCAATTATTTTTTCCCCCTTCTGTTCTCTGCGGCAATGATGATACTTCCTGCACGCAAACTCTTCCATGAGTGTGCCTCACACATTCCCGTATCTTGGCAGGGTAACTATACCTCACAAATTTCAGTTAATCAATTACTTAGGGTTTCTGTTTGTAATTTCATTAATAATTATCAGCTATAATTTGAAGCTAATGTTATTGTTGTTTGTTTGGTAGGTGCGAAAGAAGATTATATGATGATGAATCAAGGAGCAGTTGCTAACCCAGTAAATCCTCGGCCCTTTGTACCAATGATAGATTACTAAAGGTTACTTATTTACATACAATTTCCTACTTTGAACACTCACATTACCTTACCTCAATACGCTGTATTAACATAAATTTACTATTGTGTTGACACAAACCAGGAAAGAAAAGACAGAATAATCAGAGGCCTGCAAATCATGGTGATAGAACATTGGGAGATCATGCAAGACGAAACACCTTGGCTAGGAAATAACCCATGAGATCATCCTAGCATGATTCAGGTAAATTATCAATTTACCTTTTCCAACATCATAATTTTTCGTGCCTTTAATACAGTTTTTGTTTAATATAACCGATTTTGTAAAAATGTTTCATTAAGAAGATGAATAAGCATGTTCTACGTTTACGGAATTCATTTTACTGAAATATGCAATACATACATGTCAACTTTATTGTACTGTAGCTTAAAGATTTTCATATTCCATACCAGATTTTGAAAGCAAACTTTAAAATTAGCTAACTATCTAATATCATAATAATGAGAACGAACAAATAGCAATTGTAAAAAAAAATGTCATCCACATATATATGACAATAAACACATTATTTGTTGCAGTACTCAGAAAAGTTTTTCCATTCTTGGACCCCTTTTTAGGCTATAGATGAAGGAAACACTTCAGTCAAAAAATGAATAGCAGCATTACAAAGCTACATTATTTGGAGCTGTAAAGTTTCAGTTATAATTCAAAACTACTTTTATAAACGCAATTACGTATACTCTTTACATGTATGGTGGTGAACTTAATTTGCATGTTACAAACTCTTCATATACCACTCGACAACACAACACTCCCGCAGCAACGCGCGGGGCTACCCCGCTCGTAATATATAAGTATATAACCCTTTTCATAAAGTTTTTGGGTCTCGTAATTTGTTCGCCTAATATAAAAAGCTATATTCTTCTAAACTTTAGTGGACATATCATCATATCGTTATTAACCTACGGTGCTGATTTCTAATGGGTTGCCCTATAAGGACGGGGTCTACATGGGGGGTCCCACCTATTTTTATCAAAATGTACAAGCATTAAAGCAGACAGTACAGGCGGCGGCAACATCTTTCTTCCACAAACCCTCCCTAAGGGGGGTCCTTATAACTCATGCCTTTCTAATATGAAATCTTGTCAAGTATTCTTTAAGAATATTTTCAAAAGGATGTTTAAGATAAAATATCATTTATCTTACATGTTATAATCGATAAGAAAGAATGTTTACAATATGGATTTTGGTGGATTAATATATATAGTTCACTGTATAATATGACGGAGTATTATTTACCATATTTTGTATATTCAATCAATACTAAGAACAAATTTAAAAACATTAATCAAATATAACACTACATGCTTTTCCTTTCAAATTTTTTTAATTCATATTCCTTCTACAAAGAAAATTATGTTACAATAGAGATATTGAAACTTTAAAGCGTGATTAAACGTGTTTCTTGTGAGGCCTAACTTTAATTGTTTATATATTCTTTTATTAAACGTAGCAGACTAGCAGTAAGCAAGAGCGTTCTATAAGTCCACTTTTAAACCGTGTGGCGGTGGATTACTTGATGATGTTCGGATAAAGAAAAGTAAGAGAAAATATCATTTCTTTTAAATATTCAATGCAAAAATTCTTGAAAAATAAAAACGTTAGCCATCCACAAACTCAAAAGTATCGATAATATGCACATAAAAATATAATACATGATAAGTAGGAATGTTTAATAAGAAAGAAATATCATTTCTCTATTTCGTAAGTGAACTTGATCAACTTGTATATAAGTTACCTTGAAGCCCGAATTGCAAATTATAGTCATGCTAAGTCAATCCTCAAGTCTACTTCATTATGTCGTCTATTTGACAATGATGGTTTTTAAAACAAGAGGTTCAAAACCTCTTGAAGATTTCAAACAAGATTTTTCTGTGTATGATAATAACCCAAGCAAAAGTCGACAGTGTTACTTTTGTTTATTCAATTTTCCATCAGCTTTCTTGGAAGATGATCGGGTCCCCATTTATTTGGTTAATTTCTCCTGATATTTACTTTCTCACCGACAAACTTTGTTGTCGTTCATAATAAAGATAATGGGTCGTTAGAATTACTTTATGCTTCTTTAATTAAGTGACTATTGTTTAGGTCATCCCAGATCATTTCAACAACTATACTATTAAATCATGAGGACGAAATGCGATACTATGTATTCATGGACGGACCCACATTGATGCCGGGTGTGGCACGGGCTACACCATTTTTTTGTCACGAAATGTAAATTTTTTCCGAAAACTGTCATTTCTTCATATGTGCAACACCCGATTTTTTTTTTCTACTTTCATTTTTATCTTGCAACTTTAGTTAGTCGTGCACCTTTTATTCAGCCTAAAATATAATTGTAGAGAAATAAATATCCCACTAGCCCAGTAAACCCAAATTAATTAATCTAATCTAATAATACACCATAGAATATTAGAATTTACCAAACAAAAGTCTCGAGGGAACTATTCCTCTCATTTTCCCTATCCATACGTTTCAACTTTCATAGTGGGCATCATCATCTCAATAAAAATCATAATTCAATATCAAAAGGTAGTTGGCATAAAGAATCGACATTATTTTGAGATTGATATATTTAATACAGTTTTAGATATGCAAATACAAAAGTTTGGAGATCGTTTTGGTGAGATAAGCACTGACTTGCTTATTAATATGTCAACTTTGAGTCCATGTGATTCATTTACAATGTTTGATGCATCAAAGATAATTACTTTAACTATGTTTTATCAAGATGATTTTACGGATGCAGATAGGTTTTCTCTTAGGCAGAAACTTGACCTCTACTATGAGACAGTGATTCATGATATAAACTTTATGAAGTTGAAAGGAATTGCCGAGCTTGCCACGTCGATGGTGACACGAAAGAAGCATATTTCTTTTCCTTTGATTTATAAGTTATTGAAGCTTTCTTTAGTCTTACATATGGCAATCGCAACCGTAGAAAGATGTTTTCAGCAATGAAATTGATAAAGATGAATCTTCGTAACAGAATGAGTGAAAATTATATGAATGATGCTTTAATTTGTAACATAAAAAAAGAATTATTTGCGAAGGTTACAAATGAAGACGTGATAAAGCGCTTTCAAGGCTCAAAATATCGAAGAGGTCAATAATAAGAGACAAAGTACTTTATTTACTAGTTTTTCTTTTTTACAATTTATATAACGTTGAAATTTTTTTTGGTACTTATGAATTTTTTGTGCAACACCCTTTTTAAAATCTTGGGTCCGTCCCTGTATGCATTAATGATTTAATGTATAGCTTGATTTACGCTTTTAACAAAAGATGCATATCTTTTTGATGTACCATCAAAACAAAATAATGATCCTAGTAAGTTTATCAAAATCACGATCTAGCTAGTGGCTAGTGTAAAATAATAAACACATATTATTGATTGTTTTTGTGATTACATTAAAATGATAGACATAGCTTAATGAACAAGTTATCTTAACCTTAAATCTAATAGACCTAAGCTTACAATTAAGATTGGGCCTTAACCTAGCCATCTAACACTCCCTCGAGGTTTGAACAGGAAGTTTTCTAACACACAATCTAGATCTATTCTTGAAATAGTCTTCTTGCTTTTCGTCTTCCCTTGAGTTTTGCACTTTTCCTTTTTTGTTTATTTGCACGAAGGTAGAGTTGTATTCAGTGACAAAGTTTTATGTTGCTTGACCACTTCATCTTTTATGTGCGTTTTTTTTTTTTTTTTTTTTTTTTTTTTTTCTTTTTTTTTTTTTACGTCATGGCTTGCTTTGCCTTAGCTAGGAGTGGCCATTTTGCGATCAACTTTTTTTTAAGACAACAATGATCTCCCACGGTTAAACATATAGTTATGTTGATGAGACAAAACTAGTTGATTGGTAACCAAAAGCAAAATAATCAGGATGGATTATGACGGCTAGGGTTTTTATGTTTTAGGGTTCATGATTTATATTAAAAAAATAAATAAAATAAATAAATAAATAAGCGGAAGGAATAGCCGATGAACGAGGATAACTATTGTGTGGTGTGTTGAACCTAAAGCTCATATACCAAGTAGAATATTAAACACATATTATTGATCGTGTTTTTGTGATTTAATTATAATGATAGACATAGCTTAGTGAACAAGTTATCTTAACCTTAAATATAATGGACCCTAAGCCTACAATTAAGCTTGGGCCTTAACCTAGCTATCTAGCAGCCAAGAGCTTACTTTAATTACTTAGGATCACTTTGCACGTAAAATTGGGTATAATCGATCTGATCTTACAAAGGTGTATAAAATTCTACTTCTAACTTTTATTTTTTCAAAATGTGAAAACGTTGGGGGTGAATACGTTTTTAAAGACTTAAATCTCTCGTATTAAATTAGAGATCAAGTGTCATGCAATATGATAACTGAAAATTATAATTATACAACGATAATGATAATTGAGCGTGAAATTAAAAACATATCAACACAAAAAAAATATAAACAGAATGCAACACAAAACAATAAGTAAAAGAGAGATCAAATCGGACACGATGATTTATATATAGTGGCTGGGTCTCGAAACTCTTCTCCGCCCTACTTCACTCTCCTAGTTTCCGAATAGAGAGTTACTTCACTAATTCAACAAGATCCCTTCTCAGCATAGAAAACCTTACAAAGTCGCTTATAATGTTTACCGATACTAAGCTAGATATCGAGTTTTTCGTCGAGTTCAACCAAACCCATTATGTTTTATAGCCAAAACATAACAAACCTAATACCCTGGTGTTCTAAGGCCTTAACACACTAAACCTATTTCTCTTGCGTTTTAAGGCCTAAACACATAACTTATCTAACCTTTAATGTGGAATACAATGGGTGATGCAAAGGGTTGTATGGTGGTGACACATGGTGTTGTATAATGATGATCCAAGACATGGTTGTCTAATTGATATGAATGACTAATCTAAACATCAAGAACTCTAAGCTTGATATGATCGAACTTCGCTTGATAAGAAGCATTCAATGGATGAAGATGACAAGAGCTCTAATCTTGTTGTTGTGGATCTTCATATGTAAGTATGCTTTTGGTGGAGAAGGATGACAAAAACTCTAAGCTTGCTTTGATAGATCTTTGTGTGATACTATGCTTTCAAGAATGAGAATTAGAAGCATTATAATCAAAGGTTAAAAATGGTTTTGAAGACTTTAAAGTTTGTTAAGTTACACTGCGAAAGCTTAGTTTGAGTGTGGACTAAATGTGGCTTAAATACGCAAAATACTAGTCACAACACACGACGGATCCTGATACTGTTTGTCGCCCCAAAAAGGATTCGTCCATTAAAAATGATCCGTGGGTCACCAATTATTGAAAAAGTTTTTAGCCATTTTGTGTTCGGTTTAGTTACATGTTTTCATTCTTTCCGTAAATGTTCACTTGTTTGAAAGGCTCCTAAAAGTTCGTTTTGACTAACCAATAATGTTTGAATTTGTAAGTGTTTATGAAACTTTGCTTAATCAAAAAACAAAGTGATTTGGTTTCATTACGAAACAAAATATGTTTTCCCTTAATGGGAGGTTTATGAAAACTATGTGAACTCAAATTTTAATCACTTCCTCAAATGGAAGATTCTTGCTAGTTGGACATTTATTTTTTATAAATCATTTAATGAGTTTTATAAAATTCGTGCAACTGTTTAGAATGCATTTTATAAAATGATGCAAGAGATTTTACAAGATAATAAAAGTGTTTTGATGCAATGCATATAAAATAAATGCAACTTTGGTTGTTAGACTAGTTTATAAAATTATGTTCATACCTTCTATGAATTGTAAAATGAGGTTCGAAATAGAACAATTAAATTTGTGAATACTTAATGACTCCAAAATAAACTTTTAAACATTTTCAATGGTTTGTTAGATGTTTTGATGATAAAGAAACATAACAAACATATTCAAACTTGTATTAAAACATGAGAAGACTCGAGACGTTAAGAGGTGTTGAGGAATATATGTTTGACGATTTATCACTACTACACAAACAGGCTAATGCAACGGAAATTTGCAACGGTCGAATTCCATTGCAATTTTGCAACTGTTTTGCAACGGAATATCAACCGATTAGCAACCATATTGAAAACGGTTGCAAATCCGTTGCAAAACATAAATTAATTTATTTTATATTTATATTGTTCCAATTCCGTTACAAATTTTCAAAATTTACAACGGATTTTGCAACGGAATATTAAAACTAATTATAAAATAAATTATTTTCTATTTCTGTCACAAATCCGTTGCAACATTTTGGGAATTTGCAACGAAATTGCAATGAAATATTATAATTGAATATAAATTAGTTAATTTAATCATGTCGTTGCAAATTCATAGCAAATGAAATTAAATTTGCAACGGATTCGTAACGAAATATTATAATTAAACAAAAAAAATAATAATAGTACTTCTAAGTTCCATTGCAAATAGTTGATAAATTGCAACCAATTTATAACCGAAAAAATTATCTTCTATTTTGTTGCAAACACGAAAATTGTCGTCTAAAACTTTAAAAGTTCACGTTCACATATGATATACCATGCTTATATTGAAGTATGGAATGATCATATATTAATTAGCAAGGACACCGTGAGATGATAAGACTATCTCACAGTCAAGATAATTGTTTATGTGTGTATGTAAATCATTATTAAGAGTGGATTTAGATGGTTGTATTGTTTGGTTTCCCGTGTTGAATGGCTAGGACCCGATGGGTTGATAAAGATCAAAAAGTTATGGTAACACTTAAACAAACAATGTATATACTGCGCGTGAGGTAATATTTACCCCTTTACTACTTTTTCGTACAGCTTTTTCAAAACCTCTTTCTCCTAATGTTTTGTAAACCTTAATAAGTGTGCATAACAATAACAAGAATGCAACTAATCGCATTTCACATATCATTACAAAATTTATATTTCTGTTACATGAGCAAACTTTCTTTGTATAACATTATAGTTGCTGTCAATTATACTTGAAATTTAAGTTAAGTCATGGTAACATTAAGTTTCTTTGTTTATTGGGCAACCAAGATAAAGATTAATTAAAGGCTTCGAATGTGCAAATACATGTTTGGAAAGGTAACACAAGATCATTAGCATATATGTTCGTTTGGCGGTCCTTTTGTTAAGCGATCATGTAATGCATGTTTCTAGGACCATTTCTATGCATCAGTGTTGCAATAACTCTTTAATTCAACATCTATCATAATGTGCATGCACAAATTGATGGCATTTACTTAAGGACCCTAAGTTTATTTTACGTATAGTACATGTTTCTAACATATGCTTACATGTTTATTTGACTCTGCTACAGATGGGGCTTTTGTGAAGAATAAAGATTTGAGTCTATGTATTTGGTGGATCAGTACGTGCTTTTGATGCGGGCTATATCAAAATTCTATGAAAGTAAGAGAAAGCTAAGTATGTTACAGGAAAATATGAAAGAAGACACCTAGAAAGTTAAGGGGCTCGCTACATAACAACTTTCCCTGACCATTGTGTTTGAATATAGGCTACACTTGGTACACTTAGTGGCTGTTACAATTGGTTCAATTTGATATACTTTTGATACCATTATATATAATTGAATATTTGTATGATTCTTAATTTGGGTTTGATTTTGTTTTGGTTTATGTATTATTATAAGATCATTAGTAGTAATTAATTGCTATTAATTTTTGCATCAGATTATTTGTTGCAAAATCACTTTCTGTAAATCGTTGCAAGTTTATTACGTTTTAACTTTGTTGGAAATTTGTACCCTTGCTAATTTGTATTTTTGCAATGTTAACTCTTTGTTGCAAATCGGTTGCAAATGCATACCGTTGCAAATTTATACGATTCTAAATTTGTTGCAACTCTGTTGCAAATTTTTACCGTTGCAATTTGATTGCAAGTTTGTGTCGTTGCAAATCCATTGCAATTATTCCAAATTCCAATGGATTTTCTTCCCTTGCAAAACTGTCACAATGTTTTTTTGGCCGTTGGAATTCCGTAGCAAAAAAAAATTTCCATGGAGCATTTATGCAACGGATTTGCAACAGATTCCTACCGTTGCATTAGCCCATTTGTGTTGTAGTGTATGGTTACGAGTAACTTACACATTTTATGTTATGAGAAAATTATCACTGCCGTAAACAACAATGATGATTCGGGTGATGTAAAGGCTTCATTAGGGACCTTTTGTGCTGCAAAATGAACAATCAGGGTCCATTTAGTAACATCATGGAGTGGATTTTGTATGGGTATAACAGGTAACTCAAGCAACAGGGATGATATCCCCTTATGTTATATATTACATATTTTTTTATCATTAAAACATGAAAAGCCCTTTAGTCTAAATATCTTCATATTTGCGTTAATACTACCAACTTTTCATATTCACCGCATAAAATGCTCGTTTGCATGCCTAGTACTAATTTTGATATTTAGATGATAATATATGTAGAATAAATTTGACCATCAAAAAGCCTTCTTAGTAATGTTTGTGTTTCCCTTGAAGTGAGAATCTCATTTGTTCATAAAAAAGTGGCTAATTTGTTTCCTTTTATAATAAACTAATCTTGACGGGTTTGAAAAATAATTAATTCTTTTGTTTGTTATGCATCAAAGAATAATTAAAGTGGCTTATGTAAGATTTATTAACTCGTATTTTGCAAAGACAAAGAAGATTATTTTATCAAAGATGTCAATCTTGAATCTTGACATTTTTCCCGTTCTATCGTTGACACAAATCGTAAACATACTTAAACTTCTATGGAATCATCATGTTTACTCATAGTTAATCACCAACTTTTGTTTTTACTCTTCAAAAACTACATATAAATGGTCCAATACTAAATGCATCCGATATGAATAAGGATTAATTTCATATATCACCCTACTTTCAAGATTAATTTCATATATACTCAAAGTGCAAGTATTAAATGCATAATGTACAATGTTTTTAATGCATGTTTGGGTATATATGAAATTTCCAACTAAAATGAGGGGAGATATGAAATTGCCCCGAATTATAAACCTTAGATATATTTTGTGTCACCTCAATAATTGATAAACCAGCATTTTAAAGTTTTGTAATTGTTTCATACAAAACATACATTAAATGTTTTGAGATTATAAAAATATCTAACATTTGACATTTTTTTTTTGAACGGCGAGTTAGTAGTTAATGATCCGAATCCACAGTGACATCCAATTGGGCAGTATGCAAGCCTCGAACATTTCTCCTTAGGGGATAAACCCCACTCCTGCTTCTATTTATTTAAAGCCTCTGAAGATCCATGATGAGACTCGAACCTGAGACTAATATTGAAATGGAAATCCACTATCTTTGAAACAAAACATAAAAACTTTCAACTTTAATTTATTCTATAACATTAAAGGATGTAATCACTTAAGGATGATCTAGTGGCAAAAATGCTTGTGTCTATCACTTTAAAATGTATGAGGTCTCAAGCTTAATTGCTGCTAGGTATAAACAACCTTGAAATGGTCACGCTAACCTCTGAAAAGAGAGGGCTTTAAACCCTATAGATTAGTCTAGGGCTGAGCATCGGTCTAAAACCGACCCAACCCGAACCAACAAAACCGAAAACCAAAATTCGTGAAAAACCTAAACCAAAACCGAACCGACGGGCCGTCGGTTCTGTTCGGTTTTGTGTCGGGCCGTCGATTCGGTTCGGTTTAGGTGTATTTAGGTATGTTTTTGTCAGTTTTGGGCCGAACCGAACTGACCCGACCCGAAACCGAAAACATGTAAAACATGAAACTGAAACCGAGTCGACGGGCTGTCGGGTCGGCTTGATTTTTGTCGGTCCGGTTTGGTTTTGGACCTTTGATGCTCAGCCCTAGATTAGTCGACCAAAAGGTCGGAACTATTGTTAAAAAAAACATTAAAGGGCCATATTTCCAATATATTAAACATCAGGGACTCCACTGCAAACATCTAGAATACTTACACAACGTCACACTAACTCCCATCAGCCAATCACATCACACCATTTAGTCAACAAACCAATCACATTTCTCCACGCGGCACAATCCACGTATCTCATAAAAGTCTACCCTACTTAACAAACACCCCATTACCAAAAATAAATAAAAATAAATAAAATATATAAAATCTGGTTCAGTTAGTTTACAAACCGTTACTCCGATCTGCGATTCCGATGGAGCTTCATGGTGTGAGTTTACGGCGAGTGATTGAGCTGGTGGTATGTGTGACTGGTATCTGGTCTGCTTATATTTATCAAGGCATTCTTCAAGAGACTGTGTATGTTTTATTCATTCTTATTACTCTTCATTTTGTATATATTTATTTTATAAGTTTTGGTTATGGGTGATGGAAATGAAATGTATATGTTTAATGTGATTAGTTTAGATTTGTTATTAGTATGTACTAATTATAGAATATATTGAAATACATGTCATCGTCACGTACCAAATTGGAACACTTGTGAAAGTTCGTTAGTTTCTACAACTTTTTAAAAATTCACTTAGTACATTGCTATTCTACGACCTAATCCCTTACAAAAATGATTGAGTTTAATAAAAATTGAGTTTACTTTTCATGTAGAAATGGATTAATTAAGCAATAGCTAGAAACAGAAACGAAAAGCGAAACACAAGGTTTTAGGACTTGGGAAATTCGGTAATTTTTATGAAAAATGGCACTAGGAAGCAAAATTCGGCCGCTGACGAGTGGCATGCCTAAAAATTAGGGTGATAATGTCGCAATTACAGGTGTCGAGATCGAGGGAATAAGTAAGGAGATAGAATTTGATTTCGTAAATGTAGATAATCAGAAAATAGTGTCTGGCAAAACATAAGATAAAAGTGAATAAATGCTTTCTCTGAGAAAAAAATGTGCTTTTGAGAACACGCAATTTTGTAAAGGCAATGCCGAATACCCCTAGAGTAATTTCTCTGGCGTTAATTGTGTTGTTGTGAAGTTTTGAAAGAATTGTTAATCTAGTATTTTTGGGCTCAAACTAATAGATATGTTGCTTTCCCCTGGACGTGTCGGAAATTGGATTCGCAATTAATTGGTTTGAATTTGTTACAATTTACAATAATGAGAGGACAATCATTTGGGTTGTTTTAGTCTAAAATAATACTCCATAAGGAATTAGGTTAGACCCCACTAACAGCGGTTAGGTCGTCTCTTTTGAAAAATGTTTGAGAAAGGTCAAAGTAGTTGTTAGGTTCAAATATCACAAGCCAAGTAAAGCAAATGATGACGGCCTGCTAACGGCATCCCTGACTTGAAAATTAACATTTGGTTCTCATTAATTTGAATTTGTTGAATAAAAAGCAAGATGAGTAGTTGTTTATTATGTTTTAACGCTTTCTTTCTTTTGGATTTTGAACCGTAGTAATGGGGTATGCTTTAATTGGAAAGGCCGTTCTTTGAACTGAAGATTACTAGTTTCAGTGCTTTTAATTCGGGGGAGGATACTTAGCTATTTTGATTGAGATACTTGTAGTTTGGTATTAATAATCGTATCAGGTGTTTAATAAAATTCTTCATCGCTTTTCAAAAACTGAAAAATACAAGTCTTTTAAGTTAATAAGTACACTTTGTAAACATACATACACACTGAAACGGATATACGCATATATTCTAAGAATATAACATCCATATCAATATAAAGTTCTGCGCAAACCAAATTGAAAGCGTTTCTATATTTGAGCGCCTAAGGGTCATAAAGTATGTATGATGTGGATTAAGTTCTGATGCTCATTAGGCTGGAATTGACGATCTTGAACCCAATAACTTTGTTTAGTGGCCTCTTTAAAACTTGCTTGTAAAGTGGTGACCTTAATGGGATTTCAGCAATAGTTGGGTAGCCTCCTAGTTTCTTATGATCTTCTAGTGATCTAGTCTTTAACTAGAAAACAGCAATTTGACAATGCTTATAGGAATAAGTGGAGCAGGTACATTACAGCTTGCTTTGTTATGCCAGTTACAAACGAAATTTACTTTTTTAGTCACTTCGGAAACTCTGTTATTCTTGTTATGGCAATTCGCATACTAATTAAGGCTTTACATATATGAAATGTCAGGTCTACTAAAAGATTTGGCCCTGACAAGGAGAGGTTCCAACATCTGGCATTCTTAAACTTGGCTCAGAGTGCTGTTTGTTTAGTATGGTCATTCATAAGTAAGTGTTTCTTGTGTATGCTTTTAATTTTTCTTTCTCGTCGTGTATGATTTATCTAATAATGGTGATCGGCATTCTCTGTTTGTCAAATAGTGATAAAGCTGTGGCCCAGTGGTTCTACTGGTCGTGCTCCTTGGTCAAGCTATTGGAGTGCTGGCATTACAAATACAATTGGACCAGCTATGGGAATCGAAGCATTGAAATACATCAGTTATCCAGCTCAGGTATTTTACAGTTTTCTCAATCTATAATAGGATCTTAACCACTATCATAGTTTAATGTCGTAAATGTGTGCATTAGTTATTGCATGAGGATACTGGTACTCTGGTAGTAAGTTTAATGTCGTAAGTTAATGCATAATGTTCCTTGATGAAATAACTATGCCTAATTAACGTACTCATTTGTTTATTGTCACCTGCAGGTCCTAGCAAAATCTTCAAAAATGATTCCAGGTAAATTTTCATCTGATTAGAATGAAATAATTATTGTCTATGTCACTATTTGTCGTTGATAGTGTAAATCGTTTACGGGCAAAAGCCATAGTGATATTATTACTATTTTGTCGTGTTTGTGGTTTCTGTCATTAATTTAGGGCACATATTAGATCTTTACTTGTCTCATTCTTGAAATTAAAAACACTAATTTACAAAAGTTGGTTCATTTTTTGTTCTTATTTGATTGCCTGTTGTGATATTGTTTTTGTCATTATTATACTTTTGCGTGGTTGTGCTGACGAGGACACAATTATCTTTAATGCAGTGATGTTGATGGGAACACTAGTTTATGGTATTAGATACACTTTCCCGGAATATCTTTGCACTCTACTTGTTGCTGGTGGGGTGTCTGCGTTTGCGCTCACAAAGGTAATTCATATAACTTTGTGAAACTGCAATCATACTAGCTTTGGGATTGGTATAAGGCCTCGCCAAAGCCGGTGCCGGCAGTCTGTTCCTGGTTATAGGCCTGGCCTTCCAGTTGCTATTTAGAACAAATCTTTGAATACTGTACCATTAAGGCCCCGTCCAGGTTTAAGGACCGGTTAAGTACCGAACTGATCCAAGTCATGAAAGTTGATTTTTTGTATGTTTTCAAATATTTCCAATGCTTTGAAACGCCTCCAAAGTCCTACTTTAGTATTCTTCTAAAGCTTTACACCGCAAATGCTACTTTTGTTTAACAAACTACAAACATTGTTTTTACGCGTCATTTTAAACGTGAATATTGAAATTTCATTTCTCACGCATCATTTTAAAAGTTCATTTATGATTATAATTTTATTTTTACAATAGGCAATATTCATTTCTTTTTTCCTTTGCAATTGGATGTAAAAGTTTGCCCATTGTTTTTTTTTTAAAACATAAACAGCAACTTTTTTACACACCTAAACCACCTAATATCTCACAAATGTCTCCAACGAGACTTGAACCTTTTGGTTGATGGGCCACTCGCATACCGCTGTAGGCCAAAGGCCTTGGGTGTTTGCCTATTGATTATATGATTATATCAATATCTTCTGAGATATAAGTTGATAGTATAAAGTAAAACAAAAAGTACGAGTAACAAATAAAGCATATCTAAGAAACTTGGACTAGTTTGACTTATGATGTTTTGACCATCTTTTTAACTCATGCTTTAATTTGATTATTTACTTTATCTTTTGGGAGGTACAACTATCAAATAAACTTGTATACAAGTTGTAAATACCAAAATTTATATTTCTACTAGTTTATTATATATTAACCTTGAATTAAATTAAAATCGGATTTGAAGGGCCAATGCCAGATAGATTACAATCGCTGGCCTCAAATCAGGCTCTTTTATTTAGAAGAGAACCGGTATTTATTATGTGTATACTTTCAAGTCTCATTGTGTTGCTCACTCGAGTATACCATTTTTCTAACACAGTCTAGCTCAAAGACCTTAAGCAAGCTGGCCCACCCTAACGCTCCACTTGGATACGGGCTATGTTTCCTAAATCTGGCATTTGATGGTTTCACGAATGCAACACAAGATTCAATCTCAACTAGGTATTTAATTGTTGAACTTCCTTTAATGTGTAATTAGACTCGTAGATGTTGCAAATGTAACACATCTGGTTATTGCATTTGTATGTTCTTTAGGTACCCAAAAACAGGTGCATGGGATATAATGCTAGGGATGAATTTATGGGGTACCATCTACAATTTTGTGTTCATGTTCGGTTGGCCACAAGCAAGTGGCTACCAAGCAGTTGAATTCTGCAAGCACCACCCTGAGGCCGCTTGGGATATATTGTACTACTGTTTGTGTGGCGCAATAGGGCAAAATTTCATATTCTTTACCATTAGCAGGTTTGGTTCTTTAACTAATACCACCATCACGACAACCCGAAAGTTTGTAAGCATTGTGGTGTCATCACTGCTTAGTGGCAATCCCTTATCTAGGAAGCAATGGGGTAGTGTGGTTATGGTGTTTAGTGGATTGTCATACCAGATTTACCTCAAATGGAAGAAAGTGCAGAAGAAGAGGAAAACGGTGTGAACTCGCAGCACATGCTGATCTTAAACCATACTTATATTGCAATTAGATATAGCGATTGTTGTAACTGGGTTTTGTGGTAGCTAAATTTTGAGCCTAGTTTATCAAGTCTCTATACAACGATTATGTTAGGTTTCGTGAAGTATTACAAACTAATGTGATGCGACAATTACAATGTGAAAAATACAGTCCTGAGTGTTGAGAATCTTATTTCAGTTACTAACATGTATGGCATATAATCTAATTGAAGGTAAATTTTCTTTTAATAATGTCTGCATTCTTCGGGATGAGGCTAAAAAACACACGCCCAAACCAAACCTTATTAAGCTTTCGGGTTGGTCGGGTTTGGTTTGGGTCAATTCGGGTTCGGGCAATAAAATGTGAGTAAACTAACCATCAAATTTGCTTGATGCTCAGAAGTTACGTTAATAATTTACAAAAAAGATATAGGGGGGAAATAGTTACTTATTCGGGTTAATCGGTTGACATGAACCCAAAAAAGCGTAATATATTTAACCTGACACTCAATCCTATTTAGCATTCTGGTTGGTCGGGTCAACCTGAACAAGTTTACTAACCTGAACTGAGTAGTTTTAATCAGGTTCGACTCGGGTCCGTTTTCCGAACACACCAGTATTTACATGCAAGGAACTGAAGTAACCAAACTAACAACTGACTAAGTATAAACTATAAAGTAGAACTAGTATAATTGGTATTATGTCGGCCCTTGGACAATTTGAATGAAAAGAACTGTTGACAATTGATCTCACTAGGTCCCAGATAAATTTTTATTAAAGCAAAAAGCATGTTTTAAAATTATAAAAATGAAAAAGTTGGTCAGCAAGTCCTCTGTATTTTGGTTCATTTCTTCACAGAAAATAATAGCCATAACTTACAAATCACATTCATTTTAATCATCCAGTTGAAACGAAAATCATCATTTTCCACTTTCTCAAACTTTTGATTTTCATCAACTAGCTGACTAAAACCACATTCTTTCACCAGATATCACACGGAGTCACACAGTTAGCAAACACACACAAACAGACTATGCTAAGAGAGACTTCCCATATCAGTGCAATGTAAGAGCATGAGTCTTCATCCTCGACAAGTAAATTTTCTATCCAAAACTTTTTTTTTATTGTTCACCACACAAGAATCACACATAAAGAACAAGAGTTCAGTACAGCAGGTTGATCTTGAACCACATTCACTCTCATTTATACTTCTACTACCCCCACCCACTCCCGAAATGAGTAAGTAGGGGCATAAACATGATTATCAGCTACATGCCGATGTATACTTACACTCTCAAAGACAAAAATGTTCTATACAGAATTTGGCATGTTTTGAGGCCAAATTGTTGCTAGGGGAATATCAAATACCCGAATTTGATATTCCAAAAAAATAAACACACAAAAAAAGAATAAGAAACTGGAAATTTAGTAAGTTTGTTTAAAGGCAATGGAGAAGGGCCTTTTTGCAAGGTGGTGATTGTGAAGTTCCAGAGGTTGTATTTGGTGGTGTCAATTCCATTCCAAGCGTTTTTAGTAGGAAATTTTTTTCCTGAAAAACGATCAAAAGAAACTCAATCAGTCTTGCTTCGTTTTATTGTGTGCATGTATTGTATGTGGATAATAACGTTTAATATGGTGAATAAGCTTACGCTTTCTGAAAACTGTGGGCTCGGAATTCCTTTTGCCAAAGATGCGAAAAAAGGAGTTACTTGAAGTGGTGAATTGAATTCTGAATTTGGTAAGGGACATACACCTCCAGCATCATTGTTGTGTTCGTTGCAAGATGGTATAATATCTGCAACAAAAACAAATTAAACGTAGGACTTTAGGCTATGATATTGAGGAAGCTATAGGTACCAATCTTTTTGTTCTTTTGCAGAACTCACCTTGATTTGTTGCTGCATCAACAAGACTAGTTGGATGTATCACTTCAGAAGATGGGGGTTCAACCATCTTTGGATCATTCTTCTTCAGAACACTTCCTTCAACCATATTACCTCTAGATGCTTTTTATCAAACAAAAAAATTTAGAATCGTCAATACTCATCTAAATAAAGTGTTATAACTAGGAGAAGAGATGTGTGTCAGTGTTGATGATAATAAGCCAATCCACCTACAATTTAACTCTAACATGCCTTCCTAACTAAAAACACAGATAAAAAAATTCCAATATTTTATCCTCAAAGAAGTTGTTTGGGTAGTGAATTACCGTCTATGGGGGCTTTTGTGTTCGTGTTATGAAAGTTCTGCACAAGTACCACAAGCGGAGGTCTTGGTTTCTCGTCTCTAGAGCTGCTGCTTTCCCCTACCGATCCCTGTTCTAGTTTACAGTCTTCTGTAGTAACAGCAATATGTCTCCTCCTAAAATAAGAATAATGGGACTAAAATTCGGAGTCTTGATTTCATTTATATGGGATCGAAACTTTATGCCCAACATACCTTGTCTTCATAGGATGCATTGAAGTTTCTAAAATCCCATTTGTAATTTGTCTTTTGTTAGTGTTCACGTCAGCAGCATTGTTCTCTTTATTTGATGCTTCTTGCTTTGCTCTCCTTTTACTTAAAACAGAAAACCGATTCTTCACAGCATTGTCCGTCCTGTTTCATAAACATAGAGAAAAGCTTAATAAAGTTCTTCAATGCCAAATTTTCGATCATATATACACTATTTACCTGCCAGAAACCACTTTTGCTATCTCAGTCCATCTGTTGCCAAACATCTTTTGGGCCTGCAATTAATTTTTGGATCATATCAGATGATCTTATCTGTTTATTCCTAACTGTAAGGACGTGACTGATGGCACTATGAACTCCAACACCAATATGCAGCATGCACCCCCAAAAAAGTAACCGTGGTCCCAATCACCTCCATGTGAAAGACTATTACCTAATCAAGTTTCTCATTGTACAGATTTTAAATATAATGTTTTTCCTTAACTTGCAAAAAATGCTGTCAGGATGATGATTCGATTATGTTGATAGAATGGAAAGATTTGAGTACAGCTTTACCTCGCATAAGAGCGTATCTTCCTCCGGTGTCCATCCTCCCTTTTTGCAATCCGAATTCAGATAAGTGAACCATCTGCAATGACAGAGTTTTGTACCTCGCACAAGATTAATAATTCTATAACTATCAAGATGAATAAGAGAAACTAATCACGTTTAACCTAACATAGTTTTATAAAAAATTAACTAATTCACCTTCTTCTGCATTGCCTAGTAGTTTTACCCTCAAACTTCGACGCAATAATCGCCCAACTACAAATAACACCAATCCAATTATCAACAATAAACCAACCAATAACATTCCAAACAATTTAAAACTGAAACGAAGTAACGAAAGTCATACTTATTCGTTCCATGAATACCAATCTGCTCCCTCAATATATCATCATCCTGAAACCGAAAACGCACAAAACACAAAGATCATAATAACAAACATTCAAGCAATAAAAAAACACACGAATATCAAACCGAACCTCTTTAGACCAAGAAACAATGTGCCTCTCTTTTTGCTTCACATTATCACTAACACTACTACTATCACAATCTTTCTTCTTCATATTCGACATCTTCGAATATCATCAAAACCTCTCTCCTTTATCTAAAAACACCAATCTCTCTTATGTCACATATAAAAACCAACAAAAAATATACTCTAATGAAAACCCACAATTTCAATATATGTAACCCTTCCATTCAAATAACAAATAAATATATATAAATATTTATATGAACTATTATGGTGTAATGATTAAAAACCAAAAAGAAAAATACCTTTTCAAATGGCATGTCACAAGATTAAGGAATGATTAAAAGTTTGACCCTTTTGGGACATGAAACAACGTTTGTAACTGTTGCAGACCAATTTATATTATATATTGACAAGACACTACTAATGTGTGTTACTGTTTTGTTCGGAGAACCGTTGGGTGGGCGGCGGAGATGGTGGTGTTGTGGTCAAATGGTCAACAGGTGGAGGTTTAAATATTTTCAAATGTTTTTAGAAACATCTGTTTTTTCAAAACTAATTCATTATTTGCATTTATTGTTCTTATTTCTTAGAATCAATCCTAAATACCTGTCATTCGCACTTTCAATTAACTTTTAAAATTTTCAAACCGATAAACCTGAACCATACAACCCACAAATCTGAAACCGAACCAATAAACACCTTACATTGTTGCCAAATGCCTACTTTGATTGGTAGATGTTTTTTGTGCGACTGACTTAACATTTTATGTGATCATTTTGTATTTTTCGAATAAGATAAAAAATACTCAAAAAAATCAAAAAAATCAATTTTGAAAATTTTGTATTTTCATTTATAAACATATCGTTATTATATACGATTTTTTTAAAACAGTCATCTCACATAATTCAAACACATTTAACTATATAAGAGAAGAGATTCATGATTTTATAACTCACGACACGAGCTGACAACAGCATGCAGCACCTGTATGAAAGTAAGTACCATCCCATTTGTTCATATGCGTTGCTTCACCTTGCTTTTTGGTGCTCCCATTGTTTTGCCTGCTTTTTCTTGCCCATGCACTTTGATTATTTGTTTCTTCGTTTCTGCTTTGACTTAGCTTTAGGCCCAGTGCGTTGCTTTGTTTTGCTCTATGGTGCTCCTTTAGGCCTGCCTGCTTTTCTTAGTGCCTTGGCTCTTTGTTCTGTTTGGGCTTTGCTTTTGTGCTCCTTTGCTCGTGCTCTTGTTCCTGTTTGTTTGTTTTTCTTGCTTTCCTTTGCCTGTTGTTTATTGTCTTTGTTGTTCTCTCTTCTTTTCTCTCACCCGCACACATACACTTGCCGGAGGTCTCGTTGGAAACAGTATCTCTACTCCCGGATTTTTTTCTGGGGTAAGGGTAGGATCTGTCTACATTTCTACCTCCCCATACCCTGCCTCGGCAGGATTGGGTTTGTTGTTGTTGTTTTCTTGTTCACATGTCAAGGGCTTTTGATTACACATAGGCATGAAACAAAAATATATTGAAATGGAAAACAAAGCCTTTTTTTGGCATCTCATTGTGGATGCTCTAGCAACTTCATTCGTCCAATACTTACTATCATTGTATTATTTTGAGATGTATCAAAATTATTGTTTATTATTAGTTTCAACTAATTAAAAAGGTTAAGAAAATGTCAAAATTAAAATTTATTGGTTACACAGTTCGATAATTCGATTGCCTTTTTATTAAGGTATGTTCGTCTTTGAACAAATAACTTTGAGACGTAGGGTGTCAATTATAATGGATAATGTGTTAAATTAAATCTATTGTATCATGAACAGTTATCATATTTCATGCCTATTATTAGACTGCAAGTATTAAGGCAACCACAACTACAACAAAAAAAAACATACCTCAAATTAAAATATATATAAAAAAAATAAAAAATAAAATCTCAAACACACAAACACATTTAATTTTTATGGTCCGGTGGCCTACCATAAATTCATTTCAAATGGGGGAGACCGATTTTTATTCGATCGAGCTAATAAGGGAGACGTGATCAGTATGTGGTTTGTCGAGTATCTTGTGGTCACCATTAGCATTAGTCGTATATTCATTTTGTAAATTTTAGACTAGTTGCAGTAGGTGGACCCCTCACCTTTGGAGCGTGAGGGTCATGCCCCACCTTAGTGCAAATGCGTAATCTCACACGTAAGGTAAGCCAAAAACATAAACGAATAGCTACCAGGATCACCTCTCGAGCATCATGTAAATGTGGGTCCTAACACTCACAAACGGCTATTTAAAAAAAAACATTTTATTTACCTATAAATACCCCAATTCCTATCATTTGTATACACAACTTCAAACATAATCTTACTCAATATATACACAACTCAAACAAAATATTTATTATTACTCATCGGAAGAAGAAGTTATGAGTAAGGACTTGATTTTTTTTAGAAAAGCGGTGTCGTTTATTAGGAATAGATGACAAGGTGCGCGACTGATGAGAAACGCCATAAATAGAGATCGTTATGGTGCTCATGATCATTTAATCGCCACTTATTTTAATACACATCCAGTGTACGATGTATATCATTTCCGGAAGAGGTTCCGACTGAGTAGAGAGCTAACATAAGCATAGTTGAATAAGTAACTAATCATTCTGCATACTTTCGTGAGAGCACTAATTTTACAAGAAGAAAAGGCATTTTGGCATTGATTAAGTGCACCTCTGTAATTCGTCAATTGGCATACGACACCGTTCCTGACGCCCTTAATGAATATTTGTAAATTGGAGTAAAAACTTCTCGTTACTCTCTTGAAATTTTTTGTACGTCTATTATGAAAAATTTTGGAGCATATTATTTGCGAAACCTACTTACATGATATTGAAAAGCTATACACGTTTCACGAAAACAAGCACGGGTTTTCGTGAATGTTAGGAAGCCTTGATTGTATAGATTGGGAGTTGTTTGGTTGTATGAACACATATAAAGGGCAATATTGTAGATGTGATCATGGTCTGAATCCATTCATTTTGTTGGAAGCTGTTGAATCACAAGACTTATAGATATGACATGCTTTCTTTAGTGTTTCTGGTGCGAACAACGACATCAACGTTATACATCAATCGCCTCTATTCAATGATCTCAAGGCCGAAAAAGCACTTGAGGTTCCGTTTGTAGTTAACGGCGTAACTTACGAATGTGGATATTACCTTATCAACGAGATATATCCGGAATGGGAGACACTTGTTAAGTCGATTTTAGAAACAGACAAAGGTGACCACAAGTGAATACTATATAAGCGAATGCATGAAGCGGAAAGGAAAAAATGTGGAACGAGTGTCTAGTGTTCTGAAGAAAAAATGGTATACAGAGAAAGCACATCAACCGAACGACCTCATACGATCCCATGAATCAATGCTACAAGTTATCTGACAAATTAAATCGGCACAAACGCATCAAAACATTCATGCCGATTTGGTCGAACACCTTTCTCATGAAGTTTAATTTAAGTTGTTAACATTTATGATGTTTTGTTTTTCTTTCTTTTTTTTTTTTTCTTTTTTTAATGTAACATTTTTATTTTAATGCAATGTTTTCAATTTATGAATAAAAGTTTAATTTTGTTTATTAAATTTGTTCAAAAAAAATGAGTTGAAAGGTGAGGAGAGTGGCAATCATTGCACATGAAAGGTGAAGGGAGTGGTGATGTGTTGAATGATGATGTGACGTTGAGGTGAAAGTGAGAGAGTGGTGTTGAAGGGTGACCATTGCACCTATTCTTAGATACATGTCTAAATGTGTTAAAAAACAAGTAGGGTTGGATCAGTGAAAACCTCTTGTCTCTCAACCAAGAGGTCAAGGGTTCGATCCTCACTCCCTACAAAAGGCTGGATGTCCTTTTCTACCTAAGGTAGAACCGGAAGCAGCCTCTCTACCTTAGGTAGGGGTAAAGCTGTCTACATATCAACCTCCCCCATACACCGTGGAAGACGGTATTAGGAGTTACTTTACTTTACATTGTGAAATCCAGATATTTTCAATAGTGAAATTTCACATATATATATATATATATATATATATATATATATATATATATATATATATATATATATATATATTCAATTTAAATATTAAAATATTTATATATCCAAAATACAAAATTTAAATATATAATGTAAAAGTAACTAAAACATGTGTAGGGTATAACATTTCTGTGTTTGAGTTGATTAAATATGAAATTGCCTCTTTTTAACACTTTGATTTATAAAGTTGCTGCTAATAGCACCTCTATGACAATCATTGTTGCCATCATTTATCTCAATGATATCTTGGACCAATAATTCTTTTTCACTTAACATTGCAACAAAGGGAATAAAAACTATTAAAGTCGTTTGATAGCTCACATTTGATGTACACTATATCATTAGTACATAATGTGAATGTAATAATATTAGTAACTAAGTTAACGTTAACAGTTTTATTCACATCCTTAATTTCAAGCGTTCTCTTCACTTAAAAATACCGTACAAAATTCTTAATCTTGAAATTACGATGCACAGATTATTGCGAACACATTAAGCCAACGCAGACTATCAAACCCAGACTTTTATATTTCCAACAAGAAAAACTGACAAAAAAATAGCTCCGTTGCACGAATATTAGAATTAAATTGCCTCTGCCGTAACTCACGGCAGCCAAATTACTCGTTTTACACATTTTACATATTGAGCTATCAAAAAATCTTATTTACCGAACACTTATAAAATTGATTATTTGTTATCATACAACTTAATCATAACTAAACACAATATTTTAAAACCATGTTTTTTAACAACCGATTATATGAGTATCTGATATCAAAATGCATAATCTAGTTTAAATAAGCGATACTAAACGCCGTTAAGAAGTTTTCATGTTTTTGAAAAAGATAATTAGTGAAGGTTATAAGATAAAAGGATTTTTATACATAAATGAGTATCACTTTGACCAATAAATATCACCCCCCCTTAAACATCATTTTTTTTAAACTAACTTTTTTTTTTTTTTTTTTTTTTTTTTTAATAAACGACTTATAGAAAGAAAAAATAAAATAAATAAATAAAAATCTTGAGAAACAGTTTTAAGTGTTGTCACTAGTAAAACCTTTTCAGTCAATTTCATATTTACTTAACTTAATATCAAAATATTGTATTTACTAAAAACATGAATTAACTACATTGTATATCATATATTCAAAATTTATATATTTTTTTTGGTTACATGAAACTCGACATTGCGAGCTGACTAATCCCATGTCGACTACTTTTTTGGATAGCCTGAAATCGGCGCAGGTGAACCTTCGTGCCCACAAGAGGATTAATTTTCTCTCCGTTAGGTTCGAACCCTTGACCTTCTTTTGGAAAGACTGATATTTTTACCGCTGGGTTACCTATTGTGGTTCAGGTATATGTTTGTCATTTTGATGTTTATATAAGATATATTATGAAGGGTCATGTTCAATGCAGAACCACTTTTTTGTACAGAACTTTACAGAACCACTTTAAACCAATGAGAATTTAGTATTATTAAATCTTTTTTTTTTTAATTCAAAAGGGCATAATAGTAAAACACATTTTTCACTTTTTTATTTGATTTTTTTTTAAATTAAGCCTTAAATTTCGAAATTATATATATATTTTTTATTTTTTATGTTTTATTGCATGTATGTTTTTGGAAAATGGCAGGAGCATATGTGTTTTTTTTATATTTTAATTTTACATATGTTTTTTTGCATACAATTATTTAGACATCAAACTTGTTTTACTTAAAATGAGATTGCACATATGTTTATGGTGTACATTCTTTAATCTTTAAAATTTATAACCAAAAAACATAAAATAGACATGTAACATCGAAATTTATAACATGTCAATACATAAATAATATACACAACATTTGATCTAAATTAACTACAATTCAAATACAAATGTATTTTGTTTAATACACATGTGCACGTCATCAAAAACATGTGTGCACTCTTTCAAAAACACACGTGCATGCTTCACTTTCTCATCAAGTTCGTTAGAACATACGAGTACCCTTCCAGAACATATGTGCACGCTGCGCTTTCTCGTCAAATTCATGAAAACATATGTGCACGACCTTCAAAAACATATGTGCACGCTGCAAGCATTTATTAAGCACATGGTCTTGTTTTAACTGCGTATCCAGAGGAAAATAAGTGATTAGTATAGTTATGTCAAGTAATTTTTTAAGCATAACAACTAGATAACATATGTGCACGCCTACTAAAAACATACGTGTACATTCTTTAATCATTATAACAACGTCATTCAAAAACATACGTGCACTCTTCTAAAAATATATGTGCACGCTTCACTTTCTCTTCAAATTCATTATAACATATGAGTACCCTTGTAAGAACATATATGCACGTTTCACTTTCTCTTCAAATTCATTAGAACATATGAGTACCCTTTCGATAACATATATGCACGACTTCTAAAAACACAAGTGTATTCATTGATCATCTTCATCACATGTCGTCTTTCCAATTTGAGCCATCCTCACTGAAACATATACTACGTATAAAACAAAGATATTACTACTTATATAATTTTGATATATACGTGGGCCTGCTAATAAAAAAAATCACTTGAAAAACCATTTGTTGGGTTTTCGATGCCATGAATATGTGGACCTACACTCATTAAATACGTATCACACCATGTGCACACCAAATTAGCTAAATACATTAACTGAGTTATGATATATAGGTCAAATTAACATTAAAAATACTATGTATAAAAAAGTTATAAAATATATACGAGAAACTTGGTATTGGATCAAGAATACTACTTGAATTCGATCAATAACCCGCGCATCTTATACACATGATCCGTCCCGTTTACATATTCGTGACCCTTTTTTTTTAAACTATTCGTTGACCAAATGAATGCAAGTTATTTACAGAAAGGAAGAGACAAAATCTGGTGTGCTAGTATAATACAATTCGTGAATAGATGCAAGATTATAAAAAAGGAAGATACGAAGGACTATTGATGAAAGAAAATCATCATCATCTAAATAATTTCTTCGCTAATGAATGCAAATCACAACGTACCTGCTCTTTTGTTTTCTGATCCGGATCCACCATGCGGCGCTACCAAGTAAGAAAGACAAACCAAAAGTCCAAAATCACAACCAGCGCCTTAAACATCATAAAATCCTTTTATTGGTTAGTGGGTAGTGGTGGCTGTTCGGTGGGTTGGGTGGTGGTTTATTATGTGTTTGAGATAAAGAGAAAAAAGAGAGATGAAGATAAAGAAATCACAGATCCGTATTTAGTGGGAGGGTGGAGGAACAGTTTTGAAAAAATATCAAAAAATGAAATTGTGATATCCCTTAATTACCCTTGCAACAGTTATATCACATTTTTAGCCTTACGAATTAATACCCCAGCTTTAGTTAAATTGCAATTTTGGCACATTAAATCTTAACCTTCGATCCAATTCATCCAATGGCCCAGATTGGTTTATATGGTTCTGTAAAGTTCTGTACAAAAAAGTGGTTCTGCATTGAACACTACACATATTATGAAATTATCTTAATCTTTTCAAGAGTAAAACGGTTCTTTTAACAACTTCTCCCTTATTTATTTTCTACATATAACTATTATTTAATTATAAACAAATTCATATGTTTGTACTAATTTTCAACTAGACTACTTTGTAACAAAAAAGCTCAAACACGTGTGATTGTATGTTATGAGTACAAATCACCTTTATTTACCGCAAGCTCCCGTGAGCAAATCTTTGTAATTGGCATGTTCTTTGTAGAAATCTTCTCGAAGTAAACTTCCGAAATACTAAAAATGTTCGTATCAAGTTTTTTGTGGGGAAAAGTTTTGAACATTTTTTTTATATAATAAGAGATTTCTAGTGAGTGGAAAAAGATTGTTAAAGCAAATTGAAATTTAATTAATAGGTGTGCTCAACATCATTTACATATTTCTTATTCTTAATCCATGCTAGATATAGTCTCTATATTGAATTAACGATGTACAAAACCTTTTATAACAAGTTGGAAAGCTTATATGCTAATTTAGGTTAATTAGTGTTAAAATGATGAACTTTTGTACACCTTTTCTACAAAACCAACTACATATAGACTTGGTAATTTACATATTGTTATAGACAAAATTAAGACGAAGATAAAGCAATTCTAATCACTTAAAACGAGTATACGAGTCAAAAGATACGGCCAAATGAAGTTACCAAAACAAAACCAGAAAGCTGCAAAATCTTTATGTGACAGAAAGTTAGAACATGCATTTCGAGGCAGTTCTGGTCCGATTCGTCGAAAAGTTAAAACACCAAAGTTTTCCGGAATGAAGTTTTCTTCATAAACTCAGGTGAACGGGTCCTGAAAATGCACGAAAATGGCTGGACGACGCAGCCTATTTTAAACCCGAACCTTAAATTTTTCAAAAATCTTTTCTTAAACGACCTAGTTCCCGAACTTGATAATTTTCCAAACTTACCAAACTTCACTAGTAATTTATAAGCGTCATATTCATAAAATAAAATCATACACTTGACCTTCGGAATTGTGTTTTCTTAAATAGCGGGAATAATGACCATTTTACCCTTTTTCGCAAATTATAACCATACAACATTTTTGACCATACTCATAAGGTATAAACTCTTGTAATCGATGAGAACTTGTAAAACTATTTGAGTTATTTACATTTAGTCAATGCCATAACCGTAGCAAAACAACATAAACACAAGACAATTTGGATCTACTCCATCGATAAACTATGAGATTTTACAAATAATATCACATCCATACTAGACATAATAAAACTTATAAAGATAACAATTTCCATTCAAAATGAACTTTCTTAAGTTTATTTTTCAGAAATTTAACTTTTGTAAAACGACCAAAGACATATATTTTCTATATCAAGTGCTACAATACTAGGGATTAGGGAGTTTCATGTGAGATGTTTCATTTGGGTAAACAGATCGATGAGTTGTTGGATTTACGAATTAAAGTGTCCTAGCTCCTTGAACGTTTAGTACATGACCTCTGAATTATGATGGCCCGAACAGTAATACAAGATATATAAACTCAACATGTTTCATAAACCTTTTTTGTAAAACGATATACACAACTTACCAAGTACTACATCATGATCAATATAAAGACATATATAGACACATTTATGTTTCTTATACATTGTTCCAACCTATGTCGCAACATTCTATTTTATGTTGCACTTAGAGGTTTCCCGGCTTATCCATCAAACTCGTTAAGCACAAAACATTATCCAACTCACGGTGAGTTCATAGCCCTACTTTCTATTACTTAATTGTTTTACAAACCCTTGGGGGAATACATGCTATTTTTAATCGAACACAATGCTTTGAAATTGTATGCTTATCTGATCGTTTTATTGTCACTAAGTACAATCATTGCCAAACATAAGGCCCCTTATCATGAACCAGTTAATTACTAAGAGTAGTGAGCGCGAATATTGTGAATATGCCTATTGAGATTGACGAATCCCGTTTATATTGACCAAGTACGTTCAAACAAACGTACTATATTTGAAACCAGGGTATAATGGCAAAATACCTACCGGGGAAATAATAGGGTGAAATAAATACACCATTAGTTTGGGTTAAAATGAATTAGGGTTTTGTGGAAAAAGTGGGGTGAAATAATATTAAAGGTTGGGGGAAAACAAAAAAAAGTTGTATAAAATGAGTTGGCAAGTAACTGGCTCCACGTAGGACGAGCCAGTTTCTAAGGTTACCGGGTATATATAATGTACGAGATTCAAATGTTTAGTTACAAATTAGAAAAAAAAAAAGAAAAAAAAATGGCTACATACAACGGTAAAAAGTGTTAAGTTTGATACCTTTTTTAAGTAATTAGCCCATATTTATATTATATTTCATATATATCGAGTTTATAAAAAGACGTGACATAAAGCGGCATAAGGCGTGGCGGTATGACCAAGCCTCAAGCCTTTATATGGCCTTTTCATGCCTTTTAGAACCATGATTTCCCATGTGTTTTGAAGCAAGTAGCGGCTACTATTTAACGTTTACAATTTAAAGCTTGTTTGGCAAGTAATGTATAGCGTTCTTGATTTTGTTTAAATGTGAATTTTATCAATGCTTCTCAAAGAAGCGCTTAGAATATAAACGCTACTAAGTTTTGTTGTTCCTGTTTAGTTGGTTACAAAGAATTATCTAAGTTAACTAACCAACTTTCATGTTTAATAACATGAGTTTAAAGCTTTAAACAAGCGACATAAACAAGTAAGAAAATACAAAGATTTTTCGACGTTTAAATTTCTATGAGAAGTAAATAAAAGAGTTTCCTCAAGTTTGTTGGCGGAATGACAAACTAAGTTGAATGACAATATTTGATGATCTCCTCACTAAACTTAAATATATATCAAAGTTAATGTTCAAGTAAGAACTATACTTAACCAACTTAATATGCTCACGCACTATAATTTTATTTGGAGGAGTAAATGCTCTTTTGAATATGTGTCACATTAATTGCAAGAGATGAGCATTTACTCATTTACAACTTTATATCTTTTAAGCAAAGATTGAGGTGGATATTCGTAGGGTAATAGCGACACGTCAAGCATTTAACTGTGTAATCCATTTATATTAAATATTTGTATTCTTGGAACACGTCCAACCATACTTTAACTATTTGTAATTTAGAACCAAATCTTGTACTATATTGACTTTTTTTGATAGGCGCTTTTCACTTATCTTTGCAAGAAAGTTCCTGCCTCTATGTTTAAGTGACTTAGATATTTTTCTTAAATATTTAAGTCAGGTTTTCTTGTATGATGAGGAGATCTTTAGGGAATCAATGTGTTATTTTCATCATTCACTGACTCAATTATTTTCTTCTTGGTTCAGAGACTTCACCAACTGAGTTTCGCCTCCAAAAGTATCGAGTCTTTCTAGACTCTGAACTCCCTGAATGTTTCTTTACCTCTGCGCGGGATTTATTATTTCTTAAGATAGCTAAATAAAAAGAAAATAAAAATGTGTAATGGGAATATATTAGCTACAATTTTGTGTAGCAACTCCTTATAATTTTGTGGGTTTATGAGTTTTTTTTTATTTTTATTTTTATTTAGACAAAATTACACGGATGGTCCCTGTGGTTTACTCAGATTGCAAGTTTAGTCCCTAAGTCAAAATATGTACATCAGACATCCCTAATTTTGAAACCTGTCACCCTTTTAGTCCCTAATTTGGATGTCCCGTTAGTTTATCCGTTAAGTTATTTGCACCGTTAGTCCTTCGTTAATATTTTTTGCACCGTTAGTCCTCATTTTCTAAAAAAGTCCTCATTTTTTGCACCGTTAGTCCCTCTGTTAATATTTTGAACCGTTATCAATCTTTTTACGTTTTCGTCAATTTTTTAACGTTCCCGTCCGTTTTTAACGTTTTCGTCCATTTTTTTACGTTTTTGTCAATCATTTTACGTTTTCGTCCATTTTCTTACGTTCTCGTCTGTTTTTTTAACGTTTTCGTCCATTTTTTACGTTTTTGTCAATCTTTTTACGTTTTCGTCCATTTTTAACGTTCTCATCCATTTTTTAACGTTTTCATCCATTTTTTTTACGTATTCGTCCGCCTTTTTACGTTTTCGTCTGTTTTCTTATGTTTTTAAATGTTTTCGTCCATTTTTTTACGTTTTCGCTCATTTTTTTATTAGGTAAGTATACTAAAAGAAAACTTGACATTTGATAAAAATGTTTATGTATCGATTATAAATCACGATTTTGACCCCTTTCTGTTCCGAATCATCAAAAGTATAAATCACGAAAGTTGTCTGGAATTATGTTTTACATCAAGACTAACGAGATTTTAACCTGAAAAATGCAAAATAAGGGTTGTTTACTACCAAGACTTAAGCCATTTTCATTCGTTTTTCTCACGTTTTTATATGATATTGTCCATTTTTACATGTTTCGTTAGTTTTTTTCACATTTTCATACATTTTAATCCATTTTTATCTTGTCCGTTTCTTCAAATAAGTTTGATGATTTACACAAGCACAAAAATTTACAAGAGTTTATAAGTTTATTAGTTATGAAATTGGTAAAAAAAAAATAAATAAATAAAATAAAATAAAATAAAGCTTAAGTTTTTGTAGTAGACAGCCCTTGTTTTGCATTCTTTGGTTAAAATCTCGCGTTTTCGGATGTAAAATATCATTCCGGGCAACTTTCGAGTTTTACACTTTTGACGATTCAGACAAGAAAGGGGTCAAAATCGTGATTTAAAATCGACACAGAAACATTTTTATCAAATGTCAAATTTTCTTTTAGTATACTTACATAATCACAAAAAATAAGCGAAAACGTAAAAAAAAGAGAGAAAATAGATAAAAAAAAATATAAGTAAACAGACAAAAACGTAAAAAAGCGGACAAAACCATAAAAACGGATAAATCTATAAGAAAACAAACTAAAACGTAAAAAACAGATAAAAATATAAGAAAAAAAACAAAAGCGTAAGAAAGCGGACGAAAACATAAAAAATAGGCGTAAATGTTAAAAAAATGGACGAGAACGTTAAAAATGGACGAGAACGTAAGAAAATGGACGAAAACGTTAAAAAAACGGACGAGAACGTAAGAATATGGACGAAAACGTAAAAAGATTGACAAAAACGTAAAAAATGGACGAAAACGTTAAAAAAAAACGGACGAGAATTTTAAAAAATGGACGATAACGTAAAAAGATTGATAACGGTGCAAAATATTAACAGAAAGACTAACGGTGCAAAAAATGAGGACTTTTTTAGAAAATGAGGACTAACGGTGCAAAAAATATTAACGAAGGACTAACAGTGCAAATAACTTAACGGATAAACTAACGGGACATCCAAATTAGGGACTAAAAGGGTGACAGGTTTCAAAATTAGGGATGTCTAGTGTACTTATTTTGACTTAGGGACTAAATTTGCAATCTGAGTAAACCACAGCGATCATCCGTGTAATTTTGCTTTTATTTATTTATTTATTTAGAGTAAACTTCAAAATACATCCCTGTGGTTTGCCCAATTTCGCACCATACATCCCTCTCGAAAAAGTTGCAACAAACACATCCCTCCGTTAGTAAAAGTGAACCAATATACATCCACGAGGACGAACGATGCAAATGTTGTGTCGTTAACTTGGACACGTGGCAGTTAAGTAAGAGTTAGTAAGGGTATATCAGTCATTTTATGTTTCCCTCTTTTCTTTAACCTTCTTTATATAAAAACACACACACTCACACGTCAATAACTCTCTCTCTCTCTCTTGAATAACCGGCCACCCCACTCGCCGGAACACCAGCAGAAACCGGCGCCGGCCACCGGAAAATTTTCCGGCAACCCTTTTTCTTTTCCCAATCGATAGATCGACATCTCCACAACCTATCTGGAGCTTTTGAGCTCTCGACACGCCCCCTAACTCACGGCCAACGGGCCTTGTGGGTTTCTTGGGTGTCTCGGCTAATAACAAACAACACCAACTTGGTCCAAATCTGAATCCAACAACAAATATTTCAAATAAATATCACAAGAACACATAAAGAATAATAATAACATCAAGTGGCCATGAGCCTTAGCTCACGGTTTGGAGTCGTTCGAGACACAACACACCCAAAATGATACCAACTAAATTTTAAATCGGTTTTTATGAAATAAAATGTTATCCCACTTGTTTCTAGCCCGAAATATCTAACAACTTCACGAGTTGACTCGGTGGTGAGTCAACCCACGCGTAAAAACGCGTTTCTTACCTTGTGGACATTCGATCTATAAGTTTTTAAGGAGATTGGTGGTGTTGGAGGTGGATGTACGCGGTGGTGGTAACAAAACGAGGTGATGGGTTTGTTTTTGGAGCACGTGTGGTACCGTAGGTGGTAGGGGGATTGATGAGGGTTACGTGGGTGGTGGTGGTGGTGTTGAGTGGTGAGAACAGGTGGTGGTGGTGTTAGGTCTTGGCAGCCGGCGGTTAGAGAGAGGAGAGAAAGAGAGATGTGGTGTGGTGATGATAATGATGAAGATAGGGTTAGGGTTTGGTTATATTAAATTATATTTTGAGTAATTTGCCTAGGTCCTTGTATTGTGAGGGTCCTTGATTTGGGTTTTTGATTTGTGTTTATGATGTTTGACTGAAAAAGTTTATGATTTGGGTTTTTGATTTGTGAGGGTCCCTGAAAAAGGTACAATTATAAGAGGGGGAAGTAGAAAGGTAAACGTAAAATAACAGATATACCCTTACTTAACTGCCACGTGTCCAAGTTAGCGACACAACATTTGCATCGTTCGTCCTCGTGGATGTATATTGGTTCACTTTTACTAACGGAGGGATGTATTTGTTGCAACTTTTTCGAGAGGGATGTATGATGCGAAATTGAGCAAACCACAGGGATGTATTTTGAAGTTTACTCATTTATTTATTTTTGTTGTTGTTTTGTTATGTTTTATTTTTAGGTCCTTGAGTCATTTTTGTACGTCTTGGAAATTTTTTTTATGTAATTTTGGTGAAAGATTGTAGCCTCTCCTTATGTGTAATATTGTGTCATATTCAATATAAAATTATTTCATTGGTGACCTTGAAACTCAAATCGATTAAAAAAATAATAATAATAAAATAAATAAATAAATAAATAAAAAAATTTACAGATCATCATTGTATCATTTGCGGAGTACCTATAGAAGCAAAAGTTAGAAGGGCCATGGCCCACCTGTACTCTACTTAGTTAAGCCCATACCTTGTTGAACCGTGCATGAAAAGTTTAACTGTCTTTCATTTTACGTAACAGTTAAGCAGTACTACGTAATTAGACTTCAAGTACATTTACTAGTTTGTAAGACTAGTAGGTAAGGGGAGGGTTTTTTACCTGACACCACAACTTTTTCTCTTCTCTCACTTCCTTCCACATTACTTTACCATTTAGTAGTCAAGGTCACCTATAACTTCACATTTCATTAAATACCCACCTTATACAAATATACCCCACTAAATACTCCACACACACTCACACATAATAAATGGGGCCCTTTTTTTCTTTTTCATTTGGTGATCAAACCACCGATTGTTGCCTTGGTTTGTGTGTTTTTGGTGAATCAAATGATGGATGGCAACGGCTTTCATGCGTGAGGTGGGACCAATTGGTGAAACCATCACCACCTTGCCTAGTAGTCTAAAGATCTACCAGCAGGGACGGACCTACATGATGCCGGATGTTGCACGGGCCATACCCGATTTTAGGTCACGAAAAAATGTACTTTTCTTAAAAAATTGTTATTGTTTTGTATGTGCAGCCTCCGATATTTGTGCTATTTTATTTATAATGCAATTTAAGCTTAGCTAAAAATTCGTTATGGTGCGAAATTTTGTTCTTATGATAGAAAAGAAAAATTGTGCAACACCAATCCCGAAAATCCTAAGTTTGTCACTGTCTACCAGGCGCCAATTATACGTTAATGAATGTTCAACCTTTGGTGACCGATTTTCCCATATGGCCATATATATATATATATATATATATATATATATATATATATATATATATATATATATATATATATATATTAGTGCTATTTAGACCTACAACACAAGCCTAAAAACATGCCTAATGCATAAATCATTTGTACAATTTTGTTATGTACTTTCTCTTTCTAAATTTTCACCAATCATTTTTTGAAATCAACCAATCAAATCATTAGGTATATTTGTAGGCTTGATTAGTAGGCACAACAATCATTATATATATATATATATATATATATATATATATATATATATAGGGGAAGGTTAATGTGAGAACTTTCTTAAAGTTGTAAAAATGAGAACTATTCTAAAATACCATTAAAACATTGATACATAACCATTTTAGCAAAGATGCACCAAAATATTATATATTAATACAAGTTAACATTAAATCGATTAATAACCAACTCATACATGATAAACGGATTACTGATACACAATTAAAATTTTGATACATATACATTAAAATCTCAAAAAACTAATTTCTTATACATAAATTGATATACCTAATACACAACAACCACTAAAAACTTGATACACAATACTCAACCTTGATACACATTACACGTTGAATCAAAGTGTATCACCTAGTTTACGTCAATTTTCATAAGAAAACCCATCAAATCTTTAACAGTTTTAGTTGTAATTAATTATGTTTTTATTTTCTTTTAAGTTGAGTGTCATTTATGAGATTTTGGTTGGTTCTCATTTTTACAACTTTAAGAAAGTTCTCATTTGATCTCAATTCTATATATATATATATATATATATATATATATATATATATATATATATATATATATATATATATATATATATAGAGAGAGAGAGAGAGTCAGGATCAAATAAAAAGATTACTTAAAATAAGAATGAATAAGAAGAACTATAACCAAAAATCCGAGATGCACCGACCTAAATTAGATGCATCCCTATAATCTTAGATGCATTATAACGAATCATAGTGTGTTTTCTAGCTTTTAATCAGATGCATATAGGCATATTAGATGTATTTCATGATTTCTCTTGTTTTTGTTCCTATGCACGTGCCAAAATCATGAAAATCAATTTGCACCATCTATATATCAAATTAACATCCGAAACTCAAGATGTTGAATCTATATGAATAGAAATGCATCTAATGCAAGTCGTTGCATCTCAAATGCGTGATTTTGGTCACTTCTTACTACTTCTTATTTTAATTTACTTCTTACTGGATATATATATATATATATATATATATATATATATATAGGGAAGGGATCCAGTAAGAAGAAAAACTAAAATAGGAAGAATAAGAAGGATTTTTAGCCACACATTTCAAATAGAAAGGAGAATTTTAAGGGGAGGTGCATCCATTTTTGTAGATGCATATAAAATGAGTGGTTGTGGTTCCTTCTTATCATTCTTATTTTAATTATTCTTCTTATTTGATCATATATATATATATATATATATATATATATATATATATATATATATATATATATATATATATATAGGGGAGCTTTATTTTCAGAACATTGTTAAGTGCGGGAACTGCGAGAACTTCAATTTTGCATTAGAAAACATGCATGTTCATATAAAACATGTATGTTTTCTTATATACACCTTAATACACATGCCTACATATTAAGGTGTATGTAAAAAAACATACATGTTTTATATGAATATGCATGTTTTCTAATGCATAATTGGAGTTCTCGCAGTTCTCGCACTTAACAGGGTTCTAAAAATAAAACCATTTTGCATTGATCTGTTGCACTTAACATGTTTTTATATGAACATGTATGTGTATTAAGGTGTATGTAAGAAATATACATGTTTTATATGAACATGCATGTTTTCTAATACAAAATTGGAGTTCTCGCAGTTCCCGCATTTAACAGTGTTCTGAAAATAAAGATACACTATATATATATATATACTCCTTTATAAACCATTTAGAACATTCTAAATAAGGAAGTCTTAAAATTCTTAAGACCAAAAACATTTCTTATTAAAGAAAGCCATAAAAACTTAATTGTAATTTACTTGGTCAAAACTTATAACATGTCATATTATTGAAGTAAATGTGATTTTTAATGGGAAAAAAATGTCACCATATTAATACTTTTAACCACTAAAAGTTAGTTATTATCAATAATGATTATTAAAAACGTGTAATTGCTTCTAACATATAAATCTACAACCATTTCATATCTCTCTCTCACACGTCTATTTGGAGATCAAATAGTTTGAATTGTTATGGGTTATAGTTATTTTAATTAAAAATTATCATTCTTTCCTAAAATTATCGTTAGAAGTAATGTATAACTGAACAACATTTTACTCGCCACAAATTTAATCACAAGGTACTCGCCGCCGCATTGTGCGGGTACCCTTCTAGTATATATATATATATATATATATATATATATATATATATATATATATAGTAAATGATACTACCTCCGTCCCAAATTTATTGTCCACTATTGACTTTTTTAGTCTTTTTTCTTCAACTTTGACCTTAAATATTTTTGTGGATGTTATATAATATTTGATGCAAAATATATAAATAGATTGGGTTTTAAGTGTACTTTTCAATGGTATAATTTTTCATCGAGTATTATATAACAAAAAAATATTTATTTATGGTCAAAGTTAAAACAATTTGACTTTGAAAATTGAAAGTGGACAATAAATTTGGGACGGAGGGAGTATTGCGGTAATTCTACAGTTATTATGTATTTATGTATCCCAGTTACACGACTTAAACTATAATTAGGCACAAAATGTGGAATTAAAGTATCACTTTCGTTCTTGCATATGCAAATCAAGAATAATACCGTGAATTTGCATTTGTTACTTTCAATATACCATCAACCTTGAAACCCATATAGGTAGAATAGACGATTAATCTTGGTTCTTTTATCGTATGTAGTTTGTTAAATGTCTCTCTTTTTTAAGGTGAAGTGACTAATTGTGAAGGAAATTTGATTAGTTATATATTACAGACGTTTCTACAATAAAAGTTTGGCAAGGTCCTTGATATCGTTTTAGGGGTGTTTGGGATTGGTTATCTAAAATAGATTATGCGTTTTGATATCACCTAATCAGAGAGAATCGGCGGTAACAAAAAATGATTCTGAAATTTAATGTTTGGATTTGATTATACTGTTTGATATCACAATAATTAGATAATCAGTTGTTTGAGCGTTTAGCAAATCAAAGTAATGAATAACTTAACTCGTAAATTATATGTCCTTGAATTATTCTAATTTTAGCATATTACAACTTAACTTTTAAGACATAACATAATATTTATTACATATTATTCATAAAATTGTTCTACGAATTCTTAGTTGTCACCTTTTTTTTTTTTTTTTTTTTTTTTTTTTTTTTTTAATGGTTTCAAATGCTCGAGTCACGACTAAACTTTATTAGAGATTTTTACTACTACAATATATTGGCTTAGTGGGCTTTAGAAAACAGAAGAACCTTTTTTGTCAATGGGCTTAAATGAATAAAAGGTATGGGAATAAAAAATAAAAACATGGTTGGATATTACTTTACTACACGTCTACACGTTCTTTTTCTTTCAGCCGCTCAGACATCTTCTTCCTTAACATTTGTTTTTCTTACTTTTTCTCACAGTAGCAAAATATTCAGATAGTTTGAGGGTAACTTAGTAAATTAACAAGACAAGAAAATGTGTAAAAAAAACATGTATGAAGCTGCTTTTTTCAAAACCGATTATTCCAAAAACGCAAATGATCACGTTATTTGTTTTCCTTTCTCAAAGATTATACATTACATTATTGCGTTTTTAAACGAAATAATCGAATAATCATGGGAGGTGAAATCATTTATTCTAAGATGCTTCCTAATAATGAGCATGACAAAACTAGTAGCAACCTCGAAATTCGCATGGCCATTCAATAATTATTTTGATTTATTACTTTTAATTCTCCTAATAATTAAGAAATAGAATATGCGGTTGAAATACATTTTTTAACAAAAACAAGTATAGATTCGTACCACGTCCCATGTCACACGTGGCCACTAACAAGATATACTTAATCTAAATCTTGCTAATTTGTATTCCTACATATCTTCTTAACTCTATGATACAAGTGGTACAATCAATAAATGAGATCAAGAGAAAGCAATAGTGAATAACACATGTCAAAACTTATGTCAAATAGAAAGAAAATTAGAAAGGTTTAATAGAAATGTATGACATTAATCACATTATTCATTATTTATTAGTTACTACCACTTAAATGATTTGGACTAAATAGACAAAACGTTTGGATTTATATCATATCCATTAGAAAAAAAAATAAGATTAATAGACATTTGCCAAGCCGCCAAGGTTCTTGCCATGTTCCAATAGCATATTCGTACCTTCTTCACATGATCCAAGAAAGAATATAAGCATTAATAGCAACTAGTTTAAAGTTTAAACTGTACTTATTACTAGTATAATATTAAGCGTGATTTACAAGTCTGATCCTCCATTAAATAACTTATTGTACATTGACATCTAATTATATTTATATACTATTGCACAGTCTTGTTTTGTAAAAAGATTCTGACACATGCAAAGATTTTGCCCACACATATATATTTGAAATCGTGTTTTAACTTTTAAGTATGTAGCATGCAAATGTTATGATAATCTGTATTGGAAAATTTTATATACTTTTGAGTTTTGAACGTATTTTGTTACAAAATTTGCATACATATAAAGTTGAAGTATATATAAATTCTCTAATGTACTTATGATTATTTTGTTTGTTAGAAATTGTATACATATAAGGAAAAACTATACATATTTTGAAACACTTGTTTGATCGACAAGGACCATACCACGTAAGTTTATGCGGGTCCGACCTATGTTAACTATTGCAACTTTTGAATCATCTTTGGTCGACTCTTGGCAAGGTGGTGATATTAGTGTGGAGGGTGCCGAGGGAAAAGAGAGAAGGAAAGGCGGGATTGTAGTTCCGAAAGGCTTTAAGAGAGAGAGAGTGAGATGATAAAGGTCAGAGAAATAATATTTTATTATGTTATTAGTGGGTATTTGTGTTTTTGAAGTATTTTTAAATCATAAAAAAGAAAAAAAAAAAAAAAAAAAAAAAAAAAAAAAAAAAAAAAAAAAAATGTGCTGCAATAATTGAAGGAAAGTTGAGAGAAAACATTTAGGAGAGCAAAATAATAGATGTGTAGCTGATGTGAAGAGGCAAAAACCCTCAACCACAGGTTAAAAACTTAGAACATAGTTAACTTAAAGATTGTATATCTTTCATAGCACACAAACCTATATATGTTACCGGCATTACAATCAAGTTAACTTGAAAATTTGTATGTAATGGAAAGTGATATATTCTCGTAAGGCCTGGTCGTACGCCCAAGCTATTATATTCAGCATAATTGATAAAATTAACACACATACAAAAATCTAAATAATTTTAGTCATTTAAAAAAAAGAAAAAAAAACAAAATAAAAACTTGTATTTAGATGTTTCAATAATTAGCATGTAAAACAATAAATATAAATAAATAAATAACAAATATGCAATTAATAATCTCTCAACCAATATTGAAGTTAATAATAGGTCATTATTTAAATTTATGACTACAACATGTGATTGAACAATTTAATATTGAGTGCCTTGTGTGTATATTATGAGTTCATGTTTGTATCAACATCTAAAAGACAATACAGAAAGAAGAAGAAGAAGAAAAAGAAGAAGAAGAAGAAGAAATACCCCTACTAGATTTAAATGAACAAATCAAACAAACATCAAATTAAAAAATAAACATGTGACAATTAGAACATTAAGTAATGAAATTTTTAGCAAGTGAATACCTTAAACTATTGAGTTCATGCATGTCATCGAGATCGAGATCGAATTGTGCGACATGACATCAGTGATACCTAATAACAATTTCTTTATTTTTAATATATCCCTGTGTATTGAATCACATATATATGAATTCGTATAAATCTTTTTAGCTATACGTAATCCTCAAAATCTTACAAGAACCATCATCATAGAATGTGTTGAAATCTTCTTAGTTACAAAATTACATATATAATTGACCATCATGTAGGTAATCAAATTGTAGACAAACCTTGACGTGCTAAAATAGCATAAAACATGTATACATCATACATGTATGAATTAGGGTTAATAATGGTGTGTATTTATATATGCCTAATTATTAAATCGGTTTGTGTATTTCCATTTAATTTTTTGTTTTATAAAATCTTAGCAATTAATGATATTATACCTTGGATTTTAATATGACGTTGATTTAGGAAAGTTTGTTTATGGTATAATAACTAACTATTATAATGTTAGAGATTTACCTAAAATTTCTTATAAATTGTAGCATTTTAGGGTTTACGAATTAAATAATTGTTTGATAGGAAAATAAAGTAATTTGTTTAGCCAATAGTTTTTCATTATTGATGTTCTTTAATCTTTTACCTAATAAAATAAAACCCCTAGTGGGGACTTTTTAAATCAAATCATACCTAATTTGGAAATATTTTTTTAATTATTATTTATTAATTTTTCATATGTTTAATTAAATAGACCTAAATACTTCCTTTTTTGGCAATTGTTTTTATACATTCGTGTTTTATGAAAATTTATGTTCAAAAGTATATGTGTCAAAAGTATAAAAAATGAAAACTTTAAAAACACGGGTGATTTACAAAACAAGAGGGGTCAAATCTAAACTTTACCAAAACAAAACCACACAATAGTTCGACACAACTATCCAGAGTTCCAGCCCAATATTCCAATTCGAACCCTAACTCTAAAATTTCGGCGATTGAAAACAAATTAAAGAAAGCATGTTTCAAATTAGTATTCTTTGCAGTGATTCCGAAGATAATGTTTATGGAAGAACAAAAACTCTTTAGTGGCCTAAAGGTATGATTTTAAATTTTTTGATATAGGGCTTTTAGCTATATTCTAAAAGGGTTTGTGATCTTGCTATTAATTTTGTTCCAGTTTGGGGAAAAAAATTAGGGTTGATTAAAACTCTAATTTGATTAATAAAGATAGTGATGAAGAAGATTAATGAGTAAAAGGCTTGGTGGTTCTGAATTAGTTATAAAATCTACACAGGTATATACATGTTTGGTTTTGTCTTTAATTTTATGATTTTTTGGGTTTTGCTCTAATTATTTGGTTTATCCCTCACGAGTTTAATTTTTGATTTTTGTATAATATATGTATTTATGTTTGGTTTATAAGTTCAGTATCTAGAATGTAATCTTGAATCATTCACATACATAGGTTGTTTGAATCAATTTTGATTGTAAGTGTTCTATGCAATTTTCATCTTTATGTTTGTCAACAATAGTCTGAATTTGTTGTTAGCTATGAGAGAAACCATGTGTGGATAAAGTCCTATTTGATATCTTAAATATGATGGATTGTGCTATGTTTGGGTTGTATTATTTGTAAAATTCTGATAATATATTACTCCTATAATTACATGATACTTGAAGTGTTGTTTAAGTGACATGGTGATTAACATTATATTTTACTATAAAGGTAGTTTATTCGGACTCTAATAGAAATTATAATATGCAGGACATCGAGAGAGAACCCTCCCATTACTTTCGCTATAGCTACATGTGAAACCCAAAATGTAAACTGGCTATTTTACCAATTTTTGGGTTGTCTTATGATGATAGTTGTGTTACTATAAAAGATACGTGGGGTAAAATCGCAGAGGTATTATATCCTTTTACTAGCTATAAGTTTTAATTTTTCTTCGTAAATCATGTCTCACGTAACATGGATGATCATGTAGCATTTAGGACGGACGTTTTGACCAAACAAAATTAACAATGGAGAAAATTTTCCATCATGAGTAGGGGAGCCTAATTGTGTTATAGTCTTTGCTTCCACGTGGGTAGAACCAAATGCAGTACACTCCGTGCCGGTTACAGGTGCAGTACATGAGACCATTGCACCACCTTGACAAGCTTTTATACTTATGGTTATCTGATTGTTAAGTTCTTAGGATAACTTGACGAGGCTATAGGCACTAGGCTCATAGCGTAAAATTATTGTGAATTGAAGTGTTCGAGACAGTAACTATGCTACTGAGGGGAGAGTAATGCTCATTCAAAGTAAGTAGAATGACCGCACTAAAATGTACAAATTGAGAGGAAAAGATTCATTACCATCAAATTAGATTATGCCATGTTTCTCACCAACTAATATGGTGGGATTCAGGCTCAGGATAATTTGATTTAGGTTCTGACTTTGGGTGGGATTATATTCTATGCAACTCAAAAGAAACCTAGCCTTTCCAAAACAAAATCGAATCCGCTTAGTTTTGTAAATCATCAATTACAAGAGCTTTGGTTTGTTATCTACATGATCACTTATCAATTAGTAAGTAACTAATTTTCCATTTTGCAGTTTGTGATAAAGATTCAAGATTAAGTGTTATTTTAATTATTTTAATTAATCTTATTTGTTTTTTATAACATTTTGCATTTTGGTTTCTTCAGTTTAAGCTTTTTACTTTTATACTTATGGTTATGTGTTATTTTGAAATTCTTAATTTCAAATTAGGCCCTTTGACTTACTCACATTCGCTGATGGTATAGGTTTTGGGTTTGTGGAGTTGTAAGACCAGGTTCAATAATCTTCATTAAGGACAAAGCAGTTGAAACTTAGCCATATTTCGTCACCAACCATCTGATTGAAGGTATTGAGAATCTGATTGGTGATGTGTTTCTGTGAGACTGCTCAGAAATATGAGTTATATGAGTGTGAATGCTAAAAAGGTTAGGCAAAAGCTAAAAGGCTGAAAATATCCTGCTGGAAACTGGGTTTGTCAACTGCTATTTATAACATGCCTCATGATTATGTTTGTCTCGCACCTTTGATTACATATGTACACGTACATTTGGTACCACTTAATAGTAATATAGAATTTTACGACCTGGTTCTTTTGGATCCATTTTAAGGTGTATTAGGTTCTTGCAAACTAACGTTATTACGTGTATCGAGAAAAAAATAGCAGGTACTTTGGAAGCCATTTATGCCATTAATAGATCAAATCATCCTATTAATCGAGGTACATGATTTTATTTGTGCATATGCAGTCATCACGCTTGCAGCGATGAATGTTGTTGCGCCCTCTTCTTTGATTCGCATGTAATACCTCAACAAGCTGATGATACATGTATGTGTAAGTACCATGGCTGATAGTGGTGATTAAAAGTTTCATTGGCACAACATGTAAAAGACAGTTTAAGTTATACTGAATCAATGTAAGGTGTTTCTGTTACAGGTATCAATCAAAAATCATAAAACGATCCCGTCGCCGCACATGCCAACAATAGATTGAAGCATCCTAGAACTCAAGGTAAGTGAACCTATTCGTTCTTAAGTTACTGGGCTTGCTGCATATAGGATATAAATGACGGTTTAAGTTATACTATCTGTTTGCGTGTCGAATGTTTCTGTATTGGGCCTTTTTGTACTTAGCTAAGTCTAGAGTTGATAAGAGGCATAGGAGGATGGTTAAGTGGGAAGACCTTACGGCTGCTCAATTTCTTGCTGCAGATATTGATAACAATGGTTCTATCAGGCAATTAATTGTTTTGATTATGGATTTTTATTTAATGTTTTAATCGTTTCTGTAATTAGCGTTAGAACGGTGTTTGAGAGTTGTTGATATCAGTGCTTATCTGCTTATCTTTTCAAAATATAAGTATTTTTTTTATGGATGAACTGTTTATCTGTTTATTTCAGAGCAAAAAAAAAAAAAAAAAAAAACTAAAAGTAAGTTGGATAAAAAAAAGTGTAGATTGGCAGGGACACCTCAACCCTGTAATATATAGGTTCATTTACTTTTTTTAGTAGTTGAGCAGGTCGGAAATATAGATTCATATAGTGTTTCAAGATTTTAATAAAAAGATCATTTATTTAAAGTAAGCGAAAATCCATAGGGTTGGTTTAACTTTTTATGGAATGACTAATTAAGATAACCCACATATTTCAATATTAGCATTATATGATTTCAGTGCTATCAGTTTCTTGTGAGCATATGTTAGGAGGCATCTTTGCATTACATGGATGTGGAGTAAATGGTTGTTAAGGTTTGTACTTTGTAGGGCTTTTTCTTATTTATAATTATATCAAAGTTCATATGTGTCATACTATATTCAGATTTTAGTCCTTGTCATTTTATACAAAGTGTTCAATTGATATCACACATGGTATATCTTGGAGCAGTACATTCTCGGTTTGTGCATTAGGTTGGTGTTTATTGGCTTGCTCTAATGCAACTGAAAAATTCAAGGCACACCAAGTAAGAAAATATATTTTAATTTCCCGACTCCTTTTCTTTAGTCCTGTTAGTCAATCATTCCATTGACATGTCCTCATTTTTGCGTTTGTAGGGCTTAGAGCTTGACAGTGATCAAGAAGACATTGGATTTCAATGATTTCATTAATCTAACATTATCTTATTGATAGAATTTTCCGGGTTAAAAACAAGGCTTTGAGATATTCTCTTTGCTGCAAAAACGAGGTACTTCTTTCTTCAACCTTAGAGCTTTATGGAGCCAAACTATTTAACTAAACATTCCCTTCCATAACCCTAAGTTATACCTTTGGTTCCAAGAACCCTAAGTCAAAACTAACGGAGAACCAAATCGAAGTTGTTTCATTGATGTTCATGCCAAAACTGGACAAAAAGTCACAATAAATCAATAGTCAGCCTTTTATAAATAAGGGTGTTATTAGCATCGTTCATTGATGAAGTTAAAGTAAGTTCACTTCCCTCATATATGTAATTTTGTTCCAATTATATATTGTCTAATTAAGGATCGTTTATGAATCACTGAGTTTTTAGTTGTTCCTAAGCTAAGATTGTGTATAAATTGCATTGTAAATTACTAGGTGCAAATAGAAAGGTTCAAACTTTGAATGATGTGAAAATTGAATAAAGTATAAACCTTTCGTAAAGGTGAGTACATACAATTGAACAAGTGATGATTGGACTTATGAATTATATTTAATTGAATATCTTATTTCATATCATTAATCTTTTGTTTATTGTTTCCAGGTTGTTGTTCAGCTATAAACCTTTCATCACATATTAAGACTTAAAATCAGCACAAATGAGAAAAATCACTTCTTTGATCGAGAAGGTGGGTATCTACATACATAGTTGTCATTAATCCTCCGCATATGTCATGCTGACACGTCTCTTTTTTTAAATGTGAAGGTCCACAAGCTTGAGTGTTTGGTTTTAATTTGAACTAAAATTAGTAGCTTTCGTATTCTAGGATCATGAGGCAGCTTTTGTGATTAAGAAGCTCGGCCCACATTGTAGATACCTATCCTTGACCAACTTTAAATTGAAAAAGTTTCAAGGGAGGTAGGGAGTAAGAAGGCTAAGAAGAACTTAGGAATGATAAGGGTGCGTAGATTAGGGGTGTGCACTAGGCATTTAATAGAAAAGGTTGGTGAATCTAAGCCATTTGTTCATCAATCAGGTTGCGTGAATTATTAGTTTTATATAAGTATTACATATAAGAGAAAGAACTTCATATATGATATAACACCCTTTAGTTGTTTCATTAATTCAACCTACAGGTTTCTAGCTATACACATATAAGCACTCGCCGAGGACACGAAAAGGAAGCATACTTTATGGTTTTTTGAGCGAAGTTTGTTCAAGGCAAAAGGTACTATCTCATGTAGTTATATTTTTTCATATACCCTATGGATCAAGTTGTAAGTTGTACCATTACGAGAGTCACATTGGAGCTTGAGAGGAATTTGATTTTATATGTATATATTAGTGCACTTTGACAGTCTAAATATAGTACTCATTATGCTTCACTTAGATAATTATCTTATGCAAAGTAGATAATAGCTGTTAACTGCCACAAGATTCTATATCATGTTTGGATTATCTAAAACAGTGTTTAAACACAAGATTCAAATATTCAAAACCATTGGACTTAATATAAAGATTGGTTAGAATTGGTTTGTGGTGGGTGTGATTTCTCAACCCACTGTTTGGACTAAAACCCAACAGTAAGGGTGCAAGTTAGTTTTGCTGATTTTACTCTCACATTTGCACTTTATAAAACTATTAGGATTAAATGAATTGGTACTAAACTTATTGGTTCATATGGTTTTGTGTTTGCCTTGTGTTTTTGTCGAACCCCAACAGTGGGTGTTTTTGTTTGCTTCTTTTTTCCTCAACTTGCTACTTCTCAAAAAGGGTTAAATATTTGTGTGCGCTTTTGGTTTGGTTTTACTCACTAATTGTCAAAGGCAATTCTCAAAACAACAACTAACTAATAATTGTATCTTTTTGGCTTCATAATGTTCCATGGGGTGCTGAAACACTTTGGCAGCACCTGGTGCCATTCAGGAGTTAGAGTGGCCTCAGTTGTTGCATCATAGTTATATAGTGATGAGGAGATTAACTTTATATCAATATGGGTACAACCCTTTCTTTCAACATGTACACTTTTCAACCAAATCTAAATTTATAAATCTCTGGACACTGATCTTATAGTGTATATTTTGTTAGTTATGAGAAAAGGTAGCCCTTTTAACCATGTATGGGTAAACTAGCAAATTTGGTTTTTGGTTTGCAAACAGGTCAATTGGTTAAACGTTAGAAATTGGTTAAAATGGACTCGGGTTGAGAATTTGTTAGGGATCTGAGGTCATTTAACATAAATTTTACTTGCATAAAATGGTTTTAGGTGTTCATTTCAAAAGTTAGATGATCCTCAGACATGAAATTTATGTGCAATTCAAGAAATGAAAAAGTGTTTGTGGGTTGGCATAACCCAACCCACCCAAGAATAACACGTTATGACATACTTTAGTGGTGGAATAATTGAACGACGTCAAATACACAGGTCCATCCATGAGATGATAGACTGATAGGCCGGTTGAGAATATCTCAGGTAAAATCGTTGGAAGCTCATAGTGTCTCATTCTTATAGAATCTCACTCTTATTAAAATTTATTCCTTTTTTTTTTTTTTTTTTTTTTTTTTTTTTTTTTTTTACTTGGAAGAAGATCCACACACTACACTTTTATTTTTTCATGTTAGAGTAGTGTTTTAACGTCGCTATAGGCACATCATAGTTCAAATTCTGCATGGTCATTACCATTGTTTCAACCTACTGAACCTCCTTTAGGCTTATCGATGTTGTTGATGCTGATCAGAGTTATGCTTCTCCTCCATCAGTTGTAAAATCTTCACCAGAAGATGTTCAATCCGAGCCCGTAACTCCGGTTGTGACTGATCAACTAACTGTCCATCCCTCAAACAATGGAAGTTTGAAAATTGAAAATTTGGAAGGGAAAAACGATCCTATGCATTATCCTGATTGTCCGCTCACTCAGTTTGACATTGATCAAATAAATTATGAAATGGTGCGTGCAACTAATTCTGAATGTCTGATTCGTTAGGTTACATTTTATACATAAGCTCTAAATTAATCAAACAACTCAAAACATTCCTTCAACTTTTAACGACCATTTTTTTGTTTTTACTTTTGTTTTTTGTTTTAGCAGCCAGATATGGATCTGGAGAAGGCTTTAGAAGGTTTCTGGGATGCATCACCCGAACAGCATTTTGATTCAAAGATCTTCTCGCCGTTGCACTCTCAGATGCATTCGGAGCTTGGATCTACATATATGAATAACTATGGAATGGTGAACTCTGGAAATGAACATAATGGAATGCAGAACCAGTACGGGACGAATGGTATGGACTTCTTGGAAACTTTCATGGTGGAATCAGATCAGTTTTCATATGATGATTCGGGTTATAAGGATGGTTCAGTTGCTCAAATATCGATTCCTGAAGTTCATGTCAAGGATCATGAATATAGTAGTGAGTCAGATGGTGAAGTCATACAAGTACAGGTAGATTATACTTTACTACTTATGACTTGGTCGATTTGGCTTGTGTTCACCTCAAAGGGGTCAAACAAAATGGAACTCTCTAAAACTTTCTGGATGTCATGGTATTATGGACCTGTAAATATAATATTTACTAAGAAAGTTTATAATTTTTTAGGTAATTATGATATCACATTGTTTTGTGTTCTAGAAAGTTTTAGAGAATATGGTCACATTAACTCGAGTCTTTATAACTACTGGGTTTATATTGAATGAACTACAGGTGTTCATCATTTACATGATAGTGTGTATTGTAGTAGTGCATTATTTTCTCATCATTTAATAGTTTAATTAATAGTTAGATATACAGTGGTTTATTACTTTATTGTGGATCATGACATTTCATGCAATACAGAGAGATCCTTGATGTCAAAGACAACATCCTTTAGTAGAAAGTGTTTGTGTTTTATTTTGTCGTTTCTTGAAGACTGACATTAATTTATAGGGTGAAAGAAACTTGCAAGAAGGAATGTGATCATGCAGCGGGTAAATACTACCCAAATGGTGGTCAAATGAAGTATATATAGTGCCAGGAGATATGTAGCATTCTACAATTCTTGGATGAGTATATATACATGAAGTGATAGACGTGCTTCGTTTTTTTATTGTAAAACTATACAAATTTATATAAGTGTATTAAAACAAAGAATCTTATAAGATTTTTTACATCTTTGGTTATATGTTACAATGGTTGGTTTTCGTCTATGATTGTTTATGTTTTACTGCTTTATCAATGAAAAAATTGCAATATTGTTTATTATATTATTTATGTTCTCTTTCTAAGTTGACATTTTTCACTACAATTTAGCATTTGACAAAAATTGTAACGTTGTTACGATGTTACTGTTAGAGCATTGCCTCAACAACATTATTCCGACATTCTCCCATCGCATATATACAGTTAACCGGTCAACCAGGGTTTAGGAGAATTAGGTCATGAGTTCAACTTTAATTTCCGGCTATCACGTACATCAAATATAATTATAAATCAAAATTAAAAATTATACCTAAAACAAAAAACTTAAATTAAGCTATTTAGTTTTTAATAAATAAAAATACATTAATGAAAATTTTAGGAAAAACCCCGCGCGTGCGCGGGCATTATAACTAGTATATAAAAAGAGATTATTTAGGAAAAATATGTTAAGATTGACGTTAGCATTCATTTTATTTAAACATTTTTTGCATATGACTTTGACTTAGGTAAACTTAAGTCTTCTAAGCAATTAGCATGTCTTTTAACTTGTTATTTCCTCTATTCTAAATTAATAGTCCATGTTTTTTCAATATGTCACGATTTAACTGTCCACTGTCAAAAAATAGATAAGGTAGTTTGATCGAGTTTACTATTTTAACCTCGCTTAAACTACTATTACAAGCTTTAAAGAAGTCATTAGTTAATTAGTTAAGGGTAAAACTATCATTCAGTTAAAAAGTAAGAAGAAAAAAATAATAATAATTATATATATATTTTAAACTGTGTGTGTGTTTTTTTTTTATCTTGAGATAATTATTTTAGACGGAGAGAATAGAAACTTATTGCACCTTAAGTTCCAACTCACATGACATAATTAAGTTCTAATGAATTGCTTCTAGATATGCTATGTGATGCGTAGGGATTGCACCAGACATTACCTCTTAAGGGATCTTGAGAAGCTTACAACCCCCACCAGGCAGTGTACCTGATCGTTGTAGTATAGTATAGTGACAAGTACCGGGGGATTGATCCTTCAGCTAGGAATAACGTCGCTAGGATTAGAAAACCTAAATACTAGTTCTAAAGATGACGGAAGATTATTTTTGTATTTTTATATTTTTTAGAAAGCAAGTAAAAATCTCGGGTTTGAAGGATTTGGGCGGAATTAGTTGCTAGTCAACTAACCCAATACTAAAAATGCAATCAAAATAAAACACTAGAAATAAAAATAAACTATATTAAACTAAGGTTGTGAGCAATAAGTGGAGAAAATTGTGTTTACTTAGATTTTACTACTCCCTAGATATCTTTTACACGTTAATTACTTGTTATAGTTGCGTGGATGACGGATTGTATTCCTTAATACCATTCATGGGGTGGCGCACTTAATTCCCCAATCCTATGAGTGCCTACTTCACTCCTATGTCGAGCCGGCTAAGAAGCTCCTAACATGGGATCATTAGAATTTACTCATGTATTAAATACAACCAATAAAACCTAGTGCACGTCAGTTCATGTTTCCTAAGACGTTCAAGCATGTTACCATTTGGAGATCTGCCAGTTTTCTTAAGCCTAACATCGAAATCATTCATCCAATACAACCATAAACAAGTAATCAACACATAATCAACATCTAGGTTTCATTAGATCTAAGCAAACACAAGATAAATCTAGTCTAGCATGGTGGAATTAAGACAAACACAAGATATAGACAACCAACACATAGACATATTGATTGAATTAGAAGAACACTTATCTCAATTACACATGAAAGGGTTCAAGGGCTGAAAACCCTTGAAAAACCTGTAAAATTCGTAATAAGTTCGGCCTTAGGGTTTCTCCAAACTTCTCTTTTCTTTTTTATGAATGAAAATTAGAAAACTATATATAGGAAATTGAGTCTGACGGCGTCAAGACCAAATATGTGACGCCGTCATCTCGCCGCCAAAATAATACTCGGACTGCCTAGATCTACATCTGACGCCGTCATGTGTTAGGGTCTTCCAGGCCGTCACGTGTTTTACTCTTGACGCTCTACTTGTGACGCCTTCATGTTTGCACTGGGCCGTCATGCAATTTACTCTTGACGCCGTCAGGGTGTTGCTCTTGACGCCGTCACCTACTGTTCCCAGCAAGGAAAATTAAGACTTTGGCGTTTTCTTCACTTTTATGCTCCAAAAACGTCCGAATTGCTTCCTTTTCTAGATTTCTCTCCCAAAGTACCTAAAATCACAAAAGGAACGATTTAGGGCAATATTTGATCAAATAAATTCAATTCCGGGCTTAAATGACCCCCTAAAAGTGGTTCATTTTTCGCCTCATCACTATGTGAAATTAGTGACAACATTAATTGCAGTTGCAAACTTTTACTTGAAGAGCGGTAAAATGCCTTTTCAAAAGTTTGGAGTTGTATTATGTCTGAATTTATAAACTTTTTTGTTTCGTAAACCTATTTATCTTCATTATATAATAATCTCATAAAGCTTTGAAGTACCATGTAAAATAATATGCCAAACTTCCCTTTTTGATGTTATGTCATGCCACATTAGCTTTAACATTAACATCACTCACACCACTATAATCACCCGCCCTCATAACATGCAAGCTACAAAGCTAGTATTTTACATAATTTAAATGTATTAAATAATGAGAGCATCTCTAATGTGAACATTATAATTTTGCACTATCTTAGTGCAAAATGAGAATATTTTTGAAATATCCTTACACTATAAATATGTTACTCCAATGTGTAGACCAAAGGTCCGTTTGGTTTATAAGTTGGTTTGGATTAGGATTTGAATTTAGTTTAGGATTTTAATTTAAAATAGGTTTAGGAGAGAGAAAATATATTTATATAAATATATTTTATAATAAATTTAAATTAAAGATATTATTTAAATTGTAATGAAACACATTTTTTATAAAATAAAAAATATAAGATAAAAGAAAAGATAAATCATTGTGGTTGTCAAATTTAGTAAAATAAAAAATTCTACTTGAAATGACATATTATACAAAATCCACGTTGAAGGTAGGATTTTACTATTTGGCATGCATGCTCGTGTCAGAATGGAAATATATTGTAACAAACAACGGATTTGGAAAATGAGTCAGCCCAATTCCTCCAAAATCCGGGTACCAAATGGGCCCTAAACTTTGCACTAAATCTAGCACTAAATATTATTTTATATAATATATGACTATTATATTAATATATTAATATAATTGTCATATATTGTATAAAATAATATATTAATTTTTCAAAAAAATATATTAATGGATGATAAGGATATAAATGAAAAACTAAATTAATGCATAAGGTTGAAAGTGAAACTTTGCACATTTAGTGTAATGAATAGTATAGCACTATATTTAGTGCATTTTAGACTTTTAGTGATTACTATTTATTGCACTAAAATAGTGCAAAGATATAGTGCTAACATTGGAGTGATTTTTATGTATTTTTTGCACTATTTTAATACAAAAAGTATATATAGTTCATACATTTGAAATGACCTGATGAGCTTTATATACAAGCATGAAATAGATATTCACTATGATTTAAAAGTTCTTATACACTATCATATTTTATATACCTTTTTGTAAACTACTGTAATAGATACGTTAAAAATCAGGTTAATTTCTCAATAACTCATTGACCCGTTTTTTGCCCATATCTTTACAAAGCAATGTTTAAAAGAGTTTCCTTTATGTCGGGCAACCGGTTCCTGGTTCAACCAATGTTTTGCCCAACATCGACTCCTGGTAAACAAACCGGTCTTTAATTCAACCGGTTGAACTGGTCAGGTCAGCACCGACTTTAAAGCATTGTTACAAGGAAAAACACGATCAAGACAATAAGATCTTGAAAACACTAAGAGCCTTTGGTACGGTGGTCGGTGAACTTGGTGCCATGACAACAACCAACTGAATGGTGCCACAACCACACCAGAGCTCGTGCCATCGGCTCTCGCGAGTTGCGCCGTACCCCCACCTCACTCGGCGAGTATTTCCTTTTTTCCTTTTTTCTTTTTCTTTTTGTTTTATTGGGTTATTTGTGGACCCATGAAACTACTTTGTATGAGGAGGAGGAGGAGGAGAGGGGGGAAGAATGATAGATTATGGTGTTATAGAAAAAATGATGATGCGACACCACATTTTTCACGACATCATACGGTAGCTTGTGCTCTAAATACTTTTAAAATATTTGGTACCAACAACTTAGTAAATAAGTCCATCAAAAGGACTACTACACAATATGACATTTTTCTTAAATTCAATATTTTCTTTGTTATCATATAGGCTAAGTCGTTTCAATTAACTATCATACTAAAACCTAAATGGGAAAACAATCTGTGAAGTAAAAAAGGTTAGAATGGGTGAATGTAGAGACATTGAAAGGGAATGAACATGTGAAGTTAGAGATCGGTGAATTTGAGAGGCAGAAAGAGAGAAAGAGATGTATGAGAGTGGGTCCTCAAGTTGTGTTGGATGGTAGGGAGTGGGTGACAGTAGCTCACATGAATTCGCCAGAAGGGAATCTATTTTCCATTTCTTTCTAATTTACTATCTATTTTATTATATCATAACTAATCTAATATCTTATTGTCATTCAGGTGTAGATCAGGATCAAGTTAAAACCAGACAAGTAAAGATTTGACATGGACCTACCTAGATTGTTTTGGTTTGGATTAAAATCATTTTAAGTAAAAGCTTGTTGTTTTTTAAGAAATAAAAGCAAAGCTTGTTGTATTTTATTTAACAACAAAAAATAGAAAAGTTATGTATGTATCCTTTTATAATAGAAGATGCTACATATTATGCCCTTTAATTAATAAGATGAAACTAATAATATTATGAATGGAAACTAATTCACTAAGTCCTGCAATAATTTCTAATGAAACTTGTGAATTTAAACCTTGCTAGAAAATACTATGTTGCATTTTTTAAAGACCTCAATGAAGGTTTTGTTTTTCACAGAATCACAAAGGTATGATCGAAAAGGATGTCACACTCTCTTCATGTATTAAACATGAGATACATTGATACTGAACTACGTTTGAAGCTCCATTGAAGAACTTGAATCTAATAATATAAAACAACTAATTTTGGAAAAACAAAAACTTTGAACCTTCACCAAAACCTGTTAATGAAAGAACATTTAACGAGCATGATTGGCTATTAATATGAAAATTGTCCAAGCAAGAGCCAAGTCCATGGATGGTGTCAAAAGGATATGATAGATACTGAACCAATCACCAACCAACTTTTTTAAGGGATTAGGCTACTTTCCAACATTAGCTAGGGTGCAAGAGACCAAGATATGACAATTATTTCCGACTTGATTGCAGGTAATACATGCCACACATATATAGGAAACAATGTTTGAACAATGACTCAATGTTCTACTCATTTGAGCAGATGGCATAATGTGAAAGACTACCAAACTCAGAGGCATCATGTTTCAAATGGTGTCGGACCGCTAGCATGCATGCGCAGTCGACTTCCCTCCCTCCCTCGATTTCAATTTCTATGTAGTATTGTTTTTAGTAATTTAGTGCAAAATTTTTTATCATAAAATGTTTTTTCTCTCTTATTTCATGTTTTGTAAATGTCCTTCACCTTTTACTAATTTTTAAACCTCGACAACAGGTTTGAAATGACATCATGAGTCAAACAATACTTACAACCTAGACTTATCTCTGCGTAGTAACTGCAACAAATTTAACATACAGTAGCTCACATCAATCGGTCAGATATGGAGTTATAAAATCTAAAGTAATGTTACATGGACTATGATTCAGCAAAAATTATAAGACATGCACCAAAACATTTTGATTGGAAAAGCTCTAACATCCATAAAGTGACAAAAGAAAAAAAGTGATTGGGGTACAGAAATTAAAGGAGTGTGATGATGGCCAATGCCTCAATTTTCTTGTCAAGAATGGCAGGATAAAAGTTTGCCAAATGTTCCCTTCAAAGAAAGTGACCATTTCCAACTCTTGCTTTTCTTCTACACTTTCCATCTCTTTGTCTTCTTTCTACCTCGGAATGTGTGTTTGATACCCTTCTTTTCTCTCTCTCACACAAAATCACCTTTTACGCACACACTTGTCCAGTTGCTAGATTTCCTTTTCATCATTATCAACATCTACTTGACTACTTCAATGTAAAAAAAAACCCCAATGTGCTAAATTTAGATATACTTAGTAGATTAAAGATATTATATTACTATCAAAAAAACTATTTGCATGTTTACATATATGGCTTCTTGTTTAGGGGTGTAATCGAGCCGAGTATTAACATGCTCGAGCCCGGCTCGTTTAAAATCGAGTCGAGTCGAGTTGTTCACGAGTTGTCTCGGCTCGATTACACCCATATACTTACATATATATATATATATATATATATATATATATATATATATATATATATATAGTCAGTGGCGAAGCTTGGATTTTTCGAGTGGGGGGTCGGGATCTAAAATTTTTTTTTCCTAACACTATGGGGGGTCGAAACCGAATTAAATTGGGGGGGCGAAACCGAAAATACCGAAATTTTTCTACACGAAAACTATATACCCCTACATCGCAAAAAAAATTTCGGGGGGTCGGCCGCCCCCCCCCCCCCGCCCCTATGAAGCTGCGCCACTGTATATAGTGTATCTTTATTTTCAGAACCCTGTTAAGTGCGGGAACTGCGAGAACTCCAATTTTGCATTAGAAAACATGCATTTTCATATAAAACATGTATGTTTTCTTACATACACCTTAATACACATACCTGCGTAACATACATGTTCACATAAAACCCTGTTAAGTGCAACATATCAATGCAAAATGGTTTTATATGAACATGTATGTTACGCAGGTATTTGTATTAAGGTGTATGTAAGAAAATATACATGTTTTATATGAACATGCATGTTTTCTAATGTAAAATTGGAGTTCTCGCAGTTCCCGCACTTAACAGGGTTCTGAAAATAAAGCTCCCATATATATATATATATATATATATATATATATATATATATATATATATATATATATATATATATATATATATATATATATATGTGTGTGTGTGTGTGTGTGTGTGTGTGTGTGTGTGTGTGTGTGTGTATGTATATGTGTGTGTGTATATATATATATATATATATATATATATATATATATATCGGGATGTAAATGTGTAATCGAGTCGAGTCGAGTAGCTCGCGAGTTGTCTCGGCTCGTTTAAAATCGAGTCGAATCGAGTATTTTTCGAGTCGATCTCGAGTTGCTCGCGAGTTGTCTCGGCTCGTTTACACCCCTATTCTTGTTACTCACCACTCCTACAATTATTATCTACTGTTGACTTTTAAAGTATTTAGTTTTTAACTTTGACAGTAAATATCTTTTTTCGTGTTATATATTACCTGATGCAAAATATATAAACGGATGTAGTACAAAAGAACAACACGATATAACTCTTAAAGTAAAAGGTTTCAATACCCTAGGAACTATAGCTAAGATTTGGACTAGTTAAGAAAAAATAATTGCTGGATCTCACATATATTTTTCACTCTTTAACACCTTCCAAAAAGTTGTTGGATCCATGTAAACATAAAATTTTGTATGTACATGCACAATTCAGTTATAATTAAAGTTGAATTTGAACAAAGTCAAGAAGAAATTAAAGAGATAGAAAGAAATATTTGTTAAGAAAGTTAAGCTTTTTAATTCAAGCAATTATTAATAATGAAAAAATGGTCTACAATTTTGATTCCAACCTTTTAGTTAAACGACTTAATACATGAGATGTGATCTTAGTAAAAGGTCGCATCGAATAAATAAATAATCTAGATTAGGGTTGTACGTCCATCGAGCCAACCTTTCTTTTAAGTTACTAACTTTAGACAAGCTATAGTTGAGGCTAGTGCTGTAAACGAACCGGACGAACACGAACGGAGCCCTGTTCATGTTCGTTCTTTTAATTTTAACCGGACAAATAAACGGACACGGACGCTTAAACGGACGAATTTTCTTGTTCATGTTCGTTTATTAAGAAAATGAATTGTTCATGCTCGTTTATGTTCGTTCATTAAGACACTAAACGATGAACGAACATAAACGAGCATAAACGATCGAACATAAATGAAAATAGACAAACAAACATAAACTTTATTGAATTCTTCACAATATATTGTTTTATAGGTGTTGCTTTGTTTAAACAAACCAATTTTTAAAATTATAAAATTAAAAGATATGATATATGAATATAAATAGATAAATAAATATAAACGAACTTTAACGAACGCCTAATCGGATGTTCACGAACATAAATGAACGAACGAGACTTTTGTTCATGTTCGTTTATTTAACTAAACGAACGTAAAATATTGTTCATGTTCGTTCACTTAATAAACGAACGAACATAAACAAACTTTTTACCGAACGGTTTATGAAATGTTCACTGAACGTTCAGTTCGTTTACAGCCCTAGTTGAGGCATTTATAATGTTTGCATGAGATACTATACTGAACCTTTTGTAATCACAATAAAACTAGTATAAATGAGGGCATTATGAGAAAATTAGTAAGCTTGAAAAGCTGCTCATCGATGGAAAAGCTACTCTTGTGGATGATGCTGGTCATCCTATTCCGTCTACCTCTGCCACTAAGAGGGCTAACCCATTTTCAAAGGTGGGTGAGGTTGTGGTTTCGGATAGTGAAGAGGAGGAGGTTCTTAACACGTTCGATGAATCAGCAAATCTTTTTGGTGGTGGTCATGAGCGTGAAGATGAGTATGACTATGATGATTATTCGAAGCAAATTTATGATCTTCCAGGGGAATTGAATGCTCTTAATGCCATTTATGGTCTTAATTTCCAAGGTCGTAGGAAGTAGTTTATCTTTTATCATAGTCACTACCATCATGTGAGTAATGGTTTGTTTTCTTGTTTTGAAATAGGAAGTATCTTGTTATGTAAGCTTTTCGCCTATGTAACGGGCTGAGATATTGGATTCACCCATATCCGTTGTACTTAAACGTTTTTTGGAGTAATATATTTACCGGGTCGTTGACCTTTTACCAAAAAAAAAAGAGGGCATTATGAGGGGGTTCGTGATTGTCGCAAGTGAGAAACAAGTATTGAAAGTTAAATGTTACAGGTGGTTGGTGAGTGGTGAATTCAATGTTACATAAGTAAATCTCATGATTGATTGAGAAGGAAGAGTTTGAAGGATGATACAAAACTTACAGTACTCCACGTACACTGATTTTTATCAAATTCAGCAAAACTGCGAAAGTGTCACACCATCCTTCTTGAGAAAATTAATGACATACCCCTGCATGGAGGGGTATGTCACAAAATGCTCCAAATCTTAGTCGTTTTCAAAAATGCCCCATCATTCCCCTTAAAAGCATACGCGACATAAGGGGAGGACACATGTCAACATTCTAGCTCGGGCAAAAAAAAAAAAAAATAGTGCATGTCGCGTACACATGTACGCGAGACCCAAAAGTCATACGCGACATGTGACAAAATGTGTAAGGTTTTGGATTAAAAAAAAAAAAAAAATTAAAAACTTACAAAAAACACCCTTTAACTTTTTGATATTTACAACTTTTTATATAACAAACTTTATTTGTCAAATATTTAGCAAATATATATCAAATTTGTTAATGAAAAAAATATCGTTACGAAGAGCTCTGAATTACGAACAAAACGAGCCCAATATTGATATGCTTTTGACATACGTACGATTTTATAAAATTTCGAATTACCGTTTATAGGTTTAGAAAATTATACCGTTTTTAATTTATGAATATGATATTCATATTTCATAGAATTGTACGTCTTTGTCCCTTGTGCTTTAAGCGTATGTTTTGACAAAACTTTATTTGTCAAATATTTGTCAAATAAAGTTTGTTATATAAAAAACACCCTTTAACTTTTTCTAAAACATTTTAGAACAGTATAATTTTCTAAACCTATAAACAGTATAATTTTCAACAGTAGGATTGGACAAAGCATACGATTTTATACATTTTAGAAAAAAGTTATATAAAGTTAAAGACAAAGCATATAATTTTCTAAACCTTAAGCGTATCTTTTTTCTAAATTATACAGTACGATTGGACAATCTATAATTTTCTAAACCTTAAGCGTAAGTTAAAGCAAAAGTTAAAGCATACGCTTAAATCGTACGATTGGACAAAGTTTTCTTTTTGACAAATAAAGATTGTCCAATCGTACGATTTTATAATCTTTTAAAACATACGCTTAAAGCACAAGGGACAAAGACGTACAATTCTATGAAATATGAATATCATATTCATAAATTAAAAACGGTATAATTTTCTAAACCTATAAACGGTAATTCAAAATTTTATAAAATCGTACGTATGTCAAAAGCATATCAATATTGGGCTCGTTTTGTTCGTAATTCAGAGCTCTTCGTAACGATATTTTTTTCATTAACAAATTTGATATATATTTGCTAAATATTTGACAAATAAAGTTTGTTATATAAAAAAAGTTGTAAATATCAAAAAGTTAAAGGGTGTTTTTTGTAAGTTTTTAATTTTTTTTTTTTAATCCAAAACCTTACACATTTTGTCACATGTCGCGTATGACTTTTGGGTCTCGCGTACATGTGTACGCGACATGCACTATTTTTTTTTTTTGCCCGAGCTAGAATGTTGACATGTGTCCTCCCCTTATGTCGCGTATGCTTTTAAGGGGAATGATGGGGCATTTTTGAAAACGGCTGAGATTTGGGGCATTTTGTGACATACCCCTCCATGCAGGGGTATGTCAGTAATTTTCTCATCCTTCTTTGATTGAAGAAATGTTAGATACGGAGTTAAATAAATGTAAAATATATAATGTAATAAGTTATAACCAAGGCTGTCAAGATCGCGATTCCACGCAGGATCGTTTTTGTCTTTGCAAGATCGAGATCGTAAGATCGGATCGCGATCCTACGATCCTATCAATTTGTCATATTTTGTAAACCAATGATATACGAGTCAAACTGTTTTACATTTTTACTCAACGTCAAAGATAAGTTCATGTAATATCATCTTGAAAATGACAAATTTTAAATTTCAAACGCCAAAGTAATAGTAAAACACAAAAAAATCAAGTTTCAATCGTTACATTAACGATTTAGTGCAATAGTATTACATAACATAGGTCCTAAATGTCTCAAAACATACGAGCCATCAACATGATTTAAAAAAAACAAACGTTTCATAAGTGGCATTACAAAACATACCCTTTGATTAGTTTAATTACAGTGAAGTAAACTAAATTAAACTATTGAACACTTTTTAGACTATAATCTATTTGGAAAAGTAGAAAACTCTGTATAAACTATAATCTATTTAGAAAATGAAACAATAGTGGTTTACTCATTAGACATTAGTAAAACACACGTTGTTTTTTTTTTTTTTTTTTTTTTTTTTTTTTTTTTTTTTTGCCAAAACAAGTGGGATGGACTTAAATTTTTTTTTTTTTTTTTTTTTTTTTTTTGCCAAAACAAGTGGGATGGACTTAAAAGATAAAAAAAAAAAAAAAAAAAAAAAAAAAAAAAAGTGAACTCGGATCGCGTGTCGATCTTACGTGCGATCCTACGATCCTACTTACGATCCTACCTCAGATGCGATCCTACCACGATTCTACACGATTTTGACTGGTGTACACGTAAGATCGTACGATCTTACGTGTAAACTCGCGAGTTTGACAGCCTTGGTTATAACTATTTTATTCCTGTACAACAGTCATTGTCTTTTATAAATACTGTAATGGAAAGACAAGCACCTTTATATTTCAAAGAATATAAGCTGGTTAAGATCTAACCTTAGATTTAACCGGATAAAAAAATTTCTATGCCAAAAACAGTAATTTAATGGATCAGCAAAACTAAGCCAACAAAGTTATTCGTTTAAAATTCTAAAGACAAATTAAAAGACTAACCTTTTTTCAAAAAAAAAAAAAAAAAAAAAAAAAAAAAAAAAGATGATTTCTTCATTTCTTGGGGAAAAAACATTGATACTATTTACTTTCCTCCTAACAATTTTCATATATAATGCAAAAAGTGTGCTTATCAATACCCTCTTATTTCTTTGAATACAAGGATTATCAAACGCTAATATTGAATATGAAATAATAATACTTTTTCTTCTAATTTTTACTCTATTAATTTAAGTAACAAAAAACAAGAATTTAAAGCCTAGAGAACAAATACGCAGATTGATCTCCATCTTTAATTATATTCGAACCAAAGCGCATAAGGCGAATTCAGAGTACCGTTTTCTTTCAATTTTTTGTTTGTTGATTTCAATTGAATTGTGGTTGTTCCAACCATGGCCAAAAGCCCGATTGATCTTCCATACCAACAAACATGCTGCTAAAACATTCTTCTTTAATGGTACTTGTTTGGTCGAGTTTTTGGCAATGAAGTTGATGATCTGCTGGCCTTGATGATGAATTGTGGAAAAGTTGATGAGCCACAATGTTATTTGTATTAGGCCTATCAATATTCGACGATGGAAAAAGATTAGGGATCGGTTGTTGATGGTGTTGGTGTTGATGGTGTGACGATAATGGGCTATCGTTGGGCGGTGTTCTTGAGATATCTAGCTTGATTTCAGAGCTGTTTTCACTTCTGTTGCTGCTTGATCCTTCGGTTTCTTTAACGTTGAGGTTGATTAGTTCTGTTGGCTCCCTGTTTTTAAGTGCCATTATCTGCAAAGTTTTAATCTTCTTGGTTAAATCAAAGAATCAATAGGAAAACTTAAGTATAACATGTACTAGTACTTGTTTAAACTAGTTAACAAAAGAAAGACCGCATAATTAGTGACTTTTTAGATATATGTTAATGGATAAACGATAAAACTTGACCCTATTTTTTAGGTTTACCGAGTTCTAAAAAAAGTACTCCATCTTCTAATGCAAAAGTTGATGAAGAATGGTATTAAAGTGATCTTAAACTACAAAAAGTAAACAAATTTGTATTTATTTCTATTAGTGGAAAGAAAGTTGTTCCTTCAAAAGAATCATATTTGACACAAATGTTACTTCCGTGTACCGAACAATTTTTTTTTTCTTATATGGGTACTGAACTTTCATTTTTTGGATTTTTTGAGATACTTTGTGACGTTTTTGCCCCTCAAACTATTAAAAATCCAGGGGTTAAAATGTCACAAAGTACCTCAAAAGGTCTAAAAAATGAAAGTTCAGTACCCATATAAAGGGAAAAAAAATTGTTCAGTACACAGAAGTAACATTTGTAACAAGTATAATACATGAATAGGTTATTTGCCCAAGAAAGTTGGACATGTAAAGTTATGTTGAATGAATAATTGCCTGAAACTATGCACTACAAAACTATATCTCAAAGCTGATCAATCTTAGCTAAAAAAACGTTAAGAATAAGATAACCTTTGGCCAACAAAAAGCATGTCCTCTCATCTAGAATAGTACGTATTATTATGTGTCTTAATACTTTATTTACAATTTGGAATTATTAATTCTTCATAGGCATGTGGAATTCAAACCAATGTTTCCCTCTTAAGTTAGTGAAAATCCATGAAAAACTCTCATAGCTTAAAGCCTTTTATGTTTACGAATAATGAAGAAGAAAATATGAGTTTTGCTATAACACATGTATATTTTATTTCTTCTGCCCATGCTCCATATATATTGACCATTTTGCCATTCCAAAAGATCCAAACTTTGGCCATGCCCAATATGGGAAATAGTGTAGAGATTTGTATTTTCCTTTATTCCAAAGTCTGATTAAAAAAGTATTGAAATACCATGAACAGAAAGTATTTATCACAAATACAATTACCGTAAATTTATCATAAACATCATTATGTTGTCGCTTATCATTAGTCAATCATGCAACCTTTGAGACTTAAATAGAGAACGTTAAATAGATCATGAGTACTTATATGAACTTTCATCAAGTTTGCCTTCAGATTTGCCAATCAGTTTAATCATACTGTTAAAAATTTAACTACTTCATGGCAACGAGCTCAAATACTATTCTTGTTACATCTAATGAAATAGTTGAGCAACAAATAAATGTTATAAATTACCTCAGCATGAAGTTTATGATTTTGTGATTGGAGGGAATCATTCTCAGCTTTAACAGCATCAAACTGTTTTTTGAGAGCATCATAGTCTTTTTCCAACTGTTTAGTTTTCCATCTAGCTCTTCTGTTTTGAAACCATATAGCAATCTGTCTTGGTTGAAGTCCAAGTGCTCTTGCAAGCTGCATTTTTCTTTCAGGTTCAAGCTTATTTCCCAACTCAAAATTCCTCTCAAGTGTCTTCACTTGTTCCATATTTAACCTCCTCTTTTTCTCTCCTGCTAGCAACTGTGATCCATCATCTGATAATTCATCTTCACCATTCATGTTTCCTTCTTGATCACATCCATCTATGTTGTTCATACCCGAATACGACATCGATCTTTTTCCCAAGAAAGAAGCTACACCTGCATCAAAATATTATTTATCCATCAATACTTAAATTTAATTCAAACCCATTTTGATTTAGTGCTTAAAAATGATAAAGAGAGTTCGCAAAATTTGAAACCCTAATGCATGTATGCATGATCATGATATATAACTGGGTGACATGGGTTAATTAAGTTAAGTTTAGTTACCACTAAAATCTTGAGTGGTCGTGCAAGGTTGGAGAATTGGAGAGAGAGAAGTAGGGGCATGATGGTCATCCTCTTGGGAAGATTGTAACATAAAATTGTTGGAGAAGAAGGCCATTCCAGTGCAAGTCATGAGCTAATTAACTCTATATAGCTTTGATTATATGACTTGGGTCAACAGTTTAATAAGTTCTTGTGGTCTCATCATCATGTTTAGACTTTAGAGAGAGAAAGATTTAGATCTAGAAAGAGAAAGAGAGTGAGAGGAGGTGTGAAGAATATTGTGGTAGAGAGAATTAGGGAGACTATATATGACACACAACTTTTGAAAAAAGATACAAGAGTAAATATATTGGATCGTGTCACTATTAAATTTCACCAAAGTTGATATAGTTGATATCCATTTTCTCTTGGATCCTATGAATATATCAATGTTTTGAAAATCGGGTTCAAAATCGACCCGGTCGAGTCATCGGGCACCGGGTCAACCGGTTCGACCGGTTGGACCGCCGGGTCAATCCGGTTTTGAATTTATTATTTTTTTGACCGGGTCAACCCGGGTTAACCCGGGTTTTTATTAAAAAATTTTGAAAAAACGAAACCCGGCCGGGTTTCGAGAACCGGGTTGACCCGGGTCACTCAAAACCCGCCGGGTCACACCGGTTAACCCGGTTTTAGAAACCCGGGTTTTTTTGACCATTTTTTTTTACCAAAACCAGTCGAACCGTTTAACCCGGCCGGGTCGACCCGGATTTCAAAACATTGGAATATATACTATATATGATTGTTTTATCAACCTATTATAAATAATAAGCTTATTACTGAGATACTAGCAGCGATAACTATATACGTTAACTTTATAGGTACGTAATATAATACTAGCATGATACTCGCGCAAAGTAGTCGATTTGGAGGCGAATTATGTTTAACAATTTATTGAATTTATGTTTTTTCAGCGAATATTATTTAACGATTTTCTATAGTTAATAGTAGTTTATAGAGATTGTGTGTTTGTGTAATGAGATTGCGAATATTATTTAACGAATTCCGTTTAACAATTTATTGAATTTATGTTTTTTGGGCGAATATTATTTAAGGATTTACGTCCTACAAGGTTTAACTCTGGAATAGCGTGCGTTTTGTGACTCGATGGATATAAATCTTCGTGATCAGTATAAACGTTAATTTCTTGTCTTTATAGTTGTTGATCATAAGATTGGTTTGTTTTGTGTATGCTAGTTTAGGTATGAACCACTGTAGTTGTGATTAGTTTGCCTTTTTGAGCTGAGGTATGGGATTCTCTCATACCCGTTAATTATTTTTTTAGAGTAATAATTATCTAGAGTAAACCTTTTACCCAAATTTCATATTATTATATGCAAATTTAAAGAAGTTATTAAGATTAACTATCAACATATTAAATTCATTTTATTATTATAGCATGTAATTTGATTTCAGAATTTAATTTGCGATTAGTGTATATTTAAATTTATTTTAGTCATAGCTAATAATAGAAAGTGTGTTAACTTATTTTTTTAAGATCGACTTATAAAGATAGAAGGGTTCTAATACATTATAATATAAATTATATATACTACAAACTTTGTATCTAAAATGTAGTTTAGTTTTCAGAACTTAGTTAAGTGTAATTTGTAGTAACTTGAACTTTTAAAGATGCGGCATGTTAACATGAACTTTGCTAAGTAGAATTTCTACTACTTTATGCCTACTCAACAAAACAGGACACAATTTTTTTTTCTAAATATTTAATAAAGAACTATATATGAAAGAATTTTTTTTGAACAACAGAAGAGGAGTATATATATAATGAAAAAAACGGCTACATAGTAAGTCATTAAGAAGCCAAGAGTACAAAGGTTAATTACAAGGAGTGTTACAAGGGTTATCGAACCAATCGATCCAACTTATGTGAGCCGTTCTAAGTCTACAAGAGATCCAATTAAATGAAGGGAGCTTAATTTCGTTGAGGATCAACTCCTTAGAAGGGCGCTTCTGGGAAAAAGACATCTCGTTCCTAAATCTCCAAATACACCAAAGGGTAGTTTGAACTACGTCAAAGGGGACTCTAAGATTAGCAGTTAAGGGGATGTTATCAGCTAAGTTAATAGCCTTAGTTAGAGAGGAGATTGAGATGTTATGAATATTCCACCATGACAGATTGTAAGAACTAAGATTGAGCAAGGAAATTGAAAACCAAAACTAAAAAAATAGAAAGAAAAAAACTGCTAAAAAAAACCCGAACCACTTCAAAAACCGACATTTGATTTTTTACAAAACGAAAGTATGTTTTGGTTTTCTATGAGAACCCAAAACTGAAAAACGGAACCACTTCATAGTAATATCAATTAAATAACTTTTAGAAAATATGCATTTAAGTCGTTATACAGGTACACACAAAAGTGTAAAAAATCGGAGATACATATATTATATTCGTAGGACATATCCCTTTAACTAACATTATAATAAAATCGTAAAGTTTACTTTTCTTTATCTCACATCAATTATTACACCAAAATAGCATTTTATTCATCGTCATATACATCATTAATTTCGTTTTATAATATTTGGTGAAAAATGAACTTATTTACATTTAATTGCTTGAAATCAAGTTTATACCACATAAAAAGTTTTGACCTCGAAATAAAAAAACCGAAAAAGAAAACCAAAAATTGAAAACATGAATCAAAATCAGAAAAAACAAAATCTAATTTCTCTTCCGTGTCAGTTTTTGGAAATTGTAAAGGTAAAACTTTTGATTTGAGATTTAGTTTTAGTTAAAAAACCGCCTCCAACGGCTCTATGCTCACTGATCTGTGAAAATCTAGTTTTAAATTTAGAAAACAAGAATTTAACCTGCTACCTAACACATATGTGCAGTATACCCCATCGTGTATAGTATATACTGGTAAGTCCATGATCGAACATAGGAAACTAAGTAATTTACATGTTTTTATGTTTAAACTACTTATTTTATGGGGGGTTTTGGTTGTGACTAACAAAATTAAAATAAATAATCTTAATGAAAAGATAGTAATCCTTATGGCACGAACATCGACCAGTCAAATACATAGTAATTATACTTCTACTAGCTACGAGCATGCACCTAAATAGTTGATCCAGATAATTACTCAATAACATTTATTCTACTAGCTATAAAGCATCATTTACCTAATTATGGATAAGAGGCATATAAGGTTGTTAACCATACAACTCACTTCAATAGTTAAACTTCTAAATAGTATGAGCGGAAGAGTAAATGTGACAACATGATTTAACAACAATAAACCCTAATCATTAAATATATAAATAGTTTAAATAAGCAAATGAGTGCACGAAGGTGCTTAGCCAACAATTATATTAAAGTAAACAGTCATACTTTCATTAATTAAAAAAATTCATGTTTGTAATACATATGCCAACGGTGTTGAAAAATGGACACCTAGAACGAATTTGCGTTGCTGACACCTAGAACGAATTTGCGTTGCTGCGTTACTGCTCCCTTTGCTCTTATATTCTCCAACACATATTAGACCGGATTTGAGCTAATGTGTCTTAATAATGTTATTTAGATAAGACTAAAAATTCTAAGTAAGTTCGTAAACAAGTTACATGCCATTTCATAAAAGATTAATTTGACGGATAACACTCCGAGTTTATTTTAGACATGGTGCAACCTTTTCTCGTGAACGGCACCTAAACAATGTTCAACTGTTTTGTAGAAACCGTATGAAGTTGAGATCATAACCCATAATTTATTTAACAAAAGTCTATCTTTTTTCTTTTCAGTTTGCACAAAGTTGCTACATGTGAAGTTCGAATTTGATACTTGGATAGTGTATTTTGTATCGTATATAGTGAGATTGTAATTTATTGTTTTTTCTTTTTAAAAAAAAAAAAAAAAAAAAAAAAAAAAAAAAAAAAAAAGAAAAAAAAAATTAACAACTTATCTATCTATACTACTATATAAATTATTTGGGACATTTTATTTATGGAAGACTTAGAATTTTAAGATTCAACACTTGCTAATTGTGAAATTGTATAAGATTTCAAAAAACATGTAGTGGCAAGATTCAAACCCCAATCTTTTGGTGAAAGCAAACTATTCCAACCACTAGATTACAAAGGACTTTTGTTAATTTATACATGTACATATACAACATTTATTGCACAACAAAATACATATAATACATATACAACTTTTGTGATTGTTTACACTAGCCTTACAAATTTATTGTTTATTTGAATTTTTTTCCCTATTAGTTCTTCTAATAACCAACATCAAATATATGTTTTTCTGATAGCGTTTGAATCTTACTCATTCTAAAAAAAAAAAAAAAAAAAAAAAAAAAAAAACGCAAATTCAATTCAATTCGCCTCTGAGCAACGTTCGTTAAACAATATTCGGCAACGGGTACCTATAATCAAATCGTTACACAACATACGCCTTCGAACCCGCAGCTTTGCTTGGGTACTATGCTAGTATTAAGTGAAGTTAAAATGAATCTCCATCGAAAGAATTTAAAATGGAACGTGGTTTAAGGCAGGGCGGCCCACTCTCACCGTTTCTGTTACTAATAGTCGTTGAAGCCGTACAGATCATGACTACAGAAGCTTATAACAAAGGTATTTTCAGGGGTCTTTCTCTTGGCGATGACGGTTCCAACATATCTCTTTTGCAATTCGTAGACGACGCTTATTTTTTGGTGAATGGTCAAAATCAAATGTTCATCATTTGATTCATATTCTTGACTGTTTTCACAATGTTTCGGGTCTCAAAATTAACTTGGACAAAAGCAGGTTATTTGGGATCGGGGTCTCTCAAGAGGAAGTTACTAGTATTGCGAGATCAGTAAATTGTTCCCATGGTTCGTTGCCTTTTTATCTACCTTGGGTTGCCGGTTGGTAGAAGTATGAAAAAAATAGACGCTTGGAGCGATGTGGTCAACAATTTCTCTAGAAGGCTTTCATTATGGGAAGCTAATATGCTTTCTATCTGTGGGAGACTTACTTTCGTTAAATTGGTGTTGGGTAGTCTTCCTCTCTACTATCTTTCTTTATTTAAAGCCCCCACATCAGTGATTTTGCTTCTTGAATCAATTAGAAGATTCTTTTGGGGCTTCAAAGATGATGAGAAGAAAATGGTTTGGGTCAGTTGGAAGAAAATTACGTCTAGCACTAAAAATGGTGGCCTAGGAGTCGAAAGTATCAAAGCTAAAAATATGGGATTGATGGGTAAATGGAAGTGGCGTTTTCTCAATGAAAGTGGTGCTCTATAGAGAAGGGTGATTGTCGAGATTCATGGTGTTAACGGTGGCTTTGAACAGACCACAGGTCATGTGCGCAACTCAAGTACATGGGCAAATATTGTTAGAAGTTGTTTAAACTTAGAGCATATAGGTATCCATCTAAATAATATGTTGGAAAGAAAAGCTGTAAGTGGTTTTGTATTGATTGTTGGATAAAAAACCATGGGCCATTGAAAAATTGTTTTGCTAGATTATACGCTCTTGAAACAAGTAAGATTTGTTTTGTGGTTGATAGATGGGTGCTTGAAGATGGTTCTTGGCAATCTAAGTGGGCGTGGAGAAGACATCCAAGTAGTCGTGCATCTGGAGAATTAGATCTTCTTGTAAGTCTCATTAACGGTCTTGTTCTTGGGTCTCACCTTGATGATAAATGGTTTTGGTCTATCGATGAATCAGGTGTTTTCTCAGTTAAATCATTAAGTACAGCCGTACATGATAAATTTATTTTCGAACAATGACCCCGATCCCCCTTTCATTTGGAATTCATGGGTACCGCGTTATGTATTTGGCGTATTGCTTTAAACCGGCCCCCACTAGATCTAATTTGATTCGCCATGGGGTGTTAATTCCCTTGATTGTATATCTATTTTGTGGCATAGATTAAGAATATCAACAACATTGTTTCCCCTCTTGTCCCGTAATTAAAATTATATGGTGTAAGTTATGGAGTTGGTGGAGGTCTTCTCAATTATACAATCCGTCTTTAATGGAAATTGTTAAAGGAAAGCCGAGGTTTTTCAGAACAAGTCAGTTGCAAAACTTTTTCACGTGGTTTGTATGACATTTCACTAGTACAAAAAGTTCTATTGGTCACGCATGGTCGATTTTGAAATGTCATACTGTAACATTTATATGTGACTAAATGTACCAGAATAAAATAAACAGCCACACTTGATCCGACTTGTGTGACCATTTCGGAATTCTATTGTCATACATTTGAATATTTATGTGACTAGAGGTAACTGGAAAAAAAAATTTGGAATATTTAGTCACTTATAATTTGGTACGTGTGACAGATACAAATGAGTTTGAGACATTAGTCACACTATATATATACGTATGTGACAAATATATGTCACACAATTGAACTATGTGACCAAAATCCATATATGGTCACATGAGGTAATTGTGTATGTGGCTAAATTATATAGTCAAGTTTGTCACATATTATTTAAACGTGACTGCTATTCTTTGCTGAATATTTAGCTACATAGCGTTTGAAATGTGTGACAACGGAAAAGTAAGTTTGAAGCGTTAGTCACGATATGCATTTAATAGTGACAAATATATGTCACACACTTGACGAGTGTGACCAAATGTCATATATGGTGACACTAAACCATAGAAACATGATTAAGTGTAACGAAAATTCTATACATATGGTCACGTAAGTTAATATGTGTGTCTAAAGTTTAGTGTGTGTTTGCTTGCCAAATCCTAATGTGTATAGTCACACTTAATTGAAGCACGATCATGTGACTATAGGCTTTACAAAAAAACATAAAATAAAATAAATAAATAAAGAAATAAATAAAATAGTCACATTGTAACTATAGGCTTTACAATAGTCACACCATATCAGAAATGTGTATCTAAATGATGTTTATGGCCACATTATAAGGGTATTATATGCGACCAATACATTCAAAATAGTCACTGGTGAGTGCTTATTCACTCACTGTTTTATGGTTAATTATCGACCCAAAACGACTATTTGAGCTAACAAATGCCAAGAAAACACGTGTTTTTATGTTGTGAATATGCAGGTATGGATATTACACAAAATGACGAAAAATCACGAGAAAACAACGAAATCGGGCACGAGAGTAGAAGTTGGTCAAAAAGTCAAAGCCGGGGATCCAAGAATCAATTTCAGTCCTTCATCTATTCAGACTTGGCAAGATTAGTCCCTGGAATATATTTTGAGGAAATTACACATTCAACCCTTGGAGTTTGGAAGTTTATACAAATGGTCTTTGGATTATACTTTTAAAGAAAGACAAAATTCAGTCCTTAAAGTTTCATTAAATTACACTTGTGATCCTTTTGATTTTTATATCAAAGCTGAAATTATATAAGCCTAGTCCAAAAGTGATGCAAAGTCCAAATCAATTCACAAACCCACTACCATCCACACCATATCCCAAGCCCATCACTAAAAACCTTGACCCGAGCCCACTCCATAACCCCTCGGTCAACACACCAGTCAACACACAAATAATAAAACCAAACACGTTCTTATTTTACCCCCATTTCCCCAAACCCAGAAAAACCCCCAATTATGAACCCTAGCCACCATAAAAACCAAACTGGCTCGAACCACCTCAATTCCACACCAATTAACTAATAAATGCCAATCATTAGAGTTTCTAGAAACCCCTCACGTGATCAGACATGTGTCAGAGAGAAAATTAGATACGAAGTGGACACCTGGCTGATAATGATTGGAAGGGTCGTGTCATTCTCTTGCTTTGGATCCTGCTGACAAGTCAGAGAAAGGATATGCACACAAATGGGACAGATGGAAGCAGCTAATTGGCCAAGATACATCACTGATATTGATCTGAGGGCTCATATGGATTTGAAGAAACACAAATCACATCTGATGGTTGATAAGGGACTCAAAGAAGCACAATAGTGGCTCGGATTGCCAACCTGGCATTTGGACTCAATCCCTCACTCCACTCCTATAAATAGGTGTAGTTTTAAGCTTCTAGGTGTGTAATTTTTTAGGTATTGTTATGCTGCTAAAATGTATGTAGACTAGTAAATGTAATAGTTTCATTGAACTTTTAATAAAATTCTGAGTTTCTTTATTACATTTTCAGCTTAATTTTCAAATTTCTATTGCTTATTCTGTTTTTAATCTAGCTTATAACTAGCTTAATATCATTTAGTTTCTGCTTATTTTGTTTTCTAAACTCTCATTTGATTTCAAATATTGCTTATTCAAGTTTTCTTTTCAATTCAGTCACCAATACTTCAAGTTTAGAAAAAAAAAATAATAAAAATAATATATAAAAAAATAAAAAATAGTTTCAAATCAGTATTTCAGATCTCAAATTAGCACAATTCAGTTTATACTTAGTGAATTCAAGCTCAGAAAGCTTGTGGTTCATGTGATACTGTTTCATTCAAATCAGAGGTGTTCAAATGGTTGCTGAGGTGTTGATAGCTGATACAGAAAGAGATGACATCAGCCTATCTTAGAGATAGGCTTCTGTGAATCCCCTCTGTTCTAGCTGAGGGGAAGATATTTGGTAAATTTCATTCAATTACCTTAAGCTCTGATCTGATTTTATAGTATATTTGATGTGTAGTTTAGTTGTTTGTAGCAGCTGATTTGAAATTGATTGATTCATCTTTGTTTTATTTAGTTGTTAGTCTAGCTAAGCTTGATCATTATCTGTGTTAGAATAGTTTATTGCATCTGCTTTAGTGAGAGTTTGTGGTTTTGGTTTTAATTGATAATCTGTAGTAATTGTTTGGATCTGTGTTATAGTAACTAGTTGAGATCTTAATTGAGATTTAGAAGTCACTGTTCCGTTTGTATTGTTTGAATTAGTGTTAGGCTTTTGATCTGTCATATTGTGGTTTAGAGTATTATTTGATTAGATAGTTACTGTTTCATTAATTGTCATTGCTGTTGTGGCATAAATAATTTGTTGAGATTTGGCATAACTTCGATCTTAGTTTATTGGTTGAGCATCAGTTTGTGGATCTGAGATAGTGTAGTTTTATAGTGACAATCTGTCTTTTAGTTGATTAAGATTGCAGTTAAGGTGACTGAATTTACAGCTTGTAGTAGATTGAATCATTGTAATTGAATGGCATTGAAGTGAGATTGATTTGGTTGTGTATCTGAGTTAACTGATTGCTAGTACTGTGACTTCATTTCCTATGATAAGGAGTGTTTGGATATTAAGTTTGTTGTGCCTTTTAGTTGTTGGTTTAGTAAATTGACTGTCAAATAGTATAAGTTTCTTTATTAGTCAGCTGTTGCATTGCATTATAGTGTCATAGCTGCTGAGCTTGATCAATTTTAGGTTAGCATACATAAGTTTTTGGTCTTATAGTTGTTTGATATTGTTTATCTGTTGTACTTTTACCTCCTAGAGCTGGTTATTTTGAGCTAATTTGAAATACTTTTTGCATCTGTCAATAAGCAGTGTTGGGACAGGGAACTATTTTGACACTTAGGCCTGCAATTGTGTTCTTGTTCTTGTATCTGTTATTTTTGTATATTTCTGAGTTGTATCTGAGTTAGTTGATTACTTGGTTTCATTACTTTGCTTCTGGATTAGTTTATGTTTCATCTGTCTTAGCATTGAGCTTATTGCTTAGGCTTATTGCATCATTCTTAAGCATTTGTGGATTTCTGCGGATATACTTGAGCATACATTGCATTTTCTGAGCCTAATACATCATCATAAGCTTGAGTTTCAAGTTTCATAAGGATTGGATCTCAAGTGCTTAATAATAAGCACTTGAGATAAGCAGTTTTACCTAAATCAGCAGTTCCACTGCTGATTTTCATTTCAAAAATTTTCCTCAAGTTTCTTTTATTAATTTTGATTTTCTGGAATTTTTCCAGATTTTTCTGAGGCTTTTTACTATTTTTCTTATTTTCTTTTGGTTTTATTCAATTTTTAATTAGTTTTTAATTACCAAAAATTCATAAAAAGGTTTGAAAAATACAAAAAGATTTTTAGAAATTCTTTTATAATATTTCAGAATTTTCAGATTTGAATTTTTATTTTTCCACCTTATTTTTCTATTTTTCTCCATTTTTAATTCAAAAATTCAATTTTCATTCATAGAAAATAGAAGAAAAGTCTAAAAAATATTTTTCTTTTTCTTAAAATTCTTTTTATTAGTTTAAGATTTTTAGAAAATATTTCCAAGTTCGTAGGATAATTTTTCGATATACGTTACGTTTTAAATTTTGCGGTTGCGTTTCCGTTTTTACGTTTTTCATTTCGATGCATAATTAGCTTGTACTTTCTGCATATTTCATACTTGTTTGTGATTACGTGAACTATTTGATTGCTATTTTTCACTTTCTCACTTTTCAAATTCGCGATTTCATGAATCGATATTCTCGATTCCATTCGCCTTCGTTGGGAAAACGACTCGGGTGATCCGTATTTTATGTGGATCTCTTCGATACTATACTATATTATATATAATTGGTTTTCACACGAATCAGTCACATTGTGAAATATTCATATGACTATTATTTATAGAAAAATGTGAAGTCAGTTATCATTAACATTGATATATATTAGTTATATTGAGTTTTTGGCTCTTTCATACATTTTGAAGATCTCATCATCTGAGTATCACTTTAATTGAACAAGCTTCCAACCCTTCATATTGTTTAGATAGTACTCATAGTACTTCCTCTTTTGCTTAACTATTGGACGACTGAGCACTTTTCTCTTCTTTCTTTGATTGAGATAAAATTTCTTCCTTTCAGCTTCATAATTTCTCTTCCATTCATCTTTTTGTTCTTGAGTGTACTCTTGCATTTCTTCTTTTATTTGTTTTATCAGTGCAATATCAGCATCACCTTTAATCCTTTCTTCATCCCAAGAATCCAAGAGTGCTTTTGTTTTGGCCTCAGCTTCAGCGTGTTTCCTTCTTTGTTCAAGTACCATCTGATTCTCCTCTGCAAACGAAGCAGCCAATTTTATTGCAGCAGCTCCATCTACTTCAAGTTGCTTGTGTTTGGGCCAGTACACAAAAGGAAGATCCTTTAAAGGATCATGATTAGGCTCTTCAACCATAATACCTTTGCCTTTGCCCTTATAACTTGGCTCTTGTACACTCTTCTTGATTTGTTGAGTTGGTTCTCTAATCACCACACCTTTGACAGGTACTCTTGGTTGTAGTGGTGGTGGTTGTGATTGTTTTGTTGGTGGTGGTTGTGTGTTTAAATCGTGCCTTCAATAGAATCATTGCTTTGGCCAAAGTTTCATCATCATCACTAGCAATAGGAACATTTTCCTCAGCAATAGTATCCTCCTTGGCCATTTCTGCACTTGCACCAGCAGTAGAATCTCCCATGCCTTTGATTGCTGCTTCCATATCAACCTCATTACCTTGATTATCAGCAACCACATACTCATCATCATTCTCACCAGAATCCACATCCATATCCACACCAATGTCATCACCAGCAGCAGCACTATCAAAATTTTTCATAGCTTCCCTTGAATCCTTGGTTTCATTCCTCCCCTGTTTGGGATCATCCTCCCCCAAACTTATGCTTTCAGATGAACTAATCCTTTGTCTTGTGCCCACTTTTTTCATTCTTTTGAATGACCTGGTTCTTGACCCCTTCTAACCTCCCAATTGCTTAACCCTCAACTTCAAACCTGTAATTACATCCCCCTGAGTATCTGTGATTTGTTGTAGGCCAAGAACATGTTCTTTAAGTCTGGTATATATTTAACCATCAATTCTTTAACAATTTCCATCTCTTCCTCACCACTTTTATCCTCGTCACTTGCATTGTCCCCCTTGGTTTCTTGGCACCTGTGGTTTCCTTCACCTGAATCAGTTCCATTGGAACTTGATTCATTATAAGTTCTTGAACCTTCACCCTTCTAATGTTGACCTAGTTCCAACATTGCTTGAAACAATGGTTTAACTATGATAGGAAAGTCCTTACCCTTTCTCTTCATGTTAGAAAAGACCTTTTTAATATGAGAGTGAACAGGATAAACCTTGTCGTGAACTTTCTTATTTGTAAACTGTTTGTCCATAAGAAGTTGCAAAAATCTTGGATATAAGTAATGTTGGTTTGAAGAATTATCCAAGGATTTAACCACATGATCAAAAATTAATTTTGAAAAATTGAATTTTTCTTTATTTTTTGCCAAACATATAAGGGCAGAAGCCATGTTACTACTAAACTCATTCCAACCATTAGTCTTTGGGCTAAGACACTGCAACAAAGTGTGAATTAAGAATTTCCACTGTGGGGGAAAGCCACCTTTATTAAATTTCAAAGAATCATTTTTTCTTACATACCCCATCTCTTGAAGGTTTTCAAAAATTGTGGAGTCTGGAAGATTCTCAATTCCATTAACATCTGCTAGATGAAGAACTTCTCTAACAGATGCCTCTGTAACAATAATCTTCTGCCCATCCACACGGGCATGAATCTGTACTTCCTCATCAATAGTTTTGACCTTTGCAGTAGCCCAAAACTGTTTGATGTTGGAAACATATACAGTAGGGTTAACTGTTAATGCATACCTAATATGAGTAGCATTGAGAAAATGAACAACTTCAGTGAACTCTTCATTCTCCTTGGTGGGCTTTTGCAAGAATGCAATCTTGTTATGCTTGTTGGCAAAAGACAGAGTCGACATTGTGAAATTTGAAAATCTGTGTAGGGTTTTGCTGGGAATTGCAATTAATTGATAAAATCAAGCAGTGGTTTTATATTTGATAGAGTTTTGATCGGATAAAAACATTTGTGTGAAACTGTGAATGATTGAAGTGTACAAACCCTTAACCGTTCATATTTCTAAAATAGTACCCTGCACTCTCAAAAATAGCAGAACAACCCTTAGCCGGACTAAGTTAGGCTTAGCAGCACTAAAATATGCCTAGCAACACTAAGTCAGTTTCCACTCGAAACGACTTATTTTTCAGGACTCCAGCACTTTTCTCAGCTTATCCTGCAAAATGCTAGTCCCAAAAACACAAAACCTAACTCATTACCCGAATCACAATAATCACATCATCAATTACACTTAGCAATACTATTTATAACTAGCAACATTAACACATCATTTCTGGATTTTAACAATTTGACAAACTGCTTTTATCCAAGAAACCAAACACACCTTTGACAGTTTGACATCACAAGCAACCATACAAGGTCTCAAAATTTTCATTGATATTTTTTAAAAGATACAACCATTCATAAAAGCTGCAAACATAAATATAATTAATTGTCCTACCTAAATACTAAAGATACTAAAAACATAAAAATATCATCATTAAAAACTGCTTCACTCCATTTCACACCAACTTGTTAAAACCAGAGTGCTCTACTCCCTGCGTTGCATCCTTCTCCTTTCCAGGAGATATTGAAACTTAATTTCAAGATCGGTAATCCTGTTTTCTAGATTTAACGGGTCTGCAAATGCAAACCCATCTTGTTGACCCCCTTGGTTTTGATGCTCCACCACATTTTGATGCTCCATCACATTTTGCTGCTCCACCACATTTTGCAGCGCATCCTCTTCATTTTGCTGCTTCACCACATTTTGCTGCGCATCCTGTTGATCCTCCTCATCCTCTTCATCTTCTTCCTCCACCTCCACATCATTCAATCCCCAACGCTCATCCCAGTAAAAGTCTTATCTATGCAGCCATTTCAAAATTATTGACCCCATCCACGTATCTACCTGCCTATACGACCCATATTCGTAAACGGGATCATACCCGAAATGATTAAATACTGCGTCCCATAGCAAACTGTTGTTTAATACCCACTCGTACTCTTCTGCATCATTTTGAAAGTTACCATTTGCTGCCATTGTTGAAGTTTTCTTTGAAAGTGATATATGTGTTTGTGTGTGTTATTTGGTATATATACAATAGAGAGGTATAAATAGGCTGGAGAGGTATATGAACGGTTCCCAAGACTTTTAGCGGGAAAAGGGATCGACCAAAGGCGCCTAAATCATACTGTGAATTGAAGATATTTTAAACATGTTCCTAAAGATAAGGAATTGAGTGTGGTACGCAAAAGTCTCCACTTTCCTTTTACCAAGTCTTGAATTACCAAGTACAATGAGTTGATGCAATAACTACTTGTATCTCATGCTTTATGAATAATAAACTTCCAAACTCAATATTTCCAACAATGATTTGGGGTCGGGTTGTGACCCGAAAGAATAAATGTTTGACCGTGACTCGAAGAAAACTTATGTTATGTTTCTTTGAAGTTTAATGTTTTTATGTTCAAAGAAAATTTATGTTATATTTCTTTGTTAATCAAGTTATCGATTACTATATGATCAAGTTATCTTTTTGTTGATTAATTATGTTATGTTACTTTTTTGACTATGTTATGATGCTTTGTTAAAAGTCAAACAAAGATTGTCAAACTTGATTGTCATTTGCAAAAGTCAAAGAGTCTCCAAGTGAATTTGGGCAATTCCGGGTAATTACTATCAAAAGATAACTAATAGCCAATCATGATTGTCACTTTGGGTAATTTTTGGTAGTTTTGTGCCTATACATTCATTTGCATAAGGTCAAACAGGATAGTCAAATTGTGCCATTTTGGGTAATTACTGCCAAAAGATATCAAGTAGCCAAAAGATCAAGATCAGTTAAATTTACAAGCAAACACTTAACCATTCACCATACAGATGGGGTACATGAGCTACTAAAAACCACACAATCTAGCCATAAACACTATACTACTTCAGTGCAAGTACCAAAGAAACCACAACTGCAAAAACACAAATTGTTGACTTCCAAACACTGACTTTCTTTATGGCATTTGTCAACTCTGCCTCCAATTCTTCAATCCTTCTTTGACGATTAACTTCAATTTGAACCTCACGCCTTTGATTGGGATTCAGTTTGCTATACATCTCAAACAAATGCATCTTGTACCAATCACATTCCTCCTCTGGATCATACCAATCAAATTGTTCACATTTCTTCGTACCCGATTTCTAAAATAAAAAAAAGTAGTGTATTAAATATTAACTTAATAATCTTTAAACTAAACGTATCTGATAACTTACCCATCGATTTTGGCAGCAAATGAAACGTCGAGCAGGGTTGGATGGTGTCCAAGATGTTACCACCATTGCTGGCCTGTCACATTTGCAGTAATCTTCACAAAGATAATACGACATGAGTTAGTTTGATTTTGATTTGGGATTTGTTATGATTTTTTTAGAGTGTGTTAAATTAGGGTTTATGTGAAATGGAATTGATTTGCACACTTTATAAATTGATTGGGACACTCCATCTATGCATTAAATACTTGTACAGTATTAAACACTCTGCTTCAACCGCTTGTACATTGAGTGTGCAAATAAATTTTTTGAGTGTGCAAATCATTAGCCGTATGTATAACAGAAGATCAAAAATTGACGGCCATTAATCCTTATTCGGGTCAATCGGGCCGACCCCGTACCCGAGTTAGCCAAATATTTTCAACCCGATACGAGACCCTATTTAGTATTTGGGTTACTCGGGTTGACCCGAATCACCCGCATAAAAAGGAGAAGGACGTATGGAAATGAAAAAATCGTACAAAAATGTACGAAAACGTAATAAACGTTTCATAACGTTTTAATACGGAGGAAAACATTCAGAAAAGCTTAGAACATATGAAAACGAGCAAAAATTGCCGAAAACATTCAAAATGGATGAAATCGGTCGAAAAGGGTCGCAATCGGACTAAAACGGTCTAAATACGTCGAAATCTGTCGAAAATTGTCAACGTCGGTCGAAAACTAGCGACATCGATCAAAATCGATTGAAAACGGTCAAAAGGGGACGAAAAACGTTACAAACGGATGAAAACGTAAAAAAAATACAAAACGTATAAAATGTTGTATAGTATTTGTCTTAGTTTACAAAATCCAATGCACATGACCCATGACCCATGTTAATTACCCATTGTCGATCACCAATCATATATTGGTCGATAACACATATGACATGTCACTACAACCCAATATTAATGCACATGACCCGTTACCGATGTTAATTACCCAATGATCAACAGTCATGGATGTGACCAGTGATAACCTAATGCATATGACCCATATGATGTCAAATACCCATTATTGAATGTGACCAGTGATAACCTAATGCATATGTCCCATGACCCATGTGAATTAGCCATTATCACCGGTCATGCATGGGTTGCACCGGCTTGGTAGGTATATAGTATAGTTATATATAGTGTGAATTGAATGTTATATAAATTGTATTTGAAGTTATTAAAGGCGGTCATGCATGGGTTACACCGGCTTGGTAGGTGTATACTGTTTGTCACAGACACTAATAAGAAGCAAGTATGCAAGGACCTCCCGATCATGTTATCCAGGATCGAGAAAGTTTGAACTCGGTTTGAGCTTGATTACTCGAAAAGCTCGGTTTATTTGTAAAAGTGTGTTGTCTTACACAAATTAAAATTGAAATATAATCTAATAATCGAATTCGGTTCACCTTCGGCTCAAAAATCTCGATACCAAGGTTTTCAAGATCGGGATCATATCCTACTTAGGATCGATTTTGTCTCTGCAAGATCGAGATCGTAAGATCGGATCGGGATCTTAAGATCCTACCATAATGCATTTTTTAAGTATCATTTGTAATATTATACAAATTTATAAATTATTATATACATAAACACAAAATTATATAAATGTTTCATAGAATTGTTGTCCTAAATTATGGTTATGAAATGTATAAGAAGATTATAACATGTTGTTTTTTCAATTTTACAAAACACAATTCATAAATTTGTAGTTTTTTAGTTTGCTAGTTCGAGAAAAGTAAGATCGGATCGGATTAGATCCTAAGATCCTATGGTCAGGATCTGGTTCCTATACGATATTAAGCTTTCAAAGATCCTACATAAGATCTGGATCGTTTTTGCTTTGCAGTATCGTAAAATCGTAAGATCCTAAGATCAGAATCGGGATCCTGACAACCATGCTCGATACATTTATAATTAACTATTTACACTTAGTACGCTTACATACAAAAATATATATATATATATATATATATATATATATATATATATATATATATATATATATATATATATAGGGGGCTTTATTTTCAGAACCCTGTTAAGTGCGGGAACTGCGAGAACTCCAATTTTGCATTAAAAAACATGCATGTTCATATAAAACATGCATGTTTTCTTACATACACCTTAATAGAAATACCTGCGTAACATACATGTTCATATAAAACCATTTTGCATTGATATGTGCACTTAACAGGGTTTTATATGAACATGTATGTTACGCAGATATGTGTATTAAGGTGTATGTAAGAAAACATACATGTTTAATATGAACATGCATGTTTTCTAATTCAAAATTGGAGTTCTCGCAGTTACCGCACTTAACAGGGTTCTGAAAATAAAGATACACTATATATATATATATATATATATATATATATATATATATATATATATATATATATATATATATATATATATATATATATATATATATATTAACATATGCTATATCACTTACAAGCTCGATAACTCAACAATAACTCGAGTCAAACTTTTATAAGGTTGAGCTCAACTTATTAAACATTTAACTTCATTTGATAGGCTTGAGCTTGAGCTCAAAGCTCGATAAGAATCAGCTCGAACGAACTCTAGTTACTCGACAAAAGCTCAAATCATTTTACTGATATGATCTTGAGCTTTTCACGAGCGGCTCGGCTCACTTCCGCCTCTTATAAAAGCAAAAAATTAAGATACTTCATGTGTTAAATTTATATGTAATATTTTACATGTCCCCTCACTTAATTTCCTAAAATAAAATTTCCCTTTTAACTTTTCCAAAGAGCCCGCCTAAATTTTTCCCCAAATTTAAATTGCCCCTCCACTTAATTTCATTGAACTCGCCAATGTTTTTTAATACTCCATCCCAAATATATATCCACCTAAACTAGATTTGGTCTTCTTCTATCTCCTCAACACTCTCCTCACCAACACCACCGCTATCACCACCGCAACACTCGCACCAAGACCACCGCTAAGGCCCGATCCAATGACATGTTTGGCGGTCCAGTCCGGCTCGATCGGTAAATTTTACTTTTTTTTCTCGGTGATAAGTACTGACATAGCATCTTCCAGAACATCAGTCTCTCTCAAAACACACACACACAGTGTGCGCAAGTCTGGTGATGATAGGACAGGCATATGAACAATACGAGAGATTTACAGGGTCACCTAGTAAGGTTTTAAATGTAAACTTATGATATTTCATGTGTAAAATCTTACCATGTCTTTTTAATTCTCTCATGTGGCATAAATGTTTCGATTCCTGGATTTGGGGTCTCAATTACATTGGCGGTGATGGTTGCGACTGATAATATACGGCGGTGGCGGTATTCAGCTCACTATTACAAATAAAAGGTGCAGAATCGATTGTAAGAAAGCCAAAAATCGGAAAAAAGACCAAGATCTGACTATCAAAAAATATAGTTGTTTCTAATCAAGTAATCACGTTGGTCTATTTGCTTTTTTCAGCTTATCTTTTCCATTTTAGTTGGGTGATTGGGACAAAGTTACTTGTACCTTTGTAAACCATTCCTAGAGTTTAATCTATACCTTATTTTACATAATCAGGGCTATCAGTTTTGGACTCAAAACGACAATAAAGGTTACTTTGAGATCAAGAAGGTCCGCCCGGGTCAGTATAATTTATATGCTTGGGTTCCTGGGTACATCGGTGATTATATGCTTGGGTTCCTGTTTCTAATCAAGTAGTCACGTTGGTCTATTTGATTTTTTCAGCTTATGTTTTCCATTCTTAATTCATCTGCATTCTTTACAGCACCTTACGATTTTGTTTCATATGCTCATAGTTAGAGGTGGCAAAATAGCTAGGCAGGTTAGGTAATAGTTCAAAACTTCAAATTTTGGTAGGGTGGGAGTCGGGTTGGATTGGCCCAATGGTGATACACTTATACGTCCAAAGACTCCGAACTTTGTGATTTTGTTTTTAAATAGTTAATGTCAAATATATACAACTCTTTAAATATACATTAGATATAGTAAGTTTTATACCATATAAAATCTACTTCATATGAAAATACATTGGATCTGGAAAAAGTAAGAGCACATGTAGTTGATCTTTTTTTTTTATGTGTTTTGCCCTCTTTTACTTTCACTTTATTCGAGGAAAATAGCATAGACCTTGTTTGTGCAGATAGTTGAACCAGTGGCGCATCAAGTGACTCAAAACCACCAAAGCAGATAGTTGAATAAGTGGCGAATCAAGCTACTCAAACCACCAAAACAGCATATAGTTGAACTAGTGGCGCCTAACAAACTAGATGCACATGACAAAAGACAAGGCAATAGTGTATCTATGCCAAATGTCAAGAAATAGATGCACCCGTCAACAATATATATAACCACATATTTTTTGAAGAGCAAGGTTTTCTAGCATCTAATCAAGAACTTTATTTCGGTATGCTCATCTAGTTCTGTCATGTTGTATGCTTTGACATGTTCTAGTTCTGCTCTCATCCTGATGTGGTTATTGTTGATATGCAGCAGCCTACATTTTCAAGGCATTTATATCCAGATGATGAGATTAGATCAATGGGAGAAAAACTTGTAAGTTTAACTGCAAATTTTATTATTATGTTCATTGTTTTGGATTAAAAGTTTTCATGATGATGTTTGAATTACTGCTGCTCATGTTTGTGTTAATATTGCTTAGATGGATTTAGTGCTGCTCATGAACTTCAAATAAAATGTGCCAAGTATTTACTACTGTTAGTACAAAAGTTACTACTGCTAGTGACAGGTGGTACTGCTCAGAGATCAAGACGGCTCGAAGTTGCTAGCTAGTTTGATACGTGGGAATCGCACCAGGCTTTACCTCTCAAAGGATCTCGAGAAGCTTACAACCCCCACCAGGTAGTGTACTTGATCATTGTAGTATAGTATAGTGACAAGTACCGGGGGATTGATCGTTCAACTCAGGAATAGTGTCGCTAGGATTAGAAAGCCTAAAAACTAGGTCTAGAAGTGAGAGATGATTCTTTTTGTATTTTTTATATTTTATAAAAGCAATTAAAATATCGGTTTTTGAAAGAGTTGGCGGAATTAGTTCCTAATCAACTAACCCTATAACTAAGATGCAATCAAAATAAAATTATAAAAATGAAAATAAATCTAATTAAACTAGTGGTGTGAACAATGATAGGGAAAGTTGTGTTTACTTAGGTTTCATTACTCCCTAGATATCTTTTACAGGTTGATAGTTTGTTACAATTGCATGGATGACGGGTCGTATTCCTTAATACTAGTCGTAGGGCCGTGTACAATATTCCCTAACTATATAGGATCCTACTTCACTCCTATGTTGAGCCGTTAGAAGCTCCTAACATGGGATCATTAGAATTCTCATACGCATTAAATACAACCAAAAATCATAGTACACCTCTGATCATGTTTCTTAAGACGTTCAAGCATGTCACCAATGGAAGTCTGCCAGTTTTCCTAAGCCTAACATCGAATACAATCATCCGTAACAATTATAAACAAACAATCAATCCATAATTAACATCTAGGTTTCACTACATCTAAGCAAACACACAAGAGATCTAGCCAAGCATGTTAAATTTAAGACAAGTGTAAGATATATTCAAACAACACATAGACATATTGAATGAATTGAAAGAGTACTTATCACAATTGAACATGAAAGGTTTCAAAGGGTAAAAACCCTTAAAAAAGCTGTAATATTCGTACTAGGGTTTCTCTCCAAAGTTATACCCTACTTGTCTCTCTTTTTAATGAATGAAAATTGCAAAACTATATATAGATTTTACAGGGTGACGGCGTCAAGAAGAAATTTCTGACGCCGTCAACTCGCCGCCCATAATGAAATCGGATTGCCTAGATCCACTTGTGACGCCGTCATGTGCAATATTACTCTGGGCCGTCACTAACATTTGGACCATGACGGCCTATGGTGACGCCTTCATGTCCATAGTGTAAAACTCTTCTGGATCGTCACGGACTTTATCCACTTCCACCTCTTGTATTACTCTTGACGCCGTCACTTGATAACTCTTGACGCCGTCAGGTACTGTTCCCAGCAAGGAAAATTAAGACTTTGCTGTTTTCTTCACTTTTATGCTCTAAAAACGTCTAAAATGCTTTCTTTTCAAGAATTCACTCCAAAAGTACCTAAAATGACAAAAGGAACGATTTAGGGCATTATTTGATCAAATAAATTCGAATTCGGGCTTAAATGACCCCCTAAAAACGGTTCTTTTTCGCCTCATTGCTTCTGGAAAAGATTATAGATACTTAATTAGGAAACTATTGTAAGCCGACTAGGACTCCTTGGTGTATAAAATAATGGCCAATTTTATATTTGGTTCAGTTATATACATTCCAATTTTATTGTATTTGAATATGTTTTGATATATATTGATATTTTAATTGTGACTAAAAGATGCATATAGTCACACTTTTGGTCACTGTTTTCTTAATTCGTTGTGTGACTAAATATTACAAAAGGCCACACAAACATAAAATTCATGTGGCCATTGGATGATCAATAGTCACACAAAATACACATTTGTTCACTTTAAACAGCATATGGTCACACCTATTACCACTTTTGGCCACTGTTTGCGTAATTGTATGTGACTAAATACCCAAAACAAATATGCATTGTGTGACTAAAGATTACAAAAGGCCACGCAAACATAAACTTCATGTGGCCAATGGATGATCAATAGTCACACAAAATGCACATTTCTTCATTTAAAACAGCATATGGTCACACTTATTAACGATTTTGGCCACTGTTTGCTTAACTGTATGTGACTAAATACCCAAAAGAAATATTCTTTGTGTGACTAAATATTACAAAAGGCCATGCAAACGTAAACTTCATGTGGCCATTGGATGATCAATAGTCATACAAAATACACATTTCTTCACTTTAAACAGCATATGGTCACACTTATTAACACTTTTGGCGACTGTTTGCTTAATGGTATGTGACTAAATATGTAACACCCCCAAAATCTGATACAGCGGAAGACTCACAAGCTTTCGGGGTGCTACGGGGATTGGTATCCAAACACAAGACATAAAAGAACGAGATAAAGTAAACATAGGAAAACACAACCAAAACGGGTTTTAAAGTTTACATTTATCCCAAGAATTATCCAAAGTAAGGCCCAATAGAAATAAACATAGGTCCATAATAGTTATCAGAGTTTTAGAAAAGTAGATCCATAACCGGTGCCATTGCCAAGCCTCCAATCCCAAGCATCCATAAAGCATCACTTAATTACCTGAGAAAATGCGCTAAAAGTCAGCTTTCGCTGGTGAGATCATAGGTTTAAATTCATAATTCGATATAGTGGACATATACGCAAAACGCTTGCTAGCTAGACTAGGCCTCAATCATCCAACCAAAATATCCAACCAAGATAATCAAATCAAACCTATAGGTGCACGCTATAGCTCAAATCAATCCAATCAATAGCTTACCTAGCTCAAGTCTAGGCCTCGCTCTATAACCAATCTAATAGGTTACCTAGTTCGGGACTAGGCCTCGCTCAACAACCAAATCAATAGCTTACCTAGTTCGGGACTAGGCCTCGCTTAATCCTACCTAGTTCTATAAGCATAGTAAGTTTTAAATAAATAAAGCGATAATAGTCCACATAAAACATTTGCACGTTTCTCACCCCAAGTATTGAAAACAAAGTTCAAGAGTAAAAGTGGGGCTATGACTCACCTCAAGTCCAGAAATCCTCAAAAGAAAACGATAGAAGAAAGACGTAAGCAAACTCAAGCAACTCACGTAACGGCAACTACAGACTCGGCACTTCCTAACAATATCAAACTCGTTCAGAAATCATTTCCTCAAAAATCAAATATTCCCATTCCCGAACGTATTCCATTTTACTTTCCAAAATATCCATTTCTCGAATTAACTTCTTATTAATTTGAAATTCGACGTTTGGTATCCGTATGGGTGAAGGGTCGACACAACTCAAACCAAAAGCCATAACGAACGAAATAATAAACCAACTATAGGTCTAATATTAGCCCAACATATTATTTAAATAATCATCGAAGCTTATCAAATCCGTCGATTTGGTAATCTCCCATATTTATTTACGTAATATATCGTTCCAAAATTATATTCAACCTAAAGCACATAGCACAAAGAATTCTATTTGGTATATATAGTAGTCCTATAAATTCCCTATATATATCATCGAATCGGCCAAATTCCACGAGATACATAGTAATTTATTACCCTAAAACACATATAGTAGTCCTATAAATTCCCTATATATATCGTCGAATCGGCCAAATTCCACGAGATACATAGTAATTTATTACCCTAAAACATATACCACATCCTATGGGCGTCGTGGGATACGATGCCCATTAATATACTCATTTTATATAATTAAATAACTCGATCTAATCCGTCGATTAAATAAGTCACTTACGATAGAAAATGTTTATATTAATCGTCATCTATCCGTGACAACACAAAGTCACAATATAAAGCCCACTTGGACTTTAAATAACCACAACTCGTATAACTCGATAAGTTTTTAAATTTATAAAAATCACGTTTTTTTTTTTTTTTATTATTCACCCGACTTATTATTTCGCCGTTATTTATAGTTATTATTTATAACAATATTCCGACATTTATTACACTATTTGCATAGTATAATAACTATCGTTATATTATTATACGTTTACTCGTGATCGTGTTATTATTAATATACGCATTTATATATATATATATATATATATATATATATATATATATATATATATATATATATATATATATATATATATATACGTTCAACACGTCTATATACATATATAAACGATTATATTCTCAATAATAGTATTACGAGTATTATTTTTAATATTGACTTATAAATGTTTATCGAGTCATAGAATTTGGTCACATGTCCGAGTCATGACTCTCGGCTCATAGTCCAAGTCCAAAATAAGTATCAAGTCAAAAATAAATATATCATCTCCGTCCAAATCAATCCCAAATCCACGTGCTACAACATGAGGGTCCGACTACGGCACCTAACTAACCTATCTCCGTCATCTATTGACCGTCTCACAATCGGTCCCCAATTCCACACTCGTCAACACATCTCCAAATTATCTCGTAAAATCCAAATATGCCACTCAAGTCCAAAATAATATTCCAATAAGCACCGTGGTCAAAACGTCACAACACGACAATAACAATAATAATAAACCGACAAGTAACAATATATCCGAAAACCAATAAGTTACGGGTTGAGTTACCAAGTCAACCCGGGTCAAAATAAGCCCGAAACATGATACGGAGTCACACCCGAGACCAATAGGTCTCGGCTAGCTCCTTTGAGCCACACCGAACCAAACAGCCCCCTTGGGGGTGTCGACCAAGAAACCAAACGACCATAAGGGTCCTCCAACATAACCAAGGACAATCAAACATCACATATCGAGAACCAAAGATCAAATATACACCGAATGGTCAAGAAAACAACACGAAAATCACCCAAACCGAGAGCATTAGCTCTCGGTCGAGTCTCGACCCATTGGAAAAGATACAACCCGGATACCAAACTTCCATTTAACTCATTTTTATCAAAAACCCACTTGAATCTTGTATCAATAACCATAAAACCCGAAAGGAAATTAAGATTCGTGACCCTAGGTCACGGTTCAAACCAAAACTCGAGTCAAAACTCGACCCACCTTCAAACTCCATGGTCAAATCGAAGTGTACTCCAAACAATACGAAAAGTGGTGATGTATTTGTGGTGATATTAATTCGAAATAGGTGTTATAGTGGTCAAAATCGCGCGTGGTTTGTACCAATAGATAGATCGGAAGAAAGTGGTTAAGATGGTAGTGTTGGATTTGATGTAGGGGCGGCGGTGATGGTGCTATTTAGGGGATTAGGGGCGGCGGTGATGGTTGATATATTGAAAAGAGAGAGAGAGAGTATTGTTGGTGATGAGGGTGTTGTGTGTGTTGCTATGGCCGGCTCCACAAGGACGATTCACGTAATATACTCTTTAAAAAAAAGATTTTTAACAATGATAATAAGGATTGTAAGAGGTGTAGTGGGTTAAGTAGCCCGGTGTAATTACACGGACCAAACCCGAAACCTTAAATAACCAAACAACTTTCTCAAACCGAACCCGTTCCAAAAATAATAATATCCGGACCAAAATTAAAATATAGTTAAAATTGTTAGGTCAACCTAGTGCCGGAGTCAATGTAGTGCCAAAGTAACGATCTCAAAATAAATCATCACGAACGAATCAAACCAAACCATAAGTAAATAATAAATCCTCATTATAAACGTACGATCAAAAATACATTCCAACGTTCATAAAACATCTCGTCCAATAAATTTTTCAAAAATTCCAAAATTATAATTTTTAATGTAATGCGGGTTTTAAAAACGGCTCCCTATTTTGCCAGTTGTCACATCCTCCCAGCCTCAGAAGAAACCCGTCCCGGGTTTCTCTCGGAACAACCCATCTACGAAGTAAAAAGCTTCGGATATCTCTTTTGAAACTCATCGTCACGTTCCCACGTGAATTCCGGTCCATGCCGCGAATTCCAACGAACTTTGATGAGCGGGATGCGACTTCTCTTAAGTCGTTTGATCTCTCTATCCAATATCTCAATCGGCTCTTCCACAAAATTCAAACTCTCATCCACACAAATATCCTTGATTGGTATAACTGGCGTTTCCTCCGAAAGACATTTCTTCAGATTGCTAACATGAAACACATCATGAACTTTATTTAATTCCATTGGCAATTCCATTCGATAAGCTACGGGTCTAATTCTTTCCAAAATAAGGAATGGTCCAATGTAGCGGGGATTTAGTTTCCCACGTTTCCCAAAACGTATCACACCCTTCCAAGGCGAGACTTTCAGCATCACTTTGTCTCCAACCTGGAATTCTAGGGGTTTACGCCTCTGATCGGCGTAGCTTTTCTGCCTATCTCTAGCTGCTTGCAGTCGATCTCGAATTTGCGTTACCTTCTCAGTAGTTTCCAAAATAAGCTCAGGGCCTGTGAGTTGGCTATCTCCAACTTCTGCCCAACCAATAGGTGAACGACATTTACGACCATACAAAGCTTCAAATGGTGCAGCCTTAAGACTTGTGTGGTAGCTATTGTTGTAGGAGAACTCCGCAAGAGGTAGATATTTCTCCCAACCTTTACCAAAGTCTATGATGCATGCACGAAGCATATCCTCCAAAGTCTGAATAGTTCTCTCACTTTGACCATCGGTTTGGGGGTGATATGCAGTACTCATATCAAGTCTCGTCCCCAAAGCGTTTGAAGTGATCGCCACAATGCTAACGTAAAGCGGCTGTCGCGATCAGAAATATTCGATATCGGAACTCCATGGCGAGAAACAATCTCCTTCACATACAACCTCGCAAGTTTATCAACACTATCGTCTTCACTAATTACCAGGAAATGAGCAGACTTAGTCAAACGATCCACAATCACCCATATAGCGTCGCAACCGCTAGCTGTCTTCGGTAATTTGGTAATAAAGTCCATCGTGATACACTCCCACTTCCAAACTGGGAATTCTGGCTGCGTCAATAATCCTGACGGTCTTTGATGTTCTGCCTTAACTTTAGAACATGTCAAACACTTACTAACATACAACGCTATATCTGCCTTCATATTTGGCCACCAATATAACTTTTTCAAATCCTGGTACATCTTGTCAGACCCAGGATGAATAGAGTATCTTGACTTATGCGACTCATGCATAATCAACTCTCGAATTCCTCCATACAATGGTACCCAACTTCGCTCTCCAAAACATAATACTCCATCAGAACGCTTAACAAATCCCTTCTCATTTTCTGTCATCCCAAATATATTCTCAGCAGATCGATTCTCTGTTTTCAACGCTTCCGTTTGAGCTTCCAATATTTGAGACGGTAATGGCGATACGATAGTCATTCCTAATGACCTAACTTAACACTCTTTTGAGTCAATTTGGTCAACGGTTTTGCTATCTTCGAAAATCCCTCAATGAATCTTCGGTAATAACCGGCTAAACCCAAAAATTGACGAACTTCTGTTGGGGTCGTAGGTGCAGCCCAATCTTTAATCGCTTCAATCTTAGCAGGATCTACATGAACTCCTTGTCTATCAATCACATGCCCTAGAAATTGTACCGTCGGAATCCAAAATTCACACTTCGAAAACTTGGCATACAGTTTCTCCTTCCTGAGCAATTCTAAGATAAGTCTTAGATGCTCCTCATGCTCCTTCTCACTCTTCGAATAAATCAGAATGTCATCGATGAACACAATCACAAACTTATCTAAGTAAGGCTTACACACCCGATTCATGAGGTCCATGAATACCGCCGGTGCATTAGTCAACCCAAACGGCATTACCTGAAACTCGTAATGCCCGTAACGGGTTCTGAAAGCCTTTTTCGGAATATCTTCCTCGCGAACTCGAAGCTGATGATATCCCGATCTCAAATCGATCTTCGAATACACACTCAATCCTTGAAGCTGATCGAACAAATCGTCGATCCTCGGTAACGGGTATCTATTCTTCACCATTAACTTGTTCAACTCTCGATAATCAATACACATGCGAAACGATCCATCCTTCTTCTTCACAAATAAGACCGGGGCTCCCCAAGGCGAAGAACTTGGTCTTATAAATCCCTTCCCGGCTAACTCCGCTAATTGTTTCGACAAATCTTCCAATTCAGTAGGTGCAAGACGATAAGGCGCTCGTGCTACAGGTGCAGCACCAGGTATCAACTCAATCTGGAACTCCACTTGTCTAGTAGGCGGGATTCCCGACAAATCATCGGGAAACACCTCCGAAAAATCACGAACTATAGGTACATCCCCAATGCACCTTTCCTTCTTCTCCTTCTCTCCTTTCTCAAAAATTTAAGCTAAGAAAAGGTAACTTCCTTTTTCCATTAGCTTTGGTAACTTAGTGCAGGATATGAGTGCTAATCTAGATGGGCCTCTCAAATCCTTTCTATCTCCTGGTATGTTCAGAATCTCTTTGCCGTATGGCACACGCACGATCTCCTCATCGCAAATTATATGAGCACGATACTTCGACAGCCAATCCATACCAATAATAACATCAAAACTTCCTAACGTGACGGGTAGAAGATCTATGTTGAAGGGGCGATTCAGAAAGTTTAACGTGCAACCGCGAATGATAGTCCTAATCCTCTCTATGTTCCCATTAGCTAACTCTACATCATAACCAATTCCTAAGGCCATCGGGGGTTTCTCTAGTAAGGGTGCAAACTTAGTGGACACAAAACTCTTATCGGCACCAATATCAAATAGTATGGAAGCATAATGATTATTGAGAAGGAACGTACCAGTAACGACGTTCGGATCTTCTCCTCTCTCGTTCCCAAGTGCATACACTCTTCCATGAGCAGCTCCAGCTTCCACACGTTGGTCCCCATTATCTTGTCGTCCACGATTTCCTCCAGCTCCACGGTTTCCATTATTGTACCCATTACCACCCGATCCTTGATTTCCTCGGTTCCATGATTCCCTACACTCATTCCTATAATGTCCCTTCTTTCCACATCCATAGCAAGTAACATTTGCCTTACTCATAGTTTCAGGAGTAGCTTGAACCATAGCAAGTGGTCGAGCTCTACAATCCTTAGCTATGTGTCCCATCTTAGAGCAATTCTTGCACATCACAGTACATTGACAAGAATGATGCTTATAACATCGATTACACTTGGGTGCATCTCCATTGTAGCTCTTCTTGTCTCCATCTCCCATAGCATAAGCTCTAGTAGTTGTTTGTCGCTTGTTTCGTCGATCATTACCCTTAGAGTGATCATCCCTCTTCCTCTTTCCATTCTTGTCTTTCTCAGCTTCTTCCAATGCCAACGAGTCCATCAATTGTTGAGCGATAGTGATAGCCTCATGAATGTTTGCAGGCTTAGCAGAAATCACATCGTTCCTTGTAGCTACCGGCAACCCATCGGTATACCTCTCAATCCTTTGAGTCTCAGTCCTAACCATATCGGGACAAAGTAAGGCTAACTCCCGATAACGGCGATTGTAAGTTGCCATATCGGTACCTTTCACCTTATGGTTCCAGAACTCAATCTCCAGCTTCTTAATCTCATTCCTTGGGCAGTAAGTCTGAATCAGCAAAGACTTAAATTGCTCCCAAGTCATAGCATAAGCCACATCACTCCCAACCGAGTTACGGTAATTGTTCCACCAAGTTAAAGCTTCATCCTTGAAAGTAAAAGAAGCAAACTTTACCTTCGTATTCTCCGCACAACCACTGACATTAAACACTGACTCAGTCTTCTCTATCCACCTGACCAAGTAGACCACTCCTTCAGTTCCACCAAACTCAACGGGTCCACAAATCTTAAACTCCTTGTAGTTACATCCATTAGCACGAACAGGTGGAAATGTTCCAGCAGAATTGTTGGAATTATTCGACTCAGCTAGTAGCTCAGCAACTCGTTGCTCCACAAGTTGATTGATCATTGCTTGATCCACAGTAGGTGCATTAAGTGGAACATGATCGTTGTCTCCCTGAACATCAACATTTTGATTCCTGTTGTTGCGGTTAGTAGTGTCCAGGTTATCAGGAGTAGGGGTCTCAACATTTCGAGTAGGACGGCGTCCTCGACGACCAGGGGTAGTCGTTGCAGGACCAGTTCTGGTAGCTCTAACAGGGTTTCGTCGTGGGGCCATTGATCTGAAACATCATACAAGTTCGTGAGTCTCCGATAGAACTTATCATATGCTCAACAAGAATTAAATCAACGAAGCCAAGTCATGGAAAGAATATCAACAATACATCACAAGACATCAATAAGGCGCATAGGAACTCAATTTCCATAATATCCAAAAACCACATAATACCATATAATAATAACCATCAACCATACAATAAAGATCCAACATCGTTTCAACTACCAAAAACACAAAAGATAATAATCGTTCCAACAAGACGGGAAATCAACTGAAAATACATCAAAATGGGATAACTAGCTTTTCCAACCGAACACTCCTCGGTTAGGAAAGCAACAAGATAACATAGCTTAAACATCTAGCCACACTGCTGGCGGAGGCTCCTCAACTCCTGCCTCAAGCCATCAAGATATCTCCATAATGATCCTAACTCCACACTATGTGTGTCGCTGTCTCTCTTGAGGTCAGCCACCTCCTTTTCCAGCTCGGCATTCCTTTGCCATAACTTGTGGTCGGCCTCTCGAGCTGTAATAAAACCTCGCTGTAAGCTCTCGATGTGCTCGTGAACCTCCATCAAAACTCTCCTCATCTCAGTAGTCCTGCCCACAACCACAGTCATATCAACTCTCAAATCTGCTATAAACTCTCCAATAACCCTCTCAAGTCGATCAGATAATCGCGAGATCCTCTCGCCCTGTGCAGTAATCTGAGCCCACATCCTACCAGTCTCACCTAAATCTGCATGCTCAGTAGAAACCTCGGAAGGTGCATCCAACTCAACGGGACTACCAGGTGGCAACTCAAACAAAAATGGATGATCAAGTGAAACAGGCTCAATCGGATGTATAGGTGAATCAGGCTCCTCAGCCTGGGCTGGCGGCACTAACAAATCATCATCATCAGGCATCTCCTCCTCTTAAGGGTCATCCTCCTCCTCAGGGTCATCATCATCACCCTGCTCAGCCTCCTGAGGGTCATCAGTCTCATCCTCACCCTCGTACTCCTCCTCCTCCTCATCAGAAAAGTACATCATCAATCGTCGTCTCCTAACAGGTGAACCATGTGGTGAAGGGGTAGGTGATCTAGGACGACGACGCAATGATGCAGGTGACGCCTCTGATAGAAGATAGTGAGCATCTATCTGTAAATGTGGTGAAGTAGGGCGTACCGACATACGTGCCGTAGCTCGGTGGGCAAAACGTGGAGCCACACGAGCCAAAGCCTGATGAAGTGTAAGCTGCCTCGATGTACCAGGGAGCCCTAGAGAAGATGAGGGTCCCTGTGTAGATGCAGCAGGTGGTGCTGAAGTAGAACCTGTCGGTGTCACAGTAGCTGAATGCATGGCAACCTGGTAAGGGTCATCACGAGCCATGGTAAACTGTGCTGGAAACACCGGTGCAGTAAGATTATCCTCAACAACGTCAGGCGTACGGGAGGCCATAGTCTGTGACAATGGCGTAGGGTAGGTGTAAGTGTTTCAAAACAACTAAACCGCGAACTCAAAATACCATATCAAAAATCATCATATAATCCCAAATCATATATAACCAAGAAAGATTTAAAATACCGCATTACTAAAGTCATTCATAAAACAATTAAGCCATATAATTCCTCAAACTCATATAATTCCTCAAAACGCCATCATATCACTAAATCAATAAACCTCAAAACCTCAAATCATCTCAAGAATCCCAAATCTAATAATCATCTCATAAATCTCATAATACCTCAACAATAACAATGATGCTTCGGCTTGACGGGCTGGCGGGCAATGGTCGAGGATCGTTTTCTATAAAAATTTGGTTATAGTTTAGATGTCTATTTACCTAGTTCTCTATAACCTTGGCTCTGATACCAATCTGTAACACCCCCAAAATCTGATACAACGGAAGACTCACAAGCTTTCGGGGTGCTACGGGGATTGGTATCCAATCACAAGACATAAAAGAACGAGATAAAGTAAACATAGGAAAACACAACCAAAACGTGTTTTAAAGTTTACATTTATCCCAAGAATTATCCAAAGTAAGGCCCAATAGAAATAAACATAGGTCCATAATAGTTATCAGAGTTTTAGAAAAGTAGATCCATAACCGGTGCCATTGCCAAGCCTCCAATCCCAAGCATCCATAAAGCATCACTTAATTACCTAAGAAAATGCGCTAAAAGTCAGCTTTCGCTGGTGAGATCATAGGTTTAAATTCATAATTCGATATAGTGGACATATACGCAAAACGCTTGCTAGCTAGACTAGGCCTCAATCATCTAACCAAAATATCCAACCAAGATCATCCAACCGAATCAACTCAACCAAATCAAATCAAACCTATAGGTGCACGCTAAAGCTCAAATCAATCTAATCAATAGCTTACCTAGCTCAAGTCTAGGCCTCGCTCTATAACCAATCTAATAGCTTACCTAGTTCGGGACTAGGCCTCGCTCAACAACCAAATCAATAGCTTACCTAGTTCGGGACTAGGCCTCGCTTAATCCTACCTAGTTCTATAAGCATAGCAAGTTTTAAATAAATAAAGCGATAATAGTCCACATAAAACATTTGCACGTTTCTCACCCCAAGTATTGAAAACAAAGTTCAAGAGTAAAAGTGGGGCTATGACTCACCTCAAGTCCAGAAATCCTCAAAAGAAAACGATAGAAGAAAGACGTAAGCAAACTCAAGCAACTCACGTAACGGCAACTACAGACTCTGCACTTCCTAACAATATCAAACTCGTTCAGAAATCATTTCCTCAAAAATCAAATATTCCCATTCCCGAACGTATTCCATTTTACTTTCCAAAATATCCATTTCTCGAATTAACTTCATATTAATTTGAAATTCGACGTTTGGTATCCATATGGGTGAAGGGTCGACACAACTCAAACCAAAAGCCACAACGAACGAAATAATAAACCAACTATAGGTCTAATATTAGCCCAACATATTATTTAAATAATCATCAAAGCTTATCAAATCCGTCGATTTGGTAATCTCCCATATTTATTTACGTAATATATCGTTCCAAAATTATACCCAACCTAAAGCACATAGCACAAAGAATTCTATTTGGTATATATAGTAGTCCTATAAATTCCCTATATATATCGTCGAATCGGCCAAATTTCACGAGATACATAGTAATTTATTACCCTAAAACATATACCACATCCTATGGGCGTCGTGGGATACGATGCCCATTAATATACTCATTTTATATAATTAAATAACTCGATCTAATCCGTCGATTAAATAAGTCACTTACTATAGAAAATGTTTATATTAATCGTCATCTATCCATGACAACACAAAGTCACAATATAAAGCCCACTTGGACTTTAAATAACCACAACTCGTATAACTCGATAAGTTTTTAAATTTATAAAAATCACGTTTTTTTTTTTTTTATTATTCACCCAACTTATTATTTCGCCGTTATTTATAGTTATTATTTATAACAACATTCCGACATTTATTACACTATTTGCATAGTATAATAACTATCGTTATATTATTATACGTTTACTCGTGATCGTGTTATTATTAATATACGCATTTATATATATATATATATATATATATATATATATATATATATATATATATATATATATATATATATATATATACACACGTTTAACACGTCTATATACATATATAAACGATTATATTCTCAATAATAGTATTACGAGTATTATTTTTAATATTGACTTATAAATGTTTATCGAGTCATAGAATTTGGTCACATGTCCGAGTCATGACTCTCGGCTCATAGTCCAAGTCCAAAATAAGTATCAAGTCAAAAATAAATATATCATCTCCGTCCAAATCAATCCCAAATCCACGTGCTACAACATGAGGGTCCGACTACGGCACCCAACTAACCTATCTCCGTCATCTATTGACCGTCTCACAATCGGTCCCCAATTCCACACTCGTCAACACATCTCCAAATTATCTCGTAAAATCCAAGTATGCCACTCAAGTCCAAAATAATATTCCAATAAGCACCGTGGTCAAAACGTCACAACACGACAATAACAATAATAATAAACCGACAAGTAACAATATATCCGAAAACCAATAAGTTACGGGTTGAGTTACCAAGTCAACCCGGGTCAAAATAAGCCCGAAACATGATACGGGAGTCACACCTGAGACCAATAGGTCTCGGCTAGCTCCTTTGAGCCACACCGAACCAAACAGCCCCCTTGGGGGTGTCGGCCAAGAAACCAAACGACCATAAGGGTCCTCCAACATAACCAAGGTCAATCAAACATCACATATCGAGAACCAAAGATCAAATATACACCGAATGGTCAAGAAAACAACACGACAATCACCCAAACCGAGAGCATTAGCTCTCGGTCGAGTCTCGACCCATTGGAAAAGATACAACCCGGATACCAAACTTCCATTTAACTCATTTTTATCAAAAACCCACTTGAATCTTGTATCAATAACCATAAAACCCGAAAGGAAATTAAGATTCGTGACCCTAGGTCACGGTTCAAACCAAAACTCGAGTCAAAACTCGACCCACCTTCAAACTCCAAGGTCAAATCGAAGTGTACTCCAAACAATACGAAAAGTGGTGATGTATTTGTGGTGATATTAATTCGAAATAGGTGTTATAGTGGTCAAAATCGCAAGTGGTTTGTACCAATAGATAGATCGGAAGAAAGTGGTTAAGATGGTGGTGTTGGATTTGATGTAGGGGCGGCGGTGATGGTGCTATTGAGGGGATTAGGGGCGGCGGTGATGGTTGATATATTGAAAAGAGAGAGAGAGAGAGAGTATTGTTGGTGATGAGGGTGTTGTGTGTGTTGCTATGGCCGGCTCCACAAGGACGATTCACGTAATATACTCTTTTAAAAAAAAAGATTTTTAATAATGATAATAAGGATTGTAAGAGGTGTAGTGGGTTAAGTAGCCCGGTGTAATTACACGGACCAAACCCGAAACCTTAAATAACCAAACAACTTTCTCAAACCGAACCCGTTCCAAAAATAATAATATCCGGACCAAAATTAAAATATAGTTAAAATTGTTAGGTCAACCTAGTGCCGGAGTCAATGTAGTGCCAAAGTAACGATCTCAAAATAAATCATCACGAACGAATCAAACCAAACCATAAATAAATAATAAATCCTCATAATAAACGTACGATCAAAAATACATTCCAACGTTCATAAAACATCTCGTCCAATAAATTTTTCAAAAATTCCAAAATTATAATTTTTAATGTAATGCGGGTTTTAAAAACGGCTCCCTATTTTGCCAGTTGTCACAAAATACCCAAAAAAAACATGCTTTGAATGACTAAATATTACAAAAGGTCACGCAAACGTAAACTTCATGTGGCTATTGGATGATCAATAGTCATACAAAATACACATTTCTTCACTTTAAACAGCATATGGTCACACTTATTAACACTTTTGGTCACTTTGTGTTAAATTGTATGTGACTAACTCTAAAAAAACAACACCCATTGTGTGACTAAATCATCACAAACGTCACATTTATTGTATATTCATGTGGTCACAGGACGAGAAATAGTCACACAAAATACACATTTACTTGAATATATCATCTCAAATGTCACATATATTATATATTTATGTGGCCAAAGGTTGAAAAATAGTTACTCTAAAAAAACATTCGCGTGACTATAAAGTGTTTACGGTCACTGATAATGACTAATCCAACAAAACTTGTGCCTAATTTGTCACACATATTCGGGGTTTTGGTCACTCTTTTTCGATGGAAAAGGCCACGAACTCAACAATGTGACCATATGCCATTTACTGTGGCGGGACCTATGGTGACACACAATGAAAAAAACGTGTGTGACTATATGCATATCGTCACACATTTTTGGCGTGACCAATACAACTTTTTGTACCAGTGTTTATTTGGCATGTTTGGAATTGGAGAAATAAAATTCTTCATGCATCTTTGGACGCCGAGGCAAATGCCATTCGTCATGAGGATATTTTTCCTTCAGTGCAAAGATTGTCTTTTTTATGGACCTATAATCGTTCTTCCCGGAAACACCTCTCTTGGGAAAATTGGATCCAAAACCTTTGTGAATTGGCTTCATCTTCACTTCCTTAACTTTTTAGTTCTTGGTGCATTTTGTTTGATGTTTCTCTCTCTGATGCTCTATCTTAGAGCATGTTGTTTTTTGTTGTTTGTCGTTGCCTATGTGGCTTAATAAAATCTTTACTTCTTCAAATAATAATAATAATAATAATAATAATAATGATAATAATAATAATAATGTGAAGTTAAATCACCTGTTTCACACATTGGAATAATCTAAAGAAGCATCTAATTTGAAAACATCAATGTTCAATGGACGCGCGCCGCTCAAGGATTGCGGTATTTAGGCGTCACACGCTAAAATTTTCACATTCAAGAGACACGCGGCTGTTACCAATAGTTGTGCTCGATATAGGTATCAAGTGTCCGAGTTCTCAAAGTCGACACATTCATAGCTTTTTGGTTTACTTAGGGGGTTGGCAACACACCCCTCACCCTAAATCCCTTCACTCACTTACAACCAATCCCCTTATGTCACATCATTCTTCCACTTTTTCCTTCACTCATCCATTTTTTGTTGCCATCACACCCCTCAACCCTCACCCTTCACTCACTTTTTTTTCTTTTTTTTTTAATTCTATTAAAATTTATTAAAAGACTAAAATTTAATTAAAATTAAATAACCATTTCTGGGCGGCAACCGGGTTGTGAAGGATATGATTCGTGACCGGGTTGTGATTGCGGGTACATTTGTGGGTGGTAACCAGGTTGTGAAGAAGATGATTCGTGACCGGTTTGTGATTGAATTCGAGGACGAATTGCGCCTCTCGATCCACGAACATTTTTTCTAGGATCCCTATTTTTTTTTTGCTCCATCATAAAGTTTGTAGGCGGATTTTTTTTTTTTTTTTTTTTTTTTTTTTTTTTTTTTTTTTTTTTTTTAAGCAGTGAGTATGCTTTTTTTTTTGTGTGTACGGAAAAAAAGGACCATTGGCCCAAACGGTAAAAAAATAAATAAATTGCCAAGTCTATTTTTTCTTCCCTCTCCGTGCGGTAAACTTCCTCGCAATTCAATCTTACCGTGTGATAAGAGGACACCGGCGGCAGTATTCCCGTAGAGAAAGCCCCCGTGTCGTGCCTCCCCGCACCCACTGCCAACCCCTAATGCTCGCAATCATCAACTTTTGTTGAAGGTTGTGTCAATTCTTATATGTTCTTGTATTTGTTCCCCCAAAAAAAAAGTATTGTTATTATATGAAAAGTATTTAATATGAGCATGGTTAGGTTCTAGGGAAGGAGAGGGCAGGAATCCAGGGGATGGTGATAAGAGGGGCAGACATTGCCACCTGATCCACCAACATCTATCATGCTCTTTATCGCCATCCTTTTGTTCCATCAAAATGCCTCTTTTATGAAAAACGTACATGTCTCTGATAAATAAATCATACGTAGTATAAGAATAATTAATTTAATTTTACAATTTAATTGTTCACAATATTTGTTAATGACAGCGTAATAAAGTGTGAGTATAAGACTACAAGTCTTTGTTTTATATTAGTTCACTCTTTCTAAAATATCGTATCATCAAAATGTCAAAAGATATTCCACTCTTTTTGTGTGACATATATATAGGTCTTTACCAATGGAACATTTACTGAAAGGGTTTTAAGGTGTAGCGGAATAAATGAATACTTTCGTGACAGATTTTCTATGAGTGTAGCGAAATACATTCATGAGATTTATGAAAATACTGCTCACACATACTGCTCATTTAGCATCCACTATGATGATTTATGAAAATATTAAAAAAAATCTAAAAATGTTTATCATTTTATTAATCATAGTGGAAATGTGTTTTAATGATTATGTAAAATGAAAACGTCTAACATCTTCAATCACTTTTAAATTTAATGCATTGGTGTTTAATAAGATTTTTATAAAGCTTTAAAAAAGTTTATACACAATAGAAAAATATTTATGACAAGAAAAAAGTTTATGAATTAATTATTTAAGATGACTTAACACTATTAAAAACATTTACAAAGGTTCATAATAATAAATGCCTTTAGATATAATTTCTTTTCCTTTATTGACAGTTTCATTAATATGTACTCAGCTCTTTTACTACATACATGCCCAAACAAAAAGATATTGGCTTCTTATTTAACGACTTCACATGACACAAAGAATAGCATGTTAGGATCTGTGTCCATACAGATTGACTGTTTGTATGTTGCAACTAAACGGTATGCCTTTTACCAAAAGCAATATGATTTTACTCGACAACTTCACATATATAAATATCACGCATGTGTTACTGTTTCTCCACGAGGGAGAAAAACAACTAAAGAGACCCCAATCAATCTTTCCTTATCTAAAAGACTAAAACACTACCAAACAAGATACTTTGTTCTTGTTACCCTTCAAATTTGTGTTTTTTCTCTTGGGAAAACCCCAATTAGACTTTCCTTTTTCTAAAGCCCTACCAAACAAGTATACTTTGTCCTAGTCATCCTTCAAAATTGCTTTCATCTCTATCCGAAATCCACCAATGTCACAATAAAAATCCAAGTCATATACAATATAACCTTATCTTTGATGTAAGCATTGTGAAATATTACTGTTAATTAAATAGTAATTTTTGTTCTTTCCTTAAAATATGAGGAAAACGTATGCAAAAAACTAGAGAATGTTTTAAGCGACATTGCAAAAGCTTGAAAATGTTTGCAAGAGGTGAAGTAAAATATATGCAAAAAGCTAGTTTGCTTAAATAGGCAAGATGAAGGCCGAACCAGACCACGACGGATCCACGAATCCCTTAAGGGATCCATCTATCTTGAGGATCCAACGGTCATATGCATGCTAAAAATTTATCCGTTTTTTAGTGGTCATTCATGTCTTGTTTGAAATATTTCCTCTTTTATGAAGCACGAGAAAAGATTTTACCTAGTTGGTCATACAAATATTTTGTTTCAATGAAAGTAATTTGTTTAAATTAAAGTTTATAAAACTTTTGTGAAAGTTTATAATGTAATTTTCTATAAAATGATGCAAGTGTTTTTGTAGATCCGTAGAGGGTGTGAATACGGTATTTTCGGCTTCTTTGAAGTTCAAAGATTTCAAGCCTCAAAGATCAATAAGTGGTTATACAACAAATACAACAACCACAATCACAACCAAAGTATATAAAGCATGTAAAGAGACACCATGATATATACTGGTTTGGGATGTGGGGTTTATACCATCCGTACGTCCAGTTGCGAATCCACGACACTAAACTATTCACTAAGTATAATCCATATGGTGGATTACAAACTGTATACAACTTCACTCCACCGATATGCACAAAGATCGGTGCTCACTAAGAAGAGCTACTCCCTGCGGTATTCCACCCTCGGAAACCATCCACAAAGACTCATGATTCGACTTAACCACTAAGACCACTAAGACTTCCCACCGGAAGTATCAAACCCAAACTAGATCCCCAATGATCTAGGCTTGGTCACCTCGACACAAGACTTCCCTTATAATCAAATTGAATGAACAAATGTTTGATTGTTCATTCAAGCCCTAACTTAACCTAGAGACTCGATTGTAATAGAAAAGGGTATAGATAAGAAGACCCTCGACACAATCACAAGAGTGGATTAGGTTCTTGTAATTCTTTCTTTGCAAGGAGATGTGTTCTTTCAAAGAATGTTAAGTGATAGATTAAGAAAACAAGAGAGAATTAGAGGATTGAGAGAAAAGAAATTAGAGAGAAAGAATAATGGCAAGGGGTGAGGAATACAAGAGACAAGGGTGGGTATTTATAGGAAAAAATCACAAGTGGCAAAATATTTACCGGCATTGGCGCGCTGTTGGCATGTCAGAGCGCCAGCGACACGCCAGAACCTTTGTAACATTTTCTTCGGATTTTTGTCTTTCAAATACCAAACCTTGCTTATTTTTCAATTGTACTTCACACATTAGACTTTAACATTATTCGTCCTTAAGTTCAACCAACAAAAATAGCCATTTGGTAAAAATCATTTGTGAAGTGTTTAAGTGAAAAATCAATTATCAAGAGAGAAAGAAAGAAGGCATAATTGAATAGGGGTATAATAGGTATTCCTCACTTGGCATAAAAAGAAGAGAAGAATATGCCAAGGAATATTCCTTAGCTTGGAAAGGAAGTGTAGATGTTGAATGAGATAGAGAGAGGGAACATTTGAATTTGAAATTCAAATGTGTGAGAGGGAAGTGAGAGAGTGAGGTTGGGTTGAGAAGGAACCATGGTTGGGTTAGATGAGTAAGGGTGGTTGAGTTAGAAGGGAATATTCCAAGGATATATTAAACTTGGAGAGGGGGTGAGATGGAGAGTTGAGATGAGTTTGAGTGAGTTGTAATGATGTGATTAGGAGGAGCCTTGGTTTTGGATTTCAAATTTGAATTTGAATGTGAGAGAGGAGAGTGAGGAGATAAGGTTGTGATGAGTTGGATTGGATGTGATGGGGGAGCCTAAGAGAGGATTCAAATTTAAAATACTCATGTGACGAAATAAGTTGGCTAGTGTGTGAGGGAAGGAAAGGGTTGTAAGGGAAGTATGTGTAATTTGAATTTGAAGTGAGGATGCGAGTGTAAGAGAGTGCGTTGTAAGGATGGGATGTTGAGATGATGGGGAGTCTTTGGCTTATGATTCAAATTTTGAATTGCTCATGTGCTTGAAATGAGAAAAAGTGAGTTGGAAGGATAAGGTGGTTTGTGAGGAAGGATTATTTGAATTTGAAATAAATGGTTGGATAAAGAAGATGATGAGGTGTTGAAATCCTAGTGGTTTGATTGGAATGTCGTAAAAAGAATGTTTAGAAGATTTGGTGTGAGAATGTAGGAGACAAGAAGTACATGCAAGTACAAGGAATATTAGGGAATGTTTGGGATAAGATTTGGGAGAAATTTGAAATGCTTGGAGGATTAGTTTGATGTAGAGATTAATAAAAGGATTGATTAAGGCTTAATCATTTTTTCATTAAGGAAGAAAGGAATTGACAAAGATGCATGATTGTGGGTTGTGTTATAACATCCCGTAAAATTTTCCTACGATTAACACGTTATTACAACATAAATTAACCATTTTTACCCATAACAAATTTTTTTTTTATATATATATACTTTGTCAGTTACAACGTTATTCTCTCTTACCTTGAAACGATGTTTACACCTGAACCTTAATAACCTAGATACCATACATAACTTAAAACGTTGATACTTAATAATTATACGTTTCAATAATTACCAAATACAATTTATATAAATCCCGAGACTACAAAATTCCCATGCGTACTCACTAATAATAACGAACCCTTTATTCTTGGCTCCCTTCCTTTGAACCTGATTCACTAACGAACTCACCAAGCTCCATGGCCTAAGCACACCTCTAAGTATTACTTTTTTTTACAAGTCACAAGTACATATTTGATTTGGCTCAGTTAATTGTAACTTTTACACACGACATACCTCTTTAATTCACAACTCTATTTTCCATGCTTCTAAGAACCATGAATGACAATTGTTATCAACTTTTAAATATAATTACTATACTAGAATATTGATCAAGTTAAGGCACCTTACACGTTTCATCTCAAATTAACACAAATAGTAATGACACTTCGTATAAAATTCTAATGAACCACCAACTTTCTGTAACGAATTTAAAACCCAATTTTAAGGCTCTTCTGGTCCAAACCAGGAAAAGTGTAAAGCACGAAAGTTGTCCGAAATAATGTTTTACGTCTAGACTTGCAAGATTTTAAACCAAAAATGCAATAATAGGCTGTTATCTGTGGAATACGACCTGGACTCAAACATGAATACTACTTCCTCAAATACAACCTAAGCAACATGTGTCACAAACTTTCTACCGGCCTCCCTTGCTCCCCAATCACTACAAAACGGTCAGGAATAATCTCACACTCTAGGGATTTCGATTGGACATGGTGGGAGGCAACATGTAAGATAACAACTCACTCACTTGTTACTTCCTCAGTTATAAACTAAGAAAACCATGTGCGATTCTTACACCACCTTCCTGCTCCATTATGTTACTTATCACTTTCCCGTTCGTGTATATAAAGGCTACATGCTAATCGACATTCTCACTACAACTTACATCACATACATTCTTGTAATTTTCGGTCGAGCCATGGTGGAAGAGAAGGCAAGGTTGTGGAAACTTGGAACAAATCTTGGTTCATGGTTGAGCCCTTAAACAAGCTGTACACCATCACTCTTCCACATCCCTCACTGCCCTTGAACCAAACCTAAACATAAAATATTGCTTTTGTTGTTGCTGTCGAGAAGAAAGAAAGAAGAAGAAGGAACCATGCAACATAATTCTTTTCATACGTACCCACATACACTTTCACATTCATAAAGCTTGGTTCATAAATTCCTGGCCTCCTGTGATGAGTACGAGCATAAACTATACCAATTCAAGGAGTGTAGCTCGACTGTTAAGACAAAAGAGTGTTGGTCTTGGTTCGCTGTTGGAGTCTCATGCGAGCCACATCGTCTCTTTTTCTGATCCTTGACCGTATCTAGTGTCCTCCCCACCCATAGGGGTGTTGTAAGTCTCTTCTACTCTCTTCATACGTATATAATCACTCTAGCTTGCACCGTTAATTTACGAACTCTCGTAATCATTTTTGGATATAAATGTGGCATCATGTTTTGTGGTAAGGCTATGCATGAAGTGGTATAATAACATGAAACTATTAATCACATATGACAAGTTATTATAACACGTTTTAAAGTAGCATGGACTTATTAGAATGAAAACAATAACGAAACCTTTGTCTCACTCAGATTATTACGAATCAAGAATCACTAAACATATGCCACTATACTTACGTGAAACTATTGGAAACAACGAAGAGGAAACACAAAGCACCTAAACGTTATACATGCACGATTCAATATCTGATGAATGAAATTTGCAACACATGTTAAGCAGTCGAAACCCTTGTTAAATACATTAAACACCAAAACTTAACACAACAAATAGCTTGGTTCAGATGGTTGGAACGTTTGCTTTTGAACGAGAGGTCTTGAGTTCGAATTCGAGCAGTAGCAGTTTTGTTATTTTGGTTATTTTTGCCTTTTGACAATTTTAACCCTTCATCTTTGCACCACTTACCATTTTTTTCTTAAAAGACTATTATAAGTTTTATAAAATATATAAACTTTTACATTTTTAGACCTCCAATTTTAACTCACTTGACATTTTTCTAAATACTTTTATAAGCTAATCAAGCTACGTTATTTTACCACCTTCCATATAACTAAATATGTTTAACACTTATTTTATTTGGTGACCACCTCGACATAAACTATAAATAAGATATTTGTCCTAATATATTATATTTAATCACGACTTTAATAAATATATTGTATATATATATTTTCACACCTCGAAACCCAACAAATCTAAGAAATATAATTTGACAAAGTAATATTTTACGACGTTATCATAGTAACATATATTGAAAACCTACATTGTGGACTAAAATGTAATAGCTAGATACATATATTTCTGAATATATATATACAATATATAACTTGACGTTATTAACTTAAATACATATCGGAAATGATTATTCATACAAAAACTCATTGATTCACTTAACCAGGAGTAACTTATATTTATTACAATTTATCGCCCACTAAGATTTTTGATAAATTACATATATCACTACCAATGACAAGAATATATAAACATTAAACGATACTTATGCATAAAGACAAGTTATATTGTATATAACTTGCTCTTGAACTATAAAGCGTTTTGCCACGCATGCCACCTCTGCCACAAAAGTCATTTTGTCATCGAACACTATTCAAATCACGATTCTCGATAAGTCGAACTTATCTCGGACTTCCATATCATTCAGGTTATCTTTGAAGTCATTTCCATTCTACCTCTGACTTTACGTTTTCTATGCCTATCATAATCCTCAGGTGAGTCATAGCCCCTACTCTTACTTGTTTTACAATGGTTTATAAACGTTTTTGGGGGAGATACATGCTTAACTACTGTTTTTACTTTTACAAGTATTCATTAATTAAATACAGGACTATATTACATATAAACTTTACTAGTTTACACATTTTTATATCTCATAAGGAGATACCTGCTATAGACATGATTACAAGTGACTTTTCAACGATATGCTATATTTGATCTCTATTGCCTAAGTTTCCTATTACCAAAAGTCCCTCGATCATGCGCCTTAATCACTTACAGGGTAAACGTAAGTAATTGTAGATAGATCTATTAGGGATTGACAATCCCCATTTGGTCGCTAAAGGAAAGCCACCAAATGCACTTTATTTGATTTCATAGGTTACTGGTAAATACCTATCTTGAGGGCCACTGTTTTACATCATTATTATGGATAATTTTGATGCCTATTAATCGTTGAGTGTCATGAGCTTAGAGCAATTGAACGGTAATAATGTAGCACTACAATGACTGATGTTAGGGGCGTACAATGCTGTAGCCCACTGTTTTATCAAACCCCGAGATTGTGTTCACTATATAGCAGGAAAAACTACTAATAATTGGCAAACGAACTAATATTTTGGTGTTGACCCGATTAGGTCAAACAAACTACTATTTTGGTGTTGACCCGGTGAAGGGCAAACTAACGGATTAATTTGTATAAAATTGATTAAGGAAATCACTCATTTTCTGATTTTGATAAATCAACAATTTAAGCTATGAACATTACGGATTTACTCACACTTTAATTTGATAATCAGCTGTTATTATAACTACTATGGACTCACAAACTCTTTGATTTTGGAAATCGATATTCGAAACTATAAACTCTATGAACTCACCAACCTTTGTGTTGACACTTTTAGCATGTGTTTATCTCAGGTCCATAATGAGCAAGGATGGCAAGGAGGAGCACGGATACTTATAAAGGCTATAAATTTTCCTATCATTCGAAAACTGATTTAATAAAATTTGGGACAAATGGGGACCTCTTTTAAAACTCTGATGTTTATATTCGAATGATAGATCTTTAAAATGACTAAAATGACAATCATTTTCTACTAATAAACTGTGCGCTATGAAGAAACACCCAATCTAATTTCCGCTGCATGTTTTCAAAACTGGGGATGTTACATATTGGTATTCAGAGCCTTGGTTATAGCGAAACGGGTCTAAGTTAGATCCGAACTATAACTGGTTTTACAAACAAAATATTTTATAGCCTTACGCTCTCCGTGCTTTCCATCCGCCAGACGATTATGTGACTTTTAGATAGTTTATGCTACAACAACACTCTAGTATATATATATATATATATATATATATATATATATATATATATATATATATATATATATATATATATATATATATATATATATATATATATATATATATATATGCTCACCAACTATTTTGAATACTATACCGATCCTCCTTAATTTTCTCACTCTCATCATTATAAATTCATATGACATACTCTTTTCGTACTTTCGGAAAAATCTGCGCATTGGATAACCTTGTCGATCAGTATGGATGTTGAGTCAGAAATTCTTAAGTAAGACGATTTACAACGTCTTTATTTGAATGGATTGGGACGCCTTTTTATTGAAATAAAGAAATTGTAAACCGCCGAACCATAAGTTTATACTTCGTTATTTACATCGTTTGGGACGCTTCTCTATGTAAATAACGAATTATAAATAAGTGGACTTAATTGTATCTGAAAGGGTATGCGTATGAAATCGAGGATCATTAAAGTTCATAAAAGCACTAAAACTTCAGCCAAATACTCACGATTTTCTTCTGCATATGCCTAATTCTAAGGCATTACGACACAACCATATTTCTTCAATCATGTACTTACTTTTACATTCTGGCGTTTTATGAAACCTTTTCACGACATTGTATGTGATTACAATGGTCTCTCTTACTTCTCCGACACTATGAGTGATATAGTGATCTCCGAACCTTTCACAACTTTACGTTGTTTCACCTGAAATCCATCAAAATCTATAAATTCCTCTGATAGAAATACAAGATATGGGATTGCTAAGGAACAAACAGATTCATCATCTACAAAAGCTTGAAACCAAATACCGTGTTGTCACTTAAAACTATACAAAAGCTGAAGTTCAGCAACTTTCTCTTCATTCAACAAGTTTCCACTTGAAAACTCTTATTATTAAAAATCTGTTAACAACCAACTAGTTTAACGGGTAGGTTACCCGCGAAGATCTTGATGTTCACAAAACAAGATATTGTGAACCATGTTTATCTTCAAAACATGTTAAAATAAAAATCTTCATTCAAAATGGAATTGTTTCTTAAGTCAAGTTAATCAAAAGGAATTGAACATAAGACAACGTAAGTAGTTAGAACTACTCAGCAATTATGACTATGAGAACTGCTATCATCAAGGAAAAAGCTAATGTAGTCGTAGATACGTTAAGCTGGAAAGAAAAATTAAAAAGAAGAAGCTAATGTAGTAGTAGATACGTTAAGTTGGAAAGAAAAATTAAATAGAAGAAGCTAATGTAGTAGTAGATACGTTAAGCTGGAAAGAACAATTAAAACCGCTCAGGGATTAGATCGTTAGGAATGACTATTTGTTCACCCCTTCCACTCACCTTTACAACTACCTTATCTTGGAATCCCGGGACGGGATTCACTTTAACGGGTAGGTAATATAACATCCCGTAAAATTTTCCTACGATTAACACATTATTACAACATAAATTAACAATTTTTACCCATAACAATTTTTTTTTATATATATACTTTATCAGTTACAACGTTATTCACTCTTACCTTGAAACGACGTTCACACCTGAACCTTAATAACCTTGATACCATACATAACTTAAAACATTGATACTTAATAATTATACGTTTCAATAATTACCAAATACAATTTATATAAATCCCGAGCCTACAAAATTCCCATGCGTACTCACTAAAAATAACGAACTCTTTATTCTTGGCTCCCTTCCTTTGAACCTGATTCACTAACGAACTCACCAAGCTCCATGGCCTAAGCACACCTCTAAGTATTACTTTTTTTTACAAGTCACAAGTACATATTTGATTTGGCTCAGTTAATTGTAACTTTTCACACGACATACCTCTTTAATTCACAACTCTATTTTCCATGCTTCTAAGAACCATGAATGACAATTGTTATCAACTTTCAAATATAATTACTATACTAGAATATTGATCAAGTTAAGGCACCTTACACGTTTCATCTCAAATTAACACAAATAGTAATGACACTTCGTATAAAATTCTAATGAACCACCAACTTTCTGTAACGAATTTAAAACCCAATTTTAAGGCTCTTCTGGTTCGAACCAGGAAAAGTGTAAAACACGAAAGTTGTCCGAAATAATGTTTTACGTCTAGACGTACGAGATTTTAAACCAAAAATGCAATAATAGGCTGTTATCTGTGGAATACGACCTGGACTCAAACATGAATACTACTTCCTCAAATACAACCTAAGCAACATGTGTCACAAACTTTCTACCGGCCTCCCTTGCTCCCCAATCACTACAAAACGGTCAGGAATAATCTCACACTCTAGGGATTTCGATTGGACATGGTGGGAGGCAACATGTAAGATAACAACTCACTCACTTGTTACTTCCTCAGTTATAAACTAAGAAAACCATGTGCGATTCTTACACCACCTTCCTGCTCCATTATGTTACTTATCACTTTCCCGTTCGTGTATATAAAGGCTACATGCTAATCGACATTCTCACTACAACTCACATCACATACATTCTTGTAATATTCTGTCGAGCCATGGTGGAAGAGAAGGCAAGGTTGTGGAAACTTGGAACAAATCTTGGTTCATGGTTGAGCCCTTAAACAAGCTGTACACCATCACTCTTCCACATCCCTCACTGCCTTTGAACCAAACCAAAACATAAAATATTGCTTTTGTTGTTACTGTCGAGAAAAAAGAAAGATGATGTAACACCCCAACCCGATAAGGGTAGAAGTGCCACAAGGATGGTGACATATCAAAGCATACATACATAATATCATACACAGCGGAAGTCTTAAACATAATTCAATAAGAAAGACCAAGCCAACACAGCTTAAGTCAAAGTACATAAGTTCAATGATGAAGAAATAATCCAAAGGAAATAAGAACATAATCCAAATCCAAAGTCATAACATAGGGTGGTCATCTAAGGTAAAAACTTCAACACAAGCTCTAACTCTCATCCCATAGCAAAAGCCCAGCTCCTAGCTTAGATACCTGCCGCAGGAAAAGGAAATGCGGCTGAGCTTAAAAAGCCCAGTGAACAGATACATAAACAAAGCAACGATAATGAAATAGAATCTGAAATATAGTGCATTGGGGAATATCATAAGAAATAAACAAATGAATAATAGAAATGAAAAATAGGATAGTCATCTACCACGAGCCCAAAACTCAAAGTCATATCTCAAAGTCATAAGCCTTCAATTCATAATCTCACAATCAGAGGGGATACCTCTCAGGCAACCAGATAATATGAGGGGTGTCCTCATGTATCATAAGGGTGGAGTGATCAGCTCCCAGGGGTTGTGAAGGGCATGTATAGCACACAGTACCAATCACCTCAAAGTCAACTCAAAGTCATAGTTAAATCCACTAAGCATACATGTCTAGGATTGCAACCCATACGCCCCTTACTCAAAGTCAATCTCAAAGTCATATACTCAAAGTCATAATGGCCATAATAATAATCATAAAAAGGGACGGCGTGAGAAATCACTCACCCACACATGAGTCATGCCAGTGGTGCATCACAGACATGCCTATGGTACCTCCATAGGTAGGAGAGACATAAATGGCTCGGGTATCAAACTAAGAGTCAGGTCTCAAAGTCATGCAAAAAGGTCATATAGCAAAGGTTTATCTCAAAGTCATCTCAAAATCATATCAGGGTTCAATCAAAAGGGAACATAGCAGTGGCTTGGGGAATCTTAACTGAAATCATAACTCAACATCAATGTATAGGAACCTTTTACTGAAAAAGGCAGAGTATCCGTACCTTATTGCAAGCACAGAAAATAGAAACAAACTCAGAAAACAGATGTGGCTCAGGACCTCTCCTTCTTCACACCTAGAGGAGAAGAGGGGGAATCATAATTCATTCTTTAAATTTATGTCTTTCCATTTTAAGTAACTTTCCATTTTTAGCAGGTTTCCATAAATAGTAAGTTTCCACTTTTAGAAAGTTGAATCATTATTAATGGAAATAAAGTATCTTTTAACCTTTTACTCATTTGGTCCTTAGGGTTTCATAACTTTGCATTTTATACCCTTTACTTTCCAAAATTACACTTTAAACCTTTTAGTATTCAAAGTTACACATTAAACCCTTAACTTATCCATTTTACATAATGGGCACTTATTTTATTAAGTTATTCGAATGGATACTCAAGTATTCATAATTTACACATTAAGTCCCTCAAGTTATAAAAGTTACATATTTAACCCTTTAATTTATAATTTCAACTTTTAATTACCACTAATTACATATTAGGCCATTAAATTATCAAAATGACACATAACCTCCTGAATATATTAAATTACTCAAAACAGCTCCAAGTTTCTGAAAATTACATGTTTAGTCCCTCTCTTTTAATTATTTTCAAAACAAACCCTAATTAGGTTTAAAATACATTTTAATCCATTTAAATGCAAAACTTACACTTAGCACCCTCATTATATATTTTATTCGAATATTATACAGCTCAAATAAAGTTCCAGAATTAACCCTTAAGTTTTAAAGTTTACAAAACTCACCCAAAACATTTACATACAAATCGTATAACACAAAAATAAGAAATTAGAAACCCTAATCCATCCAATCCATTTTTAATCATTACCAAATCATTAAAGATCATTAATAGTCACAAATTTCCAGCCCTAAACACAAACCCTAGATCCCACGATTTTATTTTCTTTTTCTCTTTATACGATTTAATCAAAACAAAATAATTACGAAACACAATGTTTTAGGCCATGATAATTCTTCCAACATTTTTCCAGATCACTATACATTATAACAAGTGTAAATAAATTATATTTGGAATTATTATGGATCGCATGGTGTATTTTACGATTTACACATGTTTTTAGGGTTTAATTTACCAAAACGATGTCGAGCATGCATGGATCGATTAGAGCATTTTAGATGATGTTAATAGGGTGTAAGGGACCTGAGAAAAATACCAAACCAATACTTGAACGTGTGGAGAGGGCTGTACGAATTGTTGTATATGCGTATGGACAAAAACGAACCCAAAATGCTCACGACTTCACCAACGATCTTCCAACCTTGTAAACATTTTTCGTGGGTTGTATATGATGTAAGAATCACCAGAAAAATAAGAAATAATTTTTGTGGAGGTCGAATAATGTATAAACAATTTTACCTTGTTATTAGGCGCGACAAGGGAAAACCAAAACCACGATCGATCCAAGCTTCAACAATTCAAAAGGGTATTTTTCTAGGACTTCTTGGATGTTGTTTGATCACAGAAAAATGCTTAGGAATTATGGGGTTGTCGAATGGAGGCCAAAGGAATTTTGTGTGTGTTTGTTTGTTTTTTTTTTTTTTTTTTTGGAGCGGCACAATTAGGGTTAGGGAATAAAGTGATATGGATATCTTTTAAATGGGGTATTGCCATGTGAATGGGGAGGGGAATGACCAGGAATTTCGACTAAATTAGTTGGAGGATATCTTGGGATAAGCATTTTCCATTTTTAGATAATATATATCTTTTAAAATCAATTTAAATCAAAATATAACACATATTAAGTCATTCGGCCCTATGAGGGGTATTTTGGTAATTTTCCACTTGTATAAATGTTAGATGAAATTGTTAAAAATATTTGGTATCATAACTTATGCATTGTTAGGAGTTTAGGATTTATTTGGTACTTTAATAAGCTTTTAATAAATTTTTAAACATGTAGGGGCATTTTGGTCATTTCACTTGATTTCAGATTTTAGGTGTTACAACTTCTTCCCCTCTAAAAAGAAAAATTTCGTCCTCGAAATTTGAAAGGAATCAGGAATGAAACGAATCGAAACATAACGGAGACATACCAGATCAGAATACAAAGTGAGGATAACTAGCTCGAATAGACTCCTCGGTTTCCCAGGTAGCTTCCCGCTCTGGGTGGTTCCGCCAAAGAATCTTAACGAAAGGAATAACTTTACGCCTCATCACTCGCTCTTGGCGATCAAGAACAGCTTCCGGCTCCTCCGGAAGAGACATATCGGGCTGAATCTGATCGAAAGGATAGGACACCACATGCAAAGGATGGTAATTGTATCCCCTCAGAAGAGATACATGAAAGACGTCGTGAACATGTGATAACTGCGGAGGAAGAGCCAAACGATACGAAACCTCTCCAATGCGCTCCAAAATCTCAAACGGTCCAATGAATCGAGGACTAAGCTTGCCCTTGATCCCGAAACGTTTAACTCCACGAAACGGCGAAACTTTAAGGAATACCCGATCACCAACACGAAACTCTAAGTCACGCCGATGCTTATCAGCATAACTCTTTTGACGCGCACGTGCTTCCTTCAATTTTTCCCTAGCAACATCCACTTTCTCGGTAGCAATCTGAACTAACTCCGGACCTTCAATAATACGCTCACCAACCTCATTCCAACAAACTGGAGCCCTACACTTCCTACCATACAACATCTCGAAAGGAGCCATACGAATACTCGCGTGCCAGCTGTTGTTGTATGCAAACTCAACCAAACACAAATATTCGTCCCAGTTACCAGTCCACTCTAAAGCACATGCCCTCAACATATCCTCTAATGTCTGGATGGTCCTCTCCGACTGACCATCTGTCTGAGGGTGAAAAGCCGTGCTAAACTTAAGGCGCGTACCCCATGCCTTATGCAATCCCTTCCAGAAACGAGATGTAAACCGTGGGTCTCTATCTGATATGATAGCCGTAGGCATACCATGAAGCCTAACGATCTCCTGCTGAAATATGTCCGCCAACTTACTAACTCTGTAGTCCACACGAATAGGGAGAAAGTGAGCAGACTTGGTTAGTCGATCAACAACCACCCAAATCGCATCATGCTTCTTACGGGTAAGAGGTAAACCTGTAACGAAATCCATGGAAATCTCTTCCCACTTCCACTTCGGAATCTCTAATGGCTGCAATAACCCACTCGCTCTTTGATGCTCAATCTTTACTTGCTGGCAAGTCAAACACTTCGATACAAACAACGCCACATCATGTTTCATACCATTCCACCAAAAATGTTGTTTAAGATCCCTGTACATCTTGGTAGAACCAGGATGAATAGTGAACGGGGAACTATGAGCCTCTGATAGAATAGTCTCTCGAAGTTCCGGATCGTTAGGAACGCAAAGACGATCCTCAAACCAAACCACACCAAATTTGTCAACTCTGAACTCTGACTGTTTGCCTTCCTCAACATTTTGAACTATAGACCACAGCTCACCATCCTCCTTCTGAGCTTCCTTTATTCGCAAGATAAGATTGGACTCAACTTTAAGACTAGCCCAATAACCATCCTGACCTCGAATACAAAACTCCACATCCAGAAGCTCTAAGTCATGCAAAACACGAGGATCAAACTCTAAACTCGCAACCATACCAGACTTCCTACTAAGAGCATCTGCGACCACATTCGCCTTACCGGGATGATACTGAATATTAACATCATAGTCCTTCAGAAGTTCTAACCACCGCCTCTGTCTCATATTCAGTTCCTTCTGAGTGAAGATGTACTTAAGACTCTTGTGATCAGTGAAAATGTCACAAGACTCTCCATACAAATAATGACGCCAAATCTTTAACGCGAAAACCACAGCTGCTAACTCTAGATCATGTGTCGGATAGTTCACCTCGTGAGGTTTCAGCTGCCTCGAAGCATAGGCGATCACTTTCCCATGTTGCGTCAACACACATCCCAAACCTTTCTTCGATGCATCGCTATATATCTAGAAACCACCTGAACCAGATGGGAGAGTCAAAATAGGTGCAGACACTAAACGTTTCTTCAACTCCTCAAAACTACTTTCCCTCTCATCAGTCCAAACAAACTTCTCTCCTTTCCTCATCAATTGTGTTAAAGGCAAAGCGAGACGCGAAAAGCCTTCAACAAATCTCCTATAATACCCAGCAAGACCCAGAAAACTCCTTACTTCCGTCACGTTTGTAGGTCTCGGCCATTTTGTGATAGCCTCAACCTTCGCAGGGTCCATAGTAATACCGTCCGCAGAAACAATGTGACCCAAGAAGGCTACTCGATCCAACCAAAACTCGCATTTCGAAAACTTCACATATAATCTCTGCTGTCGAAGAACTTCCAGAACCATACTAAGATGTTGCTCGTGTTCCTCCTCGGACTTAGAATACACAAGGATGTCATCAATGAAAACAATGACGAACTTATCGAGGAATTCGTGAAATACCCGGTTCATAAGGTCCATGAAAACTGCAGGAGCATTGGTCAACCCGAAAGGCATAACAAAGAATTCATAATGACCGTACCGAGTTCGAAAAGCCGTTTTAGGAACATCTTGCTCCCTCACCCGAAGTTGGTGATAACCGGACCTCAGATCAATCTTAGAGAAATGCCTCGCTCCTTGCAATTGGTCAAATAGATCATCAATGCGTGGAAAAGGGTAACGGTTACGGATTGTGATACGGTTAAGTTCCCGATAATCAATACAAAGACGCATGCTTCCATCCTTCTTCTTAACAAACAATACGGGAGCACCCCATGGAGACACACTCGGACGAATGAATCCATTATCTAACAGTTCTTGCAATTGCTCCTTCAGTTCTTTCAATTCGATCGGTGCCATACGGTATGGAGCTTTAGATATGGGTTCAGCACCCGGAATCAGATCGATACTGAACTCAATTTCTCGAACAGGAGGAATACCAGGAAGTTCATCTGGAAACACATCAGTAAAATCGCGCACAACGCGAATACCATCAATGCTCGGAACATCCACAGAAGTATCCTTGATAGAAGCAAGGAAACCAATACAGCCATGTGAAATCAGTGTCCGGGCTTTCATAGCCGAAATGATCTTTACAGACTTCAGAGGTTGTGAACCAGAATAGACAAAATCAGGATGATGAAGATTACCAAAGATCACTTTACGAGCATAACAATCAATGGTCGCTTTATGAGCAGCCAACCAGTCCATGCCCAGAATAATATCAAAGTCAATCATATCGATGGGAAGAAGGTTCGCAGCACGAATACGATCATCGAAACGAAGAGGGCAATTCACATACTCAACATCAATAATCACATGAGTTTTCATCGGAGTAGCAATAGATATACGGTTCATTAGTCGTTTTGGGGTTATGTTTATTTCATTTGCAAGTGAAGTAGATATTATGGAATGTGTAGCACCGGTGTCAAATAAAACAAAGACAGTACGATCTCCAATAAATAGAAAACCCGTAATAGTACCTGAGGAACCAGCTGCCTGATCACGAGTCATAGAGTAAACCCGGCCTGAATTAGGAGCAGCCCTAGCATCAACTTTAGGTTCACCAGCCTTCTTCTTAGGACAGTCGATGACTTTGTGATGAGTAGATCCACACCAGAAACAACCACCAGAAGCCTTATAACAAGGACCTGGATGAGTCTTCCCACAGAAAGTACATGTAGGAGGAGGGGGTAGAGCTTCAAAAGACTTCTTCTGACCCAACGATCCCGACTGCTGATACTGCTGAGAATCCCTACGTCGGTTGTTATTATTCTGCCCTTGACGATCACCACCATACCTACCAGTATCCCGACGATCCTGATTCTTGTAATCCTGCTGTCTATTATTATAACCACGGTCCTGACGACCCCTCTGATCATACCCCTGGTCCTGTCGACCCCGAGAATCCTGCCTATGGTCATGCCGACCATGACTACGAGAATCCACCCTGTTACCATCCCTATCACGCTTATAAGACACCCGATCCGCATGTAGCAACTCAATGTTACGGGCGGCATCCTGCACTCCAGCAACATTTTCAAAAGTAGTGTTAACGATCTTGTCCAACACCCACTTCTTCAAAGCCCATTTAAAATGACGTGCCTGACGCACAGCATCACCAGTAACCTCTGGCCCAACAAAACTAGCCAAACGCAAGAATCTCTGCATAAACTCTCCGGATGACTCCTGATCACCCTGACGAATCGACCCGTACTCTCTCTCATACCTTAACTGTTCTGCCATAGGAAGATACTGTCTGTAAAATGCCTCAATGAAATCAGCCCACGAACAAGTCTCAGCAAAATCGCCTCCTTTGGCCTGAACAAGAGCAGTCCACCAGTTCTGAGCATCACCTTCCAATTTGAATGTAGCCAAACGAGTTTTAAACTCGTCACCACATCCCAGAACACGAAACAATTTCTCAACATGTGTGATCCAGTCCTCCGCTTCATGGGGAGTAGCAGCGGACTTGAATGAGAGAGGCTTGAGCTTGTTAAACCTCTCGATCCACACATGGATACCAGTTGGGGGAACATGAGGTGTAGCATTAGGTTGAGCATTTGGTGGAGTAGAAGGTCTAGCACCACTACCAGAAGGACTCGGCCCATTCCTGAGGTTATTGGCCACTTCAGTCACTACTCGTGGAATAGCAGCTTCCAAAGCAGCGTTAATCATAGCTTGGAAATCAGGGGCATCATCATCCCCATCAGTGTACTGAGTAAAGCGGGTGTTCACCATCTGAATGATCATGGAAAGGGATTAGCAAAACATAAGAGAAAATAAGCACGAAATGGAAGACGAAGCAGAAACCTATGCTACCCAAATCCTCACCAGTCAAACCTAAAGTCTTAAGGGTCAAATCCTAAGGTCCATAAGACTCACAGGCCATGTTTATGTACTACAGGTCGCAGCCTGGGCTCTGATACCATAATTGTAACACCCCAACCCGACAAGGGTAGAAGTGCCACAAGGATGGTGACATATCAAAGCATACATACATAATATCATACACAGCGGAAGTCTTAAACATAATTCAATAAGAAAGACCAAGCCAACACAACTTAAGTCAAAGTACATAAGTTCAATGATGAAGAAATAATCCAAAGGAAATAAGAACATAATCCAAATCCAAAGTCATAACATAGGGTGGTCATCTAAGGTAAAAACTTCAACACAAGCTCTAACTCTCATCCCATAGCAAAAGCCCAGCTCCTAGCTTAGATACCTGCCGCAGGAAAAGGAAATGCGGCTGAGCTTAAAAAGCCCAGTGAACAGATACATAAACAAAGCAACGATAATGAAATAGAATCTGAAATATAGTGCATTGGGGAATATCATAAGAAATAAACAAATGAATAATAGAAATGAAAAATAGGATAGTCATCTACCACGAGCCCAAAACTCAAAGTCATATCTCAAAGTCATAAGCCTTCAATTCATAATCTCACAATCAGAGGGGATACCTCTCAGGCAACCAGATAATATGAGGGGTGTCCTCATGTATCATAAGGGTGGAGTGATCAGCTCCCAGGGGTTGTGAAGGGCATGTATAGCACACAGTACCAATCACCTCAAAGTCAACTCAAAGTCATAGTTAAATCCACTAAGCATACATGTCTAGGATTGCAACCCATACGCCCCTTACTCAAAGTCAATCTCAAAGTCATATACTCAAAGTCATAATGGCCATAATAATAATCATAAAAAGGGACGGCGTGAGAAATCACTCACCCACACATGAGTCATGCCAGTGGTGCATCACAGACATGCCTATGGTACCTCCATAGGTAGGAGAGACATAAATGGCTCGGGTATCAAACTAAGAGTCAGGTCTCAAAGTCATGCAAAAAGGTCATATAGCAAAGGTTTATCTCAAAGTCATCTCAAAATCATATCAGGGTTCAATCAAAAGGGAACATAGCAGTGGCTTGGGGAATCTTAACTGAAATCATAACTCAACATCAATGTATAGGAACCTTTTACTGAAAAAGGCAGAGTATCCGTACCTTATTGCAAGCACAGAAAATAGAAACAAACTCAGAAAACAGATGTGGCTCAGGACCTCTCCTTCTTCACACCTAGAGGAGAAGAGGGGGAATCATAATTCATTCTTTAAATTCATGTCTTTCCATTTTAAGTAACTTTCCATTTTTAGCAGGTTTCCATAAATAGTAAGTTTCCACTTTTAGAAAGTTGAATCATTATTAATGGAAATAAAGTATCTTTTAACCTTTTACTCATTTGGTCCTTAGGGTTTCATAACTTTGCATTTTATACCCTTTACTTTCCAAAATTACACTTTAAACCTTTTAGTATTCAAAGTTACACATTAAACCCTTAACTTATCCATTTTACATAATGGGCACTTATTTTATTAAGTTATTTGAATGGATACTCAAGTATTCATAATTTACACATTAAGTCCCTCAAGTTATAAAAGTTACATATTTAACCCTTTAATTTATAATTTCAACTTTTAATTACCACTAATTACATATTAGGCCATTAAATTATCAAAATGACACATAACCTCCTGAATATATTAAATTACTCAAAACAGCTCCAAGTTTCTGAAAATTACATGTTTAGTCCCTCTCTTTTAATTATTTTCAAAACAAACCCTAATTAGGTTTAAAATACATTTTAATCCATTTAAATGCAAAACTTACACTTAGCACCCTCATTATATATTTTATTCGAATATTATACAGCTCAAATAAAGTTCCAGAATTAACCCTTAAGTTTTAAAGTTTACAAAACTCACCCAAAACATTTACATACAAATCGTATAACACAAAAATAAGAAATTAGAAACCCTAATCCATCCAATCCATTTTTAATCATTACCAAATCATTAAAGATCATTAATAGTCACAAATTTCCAGCCCTAAACACAAACCCTAGATCCCACGATTTTATTTTCTTTTTCTCTTTATACGATTTAATCAAAACAAAATAATTACGAAACACAATGTTTTAGGCCATGATAATTCTTCCAACATTTTTCCAGATCACTATACATTATAACAAGTGTAAATAAATTATATTTGGAATTATTATGGATCGCATGGTGTATTTTACGATTTACACATGTTTTTAGGGTTTAATTTACCAAAACGATGTCGAGCATGCATGGATCGATTAGAGCATTTTAGATGATGTTCATAGGGTGTAAGGGACCTGAGAAAAATACCAAACCAATACTTGAACGTGTGGAGAGGGCTGTACGAATTGTTGTATATGCGTATGGACAAAAACGAACCCAAAATGCTCACGACTTCACCAACGATCTTCCAACCTTGTAAACATTTTTCGTGGGTTGTATATGATGTAAGAATCACCAGAAAAATAAGAAATAATTTTTGTGGAGGTCGAATGATGTATAAACAATTTTACCTTGTTATTAGGCGCGACAAGGGAAAACCAAAACCACGATCGATCCAAGCTTCAACAATTCAAAAGGGTATTTTTCTAGGACTTCTTGGATGTTGTTTGATCACAGAAAAATGCTTAGGAATTATGGGGTTGTCGAATGGAGGCCAAAGGAATTTTGTGTGTGTTTGTTTGTTTGTTTTTTTTTTGTTTTTTTTTTTTGGAGCGGCACAATTAGGGTTAGGGAATAAAGTGATATGGATATCTTTTAAATGGGGTATTGCCGTGTGAATGGGGAGGGGAATGACCAGGAATTTCGACTAAATTAGTTGGAGGATATCTTGGGATAAGCATTTTCCATTTTTAGATAATATATATCTTTTAAAATCAATTTAAATCAAAATATAACACATATTAAGTCATTCGGCCCTATGAGGGGTATTTTGGTAATTTTCCACTTGTATAAATGTTAGATGAAATTGTTAAAAATATTTGGTATCATAACTTATGCATTGTTAGGAGTTTAGGATTTATTTGGTACTTTAATAAGCTTTTAATAAATTTTTAAACATGTAGGGGCATTTTGGTCATTTCACTTGATTTCAGATTTTAGGTGTTACAACTTCTTCCCCTCTAAAAAGAAAAATTTCGTCCTCGAAATTTGAAAGGAATCAGGAATGAAACGAATCGAAACATAACGGAGACATACCAGATCAGAATACAAAGTGAGGATAACTAGCTCGAATAGACTCCTCGGTTTCCCAGGTAGCTTCCCGCTCTGGGTGGTTCTGCCAAAGAATCTTAACGAAAGGAATAACTTTACGCCTCATCACTCGCTCTTGGCGATCAAGAACAGCTTCCGGCTCCTCCGGAAGAGACATATCGGGCTGAATCTGATCGAAAGGATAGGACACCACATGCAAAGGATGGTAATTGTATCCCCTCAGAAGAGATACATGAAAGACGTCGTGAACATGTGATAACTGCGGAGGAAGAGCCAAACGATACGAAACCTCTCCAATGCGCTCCAAAATCTCAAACGGTCCAATGAATCGAGGACTAAGCTTGCCCTTGATCCCGAAACGTTTAACTCCACGAAACGGCGAAACTTTAAGGAATACCCGATCACCAACACGAAACTCTAAGTCACGCCGATGCTTATCAGCATAACTCTTTTGACGCGCACGTGCTTCCTTCAATTTTTCCCTAGCAACATCCACTTTCTCGGTAGCAATCTGAACTAACTCCGGACCTTCAATAATACGCTCACCAACCTCATTCCAACAAACTGGAGCCCTACACTTCCTACCATACAACATCTCGAAAGGAGCCATACGAATACTCGCATGCCAGCTGTTGTTGTATGCAAACTCAACCAAACACAAATATTCGTCCCAGTTACCAGTCCACTCTAAAGCACATGCCCTCAACATATCCTCTAATGTCTGGATGGTCCTCTCCGACTGACCATCTGTCTGAGGGTGAAAAGCCGTGCTAAACTTAAGGCGCGTACCCCATGCCTTATGCAATCCCTTCCAGAAACGAGATGTAAACCGTGGGTCTCTATCTGATATGATAGCCGTAGGCATACCATGAAGCCTAACGATCTCCTGCTGAAATATGTCCGCCAACTTACTAACTCTGTAGTCCACACGAATAGGGAGAAAGTGAGCAGACTTGGTTAGTCGATCAACAACCACCCAAATCGCATCATGCTTCTTACGGGTAAGAGGTAAACCTGTAACGAAATCCATGGAAATCTCTTCCCACTTCCACTTCGGAATCTCTAATGGCTGCAATAACCCACTCGCTCTTTGATGCTCAATCTTTACTTGCTGGCAAGTCAAACACTTCGATACAAACAACGCCACATCATGTTTCATACCATTCCACCAAAAATGTTGTTTAAGATCCCTGTACATCTTGGTAGAACCAGGATGAATAGTGAACGGGGAACTATGAGCCTCTGATAGAATAGTCTCTCGAAGTTCCGGATCGTTAGGAACGCAAAGACGATCCTCAAACCAAACCACACCAAATTTGTCAACTCTGAACTCTGACTGTTTGCCTTCCTCAACATTTTGAACTATAGACCACAGCTCACCATCCTCCTTCTGAGCTTCCTTTATTCGCAAGATAAGATTGGACTCAACTTTAAGACTAGCCCAATAACCATCCTGACCTCGAATACAAAACTCCACATCCAGAAGCTCTAAGTCATGCAAAACACGAGGATCAAACTCTAAACTCGCAACCATACCAGACTTCCTACTAAGAGCATCTGCGACCACATTCGCCTTACCGGGATGATACTGAATATTAACATCATAGTCCTTCAGAAGTTCTAACCACCGCCTCTGTCTCATATTCAGTTCCTTCTGAGTGAAGATGTACTTAAGACTCTTGTGATCAGTGAAAATGTCACAAGACTCTCCATACAAATAATGACGCCAAATCTTTAACGCGAAAACCACAGCTGCTAACTCTAGATCATGTGTCGGATAGTTCACCTCGTGAGGTTTCAGCTGCCTCGAAGCATAGGCGATCACTTTCCCATGTTGCGTCAACACACATCCCAAACCTTTCTTCGATGCATCGCTATATATCTAGAAACCACCTGAACCAGATGGGAGAGTCAAAATAGGTGCAGACACTAAACGTTTCTTCAACTCCTCAAAACTACTTTCCCTCTCATCAGTCCAAACAAACTTCTCTCCTTTCCTCATCAATTGTGTTAAAGGCAAAGCGAGACGCGAAAAGCCTTCAACAAATCTCCTATAATACCCAGCAAGACCCAGAAAACTCCTTACTTCCGTCACGTTTGTAGGTCTCGGCCATTTTGTGATAGCCTCAACCTTCGCAGGGTCCATAGTAATACCGTCCGCAGAAACAATGTGACCCAAGAAGGCTACTCGATCCAACCAAAACTCGCATTTCGAAAACTTCACATATAATCTCTGCTGTCGAAGAACTTCCAGAACCATACTAAGATGTTGCTCGTGTTCCTCCTCGGACTTAGAATACACAAGGATGTCATCAATGAAAACAATGACGAACTTATCGAGGAATTCGTGAAATACCCGGTTCATAAGGTCCATGAAAACTGCAGGAGCATTGGTCAACCCGAAAGGCATAACAAAGAATTCATAATGACCGTACCGAGTTCGAAAAGCCGTTTTAGGAACATCTTGCTCCCTCACCCGAAGTTGGTGATAACCGGACCTCAGATCAATCTTAGAGAAATGCCTCGCTCCTTGCAATTGGTCAAATAGATCATCAATGCGTGGAAAAGGGTAACGGTTACGGATTGTGATACGGTTAAGTTCCCGATAATCAATACAAAGACGCATGCTTCCATCCTTCTTCTTAACAAACAATACGGGAGCACCCCATGGAGACACACTCGGACGAATGAATCCATTATCTAACAGTTCTTGCAATTGCTCCTTCAGTTCTTTCAATTCGATCGGTGCCATACGGTATGGAGCTTTAGATATGGGTTCAGCACCCGGAATCAGATCGATACTGAACTCAATTTCTCGAACAGGAGGAATACCAGGAAGTTCATCTGGAAACACATCAGTAAAATCGCGCACAACGCGAATACCATCAATGCTCGGAACATCCACAGAAGTATCCTTGATAGAAGCAAGGAAACCAATACAGCCATGTGAAATCAGTGTCCGGGCTTTCATAGCCGAAATGATCTTTACAGACTTCAGAGGTTGTGAACCAGAATAGACAAAATCAGGATGATGAAGATTACCAAAGATCACTTTACGAGCATAACAATCAATGGTCGCTTTATGAGCAGCCAACCAGTCCATGCCCAGAATAATATCAAAGTCAATCATATCGATGGGAAGAAGGTTCGCAGCACGAATACGATCATCGAAACGAAGAGGGCAATTCACATACTCAACATCAATAATCACATGAGTTTTCATCGGAGTAGCAATAGATATACGGTTCATTAGTCGTTTTGGGGTTATGTTTATTTCATTTGCAAGTGAAGTAGATATTATGGAATGTGTAGCACCGGTGTCAAATAAAACAAAGACAGTACGATCTCCAATAAATAGAAAACCCGTAATAGTACCTGAGGAACCAGCTGCCTGATCACGAGTCATAGAGTAAACCCGGCCTGAATTAGGAGCAGCCCTAGCATCAACTTTAGGTTCACCAGCCTTCTTCTTAGGACAGTCGATGACTTTGTGATGAGTAGATCCACACCAGAAACAACCACCAGAAGCCTTATAACAAGGACCTGGATGAGTCTTCCCACAGAAAGTACATGTAGGAGGAGGGGGTAGAGCTTCAAAAGACTTCTTCTGACCCAACGATCCCGACTGCTGATACTGCTGAGAATCCCTACGTCGGTTGTTATTATTCTGCCCTTGACGATCACCACCATACCTACCAGTATCCCGACGATCCTGATTCTTGTAATCCTGCTGTCTATTATTATAACCACGGTCCTGACGACCCCTCTGATCATACCCCTGGTCCTGTCGACCCCGAGAATCCTGCCTATGGTCATGCCGACCATGACTACGAGAATCCACCCTGTTACCATCCCTATCACGCTTATAAGACACCCGATCCGCATGTAGCAACTCAATGTTACGGGCGGCATCCTGCACTCCAGCAACATTTTCAAAAGTAGTGTTAACGATCTTGTCCAACACCCACTTCTTCAAAGCCCATTTAAAATGACGTGCCTGACGCACAGCATCACCAGTAACCTCTGGCCCAACAAAACTAGCCAAACGCAAGAATCTCTGCATAAACTCTCCGGATGACTCCTGATCACCCTGACGAATCGACCCGTACTCTCTCTCATACCTTAACTGTTCTGCCATAGGAAGATACTGTCTGTAAAATGCCTCAATGAAATCAGCCCACGAACAAGTCTCAGCAAAATCGCCTCCTTTGGCCTGAACAAGAGCAGTCCACCAGTTCTGAGCATCACCTTCCAATTTGAATGTAGCCAAACGAGTTTTAAACTCGTCACCACATCCCAGAACACGAAACAATTTCTCAACATGTGTGATCCAGTCCTCCGCTTCATGGGGAGTAGCAGCGGACTTGAATGAGAGAGGCTTGAGCTTGTTAAACCTCTCGATCCACACATGGATACCAGTTGGGGGAACATGAGGTGTAGCATTAGGTTGAGCATTTGGTGGAGTAGAAGGTCTAGCACCACTACCAGAAGGACTCGGCCCATTCCTGAGGTTATTGGCCACTTCAGTCACTACTCGTGGAATAGCAGCTTCCAAAGCAGCGTTAATCATAGCTTGGAAATCAGGGGCATCATCATCCCCATCAGTGTACTGAGTAAAGCGGGTGTTCACCATCTGAATGATCATGGAAAGGGATTAGCAAAACATAAGAGAAAATAAGCACGAAATGGAAGACGAAGCAGAAACCTATGCTACCCAAATCCTCACCAGTCAAACCTAAAGTCTTAAGGGTCAAATCCTAAGGTCCATAAGACTCACAGGCCATGTTTATGTACTACAGGTCGCAGCCTGGGCTCTGATACCATAATTGTAACACCCCAACCCGACAAGGGTAGAAGTGCCACAAGGATGGTGACATATCAAAGCATACATACATAATATCATACACAGCGGAAGTCTTAAACATAATTCAATAAGAAAGACCAAGCCAACACAACTTAAGTCAAAGTACATAAGTTCAATGATGAAGAAATAATCCAAAGGAAATAAGAACATAATCCAAATCCAAAGTCATAACATAGGGTGGTCATCTAAGGTAAAAACTTCAACACAAGCTCTAACTCTCATCCCATAGCAAAAGCCCAGCTCCTAGCTTAGATACCTGCCGCAGGAAAAGGAAATGCGGCTGAGCTTAAAAAGCCCAGTGAACAGATACATAAACAAAGCAACGATAATGAAATAGAATCTGAAATATAGTGCATTGGGGAATATCATAAGAAATAAACAAATGAATAATAGAAATGAAAAATAGGATAGTCATCTACCACGAGCCCAAAACTCAAAGTCATATCTCAAAGTCATAAGCCTTCAATTCATAATCTCACAATCAGAGGGGATACCTCTCAGGCAACCAGATAATATGAGGGGTGTCCTCATGTATCATAAGGGTGGAGTGATCAGCTCCCAGGGGTTGTGAAGGGCATGTATAGCACACAGTACCAATCACCTCAAAGTCAACTCAAAGTCATAGTTAAATCCACTAAGCATACATGTCTAGGATTGCAACCCATACGCCCCTTACTCAAAGTCAATCTCAAAGTCATATACTCAAAGTCATAATGGCCATAATAATAATCATAAAAAGGGACGGCGTGAGAAATCACTCACCCACACATGAGTCATGCCAGTGGTGCATCACAGACATGCCTATGGTACCTCCATAGGTAGGAGAGACATAAATGGCTCGGGTATCCAACTAAGAGTCAGGTCTCAAAGTCATGCAAAAAGGTCATATAGCAAAGGTTTATCTCAAAGTCATCTCAAAATCATATCAGGGTTCAATCAAAAGGGAACATAGCAGTGGCTTGGGGAATCTTAACTGAAATCATAACTCAACATCAATGTATAGGAACCTTTTACTGAAAAAGGCAGAGTATCCGTACCTTATTGCAAGCACAGAAAATAGAAACAAACTCAGAAAACAGATGTGGCTCAGGACCTCTCCTTCTTCACACCTAGAGGAGAAGAGGGGGAATCATAATTCATTCTTTAAATTCATGTCTTTCCATTTTAAGTAACTTTCCATTTTTAGCAGGTTTCCATAAATAGTAAGTTTCCACTTTTAGAAAGTTGAATCATTATTAATGGAAATAAAGTATCTTTTAACCTTTTACTCATTTGGTCCTTAGGGTTTCATAACTTTGCATTTTATACCCTTTACTTTCCAAAATTACACTTTAAACCTTTTAGTATTCAAAGTTACACATTAAACCCTTAACTTATCCATTTTACATAATGGGCACTTATTTTATTAAGTTATTCGAATGGATACTCAAGTATTCATAATTTACACATTAAGTCCCTCAAGTTATAAAAGTTACATATTTAACCCTTTAATTTATAATTTCAACTTTTAATTACCACTAATTACATATTAGGCCATTAAATTATCAAAATGACACATAACCTCCTGAATATATTAAATTACTCAAAACAGCTCCAAGTTTCTGAAAATTACATGTTTAGTCCCTCTCTTTTAATTATTTTCAAAACAAACCCTAATTAGGTTTAAAATACATTTTAATCCATTTAAATGCAAAACTTACACTTAGCACCCTCATTATATATTTTATTCGAATATTATACAGCTCAAATAAAGTTCCAGAATTAACCCTTAAGTTTTAAAGTTTACAAAACTCACCCAAAACATTTACATACAAATCGTATAACACAAAAATAAGAAATTAGAAACCCTAATCCATCCAATCCATTTTTAATCATTACCAAATCATTAAAGATCATTAATAGTCACAAATTTCCAGCCCTAAACACAAACCCTAGATCCCACGATTTTATTTTCTTTTTCTCTTTATACGATTTAATCAAAACAAAATAATTACGAAACACAATGTTTTAGGCCATGATAATTCTTCCAACATTTTTCCAGATCACTATACATTATAACAAGTGTAAATAAATTATATTTGGAATTATTATGGATCGCATGGTGTATTTTACGATTTACACATGTTTTTAGGGTTTAATTTACCAAAACGATGTCGAGCATGCATGGATCGATTAGAGCATTTTAGATGATGTTCATAGGTGTAAGGGACCTGAGAAAAATACCAAACCAATACTTGAACGTGTGGAGAGGGCTGTATGAATTGTTGTATATGCGTATGGACAAAAACGAACCCAAAATGCTCACGACTTCACCAACGATCTTCCAACCTTGTAAACATTTTTCGTGGGTTGTATATGATGTAAGAATCACCAGAAAAATAAGAAATAATTTTTGTGGAGGTCGAATGATGTATAAACAATTTTACCTTGTTATTAGGCGCGACAAGGGAAAACCAAAACCACGATCGATCCAAGCTTCAACAATTCAAAAGGGTATTTTTCTAGGACTTCTTGGATGTTGTTTGATCACAGAAAAATGCTTAGGAATTATGGGGTTGTCGAATGGAGGCCAAAGGAATTTTGTGTGTGTTTGTTTGTTTTTTTTTTTTTTTTTTTTTTTTGGAGCGGCACAATTAGGGTTAGGGAATAAAGTGATATGGATATCTTTTAAATGGGGTATTGCCGTGTGAATGGGGAGGGGAATGACCAGGAATTTCGACTAAATTAGTTGGAGGATATCTTGGGATAATCATTTTCCATTTTTAGATAATATATATCTTTTAAAATCAATTTAAATCAAAATATAACACATATTAAGTCATTCGGCCCTATGAGGGGTATTTTGGTAATTTTCCACTTGTATAAATGTTAGATGAAATTGTTAAAAATATTTGGTATCATAACTTATGCATTGTTAGGAGTTTAGGATTTATTTTGTACTTTAATAAGCTTTTAATAAATTTTTAAACATGTAGGGGCATTTTGGTCATTTCACTTGCTTTCAGATTTTAGGTGTTACAGATGAAGAAGGAACCATGCAACATAATTCTTTTCATACGTACCCACATACACTTTCACATTCATAAAGCTTGGTTCATAAATTCCTGGCCTCATGTGATGAGTACGAGCATAAACTAGACCAATTCAAGGAGTGTAGCTCGACTGTTAAGACAAAAGAGTGTTGGTCTTGGTTCGTTGTTGGAGTCTCATGCGAGCCACATCATCTCTTTTTCTGATCCTTAACCGTATCTAGTGTCCTCCCCACCCATAGGGGTGTTGTAAGTGTCTTCTACTCTCTTCATACGTATATAATCACTCTAGCTTGCACCGTTAATTTACGAACTCTCGTAATCATTTTTGGATATAAATGTGGCATCATGTTTTGTGGTAAGGCTATGCATGAAGTGGTATAATAACATGAAATTATTAATCACATATGACAAGTTATTATAACACGTTTTAAAGTAGCATGGACTTATTCGAATGAAAACAATAACGAAACCTTTGTCTCACTCAGATTATTACGAATCAAGAATCACTAAACATACGCCACTATACTTACGTGAAACTGTTGGAAACAACGAAGAGGAAACACAAAGCACCTAAACATTATACATGCACGATTCAATATCTGATGAATGAAATTTGCAACACATGTTAAGCAGTCGAAACCCTTGTTAAATACATTAAACACCAAAACTTAACACAATAAAATAGCTTGGTTCAGATGGTTGGAACGTTTGCTTTTGAACGAGAGGTCTTGAGTTCAAATCCGAGCAGTAGCAGTTTTGTTATTTTGATTATTTTTGCCTTTTGACAATTTGATGAGGCGAAAAATGAACCACTTTTAAGGGGTCATTTTAGCCCGGAATTGAATTTATTTGATCAAATATTGTCCTAAATCGTTCCTTTTGTGATTTTAGGTACTTTGGGAGAGAAATCTGGAGAAGGAAGCAATTCGGACGTTTTTTGAGCATAAAAGTGAAGAAAACGACAAAGACTTAATTTTCCAAGCTGGGAACAGTAGGTGACGGCGTCAAGAGCAACATCCTGACGGCGTCAAGAGTAATTTTCATGACGGCCCAGTACAGAAATTAATGCGTCACAAGGAAGAGCGTCAAGAGTAAAATACGTGACGGCTTGGAAAAAGTTAATACATGACGGCGTCAGATGTAGATCAAGGCAGTCCGAGAATTCTTTTGGCAGCGAGATGACGGCGTCACGATGTTGGTCTTGACGCCGTCAGACTCAATTTCCTATATATAGTTTTCTAATTTTCATTCATTAAAAGGAACAAGTTTGGAGAAACCCTAAGGCCGAACCATATACGATTTTTACAGGTTTTTCAAGGGTTTTCAGCCCTTGAACCCTTACATGTGTAATTGAGATAAGTGATCTTTTAATTCAATCAATATGTCTATGTGTTGGTTGTCTATATCTTGTGCTTGTCTTGATTCCACCATGCTAGGCTAGATTTATCTTGTGTTTGCTTAGATCTAATGAAACCTAGATGTTGATTATGTGTTGATTACTTGTTTATGGTTGTATTGGATGAATGATTTCAATGTTTGGCTTAAGAAAACTGGCAGATCTCCAAATGGTAACATGCTTGAACGTCTTAAGAAATATGAACCGATGTGTACTAGGTTTTATTGGTTGTATTTAATGCGTGAGTAAATTCTAATGATCCCATGTTAGGAGCTTCTTTGCCGGCTCGACATAGGAGTGAAGTAGGCGCTCATAGGATTGGGGAGTTAAGTACGCCACCCCATGAATGGTATTAAGGAATACAATCCGTCATCCACGCAACTATAACAAGTAATTAACGTGTAAAAGATAACTAGGGTGTAGTGAAATCTAAGTAAACACATTTCTCCACTTATTGCTCACAACCTTAGTTTAATTTAGTTTTATTTTCATTTCTAGTATTTTATTTTGATTGCATCTTTAGTATTGGGTTAGTTGATTAGCAACTAATTCCGCCCAAATCCTTCAAACCCGAGATTTTTACTTGCTTTCTAAAAAATATAAAAATACAAAAATAATCATCCTTCATCTCTAGAACTAGTATTTAGGTTTTCTAATCCTAGCGACACTATTCCTAGCTGAACGATCAATCCCCCGGTACTTGTCACTATACTATACTACAACGATTAGGTACACTGCCTGGTGGGGGTTGTAAGCTTCTCAAGATCCCTTGAGAGGTAAAGCCTGGTGCAATTCCCACGCATCAAGTTTTTGGCGCCGCAGCCCGGGGAATTGTTATTGTCTAGGTTAGAATTTCTTTTTATTAGGTCTACTTGCTAGATTCCTTTCTAGTAAGATTTTATTTTTATTTTTAGGTTTCTTTAGTCTATCTTATTTCTTTGTGTTTTTGTTCGTAACTTTTCACCACCCGACATCATGGACGATGGGAACATCTTTGAACCCGTCATCCCACCACAACAAAACCCACCACTAGAACCTCTTTGGCCCCGAACCTTAGGAGAGTATTCCCGACCTAGCCACCAAGGCTACCGAAACACCATTGAGCTCACCGAAGCCAATGTGACCCCCTTGCGATCCGACACCATCCGGTTGGTGCAAAGCGATTGTGCATTCCATGGACTTCGTTCTGAAGATCCAAATCAACATCTTAAGGATTTCCTAAAAATCGTAGACTCCATAGACCTAGATGTTAAAACTAGAGAGACAACCCGATTACTCCTATTCCAATTCTCTCTACGGGATCAAGCTAGTCAATGGCTTGAGCGTTTACCCGCGGGATCCATCACCACATGGGATGATCTCACCACTTGTTTCCTTGCTCAATTTTTCCCACCAGGGAGAACTACTAAGCTTAGAAATGACATCTTGATGTTCCAACAACGTCAAAATGAATCTCTTTATGAAGCATGGACTCGTTTCAAGGACTTACTCCAAAAAGTCCCTCATCATGGCATAGATCTTTGGCTCCAAGTCCAAATCTTTTATGACCATATCGATCTCTCCATGAGGCGAGCCATTGACCAATCGGCCGGTGGTAAGCTAAGTGATCTAAGTGCGGAACAATCATGGGAACTCATAGAAGATCTTGCTCTCTATGACAACGAAAGTTGGAATGATCCCCGTGATTTGAACAAAACGGTCAAGGCAATATATTTGCCTTCGAACAACTCTAGCACTCCCGACCGTAGGATCATGGAACTTGAGGACCAAGTCAAGTTTCTCATGAAATCCTACGAAGCCCCTAAGCCTTCAAGCCAAGTGAACAAAATCACTTCTTCATGCGAATTATGTAGTGGTCCCCATGACACTCGTGATTGTGTGGAACTCCCCGGAGCAGCTTTTGCGGACTACGCATCCACGCGTACCGACGAAGTGGGAGATAAGTGCTACACTTTCAAACCCGAGCCAAACCCTTACGGTGATTCATACAACCCCTCTTGGAAAAATCACCCAAACCTTAGGTGGAAACAAAATCAATCCAATTCTTCCAATCCGCCTAATCGTTACCAACCAAACGGTCCATCCGCCAACCGTACTTTCAACAACAATCCTTCTAACAACTACGGTAGTACCAACAATCTTGTAGGATTGATGTCAAAGTTCATGGCATCTCAAGAAGCTCGTATAGCTAGGTTTGAAACCGAATTCAACCAACAACAAACGGAGATGACCAACAAGATAGACAACTTGTTGAAAGCTCTCAATAACCAAGCGTTAACTACACCTAGGAAGGACACTAGGGACACCAATAACGAAATCCAAATTAAGGACCCCTCATCATCTAAACATGTCCACTTTGTCAATGTTGTCACCATTAAGCCAATAGATAAGGAGATAGAAGAAAGTGACAAGGATGAAGTTGGAGTAGAAACCGAAACTAGGGATGAAAGTAGGGAAGTTGAGGTTAATAAGGAAAAGGAGTTAGAGGAAGTAGAAACTATAGAGAAGTACTTTGATAAGTTGCCCACCAAGGAAGAACGGGAATACCATAAGGATTTATTCGATAGTCCCGAGAGACCATATATCCTTGGCACACCCCTTATCAAAATGGGAGACCCCTCCAACATTAACATACCATGCAATATCAGGCACATGCATATATGGAAAGCTTACATCGATCCTAGATCTCCTGTTAACATCATGACTAGGACTTATTACAATTGGGTGATGAAGAAACAACTTGATTTTAGGATGATGCCCAATAAGAATCTGATAAGTAATTTTGTAGGAAGAGTGAAGGGATTGCATGTGATTATAGGCAATCTCACTTATGAGATCGATTTTATGATAGTAGAAGACACTCGTCCGGTGATAGATGCTTGCCTAAGCCAAATAATATTTGGAAAACCATTTGTTGAGGCCACTAGGATGAGTTATGATCCGACTTTAGGGATAGTTAGATTCAAGGAAGAGAATGATGAGATTGCCTACCAAATGCCTTACAAAATTGAGCAATACCGCCTTCTCTCTAATTTTGAAAAGGAACACAAGCAAGCGGCTTATTATAGGAATGATGAGGATAGACGTAGAGGAGTAGAGTATGTGAAAAATAGGATGCTTGGTTTCTACAAAGAATGCTTACAACTAGGTCCGGAATACAAGACTGGTTTAGAAGACGACCTAGAGAGTGAAACCAATGATGAGGTCACGTAGTAACCCATGGCCTTGAGTCTAGCTACAAGACTCGTAAATAAAGAAAAGCGCTTCTTGGGAGGCAACCCATGCTTTGTGTGATTTTTATTTTGTGTGTTTGTTATTTGTTTCCGTATGCATGCTTTATTTTATTGTTGGTAGATCATGTTTCTAAACTGAATAGTGGAAATACTTTACTTTGTTGTTTGGCCTAGTCTTAACTCCACCTAAAAGTATTTTTACAAAAGATAAGTGTAAGGGGAAACCCCAAATATGTTTTTAAGAAACAAACCGATCATGATTCTCCACAATATTAAATGAACATGTATATTCGTATTTGTTAGAGTCAAATGCTTGTATTGAGTCATAATGAAGTTTTGCAGGATTTTCCAGGAAGTAGGACCAAGTTTTTCCAGAAATTTTCCGGAAACTTAACATAAGAATTTCTGCAGATCACTTCTGACGGCGTCACGAGTTTGCTCTTGACGGCGTCACGTGTAAAAACCTGGAAATTTTACCAGTTTTGTTTTTCTAACGGAGTTTTAAAGTTTTTATTGAATTATTAAGTTTTATAATCTTCAGGAAATCTGCAAACTTCATTCCACAAGCATTATATCTTACTTTGTTTTCTAGGATTTAGTAACTTATATAGATTGCCGCCGATTTTATGCGAGGTTGCTTTGTTTGTTTTCTCAAGATTTACAGGTTATGTATGACAACAAGATGATTTATTTTTCTGGAAGGGAAGCTTTGATTGTTCATTTTCTTGGAGGAAGATTTAACCTGGCCACCTTATTATCCATACCGAGCGAATCAGGGGAGTATTTGATTTCATTCTTTTTACTTTTTCACTTTTACATTCTTTACTTGAACATTAGGGACAATGTTCATCTTAAGTGTAAGGGGAGGGTAAAATGATGATACCTTACAAATACACTTTCGCTTGAGTTTGTTTGTTTAATAGTAGATGTGTAACAAAACTATGAGAAATACTTGTTAGTGCAATTTTAGCGCCAAATTTAATTTTTTTTTACAACATTTAGGAGTGAAACTTTAGCCATAGCAAGCGTCTCATGGATAGGAGATTGTATGACTAGCACATAACCGTACTTTCAGAAAAATTTTCCACCCAAATATGTGAGGTTCGCCTTTAGATTTGATAGGAAAAGCATTTACTATTAGTGCTTATGAGTGTACCAGTAGCATTTAGATTCTAGAACTTGCGTTAGCGATGCATCCCAAGACCACTAGTGAGACTACATTCGTGTAGTAGGATTTACTACATGATAAGAGGCATTAGGATCACCCTTGTGTTAAACCCGTATCATAATTACTTGACCATTTAAGTCATATTACTTGGCTAGTTAAGTCAATTAATTTTTCCCACACCCTTAGCGTTGTACTCATTTTTAGTACACAATACCCCTAGTACACCCCTCCGAGCCTATCCTTTCGTTTCTAACTTTAAGCATTTTACTTAAAGGAAGAATTTGTTACACCCCACTTAAATGTACAACCAAATCGCCTTAGCCTTCCGTGTATGCACTCATTTTTAGTGCATTATTGTTATTTGTTAAACCCTAAGTTAACTATCTAATTGATTACATGGTTGCTAAGTCGAGTCATATCCTTGTACATATTGTTTTGGGACGATTGGGACTCATGGGTAGAGTACTTATTTATGGAGTAATGGGGAAGAACATCATTTATTACCCCCATATGTACGTTAATCTTAAAAGTGCTCCAAGTGTTTTAATTTTCTTAATTCGAGTCAATAGATTAGTTCATTGTAAAGTATGTAAAAATTCAAGTGTAAGGGGAATGTTCATTCCCTATGATGTATTATTTTGGACGGTAGGGTAAGAGTGTATGAAAAAAAAAAAAAAAAAAAAAAAAAAAAAAAAAAAAAAGAGAAAAAAACGGACGAACTACCATCCCTTTTTATTCTATGTTCATTTTATGTTTTTGTATTTTCCATTTATTAGCTTAAGTCGAGTCTAGTCTTGGCTTAGCAACGCCATATTGTACATGTAATTAACCAAGATGGTTAACTCGCCACCAATAAAAACTGCCTATATCCAACAAAACCGTGTATTTCATATCCCTACACCTAACATTACAACCCTTTAAAAGACCTCTTTGATAGTTTATCCTAGGTGCTTACGCCATGTGGTGGAGGTTTGATCCTTTCCCAAGCCTATGGTAATCTATTTTGCTATGACAGGTAGTGAGAGATAACTTCCGTTTACATATTGTTATTTATACTTTATTACACCCGAGAGATGTGAGTATCTAAACACTATTTGTTAGGTGCTAGTATATGACCTCCGTGCTTGTCTTTGGACTTTAGTGGAACGATTATTTGTTGTAATTACTTTTATATTAGTGTTAAATGACCCCTAACTTGTATTTTGACTAGAATAAAAGCGCATTTGCTTGAGGACAAGCAAATCTCAAGTGTAAGGGTATATGATGAGGCAAAAAATGAACCACTTTTAAGGGGTCATTTAAGCCCGGAATTGAATTTATTTGATCAAATATTGTCCTAAATCATTCCTTTTGTGATTTTAGGTACTTTGGGAGAGAAATCTGGAAAAGGAAGCAATTCGGACGTTTTTGGGGCATAAAAGTGAAGAAAACGCCAAAGACTTAATTTTCCAAGCTGGGAACAGTAGGTGACGGCGTCAAGAGCAACATCCTGACGGCGTCAAGAGTAATTTTCATGACGGCCCAGTACAGAAATGAAGGTGTCACAAGGAAGAGCGTCAAGAGTAAAATACGTGACGGCCTGGAAAAAGTTAATACATGACGGCGTCAGATGTAGATCAAGGCAGTCCGAGAATTCTTTTGGCGGCGAGATGACGGCGTCACCATGTTGGTCTTGACGCCGTCAGACTCAATTTCCTATATATAGTTTTCTAATTTTCATTCATTAAAAGGAACAAGTTTGGAGAAACCCTAAGGCCGAACCATATACGATTTTTACAGGTTTTTCAGCCCTTGAACCCTTACATGTGTAATTGAGATAAGTGTTCTTTTAATTCAATCAATATGTCTATGTGTTGGTTGTCTATATCTTGTGCTTGTCTTGATTCCACCATGCTAGGCTAGATTTATCTTGTGTTTGCTTAGATCTAATGAAACCTAGATGTTGATTATGTGTTGATTACTTGTTTATGGTTGTATTGGATGAATGATTTTAATGTTAGGCTTAAGAAAACTGGCAGATCTCCAAATGGTAACATGCTTGAACGTCTTAGGAAACATGAACCAATGTGTACTAGGTTTTATTGGTTGTATTTAATGCATGAGTAAATTCTAATGATCCCATGTTAGGAGCTTCTTTGCCGGCTCGACATAGGAGTGAAGTAGGCACTCATAGGATTGGGGAGTTAAGTACGCCACCCCATGAATGGTATTAAGGAATACAATCCGACATCCACGCAACTATAACAAGTAATTAACGTGTAAAAGATATCTAGGGAGTAGTGAAATCTAAGTAAACACATTTCTCCACTTATTGCTCACAACCTTAGTTTAATTTAGTTTTATTTTCATTTCTAGTATTTTATTTTGATTGCATCTTTAGTATTGGGTTAGTTGATTAGCAATTAATTCCGCCCAAATCCTTCAAACCCGAGATTTTTACTTGCTTTCTAAAAAATATAAAAATACAAAAATAATCATCCTTCATCTCTAGAACTAGTATTTAGGTTTTCTAATCCTAGCGACACTATTCCTAGCTGAACAATCAATCCCCCGGTACTTGTCACTATACTATACTACAACGATCAGGTACACTGCCTGGTGGGGGTTGTAAGCTTCTCAAGATCCCTTGAGAGGTAAAGCCTGGTGCAATATCCACGCATCACAATTTTAACCCTCCATCTTTGCACCACTTACCATTTTTTTCTTAAAAGACTATTATAAGTTTTATAAAATATATAAACTTTTACATTTTTAAACCTCCAACTTTAACTCACTTGACATTTTTCTAAATACTTTTATAAGCTAATCAAGCTACATTATTTTACCACCTTCCATATAACTAAATATGTTTAACACTTATTTTATTTGGTGACCACCTCGACATAAACTATAAATAAGATATTTGTCCTAATATATTATTTAATCATGACTTTAATAAATATATTGTATGTATATATTTTCACACCTCGAAACCCAACAAATCTAAGAAATATAATTTGACAAAGTAATATTTTACGACGTTATCATAGTAACATATATTGAAAACCTACATTGTGAGACTAAAATGTAATAGCTAGATACATATATTTCTGAATATATATATATATACAATATATAACTTGACGTTATTAACTTAAATACATATCGGAAATGATTATTCATACAAAAACTCATTGATTCACTTAACCAGGAGTAACTTATATTTACTACAATTTATCACCCACTAAGATTTTTGATAAATTACATATATCACTACCAATGTAAAGAATATATAAACATTAAATGATACTTATGCATAAAGACAAGTTATATTGTATATAACTTGCTCTTGAACTATTAAACATTTTGCCATGCAAGCCACATCTGCCACAAAAGTCATTTTGTCATCGAACACTATTCAAATCACGATTCTCGATAAGTCGAACTTATCTCGGACTTCCATATCATTCAGGTTATCTTTGAAGTCATTTCCATTCTACCTCTGACTTTACGTTATCTATGCCTATCATAATCCTCAGGTGAGTCATAGCCCCTACTCTTTCTTGTTTTACAATGGTTTATAAACATTTTTGGAGGAGATACATGCTTAACTACTGTTTTTACTTTTACAAGAATTCATTAATTAAATACAGGACTGTATTACATATAAAATTTACTAGTTTACACATTTTTATATCTCATAAGGAGATACCTGCTATAGACATGATTACAAGTGACTTTTCAACGATATGCTATATTTGATCTCTATTGCCTAAGTTTCCTATTACCAAAAGTCCCTCGATCATGCGCCTTAATCACTTACAGGGTGAACGTAAATAATTGTGGATAGATCTATTAGGGATTGACAATCCCCATTTGGTCGCTAGAGGAAAGACATCAAATGCACTTTATTTGATTTCATAGGTTACTAGTAAATACCTATCTTGAGGGCCACTGTTTTACATCATTATTATGGATAATTTTGATGCCTGTTAATCGTTAAGTGTCATGAGCTTAGAGCAATAGAACGGTAATAATGTAGCACTACAATGACCGATGTTAGGAGCGTACAATGCTGTAGCCCACTGTTTTATCAAACCCCGAGATTGTGTTCACTATATAGCAGGAAAAACTACTAATAATTGGCAAACGAACTAATATTTTGGTGTTGACCCGATTAGGTCAAACAAACTACTATTTTTGTGTTGACCCGGTGAAGGGCAAACCAACGGATTAATTTGTATAAAATTGATTAAGGAAATCACTCATTTTCTGATTTTGATAAATCAACGATTTAAGCTATGAACATTATGGATTTACTCACACTTTAATTTGATAATCAGCTGTTATTATAACTACTATGGACTCACAAACTATTTGATTTTGGAAATCGATATTCGAAACTATAAACTCTATGAACTCACCAACCTTTGTGTTGACACTTTTAGCATGTGTTTATCTCATGTCCATAATGAGCAAGGATGGCAAGGAGGAGCAATGATACTTATAAAGGCTATAAATTTTCCTATCATTCGAAAACTGATTTAATAAACTTTGGGACAAATGGGGACCTCTTTTAAAACTCTGATGTTTTTATTCGAATGATAGATCTTTAAAATGACTAAAATGACAATCATTTTCTACTAATAAACTGTGAGCTATGAAGTAACACCCAATCTAATTTCCGCTGCATGTTTTCAAAACTGGGGGTGTTACATGTGTGTTGGATGCGAAAATCAAAGGTTACTTATAGTTTCAAGTAACTCAACGTTGAGTATTCATAATCTCATAATACGTGAATTTCCACGACTCGACGTAATCAATAATCATCTTGATACAAACAAGCTAAGTGCTTTAAATTATTGTAAAGCATATCCTATAATGGGAAAAGATGCGTTTACGCAAAGGGACCTTTGACTTAGTTTAACCAATAAAGGAGTAAACCCGTTACGTGATTAGAAAAGACGTAAACATGGATTGTGGCTATATGAATACTTTCACTTGATGTTACGTGAAATATATAAGTCCCCTATGTTTAGAAAAGCCTTGGCGAAAGGCGTTTATCAAAGTACTCGAGTTGGCGCTTTGCCAAAAACGAAAGGTTGTAAATTTGGATCACTCTAATTCTAAAACCCGTTTCGAGTGTTCGCAATGAAGCACATAACATATTCATACATGTATTGAAAGATCCACATTTGTTGGGTAAGGGGAAAGCCGACTTTCAAATTTCGTCCAGACCTTAACAGAAGGCTGGCGCGTCAGAGCGCTGGCAGCGCGCCAAGCCCAGTTATTGGGTCGGGAGAACTTTGGCTATCTTTCGTAATTTTATGTGTTTCGAAGGTTTATTTGTCATCATTAAAATATGAGTAGAACTAATTAATCTTGCCCAACAATTTTGTACATTGTTATGGAAGTTTACTTATTCAAGAACCAAAGAGATTTAGTCTCTTTGTCAAAACAAAATATGTTTTTCTCTTAATGAGAGGTTTATGTAAACTAGATGAACTTAAATTTGAATCATTTTCTTAAATGGAAATTTATTTTTGCAAATCATTTAATTAGTTTTATAAAAATGGTACAAGTGTTTAAGATGCATGATGCAAGAGATTTTATAAGATGATGAAAGTATTTTGATGCTTATGTGTGTTATTAGTCTTATTTTATTAGTATAGATTAAACCAAAACTCGTGCAAGTCTTTCAGGCTGAAAATCACATATTTGCATTAGTTTAGGGTTAATTAGATAATTTAAATAATTAGAAAACTGGTAGATTTACGCTCACTCTTAGTGATCGACACCCTACTTACTAACGAACCTACAACTGATCGGGTACACTGCTCATTAATGTTAGTTAATAGGTAAAGTCGGAAAAATATAAATAGTAAAACTTGATAATATAATTACATATACTAAAAGATGCATCATATATGCTTCTTGACATCCTTTAAAGTCTGATAAGTGATTGTACGTACTGAGTTTATACAGTGTATATAAGTTGTGATAATAACAGTCGGTTTTGTAACTTGTGCCGTTTTTTCAATATTGGGCAAAATAAGTGCTTCCTGATAGAAAAAAATTCTTATTTTTTTTTAGGAATTGTTTTAGGTTAGATGTATATTTAGACAGAATTTTGTATGCTTCTTCAATGTTGGTGTAGTTTGAAAGGTGTAACTATGTTATGTGCTTTGACTGTTTAATATTTTGTTTGCAATTATTTTGTTTGCAATTAAAGGATAGAGAAGTTGAAATGGAAATTGTTTTTTGGAAGGTGTGGGTATGTAGTTTACTTCACCTGTTTGGTGCTTTTATTTGTTGTGCCAGTTTTAAAGTGCATCAACTATGCTATGTTGCATACTTTATTATTTTTTTATTTTTTTTAGATCTAATTTAGACGGTAGTTTCTTGGCTACACCGATTCGGTTTTCCATATACTAATATTTTTGGTGCTGCAAAAATTGTAAGCCATAAAAAGGTTGTCGCGTTTTGTGCTTACTGCTATTTCTGAGTTGAGGCATAAGTATTCTTGGTAAAATTATTAGTAGTCTGTTCTCTTTTGTGTTTAGGTCATTGTTGGTCCTTTATACTTGGTTAAGATTAACTACAAGTTAAACTAACCAAGCTTCATGGTAAGACAAAGATACAATTGATTAATTACATAAAAGATAGGAGACAATATTTTTCAACGTTTAACTCTTTGGTAGAAATTAATCAAAAAGAATTATACCCAAGTGTTTTGCGGAATAACACTTGGGATTGAAACGACAAGTATGGTATGACTCATTTCTAAACCCAAACTAAGTTTGAGTGACAACTAAAGGTCCTACTGAGCTATCTCAGGGACTGTGTTGTTCTTTGGAGGAGTAAAAGTAGTTTATGAATGCCTAAGCATTAATTGCACAAACTTGTCCACTATTACTCCTCTCTTATGTTTCCTATTTATACACAAGTATTTTCAACCATAATGATAAAAACAAAAGATGACCTAAGCTAGTGAAGACAAAATACCTGCGTATTTTGTCTCTGTTACAATAGGCTATTTTGGGTATAAGACAATACGCCTTTCTCAGATACAGTGATGACACCATCCTGACTTTTTGCCTTTCAAGGAAAGTTTGACTTCAGGTTGATAAGGGCACCCACTTATCCTTTCAAACGTTTCCCGCTTTTTCCCGCCCATTCTTCAGTCTTCAAGGCTTCACTCTTCAGTCTTCAATCAATACTTCATTAGTTGTTGAGGAGTCTTGGGGGTTCAGTGAGTTATTGTCATGCTCACTGAACCCTCACCTTCTTCTTTGGCTTAGGTGTCACTCACTGAGTTCTGCCTCAGTGAATGGAGAGACTTTCTTCTTAGACTCGTCCTAAGCATCCTGAAGGGGACTCACTGAGCAAATGTTTACTCAGTGACTTGTTTGCGTTTAATGTTTTCCAACACTTAGGTTAATTTGTGTTAAAATCCTGTTTTACGAGACTTAGGTACTGAGTGAACCCAACAGTTATCCAAGAACTGTTAATTGAAAGTAATGGTGTTCATGTTAGGAGGATGGTAGAAATCGATATAAAAGCTATATATGATGATTGGAGGATGCTTTGGCAAAAAATACACCCATATAAATAGGCACCCTCCAGATTCATTAAGCATGCATGGAACGTCGCTTTGAGGTGAAACGGTATCATTATGGTTTTACTGTGGTATGCTACTTGTTACTTTTTGAGACAGTTTGATTGTTAGTTTTTTTGTTGTTGTCTCAATTTAATACTGCCAGTATTTCACCTTGAAATGTTGCTAAATTTGATACAACACCTTTTTTCCATGGATCTTTTGTTTTAATGTTTAATATTAGCTTATTGCTCTGGTGGTACCATTACCCTTCCGCAAACGCTTAGTTGATCGGTCGCTGGAACAGGAGCTCATTGCTTGGGGCCGCGTCCTTGAGGAAGAGTCTGGTTAGCATCAAAAGATGCATGGGATCAGGGTGTTCCCATTTACACATTTTGGAGCTTATTGATAGTTTATCCTTAATGCTATAACCAATACTTTAGATAGTCAATCGTTATTTTTAACGTTACAAATTCCTATATATATATTTTTTGTATTTATGGTTTGGACAATAACATTTTTGGCTATGATGAGTGGGTCTCCCGGATCGTCTTAATTTTGGCATTGCACATTTGTAGGCAATACAGTATCCTAGCCATATCATACATATCCTAAATCCAATAACCAAGTCATTGTTCCTTTTAAATTTGGATGACTAAACACGGTTCTTAGCTTTTATGTGAGTTTGAACATATCCTTTGAGATATGAATTTTGAATATCTTAAAGAAGCAAAGTGTTTGAATATGGTTTTTTGGGCTCTAACCTGTTATAAATATTTAGTTATTTAGAATTGTCTTATACTACCTTAAACTTTCGGTAACAGTATTCTAGATAATTTGTTATGAATTATGTTGTCATGTAGTTTTTGGACAGGCTGTTTATTACTCTGTTAAAGATGGTATGGTTTCAAATGCATCATGGCATTTGCGTAGCTCTATGAGTGTTAATGTTCCCCGAAAGTTGGGGCGTTCACCTCAACTGAAATAATGTGTTTATTAATCATCTTATTTTTTTTATAATACTAATCTTGAATTTATTGATTTAGAGGATTTGGATGGTCTTGAATTTCATTATTCAAATAATAAAAGCGATACAAGGAAAAGACCTGCCAACATTGATGACGTATAATGCAGATACCAGGCATATTGTGCATGGACTGCATTATACACATTTGGGTTCTGGCCCAACACAAACAAACAGACAAGCAAATACGCCAGGTGCCACCATAGCCCAACAATAGGCAAGATGTGGCCCGGACGTATTAAGACGCATGCGGACCATCTGAACAAAGCTTTTATGGGGTACTTGCGGACCAACCCAGGACCGCTAAAGATGATCCGCGTCCGCAATCACGATTAAGTTATGCACCCTTACCCGACAAGGGTCCCACTCTGGCCACCAATAGTAATAAGCGCAATACTAGGCAGCCCTAGAATCAAGCTCACCTATAAAAGGCAACATTCATACACATTTATGAGGTATGACTTTCTCACACATCACAATACAAAATATTCTCTGAAAAAGACATGATTACTTACTCTCACGCCGGAGCTTCATCGTAGGGTCCGTCCCACCGGTAAGGCTAACGGTTTACTTTCATTTGTACAGGGAATCGATCCTTCACTTGAATTAGTGCAGATTTCACCTACTGGCAATCCACTAAGACAGCCCAGTACACAGACTAAAACCCAATCCATACTCATCAAACTTTTGCAGTAACAAATATCATTCCAATTGGTGGCGAAACTAGCGATAATGAGATTATTTACGTTAAAAATTTTATCCAACTTTTCAATGCAAACACCAAGTCTGGTGAGAAGACTTTATTTACATATGATGCACCCAGAAACAAGCAACAAATTGGTAAATTTTAATCGGTGAAAGATGATGTTGCATATAAAATTGTGATCCTGAGATTACGCTTTTATGGATAGTCAAGATGTAGCTAATAACTTTCTTCATTGTAGCTTTTTGGTCGTCTCTAAATTTCATAGCTTTATTTTCCATGACTGCTTATATATAAGGTTTATATTCTTCAAACTATTTAAGATGGACCTAATAACTTCCTTTAATATATATTTTCGATTCTATTTAAAGAAGAACGCATTAACATTGATTAGTGGTCTCATTTGATTGGTTAGCGGATAGTATTTTTGTTGAAAATTTTTTGTATACTTTTTTACTTGATTTAGTTATGATGATAATTAATTATCTTTTCATAACTATTGGATACAGATTATTAGCATTCATTATAGTTATCAAAAATTTACTCTTCTGATATATTTAATAAAATCATATACAAACACTTAATGTTTTAAAGCATATTAAGTTTTGCAAAAAGTTAACGGTTATATAGCAGTCCAGTTTAGCTCAAAATCATGGTTTTCGCGCAATTATTTCGTCTGAAAAAAACTGATATTTTTGGTGTGTGCAGCCACATCATATACAAACGCTTCGCGGCAATGCGCGAATTAAAATCCTCGGTATCTACAAACGTAGTTGCATATGACATAAAGATATTTGGCGTCACATTTTAATTGGTACTAACTTACAAATATTTTTTTAAACAGCTATTTTTTTTTCTAAACTTTAGAAAGAGACTAGTAGAAAAAAAGCAATTACAACCTTTTATATAATAAAAGAATTACATCATTTCGGAGTTTTATTAACAAAACAATCTTATGCGAAAAAAATTGGACCAATAGGAGTGTTTGATTTTAACACATAGTGTAAATCAAGCAATATGATTGGCCAATAAAATGTCAAAATTGAGTTGATTTTGATCAAACTTTAATAAATTTGGTGGAGAATTTGATTTAGAATAAAAACACATAAAAATATAGCTGTCAAATTTATAAAAACAAAAACTTAAAAAAAAGAGGTAATTAATAAAAATTTAGTGTTTGAATTTTAAATATAGTATATAGAGTTAAGTGTAAATTATAATTCTCTATGTTTTTTAATAACTTTAGTTAATAAACAAATAACCCCTTACAATTTATACCCCATTTATTTTATAATATGAACTTTGTTTACAATTACATGTATCAATATTAGCTTGAAATTTTCATATATTTAAATTACAAAATTTTGTAAATATACCAATTAGTTTTAATATACGTTAAATATTTTTAAAATAAATATTAGTTTTAAACTTTCATCTATTAAAATATTTTTTTACTATATATGTTAAATAAGGACTAATGTTATCCTATTTAAAAGTTTAATCTATGTGTACACAGGTTTGAATACTAAAAATGGCTAAATTATTATTAACGGTAATATAAATATTAAATGTTAAGCACAAGTTACTGTGATATAAAAACAAATATACGTAATTGTACTTATAACAACGACTCATCTAACTATTATTTAAAGTTTATATAAAGATATCCAGAAAAACATTTTTAAAAAACTTTACGGAGTATATTTTAACTTAATCAACATTCATTATGTGCTACGAAACTCGCACATTTTGCACAACATGATTTCAAATATACGCGATTGTACTTATAACAACGACTCATATAATAATTATTTAACGTTTATATACGGATATCCTGAAAAATATTTTTAAAAAACTTTACGGAGTATATTTTAACTTTATCAACGCTCATTATGTGCTACAAAACTAGCACATTTTGTACAACATGATACCAATAGTTAAAGTTAAACAATGACATCAACCTCAACCTCAACATCTTTGTCAGCTAAATAAAAGTTTATATACGGATATCCGAAAAAACATTGTTAAAAACTTTACGGAGTATATTTTAACTTTATCATAGCTCATTATATGATATTAAACTCGCACATTTTCTACATCATGATATCAAGTATAAGCGATTGTACTTATAACAACGACTCATTTAATTTTATTTAAAGTTTATATACGGAGTGTATTTTAATTTCATCAAAAGCTCATTATGTGCTACTAAACTTGCACATTTTGTACGACATGATATCAATAGTTAAAGTTAAAGGCCTAATACCAAAATAAAGTATCATACTTGTCAAAAAAAGTTCTTTTGAGTAGCAAACTTTTTTTTTCCTCATTGGGGTACTAAACTTTCATTTTTGGCCTCTTTACGCACTTTTGACTTTTTGCGACGCTTTTTGCCCCTGGAAAATGACATTTTTGCCCATGGATTTTCAAAATTTTGGGGGCAAAAATGTCAAAAGTACGTACTTTTGGCAATTAAATGCAAGTTTAGTACACCAATGAGGAAAAAAAAAAGTTCGCTACTCAAAAGAACTTTTTTTGACAAGTTTGATACTTTATTTTGGTATTAGGCCAAAGTTAAACAACAATATCAACATCAACCTCAACATCTATGTCAGCTAAACAAAGCTAAATCTTTCATCTAATAAATTTTTTTACAAAACATTAATAGATATTAATACATAATGAAAAACTCATGCATATTAATTAGTTGTACTTATATCACATTTCACGGGTAAATTCTTATATGTCCATATAGTAACTAAAATTTTAAAATAAATTTGATTTATGTGTAGTCGCACTTAGTATTTGCGCAAGTCATTGCTTAACCTTTGTTGTATAATGTGTTGACACGAAAAGAAAGATTCATGCAACCTTTGTTGTGCATGCAAGGGCCTTATACAGACAAAAATGCTTAGAAGATTTAGGTTTCCCCAAAGACTCAAAAGATGCTAAAAAGCAAATTACAATTTACTCATCCCCGGAAAAATGGGTAGGTTGTTTGAATTGCCTATTACGTGGAATACATTTGGTTTAAACAGTTTCTTTATTATAGACTATGGGTCAAAGCTGACGAGATTTGGTCTACAAATATTCTTACCTTGATTTTTTTTTGCGAAGACACTCTCAAAGATCCCCTAAGAATTCTTTAAGTGTCTGATGCAGTGGCGTAACACACGCCATATGTTTTTTTTTTGCCCTATGACGCTGCCAAACTGCACCTGAGGATGCGCAATTGCTGCATCGTTGGTCCCTTCGCCAACCCTTTACTTTAAAAAAAAATAACACAAACATGAAATAACGACGTGAAATGTTAGATCAAACTATCTTACAAAATAACATTTAACATTTATCATTTAAAACACTTATTTAAGTAATTATCTACCACATAAAATCAAAACAAATTAATGTATATATTTTATAAACTAGCAATAATCAATATTTATATAACAATTTTTTTTGTCATAACACTGTGTGTCCACGAGTATTATAACTAGTATGGTAATATACTATATCCCTATTTACTAGAAAGATGAGAGATGGTCCACTAAAAAGGAAATTAAAATGAAAATAATAATAAGCATTTTTAGCCAAATATTATAAATAAGAAGGAGGATTTTAAGGGAGATGTTTCACAGATACACCTAAAATATGTGGTTTTGATTTTTTCTCACCGTTCTCATTTTAATTTTTTTCTTTCATTTGATCCTAACTATTAATTTCATTAGGTAACGGGTTTTTCTTCGGCGGTTTGAATCGAAACATCTTTTTCAGGTTGAAAACTATCAACATTAATAACTTTCATCTAGAGTTTCAATTATATATTAGGTAGTAACTAGCAAGGTACACGTGCGTTGCAGTTGCGGGTACCATGCAATAATAGTATTCAGCGAAAATTCTTTTAGTTCTATATTTTATGATACAATAGAAATACGGATGACGACTATTGTAGTTTTGAATAATTTTATGCAATAACAATATTTTTCATATAAAAACTGTAGATTATCCACGTGATGTTGTGACAGTACTGAGTTGGTAGCTGATATATTGTAAAGGTATGTTGTTAAAGTAGTTGACAATTGCCCGTATTCACAAGTTATCATTAAATAATAACACCATAGCGAAAATTTAATTCTTTTATTAAATTACCTTGTATTTATTTTTTATTTGATTAAAAACATGTCTACAAAAAGTGATTTAAAGTGTTGCAACCAATGATATTATAGATGTACTTATTAAAATTTGTCGTTATAAGCAAGTGTTGAATCTTAATTTTTTAAGCCTTTTATTTTAAGAATGTCTAAAATGCTTCATAATATAGTATAGATATGTGCAAATGTGTATAATCATGTAAATAAACAATTATCACTTTGCACCTTTGCATCATTTGTTTTGAAAAAATTGTCCAATTTTTATAAAATAAAGTTTTTAAACAAACACTAAAAGGTGTATATGTTGGTTCTCGAAGCACTATTGCGATTTAATGATAATTTTCTAACATTGTAATTTATTATGAATTTTGAAACTCTATTGATTTAATAATATTGTTTTCGGACGAATTTTATGGGCTCCGGTTTTCGGTTGAGCCCGTTGGTTCGGTCCGTTTTTTAAAACCATATGTAAATTGTATGAAACTTTGTGTGTTTTATTAGTTTGTATAATATGTATAATAACAATTATTTTTCATATTAGAGGTATTTTAAAAATAACATTAATAAGGTAATTATTGTTATAGACGTTTTTGTTTTTCTTTTATTTAATTACTTTGTATTTATTTTTTATTTAAAAAAAACTTGTTTACAAAAAGTGCTTTAAAGTGTTGCAACCAATATTATATAAATGTATTTATTAAAATTTGTCATTATAATAAAATGTTGACTCTTAATTTTTTAAGTGAGAAACGTCTCAAATGTTTTATAATGTGGTATAAATTTAGAAAGTTTTTAAAGCATATATATACATATCAGGTATGAATGCCGGATGCTTGTTGCATCATCCTATGTAGTATTGCCTACTCACACATTGTGAGAGTACCACGTCTCACATCCATAAGTTGATAGATATTATTGCCATTGATATTAATTCTTTCCTTTTTTGAAGTTCATAAAAATCAAAGGTATCACACTTTTTATGAAAACCATGGACGACCCCTTGGTTGGTACTAACCTTCAATAGTTAATGCGGTATCTTGATGTACACAATTCTTCTCTATACAAGTGGTATCTAGATGTGCACAACTCTTCTTTCTTACAAGTTTGGAGATTCACCAAAAGGGGTTATAAAGGTTTATAATTATTACAGTAAATTACACCGTTATCCTTGTGGTTTAGTCGAAAAGATCAAAGACTGGTAAGGATTTTGGCAAAGCCACGACGATGAAAATTGTAATTAACTCTAATTATTATATATTGCAAGATTTAGGGAAAGAAAGATGTAGCGTCACACATCACCATCCAACATCCCATGCATGCATTTTACATTACATACATGAAAATGATGGATTTGGAATTGAAGACTTGTCAAGTTTATCTAAATCTGGAATAATCTTGATCTACCTTGCTTAATATATTTGATTAATGGCCTTAGTTAAACTATGGCTAATCAATTTCTATAGCAAAACAACTATAAATTAGAGTTGGTGTTATGTGTAACTGAGTAACTCTCACTTCTTCAACAAGTTTAAGGGAAAAAGAAGTTCTAAAGAGAATTATGAAGATTTTGTTTTTTGTTCATTAAGGAAAATAGGATAACACACACATATATATAGAAGTGATCAAATAAAATAAATATCCATAAAAAGGATAAAAAATAACTTTTTTTAAGTTCTAAAAAAATTAAAAAAAAAAATCAACAAGATCGGATATGTTGGTCGATAAAAAAGTTGTGATTTTTTTTTCTTTTTAATTTTGAATTTTTTATACGTTTTTTTAATGCACAAAAAACAAAATTTTGATGCACAAAATTTTTAACTTGTTATAGTGCGATGTGCAATCAAATTTTGATTCAAAAAGTCAAAAGAAGTTGTGTTCAAAAATGTTCAAATTTTTTTTTTTTTTTTTTAGGCAAAACTATCCACATCTTTAGAAAAACTTCATTCACAACTTTTTATGCGCCGACATACTCAATCTTGTGGTTTTATTTATTTATTTATTTATTTTGGATATTCTTGGTAATTAACCTTTCAAACAATATGATTAGTGACTTGAAAATAAAAGAAGAAAGCTTGACTTGTATATTCTTAGTAACTAACCTTCAAATAATATGATTAGTGACTTGAAAAGGTAATCATTCTAAAAGAGTCACAAGCAGTTGATCAAACTAGGTGACATAAGCACTTAACTTTTTCCGAGCTAATGTTAGCTTGCTCACTTGTTCTTTCTTTTTTTGATTGGTAAAACTATATAAATGCCAACTCTAAGCTAGAACAAAGATTATCGGATCAAGGATTCAATCTTTTAATTTGGGTATTTTCTTATCTAAGACAACTAATAATCTAAGGACATTTACATAATCTGTGCGTATTAAAAAACGTAAAAATAAGATATACCTAAAATAAGAACGAAGGGTTCCACATATCCTGTTATGGTGACAATAGTAGGACACAGTTTATTAAAGTTAATGGCTACAAGTCAAGATGTCCCTATCTCCACACATGACTTTATTGATTAGGAATACATTACACCATTGGAATGGGGTGGATCCATGTTCTATCCTCCCTCTTGTGTCTTCTATAAGCTTTAGGCCTTTATTCAATTTGATCATATATGCTTTCAACAGAAAAAATTATTATGGTTAGTAGTAAGAAAACATATACATGAACACATGATCCCTAGCTAGATACGAATCTTTCTCATTTAGGATAGTATGTAGTTGATTGCAAATAATGATCATGGTATTCAAATCTACAGCTCGATCTACATCCATTTATTGGTTTTGATCCTTTAAACTAGCCGAGTTGATTGCACTGAATGGTTTTATACAAAGCAAATTTCTTTTTGATATCTTAGACCGGGCGTAGTGGGAGGTGAAGGACCACCACCACCTGCCTTCACCATGCGTCGTCCCCATTGCACAACCTCCCCGGCGCACATGAAGACCCAGTTTTTGCACTGGTTTGGTGGTGCTGACCACCGAACCATTTGACAACTGTTTTTTGTTATATTGTGAAGTATGTTTGTATTAAGTGAGATATTTTTATGAGTTTGGTTTGGTAGTGACCATTACACTTGTTTGATGATAGGTTTAGTTGTGTGCTGAATAATGATGTGACTATGATGTGGATGTGATATGTTTGGTGATCATTGTCCGGCCTTAATCTATATGGAAACTTGTAGCAATTATTGCAATGTTTGATTTACTTCAAAAGCAAGGCGCCTCAATCTCATGCATGCATTTATCAAGTAAACTTGATTGTGTCATAAAAGAAACTTGTATATTTAATAAATTTCAATGATTAAAGCTGTAAAAAGTTCAAAACCTTGGAATATAATAAAATGAGTACACAATAAAAAAGAAATGAAGAGTGTGGTGAATCTTGTGCACCACATGCTCCCATGGCCATACTTCTGTTGTATTGGTAATGACCATTGCAATAAAATAAACAAAATAAGATACATATATATGTATTGTAATAATATTCATGTCTGTTGTTAAATATTCTAACCTTCTATAAGAATATATGAACACTATAATAAGTGATGTGTACAAAAATCATATGTTGTTAGACTCTATACATTACAAATGTGATTTTATGTGTTTACATCAAAAATTGATTTGCAGATCACTTCCCTATAAGAATATTTCAAGATTGCATAATCAATTACAAAACTAAATGTATGGTGCCATCGTAAAATCTTCTACTAGTATACTTCTAAAATCTGATTTAATTTAAACCTTCTCTAAGAAAATTTTATATCTTTACAAAAATTTTCCTAATAACTTGATCATGCTAATTAGTCAATGTCACATACTTTCTGGACAAATGACGATTAAAAGATCCGACATAATCTAATGGTACGTAAAATCTTTTCCAATGTGTCTTGTATGCTCCTAACTTCGGCGAGCTTAAATGTTATTTTTAGTTTCTAGCTAGTTACACGACACGACTTTAACGTGTCTTAGAGCTTTTGTATCTTCTCTTACCCTAGCTCACTATTATTCAGAAAAACCGACACAACATGTCACTCACCATCACGTCAAGATATTAAGCTAGCTTTTTATAAACGTAATATAGAAGATCAAGACAACTATCATCTTGTAATTATTGTAAGAACCCAAATAAGTAACATCACAACTTATAATCTTGTTACAAAAATGTTGAAATAAGTAGTAGTATAAAATTCTAAATGAGTGGGAAACTGATTCCCCATGTGGGTACCGTTGGTAGACGTCAGTGTTTTCTTGTAATCTGATAAAGACTTGTGAACCACTTGATATGTGCAACGTGTAATATAAAAATACTTTAATTTTTTGTTTTGTAATTAAATGTAGGCCCATCACTAACTCTGTCCATTTTGGAAGCTTTCTGCTACTTGCCTTCATATCTCTCAATCACTTCTTTAGATGCTTTTCACATTTCGATTTGGGTACATTGTATTCAGTTTTCTTTCCTTTATATACACAACAACACTTTGATTTGATTCTATTCCATACTTAACAAATCCGTTATCTTACATATTTTATTCTTGATAATAATATTGAAAAGATTTCGTTATCCTCGTACCCACATATGCAATTGTATTATCTATACGACAACAGAATTTCACATGAGCAGGTAAAAAAAATTAACGTTCATTAGAGGGTGTTTAGGTTAGCTTATTGATTTACCAAAAGGCAATAAGCTTATCTAGACATGTTGATAAACATAACTTTTTAAAACTTAGATGGTGTTTTTTACAACTTTTTGAAAGGGCTTTTCGAGAACACAAGAGTTGTTTTCCTAAACACCCGCGTCATATCAGTACAACAGAAGACACACTTTACAAGATTAGACATTCCTGTTTGATGACCGTTACGTGAAAACTGGAAACCATTATCTCTGTATTTCGTGAGGACTATAATCGAATGGTGCTAAAACTTGCCACTATATATAGTCAGACTGTAATGTCACAGATCAATTCTATCTCAATCTTGGTCTTTTCTCTTTGTAAAATGGTTTATTAGAGAGTTTTGGAGACGATACAAGTCATAGAAAAGTTTATATGAAACAGACTCGAGTACAGATTGACGCTTTCGTAGTATAGTGGCATAGGCAGCTTTGTTAATCTCATATTAAACCAGACTTGAAGCAGACTTTGCGTTTACTAAACCACGTTTTGGGTAGACAGATTTTTGTTTGTCTTTAAAGTTTCAAGGATTTTTCCTTTGGGATATGTAACTACTAACTAGTCTCGTATTAATAACTTTTATCCCAAAAAAAAGAACCCTGCAAACTAGTCTCATATTAAGATTTAGCCAAATTACAGTGATCACTCCCAGTTCTGAAAAGTTACATTTAGCAATGAAAAATATCCATCCCTAAGCACATCAGCAAGATTAACACAAAAAAGTCTGGTTGAAAAAGTATGGCTCAAGCAAATAATTTATTTATAATACTACTTTTGCCGGATGGATAAATATGGGAAGCGTGTGTATTAGCCTAGGGATATGTAACTACTAACTAGTCTCGTATTAATAACTTTTATCCCAAAAAAAAGAACCCTGCAAACTAGTCTCATATTAAGATTTAGCCAAATTACAGTGATCACTCCCAGTTCTGAAAAGTTACATTTAGCTATGAAAAATATCCATCCCTAAGCACATCAGCAAGATTAACACAAAAAAGTCTGGTTGAAAAAGTATGGCTCAAGCAATAATTTATTTATAATACTACTTTTGCCGGATGGATAAATATGGGAAGCGTGTGTATTAGCCTAGGGAGAAACATCACTTTCTAACAAAAGGCCAAGTCACCTTCAAGTCGACATACTAAAAAAAAAACAATTTAAACTTACAGCAAATAATTGCATTATTGCTCTGGATTTGTCGGTTACTGCTACGGAAAAGCAAGCTTGAAAAAAAAATCACTAACTATACCAGCAATTTATGAGGATACAGGTATGGGTTTATTTTAGATGTAACAGATGTTCAAAAGAACAAAATAATCATTGAAGAGACATTAACCGGCTATTCTAAAGATGTAACTATACTCTCTTTCCAATATAAGTGATATTGTGTCTGCATTAAGGTACATATTGAACATGTCTACATCTATGTGTGGGAGTTGCACGGGGGATGTTTGTCATCCAAAATGCATACCTATCGGTCTGTAGGAATTGCTTGGTGTTGGAAGCTTTAAAATTGCAATAATGCAAGCTGCAAGGGCACTTACGGATGCAAGAACAAATGCTGGTACATTGCCTCCACCAAATAACGCATCCCATGGGCCCGCTCCAAGTGACACAATCATCTGTTGATGATAAGTACCAAAGATTAAACTCGGTATCAGGAGAAAAATGATTATATGGTGCAAGGACAATGAATACGTGATTGTTGGATCAGTAAAATTTAATTGCGAGGACACATGTAACAGAAAATATAGATTGAAGAAAAAATAGTGTAACAAATGAAACCTTAATTCTCTTAGGTGATATAAATTTCTAATACGCCTTCTAGATATCCCATAAATTAGTAATTCATATTGATGCTCGTAACTATAGATCCATCGATCCTCCTAAACTGAACAATAGCTTGTTCCAACCAAAGGACACAATCACGTAATTAATATAGCCACCAAAACGAGTCGAGCGACACTGCGGTAGGTTCTCCGTTTAAAAATCATAAAGTTCATGCTTTCTATTTTCGACTAGACAACGAAAAAATTGTGCATCTTTTTTTAAACCAAAATATATGGAGCATTGTAGACCAGACATCTTTACGAGTTTCAAGTGAAAGTTATGAGGTAATTGAATAGTTGGTATGTTGACTGGTTAAAGCAAGTTCGAATAAATGCATCTCAATTATCCAGAAAGCTACTCTTCGTTTAATATCTATAATTGAGCAGTAAATTACCTGTGGTATTACTATTGCGAGGTTCAAAACTCCAATTGCCAATCCTACATGGGAAAAACAGCACACATGGAAAAAATTGTAAGCGCAAATTAAGCTTTATTTCATCACCATAAGATAATAGAATCTACAGAGTAAATACATACCTTGACCGCCTCCTGAATCAGCAGTCAAATCTGCTGTGACGGAGAATGGCACACTGTAAGTTATCTGCAACAAACAGACATACGTCAATTCACATTCAGCAGCGATCAGTATAACAGCAAATCAAATGGTTCTTGAGATATTCATGATATATCAGTATACTTACAGCAAGAGGAAGGCCTAAAATGGCGAAGACAACCAATGAAGCAGTCTTGATTGACTCATTTCCTCCTACAGCATTATCACTCCCTCGAGACTCTTCTAGAGATATTACAGTTATGATGGCAGTGCCTGCCATGCAGGCAAACACAATAAAATTGCTTACAGCCCACACAGATTTTGAACCTATCCACCGACACATTGGTTCAATGAGGAAAGAACTGATACCAAGAACCACCTGTCTCAACAGAAATGGATACTAAGGTAAGAAACTGTTAAAAACATAATTCAACGTACACAATCTCAAAACACATTGCAAGCACCATCCTATCTTACCATCTTACATCTTATATTTCGTGTCTACAAATAGTTAACTAATGACCTATAAATCCCACAGAGAATATTATAAATAAATGATTCAAACTATTGGAAAGAACACAAAACTACATTACTGATTATCTAGAAGGTGTAATTTTAGGTGCTCAATTTTGAGTTCTTACTGAATTCAATAGCAAACCAAATGCACCTTCTCTGACACCTTCATCATAACCTTTTACTTGAGCATCATTCCCCTTTGGGTCACCATGATAAACCTCTCTACCCATCCAATCTGTATCAAAAAGGAAAAAGGGAAACCAGGACAACTGCACATGCGAAAGGTACACATAAATACATTTCAAAAGGTCATATTATTTATAATTTTAGAGAAAGAACCTAACTTAGAACATTGAACTCACCCATGTGAGAGCCATTACAATAAGCACTGAATGCATCCCTATAGGTAAATGCCTTAAGCTGGTCAGCAAGTTGACCAGGACTGCTCCTGGACTGTCACTAAAACTCTCGACTTGATCTTCCTTAACAGATGAGTCCACATTCTTCTCAGTTGTATCCTTTTCAAAAACATTCTCAGGCATATTACCTACTTTGGGGTCAACTGCATTTTTTCGAGGTTTTGATTCTGCGTCGTCCAGACCATGCGGCTGAGTATCTTCCAGAAGAGGATCAACATCTGATAACCTGAAATGCTGCTTTGGTGCTAATGGAACCTCTTTCGCAAAGTAGAGTGTCACCAGTGTGCAGAAAGTTAAAAAAATCTGTAAAAACATCAACAAAAGTTCTCATTTATATATATATATACATATATACTATTTTAAACAACGGTAGATACTAACGTTTTGACTAATTCCATCACAAAATTTCCCACTCAGCGGCTCAGCCAAAGCATACACCAAATATGCAAATGCCAACAAAGGAGTAGAAAGGAAGATACTAAAGAGTGGTGTGTAACAAGATTACCACATTGTGTTTCTAAGCACTCAATGACAACAGACGCAGGAAACCCCACCGATTGATATTTACTCAACAGAAAAACCAATCCCGTAATTATTAACATAGCAGCAAGCAGACACACAAAAAACAGAGATGCTAAATGACCTTGCTACAAAAACCGTATTAACTTTCAGAAGCTATTTGGCAAGTAATTTCAAATGTAACCTTAAAGATCAATGAAAAAGTGAATGGGTAGGTGGTTTCTGACTTAAAGTGTATCAACTATCATATAGATATTATGTACGACATTATTGAAACTCACCACTGCAATTAAAAAGGCCGCCTTCAAATTTCCACATGCCTCACAACAAGCTCTACTTGTCAAGAAAGGGAACCAACTGCACATGGAAAGTGTTCAAATGTTGATAAGCTAAATAAACTTGACACAATTTGAAACAAAGGATATTTGAGTTGACATACAAATCTCTGCACATAAAAATGTTTGATTTCATGGCTAGAAACATATACTACAAAGAAGTACCACACAGCACACAATGGAAAGGACACTATGGTAGATAATTGACCAGATGTTTTACCTGTGCCACTTTCCACTAGAACCAGAAGAAAACCCTAAAATGTTTCCAATTGCCATCCATGTGCAAAATATAGCATTGGCCGAGTTTCTCTGACTAGGGCCTACACAATGAGATCAAACATTAGCATTTGTGAAGACATAGACATCATGCTCAAAGTACTTGAAAGAAGGTGGTAACAGAACCACCAAACCATTAAATCTCATAAAGAGTATACACCTGCTAAATCAGCCAGAAGAGCTCGGGCAGGGCCCTGCAAATGTAAAACAAATTACTTGGATGTGCATGTGGTAGTTATAAACAAGTAAATGCACAGAAGAAAAATCCAAAAGTACTTACCTGAACGGTGTTATTAGCAAGGTCCAACATCCAAAATCCTAAAATGAAAACAAATGCTGCCCTTGTACGTGTACCTTTAAAAGTGCTGCCATAAATAACTGGATTATACAAAGCTTATTTATCCTAAAACTAAAGGAGGATAGAGACAAGCAAGCAGATACCTGCAATGTTCTTCTGTATCTCCAATCAAATATCCAATGTCTGCAGAAAACCCGATAATTACCACCTAAAGTGAAATATCTAATTTAGTAAAGGATTAAAAGAGTAATTAAAAGCTAGGAACATGAATTCTGTAATGTAATACTCACAGAAATTGATATCATGATAGATCCAAGCAAAATAAATGGTCGCCTTCTGCCATATTTCGAAGTGCATTTGTCACTCCAAATGCCAACACAAGGTTGAACCTGCCAGACAGAAAATCGTATAAGGTTAGTTATGAAACTTCTATAACCACCAGACCTCAACATGAGAAATATCTGTAAGTTGATGACTTTCGCCAATTATAAAAGTATAAAAAACCAAAAAAGTGCACCATAGAACCTTTTCTTTCAAATGCTGAAATGAACCAGATTGTTTCATCATGTTACTAACATTATGCAAAGTTTGGGAGAAATGCATTCTCAGGACATCCTAGAGTATAAAGAAAATGTTTACATGCATGCTCTCTGGATTAGTCTGTATGGGTTTAGTGTTCAGGAGCTAGAATAACAATGATATATAAAAGTCAGTTGTAGTTGCTGTGAATGCCAAGGCTGGGCCACCTCGAATCGCATGAGCCTCAGGCGAGGAGACCTGAGGGATCCCGCCTAAAGACCAGCTAGTGTCCACCTGCCTGATTCTGATGGGATAGAAGTAGGCTACCAGTGTATCTTCTTCAGTCAGCTTAAGTGCTTGTCAGCACTGAAATGCTTTTGGATTCTGAATTTTCCTGCTGTTGTTTTGACTTTTCAAGGTGAGGTTCCATCAAAGAGTAGGACAAAGGGAGAGGCAGAGGTAAACCATAATTGACATGGGGAAAGCAGTAAAAACAGATTTAAACGAGTGAAATTTACTAAAGTAGTCTGCCATAGATAAGGTACCTTTAACGGATGCTAGTTATGTCCAAATCCATAGTATCAGGTTTAGCGATTTAGTCTACCCTAACCAGTTTTGGAGAAAGTTCTGTGGTTGTTGACGTAAGATTTTCAAAGATTATTCATAGTTCAGGTTCCTGTCAGGTCAATACCTCTAACTGCCTGCAATAGTAAAGTGGCAGCTGGAGGTACTAATATCCAATGCCGTGAAGCCTGGCAAGATCCAAAGCACATAACTTTCTATACTATAAGCAGAAAAAAGTGGTCGTTTACATGGTTCAGAGCTTCAGTGTCTGGGGCCAAAAGAAGTAATACTATTTACTAAAGAGGCAGCTGAGCCACAGGGTTGTAACTACTGTGGCATTGGGGAAGGATCAATAAACCTTCCTGATTAAAGCAAGCAAAGAAAGTGGTTGTTCCATGGTTCAGAGACCCGCTTTCCAGAGCAATAAGAGCCATTCTAGAGCTGCAGCTGCCCACAGCTGTGTAATAAAGTAATGAGTATGCTGACTTTTTATTATTTCTTTAATGTAAGGCATCTGATGGTTCGTGGCTATTTAAAATGTTCATAGTTATACACTTTTGTGCTCCCTTATTTCTACATCCCACATTTAAACTACATCAAGGAGCAACCCTTCCTTTTCAGGTATTTTGTAGTGGCTCGACAATTATATAGGCAAAAGCCCAAAATGGTGTTAAAAAGGAAGGAGTAATCACATGTTTAGTGCTTAGCTGTCCCAACAATTCTTTATGAGTGCACACGTTGCATTACCTCACTCCCTCTCTTCTCTTTTCGTAACTTCTCAAGCAAGCACTCCATCTTACACTACACAACCTCTTCAAATATGTTTATTTCGTTAAAAGAGTTCATGTCTTATGTTACTATCTGCTTAAAAGCTGTACCTAAGTTTGATGAGAGTTCAGAACTACTAATATACACAGCATAACCAAAGTAAGCATTTGCCACCATTCGCACATAAACCACGCCAATAAAACAAACTTCCATATTCTACAAAGCAGTGGCATACTTCTGAACTTCAAATTGACATTCAGATAGTTAAAAAAAAAAACATTATTATAAGTTTATAACTTACCACAAGACCTGTAATTGGACCACAAAGCCAGATAAATGACGAGAAAGCATGCCCTATTCCAAGTGTCTGCAACAAAAACAAAAGAAGAGAAATCAATAACTAAATAACCAAACTAAAACACGAGATGCTAGCATAACATGAGTAATGAGGATGAAGCCATTCACATAATACACACTTTTAAAAACTACAGGCTTTCACAAGCATAAGACCTATCTGATCATCATTTCATAATATTTCCTTGTGATCTAATTCTCCCTACAAACATATATAACACGAGAAGTGGATCCCTCTGCAGCAACTAACAGAATGTTGGCACGCAGATTTAGGCATACATTTAGGTCTGTCAATCATTTCTCTTATTTTAATAGCGTCATTGTCATCATATCAACATACTCTTCACTCTACAGATATCCAAATCCTCATTTCGTACACACAAGCACTAAGTTAAAAAACGCAATATAACTACGCATTTAATACTATCCTACACTTTCGGCATCCGCTTCTATAACTAATTAGGTAAAAACTAGCATAAATATCTACAATATCAACTCTAACTAATTCATTTAACTAAAGCGCATTATCTAAATCTTCTATATTACATATAAAGACAAAACACATTCGCTTAAAACTTAAAAACTAAAAAAATGAGTAATGCTGCTGGACTAAAAAAATACTTCCACTATACACCGTCGCCGCTATGCGCGCATAATCGTCTAGTTAAAAAAAAAAAAAAAAAAAAAAAAAAAAAGAATGAGCTACCTGAATATAAGGAGTTAAAAGAGAGAGCTGTAAGGCCCAACCGAATTGAACACCAGCAGCAACAGTACAACTCAAAATCAACGTCATCATACTACAATTCGCCGCCGGTGATTCACCAACCGACGGTGACGGTGACGAATCCGATACATTTCCGTTAGAATGATCAGATTCGATGCGTGAATTAGCTGCTTCTTCTTCGTATTTAATCATTTCTACTTCATCGTGTTTTAGGTTTTTGTATGGTAAACGGATTGACACCGTATCCATTTGGTATTTATTTATTGTTTATATAAAAAATTTATCCATACATGTATGTAATGCAGGAAGAAAATTGACCTAATTTGATCGGATCTGTGATGGATGGGTTTACAGGGAGAAAGTTGACGCAGGGTCAAAGTTTTTGATCTCTATTTTTTTTATTTTTTATTTTTATTAAAGAATGGTTGAATTGAAATGATGCGGTTAAGTTTAACACCGACTTGTTTGACTTTTATTTGCTTTCATTCTTACCATTTAGGATACCTTTTTTAGTTTTTCGAATTTTTTTATTCTTTTGCTTTTTTGTGAAGGAAGTAATGTGTTCACTTTAATTCAAAGTGTTGTCATCAATTGAGATCTACTATTATTCACTTTTAATTCTTTGCAAGATTTAAGTGACTAGAAAATGAAATCTCAAACTCATAACTAAAGATAATTGATACATGTGCGCTTTGTCGGGATTAAACCTTTTAAGAGTAAGACTAGACGATGACCCGTAGATAGTAACGATAATATATACTGTAATTTGTGTTCGTATGCGTGTATATATATATATATGGATGTAGAGTAAGTGAGAGTTAAGAAAGTTAGTGGTTTAAATTGTAATTAAGTATTTAAATTTTTAATAGATTGCACTACTTTTTTAAGTAAAAGTATTTTAGTCGTATTTTAGTCTTGCAATATTACTTATTTTTAAAATTTTTAAGTTTTAAGCAAATGTGTTTTCTCTTAACTAGACGAGTACCCGTGCATAGCAACGGATTTTCTAGCGGCAAATAGTTATAGGTGTCATATTATGGTTAAGTATTTTATGTAACGTTTACACATAAAACATAAAACAATAAAAATGATGTGTGGAAAGTTCTCTTTTAGCTGATCGAGAAGATGAAACTGATGGTTGTTCCACAGAATCAGAAAGGGGTGTTGTATTATAAGTTGTTGCAATGGCTATTGATGAAGCACGTGTTACCACATCCTGGAAGACATGGTCAACAACATTTTTTTACCAATGAGATTAGTGAGTAGTGTAGGTAGTATTTGACTTATGACATTTCCCAAAAAATTCTGCATATATGATTTAGAATCAGGCTTTCTTTTAGACAATATCGCCTTTAAAAATTGCCATGTTATTAAACGATTTGGGTGCATCAAAACATTTAAGTTTGAATGAATCCAGAAGCTAAGGTGCTAATCTCAAAAGAACCTACCGAATCGTTCTGATTAACTTGGTCGAACAACGTTCACAATAAAAGTGCACCTTCGTCACAAGCAGCCATGTTCTTAGTATCTGAACCAGAAAGAAAAAGTGGATAAGAAAGAAACATATGATACACATCTAAGGAAAAGATACAACGAAGGGTACAATCGTACATGATAAGCATGATAAAATATGATTCAAGATAGCCATATATGTTTACTACCAATGATAAATGTCAAGAGTTAATATGCTAATGAATCCTGAAACATGTTATGGGCACACAATTAACTGATTTTAGAGGTTTTAATTCGTTCTAGTTTCCCACATACCATGCCTGCAATGAAAAAAAAACACAATTGAAAAAACAAATAATTAATCAGTCTCAGCATTAAACAAATACAATTGAAAAAACAAAACCCAAAAGAGTGGAGTAAAGGAAATGGCGAATCTGGAACCTGTGAATCGGAATTTCAATACCACCGACTACTTGATCGTAACTGCACCATAAGCATTGACATAAACGATATTAAAATGTTGATATCACATTCAAAATCAAATAAAAAATGGCATAAAGGGACAAACATGCACTAAACAATTCATAATTGAGTTGATACATTCACAAGAATTCGAGAACATGGAAAAGATGAAAAAATAAAATTTTGTCTATGATTAAAATCCTGAAGAATCGAAGCTGAAAATATGTGGCGTTTTTATGATGTTGATGAAGGGGTTTTTTTGAATGATATTGTGTCATATACTCTTATGTTGGTATGAATAAACTTTGAAAGCTTTCCAAAAAGTCTGGTACAAACACTTGATAAGGATGGGCCGTATATCTTGAGGCTGGCCCGAATTTTATGAAGCTTATATCAGAAGTTTTGTTACAAAGTCTTATTTCCTTAATTAGTGGTAAAATTCAAATTAATATTCACAAATAATTTATATCAACAACCAATATTCATAAATTTACGCTTAAATTTACGCTTGAATTTTAACACAACAAATAAACCAACAGTTTAATGAATGAGTGAATAATGAATGTGAAAATGATGTATCCTTAACATAAATAAGACCTTATGCCTCTTAATAGACTATTACCCACAGAAGAGCTAGACCAACTGTGATCACTGATAAAGACTATTAACCACAGAAGATCTTCACTAAATGTGATATCTCATGGAGCAGGTAACTAAACCCACTTGACATTTCTTGACGAGTTTTGCCTAGAATTCTAGCCATGATGTATATTATGGGCTTATGGTAGATTGAAAAGTGCAAAAACCTTTTCATAATAAAGAAAGTGCTCAAAGTGTTAAAGTGAATGAAATTAGAATATTGAGTCTTTACAGGGTTATAGTTTTAATGGTTCCGGTTCCCAATAATGCAAAAACCTTTTCATAACAAATGAACAAACCACCGGAATGAAACACACCATGCCAAACTCATTAAGACATTATCAAGAATATCTGGTGTGCCTTGATTACACATTACCCTAACATGTGATCAATTAGAAAAAATAATCGTTGTGGAATTTCTTAAAATTGCAGATGATTCAAATCAATCGTGATATAAAAATTAACTAAAATAGTTACCTAATTGTAGAAGGGCTTGAATTCAATGTGGTTTTTTACATTTTATAAAGTGTCTGCAATAAAAAACATGCAATTAAAATCATGAAAGTAGAAACAAAAAAATAAGTGAACAATTCCTGGGTAAGCTTAATAGTGCCGATTTTTGGATGATGATGATGAAGGGTTTTCTGAATGATTGTTTGATACTTTGTGCATGAATAAAATCCTGGTGCGTTTCTTAATGCGTAATTAGGGTGGGTTACAACTGGTATCATGAGGCTTACATGAAAAGATTTAAGAATAAGTCTTATTTACATAATAAATGATCAATTCAAAATTTTACGCATGTTTCATTCCAGATCAATATTTCCTTTATTCACCCTAAATGCCCTTTTGGCTTTCAAGGTTCAAGGGTAGAATAGACGAGTACCCGTGCATAGCAACGGGATTTTATAGCGACAAATAGTTTATTCATAAAAAAAGTTTATAGGTTATAAATGAAAATTAATAAAAGTTTGAAGATTTGAGAATTAAACATAATGTTTTGAAACCCGGTTCGACCCAGGTGGTTCAACTGGTTGAACCGTTCTGGTAAAAAAAATTGGTCGATTTAAACCGGGTCAACTTGCTAGGTTGGGTCAAAAACGGGTCAAATTAAACCGGTTAAACCCGGCGGGTTTGAAGTGTCCCGGGTCAACCCGGTTTGTGATTTGTATTAATTGGTTGTATTTAATTTGGTAGATATGTTTTTAATTGGTTGTACAATGTGAATAAATCATTGTACTTTTAAGTAATGGGGTGTTTTAATAAGAGTATTAATTACATTTCATAATTTCCTTTAATAAAATTTTTTCAAGATTTCCACTTTTCAAGATTGACCATTTTTTCAAGATTGACCATTTTTCCTTTATATGTAGTATAGATATAGATCCGCATTTTCTTATTATCTACTTCACTAGCTTCATTAAAATTCGAAAGCTACTCTTCTTTTTTCCACTCAGCTTTCTTTTGTTTTCCTTCAACAAAAACAAACACAATGCACATAAAACTATAACAGTGAAATCACTGAATCTATAACGAAGGAAGGTGGAGAGCTTGCCAAATGATAGGGCATGTTGCCGCTTATACAACTGCTACTACATGAGCTTCCTGTTAGCATGTCCCTGACACTCCCTAGCCTATTAGGATGTATTTCTGATTCATATTTTCAAGATAGCTCGAAGAATTGAAGAAGCCATGAAATTCGTCACTTGCCGGGTTAAACAATTTCTTTTTTATATATAAACTAACAAAGCTCACCTGTCTGATATTTTTAATCGTAAATATGACTCGAAGTAAAATTGGATTAGGATCTTACAATCATGTGGTTAAGATCAAGATCTTGTGGCCACATACGTCCTATAGACCGACTGTTCACATTTTCGTTGAGCAAATCGTAAAATTGTGAAACCTTTAAAATCTTAACAAAAATGCATATGAGTGTATTGAGGGAGCGACAAGCATGCATATTATATATATCAAGATATAACTTTTCTACAAGAGATGAGTTTTAATGACGTTTTTTTTGCTTATTTCACTTTATTTTATTTTTTTCAACTAATTTAAACATAACCACTTACTTCCACCCACCTAAAATAAACCCATTACATCACTTACTAACCCCATGAGTACCCAAATCTGCAGCAGCTTTCGCAGCTCGACTCAATGCATCAGACATCCAAAGAGCACCTTTTGCGAAGTAACTACTGTTCACGACAGTAGTAGCAGCGGCGGCGGCCGTTCTCCCAGTAGCTGATACTATTGATTTAGTAGTATCAGAAATATGGTAATTATTGTCTACAGATCTAACAGCTTCGACTCCAGCAAAAAGCTTATCAGTGATCCCATATCTTTCACTCAATTCAGCAACTTTGGCAGCTGCACTTGCTGATACTTGATGAGATTCATCAAACGCTTTGGCTTTTCCCAATGCGTCTTTACCCAGAATGTACCCTCTGGCTAACATTGTCTTGACCATGTCTTGAGCCACAGTCACCGCTTCTCCAGCTGAATAAGCATATGGGTTTTCTTGGTGTGACGCCTGCGCAAGTCAAGGAAGAGTCTTAAGCAGCGTGTCATACATGTAAAACACCAAAGATGGGAAAACCATAAATATAAAAAATTGCTAAAAATGAAAAACAAATTTGCGTCAAGTGTATTGAAATGCTTATAATGTACTAAATCGTTCTGTGCAAAGGAAAAATGATATTTAGTTAAAGCTGTTCATAAATTTCTTACAAACACCAAAGAGCTCAAAGCTGGGAGTATGGGACGCTAGCTTTAAAATACTGTAACGCCTTTCAAGATATTTTTACTAACAATCGAAGAGTCCAATAGTTAAAGACCTATGTATAGTGCATAAGTTACGTAATTGTTACAACTTATTGACCATGTAAAGCTAATTTGGAGGGCAACGCTAGATTAATATGGTTTTAAGGATTTACATAGAAATGATCAATGTTTTTTCTTGTTGAGGCAATTGCTAAATGGGAAGCTGTGATTTCTAACTGGTGTTATCTGTTTGTAGTAAAAAAATGACAGGAAAGAAAGATCCATTACATATGAACTATTTCCCTCGTCGTGGTTATATGAGGCTCTGTTCCAATACTCAGACCCATCATCTATTTGCCCCCATCGAGTTATGCATATGGTCTGGTCCAAAAGAGTTGCTCCCTGTAAAAGTTAGAATAAAGTAATCAGACAAGGGGACAAATGGAATAAAAGACGCATACACAAACACAAACACACACGCATTCAGTTTAAGATCCATAAACTAAGAAATGTAAGACGTTCTTGAACAACTGAGATGAGCAGCTTATTTACTACTACAATAATTTCAACTAATAACGACTATTGAAACAGTTTGAGAGTGACTTACACTAAGCAATACTGCTGTTTCTAGAGAATAAGGATCCTTAAAAGTAACATAAGCTGTACAAGCATCTTCACCAGCTCTGTATAGCAACCAAAAGAATACCTTTAGTCAGTATTGTGCACTAATCAAAACCAATACAAGCATACAATCTTCAAAATAAAAAACTAAAAATAAATGCACTAATACAATTTCCGAGTACTGTGTGAGGTGAGAACAAGCACTAGCTCTGAAGAATCACAGTTCTCAGTAGTGAAGTAGGTTTGACCGTCGTCTTTTTCTAATCCCATACATGTCAATAAAGTGCATCATGAAAACTCCATATAGCCTCTTTGTTGCATTTCAGTGGTTTTTTTTTATCAAAGTATCAAACGGGTAAGCAATCTACGTATTTTCTTTTTTAAGCTCCCGTTATCTTTCAATCTGTATTGCTATATATACAAGGCATCAATGATGTGACCATTAGCTGAGCCTCTCAATAATTACTCGTTTCATGCCTTGTATCTCCTATTCTTAGGAAACTATGATTGAAGATCAGGACATCAGGTTAATTCCTTATCAGTTCGTATTCTAAAATAGTAGGTAACTTATTTGGTAGGTGAAATTACGCAGTTGCTAGACTAGATTTGGAGCACTAGCTCTTCCTTGATGAACCAATTCCCAAAATACAATCTAGGACAGTAAATTTAAGTAACTTGGACGAATGTAGCAAATATCAAAACAAATTAGTACCATTAATTTTTCAGTTAAATATATAGCTTATCAATGATAAACATCATATAAGTACATCAGAATTCAAAACCACCTGATAATATCAATATGTTCAATCGCCCCACAAAACGCAAAGAAATCACGGACATCACTCTCCGTCGCCCTAGGCGACAAACTCGTAACCTCAACTATATGTTCCAAAGCCATCTCCAAATCTGCCACAACCAAACTAAACATCAGCAAATTTACTACTCCAAAATCACGACACAAACATTTATTAATATTAATACACTTAATTCTTAAACATGATAAGCCCTAAATAAGATATTAGATCTTATTATAGTCAATTAAGTTATAAATCCTAAATAAACATGTAAAGCCTAAATTAACTAAATTCTAAACTATATAAATAAATCACAAATAAATAATCAAACTATTCAGCAAACACTAATAATATAAAGATCAATGAAGATAATACTAATCTGGATGTAATCGATTAATTGGAAATAAGTGACAGGAAGAATTAATGAATAGTGATGATTGAATTGCTGTGATTGTACCTGTTGTGAAATAGAAGGATCGAGGATGAGTGAGTGAGTGATTGGAGAGTGATGGAGGAATAGAAGGATCTTTGTACAAAAAGCTAAGCAACTTTACACGTTACTTACCGTTATCGACATTTATTTCTCACCTAGATTTACATCCATGGCCCTTCCTAGTTTCTACTAGGGTCAAAACTTTACCACTTTGCCACAGTACCTGTTTTCTAGTTATAATTATTAATTATGGCGGAGTAGGACCGAAAACCGAACTGAACCGGAAAACCGAGTTGAACACGATTGAATCGATCATATTCGGTTCGGTTTCAATTCTATATACTAATGGTTTTTGGTTTTGATTTCGGTTTGATTCGGCTCAAAACCGAGAAAAACACAACTAAACCATATAAACCAAAGAGTTAATGTCATTTTTCGTCCCTGTGGTTTGCCGGGTCAATCATGTTTAGTCCCTGCCGTTAAAATTCGTCGAGTTTGGTCCTCATGGTTTACAACCCATACGGGTTTGGTCCCTTGACCAGTCTTCTAAAGGATATTTTTGTCATTTGACGAAAAAAAATTAGAAAAAATGTATTTTTGTCATTTAACTAAAAAAAATTCGAAAAAAAATTGGAAAAAAATTCTAAAAAAAAATTTAATAATTTTTTTTTAAAAAAAATCAAAAAAAGAAAAATTAATTAAATTTTTAATTAAAAAATTCGAAAAAAATTCTTGAAAAATTCGAAAAATACTACAAAATTCTTGAAAAATTCAAAAAAAATTCTAAAAAAACATTTTAATTAAATTTTTTTTAATAAAAAAAAATTTATTAAAAATTCTAAAAAAAAATTAAAAAAAATTTTAATAAAAAATTGTTTAGAATGTTTTCCGAATTTTTTAAGAAAAAATTTTATTAATTTTTTTTTTAAAGTCCTCCACTTAATTTACGTGAAAGCTAGATACTTAAAAACGTTTAAAATCTAAAAACGCGTACGTTTAATTTAAATTTACGTAAACGTACAAAATAAAACGTGAGTTTTAGAGAAATAAAAAACCTACGGATATGAAAATGATATTTTTACAATCCTAATGATAAAAGAAAATTTTAGAAAAAAGAAAATTATTTTTTAGACTTTTTATTTAATTATTATTAATTAAAAACTATTTATACTAAATTAATTACTAAAAATACTAAACGATTTTGGAAAAATATGAAAATTTTATGGTAAGTGTTTTAAGTGATAAAGAAGCTGGGAAAAATAAAATGGAGGCAACAGCTTATCCAGATAAGCTGGAATAAGCAAAACAGTTGGAATAAGCAAAATAGGCTAATACTACTATAAGTAAATAGATTATGCAAGGGATAATGGAACTGGTGCCCCAGAGCAGTTGGAAGGGGGTTGTGTTGTGTGTCTGTTGTGAAGCTGAGGTCCCAGGTTCGATTCCCATAAACCCCACTTTTTTCTTTTATTTTTCTTTTTGCTATTTTCTGTTACAACACTACTCAACTGTTGAAAACATGAAACTTTTACAAAGGATATTTTTTTAGATCTTGAAAATAAGCTAAAAAAGAGCAAATAAGCTCAACAGAAGGCTATATGAGCCGAAAATGGATTTTTATCACTAATAAGCTACAAATAAGCTACTTGAAGAAAACTAAAGTTGAAATAAACTAAAAACAAGTTAAACAGATTTAAATTAAGCTAAAGAAAAGAGAAAAAAACATGTAATAAGCCAAAAAGTTGAAATAAGCAAATCCAAAAGCCACTCAGACCAAACAGGCCAAATGGGGAACTTTGAGACCTCTGTAGGGTCCACAGAGGTGAATGGGGGTCCAGAATGAACCCTGACCCTCAAAGTTGACCTGGTCAACTTCCAAATAAGCCAATAAGCTGGGCTTATGGCTTATTTGTGAACACTTGGTAGGCTATTGAAATATGATACAAATACTGAGGGCTCGGTATGGGTACTGAGGACAGGTCATAACAAGGGGTCCAATAAGCTAAGTCCAATAAACTAGAGACCAAAATAAGCCAAGGCCTGAGAAGCTTAGCTGATAAGCTCCTCAAAAAGCTAAAGGGCCAGGTGTGGGGTCCACAGGAGAGGTCACAGTTGACCAAGGAAAATGAGCCAATGGCCCTGGTGCAGGGGAGTGTTTGCACCCTGCACCCTCAAACAGACCCTTGCACAGTTCCAAAAGAAAATCTTAAAAATAATTTGTCCATTGATTCCTGTAGTTTAGGTGGTGTATTTTTACCACAAAAAATTTCAGGTTCCTATTCCCAACACAAAATTCTAGAAAATTATCACAAAAACTGAGATTCTGATGAAACAAAAGCATGAGTAAAGTGCTTATTTGCCCTTCCTGGCTTATTGTGAGTGCTCATTTGAATCTTTTGTGCTTATTTCTTCATATTATTGTTAGTTGGTGGTTAATTTTGGGTTGTGGCTCAATAGTGTAGCTTATTCAAGCAATTCCAAATCCTAATAAGCCATTGGCTTATTCTGTCTTGTTCATAAGCTCACCATTTGCTTATTCTTGATACTCAGCTAAACTTCCTTTATTAAAGTTGCTTATAAATAGTATATAAACAGATTTGAAAAAGAAAAATCCAAAAAAGACCAAAATAATAGAAGTGATAGCTTCTATTTAAGCTATTCAGCTTATTCTCAGCTTTTTGTAAAAGCAATTTTCATTTTTATATTTTTCTTAGGTTCCTGGTATCTTGTAATATTTTTAGTAATTTTTCTAGATTTTTCTCTTTTCATTTAATACTTTTCATAATTTAGTTTAGTTTTTATTAATTAATAATTAGTTTTTAATTAATAATAAATATTTAAAAAGTTAGAAAAATACAAATTTAATTTTAAAATTAGCTTTAAGTTATTTTAGATTTTTCCAAATATTATTTTCATTTTTCAAGTGTAATTTAAAAAAAAAATTAGAATGTTTTTCGAATTTTTTAAGAAAATTTTTTATTAATTTTTTTTATAATTTTTTTTATTAAAAAATTGAAAGTTTTTTAAGAAATTTTTTTTAGAATTTTTTAAGAAAAAATTTTATTAGATTTTTTTTTCAAATTATTTTTTTTTGAAAAAAAAATTTGTCAATTTTTTTTTAGAATTTTTTTCGAAAAAATTTATCAGAAATTTTTTTTTCAAAACTTTTTTTTTTGGAATAAAAATTTTTCGTCAAAAATTTTTTTTGTAATGTTTTTTGAATCTTTTAGAAAAAATTTTATTATTATTTTTTTTTTAGAATTTTTTAAGAAATTTTTTTTAGAATTTTTTTATTAAAATTTTTTTTTAATCAAGATTGGTCCCTGTGGTTTGCATATATATATATATATATATATATATATATATATATATAACTAAGGGTGTTTTTGTCTTTTTGCATATATTTAACGGTCAAGGGACCAAACCCGTATGGGTTGTAAACCATAGGGACCAAACCCGACGAATTTTAACGGCAGGGACTAAACATGATTGACCCGACAAACCACAGGGACGAAAAATGACATTAACTCTAAACCAAATCAAACCAAATATTCACCGGGTACACTCCCTTTACCAAAAAAAAAACCAAACAAAACCGACACAAAACGAACCGAACCGACACACAACGAACCGAACCGACTATATTCGGTTCTATAAACTAATGGTTTTCGGTTTCGGTTCCGTTCGGTTTTAGACCGATGATCATCCCAAGTTATAATATCCGTGCATGCACGAGATTTGTAATTTTTTTTAATATACCTTTATTAAAAAAAATATACACACTTGACCTGTTAAAGAGAGTTAAGTCACCAATTTGACCCGTTTAAATTTATTGATCGAGTTTTTTTATTTTTTTTATTTTTTTCTTCGAATGAAAAGATTTTTGTTTTAGTACAATGTGTTCGATGTCAAGTCATTCTCATGTACTCAGTCATATCGCAAGTTATGCGAAACTTGAGAAATTACATATGTACCTTAACTGCGTTAGCTCTTTCACCACACCACTAATTTAGGGTCATGTTTCTTTTTTTCTGTTAGTGGAAAGAAGTGGACCTATTCATTAGGGTCCATCTATTTAATATCATTTTTTTTTGTATGATGGGTCCCTTTTTCTCTTGTTTCATTTGTGTGACAAGAGGAAAAAAAATTGACACTCCCCCGTCTAGACCTTCTAACAGACGGGGACCCACACCATTTATATACCACTTAATCCAAACAAATAAAAGTAAACAGCCCCTAAGAGAAGTATACTTCTTGAATAATTATTTTTCCACCACCACCTAATTCTTTTCAAAATTAAATCTTTTTCACGCCGCCTGCGAACATACATAAGTATGATACAAAATAAAATGATATTGATAAATGATGACATCAACTAAGAACATATATATAGCATCATTATCCCATAAATATTGCCTTTTTATAGCATTTATATAAGAAATGATGTTGTTTTGCTATAAAGTCATATTGTAGTGTGTATTTGAAGCATTGGAGCAATTCTCGCTAAAATGACCGGAAAACGAGCTGAAGAAGCCAAAAAGGTGAAGAAGTTGATATTGCAGTCAAGACATACGTCGTATGCCCATACTCTTACATACGGCGTACCCAATTGTACTTCGAAGAAAGTCTCTAAGTGTAGAAGACCATACGATGTATTCCCCAATTCAAACATACGCCGTATGGAACTGAAGATCAATGATGTGGCTAGTGCTATCAAGACCCATACGGTGTATACGGCCCAATAGGTATACGCCATACGAAATTACGGGCTTGAGCCATTTTCAGCATAAATACCCCGACCTATTACACTTTCGGTTACACTTTCATTCCCAAGTTCTATACGTTGAATCTCAAAGGCTGCAACACGAATTCCAAGGGTAGAAATATCGTAAGATTAAAGAATCACATATCATAAACATTGTTTATCTTCGGTGTGATCATTACGTCTTTCATTAATCTTTCAAAACCGATTTATCTTTGCTTATTGTTTGTAACGGAAGGCTAAGCCTTCGGTGTTTGCCTTGTTATGACTCTATTATATTTAATTACATGATTGTTACGTTTATTATGGCTGTATTGTGAATGATTTATATGTGTGTATAGACATATGTCCGTGCATAGACCATGGCTATGTGTTGATAGTAATTATTAGTAGGTGACCATCGGAAATCTAATTACTTGAATTAAATAAGATACTTGGGCAGTAACCCTTAGTGGCTAGGATCATGACCATTGGTGATAAGGCGAAAAATGAACCGTTTTTAGGGGGTCATTTAAGCCCGGAATTGAATTTATTTGATCAAATATTGCCCTAAATCGTTTCTTTTGTGATTTTAGGTACTTTGGGAGTGAATTCTAGAAAAGGAAGCATTTTGGACGTTTTTGGAGCATAAAAGTGAAGAAAACGGCAAAGTCTTAATTTTCCTTGCTGGGAACAGTACCTAACGGCGTCAAGAGGCTTTTTATGACGGCGTCAAGACTAATTTTCAATCCTAACGACACTATTCCTGAGTTGAACGATCAATCCCCTAGTACTTGTCACTATACTATACTACAACGATCAGGTACACTGCCTGGTGGGGGTTGTAAGCTTCTCGAGATCCCTTGAGAGGTAAATCCTGGTGCAATTCCCACGCATCAAGTTTTTGGCGCCGCAGCCCGGGGAATAGTTATTGTTTGGGTTGAAATTTATTTTGATTAGGTCTACTCATTACATTCCTTTTTAGTGACCAAATGTGCATTGAGGATTTTGCCAATGGGGACTTTAGGGAATTAAATGCTGAAGAAGCATGGGATGCCATAGAATATTGTGCCCAATATTATTATAGAGTAGACAACCCAACAAACAACATCACAAATCAATCAATAACAAGTTTGAAGGAGCAAACAGGAAGTTTGTCTGGGGATGATTACTCAGGGATACCTGTGTGGATGTCACCTAAAATCATAGTACAAAACAAACACATAGGTAATCTAGGTACAATGGAGGATGATGTGGACAATCCAAGCCCGCTAAATACCCCACAAGTCCTACCATCATTTGAGTCACCCACACCGCCCGTGACTTACCCGGAAGAAGTAGAAGAGACTATAGGAACCCCAATTGAGGTAGAACCCTTGGACCAAGCACCACTAGAGGATATAGGTTTGAATACTTGTAGTGATAACCTTACTCCTAGTTCTAGGGAATTTCCTAATGTTGATGAACCGGAACCTCAACCTTTACACAACTTTCCATCCTTAGATATACATCTAGGAGACAAAAGAGGAACCGACCCACCCATCAACCAATATTATCCGGGTAGTTTTAGGATGAAGGAAGCCATTCACCCACCCCCTTCACCTCACGTGGCATATTTCCACCCTAAGGGTGTGTATCGCTACTTCCACCCACACTTAATCCTAAGTGTAGGGAAAACCTCCCCTATTTCCGCTAAATAAGGGTAGAGTCAGGCTCGTGACTCGAACAAAAACAAGCGCTTCTTGGGAGGCAACCCATGTTTTTAATTTTTTGATGTTTTTATTTTATTTGTTTGTTTGTGTCATATATGCTTAATCATAGTTGTTTAATTTTCATGTTTCGAATCATTTGTGAAAATGCTTTATTTTGTTTTTAACCTCGTCTTAATTGCATATAAAGGTATTTTACAAAAAGATAAGTGTAGGGAAATTTATATTTTGTTAAAAAGAACTAAATTCGAACATGAAAACTTCACAATTCATGATTAGCATATATTCTATCTTGTTTATGTGTCAATAATTGTGGATATGTTTTATGAGTTCCTATTTGTAATTCATTCCACAAGTATCCTATCCTTTTGTTGCTTTGTCTTGTTTTTATTTCTAAGTCTGGAATTACATCTAGTTGTGATTTTTGTTCGGCTTGATGCTTTGGTTTTTGTGTTTGTTGATTACAGGACAAGAAGATGATTTATATTTATGGAGGGAAGCTTTCAACGTTCATCTTCTTGGAGGTAGATTTAACCATGTTGTCACATTATCCACGGTGAACGAATCAGGGGAGTATTAGTTTCTTTCATTCTTATTTATTTTTACTTTTACATCTTTTATCTAGAACATTGGGGACAATGTTCGGTTTAAGTGTAGGGAGGGTATATTAGAACCTATTACTCCACTTGGTTTTTGTTTTGTTTGATAGTGAATGTGTAATAAAACTGAGAGAAATATTTGTTACGACAATTTTAGCACCAAATTTAAAATTTTTTGCAACATGTAGGAGTGAAACTTTAGTCTTAATAAGCGTCTCATGGATAGGATTTGTATAACTAGCACAAAAACCATACCACTCAAAAATTTTCACCCCAAATATGTGAGGTTCGCCCTTAGATCTTTAGGAAAAAGCATTCATTGTTGGTGCTTATGAGTGTACCGGTAGTATTTAGATTCTAAAACTTGTGATAGTGATGCATCCCGAGACCGCTAGTGAGACTACATGCATGTAGTTAGGATTTACTACATGATAAGAGGCATTAGGATAACCCTTGTTCTAAACCTGTAATATAATTACATTGACTTCATAGGTCAAGTAATTTTTCCCACACCTTAGCGTTGTACTCATTTTTAGTACACGAAACCCCTAGTACACCCCTCCGAGCCTATCTTTTCATTTCTAACTTTAAGCATCTTACTTAAAGGAAGAATTTGTTACAACCCACTTAAATGTACACCCAAATCGCCTTAGCCTTCCGTGTATGCACTCATCTTTAGTGCATTATTGTTATTTGTTTAAACCCTTTGTTAGTCGTCTAATTGATTACATGGTTGCTAAGTCGAGTCATATCTTGTACATATTGTTTTGGGACAATTGGGACTCATGGGTAAAGTACTTGTGTTATGGAGTAATGGGGAAGAACATCATATATTACCCCCATATGTGCGTTAATATTTAAAAGTACTCCAAGTGTTTTGATTATCTTGATTCGAGTCATTAGAATAGTTGATTGTTAAGTATGTAAAAGTTCAAGTGTAGGGAGGAAACGAGCTCCCTTTGATGTATTATTTTGGATGGTAGAGTAAAAGTGTATGCAAAAAAAATAATAAATAAATAAATAGAAAAAAATAATAATAAAAAAAAGAAAAAATATATATATAGAAAAAGAAAAGAGAAAAACATACGGGCTACCATCCGTTTCTTTTATTTATGTTTAAGTCAAATAGTGTCTTGAAAATCCAAAAAGAGTTGTGGTTAGTTTAAGTTGAGTCGAGTCTTGGCTTAGCAACGCCTCATTGTACATGTAGTTAACTAAGACAATTGACTTGCCACCAGTAAAATATCCGTTTATCCAACAAAACCGTGTCTTCCATATCCCCTACACGTAACGTTATAACCCTTTAAAAGACCTCTTTGATAGTTTATCCTAGGTGCTTACGCCAAGTGGTGAAGGTTTGATCCTTTCCCAAGCCTATGGTAATCTATTTGCTAAGACAGGTAGAGAGTGATATTTCTCCATTTCCAATTATGACATATAAATTTACAACACCCGAGAGATGAGAGTATCCAAATACTTAATGTGAGGTGCTAGTGTATAATTTCTGTGCTTGTTTTGACTAAGGTGGAATGATCATTTGTTGTAATTAATTTTATATTAGTGTTAAATGACCCCTAACTTGTATTTTGATTGGTGAAAAAGCTCATTTGCCTGAGGACAAGCAAATCCCAAGTGTAGGGATATATGATAAGGCGAAAAATGAACCGTTTTTAGAGGGTCATTTAAGCCCGGAATTGAATTTATTTGATCAAATATTGCCCTAAATCATTCCTTTTGTGATTTTAGGTACTTTGGGAGTGAATTCTGGAAAAGGAAGCATTTTGGACGTTTTTGGAGCATAAAAATGAAGAAAATGGCAAAGTCTTAATTTTCCTTGCTGGGAACAGTACTTGACGGCGTCAAGAGGCTTTTTATGACGGCGTCAAGAGTAAAAGTGGTGACGGTACAGAAGAAACGTGACGGCGTCGCCCAAGGCCATCACGTGTTAACTTGTCAAAACTTGCGCGCGAAGTAGCTGATATTGTTTTGGTCATAACTTTTGCATACGAACTCGGATTTAGGTGATTCAAAAGCCCACGCGAAGAGGACGAAGAGATCTACAATTTGGTGAAAAAATGGTTGTGTAACGAGCTGACGCCGACATGCCTTGCTGACAGAAAACTTGCCTATAAATATAACATCATAACTTCACTTTTTGTAAGCCCTAAACCCTAAGGTCGATTCCTGGGTTTAGGTGGGTGTTTTTCCAGCAACTTAGAGGGTTTCAATCACTCCATAAACATCATGTATTGGTTTAATGATTCTATTTCAATTATGTCTTTCATTATTATTGTTGATTGTCCTTCTTTGATTATGTTTTGCTAATTCATCTTGTGTCTACTTATGTTTATGTGAAACTTGTATATAATTGATTAGATCTTATTGATTCTTTGTTGATGTTTGTGTCTATCTTCATCAATTAGGGCGTGACACTTCGATAGATCTAATTGGTTTAGCTTATAATTCTTGATTCCTATTGTCTCTTATTTGGTTGATTGAATTCGATGTTAGGCTTAAGAAAACTGGCAGACTTTCAATTGGTAACTTGTTTGAACGTCTTAAGAAACATGAACCGATGTGTACTAGGTTTTTATGGTTGTATTTAATGCATGAGCGAATTCTAGTGATCCCATGTTAGGAGCTTCTTAGCCGGCTCGACATAGGAGTGAAGTAGGAGCTTATAGAATTGGGGAAGTAAGTACGCCACCCCATGAATGGTATTAAGGAATACAACCCGTCAATTAAAACAAGGTGTGACAATTCAATAGGTAGAATTGGATAGCTAGCAAGGAGTAACATATCATAGGTAGACATGCTTCACATCCCTTGTAGAACCTTAGTTTACTTTTCTTGTTTATTAGTTTAATTAGTAACTTTTGGGTTAGTTGATTAACAACTAATTCCGCCCCTTCTTCCAATACCCTAGAATTTTACTTGCTTTTCATAAAATATAAAAACACAAAAAGAATCATCCTTCACCTTTAGACCTAGTTAGACTAATTTTCAATCCTAACGACACTATTCCTGAGTTGAACGATCAATCCCCTGGTACTTGTCACTATACTATACTACAACGATCAGGTACACTGCTTGGTGGAGGTTGTAAGCTTCTTGAGATCCCTTGAGAGGTAAAGCCTGGTGCAATTCCCACGCATCAATTGGCTTAGCGTCGTTAAAAGTGATAGGATTGAAATTTAGTGAACTGTAAACTGGTAGTTTACATAGTAATTAAGTGTCTGGCAAACACAAAAAACATTGCCATATAGATCAGTTGAGGAACTTAATGCTCGGACGAAAGATAGCCCACAACCATGACCACTAGCTTGGGAATTTATAACAAGAAGTTGTAGGGAGTGCCGACCGAATCACACATGCACTACATAAGACTCACTGCAATACAACTAAATGAACATTGCACACTCAATTATGTGGTTAATTGAATAGACGAATAACAAGGGAAGCACATCTTTATCTACTAATCGTTTCTCGTTTATTTAGTTTAATTGTCTTTTATTTATTTAACGTTTTTAGTAGTTTAGTAGTTTAATTAATCAAATAATCACGTTGATTAAAAGCACAGTTGTCATTTGAATAGTTTGCTTTATACATTTAGATATCTCGCTCCAATGCACGATCCGGTCTTACCGACTCTATACTATCACTAACAGGTACACTACCGATGAGTGTTGGTGAACTTTGATAATATTCCAAGTTATGTAATGGTGATCTTCTCTCTTGCTTTATATTTTACTACCGTTATCTGAGAATACGATTAGGGAAACAAAAGAGAAATAGCACAAGAAGTAGAACAAGGCCAAATTTCCAACATTGTATCATAACTTGATGGAAATAGCATTTGGACACTCATTTTAATCTTTATTGCTTCTCGTTGATTCCAGTGTTTCTTATTAGCTAGTTGATAGATTTGTGCAAACCACTAGTTGGGTTATATGGCATTATAGGTACCAAGTTTGTTACAATGTGAAATCTCCTAGGAAAGACATGTTAGCTAGTGATCTAAAAACCCTTTCACACTCTTGGATTATTCACAGGAGAAAAACATTAGACCTATTTGGTTTGACTGCATTGTGAATCCAATGTTTGCTTGTAAAAATTCATTGTAATATTGGTTTTGCCTCTAGCTTTTTGCTAGAGTGTTTCCAGTAAAACTCAAGTTGTTAAAAAAGAACATATGTGTATGTATTATTGTGGTTGCTTTATGGGGAAGGGGAACCCACAACATTCATTGAGTTACATGCTCTATAATAAATGAATGAATATAATGTTTGGTGATGGAAATAGCGTGTAAGAAGCAGTAACTTTAAATTTTATTTAGCCATTATATATCTAATTAATCAGACTAATGCAAACAGCGGAACACAATTAAAATTATTGTTATGCAGATTACATTTTTTCCCATGAACTCTTATACACCAATTTAATCAATCATATACACATTAGTAGAATTACGTATCTTATGTAGCACCCGGATGAGCACGAACACGAACATGAATCAAGATCATCGACAAACTTTAAATCAATAAGGTGATATGACCGATAATTAGTCCACACTAACACTAGACCAACTTCCTCAACTCCTAGGCTTGATCACAAGACATATCAGCTATAGTGTTAGACCCGTATCCTGGATACATATAGGCCCCACCTTAGATGAAATTGACTAAGACTTAACGTGATTGGCTAGTCAAACTCGATAGCCAAAGTAGTAGTCAAAGTATTATGTAACATGTTTATGAAAAACTAGACTATAGACCCGCGGGTTTCGCGGGTGGCAATAAAAGATTTGTAATATAAGTAAGCTAAAGTTTATAACGATAAAAGAATGGTAAGTTAACATATTTTTATTTGTTAGATATTCTATATATGTTAAATCATGAAGCAACATGCATGATCTTAAGTAAAATTTTGTCTTATTATCCTAATGTGTATTGCAAAGACATTAAAGGAATTAATGACTGAAAAAATCAAGCTCTATAGATTTTGTGTTTTGCAAATTGGATGATGATGATACCCACTAAAGTTCTATCACCTAATGCAACATCGACTTGCTCTTCATAAGAACCTCACAAGATGATTGAAAGAAAAAGAGTTTCCAATAAATGCATTATTTTTTGCATAATTTATTAATCACAATAATTTACCTAGTATCTTGCAGTTCAAACCGAATCTATTTCACCGGATTTTCATTAATAGTCAGATAATCAATAGGTCCACATGAGAACTCACCGATTACAGTTTGTCGAAGCTTAAGGTTTTTTGTTAGTGTGAAAAGCTTACATACAATTGCGGCATACATATATACATAACTAAAAAGTTTAGAGTTATGATTCTATTACAAACGATTATGATAAGCATGATTTTGTGCAATTTCAATCCGTTCTTGGGGGTCATTCATAGTTTCATCCCTCAATTCGAGTATAACCTCTGTTCGAACCTCCATGCACAATCAAACAAAACGTAATTAGATGTAATGTTTTGATACTACTTTCATTGCATTATGAACATGTCATTATCTTGATTTCTTTTGGCATAAAATGATGTATATGTTTTGGATGATTTACTGTAAATTTGGTATCAAGCATCATGTATGCATCACAAAATATATTTAAAAATAAAGGTATCACCTTGATAATGCTAAAGCACCATCCTTTATTATAGATGTCTCAGAATTTTAGTTTGCAGCCATAAAGCAATGTTATATAAGCATATTATGCTATAATGTCTAAGGGAGTTAGCTCTAACAAACAAACATTACTATCTAGCATAACAGACAAAAAATAACATGATAGTCACTCTTGCCATTTAGGCTAGTGAAGACAAGTCCCAAAGATAAAAACATATATGTTGCAAACTAATGAATATATTGCAATTAAAAGATAATGCGAGTTCATAAAATTTTAAGTAGAAAAACATATCACCCAACATCAAATCAACGTTAAAAAAACCTAATAAACACAAAATTACAAATAAAAACCCATCAAATATTGAAAGAACATAAAAAAGTAACAATTGTGCTTATATATGTTATACTTTCTGTGAAAAGTGATTTTAGAGGGGCTGTTTGCAGTAAACCAATCTTTAAGCTGCTTGGTTGCTGAAATTATGTGAAAAAAATGTTATTTTAAAGGGGTTGTTTGGCTGCTAACTTTGTTGTGAAGAAAAGTGATCTTTAAAAGGGTGTTTGGTTGCTGAACTTTTGTGAAAAAAAATAATTTTAAAGCATTATTTCCTTGATGAATATTTAAGTAGAAAAGTGTTTTTAAAAGTTTGTGTGATTGCTGAAATTTGTGCAAAAAAGTAATTTTAAAAGGCTGTATGGGTATTTCTTTGTGATGTCCTTTGGTATGACCTTGCTAGTTCACGTTATATCGGTCAGCCAATAGTTAAAGATGTCCATTTTTATTTGCATTCAAGCTAGGAAAAGATAAAGAGAACGGTGACAAAAAATGAGTTACCTGTGACATGTGAGGTCTTAAATGAGAATCTCTTTTAATGCATAGTGAAGCAGCTTGCATCATGCAATAAACCTCATGTGCAGAATAACAATTTCCCAGCCTAGGCGTGATTAACTCATTAATGTTACTTTGCTCCATCAAAGGGCATTCTTGTTGGAAGAAATGGACATTCAAGAATCAAACATGGCAATCTCGACCTCTTTGGCACCAAAAAGGATTAAGTAAATCAGAATTTGCAAAATGGGTCAAATAAAAAAGATTTAAGTATTTTAGAAGTTGCAAAATGAGTCGAATGTCCAAACAGTATTTTAGAAGTTGCAAAATCATGCCATATTCTAAAGCTAATTGGTTTTGTATTAACAGTTAGGCTATATTTAACCACATTAGGCAGAAAAAATTGTTGTAGATGATTAATAAAATACCACTTTCTGACGATGGTTTCGATAGAAGTTGTCAAGCTTATTATAAACAAAGACGGGGGCCTTCATTGCCTATGGGACCTGCACATAAAGGATTCAATGTGAATGTTATTGTAGTGGAGCAAAGAAGAAAGTGACTTTATTAGAGCCTTAATAGTAGAGGGGGAATGACGGATGGGTTGGTTAACACGTCAACTTCAATAAAAAAAAAGTAATGAAACAGCATAAAAATCAAATTGAGGACTGAACTGTTGTACATAATTGTTCCTTTAACAGTGACCTTATGGTTCTTGTTGAATGGGATATATAAGCGTTGCACATACCAGTGTTGTCCACTGAACCATTGCCACAAACTATCCCGTGCATACTGTATAATTACAAAGAAATTGCCATGATAGGTGTTTATTATTATAGAACGACATATATATTGTAACGACATATAATTAGGATGAGAATCATTTTTTACTCACCATGTTTTCTGAAAACATTTTGAATGTCCCAAATTTAATGTCCACTTTTAAACCGCACAGAAAAAAGTACAATCATTACACTACATCATCAAAATGTCATATTCATCTTTGAAAACATTTTGATTGTTTGAAAATTTTGAAAGTGGACACTTATTTTGGTACACACTGAAATAGAAACACCTTACATACATTTCATCAAACACCTTACATACATCCCAACCCAAAAACCCAAATCTCAGCCAATAAACAAAAATCCAAACCAATCAAACACATACCGACTTCATTTCACACAAAACTCACAAAAACCCACATCACCAGTTCCCCCAAAACCACATAAAAATCACAAAAATTCATCAAAAAAAATTATTTACTTTAATGCAAATTAATTATTTACCAACGCCCATTCACCTTATAAACTAAGAATGAATAATTTTTTATTTTTTTTAAACATTATCATTAACTAAGAACAGGATAATAGTTTATTGAATCTCAATCTTTATATATAGGAACACAAAATTAAAAGCACACAATTATACAAATTAATAAAAACCCTAACATGAACCATCATAATAAAAATTACCCCAATATGAATCGGGTATAAAAGAAATTAATACAAATAAATGATTTACATTTATCAAATGTATCAGTAATCAGAAACATCGAATGATCTTTAGACCACTTATTTCATGAAATTGTTAAAAACAAATTCAATACTAATGATATGGATAAACATAAGGTACTTTAGATAGATTTGTGAATTTTTAAACTTTGATTTTGGTGGATTGAATAAAATAATACCAATGAGATAAAGATTTGGTGTAAATATTTGAAAAAATGATAATGAATATGAGGATACCAAAAAAATCAGGATGAAGTGAAGAAGTAAGCAAACAAATGACGCGTGTCTTTATGACGTCAGTAAAAGGGGTGGTGAATTCAAAAATCTTTTCTTTTATTATATATAAAGATGTGTTGTATCACAACTAGAAAGGAAATAGACTTTAAGGGCTTAAGTTGACAAGTACTAAATGTGTTATAAGATGTAGTGTGGCCAAAGTAGAAGAAAAGGGGCTAGAGGGACCTTTCTTGCCCAAAGGCCATACTAGTCCAAGTAACTTGATAAATATCTATCTATGAGGAGGATTCTAGAGAATTGGAGAGGTGTGGAGAGTGAGTGAGTGTGTGGGAATTCATCATATGATCTTCCCAAGTAAGTAACCTCCCTATCTCGATTCTAATAAGGTTAAGACTTATGAGTAAGTGGGAATTCATCATATGATCAAGATAAGATCATATGATGATAGGAAGGAAGTTGGATAAGTTTAATGGGTCATATCAATCCTTGTTTATTGTATTGATTTAATGTGTTGTTAGGATTGATGATGATAGTGATGATGATGATGATGATAGTGGTGGTGATTTTTATAAGTGGCATTTAACTTGAAATCAAGGTAAATAAACCGGTTATAAGATGATGTTATATGAATTTTATTACATTATATGTTATGTGTTAATTATGTTAGGGTTATAGAATGACATGATATATATGTGCTTATGTGAAAGTAGATTCTAAGGCTAGTTTGGTATAACTAGCAAAAGAAATGATAGAATAGCGTAGATTAAGTTAGAGTGTGAATGGTGATGCTTAAAGAGGCTTAAGGTATGTTTTTATGATTAATGTTGTGATGGACTAATGGTTTATGATGCGTAATGTGTGTTTGATGTATGATGTTATGTTATAATCGTTTTACTTACTAAGCTTTATGGTTATGGTTAATATTACAATGTCTTGTAGGTTCTTGTGCTTATGCAATGCTTTGGATTAAGGATTAAGGTTTTGTTTTGCGAATGCTAGAAGTTTGGTAAGGAAATAGGAGCTTAGGTAGATACCGAGCTCGAAGTCAATGTTGATGCCCCCGTGAGTTGTTCAAGGTTATGTGTTATGTTTTGTTATGTTAAAGTTAAGTATGTCTAACGGTTTGTTATATAAACGAATTTAAAGTGTTTATAGTTATGGTTAAGGGGTGTTTGGAACAAGTGTATTATACCCATTTTGGGTCGTAAACGGGTCAAATGGTTATAAAAATGGTTTATTATTTTATGATAATGGTTTTGGGTAAGTTTGATGTGATAGTGAAGTGGTAAAGGTTATATGTTGTGAAAATGGGTCAAAACGGGTATTTGGCATAATACCCGTCATATTGTATGTTTATGGGTCGTTGAGACAAAATACAATTATGAAAATGATCTATTACGTTATGTTAATGAATTCTAGAAGTTTTAGTGTTTTGTCGAATTATAGAAGTTGGTTTTTCCGGAATTTGTGCATAATTTAGTTAATGCAAAGTTTCTGCAGATACCATACAGCTATATGAGATATTTCATATGGCTATATGCTCCAGTAAGTGGTTTATAAATTTCTGAGATGACCTTACGGCATATGAGAATATTTCTTACGGCCGTATGGTCGGTTTTTTAGATTTTGTCAAATTTTGGAATTTCATATCTACCGTAAGTCGTCACGGGTCGCGCCACGTGCCGTTTCTAAGGAAATTGAGTTTAGTTTTATTTAAAAATAGTTTCAAGGTCTGAAATGTTATAGATTTTTTTCAATTGTCAAAAGAGTAACATGATGTCTGTAAAGTTGGGTCGTTTCCTCGCAATTGTTTAGGTTTTTGGTAAAATCTAGCACGGGGCGTAACATATAGGTATTCATCGAATCAAGAAAACACTGATATGCAACAAACACGAGAATGGAAGAGATGAGGGGGTTTTGGTTTTGGTTACTTCAAAATTAAGTGAGAATAATCTGATTTATAATCAGATGTATTAATATTTCTAAAATACCCCTATCTTAGTAAAGATAAGCTTTTATTTAAATAAAATATTTAATTCTTATTAAATAAGGTGTAGTTTGGTAAGGAGATTTTAGCCACTTGGAATGGATTTATAGTTTAAAACCATTGTTTGGTAAACCTTTTTTTGAAGTAATATTATGAAATCTAATAAAAAAACCATTCCACTCATAAGTGGTAGGTTTCGAGTGACATCCCTGACATAATGACTGACAAAGTGGGAAGCCCCATATACAAAGTAATGTGAGCCAAAACTTTTTGCAATTTTCTTTGTAAACAAGTATTTTTTTTTTCTTTTTTAATCTTACAAATAATATTTTTTAATATGTAGTAACTTATAATTAAAATATTTTTTTTATATATAATTTTATACTTTCTTTCTTTCCTTTTTCTTTTTACATTTCTCAAATCCAAATCCGATTTCACCCCACCTACAAATCAAACACACTCTAAGAAAACACATCTTTTGAGAAAATTAATCTTTTATTAAAATAAAAGATTTATGCTTATCAAATTAAAATATTTCTTTCTTTCTCTTTAATAGAAAGTTCCCATGAAATTCCGGCCCATCCACAAGCCCTATGGGCCTTGGCCCAAATTTATTAGGTCAATGTTTAATCACTAATTACTCATTTATTAATTAACTCATTTCATTTTCCTAACCATGTAATGGTATATATATTAGCAGAAGTATTATGTTATGTGAGTGTGACCCTATGGCCTTGTAACTTATCACCAATATTAGTTTGGGTTAAGGATGAGCATTTCGACCCGAATCCCGGAACCTAACCGGAACCGTACCGAAATGGTACCTATCCTGATATACGGTACGGTACCGGGACTACGAAATAAGGTGGAAAAAAAATCGGGACCACTAATTCGGTACGGGACCAGTACCAAATCGAGAAATTTCCGGAAAAAAGGGGAAAACCCGATTTTCCGATACCGGTATCGGTATCCGAATCCCGTTCGGTACGGTACCGGTACCACTAATTTATGCTCGGGAAAAAATCAGTACCACTAATTTGGTACCGGATCGGTACAGGATCGGTACCGTACTCGTCCCTAGTTTGGGTTAATATTTTGCACATAAAACCAACATTTAATTAAATCATTTACGTTCGTAAGAGTTATTTTCAATCCACATCCAACCTCTATCTTTTTGGGTAACCACGATTTCTGAATTTTTTACCGATTAATCAATGGGTTTAAGCCCCATCGTCACACAAACAAATTTATTCATCTCATTCTGACATGTGATGACATTTTTGCTAATTTTCCTTTATTTCATTCATTGCTCACGATCTTACCAAACAAGACAATGAAATAATAATAATGAGTCACTAAATTTGTTAATTCTATTCAATCGCCATCCCATTCCGGCCAACCAAACAAACCATAAGAAAGTGTTGTTTTCAATAAGGTCGCTTGATTGTTTTCTTATAGTAATCATGTTCATGATATCCGATCCATCATGTTTACTAATTTCAGACATCCAACTCTTTGTATGTTTTTCTTGATAAATAAGTTATTTAATGATGATACAATCATTTAGACATGTAGACATGTAGTTACACTATTAATAGCTAGTTCCTTGTCTTTATAACTCAAATATCACCTAATTAAATTATGAGGATAATGTGGCCCCTGATTTTGTGTCTTTGGTCAAGGTATCACATTTTCCACATATATAACCAACTCACTTGCATAGCAATATGGGGGGCCAAAGTCACATGCTAGGGTTAACAAATAGAAAGTCACATGCTAGGGTTAACCTTTTGGAAGTTTACTATTGGTTGAGGTTGACAAATAGAAATGAAAAATGTTACTGTATATGTATTTTTTATTTAGGAAAATGATGCGAAAAACTAAATATATGCTTAATTTTATGCTTAAACTTTTGTGGCATAATCTTGTTGGTTTGTGAAAAAGTGAGTCATTTGACTACAGCCAAAGGAATGATGTCACATAGATTTAAGCATAAATTTAGGTATATCTTTTAGGCCTCTAAATCACCTTTGTTTTATTTATTTAATACATTGTTAGTTATGGTTTTAATACTACATGCAAATTATTCATAGTGGTAGGAACAAGGACCACTAATTCAGTGTATAGTATTAAATTATGATAGTCATGCGAAGTAGGAAAGGAGAAATTTTACAAGAAAAAAAGTAACCTAAAGATATATGTATATATTGAAATGATAGAAGTACATAATACATGGTACGGAGTATTAATTAAGAAACTCTAAAGTAAAAAGACTATAGGGAAATGCATATAAGATAAGTAATGATCAATTATTAACTAATTACGTAGTAATACTTAATCGATAAGTTAAGAAGTCCATTAAGTATTAAATCTGGGAGTCACATAAATAAGCTCCTAATGATTGCTGCCTGAGCACTGTTGGTGTCTGTGGATTCCAAAAGCTCTGATAGTTTTTCACTCAAATCATCAACTTCTCTGTGCAAGCTTCTGATGTAATTGCATGTCTCCTGCAATACCTTCGATGCTGAAACCTAAACAAAAATAATTAATAATGTTAATTATTGGTCCAAAAATAAACTCACACACTAGTGAAAACCCTAGTTATGTTACTTGCCAGCAACTCTGAGGGGGCTTAATTAATCAAAGAAACTTGAATGTTTTGTTGAGAAATGTAATACTTTTATTTGCTGATAGTGGTCGTGGTGAGGGTGGCGCGTGAGAGGGGGCGGGGTAATGTTAATTAACACTTGTTTGGCCCCCATTATGTTTCACCATCTCATGTCCTACACTATGTCAATCAATTATACATACTGTACACTTAATAATGTTATATTGTACAATGAAATATGACACAGTCGATATATAACAATGTAGAGAAACCGGTTAAAAGTGTATACATGCATATAAGTGCACACACATTTCATAAAACTTCGTACTTATAACAAAAGTGTGATCGAGTTGCTTATAAATAAGGTATATAGCCAGAATACTTAAATCTTCACACTGTTAAGTAACTTTTATTACATTTGGATGTTTCTAATCTACAAGCTTTTATGTAAGAGTACGTGAACATTTCTTAATTAAGCTATGTTTACCATAAGAAAATATTTGTTTATATGCATGCTTATATTTAGAGGTATAAAATACCAACACATGAAATTATTTTGTTTCTATCAAACTGTATATCACTTGTGAGAGTGACCTTAGCCTGTAGTATCTCTTTAAGCACACACAAAGGGACATATATATTGTTGAATGAGTCCAACACAGTCACATGCATTCCAAGAGGAAGGAAGCTGCTTAATTGTACATGTTAGGTGCACCACAAGAATTTAATGCAAGTGTGTGTGCGTATGTGGTGTGTGTGTGAACCCTATTACACCACTTATCTACCTAAAGCCAAAGGAAAACCACACAAGAACCATGAACCAAGTGATAAAACTTCAAGTTCAACGTGATTTTGAGTTGCTCTGCTAACTAGCTGGCTAGTTGCACTTTTGAAGCCAATTTAAAAATTAATTTTGTGCTTTATTGTACTTTTGGTTTGATGACATGCACTTGCCATATAGACCTAACTGGATATATAGTATAAAAAATCATAAAATAACCAATAAAAGTTAACAAGTTACCTTGGAACTCTTGGTTTGATTAATGCCACTAGGAATAAGTTGTTGTAACTTGGAAATGAGTTCGGCCATCTGGGCATCATTGATCGTCGATGCTCCAGCTTGGCGGGAACGAGATCTGCGGCTAGACATTGCAGGAATGAACACGAAAATTGAGAGTTAAAACTAATGTTGTTGGAGGTGAAATATTGATGACAAAGTTTGCATGGGAAGAGAGTTGTGGACTTCGCTTTGCTTTTAAACTGAGAGATTTCAATGGAAGTGAGGGGTCCTCACATGCATCATGATTTAAGAGTTTTAAATTTTTTTATTTATTTTCTTTTAAGTAATTTTATTATATGTCATTCCTTTCTACAAAATTAAAACCGGTAATTGCTTCATGTATATGTACTTGACACTTTTTTTTAGGTTTGTGTAGCATATATATTAATTTACTTATTTTTTTTATCATACTTTTAAATTTAGTCATTTTAATGTATCATTGATTAATTGAGTGTATTATTTAACCATTTTACTCATATTATTTACACACTCAAACTAATTGAGATAAGTGTAAAATGGTCAATATAATACACAATTGGTCTATGATGGATCAAAAAAATGAAATTTAAAAGTGTGATACACTTAAAAAAAAAAAGTTAACACGCTAAAGAAAATTAGAAAAAGTGACAAGTAAGACATGTTAAGAAGCAATTAGCTAAAATTAAAATGCTATATCCTACGCATGTATTGATCATATATGAAATTCTTACGATAATTTATTTTGGACTTAATCAAGAAATTCATCTCTTTATAATATTTGGCCGAATGTTGCTGTGTGTAATTAGGTCACAAAATTCAATCCAAGAAAAGTACATAAAACAGATTCATAGTATAAATGTTTGATAACATGTACGAAAACTCATCATACCGTAATTGTACTATAACTTGTCGTTTTGAACACTGGTATTCCATAAAGCATGTAGGTCCCTTTTGTTTCATAGACGGTAAATTCTCTAACGTCCATTGGCATCGATCGATCATTATCGATTTTTTAATCAACAACCTCATGGTTGACAAGATATCCGGCATGCAATATAAATTAGTCAACTGGTGAAACAAAAGAACCATGTACTATCATTCTCGTATATACGTGAAAAACTCATATTTGAGAGACTGTGATTATACGCTACATAGGCCGTCCCATGAATTGATGAAAATTTTGAGAGTCCTGGGCGAAATTAAATAATGAGACATTTCGATAAGGAATGTTATATATAAAGTGTCACCGTTTATAAGATGTAATGCAATTAGCTATCTAAATGTTCTACCATATTACTCATTTAAAAAGTTTCTCATCTAAATATTTTTTTCTTTGTGAAAAATATGTGTATACATGCATATAATTATTAACGTGACAAAATTTGGGGCCAAAATTCAGCCCTGAACGATCGCCCACCTTGCACACCCTCAACGACGGCCCTGTTGATACATGACTAGACGACTAGACGTACACACTAGAACTCTGTTAGCTTGTATATGACTACGTCATATAATATTGGGTTGGGGTACTAAATAATATGACAACCTATAGTGTTGGGGGCTTGCCACCCGACTACCCGAGCTACACTTGGGATACGTATCAAATGTGCACGATTTGATGGTCCTCAGGCCTCAGCCTACCGGGTTGATATTCCACTACGGGCCGTGCCAAGTCATAAAACCATTTGCTAGCTTGAACATTTTTCAATTATATTGAGTTCTGCAATTTGTGCAAAAGCTGTCCATTCTTGCATACTGAATAGCTTTTCTAATCGATATTTTCAGTTATAACAAAACTCTTAAAAAGAAACTCAAACAAGATATTTCGAAAGGGTCAATTACAAGGATGTCATCTTGTACCTGGTCTATATAGGAGAATCCCAAGTTTAGTACCTGTCCGATGTTGTTCAGTTGTTACACAACCAAGTAGAAGACGTGTTTGCCCACCAAAGAACCATATGCATACCAAAATGGCAAATTGTTTACTCCTTAGTAAGTATCATATGAAGCAACTCTTATAACAAAGAGAATTGATTTGCACACTTTCAGAATTGATTGGGACACTTAATTCATGCATTAAATACTTGTATAATATTGACATTCTACTTCAACTACTTGTACATTAAAGTGTGCAAATAATATTTTGGAGTGTGCAAATCATCTTCCTTGTGTAAAAGTGATGCAAAAATAAAAGGCGATAGTGAAGTTTTTTATAAAGAATCGCTCGTGATAGTGGTGTGAAGGTGATGCTCCAGCATATGAAAACCAGCCTTATGTGATAATTGAGTTAAACATATGCAAATGTTAAAATATTTGGGACACAATTATATTGTCACAAATATAGGTCCAATAATGTTTTAGGTTTATATTTGGAGGCCTCTAGCTAAGATACCAAGTGTAGGGGCTCTATGTAAAGTTGTTCCTTTATTATTGAGGTTCAAATTAACTATAGTGAATGTGTGGATCTATTTGGGCACCAAACAAAACACATTAAATTAGGGTGTCTACTTATGTTGGATTCTCATGTGCCCATCGCAAGTCTTGGTCCACATAAAAATCTAAAAATATACGGATAAAAAAGATAAAAACCATTATGTGCAGTATGTTTTCTTCATGTTTGAACAAAAAAAACCAATCAACATACATATATCATAAACACAGTACTATATTTTACTGAATTTTGCTACCAGTTAGGCACATGTTTAACAATTTGACTATAGTTAACACATGCACTTCAACGTTCATTTTAAATAAAAAATACATTTAATATATTTTAATTAAACTTAATTTTAAACGTTAATAACTTAATAAACTTGAATTTTCATTTATTTACATATAATATGTCATATGTGGTCATGTGTTTTAAAAATCTCCTTAGATTATATGATCGAGGAATAGCTTTCTCTCTTATTATGAAAAATAACGCAGTTTAATTTTATTTTTTTCAAACAACCCTAGAATATGTGACAAAAATCTCTGCTTAGCTAGATGGCTTTGTACCATGATGAGGAAACCATAACAGAAAAAGGGATGTCTTTTCTTGTATGAATTGGTTAGATGGAGGAATAAGGGTGTTTGTATCAATGATGGTAGAACAAATGGCTAATATCATGGGGATGATGCCTAGCTTTGCTTCTTTGATATGATTATTTTCCTAGTTGTAGTGGGGCTTGGATGGAGCAACTATATTATGGTTATGATTTTCTTTGAACATTTGCATATGTTTCATGTTCTATGGAAAGAAGTGATAGTCATGGTCTTGCAGATGTTTTCAAAGTTGATGATTTACCATCTTTATGTGATCTTAATTCTATTGATGATGCCTTTCTAAGTTCTGCTATAATCCTGGTTAAAGATGATATGGTTTAGCTTAGTGGAGTTAGGATCGAATGAGAAATATAATTAAGATGAGAAGAATGAGAATAAACGACAACCACAAATTCATATGCACCCAAAAAAATAGATGCATCTTCCCATTATTTCTCCATCCTTGAAATATGTATCTAGAATTTCTTCTCGCTCTTCTTGTTTCAATAATTTTTCTCACTAGATCCCTTCTCTAGTGTAGTGAAGAAAATGTAGTCATGGTGTTAAGATATCCTTAGAGATGTTGGTTCTTTCTAGTAGAGCTCAAAGTTATGGTGATGCCAGTTCTTGATACTAGTTCTTTTGTGTCTTTGAGGATGTTAGCTGCAATCATGAGAGGATTAGGTCCACAATAGGAAATGTAGCCATACTTGGTCAGCTAACTTTAAGAGACCCTTAGCATTTTGATGATGTCTTTTTGTTTCTGCACCCTAGCTTATTACTTTATGTGTGAGGGTGTTGCTGCACATTAGTGATTATGGGGTGTTTGCAATAAGAAATGTAGTATGTGCTTGAGATAGCCTTAGAGAGCAAGGTGCAGTGGGCACCTATTAATTTTATAAGTGTCGTCACATCAACATGAACCTTATAACACTCTCCTAACATAAACATCCTCCCAATAAAATTCTTTTAACACACCACAAAAAGTACCCACTCACTAAAAAAAATAATAATAAATAAATTAAATAAAATAAAATAAACAAGCAATGTAAACCGAATAACGATGGCACCTATAACTTGATCGGGTGGTGTAGTATAACATGCCATAGAGGGCAAAATGGCACCTATAACTCGTTATCCGGCGGTGCATCATGCTCTCTTAAAATTTGTGAATTGGTGAATGTAGCTTTCGATCTTTTATAAATTGATGTGTATGTTTCAATTAGATTCAAATAGTATAAGTATGCATTTTTCCTTTGCGTTATGTTTGATGAAACTAGTGGTGATCGGGACTTGTCCAAGCTCATCATGTTTGGTAGTGTATTTTGTAAATATTGGTTTGGAGCATTCATCCTTTCAAAATAAATAAAATAAAATACTTGGCTCATATGATTTTTAATTAAAAAAGATCTATTTTACCCGTTCTTAAGTACCAAAACACGCTAATATCGTACGATACCATAATTACTATTCCTCTTTAAATGCATTTGTTCAATCAATAAACGGATGAGGACTTGTTCTGGTTACTAGGTTACCTAGAGCGCGAGTTTTTGACTCAGATGTATGTAATGCATTATTCAAATTACTTAACTCAGATTGTCGACTGTTAAAGGCGGGCCGAGAGGCTATCTTAAGTTTCCCTTTCTTTTTCTTGCAATACCAAGTTATTAATCGACTTTAACTTGAATGCTCCAACGTTTCCTTCAAAGTTACTTCATTGCTAATGTCAAGCACTTAAGACTGCTTTCCAACAGCTCTTGCTTTTCAGGCAGGTGATGAACAACCTTTAAGGACGACCATTGGCGTAGCTATTTAGGAGCGGGGAGGGGCGCCCGACCCCTCAAATTTTTTTTTTGCGATGTAAGGGGTATATAGTTTTCGTGTAGAAAAATTTCGGTATATTCGGTTTCGACCCCCCATTTTAATTGTGAAATTTTTTTTATACATTAATTAATAAAATTGATCCATTACATTTTACATAAGACTATCTCCCCAAACTAAAATCCATTACTTAGCCCATTAAAAAAAAAAAAAAAAAAAAAAAAAAAAAAAAAAAAAAAAAAAACGGAACAATCCCTAACAATTAACAAACCAATTAATCAAATCCCAAACCCTCCCCCTTCTACCCTCAGAATCTAGCAAACAGTATGGTGATTTACATAGAAAAAGAAATTGCTAACAAGTTCGATGCGGAGTCCATAATTGAATAATTCAAGGATCGTAAAGGTCGAAAGGCAGAACTCTAATTTCTTCAATGAATCGAACCAGGTACCAACCGTTTGTCTCATTTTTAATGTTTAGTTGTCTTGGACAAATACTTAGTTTTTTAGTGATTGAAACCTTTTTTTTTTATAATAATAGTATTTAATATTTGACCCGACCCGAATCGAATCACCGACCCGAAAATATTACCCGAAAAATAGCGTTAGGAAAAAAAAAATTTAGATCCCGACCCCCCACTGAAAAAATTTTAGCTTCGCCACTGAGGACGACCTCTCATATTTTAGCTTTGTGGTTAATTTGATCACCACCCACAAAGACAAGAAGACTTTGTCATGGATTTCTCCTTCTCGTCCGCATATGCCAATGATTATTTTTCCGGTTACGGTTTCCTATCCTTTGTTGTGTTCGCCCTTATCTTGTGGTTACAAGTTCACAATTCAAGTTAAAGAGCAAGCAACATCAAGTTCTGTAATTTCATATCATGGAAAAAATCAGAAGTTCAAGAAAAAGACTTAGGCTTATTTTGTTTCATTTTTATAGGTTTGATTTCAATAGATTCATTCACAAGTGCGTGTATTTATTTATTTTTATTATTATTTTTTCTTCTTTCAAACATGGCAAGATTTTTGCCTCACTAAAGTGAATTGTTGATTTAGATATCAATCAATATATTATCTTGTTTTTCACAAATAAAAATTAAAATTTGGGAACAATGTTATCATGAACTGTAAAAAAATCCAATTTGAGCAATAGGAGATCTATTCCTTAAAATTTTCATATTTTTATAAACAAAAATATTTTACATTATTGGTTCATATACGCAGATTTAAACCTACCCATGTTAAACAAAAAGAAAACATAGCACAGGGTCTTTTTTAAACTTTCTCATTGTACTCCCAACCACCCATGTAGTATCCATGTAACTACTATTCCCTGAATGTCCAAAAAAGGACCATACCTTATCAACATGTATGCTTAGAAGTAGCAAGAGTCAAATGAGACAAAAGTCAAACCTAATTTTGAACCATGTGATGTGCTCCAACTTAGCCCTATGCTGTCACTAAAGACATTCTCTATTTTCAGGCCCTCCAAAGCCATGTGTATCACCAATAAATTTGCAAACATTTTCATTTCTTTTTCTCTTAACAATTTTTTATACTTACTCATATTTCCCCTAAAAACAAAATTTCAAATGGGCATTCATCTGTTTATACGTTCACGGTAAAAGTATTAAAAAACCAAAACTGTAAATCATACAAAGAAATGAAAATGACACACCTTGACACCGATAAGGTGAGTGACAAACATAATACGGTAAGATTTGACCACTTGGAGAGGGTTAAGTCACATCTTCCTACACAGTACAACAACTCCTGATGCTTATTTACAAAGCTTTGACTACTTGATATTTTTTTGAGCAAAGCTTTGACCACTTGATAAAGAGAATATTTTTTTCACATAACATAATTCTTGATGCTCGGTGGGAGCTAATGTGTTCATACCCCATTGGACATTTGTTTATGATAAAACCCTAAACCCGAAACATACATGTCAAATGAAGAAAATGGAGATGACACTTGACATCGACATACAAGAACCATCACCTCACTCTTGTCTATTAGCATAACAAACAAACGCAATCCACATGTGTCTGCATTCATATAGCCATCAGTAAAGTTCTAGTGTACCCTATTTACCTTGAGCATGTGATATGCACATGGGTATGTCTATGAGAAGAATGGTTGGTTTGTCGCGACAAGTTAATGAAATTAGGCCCACCTCTCCAAGTAAGTCGACATTTCCTCACTAGCCAGCTACATTCTTTCATCTTCTGCAAAATAAAGACCTTTAAGTCTTGCCTACATTGTACAGGATCTTCTAAAGTGATCTAAGACAATGGTATCAAAATAACAATGACAAGGTAAAATGTTGTGGCTTCTTTAGATACCTTTGCCTTTTTGTTCATGGGAAGCATTTCATCCTCTGCAACAACAAAAAGTACCATCTCAATTAGCACAGCTTTAGATGACGAGTTAATTTATTAGATGGCGAGAATATATGCATGGTATTTCCTCTTGTCACATTTAAAACCATAGCATCAGATTAGATATCTAATTTCAGAGAAAATGTTTGATGTTGGTCAAATGCCATAATACTATTTTCACAATGAGAAAATAGGACAATGTAGTGGACCGGCCAATTCGATATCAGCAAATGTTTGTACGAGAATGGACAGATAATCATTATTACTCAAGATGCCGCCAAAAAAAAGGCAAGTAAACAAACGTTTTTGGGTTGTCCCATTAAGAATTTAAACTTCTCATTTGTAGAAAACAATCAAACTAAAACTACCAATTTGCTTATTATCATCAGTACAAAATTTCATCTATGTTGTCTTTGACCGATGATATTGAGATATATAACAATTGAATCAATCAATGTCGGATACAGGATTTCCATCTAAAGCGTCTCACTAACATAATAATAAAAAATCAGCAAATGCACTAAATAACACGTTTTATTTATATATTTACCGGGTCGTTGACCTTTTACCCAAAAAAAAAAAAAAAAAAAAAAAAACACGTTTTATTATACTCTTTTGTACTGCAAACTTCTGGGAGTTACAGAGTATTCATTAAAGTGGACCATGCAGGTCTGCTCATGAGTCACACAGTAGTTTTCATGGGACGTGTGGACTAAATAGCATATAGACTCAGTTGACTACATTCCAAGTGGAACACAACCATCATCTTTCACATGCAAGTATACATTAAAAATTTATACAAATTAAAAGCCGTGCGTTACCACATCTACATAATAAATTAGAAGTGTTGATTTTTCCTTTTTTATTTAATAAAGTTTTTCCACATACTGAGCCTTTATTTGATGTTTTAAGGCTAAAAACTGCAAGATGTTACCTGTCTTTCAATCTCGACAGCAGAAGCAGTAAGTCTCCTTTTAAGCACCGACTTATCCCGTACACAATTCTCCATCTCCGTGTCTGTCAATTGAACCAAGTAAAATCATTAGCTACAGCTGACAAGTACCCTAAGACATAATGCTGTGACGAGGTTGTTTTTTTTTTTTTTTTTTTTTTTTTGATTTTGTCTGGGACTTCAAAAATGCAAGTTATAATCATAACTGCAACCTAAAAGCACAGAAAATAAATATTTGTTGGACCCTTATGTGAGAGCATAATGCTTATGGACCTCTGCAGTTTCTAATTTTTTATTGTGGTCACTGTCTTGTATGTTTTAATCATCTTTTACCACTTCTCCTGTACCAAATACTAGCATTAACATATAATTGTCATAAAAAGCTGAGTCATTTCTTTTCTAGAGAGTAGCACTGGTGGATGAATCAAAAGATAAATAAACGCCTCCTCATTCCCATGAAAATTGTAACATTTAACATATCATATAGTTAAAGAGAACACCTTAATTATTTGTCCAATATTTAAAATACCTATTAATGAACTGTTGAGGGACTTGTGGACCCCAAATAATAACATCAAGCAGATTTGTAATAATAGTAGGGGTGAGCACGGTTCCGTTTGGGTCTGTTTTTGGCAAAAACAGATACCGGACCAAAGTATTTGGTTTTTACAAATCCATAACTGAAACCGATAATTTTTTGTCGGTTTGGTTAATCAGTTTTCAGTTTTCAGTTTAATTTTTTTGATTTAGGTTAACTGTTTATATCTGGGCTTGGGCTAACTCGACACAAAATGTGTTTATATAATTATATTTTCTTTATTTTTTGCTAATCCTAAACTCCATAATGTAAATGGAACAACACTATAAACAGTAAACACGCGCGCACACACACACACACACACACACAAAAAAGCCTAACAGCTTAAAAACCGAACAAAAATTACAAGATTACAAATCTAAGTTTACACACTAACATCAAACCACTTCTCAGGCTATCTTATATGTCTAAAATGATTGGATCCCAAGTCCCAATCTATTTTAAGTTTTTAAACAATTCGGTTATTATGGTTCGGTTTTTCGACCAAAACCAAAACGAACAAAAATTTCCGGTTTTTCGAGAAGTAAAAGAAAAAACTGTCGGTTTTCTAGTTGCGATTAGTTTTTTGGGTTCGGTTTCGGATTTATTGATTTTCTGCTCACCCCTAAATTTTAGATTAAAAAATCTTGGAAAATTAGAAGCATACAATTTTCATGCAGCAAAAAGTTAAAAGAGATTTTCATGGAACGGTAAGAAATTTCTACACTACAATGACCACAACTTATCACAGTGGATAGTACAAATAGCATCAAAATATTTGTGGCTTATTGAAGAGGGAGTCTGTAAAGCTTCCTTTAAATTATGCAGAGGTTTTTGGCATTACATTTAAAACTATTGTGGCATATAAAAGAACAACAAAAAGACCTTTTGATCATGTGATGTTAATTTTAAAAATAAATGTGAGAATTACCCACAAAATTTTAATGTGAAATATAACCGACATAACCTAAAATTTGTTGCTTTTTGAATTGGAAGGATTAGTTAACATGCATAAGTACTCACCATAGTAGTATGTCGATAGAATTGTGATGCGCTCAGTTGGCTGATACAGAACAAAAGCGAAAGAAAAAGAAAATAATTAATCACCAGTTGATGAAAAAAAAAGCCTTTGAAACTACAAATAATTTGTAAGAACACACACACACACGCCAACTTTTCTTACAAATGTTGAATCCTTGTGTGCATGTATTATGCAGTGGTTAAAAATAATGAAATTCTAAAAAGGTGCAAATAGTATACCATTACAAATATCCCTTCACGGCGAGTGGGTAATTCTTCAAGCTTCTTCAGTGTCTCGTCACCTTTTGTAACTTTACCAAAGATTGCATACTGAGAAGAAAAAAATTACAATAAAACTTTTAAAATTGTCCAAAATTATCAATTGTATCGATTCATAGAAAGTCAAATGATCAAACCTCATGATCAAGGTGTGGAGCATCTCCAAGAAGCATTGAAAATGAGGATTGAGCACTGTTCGGATCTGAATACCTAAAACAAACCTTAAGTAACTATATCAATGCTATAAATGTAAGTAGTCCATTTAAGGAAGGGAAACTAGCAATGATTGTGCATTAACTTGAATTACTAACTACAAGTGCTGGTCATTCATTTGTGATTGCCAACTTAGACATTCTTGCGTTAAAGGAGCTTCTACTATCTCAGTTAAGAAAAACATATTTATGAGACACTTGCCAACTAACAAATGATATTCTTGATACATTTCCATGGCCCTAAGACTGCCAAAGCGTCTATTCAACTTCAACCTTAGAATGACGTACAATTTAGTACTTCCACATAATACAAAGCTAGAACTGATGCTTTTAGTTTTACAATTTCATAAGTTATCTATTTCAAGGCTTTTGTAGTTCAATGTAATCATCAAAAGAACCCTAGACTATAAAATCCATTTATCCGTGTGGTACATAGCCTTAGTAGTCAACAAATATTTAACCAGCATACCTGAACATAATCTATAGATATTACATATCCAGACTACAGCATCGTACACCACATGTATCAAATTGCCTAGTTGCCTAAAATAAGTGGTCAAACAAAGACCGAACTGTATCTGACTTGAATACATGGCAAACAAGTACAAATCATCTTAATGTGTCTATTTCCTTATCTATAAAGACTCTTAACTAAACAGACCATTTGTGTATAATGACTAAAGGTCTACTTTAAAGCCCGTAACAGAATATTGCCTAGGGTTTAACTAAAAACACAGCAACCGGGGCCAAAACCTAGGATGACAAAAAGACGACTCTGCACAGACAACCACAAAAATTTCCATAGACAAATATATGCAAACCTGCAAATTTCCTTTTTATCTATCTCAACAGATGTTTCAGGCTGACCCTATATACTTGGTTCATAGTACAATTTACTCCTGTTAACCTCTTTTAGTACAAAAAAAATTTTATATTATGCATGTCCACATATTGTTAACAAGATCATACAAACATGGTAGCAAAGAAAAAAGTGCTATAACAGATCGGCTAAAAAGACAAGAGAAAACTTCACTTTTTTATATTATGCATGCTCAATACTCGGTCGCACTACACATGCATCCTAAATGCAAAGCTGTTAGCATGAATCAAGTGTCTAAATATCAGTCACAGATGGTCCTTAAAAATGTGGTTATGAGGTTATCTTAAATGAATCTTGCAGGATCGTAATAATATCTAGACTAGAGTGTTTAGCCATACTCAGAGAGCCGGTAATGTAAAAGGGGCACCAAAAGGAGATGGACATGAGAAGATAGGGGAAATTAACACAAAGAACCAACAAAGTTTTTGAATGGCATTACCTCCCCATAGAAAGTATTCCCCTTACATGCTTAACATCACTGAATTCACCTTTAATAGTTTTTACAGCTTCTTCCTTTTGTTCTTCATTCATAGGAGCTGTTCTCCCACCAGCAACATCAGCCACTTGTGCAACAAACCCCTTATCTACCTGTGTTCATTCTCACATTTGAATAAGAAATAGTACATTGATCAGCGTAGCAGTTGTTTCTCAGTTTGAGAACTTACTCGAAAGAAGTGGTTTGTATTGTAGCATCCCAAACGAACAAGTTTGTAAATGTGCTCAACTGTCTCTGGAGCCACACTAGGGTAAAAACCAAATTCAATGTCCCCGTAGTTTGTCTGCATTCGAAAAGGAAAAAATGCCATTCATAACTACTCTACAGTCACGCAATTGAACTCAGACAGATAACATTCATAGTAAGTTTAATGGTCGCCCAGAAAGTGAAAAACTTCTCTCTATTGCAAACTTTTATGTCGAGAGAATTATAGATACCACTACTCATTTAAACCAAAATAGGCACGCTTCAACGTCAACTCCAAAGAGGTAAACTAATTATCAAATTTTTATTGAATCAACAGTTACTCGTTTCCCACCCCTTTTGAACTTATAGCAAGTACATAAATTAGAAACGAGGAATAAAAATCATTCCTTATCTTGCATTGAAGTTCCATAAAATGCCATGCACATTTCTCCATGTTTCCATAAAGCTAGTCGTTTTCTCAGTGTTACTAGTTCTTAAAGTTGAATAGACGCAAAGAATGATATGGTTGTGTTTACCTCGTTCTCACTCATCAATGCATAGGTGGTCCAACACTAAAAGTTGTTGGATCACTTGACTAGTTGACTCCATTGAAAATTTTGATAATATTACTATCGATAGCATATATTAATGCATATGCATCTTGAGTTTAGTGCTTAATCTCTATGTTTCAAGTCATTGATCAACGGCTCAAGTCCATGCCAAAGAAATGTATTCAATTTTGTTTTAACACAAGTGAATATTCGATCATCAAATCTTTATTTTTCCTTAACTAGTATTTTCTCCATGTACAGATATTCTTCTTATTTCCAGATACTATAGCAATAATCCAGCAAATGAATTCGCCATCCAGAAAGTTTTACGTTCTTTGAGTTAGGGTATAACTATCATTTGTAACGGTAATTCATCATTCCAACAAGTTTATGATGGATACTTCTACAATTCGTGTTTAGAGATTATATATTAACTTGAACTTAGAAATCTCAATGTAGGAAAAAAAAAATGGTTTTATAACTTGATAATCTTTTTAGTTTTACTCACTAAAGATTAGTTGTAACTCACAATTAATAATCAATAACTAATATAAACAAAATACAATTAGGAGTACATTTCAACAGCAATTTCAATCAAGTTAACTGTATTCCATTGCAGATTATATATACTTTTAGCCTTATTTCCGATATTACTGCAGCATGTAACATTTTTGCTCCTCTGATGGAGTAGTTCACATCGTAGATTGCCAAAATCTCTTGCTAGTTACTCAACTTCATAACTTTCTACCACACATACTTTTTTCCTAATAAATCTATGTACCTCTCTTTCCTGTTTATTTTTTTATTATTATTATTATTTTGTTGGGATAGACTACAAACTATCTCTCAAACATTTGCAGATGGCTTAAACTCTTTTTTATCCAATTTTTATAAACATTTCCAACTAACTCAAGTTTAGAACACTACTAGCTATTGGAGATATCAACTTCTCTTTGCAGAGTAAGCTAACCAACTAAACATGATAACCTATAGTTAGTAGTATAAGATACCATCTAGCAAAAGAGACGCTAGAAATCGCAACAATGCAAAACCAAATCACTCACTGTAATCAAAACATGGGTTCAATTTAGGCATTAACTAGAACAATAAACCAAAACTTACAAAGTTGCATAGATTAAAAATCACAACTTTATAACAAATACACATGACCACTCTCCTAAATTAGCCAACTTTATTTGTTAAACCCTAAAAACATAGCAGAAAAAAGTCAAAAACCTAAAAATCTAAAACTTTACACCATTTAAATTTAATCATCAAATTTCAGATCAAACTTATAAATCACCATAAACCCATATACCAAATCTATAAATAAACCCCAATACACAACAAATTAGCATTAACTTTATAAGAAAAAATGACAGGACTGAGTAAATGAACCTGAAAAACAACACGGGCTGATCCAAGAAGTGGGTCTTGACCAGATTCAGCAAACATGGTTGGGAGAAAACAGAGGACAAAAGTTAAAAAGATGTGATTAAGGAATGATTTCTTCATGGTTTTGTTGATGTTGGCGCCTGATTTTACAATTTCAAGAAAATATATAAGTTGCTACTTTTTAGATGTTGATAGATTGGACGGTTTTAGTCAACTCTTTAGTTGAGATGTGCTTGGTCTTGGTACTGATAATTAAAACTGGTGTGCACACCATTAAATTGTGTTGATAATGCATATAATACAACTAAATACTTCATACTTAGTGGTGGTATACACACCAATTTTAGTGGCGTACATATCAACTCCCTAAAATTATACCCATTTTATTTCACATCATTTTTCATCTACAAATTATACGAATAAACTAAAAACTTGATTGTCGTAGAAATTTAAAACATCATTCGGACATTAAAACTTTAAAATACGTAAAAAAAAATATACATAATTTCTTTCAAAGTAATTGAAAATGTTATCGGTAAAAGAAATCATTTTTAAAATTCATATAAATGTCAAAGCCAAAAAAATAATTTTCAATTATTATATAACACGAAAAAAATAATTAAGATCAAAGTCGAAGAAAAGACTTTGAATAGACAAAATGGACTGATATTTTAGGACGGAAGGAGTAGTCTTTATTTTTAAACTTGGAGGGTTTTTGTGTTTTAATGCAAAAGTATAAGGTAAATATTGCTATATGATTTATTATTGTAAGGGCCTTTTATTGTTAAATGTTAATTTTCAAGTGTTTTTTATGTTATTTGTATATTTCCCCTTTTTTATGTTCATTGGAATATTAAATGAAAACACAATTATCATGATCACTTTAAACACTGTCTAAAGTTTTATCTTTGACAAAAAAAAAAAAAAAAAAAAAAAAAAAACATGAAAAGCAAACCATTTCTTCAAACATTGTTGTTCCCAAACAAATAAAAGTTCATCTTGCTTGAATGGCTTCTAGTGGGGGTGTCACATGGCAGGTTTTACGGTTGATTCGAATCGGAACCAATTCGCAAATGATTGTTGCATTTTCGATAAATCTACTTCTTTACCAAAATATCGGTACTTAAACACTTTGAGCTTTATCATATATTGGGTCAGTGACTTTAGAATCATAGTTGAAAGGATATGAACCGAGCCTTGACGGGTCATTTAGGGCTTGAGGATCTTGGATCACTGTTGACTTCCCAATAATAACCTTTAATTCCCTTTTATGCACATCATGCCCTCGTTCACCATGCATGTTAACGGGGTTAGACGATACATGTTCCATTCATGTCACATGCAATGCAACAAACCATAGTCAAAACTAAAATAATATATGCCTAAAAAAACAAAATAATAATAATAATAATAATAATAATAATAATAATAATAATAATAATAATAATAATAATAATAATAATAATAAATAAAAAGAAAAGGAAAAAAAATCTAAAATAATATCTAATTTAACTGTACCGCATGTTTTAGAGATTTTACAATGTGTTGAACCATTGACATTAATAGGAGTAATCACTTTTGTTGGGTTGGGTGCAGATGGATCCTCTTACATACCGGTTGGTTTATAAGCCGGAAAATATGATATAACTTGTTTTATATAAGGTCTATAAGCCTATAAGCATATACTTCGCATAAGAACGTTTCATATTCACTGATGCAGGTTTTACTGACCAGGTCTTAAATTTATATTGTGTCTCGATTACTTAAGGTCTAACTAAATGCACTAACGGACAGTGTATCCGGTCGTGTCTAGATTAGTAACTGGTAAAACCGAGGTCGTCCCAAGAGCTATGTGTGGTAGATCCTATTTAAGTCTAATGTCACAATTTTAAGCTGGATTTGAGTTGAAATGATTAAACTAAATAAAACGTAAATGAAATAAAAGCATAAAGTAAATTGAGTTGTGAGCATTGGAAGAAAGTGTACTAGCCTAGTTGGTCATCCTATATTGCTATGACTATATTTTCTATTAAACTATTCCAATGCTTCAAGTGGGGCGGACATATATCACTAGGTTCCTTTGGTCGATTTCCCTAGCCTATCTCGTTAGAATCCCGTCGGGAACCAAATGCACTACCCTCTATAAGTAAGCTGACGTACGGTAGACTAGTTTGAGTCATTAAGCGCCACTACATGCTAGACTTATCTTGGTGTGGCCCGACCTCTAGGATCTTAGACCACACCTTACTTAAGTTTATCCAACCCGAAAAGTGGTCCTTTGGTCGATTTGCACACAAGGCAAATGGCTAGTTGTCATCCCACCCATTTTCCTCGCAACCTAACTACACTAGGGTCCTTTGGTCGATTCGCCTAGTATACCAAGTACAACCGGTTCTTCAAAACTACTGCAACTAAAGGATCTACGATAAACTATGCATGCACACACTAGAAGCATTATGAAGAGTACAAAAACATAATTACAACAATATAGAAATCATAATTAGGCTAGTACCAAAGGTGCTTAGCCGATCATATTGTAAAATACACCCAAATCAATGTTGAATGAAGACATGAATTCGGAAATGTAATTAAAATAAAGAAAAACTAAAACTTATGGTGTTATAGGTGTGATTTCTCCCTTGGAAATGCTTCGTATGTTGCTGCAGAATGCCTCTCTAAAACCTCCATTCGTTCTCTGACTTTTGGTTGTGAGAAGGTTGCGTCAAATGCAAAATTTATGGTTAGTATTTATAGGCCCTACACAGCTACGGCGTAACCCTAATAGTTGGTACATCGTAACTAGTGTTATCGTGAAACGATCTTATCCATTAACATTGGATATGGTGTAGCTGTGGTACTTGTTACGTCGTAGCTCCTTAGGGTTTTCACTTACGCCGTAATCTTTATGTGTGGTTATGCCGTAATCTTGACAAAATCTTGGATCACGTATTGTTCCTTAACTACGCCGTAACTCCGTAGTGTGGTTACGGCGTAGCCTTCATGGCTCACGAATTCTTCTAAGTCTTCAAATGATTACAGCGTAACCTTATGAGTTGGTTACGCCGTAACTCTTGATAAGCGTTGACTTGGTCTTCATGTTTGAATTCTTAGCTACGGCGTAATTGAGAGTATGAGTTACGTCATAGCTTTCTTGAGCATACTAAGATGTGTATCTCTTGAAAGTTCTTTCCAATTTTCGCGTCTCTTCAACTCCTATGCTCATTTGTAACCTGGAAATGAAATACAAAGAAATCAAAGCATATATCCTTATAATCAATACAAATAATGAGCATATTATAGGGAAATTGACACTTAAATAGACCCAAACCCCTAGGGATTCACTAAATGAGAACACTGAGCTACCTCAGGCTATTGTTAGTATGGTTGTAGCAGATGAGGCTGTCACCGGTGATGGAGGTGACATGAGGGAAGGGGCTATTCCTACTGCTACTAGATTAGATGCAGAGCAGGACAGGGATAACATAAGTAAGACCCCAACTCTGGCAACATGATGAGGCGAAAAATGATCCGTTTTTAGGGGGCATTTAAGCCCGAATTCGAATTTATTTGATCAAATATTGCCCTAAATCGTTCCTTTTCTGATTTTAGGTACTTTGGGAGTGAAATCTGGAAAAAGGAAGCAATTCGGACGTTTTTGGAGCATAAAAGTGAAGAAAACGCCAAAGTCTTAATTTTCCATGCTGGGAACAGTGCATGACGGCGTCAAGAGTAGTTCCCTGACGGCGTCAAGAGTAAAATTCCATGACGACCCAGAAGAGTTTTGACGGCGTCATGAAGGTAGGGCGTCAAGAGTAAAAGTCATGACGGCCTGGAAATGAATTGTTCTTGACGGCGTCAAATGTAGATCTAGGCAGTCCGAGGATTGTTTTGGCGGCGAGGTGACGGCGTCACCTATTTGGTCTTGACGCCGTCAGACCCCTTTTTCTATATATAGTTTTATAGTTTTTCACATTTAGAAAGAGAAGTTTTGGGAGAAACCCTAAGTACGATTTTGGTGTAACTTTACAGGTTTTTCAAGGGTTCCAACCCCTTGATACCTTGCATGATTAATCAAGATAAGTGTTCTTCTAATTCAATCAATATGTCTATGTGTTGGTTGTCTATATCTTGTTCTTGTCTTAATTCCATCATGCTAGGCTAGATCTATCTTGTGTTTGCTTAGATCTAATGAAACCTAGATATTGATTATGTGTTGATTACTTGTTTATTCTTGTCTTGGATGAATGATTTATATGTTAGGCTTAAGAAAACTGGCAGATCTCCAATTGGTAACATGCTTGAACGTCTTAATAAACATGAACCAACGAGCACTAGGTCTTTATTGGTTGTATTTAATGCATGAGCCACTGTTTACAATCCCTATAGTTGTGTTGGGCATGGTGTAGGAGGAGATAAGAGCTCATAGAATTGGGGAGTTATGTGTGCCACCCCATGAATGGTATTAAGGAATACGATCCGTCATCCATGCAATTATAACAAGTAATTAACGTGTAAAAGATATCTAGGGAGTAGTGAAATCTAAGTAAACACATTTTCTACAATTACTGCTCACAACCTTAGTATAAATTAGTTTATTTTCATTTCTAGTATTTTATTTTGATTGCATCTTAGTATTGGGTTAGTTGATTAGCAACTAATTCCGCCCAAATCTTTCAAACCCGAGATTTTAATTTGCTTTCCATAAAATATAAAAACACAAAAATAATCATCCCTCACCTTTAGAACTAGTATTTAGGCTTTCTAATCCTAGCGACACTATTCCTAAGCTGAACGATCAATCCCCCAGTACTTGTCACTATACTATACTACAACGATCAGGTACACTGCCTGGTGGGGTATGTAAGCTTCTCGAGATCCCTCGAGAGGTAAAGCCTGTTGCGATTCCCACGCATCAAGTTTTTGGCGCCGCAGACCGGGGAATAGTTATTGTCTAGGTTAGAATTTCTTTTTATTAGGTCTACTTGCTAGATTCCTTTCTAGTAAGATTTTATTTTTATTTTTTAGGTTTTCTTTAGTCTATCTCATTTCTTTGTGCTTTTGTTCGTAACTCTTTACCATCCGACATCATGGAAGGTGGTAACATCTTTGAACCCGTCATCCCACCACAACAAAACCCACCATTAGAACCCCTTAGGCCCCGAACCTTAGGAGAGTATTCCCAACCTAGCCACCAAGGCTACCGAAACACCATTGAGCTCACCGGAGCCAATGTGACCCCCTTGCGATCCGACACCATCCGGTTGGTGCAAAGCGGATGTGCATTCCATGGACTTCGTTCCGAAGATCCAAACCAACATCTTAAGGACTTTCTCAAAATCGTAGATTCCATAGACCTAGGTGTTGAAACTAGAGAGACCACCCGTTTACGGGATCAAGCTAGTCAATGGCTTGAGCGTTTACCCGAGGGATCCATCACCACATGGGATGATCTCACCACTCGTTTCCTTGCTCAATTTTTCCCACCGGGGAGAACTACTAAGCTTAGAAATGACATCTTGATGTTCCAACAACGTCAAAATGAATCACTTTATGAAGCATGGACTCGTTTCAAGGACTTACTCCAAAAAGTCCCTCATCATGGCATAGATCTTTGGCTCCAAGTCCAAATTTTTTATGACCATATCGACATCTCCACGAGGCGAGCCATTGACCAATCGGCCGGTGGTAAGCTACGTGATCTTAGTGTGGAACAATCATGAGAACTCATAGAAGATCTTGCTCTCTATGACAACGAAAGTTGGAATGATCCCCGTGATTTGAACAAAACGGTCAAGGCAATATCTTTGCCTTCGAACAATTCTAGCACTCCCGACCGTAGGATCATGGAACTTGAGGACCAAGTCAAGTTTCACATGAAATCTTACGAAGCTCCGAAGCCTTCAAGCCAAGTGAACAAAATCACTTCTTCATGCGAATTATGTAGTGGTCCCCATGACACTCGTGATTGTGTGGAACTCCCCAGAACAGCTTTTGCGGACTATGCATCCACGCGTACCGACGAAGCGGGAGATAAGTGGTACACTTTCAAGCCCGAGCCAAACACTTACGGTGATTCATACAACCCCTCATGGAAAAATCACCCAAACCTTAGGTGGAAACAAAATCAACCCAATTCGTCCAACCCACCAAATCGTTACCAACCAAACGGTCCACCATCCAACCGTACTTTCAACAACAATCCTTCTAACAACTATGGTGGTACCAACAATCTTGAAGGATTGATGTCAAAGTTCATGGCATCTCAAGAAGCTCGCATAGATAGGTTTGAAACCGAATTCAACCAACAACAAACGGAGATAACCAACAAGATTGACAACTTGTTGAAAGCCCTCAACAACCAAGCGTTAATCACACCTAGGAAGGACACTAGGGACACCAATAGTGGAATCCAAATTAAGGATCCCTCATCATCCAAACATGTCCACTTTGTCAATGTTGTCACCATTAAGCCAATAGATAAGGAGATAGAAAAGAGTGACAAGGATGAAGTTAGAGTAGAAGCCGAGATTAAGGATGAGAGGAGGGAAGTTGAGAATAACAAGGAAGAGGAATTGGAGGAGGTAGAGCCTATAGAAAAATACTTTGATAAGTTGCCCACCGAGGAAGAACGGGAGTACCATAAGGATTTATTCGATAGTCCCGAGAGACCATATATCTTCGGCACACCCCTTATCAAAATAGGAGACCCCTCTAACATTAACATCCCATGCAATATCGGACACATGCATATATGGAAAGCTTACATCGACCCTAGATCCCCCGTTAACATCATGACTAGGACTTATTACAATTGGGTAATGAAGAAGCAACTTAACTTTAGGATGATGCCCAACAAGAATCTGATAAGTAATTTTGCGGGAAGGGTGAAGGGATTGTATGTAATTATTGGGAATCTCACCTATGAGATCGATTTTATGATAGTGGAAGACATTCGTCCGGTGATAGATGCTTGCCTAAGCCAAGTAATATTCGGAAAACCATTTGTTGAGGCCGCTAGGATGAGTTATGATCCGACTTTAAGGATAGTTAGATTTAAGGAAGAGAATGATGAGGTTGCCTATCAAATGCCCTACAAGATTGAGCAATACCGCCTTCTCTCTAATTTCGAAAAAGAACACAAGCAAGCGGCTTATTATAGGAATGAGGAGGATAGACGTAGAGGAGTAGAATATGTAAAGAATAGGATGCTTGGCTTCTATAAAGAATGCCTACAACTAGGTCCGGAATACAAAACTGGTTTAGAAAATGACCTAGAGAGTGAAACCAATGATGAGATCACATAGTAACCCATGACTTTGAGTCTAGCTACAAACTCGTAAATAAAGAAAAGCGCTTCTTGGGAGGCAACCCATGTTTTGTTTGATTGTTTAATTGTTTGAATGTTATTTGCTTCCGTATGCATGCTTAATTTTTATTGTTGGTAGATCATGTTTCTAAACTAAATAGTGGAAATACTTTACTTTGTTGTTTTGGCCTAGTCTTAACTCCACCTAAAGGTATTTTTGCAAAAGATGATTGTAAGGGGAAACCCCAAATATGTTTTTAAGAAACAAACCGATCATGATTCTCCACAATATTAAATGAACATGTATATTCGTACTTGTTAGAGTCAAATGCTTGTATTGAGTCATAATGAAGTTTTGCAGGATTTTCCAGGAAGAAGGACCAAGTTTTTCCAGAAATTTTCCGGAAACTTAACATAAGAATTTCTGCAGGTCAATTCTGACGGCGTCAAGAGTTTACTCTTGACGGCGTCAGGAGTTAAAATCTGGAAATTTTACCGGTTTTGTTTTTCTAACGGAGTCTTATGGTTTTTGTGAATTATTAAGTTTTATAATCTCCAGGAGATCTGCAAACTTCATTCCACAAGCATTATATCTTATCTTGTTTTCTAGGATTTAGTAACTTATATAGGATGCCGCCGATTTTACGCGAGGTTATCTTGTCTATTTTGTCAGGTTTTACAGGTTATGTATGACAAGAAGATGATTTATATTCTGGAAGGGAAGCTTTGATTGTTCATTTTCTTGGAGGAAGATTTAACCTGGCCACCTTATTATCCATACCGAGCGAATCAGGGGAGTATTTGATTTCATTCTCTTTACTTTTTCACTTTTACATTCTTTACTTGAACATTGGGGACAATGTTCATCTTAAGTGTAAGGGGAGGGTAAAAAGATGATACCTTACATATGCACTTTCGCTTGAGTTTGTTTTATTTAATGGTAGATGTGTAATAAAACTATGAGAAATACTTGTTAGTGCAATTTTAGCGCCAAATTTAAAATTTTTTACAACATTTAGGAGTGAAACTTTAGCCATAGCAAGCGTCTCATGGATAGGAGATTGTATGACTAGCACATAACCGTATATTTAGAAAAATTTTCCACCCAAATATGTGAGGTTCGCCTTTAGATTTGATAGGAAAAGCATTTATTATTAGTGCTTATGAGTGTACCGGTAGCATTTAGATTCTAGAACTTGCGTTAGTGATGCATCCCGAGACCGCTAGTGAGACTACATTCGTGTGGTAGGATTTACTACATGATAAGAGGCATTAGGATCACCCTTGTGTTAAACCCGTATCATAATTACTTGACCATTTAAGTCATATTACTTGGCTAGTTAAGTCAACTAATTTTTCCCACACCCTTAGCGTTGTACTCATTTTTAGTACACGAAACCCCTAGTACACCCCTCCGAGCCTATCTTTTCGTTTCTAACTTTAAGCATTTTACTTAAAGGAAGAATTTGTTACACCCCACTTAAATGTACAACCAAATCGCCTTAGCCTTCCGTGTATGCGCTCATTTTTAGTGCATTATTGTTATTTGTTAAACCCTAAGTTAACTTTCTAATTGATTACATGGTTGCTAAGTCGAGTCATATCCTTGTACATATTGTTTTGGGACGATTGGGACTCATGGGTAAGTACTTATTTTTTGGAGTAATGGGGAAGAACACCATTTATTACCCCCATATGTACGTTAATCTTAAAAGTGTTCAAAGTGTTTTGATTTTCTTAATTCGAGTCATTAGATTAGTGTAATGTAAAGTATGTAAAGATTCAAATGTAAGGGGAATGTTCAATCCCCTATGATGTATTATTTCGGATGGTAGGGTAAGAGTGTATGCATGCAAAAAAAAAAAAAAAAAAAAAAAAAAAAAAAAAATCGAAAAAAAAAGAAAAAGAAAAGAAAAAAAATAGAAAAAGAAAAAGAAAAAAAACATACGGACTACCATCCCATTTTATTCTATGTTCATTTTATGTTTTTGTTATTTTTCATTTATTAGCTTAAGTCGAGTCTAGTCTTGGCTTAGCAACGCCACATTGTACATGTAATTAACCAAGATTGTTAACTCGCCACCAGTAAAACTTCCTTTATCCAACAAAACCGTGTATTTCATATCCCTACACCTAACGTTACAACCCTTTAAAAGACCTCTTTGATAGTTTATCCTAGGTGCTTACGCCATGTGGTGGAGGTTTGATCCTTTCCCAAGCCTATGGTAATCTATTTTGCTATGACAGGTAGTGAGAGATATCTTCCATTTCCATATTGTAATTTGCACTTTATTACACCCGAGAGATGTGAGTATCAAAACACTATTTGTGAGGTGCTAGTGTATGACCTCCGTGCTTGTCTATTGGTCTTTAGTGGAACGATTATTTGTTGTAATTACTTTTATATTAGTGTTAGATGACCCTTAACTTGTATTTTGAGTAGAATAAAAGCGCATTTGCTTGAGGACAAGCAAATCTCAAGTGTAAGGGTATATGATGAGGCGAAAAATGATCCGTTTTTAGGGGGTCATTTAAGCCCGAATTCGAATTTATTTGATCAAATATTGCCCTAAATCGTTCCTTTTGTGATTTTAGGTACTTTGGGAGTGAAATCTGGAAAAGGAAGCAATTCGGACGTTTTTGGAGCATAAAAGTGAAGAAAACGCCAAAGTCTTAATTTTTCATGCTGGGAACAGTGCATGACGGCGTCAAGAGTAGTTCCCTGACGGCGTCAAGAGTAAAATTCCATGACGACCCAGAAGAGTTTTGACGGCGTCATGAAGGTAGGGCGTCAAGAGTAAAAGTCATGACGGCCTGGAAATGAATTGTTCTTGACGGCGTCAAATGTAGATCTAGGCAGTCCGAGGATTGTTTTGGCGGCGAGGTGACGGCGTCACCTATTTGGTCTTGATGCCGTCAGACCCCTTTTTCTATATATAGTTTTCTAGTTTTTCACATTTAAAAAGAGAAGTTTTGGGAGAAACCCTAAGTACGATTTTGGTGTAACTTTACAGGTTTTTCAAGGGTTCCAACCCCTTGATACCTTGCATGATTAATCAAGATAAGTGTTCTTCTAATTCAATCAATATGTCTATGTGTTGGTTGTCTATATCTTGTTCTTGTCTTAATTCCATCATGCTAGGCTAGATCTATCTTGTGTTTGCTTAGATCTAAAGAAACCTAGATATTGATTATGTGTTGATTACTTGTTTATTCTTGTCTTGGATGAATGATTTATATGTTAGGCTTAAGAAAACTGGCAGATCTCCAATTGGTAACATGCTTGAACGTCTTAAGAAACATGAACCAACGCGCACTAGGTCTTTATTGGTTGTATTTAATGCATGAGCCACTGTTTACAATCCCTATAGTTGTGCTGGGCATGGTGTAGGAGGAGATAAGAGCTCATAGAATTGGGGAGTTATGTGTGCCACCCCATGAATGGTATTAAGGAATACGATCCGTCATCCATGCAATTATAACAAGTAATTAACGTGTAAAAGATATCTAGGGAGTAGTGAAATCTAAGTAAACACATTTTCTCCAATTATTGCTCACAACCTTAGTATAAATTAGTTTATTTTCATTTCTAGTATTTTATTTTGATTGCATCTTAGTATTGGGTTAGTTGATTAGCAACTAATTCCGCCCAAATCTTTCAAACCCGAGATTTTAATTTGCTTTCCATAAAATATAAAAACATAAAAATAATCATCCCTCACCTTTAGAACTAGTATTTAGGCTTTCTAATCCTAGCGACACTATTCCTAAGCTGAACGATCAATCCCCCGGTACTTGTCACTATACTATACTACAACGATCAGGTACACTGCCTGGTGGGGGTTGTAAGCTTCTCGTGATCCCTCGAGAGTTAAAGCCTGTTGTGATTCCCACGCATCACAACATCTAATGTGGAAGGTTCTCATGAACTTGAAATATGTGATGGACACCCCAGCCACATAGACACAATGGGGGGCTTGGATGATCAGACTAGGTCTAATGCTGAGCTGCACACACCCAAAGATTCACCTCTCAGGGAAGGTAATACATCCCGAAGTAATGAGGGTAGATATGAAACAGAGGAATTGATGGATATATTTAATGTACAAAATGTCAATGTTAGTGTGATCCACCTCTCGGACCAGGTGACACAGGTCGAAGTGGTGAGACTAGTATTGAACTTGTGAAAGCATTGATGGTCAGATGTACAAAATTGGAGAAGCAGGTTCTTGGCCTTCAACAATTGACATCTTCTCGGGGAAAAAAGATCAAGAGATTGAAGCTGAAGGTTCATAGATTTGAAAATGCAAAGGGGCCAAGAACTTCACAAAAGTTGCTAAGATTGAAGAAAGTTGGGACAACACAGAGAGTTAGCTCCTCTGATAATAGTTTGGGGGAGGATGCTCCCAAACAGGGGAGGAATGAGACTATGGAACCAGGGTAGGCTATGGGTAATGATGAAAGTGCTGCTGGTGTAGATATGGATATGGACCGTGGTGATAATGTGGATGATTATGTGGTTGCGTATCAGGAAGGCATTGAAGTTGTAATGGAACAAATGACTCAAGAGCATGTGGAAAAGCTAAAACTTTGGATCCTGATAAGCTTGTAGATGTTACAAAGTTCATGGTTGAAACAATAAAGAGCCTAGGAAAGGATGTTGCTGCTAAAGTGGTAGAAGAAGTAGCTAAGGTTGATTCTGCTGGTGGTGGTCTTCTTTCTACTGCTAGTGCAAATTTGGATACTATTGCCAGTACAAAAGATTCTACTGCTGAACAACAGGATAATACTGCTAGCACAAAACTTTCTACTGCTAGTACAAAAGATGCTGCTTTTGAGTCAGAGAACATTTCTACTGCTGGATTACTTGAAGATGATGTCTCAATGGCTGAAGCCATGATTTTATTGAAGACATCAAAGAATAAAGAAGCAGAGAAACAACAAAAATCATCACAACCACAGCAATCAACACCATAATCTCCAGAAATCCCAAGACCACCTGTTAAAGGTGTGATGATCAGAGAGCTTTCTATCCCAGTCAAAAAGCCTACTCAAGTCTCTCAAAGCTCTGACAAGGGAAAGGGAAAGATGTTAGAAGAACATGAACTTGATTCAGATGATGAAGAAGTGAACCTTAATGACATTCCCTTTCAGTATTGGCCAAAAGACAAGCAGATAGCCTTTAATGAAATTGTTGCTAAGAAAATGCAAGAAGAATAAGAACAGGAGCTTCTAAAGGAGCAGCAATTACAAGCATAAAAGTAGGCTGCTGCTAAGAAAGAGTATGATGATTGGGAGGCTGAGAGGATAAGGATGGATGCAGACATTGAACTCTCTAATTTAGTGAAGATTGAAGAACAAGAAGTGCTTGATTTTAATGTAGGTGCTTGGTTGAAGGACTTCATGACTAAAAAGCAAAAGGAGTACAATGCTGAGAGAAGACAAAGAAGCTACTCAAGGGTCCAACTCCTCTACAAAGAAGAAAGAGGTATGGGCAATATCTAAGGAACATGAAAGGACATAAGCTTGTACAATTAAAGCCTTATTCAGATGCAGAAATCTTTAATATGTATCAGAAAGCAAAGAAATAAACTAAATCTTTCATTGCTATTGGGTCAAAAGAAGATGAGGAAATTATTGCATAGATGAATACGAAGGAATTGGATGTTGGGAAAGCTAATGAGCCTGTCAGAGTAGAAGAGCCCGAGAAAGTGGTTGAGGCTGAGAATGTTAAGGAAGAGAAAGAGAAAGAGCATAATGCAAAGCAAGTAACTTCTCCTAGACCTAGTGTTAAAATACCTGGATATAGACAAAAGACTGTGGCTAGGAAGAAAAGAAAAGTAGCAGTATAGAGTAGTTCAGAATCAGAACAATAGGAGGATGATAAAGATGATGATGATCAGAAAGGTTCTAAAGATAATAAAGAAGATAGAGAAAGATTGATGGCACTTACTGTTGTGTCAAAGCATACAGAATCAGAGATTGTCAATGCAATGCCTCTTGCAGCCAAACATCCAATCATCTTAAACACTTTTAGAATCAGGGGTGGAAGTGAAGGATATTGGGAGTTCAAAAGAACAAATGGTTTATGCTATGAGTTTCTTAGGTTCTTGATGCGTGGGAATCGCAACAGGCTTTACCTCTCGAGGGATCTCGAGAAGCTTACAACCCCCACCAGGCAGTGTACCTGATCGTTGTAGTATAGTATAGTGACAAGTACCGGGGATTGATCGTTCAGCTAGGAATAGTGTCGTTAGGATTGAAATTAATCTAACTAGATCTAAAGGTGAAGGATGATTCTTTTTGTATTTTTATATTTTATGAAAGGCAAGTAAAAATCTCGGGTATTGGAAGAAGGGGCGGAATTAGTTGCTAATCAACTAACCCAAAAGCTACTATTTAAACTAATTAACAAGAAAACTAAACTAAGGTTCTACAAGATAAGTGAAGCATGTCTACCCATGATATGTTACTCCTTGCTAGTTATCCAATCCTACCTATTGACTTGTAACCTTGTTTTAATTGACGGGTTGTATTCCTTAATACCATTCATGGGGTGGCATACATAACTCCCCAATTCTATGAGCTCTTATCTCCTCCTACACCATGACCCAGCACAACTATAGGGATTGTAAACAGTGGCTCATGCATTAAATACAACCAATAAAGACCTAGTACGCCTCGGTTCATGTTTCTTAAGACGTTCAAGCATGTTACCATTTGGAGATCTGCCAGTTTTTTTAAGCCTAACATATAAATCATTCAATCAAAACAAGAATCAATAGGAAACAAGGATTATAAACTAAACCAACTAGATCTATTGAAGTTGTCACGCCTTAATTGATGGAGATAGACACAACATCAACAAGAAATCAATGAGATCTAATCAATTATATACAAGTTTCACATAATCATAAGTAGACACAAGGTGAATTAGCAAATCATCATCAAAAAAGAGCAAACAACAATGATAATGGAAAACATAATTAAGATAGAATCATCAAACCAATACATGATGTTTATGGAGTGATTGAAACCCTCTAAGTTGCTGGAAAAACACCCACCTAAACCCAGGAATCGACCTTAGGGTTTAGGGCTTACAAAAAGTGAAGTTATGAAGTTATATTTATAGGCATGTTTTCTGTCGGCCCTTCGTGACGGCGTCAGCCCGTACTCTTGATGCCGTCAAGACCATTTTTTCACCAAATTGTAGATCTCTTCGTCCTCTTCGCGTGGGCTTTTGAATCACCTAAATCCGAGTTCGTATGCAAAAGTTATGACTAAAACAATATCAGCTACTCCGCGCGCAAGTTTTGACAAGTTTACACATGACGGCCTTGGTGACGGCCTTGGTAACGCCGTCATCAACCACGGTATTTTATTCTTGGGACTCTGACGCCGTCAGGATGTAACTCTTGACGCCGTCACCTAGTGTCTTCAGCATGGAAAATTGATACTTCGCCGTTTTCTTCACTTTTATGCTCCAAAAACGTCCAAAATAGCTTCTTTTCCAGAATTCACTCTCCAAACACCTAAAATCACAAAAGGAACGATTTAGGGCAATATTTGATCAAATAAAGTCGGATTCGGGCTTAAATGACCCCCTAAAAACGGATCATTTTTCGCCTCATCATATACCCTTACACTTGAGATTTGCTTGTCCTCAAGCAAATGCGCTTTTATTCTATTCGAAAGACAAGTTAGGGGTCATTTAACACTAATATAAAAGTAATTACAACAAATAATCGTTCCACTAAAGACCAATAGACAAGCACGGAGGTCATACACAAGCACCTCACAAATAGTGTTTAGATACTCACATCTCTCGGGTGTAATAAAGTAATATAACATTATGGAAATGGAAGATATCTCTCACTACCTGTCATAGCAAAATAGATTACCATAGGCTTGGGAAAGGATCAAACCTCCACCACATGGCGTAAGTACCTAGGATAAACTATCAAAGAGGTCTTTTAAAGGGTTATAACGTTAGGTGTAGGGATATGAATTACACGGTTTTGTTGGATAAAGGGAGTTTTACTGGTGGCGAGTTAACAATCTTGGTTAATTACATGTACAAGATGGCGTTGCTAAGCCAAGACTAGACTCGACTTAAGCTAATAAATGAAAAATAACAAAAACATAAAATGATCATAGAATGAAACGGGATGGTAGTCCGTATGTTTTTTCTCTTTTTCTATTTTTTTTTTCTTTTTCTTGATTTTTTTCGATTTTTTTTTTTTTTTTTTTTTTTTTTTTTTTTTTTTTTTTTTTTTTTTTTTTGCATACACTCTTACCCTACCATCCAAAATAATACATCATAGGGGTATGAGCTGTAACAACTCGCAATTTCAGGTTAATTACCATTTCCGGAAAATTCCACTATTCACTTTTACTATTCATTTTTCCCGAAACTTTCCCGAAAGTTGATTTTTATCTGATATTCTTGAGTGATAAATCATTTCCATGGCAAATTAAATGTTTGACATTCGTCAGATCATTTTCGTGAAAGTTATTAAGCAATTACACGTTTTAGGGTAAAACGTCATTCAGAAATTCTACGTACAACGAAACTCGACCGCGTTAAGTGACCCCGCATCAGAAAAATGTTTGACACACTCATGATTTATTTGAGAATTAATCGTGACTGAGAAAAACATGACCAAAGACTTCCCAGCAGGTCACCCATGTCGGTACTATTCTCACATGAGCACGCTTAACCGAATGGGCAATTAACCGTTAGACCACGAAACGAGTTTCTAAGACGTTTTGAGTTTTCAAAACTTATTAGAAAAAGTCAACATAATTTTTCCCTCCTCCTTTGACCAAAAGTCAATTCTTGATTTTTAGGCTTACGGTTTGATGTCTAAAAGACATTTAACACCAACCGACACTAGACTGAGCCCAGTCTAGACATTATAAGTCATTTTAAATCATTTATATCATATTAGAAAAATAACATTTTACTTTTCTCAGTTTTACGCAAAATTCGTACATTTTACGTATTACGCGTTTTCGACCCGTGTTTCCAGTTTTTAGCAGGGTTTTGGCACCCGATAGATCCTACCACTCATTTTATATTTTATTATGGACTATATGAACATTTCTAACAATACTTTGAAGTTTCATAATTTTACGACACCCGGTTTTACGTTTTGAGGCCTAATCATTTACGGTTGGCATTTCCCGGAGTCAAAATGCATCTAATAACCAAGGATAATACCAAGCCAAGCCACCTCCCCTCCTTATCCTCTTTGAACCGCCAATGGGGGGGGGGAGTCACACCCTTGGTGGCTTGATCTCATGTCTTGTTGGTCTAGATGTGTTACATGTGTTCACCTTGGTCTCCAAGGTGTTGACTAGTCATGTTTTGTAACCTCCTCAAGACCCTATAAAAGCCCCTTCCTCCCCTTCCTTGGCCGGCCATCAACACCCTCCACAACACTTCATCCTTAGTTTATTTCCTTCCTAGTTCTTGCAAGATTCAAGTGAAGTTCAAGTATAGAAACCCTAGTTGATCTTAAGTTACCAAAAATCTTCCAAACCCTAACATACTTGGTGTTTTCTCTTGAGTTTAAATTTACTCAATACACCTCAACCTTTATCATCCATCTTTCAAGAATACCAAGAGTAGAAAGGTTGCTTGAAGTGAAAAGGGTTGAAGCTAGTCTATCAAAGTCCATTTCCTTACTTGTTACTCCTTTCTTTAATTAGAAAGCCAAAAGTTGTAAGACTAAACCTAACATGCTTCTTGTTTATTTATCATGTTCATCTCATTTACATGTTATCTTTGCTATATTATGTGTTGTAATTATGTCCATGATGTATCATGATGAGTAAAAGATGTTGTTGTAATGAATTATTGAAACAAGTTACTAAAACAAACAAACTAATGAATTTCTTGGTAAGACCTGATCAAAATGGTAAAAATATGATATTTGATTATTACATATTGTGGTAGAGGACCTAAAAAGGAAACCATAGCAATTTGAACCACCCAAAACGAGTATACGAGTCAAAAGTTATGGCAATTTGAAATTACCAAAGATTTCCGGCAAAACTGCCAAATAGCTTCCTGATCAAAATTAAGTTTTGAAAGTCCCACTTCTGGTCCGATTCATCAAAAAGTTAAAACACGAAAGTTGTCCGAAACGACGTTTTCGTTCAGGAATAAAGAAGCTCGAGACCTAAAAATGCTTTCCGAGTGATAAAATTCTTCAAATTCTAAACAGCCCATTTTTAGGCGAAAGTCACTAGATTATGGTTATACTTTGAAAGGAACAAGAGGTCTTATGACCTATAATCAAGACCACAACCATGGCTAGAGCCAAGGTTGTGTCTCATGACCTTGGAACAAGGACCAAAGGTCATGGCTAGGCCATGACGAAATGACCATAACAACTTACATAGGCGTAAACATGAAACAATGAATTAGGCGATAACTTGAACAAACAATTTGGATCTACTTCACTAAAAGGAAACCATGAGATTTTACCAAGAGAAAATGGTCATTCAAGACTTATGAAACTACCCCTAATAACAATCTTCATGTACTAATAAACTTTCCTAAGTTTATTCAAATATCGGACATGTAACTTTTCGGATCAAAACCTATATCTATATATTTCATCAACTACTACAATAGTAGGGAGCCTCATGTGAGGAGTTCATTATGTAAGCCGTCGAGTTGAGTTGTGGATTTACGAATTAAAGTGTCCTGGCTCCTCGAACGCTTACTAACATGACTTCTGAATTATGTCGGCCCGAACGGTAGTGAACGATATACCAAAACATACATGTTTCATGAATCTTTCTTTCAAAGACTTACAATATACATCATACCACATCATGGACTAATGCAAGATATATATATAGGCACTACTTCATATTCTCTACTCCGATCCTAAGTCGCAACATTCTATTATAGGTTGCTCGTAGAAACCTTCGCGATTCGACCATCACATTCACTACTCACTACATAACTTAAGGTGAGTTTGTAGCCCCACTTTCTATTGTTTAACTATTTTACAAACCCATGGGGGGAATACATGCTATTATTTTTCTACTCGAACACGATGCTTTCTAATGTATGCTTCACGACGATGTTTTATTATCACTAAGTAACGATTGCCATGTTCGAAGTCCCTATATCATGAACCATTAGTCACTACCTTTAGTGAGCGCGAATATTGTGAATAGATCTATTGGGATTGACGAATCCCATTTGTGTTGAGCAACGATGAGTTCACACAAATGCACTATATTTGCGATTTAGCGGTATAACGGCAAAAGTACCTTGATAGGGCTTCTATAATGCCAATTTTGTTGGTTCGATGTTAATGTTTTGGTTGCATGAGCTTAGTGAAATAAATAACGATTTTGTTTTCTAAACATTGGTGTGAGTCTATAGCTCACACTACGACATATTGTGTTCAAACGATTTAACTAAACTCTACGAATATCACTCAACCTTTGTGTTGACCTCTCAAGCATGTATTTCAGGTTCATGACGATCAAGGATGGCACGGAAGGACACGGATACTCAAGAGGGCTATAAATTTCATTATCATTCAAAAACACATTTATTATACATTGTAAACATGGAACCAATTGGGACCTCATTTTGTAAATCTCTGATATTTATACAATTTGAATGATAAATCTTTTAAAACGACTCAATTGGAGTTCGTTTTCTATTATTGTGACTATTGTGCTGTCAAGTAACACTCAGTTCGAATTCCGCTGCATCCATGAATTGGGGGTGTTACAGATTGGTACCAGAGCCATGGTTATAGAGAAACGGGTCTAATTGAGACCTAAACTATAACTACAACTACAAGCAAAACCATTTTATAGCCTTCCGCTCTCCGTGTCTTCCATCCTCCAGACGATTATGGACTTTGTAAGCATGTTATGCTACACAAACATATAAGTATATTTATATATACATTCGAGTTATTTTCAATCATTTTATCTAAACATATCTACACATGCCTATTCTATAGCATTTCGACACAACCACATTCTCCCAACCATGTTCCTACTCCAACATTTTATATCCAAGACATTGTAACTAATTACAATGGTCTTTTCTATTTCCCGGACATTGTATGACACAATGGTCTTAATCATTTCTCAAATGTTTTGAGTCACACAATGGTCTAATCTACTTCCGAGACATTGTGATTTGTGCAATGGTCTCTGGAATTATTCCACCACCTCATCAACATCATTTCATATGATCTATCGATTTCCAAACAAGAAATATGAAGATCTCTAAAGGATAACGAATACGAATATGTACTAGAGCCATTACCACCACCACTATCACTTCCCTTTGATATCCCTACATGTGATGAATTGGATCACTCAATATGGATTGTACCTCGACCACCATCGATCGAATAAGAAAGTCAACATGAAAACTACAGCTTCTCAAATTTCATCGACTCGTACCTCTATGACACACTAAACCAAGAAGTTGTCGATCAATCAGAGCTGCTCGGACCTTCTAAATCCACAATAGACTAGTATGATGATACTAGTTAAACTTTTGTACTACTAAACTGAAGGTATCAGTTAGTAAGTTTTGAAGAAGCTTGTAATAGGTTTCGATTTTGTAAATCAACCAACGTTGTACGAATAAAACTCTTGTTTTATACTATCATGTGTTATGCCTTTAAATCTTCAACATTATTATTCTATCATTTCCTATCAAAAATCATGCTTATCTCACAACTCTCTAATTACGATGTATCTTTTGAACAATAGAATCATGGCGCCAAAGAAAAAGACACCACCAACGATGACGCAAGCTGCCATCCGCAAACTGGTAAAGGACAGTGTCAATGCAGCACTTGTCACGGAACGAGCAGCCGTAGCTGCAGCAGCTGCAGCAGCTGCCGAAGCCGCCACAGCTGCTGGTGCTGCTGATGCTGCAGCAGCCGCTGAGGCTGCAGCAGCCGCTGATGCTGCAGCAGCTGCGGAAGCCGCCATTGCTGCGGAAGCTGCTATAGCTGCAGAGGCTGCCAGAATTGCCAGTCTTAACCTTGGAGGAACTACCCCTCCTGTGACCAATGTTACTACAGTACCAATGGGTTGCTCGTTCATTTCCTACCTGAAATGTGAACCCCTCAAATTCAAGGGTACTGAAGGGGTTGTAGGTTTGACCCGTTGGTTCGAAAAGGCGGAGTCGGTGTTCTTGGTTAGTAAATGTACCGAGGACGATAAAGTTCAGTATGCCACGAGTACTCTGTTGAATGAGGCATTGTCCTGGTGGAACTCAATTGCTCAACCCATGGGCATTGAGAATGCCTACAAAATTACTTGGGCTAATTTGAAACAAATGATGATCAAGGAATACTGTCCTCGCAGTGAAATACAGAAGTTGGAGGTTGAGTTCTGGGATCATACGGTTAAGGGAAATGATATCATAACCTACAATCGTCGATTTCAGGAATTAAGGATACTTTGTCCAACAATGGTTTCCACAAAGGAAAAATTGTTGGAAAGATATATCTGGGGACTTCCATCCAGCATACAAGGGCATGTAACTTCGGCAAATCCAACGGAACTAGATGAAGCTATGCGGATGTCCCGCAGCCTCATGGACCAAGTGGTACGAATGACAGAAACCCGAAAGCAAACCAACAACAACACCAACAACACCAACAATACCAATAACCTCAACAACTCCAACTACAGTAACAATAGGAACAACAACAAGCGACCATGGGATGGTAACCATGGAAGTAACAACAATAACAACAACAACCAAACTCAAAACAACAACCAGCAAAACAAAAGACAAGAGACCGCAAAGGCTTATGTGGCTACACCAACTAGAGGCGCAGGATATACCGGGAATGCTCCACTATGCACTAAGTGTAACTTCCACCACTCAGGTCCTTGCCCGGCTAAGTGTCGCAACTGTCAGAACACTGGACACCTTGCCAGAGATTGTAGAGTCAAGGATGTAGCTACCGGTAGCAACACACAACCGATAGTTATATGCTTCGGGTGTGGAGAAAGTGGACATTACAAGAACCAATGTCCCCAAAACCAAGGTCAACAAATTGAAGACAACCAAGGGTGAGCATATATGATAAGAGGAGAAGGAGCTTATCAGAATCTCAACAACACTGCAGAACGATGAAATCTAGAAATTAGCAGTCATGTTTATTTACGCACTATGTTGTACTACGTGTATCCCTAGTAATGGGAGTTTTTATGACTTAAGAATACTTAATGTTCAATAAACGACTCTTTGTGATAATTCTCATCTATTGTACTTTCTATCTCCAAACCAAATTGATTGTTTAGCAGACTATTACCATTCTTTGTGACTTACTCAGTTATCTTATAAACCATTCAACAAATTTTACTTCAAGCTAATTTGTTATCACTTTATTGTTTCACATCATTTTTACTCCAAGATATTCTACCACCGTCCTAGAAAAAAATCACTTCGTTGATACCACCCTATAAATCAATATCATGCATTCATTTCCAACTTTCATCACAAACCACTAAATCTCAACATACCAAAATGAAGAACACAAACCTTCTTAACCTTATCACCATCATCATCTTCACAACCCTTAATCCCACAAGCTCACTTTCTGATATTGATGCACTTTTAAAGCTCAAATCATCCTTAGTTACACCACAAGCAAACTCATCAGTCTTACAAGATTGAATACCATACGTGACTAAACCGAACATCACATTATCGGTCCTAAATTATACATAGCCTGATCACCTATGTCTAATTCAGGAGGGATCATGTTATGCTGGGAGCAGTCACCTATATGTTTTCTTAGAAACAAACTTCTCATAAGTAAACTCATACTACGCCATACACTGAAACGACAAATCAAACTACATCACTCTAATCCTCATAAGTAACCACACATCTTTATCTACACCACTCCAACATATGACACACATAGAACTTCGGGACGAAGTTCCCCGTAAGGGGTGGAGACTGTAACAACTCGCAATTTCAGGTTAATTACCATTTCCGGAAAATTCCACTATTCACTTTTACTATTCATTTTTCCCGAAACTTTCCCGAAAGTTGATTTTTATCTGATATTCTTGAGTGATAAATCATTTCCATGGCAAATTAAATGTTTGACATTCGTCAGATCATTTTCGTGAAAGTTATTAAGCAATTACACGTTTTAGGGTAAAACGTCATTCAGAAATTCTACGTACAACGAAACTCGACCGCGTTAAGTGACCCCGCATCAGAAAAATGTTTGACACACTCATGATTTATTTGAGAATTAATCGTGACTGAGAAAAACATGACCAAAGACTTCCCAGCAGGTCACCCATGTCGGTACTATTCTCACATGAGCACGCTTAACCGAATGGGCAATTAACCGTTAGACCACGAAACGAGTTTCTAAGACGTTTTGAGTTTTCAAAACTTATTAGAAAAAGTCAACATAATTTTTCCCTCCTCCTTTGACCAAAAGTCAATTCTTGATTTTTAGGCTTACGGTTTGATGTCTAAAAGACATTTAACACCAACCGACACTAGACTGAGCCCAGTCTAGACATTATAAGTCATTTTAAATCATTTATATCATATTAGAAAAATAACATTTTACTTTTCTCAGTTTTACGCAAAATTCGTACATTTTACGTATTACGCGTTTTCGACCCGTGTTTCCAGTTTTTAGCAGGGTTTTGGCACCCGATAGATCCTACCACTCATTTTATATTTTATTATGGACTATATGAACATTTCTAACAATACTTTGAAGTTTCATAATTTTACGACACCCGGTTTTACGTTTTGAGGCCTAATCATTTACGGTTGGCATTTCCCGGAGTCAAAATGCATCTAATAACCAAGGATAATACCAAGCCAAGCCACCTCCCCTCCTTATCCTCTTTGAACCGCCAATGGGGGGGGGGAGTCACACCCTTGGTGGCTTGATCTCATGTCTTGTTGGTCTAGATGTGTTACATGTGTTCACCTTGGTCTCCAAGGTGTTGACTAGTCATGTTTTGTAACCTCCTCAAGACCCTATAAAAGCCCCTTCCTCCCCTTCCTTGGCCGGCCATCAACACCCTCCACAACACTTCATCCTTAGTTTATTTCCTTCCTAGTTCTTGCAAGATTCAAGTGAAGTTCAAGTATAGAAACCCTAGTTGATCTTAAGTTACCAAAAATCTTCCAAACCCTAACATACTTGGTGTTTTCTCTTGAGTTTAAATTTACTCAATACACCTCAACCTTTATCATCCATCTTTCAAGAATACCAAGAGTAGAAAGGTTGCTTGAAGTGAAAAGGGTTGAAGCTAGTCTATCAAAGTCCATTTCCTTACTTGTTACTCCTTTCTTTAATTAGAAAGCCAAAAGTTGTAAGACTAAACCTAACATGCTTCTTGTTTATTTATCATGTTCATCTCATTTACATGTTATCTTTGCTATATTATGTGTTGTAATTATGTCCATGATGTATCATGATGAGTAAAAGATGTTGTTGTAATGAATTATTGAAACAAGTTACTAAAACAAACAAACTAATGAATTTCTTGGTAAGACCTGATCAAAATGGTAAAAATATGATATTTGATTATTACATATTGTGGTAGAGGACCTAAAAAGGAAACCATAGCAATTTGAACCACCCAAAACGAGTATACGAGTCAAAAGTTATGGCAATTTGAAATTACCAAAGATTTCCGGCAAAACTGCCAAATAGCTTCCTGATCAAAATTAAGTTTTGAAAGTCCCACTTCTGGTCCGATTCATCAAAAAGTTAAAACACGAAAGTTGTCCGAAACGACGTTTTCGTTCAGGAATAAAGAAGCTCGAGACCTAAAAATGCTTTCCGAGTGATAAAATTCTTCAAATTCTAAACAGCCCATTTTTAGGCGAAAGTCACTAGATTATGGTTATACTTTGAAAGGAACAAGAGGTCTTATGACCTATAATCAAGACCACAACCATGGCTAGAGCCAAGGTTGTGTCTCATGACCTTGGAACAAGGACCAAAGGTCATGGCTAGGCCATGACGAAATGACCATAACAACTTACATAGGCGTAAACATGAAACAATGAATTAGGCGATAACTTGAACAAACAATTTGGATCTACTTCACTAAAAGGAAACCATGAGATTTTACCAAGAGAAAATGGTCATTCAAGACTTATGAAACTACCCCTAATAACAATCTTCATGTACTAATAAACTTTCCTAAGTTTATTCAAATATCGGACATGTAACTTTTCGGATCAAAACCTATATCTATATATTTCATCAACTACTACAATAGTAGGGAGCCTCATGTGAGGAGTTCATTATGTAAGCCGTCGAGTTGAGTTGTGGATTTACGAATTAAAGTGTCCTGGCTCCTCGAACGCTTACTAACATGACTTCTGAATTATGTCGGCCCGAACGGTAGTGAACGATATACCAAAACATACATGTTTCATGAATCTTTCTTTCAAAGACTTACAATATACATCATACCACATCATGGACTAATGCAAGATATATATATAGGCACTACTTCATATTCTCTACTCCGATCCTAAGTCGCAACATTCTATTATAGGTTGCTCGTAGAAACCTTCGCGATTCGACCATCACATTCACTACTCACTACATAACTTAAGGTGAGTTTGTAGCCCCACTTTCTATTGTTTAACTATTTTACAAACCCATGGGGGGAATACATGCTATTATTTTTCTACTCGAACACGATGCTTTCTAATGTATGCTTCACGACGATGTTTTATTATCACTAAGTAACGATTGCCATGTTCGAAGTCCCTATATCATGAACCATTAGTCACTACCTTTAGTGAGCGCGAATATTGTGAATAGATCTATTGGGATTGACGAATCCCATTTGTGTTGAGCAACGATGAGTTCACACAAATGCACTATATTTGCGATTTAGCGGTATAACGGCAAAAGTACCTTGATAGGGCTTCTATAATGCCAATTTTGTTGGTTCGATGTTAATGTTTTGGTTGCATGAGCTTAGTGAAATAAATAACGATTTTGTTTTCTAAACATTGGTGTGAGTCTATAGCTCACACTACGACATATTGTGTTCAAACGATTTAACTAAACTCTACGAATATCACTCAACCTTTGTGTTGACCTCTCAAGCATGTATTTCAGGTTCATGACGATCAAGGATGGCACGGAAGGACACGGATACTCAAGAGGGCTATAAATTTCATTATCATTCAAAAACACATTTATTATACATTGTAAACATGGAACCAATTGGGACCTCATTTTGTAAATCTCTGATATTTATACAATTTGAATGATAAATCTTTTAAAACGACTCAATTGGAGTTCGTTTTCTATTATTGTGACTATTGTGCTGTCAAGTAACACTCAGTTCGAATTCCGCTGCATCCATGAATTGGGGGTGTTACATGAGCAATCTCCTTACACTTGAATCTTTACATACTTTACATTAAACTATTCTAATGACTCGAATTAAGAAAATCAAAACACTTGGAGCACTTTTTAGATTAACGTACATATGGGGGTAATAAGTGATGTTCTTCCCCATTACTCCACAAAATAAGTACTTACCCATGAGTCCCAATCGTCCCAAAACTATATGTACAAGGATATGACTCGACTTAGCAACCATGTAATCAATTAGAAAGTTAACTTAGGGTTTAACAAATATCAATAATGCACTAAAAATGAGCGCATACACGGAAGGCTAAGGCGATTTGGGTGTACATTTAAGTGGGGTGTAACAAATTCTTCCTTTAAGTAAGATGCTTAAAGTTAGAAATGAAAAGATAGGCTCGGAGGGGTGTACTAGGGGTATCGTGTACTAAAAATGAGTACAACGCTAAAGGTGTGGGAAAAATTAGTTGACTTAACTAGCCAAGTAATATGACTTAAAAGGTCAAGTAATTATGATACGGGTTTAACACAAGGGTAATCCTAATGCCTCTTATCATGTAGTAAATCCTACTACACGAATGTAGTCTCACTCGCGGTCTCGGGATGCATCACTAACGCAAGTTCTAGAATCTAAATGCTACCGGTACACTCATAAGCACCAATAATAAATGCTTTTCCTATCAAAACTAAAGGCGAACCTCACATTTTTGGGTGGAAAATTTTTCTGAATATACGGTTATGTGCTAGTCATACAACCTCCTATCCATGAGACGCTTGCTATGGCTAAAGTTTCACTCCTAAATGTTGTAAAAAATTTTAAATTTGGCGCTAAAATTACACTAACAAGTATTTCTCATAGTTTTATTACACATCTACTATTAAACAAAACAAACTCAAGCGAAAGTGCATATGTAAGGTATCATCTTTTTACCCTCCCCTTACACTTAGGATGAACATTGTCCCCAATGTTCAAGTAAAGAATGTAAAAGTGAAAAAGTAAATAGAATGAAATCAAATACTCCCCTGATTCGCTCGGTATGGATTTTAGGTTGGCCAGATTAGATCTTCCTCCAAGAAAATGAACAATCAAAGCTTCCCTTCTAGAATATAAATCATCTCCTTGTCACAAATAACCTGTAAATCCTGACAACAATAGACAAGGCAACCTCGCGTAAAATCGGCGGCATCCTATATAAGTTACTAAATCCTAGAAAACAAAGTAAGATATAATGCTTGTGGAATGAAGTTTGCAGATTTCCTGGAGATTATAAAATTTAATAATTCACAAAAACCATAAGACTCTGTTAGAAAAACAAAACGGCAAAATTTCCAGATTTTTGACTCCTGACGCCGTCAAGAGCAATAGCCTGACGCCGTCAGAATGGACCTGTAGAAATCTTTATGTTAAGTTTCCGGAAAATTTCTGAAAAAACTTTGTCCTACTTCCTGGAAAATCCTGCAAAACTTCATTATGACTCAATACAAGCATTTGACTCTAACACATACGAATATACATGTTCATTAAATATTGTGGATAATCATGATCGGTTTGTTTCTTAAAAACATATTTGGGGTTTCCCCTTACACTTATCTTTTGCAAAAATACCTTTAGGTTGAAGTTAAGACTAGGCCAAACAACATAATAAAGTATTTCCACATTTTAATTTAGAAACATGATTAACCAACAATAAAAATAAAACATGCATACGGAAGCAAATAACAATCAAACAAATAAAATCACACAAAACATGGGTTGCCTCCCAAGAAGCGCTTGTTTTTGTTCGAGTCACGAGCCTGACTCTACCCTTATTTCACGGATAAAGGTGAGGTTTTCCCTACACTTAGGATTAAGTGCGGGTGAAAGTAGCGATACACACCCTTAGGGTGGAAATATGCCACGTGAGGAAGAAGTGGTGGATGAATTATATGCTCAACGGGGTGTGCTCCTATCATCAAAACCTTACCTAGTTCACTTTGGTCAATGAGTGAGTTGAAGTTTTCTCCTAAGAAGGGATCATTTTCTATCAACTTCGAGAGATTCCTAGTTGGGGATCTATTTTGACCTAATAAACCCGGTTTAAACCCATAATGTTTCTTACGATCAATCATGAATGGGTGATGTAAGTATGTAAGGTCATGGTCCACTCCTATGTTGGCTTCTTCTCTACAAGGCTTGGGGTCTACTACCTTCAACGTAAAACTACCCGGACTACATGGTTTGATGGGTGGATCGGGACCTATTTCAATTCTTAAATCTTCATCCAAGGATAGAAGATTAGGTAATGGTTTTGGTTGAGGCTCCGGTTCATCAAAACTAGGAACTTCCCTAGAACTAGGAGTAAGGTTATCACTACAAGTGTTCAAACCTATATCCTCTGGTGGTGCTTGGTCCAAGGGTTCTACCTCAATTGGGGTTCCTATAGTCTCTTCTACTTCTTCCAGGTAAGTCACGGGCGGTGTATGTGCCTCAAATGATGGTAGGACTTGTGGGGTACTTTGTGGGCTTGGATTATCCACCTCATCCTCCATTGTACCTAGATTACCTATATGTTTGTTTTGTACTATGATATTAGGTGCCATCCAACTAGGTATCTCAACATGAGTATATTCATCCCCCAACAAACTTCCTGTTTGCTCCATCAAACTTGTTTTTGATTGATTTGTGATGTTGTTTGTTGGGTTGTCTACTCTATAATAATATTGGGCACAGTTTTCTATGGTATCCCACGCTTCTTCATCATTTAATTCCCTAGGGCCCCCATCGGCAAAATCATCGATACGCATTTGGTCACATTGGCTGACACGATAGTAAAAGGTTTCGGTTAGGGATGATAAAGAGAAACTATGATGAGGGAATTTTCGAAGTAAAATTTTAAAACGAGTCCATGCATCATATATGGGTTCATCTCGATATTGTTTGAAATTCAAGATGTCAATAGGGTAGAATGGCCTTTGTGGTTGGTGGTATGGTGGATTCGCGTACTCCATAATGGTGAACAGAAGAGTCAATGGAAATTACGAACAAACACACAAAGAAAAAGATAGACTAAAGAAAACCTAAAAATAAAAAATAAAAAATAAAAAATCTTACTAGAAAGGAATCTAGCAAGTAGACCTAATAAAAAGAAATCCTAACCTAGACAATAACTATTTCCCCGGGCTGCGGCGCCAAAAACTTGATGCGTGGGAATCGCAACAGGCTTTACCTCTCGAGGGATCTCGAGAAGCTTACAACCCCCACCAGGCAGTGTACCTGATCGTTGTAGTATAGTATAGTGACAAGTACCGGGGGATTGATCGTTCAGCTAGGAATAGTGTCGTTAGGATTGAAATTAATCTAACTAGATCTAAAGGTGAAGGATGATTCTTTTTGTATTTTTATATTTTATGAAAGGCAAGTAAAAATCTCGGGTATTGGAAGAAGGGGCGGAATTAGTTGCTAATCAACTAACCCAAAAGCTACTATTTAAACTAATTAACAAGAAAACTAAACTAAGGTTCTACAAGATAAGTGAAGCATGTCTACCCATGATATGTTACTCCTTGCTAGTTATCCAATCCTACCTATTGACTTGTAACCTTGTTTTAATTGACGGGTTGTATTCCTTAATACCATTCATGGGGTGGCATACATAACTCCCCAATTCTATGAGCTCTTATCTCCTCCTACACCATGACCCAGCACAACTATAGGGATTGTAAACAGTGGCTCATGCATTAAATACAACCAATAAAGACCTAGTACGCCTCGGTTCATGTTTCTTAAGACGTTCAAGCATGTTACCATTTGGAGATCTGCCAGTTTTTTTAAGCCTAACATATAAATCATTCAATCAAAACAAGAATCAATAGGAAACAAGGATTATAAACTAAACCAACTAGATCTATTGAAGTTGTCACGCCTTAATTGATGGAGATAGACACAACATCAACAAGAAATCAATGAGATCTAATCAATTATATACAAGTTTCACATAATCATAAGTAGACACAAGGTGAATTAGCAAATCATCATCAAAAAAGAGCAAACAACAATGATAATGGAAAACATAATTAAGATAGAATCATCAAACCAATACATGATGTTTATGGAGTGATTGAAACCCTCTAAGTTGCTGGAAAAACACCCACCTAAACCCAGGAATCGACCTTAGGGTTTAGGGCTTACAAAAAGTGAAGTTATGAAGTTATATTTATAGGCATGTTTTCTGTCGGCCCTTCGTGACGGCGTCAGCCCGTACTCTTGATGCCGTCAAGACCATTTTTTCACCAAATTGTAGATCTCTTCGTCCTCTTCGCGTGGGCTTTTGAATCACCTAAATCCGAGTTCGTATGCAAAAGTTATGACTAAAACAATATCAGCTACTCCGCGCGCAAGTTTTGACAAGTTTACACATGACGGCCTTGGTGACGGCCTTGGTAACGCCGTCATCAACCACGGTATTTTATTCTTGGGACTCTGACGCCGTCAGGATGTAACTCTTGACGCCGTCACCTAGTGTCTTCAGCATGGAAAATTGATACTTCGCCGTTTTCTTCACTTTTATGCTCCAAAAACGTCCAAAATAGCTTCTTTTCCAGAATTCACTCTCCAAACACCTAAAATCACAAAAGGAACGATTTAGGGCAATATTTGATCAAATAAAGTCGGATTCGGGCTTAAATGACCCCCTAAAAACGGATCATTTTTCGCCTCATCAGTTCTTACAGATGCTTTACTGGATGGATAGAGATGACGTGGTTGCCATTTGGAAGTTATACAAGGAGAAGTATGGAGATACAAGGCTAGAGGAGATAAATGAAAGGGTGATCTATTATTATTTGAAGATCATGTTTGAGCCACATGATAGTGATATTGAGTGGATAAGAATAAAGGACAACAAAGTTGAAAAATGGTATTTATTTCAGTCTTGTGGTGTTCATATGCTAATAGCTAGAGGAGTCACTATCTATATGTTGGTAGAAAAAGATTATCCTGCTCTGAACTTCAACAAAGATGTAGTTAATCAGATGATTTAGTCTGGTAAGTTACAAATGCAGAAAGATTTTTGGTATAAAGATATGGCTTACCAACTATTAAAGAGATATGAAAGAGTAATAGTTCCTAAGCCTCCAAAGCAAAATAAGAAGTAATGTGTTTGGAAGCATCCTCCTGGTGAAGGTTCAAGCTTAAAGGAAACTTTATGATTTTAGGAGAAAATATCAAGTTTAGGGGAGGATTGTTGGGTTTAAAGATACTGTTGCTTTGGTGGATACAACTGCTTGTTGATATGTATAGGAAAATTACTATAAGTGTCATATTACTTGTTAGATCGTTGTAGCTCGAGGTTGTTTAGAACTCATAGTATCTAGGACACACAATAACAAAGATTAATGATACGCAGCGGAATAAACAAACATCTTTATTATTGTAACAAGGTTTCTTCGTCATCATCTTCACTACAACTAATCTAGGCGTCTACAATAAGACTACGCCTAGACACACACACCTTTACAAGACGTCTACATCTTTTTACCGTGCATACTAAACCTAATGACCCATGTCCTCTTTATATACTAGAGGATTAGGGTTTACAAGAAAGATACTTTTAATATAATTAGGAAACTAAATATTCTTCTAGAATCTTCTGAAATCTCAATCTTTTTGTAGTTTCCCAACTTGTCACTTTCAGTCCTTTTGTTTCATTCTTATATTTACTTTGTCTCGTCAAATCAAGAATCCCAACAATCTTCCCCTATTTGATGATGACAAAACAAACAAAGTCATGTATGAACTTCCCTAGATGAAGTAGAGAAGTTGAGATGTATGCATCTCCCTGAATGAAACAAATCTTGTCTTCCCCTTAATTCATGCTATGCCACTCCAACATCTCTTCCCCTTTTTGTTATCAACAAATAGGGAACGTATGCAAATAATGATCTTGACCACCACTAACCAATACCACACTCCTAATCATAGCCTTCCAATGTTTCGAATTGCCCTCCATGAAGAACACCAAAATGCTTACTAAAAATGAATCCAAAACAATAGAAACTCCAACTAGCAGTAGTAATACTAATCAACAGTAGTAAGAATCAAACATTTCCCCTTGAGTGGTGCATGAACATCAAATGATTAAACACATCATAAGATACTTCCCCTAAAACCAATGTGTTAACCATCTTCATGATTCTTCAAATCTGTAGGCTATATGTAATGATCACATATGAAGAAAACCAAATATAACGAACTTGATGAAGAAGTAGAATAACCCAAACTTGTGTCTTATGTCTTGTACTATCCACGTGACTTTGAACTTATACCCAAAACCAAATATATAAGTAGACCGCAATCTCTTGACAAAATCCTCATCTTCAATGAGACACTGAGCACAATAACGTAACTCCTTCAAGTGATAGTTAACTAGGTCTTCGTCCATCCTCCCCTTGACCTATGAAAACTAGATTTGACAAGTTTTCGTCACCACCGTATAAAACAAACAAGTTATCTTCAAAGTGTAACACCCACTTTGAGATATGATAAGAACACAAACTTGTGAAACTCAACTACAACATCAAATATGTGATAATCCATCTTCTTCGTAACCAATTAATCCAATAAGAACGAAATACCAAGCCTTTTTAAACCTTTAAGAACAAAAACCAAACCAATCTTCCTTGTGTGTATGAACCAAAATCCCATGTGTGTGTAAACCATCTCATCAGAAAACCAAATCCATATACTGACCGATATCGAATAATGCCAGTAGTAGAAATAATATAATATATATAGCTAGCAGTAGAAACTTTTACGCACAGCAGCAGAAACAATATCGAACAACAGAAAAATATACAACTAGCAGCAGTATGAATAATAAGCGTAGCAGCAGTATTTGATAGGCAGCAATAGTAAAACTCCAGCCACACCTTTATCCACATCTGTAAAGTTACTCGATAACAAAAACAAACAGCACCACCTTATCCTCAGATTTGAAAACGACATATCAGTACCAAAAATATATCATTGGATATCTTTTTAATCTCGATCAATAATATTCACCATATACTATCGACCCATGTGCTGAATGACTTATTTAGTACAAGGTTTAATGTATGTCGAATTAGCAAACACTTGCGTCACAGACCTCACATAGACCAATCCAAATTCATTATTAAACCAATTGCAAATCCCATGCGCAATATAATAAATCCAAACCGACCCACTTGAGAAGATTGACCAATAATATTATTCCCACATTCTTGAATCAGATATATTGCAAAAACGAATCTTGATAATCTATAATACTATAAGATTGTCCCCTCTAATTGAATGTGGAGGCGTCAAGATTGCATAGAGTACAACAAGCTAATGCTCGGAATTAAATGCAGAAAATAGAGTTTCATGTGTAATTGGAGCCTTAATTGTTCGACTTGAGTAATTGCGAGCATGCAAAGAGTCATGTCGTTACATTCATGTTTGCTTAATGGAGGAGATGAAAGTGCAAGGGTTGCCGGAATTGATCACATGGTATTATTATAGAATTAAAATTCGTTATGGATTGAGAAGAAGTTAAAAAGGTTGCAAGAATAATTGATGATTTATCCTAATTCATGCCTATATAAACCGGCCAAAATCACATGCACAAACACAAAAGTTCAAATCTTCATTCCTCCTACTTTATTTTGTAATTTATTGTTAGAATTGTTTCTTGATTTTCTTTTTTTCTCCGTGTGCAGGTAATACATACAACATGATTCTCTTACTAATGTTACAAGAGAAGAGAAGAGGTGATGTATCTATACTCTTTCTTTTCTCAGTCTCGTCTACAAATTATATATATATTTTATATAAGAATAATACAAAGAATCTTGAAATCCCAAAGTTCAAAACAACTGCAATGTAAATATAATTAATCTCATACACAAAACAAAAGCAGGTTCAGTTTTTAGCATGCATTCTCACGTTACTCATGCTTTGGTATGCACCTTCCTATACGTTCGTATATTTTACTGGATTTTAAAAATGGTTCCACGGGTTGATGAGCCAAAATTTGAGATATACATAAATGCATGTATATTTGCTATTATTTTTCTCAAGTAATCTCTTATTTTTCCCCTATCACAAGGAATAATACATTAAAGATGATAAAGAGACGTAGGGCACGACGAGTTGGTCAAGAAGGTCGTTCAAAAAGGACTACAACGAATGGTCAAAAAGGTCATTCAAGACGGGCTACAAAGAAGATCATAGAAAGAAAGATTCGAACGTAGAAAACCGATCCCAAATGAGGACTCATCGGTTGGTTTGGATGGATTTTTTTAGAGATACTACTAAATATGTATTGAGTTTACAAATGAGAATGATACTCATAAATTCTTAATGACTTTGAGTGTTCATTGTATTGATTTATAAAATCACAATGAAGATATGTTGCATAATAATATATGATGATCACATGATTTTTTGTAGTTAAAATGAAGAATCATTTTTTATATTGTGATATGAACTTTAGTAGCTTGATTTTATTCCAAGATTGCTTCATGCCTATAATATTTATGGTTTTTATTTTTGAATAATTACAATTTCATTCTTTACTTCTATTTTATTTGTTATCGACCATACTATTGGTTTAATTGCATTCTTTACTATTAAATAAGCTTAAAACCCTTAAACAAAAATAAACACAACAAAATACCGCCTTAAATAATGAATATAAAGGAAACAATACATAATTATTGATGTAACCCATTTGTAAATTATAATAACAAATCGGTGCAACGCACGAGTCTAAAAAATCTAAAAAAAATTAATAATAATCTATAATAATGCGGAGTAATCAAGATGGAGGCCCATAATTTAATATGAAGTATATACAACATCGAGATGGAAGTGCAAGGGTTGCCGGAATTGATCACGTATTTAGTATAGAATTAAAAGTCGGTTATGGATTGAGATGGAGTTGAAAAGGTCGCAAGAATAATTAATGATTTAACCTAATTCATGCATATATAAAACGGCCAAAATCACATTTAGTATGTACATTTGAAGATGATTCACACATCTTTTAGATTTTTATTGTTGGTATTGCAATATTTAGTAGATACATTGTTGGGTCTGAAACTGCTGCTGAGTGAAACTGCTGCTATAAGTGAAACTGCTGCTAGTGGTAATGATTCTGCTGCTAATGTCAAAGTGCTGCTAAGGTTAAATGCTGCTGACAGAATCTACTGCTGATGGGATAAAGATGTCTACGGTTTAGATAAATACAGAATAGATTGTGTAAATATTATATTTATCTAGAATATACTTATCGTGTAGAGAAAGGTATTGTAAACCTAGTAGGACTCCTTAGTCTATAAAAGGAGGATCCTAGGGTTAGTTTATGTACGTATTATTATTCACTTCAAGGTTGAAAAACCCTAGCATTGTTGAGTGCTCGTATTAATAATATTGAAGTGTTGAAAAAGAATCATTATTCTTCTTAAGTTAAGCTTTTACATTCCGCATATTAGCTTAAGTGTTTAATCAAGTTAACTTCTATACAAGATCGTTTAAGCTCAACTGGGATCAACAAGTGGTATCAGAGCTTGTGATCTAGAAGTTATTAACAAGAAGATTTTGTTTCTTAAAAGTTTGCTGTTCCAAATCTATTGCTACGATGGGTGATGAAACTCATATGGTGACTGCTTCAAGGGTACCCATGCTGAATCCTTCTGAGTATGAGCTTTGGAAGAGAAGGATCAGACAGTACATTCGCATGATTGATTTCAACATGTGGAATGTTATTGTTAATGGTGACTCTACACCTGAGAAGAGTGCTGATGGGAAAGAGATACCAATTAAGTCTGCTGAAGCTAATGCAGTAAGGAAGATGGAAATCAAAGCACATAGTATTCTCTTAATGGGAATACCTAATGAATTCCAAATGGATTTTGATGACTGTGAATCTGGAAAAGAATTGATGGATGCTGTTGAATTCAGGTTTGGAGGGAATGATGCTACTAAGAAATCCAGGAAAAACATGCTGAAGCATCAGTTTGAAAATTTTACTTCTGAAAGTGGAGAGAAGATAATTGACACATACAACAGGCTAAATCAACTTGTTAGTCATCTAAAGCTTGTTGGCTATGTGGTTCCACAAGAAGATGTAAACCTAAAGTTTCTTAGAAGTCTTGCACCTGAATGGAGTATGCACACAGTTGTGTGGAGGAATAAGCCTGACTTTGAAACTATGAAGTTGGAGAGTCTCTACAATAATTTAAGAGTGTATGAATCAGAACTATCTACCTCTTCTACTTCAACTTCTAGTACTCAGAATCTTGCCTTTGTATCCTCTAAAGGAAAAGGATCTCAAGAATCTCACTCTGCTGCTCATTCTACTGTTTATGGAGTATCTGCTGCTGATGGATCTGCTGCTAGTTCAAATGATAAGATTTCTACCAGTGATATTGCTTTGTGTGCATTCTTGGTTGAGCTTACAACTACTATAAGGTCACATGTCCTTAATCAAGACTTGGATTATATTGATCCTGATGATCTTGAAGAAATTGATCTTAAATGGCAAATGGCTATGTTGACCTTGAGGGCAAGAAAGTTTTTGAAGAAGACTGGAAAAGAAGTCAAGTATAAGGCTAAGGACAGTCCAGGCTTTGACAAATCAAAGATAGAGTGCTACAATTGCAACAGGAAGGGACACTTTGCCAGAGAGTGTAGAGCTCCAAAGAAGAATGCTGAAGCTACAAAGAAGGTTACTGAAGAATCAAAGACTGAACTGGTATCTTGTGATGGACTGGGAGATTATGATTGGAGTGATATGGCTGAAGAAGAACCAAATTTCTCTTTGGTAGCTGTTGCTCAACCCAAGGTGCAGAACTTTGCACTTATGGCCTATGGTTCATCATCAGGCTCTGACTCTGAGGTATCAAATGATTCAGACTTATCTATGTGTTCTTTTAAATCTTGTGCTGACACTATAGAAGAACTTAAGTCTAGGAATGAGAGTTTAAATAGAGAAATTGAACACCTAAAACTTGATAACTTAGGTTACAAAGTAGGTATTCAAAATGTTGAAAGGAGGTTAGAATATCTCAAAGAGTGTGAGAAGGAATATGTAGATCAACTTAATCTCAGAGATATTGAAATTTTTAAGAAAAACAGTGAAGTAGAAGTTCTTAAAAATAAGTTAGAAGAAGCTGAAAAAGAAAAAGAGGAAGCTCTTGCTGAAAAAGATAAACATGTAGTAAGAGTACAAAAACAACAATATGCTTCTGATTTGGTTCATAAATCTATAGAGAATAACTTGATGAGAAAAGGTAGTGGAATTGGGTATAATGAAGTGGCTCCTCCAGCCAAAAGTGCTTTTGCTCCACCAGGAAAAGAACTATCCTTCATTAGTGAGCTAAATATTGAAAAACCTGTAGGTGAATGTAGCACAAGTGTTAATGAAATACCTAAGGTTGAGGCTAGAAAATTTCCTGAAGCTCCTATTATAGAAGATTGGTATTCTGATAGTGACAGTGATGAGGAACAGGTTAAACAAGAACAAAGTGTGAAAAAGGAAGAAATTCCTACAAAGTTTAAACCTAAAATTGAACAGGTTAAGTTTGTCAAACCTGTGTTAGGAAATAACTTCTCTAGGAAAATGGTAGAATACAATGAGGTACCTAGAGAACAGATGGAAAGGTTCAATAATAAGCCTAGGGGTAACCAGAGAAACTTCAACAACCTAGTTTCACACAGATTAGGTAATCAGTTTCAATTACAAAAGAAGGCTTGTTATAAGTGTGGTAGCTTTGACCACTTGATTGTTAGATGTCCTGAACACCAAAAGCCTGTTTGGAATCAATACACTAGGGTGAATCACAAATATGTAACTAAACAAACTCACCCACATCCTAATAGAAATATGGTTCCAAGAGCTGTTTTGTTGAGATCTGGTGCTACTAGATCTATTTATGCTGCTAAATCAAATGGTGTTTTCAAATCCACAACTAGTTCTTCTACTGGCTCTACTGCTAGTAAGCATTCTGCTGCTAGTATGCACTCTGCTGCTAGCAAGCAACCTGCTGCTAGTACAAAACTTTCTACTTCTGGGCCAAAAGTTTTAACAAATACAGTTGTTGGTAATCACTTTTATGCTGTTAAGGCCTCAGCTTGCTGGACTTGGAAACCAAAAACTAATGTTTCAAATTCTGTTTCCAAGAATAGCAGTGCATCAAGTGATTTAAAGAAATTTGATTATGTTGATGCACAGGGCAGATCCAAGTCAGTAATGGCTTGGGTCGTCAAGAGGAACTTATGTCTCTACTTTTCATGTGCAGGTCAATCTACTGGATGAGGTTAAGGATATGGTTATTGTTGACAGTGGATGTTCTGGACACATGACAGGAGATGAGTCTCAACTTGAAGACTTTGAGGCTTTTGATGGTGGTTATGTTGCTTTTGGGAATGATCCAAAAGGTGGAAAGATTGTTGGAAGAGGAACTCTAAAAACTGGAAATTTGGACTTTGAGAAGGTGTTTCTTGTGAAAGGACTTAAGTTTAACCTCTTTAGTGTCTCACAAATGTGTGACAAAAAGAACTTTGTTCTTTTTACAGACACTGAGTGTATGATCCTTTCTCCTGACTATCAATTGCCAGATGACAAATCTGTGCTTTTGAAGGTCCCTAGAAATGAGAATATATACAGTGACCATATTAAGAACATTGTTCCTAAGAGGGCTTTGACTTGTCTAATTGCAAAGGCCACTGTTGATGAGTCCAAATTATGGCATAGGAGATTGGGACATCTGAACTACAAGATCATGAACAAATTGGTAAAAGAAAATCTGGTCAGAGGAATGCCTACAAAGACTTTTGAAAATTGTGAAACTTGTGTTGCCTGTCAAAAGGGTAAACAACACAGAGTTTCATTCAAGTCCAAAACAGTGAACACAAATACTGAGCCATTACATCTACTACACATGGACTTATTTAGGCCTGTATTTGGCAAAAGCTTGAACAAGAAGTCATATTGTCTTGTTGTCACTGATGACTTTAGCAGGTTTACTTGGGTATTCTTTCTAGCCACTAAAGATGAAACTCCAGAAATACTCAAGGCATTTATTACAAGAGTTGAAAACCTATATAATCACAAGGTGAAGATAATCAGATGTGACAATGGTACTGAGTTCAAGAACAGTGTAATGAATCAATTCTGTGTGGGGAAAGGAATTCTTAGACAGTATAGTGTAGCAAGAACTCCACAACAGAATGGTGTTGCAGAAAGAAGAAACAGGACACTTATTGAGGCTGCAAGAACAATGTTATCTGATTCAAAACTACCTATCCCTTTTTGGGCTGAAGCTGTGAACACTGCATGCTTTGTGCAGAACAGAAGTAAGGTAGTCAAGCCTCACAATAAGACTCCATATGAGTTATTTCATGGAAAGAAGCCACTGATTGATTTTCTCAAACCATTTGGATGTCCTGTTACAATTTTAAACACTAAGGATCAACTAGGCAAATTTGATGAAAAAGCTGATGAAGGGAATTTGGTTGGTTACTCTGTAATTAGTAAAGCTTTCAGAGTATATAACAAGAGAACCAAACATGTAGAGGAGAATTTGCATATCAAGTTTTCTGAGAACACATCTAATCCTGAGGGAAAAGGACCAGAATGGCTGTTTAATGTTGATATGCTTACCAAAACAATGAACTATGTACCAGTTATTGCCAGTGTTGACAAACCACAAGAAGAATTTGTTTTGGTTGAGAAATTAAAGGTTGGTCCTACCTTACTACCCTTTCAGTCAGATCCAAGTCCTAAAGAAGATGTGGTTACTCAAGAGAAACCTAAGGAAACTGAAGAAGATATTGAAATACCTGTTGAAGCAGAAAAAGAAACTAATGGGGCTCCCAAAGTAGTTGTTGATGTCTCTCCTACAAAGCCAGAAGACTCTGCTGCTGACTCAAAAGACTCTACTGCTAGGCCAAAAGATACAACTACTGCTCCACCACATTCTGCTTCCAAGCCTACTAACTCTACTGCTACTTCAATGTTTCCTAATTTGGACTCTCAGGGTAGACCTATTGCTGATTCTATCAATCCTGATGATCCAAATATGCCTCCTCTTGAGAATATTTATTATGACACAGATGATGATGCACTTGATGGTCAGTTATTTGGAGCTGCTACAGACTTTACTAATTTGGAACTCAATATTCCTGTTAGTCCCACAACTACCACAAGAGTACACAAGGATCATCCCAAAGATCAAATTTTAAGTGATCCACAATCATCTATTCAAACTAGGCAGATGACTAAAGCATTGAAAGATCTTCAACATCAAAGTATCTTTGCCAGATCTCTGCATCAAAGAAATAGTCATAAAGATCTTCAAAATTGTCTGTTTGCATGTTTTCTTTCTCAAATTGAACCCAAAAACACTTACAAAGCCTTACAAGAAGCAAGTTGGGTGGAAGCAATGCAAGATGAGCTTCTACAATTTAAGCTGCAAGAAGTTTGGACTTTGGTTGATCTGCCAAATGGAAAAAGAGTGATTGGCACAAAATGGGTTTTCAGATGCAAAAGACATGAGAGAGGAATAGTCATAAGGAATAAAGCAAGGTTAGTAGCACAGGGATATACACAACAAGAAGGTCTTGATTATGATGAAGTATTTGCTCCAGTGGCAAGAATAGAAGCAATTAGATTATTCTTGGCTTATGCTTCATACAAAGATTTTGTAGTGTATCAAATGGATGTAAAGAGTGCCTTTCTGTATGGGACCATTACAGAAGAGGTTTATGTGTCTCAACCACCAGGCTTTGAAGACCCTGATCATCCTGACAAAGTTTACAAGGTAAATAGAGCAATGTATGGCTTACATCAAGCTCCTAGAGCTTGGTATGACACTTTGTCAACATACTTGCTAGAATCTGGGTTTAGTAGAGGAAAGATTGATAAAACTCTGTTTCTCAAAAGACAAAAGGATGATATTTTGCTAGTTCAAATTTATGTTGATGACATCATCTTTGGGTCTACAAACAAAGCTATGTATGTCAGTTTTGAGAAGCTTATGAAGGACAAGTTTGCTATGAGTTCAATGGGAGAACTCACCTTCTTCTTAGGTCTGCAAGTTACACAGAAAGAAAATGATATATTTATCAGTCAGGATAAGTATGTCAATGATATTTTGAAGAAGTTTGGATTTGAAGATGCTAAACCTGCCAAGACTACCATGGAAACCAATAAACCATTGCTGAAGGATGAATATGGAAAAGAAGTGGATATACACTTGTACAGGTCTATGATTGGCTCATTGATGTATCTTACAGCATCAAGGCCTGATATCATGTTTGCTGTGTGTGCCTGTGCAAGATTTCAAGTGTGTCCCAAAGAATCACATCTTAATGCAGTGAAGAGAATTTTTAGATATCTGAGGCATCAACCAAAATTGGGCCTTTGGTATCCTAAGGATTCACCATTTGATTTGGTCTCCTATTCAGATAGTGACTATGCTGGAGCTTCTTTGGATAGAAAGTCTACAACAGGGGGTTGTCAATTTCTTGGAAGCAGATTGGTGTCATGGCAATGCAAGAAGCAAACAGTGGTGGCTTATTCTACAACTGAAGCTGAGTATGTGGCTGCTTCAAGTTGTTGTGGACAAGTTTTATGGATGCAGAATCAATTATTGGATTATGGGTACAATTTCATGAATACCAAAATTCATATTGATAACAACAGCACACTTTGCATAATTAAAAATCCTGTTTTTCATTCTAAAACAAAACATATTGAGATAAGACATCATTTTATCAGGGATTGCTATGAAAAGAAGTTGATCCAAATTGTTAAAGTTCATACTGATAACAATGTTGGTGATCTTCTCACTAAACACTTTGATGTGGGAAGGTTTCAATTTTTAATTGCAAACAGTGGTATGATAAATCTTTGAAAACCTTATCTCTTTGTTTTTGCACAAATGTGAAAAGGCATTGTGCTGCTTGTTACTCTGCTGCTTATCATATGTTTGTGATGAAATGTACTATGCTGCTATTTCTAACTCTACTGCTAGTACATATGTTTGTTTGCTTTGTGGTGTTTGGTCTAATATTGTGCAGGAATAAGTCTACATGATGATTTGCAATAACAATATTAAGACAACAAAAGAAGCACATTTATCATTCATCAAGTTCAGAAGTTTATACATCAAAAGAGAAATTACAAAGACTACTTCTGAAACCACAAAAGAGTGCAACAATCTAAGATGAAATTAAAAGACTACAAGCACTACTTCCTAGGGCATGGAAGTCCAAGAACAATTTTCCTTTCTTTAGGGAGAGGAGAGTTTGCCTTCCTTGTCTTCTTTGTCTTGGTGGACTTCTTTGGTCGTGGCCTTGATGACTGAGGCCTCTCTGGAGTGGAAGGAGGTTCATTTGGAGGCTCATCCTCATCTGATGAAGTATAGATGAAAGGGGACACAAGCTCCCTTGGAGATGGTTGCCTGACAGGGATCCAAGCTGTGTCTTCTGATGATTTTGAAGACGATGGAGATTTTGGGGACATCACAGCTTTACCCCTGGAAGTGCTTGGGGTTTGATTCAAACTGAGGAGATCTTTGAACACAGGGAGATCATGCTTTCTCTTCTTCGCTTGCTCCTTGGTTCTACAACCATCATGAGGAGGACGGAAGGGCGCCACATATGTTTCAAAGGGGGTTTCATCTTCAGATGATGAATCAGAAGAGATATTGATGATTTCGGGTGTTGATTTCATGATTATTTGATTTGATTTGGGTTAATTGAAGTTTTGATTTGGTTGATTGGCGTTTTGATTGCGATTAGGGTTTGATTGTGATAAATTAGGGGAAAGATTTAGTCCGTTTTTATAGGGATTACGGCATATCATCACATTAATTGCTGAGGATACTTGACTTTTTGACCAAGCTTATTTCGTCAACTCTGCTGCTGGAATATTTCACACTGCTGCTAGTTATATAACTCTGCTGCTATTGTTATTGTGCTGCTACGGTTGAAAGTGTGAGGGTGAGATGTGTAACTTCTTCAATCAGTTTAAAACCTAATTGATCTTCCTAATTGGTTTTCTCATATTTCAAATTGAAGTTATCACAAACCCTAACACTCCAATTTTCTCAAAGTAAATTATTCCCAATTTCTCTAAACCCTAACTCATGGATTGCGTTCGTACCTGGGCAAAGCAACACAACAGTGTGGTCATTTTGGATGCTGAATCAGTTAATGAAGAATTCACAGACATGGTAAAATTTTTGAATACTACTTCTCTTAGGTATGCACTCACTGTGAATCCTACTATATTTGCTTCCCACATCAAACAGTTTTGGCTTACCGCTAAAATCAAAACTATGAATGGGGAAAAACATGTTAGTGCTTTAGTAGATGGGCAAAAGGTTCGTGTAACTGAATCATTCATAAGAGAAACTCTTCTCTTAAATGATGAAACAGAGACCACTTGTCTTGCTAATTCTACTATTTTTGCTGGGTTAAAAGATTTGGGATATGAGGGGAATCATACAAATTTAAAATTTCAAAAATCTCTCCTCTGTCCTCAATACAAGTTTTTGATACATCTTCTTCTTCATTGTTTGAGTCCTAAAACTTCTGGATGGCATGAGTTTAGTACTACTATTGCTTCTGCAATGGTATGCTTAAGCACAGGTCAGCCATTCAATTTTTCAAGAATGATTTTGGAAGGGATGTTTCAAACTATCAAAGAGTCTAGTTCATATTTGCTTTATCCAAGGTTTATACAACTCTTTGTTCAAAAACAACTTACAAAGTTTAGAGGCCATGTTGCTACTTATGATGCTCCAAAATTGGTTTCTAAAACTTTTACTTTCTTGGTTAAACATGGAAAAGGTTTTTCAGGCACACATACAAATCTTACACCTCAAATGGTGCAACTTGTGCAAAACAATCAGGGTGAAGGATCAGGAAATCCCACTGACTCCCATCACACACCCAATTTTAGTGCCTCTGCTATACAACCTAAAATACTCTATACCCGTAGGAACACCAAAAAGAACACTGATCTTCCTCAGGATAGTGTTAGTATGGCTGTACCAGATGAGGCTGTCCTAGGTGATGAAGAGGACATGTTGGCAAGGGCTGTCACTACTGCTTCTAGCTTAGCAGCAGAGCAGGATAGTGATAACATCATTAAGACCCAAACCAAGGCAACATCTAGAGATGATGATTCTTCTGAATCAAATTCTCAGGATGGTAACCCTAGCCAAATGGCAAATACAGGGGGCTCAGATGATCAAACTAGGCTTGATACTGAGTTTATGTCCCAAGATTCACCTCTCGGACCAGGTTACACAGGTCGAAGTGATGAGGACAGACCAGTGATCAATGAATTGATGGAAAACCTTGTACATGATGACAATGTCCATGATTCACCTCTCGGACCAGGTAACACAGGTCGAAGTGATGAGACTATTATGAAACTCATTCAGGAATTGACGGTTACTTGTACCAACTTGGGGTTGAAATGTACTACATTGGAGGACAAAGTTCTTACTCTTTCATCTGTTGTTGCTGATCAGGACAAGACTATCATCAATCTGCAAGAACAGATTAAGAACTTACAGAAATCCAGATCTTCAACCTCCTTGAAAAGATTGAAGAAAGTGGGCACTTCTCAGGTTGTTAGTTCTTCTGATGTCTCTACTCACTTGGAAGATGATGCTTCCAAACAGGGGAGGAATGAAGAGGCAATGGGTTCAGGGGAGGCAAATTTGGAAAAGGCTGATGGTGCTCTGGGTTTAAATGACGGAATGGTTTCAGGGGAGGTTCCAGTGATTGGTGATATGGATGTTGAAAGTCCTCAGGATGCTGAAGAGTTTGTGGTTGCTGATAAATCAGGGAATGAGGTTGTTATGGAAGAGGTAATTGCTACTCAAGAGAAGGTTGTAGAACAACTTACAACTTTGGAGCCTGAGCAATTAGTAAAGGCAACAGGGTTGATGGGTGAAACATTGATGAAGTTGGGAGATTTGGTGAAAGATAAAAGTCTTGACTCTGCTGCTCAAGAATCTACTGCTAAGGAAATTACTAACTCTGCTGCTAGTGGATTTGCTGATGCACAAGACTCTGCTGCTGGGTCTGGTGACAATGCTGCTGCTGAAGCCATGGTATTGTTGAGCAAGAAAACTACACCAGTATCAACTCCTTCACTACCACAACAAACTACAACAACAATTAAATCATCAGCACCTAGAAAACCTGAAAAAGGGATTGTTATAAAAGAACCTGCTGCTCAACAAAGGAAGGTTATTTCTTCATCTTCTACTGATAAAGGCAAGGGCAAGCAAGTTGAAAAACCAAGGATTATGTATAAGGGGATTGATTTCACTGATGTACCTTTTGATTCTTGGCCTAAGCCATTGCAAGTTGAACATGATACAGCTGCTGCACTTAGAGAACAAGAGTTGATTAATATGGAAGAACAACAGTTAGCTGAGAAAGAGGCTGAGGGCTTAAAAAGGTATGATGAATGGGTAAATGAGAAGATCAGAATAGCTGCTGATATTGAACTCAATAAGCTGATCAAGATTGAAGAAAATGAAGTTCCAACTTTTGATGTGCAATCTTGGTACAGGGACTTTACTACTAAGAAGAGAAATGAAAATGCTACTGCTAGAAGAAAGATAAAGATATTTAAAGGTCCAACTATTAAACAACAAAGGAAAGAATATGAAAGGTATCTAAAGAATATGGGTGGATGGACATTGGTACAGTTGAAACCTTATTCTGATAAAGAAGTTTTTGACTTGTATCAACAAACTAAGAAGAAAACAGATACTTTTTATGCTATGGGATGTGCTGAGGATTTGGAACAAATTGCTCAGATGAACAAGAAGTTGGTACCTGAAAAGGTAGCTGAAGCAGAGCATATTCAAGAAGCTGATGTTGTTAAACAGCTTGATATTGATGCAGCAAAGACTATTTCTTCTGTGCAAGGTGATAAAAGAAAAGGTGTTGTTCAAAAATCAATTGCAAAGAAGAAGAGAAAGATTGGGGAAGGAAGCAGTTCTATGCCTGAAGGTGATGAGTTTAAACATGATCTTGATCATATTCTTTCTGAGCATCTAAAAGAACAATTGAAGGTTTACACTATGGTTGGCAAGATGGAAGATCCTGAAGTGGTTGATGCTAAACCAATTGGTGTCAAATATCCTATTATCAAAGTAACTACAGGATATGATACTAATATTGGAGCATTTCATGATGTCCAGAGATCTGATGGTAAGACTCATAGGTTTCTTAGATTTCAACAGATGCTACATTACTTTGATAGAGAGGATGTTGAAGACTTGTGGAAGTTATACAAGGCAAAGTTTGGAGCTGAGAAGTTTGATGGTAAAAAGTATGAGATAGATAAAATTGATCACATCATAACTTCTTCTGATAATGTTATGTGGAGAGCTCTTAAACTTATGTTTGAACCTTCAATGGATGATTCTGAATGGACAGAGATAGTAGATTACAAAGTAAGAAGATGGAGACTCTTTCAAGATTCTGGAGTTCATGTGTTAGATATTGGACCAATTACTTTGTATATGCTAGCTGAAATGGATTACCCAGTGGTAAGATGCTGGAATATTGTCAATCAGATGGTTAATGGTGATAAATCACTTAAGTTGCAGAAAGACTATGATTCTGATGATCAAGCATTCAATTTGCTGTCAAAGTATAAGAAGATATTTGATCAATTGGATTCTCAAGGTTTGAAGTGTTTGGAAGCATCCTCCAAGTGATTAATTGTGCTTAGAAGAAACTTACTTATTTAGAAATAAATAATAAGTTTAGGGGAGGATTGTTGGGTCTGAAACTGCTGCTGAGTGAAACTGCTGCTATAAGTGAAACTGCTGCTAGTGGTAATGATTCTGCTGCTAATGTCAAAGTGCTGCTAAGGTTAAATGTTGCTGACAGAATCTATTGCTGATGGGATAAGGATGTCTACGGTTTAGATAAATACAGAATAGATTGTGTAAATATTATATTTATCTAGAATATACTTATCGTGTAGAGAAAGGTATTGTAAACCTAGTAGGACTCCTTAGTCTATAAAAGGAGGATCCTAGGGTTAGTTTATGTACTTATTATTATTCACTTCAAGGTTGTAAAACCCTAGCATTGTTGAGTGCTCGTATTAATAATATTGAAGTGTTGAAAGAGAATCATTATTCTTCTTAAGTTAAGCTTTTACATTTCGCATATTAGCTTAAGTGTTTAAACAAGTTAACTTCTATACAAGATCGTTTAAGCTCAACTGGGATCAACATACATGTTTGTTGAAGTGCGTTAATGAGAAATATTTTGGAGATGATTCACACATCTTTTAGATCTTTGTAATTAACATGATCTTCTTTTTTTCTTAATTTAATTATCATATGCAGGTACCATGAAAATCATACAAGATCATGTATGCTCAGGTAAATGGAACCAAATATTGGAATACCAACTATTTTCTTTGTTTCTTACATACTTAGGTGATTGTATAGATAAGCAATACATAATTATTGATCTAACCCATTTGTAAATTATAATAACAAATCGGTGCAACGCACAAGTCTAAAAAATCTAAAAAAAAATAATAATATACAATAATGCGGAGTAATCAAGATACTCAAGATGGAGTCCCATAATTTAATATGAAGTATATACAACATCGAGATGGAAGTGCAAGGGTTGCAGGAATTGATCACGTATTTAGTATCTATCTATCTATAATACTATAAGATTCAGTCCCTAAATTTAATGTGGAGGTGTCAAGATTGCTTAGGGTACAAGCTAGCTAATGCTCGGAATTCAATGTAGCCTCATAATAAATATACAATCATGAAAGGAGATGAAGTGCAAGGGTTGTCCGAATTGATCACATGATATTTAGTATAGAATTAAAAGTCGGTTAGATGAAGTGCAAGGTTGCAAAAGTTTGCAAGAATAATTAATGATTTAACCTAATTTATGCCTATATAAACCGGCCAAAATCACATTTAGAATTAAAAGACGATTCACACATCTTTTAGATCTTTAATTGTTGGTAGCGGTACGTAAATTCTCTTTTGCAATATTTTGGAGATGATTCACACATCTTTTAGATCTTTGTAATTAACTCGGTCTTCCTTTTTTTTTTTTTTTTTTTTTTTTTTTTTTTTTTTAATTTAGTTATCATACGCAGGTACAATGAAAATCACACAAGATAATGCATGCTCAGATAAATAGAACCAAAGACTGGAATACCAACTATTTTCTTTATTTCTTACATAATTAGGTGATTGTTATAGATAAGCATATATATATATATATATATATATATATATATATATATATATATATATATATATATATATATATATATATATATATATATATATATATATATATTATGTTAATGCATTTTCATAGACAAGTAATTTATGTGCGTTTTCTATTGATGTAGCTAACATGTGCGAATTGATTCAAGAAAATGTGGACGAGCATGTATGTAAAGCAACATTTAATTGGTTAAATGATACTTTTTTAGCGTGATTAGTTTATGTAAGTAGTTGCTTTCGAATTCTCTTTGAGAAATATTATAATGAATTTATCGTGTGCAATTGAATTATTATTGAAAAGAAGAAGGTCCGCGCATCGCACAACATTTTCTTTTTCTATATGTAGAATCATTAGTGAGAAACCAATATTTACACCCATTAAATGAGTTTGCCATAATAGCAAAATACGACATATTAAAAATATCACATTGAGTAATGAATAGAAAAGAAGAAATACATAATTTGAGTTTTAAACATAAGCAAAAGTTCAAACTTTTATTGAAAAAGAAAACCGATGCATTTAATGTGAAGTATATACAACATCGAGATGGAAGTGCAAGGCTTGCCGGAATTGATCACATGATATTTGGTAATTAGCATAAAATTAAAAGTCGATTATGTATTGAGATGAAGTTGAAAATGTTGCAAGAATAATTGATGATTTAACCTAATGCAATATATATAGATATATGCATTATGTTAATGCATTTTCATACACAAGTAATTTATGTTTGTTTTCTATTGATGTATCTCACATGTGCGAATTGATTCAAGAAAATGTGCACAAGCATGTATGTAAGCATGTAACTTGAATAATGAATATAAAAGAAAAAGTACATAATTTTTGCTCGAACCCATTTGTAAATTAAAAAAAATAAGTTTAAGACATAATAGTGGAGTCCAAAGGTTTTAGGAATTATTAATAGTGTATTAATTAATATTCATTTGGTTAGCTATTTAGAATTGAGTTTATTGATAAATTTTATTAATATTAGTTAGACTTCAATGTTAATTTTCAATGAAATTAGTTGTACAATAAAATGAGATGAAGCTAAAAAGGTTTGTAACGATTTTTATAAAGTTTATGTGGCATTATTATATATACATTATTACACAAACTTTAACTTACAAACTTAATAAAGAAAATATTTAACACACATTAAACTATTACCAATTAGATAGACCCCGTATGCTTCATATTATCATGCAAAAACCATCTAATGGACAAGTATTGTAGAGCTAAGTAATAGACCAAAAGAAACAAAGCAATTTTTTTATCATGCAAATCGATAATAGGCCAAAAGAAACAAAGCCATAACAACTTAATAACCAAAAGCCCATTTATAAAATACAACAGCACAAAACCAAAACAACATCAAACATTTTTAAATTTTTATACAAGAAAGTTAAAACATTTCATACAACATACTAAACAATACTTAAGTATACACTCGCCAATATACAGAAAGAATACACGATTAACAATTAGATTCTCAGCCCGTGAGTAGCACGGGTTCTGCCTGCCTCGTCATATGTAAAACAACCCCACCAATTTAATAATTAAACAATAACTTTAATGAACCATTTACCATGATGATGATAATCACTAGCATTAATTGGTACAAGGTCTTGATTGAAAGCACATGACATCAATCCTCAATTAATTGCACTTAATAGTATGAGAATAACATATATGAAGCAGCCAATCAGGTCAAACAAAATTAAAACCATCAAACACCACACGACAAACCTCAATTAATACTCTATTGAATGAATAATTCAATAAAGCCTTGACCAGTTAAAACCTCAAGCGACCAGTGATGAAGAAACATACAAAATAGTAAGAGGTATCAATTAAAATAAAAGTGAATATTGTACTGTAAGTTTTTATTCAGTTTGCCACAGAAAGTCAATACCCAAAAACCGATTATACTTTCTTTAAAGGGAGATGATTTGTACACCATTTATTTTAGCCATCTCCCACTAAATTATACCAGTGATGCACACAGTACAACACTGCTATGCATGATTTAGTGGTGGATGGATAAAAAAATGGTATACAAATCACCTCCCTTCTTTAAAACTGCTTCTTTATCACCAATAAAACCTTGTAGAATCCTAGATATCACGAACAACCCTCTCTGATACCACCTGTTGGATCATTGTAGCTCGAGGTTGTTTAGACCTCATAGTATCTAGGACACACAATAACAAAGATTAATGATACGCAGTGGAATAAACAAACATCTTTATTATTGTAACAAGGTTTCTTCGTCATCATCTTCACTACAATTAATCTAGGCGTCTACAATAAGACTATGCCTAGACACACACACACACCCCTTTACAAGACGTCTACATCTTTTTATTGTGCACACTAAACCTAATGACCCATGTCCTCTTTATATGCTAGAGGATTAGGGTTTACAAGAAAGACAATTTTAATATAATTAGGAAAGTAAATATTCTTCTAGAATCTTCCAAAATCTCCATCTTTTTGTAGTTTCCCAACTTGTCACTTTCAGTCCTTTTATTTCATTCTTATATTTACTTTGTCTCATCAAATCAAGAATCCCAACATTACTGCTAGTGTATTCTATACTACTTCTAGTATTGAAGATTCTACTATTGAAGAATAATACTGCTGGGTGTATATGATACTACTTCTAGAGTAATACATTCTACTGCTTAAGTGATAATTGTATAGCCGGTTAGGATAATTATAGAATAGATTACAAAGATTCTTATCTTGTATAGAAAGTCATTGTAAACCGACTAGGACTCCTTAGTTTATAAAAGGAGGATCTAGGGTTAAAGTTGAGTACGTATTATTCATAGAGTCGATCACTTCAAGGTTGTAAACCCTAATGCTTTTGAGTATTCGTATATTAATATATATTGAAGTGTTTTGTGAGAATTCAACTATGTTATTAACAATTCTTCTTAAGTTAAACATTATATTTCGCGTAGTGTTTAAGATTGTTTCAAAGCCAAAGTTCAGTTTCTATACTATATTGTTTTAGATTTATATCTAAGATAATAACTAGATCATTTCTCAACTAGGATTAACACCCTCACTCTCGAAGAACATCTTGCTTTAACAAGAGAAGAACAAGAGCCTTGTTTGGTTAGGCCCGCTATTGGAGCAGATGTGCAATTCGAGATCAAGAACCAATTCATAAGGGAGTTATGGAAAGACCCCTTATCGGGAAACAAAAATAAAGATGCTCATGAGCATATTGACAATGTTTTATACATTGATTTTTTGTTCAACATTTCGGGAGTATCTCACGATGTGGTTATGCTTAGAGTTTTCCCTATGACACTTACTGGAGCAGCAAGAAGATGGGTTGATAGGTTGCCTGAGGGAACTGTCAACACTTGGAGCATGTTGAAGAAACAATTCATCCAAAGGTATTGCCCTCCTTCAAGGACGAAAAAACAGCTCGAAGATATTCATAATTTCAAATAGGATGGAGATGAAACATCGTACCAAGCATGGGAAAGGTACAATGATCTGTTATACAAGTGCCATACTCATGACCTTAACAAACAACAGGTTGTGAATATCTTCTACAAAGGAATCAACATTTCCACGAGCCAAATGCTTGACTCCTAGGGGCCAATCCCTAGGATGACTCATGTCCAAGCCTTAAAAGAAATAGAAGACAAGGCGGACCACTCTCATAAGTGGCATAACGGGGGAAGTAGTAGGAGCATTAGTGGAAGTTCGGATGGAATTGCTCTTATCACCAGTATACTCGAAATTTTGGGCCGTAACATGAAGAAGCTAAAAGAAAATATGCATGTCATTCAAGTGGGATGTGAGATATGTGAAGGGCCCCATTTTTCTAAAGATTGTCCTTTAGAAGAGGATGATGAAAGGGTTGAAGAGGTGAAATATGGATAAGGAAGACCTTTCCAAGGGAATGGTTATCGCACGGGACCACCGGGTTACAACCGAGCACCATACGGAGAAAGGAGACCTAGTCTTGAAGAAACCATCAACAAATATCTTGAAGACTCGAAGAAGAAACAAGAGGAGCAAGATGAATGGTTAAAGAACTTTCAAGAAGCCACCAATAAGACCCTTAACAATCATGATGAATCCCTCAAGAATCTTGAAACAATGATAGGGAAGTTAGCAGATGACATTCATAAGAAAAATGTAATTGAAGGAAGCAAGACAACCGTTGGGGCATGCAAGGCAATTTTCATAGAAGACGAAAAAGATAATTCATTCGAAAGCTTCCACAATCAATCTTGTGAGAAAATTATTTCGCTAGATGAAACCAAGCCTAGTGAAGCTATACCTTGCCAATTACCAACCAAGGAGGATGGCACATAGAGCTTTACCCTTCCTTGCACCATCGATAACTCTAACTTGTTGGCATTAGTTGATTTAGGTTCTAGCATTAATGTCATCTTTATTTCTATCCCTTAGATTGACAAGCCTTAGGAAAACAAGTTTGGTGATCGAAATGGCGGATATGACTAAGGAAACCCCAATAGTAGTTGTCGATAATATCATTATTAAGATTGACAGGTTTCTATTCCTCGCGGATTTCATAATAATTGATATGGCAAATGTTCCTAGGGATGACCTTATCCTTGGATGACCTTTTCTAGCAACATCACAAGCCTGTATTGATGCCTTTATGAAAGAAATCTCAATAGGAGTTTATAACGAGAGGGTTGTTCTCAAAATGAATAGGCTTTTATTGCGGGAAAACAAGGATATTGCTAATTCATGCATTGCAGATGCTACAGCCGAGGAAACTCCACCCGACACGTTTAGAATCTCAGGAGACATCTATAATTATATGCCTCATTTGTGTTTAAAATATGCGCATGAGGTTAACTCCGACATGAGCGATGAAAGCGATGAGTCTTCTAGGGAAGATAGTGTTGAGGAGGATCACTCACTTGAACCTTAAAGTGATAGTGAAGGTCCTATAACAGTCACCGTGGTGTGTCATTATTGTGAATCAAAGGCGAATATGAACTATGGAAAAAGAATAATTATGCCTTCATGTTCTCCTTTTGTCAAAATTTGTAATGGTGGAGGATAAATTAGATTAAGACAGTTGAAAAGGGAGGCAAACGTCTGGTCATGCTATGAAGATTCGGCTTTTGATAAAAATCCATGGTTTCATAACTGATAACATCAAATAACATTGATATTTAAGTGTCAATTTCCCCCTATTATGCTCATTTATATTAATAATTATGTGGATATATGCTATTAATCCTTCATATTTTGTATCCAGGCCACAAGTGAGCATAGGAGCTAAAGAGACGAGGAAATTGGAAAGTACGTTCAAAGATAGACAAATCCAAGTATGCTGGAAGAAGCTATGGCGTAACTCAATCTCTCAACTACACCGTAGCTAGGATTTCTACTAAGAAGACCAAAGTCAACACGGATCAAGAGTTACGGCATAACTAATTCCATGGTTTACGCTGTAACAATCACAAGTCTTGAAGAATCCTCAGATCTGAAGACTAAGCCGTAACACAATTATGGAATACGGCGTAGCAACGAGTACGAGAGTAGTCCAAGCTCAAAGAATTAACATACGGCGTAACACACCTTTTGGATTACGGCGTAATGAAGATTGCAAGAGTTATCTCAGATCCGATAAACGCTATACGGCGTAACACATTTGGAGATTACGACGGAGAAGAAACCCTAAATCACTATTAAGGCGTAACATTTCATCAGTTATGCCGTAAACTATGGATCTGGATAAGATTTCACCAGTTACGGCGTAACATATTTCATAGTTACGCCGTAACTCCGGCGGGCCTATAAATACAACCCTAATTTCTGCATTTTGACAACAAATTTCTCACACACAAAGTCAGAGATCGTTAGGAGCTTTTAGGAGGCCCTTCTACAGCAGCATATGAAGGCTTTCCAAGGGAGTAATCACACTCAAATCACCATAAGTTTTAGCCTTTCATTATTTCATTTACATTTCGAATACATGGATCTTGTAAACATTGTTTCGAGTGTTAATTCTAATATGATTGGCTAAGCACCTCTGGTGCTAGCCTAGTTATGATGCCTATATTGTTTTAATCATGTTTTCGTACTTTTCTTATATGCTTTTACGTGTGTGCATGCTTAGTTTATCTTGAGAACCTTTTATTTCGGTAGTTTTGATATGCGGTTGTATCCATTACGCTAGCTTTAATTGAATTAAGGCGCCAGTTGAGTTAGTAGGCTAGAAGAATTGACCATAGGACACTAGCCTGATGGATTACGAGGAAATGGGAGGGATGACAACTGACCATATTGCCTCGTGTGTGAATTGACCATAGGATCATCTTTCGTATTTGATGAACTTAAGAAGTTAGAGAAATGGCCTATGATCGTGACAACGGGCCATTAGAGATAAGTCTAGTATGTAGTGGCACTTAATGACTCAAACCCGTATACTATACGTCGGCTTACTTGCATAGGGTAGTGCCTATGGTTCCTGACAGGATTCGGGGGAGATAGGCTAGGGAACTTGACCATATGCACCTAGTGATATATGTCCCCCCACCTAAAGCATAAGATTAGTTTAATAGGGAACATGACATGAAATGATATAGGATGAGTAACTAGGCTAGTACACTTTTCTCCCACTGCTCACAACCTTTACTTTATCTGCTATTTGTTTTGTAGTTTCATTTCACTTCCAACTATCAATCATTTCCTTTAATTTACTTTTAATTAGTGACATTAGACTTAGACATAGTCCGCACCACATAGCTCTTAGGACGACCTCGGAGCTACCATTACTATTCTACTCACGACCGGATTCTCTGTCCGTTAGTGCAAATAGGTAGACCTTATGTAAAACGAGTAATTATAAATATTAAAACCTGGTCGGTAAAAACTGCATCAAGTTTTTGGCGCCATTGCCGGGGAGCTATAATAGGATTTTTGTTTAAGTTTTGAAATTTTCTAGTTTTATTTTGTTTTTCTAATATTTTTGTTTTAAGTTACAGGTACTATGGAAGCTGTTGACATTGAAGCAATGATTCTGGAAGAGTACCTTGCCATGACTAGGGACGAGCAAGGACCGGGCCTTGTCAGGCCAATGATTGGGGCAAATGTTCGATTTGAAATAAAGGATCAGTTTATGAGAGAACTACGAACAAAACTTTTCTCCGGAAACAATAATGAAGATGCTTATGAGCATATTGAGCATGTCCTATACATCACCAGCCTTTTCAATATTCCGGGCATGTCACATGCTGCTGTTATGTGAAGGGTATTTCCAATGACACTATCTGGAGCAGCTCGAAGATGGGTCGACTGATTACCAGGGGGACGATCAACACATGGAACCTCTTGAGGAATAGATTCTTCCAACGATACTGTCCTCCTTCTAAAATAGCGAAGCAATTAACGGAAATTCACAACTTCAAACAAGAGGCTGACGAGACATTATACCAAGCTTGGGATATGTACAATGATCTCCTCTATAAATGCCCAAACCACGATTTGAACAAGCAGCAAAAGGTGAAACTTTTCTACAAAGGAATCAATATCACAACTAGGCAAATGATGGATTCTCGAGGGCCGATCCCAGGAAAAACCCCCGTTCAAGCTCTTGATTCTATTCAGGATTTGCCAGACCGCTCGCTAAAATGGCATGAGCGCGGAAATAGTAGATACACAGGGGGAAATCTCGAAGGTATGAACGCTTTGACTAATAAATTTGAAAATCTCAGCGGAGAAGTTAAGAAAATCAAAGAGAACATTCATGCCATACAAGTTGGATGTAAAGCTTGCAAGGGAACCCACGTGACAAAAAATTGCCCACTCAAAGAAGAGGTTAAGAGAGTGGAGGAAGTGAAGTATGGTAATTTCAACAAACCATTCCAAGGATTTGGAGGAGATGGGGCAAAATTCCGTGTTGGACCTCAAGGCTATTATACCAAAATTGAGGACAAGGCTCCAAGGAAGACCAACCTTGAAGATTTGGTCAATAGGCATATCGAAGAGTCAACAAGAAAGAGTGACTTGTTTAAAGAATGGATGATCAAGATTAAGGAAGATACTGATAGAAATGTGCGAAACCAAAAAGCCGCAATCAAAAATTTGAATACTCAGGTTGGGCAACTAGTTAAAAATTTCGAAGCTAAAGTAGTGGATGCTGAGATCTGCAAGGCAGTGTTCACAAAAGAGGAGCAAGAGGATGAGCAACAAAGCACCAACATGACTGACGAACTTTGTGGCATCAATTATTTGCAAAAAGATGGAGGCGAGATACAAGAAGAATTCCTCCCTTGCCAACTACCAGTTAAGGAATCCAATCAAGGAGACTTCCTTTTGCCCTGCACTATCGGTAACCTTAAAATTCTTGCTGCTGCGGATTTAGGAGCTAGCGTTAATCAAATGTCTTTTTCATTATTTAAAGAATTAAATCTTACGAACATGAAAAAACAACTATGATCCTTGAAATGGTTGATACATCTAGATCTAGGCCTAGGGGAACTATAGATAACGTGTTAATTAGAATAGGCCAACTCCTTTTTCCTATTGATTTTGTCATCATTGATATGGATCAACGTCAGCATAATAACTTAATTTTAGGAAGACCGTTTTAGCAACCTCTCATGCTCACGTTAAAGTTTTCAAAAAACAAATTTCTTTGGAAGCAGGGGGTCATAGAATTAATTTTGACCTAAAAGATCCTTTCAAACTATGCCCTGAACCTTCCAAAGAATCTAGCATGGATGTCTCCCCTAAATTACAATTTTGTGGAAAAAATGACTCTAACATAAGTGGAGATGAGAATGTTGATTCTAAGCAGGAACAGGTAACCCCTGAGCTGAGCCAAACTACCGTAAGAAGTAAAGAAGGGGTAATAAATCACTACTGCAACCCCATAATCGCCATCCATGATGGGATTATGCAAACTTGGCCATCATGTAATTCTTTCCGTGACGAATGCAATGGAGGAGACCACGGAGAACTGGACAAACAACATCGAACACATTTAGAATGGACTTGTTCCTATGGGATCGAGTGACAAGACATTGAGTTCGGGAATCTTTCTTTTCAAGAGTGGTACAAGATTCGGTATGGAAACGCCCTTCTAAATGAAGAAGTAATAGCAAGATTACAAAGAAATTATGATAACCGATCCATTACGAAAGTCGAGGAAACGAAAGCTATTACTGACAAAACTGTTAAAACCAAAATTGGGCAATCTTCAAAGAATCAATCTTTTGGCGACCCAAGCATAATTAATTACTTGAAAGAGAAGAGTTTGATCCAAGACAAAATGCCAGAAGAACATAATCTGTCCTTCGATAAATGGATAAAAAGAAGTTATGGGACCACTAAAGTCGATAAGCAAGCCAAAATTAAGGCATTTGTAGAATGGATGGTTGATAGTGATCCGGATGATGCAAGACCTCCTGATCAAGACAGTGACCCATACAAAAGAAGTTTTGAGAGATTTAAATATGAATTTGAAATGGAAGTATTGCAACTCCTAGATAAATATGAACTCAAGATTGGCAAAAAAGGGTGCATTTTGGCTGATATTTGGGAGATGTGTGAAAATACCTACAATGGAAGGAGATATTTTTGGCACGAAAATGAACTTGAAGCCATGGAGGTACAAGGCTGCAAAATTGAAAGAATTAGGTATGATCTGCCCGAAATACAAATGGAGACATTTAAAGTCCGGAGATATACTGTAGGCGGTATTGGAAGATTTATTTGCACGGAGAAGTCTCTTGATAGGCAATTACCGGTTGGACGGATGAATGGCAAAAAGTTTAAGGCTTTGATCAGAGACGAGATGAACACCAATTTTGGTGTCAAACCCACATGAAAAACCGTGGGAATGAGTCTAACTTAAAGACTCGTTAATAAACAAAAGTGCTCTTACGGGAGACAACCCGTATTATCCATTTCTTTGTTTTCTGTGGTTTGTATGTTTGTATTATATTTTTGCAGGAATTGGAGCATGGAGGAGCGAGAGAATCTGTTTACTGCAGAAACTGATGCTCTCGAATCACCAATTACGGCGTAACCAAGTCTTATGACTACACCGTAACCATCCTTCCGTAGCTGATCTCTCTAGGTTTTCTCTAATTACGGCGTAACTCATTCTCATGGTTACGCCGTAACACTTCTCTGAGGTGTATCCTTTAAAATATTTTCAAACATACTAAACTTGTATTAGTGATACGTGGGAATCGCACCAGACTTTACCTCTCGAGGGATCTCGAGAAGCTTACAACCCCCACCAGGCTGTGTACCTGATCGTTGTAGTATAATATAGTGACAAGTACCGGGGGATTGATCTTTCAACTCAGGAATAGTGTCGCTAGGATTAGGAAGTCTCTTAAACTAAGTCTAGAGGTGAGGGATGATTCTTTTTGTATTTTAATATTTTATAAAAGCAAGTAAAATCTCGGGTTTTGGAAGAGTGGGCGGAATTAGTTGCTAGCCAACTAACCCAATAACTAAAGATGCAATCAAAATGAAATGAAACTAATTATACTATTGTCGTGTAAACAATGATAGGGAAAGTTGTATTTACTTAGGTTTCATTACTCCCTAGATATCTTTTACAGGTTGATAGTTTGTTACAATTGCATGGATGACGGGTCATATTCCTTAATACTAGTCGTAGGGCCGTGTACAATATTCCCTAACTCTATAGGATCCTACTTCACTCCTATGTTGAGCCGTTAGAAGCTCCTAACATGGGATCATTAGAATTCTCCTACGCATTAAATACAACCAAAAATCATAGTACACCTCTGATCATGTTTCTTAAGACATTCAAGCATGTTACCAATGGAAGTCTGCCAGTTTTCTTAAGCCTAACATCGAATACAATCATCCGTAACAACTATAAACAAACAATCAACCCATAATTAACATCTAGGTTTCACTACATCTAAGCGAACACAAATGAAATCTAGCCTAGCATGTTAAATTGAAGACAAGTGTAAGATATATTCAAACAACACATAGACATATTGATTGAATTGAAATAGTACTTATCTCAAATAGAACATGAAAGTTTCAAAGGGTTAAAACCCTTGAAAAAGCTGTGAAAATCAGCCTAGGGTTTCCATCAAAGTTGCACACTAATGAATGAAATTTGGAAAACTATATATAGATAATACAGGGTGACGGTGTCATGTGTAAACATGTGACGCCGTCAACTCGCCGCCTATAATGAAATCGGATTGCCTAGATCCACTTTTGACGCCGTCATGTGTAAATTTCTTATGGGCCGTCACTAATACTTGGACCATGACGGCCTTGGGTGACGCCGTCATCTCCAATGCAAAAAACTCTCTGGATCGTCACGTGTATTGTCCACATCCACCTCTTGTATTACTCTTGACGCCGTCATTAAGGAACATGTGACGCCGTCAGGTACTGTTCCCAGCAAGGAAAATTAAGACTTTGCCGTTTTCTTCACTTTTATGCTCCAAAAACGTCCAAAATACTTCCTTTTCCAGATTTCACTCCAAAAGTACCTAAAATGACAAAAAAACGATTTAGGGCAATATTTGATCAAATAATCTCGACTTCGGGCTTAAATGACCCCTTAAAAATGGTTCATTTTTCGCCTCATCAATCAGTAATTGAATGAACTTTGCGGGTATGTTCGCTGTAAGCCCTCACGAGACTTAACTCGTCCACTTGGGACACCAAGTGGTTTAAAAGGCTTGTTGCATACGCTAAATGCAACCGTGATTCCTACGAAAGTGAGTTAGGATTTTCTTTGTTTTTATTTTTTGTTTTTATAGATTTATGCTTGTGGTAGTGTTGTGATTTCAGGGAAATGGAGTTTGCTCATGAAGGCTAGTCGAAGGCACAAAGATTTCTCGTGATCCTTCTTTCATTTTGGAGCAAATTTCAGGGAAGTTCTCACTATAATTCTACCTTCTCTTCCCATTTACTTCAATTTTAGTACAAAAGGGATTTTGTACATTTCAAGTGGGGGACGGGAGTAGAATTATCTTGAACTTTATTAGCCCTCATTTTTCTAGTTTATTTTGAAAATTTTTGCCATTTTTAAACTTTTGACATGTTTTTCTTAACCGAACTAAAATAGACCTTAGCCAAGCACATTTAACCCTTGAATTAATATGGTGAGGATTAGCCTATTCAGTTTCACCTTGTTTACCCAAATCCACCTAAATATTGAATGTGCCGTTAGTTTTGTAAACTTTAGAACTTGGCTTTTACATCATTTCAAACCCATAGACGAGTAATGTGCTAGACACGTTTGGAAGGGACAATTTTAGAAGGCAATGTTTTATGATTATCAACCAAATAGCCTTATATATGTGTGTTTATCGATTAGTCACATTGACATCTCGACCCCCGTGTAAACCCTTTTGTTGCACTCATCTTTAGTGAAAGATACCCATAGTACACCCTTTTGAGCAATTCCTTTCGTTTCTTACCCAAGATATATTATTTTGGTACACCATTACACCTTAGCTTACTATGTAGTCTAGTCTATGATTGGGAAGTTGTTGTTTTCCCTTGTTCGTGATCTAAGTGGATGAATTCAGGAATCACACCTACAAAGACATATCATTGAAGATTGATAAGGCGAAAAGTGTACCGCTTTTAGGGGGTCAATTAAGCCCAAATTCGAGATTATTTGATCAAATATTACCCTAAATCGTTCCTTTTGTCATTTTAGGTACATTGGAGAAGAAATCTGGAAAAGGAAGCATTTTGGACGTTTTTGGAGCGAAAAAGTGAAGAAAACGGCAAAGTCTCCAAATCAAGCTGAAAACATTGCTTGACGGCGTCACGCTTTGGAGGTGACGGCGTCACATTATGGCAAAGAGGTGGATAAAAAGATATAACGAGACGCGCCAGAATGTTTTTGGACTTTAACACGTGACGGCGTCACCAAGGCCGTCACGTGTAATTTACTCTTGATGGCCATGAGAAGAATAATACATGATGGTATCAAATCTGGATCTAGGCAATACGAGAGTTTCTTTGGCGGCGAGTTGACGGCGTCAGGATTTACACGTGACGCCGTCAGACCCAAAAATTTATATATAGTTTTCTATTTTTCATTTGTAAAAGGAGGAGAACTTTGGGATAGTTTTGGAGAAACCCTAGCAAGAATTTTACCTTACTTTTAAGGGTTCCAAACCATTGTTTCATCCATGTTTGATTGAAGATAAGTTTTCCAATAATCATTCAATATGTCTATGTGTTGTTTGATTCTATCTTATGCTTTTCTTTACTTTAACATGCTAGGCTAGGTTTTCTTTGTGTTTGCTTAGATGTAATGAAACCTAGTTATTGATTATTGGTTAGTTGTTGGTTTATAATTGTTGTGGATGGATGATATCGATGTTAGGCTTAAGAAAACTGGCAGACTTCCAATTGGTAACATGCTTGAACGTCATAAGAAACATGAATCGGATGTTGATGAGGCGAAAAGTGTACCGCTTTTAAGGGGTCATTTAAGCCCGAATTCGAGATTATTTGATCAAATATTGCCCTAAATCGTTCCTTTTGACATTTTAGGTACTTTTGGAGAGAAATCTGGAAAGTGAAGCATTTTGAACGTTTTTGGAGCATAAAAGTGAAGAAAACGGCTAAGTCTCAAAATTCCTTGCTGGAACAGTACCTGACGGCGTCAAGCCTCTACGCATGACTGCATCAAGAGTTACAAAAGAGGTGGATATGGAACTTATAACGTGACTGCCCAGAGAGTTTTCAAGCTTATGACCTGACGGCGTCACCATGGCCGTCAGGGTCCAATTACTAGTGACGGCCCAGAGTATTTCTCAACATGACGGCGTCACAAATGGATCTAGGCAATACGATTTTATCATGGCTGTGAGTTGACGGCGTCACGAGCTAATACATGACGCTGTCAAGATGTAATATCTATATATAGTTTTCCAAATTTCATTCATTAGTGTGCAACTTTGAGGGAATAAACCCTAGTCCGAATTTTATCAGCTTTTCAAGGGTTTCAACCCCTTGATTCTTCCATGTTCAATTGAAGATAAGTATTCATTCAAATCATTCAATATGTCTATGTGTTGTGTGATTATATCTTACGCTTGTCTTCTCTTTAACATGCTAGGCTAGATCTTTATTGTGTTTGCTTAGATGTAGTGAAACCTAGATGTTGATTATGGGTTGATTGTTTGTTTATAATTGTTACGGATGATTGTATTTGATGTTAGGCTTAAGAAAACTGGCATACTTCCATTGGTAACTTGCTTGAACGTCTTAAGAAACATGATCGGAGGTGTACTACGATTTTTGGTTGTATTTAATGCGTAAGAGAATTCTAATGATCCTATGTTAGGAGCTTCTAACGGCTCGACATAGGAGTGAACTAGGATCTTAAAGAGTTAGGGAATATTGTACACGGCCCTACGACTAGTATTAAGGAATATGACCCGTCATCCATGCAATTGTAACAAGCTAATCAACCTGTAAAAGATATCTAGGGAGTAATGAAATCTAAGCAAACACAAGTTTCCTCATTATTGTTTCCACCACATTAGTATAATAGTTTATTTTCATTTTTTGTTATTTTATTTTGATTGCATCTTTAGATTAATTGGGTTAGTTGGCTAGCAACTAATTCTGCCTACTCCTTCAAAAACCGAGATTTTTACTTGCTTTCCATAAAATATAAAAATACAAAAAGAATCATCCCTCACCTCTAGACCTAGTTTAGTAGGCTTTCTAATCCTAGCACACTATTCCTGAGTTGAACGATCAATCCCCCGGTACTTGTCACTATACTATACTACAACGATTAGGTACACTGCCTGGTGGGGGTTGTAAGCTTCTCGAGATCCCTTGAGAGGTAAAACCTGTTGCGAGGGCGGAATTCTCACGTATCAAGTTTTTGGCGCCGCAGCCTGGGAATAGTTATTGTCTAGGTTAGGATTTCTTTTTATTAGGTCTACTTGCTAGATTCCTTTCTAGTACGATTTTTATTTTTATTTTTAGGTTTTCTTTATTCTATCTTAGCTCTTTGTTCCTTTGTTCGAAACTTTTACCATCCAACACATTGGAGGGTGGTAACATCTTTGAACCCATCAACCTACCACAACAAAACCACCCACAAAACCCACCACTAGCAAACCAACCTCCTAGGCCCCGAACTTTAGGAGAGTATTCCCATCCTAGCCACCAAGGCTATCGAAACACCATTGAGCTCACCCAAGGAGCCAATGTGTCCCCCTTGCGATCCGACACCATCCGGTTGGTGCAAAGCGGATGCGTATTCCATGGACTTCGTTCCGAAGATCCTAATCAACTAGAGAGTCGACCCGATTACGCCTATTTCAATTTTCTCTACGTGATCAAGCTAGTCAATGGCTTGAACGTTTTCCCGCGGGATCCATCACCTCTTGGGATGATCTCACGTCTCGTTTCCTTGCTCAATTTTTCCCACCGGGGAGAATTTACGATGCTTAGAAATGATATCTTGATGTTCCAACAACGTCAAGGTAAAACTTTCTATGAAGCATGGACTCGTTTCAAGGACTTACTCCATAAAGTCCCTCATCATGGTATAAATCTTTAGCTATTAGTTCAAATCTTCTATGACCATGTCGACTTTCACAACAAACGTACCGTTAATCGAGCCGCCGGAGGCAGGTTGCGTGATAAAAACGCCGAGGAATCTTGGGAAATTATAGATGAGATTGCCTTCGACAATCAAGAGTTATGGGAAGTTACTCATGTTATAAACTTGGCTATCAACGCAATCTTGACACCTGGGGAAACCAATCAAATCTCCGAAGAACTCCTTTGCAAACTTGAGACAAAAGTTGACTATCTCATTGAAAAACAAAAGAGACCTTTAAGTCCCAGACGGGCAACAGTCAATTCTATCTCAAATATGATTCTGACACCGTTGTCTGAGTCACCCTCTAGAGAGAATGTCGAAACCTTTCAAAATTATACTCCACCTTATTCACCTCCTCAAAACCTCAGCCCGGAATTCGAAGCTCGAATGAGAGAGCGTATGGCAACCCATTCTGAGCGGCTTGCTAAATTCGAGGAAGCTATTTATAAACAAAAGGAGGAGATGCAAGAGAAAATGAAGGAGATGATGAGCCTAGTGGAGGAATACTCAAACCAAAAGCCCCCAGAAATGATGTTATTAAGAAAAGAAAGCGCTACCCCCACTACCCGATTTGTTAACTCTATACAATTGTCCACGAAGATAATGAGGAAGAGGAAACCCCTAGTGTACAAACCATTGAGGAACCGCCAAAATCCGAATCACTAGGATACTACCTAAAACATGATATAAATAAGAATACCATAACAAATTGGATAAAGGGTGACGGGCGTAACCAATTCTCCAAACAGGTTTCAAAGAAGGAGAAAGAGGGGAAAGATGAGTATGATACATTACCTGGGGGACCGGTATTCGAGAAGCTACTTGTACAAAAAGTGGCTACTAAGCAGATGGCTTGTGGGAACTTTGAGATACAAGCCAGCATTGGGATGTTGCAATATCTGGATGCTTTCACCGATCAAGGATCGGAAGTAAATCTTATGCCCCTAACTATTTACACCCAACTAACCACGGAAAATGCCGGCCACCACCCGTGTTAGGCTATCCTTCGCTGGTCACTCTTATGTATACCCTTTGGGAATTGCAGAAGATGTACTGGTCAAAATTGCAGGGTTCATGTATCCCGTCGATTTCATGATCATCGACGATAAAGGAGGTGGGTGCATGCCATTAATCCTTGGAGCACCATTCCTCACCACCGCAAGAGCTGTCATTAGGTATGAAAAAAGGGAAATTAAACTTAAGTCAGGAAAAAGAAAGATTAGATTTCCTATGACCCCACGATGTGTGCAAGAAAGCCTGATAAAAAGAAAGCTCGAAAACAACATTGACACATCGCCTAATCGTGTTCAAGAAAAAGTCCTTGCATGGGAAACAAGAATCAAAAGCTACAAAGAGACTAAGCCTGAGAAAGACAAAAGCTGCAATAAAGTTCATGTCAAGTTTGAATGTAGTCAACCGATGGGGAATCATGTACCATTTTCAGAAGGAGACTTGCTACTCTTAAGGCATTCAGAGATAAAAGTACCTCCCGACGAGCCGAGTCCCTGGTGGTATGGACCATTCACAATTGAAAGCATACGCCAAGACGGGATACCTACCTTGAGCAGTAAATGAGGAGGGGAAGTGACTGCAAGTGTCGATCGATTGAAACACCACCACCTCGATAGCGAGGATCATAATTATATGGGATACGTCATGTCGAGGGATGAGGTCACATAATTGCCAATGACCTTGAGTCTAGCTACAAGACTCGTAAATAAAGAAAAGCGCTTCTTGGGTGGTAACCCATGTTTTGTGTGTTTTTATTTGTTTGATTGTTATTTGTTTCCGTATGCATGTTTTATTTTTATTGTTGGTAAATCATGTTTCAAACTAAAATTGTGAAAATGCTTTATTTTGTTGTTTAACTTCGTCTTAACTTCATATAAAGGTATTTTTCAAAAGCTAAGTGTAAGGGGAAACCCCAAATTCGTTTATAAGAACGAAAATAATCTTGATTTACCACAATATTAAATGAACATGTATATTAGTATTTGTTAGAGTCAAATGCTTGTATCAAGTCATAATGATGTTTTGCAGGATTTTCCACGAAGTAGGACATAAGTTTTTCCAGAAATTTTCCGGAAACTTAACATAAAGATTTCTGCAGGTCATTTCTGACGGCGTCAGGGTTTAAAACATGACGGCGTCACGTGTAAAATTCTGGAAATTTTGCGAGTTTTGTTTTTCTAACGGAGTCTTAAGGTTTTTGCTGATTCTTTAGTTTTATAAACTCCAGAAAATATGCAAACATTCATTCAACAAGCATTATATCCCTTACATTCCAAGAAAGCGATTAAGATATATATGCTATCTTTCTAGGATCTGTTAGTATATATAGATTGCCGCCGATTTTACGCGAGGTTGCCTTGATTTTTTTCTCAGGTTTAACAGGTTATATATGAAAAGAAGATGATTTATATTTCTGAAAGGGAAGCTTTGAATGTTCATTTTCTTGGAGGAAGATCTAACCTTGTTAACACACTATCCACACCGAACGAATCAGGGGAGTATTTGTTTTCATTCTTTTACCTATTTTACTTTTACATTCTTTAATTAAACATTGGGGACAATGTTCATCCTAAGTATAAGGGGAGGGTAAATGATGATACCTTATAGGATACAATTGCACTTGAGTTTGTTTGTTCGATGGTAGACGTGTAATAAAACTAAGAGAAATACATGTTAGTGTAATTTTAGCGCCAAATTTAACTTTTTTTACAACATTTAGGAGTGAAACTTTAACCTTGTAAGGAATTTTGGAAGTTCCTACTGATGATATCTACTGACAGGATTCTGCTGAAGCTATAGATGGTTTCTGCTGACATAGTGTTCCTGCTGAAGACTTATTAGTGTTCCTGCTGAAGACTTATTACTACGGATATTATGAATCCGTATCTTTAGTATTTATTTGTTAGGATATGCATGAGCTATATTAGGTAGTGATATGTATTGATTTAATATTTATTGTCTTTTAGGGTTCCTTATGCTTATAAAAGGAACATAGGTTTTATATTTTATTCACGACTTCAATAGACACTTCTTGAAACACTTTTCAAGATTGAGAAATAGAGATCCATAGAGGATCATAGTTTTAATAGAAAAACCTTGTTGGTAACTTTGATTGTGTTATTTTTCATTATTCCGCTGTGCTTATAATCATTGTTGCTATTATCCTAGATTGGGCTTAAACGATTCTCTACAATAAATATTAAATCAATACATATCACTACCTAATATAGCTCATGCATATCCTAACAAATAAATACTAAAGATACGGATTCATAATATCCGTAGTAATAAGTCTTCAGCAGGAACACTAATAAGTCTTCAGCAGGAACACTATGTCAGCAGAAACCATCTATAGCTTAAGCAGAATCCTGTCAGTAGATATCATCAGTAGAAACTTCCAAAATTCCTTACAATCCTCCCCTAATCTTGAATTTGACATGGTTAAGTTCAAGATTCCAGATATAGCTTTAGCTTCGAAATTGTGAGGATTGAAACTATAAAATTTGCAGCAACAATAAGTAACTAGCAACAACCAAACTATATATCAGCAGCAACTTGTAACCATCTTTGAAGAACAAGGAACCAGCAGCAACTTCAACTTATCAGCAGCAACAGGAACCAGCAACATGAGTAGATTTGATAAGCCTTTACCAAGTAGCTACTCACTCTTGGGCTAGCTAGTCCTTAGGCGGAATCATGACATCACCCTGGTGAACTAATAACCAGTCCAACACTTAGAACGTGAATCATCGGTGTGTTGAAAAACCCTAATGATTTTTGGCAAATCATCACAGCCATAAACGGATTTGACATGTCTTTACCTGTAGCCGTTTGCTCAGGACTAGCCAATTCTTGGGTTACCCAATAGGGCATCACCCATGGTGAATTGATGACCATTTCAACTCTCAGCAATGAAGCATGGGTGAGTAGAGTACCCTATGGTTTTGAGCAAACCATTACAGCTATCAACGGAATTGAGATGTCTTTACCAAAAACCGTTTGCTTTTGGACTAGCCAACTCTGTGATGGAATGCGTCATCATCATGGAGAGTTGATTACCATTTATGGATTTCCGCAGCCTTTACCACAAGCCATAATCTTGTGGGCTAGTCAACTCTTGTGTCAGTAAGACATGGTGAGCTGAGAACCATATGTGTGGTAAGTAACCACAACAAGTACCTGCAAACAAGATAAAACAAAAACTATACATTTTTATTATTATTATTATTATTTTTTTCTATTTTTATTTTATTTTATTTTATTTTTTATTATTTTTTTTTACCAACAATAAAAGAAAGAAAGAAACAAAAATACAGAATATGAAAAATATACCATCAAGCATCAGCAGGAACCAAAGAAACATGTAGTGTCAGTAGAAACACTAAGCCTCCCCTTAGGCGTATGAGGATCCAACAGCTGCAAAAATGGTTAAAATACATAGAATACAACAATAAGCCTCCCCTTAGGCTTATGCCTCCCTTCAGGCATATGCCTCCCCTCAATCAGTGCACCTGACAAGGACTATTGTTCTTGGGTACCCATAATGAACCTTTTCTTTTATTTGTCCAAGAACAACCTGTTGAGGGTTTAACACCATTATCCCATCTAGTCCCCCACCCCATATAAATTGGGTCAAAATAATTAGGCCAAAAACCATTCTGAAAGTAAGTGCTAGTAGGTATGTAGAATGGTCTAGCAACATGTCTTTTCCAACCGGCTGGAAAAGGTCTACCAGTAGAAACTGGCTTACCAGCAGATTTGGGTCTGCTGGTTTTATGTGTTGCTTGTGGAACATATGGGGGAATAGTACTAACATTAGTCCACATTGGTCTAGGTCTCATTTGCTCAGCACACACACCCATTCTCTTCTCATGAAAATCACAATCCTTAATGAGATGAGACTTACTACCACACACAAAACAAGATTTCTTCTTAACATTACCAGCCCTTTTATTAAAACAACCAAATTTATTACAAGAAGTCCCAGAATTGTATGTATTCTTATCAGATTTATTACAAGTGAAACTAGGTAAATCTTGAACAACAATGGGTTCTTGCTTGGGTGCCCTAACTTTGGATTCAATCTCAACTTTACTCTTGGATGTGGAAACACTAGAAGTAGAAGTAAAAGAGGTAGACTCAGTTGAGATGGACTCTGAGCTTTTGACATTAAAAACACTGGGGGCAGAGACATTGACCTTGGAAGACTTATCACGTGAATCACATGAGGCATATTCTGTAGGCTTACAATCAGGGTCTGGCAAGTCACTTGACTTTTTGCCATAAAGATGGTGTGATCCATCAAAGTTTTTTTTAGGAGAGCTAGGCATAAACTCACCTCTAATAGGTCCAGGGACAGCATGCAATTCACCTTTTTTAACACAAGAGGCTAAGCCTGCTGGTGTAGATTTACCATTATCATTCCTTGCCTCTATCCCTACATATTTTTTAAAACCTAAACCTATTCCTGAGTTTACAGCTTGACTACCATAAAGATGACTAGCTAAATTATCTCCTGATATTAACCAATTCTTATGTAAAGTAATTTCTTTATCCAACTTATCTTGCACCTCTTGTTTCTCTAAATCTAATTTAGCATTTACTTTCTTAGTCCATGTTAACTCATCATTAGCACATTTTAAATCTCGTTCCAACACTCTTATCTTCTCTTCATATGCCAATTGATTTTTCTGAAACCACATCTTCTGTTGTTCTAAGGTTTTAAAAGCTTCTTTGTAAGTTGCAGCTTCAATAAAACAAGCATTATATTTTGGTTTCATCTCATCATAAGCTTCTTTAAGAGTTTTATATTTAGAATCACAATCACAAAGAGAATTATGTACCTGAGAAATGCCCATAAAAGCAACTTGATCATGCTGATCCTCTGTAGTACAGCTTGCCAGCAATCCACTCTGCTCAGAACCAGATTCTTCATCATTGTCAGGCTCATGTTCCTCACCTTGTATCTTATGTCCAGCAACCTTTTCCCTCACTTGAGTCGCACATCTTTCCTTATATTTTCCTTCATCTTATGACCTGTCTACCCTAGAAGGAGTAGGTAGAAAGTTTCTAACTCGCATGACAAATGCCTCAAGAGAATCATCTGATCCGAATGAAGTCATTTTACGAAAATAACCCTAGTTTTATTCCCAGTTGAGTACCACAGATTAGACTCACAACAAACCACAAGCACAAGCAGCAATCAATTCAACCAATCAAAAGTTTAGTGATCAGTAGTAATAAATCAGCAGAAACGATCAGCAGAAACCGAGATCAGTAGGAACGACCAGTAGAAACAAATTCAGTAGTAATTGATTAGCAGACAAAGGAGGTTATCAGCATAAACAAAAATACCATCAGCGGCAACAAATAAGCGTGTTCAACAACAGTAGCAACATTCATTAATATGGCACAGACCAATTTAATACAAGATACTTTTCCATGATAATCATTTGACCAATAATCAAGTACAAATCTTGCTATCAACCGCTAGCTGTCCCACTCTCAATATTAATACCAAAGTAAAAACAGCGAATCAAACGAATCTTGAATATATGCAAACCAGAAATGACAAATCGTTCTTCTCGAATCAGGGCGCCCCTTTTTTTTGGTGGTTTCTATATATTATTGACCATGCACCTCACGGCAAATCTTTTTCTGAAACTGCTTCTGTCGACTTCTTCTTCTACCAGATCTGCTTCTTGTTCGACACACAAAACCTTGATGAACCCTAGATATCGAGAGCCACCCTCTCTGATACCAATTGTAGAGAATCGTTTAAGCCCAATCTAGGATAATAGCAACAATGATTATAAGCACACCGGAATAATGAAAAATAACACAATCAAAGTTACCAACAAGGTTTTTCTATTAAAACTATGATCCTCTATGGATCTCTATTTCTCAATCTTGAAAAGTGTTTCAAGAAGTGTCTATTGAAGTCGTGAATAAAATATAAAACCTATGTTCCTTTTATAAGCATAAGGAACCCTAAAAGACAATAAATATTAAATCAATACATATCACTACCTAATATAGCTCATGCATATCCTAACAAATAAATACTAAAGATACAGATTCATAATATCCGTAGTAATAAGTCTTCAGCAGGAACACTAATAAGTCTTCAGTAGGAACACTATGTCAGCAAAAACCATCTATAGCTTCAGCAGAATCCTGTCAGTAGATATCATCAGTAGGAACTTCCAAAATTCCTTACAAACCTTAACAAGCGTCTCATGGATAGGAGTCGTATGACTAGCACAAAACCGTACCATTCAGAAAAATTTTCCACCCAAATATGTGAGGTTCGCTTTTAGATTTGATAGAAAAAGCATTCATTATTAGTGCTTATGAGTGTACCGGTAGCATTTAGATTCTAGAACTTGCGTTAGTGATGCATCCCGAGACCGCTAGTGAGACTACATTCGTGTAGTAGGATTTACTACATGATTAGAGGCATTAGGATCACCCTTGTGTTAAACCCGTATCATAATTACCTGAGCATTTAAGTCATATTACTTGACTAGTAAAGTCAATTAATTTTCCCACACCTTAGCGTTGTACTCATTTTTAGTACACGAAACCCCTAGTACACCCCTCCGAGCCTATCTTTTCGTTTCTAACTTTAAGCATCTTACTTAAAGTAATAATTTGTTACAACCCACCTAAATGTGCAACCAAATCGCCTTAGCCTTCCGTGTATGCACTCATCTTTAGTGCATTATTGTTATTTGTTTAAACCCTTAGTTAATTATCTAATTGATTACATGGTTGCTAAGTCGAGTCATATCTTGTACATATTGTTTTGGGACGATTGGGACTCATGGGTAAAGTACTTGTGTTATGAAGTAATGGGGAAGAACATCATATATTACCCCCATATGTGCGTTAATCTTAAAAGTACTCCAAGTGTTTTGATCATCTTAATTCGAGTCATTAGAGTAGTTCATTGTAAAGTATGTAAAAATTCAAGTGTAAGGGGAATGTACATTCCCTATGATATATTATTTTGGATGGTAGGGTAAGAGTGTATGCAAAAAAAAAACATACGGACTACCATCCCGTTTCATTCTATGTTTATTTTATATTTTTGTTATTTTTGATTTATTAGCTTAAGTCGCGTCGAGACTTGGCTTAGCAATGCCATAATGTACATGTAATTAACCAAGATGATTAACTCGCCTCCAGTAGATATTGCATTTATCTAGCAAAACCGTGTATTCCATATCCCTACTGATGAGGCGAAAAATGATCTGTTTTTAGGGGGTCATTTAAGCCCGGAATTGAATTTATTTGATCAAATATTGCCCTAAATCGTTCCTTTTGTGATTTTAGGTACTTTTGGAGTGAATTCTGGAAAATGAAGCATTTTGGACGTTTTTGGAGCATAAAAGTGATGAAAACGGCAAAGTCTTAATTTTTGTTACTGGGAACAGTACCTGACGGCGTCACAAGATTCTTAATGACGGCGTTGATGCGTGGGAATCGCAACAGGCTTTACCTCTCAAGGGATCTCGAGAAGCTTACAACCCCCACCAGGCAGTGTACCTGATCGTTGTAGTATAGTATAGTGACAAGTACCGGGGGATTGATCGTTCAGCTTAGGAATAGTGTCGCTAGGATTAGAAAGCCTAATTACTAGTTCTAAAGGTGAGGGATGATTATTTTTGTGTTTTTATATTTTTTAGAAAGCAAGTAAAATCTCGGGTTTTGGAAGAGTGGGCGGAATTAGTTGCTATTCAACTAACCCAAAACTAAGATGCAATCAAAATAAAATACTAAAAATGAAATTAAACTAATTTATACTAAGGTTGTGAGCAGTAATTGGAGAAAATGTGTTTACTTAGACTTCACTACTCCCTAGATATCTTTTACACGTTAATTACTTGTTATAATTGTATGGATGACGGATTGTATTCCTTAATACCATTCATGGGGTGGCATACATAACTCCCCAATTCTATGAGCTCTTATCTCCTCCTACACCATGACCCAGCACAACTATAGGGATTGTAAACAGTGGCTCATGCATTAAATACAACCAATAAAGACCTAGTACGCCTCGGTTCATGTTTCTTAAGACGTTCAAGCATGTTATCATTTGGAGATCTGCCAGTGTTCTTAAGCCTAACATATAAAATCATTCATCCTAAACAAGAATAGACAAGTAATCAACACATAATCAATATCTAGGTTTCATTAGATCTAAGCAAACACAAAAGAGATCTAGCCTAGCATAATGGAATTGAGACAAGAACAAGATATAGACAACCAACACATAGACATATTGATTGAATTAGAAGAACACTTATCTCAATTACAATGCAAGGTATCAAGGGTTTGGAACCCTTGATAAACCTGTAAAAGTTGCACCAAATTCGTCTTTAGGGTTTCACCAAAACTTCTCTCTTTTAATGTAAAAAACTAGAAAACTATATATAGGAAAATAAGGGTGACGGCGTCAAGAGCAATGGTGTGACGCCGTCATCTCGCCGCCAAATACTTCCTCGGACGGCCTTGATCTACTTCTGACGGCCTATGTGACGCCGTCATCAACCACGGTATTTTATTCTTGGGACTCTGACGCCGTCAAGAGCAACTCTTGACGCCTTCATGTACTGTTCCCAGCATAGAAATTTGAGACTTTGCCGTTTTCTTCACTTTTATGCTCCAAAAACATCCAAAATGGCTTCTTTTCCAGAATTCACTCTCCAAGTACCTAAAATCACAAAAGGAACGATTTAGGGCAATTTTTGATCAAATAAGTTCGGATTCGGGCTTAAATGACCCCCTAAAAATGGATCATTTTTCGCCTCATCATATACCCTTACACTTGAGATTTGCTTGTCCTCAAGCAAATGCGCTTTTATTCTACTCAAAAGACAAGTTAGGGGTCATTTAACACTAATATAAAAGTAATTACAACAAATAATCGTTCCACTAAAGACCAATAGACAAGCACGGAGGTCATACACAAGCACCTCACAAATAGTGTTTAGATACTCACATCTCTCGGGTGTAATAAAGTAATATAACATTATGGAAATGGAAGATATCTCTCACTACCTGTCATAGCAAAATAGATTACCATAGGCTTGGGAAAGGATCAAACCTCCACCGCATGGCGTAAGCACCTAGGATAAACTATCAAAGAGGTCTTTTAAAGGGTTGTAACGTTAGGTATAGGGATATGAATTACACGGTTTTGTTGGATAAAGGAAGTTTTACTGGTGGCGAGTTAACAATCTTGGTTAATTACATGTACAAGATGGCGTTGCTAAGCCAAGACTAGACTCGACTTAAGCTAATAAATGAAAAATAACAAAAACATAAAATGAACATAGAATGAAAAGGGATGGTAGTCCGTATGTTTTTTCTCTCTCTTTTTTTATTATTTTATTTTTATTTTTATTTTATTTTTATTTTTATTTTTTGCATACACTCTTACCCTACCATCCAAAATAATACATCATAGGGGTATGAACGTTCCCCTTACACTTGAATCTTTACATACTTTACATTCAACTATTCTAATGACTCGAATTAAGAAAATCAAAACACTTGGAGCACTTTTAAGATTAACGCACATATGGGGGTAATAATATGATGTTCTTCCCCATTACTCCATAAAATAAGTATTTACCCATGAGTCCCAATCGTCCCAAAACAATATGTACAAGGATATGACTCGACTTAGCAACCATGTAATCAATTAGAAAGTTAACTTAGGGTTTAACAAATAACAATAATGCACTAAAGATGAGCGCATACACGGAAGGCTAAGGCGATTTGGTTGTACATTTAAGTGGGGTGTAACAAATTCTTCCTTTAAGTAAAATGCTTAAAGTTAGAAACGAAAAGATAGGCTCGGAGGGGTGTACTAGGGGTTTCGTGTACTAAAAATGAGTACAACGCTAAGGGTGTGGGAAAAATTAGTTGACTTAACTAGCCAAGTAATATGACTTAAATGGTCAAGTAATTATGATACGGGTTTAACACAAGGGTGATCCTAATGCCTCTTATCATGTAGTAAATCCTACCACACGAATGTAGTCTCACTAGCGGTCTCGGGATGCATCACTAACGCAAGTTCTAGAATCTAAATGCTACCGGTACACTTATAAGCACTAATAATGAATGCTTTTCCTATCAAATCTAAAGGCGAACCTCACATTTTTGGGTGGAAAATTTTTCTGAATATACGGTTATGTGCTAGTCATACAATCCCCTATCCATGAGACGCTTGCTATGGCTAAAGTTTCACTCCTAAATGTTGTAAAAAATTTTAAATTTGGCGCTAAAATTGCACTAACAAGTATTTCTCATAGTTTTATTACACATCTACTATCAAACAAAACAAACTCAAGCGAAAGTGCATATGTAAGGTATCATCTTTTTACCCTCCCCTTACACTTAAGATGAACATTGTCCCCAATGTTCAAGTAAAGAATGTAAAAGTAAAAAAAAGTAAAGAGAATGAAATCAAATACTCCCCTGATTCGCTCGGTATGGATTATAGGTTGGCCAGGTTAGATCTTCCTCCAAGTAAATGAACAATCAAAGCTTCCCTTCCAAAATATAAATCATCTCCTTGTCGAAAATAACCTGTAAATCCTGACAACAATAGACAAGACAACCTCGCGTAAAATCGGCGGCATCCTATATAAGTTACTAAATCCTAGAAAACAAAGTAAGATATAATGCTTGTGGAATGAAGTTTGCAGATTTCCTGGAGATTATAAAACTTAATAATTCACAAAAACCATAAGACTCCGTTAGAAAAAACAAAACCGGTAAAATTTCCAGATTTTAACTCCTGACGCCGTCAAGAGTAAAACTCTGACGCCGTCAGAATAGACCTGCAGAAATTCTTATGTTAAGTTTCCGGAAAATTTTTGGAAAAACTTGGTCCTACTTCCTGGAAAATCCTGCAAAACTTCATTATGACTCAATACAAGCATTTGACTCTAACAAATACGAATATACATGTTCATTTAATATTGTGGAGAATCATGATCGGTTTGTTTCTTGAAAACATATTTGGGGTTTCCCCTTACACTTATCTTTTGTAAAAATACCTTTAGGTTGGACTTAAGACTAGGCCAAACAACATAGTAAAGTATTTCCACATTCTAATTTAGAAACATGATCAACCAACATTAAAAATAAAACATGCATACGGAAGCAAATAACAATCAAACAAATAAAATCACACAAAACATGGGTTGCCTCCCAAGAAGTGCTTTTCTTTATTTACGAGTCTTGTAGCTAGACTCAAGGTCATGGGTTATCACGTGATCTCATCATTGGTTCCACTCTCTAGGTCGTCTTCTAAACCAGTTTTGTATTCCGGACCTAGTTGCAAGCACTCTTTGTAGAAACCAAACATCCTATTTCTAACATACTCTACTCCTCTACGTCTATCCTCCTCATTCCTATAATAAGCCGCTTGCTTATGTTCCTTTTCGAAATTAGTGAGAAGGCGGTATTGTTCGATCTTGTAGGGCATTTGATAAGCAACCTCATCATTCTCTTTCTTGAACCTAACTATCCATAAAGTTGGATCATAACTCATCCTAGTGGCCTTAACAAATGGTTTTCCGAATACTATTTGGCTTAGGCAAGCATCTATCACCGGACGAGTGTCTTCCACTATCATAAAATCAATCTCATAGGTGAGATTCCCTATAATCACATGTAATCCCTTAACTCTCCCTACAAAATTACTTATCAGATTTTTACCGGGCATCATCCTAAAATTGAGTTGCTTCTTCATCACCCAATTGTAATAGGTCCTAGTCATGATGTTCACGGGGGATCTAAGGTCGATGTAAGCTTTCCATATATGCATGTGCCCGATATTACATAGGATGTTAATGTTAGAGGGGTCTCCCATTTTGATAAGGGGGTCGCCAAAGATATATGTTCTCTCGGGACCATCGAATAAATCCTTATGGTATTCCCGTTCTTCCTTGGTTGGCAACTTATCAAAGTATTCTTCTATAGGTTCTACCTCTTCTAATTCCTCACCCTTATTAACCTCAACTTCCCTACTCTCATCCTTACTATCGGCTTCTACTCTAACTTCATCCTTGTCACTCTCCTCTATCTCCTTATCTATTGGTTTAATGGTGACAACATTGACAAAGTGGACATGTTTGGATGATGAGGGGTCCTTAATTTGGATTCCACTATTGGTGTCCCTAGTGTCCTTCCTAGGTGTGATTAATGCTTGGTTGTTGAGGGCTTTCAACAAGATGTCAATCTTGTTGGTCATCTCCGTTTGTTGTTGGTTGAATTCGGTTTCAAACCTAGCTATGCGGGCTTCTTGAGATGCCATGAACTTTGACATCAATCCTTCAAGCTTGTTGGTACTACCATAGTTGTTAGAAGGATTGTTGTTGAAAGTACGGTTGGATGGTGGACCGTTTGGTTGGTAGCGATTAGGCGGATTGGAGGAATTGGGTTGATTTTGTTTCCACCTAAGGTTTGGGTGATTTTTCCATGAGGGGTTGTATGAATCACCGTATGTGTTTGGCTCGGGCTTGAAAGTGTACCACTTATCTCCCGCTTCGTCGGTACGCGTGGATGCGTAGTCCGCAAAAGCTGTTCCGGGGAGTTCCACACAATCACGAGTGTCATGGGGACCACTACATAATTCGCATGAAGAAGTGATTTTGTTCACTTGGCTTGAAGGCTTCGGAGCTTCGTAAGATTTCATGAGAAACTTGACTTGGTCCTCAAGTTCCATGATCCTACGGTCGGGAGTGCTAGAATTGTTCGAAGGCAAAGATATTGCCTTGACCGTTTTGTTCAAATCACGGGGATCATTCCAACTTTCGTTGTCATATAAAGCAAGATCTTCTATGAGTTCCCATGATTGTTCCGCACTAAGATCACGTAGCTTACCACCGGCTGATTGGTCAATGGTTCGCCTCGTGGAGATGTCGATATGGTCATAGAAGATTTGGACTTGGAGCCAAAGATCTATGCCATGATGAGGGACTTTTTGGAGTAAGTCCTTGAAACGAGTCCATGCTTCATAAAGAGATTCATTTTGACGTTGTTGAAACATCAAGATGTCATTCCTAAGCTTAGTAGTTCTCCCCGGTGGGAAAAATTGAGCAAGGAAACGAGTGGTGAGATCATCCCATGTGGTGATGGATCCCGCGGGTAAACGCTCAAGCCATTGACTAGCTTGATCCCGTAGAGAGAATTGGAATAGGCGTAAACGGGTAGTCTCTCTAGTTTCAACACCTAGGTCTATGGAATCTACGATTTTGAGAAAGTCCTTAAGATGTTGGTTTGGATCTACGGAACGAAGTCCATGGAATGCACATCCGCTTTGCACCAACCGGATGGTGTCGGATCGCAAGGGGGTCACATTGTCTCCGGTGAGCTCAATGGTGTTTCGGTAGCCTTGGTGGCTAGGTCGGGAATACTCTCCTAAGGTTCGGGGCCTAAGGGGTTCTAGTGGTGGGTTTTGTTGTGGTGGGATGACGGGTTCAAAGATGTTACCACCTTCCATGATGTCAGATGGTAAAGAGTTACGAACAAAGGCACGAAGAAATAAGATAGACTAAAGAAGACCTAAAAATAAAAATAAAATCTTACTAGAAAGGAATCTAGCAAGTAGACCTAATAAAAAGAAATCCTAACCTAAACAATAACTATTTCCCCGGCAGCGGCGCCAAAAACTTGATGCGTGGGAATCGCAACAGGCTTTACCTCTCAAGGGATCTCGAGAAGCTTACAACCCCCACCAGGCAGTGTACCTGATCGTTGTAGTATAGTATAGTGACAAGTACCGGGGGATTGATCGTTCAGCTTAGGAATAGTGTCGCTAGGATTAGAAAGCCTAATTACTAGTTCTAAAGGTGAGGGATGATTATTTTTGTGTTTTTATATTTTTTAGAAAGCAAGTAAAATCTCGGGTTTTGGAAGAGTGGGCGGAATTAGTTGCTATTCAACTAACCCAAAACTAAGATGCAATCAAAATAAAATACTAAAAATGAAATTAAACTAATTTATACTAAGGTTGTAAGCAGTAATTGGAGAAAATGTGTTTACTTAGACTTCACTACTCCCTAGATATCTTTTACACGTTAATTACTTGTTATAATTGTATGGATGACGGATTGTATTCCTTAATACCATTCATGGGGTGGCATACATAACTCCCCAATTCTATGAGCTCTTATCTCCTCCTACACCATGACCCAGCACAACTATAGGGATTGTAAACAGTGGCTCATGCATTAAATACAACCAATAAAGACCTAGTACGCCTCGGTTCATGTTTCTTAAGACGTTCAAGCATGTTACCATTTGGAGATCTGCCAGTTTTCTTAAGCCTGACATATAAAATCATTCATCCAAAACAAGAATAGACAAGTAATCAACACATAATCAATATCTAGGTTTCATTAGATCTAAGCAAACACAAAAGAGATCTAGCCTAGCATAATGGAATTGAGACAAGAACAAGATATAGACAACCAACACATAGACATATTGATTGAATTAGAAGAACACTTATCTTAATTACAATGCAAGGTATCAAGGGTTTGGAACCCTTGATAAACCTGTAAAAGTTGCACCAAATTCGTCTTTAGGGTTTCACCAAAACTTCTCTCTTTTAATGTAAAAAACTAGAAAACTATATATAGGAAAATAAGGGTGACGGCGTCAAGAGCAATGGTGTGACGCCGTCATCTCGCCGCCAAATACTTCCTCGGACGGCCTTGATCTACTTCTGACGGCCTATGTGACGCCGTCATCAACCACGGTATTTTATTCTTGGGACTCTGACGCCGTCAAGAGCAACTCTTGACGCCTTCATGTACTGTTCCCAGCATAGAAATTTGAGACTTTGCCGTTTTCTTCACTTTTATGCTCCAAAAACGTCCAAAATGGCTTCTTTTCCAGAATTCACTCTCCAAGTACCTAAAATCACAAAAGGAACGATTTAGGGCAATTTTTGATCAAATAAGTTCGGATTCGGGCTTAAATGACCCCCTAAAAACGGATCATTTTTCGCCTCATCAGGCGTCAAGAGGAAAAACAAGAGGTGAAGTGGACGGAGTCCTTGACGGTCCAGAATGTTTTTGCACTAGGGCATGACGGCGTCACCACAGGCCGTCATGGCCCCTTAACACGTGACAGCCCAGAGAAAAATCACTCTTGACGACGTCAGATCTGGATCCAGGCAATCCGATTTTATTATGGGCGGCGGGTTGACGGCGTCAGAATTTCCTTCTTGACGCCGTCACCTTGGAAAATCTATATATAGTTTTGTAATTTTCATTCATTAGGAGAGGACAATTTTAGGAACGACTTGGAGAAACCCTATCACGATTTTAAAAGTATTTTCAAGGGTTTTCACCCCTTGAATCCTTTCATGTTCAATTAAGATAAGTATCCTTTCAATTCATTCAATATGTCTACGTGTTGTTTGAATATATCTTATGCTTGTCTTGATTTTAACATGCTAGGCTAGATCTCTTGTGTGTTTGCTTAGATGTAGTGAAACCTAGATGTTGATTATGGGTTGATTGCTTGTTTATAGTTGTTACGGATGAATGATTTCGATGTTAGGCTTAAGAAAACTGGCAGACTTCCATAGTGTAACTTGCTTGAACGTCTTAAGAAACATGAACCAATGTGTACTAGGTTTTTATGGTTGTATTGAATGCATGAGCGAATTCTAATGATCCCATGTTAGGAGCTTCTTGCAGGCTTGACATAGGAGTGAAGTAGGAGCTTATAGAGATGGGGAAGTACGTACGCCACCCCACGATTGGTATTAAGGAATATAACCCGTCATCCACGCAACTATAACAAACTATCAACCTGTAAAAGATATCTAGGGAGTAATGAAATCTAAGTAAACACAACTTTCCCATTTATTGTTCACACCACATTAGTAATTAGTTTAATTTACATTTTTGTTATTTTATTTTGATTGCATCTTAGTTATTGGGTTAGTTGACTAGCAACTAATTCCGCCCACTCTTTCAAAACCCAAGATTTTACTTGCTTTTATAAAAATATAAAAATACAAAAAGAATCATCCCTCACCCCTAGACCTAGCTTTTAGGCTTTCTAATCCTAGCGACACTATTCTTGAGTTGAACGATCAATCCCACGGTACTTGTCACTGTACTATACTACAACGATCAGGTACACTGCCTGGTGGGGGTTGTAAGCTTCTCGAGATCTCTCGAGAGGTAAAGCCTGTGCAATTCTCACGCATCAAGTTTTTGGCGCCGCAGCCCGGGGAATAGTTATTGTTTAGGTTGAATTTTATTTTTATTAGGTCTACTCATTAGATTCCTATCAAGTGAGATTTTTTTTCTTTTTATTTTGTAGCTTTCTCGTAGTCTATCTTTTCTTTGTGATTTTGTTTGTAATTTGCTTCAAATGGACTTTACACTTAAACTTCTAAGATTGCAAGCTAAGGTTGAGTGACTAGAACACCAAAGAGTTCAAAATACCTCATTTAGAGACACCTATGAATCATATGAGCCTTCACCTAGGATAGATTCTTATGAACAACCTCCATGTTTAAGATCTAGTTTTAGTGAGGCCAATAGGAAATGCGACCTAGTTTGCCAAGGAATTATGGAGAGAGCCATTGCAACAAATCATAAGTTGGATGAAGCACTAGGTTTGCTTTTATCACTACCTAAGAAAACAATTGAGGAGGATTTAGCCGAGCATGACCACATTGATCAAAAAGACCTAGGTTTTATGACCAATGACTTTGAATCTCAAGGAACACATGATGAATCCTTTAGGCAAATTGAATTTAAGATTATTGAGGATGATCCTTATGATTCGGACATAGAAGTTGAGATGCCTAGAGAAGCACGTGAGATACTTAGGAGAATGCTTAGGATAGATTATACCAAAACACATGATGAGGATATAGGTGATCTTGACACATGGAATGATGAGGGCAATAACATAAGCCCACAAAATACACAACCATCATTTGAGGCACACACACCGCCCGTGACTTATCCGGAAGAAGTAGAAGAAACTTTAGGAATTCTGATGGAGGTAGAACCCTCGGACTAGGCACCACTTGAGGATATAGGTTTGAATACTTGTAGTGATAACCTTACTCCTAGTTCTAGGGAATTTCCTAGTGTTGATGAACTGGAACCTCAATCTTTACACACCTTTCCATCCTTAGATATATTTCTAGGAGACAAAAGAGGAACCGACCCACCCATCAACCAATATTATCCGGGTAGTTTTAGGATGAAGGAATCCATTCACTCACCCCTTTCACCTCACGTGGCATATTTCCGCCCTAAGGGTGTGTATCACTACTTCCACCCGCACTTAATCCAAAGTGTAGGGAAAACCTCCCCTATTTTCGTTAAATAAGGGTAGAGTCAGGCTCGTGACTCGAACAAAAACAAGCGCTTATTGGGAGGCAACCCAAGCTTTATTTATTTATTTGTTTGTTTGTTTGTTTATTTGATTCTATTTGTTTCTGTATGCATGTTTTATTTTTGTTGTTTGTGGCTCATGTTTCAAAGTAAATTGTGAAAATGCTTTATTTTGTTTTTTAACTTCGTCTTAATTACATATAAAGGTATTTTGCAAAAGATAAGTGTAAGGGGAGACCCAAATTTGTTTATAAGAATGAAATTGAGCAAGATCCACAACAATATTAAATAAACATGTATATTAGTAATTGTTTGAGTCAAATGCTTGTATCGAGTCATAATGATGTTTTGCAGGATTTTCCAGGAAGTAGGACGTAAGTTTTTCCAGAAATTTTCCGAAAACTTAACTTAAAGATTTCTGCAGGTCACTTCTGACGGCGTCAGGAGTTAACTCCTGATGGCGTCATGTGTAAAATTCTGAAAATTTTGCTAGTTTTGTTTATACCGGAGTCTTAAAGTTTTTGTTGATTCTTTAGTTTTATAAACTCCAGGAAATCTGCAAACATTCATTCCACAAGCATTATATCTTCAATTGTTTTGTTTTTATTCCTAAGTTTGGAATTACATCTAGTTGTGAGTTTTCTTTGTTCGGATTGATGCTTTGGGTTTTTGTGATTGTTTTCTCAGGTTTAACAGGCTATATATGACAAGAAGATGATTTATTTTTTTGAAAGGGAAGCTTTGAATGTTCATTTTTCTTGGAGGAAGATCTAACCTTGTTACCACACTATCCACACCGAACGAATCAAGGGATTATTTGATTTCATTCTTTTACCTATTTCACTTTTACATTCTTTAATTAAACATTGGGGACAATGTTCATCCTAAGTGTAAGGGGAGGGTAAATGATGATACCTTATAGGATACACTTGCACTTGAGTTTGTTTATTTGATGGTAGGTGTGTAATAAAACTAAGAGAAATACTTGTTAGTGTAATTTTAGAGCCAAATTTAAAATTTTTTACAACATTTAGGAGTGAAACTTTAGCCTTAGCAATCGTCTCATGGATAGGAGTTGTATGACTAGCACAAAACAGTACCATTCATAAAAAATTTCCACCCAAATATGTGAGGTTCGCCTTTAGATTTGATAGGAAAAGCATTTACTATTAGTGCTTATGAGTGACCGGTAGCATTTAGATTCTAGAACTTGCGTTAGTGATGCATCCCGAGACTGCTAGTGAGACTACATTCGTGTAGTAGGATTTACTACATGATAAGAGGCATTAGGATCACCCTTGTGTTAAACCCGTATCATAATTACTTGACCATTTAAGTCATATTACTTGGCTAGTTAAGTAAATTAATTTTTCCCACACCTTAGCGTTGTACTCATTTTTAGTACACGAAACCCCTAGTACACCCCTCCGAGCCTATCTTTTCGTTTCTGACTTTAAGCATCTTACTTAAAGGAAGAATTTGTTACATCCCACTTAAATGTACACCCAAATCGCCTTAGCCTTCCGTGTATGCACTCATCTTTAGTGCATTATTGTTATTTGTTTAAACCTTTAGTTAATTATCTAATTGATTACATGGTTGCTAAGTCGAGTCATATCCTTGTACATATTGTTTTGGGACGATTGGGACTCATGGGTAAAGTACTTGTGTTATGGAGTAATGGGGAAGAACATCATACTATTACCCCCATATGTGCGTTAATCTTAAAAGTACTCCAAGTGTTTTGATTATCTTAATTCGAGTCATTAGATTAGTTTATTGTAAAGTATGTAAAAATTCAAGTGTAAGGGGAATGTTCATTCCCTATGATGTATTATTTTGGATGGTAGGATAAGAGTGTATGCAAAAAAAAAAAAAAAAAAAAAAAAAAAAAAAAAAAAAAAAAAAAAATCGAAAAAATTAAGAAAAAGAAAAGAGAAAAAACATACGGACTATCATCCCGTTTCATTCTATGTTTATTTTATGTTTTTTGTTATTTTTGATTTATTAGCTTAAGTCGAGTCTAGTCTTGGCTTAGCAACGCCATATTGTACATGTAATTAACCAAGATTATTAACTCGCCACCAGTAAATACTGCCTATATCCAACAAAACCGTGTATTCGATATCCCTACACCTAACGTTATAACCCTTTAAAAGACCTCTTTGATAGTTTATCCTAGGTGCTTACGCCATGTGGTGGAGGTTTGATCCTTTCCCAAGCCTATGGTAATCTATTTTGCTATGACAGGTAGTGAGAGATGTTTTCCATTTCCATATTGTGATATATACTTTATTACACCCGAGAGATGTGAGTATCTAAACACTATTTGTGAGGTGCTTGTGTATGACCTCCGTGCTTGTCTTTGGTCTTTAGTGGAACGATTATTTGTTGTAATTACTTTTATATTAGTGTTAAATGACCCCAAACTTGTATTTTGACTAGAATAAAAGCGCATTTGCTTGAGGACAAGCAAATCTCAAGTGTAAGGGTATATGATGAGGCGAAAAATGATCCGTTTTTAGGGGCTCATTTAAGCCCGAAATTGAATTTATTTGATCAAATATTGCCCTAAATCGTTCCTTTTGTGATTTTAGGTACTTTTGGAGTGAATTCTGGAAAAGGAAGCATTTTGGACGTTTTTGGAGCATAAAAGTGAAGAAAACGGCAAAGTCCTAATTTTCCTTGCTGGGAACAATACTTGACGGCGTCACAAGCTTCTTAATGACGGCGTCAAGAGGAAAAACAAGGGGTGAAGTGGATGGAGTCCATGACGGTCTAGAATGTTTTTGTACTAGGGCATGACGGCGTCACCACAGGCCGTCATGGCCCCTTAACACGTGACGGCCCAGAGAAAAATCACTATTGACGGCGTCAGATCTGGATCCAGGCAATCTGATTTTATTATGGGCGGCGGGTTGACGGCGTCAGAATTTCCTTCTAGACGCCGTCTCCTTGGAAAATCTATATATAGTTTTGTAATTTTCATTCATTAGGAGTGGACAATTTTAGGAACGAATTGGAAAAATCCTAGCACAATTTTAACAGTATTTTCAAGGGTTTTCACCCCTTGAATCCTTTCATGTTCAATTAAGATAAGTATCCTTTCAATTCATTCAATATGTCTATGTGTTGTTTGAATATATCTTACGCTTGTCTTGATTTTAACATGCTAGGCTAGATCTCTTGTATGTTTGCTTAGATGTAGTGAAACCGAGATGTTGATTATGGGTTGATTGCTTGTTTATAGTTGTTACGGATGAATGATTTCGATGTTAGGCTTAAGAAAACTGGCAGACTTCCATAGTGTAACTTGCTTGAACGTCTTAAGAAACATGAACCAATGCGTACTAGGTTTTTATGGTTGTATTTAATGCATGAGCGAATTCTAATGATCCCATGTTAGGAGCTTCTTGCAGGCTTGACATAGGAGTGAAGTAGGAGCTTATAGAGATGGGGAAGTACGTACGCCATCCCACGATTGGTATTAAGGAATATAACACGTCATCCACGCAACTGTAACAAACGATCAACCTGTAAAAGATATCTAGGGAGTAATGAAATCTAAGTAAACACAACTTTCCCATTTATTGTTCACACCACATTAGTAATTAGTTTAATTTACATTTTTGTTATTTTATTTTGATTGCATCTTAGTTATTGGGTTAGTTGACTAGCAACTAATTCCGCCCACTCTTCCAAAACCCGAGATTTTACTTGCTTTTATAAAAATATAAAAATACAAAAAGAATCATCGCTCACCTCTAGGCCTAGTTTTTAGGCTTTCTAATCCTAGCGACACTAATCCTGAGTTGAAAGATCAATCCCCCGGTACTTGTCACTATACTATACAACAACGATCAGGTACACTGCCTGGTGGGGGTTGTAAGCTTCTCGAGATCCCTCGAGAGGTAAAGCCTGGTGCAATTCCCATGCATCAAGTTTTTGGCGCCGCAGCCCGGAGAATAGTTATTGTTTAGGTTGAATTTTATTTTTATGAGGTCTACTCATTAGATTCTTATCAAGTGAGATTTTTTTTTTCTTTTTATTTTGTAGCTTTCTCGTAGTCTATCTTTTCTTTGTGATTTTGTTTGTAATTTGCTTCAAATAGACTTTACACTTAGACTTCTAAGATTGCAAGATAAGGTTGAGTGGCTAGAACACCAAAGAGTTCAAGGGGTCATTTTAGGTACTTTTGGAGAGAAATCTGGAAAAGGAAGTATTTTGGACGTTTTTGGAGCATGAAAGTGAAGAAAACGGCTAAGTCTCAAATTTCCTTGCTGCAACAGTACCTGACGGCGTCAAGCCTCTACACATGACGGCGTCAAGAGTTACAAAAGAGGTGGATATGGAACTTATAACGTGACGGCCCAGAGAGTTTTCAAGCTTATGGCCTGACGGCGTCACCAAGGCCGTTAGGGTCCAATTACTAGTGACGGCCCAGAGTATTTCTCCACATGACGGCGTCACAAATGGATCTAGGCAATACAATTTTATCATGGCGGCGAGTTGACGGCTTCATGAGCTAATACATGACGCCGTCAAGATGTAATATCTATATATAGTTTTCCAAATTTCATTCATTAGTGTGCAACTTTGAGGGAATAAACCCTAGTCTGAATTTTATCAGCTTTTCAAGGGTTTCAACCCCTTGATTCTTCCATGTTCAATTGAAGATAAGTATTCATTCAAATCATTCAATATGTCTATGTGTTGTGTGACTATATCTTACGCCTCTTTAACATGCTAGGCTAGATCTTTATTGTGTTTGCTTAGATGTAATGAAACCTAGATGTTGATTATGGGTCGACTGTTTGTTTATAATTGTTATAGATGATTGTATTTGTTAGCCTCGCTCTTTTATAAAGATAACGTCACATTCGTGAATTGGACTAGATACGTAGTTAGTTGTGCCTTTAGGGACTACTATTGTTCAAAAGGCAAAGTAATGTTGTAATGGGCCTATAAATACCCCTCATGACTCTCCATGAGGGGTGTGGGAAATTGTGTCTCTTTTATTTTATCTTAATATTATCCTTTTTCTTCACCCTCTCTCTACTTTATCTCTCTAGAAACAAACATGGATTCCATCTATAATCATCAACCTCGACCTCCCGAATCACATAAAAATCATTACTTTTCGGTCCTACAATTGGCATCAGAGCTATGGTGTTTTGTTTTGATGATTTTTGTGGTTTGTATTGCGTGTTTTGAAGCTGTTTTTATACTTTTTTCGGATCTGGAATTTTTTTTTCCTTATCTTTATTGATAAACAGTTTCTTTACACATGTTTAGTATCTTTTTGGTCAAGATTGTCCTGTGCTTTATCAAGGCTACAAAAAAAATGTTTTGTCACTTTTTATGTGTCATGTTAACAGTTTTTTGTACCTTATCATTTTTTTTTACTTGTCTTTTACCATTTCCGTGAAATAAATGGTCATAAAGTGGTCAAACAAGGTGGGTTTTTTATGAACTATTTTTCACTGGTCATAAAATTGTCAAAATATTGGTCTGTATCATGCTCAATTTTTTTTTGGCCTGAATCTGAACGGAAAAGGACGCCGAAAAACTGTCTAGGCGAAAAGTTATGCCAAAAACCCTAGGTCTACGCGAAACTTTAGATTTTCTACGCATAACTTGGACAAGTTATGCGTAAGGTTCATCTTAGGCGTAAAACCCTAGTCTTACGCGTAATACTTACGCAAAAGCTAAGGTCTACGCAAAAGATACGTTTACGCGTAAAGCATGTCTACGCAAAAGTTTTCTACGCGTAAGATTTCTACGCAAAAGTTTTCTACGCATAAGATTTCTACGCAAAAGATTTCTACATGTCTACGCATAATGTTTTGCATAAACTTGCCAATATGAAAAACTTATGCGTAAAGTGTCCAAAAAAAAGAGAGGAGATGAAGCAGAAGAATAGACCATGACCACATACCAAATACCAAGACTCATTCTCGACCTCAGTTTATACACATCGGTCCATGCTTTTAACTAAAGCAAAATCCAAATCCAAACATAGCCTCGACATACTATGACTCAACCACATCAGTCAAACTAAAACTCATATCTATCCTATCCCATCTCCACCTCTTCACTCAGACTAGTACGAGAAAAACAAAAACAAACTAACTAATCTCAAATTTTCATTCGTGTTGCGCAATAAACGTCAAGACCTCTGGAAAGTCATAAACACGAAACAAAATGAATCATCATCGATCATGTCGAAGCTAAGCTTCTTGGTACTATCCGAATAAAAAAGAAAGTACAATAACAATTATGTTATTATCCTTCTTTATTTCGTTGAATGGGATTCAAAACTAAAAGAGATACCTACCGTGACCTCTCAATGGTCGTGAAGCCTACAGAAGTTGAAAATCATAAGTGAATCGTCTTTTGTTTTTGGGTTTTGTAGTAGTAAACGAGATAAAGGAGTATCAGTTGTTATGTTTCATTGATATTTAGATGATGATGGAGATGAGTTTTAATCAGATCTGATTTTGGTGAAAGAGAGTTTAGGTGGGGGCGGAGATAAAGAGATTAGGCTTGGTCAATTGAGATGTGTGTGATGTTATAACATTTCTAACCTGATATATGATATAAAGATAACACTGGATCGGGCCACAGATTTAATATCATTTGGATTTGGGCTTGAGAGAGTAATATCAAATAAGTTGGAATGTGCTATGATATGGTTGGGCTAATGGATCAGACATAAGGCTACGCATGTGATTTGAAAACAAAAATTGTTATCCTGAATTTTTTTCTACAAAATTATTGGATACAATTTTTTAAATATTTGGTTAAAGAGAGGTATTTTGGTATTTAAATATTCACGAGGATACATATATTCACGGCTAGAATTGTTATGGTTTGACAAGAAAATGACTACCGAGTTCGTGTACGGCATTATTGATTTGATTTGGAAGTGGAATTTCAAAAAGTGTACTTATTTATCTTAAAGTCTAGGGGTGGTTGGATGCACAACTTTTGAAGATAACTTGTCTGCGCAAATTAAAAAATTCAGTCTTGACAATCTAGTTATTACTGATGTAAGGAGTTATGTTGTAGTGCTCACAGTATAGCTATCACTTAAAGGAGTTACGTTATAGTACTCAGTGTCACACGAAGTAGTGGATTGTTCAAGCGGCGAATATTTCGTGCAACCTCATACTTAAAGGAGTTATGTTGTAGTGCTCAGTATAGGTATTAAGTCACATCTATCGTACAAGCATTAAGTCACAAGATGGGATGTTTACTTCATTTTCAAGTTGGTCATATCGGGCTGTCTCCATATGTGGTCATTACTAGTAGCCGGTGAATTCAAATGAGGTTCGATTACAGGTTGATTTGAGAGAAAAGTATTGAGAGTATTTTTTTCGACATATTCTCACAAAGTATGCTTACACGGTCTATCTATATTGCATCAGAAGTGTAAAGTACGGGTAATTATGGCATGTACACAAAATAGTATGATGATTTCGACAAATCGCAACCATCAGGAGGGAGAAGAACATGCCAAAAGAAGTAGTGTTTCATCTCTAGTACGTTGGTTGTTCGAGGGAATTATGCTTACACTAGAACCGAAGAAGTACTAATGATGTGTACATCGGAGCGTATTACCAACCTTCTGTGCAATACTATGTGAGGTATATTGTCATGATGCTCCCTGAACAACAACCATGTGCCTACACTTTTGAATCTACTTTATCCGCTGCGTGATGAAAAGAGTGTTGTCGGTTCAGGAGGGAGCAGGAAAAAGAATAAAGGCTCACTAGTTAGGAGGGAGTAATAACCTAACTAGACCATTACAGTTGAAGTTCAGAGCTACAAATACCTTTGTCGTAAGTGTCAAAGATCATACGCCGAGATCGTCGGAAGAGAGAACTTCAAGTCTGCCTCAGTATCTAGACTACAAAGACTCTGCGCTTCAACAACGTCAACATAGTTTACTATTGTTGTAATTTACATTGTTTATGTATTTATAGGTCTCATTGTAACCATTCACCTGTGACGATATCTTGGAGGGAGATTGTTAGCCTCGCTCTTTTATAAAGATAACGTCACATTCGTGAATTGGACTAGATACGTAGTTAGTTGTGCCTTTAGGGACTACTATTGTTCAAAAGGCAAAGTAATGTTGTAATGGGCCTATAAATACCCCTCATGACTCTCCATGAGGGGTGTGGGAAATTGTGTATCTTTTATTTCATCTTAATATTATCCTTTTTCTTCACCCTCTCTCTACTTTATCTCTCTAGAAACAAACATGGATTCCATCTATAATCATCAACCTCGACCTCCCGAATCACATAAAAATCATTACTTTTCGGTCCTACATTAATCATTTCAACTTTCAAACCAGTTTAATTAGTGACATAGACTTAAATAGGATCCGCACCGCATAGCTCTTGGGATCACCTCGGAATTACCATCACTAGCCTACACACGACTGGATTCTCTGTCCGTTAGTGCATAAGGTAGACCTAGGGTTAATACGAGACTTTATAAATTATAAAACCTGGCCAGAAATCCTGCATCACGCTGTAACCTTGAATTGTGTTGACTTTTGGTCTTCTAGTGTAAATCCTTGTCACGATGTAACTAGAGTAGGGATTTACGCCGTAACTCTTGTCTGGCTAGCATACTCTTGTGTATTTGCATTAATAACCTTCTAATCCGCGTCTTAATAATTTATTGTCCTCTTTTTCTTTGAAATTTTTTTCATTGATTCATAATAATTTATTGTCCTCTTTCTTTTTTCTTTTTCTCTTTTTTCTTTTTTTCTTAGTTTTTTTTTTAAAAAAAAAAAAAAAAAACACACACACACAACTAATTGTGATATTATCTGCACCATCCCTACTTAAAACCTGGATCCATTGAAAATGATTTTTAAAAACGGTAGATTTTTAACTCCGATCTAAGTTTTTCAAGTGTAGAACTCATTTTAATGTGATTCTAAACCAAAATGTATAAAAGAAATTGAATCAATGTTAAGATTTTGCGATTTTGCGATATAAGTACTATTGTGAATCATCTATACAAATTTAATGAATCATTACCAAAACTCGATTTTGGCAAAGATTTGTGAATCAAATTGTGGTTTATAGATCCGGTTCACTATTAATTAATGTATACTTGTGAATCAAAAAAAAAATATATATTCATCAATAGCTCAAACGAAGATTTCACAATATTCTCAATCTAAAAACCTTCTCAATGAAACCAAAAAACTTCGTAGATATTTATTAACATTAATTATTATGTTTATATTCGTAGATATTTATTTACAGCAATCGCAATCTTGGTAAAGAATAAATCTTTTCACTATTCGTTGTTTTTTACTATATAAATAAAGTAATATATTGTTATGTAATGTAATGTAATGTAATATGATGTAATGTAATGTATATCACTATTATTAGGTAAAATACTCATATTATAGCATCACGTACATTTTAAGTCTATTTTTATCATTATTATTCACTATATTTATCTTTTTTGTTTTAAAAGTTAGAATATGTGTACTTTATTGTAGTTTATGTTTTTTTCTAATCACTATTTATAGTAATTTAAGTATACGATAAACAATAGCGGTATTGCAAAGAGGATACAAATTTATAGTGCATTTATTGAAATATAGTCATGGTAATGTGATATGTAGTATCTCCACAAAATATTCTTATATTTATAATTCATTTGGTAACATTTATAGAAATCTCTGATAGGTAATATAGATTGATTAATTGACGTTTACAACCTTTGTTTGATATACGTTTTAGTTGTAAATGGTCTTGAAAAAAAAACATATATAACATACCAAACGCGAGTTATAAATTTGAGAAATCTCAGTAACTATTTTTATAAGAGTTTAACATGCGCCGTTCAACAAAAAAGTACAAAGTAGAAAAAAAAAAAAAAAAAAAAAAAAAAAAAAAAAAAAAAAAAAAAAAAAAAACAACTTTAGTACATACAATTACTTTATTGATTTCTAAGATATTTTAGATTCTCACCTAAGTCAATCTCATTTAATAAAAGTATATAATAGTTAAACAAAATTCTCACCTTTCTAATTACTCTTGCAAAAATAAAAGGTAGAAACTCATTTAAGATCATGTAACATGTATTAAACAAGTATATTTTCAATCACACTTCGTTGTAAGTTTTATATAAATTTATATCATTCGTACATAGTTAGCAACAAATTATCCATGCGGTTAGATATTTTCATGCCTATAATTTTTTAAAATCTAAATATTATTATCTTAAAAAGCAAAACTTATTATTCACCTAAAATTGCTAAATGATATAAAGATAGATTTAAAAGACAAATTAAATTAACTTTTACCCCTTATGTTCATTTTCCAATTATTCATTATTTGGAATAACCTGTAAGTTGCGGTGGGGTCTAAAAACATGATTGTTTTGAATGAATCAAAATTCATAAATTTATCAAAACCTTTGATTTTATCTAAAGAGTATCCCTAAATTGTATTTTGTAGTTGTTTTTGGAAAGATATTCAATAATATTTAATAAAACCGTGTTAAATGTTTTTTGAATATTGAATTTATTTCAATCGAATTATAAAAGGGTTTTTAATTGGTATGTTTAAAAAAAATGCTAAATGTTTATTGGATATTTGCTAAATAGAGTTAGCTACAAAATAATAGAAAAAGGTAATAGTGAAAGTGCGAAGTATTTTTTAGTAATTTGATACATAATTTTGTGAGCGTTTTAGAACTTTATGTGTAGTTAAAGCAAGTTTTATGTAAAACTTGCTTTAGGCATAGCAAAACGATGTAGTTTGCTATGCCTAATGTGTAAATCTATTGGTAATTTATCTAGCTAGGTAATTTTTTCCGTGAAAAATCATTTAGAAAAAAAGATAAAACAAGAAAATTTGTCAAAATATGTGTAATTGTTCTTTTACAATATTGAGACAAGTGTCAAGCACCAATAACTATATACTATCTCTCATGAATTTAATTTCATATATAGGTAGCATTTAATTTAAGAGTAAACTACAATATTTTTCACTATAAAAGGAATCGGTTCATTATAACTTGAGCTTCTTTATTCTTTATAGTTTGTTAGATTATTTTCACTCATTTTCTTTAAAAATCTTTTTGATTTGTGATTGAACTTGGATATCAAAAAGAGCTCTTGCGCATATTGGGGTGGCTAGTTTTCCTTCAACAGTTTTGTAAGTTAGCAATTAAATATACATGATAACAAATTTATACAAAAAGATATGTTACAATCTTTGCTTAAGTTTATTGTTTTGGTAACTGATCTTAAACATATGAATCGAATTATTTTTATAGATTGCATGCTTTTAATTTAATCACGCACATGATATCCTTTTATTGTAATTAATATATATAAAAAAAAGAGTACCATAATCTTATTTGTTACGCTTTTATGTTTAACTATGCCTAAATACTATTAGGATTTTCTGAAAAACTCACATATTTAATATTTATCTTGTTTTAACCATTAATTATTAGTAAAAATTCATTTAATATATAAAGCAATCTAATAGACATGATTTGATAGTATATAGTTAATTTCAATTTCTATCTTATTTTGTTGCTTTGGTATTTGATATAACAAATGAAATTCTATAGAACTTCATTCGCAGATTACATAACTTTAAGTAAATCATAAACTATAATTATCTTTTGTTTATGAATAATGCGAATGAAAAAAAAAGTAGTCACATTTTATCGTTTCTTTCCTAGGTTTAAATAGGCCAAAATTTTCCATAGGTTTTTATGAACAACCATCATGGTTTTTATCTTATACCATTTTGATCTTTACATGTTTCAAAAGACGAAAAAAAGTTAATATAAGAAAGTTATTTATTTCATTTTCTATTTTGTTTTGTTGTTTTTAGTAATTGATCTAACAAAAGTGATTAATATTTCACATTAATTAATACTCTCGTATAATACATGGCTATTGACTAATTAAATTACCAATTGTGATAAATTGTGATTAACTTATATTTTTCATGTTTGATAATTTTTTATGCCATTTTAATTGAATCACTAGCTAAAATATGGTTTAAGCTCGATCAAGCTATTTTGATAGCTTAAACTTTCTACAAATCAGCTTTCAATAATTATTATTTCTATACAGATATATTAGATTTTATATCAAAATAATTTTTAAAAAAAGGTATATGATTTAAGTTTTATAGGTACTACTAAATGACTATAAGGTGACAAAGTAAAAAATATATTGTTAAATTTATGTAACAAAGCAAGAAAAATTTATTTTTATTATATTACTTATTTTGAAGATAACGCAATTCTCATCAACTTTGTTTAAAAACATGTACATTATGATTATATCATGTCAATTAATGGGTTTTGGTTAAAATTTTGTAGGTGATCAAAGAAAGAAACGTCAAGGATTTGTTCCAAAAGTTGCTTGCTTATAGATATGGATCAAGAAAGTATCTCGCAGTGTGCATCTTCGTCCATTTCTAAGAAAGATGAAACCAAAAGTTTGGAAGACAAGGATAATGAGAATGAGAGCATAGAATATAGGAAAGGAAAGCGTCATATGGAGAACAACGAAGATGAAAATGTTGATAGTGCTAGAAAAATCTCCAAGAAAGATGATCCAGAACTCCAAATAGGGTTTGGTGGTTTCCCTATTGATGCGTTGTCACATCAAGAAAGTGGCAGTTCATCTAGACAAATCTACATGCAACCTTATGAGGTAGAACTTAGATTGGGAACTTCATTTGTTCCCATGATCCCACCACTACAACCGGTAAACATATACAATCTAAATGCGGATGCAAATCCTTTGTTTGATGCATTAGGTCGGGATCCCTCGATCTTATGTCTCGCGCGTTGCCCTAGGTATTGTTATGCTTCCATTGCATCAATCAATCGGAGCTTTCGCGAGGTCATAAGGAGTGGTGAATTGTTTCGAAAAAGAAGCAAAGATAAAATAGTAGAACACTGGGTGTATTTTTCATGCAACGTAAAGTTGAACTGGGAAGCTTTTGATCCCATTTGTAAAAAATGGATGTGTTTGCCCAAGGAGAACGCAAGTGAAATCTTCGAAAGTTCAGATAAAGAATCCATGGCAGTTGGTACACAGCTATTGGTTCTAGGCAATGGTCTAGAAGGCCAGATTATCTACAAATACAATTTATTGACAAATTCATGGTCATTAGGGCACCCGATGAATACACCTAGATGTTTGTTTGGGTCTGCCAGTCTTGGAAACATTGCAATTTTTGCAGGGGGTGTGGATAGAAAGGGAAAGATATTGGATGTTGTGGAGCGTTATGATAGCAAGACAGAAGTTTGGGAGACACTTCCTAGCCTACTTAAGCCGCGGAAAATGGCATCTGGTGTATTTATGGATGATAAGTTTTATTTAATAGGAGGAATCGGGCTTGATATGAAGCCATTAAAATGTGGAGAAGTGTATGGCAATGAAGAAAAGAGATGGACTGAAATTCCCAACATTTGGCCTAGTGGCGGCGAGAATTCGGCAGCTCCACCACTTCTTGCGGTTGTGAATAATGTCTTGTACGCTGCTGATCCAACAATGATGGAACTAAATAGGTATTCTAAATCAAATAATAAATGGGACACTATAGGAAGATTGCCTGAAGGCACACATAATACCAATGGATGGGGCATGGCCTTCAGAGGTTGTGGAGAGCGTATCATTGTCATTGGTGGTCCTAGAGCTACTAATGACACTCATGTCGCTATATATTCATGGATCCCTAGTGAAGGGCCACCACAATGGACGATGATTGGCTGGAAAAGGTCTAATAACTTTGTCTACAACTGTGCTATAATGGGGTGTTGAGCTGATGAAATTGCCTAAAGAAACTTTGTAAATAATCACAAAAAGATAGTATATCTTTAGTTTATTAGTAAGTTTGATCTCTCTATAAATGTTAAACAATATCTAACATCTTTATATGGACCCGTTACATGAAAATGATAGAACTGTTGAGCTTTAATCTTGTTTAAATGAACTAGCCACACACATTCCAATTTCAGCTACTTCTATAATGGAGTGAATTATAATAGTTAGATTATTAATTAGGTCTCATACATCAAATCATGACGTAATGAACATATCAAAGAAGCAAAACGGTAAATGTGATGCATAAACCCAATCATTAAGTGTGTGCGTATGTGTGTGTGTGTGCGTGCGTGTGTGTGTGTCTATATATATATATATATATATATATATATATATATATAGAAAACATTACCTGAACTGCAATCCAATAACAACATCTTTAGGGGTTGCAAAAATAAGATGCAACAGTTAACCAACATATTTGTCAATTAAATGTCTAAAACTCCTTTTTATAGCATACAATATCAATAGAACTAATAAGTTATAATGATTAAGACGGGATAAAAAGGCCTAAAAGTACAAATATTATAACTTTCCTGGTAGGAACAGATTTAGCCACAAGCCTTACATTGTCATTTTGCATATCCCATGAACTCGGTCTCACCATTAAGATAAAGAAAATTAATTTCACATACACATAGGAAAAGCTTCCAAATAAAGCCCATCCACTACTTAAATTTCCTGTTTCACTTTCCTTATATTCTGCAATAAAATTTTAAATTGCATCTGAGATTTCAATCTAGTCCTCATGACTCATGAGCCAAACATAAGTGAATCCATATCTTAAAAAAGAAGTAAGATTAGAAACTGAGTATTACCGTACATTTTTGTAAGACTAAACTGTATGGGATAACCCTCCACTTGGATAATTAACTGGGCTTCATGTGGACTATCACGTGTTGTTTCACTTACAATTATGCAATGTGATTTAAAAAATCATGTTGTGAAAGATGTAGAGATAAAGGAATATAGTAGATGTGGCATATTGTAAGATATTGGATATCATAACACAAAGTTATATTAAAGTGTAGGTCGATATATCTTACAGAGATAAACAGAGTGTAGGATATTCTAGTGAGAGAAAATGTAATATATTAGCTTGAAGCAAATGAACATCCAACCCATAATTTTCATTAAGGTTATTCCCACTAAAATATCTATATAAGGTATTTTCCAGGTAAAATTTTTGCTTCATTTCATTTCCCACTATGTTAACTAGCTTACATAGCCCCTTAGACGTGCTCACGCAACCACCAATGCCAAATATCTCTAAGGTTATACCTTATAAACCTCCTAGTATGTCAAGTATAAGTTTTAAACATCATTTTACTAAGTATTCCATCACTCTAGTATAATATATCAATCACAAACCCTAAACAAGCCTATGTGTTTACGGTTATTTCAAAAACCCTAATTTCTTATCCAAACTAGTTTGAAAGTGTTCAAGGCTTATTTATAGGTTACCTTAGCAACTTTAGGATATCTTAGTCCCCCTAAACCCTAGTACAACTCCTTAGAGCTTAGGTACAGTCCTTTAAGCACAAAACCATAATTAGGTCATTTAGGCCCCGAAACTAGGTCTAAACCTTCCCGATTCTTTAGTACAAGCTACCACCACCTAGGAAATGAACCCTAAACCTTAATCCTAGTCAATAATCACTCCTAAGACCCTAATCTAGGTACTAATCCTTAATCTAAAACCCTAATCCTAAAATTAACCCTAAACCTAGATTAAGCGTAAAACTAAGACTAAACTAGCACCTTAAGCACCTTAAGCATCTCAAGCACCTCTAGCAACCTATAAGGCAGCTTATGAAGATCCTTTTTCACCCTAAGCAAGCACCCTATCACCTCCATACTAGCTTATGCACCTACTTTACTTGTAAGCTACTTGTCATTTTATAGCCTTAATGGTTCATTTTCCACCACAAACACCCTACCACCGCCTCTAGCCCTCCCCTAGCTCCTCCTAGTCACCACTAGCTGTCCTTAGTCACCCCTCCTCCTCATGACACCTAACCACCCAAAAATTGGCCAAGAAGTCAATCGAGCCCTATAAATAGCTCGATATGCACTTCATTTCCAAACCATCCCATTTCACTTCTACACCTCAAATCTCTAAGTCCTGGCAGTAGTATAAGGTCCCTAGGAAGCCAAGAAGTCTAGAACACTAAGCTTTGAACCCTTGTCGAAGTAGATACTAGTCGAGAAACCCTAAACGCCCATAAAACCCTCGTTAAGCTCACTTTTGATCACGTAAGCCCTTAAACTAGTTCAATAAGTTCTCTTACTATCATAGGATAGTTATTAGATTCCTTAGATCATATTAGAACCCTTGCCTAAGCCTTGATCACTAGAACTTGCTCGTTTTCATTTTTAAATACTAATATGAGTCGAATTGATGTTTATATGCTATAACTCTTATCATAAGCTATAAGCTGGTCTAGATTACTTAAATAAGCCTATAATAATAAGTCATAAACTTAGAAACACTTTTGTTTCATAAAAATATAGTTTGCATGGCTTTAGGACTAGTTTTGCAAAATTTTCCATGCATAGGGGTATATGTTGTAACTTTCTAAAACTATTAGGTCTAAGGGCTGTTTTTGCCATTTCTTGGAAGATATAAGTATGAGGACCTATTTTCTGAAGTTTTTAACAAATCTAGGCCCTTAGACCTAATAGTTCTAAAACAATCACAATGAATCTAAATCCTAAGCCCAGCATCTATTTTACTTATGATTCTAATTTTTGTATTTTAAATTAAAACCTAATTTTTTATATCAAACATTACTTTTAAAACAATCACATCCATTCTCATTCTACACTTTTAACAAATCTATACTCATTGTGATTCCATCAAACAAACCAAATGTCACCTTACTGTTGTAGGTTATTTGAATTTGATCATATTTTTTTTAGTGTTAACGTTTGTAAAATCAACGCTTGAATTTCTTGTTCCGTGTTTGGTTTCAAGTTTGTTCCTCCCTTCTAGTTTTAACAATTACGATCATGAGCTTTGAATCGGCTAAGTTTGAGCATAATGGAGCATCGAGATCGTGAGTTCAAACACTAGTTTTCAAATATGCGATTTATTTGTAAGTTAATTTCCTGATTTTTTTTTTAAAAGGATACGCCATAATGCATATACAAACGACTGGAAAGAAAGGTGGACCGGAAGAGAAGGAAGGCACCATAAACCCCTATTTAACATCAATCTACAAGTGTTTATTGAGTGCTGGTCGTATTCCTAGAAAAACCCTTTATATCAGCATCTTCGACTTACTAACAGCAATGCTCAATCTTGCTGGAATAGGGTGCAACAGTACTCAAAACTTACTGAAGCGAGGTAAAGAATACATAGAAATAATGCTTTCAAGAAATCTCTGGTAAAGGATATATCAGCTTTACAACAGTTTTAAGTACTAGTAATAAACAAAAAGTTAAAACTTCAGTTGGTATTTCAAAACAACATAGCAGACATTGTAAAATGTAACAGCATACATTTTAATCCTTCATGAAACAGATCTGCAAGATTTTTCTAACATCAATCTACACGTGTTTTATATGAGTTCTAAACAGTCGAAGTCTTTTTATGATTGGAGCGCAGACAAGCTATTATAACCCAAATTTACCAAGTTAAGAAACATGCAGATAATTTATGAATACCAAAAGAGAGAATACGATCCCCTTAATTTTTAAACCACAGTAATATCAAATCAACCACATAACTGAGCAACTTGAAAGCATAATCTACTCATTAACTAAATCCACAAAAAGACACATACAAATGGCAGCAAATATCTCAGCAAAGCATCCAAAACTTCCTACAAAGACATTATGATGAACTTAATACTCTTAAACCTTCAAAATATAGAGCCATGTGTGCTCATTCTTCATCATCCTCATCAGCATCACCACCTGCAGCCTTCTTTGCAGCAGCCTTCTGGTTCTTTCGCTTCACTCTTCCAGGTCGGCCTCCTCCAAACGGGCTAGTGAGTGAGAAATCAATGTGCTTCTGTGAGTCAACTCTCACCATGAAAGATGGCACATTCACCACCTGCCTTCCCACCCTATAAACCAACAAATGTATCATGTTAAAAACTCAAACTTTGGAATTATACGCAATACAAGGTAATTTCCAAATGTCATAAAAGATCACGTAACAAAAACGCACAATAAGTTTTTAAGTTGGTTTCTAAGTGCATATATATAAACCAACTAATAACTATAAGCAAGTATTTTAATAACTGTATATAACTCTAAACAAATGTCATAAAAGATCATGAGTCTAAAAGCATCTATAGTATCAACAGAACCATTGCTATATGATCACTTTCAAAACAAATAAACAGATAGCACCAAATCACAGCGATAACCATCGATGACAAATTCATGGTCTCATCTACACACATTATAAATAAAAAACATAATCAATGAAAACAAAACTAAAAGTACAACGAACAATAACACTATCGTTACCTGATGTGTCTCTGCTTGATAAGAACTCTAGCATGGTGGATAGACTTGGCCATACCAGACTTGAAGACAAGAGTCTGGAGACGACGCTCAAGAAAGTTCTCCACAGTGAGAGCCAACACATAATCAAGCTTGTTCTGACTCTCATCCAACAAACCATATCTGTTCATTCTCCTCATAAGAGCTTCACCTTCAAAGATACGACGTGGGTCCTTCTCCTCAAGGGTCAAAAGCATACGTGCAGCATTACGGATGCGGCTAAGAGCATATTGCACCCTCCAGAGCTCCCTTTTGCATCGAAGACCATACTCTCCGACAAGCTTCAACTCAGCATCCAAACGCTCCTTCTCATAAGGACGACGGGGCTTCTTGAAAGTTTTGCCATCTAAGAAACATTGTGACATCCAATTGCAGTCAGTTTTGAACTTACACTCAAAAGAATGAAACACAAACCATAATAAATGTAAACACACATGTAGAATATTCAAAGCGTATTGTAATTTGTAAAAATATGTTACAAACATTCAAATATTGTAATTGTATGAAATGGTAACAGACGACTAAACAGATAACCAGTTAACTACTACATTATAAAGTTAAATAAAGTAGTTCTAATCAAACGCTAGAATCACAAATGTTTGTTACATTTCTACTCCACAGACAGTGAGTCGCCCTTTACATCAATTTGTAAGAAATCAAAAAGTTTGACACCTCAAATGATACAAAAAGGTACGACAAATAAAATGATAAAATCGTGCAAGTTAGTAACGGGGTGTTTGCTTATCACATTTAGAGGGCTTTTAAACACAATTTTCGACTATATAAGCTCATTTTTGTTGGCTTATGAACTCAGAAAATCCTGAACTAGCCCATTTAGACATCAAATAAGCTTAGAAAAACACCCACTGCTTTATCAGTTTTCAAAGTTAAAACATAATTCCTCTTAATAACATTTTCTTTATTTCATTCCAATAATAATAAACACACAAAGCAAATATTTCAAACAATAAAAAGCAACAATACATACAACATAAATACAGATAAATCTAAACATACATATCTAACTAATAAATCAAAAAGCAATAAAAAGTAGAAGATTTTATAAAGTAAAAAATGCTTACAGTTGCGGTAAAAAGAGACGTGAACCATCCTTGCTCCACGTCTATGATGATGATCCGGCGGCTGCTAAAATCTCACAGGAAAAGGCAGCAATGGAACCCTAATTTGAATAAATATAAGATATTAAGGGCCAGAACTGTAATGGGCCGGAAATGAATGTATGGGCTTTCTTTCATATTATTTCGTTATCCAAATTTTGTTATAAGTATTGAGCTTTTATTATTTTTTGTTTGAAATTATCATATTTAACTTTTGGGCAATTTCGTATTTCCTCTTCTTTTAGTCGGAAATTTCATATATACTTAAACATGCATTAAAAATATTGTACATTATGCATTCAATACTTTCATTTTGAGTATATATGAAACTAATCATGAAAATAGGGTGATATATGAAATTAAACCTTAACTTTTTAACTTATATCACGTAGTCGTACGCTTGCTGGAGATTTTTCCATAAACAATATCTCTACCTCGGGTCTCTTTTGAGATAGGCATGTGATTTGTCTACATTTTATCTCCCAAACCCCGCTCAGGCGGGATTAGGTACTGTTGCTGTTGTTGTTGTTGTGTAACTTTTTAACTTATACAGTTTGACAAGAAGAGAATGAAGTTACTACAAGTCAAAGAAATGAAATTTCAAACTCGGACAAGTAAACAAGTACCAATGGGTTTTTGGTCTACCGGTATCATAGTTATGTCCTTTAAACAAAATGTTGTGGATTCAAGTTTCGCTAAGGACTGAGAGTAATATAGGTTAGTGTGTGAGTTAAAAATAATAATAATAACAAATAAATAAAATAAAAATAAAAATAATAAATCCCGCCCAGTCGCCCACAACCCGATTAAAACTTGGTATAAACTCTGATTTATGTTGGTCAACTGAAACAAGACCTTAAACATGTTTATACCCAATAGTTATTTTCTTGTTTATTCTCGTGTTAGAAATTGTTGCCTCTAATATGATGGATTCATATACATAGAATATTTGTCCAAATTGAAAACAAAGGTGCATGCCATTTCACCTGCAGTTTGTTGAGGGTTCGGGCTCAAGAGTCAAGACTCATCTAATACGTGTCTGAGTATTTGCTCAGAAGAAGTGGGTCAAGCAACGATTTAGATATTTTGCATAGAAACAAATCAACAATAAAGGTGTGGAATTGTGGATAGTAAAACAACTACGCGTTCATCACAAAATAGTAAAAAACCTTAAAAACTTGTCATCAACAACCTTTATCAGATCTTCATTAACATACTCAACACAGTATCAGTTATCATATGTTGAACAGAACAATCATGTGTTTATCAGAAACACATCGGTCACATTGATAATACATAACACTTTTCAAAAACTGTAAAAAAAAAAATGAAAATGATCAGGCATAAGATTCAGATGACGAAATAGATAAGATCCTATACTTTTAGAACCAACTGTAATCTCAAGTTCAGAACACATACTTTAGGACCTCAAAAGCATAATCTAAATCCACAAAAAGATACCAGATGCAACATAAAATATCCAAAACTTCCTACAAAGGGTTGCTATGACAACAGATAGTAACAATCAAATTTTAGAACCAGCCAAGTAAGCTCATTCTTCGTCATCCTCATCAGCATCTCCTCCCGCAGCCTTCTTAGCAGCTGCCTTCTGATTCTTTCGCTTCACTCTTCCAGGTCGACCACCTCCAAACGGACTAGTAAGTGAGAAATCTATGTGCTTCTGTGAGTCCACTCTGACCATGAAGGATGGCACATTAACCACCTGCCTTCCAACCCTGTAAAACAACAAATATAACTTGGTAAAAACTCATCATAAACACCTCTATTCAAAGTTGTAAAAACATCCAATGGTAAAGATATTGAACCAATATAAACACTTGTTATGAATTTGATGCTAAAAAACTTGTAAACACCTTTAATGTCAAAACAATGATCTTAAAATCTACTAAAGCTAATTCAAAGCTAAGTCTCGTTTCTTATTTGTCTATAGTACCACCATAAAGTCAGATACAAATCACATAAAAAGCAGTTGCATCCTTCTAGTCTCATTAACATTCCTAAATAACTCGATATATATGAGTAAGTAAACTGTATCAGACGTATGATGTTTATTGCAAGTACAGAAAAATTCACACCTACAAGCACAGTTAACGTCTGGATTCTAGAAACATGGTACGTGCATTAAATTATACCTGATATGTCTCTGCTTGATGAGAACTCTAGCATGATGGATAGACTTAGCCATGCCAGTCTTAAACACAAGTGTCTGAAGACGACGCTCAAGAAAGTTCTCAACAGTAAGAGCCAACACATAATCGAGCTTGTTCTGACTCTCATCCAACAAACCATATCTGTTCATTCTCCTCATAAGAGCTTCACCTTCAAAGATACGACGTGGGTCCTTCTCCTCAAGGGTCAAAAGCATACGTGCAGCATTACGGATTCGGCTAAGAGCATACTGAACCCTCCAGAGCTCTCTTTTGCATCGAAGACCATACTCTCCGACAAGCTTCAACTCAGCATCCAAACGCTCCTTCTCATAAGGACGTCGTGGCTTCTTGAAAGTTTTGCCATCTAAAGCACATTAGAAAATCACGTTGCAGTAAGTTACTAACAATGCACTCAAAACAACTAATGCATCATTTCAGCCAAGATTTTAGCTCAAGGAATCAAGGGTCTACTTTAACAATGCACTTATGAGCTATTAGATCGTTAAAGCTTAAAAGCTGCATTATCCAATGTGATCATTAAAGTATAAAACCTTATTAAAAGTGCATTTGCGTGAGCACAAATAAGTAAACATTGCAAATCAAACATAAAAGTTACACTTTAGGTCAATTTAAATCAAAGGTATAAAAAATATGTATTTAGTAGATAACCACGTCACAAGAACAACAAAAATTTACAATAGTATAGTCAATGGTACCCCATATCACATGATACATATAACAATGATTCCTTCATCTTAGCTTATTTCCATTTTGAGACCACAAGTACCCATAATCACACAAGTTATTTAATGACCAACCAGAATAACAAATGCTTCAAGATTTCGCCAAACAAAAAAATTATGAACAAAACCTCAAAAACACTAGTTAGTCGTTAAGAACTAATAGTGAAAACGTGTAGTTATGACCTAAAATGAAAAATTATCACAGATGAAGAATCCTCAACTTTCTGTAAACCATGTTGTCCGGGATACTAAAGATTTAAACTCTCGTGTAAAATTTATTTCAAAATTGTTGATAAGATAATAAAATTATCATTCAAACTGAGGCTTAATAAGTTATTTTGGCTAAAATTATAAACCGTAATCTCTATCAAAAGGTCAAAATACCTTACATTGGACAAAAAATTAACATAACTATATTTAAAAAAAAAAAAAAAAAAAAAAAAAAAAAAAAAAAAACCTAAATTGACCTTCTTCTGCGATTTTCCAATGTTCAGTGTTCAAAAATAAAATAAGCAATTTAACCTCAACTAAATATATTACATATTATTTCTAAATGTTCCAACAATCGCTTGATTTACTATATTTTCACTTTCAATAAAACAACACAAACTCAATGATCCTAAAATAAACTATATAACCCAATTCTGTCTTCATTTTTTTTTTAAAAAAAAACAAAAAACCTTAACACTTAATACCAATAAACCTCATATCAACATATACATTTCAGATCCATAAAATAAACATAACATATGCAAATCAACATGAGACAATATATTCTAATAACATAAACCAAAATGAATCTATGTATAAAAAATAAATAAAAAGGGTGAGATGTAATTACAGTTGCGGTAAAACGGGACGTGAACCATATTGTTGTTCGGCGCTGCTGCTGCTTAGCAATGAAACCCTAATTCATATATAGAGTGTTAAGGGGTGCGGGTTTTTATTTGTTTTTTGGGCCTTGTGTCATTTCATATATGGGCTTAGTAACGTTTTTTTAGTGGACTCTAGATGAGCTTTGATATAATTACAGTTTTACCTTTTTATATTTATGTAATTACTTAATTTTTTTTTTTTTTTTTAAATAGTCGATTCGAGCTTCATAAGTCGAGCCTTAATCGAATTCAAGCTATAAATGTGAAAATAATTGAGCTCGAGTTGAGTTTCGACATTGATTTTTAGATGGCAAGTCGAGCTCGAGCTCGAGTTTTAAGTTCAAGTTATAGTAGTGGAATCGAGCTCGAGCTTGTCAGTAATCGGCTCAACTCAACTCGTTTACACCCCAATATGCAAGCTGACATTTCTTGAAGAACTTATTCTTAGGTATTGAGCACATTTTTTAGATGTCGTTAGTGATGAGTCGAGATTAAACTCATAATCTACTGAGTCATGGGCTATGTTTGGCAAAAGTAGCTGTGAGCAGTAGCCACAGCTCACTGCTCACCGCTCACAGCTTTTTAAAAAAGCATTGGAAAAATGAGCATTCCAAAAAAGTAGGAAAGTTCATCGCTTTTATGCCAAACGAACACTAAAAATTAAAAAGCTCGTTGCAAACCACTAATTACCCAAAACCGACTGCACAACTTGTTTGAACTGATGTAACTATAACCTACTTATTACGTATGAGCTTTTTAATTAAAAAGCTCAGTTCAACAAAAGAAGCTCTTTTAGACCAAGAATTAGTAAATAATTATTTAAAAGAGTTGTGGTAATCATCCTATAAGGCTATGGTTAAGGATTTCATTCTCACAAACATTTTTTTAGCTAATGCATGCTTCATTTCCATCCTAATAAATAATTTTAGTGTCATTAGTTTCACTTTGCTTGATATCAAGTTTTGATTATAACGATAAACATGATTAAATGAGCTCAAGAGTCTGAGAGTCTCGGCTCACTCGAGTTGGTGCCCCACTAGGCCAGGAGAGTTGCCCGGAGCTATTCCTTGTGAGGTGGACAATGGCTGGTGCCAAAAGGCACCCGGGGTCAGGGTGTTTCCGCCAATTTACACCTTTTTGTGGATTATAACGATAAACATGATTAAATGAAATGCTTTATTTTATAATGTTCTTTACGGTTAAACGGTACAATGGCATTTCTTAAATCTTGATTACAATTCTGTTATGCATTTTGATTCAAGTTAATGGTTTGGTTTGATACAACTTACTTTCAAGTTGCGTCCACTTTTTTGGAGATTATGCTGCCTTAAACTACTTTGGATGTGTAATTTACTAGTTTTTACAGGAAAGATCGCTACACTTGCAATAAGAGAAAAGTTATCCATAAGACCATAAGCTGTTCTCATACATAATGTCATGGTGACACCTTAAACTAACTACAAAGACAATGACAAAAAGAACAACAGTCTAATAAGCAAACAACATTTGCAATAACTTCGTAACATTCAAATCTCATAGCAAATACACCTGCAAATAAAACCTTCTGCAAACGGCATACACTCGTTTGTGACAGATGATACGAGTTTTATTTTACTAGATCTAAACTGCAAGTTGCTGATCAGTAGCCATAGTTATCGTCAAAGATTGTGTAACCTCCTCTCCGTGATCTCGCTTCTCTATCAGCCTATAAATTAAATTCAATAACCTTAATATACTCTTTTAAATGACACATAACCTTATTGAATGTACGTTAAAACATGAGGAATGGGAAGGTAAACTCACCCTGCTTATAAGCCTTTCAAACTCTTCGGTTCCATTTTCTGCTATATATTTTTCTGCAGCCGTTAAAACATCATCTGGTTTCTTGAAAATACTTTTCTTTCGCGGTAAATACCATAAACGAACTTGCGGATTTCTGTAAAATGGTCTAATGAAATGCTTATAAACGTAAGCAGCTCCATTGAAATATGGCAGTACCAACCAACATGTAGCAAACAGCTTAGCATATGGCCATATCGGGAACCTGAAACATGGGCAATTTTGTCAAATTACTTAAAATTAATCGTTCACGCATTGAAGCATGGGTTGTTATTTAATTATAAAATCTTTTAGAACACTTCTATTGATTACCATTCAAGAAGCTTCGAAAATGTAAGCTCAAATAGAGTGATTAATGAGTAGAGAACCCAATAAGTGAGCCATTGTTGGTCATCTGCTTGAGACCTTGTCTCTATGGCCTTGATTGAAGCATATCTGGTCAAACAAAACGAACCATCGAAAATTAAAGAGGTTAAACCTTATGTTGCATAAACTGAAACACTTTTAGCAAAAACCAATACTTACAAAGGATAGACAAGAGCAATCACAGGCCTGCGTAACACAAAGTTAACAGATTAAGAAATAAACAAGAAATTAAGAATGTCTAAGAGCTATGAACTTGATGAAAAAATGTCATAGTAAACGTTAACGCCAACTTAACATATCGTGATATGCTAATCGCTACATTGGTTTTCACTTCTTTAATACTAGTATCCTTCTTAACTACAAATGCAATCGTTACAAACTTACAAATATTTACTTAAACATTAAAAAGAGACTAAGCTATTAGAAGTTACCCAACAAGGACATCAATATTTTTTGCCACCACAGAGAAAAAGTTTTGGGAACCCATCTCGAATATGTTTCAAGAAGTTGCTAGCATTGGCCGGGGTTTTATCATGGAAACAAGGACTATTTGGGAAAATGGCTACCAGTTCACTCAAAAGCATATATCACCAAATATAAAATTTATATTGCTTTTAACACTATATTTACAAAGTTAAAAAAGTACTGTATTCGAAAATGATTAGTTTTTTTTATCCATGCATGTCAATGTAAATGGTCTCTTTAGAACAGTAAATTTTTCGTACTTCTTAATTAAGCACGTACGTATGGTACTCTTCTGAAACGAAATTTTCTTTTATTCGTAATGGTCTTAAAATAACGATGTTTTAATCTATTTCTACAAATGCAATAACATCATGTCACACCTTCGTAACTTCATGTCATATCGACCACAACATAGAAGTTCAAGAATCAATATAGTGTAAAGTTTGCGTACTGTGTCATATTGCAATTAATGTTATAGAAGTATAACTTTAATCATTCATATAAGGTTTGATGACAATGTAATACAGCAGGGATCAGAGCTAGAGAAAAATGTCAAAAAAGGTAAGTGAAAAGGTAGAAAGTATGCAAGTAAAAGTCAGTTTCAGTTGGAAATTTGGGAGCAATTTTTGGGAGAAAAGAATCCTATGAGTCGCCAAAAAAGAGGCACCGAAAGTATTCAAGGAAAAATGATGTACCGTTAAAATATATAATCTAAATTATTAAGGAAGAAACATATTTTCAAAAAAGTACTATACATCCGTTCTAAATAAATAATGAACAGTGTGATAACAAAAAAAGAAAAAAAGTTATTCAAAAAGAAAACTAATGAACAATGTGATATAACTAATGAATATTGTGATGTTTTTTCATCGAAGAAAATTGATAAACATTGTGATAACAAAAAAATAAAGAAAAGGTGTTTTAAAAAGAAAACTGACGAACAACGTGATTTAACTGAAGAACACTGTAATATTCATCATAGTAGAATGAAAGTTCACCATATCAAAATAATGGTCTTTATAAGAATTACTAAAATATTATTTTACGTGATTAACACTTTTAAAATCTACAATTAACAAAATTTTATTGAGCCATTTCATCAAACATCTTGTGGATATTTTCATAAACACTTTATCAATTTGAATTTTTAAGAGGAAAAACTTGAAAGAATAGATGAAGAATTAATGTTGAGTTTGTGTTTATTGATCTTAATTTGAAATGAGAAAGTTAAAGAAACTTACCGTGAAACTGAAAATATTAGATTTCGAATTGAAGAAATTGGATTATAAAATTGATGTAATTAAATCATGAATTGAATTAATATAATCATAAAATCAACAGAGTAAATTAAAAATTGGATAGTAGTAGGACATCGGATCTCTTGCAGAAAAATTAAAAAGTGTAGAAAGCCATTCTTAGTGTGACACGTGTCTTCCACTCTAATTTATACATAAAATCCGCCCAGGGGTAATTTGATCTTTTGACCCGTTTTTTCTTTTCCACCTCAATTTTCAAACGCATATATCTCTTAAACGACAAACTTTTAGAAAAAAACGATTTCATCATAATTTTTAAAATTTGATTCTCTTTAATTTGGTTTAAATCTTTTTAATTTTCTCGAAACATTTTTTTTTGACATATTCGTTGGGTCATGATTTTCTTGATGTTTTTGCTATTTTCGACCCTACTTTTTACCTTAAAAATTGTCGAATCATAATATACCTAAAATACGAAAGTTGTAGATTTTGATTCACTCTTTACCCAGAAATTTGAATCACTCAAATCCGATATGATATGAGTGAGATATCGCACGTTAAAGATGATGTTTTAGTCATATTTGTTGCACACAACGTGTTTGATGAAATGTTTAGCTTAGATTTTTTTGTCTTAAAATCGAGTTAAATGCACTAATTTTTGTTCCACAACGCATTATTAATAATTTTATTAATGTAGCATTCAAAAAGTGATGTTTGTAATCATTATTTTTTTAAAATATACATTTAGTTCATCAGTTAGGTTATTAGGTTCATCAATTAGATTATTAGATTCATCAGTTAGGTTATTAGGTTCATCAATTAGATTATTAGATTCATCAGTTAGGTTATTAGGTTCATCAGTTAAATTATGTTTTGTTCATCAGTTAAGTTATAGGTTATAGGTAGGGGTGGAAATGAGCCGAGCCGCTCGTGAAAAGCTCTGGATCGGATCGGTAAAAAGCTCGAACGAGCCGAGCCTAAACGAGCTCGAGCCCGAGCTCGAGCCTAAGTTGCAGCTCGTTTATTAATCGAGCTCGAGCTCGAGCTTTACATAAAAAGCTCGATTGGGCTCGCGAGCCTAAACGAGCATAAACAAAAATATGATATTTTAACTTATATACGAGCCGAGCTTGAGCTTATTAACGAGCTCAATAAAGATATACTATGAGCCGAGCTCGAGTTCGAGCCAAGCTTTAACTTTTTATGGCCAAATCGTATAAACGAGCCGAGCCTGAGCCTATATAATATTTCACGAGCCGAGCTCGAGCTTAAAGTTTAAGGCTCGAAATGAGCCGAGCTCGAGCTCGAGCCTTTTAAAACTTAAACGAGCTGTTGATATAAATAATGTTTAAAAATGTTATTAATATCTCTCAATAAACCTATGTTTTGATAATCACAAAACTCAAATCAAATTAAGTCAAGATTAAGACGTAAACAAGTATTTGGTAACAAATATTTACCTCTACATCTAATATCACTTAAAGCATGCATAAACTAAGCATCTTATGCATTACATGATCAAAGGAAACCTTGTCTTAAGACATAACTTTTTATAAAACGATATTAACATTTTATATATATTTGTAAATCATTTTTGGTATTGTTATATTAAACTACAAAGATATAATTTCAAATTTCCAACCAAAAAGGGCAAATTATATCCAGAAAAACTTTTCCAACGTTCAGGAGGGCGGCCCCTTTAATTTTACTAGGCGGCCCCCTTAATCATTAAGGGGACCGCCCCCTAATTAAGGGGACCGGCACGCTCCAGAACAGTATTTTCTGGCCTTATAAATATTGGATCATTTCACATATTTTTCTCACCTTTTTGCACTATAAACTTTCTTATCCAACCTCCATTTCTAGATCTAAAATCCTTTGATCATATAATTCATAAGTCTTTGTTTCCAAGTGATCCAAAGCTTCATCCACTCAAGTGCAAGAAGAAGAACATTCCTCTACATCCATCTAATTGTAGTAGTGTTGTAATTAGCTAGTTTCATATTGTAGTAGTGTTAAATATTTGTAAAAGTGTTGTGTGAATTTGTTGATTATAGAAACTAGGTGTGTTGTAAAGTAGTTTAGTAGTTGTGACTTAGTTGTACATAGAAGAAGGTGTGAAGTTGACAAGGTGTGAAGAAGGTGTGAAGTCTTGAAGAAGTTGTGAAGGTGTGAAGCCTTGAAGAAGTTGTGAGATTGGTTCTAGCTACGATTAGAACTCGACATTTAGCTTAGTGTCGTTAACTCGTGTAAGCCAAGGTGTGTAAGGTTTCTCCACCATAAAGAGTTTGTTGACATAGTGAAGAAAACTCTCGAGTGTGGTACTCGGGGAGTGGAGTAGGGCAAGGAAGGTGTCCTTGTAGCCGAACCACTATAAATTCACATGTTGTGGTTTGATATTTCTAACTCTATCTTTTCTTCATTACATTTCAATACTTCCATTATTAGATTAGAATTGCTTATATTGGTTGTCACTTGAATTCACTTGAGATCGAATCGAAAGTTTTTAATAAGCTACAAAATATTTTGGTAATAAATTTAAAAAGGACGTAAAACTATTCAACCCCCCTTCTAGTTTTCCACAATTGGTATCAGAGCCACGTCTAGCAAGATCTTTAAAATATATTGTATTTTAAAACTTGTAACGATCTATGGAATCTGAAAAATATTTAGAATGGCAATCTATGCAAAGACCACCACTATTTGAAAGTGATGGATTTTTATATTGGAAAAATCGATTCGAAACTTATGTGAAGTCAAAAGATCTAGATCTTTGGCATGTTATTACTAATGGTGATTTTTTACCTATTCAAAATAACCCCGAAACAAAGAAAGATGAAATCGTACCTTTTGAAAAACAAAATGATGATTTAAAAAGAAAACTTGCTAAAAATAATGAAGCAAAAATGGTTATTTATAATGCGCTGCCACGTAAAGAGTACGAAAGGATCTTTATGTGTGAAACCGCAAAAGAAATTTGGAACTCTTTACTAATAACTCACCAAGGTAATAGTCAAGTCAAAGATAATAAGATAGATCTACTTGTTCAACAATATGAGCAATTCACGATTCTGGAAGATGAATCAATTGATAATGCTTTTGCTAGATTTAACACTATCATCACAAGTTTAAAAGCACTTGATGAGAATTTTTCTAGTAAGAATTTTGTTAGGAAGTTTCTTAGGGCACTTAATCCAAAATGGCGAGCTAAAGTGACGGCTATTGAAGAATTAAAGAAATTGTCAACATTGCAACTTGATGAATTAATTGGAAATCTAAAAGTTTACGAAGTTATTATTAAGAAGGATTCCGAAATGGTCAAAGAAAAACGAGAGCAAAGCAAGTCAATCGCCTTAAAAGCTAGAAAGGGATCTAGTATCGAAGATAGCTCATCTTCCGAAAGTGATGACGAAGAATACGTCATGGCCGTAAGAGATTTCAAGAAATTCTTCAAAAGGCGAGGAAGATTCGTAAGACAACCGCATGATGAAAAGAAAACATTTCAAAAGAGTAAGGATGACAAGAACAATAAGATTGAAAGGAAATGTTTCAAGTGTGGTGATCTAAATCACCTCATTGGAAAATGTCCAATGATGACAAGAGATCAAAATCAAAGAGCTTTTGTTGGAGGCGCTTGGAGTGATAGTGATGAAGATGAGAAAGAAACGACAAAAGAAGAGAAGTGTCTTATGGCAAATATATCAAATGAGGTACATTCCGAAACCGAATATTTTAGTGATGAAAGCTTATCATTAGATGAAAAAGATCTAGATAATGAATATAATAGGCTATGCAAATTAGGACAACTAGTAATGGCCAAAAACAAATCACTAAAATACATAAACAATCAATTGGAAAATGAAGTACTAGAACTAAAAATTAAAATACATCAACTTGAAAAAGGTAAAGAAATTTTTGAAGAATGTAAATCATGTCAAGAGCTTAAAGGTGAAAACGAAATACTTAGGGAAGAAATTCGTAAACTTGATAAATTTGAAAATAGTAGTCACTCACTTAGTAAAATAATAAGTATTCAAAGAACATCCGGAGATAAAACCGGTTTAGGATTTAATTCAAATGAAGCTTCAACAAGTGATATTAAAAATGTCAAGTTCGAAAATAAACCTAATGAACAAAAACCTCCAAAATCTAATCCTAAGTATATACTTATTAATGATAGAAAAATACCTCTTGCCAACAATGAAGAAGTAAAAGCTTTTTATAAACCGTCTTTAAAAAACGAGGTAGGATCTTCTAAACCTAAGACAAGATCTAAAACACCACCACCTAGAAAACCAAATAATCTTAATCCTAGGTCTAAAACACCTCAACCAAGAAGAAACCAAAATAGGCAAAACTATAATAACAATAGTAATCAAATGTGGAACTACCAACAAAGCTACAATCCTTGGGGTATACTACCACCTTTCATGCATCCTAGTCAAATGTTAAACATGTTTGGACCAAACAACTTTGGACCAAAGAGACAATGGGGATCGAATAGCTAGATGAACATTCCTTGAGGCAATCTTGAAGTTTCTCTCAACATAGATTTTTTCAAAGTCTATATGTCATCTTGATGATTTTGAAGATTTTTTTTTGAAGACCACCGGGTATGCCATTCTTTCACAACTCATTGTCATGCTTAGATAAATATGCTTTATTTGATTACGTTGTTTGCATAGATATAGCTTGCTATTTCCCTCTATTTGTTCGATCATATATATATATATATATATATATATATATATATATATATATATATATATATATATATATATATATATATATATATATATATATATATATATATATATATATATATATATATATATATATATACACACACACTTACTTGCACATAACCTAGATACGTCATTAGTTGACTTTCTATAACTCCAGGAAATTGTTCATTATCGAACCCTTTCCTTCCCCCTCGCGTTATTCTATTAAGTCCTCTTTTAGAAGACTCATGATGATGAAGGGATATGAGTCAAGTGGACTTTTATCATGCAAGAACGCCTTCGCACGTGAACACTATGGATGAAACAAACTCCTTTCGCCGACTATATTCTATCTCTGCTATTATCTTTCAAACCTCACCCATCAACCCATCTTTCACTCACATTTATACTTATATACATATATACATATATACACTTATTCACATATTCCCGAACACACCTCAAACCCCTCATCAACTTAACACTTTGATCATTTTATCCAAAATTGTCAAAGGTACATTTTAATTATCGAAACGGTAATTAAAAATTGTTAAGTATTTTATCATCGTGCCAATAAACGTTTACGTATTTTTGATATATTATAAATCTAATTATATACGTATAAATATATCTGTTCCAGAAACTAATTCCGCGAAAATTCAAAAATTTCAAAGGCGGTCCCCTTAAAGATTAAGGGGACCGGCTTGTTATCGGGGGCGGTCCCCTTAATGTTTAAGGGGACCGGCCATCTGACACTCCCAAATCCGTTTTCCACCTTATTTCCATTCCCAAACACTCCATTTGCTCATATATTTCTTCCCCACCACTGCTGAGTACGAACCAAAACACCCAAAACCATCAAAATCCTCCACCATGTCACCAATCCGGGGTTGTTTCGCAAGAGGCAAACGTTAACCATACATATAACAACATCTTTTGTAAGTTTTCCAACATGCATTTCATCACATTTCATTCAATTTGGTGTCTAATCAATAATTAGGCATTTTATTAAAATTTATTTTAATTCAAATTTTAGTGAAATAGAAGCTAGGAATTAAACTACCAAATGCTTCCCATAGGATTAGGATGATGTATTGCAACTCAAATTTAGTATAACATATCATTTTGTCAAAATCATTAATCGCCCATAAACCCTTGTTGAATTATATTTTTCAAAAGGCACATTGTTGATATAACTCTTAAAAACTATTTAAAACTTACTACATTACATTGTTTTAATATTATAAACAATCAAAACATATTTTTCAATTCGTTATAAAATGGTTCATGAAGACAACATGGGCGTTTGGTTCATGAACAAACTATAACTATATGTGGTTATTTGAAACTTAAAACTAGCTCATAAAATTTGTTAATACTACAAGAATCATTAGATGTCATCAAGTTATATAATCAATATATATATATATATATATATATATATATATATATATATATATATATATATATATATATATATATATATATATATATATATATATATTGATGTTTTAGGATAATCTTATCTAGTTAAAGGAGCGTTTGGTTTATCTCGAAAAAGATATTTTTGAAAACTAAAATTCGCATTTTAATCTTTTAAACAAGCTTATGTTGTGTCAAACTCTTATGAAATATAAAAAAATATATAATCTAATATATATCTAGCCGTACTTCGAAATGAATTATTATATCATACTCTTTGACGTCATATATTCTAAACGAGTTTAAAATCAAAAATACAAGGAACATTGTGAAACTACTTCATAGAATATTTTTTTGTGTCGAAGTAGAATTTTGTTCCACAAATATTGCATATATATATATATATATATATATATATATATATATATATATATATATATATATATATATATATATATATATATATATATATATATATATATATATATATATATATATGAGTAGGGATTGCACCAGGCTTTACCTCTCGAGGGATCTCGAGAAGCTTACAACCCCCACCAGGCAGTGTACCTGATCGTTGTAGTATAGTATAGTGACAAGTACCGGGGGATTGATCGTTCAGCTAGGAATAGTGTCGCTAGGGTTAGAAAACCTAAATACTAGTTCTAAAGGTGAGAGATGATTCTTTTTGTATTTTTATATTTTTTAGAAAGCAAGTAAAAATCTCGGGTTTGAAGGATTTGGGCGGAATTAGTTGCTAGTCAACTAACCCAATACTAAAGATGCAATCAAAATAAAATACTAGAAATGAAAATAAACTAAATTATACTAAGGTTGTGAGCAATAAGTGGAGAAAATGTGTTTACTTAGATTTCACTACTCCATAGACATCTTTTACATGTTAATTACTTGTTATAGTTGCATGGATGACGGATTGTATTCCTTAATATCATTCATGGGGTATCGCACATAACTCCCCAATTCTGTGAGCTCTTATCTCCTCCTATACCATGCCCAGCACAACCATAGGGATTATAAACAGTGGCTCATGCATTAAATACAACCAATAAAGACTTAGTGCAATCGGTTCATGTTTCCTAAGACGTTCAAGCATGTTACCATTTGGAGATCTGCCAGTTTTCTTAAGCCTAACATATAAATTCATTCATCCAAGACAATTATAAACAAGTAATCAACACATAATTAACATCTAGGTTTCATTAAATCCAAGCAAACACAAGATAGATCTAGCCTAGCATGATGGAATTAAGACAAGAACAAGATATAGACAACCAACACATAGACATATTGATTGAATTAAAAGGATACTTATCTCAATTACACATGAAAGGTATCAAGGGCTTAGAACCCTTGAAAAACCTGTAAAATATACACCAAGTTCGTACTTAGGGTTTCTCCAAAACTTCTCTCTTTTTAATGTGAAAATTAGAAAACTATATATAGGAAAAGGGGTCTGACGGCGTCAAGACCAAACTTGTGACGCCGTCACCTCGCCGCCAAAAATCTTCTCGGACTGCCTTGATCTACTTCTGACGCCGTCATGTATTAGCATTTCCAGGCCGTCATGATTTTAACTCTTGACGCCCTACTTCTTGACGCCGTCCAATATGTACTGGGTTGTCATGGAATTAACTCTTGACGCCGTCAGGGTGTTACTCTTGACGCCGTCACCTACTGTTCCCAGCAAGGAAAATTAAGACTTTGGCGTTTTCTTCACTTTTATGCTCCAAAAACGTCCGAATTGCTTCCTTTTCCAGATTTCACTCCCAAAGTACCTAAAATCACAAAAGGAACGATTTAGGGCAACATTTGATCAAATAAATTCAATTCCGGGCTGAAATGACCCCCTAAAAGTGGTTCATTTTTCGCCTCATCATATACCCTTACACTTGAGATTTGCTTGTCCTCAAGCAAATGCGCTTTTATTCTACTCAAAAGACAAGTTAGGGGTCATTTAACACTAATATAAAAGTAATTACAATAAATAATCGTTCTACTAAAGACCAATAGATAAGCACGGAGGTCATACACTAGCACCTCACAAATAGTGTTTAGATACTCACATCTCTCGGGTGTAATAAAGTATAAATTACAATATGGAAACGGAAGATATCTCTCACTACCTGTCATAGCAAAATAGATTACCATAGGCTTGGGAAAGGATCAAACCTCCACCACATGGCGTAAGCACCTAGGATAAACTATCAAAGAGGTCTTTTAAAGGGTTGTAACGTTAGGTGTAGGGATATGAAATACACGGTTTTGTTGGATAAAGGAAGTTTTACTGGTGGCGAGTTAACAATCTTGGTTAATTACATGTACAATATGGCGTTGCTAAGCCAAGACTAGACTCGACTTAAGCTAATAAATGAAAAATAACAAAAACATAAAATGAACATAGAATGAAAAGGGATGGTAGTCCGTATGTTTTTTTTTTCTCTTTTCTTTTTCTATATATATATATATATTTTTTTTGCATACATTCTTACCCTACCATCCAAAATAATACATCATAGGGAATGAACATTCCCCTTACACTTGAATCTTTACACACTTTACATTAAACTAATCTAATGACTCGAATTAAGATAATCAAAACACTTGGAGCACTTTTAAGATTAACGTACATATGGGGGTAATAAATGATGTTCTTCCCCATTACTCCATAAAATAAGTACTTACCCATGAGTCCCAAAACAATATGTACAAGGATATGACTCGACTTAGCAACCATGTAATCAATTAGAAAGTTAACTTAGGGTTTAACAAATAACAATAATGCACTAAAGATGAGCGCATACACGGAAGGCTAAGGTGATTTGGGTGTACATTTAAGTGGGGTGTAACAAATTCTTCCTTTAAGTAAAATGCTTAAAGTTAGAAACGAAAAGATAGGCTCGGAGGGGTGTACTAGGGGTTTCGTGTACTAAAAATGAGTACAACGCTAAGGGTGTGGGAAAAATTAGTTGACTTAACTAGTCAAGTAATATGAATTAAATGGTCAAGTAATTATGATACGGGTTTAACACAAGGGTGATCCTAATGCCTCTTATCATGTAGTAAATCCTACTACACGAATGTAGTCTCACTAGCGGTCTCGGGATGCATCACTAACGTAAGTTCTAGAATCTAAATGCTACCAGTACACTCATAAGCACTAATAATAAATGCTTTTCCTATCAAATCTAAAGGCGAACCTCACATATTTGGGTGGAAAATTTTTCTGAATATACGGTTATGTGCTAGTCATACAATCTCCTATCCATGAGACGCTTGCTATGGCTAAAGTTTCACTCCTAAATGTTGTAAAAAAATTTAAATTTGGCGCTAAAATTGCACTAACAAGTATTTCTCATAGTTTTATTACACATCTACCATTAAACAAAACAAACTCAAGCGAAAGTGCATATGTAAGGTATCATCTTTTTACCCTCCCCTTACACTTAAGATGAACATTGTCCCCAATGTTCAAGTAAAGAATGTAAAAGTGAAAAAGTAAAGAGAATGAAATCAAATACTCCCCTGATTCGCTCGGTATGGATAATAAGGTGGCCAGGTTAACTCTTCCTCCAAGAAAATGAACAATCAAAGCTTCCCTTCCAGAATATAAATCATCTTCTTGTCATACATAACCTGTAAATCCTGAAAAAATAGACAAAACAACCTCGCGTAAAATCGGCAGCATCCTATATAAGTTACTAAGTCCTAGAAAACACGATAAGATATAATGCTTGCGGAATGAAGTTTGCAGATCTCCTGGAGATTATAAAACTTAATAATTCACAAAAACCATAAGACTCCGTTAGAAAAACAAAACCGGTAAAATTTCCAGATTTTTACACGTGACGCCGTCAAGAGTTAACTCTTGACGCCGTTAGAAGTGACCTGCAGAAATTCTTATGTTAAGTTTCCGGAAAATTTCTGGAAAAACTTGGTCCTACTTCCTGGAAAATCCTGCAAAACTTCATTATGACTCGATACAAGCATTTGACTCTAACAAATACGAATATACATGTTCACTTAATATTGTGGAGAATCATGATCGGTTTGTTTCTTAAAAACATATTTGGGGTTTCCCCTTACACTTATCTTTTGCAAAAATACCTTTTGGTGAAGTTAAGACTAGGCCAAAACAACAAAGTAAAGTATTTCCACTTTTTAATTTAGAAACATGATCTACCAACAATAAAAATAAAGCATGCATACGGAAGCAAATAAAATCAAATAAACAAACAAACAAACAAATAAATAAATAAAGCTTGGGTTGCCTCCCAATAAGCGCTTGTTTTTGTTCAAGTTACGAGCCTGACTCTACCCTTATTTAACGGAAATAGGGGAGGTTTTCCCTACACTCTGAATTAAGTGTGGGTGGAAGTAGCGATACACACCCTTAGGGTGTAAATATGCCTCGTGAAGAAAGAGTGGTGGATGAATTATATGCTCAAAGGGGTGTGCTCCTATCATCATAACCTTACCTAATTCAATCGGGTTAATGGGTGGATTAAGATTTTCTCCTAGAAAGGGATCATTTTCAATCAACTTCAAGAGACTCCTAGTTGGGAATCCATCTTGACCTAATAAACCCGGTTTAAACCCATAATGTTTCTTGTGATCAATCATAAATGGGTGATGTAAGCATGTAAGGTCATTTTCCACTCCTACATTGGCTTCCTCTCTACAAGGCTTAGAGTCCACTACCTTTGTCCTAAGACTACCCGGACTATATGGTTTGATGGGTGGATCAGAACCTATTTCAATTCCTAAATTTTCATCCAAGGATGGAAGATTAGGTAACGGTTTTGGTTGAGGCTCCGATTCATCAAAACTAGGAACTTTCCTAAAACTAAGAGTAAGGTTATCATTATAAGTATTCAAACCTATATCCTCTAGTTGTGTTTGGTTCAAAGGTTCTACCTCTATTGGGGTTCCTAAAGTCTCTTCTACTTCATCCGAATAAGTCATGGGTGATGTATATGCCTCAAATGATGGTAGGACTTGTGGGGTACTTGGTGGGTTTAGATTTTCTACTTCATCATTCCTTGTGTCAAGATCACCTATATCCTCAACATGTGTTTTATTATAATCTAACCCTAACATTTTACCAAGTATCTCACGTACTTCTCTAGGCATCTCAACTTCTATATCCGAATCATAAGGATCATCCTCAATATTCTGACTGCTATATACGAATTGCCCAAAAGATTCATCATGTGTTTCTTGAGATTCATCATCATCGATCATAAAACCTAGGTCTTTTTGATCAATGTGATCATGTTCGGCTACATCCTCCATCACATCAAGGTCACCTATGTGTTCATCCTGTATTATGGTAGTGCCTAACCATGACATGCAGCTAGGTGGCTCATACGAAACTATCCTAGGTGAAGGCTTATATGGTGCATAGGTTTCACTAAGTGAGGCATTTTGAGGGGTTGATGGAGCTCTTAAGGTGAATTCTTTAAAAGCATTATGCACTCGGTCTCTTTTCTCAAGGTACTCAATAAAATCAATATAAGATCCTGTCCTCCTCATTTCATTCCTCCATCTTGTTATATCCAAACTAGTGTAATTATATTTTTTCTGGTAAAACTCTAGTGTCGGACATGGTGGATTTGAGTTCTCCATAATGGCAAACGGAATAGTCAATGAAAATTACGAACAAACACACAAAGAAAAAGATAGACTAAAGAGAACCTAAAAATAAAAATAAAATCCTACTAGAAATGAATCTAGCAAGTAGACCAAATAAAAAGAGATTCTAACCTAGACAATAACTATTCCCCGGCAGCGGCGCCAAAAACTTGATGCGTAGGGATTGCGCCAGGCTTTACCTCTCGAGGGATCTCGAGATGCTTACAACCCCCACCAGGCAGTGTACCTGATCGTTGTAGTATAGTATAGTGACAAGTACCGGGGGATTGATCGTTCAGCTAGGAATAGTGTCGCTAGGGTTAGAAAACCTAAATACTAGTTCTAAAGGTGAGAGATGATTCTTTTTGTATTTTTATATTTTTTAGAAAGCAAGTAAAAATCTCGGGTTTGAAGGATTTGGGCGGAATTAGTTGCTAGTCAACTAACCCAATACTAAAGATGTAATCAAAATAAAATACTAGAAATGAAAATAAACTAAATTATACTAAGGTTGTGAGCAATAAGTGGAAAAAATGTGTTTACTTAGATTTCACTACTCCCTAGACATCTTTTACATGTTAATTACTTGTTATAGTTGCATGGATGACGGATTGTATTCCTTAATATCATTCATGGGGTATCGCACATGTAGCCTCCCACTATTTTCCTTACGAGTATTATGTACTAATCAAAGTCTATTATATCATTTCAATATTTTATAACACTTGTGTCAACAACGAACGCTTGATTCAACGAATATACTATATTACGAATGATCACGACATAAATTGTTATTCACCTATATACTTGGAACGATGCACACACACTTGCCACGATAGTCCAAATCGCGAAAATATTTAACTTTTGTCACTCACAATATCACGTGACGTTATTTCATTGAAACCACACTCGACCAACTTCCGGACTCACGAAAATAACGCACCTAATCCTCATTAAATGTACTAAGCGTAATTAACTCTAATTAATATCAGCGGGCCTTTAATCCCTTGCCTCAGCCCACCACCGAAACCCACTCAACAAGCCAATGGGCTCAGCCCAACCCTCTCGGCCGTATATCAAACCTGGCCCAAACTTTTGTTTTAGTTTTCCCTTTCTTCCCTTCTAGTTGAAACTGACGAGCAGCGAGCACAACCAAAATAGCCCCAAACATTTCGATATCTTGCAAACAACATGTCAACATTATTACATATCTTGATTTACCTCGCACCCAAGAATCACTAACAATGATTATTTCTTTTTATCTCGTACGAATGCTACACTAAAACTCCCTAAAGCTAAGCGTGTATAATCCAACTCGATACGCTAGAAATCAACTCGCCCAAACTTTTATTCCTGCCAAACCATTCTACGTGTTACCACTTTAAACAATAGTACTAGAGCATTTAGTCACATTCGAACTTACTTGAACTTATTGATTCTCGTTACATCACACGAGCAAATAGAACCGAGCCCTCCTAGATTACTTTTACCCATGTATGAATAAAGTTACTCCATAAAACACGTTCCCTTGAATTGAGCTGACGAGAGGGCAGAATTTTGAAGAAAACAGTCCCAAGACAAAATGTACCCCCCTGCTGCCACAGTAAAATGTTGGAGAGATATCTCTAGTTCTATATTTATATAAACGTGACACCTCTCCTCATTCCCATGCACACCATTTACAATTCGAAAACCATTTTCCCCACACTTCAAAACTCACTCCTGCTCGACCAGAAACAAGCTCGTGTTAGAAGCTTTCGAAGTAGTGTCGGGTTGTTTCCTTTCCTACCACGACTAGTATTCGAACCAAGCAAGAGGAGCTGCTGTGTCCTCATTCCATCTCACTCGACGTTCACCACCTTTAAGGTGTCGTAAGCATTCTCGACCTCTAACTCCTTTCGTACGTTCATGCATGCATACCAAGTCACGTTCCATTTTTATTCCATACATACGATATATACATAGATACATAGCGTGACAAGCCACCTCTATGGAAGGCATAGGAGTCACGTTATGCGTTAGTGCATATTTATTATACGTCACATGCATCCTAAATCTTAATATTTCTACTCGACATATAATCAACAATAAAACTTTGTTATGTTATGCGTACAAAATGCATGTAACTTGTAACGAGACTCGCCACCTACATGGAAGGCTTAAGAAACCTCGTTACACTTTATTTACGTCTCTTTTCACATCACATGCATCATATAACCCGTCCTTAATCGTTACCCTACTCATACATACGACCAGATTCAAAAAGAAAAATATAGAACTTGTTATTTCATGTGAGCAACTCGACTCAGGTAGCTAAGAAACACTTCGATATCTTGCAATCCAAACTAACGAACACATTAAATCTTTGTTCAATCCAATAGACCACCCAACAAGCTATCAAATTCGTGTTTTAAGTTTATAAAAATAACGACATCTTGACACGTTAAAAGGGTCCTTTTGATTGGCATAAAACTCGTAAGTTATAAAGTATATATGAGCCGATTAGTGGGCTTATAAGCCCATTAAGCAAAAATAAGCTTTTCTGATCAAATAAGCTGTACAAATAAGTTTTCTAAAAATAAAATAAGCTTCGGAAAATTTTTTTTTATAAAGTTCTAACGATTTTTATGAAAAAGGGACTAGAAATGTAACGCGTCGTCACTTATAGGGACTAAAAGTGTAAAGCTGCGAAAACAAGGACCAAAACTACCAAAACAGAAAGTTTAGGATATAAATTGACATATTATCACATTCCAAGCTCAGAATGACATATCGGACAAATTATAAAACGAGGACTAACGGCACAGCGTTAACACCGTTAGGGTAAAAGTTGAAAACTGACAAAGGACATGGACCAAAGACTATATTCAAGACTCTCACATTTATTTCTTTTCCGACCTGCATATCATTGCATCTTTGCATTTCAAAATTCATTCATTCTTCTTATACATATATATACACTTATATGCATATGTATATATTGATATATTATTTCTAAAATTCAATCACATCATTTAAGCTCCGTGTTTTATTACCGTCACGCAAATAATCATTCCATCCCATTCTTCTTCGCGAACATCACATTTGGACTATCACAACACTAAAACTTATCGTACTATCTAGGTTGTGTGTTGGAACCGTTCCTTGACCGTAACTGAGATCTTTATCACTACCACCGTACTACTAAGGTGAGTTCATAGTCCCACTTTTACTATGTTTTCAAATCCCGTGGGGAGATACATGCTACTAAACTGAACACAAGTATTTTTCTTGTATGCTATCCTGGTTTATATTGCCTAAGTTACCACTTGTCAAAAAGTCCCTCATATCATGAACCATTAATCACTTGCGAGTGAACGCGAATTCGGTGAATAGATCTATTGGCAGTTGACGCCCCATTTGAGTTGCTGGGTAAGTAACCAAATGCACTTTATTCGAATTAACTGAGGAGCCTGACAAACTCCTATTACACGAGGGCATTATCACCTACACCATTTCATGGTGTGGGATTTATTATATTACACCCGATGTTAAGGTTTGCGTGTCATGAGGCTTAGGGCAATATATATATATATATATATATATATATATATATATATATATATATATATATATATATATATATATATATATATATATATATATATTACACTGCGATGCTACTGTTTTTACTACTATTGGCTTGTGTTCAACTATTATAACTTAAACACTATGGATTCACTCAACATTCATGTTGACCTTTTTAGCATGTTTATCTCAGGTAACTGACGCTGGCAAAACGGGCACGGAGATTGGCAAATGACCCCTCTTTATGGACCATGTTTAATAAAGTTATCATTTGTTTTTATTAGAAACCATTTTAATTGTAACTCTGAATTTATCGTAAAACTTTCTTGTGTCATGATATGTTAATTTATGAAATGATAACTGAACTTTTATAAAAACGCCTCTTTTGAGTCGTTTTCTATGGTTATGACTACGATCCGAGAAGTAATATCCCAATTAGTCTTCCGCTGCTTACTTACAAATTTGGGGGTGTTACAGATTGGTATCAGAGCCATAATTATAGAGAACCAAGTGTATTTTCAAAACACTGGACTATAATTGTACTCTAAAAATGGACCATTTAAACTTTGATACCTAATGCCCTCCGTGCCAATACTTGCCAACATTTCCCATTAAATTTTGCGTAACAGATGACGCATAACTATTAGACGTCATGGTGAATTAAAATGATTATTATATCAATAACTTATACTTATGTTATTATATTCGGGATTACTACAGTATCATGTCTTCAGATTCCTACCCCACTGTTTCACAATTCGACTCATAAATCGAGGAGGTCACATCCCCCGCTACCGTACTAGCATCACTAATGACCCCGACTTCTAATTCGCCAATGGCTGTGTCTGAGGAGACTGAACCATTCTAGGAGGATGAAGTCGCCGCCACTCCGATGATTTCACCAGCCATTCCGACCCCCCTTCGTGCTTCAGGCCCGGAGACAGATAATGACTCATCTGACTCAGAATCTTCCAACTTTTTCTCGCAATTATCACCACCACCTCAACCTGCACCAGTTGAACGACGAGGCTCCGCTACGATCTACTATACTCGAAAGCGGGTACGAGCACCAACAGCTCCCATTCGCCCACCACCAGCACCACCGTCGTCACCTACGTCCCCTACATCACCTCTACAGATGATGTCTCAATCACCATGTCACAACTCGTAAATTCTGGTCTTTTCCCGAACTTTCAACATTTACTATTCATCGGTTACTATTCATCGATCACTATTCATCATTTTACTATTCATCTTTTTCGGAGTCGGTTTTATATTCTGAGAAGCGTTTTAAAATTTTACTATTCATAAAACACTATTCACCTCCGGAGAAAATTTGTCATTTATACGTGGGTTGCGTCATTTTTGTAAACGTACGATTTTTAATCTAAGAAACGTTATCTTATGAACTAATATTTTGAATATTGATCCGACACTCCCAACTATGGTCCTAACACATTTTATACTCATAATAATAATATAAAAATTATATTATTAATTTGCCCGGTATTCTGGAAATTTATTTAAACTTATATCGTACGCCTAATTTATTTACAACGGTTTTCGTAAAAACTAAACAATGATCACCCGAACACCCAATATTTATACCCAACATATTTTCATAATTTCTACAACTTTATTTTATCCCGTTTAACTCCGTTAACATTTATTTTTAGTTAACCCGGTACCCGGTACACCTTAAAACTACAAATAAACACATAATATTTTACAAATTCAACAAAGTCTTACACCAACCCTCCCCCCCTCCATAATTGCCGCCCCCCCCCTCCATTCCTAATATCTTACACTCTTTGAAATTTGCTACTAACTCTATTATTGTGTCATAGATTCATTTATATGCATATACATCTCAATAATTCATTCTCATCTCATTTTCACTAAAACTACAAGTAAAACTCATCTCTTTTTCTCTCTTCTCTTGGTGATGCTCGGCCTAGACACAAACACAAGGAAGAAACCATTAATTTTTGAAGATCAAGTCACAATCAAGCTCTATTTTCCATCCTAGTTAGGGTTTTGTGATAAAACTCTAGTTTTCTTTACATCATCATCTTCAAAACTCATCCAATCATCATGTAAGCTTCAAGATCACTTGTTGATCTTTCCATACTTTCATTTTTCTAGTTTCATGTTGTTTATTCAAGATCTACATGCATATGTTAGTTATACCACTCATTTATATATATATATATATATATATATATATATATATATATATATATATATATATATAACTTTTGATCCCTAGAAATGGATTATAATTAGATCCTTGTTAGATCCACTTGGTTTATGATGTTTAGGAACCCATGACACCCTAAGAAGGTGTATGGTAAGATTAGACTAGATTTGTGGTGATTGAAAGTGGTTTGGTTGGATTAGAAACTAGTTTGGAACATTAAAAATGGATTTTAATCATATATAAAAACCTACTGTCCTTAAAATGGAAACGTGGCCAACTCAGTGGGTTTGGGGTAACTTTTGACCAAATATTTAGAAAATACATTCCGAGACGGAACTATGGCCGAAAACGGGGATGAAAACGAGTTAATAACGAAGGAGATACGCCAAAAACGAGTTTAACGACGAAAACTATATTTACTGAAAACTGCATGCTGTTTGGCATTTTTAGACGGACAAATAGAGGCGTTAAACGTAACCTAGAGGAGCCGAGCTATCGAAAATATATTAGTATATACTAAAACGAATCCGTGGATATAAAGAACGAGTAAAATGAGCTTAAAACGACCAAGTTATACATGTTTTAAAATCGTCAAAACTATATATATATTTAGTCACTACTAGAAATAATATAACTACGTACTAAATGAGATATTTTCTAGATTTCTTATTCAAGGGGTTTATTTTTAATTAACGAGATACGTACGACCCAAGGTTTATTTATGCGACCACTAGACGATATCTTAAGGTTTTCAAAACGAGGAATATAACACTAACGTTTGTATATACGATATATTACGACAAGTTTTTATTATTCTAGTTGGACTTATTTTTCCTAAGTATGGAAAATACTTTACTTTGACTATAACTATTATTTCCAAGTTACGAGTGGTATAGGTATCATGTGCATGTGCATTCATTACATCCTTTCATGATCTAAGTAGATCACCATCATTCATATTAGGTTGCGGTTAGAGATCGAACCTCATTTCTGTGTATCCACTTTTGTCATCGTAGCTATCGCACCAGGTGAGTCATAGCCCCACTTTTACTCTTTACACTTGTTTTAACTCTTTGGGGGAGATACATGCTCAACTACTTGTTTTTACTTGTACAAATATTTAAAACATTTATACTTGATTACTTTTATACTCGATAACACTTATACTTGATTTTATACATACGGGATTGTGTTATACTTAACTGTGTTATACTTACTTGATACTTGAAACGTTTAAACTTTTATGCTTTGGGAAACGACACCCAGTAATCTGTCAAAGGAGAGGTATTGATAGTACTATTATGGGGAAACACCCCCCACCCAAGTCCAAAACAGATGCGACGTTGGGTGACAGGTACTATTTGGGATGGTGGTTCCCCGCCTTTGTGTCTATGCTTGACCTTGGGTGAATATAATCCTGAGAAACTATATATTGTAGCAGTGGGTTGTAAACACACAGGTTACAAGGCTCTTATGGCGGGACTTGTAACTGAGTGGATTTACGATGCCTTTGCTGGGAAACCTACATACATATGCATAAACTTTATTTGTTAAACAAACTCTATGAACTCACCAACCTCGTGTTGACACTTTAGCATGTATTTTCAGGTTTTAACTTATGGCACGCTACAGGAGGTTTTGGCAGGGCATGGCATGGTCATAGAAGACTCTGATTATTTATATGGGGACCGTTTTAAACTATTTTAAGGGCCTACTTCCGCACTAATTTTAACAATGTATATACAATATTTTTGACTTAACTATTTTATTCTAAATGATTGAAGTGAAAACTATTTTTGAACTTGTGTTGTAATACCAATTGAGTTACACCCCAGCTACACGTATGCTTCCGCTGGACCCGATTTTGGGGGTGTGACACACCACCCCTATCGCCTAGACGTCCCATGCCACCACCCACTGTCTTCTACTACCAGACCACCACGGTCCCATTATCACCTCCTACTCGACCATTACGTGCCCGCAGTAATCCGTTACCACTCAGTGATGGAGTGCATTTCTCAACCCCCTCACTATCAGATTCTCACATTAAGAATACGACCGAGGATGCTTGGGCCAGACCCCGCGGAAGGCACGAAGATCACATTGATGAGATCGCGGATTTTAATAACGAGATTTCCCTTGAGCGTATCAAGAGCATTGAAGGGGAAGTGGGAAATCTAGTGATGGGACGGATAGCTATGGACGAGGTCTTTAACCTGATGGGTACTCAGCTGCAGGGAACTCTCGAGGTTATTTCCGAGTTGGAGGAGAAACTTGAGAACGAGAGACAGGAGGTACGAGACCTGAGGGACATTGCCGCAATGATGCAGGACATAAATGAGCGACAGGCTGATGAACTCGTTACGACCAACACCCGCATTTTGACGCTCGAGCGCAGGTTAGAAGAGTCCCAAGCCAGGGAGAGAGACAGAGACCAGAAGGTGGAGGAATTGACCGGGATAGTCCGAAGCCTCCAACCCAAATTGGAAGACTCGCCAGGCCACTCGTAGAGTATTGATGTATTATTTGTAGCTTGGACATCCTAACTTGCTACGTGTAGCAATAATAAAAGATCTTGTAATAAGTTGTTTTGTAAACAATTTAACAAGTTATTATTAGTTATGATCGCTATAAGTTGATATTAATTTATGATGCTTTGGCTGTTTTCATGTGCGTATGTGGTTGTAACTCTTCTATATTGTGGTACCAAGTTCGTCCTTATAAATGAGTTAAAATTTTATCCAGATGTTATGATTGTGACAGCACTGTTATGATTTTTACAACTTACCTTGTTATTAAATTACTCTGTCCTGACACGGCCACTATGTAAGTTCTAAACATGTGCTTCTCTTGTGGTATAAATAGAAATATGCCTCGTACAAGAGCAAAAACCGCAACATCAACACCAGCCATGACCCCAGCCGCTATTCAAAAGTTGATTGCTGATAGTGTCGCAGCAGCACTAGAAACTCAAGCAGCTGCAATGGCTCGTGCGAGCAGCACGAATAGACCAACCGGAGAAAACGAGGTGGCCGTGGTTCGCAAATGCACCTACAAGGATTTCATGGCCTGCAAGCCCACCTACTTCAAGGGAACTGAAGGAGTGACCGAGCTCGCCCGATGGTTCGAGCGTACTGAGACGGTTTTTATGAGAAGCGGTTGTGCTGACGACTGCAAGGTCACATTTGCTACAGGAACCCTTTTGGACGATGCTTTGTCTTGGTGGAACTCTACTGCCCAGAACATGGGTATAGAGGAAGCCTACCAAATTTCGTGGGCCGAGTTCAAACAAAAGATGTTGAAGAAGTACTGTCCTCGTACTGAGATAAGGAAGTTGGAAGATGAGTTTGATCGTTTGGTGGTGAAAGGGTATGATTTTAGGACATACGATCGCAGGTTCCAAGAACTTGCCTTACTATGCCCAACTAAGGTGCCAGACCTTTAGAAACTGCTAGAGAAGTACATCGAGGGTTTGCCTAGAAACATTGAAGGTAATGTCACCGCATCTAAGCCTCAAACCCTAGAGGAGGCTATGTCAATTTCTCAGAGGTTGATTGAGCGAGAGATAAAACGCGGACAGAGCCAAGGAAGCAATGACAACAAACGGAAGTTTGATGATCGTAGGAGCAACAACCATAACAACTCTCACAATAACAACAATGTCAACAATCACCACAACAACAACCGCAACTACAACCACAATAACAATCAGAACTACCAACAGAACCGTAACCACCATCACAATCGGCAGAACCGCCAACAGGAAGCCGCCAGGGCTTATATTGCTGCACCCGCTGGAGCTGGAGGTTATGCTGGACCCGCTCCTATGTGTAACCGATGTAAGCTTCACCACAATGGGCCCTGCTTCGCTAAGTGTGGAAAATGCCAAAGGATCGGTCACAAAACTCAAGACTGCAAGGCCACTGGCGCCAACTTGCAACCCGTGACTGTGGTGTGCCATGGATGTGGCGAAAAGGGGCACTACAAGAACCGGTGCCCGAACCAAGCTGCCAACCAGAACAATAACGCTCGGGGGAGGGCGTTTGTGATGGAAAGAGGAAATGCGCAGGAAGACCCAGATGTAGTTACGGGTACGTTTCTACTTAATAATCATCCTGTTAAAGTTTTATTTGATTCTGGGGCCGATAAAAGTTTTGTATCTACTTCGCTTGCATCTTTACTTAACATCCACCCGACCGAACTACACACCACCTATGAAATTGAACTAGCCAACGGAGAACTAGTAAGCACAAACACCGTAATCCAAGGTTGCACCCTACTATTACTCGACGAACCTTTCGATATTGACCTCATGCCGATCAAGCTTGGCAGCTTCGACGTGGTCATCGGCATGGATTGGCTATCCAAGAACCATGCTAGAATCATCTGCGACGAGAAAGTCGTCCACATCCCTTAATCATCCGTGGTGAACAAAGTAAGACCCGCCTCGGCATCATATCATACGTCAAAACGGTGAAGTATATCGATAGAGGATGTCACGTCTTTTTGGCACAAGTGACAGAAAAGAAGCTGGAGGAGAAGCGACCCGAAGATGTGCCTGTAGTAAAGAACTTCCCCGAAGTATTTCTCGACGAGTTGCCCGGCCTTCCACCCGTCTGCCAGGTGGAATTCCAGATCAACTTGGTGCCAGGAGCAGCACCAGTGGCGCGAGCACCCTATAGGTTGGCGCCATCCGAGATGAAAGAATTATCCGAACAATTGCAAGAATTATTAGATAAAGGGTTCATTCGACCTAGTTCCTCGCCTTGGGGAGCTCCGGTATTATTTGTCAAAAAGAAGGACGGATCCTTCAGAATGTGTATTGACTATCGTGAGTTGAACAAACTTACAATAAAGAATCGATACCCATTACCCAGAATCGATGACCTTTTCGATCAACTTCAAGGATCGAGTGTTTACTCTAAGATAGATCTGAGATCGGGCTATCACCAATTAAGAGTCAGGGAAGAAGACATCCCTAAAACGGCTTTCAGGACACGATACGGCCACTACGAATTCCAAGTAATGCCATTCGGTCTAACTAACGCACCAGCTGTGTTTATGGACTTAATGAATCGAGTGTGCAAGCCTTATTTGGACAAATTCGTAATTGTGTTCATCGACGACATCCTCATTTATTCCCGAAATAAGGAAGAGCATGCAGAGCACTTAACAAGTATCTTGGAACTGCGGAGACACTACCTGTATGGCACCAAGTGCACGGTGTTTACGGATCACAAAAGCCTACAACACATCCTAGACCAGAAGGAGTTGAACATGAGACAACGCCGATGGTTGGAGTTACTCAGCGACTATGATTGTGAAATCCGCTATCATCCCGGAAAGGCAAATGTTGTAGCAGATGCCTTGAGTAGGAAAGAGCGAGTTATACCTCTCAGAGTTAGGTCTCTGGGTATGACAATTATATCACCGCTCCCATCGAAGATCCTTGAGGCCCAAACAGAAGCTCTCAAGGAAGAGAACAGACCAAAAGAGAAGATCTACGGTATGCCAGAAAGTGAGAATGGCTTTGTAAAGAAATCAGACGGAAGGTTGTGTTTCAAGGACCGAAGTTGGATTCCACTCTATGGGGGAATACGAGATCTCATCATGCATGAATCTCACAAGTCTAAATATTCCATTCACCCAGGGTCTGATAAGATGTATCAGGATCTCAAGAAACTTTATTGGTGGCCAAACATGAAAGCCGACATCGCCAAGTATGTCGGAAAATGTTTGACGTGTTCACGGGTAAAGGCTGAGTGTCAAAAGCCATCCGGTTTGTTGATACAACCCGAGCTTCCGATGTGGAAGTGGGAAAGGATTACAATAGATTTCATCACAAAATTTCCAAAGACACCAAGAGGATTTGATACCATTTGGGTCATCATTGATCGCCTTACCAAATCCGCGCATTTTCTACCAATAAAAGAAACCGACGAGATGAGCACCCTTGCACAATTATATTTGAAAGAAATAGTCTCACGACATGGAGTGCCAATTTCCATTATCTCGGATCGAGATAGCCGTTTCACGTCAAACTTTTGGCAGTCGTTACAGAAAGCATTGGGTACTCGCCTGGATATGAGTACTGCATATCACCCGCAGACCGACGGTCAGAGTGAGAGAACTATTCAAACCTTGGAGGACATGCTCCGAGCATGTGTGATCGATTTCGGTAAGGGTTGGGATAGACACTTACCCTTAGCAGAGTTTTCGTACAACAACAGCTATCACGCTAGCATCAAGGCAGCTCCATTAGAAGCCCTTTATGGCCGGAAATGCCGATCACCAGTTTGTTGGGCAGAAGTCGGGGATGCACAAATCACGGGACCCGACATCATTCAGGAAACCACTGATAAAATTGTGCAAATCAAACAGCGCCTACAAGCAGCCCGAGACAGACAAAAGAGTTATGCCGACGTGAGGCGAAAACCCATGGAATTCCAAGTTGGAGATAGAGTTATGTTGAAGGTGTCTCCTTGGAAAGGAATGGTTCGATTTGGGAAACGTGGAAAGTTGAATCCTAGATACGTTGGGCCATTCAAAATCCTAGAAAGGATTGGGCCAGTGGCATACAAGCTTGAACTCCCTGAGGAACTCAGTAGAGTACACAATACCTTTCACGTATCAAACCTGAAGAAGTGTTTATCAGACGAATCTCTTGTCATTCCGTTAAAAGAAATTCGGGTCGACGACAAGCTTAACTTCGTTGAGGAACCAGTAGAGATCATGGACCGGGACGTCAAACAATTGAAACAAAGCCGTATCCCCATTGTCAAGGTTAGGTGGAACTCTAAGCGAGGACCAGAGTACACTTGGGAGCGTGAAGACCAGATTCGCGCTAAATATCCACATCTATTCCCGTAGTCATCCCTAACAACTATCTTAGACTAGAATTCCGGGACGGAATTCAAAATAAGGGGTTGATACTGTAGCCTCCCACTATTTTCTTTACGAGTATTATGTACTAATCAAAGTCTATTATATCATTTCAATATTTTATAACACTTGTGTCAACAACGAACGCTTGATTCAACGAATATACTATATTACGAATGTTCACGACATAAATTGTTATTCACCTATATACTTGGAACGATGCACACACACTTGCCACGATAGTCCAAATCGCGAAAATATTTAACTTTTGTCACTCACAATATCACGTGACGTTATTTCATTGAAACCACACTCGACCAACTTCCGGACTCACGAAAATAACGCACCTAATCCTCATTAAATGTACTAAGCATAATTAACTCTAATTAATATCAGCGGGCCCTTAATCCCTTGCCTCAGCCCACCACCGAAACCCACTCAACAAGCCAATGGGCTCAGCCCAACCCTCTCGGCCGTATATCAAACCTGGCCCAAACTTTTGTTTTAGTTTTCCCTTTCTTCCCTTCTAGTTGAAACTGACGAGCAGCGAGCACAACCAAAATAGCCCCAAACATTTCGATATCTTGCAAACAACATGTCAACATTATTACATATCTTGATTTACCTCGCACCCAAGAATCACTAACAATGATTATTTCTTTTTATCTCATACGAATGCTACACTAAAACTCCCTAAAGCTAAGCGTGTATAATCCAACTCGATACGCTAGAAATCAACTCGCCCAAACTTTTATTCCTGCCAAACCATTCGACGTGTTACCACTTTAAACAATAGTACTAGAGCATTTAGTCACATTCGAACTTACTTGAACTTATTGATTCTCGTTACATCACACGAGCAAATAGAACCGAGCCCTCCTAGATTACTTTTACCCATGTATGAATAAAGTTACTCCATAAAACACGTTCCCTTGAATTGAGCTGACGAGAGGGCAGAATTTTGAAGAAAACAGTCCCAAGACAAAATGTACCCCCCTGCTGCCACAGTAAAATGTTGGAGAGATATCTCTAGTTCTATATTTATATAAACGTGACACCTCTCCTCATTCCCATGCACACCATTTACAATTCGAAAACCATTTTCCCCACACTTCAAAACTCACTCCTGCTCGACCAGAAACAAGCTCGTGTTAGAAGCTTTCGAAGTAGTGTCGGGTTGTTTCCTTTCCTACCACGACTAGTATTCGAACCAAGCAAGAGGAGCTGCTGTGTCCTCATTTCATCTCACTTGACGTTCACCACCTTTAAGGTGTCGTAAGCATTCTCGACCTCTAACTCCTTTCGTACGTTCATGCATGCATACCAAGTCACGTTCCATTTTTATTCCATACATACGATATATACATAGATACATAGCGTGACAAGCCACCTCTATGGAAGGCATAGGAGTCACGTTATGCGTTAGTGCATATTTATTATACGTCACATGCATCCTAAATCTTAATATTTCTACTCGGCATATAATCAACAATAAAACTTTGTTATGTTATGCGTACAAAATGCATGTAACTTGTAACGAGACTCGCCACCTACATGGAAGGCTTAAGAAACCTCGTTACACTTTATTTACGTCTCTTTTCACATCACATGCATCATATAACCCGTCCTTAATCGTTACCCTACTCATACATACGACCAGATTCAAAAAGAAAAATATAGAACTTGTTATTTCATGTGAGCAACTCGACTCAGGTAGCTAAGAAACACTTCGATATCTTGCAATCCAAACTAACGAACACATTATATCTTTGTTCAATCCAATAGACCACCCAACAAGCTATCAAATTCGTGTTTTAAGTTTATAAAAATAACGACATCTTGACACGTTAAAAGGGTCCTTTTGATTGGCATAAAACTCGTAAGTTATAAAGTATATATGAGCCGATTAGTGGGCTTATAAGCCCATTAAGCAAAAATAAGCTTTTCTGATCAAATAAGCTGTACAAATAAGTTTTCTAAAAATAAAATAAGCTTCGAAAATTTTTTTTTATAAAGTTCTAACGATTTTTATGAAAAAGGGACTAGAAATGTAACGCGTCGTCACTTATAGGGACTAAAAGTGTAAAGCTGCGAAAACAAGGACCAAAACTACCAAAACAGAAAGTTTAGGATATAAATTGACATATTATCACATTCCAAGCTCAGAATGACATATCGGACAAATTATAAAACGAGGACTAACGACACAGCGTTAACACCGTTAGGGTAAAAGTTGAAAACTGACAAAGGACATGGACCAAAGACTATATTCAAGACTCTCACATTTATTTCTTTTCCGACCTGCATATCATTGCATCTTTGCATTTCAAAATTCATTCATTCTTCTTATACATATATATACACTTATATGCATATGTATATATTGATATATTATTTCTAAAATTCAATCACATCATTTAAGCTCCGTGTTTTATTACCGTCACGCAAATAATCATTCCATCCCATTCTTCTTCGCGAACATCACATTTGGACTATCACAACACTAAAACTTATCGTACTATCTAGGTTGTGTGTTGGAACCGTTCCTTGACCGTAACTGAGATCTTTATCACTACCACCGTACTACTAAGGTGAGTTCATAGTCCCACTTTTACTATGTTTTCAAATCCCGTGGGGAGATACATGCTACTAAACTGAACACAAGTATTTTTCTTGTATGCTATCCTGATTTATATTGCCTAAGTTACCACTTGTCAAAAAGTCCCTCATATCATGAACCATTAATCACTTGCGAGTGAACGCGAATTCGGTGAATAGATCTATTGGCAGTTGACGCCCCATTTGAGTTGCTGGGTAAGTAACCAAATGCACTTTATTCGAATTAACTGAGGAGCCTGACAAACTCCTATTACACGAGGGCATTATCACCTACACCATTTCATGGTGTGGGATTTATTATATTACACCCGATGTTAAGGTTTGCGTGTCATGAGGCTTAGGGCAATATATATATATATATATATATATATATATATATATATATATATATATATATATATATATATATATATATATATATATATATATATATATATATATATATATTACACTGCGATGCTACTGTTTTTACTACTATTGGCTTGTGTTCAACTATTACAACTTAAACACTATGGATTCACTCAACATTCATGTTGACCTTTTTAGCATGTTTATCTCAGGTAACTGACGCTGGCAAAACGGGCACGGAGATTGGCAAATGACCCCTCTTTATGGACCATGTTTAATAAAGTTATCATTTGTTTTTATCAGAAACCATTTTAATTGTAACTCTGAATTTATCGTAAAACTTTCTTGTGTCATGATATGTTAATTTATGAAATGATAACTGAACTTTTATAAAAACGCCTCTTTTGAGTCGTTTTCTATGGTTATGACTACGATCCGAGAAGTAATACCCCAATTAGTCTTCCGCTGCTTACTTTCAAATTTGGGGGTGTTACAGCACATAACTCCCCAATTCTATGAGCTCTTATCTCCTCCTATACCATGCCCAGCACAACCATAGGGATTATAAACAGTGGCTCATGCATTAAATACAACCAATAAAGACCTTAGTGCAATCGGTTCATGTTTCCTAAGACGTTCAAGCATGTTACCATTTGGAGATCTGCCAGTTTTCTTAAGCCTAACATATAAATTCATTCATCCAAGACAATTATAAACAAGTAATCAACACATAATTAACATCTAGGTTTCATTAGATCCAAGCAAACACAAGATAGATCTAGCCTAGCATGATGGAATTAAGACAAGAACAAGATATAGACAACCAACACATAGACATATTGATTGAATTAAAAGGATACTTATCTCAATTACACATGAAAGGTATCAAGGACTTAGAACCCTTGAAAAACCTGTAAAATATGCACCAAGTTCGTACTTAGGGTTTCTCCAAAACTTCTCTCTTTTTAATGTGAAAATTAGAAAACTATATATAGGAAAAGGGGTCTGACGGCGTCAAGACCAAACTTGTGACGCCGTCACCTCGCCGCCAAAAATCTTCTCGGACTGCCTTGATCTACTTTTGACGCCGTCATGTATTAGCATTTCTAGGCCGTCATGATTTTAACTCTTGACGCCCTACTTCTTGACGCCGTCCAATATGTACTGGGTCGTCATGGAATTAACTCTTGACGCCGTCAGGGTGTTACTCTTGACGCCGGCACCTATTGTTCCCAGCAAGGAAAATTAAGACTTTGGCGTTTTCTTCACTTTTATGCTCCAAAAACGTCCGAATTGCTTCCTTTTCCAGATTTCACTCCCAAAGTACCTAAAATCACAAAAGGAACAATTTAGGGCAATATTCGGTCAAATAAATTCAATTCCGGGCTTAAATGACCCCCTAAAAGTGGTTCATTTTTCGCCTCATCAATATATATATATATATATATATATATATATATATATATATATATATATATATATATATATATGTATGTATATATAACATATACATGATAGTTGTTTTTATATTAATTTTATTTTTGTTGTTATATTGTTTAGGTGAAAATGCCTAAGACCACGGTTGGTGATGTCTCCAAAACCAAACAATACATTACAAATGTCTCTTCTACTCCCGGCATGTCTCCTTCAGTTGCATGTTTCTATCGTCCTATTGAAAATAGAAACATTCACGAAGGAAGAATTGTCGATCCATCTTTCTATGAATCTGATCAAACCGAATGAATGTTCTCCAATATTCATTTAGAATGTCTTTTCCAAATCACCGAACCAATCATTCCTCGTTTTATCCTCGACTTCTATAGCCAAGTGACGGTGCAAACCGATCCCTATGGTCATCTTCTTATTTCCTTCATGATTCAAAATCAATTCATCACTCTTACTCTTGCTTAATTTGGACAAATTCTTAGAATCCCATACAACGGCCAAGCCGTATTCTCAAATGAATGGGATCTTTCCTCTCTTGAAAGAAATCGTCCTCAGGATGGCCCATACTATTCTGAGATTCCTACTCCTGAAGACATTCGTCGAATGCTTGAACTAGAACGTCGTACGACTAGTCGAGTAATCAAGTCGAAGAATGTCGATATTCATGCAAATCAAATCCTCCTCAAAGAGCTAAGCCAAGATATGAAAAACTGGGAAGAACTCATTCGCGAGAATGCGTTTGGTACTGGTGGTCACCGTGATCATGTCAAGGCGAGCATTGCCCACATGTTATATTGTGTAGTTGCTGAAGAGCAATACAATTTGGCTTATCTTTTTATTCATCGAATCATGTCCGCCAAAAACACCCCAAATGCCAATCTTCCTTATGGTATGTTCCTTACACGACTTTATCGTTATGTCATGGAACATTACCCTCATCTTCAAAGGGATTACTACGTTCAAATTCTTCCTACTTTGAACCAACTCACTCTTGTTCGTACTCGTCGTTCTCGAAGTGACAAAGGAAAATCTCGTATTCCTTTGTACTCTAGGCCTCGTGGTTCTACATCTCATCGTGAGGATGATGATGATGAGGAGCAAAACACCTCACGTGTTAGTACTCCATCCCCCACGACCTTTGTTGAAAATCTTTCCGACATAGACAAAACCGAGTATCAAGTTCCTCTTCCTCATGAACGTACCGATGAGCTTCTCTTCACTCGTCAAACGTCCATTATCAACCGTCAACAACAAATACATGAAGAACTTCGAGGAGGATTCAAATCCGTTGGAAAGATGTTTAGGAAGATGATTGGGAAGAAGAAGAAGTAGAAGACATTGATGTATTGCTACTTGTTATTATTCGTTTCTATTAGACATTTGTATGGTTTGTTATTTGTCTGATTTATTCGGAAATACTTGTGTTATTTCTTGCTTGTCTCTAGAATGATGTTTCGACTTTAACTATTATCATGCTACTATCTTAATGTTATGCTAAGTTTCTTTTCAATGTGGTTATAATATGTTAATTTGCATGCAAAATTTGGTTATATATATATATATATATATATATATATATATATATATATATATATATATATATATATATATATATATATATATATATATATATATCATCATTCCTAGAGTATATACTTCTAATAGAACTTGCTGGAAAAACACACTTGAAAAATCCCCAAATTCTGCAAATTTTGGGTTTCTGGTCGTCTGGGAAAACACCAGATGGGCGGCCCCCTTAATTCCCTAGGCGGTCCCCTTAATCATTAAGGGGGCCGGCCTACAATTAAGGGGACCGGCCATCTGGAACTGAGTTCACTGTTTTCTTTTACATCTTGTGAACCCTTTCTCTAGTATTAGCTACCATTTCCCATTTTAACCCAACTGATTTTAGAATCTCATTCAATCATTTCAAATACATACCTAAAACAACCATTTTCATACTATAAATTCCCTCCATAATCACCATTCTTCATCTCCTCATTCATCATCTAAATCATCATGACTCCACCAAGCACCTCACACTCCAAAGCCTCCAAGAAACAAAAGCTTGTGGTTATCCCCCAAAACAACTCTTTATTGACTTAACAAATGAAGACAACAAAACCCCATCACCTCCACCCAAATGCTCATCCCCAAGTGCACCCAATGCACCATCTAAAACACCTTCCACTCATGGAACTTCCTCATCCTCCATACCCTCAACCTCATCAATCAATGACTACATCAACTCACACTTGTCACCACAAGTATCATCACCACTTCTTACACAAGAACCTATCTCCACCCATCTTACCATCTCACTTTCACCAATAACACCTCTTGATGCTCATCTCTCATCTCCACCACTTACACCACCATTCTTTGCCAATCCCGTGCCTTGGAGGCAACTTGAATCCATGGGGATACTTGTCTTTGTTGCATCCACAACCGCACCGTCATCTTTGGCCTTAGAGATGAAATTCAATATATGTTTTCATATATTGAACATTTGCTTACCAACCCACCACCACCACCAACTCCACCATCCTCTCCAATCATTCCTCCACCACAATTCTCACCCATTCCTCCACCACCACCATCATGCTCTCCAAATTAAGCATTTGATATGCTTAATAAATAAAGCCTCTACCACCCTTTTGCTTGCAAGCTCTATGAAGACCATGTACTCTTTGCATGATGATGTATTTTCCTAGTTGTTACTTTGTGTACTAGCTTTTCTACTTGTAATCCTTATTGCTACTTGTATGTTGTGTCTTGACACAACCATTTCTTTAATATGAATGCTTTCTTTCAACTATGCTTATTTTTTTTTCTTATCACCTAATATATGTTTGCATGAATATACTTGTGCTTCTAATATTTTTGTTTTGCAAAGCATTCCATAGCTCGTTCTCTTGGTGCCCCCAAACGAGGGGGAGTACACATCAAGGGGGAGATAACTTCCCGTCAAATTTTCATGTTTGAAAATTGTCGGCATAACCTTTTTGATTATACAAAAAGGGGGAAAAGTAAATATAAACTCACTAAAATACTTGTTTAAAAACTACTTTTTGAGTTAATGAGTTTAAGTTTTTTAATCATCAAAAAGGGGGAGATTGTTGATATAAATAATGTTTAAAAATGTTACTAAAATCTCTCAATAAACCTATGTTTTGATAATCACAAAACTCAAATAAAATTAAGTCAAGATTAAGACGTAAACAAGTATTTGGTAACAAATATTTACCTCTACATCTAATATCACTTAAGGTATGCATAAACTAAGCATCTTATGCATTACATGATCAAAGGAAACCTTGTCTTAAGACATAACTTTTTATAAAATGATATTAACATTTTATATATATTTGTAAATCATTTTTGGTATTGTTATATTAAACTACAAAGATATGATTTCAAATTTCCAACCAAAAAGGGCAAATTTTATCCAGAAAAACTTTTTCAACGTTCAGGAGGGCGGCCCCCTTAATTTTATTAGGCGGCCCCCTTAATCATTAAGGGGACCGCCCCCTAATTAAGGGGACCGGCACGCTCCAGAACAGTATTTTTTGGCCCTATAAATATTGGATCATTTCACATATTTTTCTCACCTTTTTGCACTATAAACTTTCTGATCCAACCTCCATTTCTAGATCTAAAATCCTTTGATCATATAATTCATAAGTCTTTGTTTCCAAGTGATCCAAAGCTTCATCCACTCAAGTGCAAGAAGAAGAACACTCCTCTACATCAATCTAATTGTAGTAGTGTTGTGATTAGCTAGTTTCATATTGTAGTAGTGTTAGATATTTGTAAAAGTGTTGTGTGAATTTGTTGATTGTAGAAACTAGGTGTGTTGTAAAGTAGTTTAGTAGTTGTGACTTAGTTGTGCATAGAAGAAGGTGTGAAGTTGACAAGGTGTGAAGAAGGTGTGAAGTCTTGAAGAAGTTGTGAAGGTGTGAAGCCTTGAAGAAGTTGTGAGATTGGTTCTAGCTACGATTAGAACTCGGCATTTAGCTTAGCGTCGTTAACTCGTGTAAGCCAAGGTGTGTAAGGTTTCTCCACCATAAGGATTTTGTTGACATAGTGAAGAAAACTCTCGAGTGTGGTACTCGAAGAGTGGAGTAGGGCAAGGAAGGTGTCCTTGTAGCCGAACCACTATAAATTCGCATGTTGTGGTTTGATCTTTCTAACTCTATCTTTTCTTCATTACATTTCAATACTTTCATTATTAGATTAGAATTGCTTATATTGGTTGTCACTTGAATACACTTGAGATCGAATCGAAAGTTTTTAATAAGCTACAAAATATTTTGGTAATAAATTTAAAAATGACGTAAAACTATTCATCCCCCTTCTAGTTTTCCACACGAGCCGAGCTCGAGCTCTGGCAGGCTCGGGCTCGGCTCGGCTCGTTTCCACCCCTAGTTATAGGTTCATCAGTTAGACATTTTGCTCATCAGTTACTTTGGTTCATCAATTTCAGGTTCATTAATTTTTTCAGATTCATCAATTTCAGGTTCATCAAATTTGATCAGATGTTTGGGTTCATCAATTTTTTCAGGTTCATAAAATTTCAGGCTCATAAAATTTCAGGTTCATCAATTTCAGGTTCATCAATTTCAGGTTCATCAAATTTCAGGTTCATCAAATTTCAGGTTCATCAATTTGATCAAATATTTGGGTTCATCAATTCTATTTAACAAAACAAACTGATAGTTTTGTTAAACTGAAAATAACTTGACCAATTAGTGCATTTAAATGTATTTTTATATAAAAAATATCTTTTAGTCATTTTATTAAACTGAAAATAACTAAGACGTCATTTTTAACGCGCGATATCTCACTCATATCATATCGGATTTGAGTGATTCAAATTTCTCGGTAAAGAATGGCCAAGAAGCTACAACTTTCATGTTATAAGTTTTGCAAAATTCGGCCTTTAAACTAGACAAAATTAGAGCCGAAAATACTAAAATTTTCAAGATAATCATGACCCAATGAATATATCAAAAAAAAAGTTTCAAAAAAATTAAAAAGATTTATACCAAATTAAAGATGATTAAATTTTAAAAATTATGGTGAAATCGGTTTTTTGTAAAAATTTGTCGTTTGAAAGTTATTTGCATTTGAAATTTAAGGTGAAATTTAAAAAATGTATCAAATGACCAAAATGCCCTCTAACCGAAAATATTAAAAAAAAAAAAAGGAGGGAGTGGTGGGGGACACATGCCACTAGCTTAGTGGCTAAAAACACTTTTTAGGATTTTTAATTTTTGATCCCTTTTCAAAGGATCGCAACTCTAGTAGTTGGAAGGAAAAGAGTAATGGGATCAAGGTTAAGGGAAGAAAGATAATTGTGGGTTAGAGGGAAAAGAATAGACGTATGTTCAGTTTTTGGGCTTTTATTAAGGTTGCCCACAGGCCACAGCACATATTTGAGGTTGCCCTCAACCCACTTTGATTTCCAACATAAAAGCCTTCTAACATTATATAGGTTTGTACACAAGCCCTGCTCCAATCTTCGATCAGTGTGTATTTGATTTGTTCTATGAGTTTAAAGTTAATTTTGTGACTTTGAATAATTTGTATATGGATTTTGATTGTCATATTAGTAATTGTAGGTTCATGACTTATTTAAGATGGAATTGTTTTTGCTTAAGATAAGATGTAGTTTCAACTCAATTTTGCTAGATTTTAATAGTTTTTTGTTGCTATTTTTTACTCTGATAATTCTTTTTTTGCATTTTTTTCTTGGTTAAAATTTTTTGTATGTTTTTTTTTATCAACTCTTGCGAATGTAATTCTTTTTCGCCACTGGACGGGGTTGCCAAAAAAACAAACAAATAAACCTACATACAAAGTTGAACCGAAACTGAGGTTTATCTCCGAATGAGCTAATGCTCATATTCGATTTTTTTACAGATTGCCTAACAGGTTAAGATATTTCTTAGAATATTGAGGTTAACTGAACCGCGAAAAAACATTCCAACATCATTTGCACTATTTGCTACAAAGGTTTCATCGGTCCCTAATTTACAATGGCAGATTGGCACGTCAATAATCATGAACGGTCAGTTGGTCACTATAAATATAAGTTGAGAAAAATCAAGTATTTAACATGATCGGTCACCAGATCTTCATAACGAGGTGGCAAAACGGGCGGGCCAAGCGGGTACGGGCTACGGGCTAAACGGTATATTGGCTAAACGGGTGCATGTTATACGAATTGCTTTAAAAAAAATCCAAAACGACGAAATATATTCTTTAAACGTATCACCTCATTTATATTTAAAAAATTAAATATATTATATATCTATAAGTTTTTCTTTAAAAACAATTGTAATTTTTCTCTAATTGATAAAAAAATATGTGATCGTTTGTGCTAATTTAATTTTTAAATAGGCAATATATGACTATTTTAAAATAAAAAAGGGGTTAAATGTATCCAAATCTTTATAAATTTGCCCAAATTAGCTAATTTTTTTTATTTTGAGCATAAATTGCTACCACAAAACATATACTCTTATATAGTTTTGAAGACAAAAAAACCTAAGAAAGACATACTCAATTCAACATTTTACAACGAAATATCAAATGTGTTGGCTTTTCTACTAAATTTAGATCCGGAAAAGTACGTATCAGTTACTGAGCCGCACGATACTCATAAGTCATAACTATCGTTTGATGTCTTTATCGGATCTGAAATTAATATCATACATTTGATAATGCCATACCAATATATCCTATGATCAATAAAACGCTAAAATAAACCTTAATCACAACCTATGAAAATAAATGCTGGAAGTTGAAGATTTATTAGTTGGTTAACTGTTGGTGAGAAGACTGACAAGCATTCATGTGGTTATTATTAAAAAGGACAACAAACATCGTACAAACAATTACTAGTGGCGAAATTTGCAAAAGTGACATGCCAATTATTTTGTAATTGACTCAAATTTGTGTCATATTGCTAAAGGGAAAATCATCTCCGCTAGTTAACTGTAGATAATTTGTCTACTGCTAGGTTTAAACTAAAAGTCAGATATATAAAATCTAAAAGTTGAAGGCTGCAAAGCGAAAATGTGAAAATTCAATTTTCAAACAAACACTAGACAACTCGCTGCTGCAAATAGCAGGGATGTTCTATTGCTAAAAGCCTAAAACTATGATTATTTATTTATTATTTTATTTTATTATTCTAAATTTCAAGATTACCCATATCATTATATATTAATATATTAAATACATATGTTTTGTCTGTTTAATATCTTACGTCTGACTATTGGTACGTTTGTAGCTTGTACAACTACCCATAAGTTACCAAATCTAACCCTTTTAACTTCGAATATCATTTCGAAGCAAAAACGATGAATGTGATACAATGCGATCACATTACGAATAAATTACGATTTCAGAATACATGATGTACGCATTTGATAGATGAGTTGGTGTGTTCTGGAAGAATTTTTGATCAAATTACGAACTTTTGCGTCTTCATTATCCTTTTTTATAGTAATTTGTGTTCCTTGTGAACCCAACCCAACCCAACATAAAGTTTGTTTCTAAAAAACTCATCTGAAATGTTAAACCGTGAGTTCCTTCTGAATTTTTTTAAAACAAAGCTTTGGTCATTACAAGAGATTACAAACTCTGAGCTCGTCAATACATTATGGTTAGTCTATAGATTTCATAGAGCACTAATCAAAAGTAAGTTGTGTTTTAGTCCAAAATGACTCATCTAGTGAAAATAAGACGCGACTTTGTGAATAAAAAGAAATTGTGAACTACATATTCGGAATAGTTATGTTGGTGACTTTACATCTTCATGGTTTCTCTACATACCCGTCAGCTTCATCCATCTTTCCCATGATAAATTTTTATCGTTGTTAACAATTAAGGTTGTACTAGATATGTAAAACATAACGAGAAACCCAAAATCATAATAAGAGAGACGCTCATAAAAAAAAAGACATTATGGATTGAGAATCAAATTATTCACTCCAGATAGAAAGTTACTTTTTCCTATATGAGTAGTGAAGATGTTAAAAGTTACGTATAAATATTAATATGTAAATGACTAGTATCGAACCCGAGACCTCGGGATTGCACACATTACAAACGAGAATAAAGTATAATAAATAAATATATATATATATATATATATATATATATATATATATATATATATATATATATATATATATATATATATATGTTATATGTTATATGTATCGTATATATATATTTATAAACACTTGAGGGACTAAATAATCGTTAATTATTAAACGTAAGTATTAACTATTATTAGGAACGAAAGAACGAGGACTAGAGTGTAATTTGGAAGACAAGAAAGTTCCGGAATCCCTTGTGGGATGCATGGCCGGTCGACCTAGGCCCAAAAGGGTCGACCCATGCTTTGCTTGTCCTCCAAGATTTACAACTAGTATATATACAAGGCCAAGGGTTAGACCTAATCATCTTTTGTGCACACACACAAACCCTAAAACCTTTTCTCCTCTCTTTCTTTTCTTGGCCGATCGGCTCTCAACCCTTAAGGGTGTTTGGGTCGAATTTTTCCAAAGCAAAATAAGTGTTTTACGTTTACTTGCATAAACCTTTATTCGTTGGTAGTTTGTGTGTACAAGAACGAGGTAATTACTCACTATAGTAATTATCAAGAGATCGATAAACAAAACGGTAAGGGATTTATCATTGATCTATTTTACACAAGTTCAAGGTTTATTCAAGTGCATCGGGTATGTTCTTATTTTATGTTTTAGTTAATATTGTTATACTTGATCCTAGCTTCCGCATAATGTGCTATATTGATTGTCAAACTCTAACAGTGGCATCACGAGCCATGTATAACATGTAATTGATTACTAAAACGTAATAAAAATCGGATCTTTAATTGTTTTAGATACATGTTTTTTCTAGGGTTTTCTTTAATTAAAAAAAAAAAAATTCAAACCCTAACCCTAATTTTGAGGGGGGGGGGGCCGATTTCCACTTAAAACCCTAATTAGGGTTTGTGGTTTTCTTGATTAAATTGTAATCACATAGAAACCCTAGGTCTTTAACCGGTTATGTGAACATACTTGTGACCTATGTGCTAATTGTTAGGTTTAATCCATGACAAAACATACATGTTAGTCATGGATCTTGTTCGTTTTATTTATTTGTCACATGTTTTAAATAGATCAAAATTGGGGAAGACTCCAATACATATATAATTAAAATCAATTTATATGCTATGTGGTGTGTACATCATTTTTGGCCTACGCAATTGATTCGTCAATGTATGTGACTCTCCTCTATTAAGAGGAGAAGGCCTTAGTTGATTACATGCGTTATTATACCTAGAATTGATTTTATTAGGATCTTTTTAACAAGGTTTGCATGTGGCTAATTGTTTCACGTTGTTATTATTAGTTGTTTATTTTTCTTTTAATTACTTGTTTTTATTGTTTCTTAATTGTTTGACTTGTTGTAAGCAATAAAATGGGTGATTTTTATAAAAGAAAATAATATAGACTAATAATGGTGAAACCCTAAAGTAATAAAGATTGAATCTTTATTACATAATTTTGAGATTGAATCCATAAACTTTTGCTTGATTGATGTTTTGTACGAATATGCTTTTAAAATTAAGTCCTTTAAGACGATATTCATAACCGTGATTTGAAGACTTAGAAAAGAGCCTTAGAGTCTGCCTTGGTTATCACAATCTTGAATATGTCTTAAACGAATTACTTTTAAAATCATAATTGTAGAAAGTCATCTTAGGGTTTATTAAACCTCAAGTAAAACTTTGTGTATTAATTTCACGAATTGGTAATAAAAAGGTTTTGAAAACTTATGCTATAAAGATGAGTGCATGCATCTTTATACATATTTTGATTTACATATCAAAATTGAATACCATTATAATTTAAGTTACATGTCATCTATCTATAAGGAACACTTGGAATTTTAATTTAGTAAACGTGAGACCTAGGCTAAATTACTATAACAAGGTAAAATTCTTTTAACGCGTGAGACCATAATTGTAATTTTACAGTTTCTAAGGCAGACGACTTAATTAAGTTGTGCGTGAGACCTAGAACTTAAGGCATGAGATGGGATGAAACATGCTTAGAAGGCAAATTGATGAATCAATTTGATGTAATTCCCATAATGATATAGGAATTGGAAATCTTGTTTGCCAATTATTGTTCGACAGATTACCATCTTTTGTACTTTCACCACTAGCAGATCAACTGATGTGGTGGAACTATGTAAAGCTGGATCCTAGGTTTTCAAGAAAATTTTGGTGGTTATATGAATATAGCTATGAGTATTTTATTTTCTTGAAGATATTTATTATCGAAAATACTAATGTTTGAATTTTTATCTGTAGATATGGCTCAACCTGATACCCCATCTGTGATTTCTGCTTTCAAGAGTCATCTTGAGAGAGAAAAATTGACTGGAAAGAATTTCAATGATTGGCACCGTTCGCTTAGAACTGTCTTGAGGTCGACCGGTAAGCTAGATTATTTGACCGAAGAATGCCCAGCTGAGCCTGCTGCTACTGAACCAGAAGCGATTAAGGCGGCATGGAGGGTGGAACATGCTAAGTTTAATGAGGTTGCTTGTTTAATGCTCACTAGCATAAGTGCTCAGTTACAAAAGAAGTTTGAGTACTTTTTCCCTAAAGATATGCTTTAGGTACTTAGGCAATCTTATGAGAAACCACTCGCCGTTGAATTGTATGATGAACTGGACAAGCTACACAACTGCAAGCATGGTGATGGTAAACCAGTTGAAGATTATGTGACTGAGATGAAGGAATCTTTTGATCAGCTTCACAGAATTGGATTTGGTTACCCTGAGAATGTGCAAGTGCACTTGATCAACAGGGCCCTTAACAAGGACTTTGCTGGTTTTGTGCAGAATTTCAACATGCACTGCTCGGGGAAGACAGTCTCAGAATTACTCGCATTGCTTGTTGATTATGAGAAAAGTCTACCAGCCAAGGTCAAGGCTCCTACCCCGCAAGTGTTGGCAATTCATGGTGGGAGAATCCAGAAGAAATCGCATGTGAACAAAGGCAAAGGGAAAGGTGATAAAGGCAAGCAGGTCATGGCCTATCAACCTGAACCCAAGATGAAGCAACATCAGCCTAAGCAGAAAAAGGTGAATCCACCAAACAAGAAGGATCAGGCTTGTCACCATTGTCATGAAAAGGGCCATTGGAAGCGCAATTGCCCTCTCTACATTCATGACTTGCGACTCAAGAAGCAGGGGAATGAAGCTAGTAACCCCAGTTCATCAGGTGCGTTCTTTATGATTGAATTATTCACTCTTACTCCTAAATTGAATTCATGGGTATATGATACAGGATGTGGCATTCATATTTGCAATACCTTGCAGGGGTTTAGAGTTGAGAGAAAGCTGGCCTATGGACAACAATTCTTGCATGTTGGTAACGGAGCGCATGCAGGAGTTGAAGCTATAGGAGTTTATGATTTAGTGTTGCCTTCGGGCCTAGTACTATCTTTAAATAATTGTCATTATGCACCGTCAATTGTTAGAGGTGTAATTTCATTTTCATGTTTGTTGAACCTTGGTTTTGAGCATACTATTTCTAGCAATGGAATTTCAGTTTCTTAAAATGGTGTTTTTTATTTTAATGCTATTGCTGTGAATGGTGTCTTTGAAATTGATATGAATAATAATGATAATGCTTTTGTTAAAAATAATTCAATGTATAGCATCAATAATAAGAGAATCAAGAAAGGTTTGGATTCGTCTTATCTTTGGCATTGTCGACTTGCTCATATTGGCAAGGATCGCATGAAAAAGCTGCAACGCGATGGGCTTTTAGAAAAGATCAATGATGAATCATATGATAAGTGCGAATCTTGCATTGCTGGGAAGATGACTAAGAAACCCTTTAAAAATGGGATTGAAAGGGCTAATGATCTACTTGGTCTCATTCACACAGATGTGTGCGGACCACTTAGACATGTGTCAAGGAGGGGTGCTAGCTACTTCTTAACATTTACGGATGATTACAGCCGTTATGGTTATGTTTATTTACTTAAACATAAACATGAGGTATTTGAAACATTCAAAGTGTTTAAAGCAGAAGTAGAGTTGCAACTAGGAAAGAAGATTAAAGCTCTTCGATCCGATAGAGGTGGTGAATACCTGAGTCAAGAGTTTATAGATTACTTAGCAAAGGAGGGAATTGTCCAGCACCTTACTTCTCCATATACTCCACAACAAAATGGTGTATCTGAGAGAAGGAATCGTACATTGCAAGACATGATACGATCTATGTTTAATCTAACAACTCTTCCTTACTCGTTTTGGGATTATGCCTTGGAATCTGCAGTTCGCATTTTGAATATGGTTCCAACAAAGAAGGTTGATAAGACTCCATATGAGTTATGGACTGGAAAAGCTCCTAACTTGTCTTATCTAAAGGTCTAGGGTTGTGAGGCGTATGTTAAACGTAACTCAGCAGACAAACTCCAACAAAGATCTGTAAAGTGCATCTTCGTAGGATACCCTAAGGAAACTATGGGTTACTACTTTTATTACCCAGCTGAAAACAAAGTTTTTGTTGCAAGGTATGGAGACTTCTTAGAAAAGGAGCTCATATCTCAAGAATTCAGTGGGAGAGTATATGATCTGGAAGACGATCATGAAGATGTAGCACCTTCTGAAAACACTAGCCAACTTCCTGAGGAACCTGAAAGTTTAGGTCCTCCACCTGAAGTTGAAGTGGTTCCCGTTCGCAGATCTTCAAGATCTGTGAAGGCTCCTACACGTCTATGTCTCAACATGGAGTGTGATGACAACTTGATAGGGGAACTTGATGAACCTACAAGTTATAAAGCTGCTATGAATAGTCCTGAAAAGGAAAAATGGCAGGGAGCTATGAATGGGGAAATGCAATCCATGAAAGACAATGAAGTCTGGGAAGAAGTAGACCTACCTCCGGGTGCCAAGCTAGTTGGGAGTAAATGGCTCTTCAAGAAAAAGACTGATATGGATGGCATTGTACACACCTATAAGGCCCGTTTGGTAGCTAAAGGCTATACTCAAACTTTTGGTGTTGACTATGAGGAGTCCTTTTCTCCTGTAGCTGACATAAGGGCTATTAGGATTCTTATAGCCATAGCCGCTTACTATGACTATGAGATTTGGCAAATGGATGTCAAAACCGCCTTCTTAAATGGTCGCCTAGATGAAGGCATCTATATGGTGCAGCCTGGGGGGTTTGTGAATCCAGAATTCCCAAATCGTGTATGCAAGCTTAAAAGATCCATTTATGGATTAAAGCAAGCATCACGACAATGGAATAAGAGATTTGATAGTGAAATTAAGAAGTATGGATTCACTCAAAATCTTGATGAGCCATGTGTATATCACAAAGCTAGTGGGAGTAATGTAATTTTCCTTATATTATATGTCGATGACATATTGATCATGGGGAACGACATTCCAAGTTTGCAAAAGGTTAAGGCATATCTTGGAAGTTGTTTTTCTATGAAAGACTTAGGGGAAGCTGCATTTATTCTGGGAATCAAGATATATAGAGATAGATCTCAGCGATTAATTGGATTAAGCCAAAGTGCTTACATTGACAAAATATTGAAGAGATTCAATATGCAAAATTCCAAGAAAGGATATTTGCCGATGCAAGAGCAACATGGCTTGAGCGAGAAAGTTTGTGCTTCAACACCTGAAGAGGTGCAACGCATGAAGAGAGTCCCTTACGCTTCGGCTGTGGGATCCATTATGTATGCGGTGAAAAGCACAAGGCCGGATGTGGCGTTTGCTCAGAATTTAACCAGTCGATATCAGCAAAATCCAGGTAAAAAACACTGGACTGCTGTTAAGAATATTCTTAAGTACCTTAGGGCTACTAAAGAGATGTTCTTAGTTTATGGGGGTACTCCATCTGCAGAACTTGATGTTACAGGTTACTGCGATGCTTCTTGGAAAGGTGATAAAGATGATACGAAGTGTCAGACTGGTTATGTTTTTGTCATTAATGGAGGAGCTGTGGATTGGAGGAGCAGAAAGTAGAGTGTACTAGCGATGTCTGCTACAGAAAGTGAGTATATAGCTGCTTCAGAAGCTGCAATGGAAGCTGTTTGGATTAGGAAGTTTGTTTAAGGGCTTGGGGTTATGCCTTCGATTCAGCTACCTATAAAAATGTATTGTGACAACTCAGCTGCAATTACATTTGCCAATGAACCTGGAATCATGAAAGGCACCAGACATTTCCCGATTAATTACCACTATGTCAGAGAACAAGTTGAGATAGGTGAAATCGAAATGCTCAAAGTTCACACAGATGAAAACTTAGCTGATCAATTTACAAAGCCTTTACCTGGCACCAAGCTTTACAAGCATGCTGAAGGAATAGGACTTAGATTAGCTGAAAGTTTCATGCCCATTTGTGATTAGTATTTGGATAAGGGATGTAATGTACAATTATTATTTTAATGAAATAAAGTGTTGATTATGTTTATTTATTCATTGTCTTAATAATATATCCTATATTTGCATGTTTAAGATCCATGAATAATTTATTATTCTAAATAGTCCGTTGTCGATTAATGATATGGGAATATCATTAAACTAAGACAATTTTGAGTATTGGTTAAGCATATACTTGAAAGTATATTGATGCGTAGTCATACCAATTTCACATGATATTCAATGAATTGAGTATTGGACTTATCCCAACAATATGATTTAAAATTTAATGTGAGAATCATATTTAAAGTTATCCTCAGACTTGAGATACCAGATAAGTGTCATGGATGTAGTGCATTTTTGTGAGACAATCTACCGCTTACCGTAATTGGAAGTCATAAGGGTTGTTTTCAGAAATGTTGCATAGTTCATGGGTTATTCTTGTAGTCAAGAGAGAATTCGTTCCTTCTGATTTGTTCAGAAGTTTAATACTGCTGGGCCCCTCGTAGGGTTGACAAAATGTTTGCGTGGCCATGCCCAAAGTCTATCTGGAATACGTTCAGATATTTTGGTAATTTTGTTCAATCATAAAGAAACGAGAAACATAATTTAATAAAGAACCTCACATCTTTATTAATGTAGTATTAGAAGCGAAAGGATAATAATAATGATGAATCATTAAAGGTTTTTCCAGGAAACCTAGCTCGAGTCGAACTGGGGGCATTGGAGTGTTGCAAGACGCCAACCAATGTCATTTTACTATTAATAGATATACGAGTGGGAGCTGTTAAAAGTTACGTATAAATATTAATATGTAAATGACTAGTATCGAACCCGAGACCTCGGGATTGCACACATTACAAACGAGAATAAAGTAAAATAAATATATATATGTTATATGTATCGTATATATATATTTATAAACACTTGAGGGACTAAATAATCGTTAATTATTAAACGTAAGTATTAACTATTATTAGGAACGAAAGAATGAGGACTAGAGTGTAATTTGGAAGACAAGAAAGTTCCGGAATCCCTTGTGTGATGCATGGCCGGTCGACCTAGGCCCAAAAGGGTCAACCCATGCTTTGCTTGTCCTCCAAGATTTACAACTAGTATATATACAAGGCCAAGGGTTAGACCTAATCATCTTTTGTGCACACACACAAACCCTAAAACCTTTTCTCCTATCTTTCTTTTCTTGGCCGATCGGCTCTCAACCCTTAAGGGTGTTTGGGTCGAATTTTTCCAAAGCAAAACAAGTGTTTTACGTTTACTCGCATAAACCTTTATTCGTTGGTAGTTTGTGTGTACAAGAATGATGTAATTACTCACTATAGTAATTATCAAGAGATCGATAAACAAAACGGTAAGGGGTTTATCATTGATCTATTTTACACAAGTTCAAGGTTTATTCAAGTGCATCGGGTATGTTCTTATTTTATGTTTTAGTTAATATTTACTTGTTATACTTGATCCTAGCTTCCGCATAATGTGCTATATTGATTGTCAAACTCTAACAGAAGAACTAAACAAGAACTTTTGTTTGTTGTTGACCACCGAAAAGAAATGGGATTGTGTCAACTTCGCTAGTTTATATTTTGACTTTTTTTATTTTTTATTTTTTATTTATTTTTTATTTTTTTTAAATTTTATATTATGTAACCCAAAGCGCATTCCTTTAAGAATGTATCTGGTTCCATTTTCTTTCATTATGTACTGAATTGAATTGAATTTTACAACAATCACTTTTAGAAAAAATGCAACGGAATATCCAAGAATCATAGACGTCGGCTACACACATGTCGTGATTCAGTGACTTCATTGTTATCTTTCGTTTCTCATGTTAGACTTCATTGACTAGTGTCAAAGTTGCTGTAAAATATGAAGTTTTCTTGTCGTGCTTCATTCTTTGCCATTGCTTTGTTCTCAATCATAGCAAAGGAAGAGAGAAAAGACAATGCTATTTGTCGTAATCATGAAACATACTTCATATTTTCGTTCTCTATATTTTTCTAAAAAAAGTCACCCATCGTATGATGCAGAAAAAAGTAGCAGTGTAGAAACCGTTGGTGAGAAGAGGTCTTGTTTGTTTGTTACGTGACCCTCACTTCACAACTGAATCGCCTCATCTTTGATTTCGATCCCGTCAAAATCTGATTGGCAGGAAAACGAACGAGTCGGGTGTCATCATGATCGGAAGGTGTAATTCCATAAAGAATATGTGTGCAGTGGATGAAGAAGGGTAAACTCGATAAAACATGATTCGGTGTCCTAGTTTAGCAATGCGCCATGATATTAGTATATATATAATACACCATCACGAACGACGTCGTTTCTGGTGCTAGGCTGCATGGTTTTTCTTTTGGCCTGCTACATGTGTAGTGATCCAATTTCAATCTTGGCCCATTGTCAAAATGCTAAAAACTGGGATATACGTTATCTCTCACTAGAAAATTCCAAACGCATCTATTATTTGTCAAACCCAGAAAATTCGAGATTCATCCACAAATAACATAACCCTAAAGCAAACAAATCTTCAAATTTGGTACACTCTTCTTGATGTTTGATTCTGTTGATCAGTTTTTTTGGTTTACGGTGTAAATTGGTTTTTTGTTGCAGGATCGTGACACCGTGGTGTGTTGTTCACCAAAGATTGACTAATGGGGGTTTTGTATTTTGTGAAAAGGGTTATCCAGTCAAAACATGAAGAAAAGGTACATGGTGTTCTTTGATTGTGTTTTTGTTTTGTTGGTTTTAGTTTTTTGATTGTGTTTTATTTTTTGGTTTCCTTTTAGGCCGAGCTTATTGCTGCTGTTGGCCTGTTGTAACTCCGGTTAAATCAGGCATTTAACCCAAAGATGTGTTGTGTTTGCTGGTCCAGAAAGTGAAAGCAAGTAAATGGATATATGGTACAATTTCAAATTTCAGTAAATAACACCAGATATTTGACACAATGTAAATGTACCGATCACTTTTAGTTGATTCAGAAATATAGGAAGTAGGCCAAAATTCTGCAATACATGACTTGAGATCGTACATGTTAGCGATATTTTAAAAAAATAACCGCCAACTACGACGCCCCGCCGCAGCGCGGCGGACCGGTGTCCGACTAGTTGAATCAATTTGAAAATAAATGTCATGTTCGATGTCAGTTTCGTAAATTTCGCTACTACTATTTGTGTAAATAATTGAACATGCATCTTTATGTTTTTGACCCATCAGTCAATATTATTTCTGTTCCACTAATATTGATATTCTTGTCTCCTACATGGTACCACTACTATTGCTTTTCACCCACTGACAGACTCAACAATTTGTATATGGATGATCAACGATAAATCATGTCATGAGCTTAGTATTAGCTAGAGATTGCATAGTTTGAATGTGTGTAATGATATACCAAGATTTCAGTTGTTACACTTATGTCCAGTGAGAGCTATTTTGATCGATATAGACCAAAATGATACTAGAGTGACACATCAACTAAAAGATTGTAGTTTCAAGCATTTATGTTCAAATCAACACGTGTAATGTATTTAGGTGATATATAGGGGCATCAAAAACTTTCACAAAAGAAAAATTAATAACTTGCGAACCGGACCAAAAGGCACACAAAAATTATTTTATGATAAAATTAGTTTCTGTGGTTTTTTCTTTCCACGCATGATCTCAAATCAAATTTATAATGTCTTTTCTATTAGTAATTTTTAGATAAAATAAATGTTAAACATAACACATTCTCCACATATAATTCTAAAACGTGTTAACGTATGAAATTTTCTTTGTTGATAAATCATATATAACAATTATTTTATGATAAAATTTTGACCTTTTTATGGCATTTGACCATTATTTTTGGTCACACTCAAGATGCGTATCAAGTGAGGTTCAAACATGAGAATCATTATCATATACTAATACATTGTGAACAATTTGATGTGAGGCAATGAATCGTAACATAAAACTATATAAAAATAGGCCATTAACTATTAAAAATAGGCATTTCATTAATTTGGCAACTTTGAGCAAGGGGATGTTTAACCAACTTGGTTAAAACATTTATCTTCTCTGAAAAAATCGTGAGATCAATTCTTACAAAGATACATTTTTTTTTGGTAAAGAGATACACGGTAAAATATATTAATCACAAAAAGTTTAATTACACAAAGATACATTTTTATAGAACAACAGAAATTTAAACATATGAATATCACTTATGGGCTAATGGATCATCATCTTTTTCTTTTATCTTGCGTTTACAAGTCAGTTTAAAAATACATGACAACTAATGTTAATTAAAATACATTATTTTGGTAACTTTAATTAGTTATTTTTATTGTTCTTAAAATTTATCAAACAAGAAATAATACTTTTCAAGTTATAACTTTCTTCAAAAGCGTTTAAGTAGAATTAAGTTCTTCATGCACTAAACTTTTTTGACATTTGCTATAATTTGTTTTGTTTGTAAATTACACTTTATTGGTTTTTCATAGTTTATATAGATTGTTCTGTTTTAAATTACATTTAGTAACAACACTTTATAAATATTGATTTTGCAACTGTTATGACTAAACTATAGTTTTTTAAACAACTTACGCAATGGAGCGATAGGGAATTGATCAGGTGAGAAGAAAAACTAAAATGAAAAGAATAAGAAGGATTTTTAGCCACACATTTCAAATAAAATGAAGAATTTTAAAAGGAGATGCAATAATTTTTATAGGTGCATCTGAAATGTGTAAGTGTAGTTTCTCCTCAGTTTTTCATTTTACTTTTTCTTCTCACATCTAACTCTGGAGCGATAACAAAAATAACATATCTCCGCAACAATGAGCGCCTGCAGCTTTAATATTACTCGTTGTATACATGCAAGTTTAAAAATGGTTACTAGACAAAAATGTCATTAAACTTATTAAAAAATGTGGTTAAGTCATTGAAATTTCATTTTGTTCACTTGGATTACTGAACTTATAGGAAGCATACTTTTTCTATAATTTCAATGTTAATCAGATTGATTTGAACGTATACTTTTGGATAATTTAAGTAACATAAATTTCGTGTTTTACAGGTTCAATGATATTTACATATATTTTTATAAGTTCAGTGACCTTAAATTGTCAAGTCTCAGAAATTCAGTAACCTAATTGAACAAAATAAAAGTTTAATATCTCAAGTACATATTTATTTATTTATTTATTTTTAAGTTTAGTAACATGTTTGTATATTAACCTGTTTAAAAATATTATTTATTCATGCATATAAGTGTGTGTGTACGTGTTTACATATATGGAGAAACGACATGTACAACTCATGAATATGGAGTTTTGTGAGTAAAATGTGAATGGTTGATGATGCAGAAACAATGGTAAGCAATGGCAGAGAAGGGATCATGGGTTGTAGGACCGAATACTCAATACCAAAAAACCATCTCACTCAACTTATATAGTTTGTGACTTTGTGCTATGACGAGAAATCTTTGATTTTCAAGTTGAACAAACTAATTAACCACTTTTCTACTTATACCTGAATGAAATTGTAAGAGCATGGAAGTATTTTAAATTATCTTGGTTTATATATGAATACAAAAAGTCTTTTAGTTCAAAAAAAAAAAAAAAAAAAAAAAAAAGTTCATTTCATTTTGATTTTGCAATGCCCAAACAAAAGTCTCCATTTCCAAAATAATAGTGATAAATTACATCATCACAAATTAACCATAGGCAGCATTTCGGGAACTGATTAGAGATTGCAAAAGAGATTTAAAGATAACGAAGACGATTGTTAACTTCAGTGACGGAACCAGGACACCCATGGATTTTTTTTTGTGTAGTGTTAATTTTGTTAAAAAACCTCGATTTTTCTTAAATGCACCCGGTTCCTAAAACTTGTTGTTTGCAGTATTTTTAGTTTATTCTAAGTGCACTTTGTCATTTTATGGCCTGGTTTCGTCCCTGGTTAACTTGTGGATGTGTTAAGTGAACTATACTTACACATCAACAAGCGTGGATGATATATAATCAATGCATTTTAGCTCCAATGTTGAGGCTTAATGGGTAACAGGTCTTTGAACGAAACTACATAATGTATAGCAAGTGTCAATAAAATTTCAAAACGAAAATAATTTCACCATATAATAAGACACTCATTTTGATAACTATGAGAAAATTATATTGACGAAATAATGCAACTTAACCTGATCTTATGAAAAATAGATACACATCTAATAAGACACTCATTTTGATAGTATATATAAATTTAAAGACATTAATAACCTCAACAACATTTAACCATGTTTCATGTAATAAACTGTTGATGGTATACGACCCTTGCATTGGCTTAAGAGTGGCTGCTACTACTTGTTTCGGGCTGTTGATGATCATAATGATCGCCTTGATTCGAACCGCCAGTTTCCGCCACAGCACCAGCACCGAACTGTAGCCCGTGCAAGTGTCCCATTTGTGTACCAAAGTTCATGAAATGCAACCCACTATTGTTACTATTATTCGAGAAGTTCCACGTGGAATCACTCGTAAAACTGTTACTAGATTGAGTCATGTAACTAGATGCAACATGACCCATATGAATACCCCTTGGATCCAACACTGGTGACTCGAAATCCAACAAATTCGACGTTGGATGGTTCGTGACTAAGTTGAAACCGTTCCTCAAGTACGAGGAATGTCCAGCCGAGATTGTGGAACCGGATCCCCGTAGGGAAATATTAAGTGAAGTGAAATTAGCAGGAATTGTTCCGGTTCCAGTGGCTGCTATAACCGAAGGCTCAGCTTGTTGTAGCAGCCACTCGATGGTTTCACCATCAGACTTATGTCCCAGCTCACGTGTGAGCTGGAACACTCTGGCCGCACATATAGCTGGCATGCGTATGCGGCGGCCACGACCGTCCACTTTTGTGTGACGGTCTTTTGTTGTTGGTCTTTTTTGTTGTGGCTTAGGTTTTGTTGGTTGTTGCAGCTCCGCAACTTCATCCTCTCCGGATCGTTGTTCGAGAAGCTGCAATGGGTGGTTTGGGCGTTGGAAGTAGTTTTGGTGGTCATTTTCCATTATGATTTTTAGGTTTTTGATTTCTTGAAGAATGGAGTGATGTGTGTGTATTTGTGATTTTTTTTTCACCCTAGAATAGAAAAGAAAGGTGTCGTTCTCAAGCTTTAAGCAATAAAAATAACTAGAGGTTTTTTATTTACAAATATAATGCTTTTTTAAAGCCAAAATCATTAGGTAGTTAAAGAAGCTAGCCAAGTGTTTGAAGATGAAATTATTTGGCGAGAACAGGTAAAAACAATCAAATTTTATGCATCTCCCCACGATACAAAAAAAAAAAAATAATAATAATAAATAAATAAATAAATAAATAAAGATAGATTTGATAGATCAATTTTGTCACCATAAAAGGCTAGACCTAATCCGGATTATAAACAATAAATGTGAATGTACAAAAATATATTTGGCAAGTAAAATAATATTCTAGTTTTCATATTTGTTCCATTGCATATAGACAATCTTGCTTTCAATCAATATTTTTTTATCATGTCATCAATGATATTTTGTTTTGTCAAATTGTAATATAGCTATCACGATCATTATTGGAGATGAATCATGTCAATGCCATTTCAGGAATAAATATATAGAATGATAACTTTTGATTAAAAAGATTATAGAACTTCATAAATCATAATCATCTTTGGCTAAATGATGTTTTGAAACTTTACTACTTCAGTTTAAGAAGTTGTTTGGAATGCATATATATTTCTATATTCTACTTTACGTCTGATAAACAACTAAATTTAAGTAATTCTTATTTTTTTCCCTCATTTTTTATACTGTATGTAAAAATGTTATATTATAGTCGAAAAATCTCACTAAACCCGACTTGCTTTTTATTATAAAATCATTTGACAATTAAAAAGAGTAGTTATCACTTATCAGTACAAGATTGATTTGCCAAAAGAATTCAATATGAGATCGAGTTTTCTTGCAAACAATTCTTTCCTTAAACTCAAACCAACGTGAGCTTTTACTTCAGGTATAATTCATGGTACAAGACACAAAGATTCATTAACCTAGGTCAAACCAAGAAAACATCTAGAATCACATAGAACCAATCGCAACTCTATACCCAAAGTCTCATAAATAGTACTCCATCCGTATTAAAATTATTGTCCACGTTTGACTTTTTCGGTCTATCCTTCTCAACTTTGACCTTATGTAGTTTTGCTTGTGTTAGGTAATACTTGATACAAAATGCATGAATGGATTACATTTTAAATGTATTTTCATTGGTATAAATCTCTATCAAATATTATATGACATAAATATAAATATTTAGGGTCAAAATTGAAAAAAAAAAAAAAAAAAGACTTAAAAAGTCAAACATGATCAATAATTTTAAGACGAAGGTATCAACGTTTAAGTCTAAGTAGGGTATCATAATAAAACCAGTTAACAATACAAAAAGGAGCTCACGAAGCTTATAATTAAATTTTTATATATTTTTTAAAAAAGACAACATATTATTAAAAACCCTGAAACAAATATAAAACAATAGAAGACGCCCTACTTTGATAAAACAAGGAAATTAAACGAGAGTGGGATTAGTTTTTCACTAATGTGCGTGAGCATGCAATTTTAATTATATCTCAAATTCATATAGTCCAAAATTTCAAAGTGACATGGAATATGAAAGCAAATTAAAAATTCTAATTTTAAGGAATACCATATATACTCAGTTTATTTCACGTTCATATATTTACAAGAGTGTGGTTCAATAAAGATAAAAGTTATTAAAAATAAAATAAAACAACATAAGTCACTTATTTTTCAATCAAGAATAAAAAAGCTCAATTACATTTTCTTTTCTAAATTATAAATATTTCATAAATCATAAATCGATAATCGTTATGCAAAACTAATTAAACCGTCATGTCAAGCATAAAATCATCTTTCATTAGAGGGACACTTGTACATACTTTCAACAAGCTACTTTCTCAAAGTTTTTTGTGATTTGTGAAATCGCATATAATTTGTGATTTGAACTTTAAAACTCACATCACAATCACTTGTGATTTTGTATTATCTATATTCAATACCTATAAAAAAGTGAAAACTAAAATAAGTTTTGTCGAAAGTATATCTTTTCATGATTGCTTGCTCAACGATTTATTGTTTGCAAGATAATTTATTTAAAAAAAACTGAAAACGCGTTTTTTTAGATGGAGAATAAATAACCATGATTTAATTTGTCCATTTAATTTTGATTTTTTTAACCTTCATTGAACTCACCCATATTTACAGTTTTCCCATATTTACAATTGGTTTCATTGCAAATCTATATTGTGGACTTCATGATTAGGGTGAAGATATTCTCTTGTTCTTTTTCTTTATAAGCCAAAAAGTGTATTAGTTAAATAATTCCTCATGTGTCTTTAAATAACCAAACATGTTCCTTTTAAATATAGAAACATCACATTTTTGTCAAACGCGGGAGATCCTAATGCACGAGTATTATAAAAGCATCACGCTGGTGGCAATTACATTAGGTCATCAATCGCGCGTGGTCAGTGGTTTTTGCGAGGGTTTGATGGTCATTACCATCTAAGTGAGGTGCACCCCATTTTCTCCCCAAACTTTTAAAGACAAATGATACATAGATATAAAAGTAGACCTAAAAACATGTGTCATAATCTTGATGGGTTGTAAAATAAGTGGGTCCTTGTCTGCATCCATTAAGATAATGTCACTTGTTTTTAAGTTCACAATTATGTTCACTTTTAGGTCCATGTATCATTTCTCACTTTTAAAACCCTTCTCTTAACATATATATGTTGAAAAAAAAATACAAAATTTTAAAAATTTTAGTTTTATTATTTTATTTACTCTATTTTTATTTACAACTCCAAACATCATATTTCTCACTATCTACACAACTCAAAAAATAAAAAAATAAAAAACCGCATACCTCATTTCCAAATGGACTATGAATTATTCATGTTCACAAATTCATCATCATCATCAGAAGATAATACTTTGAACTTGGCATTTTTAAAAGGTGTGTCATTGTTTACTACGAATAAACAAAAAGGTGAAAGTTTGCGAAGTACAAGAAACATCGTAAGTAGTGATCACTCATGATTGTTTATCGCCACTTACTTTAGTGAGCAGACGATGTACGACGCATATACATTCCAGAAGAAGTTACGAATGAGTTGAGAATTATTCACAAGCGTAGTTGAAGATGTAACTAATCACTGTGAATACTTTCATAGTGATATTGATTGTACCGGAAAAAAAGACATTTCGGCATTGATGAAGTGCACATCCGCAATTCGTCAATTGGCATACCGCACCGTTCATGACGCCCTAGAAGTTTTTGCAAATTGGTGCAAAAACTTCTCGTGATGCTCTTGCGCATTTTTGTAGGTTTGTTATGGAAATATATGGAGGAGTATTTGCTAAAACCTACTTACATTAATGTGAAATTTTTTATCGGTTTCATGAGAAACGCACGGGTTTTCGGAAATGTTAGGATGCCTTGATTGTACATAGTGAGAGTGGTTTAGTTGTCCAACTGCATAGCACATTTAATATTGTAGACGTGATCATGGTTCAAACCCATTAATTTTGCTGAAAGTTGTTGCCTCACAAGACTTATGGATATTGCATGCTTTCTTTGGTGTTTCTGGGACGAACAACAACATCAACGTTATACGTCAATCTCCTTTATTCAACGATTTCAAAGACGGAAAAGCATCAGAGATTCTGTTTGTGGCCGATGACGTAAATTACAAATGGGGACATTACATTGTTGACGGAATATATCCTAAATGGGTGACACTTGTTAAGTCGATTTCACATATAAATGACGATTACCACATGCGAATATGGTATAAGTAAATGCATGAAGCGTCAAAGAAAGATGTGTAACTATCATTTGGCGTTCTCAAGAAAAAAATGGGCTATAGTAGCCAATACCGCACAAGCGATGTCTATTAATAATATAAAAAATGTGATATATACATGCATCACATTACATATTATGATTTGAAAATACAAAAGAAAGACGATATCTCCCGACTTTCATATAGAGGAACAACATCAAAAGGACGACCTCATACGAACTCACAAACAAACGTTAGAACATTGAAGTTAGCAAACAAATCAAATCGTCAGATGCACATCAAAACCTTCGTGCCTATTTTGTCGAACACCTTTCCCATTGATTTTAATTTAAGGTTTTTTTTACGTGTGTCGTTTTTAATTTAATGTAATATTTTAAATTATGAATGAAACTTTAATTTAGTTTTTAACTAAACTGTTAAAAAAATGGGTATGGCGGTGGGTTTGTGGTGACCAATACACATATTTGGTGATGAGTTTGGTGGTGTGTTGAATAGTAATGTACCGCTGATGTGAAGGTGGTGTATTTGGTGAGGCCTATGAAATTAAATTATATAAAGGGGCGTGATATTCGGACCCCCTAAAATACAAAGGGGACCCCTTCCTTTTTTGCGTTTTGTTTTTCTTTTTCTTTTTTTTTTGTTTTTATTTGTTTTTATTTTTTTTATAATTTTGTTTATATCAAAAAACTATAAACCTGAAAGTGCGAAATATAAAATATAAAGTTTAATAAGTTAAATGTTTAAAACTGTTAGAAATACGAAGCAGAAACTGACAAAAAACGATATTGCACTCAAAACAATAAGAAACAAAATGGATTTTTGACCAAACCCCCCTTAGTCACATAATAAGATTGTCCTAATAGTATGACCCTTATATAAATGGGAAGTGATACTTACATAACTTTTTTTTATGCACATACCACAATTATGCATATAGCATGTTGTAACATGTTTATTAATTATGTAACATTGTGGTGTGTGCATCAAAAAAAGTGGTGTAAGTATCACTTCCCATATATAAATACTTGATCTCCACTCATACAAAGTTATAAATCAGTTCGCATTTTAATCATTTGAAATTAAATTTATGCCTACTTTGAATAGGCACTATGGAAATCATCATTTTATAAATAGTGAAACAAATCCCACAATTGAAGGGGAAAAGTTTTGATGGATGCAGGATTGTTCCTTTTCTAATCTTTTATAAATCCATATGAATGTCCTTCTACTTTTTGACCATCTCAAACTTGTAACAATTGTAAATTTGTAATTACGTACTAACGAAAAGTGGTCAAACATAAGAGTACAATTTTCTCAAGAAGTTATAGTCTGAAAGTGATTGAAAGTTTGAACCAAAGCTGTTATTGAATATTTGAAACTTGAATAAGAATAATTATAGTTTGATGTTGAAAACTTTTAATTTTGCCTCCATTGATTGTATCGGTAAAAAATGGACGCACCAAAACATGATAAATAGTTAGAAGCCTAGATGTATGATTCATCATGTAGTTACATTCGCGTGATTGTGATTTATTAGTCTGTAATAATTGAGCCCCTAGTCTGCAACAAACAAGATGTTGGCACATAAGTCTAAACATAAAAGTAAATACTCCGTATAACTTTAGATCTCTCAATCATTCGCCCTATGAGATTCGTGCATATGCTTAAATAAACCAATTCCAAAACACAAGTTTAAACTCTCATACGACATATATTTAGCTAGCTAGAGTTTGCTTTTGTTTGAGTTGGTGATCAATTCAATTGAGGTGGACTTTACTCATAGACAAAAAATTGATGGGGAATAGGACGTGACTTATGAATGATCGGTTATTAAAGCTTCATCTATAATGCTGCAGCAATGATAGTTATGGGTAGGAAAAGGAAGGCCTTTATGTCAAGATAAATGAGTTCGTGGCCATTATATTTTGATTTTGTACAATTATATCTAGCATGATGTCAAATATTCCAAAACTTAATTTTGTGAAACATGAATATATGGAAGCATCAATCTTGATATGTTACATGTTTGTACTTGCTTGTTTAGCGATACATAAACGGACCAACAAACATATATATTCGGACACGTGCAACGCAAACAACCAAACACAACACCATATTACCTAAAAGCATTTAGAAGTCCCGATACATTGCAAATTGCAATCAGGCTCAGCTATCGTTATGCGAAAAGCCAAAACAACTTTCAACACAGTGACTAGAGAAAACATATGACATTTTTGGAACCTTATGAACTTTTGTTTCTTATAAGATTTCCATATCTCTGTAACCAACTACTATGCATGATCTACAGTTGATTAGTTGAGTAAAGCCTGTTCAATTACCATATATATACCTTCCAAAAAAGAAACAACTTGTTATATAAGCTGATATGCAACTGTAAAAAAAAAGTAAGGACAACAAATAAAATAAACGGGACGAGTGAAATAACAATGACAAGTGTAAAGACAAGGGGAACTAAAAGTGGGCAATTAAATTAGCAAACAAGTTAATAAGACATGTATTTCTTTTTGACATATTAGTGAACACTTAAAAAATATGAATTTATGTGACACAAAATTTTGGAACCAGATTTCTTTCGCAGAAATTATGATATTTAACGAAAATTTACATAAGTCGACAAACATCCATTAAGTTCCCGTGACCCCGAGAATCCTCTAGGTCCACCCCGGTAATGACAAGTTTTCTTAAAAGTGGGCCCAAAGGAGGGTTATAGTAATATGCAGCTGTGGTGAATAGATGTTTTACTATCCCAATTCTGTCGGAATCTTCCCATAATGAGACATTCCAAATCTTACAAAATTTCTCGTTTGTTTCGTTGCAAACCTATGGGTTGATTCGATATAATTATCTCATAATCTATCTACTTGTTATAAAAAGAAAACATGGAAGTTAAGTAGCAACAACCCCTATAGGTGTACTTCACATATTAAACCAAAATTTACTCACAAATGGCTCTATTGCAAAATAACGATAAGCGCCAACATTGAATTGCTCATATGTCTTGCCTCAAAGATAACATGCGAAAAATAATGTTTAAACGATTTATGAGTTGCACAAGAGAGGACGGTGTATGCCATATGCTTGATATGACTCACTATGTCAACCGTCAAGTATATATCAACTACAAAAACCTAAACACTACAAGAATAATGCCTTTTAGTCACGACGTGGTTAAAGCTTCGAAGCTAAAGATCTTTAGTCACGACTCTGACAGACCTTTAATTAGTTGTACATTTTATGTTTTCTAAAGCTTCATAGCTAAAGCTTCGATCTAGCCGTAAATTTTATGTTTTTTATATACTTGTACATTTATTCAGTAGAATATATTTGAAATAACGTTGGTAATCAATTTCAAATGAGAATCAAACGCTCTACCGACAAATCCACCAGGTCAATAACCGACAATGGCAAGCTACTATATAATTTATAATTTTTATTCTTTTTCCGAACATAAAAAAATAGATATTGTCTTGAATTGTTTGATTTTTATAATTGATAGACGATGTTGATTAACTTCATTTTTACCTTGATAAATACTACTGTTTCCGTCTTAAAATTATTGTTATTAGTGAGATAACACAAAGTTTAATAAAGTGGGACACTTTAATTTTCAACTACTAAAATAGAATATTCATCTACTAGATTCTTTAGTTTTTACTTAATAAGAAAAGTTGACAATTATTTTGAGACATCTCAAATGAGAAATATGGACAATAATTTTGAGACGGAGGGAATAAATCTTAATTTTGAAGAAGTGACATAGTTGAAGTAGTTTCTTAATGGATGCGTATATAACTCTATTTTTGTCATTTGATCAAACACCACTAAAATAAATAGAACGGGCAACGAAGAAATTGGTGAGGACACGATGTCTTCTTCAAAGTTTACTAGACGACAAAAAATTTCGGTTCCAAACTTTGACTTTGCAAAAGAGAAACTTTTTTATTTATTTATTTTTTTCTTTTATATTTACTTTATTCATTTCTCACTCATTTTCCTGCCAATCTTTTAGCAAAGACATATTTTGCCAAAAAGATGACCAAAACATTGATCACTTAATTATGTATTTATTTAACAACTTAGTACATAATTAAATGAAATCGATTATGTTGTTTAGCTATTGGCGAGGACCATCCAACGTCTGCTGGGACATCCTACACCACACTGGCATCTGCCGCTCGTCGGAGTTTGCTGCTCCGACAAATCTCTTGATGCGATCATCTAGATCCGTGGATCCATTATATATTTTCAAGTACGTTGGAATTATATGTTTCAGAGCTGAGAACTCAATTATTCTTTTCATGAATGGTGACCTCAAAGATTCTATGAAAGGTTTTTGGAGGTCGTCTTCCTTCAATTCGACCCTCCGTCCCCATTGTTATTTTTCCCGATCATTGTGAATAGAGCTTCATTATCGAAATCTAAGCATAGGGGAATGGTCGAACTACGACTTTGTTCGCTGTGTTCTTTTATAATAGCCCGAAGAGAAGACATGTGGCTTAGGATGAGTTCTTGTGTACTAGGTGAGTTTGAAGTGTTACCTTCACTCCTTCCGACTTGGTTTTGACCCCAATACCAAGCTCCGACGTGAGAGTAAGTATAGGTACATGCCGAATAATTGAGTCATAAATTTGAGAGTAAATGCGTGAAATCAGGTAATTATCCATTGAATCTGCTTGAGGTATTTATACTACCCCAAGCACTGTACCTGACAACATAGGGATAGAGCAAGCCGAGCTACACCTAGCCTATGTGCTAGGTGTCAGGTCACGTGGGGGATAATATCGTGTAATATATGGGCTTGGCGACGCAAACATGGTTCTTGGCATGAACTGCTGGATAAAAGGATTTTATGGGTAAAAGAGTGATCATCTTCTGTTCTTGCCATTCGACATGTATTCCTTCAGACCAAGTCCTTCGAAGATATAGATGTGATGATCGTCTGGCGCATGTCGTCCGGACATATACACCAAAATATGGCCTATAATTACAAATGGTATTTACACCAAATTCTAGTTGTTGTACAAAACCCTAATCGTCCCTTTGCTCTCCTCCTGGTCGTCAACTTCAAGCACATACACAAACATATTCGTGTGTTTGTGTGACACACAATTTAATTACGTGTTCTTGATTTGATCTTATGCTTGGTGACGTGTGCTTGGTTTGATCAATGCATCTTTAAAGATAAGTGATGAGGCGAAAAGTGTACCGCTTTTAAGGGGTCATTTAAGCCCGAATTCGAGATTATTTGATCAAATATTGCCCTAAATCGTTCATTTTGTCATTTTAGGTACTTTTGGAGAGAAATCTGAAAAAGGAGACATTTTGGACGTTTTTGGAGCATAAAAGTGAAGAAAACGGCAAAGTCTCAAATTTCCTTGCTGGAACAGTACCTGACGACGTCAACAGTTTGTTAGTGACAGCGTCAAGAGTGACAAAAGAGGTGGAAGTGGAAAATACACGTGACGATCTAGAATGTTTTTAGGCTTATTGGCCTGACGGCGTCACCTAGGCCATCAGGGTCCAAATACACATGACGGCCCAGAGCTCATTCCTACATGACGGCGTCAGAAGTGGATCTAGGCAATACGAATTTCATCATGACGGTGAGTTGACGGCGTCAGAGGTTAACACATGACGCCGTTAGGATGCATAGTCTATATATATTTTTCCAATTTTTCATTGTAATGTATAGAACTTTGTGTGGGATATTAGGGCATAAACCCTAGACGAATTTTACAGATTTTTCATGGGTTTCAACCTCTTGATTCTTACATGTTCAATTGAAGATAAGTACTTATTCAAATCATTCAATATATCTATGTGTTGTGTGATTATATCTTATGCTTGTCTTCTCTTTAACATGCTAGGCTAGGTTTTTATTGTGTTTGCTTAGATGTAGTGAAACCTAGATGTTGATTATGGGTTGATTGTTTGTTTATAATTGTTACGGATGATTGTATTCAATGTTAGGCTTAAGAAAACTGGCAGACTTCCATTGGTAACTTGCTTGAACGTCTTAAGAAACATGATCGGATGTGTACTACGATTTTTGGTTGTATTTAATGCGTAAGAGAATTCTAATGATCCCATGTTAGGAGCTTCTAACGGCTCGACATAGGAGTGAAGTAGGATCTTATAGAGTTAGGGAATATTGTACACGGCCCTACGACTAGTATTAAGGAATATAACCGTCATCCATGCAATTGTAACAAGCTAATCAACCTGTAAAAGATATCTAGGGAGTAATAAAATCTAAGTAAATACAACTTTTCTCATTATTGTTTCCACCACATTAGTATAAATTAGTTTAATTTTCATTTCTTTTATTTTATTTTGATTGCATCTTAGTTAATTTGGTTAGTTGGCTAGCAACTAATTCCCCTCACTCCTTCAAAACCTAAGATTTTACTTGCTTTCCATAAAATATAAAAATACAAAAAGAATCATCCCTCACCTCTAGACCTAGTTTAGTAGGCTTTCTAATCCTAGCGACACTATTCCTGAGTTGAACGATCAATCCCCCGGTACTTGTCACTATACTATACTACAACTATCAGGTACACTGCCTGGTGGGGGTTGTAAGCTTCTCGAGATCCCTTGAGAGGTAAAACCTGTTGCGAGGGCGCAATTCCCACGTATCAATAAGATCGGTTGTAATTACTCCTAGCAGACGAAGGAAAGTGATTAGTTCATCATTGTGAGACAGTGATCATTACGGTTCGTGACTACCTTTTAATTGGTCCTATGAAGAAGATGGTGATCAAGATCTACAACTATTCGTGCTTGCTGGCTTGCATCAGGTATGTAATCTACTGATTGCACATGATTATATTAATGTTGGTGTATGTGGGTTCATGGGAGAAAAACCTTTTGTGTAAACTGTGATTTTAATTAAGTCTTCCACTATGCAACTTGATCTGATCAATTGCATGTTTAACAGTCAAATAAAATCTTAAAATTATCATGTGTTACACTACGTTTTCCTACAGAAAGATAGCGGGCATTGACTCGAGTTCATGTTTTGGTTCACAATTCTAAGGCTCACCATCATACTCGCAATAGGAAGTTGATGTGTTTTTTCGGCAACAAGCTCTAAGGCAACACAATGAAACTTGGAAGCTAGAAGAGAGGTCGAAAGATTACAATCCCAACTCGATCAAGTGGTGGATTTCTTGAGCTCTCAACTAGGCTTGTCCAGCTTATTGACTATGTTTCCTCCCTCGGGCGGGAATGATGGAAACAATGACGATGGTGATGGGGGGCAGGGATGATCTTTACGTGGTTATGGTTGTTGATAGTTGTATACTTTTAATAATAAAGTACATTGGTAGGTGGGTGTTTTCCCAAATGTTCCTTTTTTGTCTTATTATTAACGATGTTAAAAGACTAAAATACCCCCACCTTTTATATAAAAACACATGTTTACCACAAATGCCTTATCACCACTACCACCACCATCACCAAATCTGGCCAGCCACCACCAGATCCGGCCAAACACTCTCGATAAAAAACAAAACCCAGATTCATGACTAACAAAAAAATCTAAACGACACTCAAACCCACTCTCGATTATAAACACATATCTAAACACACGAAAAATAAAAACACCAAAAATCTCACCACATAACCCACAAATCCAACACTTCATCACATCTACAAGAGGTATAACCTCTCGATCTGAAATCCAGAAACCGAACACACACAAAATCGTCACAAACACTCTCGATTCAAACCCAGATCTACAACAAAAACAAAAAAATCCACCCTAAACCCACTAACAAAACCCAACTGCCATCACCACCTGATAAGGTATAAACTGAGGTTCTTGATAGCCATTACTTGTGCCGCTGTAGTCGTCGGAGTAGGTGACGGGATCAATTATGGGTTCCTGAGAGTTGTGATATTTTAGATCAGTGTCTGGGTTTGGTGACTGTTGTAGATATGTGGAGGTTTATTTCCGGTTGGATTTTTGTGTGTGTTGGTGTTGATGTTGTAAATCGAGCATTTTTTTTGTTTTTTAATTTCAAGAGTTAAGTTGGGAGAAAGTTTTGAGTAAGGTGTTCGACTGTTATTTGTGTGTGGTATATTAGGATTGGAATATGGATTTTGTGGTGATGATATTTGGAGATGAGGTATGAGTTGAGTTTGATTGTGTGTTGGAGAGTACAAAAGAGGGTTTTTGTTAGTATTTTTTTTTGTATGATTGGAATAATCGTCGAAATAAATATGAGTATTGCCGGAATCTGAAAATAAAGTGAAAAGTCATACGTTCGCACATTTAAGTGGTATTACAGTTGCACATTGACTCATATAGAGATAAGGTTAAATAAGTAATTTTTAAATAATAGAAAAAGAATAACTCGGAAAACACCAACTTATCACTGTACTTTATTATTAAAAAAGTGGACACGTATCACACATTCAGTGGGATCGCACATTCGTATATTATCGTTTTAGGAAAGGGTATTATTTGTACCTTTTTTTGAAAAAAAAAGGTTAACTTTTTGTATCTTTTTGAGAATTTTCTCAAAAGATAATGTATACCAAAAGGGCAAGTTGGACAAATACAGTTGGTTAATTAGCCAATCTCACAGTGTGAATGAATCGTATTAAAATCTTATTAAGTATAGAAAAGCAAAACATTACCCCTTAGTTTTGAGACTTCTTTTAAATTAGTTGCCAAAGCAGTCTAACCTCACAACTTACTACTATAAAAAATCCAAATATAATGCAAAAGATTTGCAAGTGATAGGAATACAACAGTGTTTGGGTATCCACACGTATACTTTGGAACTAATATATGCAACTATGCAAGTATTAAACTAGTGAAAAAACTTGCTAATGTAAATAGTGTAATGATAACAGTGCACACAATATCTATAAATTTCTACTTTATCCAATGACATAAGCTTAAGGATCGGGCTAAAAGCGACGTAGTTCTGTTCTATTCAATTTGTGTAATTGTAATGACTTTGAGCTGGAAATATCCAACTATTTCAACAGATGGTGTTTTCATGCAGCCTCATAGCAGACAATTGCTTTGACATATCTACATGTGTAATTGAAGCAACAATGTCAAATGGACTGTCTAGTCACTCACACGTTTCTTTCTATAGTTGAAATTTCACATGTATACGTCTGTCAAAAACAAAGTTTAATGTGTTCGGACATGCACTTCTTGTATTTTGTAACGGGTTCTTGATTACTTTTCCAACTATGCTTACACAATCCTGTATATATGTGGATGCTTTTGCATGTACACAATATATATGAGTTTACTAGAAATATATATGTGAATAGCTAGGTTTGTCGATCAACATGTTGTGATCATTGCATATCAAATGCTATAATTACGCTCCCACCGTTGCATAGAAAAGAAAAGAAAAAGAAAAAGAAAGCTAGAAAGGTCAAATATTTGACGTTAAGGAAATAATTTTCAAGTTTTAGTAGCAAAAGTACATTTGATTTATTCAATTCAAGTAATAATAATCAACAAGTACATTAAATTTCATGAATGACACAATATAATTTCCATGTCTAATTTGTAACATAATTGATCCATGTCAACCTCAAATTGTGAAGGTGATATTTTTATGACCTCAAAGAGTCAAAGTCAACAATTTGTGGGACTTGGAGGGAGATGGAGAAAGGGAGGCCAGTAATGAGAAATATAGGATACAAATAGAGCAGAACAACTAGAAAAACCTTTGGTTGGTTTTATCAGTCTTTGTAAAAAAGTAAAAATAACAAATTAATCTATCAAGAAAACTTCAATATATATATATATATATATATATATATATATATATATATATATATATATATATATATATATATATATATATATATATATATATATATATATATATATATATATATATATATGGGTATCTTTATTTTTAGAACCCTGTTAAGTGCGGGAACTGCGAGAACTCTAATTTTGCATTAGAAAACATGTATGTTCATATAAAATATGTATGTTTTCTTACATACACCTTAATACACATACCTGCGTAACATACATGTTCATATAAAACCCTGTTAAGTGCAACATATCAATGCAAAATGGTTTTATATGAACATGCATGTTACGCACGTATTTGTATTAAGGTGTATGTAAGAAAACATACATGTTTTATATGAACATGCATGTTTTCTAACGCAAAATTGGAGTTCTTGCAGTTCCCGCACATAACAGAGTTCTAAAAATAAAGGCCCCCCTATATATATATACACACACACACACACACACACACATATATATATATATATATATATATATATATATATATATATATAATGTTGGTTTATCAGTTTTCATGAAAAACCAACAATAAATCAAAGTGAGTAAGTGACTAAAAACGTGTTTATACAAAAACTTTTACTTTGGAGATTTATTGCAGTAAATGGACAAGAAACCTTTTAAACCAGTTCAAACTAGCTGTAAGGTGTGTCGGGACCTATTACAACGATGTCATTACTATTACGATGTAAAATTGCAAATGAAAATGGTCAAAACAAACTCATGGTACAACTTACTCTTATGATGTTAATATATTTTCGGGCTAATGGTCTATAAATGTATCATAGTTGTCATCATTTTCTTTTATATGTATTGAACAATTTTTTTGCTATTATGTGTACTAAACTTGATTTTTTGGGCATTTTTGTGTATTTTGTGACCATTTTGCCCCTCTCATATTAATAAATTGAGTGGCAAAATGGTCATAAAGTACACAAAAATGGCAAAAAAAAAATCAAGTTTAATATACATAAAAGCAAAAAAAAAAAAAAAAAAAAAAAGTTCAATGCATATAAAAGGATTAAGTGACAACTATGATATATTTTGATGCCATTAACCCTATATTTTCACCGGTACCATCTATTTTGAGAAAGTTTTATGAGTTTTTATACAGGTAACCATAAAGGATATATAGATATTGTTAGGGTAATAGTTTTGAGAATCAACAGCCATCGTATGAGGCATGAGGTGTGCACTCATTTCATGGGGGTGCAAGCAGACTTCTTTAGGTTGAGCCTAATAATCCTTTAAGCCACGTTCATATGGTGGTGCGATTTGTACGTGAATCCAAATTGGAAGGACTTTACACCAAGTTGTACAACTATAATCTTGATATGGGTTATTCTGCATGTTATCATTTCGGAGGTTCTGTTCTTGTATGCTTTTATGGGGCTACTTAGTCTTTTTGGCATCAATGGTAGAGATGGTATTTGCGTCCGTTGCAGGTTTTTAAAAATAAAAATAAAAATAATTATATACTCGCAACTAATACCTCACAATGTCTTAACTTGACATGAGCAATTTAAGATCATAGGAAAATACCTTTTCTTAATAATCCTATTTCATTCACCCGAAGTTGGCGTAAGTAAGCTAGCTTAGTAGATTCCGAATATTTGAATGTGACCAAGTAGATAATGAAGAGAGTATGAATACACGACTCATGAATCTGTTTGTTCGAGAATGTAAACTAAAAGAAGTGTCAAAGTACAGTGATGGCATTGTTAATTACTTAATTTCAAGCTGATATATATATGGATGTGTTACCAAACATTTTCAGCGTGTATTCTATGTTAGAAAGTTAAAAATCGTTATCTTTTCTTTTTTTTCGTTCTATACGACTTAGATATCAGGGATGGTGTTTCGTTTTCTCTAGGTTTCATTTATCTATTCTGACTTGATTTAGGTGATTGTCTTTCCCAGTGTAGGATCCAAATGCAGCAAATTGAGACAAAGCTAAATCCATGGATGAGGTGAAGACTGCGATGAATGACCACTTGGATCAAATGCAAGAAACTGTTGAGAAAATTTCATCTAAGCTTCGAATTGGGATGCAACCAGCTATAGATACATTCATCGGCTTAGAAGTTGTTGGAAGGTCCACATGGATCCTTAAAGGTTATTACTACATGCTAACTAAGCTTTTAAATAAAAGACAGCCCACAACAAAAAGTTTAGCAGTTACACTAATCTAACTTAGAAACTTTCAAGTAGAATTAACAAATACGAGGTCTAAAACGTTCACATCATTAGTATGGCCAGTATGGAAGTGAGCATGGAAGTACTCAAGTTGGCCAATATTTATAAGTACTAAATTATATCTCTATAGTAGAATTGTGAATGGTGTTGGCTTCAATCAGTCGGGCACACACAAACTGTGGTATCTTTTGATATTGAAGCCTCAAAATGTCTTCGAGAAACATTAATTTACTAGCATTCAGGTTTGGAAACTTAGTTCTTCAGCTAAAACGGCTTTCTGACCTTTATGTTACAACTATGGCTAAAGTTTTCCTGTTTTATTAAAACTATGGCTAAAGTTTTCGACTATATATGTCTGTGAGATTATGTCATTTCATTCTGCTATCTTTATGACTTTATCTAACATCTTTAATAGTTAACTGCCTGCCTGCATTATTACCTGACATCCCATTTACTATGTCTTATTCATCTCTCAAGAACCTTGGTTAGTGGGCTTGATGCTGTTTCACTTTATGGTACTAATAGTCTTTTTCACATTGAGGAATAATATCAACTTTCAGGTGTACAATATGATCCTCCTGTCGTATAGATTTACTATCCCGTGGGCACTATCATCTTTATATTATTGAATTATTGATTTGCTTGCCTTCATTCACAGAATAAACATCACTTATATAGTTACAATGGAGAGTTCTAGACTACTGCTAATGGGCTAGGCCTTATACAAAAATAATAGACTATCAATATACAGGTACATGTATCGACTAGAATAATATCAACTAATATGCCCCCGCAGTTGGAGCGGGAGGAGGCCGGACGCTCAAACTGGTCCGAAATTCTTCAAACACAACAGACGGTAGTCCCTTGGTAAAGATATCAGCGTACTGGTACCGGGAGGGTACATGGAGAACTCGCACCTGACCAGCAGTAACCATGTCATGGACAAAATGAATGTCAATCTCAATGTGTTTTGTCCGTTGGTGTTGAACAGGGTTGGCAGACAAGTAAATGGCACTAACATTGTCGCAGTAGACAAGTGTGGCAGCTGACAGAGGCGAGTGTAGCTCACGAAGTAGATTACGGAGCCATGCAGTCTCAGCCACAACGTTAGCAACACCCCTATATTCTGCTTCGGCACTAGATCAAGAAATGGTGTGCTGACGTTTGGATGACCAAGATAATAAATTATCGCCTAGAAAAACACAATAACCGGACGTAGACCGTCGTGTAGATGGGCAACCTGCCCAATCAGCATCTGTATAACCAACAAGGGATGTAGTGGAGGATGAATATAAGTGTAGACCAAAATCCAAAGTCCCACGAACGTATCGCAAGATATGTTTAAGAGCAGCAAAGTGTGGTTCCCGAGGGTTGTGCATATAATGACATATCTGTTGTACTGCATAAGATAGATCTGGACATGTAAACGTAAGATACTCAAGTCCACCTGCAAGACTGCGATACAAAGTAGGATCCTGAACAGGAACCCTTTCGGGACCCAGTTTAGACTCTGTATCAACTGGAGTCCGGGAGGGGTTACAGTTAGCCATGTAAGCGCGCTCAAGAAGCTGAGAAGCATACTTCCGTTGAGACAGAAACAACCCTGTAGGATGATGAACAACATATATACCAAGAAAATGATTAAGTTCCCCGAGATCAGTCATATCAAACTCACTGTGTAGGGAAACAATAATCTGCTGCAAAAGAGAAGTAGAAGAAGCCGTAAGGATAATATCATCCACTTATATAAGTAAGTAAGCAACCTCAGATCCCTGTCGATATATAAATAGAGAAGAATCACATCGACTGGGGTAAAATCTGACCCGTGTGGCATAACCTGCAAACCTCTTAAACCAAGCACGTGGTGCTTGTTTCAAACCATATAAGGATCTCTGTAAAAGACAAACATGCTGAGGAAACCGAGGATCAACAAAACCAGGAGGCTGATGCATGTAGACAGTCTCAGATAAATCACCGTTAAGAAATGCATTCTTAACGTCAAGCTGATGAATTGGCCAATTGCGGGATACCGCAAGACTAAGAATAGTACGAATGGTAGCTGGTTTGACAACCGGGCTAAAAGTCTCATCCACATCAACACCTAGTTGCTGACTGCTTCCATTAGCAACCAACCGAGCGTTGTACCGGCTCAAAGTCCCGTCATCATGAAACTTATGCTTAAATAACCACATAGAGTGAATCATATTAACACCTATGGGCCGTGGTACAAGAATCCAAGTGCCATTTTTAACTAACGCATTATACTCATCATACATAGCATTACGCCATTGAGAAGCTTTTAGGGCATGAAACGGAGATTTAGGAATAGGAGAAATAAAGAAAGTATTTAGAGATAAGCGATCGATAGGTTTGACAATGCCTAATTAAGACCTTGTGATCATAGGATGAGTACGGGGTTGTTCGTTGATGGGTTGGTGGGAGTCGGTATGGGGCTGGGTATCAGATGGGTCGGTATTGAGCTGTGAAGTGGGTGGGTCGTAGTGTTGTTGGTGATGGGATGACAATGGGTTGTGTTGGTGGGTTGGTGAGGGAGTGGGATTTGAGCCGTGGTTGTTGGGCTGGGCAGGTGTATTGTTGGGTTGAGGTTGGTGAGGTGTATGAGGTGGGGTTGTTTCATTTTGCTGGTGTGTAGGTTCGATGTTGTGGTTGGAAGATGTAGACTCGGAGATAATTGAAGTGAGCAGGGGGAAGGTGTGGGATCGAGGAAGGTGTATGAGGGTGGAGAGGAGGGCGTCATTGATCGGTATGGAAATTGTGTTTCGTCAAAAGTTACGTGCCTAGAAAGGATAATTTTGTTTGTTTCTAAGTCTAGACACCGAAAACCACGATGATAGGCGGGATAACCCAAGAATATACATGGAGTGGCGCGTGGGGAAAGTTTGTGGGGAGAGTGGAGGTGAGGGTAACAGAGGCACCCAAATATGCGTAGACGGGAGTAGTTGGGTTCTTTGTTATAAAGGCGTGTGAAGGGTATTTGGTTGTTTATTGTGGTAGATGGTAGAAGGTTTAGTAGATATGTGGCCATATGTAGGGCTTCGACCCAAAAGGTGGGGGGAAGGTGTGCTTGAAAAAGGAGTGTACGAATGACATTATTGATTGTCCGTATCATTCGCTCCGCCTTGCCATTTTGTTGTGAGGTTTTTGGGCAAGAGAATCGAAGTTGAATGCCATGTTGAGCGAAAAGAGTATGGAGTCGATTATTGTCGTACTCACCACCATGATCACATTGGAAACTTTTTATTTCGCATTTAAATTGATTTTTAACATAATTACGAAAATGCAAAAATTTATCAAACATGTCAGATTTAGAACGAAGAAGATAAATCCATAGATAGTGAGAGAAATGATCAAGAAATAAGACATAATACTTAAAACAATTAGAACTAACAATAGGAGATGTCCATAAATTAGAATGAATAATATCAAAACAATGTTCAACAATCGAATCGGAACTATGAAAAGGGAGCTTCACATGTTTGCCAAGTTGACACGCATGACAAACATGTGTAGACTTTTCTTTATTACATGAAATAAACTGACGAGAAATAAGGGATCGTAACACTTCATCACCCGGATGATCGAGGCGTTGGTGCCACGTGGAGGAACTTGTGGAGAGGAGAGCACTAGGGATAGTTGACAGCTTAGTAACTGGATATAGATCACCCGAGCTGTCACATCGAAGGAGGATATGGCGAGTCAAGAAATCCTTCACATAAAAACCAAAAGCGTCAAATTCTATAGTGCAATTGTTATCCCTAGTAAACTGACGGATAGAAATGAGATTTTTAATTATATTGGGGGTGATAAGTACATTATGAAGGTGAAGGGGACGATGAATAGATGGAATAATGCTATGTCCGGTGTTGGTAACGGGAATAGAGTTACCGTTACCAACGTGTATATATGGGTATAAACATTTATTAAAAATGGTACTTAAATTACTTGCATTAGAATTTAAATGAGAGGAGGCACCTGTATCCATGTTCCATGTCGGGTCTTGCAATGTCATAGTGCTAAATGCACTAGGAAGGGAAGTAGCTTGTGACGAGTATGGTACATGAGTGGGTCCGAGCAATCCTTGGCCATGGTGTTGTTGTTGGTTGGCCTGAGGTAAGGGTTGTGTGACACCCCCAAAATTTACAACGCAGCGGAATACCAATTTGGGTGTCACTTCATAATTCATAAAAACAAGTTACATAAAATGACCTCAAAAGAGACGTTTAATAAAATGTCACATTCGATTTGATAAATCAGAGTACAAAGGTCCCAACAATTTTTATATTTAAAACTTAAGTTACAAGAGTTCAAAAATGACTCATTTGCATATTTAAAGAAAATAATTATCGAATGTGAAGAAAACAAGTCCTTCAATGTTTGATATCCACGCGACTCCGATTGCTCCCAATGCTCAACTAGCAAATAATACATGAGAAAATACATGCTAAAAAGTCAACATAAAGTTGAGTGAATTCATAGAGTTTAATAAGTAATAAGTTGAATACAAGCATTATTTATCAATAGACATATAACAAATACATGTCGGGTAATCAGATTATAGTATTGAGAATTATGAAACCGAAACCTTAACCATGATTTTGTGCCCCGAGGTAAAAATTGTCAGTTTACCCCAAACTCTCAAGATTATGTGACCGTACCCAGTCAAAGCCGGCCAAGCCTAATATGCATATCCATAATAATAGCGTTTCCCTACGGAATTAACGGTTTCATGGTGGGGACTTAATTGGCAAGAAGCATTCAATCACTATAATCATGTAATCGGGTAGAGCATACCAAAAACTACTTGTATTCAGTTTGTAAAAGTAGCATGTATCCCCCTCGCGAGGTTTATAAAACATTTAAATAAGTAAAGGCGAGGCTATGAACTCACCGTGAATAAAGGAAGTAGCAAGGAACAAGCAAGTGAAGAAAATAGCCGCGAAGCTCTACGATGAACCTAAATAGATATACATGTGTCTTAGTTTTTGAAAATAAATATTTATGCCATATGGCTATATGTTATATAAATTATGATCTTAATTGTGCTTGGTACACATATACTAAATACATATATAACAAGTTTTAGTTTGACACTAAAGAGTTATTTATAAATATGAATTTATATTCTTTATAAAAGTCAAGTGTCAAATTTATATTTGTTTCTAAGTCCAAAATATGTTATGAAGGTCCAATGATGAGTCTAAGGTTCAAATTTAGTCCAGGGGTCCCATTTTTAATTAAAATGGTTCAAATTAAGCCTAAGAGTTCAAAATATAGGAGGTGGTTCAAAATATATTTAAAGTCCAAAAGTTTTATAAAATGTAAACATTTTTATACTTTTGATTCAAATGCTGATGAATATTTTTATAACTTGCTCATCTTAGAAATTCCATTACTTGTAAACCGTAAGTCAAAAATTTACGTTCTTTATATCTCCGGAAAGGTATTTGTCTGTACTAACAAACTTTGTAGGTCCCACTAAGTCAAAAATTTGATTACATTAGTAAAACTATTTATTTACCCATACTACTCAGTCCATCAGTTTTCAAATTTACAAATGTCCCGCAAAAAGTGCGATATATAGAGTTTTACTAACCCGATTAATTCCCCGCTTTCGACCATGATTAAGTTAAGAAGTTATCTAAAACTTTTATGTTTTGAGTAACAGTGGGTTATTCACAAAAAAAATGACTTATACACGTTTCAAATCTGTTACTCAGAATGTGACATGTTTCACGAAAATAATTCTAGTTTAATCATCGTAATGAGTTATTCGATGAAATACCCGTCAAAATGACCACAAGACATAGGGCTACAACTAAATATTTTTAGTTTAGGTCCAATGTTTACTGATTAAATCAGTTTATTCCGTTTTTACCCCTGAATCAGATTCACAGTTTGCATGTCTAGTCCTTTAGGGTTTTTAGTGATTAAACTTATGTACCAAGCCTAACCAAGCAACTCACTTATATAATATACAAATACATCAAGATATATAACATTTACAGTAGTGAAAGTAAAAATAAAATGAAAAGTGAGTGGAGAGTTTCCTTACAAAAGTGATGAACAAGAAAGATTACAACAAGAAGAATACTAGACACCCAACAACACTTCCACCTTTTCTTTCAATCTTTTACCCAACTTTTTATAACTCTTTTACCCTTAGAAAATATCTTTTAATACCAGCCCTTGAACACATTAAAACCCTTGAATAAACTCTTTCCAAGAACTTCCAAGAAAACCTAAGATTTGATGAGATTTGATGATGTTTTGAGTGTAATAAACCAAGAACAAGACTAGGGCTTCAAGATCTTTGATCTATGATTAATAATTTAGTAAAATTTTGGATGAAATATGTGATTTGGATCTGTTTTTGGTCGTGGATATCAAGAGGGAAGAGAGAAAAATAGTTATTTTGATCTTACTTGCATGTTACAAATGAGATAAGAATGAGTTAGTGGACTTTATGGTAGACATATGCAAGAATAAAGAGACAAGTGTACAAGTGTGTAAGAAACCACATCAATGAATCACCAAATTAAGTGGGTGGGTCGTTCATATCAAGAAAAGGGAGAAAATGGTAGTGGTTTGGTATAAAACATGAGCTACGGTGTATATTTTGATCCCGGTAATTGCAAACGTAAAGTTTTTAAGACGCGTAACGTAAAATTAGGAGGTGTAAAAATACAAAACCTTCAAAAATGTTAAAACTTATTAACATAACCTATTTAAGTATTTTAGATGAGTGGTGAGTTCATCTAAGGGTTTAAACATCGTTAAAAATGAAACTGTGACTCGAAAACACGTTTGGTGACACCGGTTCTTGATAAAAGTGATGTAAGCTATAAAAATGACACGACAAGTATAAAACTCTTTTGTAAACATAAAATAGTTTAAAAATTCATAAAAATATGTAAATTATCATAGTCTAGGGTTGATTGACGTTATCAAAACCGTAAAACATAAATTTAAATCGCGTAAAACTTAAAAAGTTAAAAATGGAAAAAGTGAATTGTGACTTTAAAATAGGGTTGTAAGGAAACAATGGTGTATAGAAAGTGTAGAGTAGACGTAGTATAGTCATGGTTGAATGAATTGAACGCGTTATGATGTACGCGGATAACTCCGACAAAGTTAATTAGTTAAAAATAGAATAATTGAATAATAAACTATTAAAATAAATGGCATGAAATTTTTGAAATGTCACAGCACGTACCCCTTAAGAGAGTGACGTCCCGGCGCTCAATTCATCTTAATCACTGAATGGTTTAATTGTGAAGAGATGACGATATAGACAAGTCATCGTTGATGTTTCCAACGGAAGTTGAATGATCGAAAGCCAATGCATCAAATATGTTCAATGAACAAGAGTGAATGGGTTGAAGAATTCTAACAAGTCGTCAATTCTTGCAAGCGGATAATAGTACATTACTATTAACTTATCAAGCTTGTGGCGGTCGATATAAGATCGGAAAAAATCCACATAACAAATTACGAGTCGAGAGGAGTTCATAGCCAAAAGAATGATTCGTACACACGCTATGGTGGATACACATAAGCCCACTCATTCATAACTCGTCAATTACATAAAGAGGCGTCCCAATCCATGTAAGTGATGATTTATGAATTTATGGTTCGGCGGTTTATAATTTCCTTATTCAAATGAAGAAGCGTCCCAATTCATTTCAATAAGACGATTATAAATCATCCTACTTATGTATGTCCATCACAAAACAAAATACACAATAAGATCAAGTGTTACAATAAATAAGAGGATGCCTAATTAACGACATGATTCATCAAAATCATAAGAAGAAGTAACGAGAATAATAATATGACATTAGTCAGTCGCATTCCAAAAGGTAAGTGCCAAGGGATGGCATGATCCGAGATGACAAGTTAAGGTCGCACTCCCATCAATTGGAAGATTTCAAAACAATGGATAACGAAAACAACATACGTGATTCAAAAGCATAAGAAGAATGTTCACACTCGGGGTTGAACAATAAAATAACTAGTATAATTGACAAAGTACACCGAATGTCAATATCATCAAAAGGAAATAAAGTGAAGTAGCGAAAATGTTTCAGAGATCACCACATCGTTCATAAGAGGTTAAAGTAAACGAATTCATTAATACATGTAATAGTAGTATATCAGTAATTTAGTTTATAGATGATGGTAAAGTAGTTTGTAAGAGAGTGGAAAGCATTGTATTAAAATTTTAGCGAAAATGGTTTAAAAGATGGTAGTAAACTAGTTTTACAATGTAATTTAGCAAATAATTTGTAAAGGGGTGACAAAATAGTCAATTCTGAACTAGTCAGAGCTAAAATAGTGGTGAATCATGTTAATAGTTTGTAAGGTAGTAGTGGGGTAATTTTGTAAAACCCTAAAATTCGGAAACCTAAAATTACGTATAAAGTTATAAAAAAAAAAAAAAGAAAAAGAAAAAGAAAAAAAAAACTGTATGATACGTTTAAAAGTAAATGTTCACTTAAACTAAATCAATTATGTCACTTAACTATTCACTAATTCGGATATTAAAATTTGGTCCAATTTAAACTAGTAACCGAAACCCCTTAATAATATTGAATCGGCCCATTGAATATTTTAAAAGCTATGACTGAACCTCTTAAACAGGCATTAAAAGCCCATTTGAAACCTCTAATTCGGTTACTCTTTAATACCATCAAAGCCCAATTAAAACTAATGATAACACATAAACGGTACAATTAAATTTGACGCTCCCTTGTTTAGTATAAAGAGTCGAAACATGGGTCCTCTTTTTCTTTCATTCGACAAAAACCACCAAAACATACAAAGCTGCTGCTATCTTTATTTGATTCGATAACAAAGGTTTTGGTTTTGTGTTTCTTTCTCGAATTGTCCACAAGGTAACACGATTTTCTTTCAGTCTTGTTTATTTAGTATTCGACCTCAATTGCATTGTTTTCTTTTTCTGATCGACACAGTATGTTTGATTATATTCGACCCTATGATGTTAACCATGCTTGTTTTCCGTAATATCGACCTAATAAAAACTGTTATATATCGACCGCATGATTTTTATTATGTCAACCCAACATGTGTATTACTTTGACCCATATTAAACTGGCCTTTCAACCCTCACATGTTTTAACTTATCGATTCGAACCTGTTTTGTAAAACATGTTCGACCATATGATGATTTTGTTAAAAACCTTAGAAGTCGACCCTTGCCTTTTAATCTGTACATAATATTAGACCCTATATTGCTCCCTATAAATCGTATCTTGTTGTTTCCTTTATTTGTTTAATAGTATACATTAATTAGTTGGACAATGACAATATAGTTTTCTAATTTAATTAGGACAAAAGGCCTTTGTCTCATGTTGAATTTAATAAAAGGTAGTCAAATTGCAAAACTAATATTTGCAAGTTTTGATCTGGTCCAACACCATGTTTGCATCTTTGTTGGCGTCCAATTGTAAAAACAATTTCGACACTAACTAAACAGTCGGCCCTTGTTTCGTTTATGTCCCTTATTTTGAACCTAGTCGATATGTAATAGTGTCCATGGAGTTTATAAATTTTAATCGATCTATATTTAAATCAAACGACTCTTAATTCTTTTCGTGTTCAATCCTTATTTCTAATAATACAAACCCTAAACCGTAGTATTTACTTGTCATTAATTGAGACCGTAACAGAAACCCTAAATCTAATGGCATTTAATATGTTTTTAAACCCTATATTGACTAAATATAGAAACTTACTTAGTATATTATGAACCCTAATCCGTGTAGATTCATTGAAGATAATGTAACGTTCATTGATTCGTTTGTTTTCGTTCAATTGCATTAAGGTACGGATATTCAGTCTTACTTTTAGACATTATTTCATTTGCATTTCGTATTGGTAACGGATATTCTGGATACCCATTTTCCTTTACATCGTTATTGGTTGATTCGTTTGTTTGATTATTCGTTACTCATGATTCGTATTCAATGACCTTGATTCATTTACTATGATTTGGACCTTTGTTTATGATCCATTTGTTATGACTCATTTGATTTGAACCATTGATATGATCCTTTTGTTGTTATCCATCTGATATGATCCCGTTTGTTTCGATCTATTTGAATTGACCGATTGCTCAAGGTACTATCCCTAGCCATGGAGGTAACATGGCCATGTCATTGAGGCACCAATGGCATGACACTTTCTGTGGAGGTGTGATTGATCCACGGCGTTCCCTTCTGTTATAATGATTATGGTGCATATGGCCATTATGTTATATGTATGTATAGTCTCGTACTTGCATATGTATTCTGTTTTGTAGGGAGCGTATGGATGCATCCTAGGCTAAATGGATGAATGGATAATGATTGACTTAGTGATTGGTGTGTGTGCCATGCACTCCATTTCACTTCTGGTACGTTGGAGCTAGCTACTCCATGTACAATAAAGGAATTGACGGTGTAATGAATGGTTAAATGAAATGATTGATTGAATGTTTTGGTACTGAGCAAATTCTGTTACTATCCCTTTTACCATTTCTGGACTATTCTTTGATTACCATTTTCATATGACCCTTCACATTCTTTATGACCCTTACTCTCAGCAGGTTCACCTTGGATTGTTTATTTATTCGTTTATGTTCAGTTATCTTTCATATGTTTATATCTGTTCACTGAGCGTTAGCTCAGCCGCATTTTCTTTTCCATGCGGCAGGTATTAAGTTGGAGGTTGGGATTGAGTGATGAGAGTAGGAGCTTTTAGTGGACCAACCCTACCTTAGTTTTCATGGATTTATTTAGATTTTCGTTTGATTATTTTAGAAGTTGATTTTGATGGTATTTGTTTTATTAGTCCTTTTAGTCTCAAGATTTGTAATTTATTTCGTTAAGTCTTCCGCTTGTGCTTTATGTTCTGAAATGACACCATAATGTTACACTTTAGACCCTTTTCGGGTTTGGGGTGTTACAATTATGGTATCAGAGATTAGGATTCGACTTGTAGAGCTTAGGCTATGACCTGTGAGGATTGGGTAGACATTAGGCTTCCTTCTGGTTTGACGCTTTCTTCTGCTTTGACTGTCTTCTTCATATTTGATTTTTGTCTTCACTGCATCGTTTATTCGTAGTGGGCATTCTTATCATGTTTCTGAGTCTAGGCGTGTGGTTCAATGTTGCATAAGTTTGGTGATTGTCCTAAAAAGAAGTGGGTTGGTGGTTCGTGAATTCCTTGGTTCATTTTTTTCATTTATGCTTTTCATTTTACATCTTGATACATTCCTCTATTTTCTGTTATATTTATGGAATGTCTAATTTGAACCTGCTAATAAATCAAAGTCGGAATTTAGTCCTTATCATCATATCTGCCTATATTCCTAATAGTGATTTGTTATCTGTTATATATGTGTTTCGCATCTGTTGGATTCAATCTGAAATGATCGGTCTTTATTGAAGAATCTGAAATGTTCTGAACCTTCAGAATAGAGTCATGAGAAAACTAACCTTCCGTTCGTTCGAATCGTTTTCAATTCCTTTTGTGATCTGGTATGTTTCTATCCAGTTCTTTTCAATTTCGCGGACGAAATTTTATTTTTAGAGGGGAAGAGTTGTAAAACCCTAAAATTCGGAAACCTAAAATTACGTATAAAGTTAAAAAAAAAAAAAGAAAAAAAAAACTGTATGATACGTTTAAAAGTAAATGTTCACTTAAACTAAATCAATTATGTCACTTAACTATTCACTAATTTGGCTATTAAAATTTGGTCCAATTTAAACTAGTAACCGAAACCCCTTAATAATATTGAATCGGCCCATTGAATATTTTAAAAGCTATGACTGAACCTCTTAAACAGGCATTAAAAGCCCATTTGAAACCTCTAATTTGGTTACTCTTTAATACCATCAAAGCCCAATTAAAACTAATGATAACACATAAACGGTACAATTAAATTTGACGCTCCCTTGTTTAGTATAAAGAGTCGAAACATGGGTCCTCTTTTTCTTTCATTCGACAAAAACCACCAAAACATACAAAGCTGCTGCTATCTTTATTTGATTCGATAACAAAGGTTTTGGTTTTGTGTTTCTTTCTCGAATTGTCCACAAGGTAACACGATTTTCTTTCAGTCTTGTTTATTTAGTATTCGACCTCAATTGCATTGTTTTCTTTTTCTGATCGACACAGTATGTTTGATTATATTCGACCCTATGATGTTAACCATGCTTGTTTTCCGTAATATCGACCTAATAAAAACTGTTATATATCGACCGCATAATTTTTATTATGTCAACCCAACATGTGTATTACTTTTGACCCATATTAAACTGGCCTTTCAACCCTCACATGTTTTAACTTATCGATTCGAACCTGTTTTGTAAAACATGTTTGACCATATGATGATTTTGTTAAAAACCTTAGAAGTCGACCCTTGCCTTTTAATCTGTACATAATATTAGACCCTATATTGCTCCCTATAAATCGTATCTTGTTGTTTCCTTTATTTGTTTAATAGTATACATTAATTAGTTGGACAATGACAATATAGTTTTCTAATTTAATTAGGACAAAAGGCCTTTGTCTCATGTTGAATTTAATAAAAGGTAGTCAAATTGCAAAACTAATATTTGCAAGTTTTGATCTGGTCCAACATCATGTTTGCATCTTTGTTGGCGTCCAATTGTAAAAACAATTTCGACACTAACTAAACAGTCGGCCCTTGTTTCATTTATGTCCCATATTTTGAACCTAGTCGATATGTAATGGTGTCCGTGGAGTTTATAAATTTTAATTGATCTATATTTAAATCAAACGACTCTTAATTCTTTTCGTGTTCAATCCTTATTTCTAATAATACAAACCCTAAACCGTAGTATTTACTTGTCATTAATTAAGACCGTAACAGAAACCCTAAATCTAATGGCATTTAATATGTTTTTAAACCCTATATTGACTAAATATAGAAACTTACTTAATATATTATGAACCCTAATCCGTGTAGATTCATTGAAGATAATGTAACGTTCATTGATTCGTTTGTTTTCGTTCAATTGCATTAAGGTACGGATTTTCAGTCTTACTTTTAGACATTATTTCATTTGCATTTCGTATTGGTACGGATATTCTGGATACCCATTTTCCTTTACATCGTTATTGGTTGATTCGTTTGTTTGATTATTCGTTACTCATGATTCGTATTCAATGACCTTGATTCATTTACTATGATTTGGACCTTTGTTTATGATCCATTTGTTATGACTCATTTGATTTGAACCATTGATATGATCCTTTTGTTGTTATCCATCTGATATGATCCCGTTTGTTTCGATCTATTTGAATTGACCGATTGCTCAAGGTACTATCCCTAGCCATGGAGGTAACATGGCCATGTCATTGAGGCACCAATGGCATGACACTTTCTGTGGAGGTGTGATTGATCCACGGCATTCCCTTCTGTTATAATGATTATGGTGCATATGGCCATTCTGTTATATGTATGTATAGTCTCGTACTTGCATATGTATTCTGTTTTGTAGGGAGCGTATGGATGCATCCTAGGCTAAATGGATGAATGGATAATGATTGACTTAGTGATTGGTGTGTGTGCCATGCACTCCATTTCACTTCTGGTACGTTGGAGCTAGCTACTCCATGTACAATAAAGGAATTGACGGTGTAATGAATGATTAAATGAAATGATTGATTGAATGTTTTGGTACTGAGCAAATTCTGTTACTATCCCTTTTACCATTTCTGGACTATTCTTTGATTACCATTTTCATATGACCCTTCACATTCTTTACGACCCTTACTCTCAGCAGGTTCACCTTGGATTGTTTATTTATTCGTTTATGTTCAGTTATCTTTCATATGTTTATATCTGTTCACTGAGCGTTAGCTCAGCCGCATTTTCTTTTCCATGCGGCAGGTATCAAGTTGGAGGTTGGGATTGAGTGATGAGAGTAGGAGCTTTTAGTGGACCAATCCTACCTTAGTTTTCATGGATTTATTTAGATTTTCGTTTGATTATTTCAGAAGTTGATTTTGATGGTATTTGTTTTATTAGTCCTTTCAGTCTCAAGATTTGTAATTTATTTCGTTAAGTCTTCCGCTTGCGCTTTATGTTCTGAAATGACACCATAATGTTACACTTTAGACCCTTTTCGGGTTTGGGGTGTTACAAATTTATTGACATGGTGCTATAGAGACTGAGTGTAAAGAATCGGATAAAACGTTTATAATAAATATCCTTATACAAATAAAAAGTAACGCTCTTGTAAATAGGTATAAATAGTCAAGAGAAAATCAAGTGTATATAGATAGTCTTCTATATAATTTGTATCAATTCGAAAAAGGGTGCAGAAATGCTCAGGAAACATAAGTTTACGGGGAGTAAAGAAATCAAGAGGAATTGATAAATTATAACGAGTTTCGCCATCAAATGTAATGATAGTATATAAGGTTATGAAAGAGTTTATAGATCATTGTAATCACCTACAATATCTGACAAATAAAAGAAACCATTGTGCACATCACAATGTTAATGAAGTAAATGAGACCATTGTGTAACCCACAATGTCTTAATAGTAAATGAGACCATTGTGTACTCACAATGTCTTGAAAAAGTTTCATAGATCACAAGAATGTAAGAGTAGGCATGAGAGAGCAAAATCATGACTAGGGGATATATTCATTAGTCATATAATAGAAGTATGGATGCAAAATAGAGCATATAAGTAACCTGGGAGCAAGCGTACGCGGATATCGAACAATGGTGAAAGACTTAAAAAAATTTCGAAAATCAGTTATAGTTTAGGTTTTGAAAATGACCTAATTCGCTATAACTAATGCTCTGATGCCATTCTTTGACACCCCCAAAATTTACAACGCAGCGGAATACCAATTTGGGTGTCACTTCATAATTCATAAAAGCAAGTTACATAAAATGACCTCAAAAGAGACGTTTAATAAAATGTCACATTCGATTTGATAAATCAGAGTACAAAGGTCCCAACAATTTTTATATTTAAAACTTAAGTTACAAGAGTTCAAAAATGACTCATTTGCATATTTAAAGAAAATAATTATCGAATGTGAAGAAAACAAGTCCTTCAATGTTTGATATCCACGCGACTCCGATTGCTCCCAATGCTCAGCTAGCAAATAATACCTGAGAAAATACATGCTAAAAAGTCAACATAAAGTTGAGTGAATTCATAGAGTTTAATAAGTAATAAGTTGAATACAAGCATTATTTATCAATAGACATATAACAAATACATGTCGGGTAATCAGATTATAGTATTGAGAATTATGAAACCGAAACCTTAACCATGATTTTGTGCCCCGAGGTAAAAATTGCCAGTTTACCCCAAACTCTCAAGATTATGTGACTGTACCCAGTCAAAGCCGGCCAAGCCTAATATGCATATCCATAATAATAGCGTTTCCCTACGGAATTAACGGTTTCATGGTGGGGACTTAATTGGCAAGAAGCATTCAATCACTATAATCATGTAATCGGGTAGAGCATACCAAAAACTACTTGTATTCAGTTTGTAAAAGTAGCATGTATCCCCCTCGCGAGGTTTATAAAACATTTAAATAAGTAAAGGCGAGGCTATGAACTCACCGTGAATAAAGGAAGTAGCAAGGAACAAGCAAGTAAAGAAAATAGCCGCGAAGCTCTACGATGAACCTAAATAGATATACATGTGTCTTAGTTTTTGAAAATAAATATTTATGCCATATGGCTATATGTTATATAAATTATGATCTTAATTGTGCTTGGTACACATATACTAAATACATATATAACAAGTTTTAGTTTGACACTAAAGAGTTATTTATAAATATGAATTTATATTCTTTATAAAAGTCAAGTGTCAAATTTATATTTGTTTCTAAGTCCAAAATATGTTATGAAGGTCCAATGATGAGTCTAAGGTTCAAATTTAGTCCAGGGGTCCCATTTTTAATCAAAATGGTTCAAATTAAGCCTAAGAGTTCAAAATATAGGAGGTGGTTCAAAATATATTTAAAGTCCAAAAGTTTTATAAAATGTAAACATTTTTATACTTTTGATTCAAATGCTGATGAAAATTTTTATAACTTGCTCATCTTAGAAATTCCATTACTTGTAAACCGTAAGTCAAAAATTTACGTTCTTTATATCCCCGGAAAGGTATTTGTCTGTACTAACAAACTTTGTAGGTCCCACTAAGTCAAAAATTTGATTACATTAGTAAAACTATTTATTTACCCATACTACTCAGTCCATCAGTTTTCAAATTTACAACTGTCCCGCAAAAAGTGCGATATATAGAGTTTTACTAACCCGATTAATTCCCCGCTTTCGACCATGATTAAGTTAACAAGTTATCTAAAACTTTTATGTTTTGAGTAACAGTGGGTTATTCACAAAAAAATGACTTATACACGTTTCAAATCTGTTACTCAGAATGTGACATGTTTCACGAAAATAATTCTAGTTTAATCATCGTAATGAGTTATTTGATGAAATACCCGTCAAAATGACCACAAGACATAGGGCTACAACTAAATATTTTTATTTTAGGTCCAATGTTTACTGATTAAATCAGTTTATTCCGTTTTTACCCCTGAATCAGATTCACAGTTTGCATGTCTAGTCCTTTAGGGTTTTTAGTGATTAAACTTATGTACCAAGCCTAACAAAGCAACTCACTTATATAATATACAAATACATCAAGATATATAACTTTTACAGTAGTGAAAGTAAAAATAAAATGAAAAGTGAGTGGAGAGTTTCCTTACAAAAGTGATGAACAAGAAAGATTACAACAAGAAGAATACTAGACCTATATTAACCCAACAACACTTCCACCTTTTCTTTCAATCTTTTACCCAACTTTTTATAACTCTTTTACCCTTAGAAAATATCTTTTAATACCAGCCCTTGAACACCTTAAAACCCTTGAATAAACTCTTTCCAAGAACTTCCAAGAAAACCTAAGATTTGATGAGATTTGATGATGTTTTGAGTGTAATAAACCAAGAACAAGACTAGGGCTTCAAGATCTTTGATCTATGATTAATAATTTAGTAAAATTTTGGATGAAATATGTGATTTGGATCTGTTTTTGGTCGTGGATATCAAGAGGGAAGAGAGAAAAATAGTGATTTTGATCTTACTTACATGTTACAAATGAGATAAGAATGAGTTAGTGGACTTTATGGTAGACATATGCAAGAATAAAGAGACAAGTGTACAAGTGTGTAAGAAACCACATCAATGAATCACCAAATTAAGTGGGTGGGTCGTTCATATCAAGAAAAGGGAGAAAATGGTAGTGGTTTGGTATAAAACATGAGCTACGGTGTATATTTTGATCTCGGTAATTGCAAACGTAAAGTTTTTAAGACGCGTAACGTAAAATTAGGAGGTGTAAAAATACAAAACCTTCAAAAATGTTAAAACTTATTAACATAACCTATTTAAGTATTTAGATGAGTGGTGAGTTCATCTAAGGGTTTAAACATCGTTAAAAATGAAACCGTGACTCGAAAACACGTTTGGTGACACCGGTTCTTGATAAAAGTGATGTAAGCTATAAAAATGACACGACAAGTATAAAACTCTTTTGTAAACATAAAATAGTTTAAAAATTCATAAAAATATGTAAATTATCATAGTCTAGGGTTGATTGACGTTATCAAAACCGTAAAACATAAATTTAAATCGCGTAAAACTTAAAAAGTTAAAAATGGAAAAAGTGAATTGTGACTTTAAAATAGGGTTGTAAGGAAACAATGGTGCATAGAAAGTGTAGAGTAGACGTAGTATAGTCATGGTTGAATGAATTGAACGCGTTATGACGTACGCGGATAACTCCGACAAAGTTAATTAGTTAAAAATAGAATAGTTGAATAATAAACTATTAAAATAAATGACATGAAATTTTTGAAATATCACAGGCTGTTGGGCCACAACATGGTTAAGGGCTGGGGTAGCAATCTGTGACGGATGATGCATAACCTGTTGTGCTGGGCGAGAGGTAGTATTGGGCTGTGATGGGTAGTAGGATAGGCGATTATGATAGTAACTAGGTGAGGCCCAAGTTGCATGGGAATGTGTATTCTGATTTTTACTAGGTCCATGATTAAAAGTACCAGCCCCATTATTTTGTGAGTTTAGACCAGACCGATTTCTATGATCATGTATATGCTTGCACTGATCACCAAATTTACAGTTGCCCTTGTTAAAATGATTACGAAGTTGCGGAACGTTTTGGGATTTATTAGTAGAGTGATTAGGGTTACCTTTGATGTTCGACTTTGTGGCCACAAGAGCAGCGGGAGACGAGCTGCTCCCTTCAAAGGTAGTACCCTGATCAGTAGTAGCATTCAATGTGGACTCCTCAAGCAAAAACATGTTCCGTGCCATTTCAAATGATGGTAGTGGCTCATGGTGACGAATGATTTTAACTATGGTGGTGAACCGAGAGTCTAGACCATTAACCGCATAGATTACCAAGTTATTTTCACTTACCACGGATCCAAGATTCTTGAGCTGATCCGCCATGGACTTGATCTTTGTGCAATAGTCATTGATGGACAAGTTCCCGATCTTGATAGAACGAAGTTCGTTGTCAAGATTGATAGCCCTAGCATCTTTGTTGTCGTGAAATAGTTTTACAAGATGGTCCCACAGGTCTTTAGCATTGCCAGGTGTAGATACTACTTGTTCTTGTAGGGAATCACAAAGAGAACCGAGGATCCACATCTTGATAAGATCATCAAGTTTGGACCATTCCGGATCGGGTGCATCGTGCACTAGAAGAAGCCGCTTGTTCTATGTGTGATTCGAGACCTAGACTCCCAAGATGAATTTTAAAAAAGGAGCTCCAAGAAGTATAATTATATTTTTCAAGGTTCAGTTTTATGGGTACTTTGTTAGTGATGCTGAAAGGGATGAGTTTATCAGCGGTTGGAGGAGGTGGAGGATTTGGAGGTGTGTCTTCACCTGCCATAGTTGCCGATATTTCTGGTTAGGGTTTGAAGAGGAGCAGCAGAAAGATGGGAGAGCAGGGTGGGATCCGATAAGCAAATCAATAATTCAATATACAGATACATGTATCGACTAGAATAATAGTTACAATGGAGAGTTCTAGACGACTGCTAACGGGCTAGGCCTTATACAAAAATAATAGACTATCAATATTCAGATACATGTATCGACTAGAATAATATCAACTAATATATATTAGGTCAAAATGGGTACAAGCTGATGTGTTAAAACTTACTTGTAAAACATTTCATGTTTAGTTATGATTACAAAAACAGTATTACAACGCTACTTTAAATCTTTGTGTAAACAGTTTAGGATGTTGTATCACGCAAACATTGGAATTATATTTTGGGTGACTTCCAAGCTGGGTGACCCGTTTCCCTATTATCTATGTTTATAAAACTTGACTCATTTGGCCTATTTGAGATGAACCACTTATACTTATCCAAAATGATGTTTAGAGATTCTGAGTTGAGATGTTTTGCTAGGTGTAGTTTCGTTTGGTCAAGTGATAAATAGAGTAATGCTCATGCATGTCAGTTTCTGTTGTCACTCCTCATCCTGTAAATATGTGAGCATTTTTCTAGATCTATAAGATGAAGAAGTGTTTATTGATGCAATGTTTAAAATGACCAAAAAAAAAAAAAAAATCCCTTTCATTCAAACTCTTACCCAGTTACAGATTCGTCGTCGTCACAACAAAGGACATGAATCATTTCATGCACTTGAAGATGTGATTCCGTAAGCATTATCAACATCGCCGTTGCCTTTTCAACCTCTTGATTTTGAACTGTTCTAAGGAATTCCACACTCTTGACAGTCACTACTGATCCACACAGCCTTTCAAGTTCGACAATCAATTCCTCTCTCTCCCTAACCCTATCAGTAACCTCCTGACAAAGGACGTTCAACTCCTTTGCAAACTTAATCTCTTTAGCAATCTCCTGTTCAAAATATAAGCATCTGAACTCTCATCAAAGTAGAGTTAGCAGCAATGGTGAGTTCCTGGAGACGAGCCATTCCTATAACTTTTCTGGAAACTTTTTTTTTTCTTCGGTTAATTAAGAACTGCTAGCTAAAGATTTACAGTAATATTATGCAACCGTTAAATAGAAACCTGCTAATGAATTTGAACTGTTAGGAAACTACCGAGAAGCCTAGAATCTCATGATTACATAGTGTCATAGTAGCACCTGGAACGACGGCTGACTGATGTCCCGGGCTTCCATGCAGGGAGGAATATCATAATTACTATAAATCCCGGTGTTAGCATTAAATGACTACATTATGGGCATAAACTATAAAACATGGGCTTCACATATTGATAACAATGACTTAAGAAAAAACAAATGTAACAAATATATTTCATACACTAAAAATGCTTTAGAACAAATATGAATACGCAAAATACTAGTAATTTTTAATAAATACTACACTTAAATTAGCTCTGCCGCATAATACCTGCCCAACGACGGCTGATTGATGTCCCGAGTCTCCATGAGCCGAGAATTTCATTACAAACTAGATGCAACAAAGTATCTCAGTTAGCAAAAAATAATTTAGAACGAATATTAAAAACCTATTGCCTCTGTTGTCCCAGTCGTGGTACAAGATGTGTACGGTTTATGGTTGAGTTAAATACGATTTGCAAACCATAATAACTAAAGATAACTTATATAAAATATATGTCTAACCAATGTAAAGTTACAATGTATCAAGTATATATACTAGTCTAATCGGTATGTATGAACCGATGCATCTATTTGAATAGTTGTCTTCCAACCAATGTAATGGTTCGAACGAGTTTCTGCCAAGCAACACAACCATTCGCCTATTTCCAGAAATAACTAACTAATAACTAATTTAACTAACTAGCGGTTGTAGAGTTTCGTTTCTACAATTTTGGTCCTTCACGTTTTCTTCACAAAGTAACAACGAGATTACTAGGTTTACATTCTCCTCCTTAATCTTGATCGTTGCTTTGTCCAAGGTCTTAAACTCCGAGCATTTGTCTCATAGTTGTAAACTTGAGTCTTGGTAAAGCTTTCGTTAAGATGTCTGCTCTTTATAGTTCTCCGCTAACGTGTTCCACATTTATATGACCATTCTCTACGCATTCCTGAATGAAATGATAGCGAATGTCTATATGTTTACTCCTTCCATGAAATACTGGGTTCTTTACGAGTGCTATTGCTGATACGTTGTCAACTCTGAGCGTTATCCTTTTTTCTTCCATTCCAGTTAGTTCACTAAGTAAACGTTTTAACCATAAGGCTTGACATGCTGCTGCAGTAGCCGCCATGAATTCTAATTCACATGATGAGAGCGCCACTGTCGGTTGCTTCTGAGTACACCAGGTAATAGGTGACTCTCCAAAGTAAAATACGACTCCAGTAGTTCCTTTTCCTTGATCGGTATTGATTCCATAACTACTGTCACTGTAACCTGTAATTTTGCAGCTGCCTTCCTTCTTGTATATTATTCCATGTTCTTTTGTTCCTTTGAGAAATCGGATTACTTGTTTCACTGCCTTCAGGTGATGATCCTTCGGGTCATACATAATTTTGCTGAGTAGTCCGACTGAGTAACTAAGATCCGGTCTTGTATGTAATAAGTATCTGAGGCTTCCAATTAAGTTTCGGTAATAAGTTGCGTCAACTGGTTCTCCATCTTCCGCCTTGACCAACTTAGTGCCGGGATCCAATGGTATCTTCGTATCATTGCTATCCATCATACTTGTTTCTTTTAGGATCTTGTTAATGTATCCAGTTTGCTTGATTGTAATCTCTCCTCCTGTCTGTGTAACTTCTATCCCAAGGTAATATGCTAGCAATCCTAAATCGCTCATTTCAAATTTATCTTCCATCTGGGATTTGTACAAGTCTATTTCCTTCTTTGGAGTGCCCGTGATTATTAAATCATCTACATATACTCCAACTATAAGTGTTGAATTCTTGCTTCTTTTCGTGTAGACTGCTTGTTCTAGATTACATTTCTAAAAGTCTAATGACTTCAAGGTTTGATCAAGCTTCACATTCCAAGCTCTTGGTGCTTGTCTTAAGCCATACAAAGCTTTTGTTAGCTTGTATACTTTTCCTTGGTTTCTGTCACACCCTGCCACGGCGGAAACGCGCGGGTGTAACTTCATGGATATCATCACAACACCTGGTGTCAACATAGAGAACAACTACATGCACAAAATAGAGCAATGTATCAACACACAGTGTTGTAACAATACCCAAAGATAAACAAAATAAAATCCAAAAGGTAACTTCAATAAGTTTGAAAGTACCAAACATAAAACATAAATGTATCAAATCCAAAACCAAATAAAATCAAATCCCAAAACATAAATAAGTCTCCATGCAACTAAGTCTCGCCTAATTGCTGCCCTCAACTTTGGCCTTAGAATGCTCACCTGAAAATGATGCTTAAAATGTCAACATAACGTTGGTGAGATTCATAGGTTTAGACTCAACACACCAGGCAACCGAATTTACTGTGATTACAAAATATAGCTGGACAAATAATTATAGTTATCATATAGCTACATGCATTTGCAAGTTAATATCCACACATAAAGGCAACAACACTCATAAGGCAACCATTAGGACGGCTCGTGTCCTCCGATCCCATAATTAGTACCACATCAGGACGGCTCGTGTCCCCCGATCCCATAATCATTACAATATCAGGACGGCTCGTGTCCCCCGATCCCATAATCATCAATTAGGTCGCATGCGCGAGCAACAGGGTAAGCACCCTCCCAATTGAATCCCAAAATATATCATCAATTAGGTCGCTATCCTAATTGAATCCCAAAACATCCACGCAAGCAAATAATCACACATAGCATACATACAATAACATTATAAGTCCAAGCTCTTTAATACCACACACATAATCACAGTAAACCAAAACACTTAAGACAAGCATCATTCCCATCCCAAGTATAAAACAAAGTAAAAATATGGGACTATGAACTCACCTTAAACTCCGCAGCTCCACAAAACAATACACAATCTATAGCACACAAAAATAATCCACATTACATAAGGTCAAGCTAAAAGCTACAACCCATGTAATACACATATGATGGATGTCTAAGACTCATATGACCCACCATGGATCTCCTAGACACCACACTAACCACTACCATAACTTAATACTCACTAAATCCCTTGCACTCTAAAACTCAGAAAACGCAGAATTTTTGAGTACATTCGCTCACATGAAATTACGACAAATAAAGCTTAACAACTCACACCAAAAATTTAACATGGTCTCTCATAAGCATAGAAGCTAATCCCAAAAGGCCATGTACCAATAACACACACAAGTATTCATAGAAAATTCTAACTTGTCAACTACTCAAATTCGGATCTGAACGCACACCAAAAAGTTTTGATTTTTAATAATTACTTCCACAAGTTTTTATCGCGAATCCTCTTCGTGGTAGTCTAATATAACCTAAAACTTAACTATTCCAGAAGATCAAGTCAAAATACCACTTTTAAAACCACATGCCAACCTCAAACTTTTACCCAAAATCTGTCCTGGTTTGACAGCTTTGACACCTTAACAAAGAAAAATCAAAAGACCGACTTCCCGACCTCAAAATTGATCGTGGCTGGACTTTTTGGAAATATATTTCATTATACTACAATTTAGACCTAAAATTCGTGATCTAACTCATTACCATCTGTTATGTACACTCACATCTTTACACCCTTACAAATCTGTCCAAACCCTAACTCAATAACTAGTATGTTTTACGCTCAATTCCCTTAACCATTAACAATAATATTAACATCTAATCATCCTAACATGTTTTACTTCAATAATTTACAGAAGTATATAAACCCTAGATTCCATCATATTAATTATTACATAAATCATAACAATAATTGATTAATTACACATAAGGGTTAAAGATTTTACCTTGATTCTTGATTATTGCTAGACAATTATGAAACCCTAATTTTTCCTCTTGGATCCCCCTTTGTGTCGACTTATTATGCAGGAAAAAGGGATAGGGGTGATGACGTATAGTCTATATTTGGGCCACAAGCCCAAATGATAAATATTACTTGGCCAAAACCCACCACGAGTGGGCTATCATAACGAATAATAGGCCATAATAAACACGACTTGGGCTCACGAAGCCCAAAGCCCAACCAAACTTAACCGGGTATGCAATAAGGATCATCTATTCATGGAATAGATATCCTTACCCCGATAAGCACCACGAGTGCGAAGAGTAAGGAGCAAGAAACCTACGCGGTTTCAGCCCCTATATAAGGAATGACGTCTCTCATTCAAAGGTACAATATACAAACCCTAACTCTTAACGAGAACCCTAAATCGATTACTTACTCTCACGCCGGAGTCTAATCGGGGGAGACAATCCCTCGATAAGCCTAACGGTGTTGTTTATTTTCTTAGTGCGCAGGTAACAAGTACTAAGAAGCGAATTGATACGAGAGCAAGAGCCCATAACCAGGAACACCCAACTTTTGTATCAACAAGTGGCGCCATCCGTGGGACCCTACTAAGAACTAAAGATTAGAATGACAAAGAATAAGAATTCAAGCCAGCGGACTCCGCAATCGGAAAAACGTGACCATCAGAGGAGGAATCAACAAGATCCAACCTCTAGACAGGTTGCTGGGACAACCAGCGCACCTGGCCACCAAGAGGCGGGAACAACCCAACCTCTTCCAGAGGTAGAACTACCAGTAAGGACTACCCAAATCATCCCAGTGGTCCCAAGCGCTGAGGAACTTCAGCGCACTCTTTTCACCACTCCTCACCAAACCATTCCCGCAGTGAACAACACTGTACCACCAGATGCGCCTAACCGAGATAGGGTGCTGAATACGGAGACAGACACCCTTGTAACAGCTGAGGACGCACCCAATCTCACTTTGGGAAACTTTGTATCCCAAAACTATGAAACCTTGACCGCCCTCATGCAGGAAGAAGCTAGAAGAAGGGCAAGTACGGGTCTACAGGCTCGATTGAATTTCGGTCCTGAACGCGAACCATCACCACTGCGCCAACCATGAAGAAGACGCGCAGAACGTACCACTATCCATGATAGGCTAGGTACGACATCTAAGTCACAATACTCGGAAGATAGTGAGAGGCGCACTAATGTTCACTCCAGACTTGGCAGTCGCGGGATACAAGACCGATTGGGACCTCAACATTCACCAAGCCAAGGATCCTCTAAACCTGGAAGTAAGAGGATCCAAGACAGATTGGGAAGAAGAAGATCCCCAAGCAGAGATCCCTCAAGCTCTTCCTCTGAAAGAAGTCGGCGCAAGCGCCGAAGAAGAGACTACCCTTCTTCCAGTGACTCCTCCGATAACGAGGATAGAGAAACAGGACACTGGAAGTCAAGAGGAAGGCGTCGCGAGGAAGAGAATGAAGATATGTCTCTCCCATGGCGTCGCCAGAAGGTTGACGCGTTTACACGACGCATCAGCGATTACTCAGATCGCAAACGTAGGCGCATGTCTGCTAACGTAAAAACATATGATGGAACAGGTGATCCGGATGATCACCTAAAAACTTTCGAATCAGCCGCCACCATTGAAAACTGGCCACAGCCAGTGTGGTGCCACATGTTCAATTCTACGTTAGTAGGGAATGCGCGCACATGGTTTAGCAAACTCCCACGTAGGAGCATCGGTGGATTCGAGGAATTACGGAAAGCATTCCGCCTCAACTTCACCCAGAGAAAGAAGTGCGCTAAAAACCCTGTTGAGCTAGCAAGAGTGAAATAGCGCCAAGGAGAATCAACCAGCGCTTTCATGGAATGCTTCAAGGATGAGTGCATACACGTTAAAGCGTGTCTTGAAATCCTAAAAATTTCAGGGTTCATGAATGGGATTAATAACCCAGAACTCATCCGAAAGCTAAACGACAAAGTTCCACAAACTTTTGATGAGCTAACAAAGCACACTAGATCCTTTATACAAGGAGAAGCAGCCGCTGCGGACAGTAAAAAAAGTTATTCGAACTATAGGCAGCAAGAGCAGCCTCGGAGACAATCCAATGATCAGAATAACAACCGTAGCAGGAATTACCGCAATGGAAGGGACAATGACAAATACACCCCTCTTACAAAAACCCCAAGGGAAATATTTGTAACAGAGGGCGCAAACTTCCCAAAACCGCCACCAATGCGCACTGCAGAAGAAAAGCGCATAGGAAGTGGATACTGCGAGTACCATGGTCAAAAAGGCCATACAACTAATGAGTGCGTCCAACTAAAACAACTAATTGAAAAGTTAGCAAGAGAAGGCAGAATGGACCACCTTGTAAAAAATATCAAAGAAGGGAAAGACAAACAAAGGGGCAGAGGTAAGAAAGAGCCCCCCAAAGAAAAAGCTGATACCATATACATGATACAATCATGGCAGCGCAAGATAAAACAAAAAGTCAGCCAAAAATTCTCTCCAGAAAAAGAGATATCTTTCCCTACTCTAGCTGCGGACAATGCAGTCGTGGAGCCTCTAACTATTGAAATACATACAGGAGGACATGATATCCACCGCATGTACATTGACGGAGGAGCATCCGCAGATATCCTGTACGAGCACTGCTTCAAAAGACTGCGACCTGAAATCCAAAGTCAATTGCTACCAACAACAACGTCATTAACAGGATTCACAGGAGAAAAGATCTGTCCCATGGGGCAGTTACGCTTGTTGGTGGTCGTGGGAGATGAACAACACTCAACCGCAAAATGGATAAACTTTATGGTAATAAAATCCCCTTCACCATACAACGGTATCATTGGGAGACCGGGAATATCATCCATGTGCGCTGTACCATCCACAGCGCACGGAATGCTGAAATTTCCAGTGGAAGGAGGAGTCGTTACTCTCTATAACAAAACAGTACCACCAAGAGAATGCAATGCGGTAACAACCGAAGCAGAGACTATTCCAGAACAGCGCACAGAGAAAACGCCAAACCTAAAAGTCGCTATTCATCCCGATTACCCGGAATAACAAGTTTCGATTGGGGGATCTTTATCTGACAAAGGTAAGGCAGCCGTATGCGCACTCTTGCAAAAGAACCTAGACATCTTTGCATGGGAACCAAAACATATGACTGGAATACCGCGCTCTATCACAGAGCATAAGCTACAAATCCGACAAGGATATCCTCCAATACAACAAAAGAAGCGCGGCCAGGCCCCAGATCGGGCAAAAGCTATTCTGGAAGAAGTACATAAGCTCGTAGACGCAGGCATCATGCGCGAAGTATACTACCATGACTGGCTTTCTAACCCAGTTATGGTAAAGAAGAGCGATGGCAGTTGGAGAATGTGCGTGGACTTCACGGATCTCAACAAAGCATGTCCACAGGACTGCTATCCACTGCCAGAGATAGACTGGAAGATAGAATCCCTGTGCGGATACCCTTTCAAATGCTTCCTAGATGCATATAAAAGGTATCATCAAATCCAGATGGCAGTTGAAGATGAAGAAAAAACAGCTTTCCACACCAGTCAGGGAGTGTACTGCTACACAAAATTGCCTTTTGGCCTGAAGAACGCAGGCGCGACATACCAACGACTGGTGGACACAGCCTTCGAAAAACAAGTAGGCCGCAACTTGGAGGTCTACGTTGACGACCTTGTCATCAAAAGCCACACAGAGGACGAATTGATGCGCGACATCGAGGAGACATTCAGAACATTAGGGCGAATAAACAGGAAGTTAAATCCCAAGAAGTGCACCTTTGGCGCAACCGAAGGCATGTTCCTTGGATACTTGATAGAATCCGATGGACTCAGGCCTTGTCCAGAAAAAACAAAGGCTGTTATTGATCTCCCCTCACCGCGCACACTAAAAGAAGTCCAGTCATTAAATGGAAAATTAGCAGGGCTAAACCGTTTCTTATCTAAGTCAGCAGACAAATCCCTTCCTCTCTTTAAAACACTCACGAAGTGCACCAAAAAGGGAGACTTTCGCTGGACTAAAGAAGCGGAGGAAGCTTTCCAACAACTCAAACACCATCTGGCATCTCTCCCCAAACTTGTCGCACCGCGACCGGGGGAAGAACTAATCATGTACTTATCGGCGGCTCACGGAGCAGTTAGCGCAGTACTATTGACAGATAGGAACTCCGTCCAGACACCCATATACTTTGTAAGCAAAGCCCTGAAGAAAACAAAGACTAACTATAGTGCAATGGAAAAGCTGGTCTTAGCTCTAGTATTCGCAGCCAAAAGGCTGCGCAGATACTTTCAAGCGCACCCAATAGCTGTAATCACTGATCAGCCAATCAAACAAGTTATCTCTAAGCCTGACGCATCAGGACGCTTATAGAAGTGGAGTGTACTGTTAAGTGAGTATAACATCTCATACAGACCGCGCACTGCAATCAAAGGACAAGTATTAGCCGATTTCATCGTCGAGAAGCCAGATAGTGACAGCCCAACATCTCCAACTAAAACAGATCTACAGGAACCCTGGATCCTGTTCACAGATGGGTCCTCATGTGTAGATGGATCAGGCGCGGGCCTCATTCTTACAAATCCAGAAGGTATGGAATTCACCTATGCGCTACACTTTGAATTCACAGCCACAAACAATGAGGCAGAATACGAAGCCTTGCTAGCCGGACTATGCATCGCAATCCAAATGGGTGTACATGGTTGAGTTAACCACGTGCTAGGCGAATATGAAGCCAAGTGCTAGGCGAATATGAAGCCAAGGATGAACACATGGTCCAATACCTAGAAAAGACCAAAGCTTTAATTAAAAACTTTGACAGGTTCACAATAAAACAAGTGCCTAGAGGAGATAACAGGAAGGCGGACGCACTCAGCAAGATTGCATCCAGAAGCTTTGCGCACCTATCAAAACAGGTATTGGTAGAAACCCTAAAAAACAAGTCAATCTTGGAAATGGAGATATCCACAGTGATAGATGAACAAGACCCTACATGGATGACTCCTATCATTGAATTCATCAGCAAGGGAATCTTACCACAAGATCATAAGGACGCTCGAAGAGTGCGGCGCACAGCGCAACGGTTTGAACTACGAGACAACATACTCTACCGACGCTCTTTCTTGCAACCCTGGCTCAGATGTGTTGGACCTCTTCAAGCAGACTACGTACTCAGAGAAATCCACGCGGGATCATGTAGTATGCACTCAGGGCCGCGATCTGTGGTTGCCAGCGCTCTACGGTTAGGGTATTATTGGCCAACTATGCATCGCGACGCACGTAATCTGATAAAGAAATGCAGCAATTGTCAAGTACATAGGCCAATCCCGCGCCGACCACAACAAGAGCTAACACCTATTACCTCACCATGGCCATTTTATAAATGGGGCATTGACATCGAAGGTCCCTTCCCTGTAGCAGCAGGAGGAGTAAAGTTCCTCATTGTAGCCATAGACTACTTTACGAAGTGGATTGAGGCGAAAGCGGTGGTGAGCATCACGGGAAACCAAGTTAAACGCTTTGTCTGGGACAACATTGTCTGTCGCTTCGGACTACCAGGAGAGATCGTATCAGACAACGGAAAACAATTCTGTGATAACCCATTCAAAGATTGGTGCGCGTAATTGAACATCACGCAACACTTCGCTTTAGTGAAACACCCACAAACCAATGGCCTAGTTGAGCGCGCAAACCGCAGCCTAGGCGAAGGAATAAAAGCACGCCTCGACAGACATAAAGGAAGGTGGGTGGATGAGCTCTCGCATGTCTTATGGGCACTTCGCACAACAATCAAAACCAGTACTGGCGACACGCCATTCTCCCTAGTCTATGGAACAGAAGCCGTCATACCAGCTGAGATAGGAATGCCAACTATACGCACAGCAGAGGTCAACGTCACAACAAACGACGAGGAACGGCGCATAGATTTAGATTTACTGGAAGAAAGGCGTGAGCGCGCAGCTATACGCGAAGCAAAGGCTAAGGCAAAAATGAAGAAGTATTATGATGCAAAGGTCAAACACACTTCATTCAGACCAGGGGACTTTGTTTACCGCGCCAATGACGCGAGCCACGCAGAAGACACCGGCAAGCTCGGACCAAAATGGGAAGGACCTTACGAGGTCACAGATGCGCTTGGCAACGGCGCATACAGACTGCGCGACATGGAAGGTCGCGACCTAGCGCGCACTTGGAACATCTGCAATCTAAAAAGATGCTACTTTTAGGCTACGGCCATTACACAAACACATTTGCACCCTACGAGGTGCCCAATAAGTGTTTGTTTTTTCTTTTCTTTCCTAGGAATTGTATTTTATTTCTTTTTCAAAAAACTTGCAAGTATCAATAAAATGTTATGGTTTCTAGCTAACTCCATAGCGTACTTTACTCTATTGCATACATACTAATATATGTCAATATTGTTATCTTATATTCTTACTGCCTACATGGCGTGCATGCACCAATTAAAGACCCACGAAGGCATAAAGGATGAGTTAACCTACTAATTTACTCATTGAGTAAGAGGGTTGCAAACCCATCAACATTGGATCACGCATCCTTGCTAAGCGCCTTACTTTTGAGACGTCGAAGTAAGTTTCACATGCACACCCCACGACGGGTGCGCACATATTAAGTACACCGTACAAGCTTAGCGAATAACGAGCCAAAACACTTGGTCAAATACCAAAACTTCGCAAACAATGCAAGTATAACTCTTAAAGTCACGCACTTAAAACACTTGGATAAAAAACTTCGCAAACAATGCAACTATAACTCTTAAAGTCACGCACTTAAATAATTTCTGGCAAACAATGCAAGTATATTTTAAGTCACGAACTTAAACAAAAAAGTATCTTATTCATAATTTATTCACAAAAATTACAAGGAAAGGTACATTATACAACAAAGCCTATATGCTATGGCGATGCTCAGGGCTCTCCTCCGGGGCAGCAGAACTCCCCGCCTCCTGCAGCTTCCTCAAAGTTAAAGCATCCTGCATAGATACGGTAGGAACACTTACAGGCACACCATCCGACCTGGGGATGTGCGCAGCGCCAATGCCACACATCACTGCCTTACCCTTAATGCCCTTCTTCACAGCAGCCCTCTGCTCGTGATGCTCCAGAACATCCTTAAAGGGAATCTCCCTTTCAAGAGTGAAGGGTTTGAGGATGTCGCGTGGCTGTGCGAACACAGGAATCTGCAGCTGCGACACATCAGGCTTCAGATAGTAATCTGATTGACTTTCTCCATTCTCTCCAAGGTGGCGCTGTAATGTCAACCCCGCCATAAGTACATCTATGGGGTCGTCTTGGTCGCGCTCCAACCTCCCAATGTGCGGCAGCTCGAGCACCTTCAATCCCGCCATAGCCTGCATCAACTCATCATAAGCAGTAGCACTATACCCAGGGAGGTCCGCCAAGTCCTTCTTCAGCAGCTTGGCCTCATGAAGATCCTCCATAGCCTGCGATCTCCCACGAGCCATCGCACAGTGCACCACCTTCCCAAAAGCATCCAATACCTCTTGGGACTCCAGCACGCCCATAGCTGCCAGGCGCAGCCCATGGCTAATCAACCACCTACATTCACAAAAACAATTTGTGTAAGTAAAAAGCATGGCAACAAAGTTATTAAGAAGAAGAGTACAAAAGGAATACCTGTGCTCAGCAATGGTCGACATCAAATAAGGATATAATTCATCGTCGTACTCAATGCTCAGGCCACGCAGCTTGTCTTCCTGCGTCTGGATGATCTTAGCATGTCCTCCCTAAACTTGGCAATGCTAGCAAAGTGCTCCACCTTCTTCTCTTCCAAGAAGCGCACGGCCCAAGTTAGGTCGGACTTATAATGATGCAGTTCCCCACGTGCCTTCTCCACCTCGGCCATGGCAGGAAATTTCTCGTGGGTGATCTTCTCAGCATACACCCGCGAGGCCTCCAACTCTACATGCGCATCAGCCAGCTGCGCACGAAGCTTCGCCAGCTCCTCATCCTTCTGGGCGAGAGTGCTGCTCTCCCCAGCATACTTCTCCCTCAACTGAGCCACCAGCTCAGCCTGGCGCGCAGCAGTCGCAGCCAGCTCATCTATCAATGGCTGCGCCTCTCCACTCTCATACACCATGGCTTTCCCCTCCTTGTTTTCATTCTGCGGAGAGGAAACCACATCCACGAAGACTCCATCATTCTTCGCGGCATCATCCCTACAAGATATATAATAAAGCAGTTAGTATCACGACAAGTAATATACAATCAATTAGATATGGACGCAGACACTTACAGAAAGGGAGAAGCCTCCGCAACCTTCTTATCCGCGCCAGAAGCGGATGCTTCCTCTGCAGACGACTCCGCATCCTCAATGAGGTAGCGACGTCTCTTCTTGGGGCCGCTGGTTCCAGCTTCTCCCTTGCGCTTGCTACTGCTCGCCACCTCCTCCTTCAGCACTTCCTCGGGCTTAAGGATCTCAATGCTGTTGGAGGACTCAGCACGCGCCTCCTCTTGCGCCACCTCCACAACGGGCGGCACGCTCTGCACAGGCGTCACCTCGAGTTGCGGCGTGTTCTCAGGGACAACCTCGGGTAACACAGCCACGTGACCCTCAGTTGCCTCCAGCAGGGGCTGTTCACCCTCCCTCAGAGGTCGCACCCCTATCGTCACTTGCTTCGGCTTATCCAGCTTGACGACAGCGAACAGATCCATCTCTGCGCACATAAATAAAAACAACAGACAAAATGGTTAGATATTAAAAGTACGCGTATGAAAAAACTTACTAAACTTGAAGAAGAAGGGACGAACACCCACCCGGCCGTCCTCACTTATGAAAGTAGGCACCTCGTTAGCAGCGCCAAAATAATTGCGACTCAACCCCATATACACCAAAAACTCCTCTGGATAAGGGTTAATGGCTAGGCGGTTGGCATCAAGAGTCTGCGCATCAGCTGACCTATAGGAACCGGGTGCGGGGCGCCCATCCCTTGGCAACGTATCCTGAGTATAAAACTCGTAGGGCGATGGGAAGACTACATCATCAACCCAGAAAAAATGCTCCCTCCAATGTCTGAGGGAGTCCACCTTTTCAGTGTAACACTAAAGCGCCCCCGGACGCTTCGCAAAAGATACCCACCCATTTGACCACGTCGTGTGGTAAAATGAGCGGAAGAGGGATATGGTGGGTTCTATCGCAAGTAAACGGCAGTTTACTTCAAAATTCGACACCTTAGCCGCACCTATACAGTGCAGCTGTGAGATGTGAAGGCGATAATGGTTGAGCAAATCACTCAGAAAGATAGAAATGGGCACGCGATAATTCGCGTACTCAAAAAATTTCGTGTATAAACCTATTTTCCCTTCGGGGAAATCAGCTATACATGCGTGTTAGCCTTGCTATTTTATAAAAGATAACGTCACACATAAAGAAATGGACTAGATATCATACAAATAGTACTTTAGGGACTATTATTGTAATATAGGCAAACTAGTGATGTAATGAGCCTATAAATACCCCTCATGACTCTCCATGAGGGGTGTGGGAAAGTGTGTGTAATCAAACCTTTGTCATTTTAATAAACCACCTTTTCTTTACCTTTCTCTCTCTACTTTCTCTCTCTAGAAACATGGTGTATTTCCATCAACCGCGACCTCCCGAACGTGTTTCTTGGTATTAACAACTGGCATCAGAGCTAACCGGGGGCGAATCGTGGTGTTTTTGGGTGAAAAATCGGATCTCGTTACTGTTCATAATATTTTTTTCGAGTTTGAAAAGTTTTTTTACCGAGTTTGAAATTTCATACCGAGTTTGAAATTTTTTTCGAGTTTGAAAATTTTTCTTACCGAGTTTGAAAATTCTTACATAGTTTGACAAACTTTTTCGAGTTTGAAAATTTTTTGATACCGAGTTTGGGAATATTTACCGAGTTTGGGAAGTTACCGAGTTTGGGAAGATACCGAGTTTGGGAATATTTACCGAGTTTGGGAAGTTACCGAGTTTGGGAAGATACCGAGTTTGGGCATAGTTACCGAGTTTGGGAAGTTACCGAGTTTGGGAAGATACCGGGTTTGGGAAGTTACCGAGTTTGGGAAGATACAGAGTTAGGATCTTACCGAGTTAGGATCTTACCGAGTTTGAATTGTTTGCCGAGTTAGGCTGGTCCAACCTTATCGTTTATCGAGTAAGGATTTCTTTTGGACTAATCTAGACGAAACTCTGCCAAATTTTTCTGAGGTTATCGAGTTAGGGGCATTATCGAGTGAGCCAAAAAAAAAAAAAAAAAAAAAAAAAAAATTTACGCGAGATTTAAATTATTTTTTACAGGAGATTAAACGTTCAATTTTTACGCGAGATTTAAATTTTGGTATAAGGTTGAAAATTTTGGCCCGAAATTCAAATTTTTAGGCCAAAATTCAAATTTTTTCGACAAAATTTTGCGTAAAAATTTTTAATACTCAAATTTTTCTGGTAACCTTAGAATTGCATTTCATAGTGATTTCCAAATTATGGGCGAGAAATTTTTCCAATTATATTTTTGGAGGGAATATACGGAATCACTACGAATCAACAGAGACGGAATTTCTAGCTTCACCAAAAACACACCACGTTTTGCTTAAACGATCCTGATCAAGAATCACAATCAAATGACAACGGCTAGTATCGGATTTTGTGATTATGGGGATAATTCTTTATCACTTTTCTGGGTTTAAAGTTCATTTCAAGGGCATGTAGACTTATTTATCTCAAAGTCTAGGGGTGGATGGATGCATGACTTTCGAAGATACTTGTTTGGGCAAACACTGGTAGAGATAGTGATTAAGACTTGGATTATCTAGTTATACCCGATGTAAGGAGTTACATTGTAGTGCTCACGGGTTATAGCTATCACTTTAAGGGGTTACATTGTAGTACTCAGTGTCGCACGAAGTTGTGGATAGTTCAAGAGGCAGAGATCTCATATACTGTTTGTGGGTTTGAGTATATGGATCTACCTATGCTTAAAGGAGTTACGTTGTAGTGCTCAGTATAGGTTCTTAGTCACACCATCGTGCAAGATTAAGTCACATATCTAAGGGATGTTTACTTCATTCTCAGATTGGTTATATTGGGTTGTTTCTCTAGTCAACGGTCATTTACTAGCTGGTTGGAATTTGAAGAGGTCGCTTATAGGTTGAAGAGAAGAGATGAGATTGTAGAAAAAGAGAGTCATACTTTTGCGACATATACTCACAAATTATGCTTACACGGTCTATCTATATTGCATCAGAAGTGTAAAGTACGGGTAATTATGGCATGTACACACAATATTATGATGATTTCGCTACATCGCAACCATCAGGAGGGAGAAGAACATGCCAAAGAAGTAGTGTTTCATCTCTAGTACGTCAGTTGTTCGAGGGAATTGTGCTTACACCAGAACCGAAGAAGTACTAATGTTGTGTACATCGGAGCGTATTACCAACCTTCTGTGCAATACTATGTGAGTTATGCTATGATGCTCCCAGAATGAAAACCATGGTGCAAACTCATTAGTATCTACCTTATCCGCTGCGAGATGAGAAGAGAGTTGTCAGTTCAGGAGGGAGCAGAAGTAAAAGAATAAAGGCTCACTAGTTAGGAGGGAGTAATAACCTAACTAGACCATTACAGTTGAAGTTCAGAGCTACAAAGACCTTTGCCGTTAGTGTCAAAGATCATACGCCGAGATCGTCGGAAGAGAGAACTTCAAGTCTGCCTCAGTATCTAGACTACAGAGACTCTGCGCTTCAACAACATCAACATAGTTTACTATTGTTGTAATTTACATGTTTATGTGTTTATAGGTCTCATTGTATCCATTCATGTGTGACGATATCTTGGAGGGAGATTGTTAGCCTTGCTATTTTATAAAAGATAACGTCACACATAAAGAAATGGACTAGATATCATACAAATAGTACTTTAGGGACTTATTGTAATATAGGCAAACTAGTGATGTAATGAGCCTATAAATACCCCTCATGACTCTCCATGAGGGGTGTGGGAAATTGTGTGTAACCAAACCTTTGTCATTTTAATAAACCACCTTTTCTTTACCTTTCTCTCTCTAGAAACATGGTGTATTTCCATCAACCGCGACCTCCCGAACGTGTTTCTTGGTATTAACAACGCGTCTACGTCGGGAGCTTCTGGACGCACGTCCAAAGGAATAAAATAATTGGACGAAAACTCGGTGACATCGTCAACCGTCATCGCAGAGCGAAAGTCCCCTAGTTGAGCAACCATTTTCATATAATTACTAGTATAACGCACCTACAGAAATGTTTATTTGCGAAAAGATAGCTTTTGCGAGAAAGAAAATGGTGAAGTGTGTGTTTTACTGTGTGTAATCGAAAAAGTGGGGCGGTAACTATTATATAGGGAAGAAGAAAACCCTAGATTACCCCCACGTGGATCCCACTCACAAAAACGAGTGGCTAGAAACGAACGGGTACATGCACTTTTTCCCATCTTACGAGGGCTACGTGGACACCACCCCCATTTTTCGAGGTATACGTTTGAAATACCTATGACTAGGTGCATTGCACCTTAAATGGGCGGCAATATTTCAATGTTTTCCCGCTACGCTTACCGCTGTTAATATTAGTCTAGTATCCGCGGCTACGAGCCGCGCACACTAGACTGGGGGGACATGATGACGTATAGTCTATATTTGGGCCACAAGCCCAAATGAAAAATATTACTTGGCCCAAACCCACCACGAGTGGGCTATCATAACGAATAACAGGCCATAATAAACACGGCTTGGGCTCACGAAGCCCAAAGCCCAACCAAACTTAACCGGGTATGCGATAAGGACCATCTATTCATGGAATAGATATCCTTACCCCGATAAGCACCACGAGTGCGAAGAGTAAGGAGCAAGAAACCTACGCGGTTTCAGCCCCTATATAAGGAATGACGTCTCTCATTCAAAGGTACGATATACAAACCCTAACTCATAACGAGAACCCTAAATCGATTACTTACTCTCACGCCGGAGTCTAATCGGGGGAGACAATCCCTCGATAAGCCTAACGGTGTTGTTTATTTTCTTAGTGCGCAGGTAACAAGTACTAAGAAGCGAATTGATACGAGAGCAAGAGCCCATAACCAGGAACGCCCAACTTTTGTATCAACAAGGGGAGTTTTGATTTTGTATTTATAATTAATTTGGATAATCCCTAAGGCTTATAGTTGTATTTGGTATCAAATTTGGTTTCCTTTTTCCCCCCTAACACCTTAATCGGTCGCCCCCCCCTAAATAATATATATTTTATTTTTTTTATTAATTAATTTATTACACTCAAAACCTCATACTTTTCATATTTTATGTATTCCCATAACAAAACCTAACGTCTTTCGCGATAAACCTTAATTTTACGACAAACCGGAAAATATTCATTTTCAAAACAAAGTTTCCAAAAATAGATTCTTACACACTCCATAAACATTTCCTCACAACAACAACATCCCCGTAACTTACTAACGCTCAATAACTTGAACGAAGACTCGTTACGCAAAAACTTAAAACGCCAAATATACACAAGTCATTTCTACACCATATAAGTGATCAAAATAAACTTTCCCAAAATCAACATCATCAAAAATCACAACAACAACCACAACGCGAAGGGATTTAGTGCTAACTCAAATACTAACCATACTATAACACACAATAACACCCATAAAACTACCCAAACACCCCAAACAAAGTTAGATTAACTCGAGGCTAAAAGTCTAACTAACCTACTAAAATCACGGTTGTTACATCATCACCCACTTAGGGAAAGCTCGTCCTGAGATTTAACAGCTCGTATCATCAGACTCCTCAGCAAACAACTTAGGATACTTAGCTCTCATTTGATCCTCACGCTTCCAAGTAAACTCAGGACCACGTTTGGAATTCCATCGTACCTTTACCAATGCAATCTTACTACGCTTCATACTCTTAACTTCTCGGTCCATAATCTCAACAGGTTCCTCCACAAAGTGAAGCGTCTTATCAACTTTAATCGCATCTAATGGCACATGCAAACTAGCATCCGCCAAACACTTTTTCAAATTAGACACGTGAAACGTATCATGCACACCACTTAATTGCTCAGGCAATCTCAACCGATATACCACAAGTCCAATCCTTTCTGTAATCTCAAATGGCCCAACATATCTAGGTGCTAACTTGCCTTTCTTACCGAAACGCACAACACCCTTCCATGGTGACACCTTCAACATTACAAAATCTCCAACGCTAAACTCCAAAGGTTTGCGACGATTATCCGCATAACTCTTTTGATGATCTCTCGCAGCCTTAAGTCTTTCCTTAATCCGGAAGACCATATCCGTAGTCTCTTGTACCAATTCAGGTCCAATTAACTGACTCATCCCAACCTCTGCCCATAACACCGGTGATCTACACTTCCTCCCGTACAACATCTCAAACGGTGCACATCTAATGCTTGAATGATAGCTGTTATTATATGAAAACTCAGCCAAAGGTAAATGAGTATTCCAGCTTCCTCCAAAATCAATAGCACAAGCACAAAGTAAATCTTCTAATGTCTGAATCGTTCGCTCACTTTGTCCATCGGTCTGTGGATGATAAGCAGTACTCATATCCAACCGTGTATTCAAAGCCTTTTGCAACGACTGCCATAACCGCGAAGTGAACCTACTATCCCGATCTGAAATGATAGACACAAGCACACCATGCCTTGCCACAATCTCATTTATATAGATCCTTGCCAACTTCTCCATCTTGTAATCTTCACGAATGGCCAGAAAATGTGCAGACTTCGTCAATCTGTCCACAATAACCCATATCGTGTCATGCCCATTACTTGTGCGAGGCAATTTAGTAATGAAGTCCATAGTTATATTATCCCACTTCCACTCAGGAATTGGCGGCTGCTGCAACAATCTAGAGGGTTTCTGATGTTCAGCCTTAACCTTCAAACAAGTTAGACATCGACTGACATACTCAGCTATCTCCCTCTTCATACCCGGCCACCAATAAGCATCTCTAAGATCATAGTAAATCTTATCAGACCCTGGATGAATCGAGTATCTCGTCTTATGAGCCTCATCCATGATCACCTTTCTCACGTCTCCCACCCGTGGAACCCATATTCGATCTAAGAAATATAGTCCACCATCTTCCTTCCTTTCCATCTGCTGATCTAAACCACGCAACATTTCAGCCACAAGGTTCTCATCCTTGAAAGCTTCCTCTTGTGCTGCCAATATCTTACTCTTAATTCCCGACTACAATGTTATGCTCATAGCTCGCACACGCCTTGGCTTAATTCTTTCCTTTCTACTTGTCACAACTCGTAAATTCTGGTCTTTTCCCGAACTTTCACATTTACTATTCATCAGTTACTATTCATCGATCACTATTCATCATTTTACTATTCATCTTTTTCGGAGTCAGTTTGTGATTCTGAGAAGCGTTCAAAAATTTTACTATTCATAAAACACTATTCACCTTCGGAGAAAATTTGTTGTTTATGCGTGAGATGCATCATTTCTATATACGTATGATTATCTACCTAATAAACGTTATCTTATGAGCTATTATTTTGAATAATTGATCCGACAATCCCAACTATGGTCCTAACACATTTTTTATACTCATAATAATAACATAAAAATCATATTATTAATTTACCTGGTGTTTTCAAATCAATTGCTACATTTTACGGTCGGAGCTTATTACTCCGTCGGTTTGCGATATTTCAACCCAATAATTATTTTAACACCCGATTCTCATCAGGAATATTATTTTATAACTTTTACAACTTCGTCGTATTTTATTTCACCTCGGTAACATTTATTTTTAGTTAACTCGGTACTCGGTAACACCTAATACATAAATATCTACACTATACTACCACTAACTCTCTAAATTATTACCCAACATCCTTCCCCCTTTTTCCTCCTTGTAAAACCGGCCCCCCTAGCCCTCCTTTTATGGATCTTGCCTCCACCCCCCTAAACTAAATATATATACTACACTTCACACATTTCTTCATTTTTCCCATCAACTAAACTAGCAATTTTCTTTCTTTCTCTCTTTGGGGTGGATCGACCATGGATCAAACACAAGCAAGAGATCACTAACTTTTGAAGATAAAGTGTTTAATCATGTCCTAATCATGATCTAGTTGGGGTTTGGTGGTAAATCCCTAGGTTTCTTATACATTTTCATCCAAATCATCTCAAATCTTTCTTGTAAGTTGTCAAACTCTTGTTCATAATTTCTTCATGTTATTTTTTTTATCATCATATGATTTCCATTCAAGATCTACATGCATATGTTAGTTATACCACTCATTTATATATATATATATATATAACTTTTGAACCTTAGAAATGGATTATAGTTAGATCTTTGTTAGATCCACTTGATTTATGATGTTTAGGAACCCATGACACCCTAAGAAGGTGTATGGAAAGATTAGACTAGATTTGTGGTGATTGAAAGTGGTTTGGTTGGATTAGAAACTAGTTTGAAACACTAGAAATGGATTTTAAACATATATATTGACCTACTGTCCCTATTTTTGAAACGTGGGAAAATCAGTGGATGATGGGAAATTTTTGATCAAAGATTTAGAAAATACTTTCAAAAACGGAACTTTTGGCGAAAGAACGGATTAAAACGAGTTAATAACGAAGGAGATATGATTTTTGTAAATTTAACGACGAAAACTATTTTCTGAAAAACTGCATGCTGTTTGACATTTTTCGACGGACAAATAGAGACGTTAGACGTAACCTAGTGGGGCCGAGCTATCGAAAATATATTAGTATATACTAAAACGAATCCGTGGATATAAAGAACGAGGAAAATGAACTTAAAACGACCAAGTTATACACGTTTTAAAATCGTCACAACTATATATATATATATATATTTAGTCACTACTAGAAAATAATATAACTACGTACTAAATGAGATATTTTTCTAGATTTCTTACTCAAGGAGTTTATTTTTAACTAACGAAATACGTACGACTCAAGGTTTATTTATGCGACTACTAGACGATATCTTAAGGTTTTCAAAACGAGGAATATAACACTAACGTTTTTATATACGATATATTACGACAAGTTTTTATTATTCTAGTTGGACTTATTTTTCTTAAGTATGGAAAATACTTTACTTTGACAATAACAAGTATTTTCAAGTTACGAGTGGTATAGGTATCATGTGCATGTGCATTCATTACATCGCGGCGTGATCTAAAGTAGATCACTATCATTCATATTAGGTTGCGGATAGAGATCGAACCTCATTTCTGTGTATCCACTTTTGTCATCGTAGCTATTCGCACCAGGTGAGTCATAGCCCCACTTTTACTCTTTATACTTGTTTTAACTCTTTGGGGGAGATACATGCTCAACTACTTGCTTACTAGTATAAATACTCAAAACATACTTTCTTGATACTCAAAACATTTATACTTGATTGTTTTATACTTGATTGTTTTATACTTGATTGTTTTATACTTGATTTCATACATACGTGATTGTGCTATACTTAACTGTGTTATACTAAACTGTGATTGTGTATTCTTGAGCAACTGATACTTTGGGAAATGGCACCCAGTAATCATACATACATACATACTTCCAGTGGCTCCAGATTAAGTTGCTGGATGGCTACTGAGACTTCCAATGGCCCCAGATTAAGTTGCTGGACACAACCATTGAGACATACATAAAAACGTGAGGTCTTCGGAGATGAAGTGTAGACTCACGACTAATTGCTTAACTGTTGAGATGAACTTATACATGTTTAATCTTACTATATATATTTTAGCAGTGGGTTGTAAACACACAGGTTGCAAGTCTCTTATGGCGGGACTTGCAACTGAGTGGATTTACGATGCCTTTGCTGTGTGATCATTTTTCTATATACTTTACTTGTTAAACAAACTCTATGAACTCACCAACCTCGTGTTGACACTTTAGCATGTATTTTCAGGTTTTAACCAATGACACGCTACAGGAGGTTTTGGCAGGGCATGGCATGGTCATAGAAGACTCTGATTATTTATATGGGGACCGTTTTAAACTACTTTTAAGGGCCTACTTCCGCACTACTTTTAACGATGTAAATTCAACATTTTTGATTAAACAATTTTATTCTTAATGATTAAAGTGAAAACCATTTTTGTACTTGTGTTGTGATACTGATTGAGTTACACCCCAGCTACACGTATGCTTCCGCTGGACCCGATTTTGGGGGTGTGACAGATTGGTATCAGAGCTTTGGCTATAGCGAACTAAGTGTTTTTAAAACCTAGACTATAGCTACTTTTACGAAAAACTTAACCCTATGACCGTCACGTGCCTGCCTGCCAAGATGATGCCTCACTTGTGGTTTGTTGCTGACTTAGGTGATGAGATTTGTGTCTCATTATCTGGTTTATTATATTCACTTATTCTAGTTGATTACTCTCATTGTCTTTCATATAAGCATGTTCACGTATCATATATGTCACCCTGTTATGTTTCTCCTTGCATAGTTTCATCATTTGACCTCGAGTTTGGTCACCTGCCTTAGTCTTTCTGAACGTCTTGGTATTTGTGAAGGACATAGTATTAGTATAACTGAGCTGAGTATTTCAAAATTCATGGAACCTCGGTGGAATATAGACTAGTCACCTATATTCAACCCGGGATAGTGGGACATAGGCTGACTACCTATATCCGACTCAGAAATGAATTTTGCAACACTGAGAATGGTTATAATAAAATTCTGTCTGGATTGAATCCTCAACTCAATTTCCAAATGTTTCATTATGTGTGTGTATACCCTCGTTGTCAGAACGCTTATACTTTTCCTCACCTCGTAAACCGCCGCCTGAAAACACGTCAACTGGTCATTTCATCTCATGAATCATCACCTATATAACACTTCAGAGACCAACGTTAACTGAACTTCGGGACGAAGTTCCCTTAAGGGGTAGACACAGTCACAACTCGTAAATTCTGGTCTTTTCCCGAACTTTCACATTTACTATTCATCGGTTACTATTCATCGATCACTATTCATCATTTTACTATTCATCTTTTTCGGAGTCAATTTGTAATTCTGAGAAGCGTTAAAAAATTTTACTATTCATAAAACACTATTCACCTCCGGAGAAAATTTGTTGTTTATGCGTGAGATGCATCATTTCTATATACGTATGATTATCTACCTAATAAACGTTATCTTATGAGCTATTATTTTGAATAATTGATCCGACAATCCCAACTATGGTCCTAACACATTTTTTATACTCATAATAATAACATAAAAATCATATTATTAATTTACCTGGAGTTTTCAAATCAATTGCTACATTTTACGGTCGGAGCTTATTACTCCGTCGGTTTGCGATATTTCAACCCAATAATTATTTTAACACCCGATTCTCATCAGGAATATTATTTTATAACTTTTACAACTTCGTCGTATTTTATTTCACCTCGGTAACATTTATTTTTAGTTAACTCGGTACTCGGTAACACCTAATACATAAATATCTACACTATACTACCACTAACTCTCTAAATTATTACCCAACATCCTTCCCCCTTTTTCCTCCTTGTAAAACCGCCCCCCTAGCCCTCTTTTTATGGATCTTGCCTCCCCCCCTAAACTAAATATATATACTACACTTCACATATTTCTTCATTTTTCCCATCAACTAAACTAGCAATTTTCTTTCTTTCTCTCTTTGGGGTGGATCGACCATGGATCAAACACAAGCAAGAGATCACTAACTTTTGAAGATAAAGAGTTTAATCATGTCCTAATCATGATCTAGTTGGGGTTTGGTGGTAAATCCCTAGGTTTCTTATACATTTTCATCCAAATCATCTCAAATCTTTCTTGTAAGTTGTCAAACTCTTGTTCATAATTTCTTCATGTTATTTTTTTATCATCATATGATTTCCATTCAAGATCTACATGCATATGTTAGTTATACCACTCATTTATATAAATATATATATATATAACTTTTGAACCTTAGAAATGGATTATAGTTAGATCCTTGTTAGATCCACTTGATTTATGATGTTTAGGAACCCATGACACCCTAAGAAGGTGTATGAAAAGATTAGACTATATTTGTGGTGATTGAAAGTGGTTTGGTTGGATTAGAAACTAGTTTGAAACACTAGAAATGGATTTTAAACATATATATTGACCTACTGTCCCTATTTTTGAAACGTGGGAAAATCAGTGGATGATGGGAAATTTTTGATCAAAGATTTAGAAAATACTTTCAAAAACGAAACTTTTGGCAAAAGAACGGATTAAAACGAGTTAATAACGAAGGAGATATGATTTTTGTAAATTTAACGACGAAAACTATTTTCTGAAAAACTGCACGCTGTTTGACATTTTTTGACGGACAAATAGAGATGTTAGACGTAACCTAGTGGGGCCGAGCTATCGAAAATATATTAGTATATACTAAAACGAATCCGTGGATATAAAGAACGAAGAAAATGAACTTAAAACGACCAAGTTATACACGTTTTAAAATCGTCACAACTATATATATATATTTAGTCACTACTAGAAAATAATATAACTACGTACTAAATGAGATATTTTTCTAGATTTCTTACTCAAGGAGTTTATTTTTAACTAACGAAATACGTACGACTCAAGGTTTATTTATGCGACTACTAGACGATATCTTAAGGTTTTCAAAACGAGGAATATAACACTAACGTTTTTATATACGATATATTACGACAAGTTTTTATTATTCTAGTTGGACTTATTTTTCTTACGTATGGAAAATACTTTACTTTGACAATAACAAGTATTTTCAAGTTACGAGTGGTATAGGTATCATGTGCATGTGCATTCATTACATCGCGGCGTGATCTAAAGTAGATCACTATCATTCATATTAGGTTGCGGATAGAGATCAAACCTCATTTCTGTGTATCCACTTTTATCATCGTAGCTATTCGCACCAGGTGAGTCATAGCCCCACTTTTACTCTTTATACTTGTTTTAACTCTTTGGGGGAGATACATGCTCAACTACTTGCTTACTAGTATAAATACTCAAAACATACTTTCTTGATACTCAAAACATTTATACTTGATTGTTTTATACTTGATTTCATACATACGTGATTGTGCTATACTTAACTGTTTTATACTAAACTGTGATTGTGTATTCTTGAGCAACTGACACTTTGGGAAATGGCACCCAGTAATCATACATACATACATACTTCCAGTGGCTCCAGATTAAGTTGCTGGATGGCTACTGAGACTTCCAATGGCCCCAGATTAAGTTGCTGGACACAACCATTGAGACATACATAAAAACGTGAGGTCTTCGGAGATGAAGTGTAGACTCACGACTAATTGCTTAACTGTTGAGATGAACTTATACATGTTTAATCTTACTATATATATTTTAGCAGTGGGTTGTAAACACACAGGTTGCAAGTCTCTTATGGCGGGACTTGCAACTGAGTGGATTTACGATGCCTTTGCTGTGTGATCATTTTTCTATATACTTTACTTGTTAAACAAACTCTATGAACTCACCAACCTCGTGTTGACACTTTAGCATGTATTTTCAGGTTTTAACCAATGACACGCTACAGGAGGTTTTGGCAGGGCATGGCATGGTCATAGAAGACTCTGATTATTTATATGGGGACCGTTTTAAACTACTTTTAAGGGCCTACTTCTGCACTACTTTTAACGATGTAAATTCAACATTTTTGATTAAACAATTTTATTCTTAATGATTAAAGTGAAAACCATTTTTGTACTTGTGTTGTGATACTGATTGAGTTACACCCCAGCTACACGTATGCTTCCGCTGGACCCGATTTTGGGGGTGTGACACTACTCAACGCATCGGCCACCACATTCGCTTTTCAAGGATGATAACGAATGTCGCAGTCATAATCACTTAACAGCTCCATCCATCTTCTTTGACGCATATTCAACTCCTTTTGATTAAAAATATGCTGAAGACTCTTATGATCGGTATAGACCGTACTCTTCGTGCCATACAAATAATGTCTCCAATTCTTGAGAGCAAACACCACCGCACCAAGCTCTAGGTCATGAGTAGTATAATTCTTCTTATGAACCTTGAGTTGTCGTGATGCATAAGCTATCACCTTTCCCCTTTGCATTAACACACATCCCAATCCTTGATTCGACGCATCGCAATATACCACAAAATCATCTGGCCCATCAGGTAATGTCAGAATAGGTGCATTACACAAACTATCCTTTAACGTCTGAAAAGCCACTTCTTGCTCATCTCCCCACTCATACTTTTTATTCTTCTGAGTCAACATAGTGAGAGGCTTAGCAATCTTTGAAAAATTTGCTATAAATCTCCTGTAATATCATGCCAATCCTAAAAATGAGCGTATCTCAGAAGGTGTCGTAGGAGCCTTCCAATTCTTGACCGCTTCTATCTTGCTAGGATCCACATGTATACCTTCACTATTCACTATATGACCCAAAAATTGTACCTCTTGCAGCCAAAATTCACATTTAGAGAACTTAGCGTACAATCTCTCATTTTCCAACAAACCAAGTATCAACCTCAAATGCTCCCCATGCTCTTCCTTCGACTTAGAGTAAATCAAAATATCGTCGATAAACATAATTACGAATTTATCCAAATAGGGTCTACACACACGATTCATCAAATCCATGAATACCGCTGGTGCATTAGTCAACCCAAATGGCATAACCGTAAATTCAAAGTGTCCATAACGAGTTCTAAAAGCTGTCTTGGGAATGTCCTCCTCGTACACTCTTAACTGATGATAACCAGATCGCCGATCTATCTTTGAGAAAAATCTCGCACCCTGCAACTGGTCGAAGAGATCATCAATTCTAGGTAAAGGATACCGATTTTTCACCGTCAATTTATTCAACTCTCGATAATCAATACACATTCTAAACGAACCATCTTTCTTCTTAACGAACAAAACAGGCGCTCCCCACGGAGAATGACTATGTCGAATAAACCCCTTATCCTGTAGTTCTTTCAACTGTGCAGCCAACTCCTGCATCTCCGTAGGTGCCAATCGATAAGGAGCTTTCGCTACCGGCGTTGCTCCAGGAATTAACTCAATACGAAACTCCACCTGCCGTATTGGCGGTAATCCAGACAAATCCTCAGGAAAAACGCCCGAAAACTCACATACAACTGGAAAATCCCCCACTTTGAGTTCTCTAGTCTTCGCACTCAAAAGGGATTTCAAATTCTTCTCCACGCTTTCTCCTTGTACTCGCAGCACACCACCACTCGCTAATGGAATTCGAACCACCTTCTCATGGCATATTACTTCAGCTTTATGCCTAGCCAACCAATCCATCCCTATTACCACGTCAAAACTACCATGTCCTAAGGGTATTAAGTTAATCTTAAACGCAACACTCTCTAACACGATAACGCACTCACGTATAACTTTATCAACTTCTACTTCTATACCACTAGCTATTTCAATCAAAATACTAGGTCTAAGTTCACTAAACTTAACACCCAATATTCTAGCAAATTCAATAGTAGCAAAACAATAATCCGCACCCGTATCAAATAACGTAGTAGCATAATGACCATTGAGAGAGAACGTACCAGTAACAACATTCGGGTCTTGGCGCACCTCGCTTGCATTCATTGTAAATGCCTTTCCCCTAGCTGCATTTCTATTAAACCCTTGTCCTTGTCCTCCTTCAATAGCCAACTGACTCCCAGGCCGTCCAAACATTCCAACCAGTTTGGGACACCAGTTTCGCATATGATCAACATTACCACACTCATAGCATGCCCTGCGATAAACCCATGCGCCAACCGAGTTGATTGGAGTCGCTTGAGTAATCACAGCACGACAATCCCTAGCAAAGTGTCCAGGTTTGCCACACCTGTAACACCCACGACATGATGTGTTCTCGAGATGACAGTAACCACACTTAGCACATCTAGGGGCGTTACCAACATTTCCCTTCTTCTCATTACTACCAGTCACAGCTGTAGAAGCCGTTCCCACATAACCCGCTGCCTTTACAGAGTCCGTTGCTACGAACCCCTTTCCTTTTCTTGCTTTCTTATTGTCACCACTAAAACCAGCTGTCTTAGTAGTATCAACTTCCTCTCGCTTCTTCTCTCCCGACTTTGCCAGTGTTCCACTCCAAACTGCTTCATCCGTCAATGCCCCAGCCTTTTGAATAGCACTTAGAAGCGTTGTCGGCTCAGTCGCCCTAACCATCGAACGAATCTGTGGAACCAATCCACGGATATACTTCTCAATACGCTTCGATTCAGGAGTTACTAGATGAGGAACCATCCTAGCTAACTCATGAAACCTATCAGTGTACCCCATATGATTAGCTCCAACCATAGTATGATTCCACAATTCTTCTTCCAACTTTTGCAGCTCATTGACTGGGCAAAACTCCTCCGTCATTAAGGCTTTGAAGTCCTCCCAAGTCATACCCAAAGCCGCAACTCGTCCCCTAGCCTGAAGTTGCGTGTTCCACCAGGTCAACGCCTTGTTAACCAAAGAACTAACCGCATACTTAACTTTCTGGCCCTCACTACATCCACTTATATCCATCACAGACTCCATTTTCTCTATCCATCGAGTGAGTGCAATCGCACCACCCTTTCCATCAAATTCCTTAGGCTTACAGGCCATGAACTCCTTGTAAGTACACCCATTATTTCCGCCTCCTCCACTTCCAGCACCATCAGGATGAGCTCCACTGTCTATCTGCGCACTCAATTGAGTCACTAGTTCAGGCATTAAAGCCTCTAGCTGCTGGTTGATCATTTGTTGAAAGATAGGGTTGCTATCCCCAATAATAGGTGTCGACTTCTTGGACTTCTTGGGTGTCCGGTAAGCTCCACTCATAGGTGACTTAGTGATAGGTCGTCTTGGTTTCCTTGGCGCCATTTCCTAAACGCACAGGACAATAGAACCATTAGAGACCATTCACAAGATTCTATAATCTCCATAATCCTACTCAATCATCTACCTCCCATAAGCATATCACCATTGATTCAATGTAACATTGGCTGTAAGTCCACATATGTCGTGATACATTTATAATTGTGTTGGCCACCCACAATTTTAGATGTATCCTTCCACCTGTGTACTTACTTCCAAAGCCACACCTAACAATAGTAACATCTTATAACAAATAGCACGCAATCACTACTAACCAAAATATACACCCACAATACACATAATATACACACCATAAATATCCAAACTCGCCCAAGGCTTCTCATTAAAACACGGGATAAATCCCAAAAATCCGAAGGAATTTACATTCCAACATATAATCAATGTCAAAACAACTCAACAAGACCATAAAACATTATCACATAACATAAAAAAAAACAAGTCGTACGCAGTTCGAGTCCTATCTAAGACCTAAAATGGAGTACGTGCAGTGGATTCTAAGTCTGAATCCACTTCCTCCTCCTAGCTCACCCACCCATTCCTATTTCCATGATTCGGTGGTAGAGGATGTCTTGCAAAACCATCCTCACGATCTCTTAACTCTTCATCTATCATATCCACAAAATCATACAATCCTCGGGGTCTCGCCCAAACTACCCCATCATCTTCCAAAAACTGAGGACACTTGCATGGGTACTTGGTGGTGAAGCCTTCCTTATCAGCTACCTTGTCTCATATCTCTCCACCAATTCCCCATTCACATTCTCCAGTGTCATCTTCTCCTCAATCACACATGGTACCATGCTAGCGGGGACCAATATCCTCCTGTTGATTCTCTTCATCTTCCCAACTCTCTTGCGTCCCTTAGCAACTACAGTAGCCCAACGAAGTGTCTTTCTTGCAGGAGGTGCCATTCTATAAATGACACACACACGTTGCTAAGTACAGGGTTCGATAGACGTTCAAAAACTCAATAAAATAACTCATAATTTAGGAAAATAAACATGTAAGATATTATACTTACAAATAGGTCCTAAATGCAACTATATGAGGGACTCCTAAGCTATAGTCTAGGTTAAACCACCTAATTCTCTATAACCAAGGCTCTGATACTAATCTGTCACACCCCGCCACGGCGGAAACGCGTGGGTGTAACTTCATGGATATCATCACAACACCTGGTGTCAACATAGAGAACAACTACATGCACAAAATAGAACAATGTACCAACACACAGTGTTGTAACAATACCCAAAGATAAACAAAATAAAATCCAAAAGGTAACTTCAATAAGTTTGAAAGTACCAAACATAAAACATAAATGTATCAAATCCAAAACCAAATAAAATCAAATCCCAAAACATAAATAAGTCTCCATGCAACTAAGTCTCGCCTAATTGCTGCCCTCAACTTTGGCCTTAGAATGCTCACCTGAAAATGATGCTTAAAATGTCAACATAACGTTGGTGAGATTCATAGGTTTAGACTCAACACACCAGGCAACCAAATTTACTGTGATTACAAAATATAGCTGGACAAATAATTATAGTTATCATATAGCTACATGCATTTGCAAGTTAATATCCACACATAAAGGCAACAACACTCATAAGGCAACCATTAGGATGGCTCGTGTCCTCCGATCCCATAATTAGTACCACATCAGGACGGCTCGTGTCCCCCGATCCTATAATCATTACAATATCAGGACGGCTCGTGTCCCCCGATCCCATAATCATCAATTAGGTCGCATGCGCGAGCAACAGGGTAAGCACCCTCCCAATTGAATCCCAAAATATATCATCAATTAGGTCGCTATCCTAATTGAATCCCAAAATATCCACGCAAGCAAATAATCACACATAGCATACATACAATAACATTATAAGTCCAAGCTCTTTAATACCACACACATAATCACAGTAAACCAAAACATTTAAGACAAGCATCATTCCCATCCCAAGTTTAAAACAAAGTAAAAATATGGGACTATGAACTCACCTTAAACTCCACAGCTCCACAAAACAATACACAATCTATAGCACACAAAAATAATCCACATTACATAAGGTCAAGCTAAAAGCTACAACCCATGTAATACACATATGATGGATGTCTAAGACTCATATGACCCACCATGGATCTCCTAGACACCACACTAACCACTACCATAACTTAATACTCACTAAATCCCTTGCACTCTAAAACTCAGAAAATGCAGAATTTTTGAGTACATTCGCTCACATGAAATTACGACAAATAAAGCTTAAAAACTCACACCAAAAATTTACCATGGTCTCTCATAAGCATAGAAGCTAATCCCAGAAGGCCATGTACCAATAACACACACAAGTATTCATAGAAAATTCAAACTTGTCAACTACTCAAATTCGGATCTGAACGCACACCAAAAAGTTTTGATTTTTAATAATTACTTCCACAAGTTTTTATCGCGAATCCTCTTCTTGGTAGTCTAATATAACCTAAAACTTAACTATTCCAGAAGATCAAGTCAAAATACCACTTTTACAACCACATGCCAACCTCAAACTTTTACCCAAAATCTGTCCCGGTTTGACAGCTTTGACACCTTAACAAAGAAAAATCAAAAGACCGACTTCCCGACCTCAAAATTGATCGTGGCTGGACTTTTTGGAAAGATCTTTCATTATACTACAATTTGGACCTAAAATTCGTGATCTAACTCATCACCATCTGTTATGTACACTCACATCTTTACAGCCTTACAAATCTGTCCAAACCCTAACTCAATAACTAGCATGTTTTACGCTCAATTCCCTTAACCATTAATAATAATATTAACATCTAATCATACTAACATGTTTTACTTCAATAATTTACAGAAGTATATAAACCCTAGATTCCATCATATTAATTATTACATGAATCATAACAATAATTGATTAATTACACATAAGGGTTAAAGATTTTACCTTGATTCTTGATTATTGCTAGACAATTATGAAACCCTAATTTTTCCTCTTGGATCCCCCTTTGTGTCGACTTATTATGCAGGAAAAAGGGATAGGGGAGTTTTGATTTTGTATTTATAATTAATTTGGATAATCCCTAAGGCTTAGAGTTGTATTTGGTATCAAATTTGGTTTCCTTTTCCCCCCCTAACACCTTAATCGGCCGCCCCCCCCCTACATAATATATTTTTTTATTTTTTTTATTAATTAATTTATTACACTCAAAACCTCATACTTTTCATATTTTATGTATTCCCATAACAAAACCTAACGTCTTTCGCGATAAACCTTAATTTTACGACAAACCAGAAAATATTCATTTTCAAAATAAAGTTTCCAAAAATAGATTTTTACACACTCCATAAACATTTCCTCACAACAATAACATCCCCGTAACTTACTAACGCTCAATAACTTGAACGAAGACTCGTTACGCAAAAACTCAAAACGCCAAATATACACAAGTCATTTCTACACCATATAAGTGATCAAAATGAACTTTCCCAAAATCAACATCATCAAAAATCACAACAACAACCACAACGCGAAGGGATTTAGTGCTAACTCAAATACTAACCATACTATAACACACAATAACACCCATAAAACTACCCAAACACCCCAAACAAAGTTAGATTAACTCGAGGCTAAAAGTCTAACTAACCTGCTAAAATCACGGTTGTTACAGTTTCCGTGCTGAATGAAACCTTCAGGTTGTGTAACATAGACTTCTTCCTTTAATTCTCCATGTAAAAATGCTGATTTCACATCTAAGTGGTGTACTTGCCATCCATGATATGCTGCTAGTGCTAATATTAACCGAACTGTCTCTATCCTAGCAACTGGTGCGAATACTTCATCAAAGTCTATTCCTTGTTCTTGTACATAACCTTTTGCTACTAATCTTGCTTTATATCTAATGATCTTTCCTTGTGCATCTCTCTTGGTTTTATAAACCCATTTGAGTCCTATTGCCTTCTGATTCTCTGGCAATGTTGTTAGAGTCCATGTGTGATTCTTGTTGATTGAATCTAATTCAATTTTCATGGCCTCAATCCATTTCTCATCTTTTGATGCTTCCTGGTAGTTACGGGGTTCTTCTTCTATGAAAAATAAACTTGGAGTTTCTACTTCACGTGCCTGTTGATAAATTTCATTGATATTCTTTAAACCTCGTATTGTTCTGTGATCATATCTTTCTGAGCTTCCTAATGAGCTTTCTAAGGAACTAATAGTAGCTTCTCTTTCACTTTCTGAGTTGGGTTCGTAAGCATATGTTGGTGGTGTAGTTGGTGATTCTGGATCTGGTATTAGATCAGGTATTGGATCCAATATTTGATCTTCTTCATGATACGTGTTATCAATGTTTTCTATGTTGATTAGTGTAGGATTTCCATTATCAACTTCGTCTACCACAAAACTAGCCCAAAATGTGTCTTGTGTATCCGTATCATCTCCATTTTTATCCCAATTCCACGGCTTTGTTTCCATAAACTTTACGTCCCTACTAACATGTTTCTTCTTTCTTACTGGATCATATAACCTACAAGCTTTTGATCCTTCCTCTACTCCTAAATAAACCATCGGTATGCTTCTATCATCTAACTTCTTCAAGTGAGGTATGGTTATCTTAGCATAAGCTGTGCATCCGAATATTCTCAGGTTTTGTAGGTTTGGTTTTCTGTTGTAGAGTGCTTCATATGGTGTTTTATCTTCTAGGCTCGTGTAGGTACCCTATTTAGAATATAAATGGCATGCTTGACTACTTCCCCCAAAAAGTTAAGGGTAACTTCATCGCTTTCATCATACTCCTAGTAGTTGATAACACCGTTCTATTTTTTCTTTCAACTACTCCATTCTGTTGCGGTGAGTATGGTGCTGTTAACTGTCTTGCTATTCCATTCTCTTTACAGTACTTGGTGAATTCATTTGATGTAAATTCACCACCTCTATCTGTTCTTAGCATTCTTAACTTCAATCTTAACTCCATTTCAATCTTTTGTCTAAATTCCTTAAATGTGTTGAAGGCTTGATCCTTAGTTGTTAGAAAATAAGCCCACATATAACGTGTATAGTCATCTACTAGTAAGAAGATGAGTTTCTTTCCGGAATGTGTTGTTGGACTTATGGGACCACAAAGATCTCCATAAACTAAGTCCAATGGGTTCTTGGATCTGAATTTAGCTTGATTGGAAAATGGCGTTCTGCTATGTTTTCCTAGTAAACATGCATCACATACTTGTCCAGTATGGTTTATTCTTGGTATTCCTTCTACTAGACCCTTTCTTGTCATCTTGTTGATATCATCAAAGTTCAGATGACCTAATCTAGCATGCCATAACCATGCTTGATTATCCACATTTGCTAAGAGGCATATAGGTGCTTCTATCTGTAATCTAATACTGTAAAGTCTGTTTTTCGACCTTTCTACCTTCATCAACAACTTCCTATTCTTATCATACAAAGTCAACTTGTTCCCATTCATTATGATCTTACAACCTATTTCAGTAAGCTGTCCTAGACTAAGTATGTTGCTCTTGAGGTTTGGTATGTAGTAAACATCTGTTACTATCTTTTGCTCCTTGTTTCTACATCCTAGTATTATAGAACCTCTACCCTTTATCTCTACATACGATCCATCTCCAAAACGAACGCGTCTAGTGATACTTTCATCTATATCTTTAAAATGACTTTTTGCTCCCATCATATGGTTGCTTGCACCATTATCTAAATACCATATGCTGTCATCTGTTGTAGCATACTTTCCGGGTTGTATTTGTCCTTCATTTAACAATACTTCTTCATGTGTAGTCATTAATAGTGATGGTTCATCGTCTTCATAGATAAGGTTTGACTGTTCCTGAGTTGTTGGTTTACTTCTACATTCTTTCTTAAAATGTCCATGTTTCCCGCAATTGAAACATTTTACTTTCTTCTTCCACTCACTTCTGTTCTTATTGTTCTTGTCATTGTGAGTTGAATTTTCTCCATTCGAGTTATTTTTGTTTCCTTTATTCTGCCAGTTTCCTTGTGTGTAGTTTGATCTACCCCTATTCTTGTTGAAACGTTTCTTATATCTAGAGTGTTCGCCTTGTGCGAATAATAGGTTATCCTGGCTTTCTGCTTGTCCTCCCTTTCGGAGTTTTATCCTTTCCTCGAATGCCTTTAATTTTCCAGTGATCTCATCTAAGGTGATATCATCTAGATCACTTGTCTGTTCTACGGATGCTACTATCTGAATGAACCTATTTGGTGTGGAATCTAATAGTTTTCGTACTAAAAGTGATTCATCCATGGTTTTTCCTAATTCTTTAGCCTTCGTGGCGTAACCATTTAGTTTGTTCGTAAATGCATCCACCGTTTCTTCATCCTTCATTTGAAGGGCATTAAATCCTATCATTATTGATTGTAATCGTGCCTGTTGCACTCTTTCTTCTCCAACGTGTCTCCTTTTCAATGATTCCCATAATTCTCTAGCAGTTTTACAACTTGCTACTTGTAATATCACATCCTCGGTTACCGCTTGATATAGGAGGGCAATAGTTGCCTTATCCTTCTTATCATCTAATTGGGTGTTTTCCTTAGGTTCTATAGTCTCCCATAAACCATGTGCTTCTAATATAACCTTAATTTGTATAGCCCAAACAGTGTAGTTTGTGGTTTTGAGTTTAGGGCATTGATATTGTGTAATGGGTGTAATGGGTTTTACTATAGTGTTATTGGTATTGGTGTCATCGTCTCCACCCGACATCCTAGACGTGTTTACAATCTTCACTTTTAATTTGTATGGGAAATCTAACGAGTATGGTATATCCTTACTACTACGGGAACAGAAATAGTTATCCGGGAATCCTAGTAATACGTGATCAATATATAGTTCTCGGGATTTCCTAATAGTATGAAATGAGTATCTATACTATAAGCGTATAAATGAAATCCAAATAATGATTACGTGACCTCGTATGTTATGCGTTCCCACTTGTGTGTCGATACTTTGAATTATATCAACTACGTACGTTTCTTTCCTCGTCTCCTTTCAAATTTCAATTTGGTTGTCGAGTACTAACCAAATGTCACGTTGTTCTTTTCTTTCCTTCTCGACTTGGTTCCTACTACGTGCCTATGACCCTTGTTATGTCTCGGCTTTCTCCAAATCCACCCAAAGTGATTTTGGCCACGATCAAATCCAAAATGGTTGTCGTTGTTTTTCTTTGTTCCAAGTCTTCTTTTTCAAAAATACCCGCGGTATTTTTCTGCCAAAAACAGCAACTAAGTTGCTTTTCTTCTTCTTTTTCTTTTAGTACCCGCGGTACTAAATCCAATAAACCAACGTCTAAACAAAAAATTGTTTGTCGTTCCGCTGTTGCTTGTGTCCTATGCTTCGTTGTTTCCACAATACTTCTTTCATTTTTCTTTCTTTTGTCCACACCGTATATCAACAACCCTTTAATACCTAATCGGTATTCTTTCCAGCGAGTGATCAATTCGCTTCTATTCTTTCAAGTTTTGTTGTTGCTCTTGTATTGCCAACGTGCTTCTGTTTTCGTTATACCGGTATCTTTTCTTTCTATCCAAGCAACGCTCTTTATTGTTTCTGCGCTTCTTTTCTTTTCCTTGTGTATCACGGTATTGATACACAATCCTTCGACGTCCTTCCTTTACCCTTGTTGTGTTGTAGTAGAAAACACACAAGTACGTGCTCGTTATTGTTTAACAAGAAATTCTTCCAATTTTTCTGGTTTTGTTGCAGCGTACGACTTAATCACAACAAACCAAGGCACCAAATTTCTGGATCGGTGTCCTTCCTGTTTGCAAATTTCGACACAAAGAGAAGTTGTATACTACTTTTCTTATGTCCCTAAGTTATCTAGGCAACCCTTCTAAAGTTAACAAGGATCAAGGGTGTGCGATGTTCCTGAAAAAGTTTTCCAGCGTGGGTTTTGGTTTCTGTCTCGATACAAAGGTTTTTGGTTTTCTAGTTCTATTTTGATGGTTTAATGAGAAGTGTTCCAACAAGGCTCTTGATGCCAATTGTTGTCCGAGTCGTGGTACAAGATGTGTACGGTTTAAGATTGAGTCAAATACGATTTGCAAACGATAATAACTAAAGATAACTTATATAAAATATTTGTCTAACCAATGTAAAGTTACAATGTATCAAGTATATATACTAGTCTAATCGGTATGTATGAACCGATGCATCTATTCGAATAGTTGTCTTCCAACCAATGTAATGGTTCGAACGAGTTTCTGCCAAGCAACACAACCATTCGCCTATTTCCAGAAATAACTAACTAATAACTAATTTAACTAACTAGCGGTTGTAGAGTTTTGTTTCTACAATTTTGGTCCTTAACGTTTTCTTCACAAAGTAACAACGAGATTACTAGGTTTACAGCCTCATCAAACAAACCGAAGATAATTTAGGACAATTATCCCAGACTTAAATTGGCTCCGCCGCAACGAACGTTAGCATAATTCCTCGTTCTTATTGTTGGATGATAATTCATTAATCCATGTTTAGAGGTCATTGTGGAATTAGTTTAGTGTTTAAGTATTAAGACTTTAGTTAGTATATGTAATTCGTATGTTATACTAGTGATTGGGTCAAGTTAGTAGCCTGCAACATGGGTCCAATGTATTAACCCAATAAGCCCATTCACAGGTAGTTATAGTCAGTTATAGTTACAACGTTTAGTTAGGGTTGCAACGGTTATTCATGAATCGACATGTCTCTTGTGGCACCGATTCATGTAGTATATATAGGGATATAATTCATTGTAAACATTAACCTTTTCAGTTAATAAAAACATCTTTATAAAGGTTCATAACAGATTTCATTATATACAAAGTGTGAGTTTGTGTGACGTGTGTTTGTTCATAGACCATGTTTGATTCGTAACAAAAGAAGATCCGGATGGGACCAACATTGGTATCAAGAGCATCAGAAGTTCGAATCAAACCCCGTGTTCAGTTTGTGTTTCACCAAGGCGATCAAAGGAGCAGATTGCAAGAAACATAACAGGAAACACCAGAGAGAAGAGAAGAATAACTTGGTTCAGGGAATCAAGTTCAATAAGCGATTCAGGGAATCGTTTTCAGAGAAGAGATAGAAGTGGTTGATGGTACTAACGTAAAAGATCCAAAGAGTGGTTGATGGTACTATTGTAAAAGATCCAAAGAGACCGATTGATTCAGGGAATCAATCAAGAGAAGAGAAGAAACCGTGCGCATACTGGTTAATCAAGAAGAGAGAAAGATAGTGAAGAGATTGATTCAGGGAATCAATAAAGACCGATCAGAGAAGATCAAGAGAGACAAAGTTAATTCAGAAAAAAAGAAGAAATTTGATCAGGGATCAAGTTTGGAGATTAGACAAAGAGAAAGTGGAAATCGATTAGAAAATCGATTAACAGAAAAGAGAAGACATCGGTTATAGAACTGATTCAGAGAAAGAAAAGAAGCATTTGAGAAACAAGTGCAGGGACCATTACAACATCAGAGAAGAAAGAGGATAGGTCGAAGTGGCATGCAGTTTTGGTTTTAATGAACTTGACTGGGTTAAGTTCAGAGAAGTGTATGAAGAATATCTGGAAATACTAGACATTGTGTACGAAGAAGAAAGCAAGATCAGGAGAAAGAAACCAACTGCAAGAAAGACTCGGATGCTGGAAGAATTGGGTATATAGAAAAGATGATATGGTTCTTTAAGACATCGTGGATGAAGAACTGGTTATTGCACATAAGAAGGAAGGGAAAGCAACCTAAAATTCAACGATCAAGATGATGATCGAGTTGAAGACATGAAGATGTTGAAGACACGGATTAATAAATTAGGGATGAATGTTGGATGATAATTCATTAATCCATGTTTAGAGGTCATTGTGGAATTAGTTTAGTGTTTAAGTATTAAGACTTTAGTTAGTATATGTAATTCGTATGTTATATTAGTGATTGGGTCAAGTTAGTAGCCTGCAACATGGGTCCAATGTATTAACCCAATAAGCCCATTCACAGGCAGTTATAGTCAGTTATAGTTACAACGTTTAGTTAGGGTTGCAACGGTTATTCATGAATCGACATGTCTCTTGTGGCACCGATTCATGTAGTATATATAGGGATATAATTCATTGTAAACATTAACCTTTTCAGTTAATAAAAACATCTTTATAAAGGTTCATAACAGATTTCATTATATACAAAGTGTGAGTTTGTGTGACGTGTGTTTGTTCATAGACCATGTTTGATTCGTAACAAAAGAAGATCCGGATGGGACCAACACTTATACTATCAGACACAATAATATACTTCTCATAGCTATATTTAATATTTATGTTAACTAAGTTTAAGATTTAGATTCTAACTTCAAGCAGGAATCAAACCAATCAAGAAAAAGAAGGAAAAGAAAAGAAATCCAAACCGAAGAATCTGCTAAAAAAATTATCCGACCTGAAAATACTTGAACCTATTTTTTTTCATTTCAGTATGTGCACACCGTACAACGGATTCCTAGATCCACCACTGCTCTACACTAATGACTTTGAGCTAGAAAAATCCAACTATTTCAACAGATGGTGTTGTCATGCAGCCTCATAGCAGACAATTGACATGTCTACATGTATAATTGAAGCAACAATGTCAAATGATCCGTCTAGTCACTCACTCTTTTCTTTCTATAGTTGAAATTTCACAGGTATACGTTTGTCAAAATCAAAATTTAATGTGTTTCGACATGCACTTCTTGTATTGTGTAACGGGTTCTTGATTACTTTTCCAACTATGCTTACACATAGGTGAAGAATGAATCTGACATGAGTTGAAGCGCCAGGATATTCGGCTTTTATATCCTTATAGCAATATTATCCCGAGTCTCGTGAGTTCCTAAACATGATTACTTCCTGTATATATGTGGATGCTTTTGCATGTACACAATATATATGAATTTACTAGAAATATATGTGAGTAGCTAGATTTGTCGACAACGTGTGACCATTGCATATCAAATGCTGTTATGCTCCCACTGTTGCATAGAAAAGAAAAGAAAAAGAAAGCTAGAAAAGTCAAATATTTGACGTTAAGGAAATAATTTCCATGTTTTAGCAGGAAAATTACATTTGATTTATTCAATTCAAGTAATAATCAACAAGTACATTAAATTTCATGAAAGGACACAATACAATTTCCATGTCTAATTTGTAACATAATTGATCCATGTCAACCTCAAATTGTGAAGGTGATATTTTTATGACCTCAAAGAGTCAAAGTCAACAATTTGTGGGACTTGGAGGGAGATGGAGAAAGGAGGTCAGTAATGAGAAATATAGGACACAAATAGAGCAGAACAACTAGAAAAACCTTTGGTTGGTTTTATCGGTCTTTGTAAAAAACTGACAATAACAATATCAAGGTAACTTCAAAAAAAATATAGATATAATGTTGGTTTATCAGTCTTCATGAAAAACCAACAACAAATCAAAGTGACTAAAAATGTGTTTATCCAAAAACTTTTACTTAGGAGATTTATTGCAGTGAATGGACAAGAAACCTTTTAAACCAGTTCAAACTAGCTGTAAGGTGTGTCGGGACCTATTACAACGATGTCATTACTATTACGATGTAAAATTGCAAATGAAAGTGGTCAAAACAAACTCATGGTACTACTTACTCTTATGATGATAATATATTTTCACCGGTACCATCTATTTTGAGAAAGTTTCTATGCGTTTTGATAAAGGTAACCTTAAAGGATATATAGATATTGTTAGGGTAATAGTTTTGAGAATCAACAGCCATCGTATGAGGCATGAGGTGTGCACTCATTTCATGAGGGTGCAAGCAGACTTCCTTAGGTTGAGCCTAATATTCCTTTAAGCCACGCTCATATGGTGGTGTGGTTTTGTACGTGAATCCAAGTTGGAAGGACTTTACACCAAGTCGTACAACTATAATCTTAATATGGGTTATTCCGTTATCATTTCGAAGGTTCTGTTCTTGTATGGTTTTTTGGGGCTTCTTCTTAGCCTTTTTGGCATCAATGGCAGAGATGGTATTTGGGTCCGTTGTAGGCGGGTTTTTTTTTTTTTTTTTTTTTTTTTTTTTTTTTCAAGTAAATTATATACTCGCAACTAAAACCTCACAATGTCTTAACTAGACATGAACAATTAAAGATCATAGGAAAATCCTTTTTCCTAATAATCTTATTTCTTTCACCCGAAGTTGGTGCAAGTAAGCCATCAGCTTAGTTGATTCAAAATATTCGAATGTGACTGAGTATATAATGTAGAGAGTAAAATACACGACTCATAAATCTGTTTGTTCAAGAATGTAAACTAAAAGAAGTGTCAAAGTACAGTGACGGCATTGTTAATTTCAAGCTGATATATATGGATGTGTTACCAAACATTTTCTGTGTGTATTCCATGTTAGAAAGTTAGATGTCATTATCTTTTCTTTTTGCGTTTCTATACGAACTAGATATCAGGGATGGTGTTTCGTTTTCTCTATGTTTCATTTATCCCAGGTACGTGTTTTATTGCGATAGTGATGCATGTGGTGGCATATTATCTATTCTGACCTGATTTAGGTGATTGTCTTTCGCGGTGTAGGATCCAAATCCTTGTGCAGTAAATTGAGACAAAGCTAAATCAATGGATGAGCTGAAGACTGTGATGAATGACCACTTGGATCAAATGCAAGAAACTGTTGAGAAAATTTCGTCTAAGCTTCGAATTGGGATGCAACCAGCTATAGATACATTCATTGGCTTAGAAGTTGTTGGAAGATGGATCCTAAAGGTTATTACTACATACTAAGTTTTTAAATAAAAGACGACCCACAACCAAAAGTTTAGCAGTTACACTTAGGTAACCTAGAAACTTTCAAGTAGAATTAAAAAAATACGAGGTCTAAAACGTTAACATCATTAGTATTGTCAATATGGAAGTGAACACAGAAGTGCTCAAGTTGGCCAATTGTGAATGGTATTGGCTTCAATCAGTCGGGTACACACAAACAGTGGTATATTTTGATATTGAAGCCTCAAAATGTCTGTGAGAAACATTAATTTACTAGCATTCAGGTTTGGAGACTTAAGTTCTTCAGCTAAAACGGCTTTCTGACCATTATGTGACAAATTATCCTGTTTTATTGAAACTATGGCTAATTTTCACCAGATGCGTTACATATCGCTAAAGTTTTCGACTATACAATGTCTGTGAGATTTTGCCACTTCATTCTGCTATCTTTATGACTTTATCTAACATCTTTAATAGTTAACTGCCTGCCTGCATTATTACCTGACATCCCATTTACTATGTATTATTCATCTCTCAAGAACCTTGGTTAGTGGGCTTGATGCTGTTTCACTTTATGGTACTAATAGTAGTCTTTTTCACATTGAGGAATAATATCAACTTTCAGGTGTACAATATGATCCTTCTCTGTCGTGTAGATTTACTATCCCGTGGGCAACTATCATCTTTAATTTATATTAGGTCAAAATGGGTACAAGCTGATGTGTTAAAACATTTCATGTTTAGTATGCTGATACGGGTTGGGTCAGTTTGGTTGACTAACACTCTATTGTCATTTTTTTTTTTTTTTTTCCAACCAAAATAATGTATTAAAATGTTAGTTATGATTACAAAAACAATATTACAATGCTACTTTAAATCTTTGAGTAAACAGTTTAGGATGTTGTATCACGCAAGCATTAGAATTATATTTCGGGTGACTTCCAACCTGGGTGACCCATTACCCTATTAGCTGTGTTTATAAAACTTGACTCATTTGGCCTATTCGAGATGAACCAGGACCCAACCAATATTTAAGTAAATGGGCTGAAATTGCCACTTATACTTATCCAAAATGATGTTTATAGATTGTGAGTTGAGATGTTTTGGTAGGTGTAGTTTCGTTTGGTCAAGTGATAGAGTAATGCTCATGCATGTCAGTTTCTGTTGTCACTCCTCATCCTGTAAATATATGAACATTTTCGTCATGTCACAACAAAGGACATGAATTATTTCATGCACTCTAAGATGCGATTCCGTAAGCATTATCAACATTGCCGTTGCCTTTTCAACCTCTTGATTTTGAACTCCTCTAAGGAATTCCACACTATTGACAGCTAGCCACTACTGATCCACGCAGCCTTTGACAATCAATTCCTCTCTCTCCCTAACCCTATCAGTAACCTCCTGACAAAGGACGTTCAACTCCTTTGCAGACTTAATCTCTTTAGCAATCTCCCGTTCAAAATATAAGCATCTGATCTCTCATCAAAGTAGAGTTAGCAGCAACCGTGAGTTCCTGGAGACGAGCCATTCCTATCACTTTTCTGGAAACTGTTTTTTTTTTTTTTTTTTTTTTTTTTTTTTTTTTTTTTTTTTATTATTATTATTATTATTATTATTATTATTATTATTATTATTTTTTTCCTTCGGTTAATTAAGAACTGCTAAAGATTTACAGTAATATTATGCCACCGTTAAATAGAAACTCGCTAATGAATTTGAACGGTTAGGAAACTACCGAGAAGCCTAGAATCTCATGATTACATAGTATCATAGTAGCACATGGAACGACGGCTGACTGATGTCCCGGGCTTCTATGCAGGGAGGAATATCATAATTACTATAAATCCCGGTGTTAGCATTAAATGACTACATTATGGGCATAAACTATAAAACATGGGCTGCACATATTGATAACAATGACTTAACAAAAACCAAATGAAACAAATATATTTCATACACTAAAAATGCTTTAGAACAAATATAAATACGCAAAATACTACTAGTAATTTTTAATAAATACACTTAAATTAACTCTCCGCAGAACACCTGGCCAACGACGGCTGATTGATGTCCCGAGTCTCCATGAGCAGAGAATTTCATTACAAACTAGATGCAACAAAGTATCTCAGTTAGCAAAAACTAATTTAGAACGAATAATAAAAACCTATCCCCTCATCAAACAAACCGAAGATAATTTAGGACAAAAATTAGACTTAAATTGGTTCCGCCACAACGCACGTTAGCATAATTCCTCGTTCTTATACTATCAGACACAATAATATACTTCTCATAGCTATATTTAGTACTTATGTAAACTAAGTTTAAGATTTAGATTCTAACTTCAAGGAGGAATCAAACCAATCAAGGAAAATAAGGAAAAGAAAAGAAATCCAAACCGAAAGAATCCGCTAAAAAAATTATCCGACCTGAAAAAACTTGAACCTATTTTTTTCATTTCAGTATGTGCACACCGTATGACGAATTCCTAGATCCGCCACTGCTCTACACTAATGACTTTGGGCTAGAAAAATCCAACTATTTCAGCAGATGGTGTTGTCATGCAGCCTCATAGCAGACAATTGACATGTCTACATGTATAATTGAAGCAACAATGTCAAATGATCTGTCTAGTCACTCACGCTTTTCTTTCTATAGTTGAAATTTCACAGGTATACGTTTGTCAAAATCAAAATTTAATGTGTTGCGACATGCACTTCTTGTATTGTGTAACGGGTTCTTGATTACGTTTCCAACTATCCTTACACAGGTGAAGAATGAATCTGACATGAGTTGAAGCGCCAAGATATTCGGCTTTTATATCTTTGTAGCAATATTATCCCGAGTCTCGTGAGTTCCTAAACATGATTACTTCCTGTATATATGTGGATGCTTTTGCATGTACACAGTATATATGAGTTTTCTAGAAATATACGCGAGTAGCTAGATTTGTCGACATGTTGTGACCATTGCATATCAAATGCTGTTATGCCCCCACTGTTGCATAGAAAAGAAAAGAAAAGAAAAAGAAAGCTAGAAAGGTCAAATATTTGACGTTAAGGAAATAATTTCCAAGTTTTAGCAGGAGAATTACATTTGATTTATTCAATTCAAGTAATAATCAACAAGTACATTAAATTTCATGAAAGGACACAATACAATTTCCATGTCTAATTTGTAACATAATTGATCCATGTCAACCTCAAATTGTGAAGGTGATATTTTTATGACCTCAAAGAGTCAAAGTCAACAATTTGTGGGACTTGGAGGGAGATGGAGAAAGGGAGGTCAGTAATGAGAAATATAGGGCACAAATAGAGCAGAACAACTAGAAAAACCTTTGGTTGGTTTTATCAGTCTTTGTAAAAAACTAACAATAACAAAATAATCTATCAAGATAAGTTCAAAAAAAAAAAAAAAAAAAATATATATATATATATATATATATATATATATATATATATATATATATATATATATATATATATATATATATATATAAACCAAAGGCCTCAAACGACTGTGGAGCTCTATAAAATTGCCACATAAGCACACCAAGAGCTCTATAAAATTGCCAAATAAGCACACCAATAAATGACACGTATTATTATTTTTTCTACATTTACTTTATGTACTTAAAAAGACAAGAAAATAAAAGGAAGACTTTTATTCATTTGCCCATACCCTGTTGTTTGTTGTTCACCCTTCGAAATATGACACGTTAGTCTAAATAGTTTGACACTCTTCAACTTTTGACTTTATCATCTATAAATACCACCCCACAACCAGAAAACAAAAACAGGCATCTAACATCTTTCATTTATTTTTCTCTCTAATTTCATATTTTCAGCTTCACCAATCGGAAAACGTCAACAACCAGTCATTCGTCGGAGACTACCTGTCCGGTCACGACTTTTATCTCTTCCAATAAGTCTTTGTAAGTTATCTTTCTGGTTTCTTTTTTACTTTTTCGCGACTCTTTTATTGCAATATATGTATGTTCTTTCACACTGCTAAATGTATCTTGGATCTACTTTCATTATGTGTTGTTTTTTATTTGCAGCTCATGTGGCCGGAGAGGCGAAGATGGACATGAGTCTCCAGCTCATACTGACCAAACGATGGAGATGAGTCTATTTTTATATTGAATTTATTTTGGTTTTTTACTACTACGATGTTTTACATATATTTGATTTTCTTTTTCGTTTTCCTGTTTGTACCTCAAAGGTGGTGGTGTCATTAAAGAAGTTTCAGAAAGTTGAAAGGTCGTACCTAAAGAGGAGCTCGATGTTGGTTTCGTTAACTGCAGTCATGAAGGCGAAGCAAAGAGGAAGATGATACTTGTGAGTTGTGACCATGATATGATAGGCAATGTATATAACTTTGCTCCTTTTTTAGAGCTATTTGCATGGTTATGAATGAGTAATTATTTCTATGATAGTTAATATCAATGTGTTTAGTTTTTGTAGTTAAGTTGGTAAGTAAACTACGATTGGTAGTTTGTACATATTTAATTACATAGTAATTTTTTATTTTTTTTTTCTTTTTTCCTTTTTTTTTTCCGAAAGGCACATAGTGAACTTTTAAGTCACTAAAAATAATTGTTTTATATAATGCATGTTTACATTTTGGATGTAAGTGTATAATATATACTAATTATATTGCGAAAAATTGTAATTGTGATTGTAGTTTGCTATATAATTCTTAGTCAGTAGTTTTTGTTAAGGGTTGAAATACATTGAACTTATTTGGATATTGAATATGTTTTTTTTTTTTTTTTTTTTCTTTGTGTGTAAAGATGGAAATTAATTATGTGTTTAAAATGGATACTAAAAAAATACGAGTAATAAGTTTTGTCAAAAATGATAATTATATTGAATAATATCTACTTGCAAAGATAATACTGTAATAAGCGAATATGGGGGGAGTGGGAGGTGTACAGTGGAACTATAGGAGGAATGGGAGGTATGGTATATTGAGTGATAGTTAGGGCTGTAAACAAACTGAACGTTCAGTGAACATTTCATGAACCGTTCGGTAAAATGTTCGTTTATGTTCGTTCGTTTATTAAATGAACGAACATGAACAATATTTTACGTTCGTTTATTTAAATGAACGAACATAAACAAAAGTCTCGTTCGTTCATTTATGTTCGTGAACGTCCGATTAGGCGTTCGTTAATGTTCGTTTATATTTATTTATCTATTTATGTTAATATATCATATCTTTTAATTTTGTAATTTTAAAAATTGATTTATTTAAACAAAACAACACTTATAAACAATATATTGTGAAAAATTCAATAAGGTTTATGTTTGTTTGTCTATTTTCATTTATGTTCGATCGTTTATGTTCATTTAGCGTTCGTTTAGTGTTTTAATGAACGAACATGAACAATTCATTTTCTTAATAAACGAACATGAACAAGAAAATTCGTCCGTTTAAGCGTTCATGTCCGTTTATTTGTCCGGTTAAAATTAAATGAACGAACATGAACAGGGCTCCGTTCGTGTTCGTCCGGTTCGTTTACAGCCCTAGTGATAGTCACTAGAAAAAGTAATATCATAATGTACCATTTTATCTAGCATACAGTAATAACTATTTCCAAACAATAATAATTACTTGGAGTGTTGTACACATTTCACCTTGCTTCCATCAATAGCCAAAAGTAATAGGCATTCCCTCTCATTTCATATCAACATATGAATGGCCTCACATGACTGATGATTTAAGCCCTTTTAATGTTAGTTTTTGCCCCCCCTTTTTTATTGCTTCTTATATATACATTGTCATTGTTTTTAATTGTTTATGAGGGTTTTTAACTGATTGTTTTTAACTACTCTGTTGTGTTGCAAAGCTATTGCGCGTCTGAAACTATTACGTTATGCAAGTGTCTAGATGCTCTGTTTGATACATATTGAAACTTAATTTTATCCATTTGCTAAAAAGTTAGACATTCACGCTCACCCTCATGGGCCGTGCATATGCACGGCCGAAACACTACCTAGTATATATATATATATATATATATATATATATATATATATATATATATATATATATATATATAATGTTGATTTATCAGTCTTCATGAAAAACCAAAAACAAATCAATGTGAGTAAGTGACTAAAAACGTGTTTATCCAAAAACTTTTGCTTAGGAGATTTATTGCAGTAAATGGACAAGAAACCTTTTAAACCAGTTCAAACTAGCTGTAAGGTGTGTCGGGACCTATTACAACGATGTCATTACTATTACGATGTAAAATGGCAAATGAAAGTGGTCAAAACAAACTCATGGTACTACTTACTCTTATGATGATGATATATTTTCACTGGTACCATCTATTTTGAGAAAGTTTCTATGCGTTTTGATAAAGGTAACCTTAAAGGATATATAGATATTGTTAGGGTAATAGTTTTGAGAATCAACAGCCATCGTATGAGGCATGAGGTGTGCACTCATTTCATGGGGGTGCAAGACTTCTTTAGTTTGAGCCTAATAATCCTTTAAGCCATGCTCATATGGTGGTGTGATTTTGTACGTGAATCCAAGTTGGAAGGACTTTACACCAAGCCGTACAACTATAATCTTAATATGGGTTATTCCGTTATCATTTCAGAGGTTCTGTTCTTGTATGCTGTTTTGGGGCTTCTTCTTAGTCTTTTTGGCATCATCAATGGTAGAGATGGTATTTGGGTCCGTTGTAGGTGATTTTTTTTTTTCTTTTTTTTTTTTTAGTAAATTATATACTCGCAACTAATACCTCTCTTAACTAGACATGAACAGTTAAAGATCATAGGAAAATCCCTTTTCCTAATAATCTTATTTCTTTCACCCGAAGTTGGCCCAAGTAAGCCATCAGCTTAGTCGATTCCAAATATTCGAATGTGACTTAGTATATAATGTAGAGAGTATAATACACGACTCATAAATCTGTTTGTTTGAGAATGTAAACTAAAAGAAGTGTCAAAGTACATTGATGGCATTGTTAATTTCAAGCTGATATATATGGATGTGTTACCAAACATTTTCAGCGTGTATTCCATGTTAGAAAGTTAGATGTGATTATCTTTTCTTTTTTCGTTTCTATACGAACTAGATATCAGGGATGGTGTTTTGTTTTCTCTATGTTTCATTTATCCCATGTACATGTCTTATTGCGATAGTGATGCATGTGGTGGCATATTATCTATTCTGACCTGATTTAGGTGATTGTCTTTCCCGGTGTAGGATCCAAAGCCTTGTGCAGTAAAGTGAGACAAAGCTAAATCAATGGATGAGGTGAAGACTGCGATGAATGACCACTTGGATCAAATGCAAGAAACTGTTGAGAAAATTTCATCTAAGCTTCGAATTGGGATGCAACCAGCTATAGATACATTCATCGGCTTAGAAGTTGTTGCAAGGTACACATGGATCCTAAAGGTTATTACTACATACTAAGTTTTTAAATAAAAGACGACCCACAACCAAAAGTTTAGCAGTTACACTAATCTAACCTAGAAACTTTCAAGTAGAATTAAAAAATACGAGGTCCAAAACGTTAACATCATTAGTATTGTCAATATGGAAGTGAACACAGAAGTGCTCAAGTTGGCCAATATTTACAAGTACTAAATTATCTCTATAGTAGAATTGTGAATGGTGTTGGCTTCAATCAGTCGGGTACACACAAACCGTGGTATATTTTGATATTGAAGCCTCAAAATGTCTGTGAGAAACATTAATTTACTAGAATTCAGGTTTGGAGACTTAGTTCTTCAGCTAAAACGGCTTTCTAACCATTATGTGACAAATTATCCTGTTTTATTGAAACTATGGCTAATTTTCACCGGATGCATTACATATCGCTAAAGTTTTCGACTACACAATGTCTGTGAGATTTTGCCACTTCATTCTGCTATCTTTATGACTTTATCTAACATCTTTAATAGTTAATTGCCTGCCTGCATTATTACCTGACATCCCATTTACTATGTCTTATTTATCTCTCAAGAACCCTGGTTAGTGGGCTTGATGCTGTTTCACTTTATGGTGCTAATAGTACTTTTCACCTCGAGGAAGAATATCAACTTTCAGTTGTACGTGATCCTTCTGTCGTGTAGGTTTACTATCCTGTGGGCAACTATCATCTTTATATTGGGTCAAAATGGGTACAAGCTATTTCATGTTTAGTATGCGGATACGGGTTGGGTCAGTTTGGTTGACCAACACTCTATTGTCTGTTTTTTTTACCTTTCTTTACAACAAAAATAATGTATTAAAATGTTAGTTATGATTCTTCTGCCTTTCAAAAAAAAAAAAAAAAAAAAAAAAAAAAAAAATGTTAGTTATGATTACAAAAACAATATTACAACGCTACTTTAAATCTTTGAATAAACAGTTTAGGATGTTGTATCACGCAAGCATTGAAATTATATTTCGGGTGACTTCCAACCCGGGTAACCCATTACCCTATTAGCTATGTTTATAAAACTTGACTCACTTTTCCTACTCAGTATTTTAAATGAACCAGGACCCAGCCCATATTTAAGTAAATGGGTTGAAATTGCCACTAATACTTATCAAAATGATGTTTAGAGATTGTGAGTTTGATTAGTGTAATTGCTAAACTTTTTATTGTGGGGCGTCTTTTATTTAAAAACTTAGTTAGTGTAACTAAGTTTTTAAATAAAAGACGCCCCACAACAAAAAGTTTAGCAATTACACTAATCTAACCTAGAAACTTTTAAGTAGAATTAAAAAATATGAGGTCTAAAACGTTAACATCATTAGTATGGCGTATATGGAAGTGAACACAGAAGTGCTCAACTTGGCCAATATTTATAAGTACTAAATTATATCTATAGTAAAATTGTGAATGGTGTTGGCTTCAATCAGTCGGATACACACAAACCGTGGTATCTTTTGATATTGAAGTCTCAAAATGTCTTTGAGAAACATTAATTTACTAGCATTCATGTTTGCAAACTTAGTTCTTCAGCTACATGGCTTTCTGACCTTTATGTGACAAACTATCCTGTTTTATTAAAACTATGGCTAATTTTCACCAGATGAATTACATATCGCTAAAGTTTTCGACTATATATGAGATTATGCCACTTCATTCTGCTATCTTTATGACTTTATCTAACATCTTTAATAGCTAACTGCCTGCCTGCATTATTACCTGACATCCCATTTACTATGTCTTTATTTATCTCTCAAGAACCTTGGTTAGTGGGCTTGATAACAGGTACTTTTCACCTCGAGGAAGAATATCAACTTTCAGTTGTACGTGATCCTTCTGTCGTGTAGGTTTACTATCCCGTGGGCAACTATCATCATTATACTGGGTCAAAATGGGTACAAGCTATTTCATGTTTAGTATGCTGATACGGGTTGGGTCAGTTTGGTTGACCAACACTCTATTGTCAGCTTCTTCTTCTTCTTCTTCTTCTTTTTTTTTTTTTTTTTTTTTTTTTTTTTTTTTACCCTTCTTTACAACAAAAAATAATGTATTAAAATGTTAGTTATGAATACAAAAACAATATTACAACGTTACTATAAATCTTTGAGTAAACGGTTTAGGATGTTGTATCACGCAAGCATTTAAATTATATTTCGGGTGACTTGCAACCCTGGTGACCCATTATGTTTATAATTAATTGACTCATTTGGCCTATTTTAGATGAACCAGGACCCAGCCCATATTTAAGTAAATGGGTCGAATTGCCACTGATACTTATCAAAATGATGTTTTGGGATTGTGAGGTTGAGATTTTTGCTAGGTGTAGTTTCGTTTGGTTAAGTGATAAAGAGAGTAATGCTCATGCATGCCAGTTTCTGTTGTCACTCCTCATCGGCTCATCCTGTAAATATGTGAACATTTTTCTGGACCTATAAGTTGAAGAAGTGTTTATTGATGCAATGTTTAAAATGACCTTCAATCTTGAGGACCAAAGTCAAAACCACTGAAATGAATTCTTTTGCTTATTTTATAGAACCCCGCAAGCAGCTTATAACAGATCTCAGTTTGTGTCAATTGCATGGCATCTAAATTGAACCTTGACTTTTTATCTAATTATAAATGATGATGCAGTGGCTGGTGTTTATCTTGCTGAACGACTAAACGCTGTCTTGAGCGATAACTGGAAAAGCTTTGCTAGTCAAAAATATTTTGATCACCATGGAGTCTTCCTCTCGGTAGTGTGGTCTGGTCCTCTTCTTGTTTTCTCTACGATAATTTTGGTAAGTGCTTTATTTTCATCTTCCTTTCTCATTCATCTTTACCATTTGCAGTTGACCGTTATTGTCAAAATTGCACAATTCACTATTTTAAGCTATAATACAATTTGATTGATGAGGTCTCATTTGCATGTTCCCATTATAGCTCCACTCTTTTTATGTTGCTAAGACTAAGTCGAACTCAATAATCACAAATTAACACTATTCTGTTACCTATTCTTTGCTGGTCAACACACTTTTTTCTTTATGTCAACTTATTGTGAAATGGAAACGAGCAGAGCTCAGGCACCGTCCTAGACTTTCTAGTACCAAACAAGATTGATTTTCTACATTTTACACAAGTTGTGGTTGATCTTATGAGATGCTTCTCTATTTTGACATGGATTAGCTGTAGCTTGCTTACAAAAATAGATCACTTAGTATAAATATTCCGATAGTCTTTTAGTTTATCTTTACTTCTTGTATCAAATATTTCATACAAATATGAAGCGAACCCCTTTTTTATGATACTGATTTGTACGATTTACACGTAAAAACTTCAAGAAGTGTGCTTTCTGTCATGGAAGCACATCTTTGCTTGGTTTAAAGACAAGAGGAGCTGGTTTACATGCGACGTGGGTTGAGAATATATATCTTGTCGGGACTAGTACTAATATTTTGTGTAGACTATAGACGACTTGCTGGACTTTATGCAGCTAGTTTTAGAACGATTTAGACACACCTTCTAGTAAATAAATGAGATAACATATCATATTGTCAACAAACAATTAATAAAAGTAGTAAAGATGGGCCTGAACATCCAACTGATGTAAACCCGCAACCTTTAGCGTTAAGGACTAATATGTAGATGAGAACAAAACCGTTAAAGAACTCCGTCCTTAAAAGGTGTTTATGCGCTCAATTCTATGCAAGCCTCATGCGTAACGAACCCCAGGATTAATGCAAACTCGTGTTGTTACTTGTTAACCACCAAAGAATGGTAACAACAACAAAATGACGATGGTGGAGCAGTAACACGTGAGTTGGCAAATAGGAGAACACGTAACATGATTCATTCTGTTTCTATTAGGGGAGAGGGAGTGCATGCGGGGAGGAAGCGGGGAAGGTGAACCCCCGCACGGGAACACCGCCGCCTCGCGGGGAACCCCGCACGGGGAGGTAAAAATCGGGACATTTTCACGCATGCGGGGAGAGGAAGAAAAGAGACGTTTGTGTGTGTTTGCAAACAGCCAAGGAAGAAGACATTTTCACGCTGTGTGTGTTTGTGTGTGTGTTTGCAAACAGCCAAGGAAGAAGAAAGACAACCATATATTTTTTCTGAGTGTTTTTTTTTTTTTTTTTTTTTTTAAATGGACTTTGGGCTATTGGACTTGTAAGATTGGGCTAGTGAAAGTTTAAAAAAGAATTGTTTTTAAACTATAGTGAAAAGTATAACTTTTATGTTTTTTAATAATATTATGTAATGTTTATTTATTTTAATGAAATTTTAGTTTTTAAATAAATTTTAATAGAATTTAAAAAAAAAAAAAAAAGTGAGTGAAGGGTGAGTGAAGGTGCCGCCCCCAAAAATGAAGTGAGTGAAGAGTGAGTGAAGGAAAAAGTGGGAGATGATGTGGCGGAATGGAATTGGTTGTAAGTGAGTGAAGGGAAATGGGTGAGTGGAGCACTCCCCCCACCCTTAGGGACGTTTATATGTGTATGTATTTGAGTCTTTATAAGTCAAAAAAATAATCATGGTCACGTTTTCAAATTTCAACCCACAAAATTAGGAACATGGCTGATGGTTTCAGCTGTTTTGTTGCCATCCAAATCTGCCCCCCACTACTCCTACTTTTTTACTTAGTCAACATACTAGTTGTTTTCTTGTTAAAGACTTGTACCATGTGCTTTGAATCACTTGCATTTAGTTGGTACATCAACTAGTTTTACTTTTGCTCTATTTGAATGTGCTAAATCCTCATGAAAACTTGCCAAACTCCACAAAAGTTCCAACATGAGCTCGACTATAAGGCTTAAGGTAAGCACATACTCAAGTCAATAGCTTGACGAGTCTTCATAATTCAAGCTCAAGCCCGGCACAAAGAAAATTTGAGAGTGTGACTAACCAAAAAGTACCATTAGAAACCATGTCCTGTTAAGCGAACTAGATACATGCTCAACTGACAGCTCGATAATGCTGGACTCATTATGACTCGAAAATTGAACTTATTAGCGGTTCTTACCACATTCATATTAGCACGTAGTATTATATGATCGTTGCTTATTTAAGTGATCTAAGAAATGGTCTTAACATATTTTGGTAATCCAAAATATGTAGCTAAATCAAATTAGCAAAAGGTGTCCAAGTTCAAGCTTAAATTTAAGTGCGTGTCAAATGTAGCATCTTGAAGCAATAAATGATATATATGCAATAGCTTCGTAACCCGCCGAATCGGCGGGTTAGCTTCATTATATTATTTGATTTATTCTAAATGGACGTATATAAATAAAGAATAACGACACACATGTATTATATGAAAATTATAATAATAAATGAATAAAAAGTTGAGGCAGCAGTATCTATGTTCAACACATTAGTTATTTCATACAAAAGTAAAACTTCATGAGTGTGCAACTTTTATTCGTTAAGTTCAACAATACTTCAAATGAAAGACATTGAAAACCAAAGTAATTGTCTTGAAAAAAACATTAAGAAAGGATTAAAAACTAACATAACATTAAAAAAAATGAATTTGATATATAAAAATATCAGGTAAATGCAAGTGATTACTCCTTTTCCAACTTGTCTTCAAATATTGGTTGGTTAGACCAATCTACCATGTCTCATCTTGTAAGCCTTAAAGAAACTTTCAAGTGTATCCATATTTTTCCATGTCACATCCATATTTATATTGATACCTACAATATATACTAAGGTTAGAAAAGTATATTTTCATGTTTGAAATTGTTATGCATGTATGGTATTTTTATATTATTCATATACCAAATAAAATTGCTTTGTACACAACATTTTTTGTGTAGTTTGTGTATTCGTTGAAAAGGTTCCTCCAATACTGCAAAAATCTGAAGAAGGTGAACATCTTAGTATGGTGAGCCAACGAAGATAGTCTTGCAACAATATGTAATCTAGACAAGAGGTGTATTGACTTGCATTCGATTCTCTGCCCGATGTGTGAAGAAGATATCAAATCTTCAGACCATTTGATGGGTCGCTGCTTATGGTCTCGTAACATCTGGAACCTCATTTTTAATTGGTGGGGTTTCTCTCTTTTTGGGGATCTCGATTACAAATGTGTTTGCAATTTTGTTAATCGTTTGAGCACCGAAATAAAGGATGTTCTCGCCATTACATCTCCGATGCTTTGAAGCAGTTATTTTCACCTCCGTATGGCATATATGGAGAAGTAGAAATGCTAAGGTTTTCCGCTTAAAAGAGTCCAGCAATTGTGATATCTTCAAGGATATTCAAAGCTTATCATTTTGTTGGGTGAGTAATAGGTGTAAGATATTTAGATTAGATTGGGATCTTTGGGTGAAAAATCCGGTTTATTGACCCGTGAAATTCACGGGATTAAATGGAAAACCGTGAAATTGATAAAGAATGTGTTATGTAAAAACATTTAATAGATAAATGAGTAGCTGTTAAGAATATGTGAGTAAATAATATGTTTGATCTGGGTGATATAATAATGAAAGTATTAGATACTAAATAGATGTGTATAATGAATATGGATAAAGAATTACAGTAGACGAACTTGTAATAATGTCTATCGAGATTGTATAGTAATATATAAGTATTAGACATTATGTATAATGTAAGGAATGATGAACTTAGTTGATATTTATAATTAAAAATTACGGGATTAAATGGAAAACATGAAACATACATAATGTAAAACATTTAACTGAATAGATGTTAGATCGGAGTGGTAAAATAATATAAATATTATATATTGAATAGATGTATGAAATGAATATAGTCATGGTACATAAACATAAAATATATTTTATGCATGCTATAAAAGAAATATAATCATTTTTTTTATGTACTTTTGATGCGTGAGAATTGCACCAGGCTTTACCTCTCAAGGGATCTTGAGAAGCTTACAACCCCCACCAGCCAGTGTACCTGATCGTTGTAGTATAGTATAGTGACAAGTACCGGGGGATTGATCTCAACTCAGGAATAGTGTCGCTAGGATTAGAAAGCCTAAAAACTAGGTCTAGAGGTGAGGGATGATTCTTTTTGTATTTTTATATTTTATGGAAAGCAAGTAAAATCTCGGGTTTTGGAAGAGTGGGCGGAATTAGTTGCTAGTCAACTAACCCAAAAACTAAAGATGCAATCAAAATAAAATAACAAAAATGTAAATAAAGTTAATTAAACTAGTGGTGTGAACAATAAATGAGAAAATTGTGTTTACTTAGATTTCATTAATCCCTAGATATTTTTTACAGGTTGATAGTTTGTTACAGTTGCGTGGATGACGGGTTATATTCCTTAATACCAATCGTGGGGTGGCGTACGTACTTCCCCAACTCTATAAGCTCCTACTTCACTCCTATGTCGAGCCTGCAAGAAGCTCCTAACATGGGATCATTATAATTCGCTCATGCATTAAATACAACCATAAAAACCTAGTACGCATTGGTTCATGTTTCTTAAGACGTTCAAGCAAGTTACACTATGGAAGTCTGCCAGTTTTTTTAAACCTAACATCGAAATCATTCATCCATAACAACTATAAACAAGCAATCAACCTATAATCAACATCTAGGTTTCACTACATCTAAGCAAACACACAAGAGATCTAGCCTAGCATGTTAAAATAAAGACAAGCGTAAGATATATTCAAACAACACATAGACATATTGAATGAATTGAAAAGATACTTATCTTAATTGAACATGAAAGGTTTCAAATGGTGAAAACCCTTGAAAATACTGATAAAAATCGTGCTAGGGTTTCTCTTCTAAATTGTCCTCTAAATTATCCTCCCTAATGAATGAAAATTATAAAACTATATATAGATTTTCCAATGTGACGGCATCAAGAAGAAAAATCTGACGCCGTCAACCCGCCGCCCATAATAATACCGGATTGCCTAGATCCAGATCTGACGCCGTCAAGAGCAAATTTTCTCTGGGCCGTCACGTGTAAAGGGACCATGACGGCCTATGGTGACGCCGTCATGCACTAGTGTAAAAACTCTCAGGACCGTCACGTACTCTATCCACTTCACCTCTTGTTTTATCTCTTGACGCCGTCATGTAGGATTTGGTGACGCCGTCAGGTACTGTTCCCAGCAAGGAATTAGAGACTTTGCCGTTTTCTTCACTTTTATGCTCCAAAAACATCCAAAATGCTTCCTTTTTCAGAATTCACTCCAAAAGTACCTAAAATGACAAAAGGAACGATTTAGGGCAATATTTGATCAAATAAATTCAATTCCGGGCTTAAATGACCCCTAAAAATGGATCATTTTTCGCCTCATCATATAGCCTTACACTTGAGATTTGCTTGTCCTCAAGCAAATGCACTTTTATTCTAATCAAAATACAAGTTAGGGGTCATTTAACACTAATATAAAAGTAATTACAACAAATAATCGTTCCACTAAAGACCAAAGACAAGCACGGAGGTCATATACTAGCACCTCACAAATAGTGTTTAGATACTCACATCTCTCGGGGTGTAATAAAGTATATATCACAATATGGAAATGGAAAACATCTCTCACTACCTGTTGATGAGGCGAAAAATGAACCACTTTTAGGGGGTCATTTAAGCCCGGAATTGAATTTATTTGATCAAATATTGCCCTAAATCGTTCCTTTTGTGATTTTAGGTACTTTGGGAGAGAAATTTGGAAAAGGAAGCAATTCGGACGTTTTTGGAGCATAAAAGTGAAGAAAACGCCAAAGTTTTAATTTTCCTTGCTGGGACAGTAGGTGACGGCGTCAAGAGCAACACTTTGACGGCGTCAAGAGTAAATTGCATGACGGCCCAGTGCAAACCTGAAGGCGTCACAAGTAGAGCGTCAAGAGTAAAACACGTGACGGCCTGGAAGACCCTAACACATGACGGCGTCAGATGAAGATCAAGGCAGTCCGAGAAATATTTTGGCGGCGAGATGACGGCGTCACCTATTTGGTCTTGACGCCGTCAGCCTCAATTTCCTATATATAGTTTTCTAATTTTCATTCATAAAAAAAATGAGAAGTTTTGGAGAAACCCTAAGGCCGAACTTGTTACGAATTTTACAGGTTTTTCAAGGGTTTTCAGCCCTTGAACCCTTTCATGTGTAATTGAGATAAGTGTTCTTCTAATTCAATCAATATGTCTATGTGTTGGTTGTCTATATCTTGTTCTTGTCTTAATTCCATCATGCTAGGCTAGATCTATCTTGTGTTTGCTTAGATCTAATGAAACCTAGATGTTGATTATGTGTTGATTACTTGTTTATGGTTGTATTGGATGAATGATTTCGATGTTAGGCTTAAGAAAACTGGCAGATCTCCAAATGGTAACATGCTTGAACATCTTAGGAAACATGAACTGACGTGCACTAGGTTTTATTGGTTGTATTTAATGCATGAGTAAATTCTAATGATCCCATGTTAGGAGCTTCTTAGCCGGCTCGACATAGGAGTGAAGTAGGCACTCATAGGATTGGGGAGTTAAGTGCGCCACCCCATGAATGGTATTAAGGAATACAATCCGTCATCCACACAACTATAACAAGTAATTAACGTGTAAAAGATATCTAGGGAGTAATGAAATCTAAGTAAACACAATTTCTCCACTTATTGCTCACAACCTTAGTTTGATTTAGTTTTATTTTCATTTCTAGTATTTTATTTTGATTGCATCTTTAGTATTGGGTTAGTTGGCTAGCAACTAATTCCGCCCAAATCCTTCAAACCCGAAATTTTTACTTGCTTTCATAAAAATATAAAAATACAAAAATAATCATCCATCATCTTTAGAACTAGAAATTCGGTTTTCTAATCCTAGCGACACTATTCCTAGCTGAACGATCAATCCCCCGGTACTTGTCACTATACTATACTACAACGATCAGGTACACTGCCTGGTGGGGGTTGTAAGCTTCTCGAGATCCCTTGAGAGGTAAAGCCTGGTGCGATCCCCACGCATCAAGTTTTTGGCGCCGTTGCCGGGGAATAGTTATTGTTTAGGTTAGAACTTCTTTTTATTAGGTCTACTTGCTAGATTCCTTCCTAGTAAGATTTTATTTTTATTTTTAGGTTTCTTTAGTCTATCTTATTTCTTTGTGTTTTTGTTCGTAACTTTTCACCACCCGACATCATGGACAACGGGAACATCTTTGAACCCGTCATCCCACCACAACAAAACCCACCACTAGAACCTCCTAGGCCCCGAACCTTAGGAGAGTATTCCCGACCTAGCCACCAAGGCTACCGAAACACCATTGAGCTCACCGGAGCCAATGTGACTCCCTTGCGATCCGACACCATCCGGTTGGTGCAAAGCGAATGTGCATTCCATGGACTTCGTTCCGAAGATCCAAATCAACATCTTAAGGACTTCCTTAAAATCGTAGATTCCATAGACCTAGGTGTTGAAACTAGAGAGACAACCCCGATTACGCCTATTCCAATTCTCTCTACGGGATCAAGCTAGTCAATGGCTTGAGCGTTTACCCGCGGGATCCATCACCACATGGGATGATCTCACCACTCGTTTCCTTGCTCAATTTTTCCCACCGGAGAGAACTACTAAGCTTATAAATGACATCTTGATGTTCCAACAACGTCAAAATGAATCTCTTTATGAAGCATGGACTCGTTTCAAGGGCTTACTCCAAAAAGTCCCTCATCATGGCATAGATCTTTGGTTCCAAGTCTAAATCTTTTATGACCATATCGATCTCTCCACGAGGCGAGCCATTGACCAATCGGCCGGTGGTAAGCTACGTGATCTAAGTGCAGAACAATCATGGGAACTCATAGAAGATCTTGCTCTCTATGACAACGAAAGTTGGAATGATCCCCGTGATTTGAACAAAACGGTCAAGGCAATATCTTTGCCTTCGAACAACTCTAGCACCCCCGACCGTAGGATCATGGAACTTGAAGGTCGAGTCAAGTCTCTCATGAAATCTTACGAAGCTCGAAGGCCTTCAAGCCAAGTAAGCAGAATCGCTTCTACATGTAAATTATGTAATGGCCCTCACGAGACTCATAACTGCATGGATCTTCCAAAACGTGCTTATAACGAATTCACATCGTCACACGTGGGTCGAGGCCCTCGAACTTCTGACGAAGCCTATGATGCATGGAAGGATAAACCTAATTTCAGAGGGTACCAAACGCGGAGCGTATCCTTCAATGACTCCTCACCACTCACTTGGTCCGAGCATTTTCCATCACAAAGCATTCCTAGGCAAAGCTGTGAAGATGCTTTGCGAAAATTCATTCTATCTCAAGAATTACTGCTCTCTACGCTCGAGGCTAAATTTAGACAACAGCAGGCCGATATGAATAACAAGATTTGTAATCTGTTAATTTCTATCAAAGAGCATGCTGTTAATAAACCTATTCACGTTGATGAGGTCAAATCTGTTACCATCATGAGTCCGTCAACCTCCCTGTGAAAATAAAAAGTCCTAGTAAGCTATTCAAACATCTATCACCAAAGGAAAAAGAACCTGTCAACCCCCTAGGACCAATCCATTTCGTAAACACCATCACCACGATATCTGCTTCTACACCTAACCTGAACCAACAAGCTGAAAAAATTGGTCATACAGCTAAAGATGAGACCTCAAGGGTGGACCACGATTTGGCTAGAAGCCCTACCAACTCATCCGAGCAGTGCGCCGCGCAAGAATCTAGCAAATCGGATGAAGGGAAAGAGAGATCGGAAGAGCATACGAGAAATCCAGCCATTTTGGATAAATCTATTCTAGAGAAGCCCGAGAGAAAATGGAGGATGTTACTAGTGGGAGTAGCGATAGGACTGAGAAAAGCAACCCTAAGGTTTTCAAGATCTCCTGCACCATTAAGGAAAAGCTCTTAACCGATAGTCATATAGATCCTAGCTTCCCAATCAACATAATCCCCCTTTCCCTATACCAAGAAGCCTTCCCAGAACGCATAGTGTGTGAGAGAGTCGATAATGCAAGGGTAATAAGAAATCTATCAATTATGATTGGAGAACTTGTTTACAATACTGACCTCACCGTGGTCGTTGACGTGGACCCTCTCACCAATCGAACATTAACTAACCTTGTTCTTGGGAAACCATTTATCAATGAATCAGGAGTAATCCTTGATGAGAAGGATGGTAGTGCATTGTTCACCAATGGTGTTAAGAAGGTGATTTTTCGTAGGGGTAATGAGGAGGTGTACGAGTATCGTCCGTCCCTTGAGGGGAATCTATATGGATCAAAGGATGGAGAATCGGGGAAGATAAGGAGGCGTGATCCGAATAATCTCAAAATTCCCTGCATGATCGGTCATAAGTACTTCGATAACGTCTACATTAACGTATTCCTGCCTAAGAATTTTATGTCCCTATTCCATTATAACAATATCTGCAGATGGGGAATGATTTACAAAGGAGAGGATGTGGTTGGTAGAGATCATGAAATCCAGGTGTTCGTAGGAAATATGGCATTCACTATGGAATTTACGATTGTGGACAACATCGAAGACTATGTCGACCCTAGGTTATCACAAGTCATTTTTGGGGCACCCTTTTGTGAAATCACTAATTTGATAGTTGATGACCAGAACGGAATCATGACCTTCGCTGATGAAATTAGAAGGGTTTCATACCAAACGCCGTACAAGAGAAAAGACCTTAAGGAAATCGATTGTGACGGGCTTGATAAGATAAGTTCCCAACTTATTTTGTGTGATGAAGATGTTCGGAGAGGGTGTAAGAACACTTCTGATTTATCATGTGGATTCTTTAAGGATGTTTGTAAGCTTAATTCTAAGTATCGAGAAGATGTCTTCGAGTTCGAAGACCCAAAGTACTTACACTATGAAAGCGATACTAGTTTAGAAGACGACCTAGAGAGTGAAACCAATGATGAGGTCACGTAGTAACCCATGACCTTGAGTCTAGCTACAAGACTCGTAAATAAAGAAAAGCGTTTCTTGGGAGGCAACCCATGTTTTGTGTGATTTAATTTTGTTTGATTGTTATTTGCTTCCGTATGCATGCTTTATTTTTATTGTTGGTAGATCATGTTTCTAAACTAAATAGTGGAAGTACTTTACTTTGTTGTTTAGCCTAGTCTTAACTCCACCTAAAGGTATTTTTGCAAAAGATAACTGTAAGGGGAAACCCCAAATATGTTTTTAAGAAACAAACCGATCATGATTCTCCACAATATTAAGTGAACATGTATATTCGTATTTGTTAGAGTCAAATGCTTGTATTGAGTCATAATGAAGTTTTGCAGGATTTTCCAGGAAGTAGGACCAAGTTTTTCCAGAAGTTTTCCGGAAACTTAACATAAGAATTTCTGCAGATCACTTCTGACGGCATCACAAGTTAACTCTTGACGGCATCACGTGTAAAAATCTGGAAATTTTACCGGTTTTGTTTTTTTTAACAAAGTCTTAAGGTTTTTGTTGAATTATTAAGTTTTATAATCTCCAGGAATCTGCAAACTTCATTCCACAAGCATTATATCTTACTTTGTTTTCTAGGATTTAGTAACTTATATAGATTGCCGCCGATTTTATGCGAGGTTGTTTTGTTTGTTTTCTCAGGATTTACAGGTTATGTATGACAAGAAGATGATTTATTTTTCTGGAAAGGAAGCTTTGATTGTTCATTTTCTTGGAGGAAGATTTAACCTGACCACCTTATTATCCATACCGAGCGAATCAGGGGAGTATTTGATTTCATTCGTTTTACTTATTTCACTTTTACATTCTTTACTTAAACATTGGGGACAATGTTCATCCTAAGTGTAAGGGGAGGGTAAAATGATGATACCTTACATGTACACTTTCCCTTGAGTTTGTTTGTTTGATGGTAGATGTGTAATAAAGCTATGAGAAATACTTGTTAGTGTAATTTTAGCGCCAAATTTAAAATTTTTTACAACATTTAGGAGTGAAACTTTAGCCATAGCAAGCGTCTCATGGATAGGAGATTGTATGACTAGCACATAACCGTATATTCAGAAAAATTTTCCACCCAAATATGTGAGGTTCGCCTTTAGATTTGATAGGAAAAGCATTTACTATTAGTGCTTATGAGTGTACCGGTAGCATTTAGATTCTAGAACTTGCGTTAGTGATGCATCCCGAGACCGCTAGTGACTACATTTGTGTAGTAGGATTTACTACATGATAAGAGGCATTAGGATCACCCTTGTGTTAAACCCGTATCATAATTACTTGACCATTTAAGTCATATTACTTGGCTAGTTAAGTCAACTAATTTTTCCCACACCCTTAGCGTTGTACTCATTTTTAGTACACGAAACCCCTAGTACACCCCTCCGAGCCTATCCTTTCTTTTCTAACTTTAAGCATCTTACTTAAAGGAAGAATTTGTTACAACCCACTTAAATGTACACCTAAATCGCCTTAGCCTTCCGTGTATGCGCTCATTTTTAGTGCATTATTGTTATGTGTTAAACCCTAAGTTAATTATTTAATTGATTACATGGTTGCTAAGTCGAGTCATGTCCTTGTACATATTGTATTGGGACGATTGGGACTCATGGGTAAAGTACTTATTTTATGGAGTAATGGGGAAGAACATTATTTATTACCCCCATATGTGTGTTAATCTTAAAAGTACTCCAAGTGTTTTGATTTTCTTAATTCGAGTCATTAGATTAGTTATTGTAAAGTATGTAAAAATTCAAGTGTAAGGGGAATTTCCATTCCCTATGATGTATTATTTTGGATGGTAGGGTAAGAGTGTATGAAAAAGAAAAAAAAATCGAAATAATTAAAAAAAAAATAAAAAAGAAAAAAAGAGAAAAAACATACGGACTACCATCCCTTTTCATTCTATGTTCATTTTGTGTTTTTGTTATTTTTCATTTATTAGCTTAAGTCGAGTCTAGTCTTGGCTTAGCAACGCCACATTGTACATGTAATTAACCAAGATTGTTAACTCGCCACCAGTAAAGACTGCCTTTATCCAACAAAACCGTGTATTTCATATCCCTACACCTAACGTTACAACCCTTTAAAAGACCTCTTTGATAGTTTATCCTAGGTGCTTACGCCATGTGGTGGAGGTTTGATCCTTTCCCAAGCCTATGGTAATCTATTTTGCTATGACAGGTAATGAGAGATATCTTCCATTTCCATATTGTAATCTATACTTTATTACACCCGAGAGATGTGAGTATCTAAACACTATTTGTGAGGTGCTAGTATATGACCTCCGTGCTTGTCTTTGGTCTTTAGCGGAACAATTATTTGTTGTAATTACTTTTATATTAGTGTTAAATGACTCCTAACTTGTATTTAGAGTAGAATAAAAGCGCATTTGCTTGAGGACAAGCAAATCTCAAGTGTAAGGGTATATGATGAGGCGAAAAATGAACCACTTTTAGGGGGTCATTTAAGCCCGGAATTGAATTTATTTGATCAAATATTTCCCTAAATCGTTTCTTTTGTGATTTTAGGTACTTTGGGAGAGAAATCTGGAAAAGGAAGCAATTTGGACGTTTTTGGAGCATAAAAGTGAAGAAAACACCAAAGTCATAATTTTCCTTGCTGGGAACAGTAGGTGACGGCGTCAAGAGCAACACTTTGACGGCGTCAAGAGTAAATTGCATGACGGCCCAGTGCAAACCTGAAGGCGTCACAAGTAGAGCGTCAAGAGTAAAACACGTGACGGCCTGGAAGACCCTAACACATGACGGCGTCAGATGAAGATCAAGGCAGTCCGAGAAATATTTTGGCGGCGAGATGACGGCGTCACCTATTTGGTCTTGACGCCGTCAGCCTCAATTTCCTATATATAGTTTTCTAATTTTCATTCATAAAAAAAAAGGAGAAGTTTTGGAGAAACCCTAAGGCCGAACTTGTTACGAATTTTACAGGTTTTTCAAGGGTTTTCAGCCCTTGAACCCTTTCATGTGTAATTGAGATAAGTGTTCTTCTAATTCAATCAATATGTCTATGTGTTGGTTGTCTATATCTTGTTCTTGTCTTAATTCCATCATGCTAGGCTAGATCTATCTTGTGTTTGCTTAGATCTAATGAAACCTAGATGTTGATTATGTGTTGATTACTTGTTTATGGTTGTATTGGATGAATGATTTCGATGTTAGGCTTAAGAAAACTGGCAGATCTCCAAATGGTAACATGCTTGAACGTCTTAGGAAACATGAACTGACGTGCACTAGGTTTTATTGGTTGTATTTAATGCATGAGTAAATTCTAATGATCCCATGTTAGGAGCTTCTTAGCCGGCTCGACATAGGAGTGAAGTAGGCACTCATAGGATTGGGGAGTTAAGTGCGCCACCCCTTGAATGGTATTAAGGAATACAATCCGTCATACACGCAACTATAACAAGTAATTAACGTGTAAAAGATATCTAGGGAGTAATGAAATCTAAGTAAACACAATTTCTCCACTTATTGCTCACAACCTTAGTTTAATTTAGTTTTATTTTCATTTCTAGTATTTTATTTTGATTGCATCTTTAGTATTGGGTTAGTTGGCTAGCAACTAATTCCGCCCAAATCCTTCAAACCCGAGATTTTTACTTGCTTTCATAAAAATATAAAAATACAAAAATAATCATCCATCATCTTTAGAACTAGTAATTAGGTTTTCTAATCCTAGCGACACTATTCCTAGCTGAACGATCAATCCCCCGGTACTTGTCACTATACTATACTACAACGATCAGGTACACTGCCTGGTGGGGGTTGTAAGCTTCTCGAGATCCCTTGAGAGGTAAAGTCTGGTGCGATCCCCACGCATCACCTGTCATAGCAAAATATATTACCATAGGCTTGGGAAAGGATCAAACCTCCACCACATGGCGTAAGCACCTAGGATAAACTATCAAAGAAGTTTTTTAAACGGTTATAACGTTAGGTGTAGGGATATAGAATACACGGTTTTGTTGGATAAAGGCAATCTTTACTGGTGGCGAGTTAATAATCTTGGTTAATTACATGTACAATTTGGCGTTGCTAATAAATCAAAAATAATAAAAAACATAAAACAAATATAAAATGAAACAGGATTGTAGTCCGTATGTTTTCTTCTCTCTTTTTTTTTTTTAATTTTTTTCTTTCTTTTTCTTAGTTTTTCGATTTTTTTTTTTTTTTTTTTTTTTTTTTTGCATACATTCTTACCCTACCATCCAAAATAATACATCATAGGGAATGAACATTCCCCTTAAACTTGAATTTTTACATACTTTACAATAAACTAATCTAATGACTCAAATTAAGATAATCAAAACACTTGGAGTACTTTTAAAATTAACGCACATATGGGGGTAATAATATGATGTTCTTCCCCATTACTTCATAACATAAGTACTTTACCCATGAGTCCCAATCGTCCCAAAACAATATGTACAAGGATATGACTCGACTTAGCAACCATGTAATCAATTAGATAATTAACTAAGGGTTTAAACATATAACAATAATGAACTAAAGATGAGTGCATACACGGAAGGCTAAGGCGATTTGGGTGTACATTTAAATGGGTTGTAACAAATTCTTCCTTTAAGTAAGATGCTTAAAGTTAGAAACGAAATATAGGCTCGGAGGGGTGTACTAGGGGTTTCGTGTACTAAAAATGAGTACAACGCTAAGGTGTGGAAAAAATTAATTGACTTTACTAGCCAAGTAATATGACTTAAATGGTCAAGTAATTATGATACGGGTTTAACACAAGGGTGATCCTAATGCCTCTTATCATGTAGTAAATCCTACTACACGATATGGTCATAGAAGATTTGGACTTGGAGCCAAAGATCTATGCCATGATGAGGGACTTTTTGGAGTAACTCCTTGAAACGAGTCCATGCTTCATATAGAGTTTCACCTTGACGTTTTTGGAACATCAAGATATCATTTCTAAGCTTGGTAGTTCTCCTCGGTGGGAAAAATTGAGCAAGGAGACGAGTGGTGAGATCATCCCATGAGGTGATGGATCCCGCGGGTAAACGTTCAAGCCATTGACTAGCTTGATCACTTAGAGAGAATTGGAATAGGCGTAATCGGGTCGACTCTCTAGTTGTAATATCAAAGTCTATAAAATCTACGATTTTAAGGAAGTCCTTGAGATGTTGATTAGGATCTTCGGAACGAAGTCCATGGAATGCACATCCGCTTTGCACCAACCGGATGGTGTCGGATCGCAAGGGGGACACATTGGCTCCTTGGGTGAGCTCAATAGTGTTTCGATAGCCTTGGTGGCTAGGACGGGAATACTCTCCTAGGGTTCGGGGCCTAAGAGGTTGGTTTGCAAATGGTGGGTTTTGTTGATGGTTTTGTTGTGGTGGGTTGATGGGTTCAAAAATGTTACAACCTTCCATGATGTCGGATGGTAAAAGTTACGAACAAAGACACGAAGAAATAGATAGACTAAAGAAAACCTAAAAATAAAAATAAAATCTTACTAGAAAGGAATCTAGCAAGTAGACCTAATAAAAAGAAATTCTATCCAAGACAATAACTATTCCCCGGGCTGCGGCGCCAAAAACTTGATGCGTAGGAATTGCACCAGGAATTACCTCTCAAGGGATCTTGAGAAACTTACAACCCCCACCAGGCAGTGTACCTGATCGTTGTAGTATAGTATAGTGACAAGTACCGGGGGATTGATCGTTCAACTCAGGAATAGTGTCGCTAGGATTAGAAAGCCTAAAAACTAGGTCTAGAGGTGAGGGATGATTCTTTTTGTATTTTTATATTTTATGGAAAGCAAGTAAAATCTCGGGTTTTGACAGAGTGGGCGGAATTAGTTGCTAGTCAACTAACCCAATAACTAAAGATGCAATCAAAATAAAATAACAAAAATGTAAATAATGCTAATTAAACTAGTGGTGTGAACAATAAATGAGAAAATTGTGTTTACTTAGATTTCATTACTCCCTAGATATCTTTTACAGGTTGATAGTTTGTTACAATTGCGTGGATGATAGGTTATATTCCTTAATACCAAACGTAGGGTAGCGTACGTACTTCCCCAACTCTATAAGCTCCTACTTCACTCCTATGTCGAGCCTGCAAGAAGCTCCTAACATGGGATCATTAGAATTCGCTCATGCATTAAATACAACCATAAAAACCTAGTACGCATTGGTTCATGTTTCTTAAGACGTTCAAGCAAGTTACACTATGGAAGTCTGCCAGTTTTCTTAAGCCTAACATCGAAGTCATTCATCCATAACAACTATAAACAAGCAATCAACCTATAATCAACATCTAGGTTTCACTACATCTAAGCAAACACACAAGAGATCTAGCCTAGCATGTTAAAATCAAGACAAGCGTAAGATATATTCAAACAACACATAGACATATTGAATGAATTGAAAAGATACTTATCTTAATTGAACATGAAAGGTTTCAAAGGGTGAAAACCCTTGAAAATACTGATAAAAATCGTGCTAGGGTTTCTCTTCTAAATTGTCCTCCCTAATGAATGAAAATTACAAAACTATATATAGATTTTCCAATGTGACGGCGTCAAGAAGAAAAATTTGACTCCGTCAACCCGCCGCCCATAATAATATCAGATTGCCTAGATCCAGATCTGACGCCGTCAAGAGCAAATTTCCTCTGGGCGGTCACGTGTAAAGGGACCATGACGGCCTATGGTGACGCCGTCATGCCCTAGTGTAAAAACTCTCTGGACCGTCACGTACTCTATCCACTTCACCTCTTGTTTTATCTCTTGACGCCGTCATGTAGGATTTGGTGACGCCGTCAGGTACTGTTCCCAGCAAGGAATTAGAGACTTTGTCGTTTTCTTCACTTTTATGCTCCAAAAATGTCCAAAATGCTTCCTTTTCCAGAATTCACTCCAAAAGTACCTAAAATCACAAAAGGAACGATTTAAGGCAATATTTGATCAAATAAATTCAATTCCGGGCTTAAATGACCCCCTAAAAACGGATCATTTTTCGCCTCATCAACTTTCTAAACCCCTCCACGTATAACTAAACTAACAACAAAATAAATAAAATCTTTAACAAAAAAACTCATAAATGACTTTTATAGGTGCCACAAAAGTACTATTTAATGTTAACACTTATCACATATCCCCATATTTTTTTTCTTCATATTCTTTCATAATGTATGTGTTTTTATCACCTATCCCCATAACAACATACCAAACTACATGTATGTGCGCGGGTTTTTAAAATACAGAGGTATAGAGGAAATGATATACATTTAGAAGAAAAGGTCAAAACATGAGGAACCATTGTTGCATGAAACTGTGAATATGATGGTAAAGCCACTGTTAAACCCCGTAATAGAAAAGGTTACTTTTCATTTATACATATGTAAGTCCTTCCATGCGTTCCGTCATCGACTTAATAATAATAAAAGTAATATATTCATATATCGCAGTCTTTGATTAATTTTCACATACAAGCGACAATCTAATATATTCCTTCCTTCACAACCTGCATCTTGCATCTTAGAGCCAATTTTTGCAACAATATTAATTTTGTATAGTTTTTTTCTTTTTCTTTTTTTTTCCCATACCAAATTATATTGATAGTGTAGAGGGTGTTTGAATCACCTTATGATTCAAAGCATACTTGTTTTCAAAAAGTCCCAATTAAAGTGCTTATGTTTATTAGCTTATTTTCTACCTAAAAAATACTCTAATCATTTAGGATAAGCTTTTACCCATTATTAGTCGTGAATTCACGGGGTTAAATGGAAAACCATGAAACCAATAAAATATATTTATATATGTGGAATGTAAAAAAATGTAACAAAAAAATGATCGATTGTTGAAAATAATATATGTATGAAACAAACATATTCATCATACATAAACATTAAATAAATTTTATGCATGTTTTTGAAAAAAAAAAAAAAATATATGCATGCTATTGAGGGAATAAAAGCATTTTGGTATGTACTTATAATCCCGTGAATAATCTTTGTGACTCGATCATAGTATAGTTTTTGCGAAATGGCATTCAAGGTACATAATGCAACTATTCAAGTATGAAATTTTTTACATCACCTTAGTGAAAAGATTTGGGAGAGGAAGTTTCACAACAAAGGCAATCATTTATTAAGAAATGTAATTTATGGGTTAAACAATATACATGGGCAACAACATGCATAATCATTAACTTTGAAAGTATATGTCTTCATCCCTGAGAAATTTCAACAACAAACAATGTTAATCATTTTCAGTATATCATTGGCCTTTTTTGGTTTGCCCTTTACGTCCTAAAGCCAATTTCACTAAACTTTTTATGTAGTCTGAAAATTTTGGATCCATGATCGGTGTCATCTAAGTCCTTAGCGGCCAACATTTTATCTTTTGTTAACCTAATACAAACATAATCAGATGGTTGGTCAAACTTCTCAACCTCTTTGACATGAAATTCCAAATTATAAAGAGTCCAAGTATGGTTCTTTTAACAATTTATTTTTTAAGTTGTTTGGGATAGATTACTAATAATCGTGTTTGTAAAGTAACTTTTTGGAGTTATCTACTATGATTGCTGCTTATAAAGGAGTTGCTGGGATTGCTCATCAAACTTGCTTATGAAGGGCCCCTTTATAAGCAGTTTCAATAAACGTCTTTAACGATCCCCTTCATATGTAGCAGTTGAATAAGCAACGACAAACAATCACTTTACCCTTATAAGCAGTTTTATTAAGCATTCCCAAACATGCCTTATAAGCTACAGTCTCACTAAGCCATTTCAAAACAGTCCATTCACAAGTAGTTTAAGTATGCAATCCCAAAAAGCGTCTACGAATACATTAGTAAGGTAAGATACATTTTTTGAAGAACGGGTGCCACTTCTGATTTACTTGCCCTTTTTTTTCTTGCTATATACACGACTGAATTTTCCCTAACTTTTTTTTTCTTGCTTTATAGACATGACCGAGCATCGAAGTCACCAAATGTCCTATCCTTTTTTTATCCTTTTTAAGACCCTATAAAAGTAACCATTTAATCATGACAAACAGCCATTTAATTTACTCAATAATCGATATTAAATAACACATTGACTTAAGAACTTAGATCAAGCAACAGTTTGGTAGTGCTTACCCAAACTACTTATTCTACATTATATAATTAATGCACCAAGTATGATTATGAAACTTTAAAAAATGATGATAGTAGCAATTATAGGTCCTTAAATTGAAGGTCGGATGAGACTAAAACGTAGTTTTGACGAATATTTACGTGTAGACCCAGCTAAACCATTTGCAAGAGAATATAATCCAACTATTAATGGACCGAAAATGATATATTTAATTGGGTTTTATTGAATCCTCAACATAGTGTCACACGAACCAGATTACCCATTTATATGTAAATGGGTCGATATTGCCACCTAGTTTTGAAAGGAAAAAAGGATTTCAAAATTGATGCACAAAATGAAACATACCCATGTATACAATAACCTTGACCATCCAATATCATGAACTTACCAAGATGAACCTGAGAACAACAAACATCATGTGATAAGGATATGTGATGGTGTACTGTCCTCATAAGAAAAATAACATATAATATGTTGATACCTGAATCTCTTCCTTAAAATCGGCACCAATTCTCTCCGGGTTTAGCCTAAATAAGTTCAGCGAGAAATTTTAAAAAGAAAAATAATAATAATAATAATAATAATAATAATAATAATAATAATAATAATAATAATAATAATAATAATAATAATAATAATAATAATAATAATAATAATAATAATAATAATAATAATAATAATAATAATAATAATAATAATAATCATCATACATGTCAACTTTTAGGTGGCAATGTAATAACCCAGTAGGAGCCAGCATTAAATCAGTTATCAAGTCTTTCCATCTTACCTAAATCAGCCACAAAATCGTGATTTAACCAATAGATACCATTCTAAAAATTTCACAAAAATTGAACGAAATTAACATACTTGTTCGAAGGCAACAACATATCTCGGTTATCTCTAATGTCAAAGAAATATTTCACACATACATTTACTTAAGAAATAATGATAACCTTTGAATAATATGTGTAAGTCATGGAAAGAGGAGAAAATAAAACAAAATTCATTGACCCACAATCAGAATATGAGAAATATTTCCAATACTATATTAGCCACAAGATGATTGAAAACCATTTAAAACTAAGCGACGACCTTACAAAATCATATTCACCACGCAAAATCAACAACATATGATGCCCAATTTCCCCCCCCCCCATAACAGTAGCCTATGCTATTAAATGGAATATGGATCACAGTGTCGATAATAAGACTAACATTAAACAAAAGGGAAACTCTATCTCTAATCTATCTCACACACGCACACAAACGAATATACCCGGCATAAGCTCCAACCTAAACTTATAAACATATTGTAGGACCTTAGATAACAAAACTTTATCACACCAATATAGAAGCAAAGATGAAGTAGAGATGAAAGATGGTGACTTGATATGTATATGTATGTGGCGTGGATATGTAAAGAGAAAGAGATGGAAATGAGAGCTTTTATTCAAGAAAAACACACATAATACACACACACAAGCACACACCTCAAATGAGCCTTTGAGGTGTTTATATAGTAAGTTACATCATGCTCTAAAAGGCTTTCCATGGGCTTTGTCTAATGGGCTTGGTTTACATTTTCAAATAAAGGCTTACATGATATACTTAATAAGTACCAAGTCCATAGCCCAATATTCTTAACTATTACAATACTTGTTGACTCAATAATGATCGTAACTTTTAATGCTAACAATCTCCCCCTAAGGGACGATCATTGAGATCTCCCTTTGATTAAATAAATGATCAACACTTCTAATGCTAACAATCTCCCCCTAAGGGTGATCATTGAGATCTCTCTTTTGTGACCTTGATCTTTGATCTTTGAAGCTTGTTCTCTTTGAACTTTGAGTCTTTGTGTAATAGCTTTGCTAGATTCTTTGTTCCAATCATGCTTTGTGATCTTTCTTGCCTTTGATCAACATCTTCACTCTGTTGTCTTTACGTCTTTTCCAACATGCTCATACTTTGTTTGCCATTGAATCTTTGTGAAGTTCTCTTTTCTTTGACTTTAATATTTGTTTCTTTAGTTTGTAGATTCTTTGATTTTGACTTAGAAACGTTCTGAACTTTGCTTTGCTTTGATCTTTGAAGAGAGCTTTGTAAGGTATGAGCATGTGGATCTTTGAGTGATGGTAACGGTCTTTCTCCAAGGAACATTCATCAGTACCTGCATAAAATAGTTAGCAATAAAGCATCTGGTACTTATAGGTTCAGAATTAGAGATCGTTAACAGCATAGTGTGAAAACTCTCTCTAACCCTTGCCAAGGCCGTTCCTGAACCAGATACCCCTGAAAAGGGCTTACTAGATCCACCGAAGTACATCAATGATTCAGGTGAGTTGCTGGAGATCACCCCACAACTCTAGACCGTTTGAGACATAGTAACCATCATGATAGATAAGGCAAGATTTGTAGATCTCATAAAGACTCTTACAACTTGTGTCCTTTTCGGCGAACACAAGTGTATTCATAGGAAAGTGTATCCTAAGAGATCTTTTAATGTATCTCATGGCTCTAGACTCGATAAATGCATAATTTGGTTTTCCTATGCGGAGACTAGGGATGGGTCTCCTGCTTCAATATCAACCATCTCTAAGAGATACGTTGATAGTTTACACCGGTTCCCCGTGAGAATGAAACAAGCTCTTTTAAGAGAACTTGAGTGGCTTGAAGGTTAAGTGCAGTGCGTCACTGGGTCCATGACGTCTTTATCTTCAATACTGGTGTCACCTTGGTAACAACCAGTAGCATATGAATTGAACCCGGTGTCTGCCCTAAGGTTGAACATATGGAGGGCTATTTCTTTTCACCATTTCATTTGCTTTTCTTTTTAATTCTTCAACCCCTTCTTTCTCCTTTCTCATTTTCTCCTTTTTTCAATCATACCTAAGGACTTCTAATTCTAATCTATTGGATTTGTCCTTGGGTAGATCCCTCCGGCTCTGGCGGATCATAGGACGGTTTTTCCTAACCTTAGTCACCTTATATCTTCATGACTATCCTATTGTTGCCATCAAACCAAATACTTGAAAATCTTCTCAAAGTGTTTATGATCATGAAACATATTTTGTTAACACTTTGAGAGTTATGATTTCTTTTTGAAGGACACCCCCTTCACATGTGCTCATGTATATTTTAGGAAATTTGCGCATGCGGGAGGAGTTTGCACTTTTGAATTGATCCACTTTCAATGAACACAACCGATTCGAGACATGCTTACATCACTAGTTAGACTAGCTTGAAGTTATTACCCGGCCTGGTCAAGTCCACAGAAAGTTTCTCGAAACGGTACATTTCTACTAAGACAAATCCTTTTCGAGACACGCTTACATGGCTAGTTAAAGAGTTCCATTGTCAGCTTTTAGGTGACAACTGGCTCTAGTAACTAACTTGATGTTATTACCCGTCGAGGATAAGTCTTTTCGATTACTAACTTTTGTTGTTTCGTCAATTCTTGGGTCATTTCTGAGTTGAGCTCGCACGAGATTCAGCCACAATCTTAAACACATTGATCACATTTTAATCACGTCTTCTCCCCCTCAAAAATAGCATATCCATGGTATTTTTTATACCAATTGATTAAAACCTTTTCTTTTTGGATAGCTTATGAGAGAAACGGATGTTTGTAATTCCGTATAAGTTTCCTTTAAGCATGATCATTTTGGAACATCATTTTATTACTCCCCCTCAAAATTAGAACATTTTGAGTAAATATTTGCGTTGAAGGATTTGTGGGAGTAATATCTTGAAAAGTTTTGAAAACCTTTAGAAACATTTTTCAAAATTTTGCTCAAAAAATTAAGAAGACTTTGATAAGCTTTTTGGAGAGAAGGCTTCTTATCTTTTAGGATTGTCGCACAAACATGTACAACAGGGTCCTTTCTTTGAAAGTCGCGGGTTATACACTGTTATATGTGCATAAGCCATAATGTTTTTAGGATAAGTGCTCAAAAAATATTTAAAACCTTTGTTTGATTTAAGCACTTTCCTTTCTTTGAAGAACGAGTCCTTAGCTGAAATACTAAGAAGTCGTTATGTTTTTGGATTAGACAACAACTTTTGGAACCCATTTAAGCACGGCGCCAACGAGTTTACCATATTTTGAAATCCATTTGAAAGTTGTGTCAATCCGAGACAAAGAAGTTGAATTCCAACGAGGACTAAAAACTGGTGTTTCATTTCGAAATAAACTCGTGGAATCAACGGTGATTTAAAACTCTTTTGCTTTTGAAAGTTGTTTGAGAAACTCGGTGTCTCTTTTGTAGTTTTAAAACTTGAAGAAGAAGTTTTCCATCCATTGTTGAAACTCGGCGTTTCATTTCGAAAATTCATTTTTGAGATGAATGGAAACCTTATAGAATTAGGACTTTTCCAAGCATAGCCATTCCTTTGTTGTAGCGGAAGCATTTTAGAGTATGAATATTTCAAATGTTTTGAACGGCTTTGCTTTGGTTTCCACACTGGCTTTACCGGAGTAAAACGAGAGTATGGAGTTTGAAAACCTTGATTCTTTTCCTTATGAGCACTTGCATTTGAAACCTTTTGAGGAGTAAATGTTTCAGAAAAAATAGGTCTCTTTGAAAACTTCCTTCCTTTTTGCAAAGAATAGGTGGTAAATTGAGAAACCCTTTTAGAAAATGGTTTTGAAGATTCACCCGTGTAAACCTTTTCTGAAACACTTACTTGTGGTTTAGACTCGTTTGAAACTTGAGATTTTCCTTTTGACCGGTTAAGAACATCAAACTTTGCTTTTAAGGCATTGTATGAAGTTCTCAAATCATTATATTCTTTATGAAGAGAAAGATGATCTGATGATGCCAGTTTTTCTTGCAAAGAAGCATTTTGATTTTCAAGATGTGCAAAATATTTTTCGTATTTGTCTGTTTCGATAGAAAAATCATTTTTGGCATCACCAAAATCCTTGGTTTGTTGTGCAATCTTTTTTTCCAATTCAACAATTTTCTTTTGAAGCACAGACTTTTCTTTTTCAAAAAGATGATTTGGTGTGATCAGAGAGTCAAATTTGTTTGAAGTTTGATTCTGAACTCTTGACCGCTTGATTGAATCAAACAAGTTTTTGTAAGTCTGTTTCAAATGCTCATTTTCTTTTTGTAATGATGCCACAGTATGTTCCAATTCAAGATTTTTTGAATCAAGTTCATCAAAATCAAACTTGATATTGGTATCATCACAATTTTCTACAAAAATCTTTTCTTTTTCTTTAAGCATTGATGTCAAAGAATTTTCAGAAGACATTTTCTCATTCTTCTCTTGCAGTTTAAGTTGGAAAGAGATACTTTGTGCTTCGAGTTTTGCAAGATGTTTCTCAAACTGAGCTGTTCTTTTTGACAATTCTTCTTTGACATCAGCTGCTTCTTTTGAAAGCTTGGTGATTTTCTTTTTGAGACAAAGATTTTCAGATTTCAAAGAAGATGTTTGTTCAAAATGCACATTCTTATACTCATGGCTGACAGATGCTGATTTGAACGACTCTATTTGATTTGTGAAAAATTCTTTTTGAATGTCTAGAATTAAGCATTTTTCATCAAATTCGTCTTCAAGAGAGTGAACGTACTTTAGATCTTCTCTCATTTCAGTTACAAGATGTTTTTCAAAGTACTCAAAACATAAGTTGATATCTTTCACACGAGGTTCAATTTCCTCTTTCAAAATCTTTTTGACTTCTAACTTAAGGCGTACATCTGATGAAAGAGGATTAGAGAAAACGTTGTTTGTGATGTTTTCTTGCTTAAACCAAATGATCTTTAACGTTTGGTCAATGTGATGTTTAAGATTACAAAATTGTTTCCTTGCTCTATTTTGCCATAACTTAGCATCATAGGTAGCAAGTTGAGCTTCTTTGAAAAATCTTTCACATTTGTGTCTTTTCTGTTGAAAGGTTCTTTTGGTATATCTGTCAATTGTGTACCACCATACACAAAGCCATTGTACGAGAGTGGGTTTTTTGTTTGTTTTACTCTCAAGCGTTTTTCCTCTTCAGATTTTAAAATATCTTGAGACTCAAACAAAAGATCATCTGACAATTCTTTTCCCATATCTTCAGCGTTGTACAAAATAGGTGTCAGCTTTTTCACTTTGTTTAAAAAACACGGTTTTCCTTTTTCCAACTGAGCACTATTTTCAAAACCAATTCCAGATGTTTGTTTATAAACTTCTCATCTTTAGTAGGCAGCATGTTAATAGTCTGAGAAGTCTGTCCCAATTTTTGAAGTTTGTTTTCAAGATCGTTTGCTCGTTTCAAAAACTCTTGTTTTTCATTCTCAAGTTTTGTGTTAACAATCTCAAAATTTGAAGTGGTTTTTTGAAGCCTTGAATTTTCACTTTTTAAATCACTGTTCTCTTTTAAAAGTGCTTCAACCTTTCTGCTGTTAAGGACCATTTGTTCACCCAATTTTTGAATGGAACATTTTTCACGAAGAACAGCTTCTCTATAACCAACTTCAAGTGCTTCTTATTGTTTTAAAAGTGGTTTGACAGACTCTCCATACATTTCAAACTTTTGAGCGTGAGATTTAAGGTTTGAGATTTCAATTTCAAGTTTAGCATTTCTTGTTGTTGCATTTTCAAACCGTTTTTCCATTTCCTTAAATCTCTCAATCTCTTTGTTCAAAAAAACATTCGTTTGCTTAGCTTCGCGATTGTCGTTTTTGCACTTTTCAAGTTCATGTTTGAAATTATTGATTAATGAAGCAAATAAGGCACGATCTTGTTCATAAGTAGATCCATCCTGGGCAGGCTCACCTCTATTAGGATCCATATCTGGAGTAGCAAAAGTGATATTACTATCATTTTGTTCCACCACATAAGTATCACTAATAGACTCAGGATGCGCAGGATGTGTCTGATCATGAGCAAACACATTATCAAAGATATTACCATTATCATGAGCATGTGAATTTTGTACCGTAGCCAATATCTCTGTGTCTGATGAATGTCTGATATGATCATCTTTGGTGTCCCAAACAGCTTCATTCCTTTGTGTACCATCAGTATCTGAATCATAGCTAGGACTGCTGCTTTCAACATGCTGTTCTGAAGATGAATCACTTCCCGTGAAAACCAAACTATCATCTGATGCATCACTCACGTTGACAGTTTCCACTTCTATTTGAAAATCTTTCTCTGTCTCTTCTCTTGCAATCACCTCAGTTTCCATTAACTGCATCTCACTTTCATTATGCTCTTTTCCCGTTTCAGCTTTTCAATCTCATTTAACTTAGCTTCCTCAGTTTCAAGTATCTTTTCGAGTTCATCCATTTTATTTATGCATTGAGTTCTGAAGGTAGAATAGCTTACCCAAAATCTTTTATAAAACGCATCGATAAACTCTGTCTGGTTCATTATCCTAGGGTTAAATATTCTCTGAAACTGAGTTTGGATGACTTTAAGAGATTCTTTGCAGTTATGCGTTTGAAGTTCTTCTTCATTAAGTAGCTTTTCAAGTTGATTCAGGTTTTGGATGAGTTCTTCTTGGAAATGATGAAATTGGACTCTAACGTAGTATTCAAATGCCTCATCGAACCTTATTTCTAAACCATAAATATAGATGACCTTCTCTACATATGACTTGAACACTGTAAAAACTTTCTTTGAATCTCTCTCTTGGATTTGCATTTTCATTTCCATTGTATAAACATTGTGTGATAAAGGTGATCTTGGATCGGCACAATGAAATAGGAGTTGGGTTTGGTGAAGGTTACTTTCCTTGGGCAACGAACTTTTAATACACCAACAATTTTCGAAACATTGACCACCAAAAGATTTTCTAAAAGCGTTCTAGAAAAAATTTCTAAAAGTGTTCTAGAATTTTTTTTTTCTAAAAGGTGTTCTAGAAAAATTTTCAGTGATTTAGAAACTTTTCAGTGTTCTAGAAACTTTTCAGTGTTTTAGAAACTTTTCAGTGTTCTCGAAACTTTTCAGTGTTTTAGAAAATTTTTAGTGTTTTAGAAACTTTTCAGTGTTCTAGAAACTTTTCAGTGTTTTAGAAACTTTTCTAGAACATTTCAGTGTTTTAGAAACTTTTCAGTGTTCTAGAAACTTTTCAGTGTTTTAGAAACTTTTCTAGAACATTTCAGTGTTTTAGAAACTTTTCAGTGTTCTAGAAACTTTTCAGTGTTCTAGAAACTTTGCACCAAAACTTTCTAAATTATACAATTTAGAGAGTATACCACAAGTCGAAGTGTTTTCTCACTTATACAAGCAAGGGAAACACCGAGTAAGCAACGGGACCAAGTGTGTCCTTGAAACTTTTATGATTTAGAAACTTTGTGATTTAGAAAGATTGCTAGAATTTTGATTTTGCAAAAAGCTCATCCAAATGAAGTTTGTATTCCAAGATTCTTGTACTTCTAGTTATAAAAACACCAAAACTTAAAGAAAGTTGCAAACTTGATGATTTTTATGAAAAATTTTTGTGTTCAAGAAAGTTTGCCAAAATTTTGAATTTGCTAAAAGCTCACCCAAATGAAGTTTGTATTCCAAGATTCTTGTACTTCTAGTTATAAAAACACCAAAACTTGAAGAAAGTTGCAAACTTGATGATTTTTATGAAAATTTTTATGTTCTAGAAAACAAGTACAATGACCAAAATCGAATTTTTAAGCATTGAAACTTCAAAAAGATTGAAACTTTCTTGTTGGAAAAGGTTTATAACACTAGTTTGTAATCAAAAAAGTGTTAAAAGCCAAGAAAAACAAGAAAAGTGATGAACTTTTTTCAAAAAAAGCGTGTATAAAGCTAAAATAACGAAACACACAAACTCAAATCACTCCTAAATCATTGTTAGGCTCTCTGATACCACTTGTAGGACCTTAGATAACACAACTTTATCACACCAATATAGAAGCAAAGATGAAGTAGAGATGAAAGATGGTGACTTGATATGTATATGTATGTGGCGTGGATATGTAAAGAGAAAGAGATGGAAATGAGAGCTTTTATTCAAGAAAAACACACATAATACACACACAAACACACACCTCAAATGAGCCTTTGAGGTGTTTATATAGTAAGTTACATCATGCCCTAAAAGGCTTTCCATGGGCTTTGTCTAATGGGCTTGGTTTACATTTTCTGATAAAGGCTTACATGATATACTTAATAAGTACCAAGTCCATAGCCCAATATTCTTAACTATTACAATACTTGCTGACTCAAAAATGATCGTCACTTTTAATGCTAACACATATCAAAAACAATATTGCATCATTAATATACCCAACACAAGCAAGATCCACATATAAAATAGTAGCCTAATGCACTAACTTGAGGATTTAATCATTTAATCTACATGATCATTCTTCAAAAATGCATACCTTTTTATGAAAATTATATATTTAACGAAATGATAGTTTAAAGAGCCACCAAATCAAGTTTTTTACTACAAACATATAATCATGATATAAGTAGGCTTAATATAAATGACCATTTAAAAATGAAAATTGGTGTACCTTCCATTTGCCCATGGTTCCCTCTCAAATTTGAAGTACCAGAAATTATTTCCTGTTGCAAAACATCCCCTGTTACCATCCATTTCAATCTCAGATAATAATTTTATTCCTACAATGAATTTGATCAAAAAAATATCTAACACGTGCCTTTAGAGTTTGTGAGCCATTTCTCATCAACCACAACATTGCATCCACCCATTTACCTAGTGAAGACTAATCTAACTGTAATGGGGTATTTGGCATAAGGCAAGCCATCCAAAACACCCTAAAGTTGCTTACTTGATGCATGAAAAAACAATAAACAATTATAATGGGTGTTTGGCATTGCTTACCCCTCAACGGCACGAAACTCTACTCATCTCTCACCTTGGACAACTTCTACAGAGGCATCCGATATGGGTCCAGTCCACAACATGTCCCTTGCTTCAAATAGTAAACCTTTTGTTATCAGTTAAAAACATTCATTAGTTATCAAAATCAATTCAAATTAAAAAATTCTTGAGTAAGCTAACCAAATTCAAATTTTCATTTGGTAATTGTATCGAACACTTGGTGTTCATCATGTAACCGAAGACAATATTCACATTATATGAATATGGAATGGAACAAAACATATGATAAAAATCAAGGTTTTACCTTTAGCTTGTCAAGGAAGTTCGTTCATCGTTCTTTATTAACCGATGAGACCTAAAACGAAAACAAAGCAGAAGAATCATTGAAGATTCAAATGAATTAATTTTTCAAAACAAAAACCAAATACATAACAAAGTAGATGAATAATAATGACTACAGTAATAATTCAGTAATAAAAACACAAAATAATGGATTTAAATAAATGAGGAATCAATAATTGAAGACGGCTCTCCATTAAACCGTGATTACCTTCGGTATTTATAAATAAAAATTAGGGTTTAGGAATTTGAATTGATTTGAATGATAAACGTGGAATCTCTTAAAAATTTGTGAGTGAAATCAGGAATGTGTGATTCATTTTCAAATAAACCGTGATTCATTTGATATGATTTTCAAATGTATAACTGATTGAATTGATTAATTGGGAGAAAATTAAGGAAAGCGTATAAAGGGATGCAGAAATTATATGGATAAGGGAGTGAAGGTTATGAAACGGTAGTCAAACTCAACCGAGTATATAGTTATAGCGAATAAATTCAGGCGTTATAGATTTTTTTTTTTTTTTTCAAATTGTTTCATAAAAACCACTTTGGTCTAGTGGTTGTATTGTTGGTTGTTTATATGAGAGACCGGGGTTCGAATCCCAATTGCGTCATATTTTTTAACAAATTTCCGCCAAATTAATGAAATTGAGAGTGCTGACTGGACATTCCACGTAGGCAATAGAAATATTAAAATTGTGATGACTGGACAATTGACATGATGACTCAGCATTATCTGCTTCATGTACAACCTTCAAAGCATCAAGTGCAACTCATACTTAGCCTCTTATATATATAAAGATTTTGCATCTAAATGCCCATTTATAAAATAAAGAGTAAATTACATGGTTCGTCCATGTGGTTTGGGATAAATCCCTAATTGCGTCCCATCTTTTTTTTTTTTTTTTTTTTTTTTTTTTTTTGTTGCATGATTGATCCCTATATTGAAACTATTGCACACTGTTTGTCCTTATCGCTAACTGTCGCTATCTTCTCAGTTAGATCTCAGTCATCAAGTGGCAACATTAGTCCATTAACCAAATAATCGTTTGCAACGTTAGTCCTTTATACTAACAGTCGTTTCTAATTAATTAAAAATTTAGTTTTCTTACGTAACTCGTCTGTTTTCTTAGGTTTTTGTCTGTTTTATACGTTTTTGCCAGTTTTGCTTTGTTTTCGTCTGTTTTATAAGTTTCCGTCCGTTGTTCTTACGTTTTTATACATTTTCTCCTGTTTTGACACGTTTTTATACGTTTTCGTCCGTTTTTCTTACGTTTTCGTCAGTTTTTATATGTTTTCACCCATTTTGGTACGTTTTCTTATGCTTCCGTCTGTTTTTATAGATTTTCGATCGTTTTTATACGTGTTCATCAGTTTTTACACATTTTCGTCCATTTTTACACGTTTCCGTCCATTTTCGCCCGTTCTATTACGTTTTCATCTGTTTTTAAACGTTTACGCCCGTTTTGCAATGTTTTCGTGTATATTTATATGTTATCGTCCGTTTTTCTTACAAGTTTTCATTTGTTTTACACGTTTTCGTCCGTTTTACTTGTTTTTATCCGTTTTCGTCCGTTTTGCACATTTTCATCCATTTTCACACATTTTCGTTCATTTTATACGTTTTCGTCTGTTTTATAAGTTTTCTCCTATATTGTTACGTTTTCTTTCGTTTTTATACGTTTTCGTTTGTTTTTACACATTTTCATCCATTTTTATAAGTTTTCGCCTATAACAACCGTGGTTTTAGCAGGTCAGTTTGACTGATAGTCTTGACTCGGTTGATGTTTGTTTGGTATGTATTAGGTGTTTGAAGTGATATATGAGTGATATAGGTGAGTTTTAGCACTAAATCCCTTTGCGTGAGTGGTTTTATTATGATTTGAAAAGTTTGGAATTTGGAAAAATTCATTTTGATCACCTTTGTGGTGTAGACATGACTTGCGTAGTTTTGGTGTTCTTGCGTTTTTGCGTAACGAGTCTTCGTTCAAGTATTTGAGTGTTAGCAAGTTACGAGGGGTTTGTTTTTGTGAGTTATGTTTCAAAAGAGTGGAATTCTATTTTTGGAAACTTTATTTTTGAAAATGATATTTTTCCGGTTTGTCGTAAAATTGAGGTTTATCGCGTAAGACGCTAGGATTAGCTACGGGTATTTATAAAATATGAAAACTATGAGGTTTTGAGTGTAATAAATTAATTTAATAAAAAAAATATAAAATATATATATTTGGTATAAAAAATCGGCTAGGGAGAAAAAGAAGGAAAAGGAAACCAGATTTAAGTCCAATTACAACTCCTAACTAAAAGGGTTATCTAGAATTATATTAGGATAGTATATATACCAAACCAAAACACCCCAAAACCCTTTTTCTCTGGTTTTGGTCGTTCATGGGAGGCAAGGGAAGAAGAAAAACTTAGGTTTTTTATTATTGGAGCTAAAATCAAGGTCAAGGTATATTTTCGATACTAGTTTTCATTCAATTAATTAGTTATTGATCTAATTCATGTAATATAAAGTATGATGGGTTAGGGTTTGTGTTAACTACTGTAAATTAATGTTAGTAAACATGTTGGGATCAATTAATGATAATAGTATGATGATTGGTTAAGAGAATTGAGCGTAAAACATGCTAGTTTTTGCGTTAGGGTTTGGACAGATTTGTAAGGCTGTAAAGATGTGAGGGTAATTAACAGATGGTGATGAGTTAGATCACTAATTTTAGGTCTAAATTGAAGTATAATGAAAGAGCTTTCCAAAAAGTCCATCCACGATCAATTTTGAGGTCGGGAAGTCGGTCTTTTGATTTTTCTTTGTTAAGGTGTCAAAGCTGTCAAACCGGGACAGATTTTGCGTAAACGTTTGAGGTTGGCATGTGGTTGTAAAAGTGGTATTTTGACTTGGTATTCTGGAATAGTTAAGTTTTAAGTTATATTAGACTACCACGAAGAGGATTCGCGATAAAAACTTGTGGAAGTAATTATTAAAAATCAAAAATTTTTAGTGTGCGTTCAGATCCGAATTTGAGTAGTTGACAAGTTTGAATTTCTTATGAGTACTTGTGTGTGTTATTGGTCCATGGCCTTCTGGGATTAGCTTCTATGCTTATGAGAGACCATGGTAAATTTTTGGTGTGAGTTGTTAAGCTTTATTTGTCGTGATTTCATGTGAGTGAATGTACTCAAAAATTTTACGTTTTCTGAGTTTTAGAGTGCAAGGGATTTAGTGAGTATTAAGTTATGGTAGTGGTTAGTGTGGTGTCTAGGAGATCCATGGGGGGTCATATGAGTCTTAGACATCCATCATATGTGTATTACATGGGTTGTAGCTTTTAGCTTGACCTTGTGTAATGTGGATTATTTTTGTGTGCTATAGATTGTGAATTGTTTTTGTGGAGCTGCGGAGTTTAAGGTGAGTTCATAGTCCCATATTTTTACTTTGTTTTAAACTTGGGATGGGAATGATGCTTGTCTTAAATGATTTGATTTACTGTGATTATGTGTGTGGTATTAAAGAGGTTGGACTTATAATGTTATTGTATGTATGCTATATGTGATTATTTGTTTGCGTGGATGTTTTGGGATTCAATTAGGATAGCGACCTAATTGATGATATATTTTGGGATTCAATTGGGAGGGTGCTTACCCTGTTGCTCGCGCATGCGACCTAATTGATGATTATAGGATCGGGGGACACGAGCCGTCCTGATATGGTAATGATTATGGGATCGGAGGACACGAGCCGTCCTAATGGTTGCCTTATGAGTGTTGTTGCCTTTGCGTGTGGGAATTGACTTGAAAATGCACGTAGCTATATGATAACTATAATTTATTTGTCCAGCTATATTTTGTAATCACAGTAAATTCGGTTGCCTTGTGTGTTGAGTCTCAAACCTATGAATCTCACCAACATTATGTTGACGTTTTAAGCATCATTTTCAGGTGAGCTTTCTAAGGATAAGATAGAAGGATGTGGATAGACGAGACCTTAGTTGCAGTGGAAGTGGTTTATCATCTATGTTTGGATTTATGTTTTGTTTTGGTTATTTTATCTTTGGGTATTGTTACAACACTGTGTGTTGGTACATTGCTCTATTTATGTGCATGTAGTTGTTCTCTATGTTGACACCAGGTGTTGTGATGATATCCATGAAGTTACACCCGCGCGTTTCCGTCGTGGCAGGGTGTGACAGATTGGTATCAGAGCCTTGGTTATAGAGAATTAGGTGGTTGAACCTAGACTATAACCTAGGAGTCCCTCATATAGTTGCATTTAGGACCTATGTGTAAGTATAGTATTTTATATGTCTATTTTCCTATATTTATGAGATGTTTTATTGAGTTTCGGACGTCTATTTTATCCCCTATACGTAGTACTATATATATATCGACTTTATTATATCATCTTTCGCGCGTAAGATGCTTCGTTGGACAACCGTTGTCGCTATCGGATGCGAGAGAAATGGTAGGATGAAGCGGATTAACTGCAGAATCCGAGTTCCTGATAGCATGTATCTACGTTCGGACAAGGAGAGGACGTTTATGGGAAACGTTTGCGGAGAAGAAATGGAGAGGTTTGGAACCACGACGAAACTTCTGGAGATGGAGCCATTACCAAATACCCTTGGTAGTGTCCTCACTTCACATAGGAAGGAGATGTGGTTTAGTCTAAACCTCGTGATTTGTATGCGCTTGTGAATTAGGAGGAATTGGAAGAAAAGAATAGAAATAGTTTTGTATGTTGTCGACTATCCCAACATGTAGGAAACATGAATGGGTGGTTGAATAAAGATTAAAGGGAGTTAGGATGGAATGGTGTGGATTCGGATCTAGAGTCCACAGCGAGTAGTAAGTTGAATTGATCTGAGTAGGGAGATAAGTGCGAGAGTGGAATTTGAGCCATTATGCGACGTCTTTTGTTTTGTGTTATGTTTTGGAATTTGTATATTGTCTTTTGCCGTCTGGAACCATGTTGGAGCGTGATTACTCTTGGATATTGGATCGACCTTATCCAAGTGATTTTGATTATAGAGTTTACGTGATCGTTGGAATTGTTCCATGTGAGATGATTGTTTGCGACGTCTTTTGTTTTTGTTTGTGTGATTGTTGCATGATGTGTTGTCATGGGAGGGAGTACACTTATGAAAGGGGGCATAGATAATTATGGTGGCCAACATAGTTATACATGCGTCACGACACAAGTGGACTTGCAAGTATGATAGCATGGATTGCATGGTGTATTAGGTGCTATGTGGTAAATGTGCGTTATCATTGAGATGTATGGTTTTGGAAGTAAGTATGCGTGTGGAATAGGCTTATAACTATGGTCGCGAACATAATTATAAGGGTATCACACATGTGGACTTGTGACCATTATTGCATTGATTGATGTTTGTTGTTATATGTTGTGGTAGATGGTATGTGATATCATGTTGGTGATGACTGTATGGTTAGAGAAGTATTCACTTAACCGTTTGGGCAATCGTTATATGTTGAGGTGTGTAGGTGGTAAGATTCCATCCTACCTATCATATGTTGATACCTCAATTGTCGGTGGGTACTTATGTTGTGGTATTTAAGTTGATTCATTTGCTAGACGCTCCGTTAAATACCAAATTCTTTGGTTGGCATTCCTATTCGTACCATGATGGTACATATGCCATATTCTTTCTGTTTGACGTCGTGATAGGTGTTGGGTAATCGAATTCGTTTTCGTTGGATACTGGTTCATTTCTTTGGTTATTCCTTGCATTCATTCCGCGAATGAATATTATATTGGTCTTCGAGTATTGTTGGTTCGTGACGAGTTGGTGTGGATATTTGATCCCTCATTTACACACACCAATTGAATTTCGTGACATGTTTTGTGACCCGTTAGTATCGGTGTTTTCTATGATTTTGGTTTGATCGGTGTACGAATGAGTCTTTGCTTTCTTCGCTTGGTTTGCAATGTATTTGCGTGAGTGTTCACTGGTATGAGTTCGTTTGAGGATTATTTTGATTTCGGAATTCTTCAATGTCTTTTGCGTTTGATTAAGAGGTTGTAATAGAGTCTTTATGGCATTTTACAAATTTGTTTTGGGTATTTCAAGATCGTTTGATGGAAACTAATATTTTTATGGGAAATGAAGTGTGAAGAAAAAAAATGGTTATGTTGATGTCTTACATAAAATGGCTTATATATATTTTATAAAAAAAAAGTATAAGTTTAAGATATGTCTTGTAAAAATAAATAAATAAATAAATAAACGGTATTCATTTGTTTTTGGGAAGGTCGAGTACGGGAATAAGAACTGTCTATGGTTCTCATTTAGCAAACTTGTTATGTATTTGGTTCATTGAGTGTTTCTTTCGTTGAAGTACGCTTGTGGACGTTTTATGGGTGCTTGTATCTTATATTTTCTATGTATGGGTTTTTATGAACATTTTATCTGTGTCTATTTTTATTGGGGGAAAATTTCTCATTGTGTTTTTCTAGCTTTGATTTTGATGTTCGTTACTTCGCTAGTCGATAATTCGTACCCCTTTTGAGTTCGTTGATATACGTTTTAGTTCGACCGGTTTCATGGTTCGCGTCGTTTACTTAGGATAGATTGTCATGTTCATTATCAATTTGTTCGTTGAAGAAGAAGAGGGTGTTTGCCAAGTTGTTCAAGCGAGAGGTGTAGCTTTAAGATGTACGTTCTTCAGGAGGGTGGTTAACGATAGCGAGTGTTCGTGGACACTAGTAAGATAAAAGTGGTGAAGAGTGGAAAGTACCTGAGATACCATCTGAGAGACGATTGTCCTTAGGGGTGGCAGATACTATTGACGATTCATTTCTATCTTTCTATAGATTGTGTAGGCATCGCGAAGGTGGAAGATCCATAAGAGGAACAGTGTGATACGTGATTTAAAGTTGGGGAGTAGAACTTGGAGATGATATTTGTATGGAGCAGAAAGTGTGGTCTACCCAGATCATGAGAATCTATAGCATATATTTGACAAGAGGTTAATATATGTTGAAGAGAAGTTGGGTGTGGAGTTTCTCAGTGACTACGATTGTCTGATTCGTTATCGTCAAGGAAGGGAGGACATCGTGGTAAGAGCGCTGAGCGGGAATGAACGAGTGAAACTTGGATGTTTGTGAGCAATGATTATGATAATTCAGTTCGGAGTTAAGAGGATGATGTTGACAGCCTAGAGAGAGAGGTTCAAGGATGAGAACATGTAAGAAGAATAATTACTTGGTTTAGACCAGTAAATGGAAAGGAACGAAGATGGAGGAACGTACTTTGCGGACCAGCTATTGGTTTCATTAAGAGGAAGCGTAAGGACATCATTCACGCAAGGTATTTGATACATCCGAGTATGGATAAGACGTATTATTACCTTTGCAAGAGGTGTATGGAGGAGTTGGTGAGACTTTTTGCTCGGTGAGTTGGTAAAGAACCTTGGGGTGTCGCGTTGATCATCAAGAAACATAATAAAATACTTACTTCGCGATTGTGGTAAATGTGTTATAGAGTCTTGAGAACGCGTATGTAGATGAGTACGACTTATCATTCTCTAATGAGTGAACTAAGTGAGCGTACAAATCAGGAGATGGATGGTGAGCTGAGAGCATGGGTGTGTTTGGTTTTGGAGGAAGCCGGGGTATACATTTATCCTTAGCTGAGTTCTCCTATATCAACAAATATCATTCTAATATTGAGTATGTGTCATGTGAAAAGTTGTATGGAAGGTAATGTAGGTCACCTGTTCTATGGGCAAAGGTTGGAACAAGCCAACTAATTGGTCCTGAACTGGTACGAGAGACTACGAATAAGGTTTTCCGATTAAGGAAAGACTTAAGGCAGCAAGAGATCGCCAAAAGAGTTATGCGGATTATCTCCGTAAGCCCTTAGAGTTTGGTGTTGGTGATATGGTGAGGTTAAAAGTATCTCCTTGGAAGGGTGTTGTGCGTTGCGGTAAGAAAGGCAAGCTAGCACCAAGATACGTAGAACCATTTGAGATTTCGGAAAGAATTGGATTTGTGGTATACCGGTTGAATTTAGCTGAGGAATTAAGTGGTGTACATGATACGTTTCACGTATCTAATTGAAAGAAGTGTTTGGTGGATGCTAGTCCGCATGTGCCAATAGATGAAAGTAAGGTTGACAAGACCCTCCGTTTTGTCAAGAAACCTATTAAGATTATGGATCGAGATGTTAAGGGTTTGAAGTTTGGTGAGATAGCGTTAGTAAGGGTATGGTGGGATTCTAAGCGTGGTCCTGAGTTTACTTGGGAACGTGAGGATCAGATGTAATTTGTGTTTGTTTTGTGTGTATCCAGTATATGCGGTGTTTCATGCGGTTACCAATTGGATTTTCTTTTGGTTTGAGGGTATCGTACCTACCTTTGAGAAGTCGTTTGGATCATTGGTGTTATTGATCTGTGTAATGTATCAATTTTCGTGTATCGTTGGAGTGTCGGAGTGTTTCTGTCGTGTGAATTCGAGTATTTGGTCTGTTCACATTTTTGCGATTCTTTCTCTGTGATTTTATGGGGTGGTATTTATCCGCTTAAAAATCCATAAATTTCCTTTTACTGTCGTGAGTGGTGACTATAGTAGTTGAAATCTCGGGACGCGATTTCCCTAAGTGGGGGATGATGTAACAACCGTGGTTTTAGCATGTCAGTTTGACTGATAGTCTTGACTCGGTTGATGTTTGTTTGGTGTGTATTAGGTGTTTGAAGTGATATATGAGTGATATAGGTGAGTTTTAGCACTAAATCCCTTTGCGTGAGTCGTTTTATTGTGATTTGGAAAGTTTGGAATTTGGGAAAATTCATTTTGATCACCTTTGTGGTGTAGACATGACTTGCGTAGTTTTGGTGTTTTTGTGTTTTTGCGTAACGAGTCTTCGTTCAAGTATTTGAGCGTTAGCAAGTTACGAGGAGTTTGTTTTTGTGAGTTATGTTTCAAAAGAGTGTGGAATTCTATTTTTGGAAACTTTATTTTTGAAAATGATATTTTTCCGGTTTGTCGTAAAATTGAGGTTTATTGCGTAAGACGCTAGGATTAGCTACGGGTATTTATAAAATATGAAAACTATGAGGTTTTGAGTGTAATAAATTAATTTAATAAAAAAAAATATAAAATATATATATTTGGTATAAAAAATCGGCTAGGGAGAAAAAGAAGGAAAAGGAAACCAGATTTAAGTCCAATTACAACTCCTAACTAAAAGGGTTATCTAGAATTATATTAGGATAGTATATATACCAAACCAAAACACCCCAAAACCCTTTTTCTCTGGTTTTGGTCGTTCATGGGAGGCAAGGGAAGAAGAAAAACTTAGGTTTTTTATTATTGGAGCTAAAATCAAGGTCAAGGTATATTTTCGATACTAGTTTTCATTCAATTAATTAGTTATTGATCTAATTCATGTAATATAAAGTATGATGGATTAGGGTTTGTGTTAACTTATGTAAATTAATGTTATTAAACATGTTGGGATCAATTAATGATAATAGTATGATGATTGGTTAAGAGAATTGAGCGTAAAACATGCTAGTTTTTGAGTTAGGGTTTGGACAGATTTGTAAGGCTGTAAAGATGTGAGGGTAATTAACAGATGGTGATGAGTTATATCACGAATTTTAGGTCTAAATTGAATTATAATGAAAGAGCTTTCCAAAAAGTCCAGCCACGATCAATTTTGAGGTCGGGAAGTCGGTCTTTTGATTTTTCTTTGTTAAGGTGTCAAAGCTGTCAAACCGGGACAGATTTTGGGTAAAAGTTTGAGGTTGGCATGTGGTTGTAAAAGTGGTATTTTGACTTGGTATTCTGGAATAGTTAAGTTTTAAGTTATATTAGATTACCACAAAGAGGATTCGCGATAAAAACTTGTGGAAGTAATTATTAAAAATCAAAACTTTTTAGTGTGCGTTCAGATCCGAATTTGAGTAGTTGACAAGTTTGAATTTCTTATGAGTACTTGTGTGTGTTATTGGTCCATGGCCTTCTGGGATTAGCTTCTATGCTTATGAGAGACCATGGTAAATTTTTGGTGTGAGTTTTTAAGCTTTACTTGTCGTGATTTCATGTGAGTGAATGTACTCAAAAATTCTGCGTTTTCTGAGTTTTAGAGTGCAAGGAATTTAGTGAGTATTAAGTTATGGTAGTGGTTAGTGTGGTGTCTAGGAGATCCATGGTGGGTCATATGAGTCTTAGACATCCATCATATGTGTATTACATGGGTTGTAGCTTTTAGCTTGACCTTGTATAATGTGGATTATTTTTGTGTGCTATAGATTGTGAATTGTTTTTGTGGAGCTGCGGAGTTTAAGGTGAGTTCATAGTCCCATATTTTTACTTTGTTTTAAACTTGGGATGGGAATGATGCTTGTCTTAAATGATTTGATTTATTGTGATTATGTGTGTGGTATTAAAGAGCTTGGACTTATAATGTTATTGTATGTATGCTATATGTGATTATTTGCTGGCGTGGATGTTTTGGGATTCAATTAGGATAGCGACCTAATTGATGATATATTTTGGGATTCAATTGGGAGGGTGCTTACCCTGTTGCTCGCGCATGCGACCTAATTGATGATTATGGGATCGGGGGACACGAGCCATCCTGATATGGTAATGATTATGGGATCGGAGGACACGAGCCGTCCTAATGGTTACCTTATGAGTGTTGTTGCCTTTGTGTGTGGGAATTGACTTGCAAATGCACGTAGCTATATGATAACTATAATTTATTTGTCCAGCTATATTTTGTAATCACAGTAAATTCGGTTGCCTTGTGTGTTGAATCTCAAACCTATGAATCTCACCAACATTATGTTGACGTTTTAAGCATCATTTTCAGGTGAGCTTTCTAAGGATAAGATAGAAGGATGTGGATAGACGAGACCTTAGTTGCATTGGAAGTGGTTTATCATCTATGTTTGGATTTATGTTTTGTTTTGGTTATTTTATCTTTGGGTATTGTTACAACACTGTGTGTTGGTACATTGCTCTATTTATGTGCATGTAGTTGTTCTCTATGTTGACACCAGGTGTTGTGATGATATCCATGAAGTTACACCCGTGCGTTTTCGCCGTGGCGGGGTGTGACAGATTGGTATCAGAGCCTTGGTTATAGAGAATTAGGTGGTTGAACCTAGACTATAACCTAGGAGTCCCTCATATAGTTGCATTTAGGACCTATGTATAAGTATAGTATTTTATATGTCTATTTTCCTATATTTATGAGATGTTTTATTGAGTTTCGGATGTCTATTTTATCCCCTATACGTAGTACTATATATATATCGACTTTATTATATCGACTTTCGCGTGTAAGATGCTTCGTTGGACAACCGTTGTCGCTATCGGATGCGAGAGAAATGGTAGGATGAAGCGGATTAACTGCAGAATCCGAGTACCCGATAGCATGTATCTACGTTCGGACAAGGAGAGGACGTTTATGAGAAACGTTTGCGGAGAAGAAATGGAGAGGTTTGGAACCACGACGAAACTTCTGGAGATGGAGCCATTACCAAATACCCTTGGTAGTGTCCTCACTTCACATAGGAAGGAGATGTGGTTTAGTCTAAACCTCGTGATTTGTATGCGCTTGTGAATCAGGAGGAATTGGAAGAAAAGAATAGAAATAGTTTTGTATGTTGTCGACTATCCCAACATGTAGGAAACATGAATGGGTGGTTGAATAAAGATTAAAGGGAGTTAGGATGGAATGGTGTGGATTCGGATCTAGAGTCCACAGCGAGTAGTAAGTTGAATTGATCTGAGTAGGGAGATAAGTGCGAGAGTGGAATTTGAGCCATTATGTGACGTCTTTTGTTTTGTGTTATGTTTTGGAATTTGTATATTGTCTTTTGCCGTCTGGAGCCATGTTGGAGCGTGATTACTCTTGGATATTTGATCGACCTTATCCAAGTGATTTTGATTATAGAGTTTACGTGATCGTTGGAATTGTTCCATGTGAGATGATTGTTTGCGACGTCTTTTGTTTTTGTTTGTGTGATTGTTGCATGATGTGCTGTCATGGGAGGGAGTACACTTATGAAAGGGGGCATAGATAATTATGGTGGCCAACATAGTTATACATGCGTCACGACACAAGTGGACTTGCAAGTATGATAGCATGGATTGCATGGTGTATTAGGTGCTATGTGGTATATGTGCGTTATCATTGAGATGTATGGTTTTGGAAGTAAGTATGCGTGTGGAATAGGCTTATAACTATGGTCGCGAACATAATTATAAGGGTATCACACATGTGGACTTGTGACCATTATTGCATTGATTGATGTTTGTTGTTATATGTTGTGGTAGATGGTATGTGATATCATGTTGGTGATGACTGTATGGTTAGAGAAGTATTCTCTTAACCGTTTGGGCAATCGTTATATGTTGAGGTGTGTAGGTGGTAAGATTCCATCCTACCTATCATATGTTGATACCTCAATTGTCGGTGGGTACTTATGTTGTGGTATTTAAGTTGATTCGTTTGCTAGACGCTCCGTTGTATACCTAATTCTTTGGTTGGCATTTCTATTCGTACCATGATGGTACATATGCCATATTCTTTCTGTTTGACGTCGTGATAGGCGTTGGGTAATCGAATTCGTTTTCGTTGGATACTGGTTCATTTCTTTGGTTATTCCTTGCATTCATTCCACGAATGAATATTATATTGGTCTTCGAGTATTGTTGGTTTGTGACGAGTTGGTGTGGATATTTGATCCCTCATTTACACACACCAATTGAATTTCGTGACATGTTTTGTGCCCCGTTAGTATCGGTGTTTTCTATGATTTTGGTTTGATCGGTGTACGAATGAGTCTTTGCGTTCTTCGCTTGGTTTGCAATGTATTTGCGTGAGTGTTCACTGGTATGAGTTCGTTTGAGGATTATTTTGATTTCGGAATTCTTCAATGTCTTTTGCGTTTGATTAAGAGGTTGTAATAGAGTCTTTATGGCATTTTACAAATTTTTTTTTGGTATTTCAAGATCGTTTGATGGAAACTAATATTTTTATGGGAAATGAAGTGTGAAGAAAAAAAATGGTTATGTTGATGTCTTATATAAAATGGCTTATATATATTTTATAAAAAAAAAGTATAAGTTTAAGATATGTCTTGTAAAAAAATAAATAAATAAATAAATAAATAAACGGTATTCATTTGTTTTTGGGAAGGTCGAGTACGGGAATAAGAACTGTCTATGGTTCTCATTTAGCAAACTTGTTATGTATTTGGTTCATTGAGTGTTTCTTTCGTTGAAGTACGCTTGTGGACGTTTTATGGGTGCGTGTATCTTATATTTTCTTTGTATGGGTTTTCATGAACATTTTATCTGTGTCTATTTTTATTGGGGGAAAATTTCTCATTGTGTTTTTCTAGCTTTGATTTTGATGTTCGTTACTTCGCTAGTCGATAATTCGTACCCCTTTTGAGTTCGTTGATATACGTTTTAGTTCGACCGGTTTCATGGTTCGCGTCGTTTACTTAGGATAGATTGTCGTGTTGATTATCAATTTGTTCGTTGAAGAAGAAGAGGGTGTTTGCCAAGTTGTTCAAGTGAGAGGTGTAGCTTTAAGATGTACGTTCTTCAGGAGGGTGGTTAACGATAGCGAGTGTTCGTGGACACTAGTAAGATAAAAGTGGTGAAGAGTGGTAATTACCTGAGACACCATCTGAGAGACGATTGTCCTTAGGGGTGGCAGATACTATTGACGATTCATTTCTATCTTTCTATAGATTGTGTAGGCATCGCGAAGGTGGAAGATCCATAAGAGGAACTGTGTGATACGTGATTTAAAGTTGGGGAGTAGAACTTGGAGATGATATTTGTATTGAGCAGAAAGTGTGGTCTACCCAGATCATGAGAATCTATAGCATGTATTTGACAAGAGGTTAATATATGTTGAAGAGAAGTTGGGTGTGGAGTTTCTCAGTGACTACGATTGTCTGATTCGCTATCGTCAAGGAAGGGAGGACATCGTGGTAAGAGCGCTGAGCGGGAATGAACGAGTGAAACTTGAATGTTTGTGAGCAATGATTATGATAATTCAGTTCAGAGTTAAGAGGATGATGTTGATAGCCTAGAGAGAGAGGTTCAAGGATGAGAACATGTAAGAAGAATAATTACTTGGTTTAGACCAGTAAATGGAAAGGAAAGAAGATGGAGGAATGTACTTTGCGGACCAGCTATTGGTTTCATTAAGAGGAAGCGTAAGGACATCATTCATGCAAGGTATTTGATACATCCGAGTATGGATAAGACGTATTATTACCTTAGCAAGAGGTGTATGGAGGAGTTGGTGAGACTTTTTGCTCGGTGAGTTGGTAAAGAACCTTGGGGTGTCGCGTTGATCATCAAGAAACATGATGAAATACTTACTTCGCGATTGTGGTAAATGTGTTATAGAGTCTTGAGAACGTGTATGTAGATGAGTACGACTTATCATTCTCTAATGAGTGAACTAAGTGAGCGTACAAATCAGGAGATGGATGGTGAGCTGAGAGCATGGGTGTGTTTGATTTTGAAGGAAGCCGGGGTATACATTTATCCTTAGCTGAGTTCTCCTATATCAACAAATATCATTCTAATATTGAGTATGTATCGTGTGAAAAGTTGTATGGAAGGTAATGTAGGTCACCTGTTCTATGGGCAAAGGTTGGAACAAGCCAACTAATTGGTCCTGAACTGGTACGAGAGACTACGAATAAGGTTTTCCGATTAAGGAAAGACTTATGGCAGCAAGAGATCGCCAAAAGAGTTATGCGGATTATCTCCGTAAACCCTTAGAGTTTGGTGTTGGTGATATGGTGAGGTTAAAAGTATCTTCTTGGAAGGGTGTTGTGCGTTGCGGTAAGAAAGGCAAGCTAGCACCGAGATACGTAGAACCATTTGAGATTTCGGAAAGAATTGGATTTGTGGTATACCGGTTGAAGTTAGCTGAGTAATTAAGTGGTGTACATGATACGTTTCACGTATCTAATTGAAAGAAGTGTTTGGTGGATGCTAGTCCGCATGTGCCAATAGATGAAAGTAAGGTTGACAAGACCCTCCGTTTTGTCAAGAAACCTATTAAGATTATGGATCGAGATGTTAAGGGTTTGAAGTTTGGTGAGAAGCGTTGGTAAGGGTATGGTGGGATTCTAAGCGTGGTCCTGAGTTTACTTGGGAACGTGAGGATCAGATGTAATTTGTGTTTGTTTTATGTGTATCCAGTATATGCGGTGTTTCCTTCGGTTACCATTTGGATTTTCTTTTGGTTCGAGGGTATCGTACCTACCTGTGAGAAGTCATTTGGATCATTGGTGTTATTGATCGGTGTAGTGTATCTATTTTCGTGTATCGTTGGAGTGTCGGAGTGTTTCTATCGTGTGAATTCGAGTATTTAGTCTGTTCACATTTTTGCGATTCTTTCTCTGTGATTTTATGGGGTGGTATTTATCCGCTTAAAAATCCATAAATTTCCTTTTACTGTGGTGAGTGCTGACTATAGTAGTTGAAATCTCGGGACGTGATTTCCCTAAGTGGGGGATGATGTAACAACCGTGGTTTTAGCAGGTCAGTTTGACTGATTGTTGATCCCAGTTGAGCTTAAACGATCTTGTATAGAAGTTAACTTGATTAAACACTTAAGCTAATATGCGGAAGGTAAAAGCTTAACTTAAGAAGAATAATGATTCACTTTCAACACTTCAATATTATTAATACGAGCACTCGACAATGCTAGGGTTTTACAACCTTGAAGTGAATAATAATACGTACATAAACTAACCCTAGGATCCTCCTTTTATAGACTAAGGAATCCTACTAGGTTTACAATACCTTTCTCTACACAATAAGAATATTCTAGATAAATATAATATTTACACAATCTATTCTGTATTTATCTAAACCGTATACATCCTTATCCCATCAGCAGTAGATTCTGTCAGCGGCATTTAACCTCAGCAGCAGTTTCACTTAGCAGCAGAATCATTACTACTAGCAGCAGTTTCATTCATAGCAGCAGTTTCACTTAGCAGCAGTTTCAAACCCAACAATCCTCCCCTAAACTTATTATTTATTTCTAAATAAATAAGTTTCTTCTAAGCACAATTAATCACTTGGAGGATGCTTCCAAACTCTTCAAACCTTGAGAATTCAGTTGATCAAATATCTTCTTATACTTTGACAGCAAATTGAATGCTTGATCATCAGAATCATAGTCTTTCTGCAACTTAAGTGATCTATCACTATTAACCATCTGATTGACAATATTCCAGTATCTTACCACTGGGTAATCCTTTTCAGCTAGCATATACAAAGTAATTGGTCCAATTTCTAGCATATGAACTCCAGAATCTTGAAAGAGTCTCCATTTTCTTACTTTGTAATCTACTATCTCTGTCCATTCAGAATCATCCATTGAAGGTTCATACATAAGTTTTAGAGCTCTCCATAGCACATTATCAGTCTTAGTTATGATATGATCAATTTGATCTTTCTTATACTTTGCACCATCAAACTTCTTTGCTCCAAACTTTTCCTTGTATAACTTCCACAAGTCATCAACATCCTCTCTATCAAAGTAGTATAGCATCTGTTGAAATCTAAGAAACCTGTGAGACTTACCATCAGATCTCTCAACATCATGAAATGCTCCAATGTTTGTATCATATCCTGTAGTAACTTTGATAATAGGATATTTGACTCCTATTGGCTTGGCATCAACCACTTCAGGATCTTCCATCTTGCCAATCATAGTGCAAACCTTCAATTGTTCTTTTAAATGCTCAGGAGGAATATGATCACAGTCATTCTTGAACTCATCTCCTTCTGGCTTAGAACTGCTTTCTTCCCCTGTTTTCCTTTTCTTCTTTGCAAATGATTTATGAACTACACCTTTTCTTTTACCACTTTGCACAGAAGAAGTAGTCTTAGCTGCATCATCAATCTGCTTAACAACATCAGCTTCTTGAACATACTCTGCTTCAACCATCTTTTCAAGTACCAACTTCTTGTTCATCTGAGCAATTTGTTCCAAATCCTCAGCACATCCCATAGAATAAAAAGTATCTGTTCTCCTCTTAGCTTGTTGATACAAGTCAAAAACTTCTTTATCAGAATAAGGTTTCAACTGTACCAATGTCCATCCAGCCATATTCTTTAGATACCTTTCATATTCTCTTCTTTGTTGTTTAACAGTTGGACCTTTAAATATCTTTATCTTTCTTCTAGCAGTAGCATTTTCTTTTCTCTTCTTTATAGTAAACTTAGTTAACCAAGATTGCACATCAAAAGTTGGAGCTTCATTTCCTTCAATCTTGATCAGCTTATTGAGTTCAATATCAGCTTCTATTCTGATCTTCTCATTTATCCATTCATCATACCTCTTTAAGCCTTCAGCCTCCTTCTCAGCTAACTGTTGATCTTCCATATCAATCAACTCTTGTGCTTTAAGTGCAGCAGCTGTATCATGTTCAACTTGTAATGCCTTAGGCCAAGACTCAAATGGTACATCAGTGAAATCAATCCCCTTATACATAATCCTTGGTTTTTCAACTTGCTTGCCCTTACCTTTATTAGTAGAAGATGAAGAAATAACCTTCTTTTGTTGAGCAGCAGGTTCTTTAATAACAATTCCTTTTACAGGTTTCCTAGGTGCTGATGATTTGATTGTTGTTGTTGTTTGTTGTGGTAGTGAAGGAGTTGATACTGGAGTAGTCTTCTTGCTCAACAATACCATGGCTTCAGCAGCAGCATTGTCACCAGACCCAACAGCAGAGTCTTGTGCATCAGCAGATCCACTAGCAGCAGAGTTAGTAAGATCCTTAGCAGTAGATTCTTGAGCAGCAGAGTCAAGACTTGTGTTTTTCACCAAATCTCCCAACTTCATCAATGTATCACCTATGAACCCTGTTGCCTTCACTAATTGCTCAGGCTCCAAAGTTGTAAGTTGTTCTACCACCTTCTCTTGAGTAGTAATCACCTCTTCCATAACAACCTCATTCCCTGATTTATCAGTAACCACAAAATTTTCAGCATCCTGAGGACTTTCAACATCCATATCACCAATCACTGGAGCCTCCCCTGAAACCATTCCATCATTCAAACCCAGAGCACTATCAATCTTTTCTAAATTTGCCTCCCCTGAACCCATTGCCTCTTAATTCCTCCCCTGTTTGGAAGCATCCTCTTCCAAATGAATAGAGACATCAGGAGAACTAACAATCTGAGAAGCACCCACTTTCTTCAATCTTTTCAAGGAGGTTGAAGATCTTGATTTCTGAAAGTTCTTAATCTGTTTTTGCAATTTGATGATAGTCTTGTCCTGATCAGCAACAACAGATGAGAGACTAAGAACTTTGTCCTCCAATGTAGTACATTTCACCCCCAAGTTGGTACAAGTAACCGTCAATTCCTGAATAAGTTGCATAATAGTCTCATCACTTCGACCTGTGTTACCTGGTCCGAGAGGTAAATCATGGACATTGTCATCATGTACAAGATTTTCCGTCAATTCATTGATCACTGGCCTGTCCTCATCACTTCGACCTGTATTACCTGGTCCAAGAGGTGAATCTTGGGACATAAACTCAGTATCAAACTAGTTTGATCATCTGAGCCCCCTGTATTTGCCATTTGGCTAGGGTTACCATCCTAAGAATTTGATTCAGAAGAATCATCATCTCTAGATGTTGCCTTGGTTTGGGTCTTAATGATGTTATCACTATCCTGCTCTCCTGCTAAGCTAGAAGCAGTAGTGACAGCTCTTGTCAACATGTCCTCTGCATCACCTAGGACAGCCTCATCTGGTACAGCCATACTAACACTATCCTAAGGAAGATCAGTGTTCTTTTTGGTTTTCCTACGGGTATAGAGTATTTTAGGTTGTGTAGCAGTGCAGTAAAATTGGGTGTATGATGGGAGTCAGTGGGATTTCCTGATCCTTCACCCTGATTGTTTTGCACAAGTTGCACCATGTGAGGTGTAAGATTTGTATGTGTGCCTGAAAAACCTTTTCCATATTTGACCAAGAAAGTAAAGGTTTTAGAAACCAATTTTGGAGCATCATAGGTAGCAACATGGCCTCTAAACTTTGTAAGTTGATTTTGAACAAAGAGTTGTATAAACCTTGGATAAAGCAGATAGGAACCAGACTCTTTAATACTTTGAAACATTCCTTCCAATATCATTCTTGAAAAATTAAATGGTTGACCTTTGCTTAAGCATACCATTGCAGAAGCAATAGTAGTACTAAACTCATGCCATCCAGAAGTTTTAGGACTCAAACAATGAAGAAGAAGATGTACCAAAAACTTGTATTGAGGACAGAGGAGAGATTTTTGAAATTTAAAATTTGTATGATTCCCCTCATATCCCAAATCTTTTAATCCAGCAAAAATAGCAGAATTGGCAAGACAAGTGGTCTCTGTTTCATCATTTAAGAGAAGAGTTTCTCTTATTAATGATTCAGTTACACGAACCTTTTGCCCATCTACTAAGGCACTAACATATTTTTCCCCATTTTTAGTTTTGATTTTAGCAGTAAGCCAAAACTGTTTGATGTGGGAAGCAAATATAGTAGGATTCACAGTGAGTGCATACCTAAGAGAAGTAGCATTCAAAAATTTACCATGTCTGTGAAATCTTCATTAACTGATTCTGCATCAAGAACGACCACACTGTTGTGTTGCTTTGCCCAGGTACGAACGCACTCCATGAGTTAGGGTTTAGGGAAATTGGGAATTATTGACTTTGAGAGAGATGGAGTGTTAGGGTTTGTGATAACTTCAATTTGAAACATGAGAAAACCAATTAGGAAGAGCAATTAGGTTTTAAACTGATTGAAGAAGTTACACATCCCACCCTCACACTTTCAACCGTAGCAGCACAATAACACTAGCAGCAGAGTTATATAACTAGCAGCAGAGTGAAATATTCCAGCAGCAGAGTTGACGAAATAAGCTTGGTCAAAAAGTCAAGGATCCTCAGCAATTAATGTGATGATATGCCGTAATCCCTATAAAAGCGGACTAAATATTTTCCCTAAATCATCAGTATCAAACCTTAATCGCAATCAAAATGCCAATCAACCAAATCAAAACATTCAATTACCCAAATCCAATCAAATCAGAATGAAATCTACACCCGAAATCATCAATATCTCATCTGATTCATCATCGGAAGATGGAACCCCTTATGAAACATATGTGCCTCCCTTCCGTCCTCCTCACAATGGTTGTAGAACCAAGGAGCAAGCAAAGAAGAGAAAGCATGATCTCCTTGTCTTCAAAGATCTCCTCAGTTTGAATCAAACCCCAAGCACTTCCAGGGGTAAAGCTGTGATGTCCCCCAAATCTCCATCTACTTCAGAGTCATCAGAAGACACAACTTGGATCCCTGTCAGGCAACCATCTCCAAGGGAGCTTGTTTCCCCTTTCATCTACACTTCATCAGATGAGGATGAGCCTCCAAATGAACCACCTTCCACTCCTGAGAGACCTCAGTCATCAAGGCCAAGACCAAAGAAATCCACCAAGGCAAAGAAGACAAGAAAGACAAACCCTCCTCTCCCTGAGGAAAGAAAAATTGTTCTTGGACTTCCATGCCCTAGGAAATAGTGCTTGTAGTTTTTAATTTCCTCTTAATTTGTTGCACTCTTTTGTGATTTCTGCAGTAGTCTTTGTAATGTCTCTTTTGATGTATGAACCTCTGTACTGGTTAAATGATGAATGACAGATGTTCTTCTTTTGTTATCATAATATTGTTGTTGCAAATCATCATTTAGACTTATTCCTGCACAATATTAGTCCAAACACCACAAAGCAAACAAACATATGTACTAGCAGTAGAGTTAGAAATAGCAGCATAGTACATTCCATCACAAACATATGCTTTAAGATAAGCAGCAGAGTAACAAGCAGCACAATTCCTTTACATACTTGTACAAAAACAAAGAGATAAGTTTTTCAAAGATTTATCATACCAATGTTTGCAATTAAAAATTGAAACCTCCCCACATCAAAATGTTTAGTGAGAAGATCAGCAACATTGTTATCAGTATGAACTTTAACAATTTGGATCAACTTCTTTTCATAGCAATCCCTGATAAAGTGATGTCTTATCTCAATATGTTTTGTTTTAGAATGAAAAACAGGATTTTTAATTATGCAAAGTGTGCTGTTGTTATCAATATGAAGTTTGGTATTCATGAAATTGTACCCATAATCCAATAATTGATTCTGCATCCATAGAACTTGTCCACAACAACTTGAAGCAGCCACATACTCAGCTTCAGTTGTAGAATTAGCCACCACTGTTTGCTTCTTGCATTGCCATGACACCAGTCTGCTTCCTAGAAATTAACAACCCCCTGTAGTAGACTTTCTATCCAAAGAAGCTCCAGCATAGTCACTATCTGAATATGAAACCAAATCAAAAGGTGAATCCTTAGGATACCAAAGGCCCAATTTTGGTTGATGCCTCAGATATCTAAAAATTCTCTTCACTGCATTGAGATGTGATTCCTTGGGACACACTTGAAATCTTGCACAGGCACACACAACAAACATGATATCAGGCCTTGATGCTGTGAGATACATCAATGAGCCAATCATAGACCTGTACAAGTGAATATCCACTTCCTTTCCATATTCATCTTTCAGCAATGGTTTGTTGGTTTCCATGGTAGTCTTGGCAGGCTTAGCATCTTCAAAGCCAAACTTCTTCAAAATATCATTGACATACTTATCCTGACTAATAAATATACCATTGTCTTTCTGTGTAACTTGCAAACCTAAGAAGAAGGTGAGTTCTCCCATAGAACTCATAGCAAACTTGTCCTTCATAAGCTTCTCAAAACTAACACACATAGCTTTGTTTGTAGACCCAAAGATGATGTCATCAACATAGATTTGAACCAGCAAAATATCATCCTTTTGTCTTTTGAGAAACAGAGTTTTATCAATCTTTCCTCTACTAAACCCAGACTCTAACAAGTATGTAGATAATGTGTCATACCAAGCTCTAGGAGCTTGATGTAAGCCATACATTGCTCTATTTACCTTGTAAACTTTGTCAGGATGATCAGGGTCTTCAAAGCCTGGTGGTTGAGACACATAAACTTCTTCTGTAATGGTCCCATACAGAAAAGCACTCTTTACATCCATTTGATACACTACAAAATCTTTGTATGAAGCATAAGCCAAGAATAATCTAATTGCTTCTATTCTTGCCACTGGAGCAAATACTTCATCATAATCAAGACCTTCTTGTTGTGTGTATCCCTGTGCTACTAACCTTGCCTTATTCCTTATGACTATTCCTCTCTCATCTCTTTTGCATCTGAAAACCCATTTAGTGCCAATCACTATTTTTCCATTTGGCAGATCAACCAAAGTCCAAACTTCTTGTAACTTAAATTGTAGAAGCTCATCTTGCATTGCTTCCACCCAACTTGCTTCTTGTAGGGCTTTGTAAGTGTTTTTGGGTTCAATTTGAAAAAGAAAACATGCAAACAGGCAATTCTGAAGATCTTTATGACTATTTCTTTGATGCAGAGATCTGGCAAAGAAACTTTGATGTTGCAGATCTTTCAGTGCTTTAGTCATCTGCCTAGTTTGAATAGATGATTGTGGATCACTCAAAATTTGGTCTTTGGGAAGATCCTTGTGTACTCTTGTGGTAGGTGTGGGACTAACAGGAATATTGAGTTCCAAATTAGTAATGTCTTCATCAGCTCCAAATAACTTACCATCAAGTGCATCATCATCTGTGTCATAATAAATATTCTCAAGAGCATGCATATTTGGATCATCAGGATAGATAGAATCATCAATAGGTCTACCCTGAGTGTCTAAATTGGGAAACATTGAAGTAGCAGTAGAGTTAGTAGGCTTGGCAGCAGAATTTGGTGGAGCAGTAGTTGTATCTTTTGGCCTAGCAGTAGAGTCTTCTGAGTCAGCAGTAGAGTCTTCTGGCTGTGTAGGAGAGACATCAACAACTACTTTGGGAACTTCGTTAGTTTCTTTTTCTGCTTCAATAGGTATTTCAATATCTTCTTCAACTTCCTTGGGTTTCTCTTGAGGAACATCATCTTCTGTAGGACTTAGATCAGTCTTAAAGGGTAGTAAAGTAGGACCAACCTTTAGTTTCTCAACCAAAACAAATTCTTCTTGTGATTGGTTAGTGTCAATACTGGCAATAACTGGTACATAATTCATTGTTTTGGTAAGCATATCAACATTAAACAACCATTCTGGTCCTCTCCCTTCAGGATTAGATGAATTCTCAGAAAACTTGATATGCAGATTCTCCTCTACATGTTTGGTTCTCTTATTGTATACCCTGAAAGCTTTACTAATCACAGAGTAACCAACCAAATTACCTTCATCAGCTTTTTCATCAAATTTGCCTAGCTGATCCTTAGTGTTCAAAATTGTAACAGGACATCCAAATGGTTTGAGAAAATCAATCAGTGGCTTCTTTCCATGAAATAACTCATACGGAGTCTTATTGTGAGGCTTGACTACCTTACTTCTGTTCTGCACAAAGCATGCAGTGTTCACAGCTTCAGCCCAAAAAGGTATAGGTAGTTTTGAATCAGATAACATTGTTCTTGCAGCCTCAATTAATGTCCTGTTCTTCTTTCTGCAACACCATTCTGTTGTGGAGTTCTTGCTACACTATACTGTCTAAGAATTCCTTTCCCCACATAGAATTGATTCATCACACTGTTCTTGAACTCAGTACCATTGTCACATCTGATTATCTTCACCTTGTGATTGTGCAGATTTTCAACTCTTGTAATGAATGCCTTGAGTATTTCTGGAGTTTCATCTTTGGTGGCTAGAAAGAATACCCAAGTAAACCTGCTAAAGTCATCAGTGACAACAAGACAATATGACTTCTTGTTCAAGCGTTTTACAAATACAGGCCCAAATAAATCCATGTGAAGTAAGTGTAATGGCTCAGTATTTGTGTTCACAGTCTTGGACTTGAATGAAACTCTGTGTTGTTTACCCTTTTGACAAGCAACACAAGTTTCACAATTTTCAAAAGTCTTTGTAGGCATCCCCCTGACAAGATTTCCTTTTACCAATTTGTTCATAGTCTTGTAGTTCAGATGTCCCAATCTTCTATGCCATAATTTGGACTCATCAACAGTGGCCTTTGCAATTAGACAAGTCAAAGCCCTCTTAGGAACAATGTTCTTAATATGGTCACTGTATATGTTCTCATTTCTAGGGACCTTCAAAAGCACAGATTTGTCATCTGGCAACTAATAGTCAGGAGAAAGGATCATACACTCAGTGTCTGTAAAAAGAACAAAGTTCTTTTTGTCACACATTTGTGAAACACTAAAAAGGTTAAACTTAAGTCCTTTCACAAGAAACACCTTCTCAAAGTCCAAATTTCCAGTTTTTAGAGTTCCTCTGCCAACAATCTTTCCACCTTTTGGATCATTCCCAAAAGCAACATAACCACCATCAAAAGCCTCAAAGTCTTCAAGTTGAGACTCATCTCCTGTCATGTGTCCAGAACATCCACTGTCAACAATAACCATATCCTTAAGCTCATCCAGTAGATTGACCTGCACATGAAAAGTAGAGACATTAGTTCCTCTTGACGACCCAAGCCATTACTGACTTGGATCTGCCCTGTGCATCAACATAATCAAATTTCTTTAAATCACTTGATGCACTGCTATTCTTGGAAACAGAATTTGAATCAATAGTTTTTGGTTTCCAAGTCCAGCAAGTTGAGGCCTTAACAGCATAAAAGTGATTACCAACAACTGTATTTGTTAGAACTTTTGTCCCAGAAGTAGAAAGTTTTGTACTAGCAGCAGGTTGCTTACTAGCAGTAGAGCCAGTAGAAGAACCAGTTGTGGTTTTGAAAACACCATTTGATTTAGCAGCATAAATAGATCTAGTTACACCAGATCTCAATAAAACAGCTCTTGGAACCATATTTCTATTAGGATGTGAGTGAGTTTGTTTAGTTACATATTTGTGATTCACCCTAGTGTATTGATTCCAAACAGGCTTTTGGTGTTCAGGACATCTAACAATCAAGTGGTCAAAGCTACCACACTTATAACAATCCTTCTTTTGTAATTGAAACTGATTACCTAATCTGTGTGAAACTAGGTTGTTGAAGTTTCTCTGGTTACCCCTAGGCTTATTATTGAATATTTCCATCTGTTCTCTAGGTACCTCATTGTACTCTACCATTTTCCTAGAGAAGTTATTTCCTAACACAGGTTTGACAAACTTAACCTGTTCAATTTTAGGTTTAAACTTTGTAGGATTTTTTTCCTTTTTCACACTTTGTTCTTGTTTAACCTGTTCCTCATCACTATCACTATCAGAATACCAATATTCTATAATGGGAGCTTCAGGAAATTTTCTAGCCTCAACCTTAGGTGTTTCATTAACACTTGTGCTACATTCACCTACAGGTTTTTTAATATTTAGCTCACTAATGAAGGATAGTTCTTTTCCTGGTGGAGCAAAAGCGCTTTTGGCTGGAGGAGCCACTTCATTATACCCAATTCCACTACCTTTTCTCATCAAGTTATTCTCTATAGATTTATGAACTAAATCAGAAGCATATTGTTGTTTTTGTACTCTTACTACATGTTTATCTTTTTTAGCAAGAGCTTCCTCTTTTTCTTTTTCTGCTTCTTCTAACTTATTTTTAAGAACTTTTACTTCACTGTTTTTCTTAAAAATTTCTATATCTCTAAGATTAAGTTGATCTACATATTCCTTCTCACACTCTTTGAGATATTCTAACTTTCTTTCAACATTTTGAATACCTACTTTGTAACTTAAGTTATCAAGTTTTAGGTGTTCAATTTCTCTATTTAAACTCTCATTCCTAGACTTAAGTTCTTCTATAGTGTCAGCAAAAGATTTAAAAGAACACACAGATAAGTCTGAATCATTTGATACCTCAGAGTCAGAGCCTGATGATGAACCATAGGCCATAAGTGCAAAGTTCTGCACCTTGGGTTGAGCAACAACTACCAAAGAGAAATTTGGTTCTTCTTCAGCCATATCACTCCAATCATAATCTCCCAGTCCATCATAAGACACCAGTGCAGTCTTTGATTCTTCAGTGACCTTCTTTGTAGCATCAGCATTCTTCTTTGGAGCTCTACACTCTCTGGCAAAATGTCCCTTCCTGTTGCAATTATAGCACTCTATCTTTGATTTGTCAAAGCCTGGACTGTCCTTAGCTTTGTACTTGACTTCTTTTCCAGTCTTCTTCAAAAACTTTCTTGCCCTCAAGGTCAACATAGCCATTTGCCATTTAAGATCAATTTCTTCAAGATCATCAGGATCAATATAATCCAAGTCTTGATTAATGACATGTGACCTTATAGTAGTTGTGAGCTCAGCCAAGAATGCACACAAAGCAATATCACTGGTAGAAATCTTATCATTTGAACTAGCAGCAGATCCATCAGCAGCAGATACTCCATAAGCAGTAGAATGAGCAGCAGAGTGAGATTCTTGAGATCCTTTTCCTTTAGAGGATACAAAGGCAAGATTTTGAGTACCAGAAGATGAAGTAGAAGAGGTAGATAGTTCTGATTCATACACTCTTAAATTGTTGTAGAGACTCTCCAACTTCATAGTTTCAAAATCAGGCTTATTTCTCCACACAACTGTGTGCATACTCCATTCAGGTGCAAGACTTCTTAGAAACTTTAGGTTTACATCTTCTTGTGGAACCACATAGCCAACAAGCTTTAGATGACTAACAAGTTGGTTTAGTCTGTTGTATGTGCCAATTATCTTTTCTCCACTTTCAGAAGTAAAATTCTCAAACTGATGCTTCAGCATGTTTTTCCTAGATTTCTTAGTAGCATCATTCCCTCCAAACCTGAATTCAACAGCATCCATCAATTCTTTTCCAGATTCACAGTCATCAAAGTCCATTTGAAATTCATTGGGTATTCCCATTAAGAGAATACTATGTGCTTTGATTTCCATCTTCCTTACTGTGTTGGCTTTAGCAGACTTGATTGGTATCTCCTTACCATCAGCACTCTTCTCAGGTACAGAATCACCATTAACAATCACATTCCACATGTTGAAATCAATCATGCGAATGTACTGTCTGATTCTTCTCTTCCATAGCTCATACTCAGAAGGATTTAGCATGGGCACCCTTGAAGCAGTCACCATATGAGTTTCATCACCCATCTTATCAATAGATTAGGAACAGCAAACTTTTAAGAAACAAAATCCTCTTGATAATAACTTCTAGATCACAAGCTCTGATACCACTTGTTGATCCCAGTTGAGCTTAAACGATCTTGTATAGAAGTTAACTTGATTAAACACTTAAGCTAATATGCGGAAGGTAAAAGCTTAACTTAAGAAGAATAATGATTCACTTTCAACACTTTAATATTATTAATACGAGCACTCGACAATGCTAGGGTTTTACAACCTTGAAGTGAATAATAATACGTACATAAACTAACCCTAGGATCCTCCTTTTATAGACTAAGGAATCCTACTAGGTTTACAATACCTTTCTCTACACGATAAGAATATTCTAGATAAATATAATATTTACACAATCTATTCTGTATTTATCTAAACCGTATACATCCTTATCCCATCAGCAGTAGATTCTGTCAGCAGCATTTAACCTCAGCAGCAGTTTCACTTAGCAGCAGAATCATTACTACTAGCAGCAGTTTCACATAGCAGCAGTTTCAAACCCAACAATAGTCTTGACTCGGTTGATGTTTGTTTGGTGTGTATTAGGTGTTTGAAGTGATATATGAGTGATATAGGTGAGTTTTAGCACTAAATCCCTTTGCGTGAGTCGTTTTATTGTGATTTGGAAAGTTTGGAATTTGGGAAAATTCATTTTGATCACCTTTGTGGTGTAGACATGACTTGCGTAGTTTTGGTGTTTTTGTGTTTTTGCGTAACGAGTCTTCGTTCAAGTATTTGAGCGTTAGCAAGTTACGAGGAGTTTGTTTTTGTGAGTTATGTTTCAAAAGAGTGTGGAATTCTATTTTTGGAAACTTTATTTTTGAAAATAATATTTTTCCGGTTTGTCGTAAAATTGAGGTTTATCGCGTAAGACGCTAGGATTAGCTACGGGTATTTATAAAATGTGAAAAGTATGAGGTTTTGAGTGTAATAAATTAATTTAATAAAAAAAATATAAAATATATATATTTGGTATAAAAAAATCGGCTAGGGAGAAAAAGAAGGAAAAGGAAACCAAATTTGAGTCCAATTACAACTCCTAACTAAAAGGGTTATCTAGAATTATATTAGGATAGTATATATACCAAACCAAAACACCCCAAAACCCTTTTTCTCTGGTTTTGGTCGTTCATGGGAGGCAAGGGAAGAAGAAAAACTTAGGGTTTTTATTATTGAAGCTAAAATCAAGGTCAAGGTATATTTTCGATACTAGTTTTCATTCAATTAATTAGTTATTGATCTAATTCATGTAATATAAAGTATGATGGATTAGGGTTTGTGTTAACTTATGTAAATTAATGTTATTAAACATGTTGAGATCAATTAATGATAATAGTATGATGATTGGTTAAGAGAATTGAGCGTAAAACATGCTAGTTTTTGAGTTAGGGTTTGGACAGATTTGTAAGGCTGTAAAGATGTGAGGGTAATTAACAGATGGTGATGAGTTAGATCACTAATTTTAGGTCTAAATTGAATTATAATGAAAGAGCTTTCCAAAAAGTCCAGCCACGATCAATTTTGAGGTCGGGAAGTCGGTCTTTTGATTTTTCTTTGTTAAGGTATCAAAGCTGTCAAACCAGGACAGATTTTGGGTAAAAGTTTGAGGTTGGCATGTGGTTGTAAAAGTGGTATTTTGACTTGGTATTCTGGAATAGTTAAGTTTTAAGTTATATTAGACTACCACGAAGAGGATTCGCGATAAAAACTTGAGGAAGTAATTATTAAAAATCAAAACTTTTTAGTGTGCGTTCAGATCCGAATTTGAGTAGTTGACAAGTTTGAATTTCTTATGAGTAATTGTGTGTGTTATTGGTCAATGGCCTTCTGGGATTAGCTTCTATGCTTATGAGAGACCATGGTAAATTTTTGGTGTGAGTTGTTAAGCTTTATTTGTCTTGATTTCATGTGAGTGAATGTACTCAAAAATTCTACGTTTTCTGAGTTTTAGAGTGCAAGGGATTTAGTGAGTATTAAGTTATGGTAGTGGTTAGTGTGGTGTCTAGGAGATCCATGGTGGGTCATATGAGTCTTAGACATCCATCATATGTGTATTACATGGGTTGTAGCTTTTAGCTTGACCTTGTGTAATGTGGATTATTTTTGTGTGCTATAGATTGTGAATTGTTTTTGTGGAGCTGCGGAGTTTAAGGTGAGTTCATAGTCCCATATTCTTACTTTGTTTTAAACTTGGGATGGGAATGATGCTTGTCTTAAATAATTTGATTTACTGTGATTATGTGTGTGGTATTAAAGAGCTTGGACTTATAATGTTATTGTATGTATGCTATATGTGATTATTTGCTTGCGTGGATGTTTTGGGATTCAATTAGGATAGCGACCTAATTGATGATATATTTTGGGATTCAATTGGGAGGGTGCTTACCCTGTTGCTCGCGCATGCGACCTAATTGATGATTATGGGATCGGGGGACACGAGCCGTCATGATATGGTAATGATTATGGGATCGGAGGACACGAGCCGTCCTAATGGTTGTCTTATGAGTGTTGTTACCTTTGCGTGTGGGAATTGACTTGCAAATGCACGTAGCTATATGATAACTATAATTTATTTGTCCAGCTATATTTTGTAATCACAGTAAATTCGGTTGCCTTGTGTGTTGAGTCTCAAACCTATGAATCTCACCAACATTATGTTGACGTTTTAAGCATCATTTTCAGGTGAGCTTTCTAAGGATAAGATAGAAGGATGTGGATAGACGAGACCTTAGTTGCATTGGAAGTGGTTTATCATCTATGTTTGGATTTATGTTTTGTTTTGGTTATTTTATCTTTGGGTATTGTTACAACATTGTGTGTTGGTACATTGCTCTATTTATGTGCATGTAGTTGTTCTCTATGTTGACACCAGGTGTTGTGATGATATCAATGAAGTTACACCCGCGCGTTTCCGCCGTGGCGGGGTGTGACATCGCCCATTTTTAAAACGGATGAAAATGTATAAGACGTATAAAAGCATACGAAAACGTAAGAAAAACAGATAAAAATGCATAAAAACGAATGAAAACATGTGAAACGGACGAAAACATGCAAAACGGACGTGAATATATGAAAGCGGACAAAAACGTGTAAAAATGAATGAAACGTACAAAAATAGACGAAAATGAATAAAAACGTAAGAAAAACGGGCGAAAACATATAAAAATAGACGAAAACGTAGCAAAACGGGCAAAAACGTATGAAAACGTATAAAACGTAAGAAAACGGACGAAAACGTATAAAAACAGACGAAAATGTGTAAAAACGGATGAACACGTATAAAAACGGATGAAAACCCATAAAAGCATAAGAAAGCGTACTAAAACGGGCGAAAACGTATAAAAACAGAAGAAAACATAAGAAAAAAAGATGAAAACGAACGAAAACGTGTTAAAACGGACGAAAACGTATAAAAATGGACGAAAACGTGTAAAAACTTAAGAAAGATGGACAAAAAGGTATAAAAAGGACAAAAACGTAGCAAAATGGGCGAAAACGTATAAAAGCGGATAAAAACATATAAAAACATAAGAAAACTGATGAGTTACGTAAGAAAACCAAATTTTTATTTAATTAGACACGAGTGTTAGTATAAAGGACTAATGTTGCAAACGATCGTTTGGTTAATGGACTAACGTTGCCACTTGACGACTGAGAGCTAACGGAGAAGATAACGACAATTAGCGATAAGGACGAACGGTGTGCAATAGTTTCAACATAGTGCTCAATCATGCAACAAAAAAAAGATAGGGGCTCAATTAAGGATTTACCCCAAACAACAGGGACGAACTATGTAATTTACTCTAAAATAAAACTAGCAAGATGTTATGAGTTAAAATAATTCAACCGATACATTCGACCAACTAAAATGACCAAAAAAAAAACTACAACAATCCTAAACAACTCTCATGACCTTAAACAAACTCCCACGACCTAATTGAGCTACGCCCATGAAAGTTGATCCAAAGCTACTATTTCTAAAATTTGAACTTGGGCTTGCATTCAAGGATCCCAAATGCCCGCTACTAGCTACTTACATAGTACTTTACTTATTTATGTAGAAGATTATCCCGTAAGGTCAAATTTTCATAAATTTATAGTAACTAGGTTTGTAGCCCGCGCGTTGCGGCGGGATGTTTGTGAACGGAGTATTATATGCGAGATGTTTGTAAATGAGTATTATATGTGACGAAAGCTTTGTATGCAATAGTATTCAGAATCTCAAGTTAGAAGACCTGTTACCCAAATCTTTCTTTCAATCAAATTACAATTCAATTGTTACACATGTGAGAAATAAAAACAAACTGAATGACTAAAACCTCTAGTGTAAAAACGAAAGCCTACTTTATTATTGTGCAGATAGTTTAGTAATCCATTTAGCTCAATAATGGTTCGTTCAATAATCCATTTCCAACATGTATTGCAGGCCACTTTCTGGAGAAGGAGTAGCCCAAAAGGTGCACGAAATGATCTATGCATTCTGGTGTCGTGCAATCTAATGATGTAATAGTACTGATACTTTCATATCTATAGAACTCCCACTTCTTCATATCATGTGCACAACATGATTAAGTATTTTTTGATGCCATGCTAGTTGGATGTAGTGGATCTTGTTAAGATACCTTTCATGATTGTCCTTTTGGTTCTTCGCCTGTATTACAAAGGTGGCATTATATTACAAATAAATATTGGTACAGATGACAGATGACTGCACAATGCACATTTAACCTAAATCTTTAATTTAAAACATAGCAGACATCAAAAAGTATTGTAAGTTTACTATATCAATTTGTTCCAGAATTATGAGCAGAGTCATATTAGTGCATTGCTGAATATATTGTGAATGAGAAGGTTTATGTGTGTGTCAGTAGATTTTGGAGACCTTTGTATGTAATAAAAACCAACAGAGACTAACCTTATTTTGACTTCTTACCTTGCTTTTTCTTAATAACATCACCGACATACATAATACCTTTGCCTTTGTAGGGCTCAAGGATACAACTATGATCCGCAGCAGCAAACTGGTGCACCCTTAAGACTCTAACAACATGAGGCACCGTTAGTTCCACCTAGTGACTATACCCCAGCTTTAGAAACAATAACATGCCCTTCTGATTCTGCTCTAGTTTTGAAACCAACTCCTACTATCTTGAGAAACTGAAAGAATTGAGTTTCCATATTTTAGTTAAAACAAGATCATATCAGTTTGTTACAGAGAAAAATGTATAAAAAAGATTATGACAATATTAAAAAGTAATAATGCAGAGGAGTGTTGTCTTCTAGTTGTTTCATTCGTGTCATATTTCTTGAATGCAGAATTTTTACCAACATTGCAAGTTAGTATAAAACTAAGAACTTGTTATGAATTACTGTGGAAAAGATCATACAATGAGATTACTATGTATCATTCCTATTATGATATCGCTTTTGTAGTACACGAATACTTGAATTGATCCTATACTACTATAGAGTAATTATTAGATAATTGCAGTTTCTAGTGTTTAGGCCTGGTGAAGATAGTTTTGGTTACATTAATAATTAATCAGTTTAAAAAGGGATGCAACAAAGGTGACTCTGATTATCTGGGAGGGTCTTCGGGATTCCTTATTTAAGTGCCTATCTACTTTTTTTTAACAATTAAAGGATTGTTGAGTGTTTGGCCAAACTTACTATTTTGAAGTAAATAACCACTTTAGCATAAGCAATTCCAAAGACCCCTTTATCATGCATTGTTCATTTATACTTGTATATCATTAAACAAAAAAAATATGACACATATTCGAACAACGAATATCACAACTTAAAGGGACAAAAACACATCCAAACAGTATGACCTATAACTCACTTTCTCACATATGATCATCTAACATTGTCACCTTCCCTTAGGTCAAAATTGTCACCTTTAGTATAATAAAATGAAATATCAAAGGTGAAATTAAGCTGTTTACTATATGAACCAAGAAACCCATGAAACTTGTGCTACAATAAATTTGCAGGCTGATTATCAAATATTTAGAATTGTACGCTAATGTATATTGATATGGTTAAATATACTATTAAGTTTTTTTTTTTTCTTTTTTTTTGGCTTATAAACTTCTTATCAGCTTACATGAGCGAAAAATTGAAATTTAGTTACTGCTTTGCACAAATTAGTAATAAAATAAAATAAAATTTGGTTTTTATCGCATATACACACTTGTGAAATGCATTTGCGGTTCGCTCCAAACACACTTTTTTTCTCAAGCCGGATTACTATCATCGTAGTCACCAAATGACGGAACAATAGTGCTATCATCAGGCTACAATATGACATATACGTACTGTCACAATCATATCACAAAATTACTCCTAGTTCCACCCCTTGTTTGGTTATGTGGGAGTGTTTACTAAATATCGTAAGGTAAAAATGTTAGCTTACCTTAATATGCTAATACGTGAAACTTTCTATTTGCGTCTAATTGATGGAAATTCACATGACGCGTTAGCTTTTGATTCATTCTTACCCTGTAAACACAAAATTATACAAAGAAAATAGTTACCAGTAAATAGTGGAAAGGGAAGCTGCCGTTATTTGGATTACCTGTAAACAGCTGCCAGTTGATTTGTTCCCCTTTGAATCCAATAAGTCCCAACTGCTATTCAGATATGATTATTGTATCAGCATCTGTTACTGCAGAGATGTCTGAAATTGCAAGTCAGAAATCTCCGGTCAATCTTGATAAAACTTCAAAACCCTCTAATCCTTATGCTTATGAACAGGGCACATATCCAAGCAATGAGACTGGAAAACGTCTCCAACAACAGTGACCATCAATTCACAGTTGGATCTTCAAGCAGTGCTCTGGTTACTAAAGACCTGTAGTTATTTAGGAGGCTATAAAATAAATAAATAAAATGAAAATAAAAATAAAAAAAGAAAAGAAAAAAACACTTTGACTCAGCGCATACCAGTTTGACCCATTTTGCATTCATTCTTTTAGCTCCTCATTTTAACATAGGGTATGAAGCTCAACGTACTGTTACCTGTGGGTTGACTTCAACGATTTGTAGGCCTCTTTTGATGATGACGGCTAGGCTGCAATAGAGAAAAAGTGTGTGTCGATCCATTAATAGATATTTCAGGTCACATTAATAGATATTTCAGCAAGATCACATGTGAAAATTAATTTCTAAATGTTGCGGATATACATGCTCATTTGCAGGATATAAATATGTACCGTGCCTCTGAACCATGCCACTCAACTTGTCTCCTGTAATCCGCTTTTGTAAGTCTTAAACCAAGTTTACCATTAGAGCCCATCATCAAGTCATTAGCACTCCTTTTTCTGCACAAACCTTGTGGTCAGTGAATAAATAAGATGCATAAGTTTTACATTTCTATTAAAATAACGCTAATATGTGAATATTTCTATATATTACTCACCTTGAGCCTGAAAGTTATTGTTCCAGATGGCTAAGGTGGACCATGGGTCAACAAAGAACCATAAGAACGTCCTTGTTCCAGATTGCTATGAACTACCCGTGGCCCTCTATTTACAAAAAAACATGCTTATAAATTTGGAAAGTCTGTTTGAAGTCATCCCAACCTGACCCATTTCGAGCCATGATTTCTTTACCTGTTTCACAGTTACCCAAGTCGCCCAAAAAAAATCCTCATCGGGTTTCCAAGAATCAAATAACCTGATAATGTAGAAAAAAAAAGCCAATCCAAACACCCCCTAAGGAAACAGTAAAACTAATAGTAGCATTATCCTAAGTCCTAACATATCTCTATTATAGACCAACATGATATAAATCTGTTAAGGCAACTCATCAGTTGTCGATGCGTTGACCGACCCAACCTACTTAACCCACCCCCTAAACATACCCCTGAACCGCTCAATGTACGATTTTGTACACATAAACTACAATCCAAATCATTGTAAAATTACTTATGGAGTTACTACAATATCAATATGTATGCAATCCTTCGAAACCCTGCTGTCCTGTAGTGATGGGAGCATGAAATGATTTAGAAACCTGCAACGGAGATTCCAATAACATTTTGTTATTCTTGTATGTTAATATTTGAACCAACCTGTGGACACCTCATTGAACTTCCTTGCGAGGAACGTACGTATTCTGATGAGTGGCTGTAAGTTGAAAGGTACAGTCAACATATGATAATACATATGAATCCATTAAAAGTGTCGAAAAGTAGTTGTGCCAAAAGGGTTCGTGCCTGATGGTAAGCTGACAGCGATCTGCGCATTGTTAGAGGATATGGGGCTAGAACCTCTGAAGCTTGGGACTGCTGTCGCAAAAGAAAGAGTCAAGAAAATTGAATATAGTGTCTACTAACATATCACAACGCCTGAACACGCTAAAAAATGTGTGGAAAATGTTACCTGTTACAGGGATTGTTTGTTGATTTACTATTTGTTCTTTCATATGTGGAAAGGAGCAGGAACGTTTTGACAATCATGGATACATCGTGTATAATCCCTTCTCGCCATCTCAGAGTGTGTCTTGGCAGAAGAGGCTGCTATATGACTCTGTATTAGTCCAGCCCGAAAATCCAACACTACCGATCCAGGTAGGTCTGCATACAAAATGAGCTCTTTGAAATAAGCTAGTCATTGAAATAAGCTCTTTGAAATAAGCTGTCACGTTCCCTGAACACACCTCCTAAACACACCCACCCCACAGTAACAATAATCCACCAAAAGATACACCAATCGATATTTTTTTAATTTTTTTCTTTTGAACTTTAAGCATTTTAAGTATATCAGTGGTAAAATAAAAAGATAAAGCAATATATATACATATTTTTTTTTACTTTGGAACTTTAAGCATTAAGCAAATGAAGCTCAGAATACGCTTTAATTCAGAAATTAACATCTCTAAAGCATTTTAAGCATATCTGTAAAACCCTAAATTCCGTATAGTAATTTTGCGGATAATTTAAAATTTTCTTAGTTACGTATACAATTAATTAAAAACGCGAATAAAATTCAAAGAGTTAACCATAAACCCATAGGATTATAACAAAACATCATCATAGAAATTTTGAACATATTTGAATCTAAAAATATTTAGAAACCTAAAATAAAATTCGAGAAATATTTCTACGCAACATGAATACCTATTTGGGCTGTTTTCCTTTTGTACACAAACAATAATCAACCAAATGAACCCAACTAAGTGAGCCCATGTTTCCCCTTGGCCCATATTTCGACCCACAGCCACAAAACAAGAAGGATCGGTGTTTATCTCACCATCACAAAAAAAATACGTTTAAAAATAAATAAAATAAATGAACCCTAAAAACAAAGTGGCGGCATGGAAGTTTGGAGCTTCTCCATTTGGTTTGATTGATCAAGAAAGGTTCTCTAGGTGCTTAAGGGTGTCCTTGATTCGTGACTTTGATGCTAGGAGGCATGGAAATTGATTTGGATTCGGTTTTTTATTGATTAGCCATGATTAGGGCTTGTTTTGATTCGGTTTCAATTGTCCCTTTTCTTGTTAAATTCATCCAAGGTAAATCATTTGTTTTGCTTCCATTCTATTCACCTTCATGTCATGTTTCATATTCCTTATTATCATCATATGAATCGGCTAATAATAAAACATGTTATAAGATTTACAAGTTCACATGAAATCATAACTTTAAGCACATGAAATAATGAATTTGGATTAGGGTTTTGATAAAATTCTTGTGGGGTGATCTTTGTGGGATATTGTGAACATGTTAAAATGATGTTTAAATACAGGTCTTATGATTAATGAAGGTCTCGGATGCGTTTGGGTGCGTAAACATGTGTTATAGTGGTCTAAAAAGGATTTCTGAACGAGACAGCTTGGTATGCTGGATATGTGTGCTTGATTTTGTGAGTTTCTTAAATGTAAAATTCTGGGTTTTTGTTTGTAAACCTTCCTTAATGTTCTAATTAAGTTTTCCAATTGGTTTGGAGTGAATTGGGGTTGTATAGGTCATGTTTTTTTATTTTTGTGTGATTAAGTGTCAAAGCTGAGTAATCATGTCTGAAATTTGGTGGTAGTTTTTGATTTTTAGTTTTCAAACCAGAAGGATTTGGGAGCTCTCCTTTTTCAAGTTTAATATTTAGGTTATTTGGGACTTCTTGGATTTTTTTGGGATTTTTCTAAGACGTCTGGGTATGTATATTAAATGCAAACTTTCGGGGTGTTTCTGTAGTTAACGTTCTGGGCATGTTTTGGAAACCGATTTTTGAAAGGGATTTCCACTAAGTAATAAATTCTGGAAAATTTCAAGTAGACTCTTACGACATATGGGCTTCTGTGGGAATTTTTTTGAATTTTATTTTGTCCTTCTGTTACGTTTCAAAAATTCATAAATTGTGCTTAATTTTGTCATAAATCCGGTAAATAAGTATACATGTGTTGCATAAGTGTTAGTTGTATCATTGTGTTGTTTGGTGCTCTTGTTCATGAGTCTTATGTCGGGTGTGTGCTTGGAGGTGTGTTTTGTACTTGTTAATCTAGAGGGTGTGTTTTGTAATTAAGTAAACCACAAGGGTTAATGTGTAATAAACGAAACTACAAGGAGGCAAGGGTATAATATGTAAAATATGTAATAATTACATAGTAAACCCTAAACTTGGAATATTGTCACTTTGAACCCTAAACTATCGTAATTGCTAAATAAAACCCTAATTACTATTTATGTAAACATTCTAAATAAGAAAACTTACTATTTATGGAAACTTGCTAAATATGAAAACTGCTAAATATGGAAACCTGCTAAAAATGGAAAGTTACCTAATTTGGATAAAACTAATAAAACTGGAAAGTTACTATTTTTGGAAAGTTCTATTTATGGAAAGTCTATTCTTGGAAAGTAAACATAAAACCCTAATTTGGTAATCTTAACCTAATGCTTCTAATTTGGTAAAGAAGAAACCCCTAAGCCTAATCTGGAAACACTTATCATATGTAAACCCTAATTTTGACAACCTAAAATAAGTTAAACCTTTAATGAGCAGTTAAGTAATATGTAAACCTTTATTATGTAGATCGTGTGAAGAAGGAGTGATCTGCCTTCCCTTCTCGTTCTTTGTTTCATTTCTGCATTTGATTTCGAAGTACAGATATTCTAACCTTTCAGTAAAGTTTCTTATGACTCACGATCCGTTCCATTGCCACTATTAAGATTTCTAATCTTTATACGCCTGATATCCTTGGTTCATTTGATGGTATGATTTCGTATCAAGACCCCTTTTAAAAATATAACTTGATGACTTTTGAGAAAAATTAATTTTGAAATGATTTCTGTCATTACGATATGATGCCAGTTTTATTTGAAGGTTTTAATGACTTTTATGGAATGTGTTTTTAAAGGAATACTTTTACGATAAAAAGGTTTTAAATAATTTTCAAGAGTCCTTAATCTATTTTATTCTCTAAGATATCTCATGACTTTCTTTAACATCTTTTGATTATATAACTTCAAATTTTGAACCTTTGCTATGAACCCTTTTGCTATCATGAACCTCATAATATGAATCTTTGATTTTGACCTTTGACTTGAACCATTGCTATGCTTCCCTTAGTTTGATTCCTATTTGATTGATCCAGTTTTGTTATGATGTGCTTGATATTTGTTGCATGCTATTGTTCTTATTCTTATAGCATTCCTATGCCCTATTTGTTGCTCATTATTTGATAAATTTGTAGCCAGTCATGGGGAGTCCATAGCCTTGCCACTGATGCACCAGTGGTATTGACACTATCTGTGGAGGTGGGTTTTTGTCCACAGTGTTCCCTATTATGCTATAGCTATTCAGGCCTATATTTTTTATTGTATATGTTTACTTAGCCTAGAGCTTTGTGCATATATATCTGTTTTGCAGGGAGCGTATGGATGCATCCTAGGTACTCAGTTTAGTATTATTTGGTGAATGTTTTGGTGTGTGTGCAATACACCCCTTTCACATTTGGTACAATGGAGGTCATGACTCCTATGTACATTTAGTATATTATATTGTTGGGCATTCCTATTTGTTTTACTTCTCTATGATTCTTATTATCTTGTCATCCCTAATGTGATTAACTTATGCCTGCCTTATTTCTTTTGCTAACACTTATGACTCATTTCATTTCGTTGATTGTTTGATATCCATTATCCGTATTTCCCTTTGATCATATTCCATGTTTCCATATTCTTGATTTCTATCTCAGCAGGTTCGCTTGGACCTATGTCGTATTCACCTTCGTTTTCCTTTTTGTTATTACTTTTTGTTTGTTTATATCTGTTCACTGGGCTTTTTAAGCTCAGCCGCATTTCTTTTACTGCGGCAGGTTTTTAGAAGGAAGCTGGGTTGGGTGAAGAGTGCTTAGGAGCTCTTAGTGGACTATATTGTTGATAGCTCCCCATGGATTAGAGATAGACTTAGAGATTTCCTTCTTGGTTCTTAACTTGTAATTAATTTGGAAGTTGTATTGCTTAGAATTAGTCCTTTATCTTTTCACTAGAACTATTTTGTGAACCTTGTATCATTAATGTATTCAGCTTGCTTATGTTCTGATTTGACCCCATAATGTTACGGTTTAGCCCTTTTTGAGTTGGGGTGTTACAATTATGGTATCAGAGCCAGTTTTGATCGGCGGATTCAAAACCCGTAGAGCTTAGGCTATGACTTGTGAGTATTAGGCCCGCTAAGTTTTGCACCATATGAGTTATGAAACAACTTTTGATAACTTGCGTTAGGATTTCCATTATGAAACTTAAGTTATGACCAGTTAGGATTGGGTAGACTGTAGGGAATTTGTTTAGGTATCGTTGCTTCCTCATCACTCTGATTCATGCCTTACTTCTAGTTGAGCCTTTTTAGAATTCTCCTTCTAGAGATTTGAAGCCTATTATTTTGCATAACATAGGTTTAGTGACCAAGTAAGTTTAAAATGCGTTGAGAATTTTGCGTTAATGTTTGACATTACATAAACTTTATCTTCTTTGATTTCAACCTCTGATTCATTTGTTAACCCTTTAGATGCCTCTACAGGCACTCAGAGAATTTCTATGATCATGATGTGTTTGACACATTCTGTGAAATCTCTTGCTTTTGATAAGCACATTTAAGTTTCCCTATACCATTAGATTTTTCCTTATCCAGTTGTATTCCTATGAGAAATCTTGTGGTGATCAACCACGAGTATAGGAATGTTTTCTGTCACTTCTGAATGGTAAGATTCGCTATGCTGATCTCTCTTTCCTTGGAAATTAAATTCGATGTTATTCTGGTATGAAATTGTTGATTGAGCATCAAGATGATAACTAAGGTCATACTACGTCTCAATTTTTACATTTTGAACCACCCTGATTTATTTGTATCATGATTTCTGATTGTTAAACCTTGTTATCCTTGCTACCCTAGAAACTCGTACGTTACTTTCGCGGCTGTGAAGTTTTTCCTAGCATCCATTCTTCTACACCATGGGATGAATCTCACTTTGAGAGTCATTTTGTAATCTGAATATTTCCAAAGTAATCCCTGAAAGAATCCCTAAGATTTCCACCGGAGTGTGAAGTTGAATGGACATGGTACTAAGAAATTGTTTAGTCACGACTCGAGGTAGAGTATGATTTCAATAAAGGCATGTTTATATGATGCAATTATTATGACGCCTGGCCAACGTGATGATAATTACATCATATAACTTGAACTTATGGGGATCATAGGGTATCTTTGAGAAGTGCCTGAGAACAGTAAAAGTTTGATGAGATAGAACTATATCCGTATAGAACGATGTTTTACCTGTTTTTGAAACTCCCTATGGATTAGCACCAGTTGAATTGAGAGGACTGGAGGAGTGGCAACCAAAAGCTATGAAATGGTTTTATTCGCAATGAAGAAGGATGAGAGCAGGAGACTTGTATTGACTTCTGAAAGCTGAACCGTTTTTCTGTCAGAAACCATTATTCCCTACCTTGAATCGACGATGTATCTGATCAATTTTAGTACGCGGATTTTTCCTTTAGATGGATTTATGGCTTGAAGTATTCTTAGAATTTCCTTTCGTGTTCGTAACGGCCTATATGATTACTAATGATGCTAATAGTATTAGCTGATGCTTTGACTATTTTATGTACGAGATAAATCGTGTTTTCATGAGTACTTAGACAATTTGTCATAGTATGACATATTAGTACATTCAGTGACGAAGGAGAAAACATGAGAATCATTTTCGTATTATGTGGGAAATATGAGGATTAATTGTATATTCTGAAAGCATGACATTGGTTAGAAGAAGTGCACGACATGCGTTACTGTTGATGAATTTTATGAGTAAGGAAGAGAAGCTCAGCTTGGATGAGAACAGAGTTTTGGAAAAGCTGAAATAGAAATTAGCTTCCATACCTTCAGGCGAGTATCAAATTTGAGACGTTTCGCGAAGAGATTTGGTTATGCCCTTATGCAACACGGGGAAGTTATTGCTTATGCATCAAGACAACTAGAACCGTTTGAGGAGAACTAGTAAATGCGTGACTTTTTGTTGGCAGAAATGGTGTTTGCTCTCAAGATTTGAAGACATATCTTACATGAAGATGGAGTCCAATTACAGATATTAGGAAGCTCAGGAGCAAGATAACGAACTATGATCTATGAAGACTTGAAGGAAGTTGTTATGATTGAGACACAGTTCTACTATTCCATCCCTCTTGGTTGTACTAAGATATATATGGGATCTAAAGCAGGATTAGAATTGTTCATGACCCTTGTAAAGAGATCTACACGCACACTTAAGAAGAATGACATAGATTGAGTTATGGATCGTTTGATTTAGTCAGCTCACTTTTGCCTCTTAGAATGTGTATTCAGCTAGCAAGTTGGCATCAATCCTTCGGCAGAAGATTTTTCAATTACTTAGCACACCTGCAGTGATCGTGTCAGAGATTCGCGTTTTTACCTCACAGTCCCAAGAAGAACTACAGAAGGCTTGAGGGACCAGACTCAAGTATAGTAATGCTTTTCACCTACAGACTGGTGGATAAACAGAAAAACTATTCGAACTTGGAAGAAGTGAACCAGGAAAGTTAACAAGTGTTTAGTCTGATTGTGTTTGCTCATTAAGATCGATGGCTTGTAAGTGACAAAGTTTGTCCTTTCAGATAGTGTATGAACGGAGATGTAGGATACCTTCGGGATGAATTAAGTCAAGAAGCTACTCATTTAATGTTCGGAGTCGATTACAATGACTAATGGATTAGTTATCATTGTGTAAGAGAAATTATGAAACTTTAGACCAGGAATTTGTGTGTCTGGTATGATGTTCCGTATAGAAGAGTTATGACATTTTGGCATATATGTAAGATTTGGTTCATGATACGTTAATCCTTAGATTCATTCTTATCAGTGCGGTTATCCTACCAACCCCATTTTACATTCTGATAAGATTCGATACTTCGATGTATGCTTAGTTAATCGTCAGTACGAATAGGTTACCAACCTCTTTAGGAAACTCTCGGTATGTCTGATAATTCGATATATGCTTCTCTGGTTGTTAGCAAGGTACTTAGTTCGTTCAGAACCCGATTGGACTTGTGAAATTTCTACCACCTAGTATCACTTCCGTATTTATTCTATATTCATCAGATGTCCATGTATCTCTCTGTGAGATATCGACTATCATCATTTTCATGTTCAATTCATACTCATTGGATCAGATTTGTTATGATTTGTTTTCTATGAAGAACCTGAGGCTCTCCTATTTTGTTTGGATCGGGTCATGAGAAACAAACATTTCCGTTCGTTGAAATCTTTTGGAATGACCTCTCCGAGCATGAGGCTAATTGTCGTCATTTCTCTTCGTGATTTGATACGTATCCGTCTAACTTTTGCGACTTCAATTTTCGAGGACGAAAAATTTCTTTCTAGAAGGGAAGAGTTGAAAAACCCTCAATTCCGTAATAGTAATTTTGCGGATAATTTAAAATTTTCTTAGTTAAGTATACGATTAATTAAAAACGCGAATAAAATTCAATGAGTTAACCATAAACCAATAGGATTATAATAAAACATCATCATAGAAATTTTGAACATATTTGAATCTGAAAATATTTGAAACCTAAAATAAAATTCGAGAAATATTTCTACGCAACATGAATACCTATTTGGGCTGTTTTCCTTTTGTACACAAACAATAATCAACCAAATGAACCCAACTAAGTGAGCCCATGTTTCCCCTTGGCCCCTTGGCCCATATTTCAACCCACAGCCACAAAACAAGAAGGATCGGTGTTTATCTCACCATCACAAAAAAAAATACGTTTAAAAATAAATAATATAAATGAACCCTAAAAAAAAAGTGGCGGCATGGAAGTTTGGAGCTTCTCCATTTGGTTTGATTGATCAAGAAAGTTTCTCTAGGTGCTTAAGGTGTCCTTGATTCGTGACTTTGATGCTAGGAGGCGTGGAAATTGATTTGGCTTCGGCTTGGTATTGATTAGCCATGATTAGGGCTTGTTTTGATTCGGTTTCAATTGTCCCTTTTCTTGTTGAATTCATCCAAGGTAAATCATTTGTTTTGCTTCCATTCTATTCACCTTCATGTCATGTTTCATATTCCTTACTATCATCATATGAATCGGCTAATAATAAAACATGTTATACGATTTACAAGTTCACATGAAATCATAACTTTAAGCACATGAAATATGAATTTGGATTAGGGTTTTGATAAAATTCTTGTGGGGTGATCTTTGTGGGATATTGTGAACATGTTAAAATGATGTTTAAATACAGGTCTTATGATTAATGAAGGTCTCGGATGCGTTTGGGTGCGTAAACATGTGTTATAGTGGTCTAAAAAGGATTTCTGAACGAGACAGCTTGGTATGCTGGATATGTGTGCTTGATTTCGTGAGTTTCTTAAGTGTAAAATTCTGTGTTTTTATTTGTAAACCTTCCTTAATGTTCTAATTAAGTTTTCCAATTGGTTTGGAGGGAATTGGGGTTGTATAGGTCATGTTTTTTTTTATTTTTGTGTGATTAAGTGTCAAAGCTGAGTAATCAGGTCTGAAATTCAGTGGTAGTTTTTGATTATTAATTTTCAAACCAGAAGGATTTGGGAGCTCTCCTTTTTCAGAATTAATATTTGGCTTATTTGGGACTTCCTGGATTTTTTTTGGATTTTTCTAAGACGTCTGGGTATGTATATTAAATGCAAACTTTTGGGGTGTTTCTCTAGTTAACTTTCTGGGCATGTTTTGGGAAACGATTTTTGAAAGGGATTTCCACTTAGTAATAAATTCTGGAAAAATTCAAGTAGACTCTTAAGACATATGGGCTTCTGTGGGAATTTTTTTGAATTTTATTTTGGCCTTCTGTTATGTTTCAAAAATTCATAAATTGTGCTTAATTTTGTCATAAATCCGGTAAATAAGTATACATGTGTTGCATAAGTGTTAGTTGTATCATTGTGTTGTTTGGTGCTCTTGTTCATGAGTCTTATGTCGGGTGTGTGCTTGGAGGTGTGTTTTGTACTTGTTAATCTAAAGGGTGTGTTTTGTAATTATGTAAACCACAAGGGTTAATGTGTAATAAATGAAACTACAAAGTTATATTTGTAAAATATGTAAGGCAAGGGTATAATACGTAAAATATGTAATAATTACACTGTAAACCCTAAACTTGGAATATTGTCACTTTGAACCCTAAACTATCGTAATTGCTAAATAAAACCCTAATTACTATTTATGTAAACATTCTAAATAAGGAAACTTACTATTTATGGAAACTTGCTAAATATGGAAACCTGCTAAAAATGGAAAGTTACCTAATTTGGATAAAACTAATAAAACTGGAAAGTTACTATTTTTGGAAAGTTCTATTTATGGAAAGTCTATTCTTGGAAAGTAAACTTAAAACCCTAATTTGGTAATCTTAACCTAATGCTTCTAATTTGGTAAAGAAGAAACCCCTAAGCCTAATCTGGAAACACTTATCATATGTAAACCCTAATTTTGACAACCTAAAATAAGTTAAACCTTTAATGAGCAGTTAAGTAATATGTAAACCTTTATTATGTAGATCGTGTGAAGAAGGAGTGATCTGCCTTCCCTTCTCGTTCTTTGTTTCATTTCTGCATTTGATTTCGAGGTACAGATATTCTAACCTTTGAGTAAAGTTTCTTATGACTCACGATCCGTTCCATTGCCACTATTAAGATTTCTAATCTTTATACGCCTGATATCCTTGTTTCATTTGATGGTATGATTTTGTATCAAGACCCCTTTTAAAAATATAACTTGATGACTTTTGAGAGAAACTAATTTTGAAATGATTTCTGTGATTACGATATGATGCCTGTTTTATATGAAGGTTTTAATGACTTTTATGAAATGTGTTTTTAAAGGAATACTTTTACGATAAAAAGGTTTTAAATAATTTTCAAGAGTCCTTAATCTATTTTATTCTCTAAGATATCTCATGACTTTCTTTAACATCTTTTGATTATATAACTTCAAATTTTGAACCTTTGCTATGAACCCTTTTGCTATCATGAACCTCATAATATGAATCTTTGATTTTGACCTTTGACTTGAACCATTGCTATGCTTCCCTTTGTTTGATTCGTATCTGATTGATCCAGTTTTGTTATGATTTGCTTGATATTTGTTGCATGCTATTGTTCTTATTCTTATAGCATTCCTATGCCCTATTTGTTGCCCATTATTTGATAAATTTGTAGCCAGTCATGGGGAGTCCATGGCCTTACCACTGATGCACCAGTGGTATTGACACTATCTGTGGAGGTGGGTTTTTGTCCATAGCGTTCCCTATTATGCTATAGCTATTCAGGCCTATATTTATTATTGTATATGTTTACTTAGCCTAGAGCTTTGTGCATATATATCTGTTTTGCAGGTAGCGTATGGATGCATCCTAGGTACTCAGTTTAGTATTATTTGGTGAATGTTTTGGTGTGTGTGCAATACACCCCTTTCACATTTGGTACAATGGAGGTCATGACTCCTATGTACATTTAGTATATTATATTGTTGGGCATTCCTATTTGTTTTACTTCTCTATGATTCTTATTATCTTGTCATCCCTAATGTGATTAACTTATGCCTGCCTTGTTTCTTTTGCTAACACTTATGACTCATTTCATTTCGTTGATTGTTTGATATCCATTATCCGTATTTTCCTTTGATCATATTCCATGTTTCCATATTCTTGATTTCTATCTCAGCAGGTTCGCTTGGACCTATGTCGTATTCACCTTCGTTTTCCTTTTTGTTATTAGTTTTTGTTTGTTTGTATCTGTTCACTGGGCTTTTTAAGCTCAGCCGCATTTCTTTTACTGCGGCAGGTTTTTAGAAGGAAGCTGGGTTGGGTGAAGAGTGCTTAGGAGCTCTTAGTGGACTACACTGTTAATAGCTCCCCATGGATTAGAGATAGACTTAGAGATTTCCTTCTTGGTTCTTAACTTGTAATTAATTTGGCAGTTGTAATGCTTAGAATTAGTCCTTTATCTTTTCGCTAGAACTGTTTTGTGAACCTTGTATCATTAATGTATTCCGCTTGCTTATGTTCTGATTTGACCCCATAATGTTACGCTTTAGCCCTTTTTGGGTTGGGGTGTTACAATATCAAAATCAGAATACTATGACACGCCACTGTAACAATAATCCAACCACCCATTATCTCAATAAAGATACACTGAGCGGTAAAATACAAAGATAAACCAATATATTTTTTTTTAACTTTAAGCATTTTAAGCATATCAGCGATAAAATGAAAAGATAAATCTATGTATATTTTTTTAATATTTGCATTTTTAGCATTTTAAGCACACCAACAACAATTTCAGCAACCAAATGTATTCCAGTAGAATTTCTTTCTAGATGAACGTACCGAATAAGTAGATAAGCTAGCAGCCTAGCAAGTTCCTGAGAGATATGAGACATCAATTCCATAAACTGCCTGCAAAAGTAATAATCTTTCAAGCCTAAATCATCAGATGAAAAACACAGGAAATATACAAACAACGGTATGAACACCAAACTTACATGATCTCATATGAAGGGCATTTTTCATGTAAGCGAGTCACAAAGACTTTTGGTATGAAACTGTGGTAAGAAGACATGGGCCGCCGAAAGATTTAAGCATGATGATATCTTATCTCAACCTTCAGGTTTTTTTTTTTTATTATTATTATTTTTTTATTTTTTTAAATAGATTTTACTGGCTTCCTTTTGACCCATTAAGCATAAATCAGTGGAGCATCCACCTTCCTAATAGAGTTCTACTGTTTTCCCGACAAGAATTGAAAACTAATTAGTATATCAAAAACGATTATGGGGAATACTTAAGGGTGTCTTTAATTAGGAAGAGAAAGAAGTTTATTCAGAAAACTGTTGCGGAAAGGGCTGAGAACAGATATTGTGGTCAATGGATTTTTTCTCAGTAAAAGTTGGAAAAAATATCAAATAATAACTCTCAAAACACGATCCCAAACATGGTGTAAATAACACATATTATGGTATACACACGGTTTACCTCCCCTCTCCTGGGTCCATTTGGAGGTGGTTTAGGTGCAGCTTAATCGAAAGTCTTTCGACATTTTTTTTACAGCAATGCATCGGCTCAGATATAGAAATTCACCACCATTATAAAACTCCCGCCATGGCTACAGCCAAATCTCTATTGTGGCTGCCACGCCAAAATACAGAGTTAAGCAAAATGTCGTGATCATCATTGCCTTAATGGTCATATTTAAAAATTTCACGTGAGTTAGTAGAAAGTGAGGCTCAGATATGCCTTTCCTTGGGCGACTTGACACACCCGCCATGGCTGCACCCACGTAACGTTCGTGGTTACCCTGCCAAGATACGAGAATATGTCAGCCACACTCATGGGAAGAGTTAATTTGCAGAAAAAGTTCATCATAGCCACGGAAACATAAGCTTAATGAGATGGCCAAAGCTTCATGCTTCAGACATGATCGTGCATACTCGATTTTAATCAAATACCATAAAATATAAAGAACGACCAACCTCGATTTCATCTAAAAGTATGTAAAGCAACTTAAAAACAATTTCACCATTCTTGTTTTAGTTATTTCTAAAACAACCTCATACCCTACAAAACACAAAATACCCAAATTTAATTAATCTAATCAATAATCTCAATTAAATCAAAAGTAAACATAATACAAAACACGGTTGGTGGAAGAAACCGCAATAGCAAACTCTAATCAGTTAATGTTGAGAACAAAGATTCTAATTCTAGGGTTCATATTCATAAAACATTAAAAAAAAAAAAGCATGAAAAATTGGGGAACATAACCAACAAACATGTAATTAAAACATCAGAGAACCAAACTGCAAAAAGGAAAATAAGTGAAAAAAAAAGAAAAAGAAAAGGAAAAAGTAAAAAAATTAACCTGATAAAACACAGCCAACCCTAAATCTCCAGGAAAAATTAAGCAACCAAATGATCTAGAAAATCCTTTAAAAGATAATGAAACCCAAGTATGTGGCTGGAGATTTACAGAAGTACATCTCACAACAAATGGCAAAAATACAGCCACAAAACACAATCCCCTCACAAATAACCTACCCCCCATTTTAAAATTATTTTGGTGGTTCTGTAGCAACACTCACATGTTGCACTGTGGATATCCCCTTGTCAAATCGGAGCAATGAGGTCCATCGGAGCTTTTTTGGGTGTCGGACCTAGAGAATGAGAGAGGAGGTGAGAGAGGAGTGTGAGTGGATCCGCCGGGTTTGGGCAATCCGAAAAAGACATGGTTAGCTAGACTCTATGGTGAATAGTACACAGGGTTTATACTATACTTATAATTTATAGAGTAAGAATCAAATAAGAAATAAAAGTAGAATAAGAAGAATGAGAAGTAACCATAGCCGTACATTTCAGATGTACCTACAAAATAAGATGCATCTCTCATGAAATTCTCCTTATTCATTTAAAATGTGTGGCTACAAATATTTCTCATTCTTCTTATTTTATTTTCTCTTCTTACTGGATCTATTCCTATAATTTATAATCTTACAAATTATAAGGTAAAACCGGCCCCAAAAGTGGAGTATGGACTTGTTTGGCACTAGCTTTTTGAAAGCTTTTTATAATCCTACAAATTATAAGGGAAAAAAATGAAAAAAAAGGCTCTTACAACAAATAGATTTGTTTGGTGTGAATATTTAAAGCTTTTAATTTGATAAAACTGATCCTATTCTAACAACTCGAAGAAGCGTTTAAAATTTTTTTAGGCTTTTTGGATTAAAGATTACATATATACCCCTACTTTTAAACACAATATGATACGTTTCAATTGTTGTCCAACCTTCGAATTTAATTTAAGGCCCCGGTTCTTTCTTGTCTTTAAAGTTTAATCCATCATAAAATAAAACAAAAAGTTGCATATTTCAGTTACTAGTACATCTTTCTAGTGATTTACGTAAGTAAATTTAGTGATTTTTATATGTTTTAAAAATACCTAGCAAATAGTTATATTCAGCTGATCTTACGTACTTGAATGACAATGATTTATATTCATATTTTAAATAAAAGAGAGAATTTTAAAAGTATATGCATTTAAAATGTGTGATTGTAATTTTTTTTCAGCCTTCTCATTTGATTTATTCTTCTCATTTAATCATAACTCTATATTTCAATAAACATCAACGTTATTTCTTAACATGCTATTTAGTAGACTGAATAATTAAGTTAATAAAGATGTCGATTTTGTAATTGATGCATACCATGTTATGCCTGAAAAAAACTAAAACTTACAGTTTTATATGAGTTATCGATTTGTTTCTAATTATTCATGTATCTTTAGGTCACTTTACATTTAAAAGGTACATCTATAACTATTTTACCAAACATTTTTATATATAAAAAAAACAACAGCTTGCAACTATAGTCAGCTTATAGGTAACAACAACAAGCTTGTAGTTCGTCTTGTCAAACATATCCTATATATTCTTTTTAAACCTTAAGTTGACTATCAATCTAAAATTTTGATAACTATAGAAAGACGACTGAGGTTAGTAAAACATATGCTTAACCCCCTCCCCCCCCCCCCCCCCCCCCCAACTGAGGTCTTATCGCCCGCTGTCAGGAAGATTCGATCCCAACGACCACCTCGCAAGACATCTGTACTTTTTTATTGCCTTTCCTTATTTCAATTTAAGGAAATCCACTTCTTTACTAGAGAGAACTCGATTTGAAGCTTTCATTCATCTTCGGGTGGTTTAGTTTATCTTAATTTAGCTATTGAGCAAAAAGAGTTCGCTACCTTTCTGCGTAAAATCTTGCTTTCGGGGGAAAGGCTGGGTTCGTAAGCTGAAAGAAAGGAGAGAGAGGCATTATTTTTGGAAGTCAGTGCTTGTATTTGGTCGTCCAATTCTTCCTAGGGACTAAGGGGAGGTTTGGGGCATTCTTCACTCCTTCGCGACGCCTCTATGTACTATATAAGGGGCGGACTATGGGCCCATTGGTTCTACCTTCTTTTCTTTGTCGGCGACTTAGGGATTATATATGCAATTTGAAGAGTTGTCAGTGTTGGTATTTTAAATTAAATGGTGTGGAGAGATATCTAGATTAGTCACTTATTTAAGAAATACTGTAGATGTTTTTGTAAATCTCCTCGTTAAGATGAAACAATGAATTTTGGTCCACTTAATAAGTGAAAAAGAAACACTGAATATTTTTAAATCAAATTTATGGCTACTTGTCATTAAAGTGATGAATATATCATCATTCAAATTACTATCAGCGTATTGATGTATCATCTTGTTAATGTGTTTGGTTATGGTTTTGTTATTGTTAGAAGATGGTTAACTCATCACTCAATATAGTGTGTTTGCTGCTTTTTAGTATATAAACTTATATTATGTATGTACACAAGTGAGTTTACCAAAATAAGATGTGGTTGGCTTATATATTTAAAATATGTCAAAGGGATTTTATTTATATTGTGATTAAAGAGTTTTGAAAGATGTTTTATAGTCACTTTAGAATTCTGGACCATTCAGTCCTAGGCAACCACACACGATTTTCTAATAAACTCCGGAACAGAGTGTTAGTCAATTATAAACTTTTGTAAAATACGAGTGACCCAAGAGTATATGATGATGTTTAGCTGGAAAAAAAAAAACACGCTTCTAAAAAAATCCAATATTTCACCGACATAAATAACACAAGTGGGTAAATCCAATAATCCTAGGCAACCAACCAAACACGATTTTCTAATACTAATAATCTTCCTTCCCTTTATTCCTTGTTACAGGGTTTAGTTTACCCTTCCCCTTCACCTTTGCCTCCATTTTTCCACTTCCCCTTTTATTCTTTATCCCCTTTATCAAATCTACCTTAACCATCATCACACAACAAATCAAATAATATTTCTTTTATATAAGTTTTGATTATAAAACGAATGAGTAGTAATAATAATAACAATTATTGTGAGGAGGAGGAGGAGGAGGATATATTTTATGGTAGGAGGAGTAATAAGAAAAAGAGGATGTTTGAGATTGAGGCTTTTAAGCATAAAGTTGTTGTTGATCCAAAATATGGTGATAAGACTTGGATGATTTTGGAACATGCTATTAATCAGATTTATAGTCATAATGCTAGTCACCTTAGTTTTGAACAGCTTTATAGGTATATATCTTTCTTTTTTCCATTTATATATATCATCTCATACTAATTCTTTGCTTTTATAGGGCGTTTGGATTAGTTTATTTAGCCGGCTTATGGGCTTATTTGATTTTGGAAAACCCGATTAGCTCACTTTTTGGAGCTTATTAGCTTTAGCTTATTGGGCCAATAAGGTGAAGTTGATAAGGTCATAAGCTTCGATAACTGAGCTTATCGGCTTTCCAAAGTCAAATAAGCCCATAAGCCGGCTAAATAAGCTGATCCAAACACCCGATTAATAGGAAAAAGATTAGATTGATACACGCTAAAGAATTTTGTGGAAAGTTAGATAGCGTTTGAGCTAAATATCCCTGTTGAGCAAGTAGAAGCGGGGAGCTGCTTATTTCAATGTGCTTATATGATACGAAACTAAGGGGGTGTTTGTTTAAGCTTATACGTGGGTTTATGGGCTTATTTGATTTCGGCTTATGTTTCGTAAGCATCAATTTTGTGGCTTATTTTGAGATTTGTTGGCTTATTTAGACATGCTATATCTAAATAAGCTTATATAAGCCCACAAGTCTCAAAATAAGCCACAAAATTAAAGCTTATGAAATATAAGCTGAAATTAAATAAGACCATGAGTTAACATATAAGCTTAAACAAACACCATCATTTTCATATTTGACGGATTTGATTAGATTTTCTAACAAATTGTAATTTTTTTCCTGAGAGTATTATTACATTTTTTTTTACAAAATAAGAAAATCCAAACATTAATTTCTGAAGTGCTTATGTTTTAGCAGTTTATAAGCACTTATTTATAGGCAGAAGCATAAGCCGTCTAAAATAAGCAATCCCAGACACCCCCTTGTTAATTGTTATTGCGTTTTCAGGTTGCACATTTTGTGCTGAAGTATATTGAAAATTGATTTTGGTTTTATGATTATTTAAGGTTCAAATCGTCATTTTAGACTTTAGAGTAGTAGATGAAGCAAAACTGATTTTGATTATTTAGGGGTCACATCATCACTGTAAGAAAATTTATTGCATCTAATTATCTCAAATTTAAACAACAACACATACCTACACGCTATGTTGGTTTTAAATTGCGTGCGGCGATCCGTTGCGCTCAAGGTCCAAAAGACCGATGCGTGATGCGCGATGCGGTTGCGAGCGCATCACGGACGCGCGGCGATAGGTAATAAATAAAAAATATATAATATTTCTACTTAATTTACTCTACAAGTAAATGATTAAATATGGAGTAAGTGACGTGCATAATGATATTACTTAACGTTATAACACCAAATATGTGAACTTAATGGTTTGACCAGAAACAAAAAGTCAACTTAAATGATAAAAGTCCAAATTAAAACTGTTGCGCAGTGATGCGTCCATTGCGTCCGATGCAAGCAATGCACTGTTGCGATGTGATGCGTTCGCATTAGGCCGCATCCTGGAACAACCTCGCATCATGTTTCGCGTTGCGTTTTTTCAAACGCATCACTCTGATGCGTGATGCGAGCGCAACGATGCGCGCAATTTTAAACCAAGGCGCTATCTATTGTCAGTTTTCGATAGACATAAATTTCAAAACGTAACGCCAAACACCATCGAAATTGCTCCAACTAATGAATTATGAAGTGGTGAATGAATGTAAAGTTGACAGTCTGCAATAGACCTTAAGTTGTAAACAGAAGTGAGTAAATCGGTTGCAAACTTCTCAAACTTTCTGGCTGATTTACGGAAGGTTAAACAGGCCAAACCCACAGGGTTTGGCTGGTTTACTCGGTTATATATGCTTTATATTTGTTTTCAAGGATCTTTGTCATATGATGCAAGGCAACCTTTTAAGAGAACTATCTGACAAATGCGAGAAAAGGCACTAGGATTAGAGAGCATGATCTCTTGGATTGACCTTACATTAGGGTATAAACTGTATCATGCATCAGTTATACAGATGGGATTTTTTGTGACCACTTAATCATATCATAAAATTCAAATCTTCTATAATAGGGGATATTTCTTTGAATAGGGAAGTTCTTTTTTCTGTTGTACTCCGTATGATTGGAGCCATCTGTTTCTTAAGAACAGAAATGTCTTGAGTAAAGAACTAAAAATTTCACAACTTTCCTGGATACTAAAAACCCTCAAGTACAAGTACATTATATATCTAATTTTGTATAGATACGAGCTATGTTTGTTACCCGCATTATCCCTGTTAGTCCATGTGACACTGCCTTATTTGTAACAACACTATTTCTTGACATAATATGTGTTCTTAGACTGTTGTTTATGGTGATCTTGTAGGTTTGCATTTTACATATGTTTATTGCTCTGTCATAATTTTAATTTGACTACGGATCATTGAAAGCACATGAATTTCTCCTGTGGCCATGACATACAAGTTTTACACTTCACACAAGCTACATTTTCAGAAAAATACTTATACTGCCTCTCACATTGGCCTGCTAGACTTTTATAAGATTTAATATTGGTTCAAGTATGGCTGCTGTCTGTTTCCTATAAATTTCAGAACTGTAGTTTCTGATCTTGATCTTTGTGTTCATGCAGAAATGCCTATAATATGGTACTGCACAAATTTGGGGAAACACTGTACACAGGACTCATATCCACGATGACTTCACACCTAACAGCTATGTCACAATGTATAGAGAACACGCACGGGGAAATGTTTCTAGAAGAACTCAACAGTAAATGGACCGACCACAATAAAGCACTGCACATGATTCGTGACATATTAATGTACATGGACAGAACGTACATTCCCAGTAATCGCAAAACACCCGTTCACGAGCTTGGCCTAAGTTTATGGACGGAAAACGTCATACATCTCAGTGGAATACAGACCCGACTTCGAACTACCCTTCTTCAACTCATACATAAAGAAAGAACTGGCCAAGTTGTTAACCGGGGGCTGATGAAAAATATTATTAAAATGTTATCGGATTTAGGACCTTTAGTTTACCAAGTGGACTTTGAAATACCTTTTCTAGAAGCTTCTGGTGAGTTTTATAAGGTCGAGTCTCAGAATTTTATTGAGTGTTGTGAATGCGGGGAATATCTACAAAAAGCAGAGAGACGTTTACAGGAAGAAATTGATAGAGTGTCTCATTATCTGGATACGAAAAGTGAATCTAAGATAGTTCATGTTGTAGAAAAAGAAATGATCGAGAATCATATGACTCGATTAGTACACATGGAAAATTCTGGATTGGTTAAAATGCTTGTTGATGATAAATATGAAGATTTGAGAAGAATTTATAATTTATTTCATCGTGTCCCTAATGGTCATGTGACGATACGGGATGTTATGACCTTTTACTTACGAGAAACCGGGAAGCAGCTCGTTACTGATCCCGAAAAGTTAAAAGATCCCGTGGAGTTTGTTCAGTGTCTCTTAGATAAAAAGGATAAGTATGACGAGATCATTAGTTTGTCGTTCAGTAATGACAAGACATTCCAAAATGCTTTAAATTCCTCATTTGAATATTTCATCAATCTGAACCCTCGATCTCCTGAATACATCTCATTGTTTGTGGATGATAAGCTGAGGAAAGGTACAAAGGGAGTCAGTGAAGATGACGTGGAAGTTGTTTTTGATAAGGTGATGATGTTGTTCCGTTACTTGCATGAAAAAGATGTTTTTGAAAAGTACTACAAACAACATTTGGCGAAGCGGCTTTTGGCGGGAAAAGATGTTTCTGATGATGCTGAAAGAAGCCTTGTTCTTAAGCTTAAAACCGAGTGTGGGTACCAATTTACATCAAAACTCGAGGGAATGTTTACCGACATCAAAACATCTCAAGACACGATGGAAGGGTTTTACAGCTCCCATGGTGCTGATTTAGGAGACGGTCCAACGTTGGTGGTTCAAGTCCTGACCACTGGTTCATGGCCCACGCAGTCTTGTGTGGCATGCAACTTACCAACCGAGCTCATGTCTCTATGTGACAAATTTAGGTCGTATTATCTCGCCATACACTCAGGTCGAAAGTTATCTTGGCAAACAAACATGGGAACGGCAGACCTAAAAGCCAACTTTGGGAAAGGTCAAAAACACGAGTTGACTGTTTCCACTTACCAGATGTGTGTCCTGATGCTGTTCAACAACGCTGATCGGATCACTTATAAAGAAATCGAGCAAGCAACTGAGATCCCATCTTTAGACCTGAAAAGGTGCTTGCAATCAATGGCTTGTGTGAAGGGTAAAAATGTCCTTAAAAAAGAACCCATGAGCAAAGACGTTGAAGAAGAGGACGTGTTCTTAGTTAATGATAAATTCACGAGCAAATTCTTTAAGGTGAAAATTGGAACTGTGGTTGCACAAAAGGAGTCTGAACCTGAGAAAGTAGAGACACGACAAAGAGTGGATGAAGATAGGAAGCCGCAGATAGAGGCTGCAATCGTGAGAATAATGAAAGCTAGAAGGGTGTTGGACCATAATAACATTATCAGTGAAGTTGTTAAGCAGTTGCATCCTCGGTTTTTGGCGAACCCTAGTGAGATTAAGAAACGAATCGAGTCACTTATTGAGCGAGAATTCTTGGAGAGGGATGCATCTGATAGAAAATTATATAAATATCTGGCTTGAAGAAGCTTTTAAGACTCTTATATACCTTTCGTTGCTATCAAATTATTGCATTTCTTTATAGTCTCACCATCTTAATGGTCTAGTGCTCACTTGCCTAGGTGCACAAGATCGGGCTCAACGGGGCCAAGGCAGGTCGGTCGGTTAGCCTCATAGCCTTGGTTCCGGTTAGGCCCGATCTCAACATCCAAAAAGAAAGCATGGTCTAGAACTAACAGTTCCTAGTTTCATTCGAGCTTGCTTTCTTCAGTACCGCGTTAACATTTGGGTATACAATTGTTTGATTATTTGATGTTACTTTTTTTTTTTTTTTTTTTTTTTTTCTTTTTTTTTTTTTTTTATAATCCATTTAACATGTTTTATTTTTAGCAATACTTCGTACAATTTCGATGTAAAATCTTGGACTAATGGGGAAAGTCAAGATTTTATTTATTTTAGGCAACATAAACGTACTAATGTACTATACTTTTTATATTTTTTTCTTTCGAAAGTGTGTTTGGTAAACAAATGAATCTTAACTGACCCACAATGTACTATACTTTTTATATTTTTTTTTCTTTCGAAAGGGTGTTTGGTAAACAAATGAATCTTAACTGACCCACACTTGAAGATAAGTTTTCAACTAATATGTCTAAAGCCGTATACAGCTAAATTATAGCTAGAGTTTGTGTGTATAGGATATTTGTAGCATTCAGTTTTTGATCAAATCAAAATCGGCTAATTGGCTTAAGTTGTGTTTTTGTGTTGTTTCGCTTATTTTTCAATGTAACGCCACACATCTATGCTCGTCCAAAATTTCGTCAGCATATTATGCTTATTTTGTAGTGACTTTTTATTCCAATAGGAAAACCACCATCAAATGGCCTATAAATAAGTCACCTAACTCTCTCACACGAGATTTAGAATTCAAAACTCATTAGCATCAATATACAACAAATAAACACCCCTTCGTCTTAACTGGGATTTAATCACACGTTGGAGAACATTCACAAATGATCACAAGCGCACGGATGCGCGGCTGGTTTATATGTCTGTTGGTGTGATATACATTTGTACTGGGCGAGAAACAAAGGATGACATGATTTTGTTGGTGTGATGTAACAAATTCGTAATGAGCAAGAAATAAAGGATCACACATTTGGTGGTGGTCCGAGGAACAGTCGAGATGGTAAGGGATACACTGTGTATATCTGAGTTAAAGACTCGCTCTCCTCAAAGTTAACTTTGTTCATCAAGTGCTTGATGGCATTGAGTAGAGGAGACAATTCGTATGTTGAGTTCTATTAGAAGGTTTACTAAGCTCAAAAGTTCTAACGCGATTTAGGTCTGAATCAATGTGTTACCATCTAAATACCAGAGCTTTGACTGTTTGAACATTACATGCGCATGCATATCATGAAACTGTTTTTTTTTTCTTTTTTTTTTTTGAAAATACCATAGAGCTAGAGGGTCTCGGAGAGGTGTCTAAAGTAATAGGTGTCGTCACACTGGACCTCCACTTAAAAGAGACCACATTTTTATATTAGTTTTTCATATAAATACGTATAATATTAAACATATATGAGTAATATAATTCAAGTTTATATGCAATTTCTTTTTAGTTTACAAGTGTATTAGGGCATCTTTGTTGTAATTGTCTAGGGTTACTGAAAAACACGAGATGTCCTTGATAGAGCCTTGAATTATATACAGATTTATGATGATTTAAGGATTGTTATGGAAGAAAAGTAGGTGTGTTAATATGAAAATGTACGTGAAACAATTGAAGACTAGAGGTTTAATGAAAGACAATGTGTAGACTGTAGACAGTTAGACTTTTTTTCTTTTTTTTTTTTTTTTTTTGGCAAAGTGTGTAGACAGTTAGACTAAATGTTCATCATTGTCCAAAAAAAAAAAAAAAAAAAAACACCACATCCTAAGAAATAGTGTCGCGCATGTAAAACATGTACATTTTGTCTCCAAAAGTAAAATTTGTTACTAGTATATATATTGTACAAACACTTCCACTGTATATTCGAGTTCAATTTTAGAGAAAGGAAAGGAAAGAAAAGATAAGAAAAGAAACTTAGATCTGTGTTATTCAATTTTTTTTTAAAGAAGAAAAATAGAGAATGAGGAAAATGGATGAGAAATGGAAGTAAAATAAAGTTTAATGTGTCTATGACAATATTATCCTTATTTTTGAAATTTAAATCCCTTTTAAATGAGTATAATTGTAAATAAAGTAATTGCTTTTCCCTTTTCTCACTACTCAAAAATAAAAATGCTTTAGTTTAACCCAAGAACACAAATATGTTTTCTATTTTTCATTGTTTTCCAGCCTTTAATTTTCTTTAATTTTTCTTTATTTACTTTTAACTCAAAAACATATATATTTGTTTAGGTGAGTTATTTTGCAAACTCACATTTTGGTAAAAACTAAAGGACAAATCTGGGCCATTCACTTTATTTGATTAAAAAGACAAAATTTAAGATTAAAAAAACATGGAAGGACCAAAAGTACAAGTTTTTTGTATTTCTTGTATTTTATTGTATTTATCTTTCTTATTTTCTTCTCTTTCTTATTAAAAAAACGTATGAAAACGGATGATAATGTAAGAAAACGTCTATAAATAGCCGAAAACGCATGAAAATGGACGAAAATGTCTGAAAACGTACAAAACTATGATGCTAGACCTTAGAATTTTTTCTTAGACTTTTGACAAACCTATAATTCTCTGCATCTTGGCAGGGCAACTTAGTAAGTTTGCAGCCATGACATAGAAATCCTAATTTTCTGATAATTGAAGAATCTATCAGATGAAGCATTCCATAAATGCCAATGATTGTTCAAAATTACCTTTTTATGCACAAAAAATTTCATTTGTTAAATGCATTTACTTAAAGAAGGGCAAGAAACGGAAGAAGATGTGTCTAAAGTAAATTTGGTGCAAATTCTTTGATCATATTCTCTTCTGTTTCCCAGCTTTCTTTAGCTAAGTCCGTTTTATCATTAAGCTTACCTTTTTAAATTGTATATTTACTTTATGTTTACCAAGGTTCACTCACAAAACCATCAGCCCTTTCTAAAACTTCTTACTCGATTTGTGTGAATCCCAGTTCTATTAACAATACTTAGCACATAACAAACATACAAAAATTGCGTTTAAGGATACTTAATTGGTTGTAATGATTTGTCGATATAGCTGGTTATGAATTTGGCACAGCAAAAACTGCACAATATAGAATGCAACAAAGGTTTGCAGCTAGCTCAACATCTAAGCCAATGGGTGAATATTCTTTATCCAAGCATATTCATGATATGATTTTCTCCTTATACATTGTTTCTCAGCATCTATAATTTGTAGACATAAATATTGTTGGTACGAACTTTTTTTAAAAACTTATGGCTACGCTTTCTTATATGAACCTATGCATGAAATTATGTGTTTTACTTACCTATATCCATCTATTTTTACACCAACATATATTTATTGCTATTTTTATAGTTAACAGGAAATAATAAGACGAAAAGTGCTTGATCAAATCCACGAAAAATCAAATGACATCGAGTTCACTGTTATCTTGGACTCGATGTTTCAAAAGATCTCTATTTGTGCACCACGAATCCACGATTACCTAAAAAAATATGGTAAATAGAATAAAATAATCCGATGGCAAGAAGACTTTGTATTTTCGTAAGATTTCAAGTTAACAAAATCATGATGTTATGTATTACACATTATCTTTTAACTCACATCGTTACTACTATTAATGTTCTAAACACATAAAAGTTACTCGCAAACATCAACATGCATAGCCATAAATGGTTAGATTCTTATTATGAACCATCATTTTCTTGCATATACATTTTACTGCAAAAAGTCTAACTATTTTCGGTGTATCTATATAAAGGCCTCGGATGACTTATCTAACGTTACGTTGTTAGGACGTCTAACAGAAATACATTTGGTTGAGTTCATCCCAACACTAGACGTAGATAAGGAATATGCTACAAACATCCTGAAAATATCATGGATACTTGAGTACCTGTTGAATCACACTCAGCCAGAAACTGAGAGTTAAGCAGGTTTGCACTTCTGAATGTTATACATACGCGCATGTTCATAATATACCAACTTCCATAGTCTGTAACCATAAGCATTTCATCATATCTTTTAAAGTTTACCATTCATTCTAATATTGTGTAATTTATGATAGACAAAGACTCTAAAGGTTAACAAAGGAGATCGTAGCTATTCCAGATTTACCAGAACAAAAAACTTCCTTACCTTCTGAGTACATCTGCAGCTTTTCGTAGCCGAAACATCTTTTTCAAGTGTCTCCAGCTTTTTATATAACATATGAATGTTTGTAATAATCTTTATAGTCCAATCACTCATCGACTTCATATAAAGAGATGAACATTATATCCTTTTGCTTCCAAGGTTAAAGGGAAAAAATCAATGCTTGAAGAGATTGGCGCGTTAAATGATGAAGATGTTATTGATGACAATTATATCACGATCATCATCAACATGATTTATCTCAATGATCTCTTGAACCATTTATTCTTTTCCTTTATGCCTCGGAGATAAAGGAAAAATAGTTTACTTTTAATGTACGATATACGATTAAAACATAATGTAAATGTAAGATAACGGCAAGAGTTTTATTCATATTCATAATGCCAGCCATTCTTTTCCACTTTCACTTTTAACTTATATATCTCCGCCTAAAAAGTTAAAACTGTCGTACTAAATTCTTAATCTTATAATAACCAAACACATATTATGGTTCCCAAATTAACACAACACAAAATATCAAGGCCAAATCTTTTATATTTCTGACAAAAATAAACAAAAAAAAGGGATAGGTTAAAATGGGGACTGTTAGGGAAACGGGGGACAAGGTGGCAGGCCACTTGTCTCCCCTATTTTTTTTCCAGTTCAGCCCAGTTTTTGTCAGTTTCTATTTCGTATTTCTGACAGTTTTAAGCGTTTGACTTATTAAACTTTATATTTTCTGTTCCGCACTTTCAGGTTTATAGCTTTTTGATATAAACAAAATTATATAAAAAATTAAAAAAAAAATCAAAAAAAAAAAAAAAAAAAAAATGGGGAGGTTTATCTAACCAATAGCCCCGTTGCTATAACTCACCCCTTAAAATGACGGGGGCTATTTGGTTAGATTAACCCTCTCTACTAAATGTAGGGAGTACTTTAATATATATATTTTTTGACTTTTCCCCTATTTTGTCGTTTATCGGTTTTTTTTTTTTTTTTAGATTAAATGTATTGTATATGTATAATATTTTGTAAATGTATTGTATATGTATAATATTTTGTATATTTGTGTTTAATAATGTTTTGTATATGTATAATGTTTTGTATAATTATTTTGTTTGTATAATAGCACGTTAAATAACTGCAACAACAACTGTTATTATTAAATTAAACGACAACGTTATACATATTATTTAAAAACAACAACATCTACGACATACGAAGATTATTCATTTCATTTAAAAGATCATGGAGCCGGGCACTTGACTGACAAGCGTGATCCTTAGGATTCCTTGCCATTTCTAACTCCATCTCCAGCGCCTCTATTCTTGCCTTCAACTCGTTCTCATTATCTTTAGCAACGTAGTTTGAGCACTGCATTGAAGAAGAGGCTGTTGAAGAAGAGGCTTGATTAAAATACTCTTCTTCAAATTTATCTTTCCACTTGAAGTATCGACACGCATAGTCTTTTGTACCTGGCTGTTACATGTTAAGAAAATAATAAGAAATGTATTTTTAGCAGATAAATTACTTACATAACTAAGCAAACATATGATTATTTACCACTGAAAGAAGACATGCATAAAACGGTCGCCCACGACTACCATCTTGCCAGGATTTCCGTTTTATAATAAATCCTCTATCATATCGATACCAGAAAGGATTTCTTCGGCCCACCTGACAAAAGAATTTGCATAATCAATCAATAATATTATTTACTAATTTAAATAAATATTTAATCATTTACTATATAATACAAACAGTTATTTACAACATAAATCAATAATTATTTACAATATTTTACAAATACAAAAATTACAAAGAATACATTTTTACAAAAATAAATAACTATTACATATGATTCACTATGTTTTGTCGGTATCTCTATTATTTATAACATAAATCAGTAATCATTTACAATGGTTTTGTCGGTATAATTATTTACAACATAAATCAATGATTCATTAGTCGATGTTGATACAAAGTTTCCCATTCGGCTGCAACTGGCACTCTGTAAAACCTCCATTGTGGGTGGAGATGGGGTAGTGGAGAATCTCTGTTTAGCGTCGGTAAAATGAAGTGACCATATTCTTCATCCCCCACACGCGCAATCACAAGGGGGTCGGTTCCATGTGATGAGTTTGGGCTGGTAAAAAGCGGAAAACATGTGTTCCAACCTTGCTCGGATAAAAATACAATAGGTCGGTGAATCATTGAAGCGACCGATGGGTGCACCTCCATTGAACCAGTCTATTGTATACCAAAGAAAGTCAAAGTCATGTTGCTGCCACATACTTATGTAAGCTTGCCTATGATAATCTAACTCTTGCAACAACATGTGTCTGACTTCGTCCCACCTATTTTCGTTTTGAAAAAGACTGTGGGCAATGCACCGAAACCCACAATTTCCATCACCCCGCACATTACGTATGCTTATTACGTATGGATGAAAAATATGTGGAATATGCTCAATAAACGCATTGCTCACACTATCTCCAGCATATAATCGGTGGCGTAGACTATCACCCGTGTAAGAGCTATGTCTTGCAGGTTCTTTCCGCAAGTTCGGGACTTTTGTAGATCTTGAATTTGTACTTCTTCGGTGACCTACGATTGGTACTTCATCCAAGTCATAGACTTCATTCAAGTCAGGGACTTCATTCAAGTCCGGGACTTGTGTAGCCTTGCCCTTTTTGTCCTTTGCGCTCGGACGTCCACGGGTATTTTTTTTTAATAGCTGGTTCACGTGTATCAACAGCTTCAGGCTGGAATATATCTCTTAACTTCGTTAACATATTTTTCTTGACAAACGATGTTGATTTGCTAAAAATATTCTTGAATTGTCGCATGTCATCGTTAAACGAAGTATCGTCATCATCAACATCATCACCAGGTTCGCTGGAAGAGCCATCTTTAGGCCGGGGCCTATTGATAACAGGCCACGGAACAGATAGGGTTCTCCAAAAAATATCAACTCGTTTCAGTGGAATGGGCATCCTGAATTCAATTAAAGTGACTTGTATAAATTATTGATATTAATGTGGAAAACAACTTGATAGTTATAAATTTAATATACTTACCATGATATACATAGATTTGCATCTCGTGAAAGCATGGTAGTCCGAAAATTGCCCGCAACTTATGGCTCATTCTTCTGGGGTGATCGACAGGTGGAGTTCTTTGTGTATGAGGTTCAAAGCACATTTAGAAACTTTATACCACAATTCTTGAAATAGTGGTACATCACACTTAATTAGTTTCTCGTTGATGCTTCTATTGAAAGTCTCTTTTATCACATCTTCTTGCGTAATGATAATCTTATCGATCGACCTCAACAACCTGTCTAATTTGGACTGTGTGCCGTCCAAATATAATTTCAACAACGAGTGGCGAGCCTCAACTCTGCACGTTGTTGTCTGGCCGTAGGATTTATATTGGTCAGTAATATACGAGACAAACATGGGTGCGTAATCTTGCAATCAGTTATCCAGATACAAAGCGACATCTGAAAAAAATAATGAATTAATAAAAGGTCATTTGGGTGCTTATTTATTAAATAATTAAAAACAATTAATTAATAATTAAGTACCCGGATGGTTGACCAATAGCTGTTGTAGGCGTTGATAACGTCGCTCGAACGAGACGAATGTCGGAGCTTTAACCATCCAATCCCATCGGTGTTTAACGGACTCATACTCATTTAACCCATCTGTAAATTTATTTCTGCAAAACTTAAGTATATTTTGCTGTATATGCCATCGACAGAGTAATTTGTGAGCGTCAGGAAATTCTGCTCTTACTGTCCCAACCAACGCTAAATCTCTGTCAGTGACGATAACACATGGGTAATATCTTTCGTCTATCACTTGCTTCACACGTTGCAATAACCATCTAAAATTATGCCCTTGTTCACTTGGGGGTTTGAAAAATTAGGGTTTGTAAAATAACTTTTTAGATCTAATTAGGTTTACGAAAAAAATTGGGGGTTTTTTAAAATTAACTAGTAATCTTACAATTAACCAACGTTAATTGAAAGATCTACTGATTAATTTTAAAACCCCCCAATTTTTACAAAACCCTAATTAGATCTAAAAAATTAGGGTTTGGTATTTATTGAGGGGTTTTTGAAATTAACTTGTCTTCTGTGGTGATGGGGGTGTTTTTAACAACGATTAAAAAAAATAGATCTAATTAGGGTTTCGTAAAAAAATTGGTGGTTTTTGATGATGGTTATCTGTGGTGATGGTGTTTTGGGGTGTTCTTTTTTAGATCTAATTAGGGTTTCGTAAAACATTGGGGGTTTTTTTTTAATTAAATATGTAATCTTTCAATTAATCTATGTTAATTGAAAGATTTACTGATTAATTTTAAAAACTCTCAATTTTTACCAAACCCTAATTAGATCTAAAAAATTCAGGTTTGGTATTTTTGGGGGTTCTGTGGTGATGATGTTGATGGTTCTGTGGTGATGTGATATGTGATTATGTTGGTGGTTCTGTGGTGATGAATACATGTGGCTGTGGGTAGGTTAACACCTTGATCTGCCACCAATGAGTGGTATGAATACCTGCTCTGGCCTACCCCACAGTCCACAACTATATTAACGGGGTCTACCCCCTTGCTGCAAACCCTTGTGCTCTGACCCTATGGGATGGGTTATATTGACGGGGGCTATTTGGTTAGATTAACCCTCTCTAATACGATTGATAAGCAGTTTGTGATGAAACTGCCTATCAAACTGCTTATAAGCAGTTTGATTTGAAACTTGGTTTAAGCAGTTTGCTTTTGAAACTTGATAAGCACTTTGATTTAAGCAGTTTGTTTTAAAAAAAAACTGAGATACGGTGATGATGATTTAAAAAAAAAAGGTCTTGATTTTGGCGTGGCATTACCAAAAGGACAGGCAAAAAAAATTTTTTTTTGCAACCTTTGAAGTTGCAGCCAAATATGATAAAACTTGTGATGCGTGGGAATTGCACCAGGCTTTACCTCTCAAGGGATCTCGAGAAGCTTACAACCCCCACTAGGCAGTGTACCTGATCGTTGTAGTATAGTATAGTGACAAGTACCGGGGGATTGATCGTTCAACTCAGGAATAGTGTCGCTAGGATTAGAAAGCCTCAAAACTAGGTCTAGAGGTGAGAGATGATTCTTTTTGTATTTTAATATTTTTATAAAAGCAATTAAAATCTCGGGTTTTGGAAGAGTGTGCGGAATTAGTTGCTAGTCAACTAACCCAATAACTAAGATGCAATCAAAATAAAATAACAAAAAAATGTAAATAAAGCTAATTAAACTAGTGGTGTGAACAATTGATTGGCCCTGAACGGTCAACCTAATTGACCAGGTGATGGTCAACCAGGTCAAACGTCTAAAACCAATTCTCCGCGGAAGTATAGGGTTTCCCCGGGTCGTTATGTCCCGACGAGGTGTGGATGGTATTAAAACGGGTTTGTGATCGGGTGAATTTGGACGGGAAAGGGTATATAAGGGTTTGAATGATTACGCTAAGGAAATACGAATGAGAACGATCTAAACAAACTATATTGACAATAACGTGAAACCTAATTAACCTAGAACGTAAGCTAGAAATTTAAAATCAGAATTTGCTTATAAATAAGCAGAAAAATAAGCCAAACGGCTTAAAAAGAAGCTATCACTTTATTTATGTTTTTGGTTTTTCTTATTTTATAAACTACTTTTAATAACGTACCATAAATTTAAAAACGTAAAAGTTATCTAAATAAAACGTGCGTTTACGTCAAAATAAACGCGAATGCGCGAAATAAAAAGTGAAATTTGAGCTACACTAACCCTACGGACATGAAAATTATATTTTTACGATCCTAACGATCAAAGAAAATTTTAGAAAAAAGAAAATTATTTTTTTTTTGACTTTTTAAATATTTATTATTAATTAAAAACTATTTAAACTAAAACTAATTACTAAAAATACTAAACCATTTTGGAAAAATATGAGAATTTTTCTAAAATTACTTTATACTAATAGTGAGCTAAGAAAAATAAGAAAAGCCTAAAGTGCTTATTAATAAGCAGTTTCTTAGCTAAATAAGTTAAATAAGCTAAAGTATCTAAATGCTATTTAAATGACTAAGGGTGCAAGAATAAAATGAAGAAAGACCCAAGGGCAGTTGGTGGAGGTGTGTTCTGTGAATGGGGAGACCAGGGTTCGACCCTTGGTTTTGCACTTTTCATTTTCATTTTTCTTTTTGAAATTTTATTTTTGCAATACCTTTTTACAGCAACAACACCCAACTTTAATAAAACCACTTAACGCTGAAGAGTTAGAATCAACTTTAAACCAGATCAAAATCTCAACAGTGGAGATTTTGGGCCAAAATGAATTCAACCAGAGTAGCAACTAGGCCAAAGTGTCGAATAAGCGAAATTCAAGCAAGCAAATTACAAACAAACAAGCAACACAATCTAGAACACAAGCAAACAACATTTTATCAATAACTAAACAACAAAGATTAAGCGGATAGCAAGATCAAACAAGCTCAGTAAATGAACAGCAGCAGCAACAATCAAAGGGGACCAAATGAGGTCTCAAATAAGCTAGGCTAATAAGCACTTCAGGCCAAACCACTTATGGATCTACTAAGTTGACCTAACAAGGTTCTCAAAACACCAAGAGTCATGTCATAAGCTAAAAATATGAACAAGTTATGAGCTGTAAAAAAAACGGGTCAAATGGTAAAGTTGGGTGCAAGGCAACTACATGCCCAACTGTCCAACTTTGGACTGCTTAAAAGCTCGTAGAGAAAATTCCTAAAATTATAAAAAATTTGTTTTTAGAACCACAAGCTGGCAAGGTTTAGGCATAACAAAATTTAAAGTAAATGGCCAACAAATAAAATATTTAAAATTACTTGATTAAGGGGCTGTGGGAACTTTTTTCTGGGAAAGGAACAACCTTGCAGGCTTGTGGGGGCAACTTAAGGGACATGAAAAGCTATCTAATTAAGCTACACAGGGAAAATAAACTACACATGCAACAATACAGCCCAAGTGGCTTTCTAAAACAACAAGAATCAAAACAAGGGGCCAATTATAGAGCATGCTATGGATCAAAGAAAATGGGTCAGTATGTGATCTCACTGGGTGCAGGGCATATGCAAGTGGTGCTAATTCAAGCTTAAGCACAAACCAAAGATCTAAAAGCTAGAATCTGAAATGAGTCAAACCATAAAGATGAGCTATCAAAGATCTTACAAGCTAAATATCAAGCCCTCACAAGCTAATATGAGCTTATGAAACAAGCTGAGAAAATGGATCAAGCATGGTGGTGCAGGGCATACACAAGGCCAACAGGTCACAAGGGCTTTATGCAGCCCTTCAAATAAGCCTCAAAGAAAACTACTAAGCTGAAATATTCCTAAAACAATGAAACTTCACACTACCACCTACATGCAATCACTAAACCTGATCACTAAAGTCTACTTGTATTCTCCTAGAATCTAGATCAAAGATGAGGGAGTTGGAAGTAGTGGGCTGATGCCACAGAAACAAAATGGGTAAAAGTGAGTAACTTTTGACTTAAAAGACCTATGTAACGATTATCCTAAAGATGCAATATACTAAGCTAAACTAGATGGAAGCAAAATTAACACGCAAATTATGGTCTATTCTAACTTTTACCTAGGCTGCTTATACATCAAGCCTGATGTGGAGGTGTTGGTGGATTTGTAGTCTAGAAGAAAAACTATTAATCCCATACAATGCACGAACACTCAATCTAAGCTGGAAGAGAATTCAAATGTTCAAAAATTAAGGGGTTTTTAACAGCTAAATAAGATGGAATTCAGGTTTGGAAAGAGTAGCCTCAGACAGCAAGCTGCTGAACTGTTGATGTAAAATGGGTAACAATCAGCCTTTGACTAACACACCTTGAACTCAACACTTAAAGGAAATGTACAATGAATTATGTTAAAGCAAACATAACAGTCTAAACACATCCAATCTACTAGTTCACAATAGGCTAATTAAACTAGTACAATAAATCTTGCAACTTGGAAAATCAGTAAATTAACTAGGGGACTATGCTAAAACTAAACTCAAAACCACTATATGAACTAAAATAAAGCTGAATGCATCTGAAAATTTGACCCAAAACCATTTTATACCAAACTCATACCACTAACCCAAACACTCCTTAATGGAGTTCCTGATGAGATTCTTAAACTAAAACTAGGATTTAAGCTAAGGTTTTGATAGATACTTGTACATTAGGCTTAGACTAAACTTAAATAAACAATAGGAATACAGAAAATAAGCAGATTATAAGCAGTAAACTAAGCATTCTAAGATAAACAGATATAAAAAAAAAAATAATACACTGATTGCAAATTTTTTTGTGAAAAGCATGAATTAAACTTGATTGAAAAATAAAGAGTACAGATTCCTTACATTACTTCATACTAAAACCACATTTAACTACAATTCCAAACTTAAGAAATTAACCTAAAATCTATTTTTTTAACTACTGCTATCTATCTCCACTTTTCCTCTATCTTCTGCCATTTATATCCTTCAAAAAGGGTCCTTGGCCGTATCCCACCTCTCTTTTCAACCTTTGGATAAGTGGATTACATCTTGACCGTTCAATTGCTTTTGGCGGGAAGACAAAATACAAGCAAGTTGGGCTGTTTTGCTTGTGGGGCAGAGGGATTAGTTTGGAATGTATTGGTGGAAAGTGATAAATGGCAGGAGATAGTTGTGATGATGGTGTTTGTGTAGGGTGTTGCAGGCTTTGGAGCAGGGGGAGGGTTCACGGGTGTGTGTTTGGTGGTGAGGTGGAAGGGGTTGACTAATGGTTTGACTGAGGGTGGTTTTTAATATAACGGGGTATTATATTTATAAGGGGATTGGGCTTTTGGTGTAAATGGGCTTGAGGGTGTTGTGGATTGGGTTGTTTATTTAGGGTTAAAGGGTGTTGGGTTTAAGTAACACAAAAGGTCCATTTGGTTAGTAACAAATCACAAGGACTATTATTGTCATTTTCAGAAAATGAGGGTGTGTTTTGCCAAACCTCCAAACATTAAACCAAGGATCATAATTGCCAAGTTTCATTAGTACATGGACCATAAGTGTTAAATTTCCAATTTTTAGCATCCAAGGACCAAAACTGCCAAAAGTTGAAACATTAGGGACCAAAATGTAAATTTTCAAAACTTTTATTTCAAGGACCATTTTTTTGACAAATTTAGATTTTCCATGGACCTTGATTGACTTGTCATACAAAATAAATGCCTAGGGACTGTTTTTGTCAATTTTTGAATGTCGGGGGACTGAAACTGCCAATTTTGCAAACTTTGTACGTTTTTCATCTGTTTTTGCTCATTTTGCATTTAAAACACATAAAACACAATCCCTGGGATAATTTAAGTATTTTGATGACTTTTCGATTGTTTTTGTATGTTTTGGCAGTTTAAATACGATAAAAATGATGAGTGTTTGCGCACTCATCAATCCCCCACACTAAACTATTTCTAGTCCCTAGCAATACTGTTTTGAAAACTTGATGGATTTTAAACTCTTTACCAAAAGCCATCACTTCTGGAGTAGCCAGGTGTGAGAACTGTGGTACACCTGATAACCGTGTGATTTTGAGCAAACCACCAGCTGTCAACGGATTTGATTAGTCTTTACCAAAAGCCGTTTGCTTCTGGACTAGCCAGCTCTTGATGGAATAGTCAACATCTTGGTGAGCTGATTACCAATTATGGATTTTCCACTGCTTTTACCACAAGCCATAATCTTGCGGGCTAGCCAACTCATTCGCGTTTTAGGATATGGCGAGTTGAGGTACCATACAATTTTGGGCAAATTGCAAGCCATAAATGGATTTGATGTATCTTTACCAAGAGCCGTTTGCTCCTGGACTAGCCAATCCCTTTTGTCGGTTAGACAAGGCGGACTGATAACCACAAAAATTTTGAAGCACCAGTGAAAAAAAATTTAAAAATTTTTGAAATTTTGGCTAAAAACGGGGGTATTATATAGTAAAATGTGATAAAATTCGCTAGAATAGTGAATACCCCCCCCCCCCACACACACACTTAGCATGAATATTGTCCTCAATATTCAAAGTCCCGGCTATTATGCCGACATTCTGAACGTAAAAGGGCAACATTACAAGCCAAGCGTGGAAAACACCATTTTGTATTTTCACTTCATAAGTAACCATAGCATGGGGGACTCCCCCACACTTAGGGTGAAAACCCTATAAGTATGCTACTGTTTTTGTTTACCGAGTCGCTAGCTTGACTCGACCCCGAATTCATTTGTCCTTGGGGAAGCATGATGTGGAAGAAGCAATCTCAATCGGACTTTCATTCAAGATGTTTGGACAAACATTTGAAGCACGTGAAAGTTCCACACCGATGAGATAAGTATCCGGCTCAAGATAATGATACATGAAAATGCCGGGGTCAAAGATAGTGTCTTCATTCCCAAAGGAGTGAAGAACAAGAGAAGTCACCTTATAGGTGAAGAAAAGGAAGAAAACCATGATGTAAATCATGATTTGATATTCTTCCTCGAGAGCAGGCTCAGTAGCCTGAATTTGGATTTCAAATGTTAAGCTCGTAAACAACCCGGGAGGGTGGGTGGGAATTTGCAAATTCTCATGATTGAGTGCATCTCCCCCCAGGCTATCAAACTCCGGAGGAGTCATGATATGATGAGTGAGTTCACTGGAGAACTCCTCATGAAGAGAATTATTCACAAGATGTGAATCTGTGAATTCATGTTCCGGAATAGACTCATCACAATCCTCGTTCTGAATATCAAAGAATGGATTATCAGAAATCAAAGTGAATTTAGATTCGAATTCAAATAGAGGATTGGTGAGAGTAGTATTGAATGTTTCGGGAACAAAGTGATCAATATTCTCTATTGGACTGTTGGGATCAGAAGTGAGTGGTGGATCATGATATAGGAGACTTTCAATTTCTCCTAGATCGGCTTCAAAGTCGAGGAGACCATCATCACTTTCCAATGAAAGTGGATTGATGTGAGGAAGTTCATCAGCGAACTCCTCAAGAAGAGGATCAGCATTAGACTGTGGGAGTGATGCCTCAATATACTCAATGTCACCATGAGATGTACAATCATCATTAAAATCTGAGAAAGTCTCAAAATGCCCGTTTGAACACTCAAGAGGGGAAGGTAAATCACACACATGATCAAAAGTTCCCTGTGACTCTCTTGGGATTGGGACAAGGTTCTCAACACTAGACTTTATGAATTCGTCCGATTCCTTATTAGGAACAGTGCTAAGATGCTCATCCCCCATGTTCAAAGAGTGAGTGTGAACTTCGGGTGTGATATCAATAGACTGAGGGATTTGAGGAGGACTAGCAGACATGGGTTTTAAAAATTTCATTTGTTCTTCTGCTAGTAATTCTATCATGGTCTTTTCTCCCTGATTTTCCGAGGAAGCAATCACAACTGATGAATCTGATGAACCCTTACAAAATTGAGAAATATCAAGGGTAACTTCATCATCATCATCATCGAGAAGAGCAGCATTACGAAATATGGCACGTGTTTTAGCTGCATGTTCTAAGACTAGCAATTCTTCCATGCTCAATTCATTTCTAGCATCTCGTTCTTCAGCAAGTAATTCTGCCATGGATTTCTCACGAGAGCTTTGAAACGATGAAGTAGGCAACTCCTCCTTAAGTTCTTTCAATATCTCAAGAGCCTCTAGTAAAAGGTCTTGCTCAGTATCATGAGGAGTTGCTTGGGTTATTTGGTACTGTGGAGGTGGGTCTGAAAACGAATAGTCGTAACTGTTACAAGGAAATGGATTCCTTGTTTGACAATCTGAACTGAAGTGTGGACCTCCACAGTAATCACAACAGTAAAACTGTTGAGTCTGGACTGGTGAATCATATGGGTATTGGTCATAACCAAAGTTCTGAGCATCACCGGAAAACTGTTCATAGACAAACGTGTTTCCGGATTGACACTCAAATCCTTGGTGAGGACCACCACAAAACTCACACAGATATGTCAGTATCTCATGATGTGGTGGCTGGTAGGATGAATCAGATGTGTCATGGTAAGGATAGGGAGCTTGGTTATAGACAGACCCATCTCCTGATTCTACCATGCTACAGCTGGGACAATTCCCATCATTATGAGGACCACCACATCATTGGCAACAGCAATGGTGTGGATACGACATAGGAAGAATCAAAGGTTCACAGAGGGTAAGGAATGAAGAATCAAAGATGTGAGAGGGTAAAGGTGAATATTTTTGGGTTTTTGGATAAACATTTTGTACAAATGAGAAAGAAATTATTTTTGTGTTTTTGTGTTCGTTGAAAACTAAGTTTAAAATGTTTTCGTGAACGGTTTTGTTTTTATATGATAATAATAAGATAATATGAACAAGGGTGGGTAAATATACAATGGATGTATATCCCGATTCACTAATCAGAAAAACCGTTTAGAATAGCGTGCACACCTCTCCGGCAGCGGCGCCAAAATTTGATTGGCCCTGAACGGTCAACCTAATTGACCAGGTGATGGTCAACCAGGTCAAACGTCTAAAACCAATTCTCCGCGGAAGTATAGGGTTTCCCCGGGTCGTTATGTCCCGACGAGGTGTGGATGGTATTAAAACGGGTTTGTAATCGGGTGAATTTGAACGGGAAAGGGTATATAAGGGTTTGAATAATTACGCTAAGGAAATACGAATGAGAACGATCTAAACAAACTATATTGACAATAACGTGAAACCTAATTAACCTAGAACGTAAGCTAGAAATTTAAAATCAGAATTTGCGTATAAATAAGCAGAAAAATAAGCCAAACGGCTTAAATAGAAGCTATCACTTTATTTATGTTTTTGGTTTTTCTTATTTTATAAACTACTTTTAATAGCGTACCCTAAATTTAAAAACGTAAAAGTTATCTAAATAAAATGTGCGTTTACGTCAAAATAAACGCGAGTGCGCGAAATAAAAAGTGAAATTTGAGCTACACTAACCCTACGGACATGAAAATTATATTTTTACGATCCTAACGATCAAAGAAAATTTTAGAAAAAAAAAATTATTTTTTTTTGACTTTTTAAATATTTATTATTAATTAAAAACTATTTAAACTAAAACTAATTACTAAAAATACTAAACCATTTTGGAAAAATATGAGAATTTTTCTAAAATTACTTTATACTAATAGTGAGCTAAGAAAAATAAGAAAAGCCTAAAGTGCTTATTAATAAGCAGTTTCTTAGCTAAATAAGTTAAATAAGCTAAAGTATCTAAATGCTATTTAAATGACTAAGGGTGCAAGAATAAAATGAAGAAAGACCCAAGGGCAGTTGGTGGAGGTGTGTTCTGTGAATGAGGAGACCAGGGTTCGACCCTTGGTTTTGCACTTTTCATTTTCATTTTTCTTTTTGAAATTTTATTTTTGCAATACCTTTTTACAGCAACAACACCCAACTTTAATAAAACCACTTAACGCTGAAGAGTTAGAATCAACTTTAAACAAGATCAAAATCTCAACAGTGGAGATTTTGGGCCAAAATGAATTCAACCAGAGTAGCAGCTAGGCCAAAGTGTCGAATAAGCGAAATTCAAGCAAGCAAATTACAAACAAACAAGCAACACAATCTAGAACACAAGCAAACAACATTTTATCAATAACTAAACAACAAAGATTAAGCGGATAGCAAGATCAAACAAGCTCAGTAAATGAACAGCAGCAGCAGCAATCAAAGGGGACCAAATGAGGTCTCAAATAAGCTAGGCTAATAAGCACTTCAGGCCAAACCACTTATGGATCTACTAGGTTGACCTAACAAGGTTCTAAAAACACCAAGAGTCATGTCATAAGCTAAAAAGATGAACAAGTTATGAGCTGTAAAAAAAACGGGTCAAATGGTAAAGTTAGGTGCAAGGCAACTACATGCCCAACTGTCCAACTTTGGACTGCTTAAAAGCTCGTAGAGAAAATTCCTAAAATTATAAAAAATTTGTTTTTAGAACCACAAGCTGGCAAGGTTTAGGCATAACAAAATTTAAAGTAAATGGCCAACAAATAAAATATTTAAAATTACTTGATTAAGGGGCTGTGGGAACTTTTTTCTGGGAAAGGAACAGCCCTACAGGCTTGTGGGGTCAACTTAAGGGACATGAAAAGCTATCTAATTAAGCTACACAGGGAAAATAAACTACACATGCAACAATACAGCCCAAGTGGCTTTCTAAAACAACAAGAATCAAAACAAGGGGCCAATTATAGAGCATGCTATGGATCAAAGAAAATGGGTCAGTATGTGATCTCACTGGGTGCAGGGCATATGCAAGTGGTGCTAATTCAAGCTTAAGCACAAACCAAAGATCTAAAAGCTAGAATCTGAAATGAGTCAAACCATAAAGATGAGCTATCAAAGATCTTACAAGCTAAATATCAAGCCCTCACAAGCTTATATGAGCTTATGAAACAAGCTGAGAAAATGGATCAAGCATGGTGGTGCAGGGCATACACAAGGCCAACAGGTCACAAGGGCTTTACGCAGCCCTTCAAATAAGCCTCAAAGAAAACTACTAAGCTGAAATATTCCTAAAACAATGAAACTTCACACTACCACCTACATGCAATCACTAAACCTGATCACTAAAGTCTACTTGTATTCTCCTAGAATCTAGATCAAAGATGAGGGAGTTGGAAGTAGTGGGCTGATGCCACAGAAACAAAATGGGTAAAAGTGAGTAACTTTTGACTTAAAAGACCTATGTAACGATTATCCTAAAGATGCAATATACTAAGCTAAATGATGAGGCGAAAAATGATCCATTTTTAGGGGGTCATTTAAGCCCGAATTCGAATTTATTTGATCAAATATTGCCCTAAATCATTCCTTTTGTGATTTTAGGTACTTTGGGAGTGAAATCTGGAAAAGGAAGCAATTCGGACGTTTTTGGAGCATAAAAGTGAAGAAAACGCCAAAGTCTTAATTTTCCACGCTGGGAACAGTGCATGACGGCGTCAAGAGTAGTTCCCTGACGGCGTCAAGAGTAAAATTCCATGACGACCCAGAAGAGTTTTGACGGCGTCATGAAGGTAGGGCGTCAAGAGTAAAAGTCATGACGGCCTGGAAATGAATTGTTCTTGACGGCGTCAAATGTAGATCTAGGCAGTCCGAGGATTGTTTTGGCGGCGAGGTGACGGCGTCACCTATTTGGTCTTGACGCCGTCAGACCCCTTTTTCTATATATAGTTTTCTAGTTTTTCACATTTAAAGGGAGAAGTTTTGGGGAGAAACCCTAAGTACGATTTTGGTGTAACTTTACAGGTTTTTCAAGGGTTCCAACCCCTTGATACCTTGCATGATTAATCAAGATAAGTGTTCTTCTAATTCAATCAATATGTCTATGTGTTGGTTGTCTATATCTTGTTCTTGTCTTAATTCCATCATGCTAGGCTAGATCTATCTTGTGTTTGCTTAGATCTAATGAAACCTAGATATTGATTATGTGTTGATTACTTGTTTATTCTTGTCTTGGATGAATGATTTATATGTTAGGCTTAAGAAAACTGGCAGATCTCCAAATGGTAACATGCTTGAACGTCTTAAGAAACATGAACCAACGCGCACTAGGTCTTTATTGGTTGTATTTAATGCATGAGCCACTGTTTACAATCCCTATAGTTGTGCTGGGCATGGTGTAGGAGGAGATAAGAGCTCATAGAATTGGGGAGTTATGTGTGCCACCCCATGAATGGTATTAAGGAATACGATCCGTCATCCATGCAATTATAACAAGTAATTAACATGTAAAAGATATCTAGGGAGTAGTGAAATCTAAGTAAACACATTTTCTCCAATTACTGCTCACAACCTTAGTGTAAATTAGTTTATTTTCATTTCTAGTATTTTATTTTGATTGCATCTTAGTATTGGGTTAGTTGATTAGCAACTAATTCCGCACAAATCCTTCAAACCCGAGATTCTAATTTGCTTTCCATAAAATATAAAAACACAAAAATAATCATCCCTCACCTTTAGAACTAGTATTTAGGCTTTCTAATCCTAGCGACACTATTCCTAAGCTGAACGATCAATCCCCCGGTACTTGTCACTATACTATACTACAACGATCAGGTACACTGCCTGGTGGGGGTTGTAAGCTTCTCAAGAGGTAAAGCCTGTTGCGATTCCCACGCATCAAGTTTTTGGCGCCGCAGCCCGGGGAATAGTTATTGTCTAGGTTAGAATTTCTTTTTATTAGGTCTACTTGCTAGATTCCTTTCTAGTAAGATTTTATTTTTATTTTTTAGGGTTTCTTTAGTCTATCTCATTTCTTTGTGCTTTTGTTCGTAACTCTTTTACCATCCGACATCATGGAAGGTGGTAACATCTTTGAACCCGTCATCCCACCACAACAAAACCCACCATTAGAACCCCTTAGGCCCCGAACCTTAGGAGAGTATTCCCAACCTAGCCACCAAGGCTACCGAAACACCATTGAGCTCACCGGAGCCAATGTGACCCCCTTGCGATCCGACGCCATCCGGTTGGTACAAAGCGGATGTGCATTCCATGGACTTCATTCCGAAGATCCAAACCAACATCTTAAGGACTTTCTCAAAATCGTAGATTCCATAGACCTAGGTGTTGAAACTAGAGAGACCACCCGTTTACGCCTATTCCAATTCTTTCTACAGGATCAAGCTAGTCAATGGCTTGAGCGTTTACCCGCGGGATCCATCACCACATGGGATGATCTCACCACTCGTTTCCTTGCTCAATTTTTGCCACCGGGGAGAACTACTAAGCTTAGAAATGACATCTTGATGTTCCAACAACGTCAAAATGAATCTCTTTATGAAGCATGGACTCGTTTCAAGGACTTACTCCAAAAAGTCCCTCATCATGGCATAGATCTTTGGCTCCAAGTCCAAATTTTTTATGACCATATCGACATCTCCACGAGGCGAGCCATTGACCAATCGGCCGGTGGTAAGCTACGTGATCTTAGTGCGGAACAATCATGGGAACTCATAGAATATCTTGCTCTCTATGACAACAAAAGTTGGAATGATCCCCGTGATTTGAGCAAAACGGTCAAGGCAATATCTTTGCCTTCGAACAATTCTAGCATTCCCGACCGTAGGATCATGGAACTTGAGGACCAAGTCAAGTTTCTCATGAAATCTTACGAAGCTCCGAAGCCTTCAAGCCAAGTGAACAAAATCACTTCTTCATGCGAATTATGTAGTGGTCCCCATGACACTCGTGATTGTGTGGAACTCCCCGGAACAGCTTTTGCGGACTACGCATCCACACGTACCGACGAAGCGGGAGATAAGTGGTACACTTTCAAGCCCGAGCCAAACACTTACGGTGATTCATACAACCCCTCATGGAAAAATCACCCAAACCTTAGGTGGAAACAAAATCAACCCAATTCGTCCAACCCACCAAATCGTTACCAACCAAACGATCCACCATCCAACCGTACTTTCAACAACAATCCTTCTAACAACTATGGTGGTACCAACAATCTTGAAGGATTGATGTCAAAGTTCATGGCATCTCAAGAAGCTCGCATAGCTAGGTTTGAAACCGAATTCAACCAACAACAAACGGAGATGACCAACAAGATTGACAACTTGTTGAAAGCCCTCAACAACCAAGCGTTAATCACACCTAGGAAGGACACTAGGGACACCAATAGTGGAATCCAAATTAAGGACCCCTCATCATCCAAACATGTCCACTTTGTCAATGTTGTCACCATTAAGCCGATAGATAAGGAGATAGAGAGGAGTGACAAGGATGAAGTTAGAGTAGAAGCCGAGATTAAGGATGAGAGGAGGGAAGTTGAGAATAACAAGGAAGAGGAATTAGAGGAGGTAGAGCCTATACAAAAATACTTTGATTAGTCGCCCACCGAGGAAGAACGGGAATACCATAAGGATTTATTCGATAGTCCCGAGAGACCATATATCTTCAGCACACCCCTTATCAAAATAGGAGACCCCTCTAACATTAACATCCCATGCAATATCGGACACATGCATATATGGAAAGCTTACATCGACCCTAGATCCCCCGTTAACATCATGACTAGGACTTATTACAATTGGGTAATGAAGAAGCAACTTAACTTTAGGATGATGCCCAACAAGAATCTGATAAGTAATTTTGCGGGAAGGGTGAAGGGATTGCATGTAATTATTGGGAATCTCACCTATGAGATCGATTTTATGATAGTGGAAGACATTCGTCCGGTGATAGATGCTTGCCTAAGCCAAGTAATATTCGGAAAACCATTTGTTGAGGCCACTAGGATGAGTTATGATCCGACTTTAGGGATAGTTAGATTTAAGGAAGAGAATGATGAGGTTGCCTATCAAATGCCCTACAAGATTGAGCAATACCGCCTTCTCTCTAATTTCGAAAAAGAACACAAGCAAGCGGCTTATTATAGGAATGAGGAGGATAGACGTAGAGGAGTAGAATATGTAAAGAATAGGATGCTTGGCTTCTATAAAGAATGCCTACAACTAGGTCCGGAATACAAAACTGGTTTAGAAAACGACCTAGAGAGTGAAACCAATGATGAGATCACGTAGTAACCCATGACTTTGAGTCTAGCTACAAGACTCGTAAATAAAGAAAAGCGCTTCTTGGGAGGCAACCCATGTTTTGTGTGATTTTATTTGTTTGTTTGAATGTTATTTGCTTCCGTATGCATGCTTAATTTTTATTGTTGGTAGATCATGTTTCTAAACTAAATAGTGGAAATACTTTACTTTGTTGTTTTGGCCTAGTCTTAACTCCACCTAAAGGTATTTTTGCAAAAGATAAGTGTAAGGGGAAACCCCAAATATGTTTTTAAGAAACAAACCGATCATGATTCTCCACAATATTAAATGAACATGTATATTCGTACTTGTTAGAGTCAAATGCTTGTATTGAGTCATAATGAAGTTTTGCAGGATTTTCCAGGAAGTAGGACCAAGTTTTTCCAGAAATTTTCCGGAAACTTAACATAAGAATTTCTGCAGGTCAATTCTGACGGCGTCAGGAGTTTACTCTTGACGGCGTCAGGAGTTAAAATCTGGAAATTTACCGGTTTTGTTTTTCTAACGGAGTCTTATGGTTTTTGTGAATTATTAAGTTTTATAATCTCCAGGAGATCTGCAAACTTCATTCCACAAGCATTATATCTTATCTTGTTTTCTAGGATTTAGTAACTTATATAGGATGCCGCCGATTTTACGCGAGGTTGTCTTGTCTATTTTGTCAGGTTTTACAGGTTATGTATGACAAGAAGATGATTTATATTCTGGAATGGAAGCTTTGATTGTTCATTTTCTTGGAGGAAGATTTAACCTGGCCACTTTATTATCCATACCGAGCGAATCAGGGGAGTATTTGATTTCATTCTCTTTTCTTTTTCACTTTTACATTCTTTACTTGAACATTGGGGACAATGTTCATCTTAAGTGTAAGGGGAGGGTAAAAAGATGATACCTTACATATGCACTTTCGCTTGAGTTTGTTTTGTTTAATGGTAGATGTGTAATAAAACTATGAGAAATACTTGTTAGTGCAATTTTAGCGCCAAATTTAAAATTTTTTACAACATTTAGGAGTGAAACTTTAGCCATAGCAAGCGTCTCATGGATAGGAGATTGTATGACTAGCACATAACCGTATATTCAGAAAAATTTTCCACCCAAATATGTGAGGTTCGCCTTTAGATTTGATAGGAAAAGCATTTATTATTAGTGCTTATGAGTGTACCGGTAGCATTTAGATTCTAGAACTTGCGTTAGTGATGCATCCCGAGACCGCTAGTGAGACTACATTCGTATAGTAGGATTTACTACATGATAAGAGGCATTAGGATCACCCTTGTGTTAAACCCGTATCATAATTTCTTGACTATTTAAGTCATATTACTTGGCTAGCTAAGTCAACTAATTTTTCCCACACCCTTAGCGTTGTACTCATTTTTAGTACACGAAACCCCTAGTACACCCTTCCGAGCCTATCTTTTCGTTTCTAACTTTAAGCATTTTACTTAAAGGAAGAATTTGTTACACCCCACTTAAATGTACAACCAAATCGCCTTAGCCTTCCGTGTATGCGCTCATTTTTAGTGCATTATTGTTATTTGTTAAACCCTAAGTTAACTTTCTAATTGATTACATGGTTGCTAAGTCGAGTCATATCCTTGTACATATTGTTTTGGGACGATTGGGACTCATGGGTAAGTACTTATTTTATGGAGTAATAGGGAAGAACATCACTTATTACCCCCATATGTACGTTAATCTTGAAAGTGCTCCAAGTGTTTTGATTTTCTTAATTCGAGTCATTAGATTAGTTTAATGTAAAGTATGTAAAAATTCAAGTGTAAGGGAAATGTTCAATCCCCTATGATGTATTATTTCGGATGGTAGGGTAAGAGTGTATGCAAAAAAAAAAAAAAAAAAAAAAAAAAAAAAAAAAAAAAAAAAATCGAAAAAAAAGAGAAAAAGAAAAAAAATATATAGAAAAAGAAAAAGAGAAAAAAACATACGGACTACCATCCCATTTTATTCTATGTTCATTTTATGTTTTTGTTATTTTTCATTTATTAGCTTAAGTCGAGTCTAGTCTTGGCTTAGCAACGCCACATTGTACATGTAATTAACCAAGATTGTTAACTCGCCACCAGTAAAACTTCCTTTATCCAACAAAACCGTGTATTTCATATCCCTACACCTAACGTTACAACCCTTTAAAAGACCTCTTTGATAGTTTATCCTAGGTGCTTACGCCATGTGGTGGAGGTTTGATCCTTTCCCAAGCCTATGGTAATCTATTTTGCTATGACAGGTAGTGAGAGATATCTTCCGTTTTCATATTGTAATTTACACTTTATTACACCCGAGAGATGTGAGTATCTAAACACTATTTGTGAGGTGCTAGTGTATGACCTCCGTGCTTGTCTATTGGTCTTTAGTGGAACGATTATTTTTTGTAATTACTTTTATATTAGTGTTAAATGACCCCTAACTTGTATTTTGAGTAGAATAAAAGCTCATTTGCTTGAGGACAAGCAAATCTCAAGTGTAAGGGTATATGATGAGGTGAAAAATGATCCGTTTTTAGGGGGTCATTTAAGCCCGAATTCGAATTTATTTGATCAAATATTGCCCTAAATCGTTCCTTTTGTGATTTTAGGTACTTTGGGAGTGAAATCTGGAAAAGGAAGCAATTCGGACGTTTTTGGAGCATAAAAGTGAAGAAAACGCCAAAGTCTTAATTTTCCATGCTGGGAACAGTGCATGACGGCGTCAAGAGTAGTTCCCTGACGGCGTCAAGAGTAAAATTCCATGACGACCCAGAAGAGTTTTGACGGCGTCATGAAGGTAGGGCGTCAAGAGTAAAAGTCATGACGGCCTGGAAATGAATTGTTCTTGACGGTGTCAAATGTAGATCTAGGCAGTCTGAGGATTGTTTTGGCGGCGAGGTGACGGCGTCACCTATTTGGTCTTGACGCCGTCAGACCCCTTTTTCTATATATAGTTTTCTAGTTTTTCACATTTAAAGGGAGAAGTTTTGGGGAGAAACCCTAAGTACGATTTTGGTGTAACTTTACAGGTTTTTCAAGGGTTCCAACCCCTTGATACCTTGCATGATTAATCAAGATAAGTGTTCTTCTAATTCAATCAATATGTCTATGTGTTGGTTGTCTATATCTTGTTCTTGTCTTAATTCCATCATGCTAGGCTAGATCTATCTTGTGTTTGCTTAGATCTAATGAAACCTTGATATTGATTATGTGTTGATTACTTGTTTATTCTTGTCTTGGATGAATGATTTATATGTTAGGGTTAAGAAAACTGGCAGATCTCCAAATGGTAACATGGTTGAACGTCTTAAGAAACATGAACCAACGCGCACTAGGTCTTTATTGGTTGTATTTAATGCATGAGCCACTGTTTACAATCCCTATAGTTGTGCTGGGCATGGTGTAGGAGGAGATAAGAGCTCATAGAATTGGGGAGTTATGTGTGCCACCCCATGAATGGTATTAAGGAATACGATCCGTCATCCATGCAATTATAACAAGTAATTAACGTGTAAAAGATATCTAGGGAGTAGTGAAATCTAAGTAAACACATTTTCTCCAATTACTGCTCACAACCTTAGTGTAAATTAGTTTATTTTCATTTCTAGTATTTTATTTTGATTGCATCTTAGTATTGGGTTAGTTGATTAGCAACTAATTCCGCCCAAATCCTTCAAACCCGAGATTCTAATTTGCTTTCCATAAAATATAAAAACACAAAAATAATCATCCCTCACCTTTAGAACTAGTATTTAGGCTTTCTAATCCTAGCGACACTATTCCTAAGCTGAACGATCAATCCCCCGGTACTTGTCACTATACTATACTACAACGATCAGGTACACTGCCTGGTGGGGGTTGTAAGCTTCTCGAGATCCCTCGAGAGGTAAAGCCTGTTGCGATTCCCACGCATCACTAAACTAGATGGAAGCAAAATTAACATGCAAATTATGGTCTATTCTAACTTTTACCTAGGCTGCTTATTCATCAAGCCTGATGTGGAGGTGTTGGTGGATTTGCAGTCTAGAAGAAAAACTATTAATCCCATACAAAGCACGAACACTCAATCTAAGCTGGAAGAGAATTCAAATGTTCAAAAATTTAAGGGTTTTTAACAGCTAAATAAGATGGAATTCAGGTTTGGAAAGAGTAGCCTCAGACAGCAAGCTGCTGAACTGTTGATGTAAAATGGGTAACAATCAGCCTTTGACTAACACACCTTGAACTTAACACTTAAAGGAAATGTACAATGAATTATGTTAAAGCAAACATAACAGTCTAAACACATCCAATCTACTAGTTCACAATAGGCTGATTAAACTAGTACAATAAATCTTGCAACTTAGAAAATCAGTAAATTAACTAGGGGACTATGCTAAAACTAAACTCAAAACCACTATATGAACTAAAATAAAGCTGAATGCATCTGAAAATTTGACCCAAAACCATTTTATAATAAACTCAGACCACTAACCCAAACACTCCTTAATGGAGTTCCTGATGAGATTCTTAAACTAAAACTAGGATTTAAGCTAAGGTTTACTTGTATATTAGGCTTAGACTAAACTTAAATAAACAATAGGAATACAGAAAATAAGCAGATTATAAGCAGTAAACTAAGCATTCCAAGATAAACAGATAAAAAAAATAATACACTGATTGCAAATTTTTTTGTGAAAAGCTTGAATTAAACTTGATTGAAAAATAAAGAGTATAGATTCTTTACATTACTTCATACTAAAACCACATTTAACTACAATTCCAAACTTAAGAAATTAACCTAAAATCTATTTTTTAACTATTGCTATCTATCTCCACTTTTCCTCTATCTTCTGCCTTTTATATCCTTCAAAAAGGGTCCTTGGCCGTATCCCACCTCTCTTTTCAACCTTTGGATAAGTGGATTACATCTTGACCGTTCAATTGCTTTTGGCGGGAAGACAAAATACAAGCAAGTTGGGCTGTTTTGCTTGTGGCAGAGGGATTAGTTTGGAATGTATTGGTGGAAAGTGATAAATGGCAGGAGATAGTTGTGATGATGGTGTTTGTGTAGGGTGTTGCAGGCTTTGGAGCAGGGGGACGGTTCACGGGTGTGTGTTTAGGGGTGAGGTGGAAGGGGTTGACTAATGGTTTGACTGAGGGTGGTTTTTAATATAACGGGGTATTATATTTATAAGGGGATTGGGCTTTTGGTGTAAATGGGCTTGAGGGTGTTATGGATTGGGTTCTTTATTTAGAGTTAAAGGGTGTTGGGTTTAAGTAACACAAAAGGTCCATTTGGTTAGTAACAAATCACAAGGACTATTATTGTCATTTTCAGAAAATGAGGGTGTGTTTTGCCAAACCTCCAAACATTAAACCAAGGATCATAATTGCCAAGTTTCATAATTACATGGACCAAAAGTGTTAAATTTCCAATTTTTAGCATCCAAGGACCAAAACTGCCAAAAGTTGAAACATTAGGGACCAAAATGTAAATTTTCAAAACTTTTATTTCAAAGACCATTTTTTTGACAAATTTAGATTTTCCATGGACCTTGATTGACTTTTCATACAAAATAAATGCCTAGGGACTGTTTTTGTCAATTTTTGGAAGTTGGGGGACTGAAACTGCCAATTTTGCAAACTTTGTACGTTTTTCATCTGTTTTTGCTCATTTTGCATTTAAAACACATAAAACACAATCCCTGGGATAATTTAAGTATTTTGATAACTTTTTGATTGTTTTTGTATGTTTTGGCAGTTTAAATACGATAAAAATGATGAGTGTTTGCGCACTCATCAACAATAATGGGAAAATTGTGTTTACTTAGATTTCATTACTCCCTAGATATCTTTTACAGGTTGATAGTTTGTTACAATTACGTGGATGACGGGTTATATTTGTTGGGTTTTGAAGTATGCTGCTAAGTTAAACTGCTGCTAAGATGAGAATGCTGCTAAGGATATAGATTCTGCTGCTCACATTGAAAGTACTGCTGTTGAAGAATACTGTTAGTGGAAAGTACTGCTGAAGGGATATGCATGTATACATATTTGATAAGTATGGAATAGATTGAGTGTATATCGTATGTATCTAGAATATTATTATCTTGCATAGAAAGATATTGTAAACCTACTAGGACTCCTTGGCCTATAAAAGGAAGATCCTAGGGTTAGTTTTTAGTATGTATTGTTTTAGTTTCGTTTACACTTCAAGGTTGTAAAACCCTAGCATTGTCGAGTGCTCGTATTAATAATATATTGAAGTGTTGATAGTTAATTGTTCTTCTTAAGTTAAGCTTTTATATTCCGCGTTTTAGCTTAAGTGTTAAATTCAAGTCAACTTCTACATAAGATCGTTTGCTCAACTGGGATCAACAAGTGGTATCAGAGCTTGTGATCTAGAAGTTGTAATCAAGAAGAAGCTGTTCCTTGCACGTTTGCTGTTCCAAATCAATTGCTGAAGATGGGCGATGACACACATATGGTGACTGATTCAAAGGTTCCCATGCTCAACCCTGGAGAATATGAGCTGTGGAAGATGAGAATAAGACAGTACATTCGCATGATCGACTTTAACATGTGGAATGTAATTATCAATGGTGATTCATTACCAAAGAAGGGTGCTGATGGAAAAGAGATACCAATCAAGACTGCTGAAGAGAACTCTTTAAGAAAGATGGAGATAAAGGCACATAGTATTCTTTTAATGGGAATACCTAATGAATTTCAGTTGGACTTTGATGGTTGTGAGACTGCAAAAGACTTGATGGATGCTGTTGAATTTAGGTTTGGATGGAATGATGCTACCAAAAAGTCAAGGAAAAACATGTTGAAGCATCAATTTGAGAACTTTACTGCTGAAAGTGGAGAAAAGATAAATGGCACATACAACAGGCTCAATCAACTTGTCAGTCATTTAAAGCTTGTTGGCTATGTGGTTCTACAAGAAGATGTAAACCTCAAGTTCCTTAGAAGTCATGCACCTGAATGGAGTATGCACACAGTTGTTTGGAGAAATAAGCCTGACTTTGAAACTATGAAGTTGGAAAGCCTCTACAACAACTTAAGAGTGTATGAACCAGAATTGACTTCTTCATCTACTTCTTCTTCTGGTACACAAAATCTTGCCTTTGTATCTTCAAAGTCAAAAGGATCTAAAGAATCTCACTCTACTGCTTATGGGGTATCTACTGCTGATGGATCTACTGCTAGTTCAAATGATAAGAATTCCACCAGTGATATTGCTTTGTGTGCATTCTTGGCTGATCTAACTACAAGTATAAGGTCACAGGTTATTAATCAAGATTTGGATCAAATTGATCCTGATGATCTTGAAGAAATTGATCTTAAATGGTAAATGGCCATGTTGACCTTAAGGGCAAGAAAATTCTTGAAAATTTGGATCAAATTGATCCTGATGATCTTGAAGAAATTGATCTTAAATGGTAAATGGCCAAGTTGACCTTAAGGGCAAGAAAATTCTTGAAGAGAACTGGAAGATAAGTCAAGTACAGGACTAAAGAAAATGTTGGCTTTGACAAGTCAAAGATAGAGTGCTATAACAGCAACAGGAAGGGTGATGAGTGCTTATTCACTCATCCTTTTTAGACCTTAATTCAGACCAAAAACACAAAATACTAACCAAAAATGCCAAAAGAATGCATGTTTTTGTATTTGTGTATGTGCAGGTACGGATATGAGAAAAATGAACGAAAACAATGCCAAAACCGACAAAAACGAGCACGAGATTGGAAAAAGGTCAAAAGCCGGAGCCGAGGAAGCAAAATGATCAAGGAAAACTCAAATTATCAATTTAAGTCCTCAGAGAATCTTAAAGTTGCATAATCAATCCCTGGACAAAGTTTTGAGAAAATTGGCAACATCAGTCCCTGCAGTTTCAGAATTTGGCAAACATAATCCTTTAATGAATTTTGAAGAAAAGTCAAAGTCAATCCTCCATATTTCAGAGTCTGACAAGAAATACCCTTGAGGAAACTTTGGATAAATTACAGATTTGATCCTTATGGTTTGCAATTAGGCTACTTTGGTCCTTGTTATTTTTATTTCCTTAATCCTAAACCATTACTTACATACCGGATCCACAAATACACTACCCTATACCCCAGCCCAAAGCAAACTTAGCCCAGCCCACCTTTTTATATTATCCCCGATTCAACCCCAAAACCCAACCCGGTCAATACCCACTTTACCCGGTCAAAACCTTTTTAATATTAAAACAAACACCCCAAAACACAAATAAACCCCGCCCCCCTTTTTACCCCCAAAATCCCAGAAATTTTACTGTTCCCATAAACCCTAACCTCCCATCCACAAAATTACCTCAACCCCGTAATAATTACCCAATGATTGGGCATTCTAGAAGGTGTCAGGGATAGCTGGGACACGTGGTCCAATCAGGAGAGACACGCATGATCAATCACATCACAAAAATTAATCCTACGGCTGTGAGATGAAGATTGGTGAGCAAGGGATGATCAAGGGCTGAGAATAGCTCAGAAGAAGCACAAGTTCACGAGGATTGATGACCTGGCTATCTAGAAGCACTCCCCAGCTCAGTATATATACCCCCCCCCCCCTCCTCACTTCTTTGTACTCGTCCAATTTTTCATGTTATTAGAAGGATTTTGACCACTTTTTCTTGTCAATTTAATTTTTAGCACTTAATTTCATTGTAAAATCACATTTCAGTTTTGTACTCAACCTTTTAAATTTAATATAATTCAGTTTTAGCTTATTGTCTTATTCCAAATTTAATTTGCTTATTGTTATTGATTTATTAGTTTAAATTCAGTAGTATTATCTGTATTTCATTTATATATTTCTGTTTCAATTGAAAAAAAAAACAAAAAAAAATAATATTCAAAGTGGTCAACTGATTGGAGCTTATTGCCTTAAGCTCAGCTTATTTTTGGAGTTCAAAAGACAGTCAAAAAGGAGCGTTTGGCCTGTCTTAGAGACAGGCTGTGAGGGAGCACCTCTCTGTTTGGCTGAGAGGTGGTCGTAAGTTTCTTTGTTTTCAAATTTGTCTTTACTTATTATTTCATTGGAATCATTCTGCTTACGTAGTATTTAGGATATTTGAGTGCTTCATTTTTATGTTTGTTTCATTTTAGTTGTGTTATTTGTTGCCTTATAGCTACTGTTTGATCATTGATAGTAATTTTCTCATTTAATTTTTGATATCAGCGTAATATTGCATCAGGTACTGTTTCACTGCTACATTAAATCAGTAGGATATAGGTTCATCGTAACTGTCCACTATTGCATTTCTGTGGTAGTATGTGCATCTATTCTGTTCCATTAGCCTTTAATTTAGTCTGAGTAATCTGTTTGGACTTGTGTTTCTGATTTGGATTTTTGATCTGACTTTCTGGTTCATTTTAGTGAGATTGATTGGTGTTTAAGTTGATTTACTTGAATCGGATTGAATTAATGTCTAGTTGTAATGAATACTGCTAGTTTAGGGTGTTTGGATAAATAGGTTTTTGTGTGTTCTGGTTGTTCTTCTTCTGATGATTGCTGCATAATCAGCTTAGTATAGGTATATATAGAGTTAGTAGTAGCTTTATATTCATAGGCATTAGAGCAAAATTCAAAGTTGTCTTGGGATTAGAATTACTGTTTGCATCAGTTAATGTAGCATCCGCCTTAGCTTGATTCTGTCATATTTTGTGTTTGTCTAGGGGATTATTGTGTTGAATCATCATTAGTATACTCTTAGGATAAGATTTAAGCTGCTTAAACTTCATATTAGTCAACGTAGGGATTGCAATAAAAAGTCAACATCATACAGCCCCCATAGGTTCATGTTCTGCTGATCTAAGGCTTAATTAGGGGTCCAATTAGGTTTCAAATCTAAAGTTTTCTGGTTTTCCTAGTTCTCAGTCAGTTAGTGGAGAATTTGACCCCAATAGCTCACTCTTATAAGCTTATTAGGCAGCTTATAAATAAGCTGCAAAGTGTGTCGTTGAAACAAAAATCTGAATTCAAGTTTGGGCCTGCTAGTTTGATTTTAAGCTTGTAATCTGAGTCTTATTGTTCAATTTAGTTCCATTGTGCTTCCAGTAACTGTTCTCAATTTGATTGTGTCCCTTAGCTTATCAGTTTGCTCATACTGCTTATCTCTCTATTGCTTATTTGCACTGTTGAGCCTTTATCTGTGTTTCTAAGTTACTATTGGCCTAAATTCTGTTCCATAAGCTTTATTTAGTCAAATATACATCTGGTCAAAGCTTTGGTCAACTGGGTCAAGGAGTGCTTATAAATAAGCACTCCAAATAAGCTGTTTTCAAGCTTATCAGCACTTCTCTGCAATATTTTCTTTTCAAAATTTTTTCTCAAGTTCATTTTAATATTTTAGATTTTCTGTAATTTTTTCAAATTTTTCCAAGTTCATTTACTATTTTTCTTATTTTATTTTCATTTTTAATCATTTATAAATACTTTTTAATTACTTAAAAATCCAAAAAAATCTGAAAAAGCCAAGAAAAATCCAAAAATATTTTTAAAATTTATTTTCATTTATTTTAGAATTTTAGAAATTTATTTTGCATTTTTCCCATTTATTTTGAATTTATTTTGAATTTTTAATTAGATTAAATAGTTTTTAATTTCCAAAAATTACACAAAAAGCCAAAAAAATTAGTTTTTAGTTTTAAAATTACTTTTTAGTTATTTTATAATTTTCAAAATTTAATTTTCATTTTTCTCACTGTATTTGCATTTTCTTTTAATTTTTAATTAGATAATTAGTTTTTAATTCATAAAAAATAAATAAAAAGTCAAAAAAATATTTTTCTTTTTCTCAAAATTTTCTTTTATCATTTTTAACTTTTAAAAATTATTTCCAAGTCCGTAGGAGTCGCGTAGCTTAAAAGTCGCGTTTTATTTCGTACGTTAACGTTTATTTTACGTTTTAGCTTACGTTTTCGTTTCTACGTTACGTTTCTAGTTGCCTTACTTGAAATACGTGTTTAGTTGATTGTTTGTGCTTCATTTACTATTTCATTAGTATAATCTCATAAAAACCACTTTTTACCGTTTTCACGACACGTTTCACGATTCGGGAATTCGAAATTCCATTCACATCCTTCACACGGACTACGACCCGGGAAATACTTTCCTAAGCATTTCTTCGGTAATAAAAACTACACTACAAAAAGAACTTATCAAAAATGGCGCCGCTGCTGGGGAAGGTTGAAGTGAATTTTTCGTTTTCGTTTTTCTAAATTGTGTTTTGAAAACCTTCCTTGTATATATTTTCTATAAAAACCAAAAAAAAAAAAAAAAAAAAAAAAAAAAAAAAAAAAAAAAAAAAAAATTGAAAAATCAAAAACATTTTTCCTAAAGTGTTTTCAAAAATACGAAAAAAAATAATAAAGTTACAGCCTCGTCTCGACCGAAAGGAAGAGCGTTGTAAACCAAATAAGCTTCTCAGTATAACAACGCGTGAAATTAGTTGCTAATCGGATTACTTTAATTCTACGACCGAATAAGCGGAAAATACGGAAGCTTTGACATTAAATTACAAGCTGAAGAGAGATCCATTCTTCTCTCCCGTTCCTTCGCGAGTAGATTTGAAGGAAACGGTTTACGATTAACGTAACGTTTGAAAAACAAAAGAAAATAAAAGTTTTAAGTTTTTGAATTTTGTTTTCCAAAAATAAAAATACAAAAAGATTTTCCTTTTCAACTTTGATTTTCTTTTTCGATAATTAAAAACCAAAAATAATCTTCTTCTCCTCTTATCATTTGATTCTTCTTCTTTAACCCTCTAAACCGATAATTCTTATGGATCCGACTTGTTTTAAATGTGGAGAACCGTTCTTTCAAGGTTCTTGTGTTTGGTGTACATGCGGACGGTGTGGTAACGATATTCGTGACGGGAGTTGTTTGTTTTGCAATTCATTTGCTTATGCACCTGATTTGTACAACAACTTTTCAAATTTTTCCGACTACCCACCTCAGCCCGATTCATTCAATCAACAAATTTGCATTGAATGTGGATTTACTCATGGGTTTTGTATGTGTTATGCTTCGAAAACTGAACCCACATTCACTTCCGATTATGATCCGAACTTTTCAAATTATTATCACAACGAGCATGAGCAAGTTCCGTACTTCAATAATGAATCGTTTCAAAATGCACCGATTTCATAACAAAACGGTTGTGAGTATTGTGGAGGTTCACACTTTAGCACTGATTGTCCAACAAGGAAACCGTTTCCTTATGACAATGATTATCACGACCAACCTCCACAATATGAAATGATCACTGCTCAAAATAACTTTACCGAGTTATTAAATCTTTTTAAAGAAGTAATTCGTGTGAAAGAACAAGTTAACACCATTAAGAGTGACGAAAATGAGCCTTATAAAGAAGAAAATTTTACGATTAATCCCACTCCGTCTTGTGAACCTTTAAATGTTGAAGATTGTTCTATGACATCTCTCGACGATGATTTCTTTAAACGAAAGGTTTTTAAAATAAAAATGGAACAACTTTACGTCTCATCAAAAATTGCAAAAATTCGTGTTGATTATGATGAACCATCGGTTCCTACACCCTCTCCGGTGAGGGAAATGGAACGAGAAACCGAGGTGACAAAGGACTCGGTACTTTCCACTGACAATGGAAGTGCTAAATACGTCCAACCTACGGTTGTCCAAGAATCAATTTTTCATAATCCGTCAAGATTTGATCCAAACCTTTCTCGATTTACGGTCAAGAGTTCGTCAAGCAAACGTGCTGAGCTTAAAACGGTGTTTCGAAGAAACGACTTACCTAATCTTCACGAACAAGAACCGGAGACTATAACGGAAGTGGTGGAATTTCCTAACTCTAAGAGCACACCACTTGTCCCACCTCCAGATTCTTCAAGATGTTTTTCGAGACTTGAATCAATTACTCCCGACTCTTCTCATCCTTCTCTCACACCGGGTGAGGGAAGTGATCCCGTTTTGGAAAAAGACAATACTTTTCTTGATAACAATGATTCTATTTTGACTGAAATTGTTACGCCGTCAGATCCTTTGGAGCCCGAGCTCCAGGATTCTTTACCCGATTTTGAGAAATATGTTTTTGATCTGGCTGAAGAATATGAGTCATCTCCGATTGATAATACGAATAATTGTGTTGAGACGTTCTCCGATTCTGACAATGACGATGCTATATCTTGTGGAGACATCGAATATGTTGATGAATTACCTTCTGAGCTCGTCAGCTTAGAAGAAGAGAATGATGAAGAAGTTGAAACGGAAATTCAAGACGAAGTACTTCGGGAAAAATTATTTGACATTAATATTCTCATTTCTAAAATCGAGGCATTGAAAGATCCTCCGACATCTTTTTCTCCTATCCCCGAAATGGATAGTGATTTCTTACCCGAGCTTGAAATTTTTCGATTTGAAGAGACGAGTAGTGGCAATCCCACTATTCATGCTTTCTCTCTTCCGGATTATGAGCGTTTTGATTTTGAAATTGACTCTTTACTTATTTCTGATAATCCGTTACGTGACCCTCTTTTAGAGTATGTCGATCCATTTCTTGCTGCGGATGACTCGATACCATCGGGTATTGAGAATGACGAGAATGACGTTCAAAGAAATATTCTTTCCGATTTACCATCTTCTCGTCCACCGGCGAAACCACCGGATGTAGTTTTTGAAACCGATACGAATGAAGATAATTTTGGAGTGGTGGACGAGATTTATGAACATGATGTTCCTGTGCTTGATATTTTACCCACCCAACCCACCCGTGATTCTGAAATCGACTTTGCTTTTATCATCTGGGTGTTTCAACCATACTTTTCTTATCCCCTCATTTCTTCACTTTTCCACTCCACCAGGAGTGAGGATACCGTTTTTGACCCTGGCATCTTCGATTTTGCCGAGTGTCCGTTCCATCTGCTCTCCCCAAGGACGAATTAATTCGGGGATCGAGTCAAGCTCATGTGACTCGGTGAACAAAAACAAGCGCTTCGTGGGAGGCACCCCATGCTTATCCATTTTCATTTTCTATATTTTCTATTTTCTTTAATAACGTGACGTGAGGGGGGCGACCCTTTCCAAACTCGTGTTTTCGTGGTTGTTTTTGAATGTTCAGGAATTTCCCCGAAGTTTGAGGACTCTCGTGCTCGTGGTTTGTCATTCTCTCCACTCGAGTCTCATCCTTCGCTGCTCTTTCGGAAATTCACCATATCCAAAATCTTATCGACTAACGTTTATCTCTTGGCATACTTAATAAACGGCCTTAGATTTTACGTAGGATTACCTTTACCCTTAAAACATTGAGGACAATGTTTCACTCTAGTCTGGGGGGGGGGGGTGAATCTTCGATTCGATTTGACCTGTACCATCGTCTGAGCTGTTAACTTACGCAACTCCGTTTTCCACCAAAATTTTAAATTTTTGTTATTTTTTTATTGTAAAAAAAATGAAAAATGAAAAAATATATATGATATGAATAATAAGTTTTAACACCTTGTTTTGACTTTCCTACCAGCGAGAGTAGAAATAAATGTTCCGACTTGACCGGGCATGTTGAGCCCTAGCTTGTTTCCCTTAACCAATATAATCAAAAGATTATGGCTAAGCATCCGCGGATCTCATTATTTGGGATTTTAAATTTGCGGAGATCGAGGAATGATAGAGTTTATTTAGAAGTTTCGTGCTATACACGGATCGCATTACTGGGATTTAAAAAACCCACGAAAGGTACTTGTGGCCTCCTTGTTCCCACAAGCTTGCACACCAATATATATAAATAGATGTCTAGGATTAATTAAGGGTATACGGTTTGGGCAATACTTAGTTTTTTCTCGTTCCCAACAAAATCTCTGCATATGGGGGTTTGGTACACATTGAGGTACTGCCAGTGTTACATAGACTATTGCATCTTGCCGGTTCGCAGCCGATGTTGTGATCTTAGTAAAGGCCGTAGGACTCGGGGTTTGGCATATAGTTATGAATATCGATAATAATAGTCCAAAGCCAAATAAAAAGGCAGAGGAATCCAAAGCTATAAAAAAGCAGCGGATAGAAATCCAAAGTTATAATAAAGCTCTTACATCTTGGCGGCTCATAAACCGTTGATTGTAAAAGAATAAAGGACTAAGGACCAAAGTATTATTAAAGTGCTTATGATTATGCAAAAATGCCAAGCTTCAACTCCGGGGGTTTCCCTAATAAAAAGCTTCCGTTTCGGGTATCAAACATGGTATGTCTCGTGTCGTAAATAAAAAGGGAGCCCCTACAAATCATGTTAAATCAGAGACCTTCATGTGGACCCGATTTCTGTATGCAGGGGTTTTCGAGGGAAAGTTTGGAAACTACTTAGCGTTCAAATTTTGTGCTCTTATCGGACTAACAAATATCGAAACGAGAAAATATGAAGCAATTCATTTCTCACAATTAAAATCTTTAGATACAACTTAGGACCTGGGGACAAGAGGTAATACACAAGTAACTTTTGTGGGCAGTGTTAGCATCTAACTTCTGATAAACAATGATCTCGATTTTACGCTTAGTTTGGGAGCTTGTGAAAAATCAAGGATGACGATTTTTATCCGTACGGTCTCTTCTCTGTGAGAAGTGTTTCTACTCGTTGACCCTGAAAGTTATCAACAGATAAGAATTGATAATGAAAGTCAAAGCAAACCGTCACTTATATAAAAATGAAAAAGTACAAAAATAGTAGTTGTAGCTGTTATTCATGAAAATCGGAAAACGGGGCATTTTTGAGAATAAATGATTTTACTATCTCTTTTGAACATCATTGCTACTTTACAACGTCAGTAAAGAGAGGTTTTGAAATTATTTATCTCCTAAGCGTGAGGTGATGACATTGCGTGAGGGCACGGCAATACCTTAGTCTGGGGGATTTTGATGAGTGCTTATTCACTCATCCTTTTTAGACCTTAATTCAGACCAAAAACACAAAATACTAACCAAAAATGCCAAAAGAATGCATGTTTTTGTATTTGTGTATGTGCAGGTACGGATATGAGAAAAATGAACGAAAACAATGCCAAAACCGACAAAAACGAGCACGAGATTGGAAAAAGGTCAAAAGCCGGAACCGGGGAAGCAAAATGATCAAGGAAAGCTCAAATTATCAATTTAAGTCCTCAGAGAATCTTAAAGTTGCATAATCAATCCCTGGACAAAGTTTTGAGAAAATTGGCAACATCAGTCCCTGCAGTTTCAGAATTTGGCAAATATAGTCCTTTAATGAATTTTGAAGAAAAGTCAAAGTCAATCCTCCATATTTCAGAGTCTGACAAGAAATACCCTTGAGGAAACTTTGGATAAATTACAGATTTGATCCTTATGGTTTGCAATTAGGCTACTTTGGTCCTTGTTATTTTTATTTCCTTAATCATAAACCATTACTTACATACCGGATCCACAAATACACTACCCTATACCCCAGCCCAAAGCAAACTTAGCCCAGCCCACCTTTTTATATTATCCCCGATTCAACCCCAAAACCCAACCCGGTCAATACCCACTTTACCCGGTCAAAACCTTTTTAATATTAAAACAAACACCCCAAAACACAAATAAACCCCGCCCCCCTTTTTACCCCCAAAATCCCAGAAATTTTACTGTTCCCATAAACCCTAACCTCCCATCCACAAAATTACCTCAACCCCGTAATAATTACCCAATGATTGGGCATTCTAGAAGGTGTCAGGGATATCTGGGACACGTGGTCCAATCAGGAGAGACACGCATGATCAATCACATCACAAAAATTAATCCTACGGCTGTGAGATGAAGATTGGTGAGCAAGGGATGATCAAGGGCTGAGAATAGCTCAGAAGAAGCACAAGTTCACGAGGACTGATGACCTGGCTATCTAGAAGCACTCCCCAGCTCAGTATATATACCCCCCTCCTCACTTCTTTGTACTCGTCCAATTTTTCATGTTATTAGAAGGATTTTGACCACTTTTTCTTGTCAATTTAATTTTTAGCACTTAATTTCATTGTAATTTCACATTTCAGTTTTGTACTCAACCTTTTTAATTTAATATAATTCAGTTTTAGCTTATTGTCTTATTCCAAATTTAATTTGCTTATTGTTATTGATTTATTAGTTTAAATTCAGTAGTATTATCTGTATTTCATTTATATATTTCTGTTTCAATTGAAAAAAAAATAAAAAAAAATAATATTCAAAGTGGTCAACTGATTGGAGCTTATTGCCTTAAGCTCAGCTTATTTTTGGAGTTCAAAAGACAGTCAAAAAGGAGCGTTTGGCCTGTCTTAGAGACAGGCTGTGAGGGAGCACCTCTCTGTTTGGCTGAGAGGTGGTCGTAAGTTTCTTTGTTTTCAAATTTGTCTTTACTTATTGTTTCATTGGAATCATTCTGCTTACGTAGTATTTAGGATATTTGAGTGCTTCATTTTTATGTTTGTTTCATTTTAGTTGTGTTATTTGTTGCCTTATAGCTACTGTTTGATCATTGATAGTAATTTTCTCATTTAATTTTTGATATCAGCGTAATATTGCATCAGGTACTGTTTCACTACTACATTAAATCAGTAGGATATAGGTTCATCGTAACTGTCCACTATTGCATTTCTGTGGTAGTATGTGCATCTATTCTGTTCCATTAGCCTTTAATTTAGTCTGAGTAATCTGTTTGGACTTGTGTTTCTGATTTGGATTTTTGATCTGACTTTCTGGTTCATTTTAGTGAGATTGATTGGTGTTTAAGTTGATTTACTTGAATCGGATTGAATTAATGTCTAGTTGTAATGAATACTGCTAGTTTAGGGTGTTTGGATAAATAGGTTTTTGTGTGTTCTGGTTGTTCTTCTTCTGATGATTGCTGCATAATCAGCTTAGTATAGGTATATATAGAGTTAGTAGTAGCTTTATATTCATAGGCATTAGAGCAAAATTCAAAGTTGTCTTGGGATTAGAATTACTGTTTGCATCAGTTAATGTAGCATCCGCCTTAGCTTGATTCTGTCATATTTTGTGTTTGTCTAGGGGATTATTGTGTTGAATCATCATTAGTATACTCTTAGAATAAGATTTAAGCTGCTTAAACTTCATATTAGTCAACGTAGGGATTGCAATAAAAAGTCAACATCATACAGCCCCCATAGGTTCATGTTCTGCTGATCTAAGGCTTAATTAGGGGTCCAATTAGGTTTCAAATCTAAAGTTTTCTGGTTTTCCTAGTTCTCAATCAGTTAGTGGAGAATTTGACCCCAATAGCTCACTCTTATAAGCTTATTAGGCAGCTTATAAATAAGCTGCAAAGTGTGTCGTTGAAACAAAAATCTGAATTCAAGTTTGGGCCTGCTAGTTTGATTTTAAGCTTGTAATCTGAGTCTTATTGTTCAATTTAGTTCCATTGTGCTTCCAGTAACTGTTCTCAATTTGATTGTGTCCCTTAGCTTATCAGTTTGCTCATACTGCTTATCTCTCTATTGCTTATTTGCACTGTTGAGCCTTTATCTGTGTTTCTAAGTTACTATTGGCCTAAATTCTGTTCCATCAAGCTTTATTTAGTCAAATATACCTCTGGTCAAAGCTTTGGTCAACTGGGTCAAGGAGTGCTTATAAATAAGCACTCCAAATAAGCTGTTTTCAAGCTTATCAGCACTTCTCTGCAATATTTTCTTTTCAAAATTTTTTCTCAAGTTCATTTTAATATTTTAGATTTGTAATTTTTTCAAATTTTTCCAAGTTCATTTACTATTTTTCTTATTTTATTTTCATTTTTAATCATTTATAAATACTTTTTAATTACTTAAAAATCCAAAAAAATCTGAAAAAGCCAAGAAAAATCCAAAAATATTTTTAAAATTTATTTTCATTTATTTTAGAATTTTAGAAATTTATTTTGCATTTTTCCCATTTATTTTGAATTTATTTTGAATTTTTAATTAGATTAAATAGTTTTTAATTTCCAAAAATTACACAAAAAGCCAAAAAAAATTAGTTTTTAGTTTTAAAATTACTTTTTAGTTATTTTATAATTTTCAAAATTTAATTTTTATTTTTCTCACTTTATTTGCATTTTCTTTTAATTTTTAATTAGATAATTAGTTTTTAATTCATAAAAAATAAATAAAAAGTCAAAAAAATATTTTTCTTTTTCTCAAAATTTTCTTTTATCATTTTTAACTTTTAAAAATTATTTCCAAGTCCGTAGGAGTCGCGTAGCTTAAAAGTTGCGTTTTATTTCGTACGTTAACGTTTATTTTACGTTTTAGCTTACGTTTTCGTTTCTACGTTACGTTTCTAGTTGCCTTACTTGAAATACGTGTTTAGTTGATTGTTTGTGCTTCATTTACTATTTCATTAGTATAATCTCATAAAAACCACTTTTTACCGTTTTCACGACACGTTTCACGATTCGGGAATTCGAAATTCCATTCACATCCTTCACACGGACTACGACCCGGGGAAATACTTTCCTAAGCATTTCTTCGGTAATAAAAACTACACTACAAAAATAACTTATCAAAGGGTCACTTTGCCAGGGAATGTAGAGCTCCAAAAATGAATGCTGAAGCTCCAAAGAAGACCACTGAAGAAACAAAGAATACGACTACTGCATTGGTATCTTGTGATGGATTGGGAGAGTATGATTGGAGTGATTTGGCTGATGAAGAACCAAACTATTCTCTGGTGGCTCAAGTCAAGCCTAAAGTGCATAACTTTGCACTTATGGTAATGCGTGGGAATTGCACCAGGCTTTACCTCTCGAGGGATCTCGAAAGCTTACAACCCCCACCAGGCAGTGTACCTGATCGTTGTTGTATAGTATAGTGACAAGTACCGGGGGATTGATCGTTCAACTCAGGAATAGTGTCGCTAGGATTAGAAAACCTAAAAACTAGGTCTAGAGGTGAGGGATGATTCTTTTTGTATTTTTATATTTTATGAAAAGCAAATAAAATCTCGGTTTTTAGAGGAGTGGGCGGAATTAGTTGCTAATCAACTAACCCAAAAACTAAGATGCAATCAAAATAAAATAACAAAAATGAAAATAAACTAAATTAAGGTAGTGGTGTGAGCAATATATGGGAGAATGGTGTTTACTTAGATTTCACTACTCCCTAGATATCTTTTACAGGTTAATTACTTGTCACAGTTGCGTGGATGACGGGTTGTATTCCTTAATACCATTCATGGGGTGGCGTACTTACTTCCCCAATCCTATAAGCTCCTACTTCACTCGTATGTCGAGCCGGCTAAGAAGCTCCTAACATGGGATCACTAGAATTCGCTCATGCATTAAATACAACCATAAAAACCTAGTACACATCGGTTCATGTTTCTTAAGACGTTCAAGCAAGTTACACAATGGAGATCTGCCAGTTTTCTTAAACCTAACATTGAAATCATTCATCCATTACAACTATAAACAAGCAATCAACCTATAATCAACATCTAGGTTTCATTACATCTAAGCAAACACACGATAGATCTAGGCTAGCATGTTAAAATCAAGACAAGTGTAAGATATATTCAAACAACACATAGACATATTGAATGAATTGAAAGAAAACTTATCTCAATTGAACATGAAGGGTTTCAAGGGGTGAAAACCCTTGAAAATACTGTTACAAACGACCTAGGGTTTATTAGGTTCGACCCTAATATTCTCCACACAAGTTCCTCCCTAATGAATGAAAAATAGAAAAGTATATATAGATTTTGTGAGGTGACGACGTCAAGAGGAAAAATCTGACGCCGTCATCTCGCCGCCAATAAAGTTCTCGGACTGCCTAGATCTATATCTGACGCCGTCATGTGTAATCTTTTTCTAGGCCGTCACCAAATTTACTCTTGACGTCCTACTTCTGACGCCGTCACGTTTTCTCTGGGCCGTCATCCATTTTGCTCCTGACGCCGTCATAAAATTCTTCTTGACGCCGTCAGGTACTGTTCCCAGCAAGGAAAATTATGACTTTTACTCTTGACGCCCTACCTTCATGACGCCGTCAAAACTCTTCTGGGTCGTCATGGAATTTTACTCTTGACGCCGTCAGGGAACTACTCTTGACGCCGTCATGCACTGTTCCCAGCATGGAAAATTAAGACTTTGGCGTTTTCTTCACTTTTATGCTCCAAAAACGTCTGAATTGCTTCCTTTTCCAGAATTCACTCCCAAAGTACCAAAAATCACAAAAGGAACGATTTAGGGCAATATTTGATCAAATAAATTCCAATTCCGGCTTAAATGACCCCCTAAAAACGGTTCATTTTTCGCCTCATCATATACCCTTACATTTGAGATTTGCTTGTCCTCAAGAAAATGAGCTTTTATTCTAGTCAAAATACAAGTTAGGGGTCATTTAACACTAATATAAAAGTAATTACAACAAATAATCGTTCCACTAAAGACCAAAGACAAGCACGGAGGTCATACACTAGCACCTCACAAATAGTGTTTAGATACTCACATCTCTCGGGTGTAATAAAGTATATATCACAATATGGAAATGGAAAACATCTCTCACTACCTGTCATAGCAAAATATATTACCATAGGCTTGGGAAAGGATCAAACCTCCACCACATTGCGTAAGCACCTAGGATAAACTATCAAAGAGGTCTTTTAAAGGGTTGTAACGTTAGGCGTAGGGATATGGAATACACGGTTTTGTTGGATATAGGCAATCTTTACTGGTGGCGAGTTAATCATCTTGGTTAATTACATGTACAATATGGCGTTGCTAAGCAAAGACTAGACTCGACTTAAGCTAATAAATCAAAAATAACAAAAACATAAAATAAACATAGAACGAAACGGGATGGTAGTCCGTATGGTTTTTCTCTTTTCTTTTTTTTCTATTTTTTTTTCTTTTTCTTGATTTTTTCGATTTTTTTTTTTTTTTTTTTTTTTTTTTTTTTTTTGCATACACTCTTACCCTACCATCCAAAATAATACATCATAGGGAATGAACATTCCCCTTAGACTTGAATTTTTACATACTTTATAATAAACTAATCTAATGACTCGAATTAAGATAATCAAAACACTTGGAGTACCTTTAAGATTAACGCACATATGGGGGTAATATATGATGTTCTTCCCCAATACTTCATAAAATTAGTACTTTACCCATGAGTCCCAATCGTCCCAAAACAATATGTACGAGGATATGACTCGACTTAGCAACCATGTAATCAATTAGATAATTAATTAAGGGTTTAAATAAATAACAATAATGCACTAAAGATGAGTGCATACACGGAAGGCTAAGGCGATTTGGTTGTACATTTAAGTGGGGTGTAACAAATTCTTCCTTTAAGTAAGATGCTTAAAGTTAGAAACGAAAAGATAGGCTCGGAGGGGTGTACTAGGGGTTTCGTGTACTAAAAATGAGTACAACGCTAAGGGTGTGAGAAAAATTAGTTGACTTAACTAGCCAAGTAATATGACTTAAATGGTCAAGAAATTATGATACGGGTTTAACACAAGGGTGATCCTAATGCCTCTTATCATGTAGTAAATCCTACTACATGAATGTAATCTCACTAGCGGTCTCGGGATGCATCACTAACACAAGTTCTAGAATCTAAATGCTACCGGTGCACTCATAAGCACTAATAGTAAATGCATTTCCTATTAAATCTAAAGGCGAACCTCACATATTTGGGTGGAAAATTTTTCTGAATGGTACGGTTTGTCGGTTTTGTGCTAGTCATACGACTCCTATCCATGAGACGCTTGCTATGGCTAAAGTTTCACTCTTAAATGTTGTCAAAAATTTTAAATTTGGCGCTAAAATTACACTAACAAGTATTTCTCATAGTTTTATTACACATCTACCATCAAACAAACAAACTCAAGCGAAAGTTTATCCTATGAGGTATCATCATTTACCCTCCCCTTACACTTAGGATGAACATTGTCCCCAATGTTAAATTAAAGAATGTAAAAGTAAAACAGGTCAAAGAATGAAATCAAATACTCCCCTGATTCGCTCGGTATGGATAATATGGTAACCAGGTTAGATCTTCCTCCAAGATAATGAACAATCAAAGCTTCCCTTCCAGAATATAAATCATCTTCTTGTCAAACATAACCTATTAAACCTGAGAAAACAAACAAAGCAACCTCGTGTAAAATCGGCGGCAATCTATATATGCTAGCAAATCCTAGAAAACAAAGTAAGATGTAATGCTTGTGGAATGATGGTTGCAGATTTCCTAGAGATTATAAAACTAAAGAATCAACAAAAACTTTAAGACTCCGTTAGAAAAACAAAACTAGCAAAATTTTCAGAATTTTACACGTGACGCCGTCAGGAATTTCTTCCTGACGCCGTCAGAAGTGACCTGCAGAAATTCTTACGTTAAGTTTCCGGAAAATTTCTGGAAAAACTTTGTCCTACTTCCTGGAAAATCCTGCAAAACATCATTATGACTCGATACAAGCATTTGACTCAAACAATTACTAATATACATGTTCATTTAATATTGTGGAGAATCATGATCGAGTTTTGTTTCTTTAAAAACATATTTGGGGTTTCCCCTTACACTTATATTTTTGCGAAATACCTTTGGATGAAGTTAAAACTAAGCCAAACAACAAAATAAAGTATTTTCACTATGTTATTTCGAAACATGATCTACCAACAATAAAAATAAAGCATGCATACGGAAACAAATAACAATCAAACAAAATAAAAATCACACAAAACATGGGTTGCCTCCCAAGAAGCGCTTTTCTTTATTTACGAGTCTTGTAGCTAGACTCAAGGTCATGGGTTACTACGTGACCTCATCGTTGGTTTCACTCTCCGATTGTAAATGTTCTTTATAGAGACCAACCACCTTTTTTTTTAATTGCTCCTATAATCCTATTGGCAAATTCCTTATCGACTTTATACTTCGGTCCTAGAGTCAAGCAATCTTTGTAGAAAAGACTCTTCATTTCCCATACATAATCCATGCCCTTTTTCTTATCCTCTTCATTGATGTCCTCGAAAGCACCAATGTTATCCATATCAAATCGGGGCACTAAACGAAATTCTTTCATTCTATTAGGCATCCTATAAGTGATCCTATCGGTGTCACTAGCAAATCGGATTGTCCCTTCTACCTCATCATATTCTAACTCGGACTCTTCAACAAATGGCTTACCAAACACAACATGGGATAGGCGACAATCAATAACATTAGCAGGATCTTCAACAACCATAAAGTCAATGATATAAGTAAAATTCCCAACAAAGACATGTAGACCTTTAATTCTCCCGACAAAGTTACAAACTCCACCGGGGCATTTGGGATCTCTTCTAGGTCCAAGTCTTGTTTTTACTATATCATTATAGACACTTGAGGACATAATGTTGATTGGGGATTTAAAATCAATGTAAGCATTGTCAATATGTTTATACCCAATCATACATGGTATCTTAGCATTCTTAGGATCGCCTCTCTTTATCTTAGGTTCGATTCTAGTAAAAGGAGGTCGAGGGTTATCAATAAGATTATTATAGTACGCAATCTCCTCCTTAGTGGGGTATAGATTAAAATAATCATCTAGCTTTGGATCAATCTCCCCTTCTTCAAGTTCTCCAACAACATCCTCAAAACCTTTAGTCCCTAGGTCCTTATTTGAATACAAGGCGGTCGCTAGGTCACTAAATGCATGGTCGAGCTCAACCTTAATCAACCTATTAAGCTCCCTAAGTTCCCTAATCTCACTCTCAATTTGTTCACGTAACAAAGCCAATTTTCTAGGGGAAAGGGGTGGATTCGCGTTTTCCATAATGGTCAACGGAATAGTCAATAAATTTATTTTACTAACAAAGGCACGAAGAAAAAGATAGACTAAAGAAAACCTAAAAATAAAAATAAAATTCTTACTAGAAAGGAATCTAGCAAGTAGACCTAATAAAAAGAGATTCTAACCTAGACAATAACTATTCCCCGGGCTGCGGTGCCAAAAACTTGATGCGTGCGAATTGCACCAGGCTTTACCTCTCGAGGGATCTCGAGAAGCTTACAACCCCCACCAGGCAGTGTACCTGATCGTTGTTGTATAGTATAGTGACAAGTACCGGGGGATTGATCGTTCATCTCAGGAATAATGTCGCTAGGATTAGAAAACCTAAAAACTAGGTCTAGAGGTGAGGGATGATTCTTTTTGTATTTTTATATTTTATGAAAAGAAAATAAAATCTCGGTTTTTAGAGGAGTGGGCGGAATTAGTTGCTAATCTTTTTCTGACGCCGTCATGTGTAATCTTTTTCCAGGCCGTCACCAAATTTACTCTTGACGCCCTAATTCTGACTCCGTCACGTTTTCTCTGGGCCGTCATCCATTTTGCTCCTGACGCCGTCATAAAATTCTTCTTGACGTCGTCAGGTATTGTTCCCAGCAAGGAAAATTAAGACTTTGCCGTTTTCTTCACTTTTATGCTCCAAAAACGTCTAAAATGCTTCCTTTTCCAGAATTCACTCCCAAAGTACCTAAAATCACAAAATGAACAATTTAGGGCAATATTTGATCAAATAAATTCCAATTCCGGCTTAAATGACCCCCTAAAAACGGTTCATTTTTCGCCTCATCATATGGCCTATGCATCATCATCTTCTGGATCTGACTCTGAGGTATCTAATGATTCTGATTTATCTGTGTGTTCTTTTAAGTCATGTGCTGACACTATAGAGGAACTTAATTCTAGGAATGAGAGTCTAATTAGAGAAATTGAAAACCTAAAACTTGATAACTTAGGTTACAAAGTAGGTATTCAAAATGTTGAAAGAAGACTAGAGTATCTAAAAGAGTGTGAGCTAGAATATGTAGATAGAATTAACCAACAAGATGTTGAGATTTTTAAGAAAAACAGTGAAATTGAGTTGCTTAAGAATAAATTAGAAGAAGCAGAAAGAGATAGAGATGCAGCTCTTGCTGATAAAGAAAAACATATAGTAAGAGTAAATAAACAACAATATGCTTCTGATTTGGTTAATAAATCTATTGAGAGTACCACAATGAGGAAAGGAAGTGGAATAGGTTACAATGAGGTTGCTCCTCCTGTTAAGAGTGCCTATGCTTCACCAAGAAAAGAATTGTCCTTCATTAGTGAGCTAGACATTGCAAAACCTGTAGGTGAATCTAGTACAACTGTCTTAGAAACACCTAAGGTAGAGAGTAGAAAATTTCCTAATGCTCCTATTATTGAAGACTGGTATTCAGATAGTGATGAGGAACAGGTTGAACTCGAACAAAGTGTAGAAAAGGAAGAAATCCCTACAAAAGTTGAACTTAAAATTGAACAGGTGAAGTTTGTGTGACCTGTGTTAGGTAAGGGAATCTCTAGGAAAATGGTAGAATATAATGAGATTTCTATAGATAGATTGAATGGTTTCTATAATAAGCCTAGGGGAAATCAGAGAAACTTTAATAACCTAGTTTCTAACAAATTAGGTACTGAGTTTCAATTAAAGAAAAAGGCTTGTTATAAGTGTGGTAGCTTTGAACATTTGATTAATAGTTGTCCTGACCACAAAAAGCCTGTTTGGAATCAATACTCAAGGATATGTTAATAAGAATACTCACCCTCATCCTAACAGAAACATGATTCCTAGGGCTGTGTTGTTGAGATCTGGTGCAACTAGATCCATTTATGCTGCTAAATCAAATGGTGCTTTTAAAACCACAACTGGTTCTGTTGCTGGCTCTACTGCTAGTAAGCACTCTGCTGCTAGTAAGCAATCTACTGCTAGTACAAAACTTTCTGCTTCTGGGCCAAAAGTTTTATCAAATACAGTTGTTTTAAATCATTTTTATGCTGTTAAGGCCTCAGCTTGTTGGGTTTGGAAACCAAAATCAACTGTTTCAAACAATGTTTCCAAAAACAACAGTGCATCAAGTGATTTAAAGAAATTTAACTATGTTGATGCACAAGGCAAATCCAAGTCAGTAATGGCTTGGGTCCCCAAGAGAAACTAATTTCTCTACTTTCAGGTGCAGGGTAATCTACTGGATGATCTAAAAGATATGGTTATAGTTGATAGTGGATGCTCTGGACATATGACAGGAGATGAGTCTCAACTTGAAGACTTTGAGGCCTTTGAAGGTGGTTATGTTGCTTTTGGGAATGATCCAAAAGGTGGAAAGATTATTGGTAGAGGAACCTTAAGAACATGAAATTTGGACTTTGAGAAGGTGTTTCTTGTGAAAGGGCTCAAGTTTAACCTCTTTAGTGTCTCACAAATGTGTGACAAAAGGAATTTTGTTCTTTTTATAGACACTGAATGTATGATCCTTTCTCCTGATTTTCAGTTGCCAGATGATAAATTTGTGCTATTGAAGGTCCCTAGAAATGAAAATATATACAGTGACCATATTAAGAACATTGTTCCCAAAAGAGCTTTAACTTGTCTGATTGCAAAAGCCACTATTGATGAGTCCAAATTATGGCATAGAAGACTTGGGCATCTGAACTACAAGACAATGAACAAGTTAGTGAAAGGAAATCTTGTGAGAGGCATGCCCACAAAACTATTTGAAAATTGTAAGACTTGTGTTGCTTGTCAAAAGGGTAAACAACACAGAGTTTCATTCAAGTCTAAGACAGTGAACACAAATACAGAGCCCTTGCATTTACTACACATGGATTTATTTGGGCCTGTTTTTGTGAAAAGTTTGAACAAGAAGTCATATTGCCTAGTTGTCACAGATGACTTTAGCAGGTTTACATGGGTGTTCTTCTTAGCTACTAAAGATGAAACCCCAGAGATACTTAAGGAATTCATTACAAGAGTTGAAAACCTGCACAACCACAAAGTGAAAATTATCAGATGTGACAATGGTACTGAGTTCAAGAATAGTGTGATGAATCAATTCTGTGTGGGAAAAGGAATTCTAAGACAGTATAGTGTTGCAAGAACTCCACAACAGAATGGTGTTGCAGAGAGAAGAAACAGGACACTTATTGAGGCTGCAAAGACAATGTTATCTGATTCTAAACTACCTATACCTTTTTGGGCTAAAGCTGTAAATACTGCATGTTTTGTGCAAAACAGGAGTAAGGTAGTGAAGCCTCACAACAAAACTCCATATGAGCTATTTCATGGAAAGAAACCATTGATTGATTTTCTTAAACCATTTGGATGTCCTGTCACTATTTTCAATACTAAGGATCAGTTAGGCAAGTTTAAAGAAAAAGCTGATGAAGGTTACTTGGTTGGTTACTCAATACATAGTAAAGCTTTCAGGGTATATAATAAGAGAACCAAACATGTAGAGGAGAATTTGCATATCAAGTTTAGTGAGAACACATCTAATGTTGAAGGAAAAGGACCTGAATGGATGTTTAATGTTGATATTCTTCCCAAAACATTGAATTATGTACCAGTTATTGCTAGTGTTGACACTAACAAACCACAAGAAGACATTGTTTTGATTGAGAAACTGAAGGTTGGTCCAACTTTCTTACCCTTACAGAAAGATCAAGATATACAAGAAGATGTTGTTACTCAAGAGAAACATAAGGAAGCTAAAGCAGATATTGAAATTCCTATTGATGTAGAAAAGATACCCAATGAAGCTCCAAAAGTAGTTGTTGATGTCTCTCCTACAAGGCCAGAAGACTCTACTGCTGACTCAGAAGACTCTACTGCTAGACCAAAACAAGCAACTACTGCTTCAATCAATTCTGCTGCCAAGTCTATTAACTCTGCTTCTACATCAAAGTTTCCTTCATTGGACACTCAGGATAGATCTTTTGATGATCCAAACTATCCTGATGATCCAAATATGCCTCCTCTAGAGAATATCTATGATGACACAGATGCTGAAGCTCTTGATGGTAAGCAATTTGAAGCTGATACAGATTTTACTAATTTGGAAGTCAACATTCCTGTTAGTCCCACTACTACTACAAGAGTTCACAAGGATCATCCAAAAGAACAAATTCTCAGTGATCCAACATCATCTGTTCAAACAAGAAAAATGACTAAAGATTTCAAAGATCTTCAACATCAAAGTTTCTTTGCAAGATCTCCGCATCAAAGAAACAGTCACAAAGATCTACAAAATTGTTTGTTTGCCTGTTTTCTGTCTTAAATTGAACCCAAAAACACTTACAAAGCCTTACAAGAAGCAAGTTGGGTGGAAGCAATGCAAGATGAGCTTCTGCAATTCAAACTACAAGAAGTATGAACTTTGGTTGACTTGCCAAATGGAAAAAGGGTGATTGGCACTAAATGGGTTTTCAGATGTAAAAGAGATGAAAGGGGAATAGTCATCAGAAATAAAGCAAGGTTAGTGGCACAAGGATACACACAACAAGAGTGCCTTGACTATGATGAAGTATTTGCACCAGTGGCAAGAATAGAATCCATTAGACTATTCTTGGCTTATGCTTCATACAAATATTTTGTAGTGTATCAGATGGATGTAAAGAGTGCTTTTCTATATGGGACCATTACAGAAGAAGTTTATGTGTCTCAACCACCTGGTTTTGAAGACCCTAATTATCCTGACAAAGTTTACAAGGTGAATAGAGCTATGTATGGTTTCTCAAAAGACAAAAAGATGATGTTTTGCTGGTTCAAATCTATATAGATGACATCATCTTTGGTTCTACAAACAGAGCTATGTGTGTTGATTTTGAGAAGCTTATAAATGATAAGTTTGCTATGAGTTCAATGGGAGAACTCAACTTCTTCTTGGGTCTACAAATTGTACAAAAGACAGATGGCATATTTATTAGTCAGGATAAGTATGTCAATGACATTTTGAAGAAGTTTGGATTTGAAGATGCTAAGCCTGCTAAGACAACCTTGGATACCAACAAACCTTTGTTGAAGGATGAAAATGGAAAAGAAGTAGATGTTCACTTGTACAGATCTATGATTGGTTCATTGATGTACCTTACAGCATCAAGGCCTGATATTATGTTTGTTGTATGTGCCTGTGCAAGATTCCAAGTATGTCCCAAAGAATCACATCTCAATGCAGTGAAGAGGATTTTTAGGTATCTAAGGCATCAACCCAAATTGGGCCTATGGTATCCTAAGGATTCACCTTTTGATTTGGTGGCATATTCAGACAGTGACTATGCTGGTGCTTGCTTGGATAGAAAGTCTACAACTGGAGGTTGTCATTTTCTTGGAAACAGATTGGTGTCATAGCAATGCAAGAAACAGACAGTGGTTGCAAATTCTACAACTAAAGCTGAGTATGTGGCTGCTTCAAGTTGTTGTAGACAAGTGCTTTGGATGCAAAATCAACTACTGGATTATGGGTACAATTTCATGAGCACCAAAATTCATATTGATAACAACAGCACACTTTGCATAATTAAAAATGCTGTTTTTCATTCTAAAACAAAACATATTGAGATAAGACATAACTTCATAAGGGATTGCTATGAAAAGAAGTTAATTCAAATTGTTAAAATTCATATTGATAACAATGTTGCTGATCTTCTCATTAAACACTTTGATGTGGGGAGGTTTCAATTTTTAATTGCAAATATTGGTATGATAAATCTTTGAAAATCTTATCTCTTTTTGTTTTTGTAAAGTGTGTAAAAGTACTGTGCTGTTTGTTACTCTGTTTCTGCTGCTTCTCAAGCAGCAAGTAGCTATCTTGGAATGTACTCTGCTGCTATTTAACTCTACTGCTAGTACATATGGTTGTATGCTTTGTGGTGTTTGGACTAACATTTTGCAGGCAAAAAGCTATAAATGATGATTGTTGATGCTTTGCAAGTATTCAAAACAGAAATTGACCATTCATTATTCATTATCACCAAAAGAATACAACTGCAAAGGGTACATTCACATATCACTTCAAGAACAACAAAAGACTACTACATGACAAGATGAAATCAAGAGACTACAACCTAATACATCACTGCCTAGGGCATGGAAGTCCAAGCACAACTTTTCTCTCCTTGAGAAGAGGAGGGTTTGCCTTTCTTGTCCTGGATGATGGCTTGGGTCTTGGCCTTGAAGATTGTGGTCTTTCTGGAGTAGAAGGTGGATTGTTTTGAGGCTCATCCTCATCAGAAGAAGTACAAATGAAGGGGGAAACAAGTTCCATTGGAGATGGAGGTCTGTTAGGGATCCAGGCTGGGTCTTCTGATGATTCTGAAGACGATGGAGATCTAGGGGACATCACCTCTTTACCCCTGGATGTGCTTGGGGTCTGATTCAAGTTCAATAGATCTTTGAACACAGGGAGGTCGTGTTTTCTCTTGCGGGCTTGTTCCTTAGTCCTACATCCGTTGTGGGGAGGACGGAATGGTGGTACATAAGTTTGGAATGGTGCTTGATCATCAGAAGATGAATCCGAAGATATGTTGATTATTTCGGGAATGGATTTCATTGTTCTTGTGATTTGATTTGGGTGATTGGCGTTTTTGATTGCGATTAGCGTTTGATTGTGTTGAATTAGGGAAAGATTTCGTCCGTTTTTATAGGGATCACGGCGTATCAAGTGCATTTATTGTTGAAGATTCTTTAACTTTTTGACCAAGTTTGATTAGTCAACTCTGCTGCTGGCTAAAATCACTCTGCTGCTAGTTGTTTCATTCTGCTGCTAGTGTTTTGGATGATATGGTTGTGCTGCTACGGTTGTAAGTGTGAGGGTGGAATGTGTAACTTCTCTAAATCATTTTAAAACCTAATTAACATTCACAATTGGTTTTTACACGCTCCAAATTGAAGTTCTCACAAACCCTAACACTTCATTACTCTCAAAGTCAATTATCCTCAATTTCTCAAAACCCTAATTCATGGATTGTACACGTACCTGGGCAGAGCATCACAATAATGTTGCTATTTTGGATGAAGAGTTGGTACCTGAAGGTTTCACAGATATGGTAAAATTCTTGAACGTTACTTCTCTTAGGTATGCATTAACTGTGAATCCTACAATATTTGTCTCCTACATCAAACAGTTTTAGCTTACTGCTAAAGCTGAAACTACGAATGGGGAAAAATATGTTAACGCCATAGTAGATGGTCAACAAGTTCGTGTAACTAAATCTTCTATAAAGGAAACTCTTCTCTTAGATGATGAAACAGAGACCACGTGTCTTGCAAATTCTGCTATTTTTCAGGGTTTAAATGATTTGGGATATAAGGTAAGACATACAAATTTAAATTTTCAAAAAGCTCTCCTCTGTCCTCAATACAAATTTTTGGTTCACAATCTCCTTCATTGTTTGAGTCCTAAAACTTCTGGGTGGTATGAGTTTAGTGCTACTATTGCTTCTGCTATGGTATGCTTAAGCAAAGGACATCCATTTAATTTTTCAAATATGATTTTGGAGGGGATTGTAAAAAGTGTTAAAGAGTCTGGTTTTTGTTTGCTTTATCCAAGATTTATCCAGCTCTTTATAGAAAACCAACTTATAAATTTCAGATCACATACTGCTACTTATGATGCTCCTAAATTGGTTCCCAAAATGTTTACTTTCTTGATTAAACATGGTAAAGGTTTTTCAGGCACACATACAGTTCTTACACCTTATATGGTGCAAATTGTGCAAAATATTCAGGGTGAAGAATCAGGAAATCCCACTGATTCCCATCACACACCAAATTTTTCTGTATCTGCTACACAACCCAAAATACACTATACTCGTAGGAAAACCAATAAGAACACTGATCTACCTCAGGATAGTGTTAGTATGGCTGTACCAGATGAGGCTGTCCTTGGTGATGAAGGGGACATGTTGGCAAGGGCTGTCACTACTGCTTCTAGCTTAGCAGCAGAGCAGGACAGTGATAACATCATTAAGACCCAAACCAAGGCAACATCTAGAGAAAAGGATTCTGATGAATCTAATTCCAATGATGGTAACCCTAGCCAAATGGAAAATATAGGGGGCTCAGATGCTCAAACTAGGTTTGATACTGAGTTTATGTCCAAAGATTCACCTCTCGGACCAGGTCACACAGGTCGAAGTGATGAGGACAGGACAGAGACAAATGAATTGATGGAAAATCTTGTACATGATGACAATGTCAGTGATTCACCTCTCGGACCAGGTTACACAGGTCGAAGTGATGAGACTAGTATGAAACTAATTAAGGAATTGACAGTTACTTGTACCAATTTGGAGTTGAAGTGTAATATATTGGAGGATAAAGTTCTTGGTCTTTCTACTGTTGTTGATGGTCAAGCCAAACTCATTACCAAATTGCAAAAACAGATCAAGAACTTAAGGAAATCAAGATCTTCAACCTCCTTGAAGAGATTGAAGAAAGTGGGCACTTCTCAAGTTGTAAGTTCACCTGAACACTCTGTTCATTTGGAAGAGGATGCTTCCAAACAGGGGAGGCATGAAGAACAGAATAAAGAAATGGGTTCAGGGAGGCAAATTTAATGAAAGTTGATAGTGCTCAAGATGTGGATGCTGGAATGGTTTCAGGGGAGGTTCCAGAAGTTGGTGATATGGAGGTGGAAAGTCCTCAGAATGTGGATAATTTTGTGATTACTGACAAATCAGGGAATGAGGTTGTAATGGAAGAAGTGGTTGCTACTCAAGAAAAAGTGGTGGAAAAACTTAAGACTTTGGAGCCTGAGCAATTAGTGAAGGCAACAGGGTTGATGGGTGAAGCATTGATGACTTTGGGTGACTCTGTGGAAAAAGAACTTAATGATGCTACTATTATTAACAAGATTGATGACTCTGCTGCTGCTCAAGACTCTACTGCTAAGGATTTTGCTGATCCTGCTGCTAGTGAAAAGGTCAATTTTGCTAAAGCCCAAGACTCTGCTGTTGGGTCTAGTGACAATGCTGCTGCTGAGGCTATGGTTTTGTTAAGTAAGAAGACAACATAGGTTCCATCTGAATCATCTTCACAACATACATACAACCAATTCAATCACTACCACAACAACCAACAACCACAATCACATCATCTACACCAAGATTACCTCAAAAAGGAGTAGTAATCAGAGAACCTGCTGCTCAACAAAAGAAGATTGTTTCATCATCTTCTACTGATAAAGGTAAGGGCAAGCTGGTAGAAGAATCAAAAATAATGCATAAAGGGATTGATTACTCTTAGATACCTTTTCATTTTCGGCCCAAGGAATTACAAGTTGAACATGATTCAATTATTGCAATGAAAGAACAAGAATTGCATGATCAAGAAGAGCAACAGTTGATTCAGGAGGAAAAGGAGAGGGTAGAAAAAGAAACTGAAGATTTGAAGAGGTATGAGGAGTGGGTTGAGGAAAAGATAAGAATAGATGCTGATATAGAACTCTCCAAGATGGTTAAAATTGAAGAACAAGAAACTCCAACTTTTGATGTTCAAGCTTGGATAAGAGAGTTCACAGCAAAGAAAAAGAAAGAAGATGCTGCTGCTAGAAGAAAGAAAAAGATTCTCAGGGGTCCAACACCATTGCAACAAATAAGAGAGCAAGAAAGATACCTAAAGAATATGAAGGGATGTTAATTGGTACAGTTAAAACCTAAGTCTGATCAAGAGGTTTTTGACTTGTATCAACAAGCTAAGAAAGAAATGGATACCTACTATCCTATGGGTTGTGCTGAAGACTTAGAACATATTGCTCAAAGGAATAAAAAGTTGGTACCTGTCAGAGTTGTTGAGGCAGAGCATGTACATGTGACAGAAGCAGAAATTACTCCTAGTCAAAAGGTGAAAAGAAAAAGTATTGGTCACAAGACTTTTACTAGGAAGAAGCAAAAGATTTCTGGTGAAAGCAGTAGTGAGATGGATAAAGAAGAAGAAGTTGAAAAAGAAAGAGAGACAACTTTAGCTGTGATAGAAGAATCCGAAAAACCTTTGGCTGAAAAATATCCTATCATTTCATATACTTTCAAGATAAGAGATGGAAGTGCAGGATATTGGGATTTTGTGAGATCAAATTATGAAATTCAAAGTTTTAAGGAAATTTCACAGATTTTTAATAAGATGGATAGAGATGATATTATTGCCATATGGGGATTATTCGAAGAAAAATATGATGGAAAGAAGATGGATATTGTTCTTGATCTAAATCTTACATTTGAAAATGTACTGTATCACTTCTTGAAGAATATGTTTGATCCTGTGCCTGGTGATAAAGAATGGAATGATATTATATGCAGCAAGGTACATAAATGGTTTCTGTATCAATCTTGTGGAGTTCATGAATTGAGGACTGGCTCAGTTACAGTGTTTTTGTTGGTAGAGAAAGACTATCCTAGTCTAAATAAGTGCTCTGGGGTACTTAGACAGATGTTGAGACCTGGATTTCTCAAGTGTCAAAAACAGCCTGTGTCAGATAATCAAGCTGATACATTGATACAGAAGTATGAAAAGATTTTGAATTCAACTGTTTGAAGAAGCTTTCAAAGAAATTTGAAGATATAAGTGTTTGGAAGCATCCTCCTGGTGTTTAGTTGAGTTTTGAAGAAACTTAATGATTTATAAATAAATATTAAGTTTAGGGGAGGATTGTTGAGTTTTGAAGTATGCTGCTAAGTTAAATTGCTGCTTGGTGAAACTGCTGCTAAGGATATAGATTATGTTGTTGACATTGAAAGTACTGCTGTTGAAGAATACTGTTAGTGGAAAGTACTACTGAAGGGATATGCATGTATACGTATTTGATAAGTATGGAATAGATTGAGTATATATCGTATGTATCTAGAATATTCTTATTATGCATAGAAAGATATTGTAAACCTAGTAGGACTCCTTGGCCTATAAAAGGAAGATCCTAGGGTTAGTTTTTAGTACGTATTGTTTTAGTTTCGTTTACACTTCAAGATTGTAAAACCCTAGCATTGTCGAGTGCTCGTATTAATAATATATTGAAGTGTTGATAGTTAATTGTTCTTCTTAAGTTAAGCTTTTATATTCCGCGTTTTAGCTTAAGTGTTAAGTTCAAGTCAACTTCTATATAAGATCGTTTGCTCAACTGGGATCAACAATATTCCTTAATACCATTTGTGGGTGGCGTACGTACTTCCCCAACTCTATAAGCTCCTACTTCACTCCTATGTCGAGCATGCAAGAAGCTCCTAACATGGGATCATTAGAATTCGCTCATGCATTAATTACAACCATAAAAACTTAGTACGCATTGGTTCATGTTTCTTAAGACGTTCAAGCATGTTACCCTATGGAAGTCTGCCAGTTTTCTTAAGCCTAACATCCAAATCATTCATCCGTAACAATTATAAACAAGCAATCAACCCATAATCAACATCTAGGTTTCACTACATCTAAGCAAACACACAAGAGATCTAGCCTAGCATGTTAAGATCAAGACAAGCGTAAGATATATTCAAACAACACTTAGACATATTGAATGAATTGAAAGGATACTTATCTTAATTGAACATGAAAGGTTTCAAAGGGTAAAAACCCTTGAAAGTACAGTAAAAATTGTGCTAGGGTTTCTCCAAGTTATCCCTCTAATTGTCCTCTCCTAATGAATGAAAATTATAAAACTATATATAGATTTTCCATCGTGACGGCGTCAAGAAGAAATATTTGACGCCGTCAACTCGCCGCCCATAGTAATATCGGATTGCCTAGATCCAGATATGACGCCGTCAAGTGCAAATTTTCTCTGGGCCGTCACATGTAATGGGACCATGACGGCCTATGGTGACGTCTTCATGCCCCTAGTGTAAAAACTCTCTGGATCGTCACGGACTCTATCCACTTCACCTCTTGTTTTACTCTTGACGCCGTCATTAAGAAACTTGTGACGCCGTCAGGTACTGTTCCCAGCAAGGAAAATTAAGACTTTTCCGTTTTCTTCACTTTTATGCTCCAAAAACGTCCAAAATGCTTTCTTTTCCATAATTCACTCCAAAAGTACCTAAAATCACAAAAGGAATGATTTAGGGCAATATTTGATCAAATAAATTCAATTCTGGGCTTAAATGACCCCCTAAAAATGGATCATTTTTTACCTCATCATATACCCTTACACTTGAAATTTGCTTGTCCTCAAGCAAATGCGCTTTTATTCTAATCAAAATACAAGTTAGGGGTCATTTAACACTAATATAAAAGTAATTACAACAAATAATTGTTCCACTAAAGACCAAAGACAAGCACGAAGGTCATATACTAGCACATCACAAATAGTGTTTAGATACTCACATCTCTCAGGTGTAATAAAGTATATATCACAATATGGAAATGGAAAACATCTCTCACAACCTGTCATAGCAAAATAGATTACCATAGGCTTGGGAAAGGATCAAACCTCTACCACATGGCGTAAGCACCTAGGATAAACTATCAAAGAGGTCTTTTTTAAAGGGTTATAACGTTAGGTGTATGGATATGGAATACACGGTTTTGTTGGATAAAGGCAATATTTACTGGTGGCGAGTTAATCATCGTAGTTAATTACATGTACAATATGGCGTTGCTAAGCCAAAACTAGACTCGACTTAAGCTAATAAATGAAAAATAACAAAAACATAAAACAAACATAGAATGAAACGGGATGGTAGTCCGTATGTTTTTTTTTTCTTTTCTCTTTTTATTTTTCTATTTTTTTTTCTTTTTCTTTATCTATCGATTTTTTTTCTTTTTTTTTTTTTTTTTTTTTTTTTTTTTTTTTTGCATACACTCTTACCCTACCATCCAAAAGAATACATCATAGGAAATGAACATTCCCCTTACACTTGAATTTTTACATAATAAACTAATCTAATGACTCGAATCAAGATAATCAAAACACTTGGAGTAATTTTAAGATTAACGCACATATGGGGGTAATTTATGATGTTCTTCCCTATTACTCCATAACATTAGTACTTTACCCATGAGTCCCAATCGTCCCAAAACAATATGTACAAGGATATGACTCGACTTAGCAACCATGTAATCAATTAGATAATTAACTAAGGGTTTAAACACATAACAATAATGCACTAAAGATGAGTGCATACACGGAAGGCTAAGGCGATTTGGGTGTACATTTAAGTGGGTTGTAACAAATTCTTCCTTTAAGTAAGATACTTAAAGTTAGAAACGAAAAGATAGGCTCGGAGGGGTGTACTAGGGGTTTGGTGTACTAAAAATGAGTACAACGCTAAGGGTGTGGGAAAAATTAGTTGACTTTACTAGCCAAGTAATGTGACTTAAATGGTCAAGTAATTATGATACGGGTTTAAACACAATGGTGATCCTAATGCCTCTTATCATGTAGTAAATCCTACTACACGAATGTAGTCTCACTAGCGGTCTCGGGATGCATCACTAACGCAAGTTCTAGAATCTAAATGCTACCGGTACACTCATAAGCACTAATAGTAAATGCTTTTCCTATCAAATCTAAAGGCAAACCTCATATATTTGGGTGGAAAATTTTTCTGAATAGTACGGTTTTGTGCTAGTCATACAACTCCTATCTATGAGACGCTTGCTAAGGCTAAAGTTTCACTCCTAAATGTTGTAAGAAATTTTAAATTTGGCGCTAAAATTACACTAACAAGTATTTCTTTTAGTTTTATTACACACCTACCATCGAACAAACAAACTCAAGTGCAATAGTATCCTATAAGGTATCATCATTTACCCTCCCCTTACACTTAGGATGAACATTGTCCCCAATGTTCAATTAAAGAATGTAAAAGTGAAATAGGTAAAAGAATGAAATCAAATACTCCCCTGATTCGTTCGGTGTGGATAGTGTGTCAACAAGGTTAGATCTTCCTCCAAGAAAACGAACATTCAAAGCTTCCCTTCCAAAAAAATAAATCATCTTCTTGTCATACATAACCTGTTAAACCTGAGAAAACAAACAAGGCAACCTCGCGTAAAATCGGCGACAATCTATATATACTAATAAATCCTAGAAAACAACGTAAGATATAATGCTTGTGGAATGAATGTTTGCAGATTTTCTGGAGTTTATAAAACTAAAGAATTAACAAAAACTTTAAGACTCCGTTAGAAAAACAAAACTAGCAAAATTTCCAGAATTTTACACATGACGCCGTCAAGAGTAAACTCATGACGCCGTCAGAAGTGACCTGCAGAAATCTTTACGTTAAGTTTCCGGAAAATTTCTGGAAAAACTTATGTCCTACTTCCTGGAAAATCCGGCAAAACATCATTATGACTCGATACAAGCATTTGACTCTAACAAATACGAATATACATGTCCATTTAATATTGTGAAGAATCATGATCAATTTTGTTTCTTAAAAACATATTTGGGGTTTCCCCTTACACTTATCTTTTGCGAAATACCTTTGTATGAAGTTAAGACGAAGTCAAATGACAAAATAAAGTATTTTCACCATTTTAGTTTGAAGCATGATCTACCAACAATATAAATAAAGCATGCATACGGAAACAAATAACAATCAAACAAATAAAAATCACACAAAGCATGGGTTACCTCCCAAGAAGCGCTTTTCTTTATTTACGAGTCTTGTAGCTAGACTCAAGGTCATGGGCTATTACGTGACCTCATCGTTGGTTTCACTTTCTAGGTCATCTCCTATATTAGATTTGTACTCCGGGCCTAGCTGCAAGTATTCTTTGTAGAAACCAAGTATTCTATTCATAACATATTCAACTCCTCTACGTCTATCCTCATCATTTTTATAGTAAACCGCTTGTTTGTGTTCCTTTTTTATGTTTGATAAAAGGCGGTATTGTTCAATCTTATAGGGCATTTGGTAAGCAATCTCATCATTCTCTTCCTTGAATCTAACTATCCCTAGAGTCGGATCATAACTCATCTTAGAGGCCTCAATGAACGGTTTTCCGAACACTACTTGACTTAAGCAATCATCTATCACCAGACGAGTATCCTCCACTATCACAAAGTCGGTCTCATAAGTGAAGTTTCCTACAATTACATGCAATCCTTTCACTCTTCCTACAAAATTACTTATCAAATTCTTGTGGGGCATCATCCTATAACCAAGTTGCTTCTTCATTACCCAATTATAATAAGTCGTAGTCATGATGTTTATAGGAGACCTAGGATCGATATAAGCTTTCCATACATGCATATGCCCAATGTTGCATGGTATCTTGATGTTAGAGGGATCACCTACTTTAATAAGGGGCGAACCAAGGATATATGGTGTCTCGGGATCATCAAATAAATCCTTGTGATATTCCCGTTCTTCCTTGGTGGGCAACTTATCAAAGTACTCTTCTACGTTTTCTGCTTCCTCTAACTTTTCTCCCTTATTAACCTCAACTTCCTCAATTTCATCCCTAGTCTCGGTTTCTATTCCAACTTCATCCTTGTCACTTTCTTCTATATCCTTATCTTTTGGCTTAATAGTGACAACATTGACAAAGTGGACGTGTTTGGATGATGAGGGGTCCTTAATTTGGATTCCGCTATTGGCCTCCCTAGTGTCCTTCCTAGGTGTAGTTAGCGCTTGGTTGTTGAGGGCTTTCAACAAGTTGTCAATCTTATTGGTCATCTCCGTTTGTTGTTGATTGAATTCGGTTTCAAACTTAGCTATGCGAGCTTCTTGAGATGCCATAAACTTGGACATCAACCCTTCAAGATTATTGGTACTACCATAGTTATTAGAAGGATTGTTGTTGAAAGTGCGGTTAGAGGGTGGACCGTTTGGTTGGTAACGATTAGCCGGATTGGAAGAATTGTTTTGGTTTTGTTTCCACCCAAGGTTCGGGTGATTTTTCCAAGAAGGGTTGTAAGAATCACCGTAAGGGTTTGGCTCGGGTTTGAAAGTGTACCACTTGTCTCCCGTTTCGTCGGTACGCGAGGATGCGTAGTCCGCAAAAGCTGTTCCGGGGAGTTCCACGCAATCACGAGTGTCATGGGGACCACTACATAATTCGCATGAAGAAGTGATTTTGTTCACTTGGCTTGAAGGCTTAGAAGCTTCATAAGATTTCATGAGAAACTTGATTTGGTCCTCAAGTTCCATGATCCTATGGTCGGGAGTGCTAGAATTGTTCGAACGCAAAGATATTGCCTTGACCATTTTGTTCAAATCACGGGGATCATTCCAACTTTCGTTGTCATAGAGAGCAAGATCTTCTATGAGTTCCCATGATTCTTCCGCACTTAGATCACATAGCTTACCACCGGCTGATTGGTCAATGGTTCGCCTTGTGGAGAGATCGATATGGTCATAGAAGATTTGGACTTGGAGCCAAAGATCTATGCCATGATGAGGGACTTTTTGGAGTAAGTCCTTGAAACGAGTCCATGCTTCATATAGAGTTTCACCTTGACGTTGTTGGAACATCAAGATATCATTTCTAAGCTTGGTAGTTCTCCCCGGTGGGAAAAATTGAGCAAGGAAACGAGTGGTGAGATCATCCCATGAGGTGATGGATCCCGCGGGTAAACGTTCAAGCCATTGACTAGCTTGATCACGTAGAGAGAATTGGAATAGGCGTAATCGGGTCGACTCTCTAGTTGTAACATCAAGGTCTATAGAATCTATGATTTTAAGGAAGTCCTTGAGATGTTGGTTAGGATCTTCGGAACGAAGTCCATAGAATGCACATCCGCTTTACACCAACCGGATGGTGTCGGATCGCAAGGGGGACACATTGATTTCTCGGGTGAGCTCAATAGTGTTTCGATAGCCTTGGTGGCTAGGACGGGAGTACTCTCCTAGGGTTCGGGGCCTAAGAGGTTGGTTTGCTAGTGGTGGGTTTTGTGGGTAGTTTTGTTGTGGTGGGTTGATGGGTTCAAAGATGTTACCACCTTCCATGATGTCGAATGGTAAAGGTTACAAACAAAGATACGAAGAAATAGATAGACTAAAGAAAACCTAAAAATAAAAATAAAATTTTACTAGAAAGGAATCTAGCAAGTAGACCTAATAAAAAGAAATCCTAACATAGACAATAACTATTCAATGGGCTGCGGCGCCAAAAACTTGATGTGTGGGAATTGCACAAGACTTTACCTCTCAAGGGATCTCGAGAAGCTTACAACCCCCACCAGGCAGTGTACCTGATCGTTGTAGTATAGTATAGTGACAAGTACCGGGGGATTGATCGTTCAACTCAGGAATAGTGTTGCTAGGATTAGAAAGCGTCAAAACTAGGTCTAGAGATGAGAGATGATTCTTTTTGTATTTTTATAAAAGCAATTAAAATCTTGGGTTTTGGAAGAGTGGGCGGAATTAGTTGCTAGTCTACTAACCCAATAACAAAGATGCAATCAAAATAAAATAACAAAAAAAATGTAAATAAAGCTAATTAAACTAGTGGTGTGAACAATAATGGGAAAGTGTTTACTTAAATTTCATTACTCCCTAGATATCTTTTACAGGTTGATAGTTTGTTACAATTGCGTGGATGACGGGTTATATTCCTTAATACCATTTGTGGGGTGGCGTACGTTTCCTGACTCTACCATGCCACAACTGGGGCAATTGCCACCATTATGAGGATTACCACACCATTGGCAAACCAGAAAGTGTGGATGAGACATAGAAAGAATCAAAGATGTATAGAGGGGTAGGGATGAAGAATCAAAGATGTGAGAGGGTAAAGGTGAATATTTTTGGGTTTTTGGATAAACATTTTGTACAAATGGAAAAGAAAATATTTTTGTGTTTTTGTGTTCGTTGAAAACTGAGTTTAAAATGTTTTCGGGAACGGTTTTGTTTTGAAAATAAGAAAATATGAACAAAGGATGGATAAATGTACAATGGAATGGATTCCAAAAGCACTAATCAGCAAACCGTTTAGAAAACGCACACAACCTCCCCGGCAGCGGCGCCAAAATTTGATTGGCTCCAAACGGTCAACCTAAATTGACCAGGTGATGGTCAACAAGGTCAAACAGCCTAGAGTCAATGCTCCGCGGAAGTATAGTGTTTCCCCGGGTCGTTATGTCCCGACGACGTGTGGATTGTATTCAAACGGCTTAGTGATCGGGTGAATTTGGATGGACAGGGGTTTGTGATTGATCTGAACTAAGGAATCTACAATGAAATAGCTTAAATAAGCAATATGAATAAGACAGGGAAGTATAAAAAACCAGAAACGTTTAAAACTTAAAACGCGTACGTTCACGTTTAAATAAAACGTAAACGTACAAAATAAAACGTGAAAACTGAATTCTGAAAACCCCCAGGGGGTGAAAATGACTTTTTTACAAACTTAAAGGTAAAAGAAAATTTTTAGAAAAAGAAAATAAATTTTTACACTAATTAATTATTTAATATTAATTAATTACTAATTATTAATATTAAAAACACTTAAATATAATTTAATACTATTTAAATACTAGAAAAATGAAAATAAAATTTCTAAAATTATAAAATAACTAAAAACAAGTTTTAAAATTAAAAATAAGTATTTTTGTCTTTTTGTGAATTTTATATTAATTAATTATTAATTATCAAATTAAACTATTTTAAATTAAGAAAAATAGAAAATGAACAGTAAAAATTACAAGAAAATTTCTAAAATTATTTTACATTATATAAAAGCTAGGAAAAATATAAAAACTAGGTTTTACTTAATAAAAACTAATTATGCTATTTAAAACTAATTATTAATTAATAATTAATAAAACTAAGATTAATTCTAATAAATACTAAATAATAAAATAAAAATCTGAGAAAATTATTATAAATACTTTAATATAAGAGGAATTTAAGAAAAATATAAAAAAAAGCTAAGTACTTAATAAAAATATAAAAATGAAAAATAAAATTTAAATAAAATTAAATAGAAACTATCACTTAAAATTACTTTATTTTTTTCTGGATTCTCTTTTTGGAAAACTAATTTACAACTAAAAAAATGAAACTTTAATAAAAACAACTTTGGTGGAAATCAAAAATAAGCACTTTATGAAACAAAAAGCAAAACAGATGACTTTGTTTGACTTTGGAGGGAAATAAGCTCAAACTAGCTTGTGTGGGGCCCACTCTTGTTGATTCAGGTTTAACTAAGTTTAGGGAACATGTATAAACCAGAAAAAGCAATTGAGAACCACAGAATAAGCTATTAAGCTAAAAATAAGCACTTGAAACTTATGTGAACTCAGAAACTGGGACAGACTTTTGTGCTTGATTCAAGTGGGGTCCACAGGGTTTCAGGTCAATCAAAGGGTCAAAACATGGTGCCTACCAGGGGGGGTTTGAAATGAACCAAGGTTGGGCTTGTGGACCCACTGGGGTGATCAGAAAACCACCACCAAGTGGTGGTAGTGGGGGTGTTAACTGCTGATGCAGGGGGCTTAGCAGCCCTGCAGGTATGTTTGGGGTTAAGTGAGGCCCAGGGAAAAATTCTCAAAAATCAAAGAACCATGGGATCTTGAAGTTGAACTGATAGAGTATCTATGGAAACAAGTTTCACAATCTAAATCAACACACATAAATCAAAACAATTACTTGAACTTTTGGTTTTTTCTGCACAACTACTTTTGACTTTTTGAAATGAACTTGAAAATTTGACTTTGGCAATTTTGATTAGGTCCAACTGACTTAAACTAATGTATTATGCAATTATGAAACTAAATTAAGCTACTTAAACAAGTTTCAAAGCTATGGTGATGATTTGGGTTCACCAAGCCCCAACAGTTGACTGTTACGAGGTAGTGAGAGTGACTTTGACCTTTTTTCAAAATGGTGATCTATTTTATGACTTACAAGAACTTTTTAGACCTAAGGTGATTAGCTCAAACAGAAATCAACAACTAAATGACACAAGAACATCTCAAAACCTTCTAAGCCAAACACTCCCTTATTCCCCAACTGTTTTTACATTTAAAGAGTTTCATACACAGTGAGGCTTATGAAATGCTCCTATTTTACCCATTATGCTATATGAACTAAATGAAAGCTTAAATGACAAAGAAATAAGCATTACATTAAGCTATGGGCTAAAATACTAGAATTGACTCAATTATTCAATTGTAAGCATTATTAACTATAATGGAAAAGAAATGAGTTGCTGATCACAAACTAGCATAATAAGACTAAATAAGCATATAAAGCAAAAATTAATACTAACATAAGAACCATGATAGTGATTTCCAAAAATGATGAGATAAGCTTACAAGTAGCTTTTCTGTGATCCATCAAGAGCAAGATACACCAACCTATCCTAAGGTCTCCCCTGAGATTTTCACACAAAAAAAAAAATCAATCCTGCAGCCTTGCTTGTCCACCCTTCATCACTGGTTTTTCATATTCCATCATTTTATTCGAATTTTTGAATATTTATGTAAAACTAAACTCTAGTCCTTAGAGTGGAACTTAAGTCTCACAAAAGCTTAAATAAGAGCTGATTTGAGATAAATGAGAAACAAACAACAACTGTGAACAATTTAAAATTACTTTTTCAAATTCACTTAAAAAAATGCATAAACTAGAATTTAAATTCACTACTGAAACTAAAGATTCAAAGAGGTTCAAAATATACTGAAATGTCTTAATAGATAACTTGGAAGCTGAAATTTAAACTGGAATTTTAAAAATACATGAAAACAATAAGCTAAACTAAATTACAATAATTCCTAATCTAACAACTCTCTCTTTCTTCCATTCTTCATTTTTATAAGTCCCTGAAGCATCCCTTGACTTTCCCACTTATGTTTTGAGCCCTAGGATGAAGGAATTTGATCCTGGCCGTTTGTTCAATTTAGGCGGGAAAAAATGGTTTTGGCAGGTAGGGGCAACTTGGGGGGGTTTTGTAGTTTTGTTGTTGCTTTGGAGTGTAGGAGGGGGGGGGGGGGTGGGAGGTTGAGTATTGCGGAGGGTGAGAGTTGTAGGGTGATGATGGGAGGCTGTGGTGTTGCAGAGATAAGGTGAGGTGGAGGGTGGGGTGGAGTCAAAGGGGTTGACTGGGGGGAATTAAAAAAACGGGGGAAGGGATAATATATTTAGTGGTGTGGGCCGGTTGGGAGTTGGGCTGAGGGGGTATAAGGGTTGTGTTGTGGGCTGGTAATGTAGAGTGGGCTTGGGTGGTTTAGTAGTAATATTACATATGGTCCGTTTGGTTTGTTTGATTATCACAAGGACCAAAAATGCAAAATACCAAAAGTTTAGGGACTAAAAATGAAATTTTCCCAAGCTGCTCATGAGGACCAATAATGCCAAGATTCCAAAGTTCAATAACGAATTTTGCATTTTTCAAAATTCCCGGGGACCAAAACTGACAAATTGCCAAACTTAAAGGACCAAACATGACATTTCCTCAAACTTTCCTCCCAAGGTCCATTTTTGATAATTTATGATTTTCTAGGACCAAAAATGATTTTTCTTTCAAAAATATCCCACCAAGGACCAATTCTGTCATTTTCTGAAACTCCAGGGACCAAAATGCAAATTTCCAAAACTTTTCCAATTTTTCACCAAAGGACTAAATATGACAATTTATGATTTCAAAAGGACCTTGGTGATAATTTTCCATATTTTGAATGACTAGGGACTAATTTTGTAATTTTATGAAAGTTGGGGGACTGAAACTGCCAATTATGCAAACTTTGTACATTTTTCATCTGTTTTTACTCGTTTTGCATCTAAAACATATAAAACACAATTTTGAAATATTTTTAGTATTTTGATGCATTTCTGAGTGCTTTTGTATGTTTTTGCAGTTCAGACTGACTAAAAATGATGAGTGTTTGAGCACTCATCAATCCCCCACACTAAACTATTGCTAGTCCCTAGCAATAACTGTTTTGAAAATTTGATGGATTTTAAACTCTTTACCAAAAGCCATCACTTCTGGAGTAGCCAGGTGTAAGAACTGTGGCACACCTGATAACCGTGTGATTTTGAGCAAACCACCAGCTGTCAACGGATTTGATTAGTCTTTACCAAAAGCCGTTTGCTTCTGGACTAGCCAACTCTTGATGGAATAGTCCACATCTTGGTGAGCTGATTACCAATTATGGATTTCCACTGCCTTTACCACAAGCCATAATCTTGTGGGCTAGCCAACTCATTCGCTTTAGGGGATATGGCGAGTTGAGGTACCATACAATTTTTGGCAAATTGCAAGCCATAAACGGATTTGATGTATCTTTACCAAGAGCCGTTTGCTCCTGGATTAGTCAATCCCTTTGTCGGTTAGACCTGGCGGACTGATTACCACAAAAATTTTGAAGCACCAGTGAAAAATTTTTGAAAATTTTGGTCAAAAACGGGGGTACTATAAGGTAAAATGTGATAAAATTCGCTAGAATAGCGAAATACCCCCCCCCCCCCCCCCCCCACACTTAGGATGAATATTGTCCTCAATATTCAAAGTCCCGGCTATTATGCCGACATTTTGAACGTAAAAGGGCAACATTACAAGCTAAGCGTGGAAAAACACCATTTTTTTCACTTTATTTGTAACCATAGTGGGGGACTCCCCCACACTTAGGGTGAAAACCCTATAAGCATGCTACTGTTTTTGTTTACCGAGTCGCTAGCTTGACTCGACCCCGAATTCATTTGTCCTTGGGGAAGCATGATGTGGAAGAAGAAATCTCCATCGGACTTTCATTCAAGATGTTTGGACAAACATTTGATGCACATGAAAGTTCCACACCGATGAGATAAGTATCCGGCTCAAGATAATGATACATGAAAATGTCGGGATCAAAGATGGTATCTTCATTCCCGAAGGAGTGAAGAACAAGAGAAGTCACCTTATAGGTGAAGAAAAGGAAGAAAACCATGATGAAAATCATGATTTGATATTCTTCCTCGAGAGCAGGCTCAGTGGCCCGAATTTGGATTTCAAATGTTAAGCTCGTAAACAACCCGAGAGGGTGGGTGGGATTTTGCAAATTCTCATGATTGAGAGCATCTCCCCCCGGGCTATCAAACTCCGGAGGAGTTATGATATGATGAGTGAGTTCACCGGAGAACTCCTCATGAAGAGAATTATTCACAAGATGTGAATCTGTGAATTCATGTTCCGGAATAGACTCATCACAATCCTCATTCTGAATATCATAGAGTGGATTATCAGAAATCAAAGTGAATTCAGATTCGAATTCAAATAGAGGATTAGCGAGAGTAGTATTGAATGTTTCGGGAACAAAGAGATTAACATTCTCTATTGGACTGCTGGGATAAGAAGTGAGTGACGGATCATGATATAGGAGACTTTCAATTTCTCCAAGATCGGCTTCAAAGTCGAGGAGACCATCATCACTTTCCAATGAAAGTGGATTGATGTGAGTAAGTTCATCAACGAACTCCTCAAGAAGGGGATCAACATCAGACTGAGGGAGTGATGCCTCGATATACTCAATGTCTCCATGAGATGTACAATCTTCATTAAAATCTGAGAAAGTCTCAAAATGATCGTTTGAACACTCAAGAGGGGAAGGAATATAACACATATGCTCAAGAGTTCCCTGTGACTCTCCTGGGATTGGGACAAGGATCTCAACACTAGACTTTATTAATTCGTCCGATTCCTTATTAGGAACAGTGTCAAGATGCTCATCCCCCATGCTCAAAGAGTGAGTGGGAACCTCGGGTGTGATAGCAGTTGTTTGAGATGGAATCTCAACTGCTGGGATATCAACTGATGAACTTGATGGATCTTTATAGAATTGAAGGATATCAAGTGTATCCTCATCATCACTGTCATCAGGAATAAAACGGAACTGAGAGCTAGATCTGGTTGCTTTTTCTCTTGCAATTGATTCCCTAAAAGATTTTTCATATGCATCTTGGGAATTTATTCTAGCAGCCTGCTCTTCAGCAAGCAATTCTTCTATGGATTTTTTATGAGTATGTCTTTGGGCAAAGTCTTTAACTAAACCCTTAAGCTCATCAACGATTTTCATCATATTTTGCATTTCTGGAAGAAGTGCTTGATTCATATCGTACTGTGGAGGTTGGTCGTAATAAGGTGTGTCAAAATTGTCACAAGGATATGGATTCCCCGTTTGACAATCTGAGCTGAAGTGTGGACCTCCACAGTAATCACAACAGTAAAATTGTTGAGGCTGTGAGTCGTATGTGCTAGAGTCATAATCGTTATCGGGAAACTGCTCATAGACAAGCGTGTTTCCCGATTGACAATCAGAACTGTAGCGTGAACCACCACAGTACTCACAACAGTAAAACTGCTGAGAATCATGGTGTGGTAGCTGGTGGAATAAATCAGTCGTGTCATGGTAGGAATAGGGATCTTGGTTATAGACAGACCCGTTTCCTGACGCTACCATGCCACAACTGGGGCAATTGCCACCATTATGAGGATTACCACACCATTGGCAAACCAGAAAGTGTGGATGAGACATAGAAAGAATCAAAGGTGTATAAAGGGGTAGGGATGAAGAATCAAAGATGTGAGAGGGTAAAGGTGAATATTTTTGGGTTTTTGGATAAACATTTTGTACAAATGGAAAAGAAAATATTTTTGTGTTTTTGTGTTCGTTGAAAACTGAGTTTAAAATGTTTTCGGGAACGGTTTTGTTTTGAAAATAAGAAAATATGAACAAAGGATGGATAAATGTACAATGGAATGAATTCCAAAAGCACTAATCAGCAAACCGTTTAGAAAACGCACACAACCTCCCCGGCAGCGGCGCCAAAATTTGATTGGCTCCAAACGGTCAACCTAAATTGACCAGGTGATGGTCAACAAGGTCAAACAGCCTAGAGTCAATGCTCCGTGGAAGTATAGTGTTTCCCCGGGTCGTTATATCCCGACGAGGTGTGGATTGTATTCAAACGGCTTTGTGATCGGGTGAATTTGGATGGACAGGGGTTTGTGATTGATCTGAACTAAGGAATCTACAATGAAATAGCTTAAATAAGCTATATGAATAAGACAGGGAAGTAGGAAAAACCAGAAACGTTTAAAACTTAAAACGCGTACGTTCACGTTTAAATAAAACGTAAACGTACAAAATAAAACGTGAAAACTGAATTCTGAAAACCCCCAGGGGGTGAAAATGACTTTTTTACAAACTTAAAGGTAAAAGAAAATTTTTAGAAAAAGAAAATAAATTTATACACTAATTAATTGTTTAATATTAATTAATTACTAATTATTACTAATTATTAATATTAAAAACACTTAAATATAATTTAATACTAATTAAATACTAGAAAAATGAAAATAAAATTTCTAAACTTATAAAATAACTAAAAACAAGTTTTAAAATTAAAAATAAGTATTTTTGTATTTTTGGGAATTTTATATTAATTAATTACTAATTAATTATTAATTATCTAATTAAACTATTTTAAATTAAGAAAAATAGAAAATGAACAGTAAAAATCACAATAAAATTTCTAAAATTATTTTACATTATATAAAAGCTAGGAAAAATATAAAAACTGGGTTTTACTTAATAAAAACTAATTATGCTATTTAAAACTAATTATTAATTAATAATTAATAAAACTAAGATTAATTCTAATAAATACTAAATAATAAAATAAAAATCTGAGAAAATTATTATAAATACTTTAATATAAGAGGAATTTAAGAAAAATATAAAAAAAGCTAAGTACTTAATAAAAATATAAAAATGAAAAATAAAATTTAAATAAAATTAAATAGAAACTATCACTTAAAATTACTTTGTTTTTTTTCTGGATTTTATTTTTGGAAAACTAATTTACAACTAAAAACATGAAACTTTAATAAAAACAACTTTGGTGGAAATCAAAAATAAGCACTTTATGAAACAAAAAGCAAAACAGTTGACTTTGTTTGACTTTTGAGGGAAATAAGCTCAAACTAGCTTGTGTGGGGCCCACTCTTGTTGATTCAGGTTTAACTGAGTTTAGGGAACATGTATAAACCAGAAAAAGCAATTGAGAACCACAGAATAAGCTATTAAGCTAAAAATAAGCACTTGAAACTTATGTGAACTCAGAAACTGGGACAGACTTTTGTGTTTGATTCAAGTGGGGTCCACAGGGTTTCAGGTCAATCAAAGGGTCAAAACATGGTGCCTACCAGGGGGGGGTTTAAAATGAACCAAGGTTGGGCTTGTGGACCCACTAGGGTGATCAGAAAACCACCACCAAGTGGTGGTGGTGGGGGTGTTAACTGCTGATGCAGGGGGCTTAGCAGCCCTGCAGGTATGTTTGGGGTTAAGTGGGGCCCAGGGAAAAATTCTCAAAAATCAAAGAACCATGGGATCTTGAAGTTGAACTGATAGAGTATCTATGGAAACAAGTTTCACAATCTAAATTGTTGATATAAATAATGCCTAAAAACATTATTAACATATATCGATATCTCTATGTTTTGATAATCACAAAACGTAAACTCATTGAACTACAAATTATGACGTAAACAAGTATTTAGTCGTAAATATTTGCTTTAACATCCATATCACTTAAGGTATGAATAACCAAAGTGTCTAATGCATTTTATGATCAAAGGAATTTTTAGTTTTACAAACCTTACATTTTATTAAAGTGGGACAAACATTTTTAAACTTATACAAAACATTTTTGTATTTATAAGAAATGTTTTATTCAAAATAAATATTTTGAATTCAAATTTCAACCCAAAAAACGGCTACATTCTTCAGGAAAAACCTCCCCCACAAAAAGACAAAAAAATCTGAAGAAAAAATGTTTTTTTCTTAGGCGGCCCCCTTAATTATACTAGGCGGTCCCCTTAATAATTAAGGGGACCGGCACACAATTAAGGGGATCGGCCACGCTCCCTGTCAGATTTTGTCAGAAATTTTTCCCTATAAATACCACCTCAAACCTGAAATTTTTCTCACCTCTTTGCACAAATATTTTCAGATCCAATTCTCTCTAAACATCCTTCTAAAACCCTTTGATCATAAATACATAATCCTTTGTTTCAAAGTGATTCTTACATCATCCTCTCAAGTGCAAGAGAAGAATACTTCTATCCTCCAAGACAAGAAGTATTACAACTTGTTGTGACCTCCACATCCAAGTTGTTGGTGCATCATCAAGAATATTTACATATATCTTTGTGTAGTGTGTTATGAATATTTGATTGTAGATAGTTGTGTTAGGAATATAGTTAGTGTGATTGGCTAGTAGATTGTAGTAAAGATAGTTGGTGTGAAGTAGTTGTGAAGATAGGTGTGTAGTAGATTGGTGTGAAGTAGTTATGAAGAAGGTGTGAAGATTGACAAGGTGTGAAGTCTTGAAGAAGGTGTGAAGGTGTGATTAAGGTGTGAAGATCACGTGGTGTGATATTTGGTGTGAGATTGGTTCTAGCTACGATTAGAACTCGACATTTAGCTTAGTGTCGTTAACTTGTGTAAGCCAAGGTGTGTAAGGTTTTCTCCGCCATAAGGGAGCTTGTTGATATAGTGAAGAAAACTCTCGAGGAGTGGAGTAGAGCAAGGAAGGTGTCCTTGTAGCCGAACCACTATAAATCCTTTGTCTCGCGGTTAGATCTTTCCATATCTTACTTATTATCTTGCTTATATCGTTATTACTTTTGTAGACGTAGACGTATATATATAGTTGCTCATATAGTGCTAGTATTAATTTTACTTAAAGATCAAACGAAAGTTTTATTCACAAAACAAAGTTTTTACAATCAAACTAAAAAGGTTACATACATATAATTGATCATTTCGATCAAGTATAGTTTTCATACAAAATATAACTAAGGATTATAAAATAAACGATTACGTACTTATCTCTCGTATATAGCTACAATTGTTTATATTATGCATGTGTTGATTTCACATACTTAGCATACATTATTATGATTGTTTATACTTAGATATACTTGTTCATATTGTTCAAGATTTGAGTTCACATAAGATTGAATCAAAGTTTTAAAAGCAAACAAGGTTTTAAAACTAAACTAAGTTTTCAAAATAAAATTAAAAAGACGTAAAACTATTCAACCCCCCCTTCTAGTTTTCCACATAAATCAACACACATAAATCAAAACAATTACTTGAACTTTTGGTTTTTTCTGCACAACTACTTTTGACTTTTTGAAATGAACTTGAAAATTTGACTTTGGCCAATTTTGATTAGGTCCAACTGACTTAAACTAATGTATTATGCAATTATGAAACTAAATTAAGCTACTTAAACAAGTTTCAAAGCTATGGTGATGATTTGGGTTCACCAAGCCCCAACAGTTGACTGTTAAGGGGTAGTGAGAGTGATTTTGACCTTTTTTCAAAATGGTGATCTATTTTATGACTTACAAGAACTTTTTAGACCTAAGGTGATTAGCTCAAACAGAAATCAACAACTAAATGACACAAGAACATCTCAAAACCTTCTAAGCCAAACACTCCCTTATTCCCCAACTGTTTTTACATTTAAAGAGTTTCATACACAGTGAGGCTTATGAAATGCTCCTATTTTACCCATTATGCTATATGAACTAACTGAAAGCTGAAATGACAAAGAAATAAGCATTACATTAAGCTATGGGCTAAAATACTAGAATTGACTCAATTATTCAATTGTAAGCATTATTAACTATAATGGAAAAGAAATGAGTTGCTGATCACAAACTAGCATAATAAGACTAAATAAGCATATAAAGCATAAATTAATACTAACATAAGAACCATGACAGTGATTTCCAAAAATGATGAGATAAGCTTACAAGTAGCTTTTGTGTGATCCATCAAGAGCAAGATACACCAACCTATCCTAAGGTCTCCCCTGAGATTTTCACACCAAAAAAAATCAATCCTGCAGCCTTGCTTGTCCACCCTTCATCACTGGTTTTTCATATTCCACCATTTTATTCGAATTTTTGAATATTTATGTAAAACTAAACTCTAGTCCTTATAGTGGAACTTAAGTCTCACAAAAGCTTAAATAAGAACTGATTTGAGATAAATGAGCAACAAACAACAACTGTGAACAATTTAAAGTTACTTTTTCAAATTCACTTAAAAAAATGCATAAACTAGAATTTAAATTCACTACTGAAACTAAAGATTCAAAGAGGTTCAAAATACACTGAAATGTCTTAATAGATAACTTGGAAGCTGAAATTTAAACTGGAATTTTAAAAATACATGAAAACAATAAGCTAAACTAAATTACAATAATTCCTAATCTAACAACTCTCTCTTTATTCCATTCTTCATTTTTATAAGTCCCTGAAACATCCCTTGACTTTCCCACTTATGTTTTGAGCCCTAGGATGAAGGAATTTGATCCTGGCCGTTTGTTCAATTTAGGCGGGAAAAAATGGTTTTGGCAGGTAGGGGCAACTTGGGGGGGTTTTGTAGTTTTGTTGTTGTTTTGGAGTGTAGGAGGGGGGTGGGAGGTTGAGTATTGCAGAGGGTGAGAGTTGTAGGGTGATGATGGGAGGCTGTGGTGTTGCAGAGATAAGGTGAGGTGGAGGGTGAGGTGGAGTCAAAGGGGTTGACTGGGGGGAATTAAAAAAACGGGGGAAGGGATAATATATTTAGTGGTGTGGGCCGGTTGGGAGTTGGGCTGAGGGGGTATAAGGGTTGTGTTGTGGGCTGGTAATGTAGAGTGGGCTTGGGTGGTTTAGTAGTAATATTACATATGGTCCGTTTGGTTTGTTTGATTATCACAAGGACCAAAAATGCAAAATACCAAAAGTTTAGGGACTGAAAATGAAATTTTCCCAAGCTGCTCATGAGGACCAATAACGCCAAGATTCCAAAGTTCAATAACGAATTTTGCATTTTTCACTTTTTCAAAATTCCCGGGGACCAAAACTGACAAATTGCCAAACTTAAAGGACCAAACATGACATTTCCTCAAACTTTCCTCCCAAGGTCCATTTTTGATAATTTATGATTTTCTAGGACCAAAAATGATTTTTCTTTCAAAAATATCCCACCAGGGACCAATTCTGTCATTTTCTGAAACTCCAGGGACCAAAATGCAAATTTCCAAAACTTTTCTAATTTTTCACCAAAGGACTAAATATGACAATTTATGATTTCAAAAGGACCTTGGTGATAATTTTCCATATTTTGAATGACTAAGGACTAATTTTGTAATTTTATGAAAGTTGGGGGACTGAAACTGCCAATTATGCAAACTTTGTACGTTTTTCATCTGTTTTTACTCGTTTTGCATCTAAAACATATAAAACAGAATTTTGAAATATTTTTAGTATTTTGATGCATTTCTAAGTGTTTTTGTATGTTTTTGCAGTTTAGACTGACTAAAAATGATGAGTGTTTAAGCACTCATCACTCACATCTCTCGGGTGTAATAAAGTATATATCACAATATGGAAATGGAAAACATCTCTCACTACCTGTCATAGCAAAATAGATTACCATAGGCTTGGGAAAGGATCAAACCTCTACCACATGGCGTAAGCACATAGGATAAACTATCAAAGAGGTCTTTTTTAAAGGGTTATAACGTTAGGTGTATGGATATGGAATACACGGTTTTGTTCGATAAAGGCAATCTTTACTGGTGGCGAGTTAATCATCGTGGTTAATTACATGTACAATATGGCGTTGCTAAGCCAAGACTAGACTCGACTTAAGCTAATAAATGAAAAATAACAAAAACATAAGACAAACATAGAATGAAACGGGATGGTAGTCCGTATGTTTTTTTTCTTTTCTCTTTTTCTTTTTCCATTTTTTTTCTTTTTCTTTATTTTTCGATTTTTTTTTTTTTTTTTTTTTTTTTTTTTTTTTTTTGCATACACTCTTACCCTACCATCCAAAATAATACATCATAGGGAATGAACATTCCCCTTACACTAGAATTTTTACATAATAAACTAATCTAATGACTCGAATCAAGATAATCAAAACACTTGGAGTACTTTTAAGATTAACGCACATATGGGGGTAATATATGATGTTCTTCCCCATTACTCCATAACATTAGTACTTTACTCATGAGTCCCAATCGTCCCAAAACAATATGTACAAGGATATGACTCGACTTAGCAACCATGTAATCAATTAGATAATTAACTAAGGGTTTAAACAAATAACAATAATGCACTAAAGATGAATGCATACACGGAAGGCTAAGGCGATTTGGGTGTACATTTAAGTGGGTTGTAACAAATTCTTCCTTTAAGTAAGATGCTTAAAGTTAGAAACGAAAAGATAGGCTCGGAGGGGTGTACTAGGAGTTTCGTGTACTAAAAATGAGTACAACGCTAAGGGTGTGGGAAAAATTAGTTGACTTTAAATAGTGAGGGTTAATCTAACTAAATACCCCCGTCATTATAACCCACCCCTTTACTTACTGATTGTGGTGAAGTAGCTTTCACTTGTGCAATCTGCTTTGTTATTGTTGTGATATTGATTGTGGTGAAGTAGCTTTCACTTGTGCAATCTGCTTCTTTGTGAGCCTTGTTTATAATGGAGCCTTTAGGTGAGTAATGGAGCCTTTCTTGTGAGTAATTGCAGGAATCTTTACTATTGGTACTTGCATTGAATCTTTACTGTTGGTACTTGCAGTGTGAACCTTGTGTAACATGTGTGGAATGTGAGACTTGTGTTTCACTTGTGGTTCACTTGGTTTGGGTGCAATCTGTGCACATTTAGGTGCAATCTGTTTCACTTGTGTAACTTGGGTGCAATCTGCTTGTGTGCAATCTGTGCACTTGAGGGCAAATCTGTGCACTTTGGTGCAATCTGTGCACTTGCATAGTTATATGTTTCACTTATGTGCAATATGTGCACTTGCATAGTTATCTGTTTCAAAAAAGGCGATGACGAATGGTTTTCTAAAAACCAAAAGGCATGGCAAAGTGATATTTTATCACTTTGCAACCTTCATATCCGAGTCAAACACTTGTTTATATATTTTTTTCTAAATCGGCGATGATGAATCTGAGCCTGTGCAATCTGCTTGTGTGCTAAATGCTTGTGTGCTTATGCACTTGGACAAAAAAATTCTAAATTGGCGATGATGATTGTGTTAATCTGAGTTTGATATCTGCTTGTGTGCTAAATACTTGCGTGTAATACTGCTTGTGTGCAATACTCCATATGTGCTTATGCACTTGGACAAAAAAAAAACATGGGACAAAAAAACTTGGTAAAAAAAATACATTAGTAAAAAACATGGGACAAAAAGTTAAATGTGGGATACAAAAAAAAAAAAAAAAAAAAAAAAAAAAAAAAAAAAAAAATACATGAACAGTACCCTATGGGTAAGGAGGGTTTGCAGCAAGGGGGTAGACTCCGTTAATATACCCCAAAAAAAAATGCTCCGCCACAATGCGTGGATGCCACATTTCTCGTTCATAGCAACTCCGACATTAATGGGAAAGATAGATTTGTAGAAAACTTTGTGTATAAAGTTCAAATGAATGTGACGTTTAATTGTCGTCTAGAGAGCTTTGATAAATTGATTTTCGATTCTTAAGTATCACAATCTATATATAGCTAGAATCACGCCTTCAAAACTGCGAACACCTCTTTCAAATTTTGTTTAAGTAATTTACGTAATTGTTTAATTATAATATATTCTAAAAATGAACTTGGTTACTATAGCAACAGTGCTCATGCAAGTTTCACGTTTGCCAATTTTAGCCTCTGAGGTTAGTGATCAATTGCGAAATTAGTCCTTAACGACCGTTATCTAATATATTCTAAAAATGAACTTGGTACTGTAGCAACAGTGCTCATGCAAGTTTCACGTTTGCCAATTTTAGCTTCTGAGGTTAGTGATCAATTGCGAAATTAGTCCTTAACGACCGTTATCTAACAAATGTGGATTAAATTTGAAACGGAACAGTAACTTCAAGGGCTTTTTCTGTATAAATAATAAACAGAAACAACCCATAAGGTTAACTTTTTTTTCACCGTTAGTCCCTAAGGACTAACTTTGCAAAGAACGCCACGTTAAGGGACCAAAACTGAAAAATGCGTTGCTACAGTGCCAAAAAGTGGCTGCTACAGTACAAAATAGTGGGGAATAGTGCGTGTACTGTAGCTAAGGATTTTACGCTTTTAGTCCCTCAGGTTAGCTATAAATCGCACCGTTAGTCCCCCGTTAGTGCTCTTTTGCAAATTTAGTCCTTAAAAAAAGTACTTATAAAATTTTGATCGATTTATTTCGAGTTTTGATTAAACATAACATTCCCGCCGCAACGCGCGGGTACCCTCGCTCGTTAGATCTATATAAACATAGAATTAATCATTTAATCCACCTTTTCCAACTTTTCTATTTTTTAAGAGCATCAGCAATGGGGGGTTTTTGCAAAAGGTTTTTACTGTTTTAAAAAGTCTTTCAAAGACTTTTTTGCATTAAAAACTTAGACTTTTTAAAGAGCTTTTTAAAATGACTTGGAGTATGCCAAGCGGTTGAAGCATTGTTTTATACAAACATTTTGAAACATTAATTAGAATGACTTTTTTATATTAAAATAATAATAAAATTAAATGACAAAAAGCTTTTCAAGCTTTAAGCATTGTAGATGTTCTAAGATAGAATATAAAATTAACTTCGAGTGAAATGTGTCTTCGTTGGAGCAATGCTTTCATTCTCCATAACAGCAACCCATATTTTAATATTAAAATTATTAGATGTAAATAATTGTATATAATTAAACTGTTTGCTAGGTTGTTTAACTTTTTAAAAATTAGCTAATAAATGAGTTACACCATTTTATCACTGTATCCACATATTTACCCAATAAAATATCATATGTTGGTTATGTTACATACATTTCTTTTAGTTATATCATATAATTAGTGTAGAAATTGTTAAATAAACCGGCTTAGTTATTATGGTCTTAACTGTGGATTATCTAAATTTTAGTGTAGTATCATAAAATAGTTATAGAGTACTTTTTATTAAAAAAATTGAATGACTTCATCGTTTTCTTCTGGATATAAAACTAAACACGCACATACTCCGCATATAGTATGTCTTTTACTAATTAATTATGGATGCTATGCTTGAATGGATGCTATGCTTGATTAGATTAGATCTAATGGTATCTTAATAGTATTATATCAAAATCCTAACTTTCACAATAAACAAATACAACAAAATAAAGAAAGAAATCTTGCCTCCCAAACCATCCAACCAAAAATGGAAAGGTGTCGAGGTACAAATATCCATGCTAATTTAAAATGCAGCCCTAAACAAGAGCATAAGTCCTACACTACTTGCCTTTAAAGTTCAGATTACAAAGATAATCTATTACTCTAGTAGTAGTATAATATTTCACTCGTGTCACATCAATACCTCAAATACCCAATACACCCCCTCTTGAAGCCTTGACACAAATATGCTAAAAACCAAAATTTTATTCGACCGTATCACCGTATGGGTTCAAAGATATTTATAAATATCGTGAGGCGTGGCGTGGTGGCATGATCAAGCCTTAAGTCTTAGCATAAGGTGTGGCGGTATGCTATTTTGAAGGCGTGAATTAAGGCGGCAAAAAGTATTTATAGATTTATATATTTATACGTATTATATTTCATTAGTATCTCAAATTTCATATACATCGAGTTTACAAAAAGTGTTATACATAAGCAATAAAGTCAAGAAACTCTCTTTATTTGTAATCTTCTTCAAATATTAGTAAACCCCTAAACACCAAATACCAGCAAACCTCAAATACGATGCCCAAATTCCAATTACTAGTAAATCAGGTAAACGTCTCAAATACCAGTACATCTTATCGCGCCTTATCGCAACTCATCTCATGTCAAGCCTTAAGACGACACCTTAGTTTATTGTGTGACGTAGAAGTGACACCTCGCACCTTTACGAGGCCTTTGCGACGCCAAGACGCGCCTTTTAAAACGCCGCATATATTCAATGTAACATATGTAACCTTGTTTTGACATTTTGGTATTTGTTTTGATGGAAAAGGTTAAATTATATATCAAGGCAATATCCAGTCATTCATTTTGCATTTGCTATGAAAGTCTGTATATTTTTACTAGTTTTAATATCCGTGCACGCGCGAGTTTTTTTAAATTTTTTTTAATCATATATTTTATTTATTAAAAACAAATAATTTAATCTTTGTTTTGTTTTATTTATTATTTTTAATATAGTTTTTATTATTAAAGATAATTATTTAAAAAATTTAATCCTATTGTTAATTGCATCTTATCTATATTTTTTGCATTTATCTTATACTTGTGTTATGGATAAATATAAAATGTTACCTAAAAAGAAAATATTTTTTTTTTAAATAATATTATTACTAAATAAGGTATCATTTAGTTTTTTAAATAGAAAAGTCATCACTTGAGGTTTCATTTGATTAACTTAAGAAATAACTTATTAAAATTCTATGATTGTCGGCTTATATATCTAGATGGGATGCATTAACCACACCCTCCCTACTATGAGAGGTCCACCTATTTTAGTCAAAAAGTACAAGCATTAAAGCAGACAGTACAAGCGACGGCAGCAGTGTCGGTCAACACACCCTCTCTACAGGGAGGGTGTGGTTAACTCATGCCATCTAGATTCTCAATACAGATAACTAGATAAGAACACAAGTTTCCGTGAAGATATTTATTGGGCAAATTTGATGATAATTACGGAAATAAAATTTTAATACACGGCTTTAACTGAAAAAACAAAATAATATAGTATTCTAAGTGGATGAGCCTACGACACCTGTTTATTGTCTAATGAAGAATATAAAACCGGATAAGGTTATATCTTTACGTAAGTTTTTGCAGATATTATTTAAGGATGCGTTTGGTTTGAGGGTGTCACCGGGTATGGAATCAAAGAAGAAACAAAAACTTTGTTTGGTTGGTTTTGGGCCCACCACTTTGGGAATCAAGTAATGAGATTTCATTCCACACAAATTTGGTGGGTTTCTCCCAATCCATCCAATCATTTTTTTTTATTTTATTTGATAGAATTTTTTCAACCACACATTATTTATTCTTTTTCTTATTTTATAATTTTTTCAACCACAAATTATATATAATAATATATTTTCCCTCTCTTATTTTTTTCTCAAATCTTTCCCACTTCTTTCAAACCTTTCCCAAATCCAAATCCAATTCCAATCCCACTTGCGAACCAAACGCACCCTAAGTACTCTCTAAAATGATTTATTCATTCATCATGGTCTGCTTTTTAATATGTGTGAAAAGCAAAAACAGAAAATGAAGAAACTCGAGTCATTTAATTTCATCTCTCGATCTTGTAGATAAAGTCATAAAACTCACATTTGGAAAAGTTAAATAAAATTTCTAATACAACTATACAAGATTTTTATAACTATTCTTTAAACAATGAAAGAAAAACCTACCACACTCCCATAATTTATTTTAAAATGACAAATAAGTAACACCAATATATTTTTATACATTATTAGTTAGCTCAAGATAAAGAAATGAAGTGAGAATAAGTATATACATGAACCAAACCAACCAAAATACAACTAGATTCTAACAAGGGCAAAATCGGTACTGAAAATGATGTTGCTAGAATTAGGATAACCCATAAACTAAGCAACTTTCTACAAATAGAATATTTAATTTAATATAAAAATTGCAATGATTAGAGGGTGAGAAAAAAGAAAAGAGATTAGGGTTAATCTGAAAAGCTACTCTAAGCACCCGTTTGGTATGGGGGTATGAAATGGGTTTTGAGTTGACAAGACATTTAAATTTTGTTTGGTTGCTTCTTTTCAAATGAGGAATGGAATTCAGAATCAAAAAATGATAGTTGGCTATTTTGGTAACTTTCAAGTGGGTATCAATATTTTTGTGGGCCACTTTAAATTTTTTCTCTTTATAAATGTGAATCCCATTATATTCTTCACACTTTTTATAATTGTTTTATCATTCAAATTAATATATTTATTTAAAATTTATTATAAAATATATTTAAAATATATAATTTCTCTTTCCTAAATCTACCTCAAATCCAAATCCTATACTAAATCCAAATCCTAATCCAATCCCGCTTATAAACCAAATGGACCCTAAATGACAACCACCATATTTGCATTTCAATTAATTTCTTAGTCAGGCAAGTTTGTTGTGTTCATTACTTCTCTGCAAAATAGTACAAAAACTACAATTAATGACCCAAAGAACAGACATAATTGTTTACTTTGACTTTTATCATCTTTGACCAAGTCTCAAACACAAATTCAACAAATCCATCATCTTAAATCCAAATCAAACTTATGGGTATTATTAAACATAAAATTTAACATATGGGTTAAAAAAATTTAACCTCATTAGCTAAAAAAAGAAAGAACCTAAAACATAAATCATCTGCAACCCTAAAGCTTCAAAAAGCAATAGCTAAACTCATAAAAATACTATAAAAATGACTCTTTAAATAATGGGGTTTATTCATTTTACCCTAAAAGGGTTGTAAGATACTGTTACAATAAGTTAAGATGAAGAAGATGATCCATTAGTAGAATCTTGTAGATGCTCTTCACTACGTACTAAACCACCACCTAACACGGAGTTCGCGGCGGAGTTAACGGCAGCTCCGGCACCAGAGGTGGCTGTATCTTTTTTAGCAAAAGTGTTCTTATTATTATGCATCCAAACTTTAAATATTCTTCTTTTGATACCAATATCATTGCAAAAATCAGTGACCATTTTATCATCACATCTTTGCATCTTCCATCCAACTTTTTCAGCAAAATTTTGCATTTTCTCCTTTTGTTCTTGAGAAAACTTGGTTCTGAATCTTTTTCTTCCATGAACCTTGACTGCTACTGGAGTTCCTGGTGGGTCAGCTGCTGTGCTTAGTGATAAAAGAAGGTGTCCACCATATGCAATGTTTGTTGGTTGGGGTGGTGGTGATGTTGGTGACAAAGGTGATGATGAGGTTGATGGTGAGGGTATGTGTGGTCGGTTGAAGTTTAGAAAATGAGATGGTCTGGTGGTGGTGGTTATGGTGGTTGTGGTGGTGGTGAGTTCACGGCGGTGGAAGTTACGGTGGCAGCCACAAGCTGAGCATTTGAATGAATTTGGTTCCGGCATGAACTCACCGCAGCCGTCGACGGCGTGGCCTCCGATGCCGGCTGCATGGTTTTTGAGGCATTCTTTGTATGTTGCAGCCGGCGCGTACGGTGACGCGTGGTGGTTGTTGTTGGTGTGTGTTTTTTGGTTTGGGTATGATAGGAAGGTGATTGATTGAGAATGGGGTGGTGGGGTTTCATTTTCATGAGTTGGGTGGTGTTTTAGGTCTTCTTCCATAATTTGATGATGAGAAAAATACTAACTAGTATCTTGGAAGATTTTCAAAGGGTTACTTGTGTTTAAGCTCAAATATATGGTGATTAAGCTGGAATATATGGTGATTAGGTAGGGATATTAGGGTTAAAAAAATATTTTAGTAATTTTGTGACAAATGGAGATGAGATGAGGGAATTGCTTGCTCAAATTGAAAAGCAATTTGGATTATGAAAGGGGTAGGGAATTTATACATCATCTTAATACACAATAAGGACATCCCTTCCACTCAAATAATATATGGTAATTACACTTTTTTTCTCAAGAGAGACAAAAATTATAGTTGAATGTAGAATATTATGTCATTCTAAACAGGTTTTTGGCAAATTATTTGATGTTATAAAGAATTGTCTTTAGATATTTGGACTTATTTAAACTAGATTAAATGATTAGCCTTACCTTGAATTTGTGTTTTCCTTCACCAAATTAACGTAGTTAACGTGATATAGAATGGGAAAATCAACTAGGTACCCATTTTCTCAAAGAAAAATACTAGATTCACTCATAAAATTCACACAAAAAATTTCATTCGCTGACGTGTCAACTGGTGTAATAAAAGAAAGTAGAGGAAAACTACTAGAAAATGCATCATTCATCCGCTAACACATCAGTGGGTGGATTTTTTTTTGGCTTTTATGACTGGGTATAGCATTGCTCTTTCTCAAAACTGATTAGGAAAAATCTCGAAAGGGATTGAGAAAATCTAGCACGTTGTAGGATTCCAAAGTCAAGTTTTAACGATGATGGTTAGAGAGAAAAAGTAGAAAAAAAAAGGTATAAAGAGATAGAGAGAGGATTTATGATTACTTGATTTTCTCTTATTTATCTCTTTTTGTTATAATGGCAAAATGCATTGTTTATACTTAGGCTTAAGGCTAAGTATAATATGAATACAAGAATAGTCTCTTGACTATTATCCAATGTTTTTCTAAATAGCGTGAAGCGTGGCGTGACGGCATAATCAAACCTCACGCCTTAAAAGCTATAGCAAAGCTGTAGCATTATTTAAGACGCGACCTAAAGCGGCAAAAAATATAAAAATATTTATTGATTTATATATTATATATTATATTATATATCATATTTTATGTATATCGAGGTTACAAAAAGTTTTATACATTAGGAACTATATTCATCGTAGCTGAATTCAAAAAAGGCGTGTCTTGTCTATTGCATAACGCGGAGATCACGTCTCGCACCTTTGCGGTGCCTTTGCGACACCATGGCGCGCCTTTTAGAACCATGATATTAATTCTTATGCACATAGATCCTAATCTAGTTACACACTATCTTTACATCATAATTTCAATCCTCCCCCCCCCCCCCCCCCCACCCCACCCCCATGTAATGATAGGCTAGATTTGGATCTTCAATCTCTTTGAAGTTCGAACATGCTAGAATTTCGTGTAAAAGCTGAGGACGACCTTGTAGCGCATTATTATGATGAAGGTATCAACCATGCTTTAATGTTGAACTCAAATCAACATTCTCAAAAGCAATTTGTATCCTGATCTTCATATACAACTTGAAACCTTAGATGCATATCTAAATCTTTATCTTAATTGTCTTGTCTTTAAAAGCACTTTGATTTTCTTTGATTGTGAATGTTGATTTCAAACCTTGAATGTTCAGAACAAAAGATCTTGAGCAAGATGATAACCAATTGAGCTTTTGATATGTAAAAGACTTAATCATTTGACTTTTAACCTTGAATTTTCATGTCTTTAGCTCCCCTTCAATTGTATGACCATCTCTTGAACTAGTGATCTTGGTTGTCAAAATATATGCTTTTGAACCTGGTTGATTTGTTGTTGAAGACAACATTAATATTGATGAGAAGTGATCGTATGATATTGTTAAAGTAGCTATCTTGATAGAACTATGAGCTTAACGAGAAACTACCACTTATTCCAAACACTTGTTGATGTAACTTATCTTCAACATTTATGAACATGTCACTAATCTTCCATTCAACTAACGATTCTTGACCACAAAAAATGAAGACAATAACCAACCATGAAGACGAATCATATCTTTTTGATCAAACTACTTTGCGGAAATAACTTCTTGATCTCAGTTTATTCACTAATAAAAGTATCTTCCCATGATTTTCAACCATAATATTTCTACCCCTCAGGGTGATTATGATTCATCATGAGCATCATGAATACGTAAGCTCCGGGTTGATAATCATTGTAAGAATAACCAACTGAAGTCCCTGAAGTAAACATTGAGTATCAAAATTTCCCTCGAAAAATCCAACAATCTCCCTTTATAATCAAGCAAACTCCCCCGAAATAACCAAGAATCTCCCCTGACCAACAAAATTTATATTTGTCATTCTTGTGAAGGTTGACTTTTGACAGTAAAAGACTTGTTGAAGGTGTAATGACTGTTAAAGGTGAAAATGTCATTTTCTACTGTAGAAGATAAATTTGGCAATATTAGAGTATTTAAGTTTTTTCCATTTGAAACAATATATGAACAATCAATATTCTAAAAATTATTGAATATTTTTTATCGAATGAACAATCATATGAACAAAGAGACTTTATTGAAGATTGAATGTTGTATTTGTTTCGCGTAATCTATGTATCACCAAATCATGCTCGAGAACATTCAGTGGGTTGTTGAATTATACAATTAATTCAATACCTTGGTGATAATGATGTGAAAATGTGATCATAAAATCCAATGAAGCATTGATCTTTTGAAATTAGGGTGGAAGCAACTATCCCATGACTAAGTCAAGGAAATGTCACTTGTGTTTTCGAAAAAAATTCCGATGAAACACGATAACCACTAGATCACATAGATTATTAGTTAACACATAATTTGAATTCCTAACTGGATTAAATTAGCGACCTACTTTCAGTGTTGGCTTAATGTTAGCACTGGTAGGATTTCCATTCAATACCAAATTTTAAGTATCACTATAATGTTCGGACAATTTTTTTTCCTTCTTTTTTTAGGTAAAGGGGATACCCATGGTAAATAGAATGTTCTGACATTGTCATGTAGACATGCGATGTCACGCAGACATGTAATAAAATTTGTACCTTTTGTATCTCTAATATTTGTTAGAAACATACTTTCGTGTCTTAAAAGATATTTTCATTGAATATCATTTAGCTCTGGACTTGATTTGTGCACTTTAGTAAGCAAGGACCGGAGCAAAATGTCGTTCGTTACAATATCAACAATCTCATAAATGAGAAGTCAATAGATTATGCATTTAATCTCTGTGAAAATAAAACAAAAACTTTTTGAGAAGAACTTGAATGGCTAGGAGGGGTTATGCATTTGCATCTCCGAGTCCATGATGTCTATTTAAATACCAGAAATCAACATATGAAATCCGATCATATGTATTGACCTGATGTCTATCGTAGTTTAGGGAAAGGCTTTTCAATTCTTTTCACCCTTACCACCAACTCCTCCTTTTCTTTTATCCATCTCATTTTTCAACTCCGATATTTAGATTTCTTTTCATATTTTTTTCTTTTTCAGTCTTTTCTTTTCATTTCAACTTTTTCTTTTCTTTCTTTAGCAAATGATATATGTTGATCCACACCCCGAAATCCATCACCTAGACGTAACTTTCCTAAATTGAAAAGAGGCTCTGGGGTAGATGAATTCCGGTTTTGGAAGATAATATAAGTATTTGTGGTAACTATATCATTCTTGTGTAGATTGCTCAACATATAACAAACTTAAATTTCGGTGATGTAAGAATGAAATCAATTGAAAATCTTCCTAAATGTTTTAATATATCAAAATGTTTTTAACACTTGGAAGTTTTGATATATTTGTATAAGGACTAAGTTTGTAGATACGCAACATACTTTCTTAAAAGTACCGAAATACGTAACCTACTAAAAATATTACTTATATCGCTAATAAACTTTCAAAATTGGCGCAAGATACGTAATGTTGACCGGATTTTTACCTGGTTGACCGGTTTGGAGGTAAACATATAAAAAAAACTTACATTATCGGTCCCTGTGGTTTGCGTCTGTTTTCACCGGTCATCCTTTAACGTTATTTCAGTTATAAAAAGTTACAATAATGGTCCTTATCGTTTGGGTTGACTTTCACCTTTAGTCCCTTGACTTTATTTTCACTTTTCCGTCCGTTTTTACACGTTTTAGCCCGTTTTTACACGTTTTTTTTCGTTTTTCCACTTTTATAAAAAAAATCGAATAAAATTTTATAAAAAATATTTTATAAAAAAAATCGAATAAAATTATTTTTCGAATATTTTTTTTTAAAATATTTGAATAAAATATTTTCGAAAAAAAAATATTTTTTCTAAAATATTTTTTAAAAAAAATATTTTCGAAAAAAAAAATTTTTTAAATATTTTTTTTCGAAAATTTTTTAGAAAAATATTTTTTTTTCTAAAATTTTTTTAGAAAAAAAAATAAAAAAAAATTTAGAAAAATATTTGAATAAAAAAAAATTCGATTTTTTTTTTAAAAAATATTTGAATAAAATATTTTCGACAAAAGAAATTTTAGAAAAAAAAAAATTTTCGAAAATTTTTTAGAAAAATATATTTTTTTAATATTTTCGAAAAAAAAATATTTTTTCTAAAATATTTTCGAAAAAAAAATATTTTTTAGAAAAAAAATTTATTCGATTTTTTTTATAAAATATTTTTTATAAAATTTTATTTGATTTTTTTTAGAAAAGTGGAAAAAACGAAAGAAAACGTGTAAAAACGGACCAAAACGTGTAAAAACGGATGAAAAAGTGAAAATAAAGTCAATGAACTAAAGGTAAAAGTCAACCCAAACGACAAGTACTATTATTGTAACTTTTATAACGAAAATAACGTTAAAGGATGATCAGTGAAAACAGACGCAAACCACAGGGACAGATAATGTAAATTCTTTTATGTGTTAACCTTCAAACCGGTCAACCAGGTAAAAATCTGGTCAATATTACGTATCTTGTGCCAATTTTGAAAGTTTGTTAGCGACATAAGTAATATTTTTAGTAGGTTACATATTTCGGTACTTTTGAAAAAATATGTTGCGTATCTACAAACTTAGTCCTTTGTATAATCCCCCTAGATGTATACATAAGGATTTTTGCATGTAAATGGAAGTGAAAACTAAATATTAAAAAAATGACTATTTTTTTTTTTTTTTTTTAATAAAATTGGAAGCTCCTTCATAAAAATAGCATGAAATCCGTTGAAGGATTAAAAGATACGAGCTTGTATGGAAATCAATCATTTTTCAAACCATTATTGCACATTTTAAGCACTTGCGCTTAAACGAAGATTAAATCGATTTTGAAAATTGGTTAAGTGATATAAAAAAATTGAATTTGTTTGTTTAAGAAAACTTTGATCCTTTTCCTTAATGATTGTGATTAGTAAAAATTCATCTATTTTAGCGTGTGTATTAGTCGGAAGTAACAGCCTTTCTTTGAAGTCATGTTTTACTAAAAATTGAGCAAAAGCCATTGATGATGTACCCTCCGATTAGCTCGAAGGACATCCCTTCGAGTCTAATCGTAACCTACATAATCGAAGGCTCTGACTAGCCTCCTAAAACTTTCTTTTGCGTAAAACTAATCATCAATGATCTAGTTATCAAGTGAGAATTCGCCAATCGAAGGATTAAGCCCTTCGGGGTATCTCTCGATAAGTTTTATGGATGGAACAATGCCAAGTCCAATATTGGGGAGACCAAGTCTTACCCATGTCGCCTCTTCCTCTTTAGCACCCCCGCTAAACCCGGAGGAGTGGGACACTAAACCCTAGCGGTTACCACAAATCATGGGACGCCCCCATGATCTCTCTCAAACGTGTGACCACTCTCCAGGACCATTTTCTTCACCTATAAATAGTCCTGGACGATGACAAATCTGGTATGCAATCTCTCTCACCATACTTTACTACGCTTATACTTAAACTCTCATACCAATCACTTATTCACACGCCGGAGGTGGTTCGCAGGGTCCAACCCCTGCGCAATCACTTAACGTTGTGTTTTCATATCTCTTATTTCAGGTTATATCCAAGCTTGGCGTAATCACAACACCCCTCATTTCCTTTGATCACTATCGAAGGCCTGGTAGTGCAAAATATTGTACAATCAGTGGCGCCATCCGTGGGACCCGCTACAATTAGTCCCGTTATTTCCAAGTAAAATAACCAAGTCAAATACACCCACTATTATTCCGGCATGAATCCAGAAAGAGAAATTACACCCCCACCGGGTTTTTCGTCTTTAACCCCTTTACCCGCAACTGACGCCAACGACCTTCCGCCAATCACGGCCTCCACCTTCACCACACAATCTCATCCTGGAATAACGCCCAACCATCACGCATCCACGTCAGCCAATCCAGAGCTCACCATTAGCCCCGCCTTTGTCGATGCTAATTACGAAGAGCTAGAGTCTTTATTAAGAGCTCGAAGGAGACAAATCAGAAACACGGAGATGCGAATGGAGTTAGAATATTCCAGTGACGAATATGATGAAGAAATTGAGATTGAGCCAAGACCTTCGATAACTAGGGCTCAACACCCCATCCTGCGGATTGGGTCTCCTACGGGTAGAAGGGCTGGAGGAAGGAATGTGGGCTTCGAGGGAATCCCTGAAAGAACTCCCACGAGGAGAGAAGGGACTATTACTGAATGTTCTCACGGAAGAAGCCAACAGAGAGAGAACACGGAGGTGAACTTACCTCCCTTATTAGTAGCACATTTAGGGAGGACTGAAGGAGGAGTTCCACTGCAACCCTCCCACGCATCCGGTGTGGGAGGTAACCTGGGATCGGTCAACACAGGAGGAAGTTCCCCCCCCCCCCCGGTCAACCTGTATCCTCAGTTCCCGGATCAAAGTTACCCCTCAAATATTTATCCCTCTGTTAATGGACAACCTGGAAATCAGTATCCCTTACAAATGGCTGTATCCTACAATCATTCCATGATATACCCTCCGTACACCATGTATAATGGTTACCCCCCAAACGCGAGTACTCCTCATCCTTTCTACACTAATCCACCTTCTTCAGGGGTACCCCCTACTCATAATCCATATCATGGCATCCCCATGAACATACCACCTTACACCCACTCGTACGCAGAGCCCGCTGGTCCTTCGACACCCTTTGTGAGATGGATCGAAGACTATCCATTGCCGGATGGTCTAAAGATGCCTTCGCATATAGGCACCTATGACGGAAAAGGAGATCCAGACAATTTCCTACATTTGTTCGAAGGAGCCATTAGGATGCAGAAATGGGTCATGCCCGTAGCCTGTCACATGTTTACACACACCCTTCGGGATTCCGCACGTATTTGGTGGAATGGACAGAAACCAGAAAGCATCATCAACTTTGATGATTTGAAGGCTAAGTTTCGATCTCACTTCAACCAGCAAAAGAAGTTCACAAGGACACACCTCACAGTGCACAACATTAAGCAGAAGGAGAATGAAAGCACGAGGAACTTCGTTACTAGATACACCTATGAAACTCTACAGATTCTAGGTTTACACGAAGAACAATGAATTTCTGGCTTTGGCCACGGCCTACGCAACCGGACTCTTGTGGAATTCTTATCCACAGACCTTCCGGCAACATACAAAGGCCTGATGGAAAAAACATATACGTGGATAGAGGCCAAAGAAGTATCCACCAATGGGGCTCCGATGGATAACAACAAAGGAACAAAACCATCTTCATGGGAAGGATCGAAGAACAAACACAAAAACCATAATAGGTTTACCCCTTACAACAAGGGTCCGAACCATGGTTTATTAGGAAACCTCACAAAGTCTCCAAGGGAGATTTTAGCGACAGAGAAGGCCGCAAAAACCTTCGAGCCACCCCCTCGCATGATAGGAAAAAGCAAAAACAAAGACACTACTAAATATTGCCACTTCTACGAGGACTTTGGCCATGAAACAAATAGCTGTCGAGAGCTGAAAAAGCAGATAGAAGAGGCAGTAAAATCCGGGCAATTAACGCATCTCATAAAAGGGATAAGAAAGGGCAAAGAGAAAGCCACTGATACGCAACTGGGAAAAGATAATACCCCCCAGGAAGCTCCTATTCTAATGGTTCGCTGGGATACCCCCCGATTAAAGAGAAAAGCCTCCGAGAGGGAAGCTTACGCTGCAAGGGAAATAACGTTCCAATTCGAAATGGGAGAGTCCCCATCAAAGGATCCAGTGATCATTAAGGTCGTAGTCTCGGACACAGAGGTCAATAAAGTTTATATGGACTGCGGGAGTTCCTACGAAGTAATCTATGAACGTTCCAATTCGAAATGGGAGAGTCCCCTTCAAAGGATCCAATGATCATTAAGGTCGTAGTCTCGGACACAGAGGTCAATAAAGTTTATATGGACTGCGGGAGTTCCTACGAAGTAATCTACGAACATTGCTTTAGGAAACTCAGCTCTACGATCAAATCCAAGAGAGTAGAGTCAAAAATGCCCCTGGTAGGTTTCTCGGGAGAACGATCATGGCCTTTAGATGAAATACCTCTGGTGGTTACACTCGGAAGTGGAAAGCTTGCAAGAACGGAAATCCTCAATTTCGTCATAGTAAAATCAAAGTCCCCCTACAACATGTTAATCAGACGAACCGCTATGCAAAAGTTGGGTATTGTGGTCTCCGCAGTTCATGCAACGATGAAGTTCCAAACAGCCAATGGTGTCGGAACCATATTCTCTAGCTATCGCGAAGGGAAATACCAGGAAGCCCAAAAGAATAAGGGAGATGGTAATCAACGGTGTACAATAAACATCAGGGGAGGCTCCGACCCCAAGGGGTATGTGGCACTAGACAACCCCCATCCAGTACGAAAGGTAGAAATAGGAAAGCAACTCCCTACCATTTTCAGAAAAAGATTGAAAGAATTGCTCGAAGCCTATGAGGATGTGTTTGTAGGAACATATTCAGATACAACAGGAATTCCAAGGTCGCTCACAATCAACGGCAGACCTTTTAACACGGAGCATAAGCTAAATGAATCCAAATACATCAAACCAGTCAGGCAGAAACCTCTTCAAGTAACACCTGAACAAAACGCAACAATTAAGAAAGAAGTAGACAAACTCATAGCTGCAGGAATACTTCGAAGGGTATTAAATCCATGATGGGTTACTAACCCAATTGCAGCCCAACGGAGAAATGGAGAATGGATACTAAAGGTTGATTTCAAAGACATCAACAAAGTTTGCCAAAAAGGAAGCTATTTGCCAGAAAGAGAGCAGCAACTACCACCTGGAGTTCGTTGGGAATGTTTCCTTAATACCAACATGGGATGCCATCAGATACAGATGGCATAGGAAGATGAAGAAAAAACATCCTTTCATGTAGGCAGTAGCTCCTACTGCTTTAAACGCATGCCTTTTGGCCTACAGAACATCGAAGCCACTTACAATAGGCTGATCCAAAAGGTCTTCGAAATACAGATAGGGAAGAACCTAAGAATTCACGGCGAATACTTAGTCACCCAGAGCAAGACAAAAGAAGACCTCCCTCACGATGTAGAAGAAACCCTCATACAACTAAGGAAAATCAACCTAAAGCTAAACCCAATAATGTGTTCTTTCGGCATTGAAAAGGAAGGGTCAAACGAACGCCCGTTCGTAAGGCAAATGATTCGAACCAATCCAATCAATGAGGAAACCTCCTCAAAAAAACAAACGTGGAGAACACAAGGGAGGACTCGAAACCTACAAAATGACTTGGAAACACTGAAAGCATTCCTGTCAAAAGGCGTCAACAGATCTTCATCTCTCTACAAGGTCCGCAATGAGGTCATTAGCGACTTATCATACACTTGGAACAAGGAAGCTGAGACATCCTTCCTAAGATGAAAGAATTGCATGGAGATCTTACCAACAGTTGCACCCCCAACCAGAGGAGAGGTGTTGTTCTTATACATAGCAATGTCCCCTGATGAGATCGGTGCCATGCTCTTCACAGAAAGAAGACAGCTACAGATACCAATATATTTTATAAGCAGAGCTCTACCGTACGTGGAACAAAGCTATACAGCAGCAGAAAAGCTAATACTAGCCTTAATCCATGCCACAAGACGTCTCCGAAGGTATTTCAAAGATCACCCTATCAGATTAATCACGAATAAACCATTCGAAAGGATAATCCTGAACCCTGAGGGAACGTGGAGGATGGTCAAATGGGCTAAAGAGTTGGAGGAATATGACATAGAATATGGGGAAAACGATCCTTTCGAAGGACAAATTAATGAACCAGCTGAAACATGCGAATCAAGTATGTCCTCCAACAAGAAAGTCCTCCGAGCTAAACTAAAGGAAGAACACCGCATACATGATATACAGGCGCGTTCGGTCCCATAAAACCAAGAACGTCTCGAACTCGGAACGGAGCAACAAGCGTCGACAAAGTAACAAACCTCTCCCGCTCCGAATCACAGGCTTCATAGCAATATGCAGGCCGTTTATAATAACAAAGGAAACCTCATGGAACATACTCCGAGGAAGTATATATGGAATGAGTCAAAAGTAACTACCCTCCTACGGCGTACAAACGACTTGCCATATACTTCGTAAGTTCTACATACAAGACTTACAGTTTTTTTATTATTATGTATTAAACTCTTCTCTTTCGGGAAAAAAGCATTAATGGTAGGCGTCTTAGTATTCATTTGTACAAATGATGTAATCCTCCCCTACCCACTTAATGATATCACATATTTCCCTCGAATTTTTGTCACATATAACTAGAAAGATTTGCTCAGTCAAGTAATTACAAGTTCAATGTTTGAAGGATGATACAAGATACTTATATATTGTAGGCTATTAAACATCCAACACAATTCACATTAACTTTCCTTAATGGTCTTGGGGCATGCGAAGCCCTTCGCACTTAAAGGATGAAGACAGAGCAGGTCGCAACCCTCTGTCAGCAATTAAATTATACGATTGCTATAAAATCTTAGTTCAAAATACACACAATAAGGTTATGCATCTACTATAGCCTTAGGTTGTATATCAACGTTAATAAATAGCGTTAGAAAAGAGAAGCATGATAACAAAAGTGGGACACCGCCCGTCATTCGTAGATATAAATTATGCTAGCATACGTAGCATAGGGCAGAAGCCCAAAAGACATACAAAAAAATTGTTCAAAGATGGCCGAAACCCAGATAGCATAAACATAAAGGGGCCAAATAACTGCAAACACCGCAACCTTCACTTACCAGGAGACGTGGGTTTTTCATGCTGAACTTGGGGGGATTCAGGACTGACCTTGCTAGGGGAAGTTTCTTTTGAATCAGCCTTCGGAGAGGACGGCTGCACAGCAGAACTTTTACCCGGAGACTGAGGCTTCTCGATGGCTAACTTTGGAGATGAGGGCTCCTCAGGAGTTGCTTTCACGGATGCAGGCTTCACAGGAGTATTCTTTTTGCTCACAGCCATAGGCTTCACCCTACGCGGCTTCTTTGAAATAAGCGTCTCAACCGAAGCCATGGGATCCTTGGTAGCATCAAAAAGGAAGGGGTACTCTGCAGTTGCGAAGAGATTGCTTGCATTATCATACTCTGCTTTATGAGTGGCACAGTAATAGGTTACCTCAGATAAGTCCACCGGCTTTCCAGTTGCAGCAATTTCCTCCAAAGTAGTGCATTTCCCATGATAGATGGCAGCATTGACAACATCAACTATCATCTTCCCTACCTCATCGCTGTGATATAACTCCATGGCTATGTATGGGATGACCTTCGAGACAACAACAACCCTATCTCTTTTAAGCGCATTATATTTGCGCCTGAGGCCATCGAGATCTTCGCGAAGCTTGACCTCCAGCTCACCCAGCTTCGTCTCTTTTTCAAGGTCCCCACACTTGATCTCCAGCTCAGCAATTTCTTCCTTGTAACCCACGACCTTTGCCTCCTCCTTTCGAAGCTTTTTACACTCTACCTTCACTTTGTTCAATTCCTTCTCCAACCCTGCTATGTCAGAACGAAGGGTTGAACCTCTGCAAACTCTTGGTCTTTCTTCTTCTCTCTTGCCAAAATTTCATCCATCTTCTCCCTAGCAGAGGCAAGGGTTCGTACCACCTCCCTTGTTCGAGAATTGAGATGATTGTCCAAAACAGCTTGCCTTGTATAAGTTTTGTCATGTAGATCACACAACTCCTCAATGGGCATGTTGGTTAGCATAGACTTCCAGCTCGGAGGGGTAATATGCAAGGCAAGGCGATGGCAAGCAGAGGCATCAGGAAGCTCTTTGGTATTCGGAAGACCTGAGGAATATATAATCAATTAGAAGACATGTATAAATATCCCGGTACAATCAATAGCACATATACTTACCATGGATGTCTTCATCCAACGCTTCAGCAGCTTTCTTGGTAATGATCTAACCTTTTTGCCTGGTGTTCCTGGAAGGAGGTGTTGGCAGAATCAATTTCCTTTTGGGAGTGGGCTTTACCGGCTTGGCACTTGTACCTTTCCTGTTTCGAACCCTGTCAGCTATGCCAGAAGATGAGCCAATAATAGTCACCTGATCATCCTCGGAGAGAGGATCATCGGACTCAGCAACATTCTCCACCAACTGAGTAGTCTCCTCTGCAATCATTGGCTTCGATTTTTTGTCTGGTTTGGAAGGCTGCATGGAAGCTATGGGCTCAACCATTTTGGCATCATTCTCTTGATTATTAACTGATACGGAGGGTGAACCAACCCCATAGCTGACTTCCTCGGGATTCCTCGAAAGGAAGTTCGCCTCCTTGGCACCATCGGCAACAATGAAATTTCAGAAAGACATTCCTGTAAATACATACGTTTTCCATCACAAACAATTTCAGGCTTCATGGGGGAACCCTCCCAATGGTCAACAATACCAGCCATGTAAAGAATGGGCTCGGGGAAAGACTGAACATTCACTGGATGGCGAACAAGACGCTGATACAATGGATTCCTTCGAACATTATAAGGTAACTCATCGTTGAAACATTTTTTATCAAACCTGTATGCTTCGTTCACCAAAGCAGGGTACTCTGGAGGTACTATTGTATCTTGAATGTAAAAGAAACTCCCTTTCCAGCCCGTTATGTTTGTAAAGGGCTTTAACAATATGGTTGGAACATCAGGGTCACCTATTTTTGCCAAAGTCAACCAATCCCCACCCGGGTACAAGTTCGTAAAACCCCTAAGCACTGTTAGTGTAGGCTCATATCCATAAGCTTTACACATCACAATGAATGTCGTCAACTTAGCCAGGCCAAAGGGGTTGAACCTAGAGATGTGTACTTGATAGTATTGTATAAACTCTAAAATCAAATGGTGGATTGGTATTCTAAAGTTTGACAACTTAAACGCATGGGTGTATAGACCTACATATCCCTCAGGAGCATCAAATATTGTTTGATTTTTACTAGGAAACATAATCTTAAATTCTTTTGGAATAGGATAATCTTCAAGAAAAGCACGTAACTCATCTTTTGATAAAGTACATTTTTGTTCCTTAATCACAAATTTGTTATTTTTGGCCATATTGATTAACGAAGACTGATACTTCTACGATGAAATATAGCTTAACAGAGAGAAAATTTACCTTTTTTCTTGCGTAGGTTATTAAAACGTGATGATGTGTGTAGGTTTTGATCGGATTCTGCCCACAGTATTGGAAAGTAATTTTGGGCGCAAATGTAAAAGTGATTTAGGGTTAGCTGTGATAAACATTTATACCGCTCCTCTTTTTTTATCATAACCATACACGTGTCTTGCTTATTTATCCGGATTCCAATGGGTTCTTATAATTTGAATGGACGTTTTCGTTTACCGAGGATATCGCTACTGTAGATATAATGCAAGTTAGTTAGAGAGTATTTAAGCACATTTAATGCGTTTTTTGCGACGTTAATTTCTTTCGCAGGGTCCTACGAGCTAACACAGTTAGTTCACTTGATGATAGAGTTGAAAGCCACATATCCTTGTGCGCATATATCACAACACCCCTCATTTCCTTTGATCACCGTCGAAGGCCTGGTAGTGCAAAATATTATACAATCAGCCATCATTTTAAGCACGAGTTACAATCTGAAATGATTGTAAGTCTTCATTTTAAGCTTGCGTTTCATACTGAAGTATACAAAAGCCACAATAAATTATTAAGAACCGGGTAATACAAAAGCCATTCTTAACATCAAACTAGATAACTACTTTTGGTACCCATTTAAGCACGGTGCCAACGGGTCTACCAAGTTTTGAAAACCATCTATATGTTGTGTCAATTTGATGTAAAGAAGTTGAATTCCAGGAAGACTTAAAACTCGAACTTTCATTTTGAAATAAAGCTCTAGAAATCAATAGAGATTTAAAACTCTTCTATTTTTCCATTTTGAGTTGAAACTCGGTGTTTCGTTTGGAGTTTTAAACCTTGATGAAGATTTCCATTTATTGTTGAAATTTGGTGCTTTATTTTGATAAATTGCTTTTGAAATGAATGGCTTACATCTTTCACATTGTTCAAAACAAAGTTGTTTCTTTTAGGTATTGAAAACATTTCATTTCTTTAATACTTGAAAGGTTTGGAAATGCTTAGCTTCTTTTTCCACTCGTATTTTGAACTTTAATTTCAAGATTGAGGTGTATATATTTATGAAAATGATGTTGAGAAATAAATGTTCCCTTTGAATTTTAGTTATTGGAATAATTTCTTGTCTTTTTGCAAAGAGTAAGTTGGTAAACTGAGAAACCTTTCTTGAAAATGGTTTTTAATATTCACCGGTGTAGATCTTTTGGAAACATTCACATTTGGTGTATTTATTCTTGAAACTTGATGATCTTCATTTTCTGATTAAGATAATCAAATTTGTCTGTCAAAGCATTATAGTGTTCGCAAATCATTGTAATCCTTTTGTAATGAAGAATAATTTCAAGTTGCTAGCTTCGACTCTAATAGAGCATTTTGGATTTAAGGATTTGCAAACTACATTTCAAATTTATTAGTACATTTTGAAAGCTCCATTTTGACATCATCAAAATATTTGATTCGTTGACCTAAATTCTTTTCCATCTTAGTAATCTTAGTCTTAAACAAACTTTTCTTCTCTTCAAATATTTCATATTCTCCCCTATTTCCTTTAAAAGTTCCGAATTTTTAGACTTAAAAGTTGATCTTGAAATGAAATTCTTTGAAACTTTTGATTCAAACTCTTCCTCAACCTTATCAAACATTTTTTCAGGAGAATTTTCATGTTTTTGAAACTTAAACATTGTGTCAAGTCTTTGTTTCAAAACATCATTTGAAGCCATCAAATCATTATACTCATTTTGCACCGTAGAAGAATCTTTTTCAAAAAATTCATTTTTAGCTAAAAACATTCTTTTATTTACTTCAAATATTGTGATATCATGTTTCATCTCTTGCTCTGAAATCTGAAGTTTCTCTGATAGTTATGAAACTTGATATTTCAATTGATCAATCTTGTCTAACAATTCAGATTCTTTAATATCATATTCTTTGCTAGATTTTCAATTTTATTCAAACAACTTAGACTTTTCATTTTTAAAGAGTTTTGAAATCTTTGCATTTTTACCTCGAGATCTTTGAAGTTTATTGAAATTCAAAACTTTTTCCTCATTCAACTCTTTTGCTCATGATTTTAGTTTTTTATTTTCAGTTTGCAAACCTTTGATTTCAGTTTTTAATTTCACAATTTCTTTAAAGCACAATATTTGTCATTTGAAAACCTTAAAATCAATTTAGTAGTATCTTTTAATTGGGTTTGCAAACTTAAAATGAAATCCTTTTACGAGTCATGTTCTAACCTCATACAATGTCGCGGAATGTACTTTAGATTTGTACCTGATGAACTCAAATAACTACATTTTATTGTCATCATTTATCTTATTTATTTGACTTGTTTTATTATATTATTCATGAGAATTGATACTTAATCATTTACTTTAGTAATTCTCAGTAAAAACAAACAATTGATGAAACTTAACGATTTTGAACGAAATATGGAGCAAAACTAGCAAGATGTCAAAAGTCTACTGGAACCCAGAAGATGCGCCATATCTCTCTCAACAGATACGCCGCAATATCATACTTAGATGAATTCGAAGTCCATTGCGTGACTTTGAAAAATGCGCCGCATGCAATTATAGCATGCGCCGCATATGAAACTGTGGTCAACGAAGAAGGTCAAGCTTGTTCTACTCCAGATACGCCGCATCATATTTCTGACATACGGCGTATCACTATCAAGACTTCACCTGATGTAATCCAAGACGCTAAAGGACATGTGCCGCATACATGAACCAAGTTACGCCGCATCTAAAGGCGGTGTACGAATATTTTGCAGAATATATTAATCTTGGACCCTACGCGAAGTTAAGTCAATGCGCCGCATCTCGCTGTTCTATGCGTCGCATCTTACCCTCAGACAGAAAGTATAAATACCCCAAGGACAGACGAATTTTAGAGAGGAGATACCAAGAGCAAAACCCTAAAAGACGAATTCAGTCAAAGAAGCTTCACAAGACACACTCCAAACAAAGATATTAGAGCTGTAAGAAGGTCATGCATGTATCTAATTCATTAAGTAGTTTTGTTTTATTGTAATAGTAAGCTTTAATTCATCAGGATAGATGGGCTTGTGATATGTGACTATGGAACATCGTACACTCCCCTTAATATTGTTTTCCCATTAATTAAAGTTTATATGTTGATGTCTTTGGTGACTTATCTTAGTGCTTTGATAACCTTTGTGTCTAGCTGAGCCGTGGACTGCCATATCTGCCCCTCGCCTATTTAATCTAACGTCTTTAGATAAGTAGGATAGGCATAAGTGATCATTAAGGGTTTACTCGCCGATATACTCGATCCAACGAGAAAGACCGGATTATAATACACTTCGTATAAAACTAGCAATAAAATAAGTGACAAGCTACTTAATTATCAGGACAGGTCTTCTTATAGTTTCTATTATCTATCTGTGTACGTGTTGCTATTTGCTGAATCGTTCTCATTAGTTTAATTTACTATTTAATAAAACTAAATCTGTGCTAGTCTCTCAGACTAAAACTCCCTTGCGTTAGATTAGATTGTAAAACTAACTTAGAATATTAAAATACTGATAGACAAATTAAGGTTTTCGTTCCACTCTTAGTGATCGACACTCTACTTACCACTATATACATATTGATCGGATACACTGTCCGTTAGAGTGTGTGTTATAGGATAAGTCGGCTAAATATAAATTTAAAACTTTGAAATAGGCAATTACCCCTATACTGCATATGACATAACACGCACATCAGTACCTCATAAAGTATCTCGGATTGACAAGATAGAAGATCATCATCATTTGAACTCATCTTGAAATTCTCCGCAATGTATGAGCACATCAAAGGGTTCTACGGAGTAACTTCTTTCCACTTACGGTGTAAACCTCTAAATCAAGCATTAAAGAACTTTTGAGGCCAATGAAGAAACCACTACGTAGTTCTTAGCAAAACTACGACGTAGATATGACTCCTAATGAATCCACGACTGTAGCACTTGATCAACAAACGGCGTAGTTGATATTTACAAAGGCTACAACGTAGCTGACCATAGGGCTATGCCGTAGCAATGTAGGGCCTATAACTACCAGCTCTAATTCCGAGTTTTATCATTCACTTTCCACCACATAAAAGTCAGGAGGAATTCAAGGAGCAAGAGGGAGAAGTTCTATTAAGCTTACAAGTCCGTTCCAAGAGAGAATTCACCCGATAACCATAAGTTTATTCATTCATTTAATTTGTATTAATTCAATGTTTACATTTGTTATGTTAAACACTTGTTTTTATGCATTATTGAACATGAGTGGCTAAACACCTCTTGGTGTTAGCCTGATTATGAAATTGTTAATGATATGATTTAGTTTTCTCGCATCTTTAGTCGTTTTATTTGTATACTTTCTTAGCTTGTCTTTGTACACTTTAGCTTTAAGGGTTTTGATATTGGGTAGTCCTTCGAGGGGAATGTACGATGTGACCGTGCCTGCATTTCATTAGAAGGTTGTGACTTGGTGATGGTTAAGACGAACCGTAGACGCTTCCATCAGCATACACTTGCGAATTGATCAAATGATCACCTACCTAATAGATTTACTTAAGTTAGAGGGGGGATGTAAGTGACAACACTTCTCGTTAGGCCAGATAAAACGATAGGATGCATATATAAAAAACTTAACATGTTAATAACAAGAGTTGTAATTAGGTTGACACTACTTTCTCTATCTGATTCCCTTTTACTTGCTATTTGCTTTGTTTATCTAATTCGTTATTTATTTCTTTAGTTTAATTAAATCTATTAAAACACCCCTTTTATTTAGTGACATTTAAACATAGATATTGTCCGCACCTTAGCTCTTAAGACGACCTCGGCTTTACCATCTAGCTATGCCTCACACGACCGGGTACACTGCCCGTTAGTGCATTAGGTAGACCTTATGTAGACGAGACTATTATAAATTTAAAACCTGGTCGCTAAATCCTGCATCAACGATTCTTTTTTGTATTTTATATTTTATGAAAGCAGGTAAAATCTCAGGTATTGAAAGAGTGAGCGAAATTAGTTGCTAGCCAACTAACCCAAAACTACAAATTAAACTAAATAACAATAAAATAAAAATAACAAGAAAATAAAATTGTGGTGGACTACTGGTGAGTGGGGATTGCACCAGACTTTACCTCTCAAGGGATCTTGAGAAGCTTACAACCCCCACCAGGCAGTGTACCTGATCGATGTAGTATAGTATAATGACAAGTACCGGGGGATTGATCGTTCAGCTAGGAATAATGTCGCTAGGATTAGAAAACCTAAATACTAGATCTAGAGATGAGGGATGATTCTTTTTGTATTTTTATATTTTTTTAGAAAGCAAGTAAAAATCTCGGGTTTGAAGGATTTTGGGCGGAATTAGTTGCTAGTCAACTAACCCAATACTAAAGATGCAATCAAAATAAAATACTAAAATGAAAATAAAACTATTTTAAACTAAGGTTGTGAGCAATATGTGGGAAAAATGTGTTTACTTAGATTTCACTACTCCCTAGATATCTTTTACACGTTAATTACTTGTTATAGTTGCGTGGATGACGGATTGTATTCCTTAATACCATTCATGGGGTGGCGTACTTACTTCCCCAATCCTATGAGTGCCTACTTCACTCCTATGTCGAGCCTGCAAGAAGCTCCTAACATGGGATCATTAGAATTTACTCATGCATTAAATACAACCAATAAAACCTAGTACACATCGGTTCATGTTTCCTAAGACGTTCAAGCATGCTACCATTTGGAGATCTGCCAGTTTTCTTAAGCCTAACATTGAAATCATTCATCCAATACAACCATAAACAAGTAATCAACACATAATCAACATCTAGGTTTCATTAGATCTAAGCAAACACAAGATAAATCTAGCCTAGCATGTTGAAATCAATACAAGCACAAGATATAGACAACCAACACATAGACATATTGATTGAATTAAGAGAAGACTTATCTCAATAGCACATGTAAGGTTTCAAGGGTTGAAAACCCTTGAAAAGCTGTAAAATTCGTACAAGGTTCGGCCCTAGGGTTTCTCCACACAAGTTCCTCTTAATGAATGAAAATTAGAAAACTATATATAGATTTTAGAGGCTGACGGCGTCAAGAACAAATGGGTGACGCCGTCATCTCGCCGCCAAATAAATCCTCGGACTGCCTTGATCTACATCTGACGCCGTCATGTTGTTCACTTTTGCAGGCCGTCACGCATATAAATCTTGACTCTCTACTTGTGACGCCTTCATGTTTGTACTGGGTCGTCATGATATTTACTCTTGACGCCGTCAAATGCTCCCTCTTGACGCCGTCAAACACTGTTCCCAGCATGGAAAATTAAGTCTTTGGCGTTTTCTTCACTTTTATGCTCAAAAAACGTCTGAATTGCTTCCTTTTCCAGATTTCACTCCCAAAGTACCTAAAATCACAAAAGGAACGATTTAGGGCAATATTTGATCAAATAAATTCAATTCCGGGCTTAAATGACCCCCTAAAAACGGATCATTTTTCGCCTCATCAACTACGTATATTGAGACAAACGTGTTTTTACTTAGATTTCACTAATCCCTGTTTATTTCTTGTTGGTTTGTTGAATGTCATAATTATTTAATTGAAGGGTTGTGTTCCTTAATACCAGTCGTGGGGGCGTGCACGTCCTTCCCCAACTCTATGAATATCTATCTCCTCTTATGACGACACGTTTAGTATCCTATCATAGAATCATCAACATCTACTCATGCATTAAATACAACCAATAAAACCTTAGTGCACATCCGATTACGTTTCTTAAGACGTTCAAGCTTGTTACACAAAGGAGGTTAGCCAGTTTTCTTAAGCCCAACGCGAATCAATCAACCAAACAATAAACAACTCACCAACAATTAATAACTAGGTTTTATTAGATCTAAGCAAACACTAAATCACTTAAGCTAGCATGTTAAAAGGAAAAAAAGTATAACAGATAATCAAACAACACATAGACATATTGAATGACTAAAGATTCACTCATCTTCAATGAAACATGAGAGAAAAGAGGGTTCGGAAACCCTTGAAATCTCTGAAAATTTGTCCCTAGGGTTTGCCTCAAAGTTACACCAAACTGGTGGAATTTAACACGTGACGCCCCAAAAAGATTTTGAAGGTTTCCACCTAGCAGCGTCAGTTGCAATTGGATGGAGGCCGTTAGGCTTTGGAACTCGTTGTTTTATCGATGATGTGATTTTGTATGTTGATTATGTGGCCGCTAGATGGAATCGTTTAGTTCCTACTAAAGTTAATGTCTTCTTTTTGAGATTGAAAACAAGATTCCTACTAGAGTCAATCTGGATAGGAGAGGTATTGATATTGGCTCAGGTTTGTGTCTAGTTTGTGGTGGTGTTGTTAAGACTTTTAATCATCTCCTCATGTGAGATTGTTTTGGATCTTTAGGTTTTAGTAGCTCGTTGGTGGGAGCTAGATCTTCCGGTTATGTCTTTTATTTTGGAGTGAGTCGCTTGGAGTGATAGTGCTAGGCTGCCAAGCAAAGTTAGGAATTGCTTGGATGCTGTAGCGCTTACGTTGATGTGGACGATTTGGTGTTTTTGGAATAAATTGTTGTTTAGCTTTACTAAACCTGGCAAGGCGAGTCTTTGGGATTTTGTACAGTCTCGGTCGTTTATTTGGTTTAGTGCTAGAAATCCTAAATTTCATGTTTTCAAGATTAATTGGGCGCAAAATCTTAGATTAACTGTAAACTCTATATAATTTTCTAGCGTTTAGTTATATATATATATATATATATATATATATATATATATATATATATATATATATATATATATATATATATATATAATATAAACTTAGGTTGTCTTATAAATGCAAAATACCCCTAATAAATGTTTCCAAGAGTTGATTATTTCAAATATGCCCTTCAAGTGTTATTTCAACAAGTGTAGTTTGTACGGTACAATATGTTTTGCATGAGAAATCATGCACAAAAGTTTGTACGTTACAACATGTTTCAAGCATCTCTAAACCTCAAAGAATACAAACCAAAAATGTCATGAATGCATAAATTAAACACACCAATTAGTGGTTAGTCTTTTTACCTTCCCGTCCATGAGTTACGAATATTTTATCAACTATATAATGTGTCAAAAATCACACACAAAAAACCACAACTTCCTCCACACCACGTGCACATTGGGCTACAACTTATAATGATGGTAAAGTAAGCATCATATCGTCTTACTTATTAATCATATAGATTTATATTATTTTATGTAAATTTCACGTGTGTTTTGTGTGTGTAACAATGTAGGACATAAAGATGGTGCTTAGGAGGTTTGGTAGTAACATCATCTTCTCTAATAGTTTAAGCGATCCTACACATCGTTGTCTTATCAATTAAGTGGAACATGCACGAACATTTTTACTTTGATTAACTGTATTTAAGTTACTAACGATCAACTATATCTAATTGTTTTTTGTAGCACGTCAAGAAGCATTAAAGAAAGAGATCGAGAAGTTACAAAAATTGTATCAAGAATAAAACATGCAAAAGGCCAATGAACAACAATGACAAAGAAAACAACAACAACAACAAGAACAACGTCACGGCCACCGGTGGGATGAATACTTATGATTCATATTAATAGTACGTTACAAATTAAACATGCAATATTTTACTTCATGTAATACCGATGAACGGGCCAATACTATTTATTCGTTAGCAAGTAATTTTATTGAAAATAATGTGACGAGCATTCAATTTTTAGTCAATAATTATTACTACACTTTGTTGGTGCATTTTCATATTTTTGCTCTTAATGTAGTTTTTTGTCTTGCGGCGTGTTAATGTCACTTTCTTAATTAAATGTCGTGAAATATTGCGTGACTTGATATTTGATATAATTGTGAATATTATTTCGATGTTACATATTGAAAATGATAGTATATAATAAAAATATAATAAAAATATCTTCACACTATCATCTTAATAATGAGAATCTTCTAAATCAAAGAAGTTTATAAAGGAGAAGAAAATTGTATTTCAAATGTTATCCTACACCTATCACGAGGTAAGCATTATTCATTTAAGTTTGAGATCATGTGATTCATGTCGTCATACTGTAAATACTTAGAGTGAGTTACTAATGAATGCTCCAAATTTGATATTATATTTTATGGAAAAATGTTGTAATAATGCATTAATTAAAGATAGTAATTTATGTAACTTACTCATTAAAATATTACATATGAAAAGCCTAATTTAAATATAACATTTTGCAAAAAAAAACCTATTCACATTAAAGAAAGAGATGGAGAAGTCACAAAAATTGTATCAAGAACAAAACATGCAAAATGCCATTGAACAACAACGACAAAGAGAACAACAACAAGAACAACGCCACGGCCACCGGTGTCAATATAGATGAATACTTAGCATTCATATTAATAGTACGTTACAAATTAAACATGCAATATTTTACTATACGAATTATAATTTATTATACGAATTATAATTCATACTCTTGAATATACTAATTACTTTAATGTTTTATGTTTTTATAGTTTTGTTAAAAAGGAAATTTGTTTTATAGTTCTTTTTTAATAATGTAATTTATTGAACAACGAAGTCCGTCTTTCACAAAAAATGAGAGTTTCAAACATGAACCGAAAATTAGTCTCGAACATTACGAAAAAAACAATTAGATCCAACCTGTGTGCATTGCATGGGTCCTGAGGCAGTCCAAACCTGTGTGCATCGCACGGGGATGAATATTAAAGGTATCCAACATTAATGTCATCGCTTCATATTTAAAATAATTTATATAATTTATACATATTAAAAAATTACATGTGAAGAGACTCTTTTCAATATAATTTCTTGAAAAAAATCTCTTTACATATACTCTTTTAATGTCAATAAACTATTTTAAATGTGTGTCATGCCTAAAAATGTGATACCATCACAACTTAGATATATAATGACGAAAATAATTGCCGAAGATTACGCTATAAAAACTTATATACAGCCCATGTGCAACTCAATAAAGTATTTTAAATACGTATAAAGCTTAGCAAATGTGTGACACCATGAAAACTTAAATATAAAATGACAAAAATAAATACCGAATATTACGCTATAAAAACTTCTATACAGCCCATGTACATCGCACGTATTTTAAATCTATAAAAACTTATATACAACCCATGTGCATCGCACGGGAATTGTTGACTATCATAAGAAATAGTTATAAGTTAGCCCGATGTATTAATATTTGTTAGTTCAAATAAAAAACGATAGAGTCAATACCAAAATTACGTAAAAAAATACATCTTAAAAGATTAAATGTCAATAAACTATTTTAAATACGTATCATGCTTACAAAATGTATGCTACCATGAAAACTTATATATATAATGACAAAAAAACGTCCTGAATATAAAATGACGAAAATAAATGACGGATATTAGACTTTGAAAAATTCTATACAACTCATGTGTATCGTACGGGCTTTCATGACTATTCATTTTTGCAAGTGTATTCAAATAATGAAATGACATGATCCCGCAATGAATACATGACGAAAATTAGTGAACATTACGTTATGAACACTTAGATACAGCTCGTGTGCAACGCACAGGTCTGGTTGCCTGTATATATATATTTTGTTGTCGTTTAAAAGAAAAATTCAGATGAATTAAATTATAGAAAGCGTTAATCCAAGATTACTAATTTAATCGATTTGGACCAAACTAGTCAAAGGAACTGTACATAGTGGCATATTTATTTGAATACAAGTGGGGAAAATGCCAATAATTGGAGCCATGGAATGTTGAAAACTATAGTTGAAAATTTAATCGACTAGATGGATTATTAGTGGAATAAACATGAGGGAGAGTGATTATGAACAATGCTTCTTTACAATCGCGTCACTTTCATAAACCACACATGATATAAATGCTTCTATTCCTCCCAAGGTTTTTAAGATCGGGATCCTACCCAAGATTATTTTTGTCTTTGCAAGATCGTGATTGTAAAATCAGATCAGGATCTTAAAATCCTACTTTAATGTTATTTCTTAATAGTTTTTGTAATATTGTACAAATCTACAAATTATTGTACATTATAAATACAAAATACTATTAATGTTTTGTAGAAATGTTGTCCTAAACTATGATTATGATGTGTTTAAAAATATTAACATGTTGTTTTCTGAATTATACAAAAAAACAACCCATAAATTTTTAAATGTTTAGTCTGTAATCCGAGAAAAGTAAGATCGGATAGAATTAGATCTTAAGATCAAGATCGGGATCCTATAAGATCTTAAGATTGTAAAGATCCTATGTAAGATTATGATCGTTTTTGCTTTGCAGTATCGTAAAATCGTAAGATCCTAAGATCAGGATCGGAATCCTGACAACTATGATTCCTCCTAATATATGTGGATCAACTCAATTACATATACTCGGGTCTTTGGTTACCTTTATTAAGTAGCTTTTGTTTTGACACCTTCATACTTCTAGAAGAACTATATTTTGATAAATACGCCATAAGCTACATTGAGAAGTGTGATTCCCAGGTTGCTGTAAAAGTACCTAAAAGCAAAGGGAGTGGTAACGTGAAAGCTGCGTTATGGCTATGTGGCAAATGTTAACGTGCGTTTTCCACTCCGAGCTTGCATGCGTTATGGTTTACGTTGGTTTAGTAACTCAAGTTATAAAAGGGGAGGGAGTGATAACATCAAATAACACCAACACCACTGCCACGTCAGCGCTACATCATTTTAACACAAAAAATACCAGGAAATTATAACACCAAATAACACCACTTTTTACAATTTTACAAATTCTACCCTCAACAATTTCATTCATTAAATTTACCAACACCACTTTTTACAATTTTTACAAATAACCTCACTTTTTACAATTTCTACCGCTCGTTCTTTTTGTTGTTTCGCCGCCTCCAACTTCTTGATGACTTCAACAATAGCATTTTGGCGCTCCAAGTCGCGATTCTCGGTTTCATTTTTGATAAATCGTTGCATTTCCTCGACGGTATGTGGTAGTTTACAAGCCATAATTGTGTGTAAATATGTTAACTGTGAGAATGCTAAGTGTGTATATATTTGTATATAATTGTGTTGTATTTATAAGGTTTAAAAAAAAATTTGAAATCTAGCCGTTTGATTCAAACGGTTGTCTTGTACTACATAATAACGTTAGGGGGTGTTCATGTAAATTTTTTTATTCAAACCGTAGTAACGCACGTTACTACTGCAACGTACGTTACTAATTTTCACCAACGCAGCATACTAGGAAATGGAGAAACGCAGCACAACGCCGTTGATGCTTGTCCACATAGGAATAACGCATGTTTTGCGTTACCGCTCCCTCCCCTCTAACTTGAGTTATGGCCAAGTTATTTGATTACTGAACTTCTTGTTACTTTACAAGACGACTCTTGTGTTATAGGCTTAATACGGCTTGTGTTATAGGCGCGACACTATGGTTATAAAAAGTGTTATCTGATATTTATTTAGTTTAAAATGAATAATTAGTGAAATGAGTATGTTTTTTTTGGTTGTGCGTTATAGGATGTTACGAGGGAGGGTGTTTGTTTTATTTTTTGTTATAAAAATGTTACAAGAGAAAAATTGACCTGACAAAATGTATAAAACACTTATAACACCATTGATACCGAACACTCTTACGGTACATTGTGCGTTGGTGTTCAAAACACCATCAACTATTTACTAGATACATATGTTTTATAACTGTTACTGATGGTTTGAAATATTGTTATCGGTCTATTGTAAAAAGTTGAGATTTATGTTCGATCTTTCGTCTTACATGGTCATCACATCATAGAATCTCAGATTGGCCCTAGTTAGCATATATCTTAATACGACTGAGATGATTTTTCTTATGTAAGTTAGATATAAATTGATTTCAAAATTTTGATAATTATTTATTTATTTATTTTTGAACTGCAAGTTTATTATAGAAAGCTAGTAAGGAATTAGAAGATTACAAACTAATGATATTAGGGTTTTTCAACCAATCAACCCAATTGATTCTAGAATGACAACGACTAGAACACTAAGAAAAAGACAAATGAACAAGATCATCGAAAAGGAGCTCCCTTCTTGGAAGACTTTTGGCGAATAAAAGTTGGTTCCAGAAACACCACAAAAGCCTCCAAAAGACATAACAAATACCTTCGAGAATCTCCTTCAAACCTTTAGGGAGACGAATGTTATTAAACCAAAGAAGCCAATCATCATAAGAGGCTATGTCTCGATACTCAAGCTCCCACCAATGCATGACTTTACTCCACACATTACGAACCATGGAACAAGCAAAAAAAAAAAAAAAAAAAAAAAAAAAAAAGATTAACTGATCCCACTGAAACATTAGGCTTGTGACACTGGATCAGAAAAAATCGATCGATCGCACCACTGTGGTGGTTTTTGTTGAAATCGATCACCGGCATGTATTTTGCATAATCGATCGTAGTAATGCACGATATTTGTAGCATGAACATTTAATGCGATCCCAAATTAAAAAACAAAAAACAAAAAAACATTTTTTTTTTTTTTTTTTTAATGTTAACCACTTTCATCCTATAAATACCCAAATAAAACCCACTTTCAAAAACACACTTTCAAACATAATTCAAACATCAAATCAAACACAAAAAAATGGCTTGTAAACTTCCCCACACTGTCAAACAAGTTCAAAACTATGTCCAAAAGCAAGTCGAAATAGACGGCAAGGAACGCCAAGATGCAATTATCGAAGTTATTAAGAAGTTTGAGCTGGCGAAGTTACGCAAACACCGCCTGAGAACACGATACACAGAGTGCAAAGATATCTCTGTCGACAGAAAATATGTGATCGACTAGTCTTTGTACAATGAGTTTCGCAAAGATGTTGATGTTGTTGAAACATTGTGGGGTTGTGTGCAGAAGATAGAGAACGAAAAATCCAACAAGATACGTTGGGGTTTTGAGGAGAATGTGGCAGCTGCTGATGCACAACAACAACAACAACAACAATTTGTGAAAGGTGCATCAAGTTCATCTGCACCAAAAGTTGTTGAGCCACAACAACAGCAACCTCATCTTGATCACTTTCAGCTAAGTTTTGAGAAAAATGTGAAACCTGCTGATGATGGCTGGAACTCTGAGGATGAGCGGGAGCTGAGCAGGTTGGAAGCTCAGATCAAACAAGAGAGGTTTGAGAGGTTTGCGAGCTTTGATCCTTACGACGACGGTTACGAATCCAACAACTCTCAAACCTGGGATCACCATGATTATAATTGAAGTTTTAGTTTTTAATTTAGTATTGTAATGTTTTAATTTCTGTTTATGTAACGTTTATGTTTTTATTAATAAAAAAGTTACGTTTGTGTTAAAAGATCCCGCTTTCTATTTGATTTTTGAATTTAAAAGATCCCGCCTTCTATTTGATTTTTTGAATTTAAAATGTATCCCGCCTTCTGTTTGAAATTTGAATTTAAAAATATCCCGCTTCTTATATTATCCCCTATAAATAACACACTATACACTACTTTTCTTTACACACTCCTAAAGCATTTCACAATGAATAATCGTTGGTCAATGGAAGAAGAATACTTGCTAGCTAACGTATGGCTTGAAGTTCACGATTCCAGAGACCTTGTGAATGGACGTTCTTTTTGGAATAAAGTTACACAAAGGTTCAACGATCAGACTGATGGTGAGCACCGTAATAAAAATAGTATTACGGCTCAATGGAGTAGAATCAACCTTGAATGTCGTAGATATAATGCTATTTACAAAGAGTTGATGCGTACAAGTCAAGACCCTTGTCGTCTCAGCAATGCAAACCGAATTTATTATGAACGCCATGGGAGAGGGATAAATTATCAACATGTGTGGTTCATTCTGAGAAACACATATGCATGGGACAGAGACGATGATTAATGGTGTTTTATGTTAAGCATTTCCATATCGTGTTTTATTTGTTTTCCGTATCGTGTTTTTTCATGTAATGTTTACGTTTAATTTTTAGTTGTTTAATTCCGTATCGTTTCGTTTATGTAATGTTTACGTTTTATTAATAAAATTTGTGTTTGTGTTAAAAATGTTTTTTTTTTTTTTTTTTTTAAATAAAGGAAGATGATGCAATATGGGTTGCCACTGTGATAAGAGAGGTGAATATGAGTTGAGGAGAGAGAAAGCTGAGGTGGCAGCCGGAAAGATGATGCAATATAGGTCACCACTGTCACAAGCCTTACAAATCTGGCAAAGAGTAGAAGAGATCTCCACAACTCTACGAGAAATGTTCAACCGGGTAGGTAATTTATTCAACCGAACTTTCCAAGCAAAAATATTAACCTTAATAGGGATAACCTTTACCCATCTAGTAGGTAAATCCTCCTTGGTAATAAAGAAAATATTAAGATTTTCTTTCAAAATTGTTAAGACTATAAAGTTGCGATCATAAGTTAACCTAAGACTACCCTTTATCACTAATAAAAACACTCTCGCTCACCCTCAAATTCAGCGTCACTTCACAATTTACTTCTCCTCACTTTTCACTCAAATTAGTCACAACACCCTCACCTTACAATTAAATACACATTTTATACAAATATACACCAAACAAAATACCCCGCATACACTCATAAACCACATATTTAATAATAAAACACTTAAATTTTGCACGAATATAGAGTGATGATATTGTGTATTTTTTCTTGTCCCTCACGCGGGAGTAAGGGTATCCATAGTGAAGATGGTGCGTTAGTGAGAGGCTTACTAGTGACCACGGACAGTCTAAAAAAATATTTATCTTTTGAGTCTATCTTAATGATATCTCCTTTTATTATAACCATAGATATGTCATGCTATTTTCAAGATTTGGGACATTTTAGACTTTAGTTGCACGTCCCATTCTTAGAATTTTAACACGATTTTTGGGGCAGAGAGGAAATATATAAGTCAGGGTCAATATTAGCAGTATTATTTTCCAACAATTGAGATTTTGTTTCTGAAAACTTAATTCATAGTCGACATTGTACTGATAAACACTTAGCAAAACCAGTTATAAAATTACATTTTCGATTTTACAATCATGTTAGACTAAGTTTCTTATACCAATGAGAACTACTGAATTTTTACTTGAAATTAGTCTTTATACACAAATACACAATACTCTATCAGTATTTGTCAAAATAACACATCAATTTTATAAACTTATTTAGATTCTTTTTATAATTCTTAAAAAAAGTACAGCCAAAATCATTGCCATTGTTACTTTTTTTGCAAAGGAACATACAAAACATCTTTATTTTAAATATTAGTTAGAATTGTTTTTTTTTTATTATTTATTATTATTATATGTTTTTTTAATATATATATATATATATATATATATATATATATATATATATATATATATATATATATATATATATATATATATAAATTTTTGAAGAGCAATGCTTTATCAAAACATACTCAGAGTTTTACATCTAAACTATAACTTAGTTTCTGTTACAAAAGAAAAACCTATAACTGAGTTCTACAACCATTGTTCTTCTACATCTTTTAAGTATTACGGTATTACCTGTATTCACAAAATTTAATACACACTTTTATATAGCTGATATTATCAACATACAACTAATTTTGTTGATCATATATATCCATAGGTAAAGGTAAGTCATCCTAACATGTTTTCTTTTCAATTCATTTCAACTAAAAAACAAATACTAAATGTAATCATTGCTTATGACGAGGTAGATGGTTGTTGCGCCTTGATGCGGATTTTATTATTTTGCAATAGATTAAAAAAAACACTAATAAATAAATAAAAATAAAAATAAAAATCCGTAAACAAAAATTTGTAAAATACTTTATTTTTGCATTTACACAATATTTATATATATACATATAAAAGTTTTAGCACACTGTGACGACGATATATTTTTATCTGAAAATTTAGTATAAAAACGACATATTAAAATAATATCGTCTCTGAAATGCATTACGTTAACAAATCTTTTATTTATATAATAAAACAAAACTTCAAGTGGGGACTTTCGTATTGCAAAAAAAAGAATGTTTCCTTATTAGGTAATAAAGAATTATTATTTTTTAATTTATAAATTTATAAATTTGTTTTGTTAATATACTACACAAGTAGAGGATAAATACAAAAAATATAGATGAGAAGCAACTGACAATTAAACTTTTTAAATGATTATTTTTAATAATAAAAGACTATAATTAAAAATTATAAATCAAACAAAACAAAACAAATATTAAATTATTTATTTTTTAATAAATAAAAATATATTATTCAATTTTTTTTTTTAAAACCCACGCATGCGCGGATATTATAACTAGTTAATATAATTACCAATTAATATCTGACATCTTTATGCTAACAATACATAATTAGAGAGTAAAACTCATCAAACAAACTAACTTATCTTACATTTGTTATATTGTTATTGTTTTACAAAGTCGAGAAAATTACAACTATTGCAATATTGAACTCATTTTGATCGTATATGAAACAGTAACCTTTTTAAAAGTAATTTTATTTTTTGTTTCGTTTACGGTGAAAACAAATTAAGATAATACTTGTTATTTTTTTTGTCATTTGTAAACATTTAAGGGGTGAAACTAAAACCTGCAATATTAAGGGATACTAAACTAACCCTACTTAATTTAAGGGGTGTTTATGATTTTTTTTTTTCTTTCAAAATTTGGAAGACATACGATGTAGTACACTTCTATTGTATATATACGAGCAAAGTAGGCACCGCACGTTGTTGTGGGTTTACATAATTCTTCCTCTTTTTTCTTTTTGCCTATCACTTGAAGTTGCAAAAAGGTGATATACTGATATACGATATTATTTGTTTATCGGTCTACTCTTAGTTATTTGTTGGATTGTGTTTGATTCTAACATTTTTCAAGAATACATAAAATACACTTGCTCATATCAACGATAAACAAAGTCATATATAAAATAAAGATCAAATAAATCTTTGTAGTAATTCACTGAAAAGAAAGTTTTACACACGAACTTATCGTTGATGTCATGTTGTTTTGCCAATTATATGCAACTTAACTGATTATATATTCTATGAAAGATTATGTTCGAATGCTCAAGGTGATCTGATGATCGACTCTTCGATCTGTGAATTTTAGCTTGGTATTCTGGTATTATGTGATGCTCGTCTTTTGGATGGTGTGATGTTTTAAGTTTTGCAGGATTATATAGGTGACTTTTATGGTGTCATGTGGTGGCCGGCATAAGTCTTTAGCTTTTGTTTGTAGTTTAAGTTTTGCCTCGTTATTTATTATTATTATTATTATTATTATTATTATTATTATTATTTATTATTATTTTTTTAATGAAAGATTATATTCTTTATAAAAATTGATTTAGATTCCATCGACATAAAACCCAACAGGAAAGGTTAGATATCATATTCTTTCACATGATCACCTATCTTATAAAACATTTTAGCCTTTTAAAAAGAAATACTTAAAATTAAGCATTGCAAGTTCTTAAGCTAAAAGTTTAACTAATTAAAACACATTTTCTAACATTAAATACAATTACAAGTTCTTAAGCAAAAAAATACAACCAATTAAAACACATTTTCTAACATTAAATATAATCTTTAAATAGAAATACTTAAAATTCGGCATTACAACTTTTTAAGCTAAAAGTACAACTAATTAAAACACATTTACTAACATTAATAAACTGATCAATAAATACAATTAATGCAGTTATTAAAACACTCCTTACATAAGAAATACAAATTATCAAGCATATTGTACAACCAACTTAAACATAATTCCTACATTAAATGTCACTAATACAAATAATAAAGCACATTATACAAATATTCAAGCCTGAACAAGCAACGGGCCAAATGGGTTCGAGCCTGAATAAGCACGGGCCAAACGGGCTTGATCCCGAATGAGCACGGGCCAACGGGCTCGAGCCCAAAAGATTTACAACTCTTAGTTATCACTTTTTCCTTTTGATGTCGTTAACATTTATTTTAGGTTAACCACCGCTGCAACGCGCGGTTACTTTACTAGTTTTCTTTAATATATGTAATTGAAAATTTAAATTTAAATTTAAATAATATGAAATACATCTAATCAAAATCTTAATCCAAAACTTATCTACAAACTATCATCCATCGACATAAAACCCAATATGAAAGGCTAGATATTATATTCTTTCACATAGGTCCCACTTAACCACTCTATCTCTCATTTTCTTTTATATACTATACCGAGGATTTGAAGGCACATCGCGGCGGGGCATCTGTACACAATAGTAATGTAGGCATCGTAAGTGCGGCTATTTTGTGGATTATTGTTTTTGTGTATTTTAAATAATAAATAACATATGTCAAGCTATCCACCACCTATAACCTAGTTTGCATAGGCTCTTATGTTAATACGGGCATGGATACACCTACCCACTGGGTAGTTTACCCGGATGAGTTGTCATTCAATCATTGAGAAAAAAGTAACAAAACATTAATTATGTTTTTATTCATTTCATGACACATATTACAAGAACTATATTCATTGTGTTTTTAGCCACTGAGTAGTTTACCCACTTGGTAGGTTAAGCTTTCTCCTGTTAATACCTCTTTTTACATTAATTACGAATACTTTTTGCACATAAATGTATAACACTAACTATGATGTATCTATTTGTTATTGTTGTTGTTGTTATTTGTCTTTAGTACACATTCTTGGCTGCTTGAAGTTTAGTCATTTCAGTTTCCACTAATGGTTTTATATTTAAATTACCTACAACATCACCAATCTTTTACACAAATCCTAAATAAAAATATAACACACACAATATCAAAATAATGGCTCGTCTTCAATAACTGGCAATTGTTGCGAAGTCGACCATAATGTCAGGCCAGCTGCTTGTGCATTTCAAAAGGGATATTGCTAAGGACTTAAAACTTGTAAAGGAGCTGAAAAATCTTTGCACAAAGGTGACTCACGGTGTTAAGGAGATAGGGGGCTGATAGTTGAGCTTGAAAGGTTGTGTGAGTCATTATTTGTTGTGGACACTGTAGCATTTCTTAGGGGGCGTCAGGATCATGAGATGGGATGGTGAGAGCTATCATAAAGACGATTAGCAGAACACAGAGCAAGGTGTGTCAAAAAATTGATTTCTTTGTGAATTGTGATGACGAGGCGCATGTAGGTGCTTTGGGTGGAGTGGTTGATGATCGTTGTGAAACGATCCTTTCCAAATTTACCATAAATGTTGAACTTTTGCAGGGAAACGGCATGACCAAAACTGGCTTTTTGTTACTCTTTAATAAATTGACAAAAATTTATTACAAATCAGCCTTTGAAGTATTTTTAAATGAAACTAAACTCAAATACCTTTAACACGATGGGTGGCACGACTTATAACGACTTACAATTGATTTTACATGAATTTCCAAACATGACCCATTTTTTGCGCAATATGTTGTCTTTCTAGACAGCCTGCTATAAATTGTAGATTTGACCCACTTAGACTTGGACTCAGATCCCGAAACCAATTTCATCAAAAAGCAGACTCGGTTACATCTAAAATGATAGGTGGCTCGAGTCCAACGGACTTACTGTTTATTGGATATGATCCTTTAAATACAATACAATTTTCTGCACTACTTGTTTTCTCGTTTTTCATACTTGACTAAAACGACCAAAACTCGACTTTTATAACTCAGAACGACATGAAACTTTCTGAAATCATTTACATAACATATATATTTTCAAATCTACACTTGGTCTAGAACACCCACGAAAACATACTTTACGGGGTTTAACCAAACACCTGTTTCGACCCATTTACACATACTTTAACACATAATTATAAAAAATGACATTGACCCGCTTTAAATTATGAAATTATGCCCTTACAACTATAACAAAGAAAACCACGACACTTCACATTTTCAAAATACCTTGACTGGACACTTGGGGTTTCATCTTTACTTTGAGCTCTGTATTCTACGGCTACCTCCCTACTTATAAGCCAAAGTCCTTCCAATCCGCATCTAATCCTAGGCCTTTTAATCAAGTCCTTACCTTCATCACATAAGCACCTTAGTAAGTAAACGGTTAGAACATGTTTAATACATCTATTGCTCATACTTACAATACGAACATACACCATCAAACATCATAACTATTGCCATTCAAAACTTGCATCTAAACACTATAACATCTATTAAAACATTAACCACATAATACTATAACACACTATAACATAACATCATTCATAAACAATTCTAACACATACTTGGTTAGTCCTTAACCAAGGACTAATATTCATTTCTCCAACTAGCTAAATAACCAATAAACCACCATCATCTTTTTTGCTTGCTTTCCTATCTAAATAATCACAAATAAATATTAGCACCTCTAATTTACATAATAATTAAGGGTGTCTAACTTGCCCATAACCTTAACTAAAACCCTTTATATCAGTTACATGATCATATCTTGATCAAATCCCAAAATCACTAATTTAATCTCAATTTGTTAAAGGATCTTCACCCAAAATCTATAACATCTTTATTTTACCTTAAAACCATAATTTCCCAAAACCCCAATTTTGGTACATAAACACTAACTCACCAACTCACAATTAACACAAGAATTAGGTTACTTACTTGAAGTAATGATTGCAATGAACATAATACTGGATATAGGGTTTGGTCCGGTAGGCTGGACAGGAGTAGTTGGGTCAGGAGTAGCCGGTGTTGGGAGTGCTCCGGTGTTATGAGTGAGAGGAATTTGGCAGGTGGGTTGGACAGGTAGTGTTGGACCGGTAGTATTTGAAATAGGAGTTGGGCTAGGGTATTTGAAATAGTGGTTGGTAGTTAGAGAATATGGCGAGCGATAAGGTTTGGAGCGGTGTCGAGAAAGGTGTAGAAAGGGGCATCATTAGGCGCGACAAAAATCGAATGGGAAAATGGTCTCATGAAAGATAACATTACGCGAAATGATGATTTTGTTGGTGGAAAGGTTAAGGTAATGAAATCCGTGGTGGTTTGATAGGTAGCCAAGGAAGATACATGGAGTGGAACGTGGGCCCAGTTTATGATTGGTTTCTACCTTTAACCAATCGGCTGATGGAGAAGACGCGGCGTCGGCACTTGTTGATGCGTCCTTGGTGATGATGTGATCTAAAAGTTCCAGCCTTTCATAATGACTTTTGAAGAAATAAGCCAAAGTTGAGTAATTGGATTTCGCGAGCTCAAGCTTAACGGGAATAAGGTTAGTGATAGATGTTACAACAAGGAGTTTGCCGGATTGAGATAGCATGGTGGTGGTTGGGATCAGATGATATATTAGGGAATAAACGGTAGCAGATGATATAAAGGAAAAAAGGAAAAAAATCATAAGATGTAGGCTACTTTTAGGGTTTCTTGTGACAGTTACGGTATTTCTCTGATACCATGTCAAACTGTATAATCTCCCATAACTGAATAATGAGTGTGGATATATTATAAATAATGATAAATGACTAAACGGGTTTTAGCCATACAAATGATGGTAACACTAAATAATAGTTCACTAACTACTAAGTCTATCTATGGCTTTTTTTTTTTTTTTTTTTTTTCATTTAAAAATCCTTTATATCTTAGACAATAATGATTCACCAGTGCACTATGATTCAATATTATCACTTATGAGATGGATATTAACAAAATGATTCTATGATAGAACACAGACAATGATCGTTTGTCTCTTTGTATCCATATAAATGGAGTTCATATAAGAAATTTGAATCTTAACTGATTGGTACCCAATGATTTACTAATGAATTATTTTAAAGAATACAAAACTAATGCCTATTACATGAATGCTTAATATTAAAAAATGATGAGAATGTAGCAATTAGTTGAAAATTGAAATGCTTACAAACTGATGTTGATATTGACAGAAGTGAAGAAGATACAATAAAAAAATAGTAAGGTGGTCACATAATGAATTAGGTTGTTAGGAATGAGCATGGTATCAGATTGGTATTGAACTTGTACCGAATTCGTGATACCACTTTTTTCCGAGCATAAAAGAGGGGTATTAGCACCGTACCGAACGGGATTCGGGTACCGAAACCGGTACCGGTACCTGGTACTGGGAAATCGGTACCTATGCAGTTCTTCCCCCTTTTTTTGTTAAACAACATGTAAGAAAACGCAACATGTAAAAAAAGACAACCAACAATTAAATAAACATATCACCAAGATAGTCGTAACTTACAAACATCTCAAAACTTATAAAATTCCATCAAAACCATATGAAATAATGCAAATAAACAAGCTAAACCATTTTCAATAATAATAATAATAATAATAATAATAATAATAATAGCTACTGTAAATAATAATAATAATAATAATAATAATAATAATAATAATAATAGCTACTGTACAAACGTTTTAATAATGCAAGCACAAAGTGACTTCATGATACAGTAGCTATAATAGGTTAATTTCATGCAAAGCCATTTCATGCTAAAGTATCTATAAAAGATTTCATGCATAGTGATTTCGTACAGTAGTTATAATATCATTGCTATTGTTTTAATTATGCAAACAAAGCAAGAAAATTCATAATCTTACCTTGTGTAACATCGTCATCATCTAATAGATCATCTATATCATCTATTATAGCTATTCTGGACTTTCTTCCCCAATCTTGGGTGTTTGGATAAGTAATTTAATTAAAAAATAAGGCTACTCAAATTTCAGGTATTTTTCGGTACTATTCCGTTTTGGTACCTTATTAGTGGTCCCGATTTTTAGTTTTGCTCGACTCATGGTACCGGTCCCGTATCGTGCAGCGGGAGTCGGTACCTTTTCAGTACAGAACCGTGAGAAAAAAAGCGTATAGGAAATGGAAATATCCCCGTCATACCCTTATTTTGATTTAATGTGATTAATGGTTAAGATTACGTTCAATTTTCTTAGCTTAAAATCTTTCTCAATCGATCCGGATTCATTGTATTTAGACGATTACCCGTATGTAACAACGAGACTTTTAGCGGCAAGTTTGAAATATGCATCTAAACGTCAATAAATTTAAAATTTTCAAATATAAAAATCTTTTCATCTCACCATATATCTATACTACATATAATGTAAAAATGGTCAATGTGGAATGTTGAGTTTTCAACAATAGTCAAATGAGAGAGAAAGTTGAATGTAATTAATACTTTTATTAAAACACCCCAATACTTAAAATTACAATTATTTATTCACATTGTACAACCAAATTAAAGCATATCTACCAAATTAAATACAACCAATTCAAACACAAATCGGGTTGACCCGGGACGCTTCAAACCCGGCGGGTTGACCCAGCTTAATTTGACCCGTTTTCAACTCAACCTAGCAAGTTGACCCAGTTTAAATACAACCAATTCAAAGACAAATCGGGTTGACCCGGGACGCTTCAAACCCGGCGGGTTGACCCAGTTTAATTTGACCCGTTTTTGACCCAACCTAGCAAGTTGACCCGATTTAAATCGACCTACTTTTCGGCCGGAACGGTTCAACCGGTTGAACCACCCGGGTCGAACCGGGTTTCAAAACATTATCCATTACTTAAAAGTACAATGATTTATTCACATTGTACAACCAATTAAAAACATATCTACCAAATTAAATACAACCAATTAAAACACAAACCGGGTTGACCCGGGACGCTTCAAACCCGTTTTTCGACCGGAACGGTTCAACCAGTTGAACCACCCGGGTCGAACCAGGTTTCAAAACATTATGTTTAATTCCCAAATCTTCAAACTTTTATTATTTTTCGTATAACCTATAAACATTTTTTTTATCAATAAACTATATGTCGCTATAAAATCTCGTTGCTTGCGGGTTGCCCCCTCATTTCTTGCGTTTGAAAATAGGATGCCCGATTATTCTTTTAAGGAATCTCGATCCGGAAAATGGATTATGTAATGACACGAGGTTGATATGTAAACGTTTTGACCCTAATGTCATCAACGCCGAGATTGCTGTCGGGCAACACGTTGAAGTTAGAGTGCTCTTGCCAAGAATTCCTCTTGCTCATCTGAAGAAGACATGTTCCCTTTCAAACTAAAGAGAACACAATTCCCTATTCGCCTTAGCTTTGCGATGACTATTAATAAAGCTCAAGGCCAAACAATTCCAAATGTGGGTTTCTATTTGCCTGACTTTGTTTTCTCCCATGGCCAGCTTTATGTGGCATTCTAGAGGGATTTCCCGTAGAACAACAAAGGTATTGGTTAATCCAGTCAAAGTGTTCCATCAAGTAGGAATCTACACATCGAATGTCATTTACCAAGAAGTTTTACTCGAAGAGTAACGTGTGTTGTTAGTTTTTATTTCATAACTGATGTAATGTTTTACTTTCAATTTCATTAAATATTTTTATATGTTGTTTGATAGATGTTAAGATTTTTTTTTTTATATTTTAGTTATCGTGTAGTACAACCGTTTGCAATTACATTCTGATTGGTTCACGTTCTATTTTGAACTCTACACAAAACACTCACCACAATATCACAAATCGTTAATTATCTGCCGCTAGGAATTCCGTTGCTATGCACGGGTACTCGCCTAGTAATAGATAAAAAGTCAAAAGTCATTCGCTAAATTATGGAAACTATTAACTGATATATGAAAATTTTCGTGGCTCATGAATATGAAATATTCGGCTAAAAAAAAAAGTCAACATTAAATTTAAGGAATTCAGGATTTAAGAAATTAAATGCATGTTTTATATGTAGGAATTCAGGATTTAAGAAATTAAATGCATGTTTTATATGTAGTATAGATTGACAGTTTTTTAATTTTATAAACAATAAGTTACATTATTACAAGATTTGCATAATGGGCCTTATGATATATATGTTGGGCTTTGTGTACATAGTAGGTTAATGGGCATCGTATTTGTTTACCTGTTTCAAATTTCACATCATATTCATTGCAGTGAAGTGTTAACAAAAAGGTTATATTTAATTTGAACATATTCACAGTTTTGTGTATATAGTTTATTATGTGATTCGAAATTTACTAATATAATATCATTGCAAAATCTAGTTAGTTGAAGGATTTATTTATAAGTATGAAATTGCTGAATTTCTTTAAAGGGGTCCAGAACAATAGCATCTATTAGCTGGTTGGAAAGCCAAGATCCAACATGGGGTGGTATTAGGATTGTATTTTTTGATATATAATTAGCAGGATAAATCATAGCTATCTAGGCTAGTTGTGTAAATGATGAGCATATATCATATATCTATCTGGTTATAAAGTAACTGCCTATGCAACATTTAACTGATCGTCTATTGACGTAACTGAAAAAGAGATAATTAAAGCACGGATAGACTCCCTATGACGTTGTGGAAGTACTTTTTGATCACAGGTTGAGAGATCCTAAAGATGGTGGTTTCTTTTTTCTTTGTTTTCTGTATATAGAGGAATTTAAGGACTCCGCACTTAAACTTATCAACTTTTGGGAGCCTTAGTTGTTGGGACTTGGGAGCACTGTCCTGTCTGTCCATACAGCCATTGGCTGAAATTTGGTGGTCTATATATACAGTGTCTTCACGACTCACCCATATGTTTAGTTTAAGAAGATCTAGATTTAATCAAGATACCTTGCACCTTTTATTTTGCCATACCGTATTAGATTGCAAATCCTAGAGCTATTAGGGACAAGGGTCAACGACGAACTTAGGGGTTCCCTATTGTATCTTTTCCTATAAAGCCCGACAGATTGGAGTCGCCTCTCAAATAATTTTGAACGAATATGCTTACTAGAAGTTGCAGCAGACTTGTTTTGGTTACATATTTAAATTCTGGTCTAGCTTCCTGATCTATATTATAAAGGAACATCTTCTCTTCTCCCTTTCATCTTTTAATGGACCAAATTTTAGCATGTGTATTTCAATAACGCATTGGGATCAACAAACTACTTCATTGATTAAAGATGTCTTTTTTTCACGCTGTTCTTGATCGAGAAACATATGAAAGGTTCCTACTTTTGAGACACACACGTATAGTCATTGAGTCCAAGACATTTGAATTTATAACTAAAGTCCAGTTCTTTTGAATCATTCTTATAACAGCATTAAACTTAATTGAAATTAATTAAAGTAAAATATAGTGTTGTAAATTACGCTGTTTATTAAGTCAGAGACTGGTTTGCAAGAAGTGGTTTTGGCAGAAGAGTTTGAGAGATGCCGGTGATCAAGTAATTAACAATGGTATAACTTTGAAGATTTTTCAAGAGATTATCGTGGTACAGATTAGCATCATGATCTTCTTACAAGTTACCTATAGAGATACCCTGAATTTCTGTTCCCCAAGGGTAAGTGACTTCACAATCGCTCACGTGGTGCATCATGATCACCTGCTCACTTTAGGCTTAATTGAGGAGATGACAATCTTTGGGGCAGGGACTGGAAACGTATATTCAGAGCAATCCTACCTGAATCTATATCTGATTTACTCTGTTAATTTTCAGGACGATTTTACTATATTAAAAACTAAGAGCAAATTTTAGTATATATGCAGACTGCATGCTTAGTCCACAGATAAACATGATAGGAACCATGATTTATAGTTGAACCCTGTCAATGGTTGTTACATGTTTCTGTGCACAGAACAAGACACTGAAAAGAATTTTCTACAGTAGACAAGTGCAGGTGGGATAATACGATATTAGATTAGGGACAGATAGAAAACAATATCACTACTTTTGTAAGAATGTAAAGTAACAAATGAAGACACGTCTTTGCTCTTGCTCTTTTTGTTGTTCTTGCTCTCATTCTTGTTCAAACAAGAATCAAGAAAGAACTGTCACGTTAGTTTGTGACAGACAGCACCCGTCTTCAATAAACTTCTTCTGATTATGACAAAATTCTGCACGCCTTTAGACCATCCTTAAAATCTGATTATGCACATCACTCTATAGTAATACCTCCTATAACGGAATTAAAAAAAATTATCATAACCTTTTGTTTCTCTGAAGTCTTTCACGTTGTTTCTTCAATTTATCCTTCAGATCATCCTATATATTAAGATCTGTTGTGGATGGGGTCTGACCCTCGTCGAACTGGTCTTTTACTTGACTGATAAGGATCAAGTTTCTTGCTCAAAGAGGCAGGTGATGGCTTTGCTTGAAGGTCCTTCACCGAAACTTCCTTGAGCACACGAGTATTCACCGGGAGCTCTCCATAGTTCGCTTTCTTCCATCTTATTTCAATGTCTATGTTTCTGAAGCCAGAAACCATATATGGTTTAACTGCTAACATTCCAATACAGGTAAGTAGGATGAATAGTTTATAAGTACTCAAAATCATAATTTTATATGTATAAAAGTAAGGTAGGAAATAGAGATGATATTTTCTTTGGGAGAATAAGGGAAGAAGTGAGACTGACAGTTAAATCATCCTAGTGTTGTGATGCATTGCTTAGATATAAGCCTGTGATTTACTGTATATAATAAAGCAGGAAGGGACCCACATGCCTTAAGAAGCTTTAGATTATCCCAATCATAAGCCAGGCCTTCTATCCAAGCAGAATAAGGCTGTTAAAAAAAAAGAAGAAGAATCTGACTAGGATGACTACGGGGAATTGGAGCGATACCCCTGAGAAGCCAAGCATCTTTTTCATTCCACTCTACTTTTGTCTACCATTCAAGAAGACAAAACCATTCTCTCGGGCATTAGAAGTATTGCCGCATCAGAAGACCATCATTACATGTTGTGTGGACATGACATGTAACATAATTAAACTTGTGTATTTTGTATGTAGGGTATATTGGTAACTTAGTATTCCTTAGTTAGTAAGCAAAGATATTGAGCAGCCTTGGAAGAGAATTAGCATATGGGAACTGTTTTGGGCTAGTCATAAAGACAAATGTAGGAAAATATTTGATTAACAAAAAAGAACTCTAGCAAAAAAACCAAGCATTCACTTTATGCCCTTTGAAAATCTCACTTTAGAATTCCAAGCTCTGTTCCCCATGCAGCAAAAGAGCAGTCTTAGTTTACAGTGCCAATTGTGTTCCTTTACACTTTTCTTTCTTTCTCTAATTCGCCCATCTGTTTTTAGTTACCCGTCTTAATCATGGTCATAATGCATGTGTTCTAGTTCTAGTACAATAACGACATATACACCAAGCATTCAGTTCACTCTGATTACTTTTACATTGCTAACGTGATGTTGATTGCTGCTTACATTGGCCTAATCCGCTAAGATAATATATGTTCACCCACTGATGTTTCTTAATGTGAGTACATATCCATACCATGGTATTGGTTGCGGAACTAGGATGAAAGTAGCAAGTGGGACCTGTGGTTTGGTTACAGTACGGATACGTACAGCTTCGGTTCTAAAATTTATGTACTTGTTAGATCCTCTTGCCTGCTTACTAAAGTAGAATCTAATGGGGGATTGGCATGATTCCAACTTTAGCAAATTAGCCAACATACAAAATAAAGTGATGGTTTGTTTAAAAACTTGGGGATGTTGGCTTTGCAGCTTGTAGATTCTCAAGTCTGGTCTTAAAGAAGTTGCTTTTGTCAACTTTAATGCAAATCTTGGGTCCATTGAGGTTTGTGGCATCAAAATCCTCACCTCGCTTACCCAACCAATAAATAAGTAAGTACATAAAGAGAAACAAACCATAGAATTACTAGAAACTCAGAGTGTATTTGATACGTTAAATGATAGGCCAAGCCTCCTCTAGCCATCACAAACCTAATAACGCTGCCAATGAGTCAATCTTAATAAATGTAATTGTGTCTTGCCATAGAGAAACACGTAAAGGAGCTAGGGGACCAAGTAATTTGCTTTATACCATATCAAGGAACTTAATAAAGTGGTAAATAAATTTAGTTTATGCAAAGTTGAGGGACATTAGAACTGGAATTCGAATCAACTAATACTGGTTTAGAAACGAGTAACGGTCAATTTAATAACTACGCAATCAGGATGTCACTATAACATAACATATGCTAAAGCAGATGCTTTGTTGGCTACTTTAGATATTATTCCCAAGATAATCATAGCCTTCCTGGTTTCATAAATAAATCACCAATGTGTTATAAGATAACATATTAAAATAAAATACCTTTGTTCCAAATAAATTTTTGTAAAATTAAAACAGTTTGAAAAAAAGATGATAGTTAGGCTTGTAATTGGTGTATGAAAATTTCAATAATCAGTTGTCCAGTATTAATAAATTCGAATTCATATCCGTATTGGATCGTTTTATATGGATTCATTTTGCAGTATAGATATATTTTGATTGAATATCCGACTGATAATCATTTGAGATATGAATATCCTTAGACTTTAGCTAGGTTTATGAAAGTTTCTTCCTTGGTCGCAACTATTGTTTAGGATTTGTTCACACTTCACGCTTTCTCACTTGTGGTACACGTATCTGCTAGTCTTCACATTATGATGCACTTATATCAGTCCATGGCGTTCCTACCATTGGGTCATGATTCTTCACTATGCTCCAATTTTTATGCTGCATGCCATTTTGGCAGTAAGGTGTTTTTTTCTCATTCAGTTGCAACAAAATGTGTTCGCTCGTCATTTTGTGGGTTTCCTTGCTAACATGGTGTTTTTTTCTCTTCACTAGTGGTTGTTTGATGTTGGTTCTAGAGTACTTTAGAGTCTGTTGTGTACTGTCAGCATCAGTGTGATGAGTTTCAGATACGGATTTGGTTATGTATTCGAATAGAAACATCAGATTCCTGATTATTTGGACATCAAGTGTTCGATGTGTACATGTCGAAGGATAAAATAAAAAATTTAAGATTCTTCCATACGCTTGGTACAAGGAAAATGAAGATGTGATGTTAATACCTATATTAGTATATCATTTGAGATAAAATAAAAGCGGCTGTAAAAGAATGATAGTATACAAATCGAACATCAGGTTCCTCTTAATAATTAATATTCGATTCTGATTTATGATTTACTTTTGGAACAAAGATAGATTAGGTAGATCTTTCTTCCTCATAACGATTGCTAAACGATTTGTCCATAACTTTTTTATGCGCTAAACAAGGTGACAAGTAAATACAGTACATGAATTGGTTTCTTACTTTATTTATCTAAAATACATATGATTTCACATGAATTGGTCTTAAACTTGCCACCTACTAAATTTTGATGTTTTCTAATCTCTTTTAAAGAATAACTTGACGTGCTAGGTTGCAGGCCATCTAACTTTGAAAGAAAGCATAGAATATGTGCATGAAGGTAAAGTAACAAATTTAGCTTTCATTGGTACCCTTAACAGGGTACCCACACCTTCAAAACCAATTATTCTATGTTACAGTTGACGTTACAGATGGTGCTCCTTAACTTTGCTAGCCATTAGCTTAATCTATCCTGTAATCACTCGCTACGTAACAAGGAATGCATATATTCCGACCACTAGAAGCAAATAAAATGCCCAGTTTCTTTTTGCTAAAACTACAGCTGAACACAGTCTTACTTTTGAATGAAACAGGAACCCCCACTTCTGATATGATTCTTGGTTACAATGACTTGTGCCTTGTGCAATGGAAATTTTAGCTTCATTTGTATATAGAGGCAAAAGCTAACCTTTGATTCTTCCTGCCAAAAGCGAACTGATCGTAAGAGGTGGCAATTTGTATCCAAAATCAATATGCGCTAATTTGTAAAAGATTTGGGTGCAAATGGGCATTTATGGCTCATTTAAAAGTTAATGGTCATTAACGGACACTGTTTTCTCTAAATTGGAAAAGATTACAATTGTTTTTAAATAAAACTTATAGATATGATATATTTAGTTATTTAAATATAAATGAGGTGTTACATTTGAGGAATTTTTTTTGTCATTTTGGATCTTTTCTAAAGCGATTTGTATAATATGAACTCGTTTGGCTCGTCCCTGTTTAAGCCTGTGCCTGTTTGGACCCGTGGCCCGAGCCCGCCTAGCCTGCTCGCTTTGCCACTTCTATGTAGAGCCTACAAACTACTTGAGGCGATCTTGGATGTCTTAATATTATAATTTGTTAGCATTAAAAATATATATTGAAAAGTGATGGTCATTCTCATACGTGTAACTTTGTAATGTGTCGTAGTTTACAATAGAATAGTCAAATGGGCTTATGGTTTGGACTAATCTAATAGGTTATAAGTTATGTATTATGGCTAGTCCATAGTTTATGTAAAAGTCCAAGTCCATCACCAAGCCCATCCTAAGGCCCATAAGGTCTTAAGTCTTATGTATAAAAGACACCACACACCTCATTTGTGTGGTGTGCTTGTGTGTGTATTTGTGTGTGTTTCTTAATAATATTCTCTCATTTTCATCTCTCTAGTTACACATATTCGAATCACATATAAGTCACCATCTTTCCATCTTTCTTCTTCTAAACTTCTATAGTTGTGATAAAGTTGTGATATTTTAAGGTCCTACAAGTGGTATCAATCGCCTAACAATGATTTAGGAGGGTTTTGAGTTTGTGTGTTTCGTTTTTTAAGCTTTATTTACACGTTTTTTTATAAAAGTTCTTACTTTTCTTGTTTTTCTTGGTTTTTAACACTTTTTTGATTACAAACTAGTGTTATAAACCTTATCTAACAAGAAAGTTTTAATCTTTTTGAAAATTTCTAGCTTAAAAAATTCGACTTTGTTTTTGTACTTGTTTTCGAGATCTTAAAAAGTTTCATAAAAATTATCAAGTTTGCAACTTTCTACAAGTTTTGGTGTTTTTAAGCTTAGAAGTACAAGAATCTTGGATTGCAAAAGTCGTTTGGGTGTGCTTTTAGCTTATACAAAAAACTGTCCTAATTTCGAAATCCCAATTTGACAAGTTTTCGAGAACACAAGAAAAGGCTCCGTTCGTGCTCACCGTTGGATACTCGGTATTTTCTCTCTTGTATAAGAAAGAAATTACTTCGACTTTCGGGCTAAGTTTCGAAATTGTACAATTTCGAAATCTCTTGTGAAACTGGGTTTTCGAGAAAATCACAAGTTTTTCGAGAACTTCAGAGTTTATCGAGAACTTTTCAAGTTTTTCGATAACTTCAGAGTTTATCGAGAACTTTTCAAGTTTTTCGAGAACTTCAGAGTTTATCGAGAACTTTTCAGAGATTTTCGAGAACATCAGATTTATCGAGAACTTCAGAGATTTTCGAGAACTTCAGATATTATCGAGATCTTGGAATTTATCGAGAATTTTCAACTTTTTCGAGAACTTCAGAGATTTTCGAGAACATCAGAATTTATCGAGAACTTCAGAGATTTTCGAGAACATCAGAAATTATCGAGAACATAGCAAAGTTTCAAGAATTTTGACAAAAGTGAGGTTTTTGACGACCAAACTTCAAACGACCATAACTTTTGAACCGTAACTCCGTTTTCGACGAATCAGCTGTCAAAACGACCGTCAGACAGAGGAGAACGACACGCTAAATGATTTATCGATTTAGCCGAAGTTTCGAGGCCTAAAAATGCTCCGAGAAGAAGTTATTGAGGTTTTAAGGTTTTTAGTCAAAATTTTCACCATAAAAACTTGCATCAACTCACTCTAAACTCTACTCCTATTTCGTTGGAACGATCCAAGAATCAACTTTATCCATCTACACTTCATCAATGGCGTCTCAGCAAGATATTCATGCAGCAGGTGCGGAAAACCGACCCCCTATGCTTGAAAAAGGTGGATATCTCCCATGGACAAGCCGCATGCTTCGTTACATCAAAACTAAGACTGATGGTAACCTCATGCTCAACTCCATTAAGAATGGTCCATTTCAGCCAAGACAAGTTCAAGTTGTCGGTGATCCAAACTCAACAAATCCTACTGAACCATACATGCGTTTACAAACAGAAGAAGATTACACTGATGAAGACAAGGCGCAGATCAAAGCTGATGATATGGCAATGCATCTAATCCAACTTGGATTACCTCGGGAGATCTTTGCTGCGGTCGACAGCTGCGAAACTGCTCATGCTATGTGGGAACGTGTTAGAAGGATTTGTCATGGAACAGAGATTGGACAACAAGACGTTGAGAACAAACTTCTTACTGAATGGGAGAACTTCACATCCACTAAAGGTGAACAGATTGAGTCATACTACACAAGGTTTTGCACGTTGATGAATGAGCTAATCAGAAACAAGTTGACACCTCGAACAATTGCAACAAACATCAAATTCGTCAATAACCTTCCAGAAGAATGGGGTCGTTATGTTACAATTGTTAATCAGACAAAGGACTTACATCAGGTGAATTATGATCAACTCTAAGACTTTCTGAAGCAAAACCAAACTGAGGCTAATGAAGTTAGGAAAGAAAGATTGGCAAAGAATCATGATCCTCTCGCACTAATTGCTAATACACCAACACCATTACAAGTGAACACTCAACAACCATCATCATCCATTCACAACTACATGCAACCATCATGCATTCAACAACCAACACCGGTATACCAACAACAATTCTACCCACAACAACAAGAAGTTATTCCACAACAGACATACCCACAATTCCAAGAACCAGAATGCACTGACAATGATGAAGCTACTGCAGCATTGACACAAGCGTTTGCTTTTCTGACAAAAGCATTCCAAGGACGCTATTCTACACCAACAAACAACAACCAAAGGATTTCATCGAATACTCGCAACAGGCAGATCGCTCAGCCGAGTTTCAATATGGGCAACGGAGGCCAAATGGTTGGAGTTTATGGGAATCAGCAAGGATATGCCACTGGAATTAACATGGGGAATCATAATATGCAGAATGCAGGTCAGTATGCAGGGAATCAGTATGGTCAAAATGCAGGGAATCAGTTGGGTCAGTTTGTTGGAAATCAGAGGGGTCAGAATGTTGGTAATCAGGCAATGGGTAATCAGAATAGAAATGTTGCAGCTCCAGTAGTTGGGAATTTGGGAAATATGAATCAGGGTAATCCGGTAAAGTGTTTCAACTGCCAGGGTGTAGGTCATATGGCAAGGAACTGTCCTACTAAGCCAAACAAGAAAGATCTAGCGTACTTGCAGAAAGCAGTAATGTTGGCACAAAAGGCAGAGGCAGGATTTCAGTTGAATGCAGAGGAGAATGACTTTATGGCTCTTATGGATGACATGGAAGATAGAGAAGATATCGATGCAAACTGCATATTCATGGCGAATCTTCAGGAAGCTAAGTATGACACAGATTCTGACACACTTCCTGTTTATGACACCAATGCACCATCTGAGGTATCTAATTTTAACACATGTCACAATAATGATATATTTGATATGTCTCCTCATGAGGAACAGCATTTTGAGAAGCAAGCACCCACTTATGATACATTCCTGGACACGCCAAGTAGTAGCAATACTCCTTTAGCAACTCCAGATGTGAATCATAATGGAGGCTTCGTTTCACAGCATGCTGAGAATGATGAGGAAACACGTGCTTTGTTTGAATCATTATTGAATAATTGTCGTATTGAAATTGAGAATGTGCAAAAGGTCAATCGCGATGTTAAGGCCGCGAATGTTAAATTGACCGCTGAGCTTGAGAGTTACAAATCAACTGTTAAAGCTTTTGAATTTCATAACAAAAGATTGTCTGAATTAGAAACTGGTTATCAAAATTCCGTTTCAGAGAAACAACAATTGCAACTCAAGTTTGACACACTTGATGTTAATTCTTTCAAAAAGATAAAATCTTTAAACACGGAAATTTCTGATTTACAAAACCAACTTTCTAAACAAAAAACAGCTTATTCCAATCTTGAAAAAGAAATGGATGAGTTGAAAAAGGATTTTGCAAAGAAAGAAGACAAACTTTTGGAAGAAATCGTAGAGTCAGAACACATGATTGCTCATTTAGAGGAATTAGTGGTTAAGTCTGGTCAGTCGAGTCAAACAATGAAAATGATTTCAAATCAAATTAATCCGATTTACCATACGAAACATAAAATGGCTCTTGGTAACAACACCCCGTGTAATCTCAAGAAAGCTCAGCAAGAACAGAATGTTTTGTACAATGGTAATATGATTTATACCAAACATGATCCTCCCATCGTTCGGGATTCTGTGCTAACAATTGAACATGTCGAAGAGAGCATTAATAAAATGAAACAAAAGGATTTGAAACCCATTGATTACAACAAATTGAACAAACTTTCGGGAATCACTTTTGTTCCACAAACAGAACCGTCTGTGTTTTCCATTAAACGACCCTTTGCGAAATTCTTGTCTAAAAAGAAAGTTTGTTTCCAAATCTCTTTCAAAATTAGAACAAATGTCCTCTAACAACACTTTTAAAACAAGTGAGGCTAGAAACATTCTCGATGACGTTAAAATGAGAATTCAAGAACTTCAAAATATTGTTAAATCCAAAACTTCCATAGATATTAACAACTGGCATTCTAGTTTTCACATCGAACAGCAAAAGGTGTTTCAAAATGAAATTACTATTCCACTGAATAACATCAGCGCGAGTGTAAAAAATTTTGAACTAGTTTTCTTAAAAGAAACGGCCGACTTTGTCAAGGACCACAAATCCCTGGTAAACGAAGCTAATGATGCTCGTGAAAACATGAATGTTTTGGAAAACCTAAATGATTCTCTCTTCGAAGCTGTTATGACCACTGACATTATGTCCATCATTTTACAAACATATTCTGTTCAAGACGATGAACGACTAAGAGCTGAGACCTCCGCAATTGTTTCAAAATATGAAAATGCTCTTATAAAGCTTGAAAAAGAAAATGTGTCATATTTTAAACAACTTGATCGGAAAAAGGAAGAATGCAAGTATGACAAATTGTCGTATGAGCGTGCCTTAAAGAACATGAAAGAGCAAAATGATCTTTTGAGGGCTCAGCTTGAAAGTCAAAAAAGGAAGGGTGAGGAAACTAAGTTTGCAAAACCGTCGACTTCGGAGAAACCAAATGTTTCAAACACGGTTCAAAAACCAAAGATGTCAATTTCACGGTTTGCTCCAAAAGTCGATGAGAAAAAGGATTTGACAAAACCAGTCACTCCAACACTCTTGCCTAAGAAAAGTGAAAATGTTAAGATTGTTGATAAAGGAAAAGCGGTTATCGATACTCCTAAAGTGTTAGCACCTGGCCTTTTTAGGATTAGTCCCACTAATGCGTCAGCCTCAACATCTAAGACAAATGACAAGTGCATAAAGGCTAATTCTAAAGAATCTAGGGATGCTAAAAAGGACAACAATATAAATCCTAATGTGTGTGCCTTACCTTCTACAGGATTAGAAAGCACCTCTAGGAGCAGCAGACTACAGCCTAGGAGCAATACAAGGAACAATAGAGTCTCGCCTGTCTCTAAGAGTAGTAGCAAGAATAAAGTTGAAGAAGTAGAAGAACACCCTAGGAATTTATCGCTTTGTAATAAGAGACATGTTTCATCTGAATGTAATGTCAATAGTACTATTTCTAATGCATGTAATGACTCTGTTTGTTTAATATGCAAGAAATGTTTAATTAATTATGCTCATGATGAATGTGTTTCTACGAATGTGAATGTCACGCCTGAACAGAAGGATGTTCCAAAAAGACCTAGTGCTAGATCCAGATCTTTAGAACGATTAGTTGCACGATTTAGGACTACCACTATTAGTCGAATGCCTAGGAACTATCTTAAGTTTTGTATGTGGATTCCAACGGGTAGAGAGTTCACTCTTAAGGACGGAAAATTAGAAATAACTCAAGCTAAACAAGTAGCAACTGTCTATGAGTGTGATTCTGCTTTTACTCCTAACCCCATGGAACCAAATTCAACACGGTTTCCAAATACAAACTCTTCTGTTCTTGGCAGGTTATCGAAATATGTCTTTGGATCGTCGACTCGGGTTGCTCCAAGCACATGACCGGGAATTTAAAGCTGCTGATCAATTTTGTCTGGAAATTCATGGGAACTGTACGCTTTGGAAATGATCAATTAGCAGCTATTCAGGGTTATGGAGATCTTCGGTTTGAGAATTTTTTAATCACTCGAGTTTACTACGTCGAAGGGCTGGGACACAACTTGTTTTCAGTCGGGCAGTTTTGTGATGCAGATTTAGAAGTGGCATTCAGAAGAAACACGGTTTTTATAAGAAATTTGGTTGGTGATGATCTCTTAACTGGTAATCGTGGTACAAACTTGTATGCTATCAACATCAACCAAATGGCTTCTACATCACCAATTTGTCTTATGACAAGGGCAACCGAAACTAAGTCCTGGCTGTGGCATAGACGTTTATCCCATCTCAATTTTGACACCATCAACAAGTTAGCCAAAGACAACATCGTCACCGGACTTCCTAAGTTCAAATACACCAAGGAACACCTATGTCCATCATGCGAACAAGGAAAAAGTAAAAGAGCATCATATAAACCCAAAACCGTACCTAGTTCGGAAGCAAGGTTACATATGTTGCACATGGACTTATGTGGCCCAATGAGAGTTGAAAGCATTAATGGGAAGAAGTATATTCTTGTTATTGTTGATGACTATTCAAGATATACTTGGGTAAAGTTTTTGAGATCAAAAGACGAAGCACCAGGCATCATCATCACCTTTCTGAAGCGTATTCAAGTTCTACTTCAAGCTCCAGTAAGGATTATAAGAACAGACAATGGCACAGAATTTACAAACCAGGAGTTAAGAACTTACCTTGAAGATGTTGGAATCACACACCAAACATCAGTTGTTAGAACTCCACAGCAGAATGGGGTAGTTGAAAGAAGAAATAGAACTCTTGTGGAAGCTGCTCGCACAATGCTGATTTTTTCTAGTGCACCTCTATTCTTATGGGCTGATGCTGTAGCCACTGCCTGTTTTACTCAAAACCGATCCCTAGTCCATCCGAGATTCAATAAAACCCCATATGAGCTAGTGAACAACCGTAAACCTGACATCTCTTACCTTCACGTGTTTGGCGCTTTGTGCTATCCGACGAATGATAGAGAAGATCTAGGAAAGTTAAAAGCTAAGGGTGATATTGGAATCTTCATTGGATATTCAGAAAACTCGAGGGCATTCAGGGTGTATAATAGAAGAACGAAAAAGATAATGGAGACGATGAATGTGAAGTTTGACGAGATTTCACAGATGGCTTCTGAGAGATACGCTCTAGAACCCGCGCTTAATCCGATGGCTTCTAATCAAAACGGATTAGGACCCGCACCAAACATGCAGACTTCTGGACACATCAGTTCAGGACTCGTACCTCAAGGAGCTCAGTCAACAAACACGGATAAACCTTCAGAACAAGAACTGGAAAATTTCTTCGAGTTAATGTTTGATGAATATTATGGTGGACCTTCGACAAATGCATCTCAACAACATTCCGCTGCACCCGCTCAAAACCATCAACCACCACCACCACCACAAGATGCATCCACAACAATCCAAGCTGAAGCACCAACTACATCAACATCATCTACATCTACTCAAGCAACTCCAGTACTTGAAACTGTTCTACCAAGAGTTGATGAGCAAAACCAAAACACAAATTTTCAAGAAGAACCAACAAATAATTCAAACGATGTTACGTTAGAAGAAGAAGAAGAAGAAGAAGTATTTGAAAACCCGTTTGCAACAGACTCTGCTGAATCTTCTTCAAGGTTACAAGAACCATCTAGAACACATTCGTTCAACCAAAGGTACCCTTCTACGTTTCAATGGACAAAAGACCATCCAATAGAACATATTATTGGTGAACCTTCAAAGCCAGTTCAGACAAGGAGACAACTTGCCACCGATCTCGAATTGTGCATTTACATTTGCTCAATAAGCACCAAAGTACCTAAGAACATTCGGGAAGCAATGGCAGAAAACCCATGGATTGAAGCGATGCAGGAGGAATTTCTTCAATACCTGTTACATGATAGTTGGGAACTTGTTGAACGACCACTTGATAAACGTGTTCTTGATCTCAAGTGGTTGTGGAAGAACAAACTGGATGAGGAAATGACTGTTATTCGCAACAAAGCTCGTCTCGTGGCTAAAGGATATCCACAAGAAGAAGGGATAGATTTCGAAGAATCATTCGCGCCTGTAGCTAAACTTGAAGCAGTCCGGATTTTCTTAGCCTATGCAGCTCACAAAAACATCACAGTCTATCAGATGGATATTAAGACAGCTTTCTTGAATGGAACTCTGAAAGAAGAAGTGTATGTGAGTCAGCCAGAGGGATTCATCGACAAAGATCATCCAGACTACGTCTACAAGCTTAAAAAAGCAATTTATGGTTTAAAACAAGCTCCAAGAGCGTGGTATGACGAACTATCATCTTTCTTGCTCAAAAACAACTTCACAAAAGGAACGGTTGATGACACCTTGTTTATCAAAAAGTTTAAAGATGACATTTTGATCGTTCAAATTTACGTGGACGACATTATTTTTGGATCAACCAATCCTAACCATTCAAAACATTTTGAAAATCTCATGAAAAGCAAATTTGAAATGTCCATGATGGGGGAACTAAAATTCTTTCTTGGTTTACAAATCCATCAATCCCCTCGTGGTATTTTTATCAATCAAGCTAAATATACGATAGAGATTTTGAAAAAACATGGAATGGAAAATTGTGATTCTGTTGGTACACCAATGGTCACTTCACCAAAAATAGGTGCTGATTTGTATGGGAAACCTATCGATCCGAAGAAATATCGGAGCATGATCGGTTCTCTCATGTACCTAACTGCTAGCCGCCCCGATATTCAATTTGCTGTATGTTTATTAGCACGGTTTCAGGCAAAGCCTACCGAACTTCACCTCAAAGAGGTTAAACGGATCTTTCGGTACCTACGAAGCACCATTAACATGGGACTTTGGTATCCGAAGGATTCAGAGTTTAATCTAACAGCATTTTCAGATGCAGACCATGCCGGTGATCAAGTTACAGCAAAGAGTACATCAGGTGGAGCACAATTTTTGGGTGAAAAGCTCGTAAGCTGGTCTTCAAAGAAACAGGACTGTACTGCGCTATCAACTGCCGAAGCCGAGTATGTGTCTCTATCTGCGTGTTGTGCCCAAGTTCTTTGGATGCGGATACAGCTCACAGATTATGGCTTTACTTTTGACAGAATACCTATGTATTGTGACTCAAAAAGTGCCATAGCCATCTCGTGCAATCCCGTACATCACTCTAAGACGAAGCATATCAAAGTCCGCTACCATTTCATCAAAGAACACGTGGAAGAGGGTACTGTTGAATTATTTTTCGTTAAGACTGATTATCAACTCGCCGATCTATTTACTAAAGCCCTTCCAAAAGAAAGGTTTGACTATTTAGTTCGACGAATTGGCATGCGAAGCCTAACTCCTGAGGAGCTAGAACGTCTTCTCGAATATTCTTGAAAAATGTTTTCAAAAATCGCTTCGCTGTAAATATTTTTGAAAAAAAACAAAATACAAAATTTGAAAAACCGACTAAAACAAAATACAAAAATATAAAATTTTCAAAAAATCCAAAAACAATATAAAATCAAAAAATCCAAAAATATTCCTCTCACGACATGTCTCTCGTATAAATCAATATTCTGTACGTTTCTAGAAATGTCATTCAACAATGATACGGACATGTACAGATGCTTGAGCGGGAGTTCTTTTTAATGTTTTTCTAAAACATGTCGTTTCTCAAAATTTTCTTCACAATGGCTTTCGTATACTTCAGTACGAAACCCGGACTTCAATGACGACTTCTGATTATTTTCAAATCAAGGACTCGTACGTTCAATGACGAACTCTTTTTCAAAAAGTTCGAGTCTAAACAAACGAAAAAGATTTCAAGCATAAACTCGTTTTCCAACAAAATTCTTGAGCACTCTTTCAAGATTGTTCAAAAGATTTCTCATAATCTTTCAAATGAGTGCTCAAGATAACTCCCTCAAAACCCTTTATTGATTTTAAAATGTGCTATCATTAAGGGGGAGTACAAAAACAAAATGTTCCGATTTCATGCAAAATCAAATCTGTCTTTCTCTCCAAAAAGTTTTTTTATTAATCAGGTGATATCAAAAATATCACGCTATGCTATTTTTGAGGGGGAGAAGACATGATTAAAATGTGATCAAAGATGTTTAAAGTTTGTGACTGAATCTCAAAAGAGCTCGACTCAGATATTACCAATGAATTTACGAAGCTTAAATTGTCAGTAATCGAAAGGACTTGTCCTGGACGGGTAATAATTTCAAGCTAGTCTAACTAGTGATGTAAGCGTATCTCGAATAGGACTTGTCTGAGTAGAATGTACCGTATCGAGAGACTTTCTTTGGACTTGACCAGGACGGGTAATAATTTCAAGCTAGTCTAACTAGTGATGTAAGCGTGTCTCGAATCGGTCATGTTCACTGAAAGTGGATCAATTCAAAAGTGCAAACTCCTCTCGCATGTGCAAATTTCTTAAATATTCATGAGCACATGTGAAGGGGGAGTCCTTCAAAAGAAATGCAAAAACTCTCGAAGTGTCAACAAAATGTGTTTTATATTCATAAACACTTTGAGAGATTTTCACAAAAGGTTTTATGGCATGTGATCGACAATAGGATAGTCATGAAGTTATAAGGTGACTAAGGTTAGGAAAAACCGTCCTATGATCCACCAGAGCCGGAGGGATCTACCCAAGGACAAATCCAATAGATTAGAATTAGAAAGTCCTTAGGTATGATTGAAAAAAGGAGAAAATGAGAAAGGAGAAAGAAGGGGTTGAAGAATTAAAAAGAAAAGTTATGAAAAAAGGGTGAAAAGAAATAGCCCTCCAAATGTTCAACCTTAGGGCAGACACCGGGTACAATTCATATGCTACTGGTTGTTACTAAGGTGACACCGGTATTGAAGACAAAGACGTCATGGACCCAGTGACGCGCTGCACTAAACCTTCTTAACCACTCAAGTTCTCTTAAAAGAGCTTGTTTCATTCTCACGGGGAACCGGCATAATCTATCGACCTGTCTCTTAGAGATGGTTGATATTGAAGCAGGAGACCTCTCCCTAATCTCCGCATAGGAAACCAAATGTGCACTTATCGAGTCTAGAGCCTCGAGATTCATCAAAAGATCTCATAGGAACACATGATATTACTACACTGGTTGTTCAACATTAAGGACGCCAGATGTAAACTTTAGAGTCCTACGCAGATCTTAGCAATCTGCCAGAACATTTATGAGAGGATTCACTTTTGTGATTCTCAATGATTGAATGGAAATTCCTGCCAGGGTCAACCTCAAGCAGCCCTGACAGCAGGTCACTTCGGTAATTCTTTATGGGTTACGCTTAGTGTTCGCGGTGGTTTCAAACGGTCTACAGTCGTGGAGTGATCCCCAGCGACTCACCCAGTCATTGAGCTACTAAGTAGGTCTTGTAAGCTCTCTCGAGAGTATCTGACATGGGAACGGCCTTGGTAAGGGTTAGAAGGAGTCTTCACACTATGCTGTTGACGATCTCTAATTCTTATCTGTAAGTACCGGTTGTTTTATTGCTAACTGTTTATATGCAGGGACACTTCATCTCCATGGCGACAGATTCCACATGCTCATACATACATCTGGAAGTTAAAGAAAGCTCCCTTAAAGATCTATACAACACAAAGTTCAAAAAAGGATTCTACGCCAAAAAGAAGAATCTACAAAGTATAAAGACTAAAGATCAAAGTGAAAGAAAGGGAACTGCGTGCATATGAATATCAAAGACCAAAGATGTATGAGCATGTTGGAATGGCAAACAACCACCACAGACGCAGAAGTGACGAATGGCAGATAACTCCACATCAAAAAGGAACAAAGAACGATGAAAAATCAGTCATCAAAGATCACAAAGCATGAAGGAACAAAGACTAAAGACTATTCTACAACGACACACAAAGTTAAAGACAAAGAACACGGAAGACCCACTCACGTGGAGCATCATTCGAATGACCACCCCTTAGGGGGAGATTGTTAGCATTAAAAATATATATTGAAAAGTGATGGTCATTCTCATACGTGTAACTTTGTAATGTGTCGTAGTTTACAATAGAATAGTCAAATGGGCTTATGGTTTGGACTAATCTAATAGGTTATAAGTTATGTATTATGGCTAGTCCATAGTTTATGTAAAAGTCCAAGTCCATCACCAAGCCCATCCTAAGGCCCATAAGGTCTTAAGTCTTATGTATAAAAGACACCACACACCTCATTTGTGTGGTGTGCTTGTGTGTGTATTTGTGTGTGTTTCTTAATAATATTCTCTCATTTTCATCTCTCTAGTTACACATATTCGAATCACATATAAGTCACCATCTTTCCATCTTTCTTCTTCTAAACTTCTATAGTTGTGATAAAGTTGTGATATTTTAAGGTCCTACATAATTAAAATAGGAGTAAAATACACCGTTCGTCCATGAAGTTGTACAAAATACACGTTGAGTCTCTCACAAAAATTAAATACACCGGAAGTCCCTACATTTCACTTTTTGCATCACCCGAGGTCTTTTTAAGTAAATGTCGTCAGTCAACATCCGTTAAGTCCCCCATGTGCCTTGCACATGAGTGTATTTTTTTGTCATTTCACCGAGTTATGTTAATGATTTAATTATTTTGGTACAACCTTAGGGACGAAGAGTGTAATTTACTGCTAAAATTAAGGGTTAAAGACATATATTTCCAAAGTACTTTTCAAAATTTCCAAATACAGGTAATATACTCTTTAAAATACCATTATCACCATCCAAACTTTTTGTTACATGTAAATATCACCAATATACCCATATGATTTTACACGTCATTATTGCAATCAACATGGAATTTCATTTTTTTTTCACCTTGGTTTATTGTACCCAGAAATATAATCATATGCAACTGATCTTTAAATACCATCATAGAGGTGAGTTATTTTAAGGATCAATTTTTTCTTGCATACTGAGGGACAAATCCTCACCATTAATCTAATTTGATCTAATGGTGGGGATTAACCTAAGATTAAATATGGAAACCTAATTCCATGTTTTTTTCCTTTTTTTCTTTGTCTTTTTTATTATTCACTTTCTTTATTTCTTTCTTTTTATTTATTTATTTTTTTTGCCTTTTTTCAAATTAACGTTCTTTTTCTCTTATTTTTTGTTTTTGTTTTTTTTTTCCTTTTTTTTGTTTTTTGTTTTTTGTTTTTTTTTTCTAATACATTTTTTTTGCTTTTTTTAAATCAAGTTTTTTTTTAAAATAAATTAACGATTTTTTTCACTTTACTATATTTTCGTCTGTTTTCACATGTTTATATACGTTTTTGTCCATTTTCTGAAGTTTTTGTCCGTTTTCAGACGTTTTTTGTCCGTTTTTATACGTTTTCGTCCGTTTTCATACGTTTTAGTCTGTTTTTATACGATTCTGACCGTTTGTATACGTTTCCGTCCGTTTTTATACGTTTTCGTCCGTTTTCATACATTTTCGTCTGTTTTTTTAAAGTTTTCGTCTGTTTTCAGGCATTTTTGTCCGTTTTCATACGTTTTCGTCCATTTTTTACGTTTTCATATGTTTTTTTTTACGTTTTTGTCTGTTTTCAAACGTTTTTTTTTTAATATGTTTTCGTCCGTTTTCAGACGTTTTTATATGTTTTCGTTCATTTTTTGTCCGTTTTCATAGGTACATATACGTTTTCGTCCGTTTTTATATGATTCTGTCCGTTTTTATACGTTTCCGTCCATTTTTATACGTTTTTATCCGTTTTCATATGTTTTCGTCCGTTTTCATATGTTTTTGTCCGTTTTCTTACGTTTTCGTCCGTTTTTATACGTTTTCGTCCATTTTTATACATCTTTGTCCGTTTTCATACATATTCATCCGTTTTCGTACGTTTTCGTCCATTTTAAAATGTTGTCAGCCACTTTCAGACGTTTTCATACTCTTGTAAATATCAAAAGTATTATTCTTTGATATTCTGAATATCACAAGTGATATTCAGAATATCACATCACAAGTGATTTTCAACTAATGTTTTGTAAAATGAAAATCACTTGTGATATTCAGAATGTCACAAGTGATATTCAGAAAATCACAAGTGATATTCCGAATATCACAAGTGATATTCCGAATATCACAAGGGATATTCCGAATATCACAAGGGATTTTCTACTAATGTTTTGTAACATGAAAATCACAAGTGATATTCTAAATATCACAAGTGATTTTCAACTAACGTTTTGTAACATGAATATCACTTGTAATTTTTTGAATATCACTTGTGATATTCAGATTATCACTTGTATTTTCTGAATATCACTTATGATATTCTGAATATCACAAGTGATTTTTAACTAATGTTTTGTAACATGAAAATCACAAGTGATATTCTGAATATCAAAAGTGATATTCAGAAAATTACAAGTGATATTCAGAATATCATAAGTGATTTTCAAATTTTTTTTTAATTCACGTTTTTTTCACTTTCTTACGTTTTCGTCTATTTTTGTTCGTTTTCATACATTTTCGTTCATTTTCATACGTTTCTGAATATTACAATTGATATTCTTAATATCACAAGTGATATTTTGAATATCAAAAGAAAATCACTTGTGATATTAAGAATATCAATTGTGATATTTAGAAACATATGAAAACGGATGAAAACATAAGAAAACGAACGAATACGTATAAAAGCGTAAAAACACTCCTGGAAAGGGACGAAAACGTATGAAAATTGATAAAAATTGACGAAAACGTATAAAAACTGCTGAAAAGTATTAAAACAGACAAAAACGTCTGAAAACGGACAAAAATACATAAAAACGGACGAAAATATTTATAAACGTATGAAACGGACAAAAATGGATGAAAACATATAAAAACGGACGAAAACGTATAAAGCGGATGAAAACGTCTGAAAACGGACGAAAACGGATGAAAATGGACAAAGTGTCTGAAAACATATAAAAACTGCCGAAAACGGATAAAAATGTCTCAAAACAGACGAAAACGTAAAAAAACGGACGAAAACGTAAAAAACGGATAAAAATGTATGAAAACGGACAAAAACGTCTCAAAACGTATATAAACATGTGAAAACAGACAAAAACGGACAAAAACTTAATAAAGTAAAAAAAAATAGTGAATTTATTTAAAAAAAGAAAAGCTTGATTTTAAAAAATGCAAAAAAAAAAACAAAAAAAAAGTGAATTAGAAAAAAAAGGAAAAAATGACAAAAAAAGGAAAAAAAATAACGTTAATTGGAAAGAAAAAAAAGCAAAAAAAAAATAAAAATAAAGTGAATAATAAAAAAGACAAAGACAAAGGAAAAAAAATATGGACTTAGGTTTACATATTTAATCTTATGTTAATCCCCACCATTAGATCAAATTAAATGGATAGTGGGGATTTGTCCCTCAGTATGTAACAAAAACTTAGTCCCTAAATGAACTTTTCTCTACCATCATAACACAAACCCGTAATCAAACATTCAAAAACCCATAACACAAACCCGTAAATCAAAACAAACTCATAACATGGGTCAAAATCAAGTAAAATAACAAAATCTGGGTAAAAAAAAATATCAAAAAAAACTGATCCGAAACATGGGTAAAAATCCAACTGATCTCAAAAAAAAAATTTGCTGCATGGATAAACTGATTTGAAACATGGGTAATCAAAACAAACTGATCTGAAACATTTTCAATAAAATAAAAAAAAATAACAAAATCTGAAACATGGATAAATTGTTGCATTGTTACTGATCAACTACCATTCAAAAGACATTTACATAAATTGTATCATTATTACAATAGATAAAGGCATAGTATTTATACTACCACCATAAACAGTTAATTGTTATCCAAAAGATTAAGTGTTCAAACTACTATCATAAACAACCAACTACCATCATAACCTACCAAATACAACAAAAGCTTAGCTCCTAGACCATCTTCCTTTTTCCTTTTCCTTGATTGTCTGCAACTGCTCCTAAAGCTTTGGGTTTTCTTATTCCAAAAGTCTTGTTACTAATAGAACCTCAAGTCAAATTTGCTGCAAGACCTAGTACTATGTCCCTGTCAAATCTTCTGCAAGGCCTAGCCTTCTTAGCTGGAATAGGATTAGAGTTGGAACCTTTTTTTAGCATGAATAAGATTAGAGTTGGAACCTTTTTTAGCTTGAATAGGATTGGAGCTTGAACATTTTTTACCTTGGATATGAAATTGGTCATCATCAGAACTTGAATCAGCAAAGACATACTCAGAGCTTGTAGTATCAGTTTGTAGCAAATACCATGAAAGCGTATTTACTTCCATGCTTGTATCATTAGAACTTGTATCAACAAAACTTGTATCATCAGACCTTGTATCATCAGTGGTTGAATCAGAGCTAATGATTATGATTTCTGCAAATAAGAAATGCTTGGTAATACCATTGCTTGAATCAAAAATAAAACTTTACAAGGTATACAAGGATCAATGTAATACCAGTGTAGACCATTCAATCCAATACAAGACTGTGTGGCAAGCCATGTCAAACTATTCCATGGAAGTCTCTTATTTGGTTCACTCAGTGTAATCCAATACAAGATTGTGTAGCAAGCCATGTCTCAAAAGATGATATTCATAAACAGAGAGTGAACAGAGAGATTGAAATGTGGAAAGATTTCATTAACTGCACTATCTATACAAGACTGTGTGGCAAGCCATGTCAAAATGTAAAAAGATTCACTATCTAAACTGTCTAGAAAAGTAAAATCTTCTAACTACATTCTATTATAATGAATCAAGCACTCGAGCAGTGTTTAGATGGGTTGCTTGCAAAGAGCTTATAGGAGTTTTTGCTGAGTCTAACAGTCAAATTCTATGGTCTTTGTAACAGTCAAATACTATGGTCTTTGTAACAATCAAATGCTATGGTGTTTCTAATAGTCAAAATGTCAAATACCATAGTCTTTCATGGTTCTGAATATGGTCTTTCTAACAGTCAAATACTTTGTAAACATTTCATCAAACACATAACAAGCATAATAAATACTAAAAACAGAGCATTAAAAAAAAATAAAAATCAATTCCATATTTACCCAATTTAAGCATGATAATGCCATATTTACCCAAAATAAGTTTTAACTGCATTGTACATCTTGCATTCAAAACTTGTATTTTGGATTTTTGGGTATATATGACATATTCATGTTTAGATTTGGTAAATATGGAATTATCCCAAAAAAGAAAGTCTGGTGATGCTAAATTAAATAGGGGTATGTTTGGCGAAATGGGCTGGAGCTGGGGCTGGGGCTAGGGCTTATATTATAAGCCGAAATTAAAATTTGTATTTTTATAAACCTGTTTGGCAAATGGGCTGGGGCTGGGGCTTATTATTGCAAAATTACTAAAAAGGACATAATTAAATGAGTTTTTGTATATGTTAGATATTTTTGTAGGTAAATAAGTAATTTATTCTTCAAAAGCCCCGGGCTTAAGTTTTTAGCCTCTTTTATGGGGCTAAAGTTTTTAGCCGGCTTATTTTAGCCTCATGACAAACGAGACTTATTTAATTAGCCGGCTTATTTTAAAAGCCCAAGCCCCCATAAGCCCCATAAAAACCCTCCCCAAACATAGCCCAAATGATAGATCAAAACATAAATAAAAATTTCCCTATCAATATTTGAATGATTATTGGGCTTCATTGTTTGTGAATTAAGGTTAAAGGATATTTAGGGTTTGACAGAATTTTAGGAAACCCGTATATGTGTGTATGTGTGATTGATCGGGTTAGGTGTTGGATTAAATGGTGTTTAATGAGGTGAAAAATGATGTTTAATGAGGTGGAAATGTTTATTTGTTAAAAATACAAAATGAGTGGTTCACATGTTGAGGTGGCAGTAATTTGTACTTGGTAATCGGCTACAGCCGGTTACTTTTGAGAAAGTTTGTGACTTTTGAAAAAATTTAAAACTTTGGATGGTGTTAATGATATTTTAAAAAGTATATTACCCGTATTTGAAAATCTTGAAAAGTACGTTAGTGATTAAGTCTTTAACCCTAAAATTAACACCTTCACCATTCACCTCATCCACCCTCATTCTTCTTCATCTCCGCTCTTTTTTTTTTTTCAATATAATTTTTTTTTCCATTATATAACCCAAACTCATATATTAAATTCCCAGATTTACACATGCCATTATAATCAATAAGATTATGTTACAACCCTTTGATTAAAAAGAGAGATAAAACCACCAAAAACACTATCAATTCTTTAACTTCAAAATTGATCAAATGGTTTGAAAGGACAATAAAATGAAGTAAGCCACCTAACATTTGAAATATATAGAACAACTTTTGCTAAAGATAAACAGAGAAAGCCTAAAATCAGTTGCAAAGTCACTAATCACCTTTTTCTACATGGCTAAAAGTTGTTTAACTAAAAATGAAGAAAGAAAATTGCGAAGAATGATGAACACATGTAATCATCAACGCCAAACACCCAAAACACTACTTTAATTTGTGGCATGTAAGTCTAAGACTCGAGATCTAGAAAAGTTCCTATATATATATATATATATATATATATATATATATATATATATATATATATATATATATATATATATATATATACACTAATGCCAAGTCTTAACAATGTGGTGTTATTTTTTCTTTAGCCACTTATAACATATAACATATTTCAGTGAGCTACTTTTCTTATCTCTAACAATGCTCGGTGTCATATCTATTATTTCCCATCACTTGCATTCTTACAACCTAATGAGTATGCATAAGGGTGTCGGTTTATGGGCTTATTTGAATATGGAGAAGCTCTTAAGCTCACTTTTTTCGGTTTATGAGCTTATCTACTTGAGCTTATCCTAATAAGCTTATAAGCCGAGCTTCTCCAAATTCGGATAAGTGGGTTTGAATTTTAAACTTTTTGGGGAAGAATGAAGTGAAATGAAACATAATGAAATGAAATGATGGGTTTATGTTTGTAAATTTAATGATATTTTTTTGAATTTAGTGAGGATTATGGTGTTTATTAAAAGTTGGCCGGAAGTGTTGGTGTGGGAGGGTGTTGGATGGTTGTACCAAAATAATTAAATAATTAACATAACTCAGTGAAATGATCAAAATACCTTTATGTGCAAGGCATATGGGGGATTTAACGGATGTTGATTGATGGCATTTAGTCAAAGGGACCTTGGGAGATGCAAAAAGTGATTGACGGCATTTAGTCAAAGGGAGCTTGGGAGATGCAAAAAGTGAATAGTGGGAACCTCCGGTGTATTTAATTTTTGTGAGGGACTCGGCGTGTATTTTGAGTACAAGTTCAAGGACAAACGGTGTATTTTACTTTTAAAACAGAGGACCATCACCAGTGTGAAGATGCCCACAAACCCGCATTGCACCTCTTGGTTTGTAGCTGTAAAACTGAAGCAGAAGCGCACCCAAACTCAGCCTGATTATAGGTTCCAATTATAAGTCTGTTCTTGTCATACTGGGTTTTTTTTTTTTTCAGTGAACCAGGTGTTGTTTAGGACTGACTCCAGTTCTTGGATCATACTACTATCACATTAAATAAGTAAAACCAAAACAGATAAACTAGAGTAAGAGAAACTGATAAGGGAAGCGGAATGGGACATAACATTAGTAGTTTCATGGTTCGACAACTAGTTTTGTCTCGAGAACTAAACCAACCATCATACACAATAAAATACAACATGGTCACAAACGCAGTTGCTTTGTTAAAGTTGTTGAAGAAAGCTCAACTGTCAAATGGCTTCATATACACATTAACATAACTTTGGATTATTCACAAAAAATCTGATGCCATCAACAAACAATTTCGTAAACTAGAAACGATTTTTTCGACAAAAAAAAAATGATTTTTCCTCCGCCATCTTATTAAACGTTTTCATCTTGTGGAGCTGCAGTTGGAGTCACAGTGGGTGCTGGTGCGGGTGCTTGGGCCGGTGCAGGCCCCAATGAAGCTACTGTGAAGTGTAGTCCTCTTCTCTGTCCTGCTTGCAATACAAAAGCAAATTGTGCTGCCGCCAATGCTGCTGCCTCCTGCAAACCCAATTTAACCAAATTCATTAGCTTCATTATCAAATCGACCTACATGCCTCCAATGTGGAGGTGCTTGTTTTGACCAATTAGTGGGAAATATGTCAGTTTCAGTAATATTTTTCTATAATTAATAAAGTAGATAAAATTTTCAGCAAATATTGATAGAACCTAAAAATAAGTCAAATTGGTTGGAGATTCGTCCAATGTATCATGTCGTCACAATATTATATAGAGATGCAAGTATATAACTGTCTTTGTAGTTATATTACAAACATCAACTATTAATAAAATTAAAAAAGATAGACAACAAGTGTATGCGGGTTAGCCCTACCCAACACAATCAGTTTGTCTAGACTAAAAAGTAACCAATTTAACCTGTAACCCAATGGTTCGAATCCACACGACCCGCCCAATTTTCCACCTCTATTCGGATGGTAAGTACGTGGTTCACCCGCCCAATTTTCCACCTCTATTCGGATGCTAAATCCATATATTTCTAGGAACACCAGAGATGCTTTTCTTGGGCATACGAAAGGGACCAAACTGTTATTATTGTTCTTTAACAATTATACAGGTAGTTAAAAAAATTCATAAGGCATTCACCCCAAGAAAAGGAATCCAACTTTGAACTCAGGACAAACTTAACTACGTCTTTGGCTAAATTTAACCCTGATTATAAGCATATTCTTGGTGATGATAAGTTGCCAACAAAGGATCTTTATCAAGTCTTTCGCAAAGGGCAATTGAGAAAAATATCAAAAAAGTACAAGCAATTGGGTAGTTGGAGTCTCTTGTTCGGTTAGATGGAAAATCAAATTGATAATAAGATGAAGAATTAAGAAGAGTAGACAAACCTGTCTCTGCCTTCGACGCTGCAAAATGCTGATGGCCCAAACCATAATGTAACATGGCAATAGAAACCCAGCAATCCGTAGCAAGAAAAGCTTTAACAAAAGAAAGAAAAATATATAAATCAGAGTTAATTCCAGGCAACAAAATGTAGCATTTCCCTTTCCAGCAAAATTTTAATCCAAGATTGTCTCTTTTGGATATTAATTAGAAACACATGATTACTCTTATGCCATCATCAGTGATATTTCAGATATTTAACTAACGGTTTCACACTCTTATCAAAGCATTGTTTGATTATTAATTCTAACATAATCCTGAACTCCCACTTACAGTTAAGAAAGTAGATGCGTCCTCATCTCCATCTCCATCAGAATCGGGTACAGATGATGCATGTCGTAGCAGCAGAAGCGCCATCAACTGCCAAAAGATTAGTGCCGGTTATAATAAAATCTTAAAGATAAACACAACCAACCAGTTTCCAAAGTTAAGAACAGTAATTAAGTTATCAAGGAAAACAGACTGACTGAAGTTATAGATATATGTTACACATTGGAGCTTACAATTAAAACAGCTGAACGGCAAAATGCAGCTCCGCTGGCATTTGTTGCATTATAATCGTCATACTCGGCTTCCAGATATTGACGGTCAGCTTCTGAGATTTGCCATGCTCCCCTGCAGAAAGCAGACACAAATAGAACCAAAGTAAGTTTCACTGTCCTTGTATGTGTTCATTACATTATGTTATCATGCTTGGTTGGCTATAGGAATTAGGAAGGGTATGTGCTTTCATTATAAATTTATAATAAATAGACAGTATACACTTTTATATCTACTTTATACATTATCAAATTTTTGTTAATAGTATAAAGTTTACATAATAAAATCTTAATTAAACGTCACATAATTTAAAAATTAAAAAATTAAAAAAATAATAATAAAATAAAATAAATTATGTTGAGGAATACGTAGTCAGCATGGTCTACATTGTAAATATTTCATTCCATTCATTTGACAGAACAAAAAGCTTTTAATTCCAATGAAAGACCATTCCGTTTAATTCCCTATAGCAAATTCGTCAAACCATACACTAAATAACGAATATGGCAGCCAGAAGAAAGAAGAAAAATACCCAATGTCTATGGTGGTCTCTTCCAAGCACGGTCGGGGAGGGGGAGCAACATATCCAGGTTGGTAAGGCTGCACGCAACAACAAATCAACATAAATCCACCTATTAATGTAAATAGATGCATAAAGTGGAATGCTTTTTTGAGCTACATTTGGTTCAAAAAAAACCAGCACACCCCATTGTCATGAGTGCTATTTTTTTATTTTTTATTTATTTATTTATTTATTTTTTTTTTTTTGCATAATATAATACTGTAATGAAGATTTGCTACATTGGTCAACAGTAATTCACGATTAGATTAAAACAATGCCGATTAAAAATACTTGATCAACACAAGGCCTTTGGCATAGGTGTGTGAAAATTTGTTTTTCTAAAAAAAATACTTGATCAATGATAACATACCTGATGGCATATCTCGCAGGTTATGTCACCCTTTTCATTGCACCAGTGTTGAACACACTTCCTGTGAGCATACTGCATAAACAACAGTCATTCAATATACTTAAATTTCATAGACAATAATGAATAACCACCACAAACATCATAGTCGGATATAAAAATCATGAAACATGGAGTTTCTACATATAAAATTTTACCAAGACTTCTACTTTATACAGATATTCTGTAAAGGAATGAAGTTATTGACAACATTGATTACCTTAAGACTGCCATTGCAAGAGCAGGGTGTTTCCAAAGCATCAACGGAATCTTCCTCTTGACAAATACGACACTCTGCCATTGATAATAGAGGTGCTTCCTCGTCATCATATGAAGCCCGGCTTTCATCCACTACAACAGCAACTGCATCAGAAGATGAGGGGCCCTCCATCTCCTCGCTCCTTTTAATGGGTCGATTCACATCCAGAGCCAAGTGATCACCCATCTATTTACAACGGAAGCCTGTATTTGCACAACATCAAACAACCTTGAATTAGAAAAACAAAAGCCACAAAATTTACCCAAAACTAACACACATTTAATATCATGCTTCAATCTGCATTATGATCATTCAGTCCCAACAAACTGATATAAGAAAAAAACTAAGAGTGCGCTTAGGATTGCATTTCAGATAGAAGTATTATTGCGTTTACAAAGCGCAAATAATCAGATAACAGCATTTGGCAAACTATTTGGAAAAAAAAAAGGTGATTATATGCGTTTTCTTAGAAACAATACGCTGTTTGAGAATAGAAGGTTCAAACGTGAGGCGTTCTTGTTAAAATGCAGTTTTGCAAGCACATAATCTGCTCTGAACACGCAACCAAAAACACCCCGCAAATACCAAATTCTATACAAAATGAGACTATATTATGAGTAAAGATATGCAAAAATCAATATCATATGTCAATTTTCATCATAATCAAATAATACCAAAGTCCAATATCAAATTTTTAACACAAAAAACAATATCAAATTTTTACCTACACAAACAAAACCATTACAAAATCAAATTCCAATTTTCATTACCATCACACAATTAAAGAAAAGTCAACTAAATTAAAAATACACCAAACCCACAAAAAATAAAACCTTAATTCAATCTAACCAAAAATCATCAATTCCCTAAAATCCAAAACAAAAAAACAATATTGATCCAATAAAAGCCAATTATATCACAATACAAATCAACTTTTGACCATGATCATAAATGATAGCTAAAAATCCAACAAACCCATATCAAATCAACAATCAAAAACATAAAAGAATTAATTAAAAGAAAGATAAAAGAATTAGACCTGAAAATGAAGGAGGAAAAAGATGGGTAGAAAATATGAACCGCGTGAGATGTTTGTAAAACCAACAAATAATTCTCTCTCTACCCAAAAAATAATGTTACTAAATTTGGTTGATAGATAGATAACGCGTTTGTTTTTGTTTTTGTGTGTGTGGATTTTCTTTCTAAAAATAAATGCTTTATGGGCGTTGATTATTACTATGAGATTTTGATGAGAGATATGTAGGTACTAATAAGTTTGAGTTGATGGAAGTTTCCTTGTGGCTGATTTTTCTTTTCTTTAAATTTACGATGACTTTTTCCTTTGAAAATGAGGAATGATCAAGAAGTTTCTACTTGTTAAAATGAGTGTTTTGAAAACCCGACTGATTCAACCGGTTAAAAAATAGGCTGGTTGAACAGGGTTAAATCGAGAAAAACAAAGTATTTGAAAACTGGTTCGATGTTATGCTCGAGTATATATGTGGTAATGTAAATTGCAAAGTTTGCAATTTAGAAACCCTAGGTGTATGTATATGTTCTTCGCGTATTGGAAAATGATAAGAATTTGCTCATGTTCATTTTGAACATGATGGTCTCATGTGAGTTTTTTTTAAAGCATTAGGTGACGCTAATGTTATAGGTTGATTTATAGTTGTCACGTCTGTTTTTCATATAACTTAGATCTTATAACGTTGAGCAAAAGAGACTCCATAAGAGCACTAGGTGCCGATGAGCCATATTAAAAAAATTGTCACCTCAACATTTTTTTCTTAGAACTAAAGAGGTGTTTGTTTTGGCTTATATAACATAAGCCACAATTTTGTGCCTTATTTGGACACTTATGGGTTTATATAACATTGACAATGTTATATAAGTCCGTAAGTGTCAAAATAAGACACAAAATTGTAGCTTATGTTATATAAGCCGAACATATATAAGCCATAAGCCAGCTATATAAGCCGAAACAAACACCCCTTTAGAACCTATAACTTAACCAAAAAACAACATCTCTCCATCACTCAATTTATAGGACACCACTGGACTCCTCAGTTTTTAATTATTTTTTCATTTATTCAAATAAACCAGCATATAAAACATAAAACATACATAATTTAAATAAAATAACTTACTAAATTTATACGTTTTAGGGACTAATTATATAACCAAAAAAATCAAAAGACTAACAACGTAAACATAATTAGGTCTGACGATGCAAGAACTTAATTAACGAGGATTAAAAGTGGAAGACATAAGTTCTTCCTTTGGTAACCTACAAAAAAACACACACATGAACATATTTATTAAAAGAAACACAAAACACACACACACATAAACAAAAAAGGAAAAGAAAAAAAAAATTGCCCGGTCGCTTGGTTGGTAAGGACGGCGCCAGGCCCGATAATGTCGATATTGGTGTCGTCTCGCTCCATAGAACGACGTCGTAGGGCTATACCGCGCCTAATTTAGGGCATCGTGTTCTCTAAAACCTCAAGTTATAGAATCTCTCGGGCCTTACAGTTTTATTTTTATTTTTATTTTTTTATTTTTTTGAGAAACTAATACATTAACATAAAAACATTACATACTTTAAATAAAATAAAGTATCAAGTTTTGTACGTTTTTAAAGACTAGTTACGCACACAAAAAATTTCAGGGACTAACAATGTAAGAAACTAATTATCAAGAACTAACGATGTAAGAATAAAGTTTATAGGGTTAAATAATAATAATAATAATAATAATAATAATAATAATAATAATAATAATAATAATAATAATAATAATAATAATAATAAATATCATCTTCTTTCTAACAGCAAAAAACACACAAATAAAACAAATAAAAATAAAATAACATAAAATAAAATAAATTAAATTTAAAAAAAAGTAAAAAAAATAATAAATAAATAAATAAAAATATTGATAACTTGGTTGGTGACTAAGGCACAAGACACTATAAAGTGAGCACCAGTACGGTGGTTCTTCCCATAGGTGGCGTCAGGCTTATAATGCACCTGTGTCGGGTGCTTTAAAAAAATGACTATTATTGCAAAACCTTTATTTTATTTTAATTCAAATATACACTTACAAAAATCACAACATTACATCTCATGTTTAAAATAAAGAAGACCTTAATATGAAAAACTAGCAGTGGTAGTTGTTATATGGGGTGTATGTTTCGTTTTATATGTAGGCTTATAAGCTAATTTGATTTTGATTTATATAATATAAGCTCCAAATTTGTAGCTTGTATTGAGACTTATGAGCTTATATAAGTTTATCATATAATAATAAACTTATATAAGCCTACAAGTCTCAAAATAAGCTGGAAAAGTAGGACTTATCTTATATAAGCCGAAATCAAATAAGCTCATAAGCCCACATATAAGTAGAAACAAACACCCTCATGAGTGGTAATTAACTATAATTTTTTTTAAAAAAAACTAAGAAGTGTAAATGAAATGAAAGCTTAACAATTTCTTCTATGAACATCTCTGTTGATACAAAAAATGTCTAAAAACGTTATTTCTATTTTTCGATACATCTACGTTTTGATGATAACAAAATGTAAAAACACGTTACTTATAAATTATCGTAAACAAGTTTTTAGTCGAAATATCCCGTTTTTACATAAATCACTTTAGGTAAGAACAAACAAATTTACAACTTGACAAATAATCAAATAAGTGATTTTATGTTTCAAACCTCACATTTTTGATGTGACAAAATATTTTTTTAAAAAAATTTTACAAATTATTTATGAATTAAAAAGAAATGTTTTAATTTGAAAAATAAGTTTAAAATCACCAACAGCTATTTTCCTCCCAAATCAGCTCCAAACTTTTCAAAATAAACTTTCACCACTAAAAATAAAATCTGGAGCGTCTTTGTCTGGGACAGTACTACGGTACCACTAAATTTATTGGTACCGTCGGGCATTTAGTGATACCGCAACCCTATAACGGTCAAATTTTCATTGCCTATAAATATTAACCCACTTCACAGTTTTGAGGCATCATTTTTCACACAAAACTTTCTGAGTTCAAACTCTCTATCACATACATTTTATTTATTTATTTATTATTTTTTATCATTTAATTAGTTTTTCTTTTGTTTAAGAGTGATCCTTTCATTCAACAAAAAGATCACTTTCATTCATCTACTAGTACAAGAGAAGAACGCATAGTATCAAGAAGTTACAAGGTGTTGTAGTCTTAGGGTAGTGCACTTGTAACACTTGTTACATACTTGTTGTATCTAGGCATACACCAAGTTGTTTGTCTTTTGTGTTAGCTTGTGTGTGTGGATCATTGTGATCTTGTTGAGATCTTGGAGATATCTCTTAGTTTGTGTCATAGTGTGTTGATCAAGTGGATTAAGAGTAGATCGTGAGGATCGTGTAGATCGTGTGAGAAGTAAGAATCGTGAGTTAGATTGGTACTAGCTAGATTAATACTCGACATTTAGCTTAGTGTTGAAAATCGTGTTAAGCGACGTTGTACGGTTTTTCCCGCCTGAAGGGAGTTTGTTGACATAGTGGCTAGAACTATCGAGTTGAGTAATCGGGGAGTGAAATTGGGTAAAGAAAAGCTTCGTTACCGAAACAATATAACTCTTGTTGGTTGATTTTACAAACAATTGAATCAAAGTTTTTCATAAGTAAACTTTTATAAATAACTAAAAACAAGTAAAACTATTCAAACCTTCCCCTTCTAGTTTTTTCACAATCTCAATGATAGCATTAAGAAAAAGAAAATAAATAAATGCTCGAGCTTTTAATTCAGAACTTTAAATCTAAATGCCTACTAACATATTCTCGATATATTGCATAATTAAAGGTGCATAATTAATTAACTTTTATTGTTATATATTGGATAAAAATCAAATAAAAAAAATAAATATATGATCTTCTTTTTTCTAAAACTTTCTCGAAAAATTCAAAAAAAAAAAAAAAAAAAATCACAATATCAGGTATGGGTTGGTGTATAAAAAAATTATGAATGTTTTTTTTTTAAATGGATATTTTTTCCCAAAAAAATTATGAAAAATACATTTGTGCATTAAATCGTTTTTTTTTTTTTTGCATCAAAAATTCATTTTTGTACCCAACTTCTTTTAACTTTTTGCATCAAAATAACATTGCTCATCAAACTAAAACAAGTTAAAAAAATTTGCATCAAAATTTTTTTGCGTATCAAAATACGTTTTTTGTACATAAAAAAAATATAAAAACTCAAAATTAGAAAACTTCGTTTACAAAAATTTTATGCACCGACATAAACGATCTTGTTGATTTGTCTCGATTTTTTTTTTCTTTTTAATTCTTCTTATCTAGTGTATGAATATTTTTCTTTTTATTTTAACTTTACCCGTATCAATTAATATAACTAGAAATATAAACGTAATTGATATTTTATAAATGTTCCGTCACAGCATAACATATTACCATCATGAGAATGGATGAATAATACATATGTGGTCTAGTGGTGAGTGCTTAACTTGTTAAGTGAGCCACAGAGAGAGTAGTACCGGATAGGTGACTATCCGGGAAGTCCTCTTTGACCACAGGGTTTGTTGATACTAGGCAGTGAAGAGGAGACCCTGTAAGCCATTAGCTGCGCAGGTTCGAATCTGAGCCGGCCCTGGTTTTCATCCGGTTGTTTCTCCAGCGAATTATAATCGTGTGGAGGCGGTACGGTTTCCGGGCGGACGCCGTTAATAATCCCCACTGCGCCAGCGTGAACCCGGTTAAAACAACATAAATTGGGTATGTGGTGGATGAGAGCCTCCCTTTGAGTAGGTGCGACTCTTCTCCAAAAACTGAAATTCATACATATCTTTTTGAACAAACAATAAACATCACATTAGGTGGTGACAAAGAAGATAGACACCTTAGTCGTTGGGGTAAAAAAAAAATTAAAGTACATGTATTGTATCCATGTTTTGGTGCTCTTTCTTATTTCTAGAAGATTTCGCTTATGCATCCTCTAAATAAGCATAAGCTGAATACGTTGTCGACTTAAATTACACGCATTTTTAATCTTTTAGATGCACCTTAATATATATTTATAAAAAAAATTAGATTCATAGACATATATTAGACGCATTTCATCAAGTTAGACGAATCATATATATTTTTCGTTTTTTGCAGGTCAAATTTGTTGCTAGTACTACTTTGCATGGTTTTCACTTCAGAATCACTTTCAAAACAAATTGAGATGTGTCTAATGATAGAGAGCATCTAATTTAAATCGGTGCATCAAATAAGATTATAGTTATTCATTATCTTCTCAATTTTAAGTTTATTCTCATTAGATCCCTACCCGCCATTAATATATTTATAAAAAAAAATAGTATAGTATACGGTATTATCCTGGATTCAATCATGCAAATCAAAACAACGTGTAGAGCCCATGCCATTTGACTTTATCATAAGAATCCATTATTTTCACAAAATTATTAAATCTAAGCACATGTATGTTTTACAACTATTAACTGATCCGTGATCACAAGAATAAACGAAATGTATTGACTTTAGCATATAAGCAAATGCGTCGATAGACATGGAATGATTCCGGATATTACCTCTATCAAATTAACAAACAAAAACAAGAAATAATAGCTCCATAGTACGTTCGGTAATGAGCGAATGATGGTGTGAATACACAATCCTGCTTATTATTTGTTAACGTGACCCCAGGTTAAAACTTAACGCACTGCCACGTCAGCGTCACATCAGCTTTTATCTTTTAACCTTAACTCTTGACTTTCCACCCCGGTAGCGTAACTCACCTTAACTTACCTCCACCTCAATTAGTATTTTCAATTTCGACCCCGTTAGAGGGGGTGGGATGAATTTTTTTTTTTTTTTTTTTTTTTTTTTTTTTTTTTCTTTTTTTAGCCAACTTCCACCTTAACGCACCACGTTAACCTTCTCTTGACTTTTATGCCCGGTAAGGTAACTCACCTCCTTTTTGTTGCCCGGTTAACATTTAACGCAGGGGAAAGTCACCTTACCCCATGCTCTTAACGTTGTTACGGATTGGAAGTGGAAGAGCTCAATATTGCAATTATTTTATGGGCCATTTGGTTTGTAAGTGGGTTTAGAATCGGATTTGGTTTTGGGATTGGTTTGAAAGATTTAGGTTTGATATGAGTGAAAAATAAGAGAGAGAAAATATATTATTATATATAAACAAATTTAGTTTTTAAGTTTATATTGTATTAAAAAATAAAATTTAAAAGGAAATAAAAAAAATTAATATAATAAAGAAAAGAAGTGCTACACGATTCTATGGTTAGAATTTGGAAGTACAACTTTGTGTCAGTGATTTTTTTGATATACCATAGAAACCCATCAAAATATAGTTCAATGAGTTTTGTGGGCCCTCTTATTTATGTAATTCCAAAAGTGTGAAACAAACAATTGTTTTTTGGTTTGATACTAGTCCAACAGTTCCAAAACCTTATACCAAACACTTCATTATTTTATTTTATTTTTAAAGCCGTGTCTCTTGATGCATGTTCTTTATTGTCGAAGTTGGCCTTTTAGATAAAGGAATTTATTCAGAACGCATATCAGCCCGATTTGCAAAAAAGAAACGCATTTTTGGGCCCCAACAAAACATGACCCACAATTTTAAGCCCATTACCTCTTTTTTTTTTTTTTTTTTTTTTTTATTTTTTTTTTTTATTATTTTTTTTTTTATAAATAATCCGTATATAATCTTTTATTTTATGTTTAACAAAAAACTACATTCCAAAAAATCAAAGAAGGGAAGTAATCTCTATAGACTATAACATAGGACCCCATAAAAAATGTTGATAGAATTAGAACCAATTCACGTAAGTTTCAATTTTTGATTTAAGTTTTAGTTTTTGTTTTAATTTTGAGTAGTTACTTTAAAATTGTTGACTAACCAATCATATATCTCTTTTTATTTTACTAAACTCGTATATGTTTGTATACAAGTTTTCGGGTGTCACATACTTGTAAGTAACCTTTATCCAACAAGAATGAGAGGATGTTTTTTTTTTTTTTTTTTTTTTCTTAGCTAAGGGTGTAAGTGGGTCCTACTACTATATAAGCATCTTAATGGGGAGAGGTTGATAAATTAAGCCTTGTGAATTTAGATGGAACAAGGGAATTATATGGGCCCTATAAAAAAAGTAATAATATTAAATTGCATCCCTTAGCTAAGGAGAAAAAAGAAATATCCCCTGAGCCTGTTTGGTAGGGGCTTTTTATAAGAAATGTTAGCTTTTTGTGACAAAATAATCTCTTCTTAAGTAAGTAACTTCATTTGAATACATTAACTTCAAACTTTTATTTTAAACAAATAGCTCCTAGATAAAAGCTGATTCATGAAGCTTTTTAAATATATTGGAGCTGTTAAAAATTTAGATTACTAATATAAACTTCAAACATTTGTTTACAATTATAGACATGTCTTTTTATGTCATTTTACATATAATAATTACATTTTACAGTTAACTTACTAAACACTTTTATTAAAAAAAAAAAAAAAAAAGAAAAGAAAAAAAATGTAGCTTATATTAATAGCTTTGCAATTTACAGCTTACAGCATACAATATATAACTAGTTTTGCTAAACACACCAATGCCTAACTTGTTGGAGTGGTTTATTAAGGAGGTGGAAAATAGTAGGTATATTACTAAAAAAGAAGATTTTTTTTTTCCTTTTTTTATTGATTTTGGTTTTATTTCTTTATTCTTGATTTTTTCTTTGTTTAAACCATTAATATTGTCTGACGGAGCGACATTGAGACAACGGCTCATGGCGGCTGACTAGATATAAGTATTAACCCCTCTTTGGTACCATATTGAATTGTGAAAAAACCCCATAAGGTTATATGTGATCAACTATTTATAATGCACCGTACACAACCTTGATGGACCCTAATCGCATCATCGGGCTTGGGCCAACTAATGTGTATTGAATCGCGAAAAACCTCGTAGGTAATATGTTTTATTAATCAACTATAGTATAATGCAGCGTACATAACCCTAATGAACTTAAGCCCACAAATCGGGCTTGAGCCAACTAATATCTTACAATCTTATAATGGAGGAATGTCTTCTATGAATAGTGATACTTAAAAATTTAGCTTGCTAATTATAGAAATTCATTAGTACTACATAACTTACAAGTCTTAATTTTTTATGTATAAAATACAAAGTATTATTAATGTGGTCAAGATATTTAATGCATGGACGGACCCACATTGGTGCTGGGTGTGGCACGGGCTACACCCTTTTTCAGGTCAAAAAGTGTAATTTTTTTTCCGAAAATTGTCATTTCTTGATATGTGCAACCTCCGATAATTTGTTTTTGCTATTTTCATTTTTTCTGGTGGAAAGAGAAAACAAATGTCGAAACTAAATGTAAGTCAAATATTTAAAGATAGAAACATATATTAAAACATCAACATCTGATTAATGATTCGTGGTTAAATGAAATTTGAATGACTTTCTTCTAGCAATTCTTTATAATACACGTTTTGTTTGGCCCAAGATATAATTGTAAAAAATAAATAGCCCACTAAACCCAAATTAACTAAATCTAATACACAATTTACCGAACAAAAGTATATGTTCGACTGTTCCTTCCGAATTCCCAATTCAAGCGATTCAACTTTAACCATCATCATAAATTCACTACTCAAAAGATCATAATTCAAGATGAAAAGGTAACTATTTAATAATATTTTTATTATTACTTGAAAAGGAGTAACAATTACATAGAATATAATTTAGCTTTATGATTGTTTCTTATTTTAGGGTTTTGAGTAAGGATGATCACGGTCCAAAAACCGGATCGGACCGGACCGGCCAAGACCGGACCGGACCGAAGACCGAGTTTGGGAAAAATCATAGACCGAGACCAGACCGAACGTGGTCGGTCCGGTCCGGTCCAAATAGGCTAAATATCCGGTTTGTAAGCCGGACCGGACCGATTCGGACCGAGACCGAAATAAGGAAAAATCTCGGACCGTTGGTCCTTCGGTCGGTCCGGTTTTCGGTCGGTTTGGTCGGTTTTTTCGGTCGGTCCGGTCTAAACGGTCCGATTGCTCACCCTTAGTTTTAAATACTACAAGCATGTCTAAGAGTCTTTTTTCATAGTTTTATGAATACTAGTGTATTTCATAACCATTTAAACAATGTAAAGGGTTAATTGTATGATTATTTGCTTATTTGTGTTTAAATCATTTCTTTTAGGAACTATGAAAAAATATAGAAAGCTTTGGAAAAATGTTTCTAGTCGTAGTAGAGGTGGAGATTCAGTTCCAAAACCTACTCACAACCTGTTTCACAACCTACTCTATCTCCTTTGGCACCAATTAATATGAAATTAGATGATCTTCCATGGGATCCATCAGATAGACCAATCATCTATATTTATGACCCTAACATCGTAGAGGAAATTAGGTGAATGTACTGGGATAGAGGTCCTTGCCGACCAAGGGGCCACAAGTTTTCAACAAAAATAGTCAGGATTAACAAATTATATGAATGATGCTTTAATATGTAATATAGAAAAAGAATTGTTCGCGAAGGTTACAAATGAAGACGTGATGAAGAGCTTCAATGCTCAAAACGTCGAAAAGGTTAATACTAAGAGACATGGTACTTTATTATATTATATTATATGTATGCGATAAGCATCATGCATCAAAGTTTAAATATTTCAAGTGTTCAAATATAAACATAATAGATAATTCTTCAAAGTTTAAAGTCAAACATAGCTATTACTCAGTTTGTTGACTAGTTTTAAGCAATCTTTGACTAATTTTGTCCAATTAATCGATTTTTGGACCGATTTTTAAGCGTTTTTTTACTGATTTTTAAGCGATCTTTGACCAAAACGATTAAATAGGCCGACTATGATAAATCAAGGCGCTTAGTGAGCGATCAGCGATTATGCGAGGATTAATCGGCCGCCTGGACCGATTTTTACAACAGAGGTAAAAACCAGTTCTTTTTTGTGTGCAATATGGGCTGTTTGGACATAACCTGTTTCATGGTTTGTTCGGATAGAAAAGTCTTTTAGGACTGTTTGAAAGTTATTTATTTCACTCACCCATTAGAAATGGCCAGGTGGGTGTCTCCTCAGCTCTTCCAAAACCACTACTTTCAGATACGGCATTTTCTGTAAGTCCTCTTCGTTTATAACTGATTCTAACTCCACTCCCTATTTTTGGTGGTCGTCCAATAACTACTTAATGAATTATTTTTCTTTAAAATAAGCAACTAAAAATAATCAGCTTGGTACTTGCTTATATGTAAGCAAATAAGCACTTGAAGATCAGCATCCCAAACACCCCCATGATACGTTTGATATGATCTGTTGTAATGGACACACATCTTCTTTCCCTTTATATAGTTACATGTACATGACCTGATTGTTCTATTGAAAATTTTGCTTCGGTTTTGTTGTTTTTTCTAACTGGGGTGACCAATGCTTTGTGATCTTTTTTCTTACGTAAATGTGGCAAAATTAGGCTACTTCTTAGCCAATGTATTATTAAAATCTGTCTTATGTTGCTTGAATAGTGGTAGCTAGAAGAGAACAAAAAATGATAATAAGGTATGCCTATCAAATCATCCAATTTTTATTTTATTTATTTTTTTATTTTTTTATTTTTGTTTTATTTATTTTATATAAGGAGCACTTTCTTTTAGTTAAATGCATGTCATAAACATGTAGCAGGCCATAGCAAAGATAGTATACCATCCAGGAGTATAATTATTGATGAACGATGGGACTGTGGAGGCCTATATCGTGTTCGAAAGTTCCTAAACTGGGACATGTAATTTTATAATTTGTTTTTTATTTCACAAAGTACCTATGTTATTTGAATTAAGAAATAGCATGTCCATTCTCTACAATCACATAGGTCTGAACAAGTTCTTTTTTTGTGCAAAGTTCTAAATGTGTATATCATGCGTCTGACCAACATAAGAGGAATGCATACTTTTATATTATATTGTATATATTCTACTTTTTTTGTTTTCAATCCGGTAAACTTCGCATCATTGATATACATTATTCCCAAAGCATCAGTAGTAGAACAAAGCTTGCAATGGATTCCTCTATTTAACACTACAAATAAATTATTCTCATGTTTATTTGATTATTCAAGGATCAAACTATAAGTTCATGTAATTGCCAATAGAACCGATTATTTAATGTAAAAGCAAAGTTATTATCTACATCAACTTTTTACCTACGCTGAATACTTAGGTGTGGTGGTTTAAGTGTTGACAGGCAATTTCGTTTTACAAGATGACAGATTATATATGAAATGTGTTTGGTTTTTGTCTAAAGGGGTGTTCGGCTGCTGCTGTCTAAAGGTGTGTTTGGTTGCTTCTGTCTAAAGGTTTTGAATGTTTGTTGTTGTCTAAGGATTTTTGACCGCTGATGTCTAAAAGGGTGTTTGGTTGTTGCTGTCTACACATGTATTTAGTTGCTGCTATCTAAAAGGATGATTGGGTGACGCTGTCTAAAGGGGTGTTTGGTGATGCGTGGGAATCGCAACAGGCTTTACCTCTCGAGGGATCTCGAGAAGCTTACAACCCCCACCAGGCAGTGTACCTGATCGTTGTAGTATAGTATAGTGACAAGTACCGGGGGATTGATCGTTCAGCTTAGGAATAGTGTCGCTAGGATTAGAAAGCCTAATTACTAGTTCTAAGGGTGAGGGATGATTATTTTTGTATTTTTATATTTTTAGAAAAGCAATTAAAATCTCGGGTTTTGGAAGAGTGGGCGGAATTAGTTGCTATTCAACTAACCCAAAACTAAGATGCAATCAAAATAAAATACTAAAAATGAAAATAAACTAATTTAAACTAAGGTTGTGAGCAGTAATTGGGGAAAATGTGTTTACTTAGATTTCACTACTCCCTAGATATCTTTTACATGTTAATTACTTGTTATAATTGCATGGATGACGGATTGTATTCCTTAATACCATTCATGGGGTGGCATACATAACTCCCCAATTCTATGAGCTCTTATCTCCTCCTACACCATGCCCAGCACAACTATAGGGATTGTAAACAGTGGCTCATGCATTAAATACAACCAATAAAGACCTAGTACGCCTCGGTTCATGTTTCTTAAGACGTTCAAGCATGTCACCATTTGGAGATCTGCCAGTTTTCTTAAGCCTAACATATAAATCATTCATCTAAGACAAGAATAAACAAGTAATCAACACATAATCAATATCTGTGTTTCATTAGATCTAAGCAAACACAAAAGAGATCTAGCCTAGCATAATGGAATTGAGACAAGAAGAAGACATAGACAACCAACACATAGACATATTGATTGAATTAGAAGAACACTTATCTCAATTACAATGCAAGGTATCAAGGGTTTGGAACCCTTGAAAAACCTGTAAAAGTTGCACCAAAATCGTCTTTAGGGTTTCTCCAAAACTTCTCTCTTTTAATGTGAAAAACTAGAAAACTATATATAGGAAAATAGGGATGACGACGTCAAGAACAAAGGTGTGACGCCGTCATCTCGCCGCCAAATACTTCCTCGGACGGCCTTGATCTACTTCTGACGCCGTCAAGTCCTAGGCCGTCACACAAATTACTCTTGACGCCCTGTATGTGACGCCGTCATCAACTACGGATTTTTATTATTGAGGTTTGACGCCATCATGGAATTACTCTTGACGCCGTCACCTTCTGTTCCCAGCATGGAAAATTGAGACTTTGCCGTTTTCTTCACTTTTATGCTACAAAAACGTCCAAAATGGCTTCTTTTCCAGAATTCACTCTCCAAGTACCTAAAATCACAAAAGGAACGATTTAGGGCAATATTTGATCAAATAAGTTCGGATTCGGGCTTAAATGACCCCCTAAAAACGGATCATTTTTTGCCTCATCATATACCCTTACACTTGAGATTTGCTTGTCCTCAAGCAAATGCGCTTTTATTCTACTCAAAAGACAAGTTAGGGGTCATTTAACACTAATATAAAAGTAATTTCAACAAATAATCGTTCCACTAAAGACCAATAGACAAGCACGGAGGTCATATACAAGCACCTCACAAATAGTGTTTAGATACTCACATCTCTCGGGTGTAATAAAGTATAAATTACAATATGGAAACGGAAGATATCTCTCACTACCTGTCATAGCAAAATATATTACCATAGGCTTGGGAAAGGATCAAACCTCCACCACATGGCGTAAGCACCTAGAATAAACTATCAAAGAGGTCTTTTAAAGGGTTGTAACGTTAGGTATAGGGATATGAATTACACGGTTTTGTTGGATAAAGGAAGTTTTACTGGTGGCGAGTTAACAATCTTGGTTAATTACATGTACAAGATAGCGTTGCTAAGCCAAGACTAGACTCGACTTAAGCTAATAAATGAGAAATAACAAAAACATAAAATGAACATAAAATGAAACGGGATGGTAGTCCGTATGTTTTTTCTCTTTTTCCTTTTTCTATTTTTTTTTTCTTTTTCTTGATTTTTTCGATTTTTTTTTTTTTTTTTTTTTTTTTTTTTTTTTTTTTTTTAATTTTTTTGCATACATTCTTACCCTACTATCCAAAATAATAAATCATAGGGAATGAAAATTCCCCTTACACTTGAATCTTTACATACTTTACAATAAACTAATCTAATGACTCGAATTAAGAAAATCAAAACACTTGGAGCACTTTTAAGATTAACGTACATATGGGGGTGATAAATGATGTTCTTCCCCATTACTTCATAAAATAAGTACTTACCCATGAGTCCCAATCGTCCCAAAACAATATGTACAAGGATATGACTCGACTTAGCAACCATGTAATCAATTAGAAAGTTAACTTAGGGTTTAACAAATAACAATAATGCACTAAAAATGAGCGCATACACGGAAGGCTAAGGCGATTTGGGTGTACATTTAAGTGGGGTATAACAAATTCTTCCTTTAAGTAAAATGCTTAAAGTTAGAAACGAAAAGATAGGCTCGGAGGGGTGTACTAGGGGTTTCGTGTACTAAAAATGAGTACAACGCTAAGGGTGTGGGAAAAATTAGTTGACTTAACTAGTCAAGTAGTATGACTTAAATGGTCAAGTAATTATAATACGGGTTTAACACAAGGGTGATCCTAATGCCTCTTATCATGTAGTAAATCCTACTACACGAATGTAGTCTCACTAGCGGTCTCGGGATGCATCACTAACGCAAGTTCTAGAATCTAAATGCTACCGGTACACTCATAAGCACTAATAGTGAATGCTTTTCCTATCAAATCTAAAGGCGAACCTCACATATTTGTGTGGAAAATTTTTCTGAATATACGGTTATGTGCTAGTCATACAATCTCCTATCCATGAGACACTTGCTATGGCTAAAGTTTCACTCCTAAATGTTGTAAAAAATTTTAAATTTGACGCTAAAATTACACTAACAAGTATTTCTCATAGTTTTATTACACATCTACTATCAAACAAAACAAACTCAAGCGAAAGTGCATATGTAAGGTATTATCTTTTTACCATCCCCTTACACTTAAGATGAACATTGTCCCCAATGTTCAAGTAAAGAATGTAAAAGTGAAAAAGTAAATAGAATGAAATCAAATACTCCCCTGATTCGCTCGGTATGGATTATAGGTTGGCCAGGTTAAATCTTCCTCCAAGAAAATGAACCATCGAAGCTTCCCTTCCAGAATATAAATCATCTCCTTGTCGAACATAACCTGTAAATCCTGACAAAAATAGACAAGACAACCTCGCGTAAAATCGGCGGCATCCTATATAAGTTACTAAATCCTAGAAAACAAAGTAAGATATAATGCTTGTGGAATGAAGTTTGCAGATCTCCTGGAGATTATAAAACTCAATAATTCACAAAACCATAAGACTCCGTTAGAAAAACAAAACCGGTAAAATTTCCAGATTTTTACTCCTGACGCCGTCAAGAGTAAACTCATGACGCCGTCAGAATGGACCTGCAGAAATTCTTATGTTAAGTTTCCGGAAAATTTCTGGAAAAACTTGGTCCTACTTCCTGGAAAATCCTGCAAAACTTCATTATGACTCAATACAAGCATTTGACTCTAACAAATACGAATATACATGTTCATTTAATATTGTGGAGAATCATGATCGGTTTGTTTCTTAAAAACATATTTGGGGTTTCCCCTTACACTTATCTTTTGCAAAAATGCTTTTAGGTTGGAGTTAAGACTAGGCCAAACAACATAGTAAAGTATTTCCACATTTTAATTTAGAGACATGATCAACCAACAATAAAAATAAAACATGCATACGGAAGCAAATAACAATCAAACAAATAAAATCACACAAAACATGGGTTGCCTCCCAAGAAGCGCTTTTCTTTATTTACGAGTCTTGTAGCTAGACTCAAGGTCATGGGTTACTACGTGATCTCATCATTGGTTCCACTCTCTAGGTCGTCTTCTAAACCAGTTTTGTATTCCGGACCTAGTTGTAAGCATTCTTTATAGAAACCAAGCATCCTATTTCTAACATACTCTACTCCTCTACGTCTATCCTCCTCATTCCTATAATAAGCCGCTTGCTTATGTTCCTTTTCGAAATTAGAGAGAAGGCGGTATTGTTCGATCTTGTAGGGCATTTGATAAGCAACCTCATCATTCTCCTTCTTGAACCTAACTATCCCTAAAGTCGGATCATAACTCATCCTAGTGGCTTCAACAAATGGTTTTCCGAATACTATTTGGCTTAGGCAAGCATCTATCACCGGACGAATGTCTTCCACTATCATAAAATCGATTTCATAGGTGAGATTCCCTATAATCACATGTAATCCCTTAACTCTCCCTACAAAATTACTTATCAGATTCTTACCGGGCATCATCCTAAAATTGAGTTGCTTCTTCATCACCCAATTGTAATAAGTCCTAGTCATGATGTTCACGGGGGATCTAAGGTCAATGTAAGCTTTCCATATATGCATGTGCCCGATATTACATGGGATGTTAATGTTAGAGGGATCTCCCATTTTGATAAGGGGGTCGCCAAAGATATATGTTCTCTCGGGACTATCGAATAAATCCTTATGGTATTCCCGTTCTTCCTTGGTTGGCAACTTATCAAAGTATTCTTCTATAGGTTCTACCTCCTCTAATTCCTCATCCTTATTAACCTCAACTTCCATACTCTCATCCTTACTATCGGCTTCTACTCTAACTTCATCCTTGTCACTCTCCTCTATCTCCTTATCTATCAGCTTAATGGTGACAACATTGACAAAGTGGACATGTTTGGATGATGAGGGGTCCTTAATTTGGATTCCACTATTGGTGTCCCTAGTGTCCTTCCTAGGTGTGATTAATGCTTGGTTGTTGAGGGCTTTCAACAAGTTGTCAATCTTGTTGGTCATCTCCGTTTATTGTTGGTTGAATTCGGTTTCAAACCTAGCTATGCGGGCTTCTTGAGATGCCATGAAATTTGACATCAATCCTTCAAGATTGTTGGTACTACCATAGTGGTTAGAAGGATTGTTGTTGAAAGTACGGTTGGATGGTGGACCATTTGGTTGGTAACGATTAGGCGGATTGGAAGAATTGGGTTGATTTTGTTTCCACCTAAGGTTTGGGTGATTTTTCCAAGAGGGGTTGTATGAATCACCATAAGTGTTTGGCTCGCGCTTGAAAGTGTACCACTTATCTCCCGCTTCGTCGGTACGCGTGGATGCGTAGTCCGCAAAAGCTGTTCCGGGGAGTTCCACACAATCACGAGTGTCATGGGGACCAGTACATAATTCGCATGAAGAAGTGATTTTGTTCACTTGGCTTGAAGGCTTCGGAGCTTCGTAAGATTTCATGAGAAACTTGACTTGGTCCTCAAGTTCCATGATCCTACGGTCGGGAGTGCTAGAATTGTTCGAAGGCAAAGATATTGCCTTGACCGTTTTGTTCAAATCACGGGGATCATTCCAACTTTCGTTGTCATAGAGAGCAAGATCTTCTATGAGTTCCCATGATTGTTCCGCACTAAGATCACGTAGCTTACCACCGGCCGATTGGTCAATGGTTCGCCTCGTGGAGATGTCGATATGGTCATAAAAAATTTGGACTTGGAGCCAAAGATCTATGCCATGATGAGGGACTTTTTGGAGTAAGTCCTTGAAACGAGTCCATGCTTCATAAAGAGATTCATTTTGACGTTGTTGGAACATCAAGATGTCATTCCTAAGCTTAGTAGTTCTACCCGGTGGGAAAAATTGAGCAAGGAAACGAGTGGTGAGATCATCCCATGTGGTGATGGATCCCGCGGGTAAACGCTCAAGCCATTGACTAGCTTGATCCCGTAGAGAGAATTGGAATAGGCGTAAACGGGTAGTCTCTCTAGTTTCAACACCTAGGTCTATGGAGTCTACGATTTTGAGGAAGTCCTTAAGATGTTGGTTTGGATCTTCGGAACGAAGTCCATGGAATGCACATCCGCTTTGCACCAACCGGACGGTGTCGGATCGCAAGGGGGTCACATTGTCTCCGGTGAGCTCAATGGTGTTTCGGTAGCCTTGGTGGCTAGGTCGGGAATACTCTCCTAAGGTTCGGGGCCTAAGGGGTTCTAGTGGTGGGTTTTGTTGTGGTGGGATGACGGGTTCAAAGATGTTACCACCTTCCATGATGTCGGATGGTAAAGAGTTACGAACAAAAACACGAAGAAATAAGATAGACTAAAGAAGACCTAAAAATAAAAATAAAATCTTACTAGAAAGTAATCTAGCAAGTAGACCTAATAAAAAGAAATTCTAACCTAGACAATAACTATTTCCCCGGCAGCGGCGCCAAAAACTTGATGCGTGGGAATCGCAACAGGCTTTACCTCTCGAGGGATCTCGAGAAGCTTACAACCCCCACCAGGCAGTGTACCTGATCGTTGTAGTATAGTATAGTGACAAGTACCGGGGGATTGATCGTTCAGCTTAGGAATAGTGTCGCTAGGATTAGAAAGCCTAATTACTAGTTCTAAGGGTGAGGGATGATTATTTTTGTATTTTTATATTTTTAGAAAAGCAATTAAAATCTCGGGTTTTAGAAGAGTGGGCGGAATTAGTTGCTATTCAACTAACCCAAAACTAAGATGCAATCAAAATAAAATACTAAAAATGAAAATAAACTAATTTAAACTAAGGTTGTGAGCAGTAATTGGGGAAAATGTGTTTACTTAGATTTCACTACTCCCTAGATATCTTTTACATGTTAATTACTTGTTATAATTGCATGGATGACGGATTGTATACCTTAATACCATTCATGGGGTGACATACATAACTCCCCAATTCTATGAGCTCTTATCTCCTCCTACACCATGCCCATCACAACTATAGGGATTGTAAACAGTGGCTCATGTATTAAATACAACCAATAAAGACCTAGTACGCCTCGGTTCATGTTTCTTAAGACGTTCAAGCATATTACCATTTGGAGATCTGCCAGTTTTCTTAAGCCTAACATATAAATCATTCATCCAAGACAAGAATAAACAAGTAATCAACACATAATCAATATCTAGGTTTCATTAGATCTAAGCAAACACAAAAGAGATCTAGCCTAGCATAATGGAATTGAGAAAAGAACAAGATATAGACAACCAACACATAGACATATTGATTGAATTAGAAGAACACTTATCTCAATTACAATGCAAGGTATCAAGGGTTTGGAACCCTTGAAAAACCTGTAAAAGTTGCACCAAAATCGTCTTTAGGGTTTCTCCAAAACTTCTCTCTTTTAATGTGAAAAACTAGAAAACTATATATAGGAAAATAGGGATGACGGCGTCAAGAACAAAGGTGTGACGCCGTCATCTCGCCGCCAAATACTTCCTCGGACGGCCTTGATCTACTTCTGACGCCGTCAAGTCCTAGGCCGTCACACAAATTACTCTTGACGCCCTGTGTGTGACGCCGTCATCAACTACCGATTTTTATTATTGAGGTTTGACGCCGTCATGGAATTACTCTTGACGCCGTCACCTTCTGTTCCCAGCATGGAAAATTGAGACTTTGCCATTTTCTTCACTTTTATGCTCCAAAAACGTCCAAAATGGCTTCTTTTCCAGAATTCACTCTCCAAGTACTTAAAATCACAAAAGGAACGATTTAGGGCAATATTTGATCAAATAAGTTCGGATTCGGGCTTAAATGACCCCCTAAAAACGCATCATTTTTCGCCTCATCATTTGGCGACTAAAGTGGTGTTTGGTTGCTGATGTATTTGTTTATCCACAAGAGTTCTTAGAAAGGTACATAAAAACTTGCCCATTCATTTTAATGTGCAGTTTCTCAAAAATGATTTGATTTATATTGCTTCCGTGTTAGTTATCTTTAATTTCATAATTACTTTGACCTTGAAAGGTAGATAAAATTTTCATTGGACCTTTATGGCTTCTTTCATGTTTCACGCGCATTAAGACCCGGACCAAACTGTCATTCTTCATAGGTCGGTTGCCGTTGCCCTCATAACACGACACTTTAGGCAAGAGAATGCACTTAAATTAATAGCCCGATGTTATGGCCCGATTTTGGTTCCCCCTATAGTCTCCAATTTCCGGCCCGGTTTTGTATATCAAAATCTTTTTTCATATTAGCTAGCTGATTATGGCTTGGATTTTTTTCTCGATATTGTGGCAATAACCACAGAACATGTTAAAAGGGGAACTAAAATAAGTACTTAGCTCCGAAGTGGTTCAGACTTCATACAGTCACATTTTCTCAATGGAGATTATGTGATTTCCCTAAATTCTTTTTGGCCACTCTGGATATTTGGATGGTAATTCCGATCTTAGGTTATGCTATTTTACATGTTTTAACATGGCGGATTTTAGAAATAGATCACTATGGTGGAAAATGATGTAGTGAAACTGGATTAAGGTTGTAAAACAAGTTTTTTATATGTGCAGATACATTAAAGCAGAAGATATTTGGGTATTTGAAGCTAATAAAAGTTTGAGACATGAAGATTGTTTGGAAGTGTATGGGCCAAAAAAATGACCACTGGTGGCATTTTTAACATTTTTATTTATAGAAATTAACATGTTACAATATCTTAGAGTTAATACATTTTTATTCATAATATTTCTTACATAAATTTGTGTAGCCTAATTTATTCTAATGACGAAAGCCAAATGTTAATAGTGCAATTTTTGTGTTTTAACATATTTACCGTTATTCTTGATGGTTTACGAAGAAAACACACACCCTTAAAACTTGTCAAGTTCTATATTTGTTGAGTTGATTTGTTTGTTTTTTATCCGGGGCAAGGATGTAAATATGTTTCAGCCTGAGATTTAGACCAATGATAGATTAGGTAGGTCACAACCTAAAATTTGATCCCGTTCGGTTATTCTTAGACCTTGGTGCTACGTGTACCTGCATTTAATTTGATCAATTGAGGTTCACACGCATGCAACAAGCTTGCAATGCATGAGTTTATAATTCTTCCTATTGGTGCTCGTGCCAGGTGTGATTATACATGCTTTGACTTTAGTCATAGGTCTGTAGGGCGTTGTGTTAATTGATACACTTATTACATATGTCTGGCGGATTCATGGCCTTGATTATAATGGATTGGTTGAAAGAAGTGAATCTAAGGTTTATCGGCATGCTTATGTAATTGTGTAATTCATTACGTGTTTGTTATGGTTTTTTGAGATGATCAAATTCAAAAATTAATCATCTAATATTAATTAAAATGCAATTACTGAGCTAGCCAGCCCATCGGACGGGTCTTAAAGCTAGTGTATATATATATATATATATATATATATATATATATATATATATATATATATATATATATATATATATATATATATATTTCAAAAGCAATAGTGATATTCATTAGGTTATTAATTCTTGTGTTGCATACACACCATTATATATAAACGGATAACTTATCAATTTTCTCTCAAAATATGTGAATGTCTCATGTTTCTCCTTTGTTGCATACCCAATTTTCTTTCTCTTACATTACCATCGAAAATAGTTGACAATCACTGAAAAAACCGCCATCCATCAGTACTAAAATCCGAAGAAAAATAAATAACCGTTATGAACTATTTTTTCTCGCGTCTTTGCGCGGGTACTATGCTATTGTAACTGTCAAATGGTAAAATTTCAAATTTGTGTTTTATTTTGCAAAAATTATAGTGTATACAATGCACTTGTCTTAAACTATGTGTTTTTGTATGACGAACAATATTATTGCGACAAAGTTAGTTTTTTCCAATAATAAACAAAAAAAATATGTCACAAAAATATGCATCATACACTTGTCTTAAACTAATCGTATACAATTAGTTTGTTGTTACAACCGAATAATCCCAAATACGTTGGGATGGATAATGATGGTAGCACTAGGGAACATGCAAACCTTTTCGAAAATGGAATTGATTTGCACATCTTAACTTTTAATTGAGACACTTAAATTATAGCGTTAGATAGTTCGATCATATTTATATTCTGCTTTGAATACTTGTACGATGAGTGTATAAATACAAAAGAAGAGTGTGCAAATTATATCTCTTTCAAAAACCGAACATGAGTTAAGGTCATTGGATAACTGCCATGTGTAACTATGGTGGGGAGGGGGGGAAGATAAAGTTTAGCACTAGCATGTTCATGGATGGACCCATGTATTCGCTGGGTCTGATAACGATTTCAGGTCAAGAAATTTAATTTATTTTTTAAAAGGGTGCTCTTAAATATACCCTGCTATTCCGCTAAATAAATACTACGTAGTAATTATTATATCAATCATTATATTTATTATTTTTTATTGTTAAATGTGCATTAATTATTCTTATTTAGCGCGCTCTCTCTTCCAACCCATACATACTTTTGGTACAAAATTATGAGATCCAAACTTATGGACAAAACAATAAGAATAACTTCAAAATCAAAACACGAAATTAACAACAAAAACAAACTTGATCTGTGAGTTTATGCGCTTTTGTGTTTATCATAAGCTATAATACTTGAGTGTGATATTATAATGTAGTCACCCCTTGCCAGAAACACGTACGCCACCGTTGGCTACCACCATCACCATCTCAACCTGTGAAGGCATCTACGGTTGTGGCCAGACGGATGAGTGAATTTTTCAACCACCACAACCACAACAATTACCGCCTAACTTCACCACCGGTGTGAAAGAAACTGCTAATAATATTCATCACCACCCCACCATCATCACCACCGACCTTCTACTCTTTCCAATATAAAGGTTGTTGGGTTTTCGCGGTTCATGCAAACCATGAATGATATGAACAACAGTTTTAGTAAGTGAGGAAAACTGATGAACATCAACATCTTTGAGTTTGAGTTTTATTGAGAATGACACATACATGCTAATAACACCATTGTCATTTTTTACCTATTATAAAACTTTATTAATGAATAAATTCACAAGATTTACAAAGGGTAGCCTATGTAAAACTACCTCGTTTTTTGATAAATAGGAGAGGAGGATTCTAACCATAATATTCATATTATTTTCTTTGTAGAAATCTCTACTTAACTTTGTTTAGGACCTTGGTTTATATAGGAAATGGAAACAGTAGTTGCATGAGGGTTGCATAGTAAGCTGTCCACTTGCTATAGATAGACACGTGTCTAGTAAGCTAGTCTGAATCTTATTTTCACGTATATCAATAAATACTTGTGCTTATCTTCTTGTGTAAGTTTCTTGCCTTCTCATTATGAGGTTTAGGTTGTAATCAGAATCAAGTCTTGAGAGTCACAGAGACATTTTTCAGATCTCAGTGACTCTGGTGTTGTCTTTAGCTCCTTGTAACTTCACTCCCTGACACCGCATCAGGTTGTGAGATTGCTTTCTTCAGTTGATCTTCGACTTCCTTGAAGCTGATTTTCGACTTCCTTGAAGCTATTCAGGCGTTTTGAGCTTTATACAACACTCACTAATTTCTTTATCAGTGAGTCTTCTTAATAATAATCAGAGAGACGTGTTCTTTGATAACTCTCAAGGAGTATATCACTTCTGATAACTATCAGATTCACTTTGATAGTTATGAAGTAACATACTCTCTGATCATTATCAAAGGCTTGATGCTCACTAACTTTCAGAAGGTGAATTAGGCTATTTTATATTTAAATACTTGTCGTAAACAATTAGGTTGGATTATCAGACCCAACAAGGGTTGATAAACTGATTTATATTATTAGCCAGGTATCCGTGCATTGCGGCGGCAAGTACCCTGCAAGTAAATACATTTTAAAGAAATGTTATAAGAAAATCTGTTATATTATACTATTAAAATGCAACAACAAAATAAGTATTAGTATACAAATATGTACTAATATGATGCTCGTGCAATGTGATGACGAAATCAAATAGTCAAAAGATAACGTGATGATTGATAATTTTATTAACAGTTATTGCATACTTTATAACATCAAAAACATAATGCAATTATAGTAAAAAATAATAATATTAATGTACGATATCATTTATCATATGCAGTCACAAATTATTACAAAAATTACAAAGATCATATATCATTCAACGGATTACATTAAAATATGTTTGTATATTATGAACATGAATTAAAATGGTAGTTATGGTTTTAGACGTATTTTTTTGTTAAGGTAGCGGATCAATTAAAAAGGAGCAAAACTTTAAAAAGTCTAAAAAGCGACCTGGTTATGCCACGTGTCCTCCACTTTTTTTCCTCAAGGACAATTATGTAATTTTAGCTTCTCCTGCTATATACTCCTCCTTCCCTCTTTTTCTTTCTCTTCTGAGTAATTTCAATTGATCCCGCTATTTAATTTCTTTTTCTTTCCTCTTCTCAGTTATCAAATGGTTTTTTTTTTTTTTTTTTTTTTTTTTCTGTTCATATTCGTTCTTCAAATAATGTTCATTCTTCATATCAATTATGAATTAGGGTTTATAACCCTACAATCGGTTAATTGGAAAAACAATTTAGGGTTTATAACCGTACAATCAGTTAATTGGGAAAACGATTAGGGTTTATAACCATACAATTGGTTAATCAGAAAAGAATTAGGGTTAATTTGATAAAATTTGGGGATTTCACCATTAAATCAGTTTCTAATGGCCAATGTTGATACTCATGTGTTTAATCAAGGTAATTTGGCATTTAATTATTAATTTGTTGAATAATTAGATATTCATCAGTTATTGTTATCTGCTTATTTTGATCAAGGTAATTTGATAAAATTTGGGGATTTTACGTTTTTTTACTGTTAGATAAATAAAAGCTTGGTTGCTGATATATTTTTTAATTTTAATATTGATCAAAGGAAATTCGATTGAGATATTAGCGATTTTGTTATCTTAGGTTCATCATTTAGCACATTTTTTGTTATCTGCTTATTTTTATGGTGAGAATGTTAGGTTCACTAGTTTATACTTTTTTGTTATATTTTTTTATTTAGTTGATGAACATATTAGCTATTATATTATCTTAGGTTTATCAGTTAGTACATTTTTTGTTATTTGCTTATTTTTATGTTAGGTTCATTAGTTTATGCTTTTTTTTTGTCTGTTTATTTTTTTGTTAGGTTCATCAGTTTTATGCTGTTTTTGTTATCTGCTTATTTTTTTGTTACGTTCACTAGCTTTTTTTTTTTTTTTTTTTTTTTTTTTTTTTTTTTGTAATTGTTTATTTAGTTGATGAACATATTAGCTATTATGTTATGTTAGGTTCATCAGTTATTACATTTTTTGTTATCTGCTTATTTTTTATGTTGGGAATGTTAGGTTCATCAGTTATGCTTTTTTATTATATTTTTTATTTAGTTGATGAATGTATTAGCTATTATGTTATCATAGGTTCACCAGTTAGTACATTTTTTTTGTTATCTGCTTATTTTTATGTTAGGTTCATTAGTGTATGCTCTTTTTTGTTATCTGTTTATTTTTATGTTAGGTTCATCAGTTTTTTCTTTTTTTTTTTTTTTTTTTTTTTTTTTTTTATTATTATTTTTTTTTTATCTGCTTATTTTTATCTTAGGTTCATCATTTAGTACATTTTTTTTGTTATTTGCTTATTTTTATGTTAGGTTCCGCAGTTTATGTTTTTTGTTATATTTGTTTATTTGATGAACATATTAGTTATATGTTATATTAGGTTCATCAGTTAGTACATTTTTGGTTATCTGGTTATTTTTATGTTAGGTTCACCAGTTTATGCTTTTCTTGTTATATTCTTATTTTTATATTAGGTTCATCAGTTTTCTATGAGGTAACAACTTTTTCAATATGTTCTAACAACTTTTTCAATCTGTTCTAACAGCTTTTTCAGTTTGTTCATCAGATTTGTTAATTAGCTTGTGTTCATCATTTTTTTATCATTATAAAATTACATTTTAATCAACATATCTATTTATAAAATTAGTTTTTATTCATCAGTTTTCTGTATCTGTAAGAATTCTTTTTTTATTTTTATATTGATGAACATATCTTGTACGTACTACTTTTTTTCCAGGTCTTGTGTAAGCCAGCTAAAGAGTTTTATGACAATACGTGTAAACGTTTTGAGTCATATGGACTATTATGTCGTCATATCTTCTATGTGCTTCGATTGTCAACGGTTAAAAAGTTTTCAAAGACATACTTGCTTAGCCAAGTGGGAAGTGTAAGAAGAACCGTAGATACTGCAAATGTAGCATGAAAGATCATGATCAAGCGAAGTGCAACGCTATTAGATCTGAAATTGATGCTAAGAAGCTAGTGATAAGGTTACTATCAAGGAGCACAAGCACAAGGCAAAGTTATCTAATAAGAATGCTTTTGTTGTTTCTTAGTTACTATTTCACTTTTTTTTTTCTTTTTTTACTGTTAGATAAATAAAGGCTTAGTTGTTGATACATTTTTTTTTTTCGTTCATTAGTTTTTTTAGTGAGATATTAGTATATGATGTTGACTTTATAATTTCTTTTAATGATCCATTTTATTTGTTTGTTCATCAGTTTTTTTGTTAAGAAATGTTCATAACAAAAATGTTGGCATTTTTATTTGTAACGTGTTCATCATTCTTTTTTATATAAATGTTATTGTTTGTTAGTTTCTTAATTATGTTCATCATTTTTTTTGCATGAATATCTCTTGAAATATTCATCAGTTATATCTTTTTACTGATGAACAACTCTTAACTTTTCTGATAAAATGAACTCAAATTGTTTTTTTGTTCTCCTTAATTTATCTGAGAGATGTTCATCAGTTTATTTATAAAGTTTTTCCTTTTAAAAATATATATATATGATAAAAACTGATGTACATTAATCATTAGTTCATCAGTTCTTGATAATAGGGTAGAGCAAGTAAAATAATATTTAAACTAAAAATTCTTCACTTACATAGTATTGTTTAAAAAAAACTGAAGCTGCATAACCAAACCAACCAACCAAATATTCCAACCAACCAAAATCACTTGTCCATACCAATCGACAACTGATGAACAAAAAAATATAATATTTATACAACTCATCAATTACATCAGATTGTTCCGTAAACTAATTAACCATACCAAGCAAGCAAATATTCCAAACATTCATCAATTATATCAGATTGTTTTCACTTGACAAGTGTGTTCACTTTCGAAGAAGAGCACTAGCATCTTCTTCGAAATTAGCGCTGGTATGTTCGCAAATAGATTTCGACATCTTTTGGAGCATTCTCTTGTCCTTCAGACTTAAACTTTGATATTCATGAACCTCGCTCTCCACTATTTTTCTGTTCTCATTGAACTCGGACAACAGAATCTTTGCCAGGTACTTCTTTCTCAAGTCTTCTATCTGTTTGTTTTTTTCCTTTCCTTCTCTTACAAATCCAGCATCAAATCACTAAACCATAGTTTTCTTTCCTTTTTTTTTTAGCTTTTTTACCTATCCAATAAAACAAATAATTGTGAAACTGATGAACCTACTGAAACCAAAATAAACACAAAACCGAAATAAAAGATGAAGCCAAACCAAAATAAACACAAACGCACTAGCAATAACTGATGAACCTACTTTCAAAAAACACTAGCAAATAACTGTTGATCAAACACACTAGCAATAACTGATGAACCTACTTTTCAAATAACTGATGAACCTACTTTCAAGAAACACAAACGCACTAGTAATAACTGAAACCAAACCAAACCAAAATAAACACAAACGCACTAGCAATAACTGATGAACCTACTTACACAATAACTGAGATCAATATAAACAAAAAAGCACTAGCAATAACTGAAACCAAACCACAACGGCAGCTATAGTAGTTGAAACAAACACCAACTGATGAACATAAAAAATAGCTATAGAGGTGATGTTTGTTTCCTCTCATATAGCCGACTTGTGGCATATAAACCGAAGATTTTCAAGATAAGCCACAATGCCAGCTATATAAGCTGAAACAAACACCAACACATTAAAATAAACACAAACTCACTAGCAATAACTAATGAACCTACTTGCACAACAACTGATGAACCTACTTTCAAAAAACACTAGCAAATAACTGATGATCAAACACACTAGCAATAACTGATGAACCTATTTTCAAGAAACACAAACGCACTAGTAATAACTGAAACCAAACCAAACCAAAATAAACACAAACGCACTAGCAATAACTGATGAACCTACTTACACAATAACTGAAAATCAATATAAACAAAAACGCACAAGCAATAACTGAAACCAAACCACAACGACAGCTATAGTAGCTGAAACAAACACCAACTAATGAACATATAAAATAGCTATAGAGGTGGTGTTTGTTTCATCTTATATAGCCGGCTAGTGGCATATAAACCTAAAATTTTCAAGATAAGCCACAATGCCAGCTATATAAGCTGAAACAAATACCACCGCATGAAAATAAACACAAACGCACTAGAAATAACTGAAGAACCTACTTGCCTAACAACTGATGAACCTACTTTCAAAAAATACTAGCAAATAACTGATGATCAAACACACTAGCAATAACTGATGAACCTACTTTTCAAATAACTAATTAATCTACTTTCAAGAAACACAAACGCACTAGCAATAACTGAAACCAAACCAAACCAAAATAAACACAAACGCACTAGCAATAACTGATGAACCTACTTACACAATAACTGAAATCAATATAAACAAAAACGCACAATCAATAACTGAAACCAAACAACAACGGCAGCTATAGTAGCTGAAACAAACACCAACTGATGAACATATTAAACAGCTATAGAGGTGGTGTTTGTTTCATCTTATATAGCTGGCTTGTGGCATATAAACCGAAGATTAAAATAAACACAAACTCACTAGCAATGATTAAACGCATTAGCAATAATGATGAACCTACTTTCAAATAACTGATGACCAAACGCACTAGCAATAACTGATGAACCTATTTTCAAATAACTAAACCCACTAGCAATAACTAATGAACCAATTTTCAAATAAGTAATGATCAAACACATTAGTAATAACTGATGAACCTATTTTTCAAATAATTGATGATCAAACGCATTAGCAATAACTGATGAACATACTTTCAAATAACTAATGACCAAACGCACTATTAATAACTGATGAACCTACCTTCAAATAATTGATGATAAAGCGTACTAGCAATAACTGATGAACGTACTTTCAAATAACTGATGACCAAACGCACTAGCAATAACTGATGAACATATTTTCAAATAACTAATGATCAAACCCACTAGCAATAACTGATGAACCAATTTTCAAATAAGTAATGATCAACCGCATTAGCAATAACTGATGAACCTATTTTTCAAATAACTGATGATCAAACGCATTAGCAATAATTGATGAACCTACTTTCAAATAATTGATGACCAAACGCACTATCAATAACTGATGAACCTACCTTCAAATAATTGATGATAAGACGTACTAGCAATAACTGATCAACCTACTTTCAATAGAAAATAACTAGAATTGGCAATAATCGGCAAAATAATAACTGATGAATCAACCAATAACTAATTAAACAAACAATAATCAACAGTAACTGAACAATAAGTGATGAATCAAAACAATAAATCATGGTTTTATACCTTTAAAAGCATGTCGGTCTTGGAATCGTTTTGATCTCCTTTTTCCCAAAGTTGGACTCTCATTCGAGACTTCCTTACTGCTTCCAGATTCTAATATATATATATATATATATATATATATATATATATATATATATTAAAAAAAAATTAAAATCATATTATACAAAAATAAACTAAAAAATAAACCGATAAAAAAAATCTTAATTCTTATGCATTTATTTTTCAAAAATATAATTCTAATTCTTATGCATTTTATTTTCTAAAAAAATCCTAATTCTTATGCACAAACTAAAATTAAAAAAATAATAATAAAATTAAAACATAAATGATTAACCCTAAAAATTAAATTAAACTAAAATTACCAGTTTGACTCATCTTTTTCAAGCGTATAATGTGTTTCAATCGATGACAGATGATCGAAAATAAGAACCCTAAAAATTTCCCCAAATTTTGATCGGTTTAGAGAGAGAAAGTAATTATCAAGACCGTTTTAGAGAGATGGAAGAGAGATTTAAATGAATGGAGAGAGAAGATGGAGGGAATTGATATGACTGTTTGGGGTGGTTAAATGATGCTTTTATCCTTTTAATAGGAAGGAGCGCCTTTTTTCCCCATTAATTTTGGACCGTCAGATTGAAAATAAAGGGGATCGGACGGTTTGAAAGTCTTTTTAGACTTTTTAATTTATCTTCCCTTTTTAGGGGATCGCAACTTTTTGTTAAAACACATTTTAAGGAGAGGAGAGGGGAAAAAAAAAAGAAAAAAAAAAGAAACTACAAATGATACTTTAAACTGTTGTAACTAACGTTAATGTATTGTAACCAATACAACATAATAAGAAAATGTTGACTGAAAATTTTAACACCTTAGTGTTGCTTTGGGTGCGAAGGTTAGTATGTAAAAGAATAGTATTTGTTTGTGAGAGAGAACGTCAAATACGTTAAAAAGAATATAGTTGCGTGTCTGATTCTTTTTGCTTTTAATGTAAAATATTGGCTTAATTAAAAACTAAAAACATGTTTAGATAGTGAATTTTGGGTTCATTTAATAAGACCTTTATGAGAAAAGTCAATAAGTGTGAACTTCGATAATATTTTATAAAATAAAGAAAAAATTTAATAATGCAAATTTTAGTACTCATACTAAAAATAATTGTACAAATTAAACCTTAGGTGTGTCTTTGCATATATTAGGACAAACTTTTAAAGTTTGAAAAAAGCGTGAACCAATTTTATTTGTGTAATCTGTACTCGAAGAAAGTTTGTTGATGAACTTTTATATTATTAAGCTTTTAAATTTTAAAAAATAGGAATATTACTTTAGTAGGTATGGATTTATATTATTGATTTGTATTTGAGATTTTTGAAGTTAGAATGAACATGACGGGTCATGTATCTTAACATATAAAATTGTAGGGTTTATTGCAAGACTCGATTTTTTTTTTTTTTAAGGGAACATGACCAGTCATGTTTATCTATACTTGTGAGAATCTCAATCCTAGTAATTTGTAGTTGCTAGGAATATATGCATGACTATTATTTTATTTATTTATTTATTTTCTTTTGGATTTATATGTGGTGAGTCAGGTTTTCCAAAAACTAATGTTGTAGCGTTGTAGGTATTCTTTAGTTTAATATGACCAGATGAATATTAATTTAAGGCATCAACGACCTCAACTGTCCTCAAGCTTGTTGGTAGTACGTATGTGTCCAAATTATTCACGTCGCACTAAAAAAGATAATTTACTTTAATGCATGAAAAGATATGATAGTCTATCGTTTCGAGTTATTAAAAAGTCGGGCAAACAAAAAACTCATACGACTGAAAAAAACGAGGCTGCAGTGGGAATGTTTTCAAGGGTTGTTACCGCCCTCTGTTGCCGATGATCGATTTGCCCCGAAACACCAACAACCCTTTTTCTGTCTTTTATCTGTAAGTTATTAAAAAGTAACAAGTGCTCCAATTTTATTTTATTTATTTATTTATTTTTTTAAAGACAATTTATATCTAGGACCACAAAGGATAATAGATACAATATATGACGCCACATCTTAATTTACAAGCTAATTAAACGAACGAAGAAAAAAAAAAAAAAAAAATATCATCACGAAATTCACAAACTACTGCCTGACACTAAACTTATAATATCAAATACATATGCGAACCAAACACTGAGATGGTCGATTGCCAACCAATGCCCAAGTGAGAATATAAAATTCTCAAATGAAGTAAAGGCCACCAATGTCACTTGCTTTGCTGCTACATAGAGCATTCTCAAACACAAAAATAGCTCTGATCCTCGAATCATTGACTAACACAATTATTATAATAGCGCGTAGTATGTGAACCAAACACTGTGTTGGACAATGGCAAGTTGCAAACCACTACTCACATGGGAATATAAAATCCATATGGAATAACAACTCTTTTATATTATAACAAACACGTTAATTTTATAATGCAATCTTATTCTCGTGTGGAGGCAGAACGGTTTCCGAGCGGAAGTCGTTGAATCCCCACTACGCCAGTATGAGCTCGGTTAAGACAACATAGTCTGGGTATTGTGGTGGATGAGAGCCTGCCTTTGACAGATGTGACTCTCTAAACCAAATAAATTGAAATTCACCTTCAAAAAAAATTCCAATGTGAAGGTTTATATGACTGACGATCATTATTGAACTAACACTCGTTTGTCTCATTGTCAATTTGGGTTTTCTATTTTCATATACCCCGTAAAAGATTTGTGAGGTACTTCACTCTATAAATTTGTTTACATCAGTCTATCTTTCCAATTTAAAAACATATATAAAATAGACCGATTCCAAATTAAGTTTTGCAGATTTTGAAACCATGGGTGCCGGAGGCCAAATGAACGTTTCGAAGACCGAAAAAGACGTGCTCAAACGTGTTCCTGTCTCCAAAACTCCATTCGGGTTAGCTGATCTTAAAAAAGCCATACCACCACACTGTTTCAGACGCTCACTTATTCGCTCTTTCGCTTCCTTCTTCCGCGACCTGATTATAATCTACACCTTGTTTTATATCGCATCAAATTACATCCCTTTGCTCCCAAAAGCCCTCACGTACGTTGCATGGCCACTATACTGGTTTGTTCAAGGTACTATACTTTTTGGGTTTTGGCTCCTTGGACATGATTGTGGTCATCATGCTTTTAGCGAGTACCAGTGGGTCGATGATGCTGTTGGTTTCTTCATCCATACGGTAACCTTGACACCGTACTTCTCGTTCAAGTACAGCCACCGAAACCACCATGCGCACACAAACTCGTTGGAGTATGACGAGGTGTACATTCCAAAACGAAAAACGGATACTTTCTACTCCGAGATTATGAACAACGGGCCAGGAAACGTGTTCACTGTTATCCTACGAGTCACCCTTGGGTATCCCTTGTACTTGATCTTTAACATTTATGGCCGTGATTACGGAAGTTTCTCAAACCACTTCTGGCCACAAAGTGGTATCTTCAATGATAGCGAGCGTGGTCAGATCGTACTCTCTGATGTTGGCATCCTTGTTGTTCTCTATGCATTCTACCGCATAGTAGTAACGGAAGGCGTAAAAATGACATCTTTATTGTATGGAATGCCTTTGTTAGTGATGGGTGGTTTCTTTATCATCTTGACTTACTTAAACCACACTCACCCGTCGATTGCTCACTATGACTCGACCGAATGGGACTGGATAAGAGGTGCTTTATCGACCATCGATAGGGACTATGGTACGTTGATGAATTGGGCTTTCCATGATGCAAATCCGAACCACGTGATTCACCATTTGTTTCCAACCATTCCACTTTATCATGCAAGTGAGGCACGTGACGCTGTGAAGCCTATCTTAGGCGACTACTACAAGTTCGATGATACTCCAATGCTAAAGGCATTGTGGAGAGACACTAAGGAGTGCATTTATGTCGAACCCGATGAGAGCTGTGAGGTCAAAGGTGTTTACTGGTACTACAAATAGTTTGATCCACTCTAATCAAAATTGCATTTTATAATGGATGTTTAGAATCATATTGTACAAATGGATTGCAATCCATCTTCAATAATCCGTATGTAATGGTATCATCAGCCTCTAGTGTAACACTTCAATATTTATACAAAGTTTCTACTTACAAGTGTTACTTAATTACAAAAATAGTTGTTTTTTTACACACAATGACACCATTTCCTATTATGTCCATATTTACAATGGCCGTCGATCTTTGTGGTTGTCTTTACAAAAACGTCCTCTTACCTATTTAACGGCTGTCATGCTAAGTCCCTACTAGTGTGAGGGTATTTTGGTGTTTTGACCTATATGTCATCTTCAATCTCTCTTTTGACCTATCTAGGGTTTGTTTTATTTTTCCGAAAAGCTAAAAGATAATATATAAGCCTTAACTGAAGCCACCACCAAAATACAAATACCTAATCGCCTATAATTAGGCACAGATCGATCTGATGAGACGATACACAAACAGTAGCAAAAAAGAAAATGAGAAACTCAAAGACACATGCAAGAAGAACACACAATAAACATTACAAAGGAGTTACGGAGTAGTTGTATCGGAAGATAAATTTAAAATGTTGGCAAATAGCTAATTAGCCAACTCAAGCGTATAATTATATGAAACCGTATCAAATGTCTAAAATATTTAACTATGTAGACTATCGTATATCATGAAAAATACGATTAAATATTTCAAATTGCAACGTCTGTTTTTCTGTTAAATATTCACTAAAGGAAAAGTCTCTACCGTCGGTATATACAATAAATAGTTTGCTTTTTATTATTTTTGTTTATACGTACATATTAACAAAACTCTGATCTATTTAAATCTTTCTTAAAGAAGCCTTTAGTTTTTCATTTGAACATTTGTGTTCTTGAGAGTCTCTGACAATTAAACAAACCAAAATGTTATCATGACTGCAATTTTAGAGGGACTCAAAAACGAAAACCTATGGAAAAAAGGGTTAGGGTTCATTTTTACTCCTAACACTCTCAGGTATGACATTTTTAATCCATAATGTGTTCATTTTCAATAGTTTGATGTTAATTTATAAAATGTGAATGTTTCTTTGTTTCGACTTGTTTCTTTGATTGATTGAGAGCTATTTTCCTTATTTTTAAAATTTATAAGGTTGTCGCTATATACTGTGGGGTGTTTGGGATTTTTTTTAAATAAAAAAAAAATAATAATAAAAAGAAAAAAAAAATGAAACTGTAATCTCATTTAAATATTAGTGCCAACATGCTTATTTCGGCCTACTGTCTCACACTTGTCGAAAGTCTTTCTAGAAGCAATTTTTCTACTTTCAGGTTTATCCTGGGGTAGAGGTAGGATTTGTCTACATTCTACATCAACCATACCCTGCCACGACGAGATTGAGTATGTTGTTGTTGCGAAAATGAAAGCCTATGCCCTATGCGGTCGCTTATGTAACACATTCACATAATTTTATTTACTTTCATTTTAATAAAATGTTTTATTGAATACTTTTTCCAACTAGCAAGAATCTTCCACTTAAATAAGTGATCCAAACTTAATCTTCTATAAAAAGACAGATTAGTCATTCTTGCAATAATACAAAACCAAACAGGTAAGCATCAAATGTGTTTTTGCATAAAAACACTTAGGGCTGTAAACGAACTGAACGTTCAATGAATATTTCATGAATCGTTCTGTGAAAAGTTTGTTTATGTTCGTTAAATGAATGAACATGAACAATATTTTACGTTCATTTATTTAAATGAACGAACATGAACAAAAGTCGTGTCCATTCGTTTATGGTCATGAACGTTCGATTATGTGTTCATTTATTTATTTACGTTTATATGTCATATCTTTTAATTGTATAATTTTACAATTAGTTTGTTTAAACAAAACAACACTTATAAAACAATATTAAATGTACAATTTAATAAAGTTTATGTTTGTTTGTCTATGTTCATTTATGTTCGATCGTTTATGTCCGTTTGGCGTTCGCTTAGTGTCTTAATGAACGAATATAAATGAACATGAATAACTTATTTTCTTAATAAACGAATGACGTGTTTCAAAAGCTTTAAATTTATAATACTAGTTTCACCAATTTCTTAATATATAAAACACACGAGTAAAGTATAACCACCGTTTATAGTAAAGGTTTTAGGTAAGACCAGGTCGTCCCAAGAGATTGTAGAAAAGCCAAGTTAGTAATTGTGTCAAAGTATAGTCCGAAGATTGTCACTTATCAAAAGACTAGTAATTTGGTTATTTAGATTGTTTATCAATATGATTTAAGGTTATGTTTATTTAGGTTGAGAAACATGGAAGTAAACATGTATATGATAAGCAAGCAATCATGAACAAAATATATAAGCAAGAGATGACTGGTAATCACTCCTACATATAACTATCCAACATATTAAGAATCCCTTTCGATCTATAATTCTTAATATATCAAATGCATTAAGGTTGGTTCATAACAGAAGTATATATAAGTCAATTTCTTAATCAAGTTCGTTAGACATGATATCAGGCATTAAACAAGACCACAGTTGGGTTGATAGATGTTTTGTTGGCCAATTTCTACAAGGCAAACACCAAGTTGCCATAGATAAACAACTCGAAATAATATCAAAGCAATAGACTCTTTCGACCTACTTCTATCACAGAGATACATCAAACACTTAACAATGATCCAAACATCATCTCATCAATTAAACTTACGGATAGTATCAATAGCAAGCAAACATGTAAATGTAAACAACCATATGACTACATCACCCAAATAAACATAAGAACGACCAGTCCATTATTTCAGTAACAAAATACATATCATTCGACATAGATTTCTTAAACTTCATAATGCCAATTATATTAAACGTAGAATTGTACCAAAGTGATTACAACGAAAGAACAACTAGTTTCCATAGAGAAAACTTGACTCGACTCCTTCTTCTAGCCTCTGTCACAGTACTTGGATCACGAGTACACCCTTGATATGGCGAACTTGGTATGAGTTCACCAATACCAACTTAGTAACCTTTGACAATTCTAGTGATACTTCTCTTTCTTGCTACTCTCTTTCTCTGGTTTCGTTCTCTCCTTTTTTATAAGTAGTTGTTAGGTCACCATTTTTTAAACACAAGTATGAGAAATAAGATGAGAATGAGAGATGGTTGATTATAAGATTATGAAGATTGTAAGAACAAGATTTTCACTAAGATATTCAAATAACCAACAACAATAAAGTGTACATGAGCTTGGTATTTATAAGGGGAGGAGTAGGGCAACACTCCCTTCCTCCCTCCTTCCTTTTGGACGTGGGCTTTCAAGCCCATTGGACTTACATACTTAAGCCTTGTAACATAAACATAGAAAAATAAATAACTAAGCAACCTATTACAAAAGGTAATGACCGAGACTTGACTGAATACAAAAGTATGATCCCAACAATCTCCCCCTAAGGGTCGGTCATCACGGTTGCTTGACGTCTTCATCTTTGTCGTTGACTTGTAACATGTAAAGCTTTAGACGTCTTCAAAATGGTTGAATGATAATGAATGTACTTTGCTCTATGTCTTTGTTCTTTGGTGATGATGTAGTGATTGTGTCATGAAGTAGTCTGCCATTCGTCACTCCTGTGTCTGTGGTGGTTGTCTGCTATTCCAACATACTCATACATCTTCGGACTTATACTTTCACGTACATGAAGTTCCTTTTCATATTCTGAGATCTTTAAGTCTTTATACTTTGTAGATTCTTCTTTATTGACGTAGAATCTTTCTTTGAACTTTGTGGTGCTAAGATCTTTGGGGGAGCTATCATTTGCTTCAAGATGCATGTATGAGCATGTTGGAATCTACCATCATGGAAGTGAGGTACCTGCAAGTAAACAGTTAGCAATAAGTACCCGGTACTTACAGATAAGGAATTAGAGTTCATCAACAGCATATTGTGATGACTCCCTCTAATCCTTATCCAGGCCGTTCCCATATCAGATACTCCCGAAGGAGCTTACGAGACCTACTAAGTAGCTCAATGACTGGGTGAGTCGCTGGGGATCACTCCACGACTGTAGACCGCTATGGAACCACCGCAAACACTAAGCGTAACCCTTGTGGGGTTACCGAAGTGACCTGCTGTCAGGGCTGTTTGTTGTTGACCCTGGCAGGATTTCCGTTCAATCATTGAGAAATACATAAGTAATCCTCTCATAAACGTTCTCGGCAGATTGCTAAGATCTGCGAAGGACTCGATAATTTATAGCTGGTGTCCATTGATGTAGAACACCAGTTGTACAAATACTAAGTGTTCCTAAGAGATCTTTGATGTATCTCAAGGCTCTAGACTCTATAAGTGCACACTTGGGTTTCCTATGCGGAGACTAGGGAGGGGTCTCCTGCTTCAATATCAATCATCTCTAAAAGATAGGTCGATAGGTTACGCTGGTTCCCCGTGAGAATGAAACAAGTCCTTTTAAGAGAACTTGAGTGGTTAAGAAGGTTTAGTGCACTGCGTCGCTGGGTCCATGACGACTTTATCTTCAATACCGGTGTTGTCTTTTGCAACAACGAGTAGCATACGTATTGAACCCGGTGTCTGCCCTAAGGTTGAACATATGGAGGGCTATTTCTTTTCACCCTTTTCTTTACTTTTCTTTTTAATTCTTCAACTCCTTCTTTCCCTTTCATTCTTTTCTCCTTTTTTCGTATCATACCTAAGGACTTCTAATTCTAACTATGGGAGATGTCCTTGGGTAGATCCTTCCGGCTCTGGCAGATCATAGGACGGTTTTTCCTATCTTAAACACCTTATAACTCCGACAGTAGCCAAGAAACCTTTGATTGAAAATCTCTCAAAGTGTTTGTGATAATCAAATATTTTGGTTAACACTTTGAGAGTTTTGTGTACACCTTTTGAAGGGCTCCCCCTTCACATGTGCTCATAAGTATTTAATAAATTTGCACATGCGGGAGGAGCAAGCATTTTGAATTGATCCACTTTCCGTGAACAAGACCGATTCGAGACACGCTTACATCACTAGATAAACTAGCTTGAAGTTATTACCCGGCCTGGTCAAGTCCACAGAAAGTTTCTCGAGACGGTACATTTCTACTAAGACAAATCCTTTTCGAGACACGCTTACGTGGTTAGTTAAAGAGATACATTGTCAGCTTTTAGGTGACAACTAGCTCTAGTAACTAACTTGATGTTATTACCCGTCGAGGATAAGTCTTTTCGATATTACTAATTTTTATTGTCTCGTCAATTCCTGGGTCATTTCTGAGTCTAGCTCGCTCATGATACAACTTTTAGCCTTTTGGCTACTTATATTTTAATCACTTTTTCATTTTCTCCCCCTAAAAAATAGCATATAATATGATGTTTTTGACAAACCTTTTAGATTAAAATATGCCTTTTTGAGTCTTATGGGGAGATTCACCAAGAACTTTTGATTTAGAACAAAGTATTTTGTTTTTGACAAGTGCTCCCCCTCAACAAGTGATTAGGTCTTATTGAGGTGAAATACTTGTCCTTTTGAGCAGAATTATGAAAATTCATAAACATTTGATTAATTCTACTTAAAAGTAAGAAGCCTTCACTCCTTATATTAGGATTGAGGCACTGATGCGTACCTCAGGGTCCTTTCTTTACAAGTTCGGGTTGTGCACTGTAATGCGTACACAAACCATTATGAAGTATAGTAATATGACAAATCAAATCAAGTTCTTACAACTTTGCTACCATTCAGGTCTCTGAAATGTCAACACTGGAAATCCAGGTCTGCCTCCAACATAGCTTTCCAATCTCCGAAACTGATCCCTGCGCTTCAACTGGTTCTCAATCCTTAAAATGAATCTGCGAGCGTCCCTGGCCTCATTGGTATTCCACCTTTTGGATTTACCCAGTGCTATGTCATCCAATCTGCTTTTGATTCCATCTCTGACGAACTTCAGGGTTTCATCACAGAACTTATGTATTTCTTCGTAGCCCATGAAGCAGTTACGACCGTTTACACTGCGGTATGTTAACCCAAATGCCGGATGTCTTATGAGGGAGGATTGAGGTAGATGTTGAAGGTTGGGGATGTCAAACATATTTGGTTTGGTGAGATTCAGCTTCTTCTGATAACTTTCGACTCCTAGTTGAAGATCTTCTACTCTTTCTCGGATGACAATTTGTCTGATGAAGATTAGGAGAGCTGTGATAAAGGCAAGCTGCATTGGTTTTGGTAAGTTGCAAAGCTTTCCTTGAACTTTGAGCAGGTACATATCTTCTATGTCGTTTAGGAGTAGTCGTGGAAAGTCTGCCTCGGAAATCTCAAACTCTTTTTCATCAAGTCTTTTGAGTATTAGCTTGCTGAGGAAGGGGTACCCAAAGTGAGAGACAGTCGCAATGAACTGAATCGAGACTATCTTCAACTCACTTGTCACATTACCCATCGTCTGGTTGAGTTTGCTGCTTCGATAATACTGAGCCCGGTTATCTGGCCAATGATGTATGCCATAGAGTGCGTTCCGGTCATAGTCAACAACTTTATAGATGAATAAGGCTGTGGCTTCTTCTTCGATGGCATTGTTGAGGTATCTAGCTGCAGGGAGAAAGGCAAGTGATGTAACGTACTTCTTCTCAATCTTGCTGCCGAGTTGCAGAAATTCCAAGTCGTTGTTGAAGAAGAACTTGTAAGGGATCTTAGGTTCCTTAGGCTTCCCAATCATTGGCAGTGGTTTGGACCAGTCAGTTATGTATGGTGCGGTTTTCTTTGTGACTGGATCGACGTAAGATTCAGGATTGATCCAGTCAATATTGCTTGACATAGCTCGAGCAATATTTTCTAGATGGTACTCAAGTTCGATGGAGTTAGCAGACCGATCTTTCAGAAGATTGAACGCATCATTCTTGATTCTTCGTAGCTCTTTCTTGTTCATCTTTTTCATACGAAACTTTTGTTGAATCAACTGAGCGTATTCCACTGTTCGACCATCTTGAGGTTCTTGATTGTCTGCAAGTGGCGGTTGCAAATTAATCATCTTGTCAAACCAGGAGTAATCGGCAGTTTCATCTTCGTCAAGCCATTTGAGAACGGTTTTCGGTTTCTTAGGTTCTGTGCCTTTTGACGAGGTGTCTGGTTTGGGCTGATGATGTTTTCGTTTCCTTTCTTTCTTCTTTGTAGATGACGGTTCTGGCACTTCATCGGTATGACGAATCTCGTCTCCGCCTGTATATTCAAAATGATCATGTACTTTGGGACCGGAACCAGATGCCTTAGGTTGTTGTGAAGATGTTGTTGTAGATGGAGGGATGACCGGTGCTTTAGGTTGAGATGAGGGTCCTTCGGCTTGCTTTTGTTTCTTTGCCTGAGAGTTAGGATCCTGATCTTCATCATCTCTTGGACGTTTCAGTTTATCGGCCTCAGTGCTGCAAGTCTCTTTAGTCATTTTGGCTTTCAAAGCTTCCAGGACTTTAGCTTCTTCAGGTGACAATGTGAACTTACTTGCCAATTTGTCTAAGAGTTGGGCTTCTAATTCGTCCAATGACAACCCCGGTTGTGGTAAAGTTGATTTGTCAGCACGAAGAGTAAACGAGGTAGATCTGATCACTTTCTTGACTGCTTGTTCTGCAAACTTTATGAGTTCATCTCGCATAGGTGCCAGCAGTTCCTTCAACTCAGCCACCAAGTGTTGTTCCATATACTGATGTGCTTGAGCTGCTAAAGTGGCTTCCAAGTTCTCTTGCACATTCTTAGCTAAGAAGGTGTTAACCTTTTCTTGCAGCTCTTGGACATTCATATTAAGCTTTGTCAATTCAGCAACTTGGCTTGCTAGTGATGCAACCTGATCTTCAAGTTTGTTTCTCTTCTTATCCTGAGCTTTTCTAAACGCTTTCTTGATCAACTTGGATGCAGTAGAGGCTTTGGTACTTGCTGGTTTCTTGATTGATTTGTCATGAGTAGATTCGGATGCTGGAGGTGATGATTGTGAAGATTCAATGTTGGTGGTAACGTCCTTATCATCTCCTCTTTGTGATTCGGGTTGTTCAACATTCTTTACTTTGGCTGCTTCCTCTATTAATCTTTGTTCTTCAACCAGTCTTTCAGCCTCGGCCTTAAGCTTTTGTTCTTCGACTAATTTGGCTGCTTCTGCCTTAAGCCTCAGTTCTTCAGCAAGCTTGGCTTCTTCTTCTTTTTGTAACTTATCTTCTGCCAGCTTAGCTGCCTCTTCAGCTTTTCTACTTTCCTCCATACGGATCGTTTTTTCCAATTTGGCTTGAGCTAGCTCCTCAAGCCTAGCCTCTTCAGCTTCCTGCTTTTTCTTTAATTCCTCTTCTTGAGCCCTTTCTCTGAGCTCCATTTCTTCCATAGACAACAGATGTGGAGCTTCAGTATCCATGTGATCCTCCTCTTCCTCTTCTCCTGCTGTTGAAGCATTAAGCATTTCTACGTCTGTAGGTGATACTGTGGGGGTGTCGTAGACGACCAATTCAGCATTAGTTCCTGTAGTTGGTTCAGGAATACTGCTAGACCCGCCAGCTTCATTAGTTTGAGAGAACACAGGAGGTGGAGGTTGATCAGCTTGGAATGCATCTATCTTGCTGTGGAGGAGACCCAGCTTGAGAGCTCTTTCATTTTCTTCTTCTACTGAAAGGCCTATGTTTGAGTGAGCAGACTCTTGTTCAGCAGTCATGGGTTCCTTCAGCTTCTCTTTCTTGATCCTTTCTTCTTCCAAGATTGTCTCTGCTTCAGTGAACGGTCTTTGATTGAGATCTGCTGGGTATTTAGCATTATCAGCAAATTCATCAATGTCTTTCTCCCAATCTTCGAACGTCAAGTCTTTATCATCAATATCTTCAAGATTAACATTCTCGTTGATATTGGCATAGGCTTCCCTGTAAACTGGACCTTCGTCGGATTCGGTTTCAGAGTTAGACGGTTTTGGAGAAGATGGTGGTGAGGGGAACCACCCAGGTTCAGGAATGGATGTAGGTTTCTTAGCAGGAATTCTTTGCTTGAGTGTACCCTTCTTCCTTTGTTTAGACTTAGTAGAACTGTCGGAGCTCCCAGACTTGTTACCTTTCTTTCCCTTCTTCTGCATGAACGATGGTAGAACAACTTCATCCAAGAAACCAACTTTGTCTTCATCGAGAGCTTGAAGGTAGTACTTGTAGTTCTTGCAAAGCTTCACTTTGGCATTCAAGAGACAACCGGGAAATTTCTTTCCTTGTTTACGAGTGCTGGTGTCAAGTCTCTTGATAATTCTGAGAGTTTCCTCATTTCTGAAAGTGTGCTTGGCTTCATCATCAAGTCTTTGTGGAATATCGTCATACTCACGAAGGAAGCTTTCGATTAGTAATTTGGTGAAACGAACAAATGGAATGTTGTTGGTCTTGTGTTGAATGTGCCACACAAGGTCTTCCCTGATAATGCTGGCATAATCTACTTTCTTGACGTTTGCCATGGCCCAGAAGAGTTTGAGGTGTTCATGGCCAGTGTCTCTGCCAGATAAGGACTTGGCAATCAAAATGTACAAGGTTCTCCATGGTTGTGGAAGAAATTTGATGTTGACCCTAGAGTGTCTTGTTACTACTTCTTCTGATTCATCGTAGCCAATATCCCGTAACCATTCTATCAGCTCTTCCTCAGTAGGTACTTGATCATATTCTTCATCTGGGCCAAGCTCGGGTAATCCAAGAACATTCCTAAGTGTATCTATGTCCACAGTAACCTGTCTGTTATGAAGCATGCAAGTGAAGGATGCTTCCCCAAGGTCTAGCTGAAGTGTATACCAAAATTGGTGTATGTAGAAGCAGGCCAATGATGCTGACTTAGTGAACAAGAGCTTGTTGGGGTGATAAAGGAGAGCATCCACTGCTACAATGCATGAGGATTCATTGCATGTGATTTTGTTGAAGTTGATTCGTAAGTTGTTCTTGCCTATTTTCCTGGTGTAATCTTCGGGAAAGGTTTCTTCCCATGAGAGTTTTGGTTCAGGTTCTGGTCCATATAGAATGTCATTGTGTTCTGCCATCTGAATTGTTCATAAACAAACACAAACATAGCAATGATTTACTTTGTTAGCTCAGACATTCAATTACATGATAGTGCATATTTTTGAATTGATCAGTGGGTGTTTGTGTGTGAAAACTTTTGTTATATGACAAACTTGTGCTTTAGAAGTTAACACATGGTAGAAACTTATAATAATCTAGTTACAACATGAGTTTATCATTACAAGAGATTACACATTGGAAATATTACAACACTTAGAAAATTTCATGACTTTGACAATGTTACGCGTAAGTAGGAAAACCTACGCATAACATGACTTATGCGTAAGAAATGAATTTAGGCGTAAGAGCAAAAAGCTACGCATAACCTTATATGTTACGCGTAAGGTAAATCTTATGCGTAGGCTCAATCTTACGCGTAGGATAAAATCTTAGACGTAAGATATGAGCTTATGCAAAGGATTAACCTTATGCGTAAGATATAACTTATGCGTAGGTTTTGACTTATGCGTAAGATCAAGACTTATGCGTAAGATTATCTTTTATGCGTAAACATTGTCTTATCCAAGACAATGTTTTTCAACGTGTCGAATCTTACGCGTAAGAATCAATCTTACGCGTAGGATGAACATCTTATGCGTAGATACGTATTTAACGCAAATCACCTTTTGGAAAATCGAGTTGTTTGATTCCTGAAAGTGTAAAATCACAACCATTGATCAACATTCGTACCAACACACTTAGGACACACAATCTTACGCGTAAACATGTCTAGAAACAAACTAACGCGTAGGAACGTATGAACACTAAATCACAAACATATTCAAACATGATTCTGGGTTGTAATAGACTTAGGGCATGTGATTCTATCATGCTAAGGAACATGTGGTCCAACTTATAACAACAATTATCCATGGAATCACAAGATCAAAGCTGCTAGTGTGTTCGAACCCTAAATCCACGATTCATGAATAATACTTGTAATTGAAGCAATTAAACCACATGATTGAGTTCCTAGGCATGTATAACTACAATCCCCATCAACAATTTCAATCCTAACTCTCAAAATCAAGAACCCCTAAAATTACGTATGAACCCTAATTACCAAATCGATCAATTAGAGATTCTGGGTGAGATTAGAGATTAGATACATGTATATTAACATCTTAAGATCATTACCCATCAACAAATTCAACCCCAAACACAACAACAATCTGGGTTTAAGTTTACGCAAAACCCTAGAGCAATTTAATCGATTAATGAAAAAATGGCCGTTGGATTAAGGTGAAATTAAAAACCAATGTTTAGAATCACAATCAAAACATGTTATAACTTACAGATTTGAAGATTGATGAACGGATTAATAGTTTGATTGTGGATAGTTGATGATGGTTGGTAAAAAGAGTAAATGCTTAGAAGGTGTAGTAAATGTGGTGGGTCAAATGAGTTTTGACCAAGGTTAATTCAAGTTTCAATGTTTGGCAATTTTCGCCCCATAACCTCATTCAAACTATCATACCAAGTGCCCAACTAACTCTCATTGTAACTTATGATAACTACACCATATCTTAAGATAAGAACAACTTGTGGGATTTAACTCCCCCTCGACCTTAGACCCAAGTCTTTTAAAACAAGTTAAAATTTATTATAGTGGTCAAGGTGAGTATCCCGAAACACTTTTGAAGCATCACTTTTGATAAAAACGTAATATTTTTTGGTAAAATGCAAGTATAAAAGTAAATATTATGAGAATTTAAAAAAAAAATACTTTTCCTCCCCCTCAACACTTGTTTTAAATAATTGAAGACATTTTATAAAAATAGTGTTGAAAGAGGTGGTGTATACTTGCATTTTTTTTGAAAGAAATATTTACAAAGATAGTTTTGATGTTTGACAATCAATTGTGTTTTAAAAATTTGTCTAGATCTTCTGGAGTCAAACATCGCATACCAATTTGGTGAACTAGACTAGCAAACCTTAATGGTGCTAACGATTTGGTAAGTAATTCCGTTAATTGGTACTCAGTCCCAACAAAATACAGTTCAACGGTACCATTTTCAACATGCTCTTTGATGAAGTGATATAGGAGATCGGTGTGTTTGGATTTGCAGTGATGAACTGTGTTGCAAGAGATAGCAATGGCACTTTTGGAATCACAGTAGATTGGAATCTTGTTGAATAGGTAGCCATAATCCTTAAGTTGTGATCTCATCCAGATGACTTGAGCACAACAAGCAGACATGGCTACATATTCAGATTCTGTTGACGACAGTGATGTGCAGTCCTGCTTCTTTGATTGCCATGACACAAGTTTGTCTCCGAGAAACTGTAATCCACCAGATGTACTTTTGCGTGTGTCTAAACATCCTGCATGATCAGCATCTAAAAAAGCAATTAGTTCAAAACCAGAATCCTTCGGATACCAGATTCCCAAGTTAATGGTTCCCTTTATGTATCGAAGGATTCTTTTGACCTCACTGAGGTGTTTTTCAGTTGGTTTGGACTGATAGCGAGAGCACATGTAGACAGCAAATACTATATCAGGTCTACTAGCTGTGAGATACATGAGTGACCCAATCATACTGCGGTATTTGGTAGGGTCAACAGGAGTCCCATGTAAGTCAGCATCTAGTTTTGTGGTATAGCCCATTGGTGTATTATATGTATCACTAGTCATCATTCCATGTTTCTTTAAAATTTCAAGAGCATATTTGGACTAATTTATAAAAATTCCACGGGGTGATTGATGAACTTGTAGTCCTAGAAAGAACGAAAGTTCACCCATCATGGACATTTCAAAATTATCTTTCATTAATTTTGCAAAATCATTAGAGTAACTTCTTTTTGTTGAGGCAAAAATAATGTCATCGACATATATTTGAACAACAAGTAAGTCCTCCCCGTAGGTTTTTGTAAATAATGTTGGATCCACCGAACCTTTAGAAAATTTATTGGCCAGCAAGAAAGTGGACAGTTTGTCATACCACGCCCGTGGGGCTTGCTTAAGTCCGTAGAATGCCTTTTTGAGTCGGTAAACGTGATTAGGACGCTCAGGATCAATGAAGACGTCAGGTTGGCTTACATACACTTCTTTACGGAGTTCTCCATTAAGAAATGTTGTTTTCACATCCATTTGGTAAACCACCATGTTTCTGTGTGCAGCATAGGCCAAAAAGATCCGAACAGCTTCATGTCTAGCGACTGGAGCAAAGGATTCAGCAAAATCAAGTCCTTCTAGTTGGGAGTATCCTTTCGCTACCAGGCGTGATTTGTTACGTATGACAGTTCCTTCAGCATCAAGCTTATTCTTCCAGATCCATTTTAACCCGATGACAAAGACTCCGTCAGGTCTTTCAACTAATTCCCAGACTTCTAATCGTATGAACTGCTGAAATTCCTCTTGCATAGATTCAATCCAGTTATCATAAGTCATTGCTTCTTTAATGTTCTTAGGTTCTTCGTGACAAACTGTGAGTGCATAGATACAAGTTTCTCCATCAGTGTGAAGTCGTTGTCTTGTCATAACAGGTGCATCTGGATGGCCAATAATATGAACTAGTGGATGGTCTCGAGTCCATTTGTGTGTCGAAGGGTGTAGTTGATAAGTATCTCGCATGTTAGCAGGATCCAAATTGCGTGTAGACGACTCAGCTATATCAGGAAAGGTAGGAGCCGATGCAAACGGGTTAAAGAACTCATCAGGATCATGCTCTGCGGGTTGTGGAACTGGTTGTGGTGTAGGATCTTCAGCTGATTGGCGGGAGTTAGAAACAGTTTGTTCTGCTGTAAATGTTGATGCAATTGGAGGACCGTCTCTCTCAACAGTTGTTGTAGGTTGTTGAGGTGAGTCTGGTACTGGAATGTTATCAGGTTGAGCAGCGGAATTAGGTGAGACCTCAGTAGAACGGTATTCAATTGTATCATCAAACAGTGGAGCAAACAAGGTTTCCAATTCTTTACGGTTGAGTGGCAATGGTTCACTCGAAGAGTCCTGAGAGTTAAGACGGTTGAATTCGGGTCCTAAGCTGTGTTGCTCAGAAGCCATTTGTGTGAGTTCATCAAAATTGGCGTGAATGGTTTCTTGAATTTCTCTTGTTCGACGATTCCATATCCGAAAACCTTTAGAATTTTCACAGTATCCAACGAACACTCCGATGTCAGCCTTTGCTTTAAGTTTACCTAAATCATCGCGATCATTTTTCGGATAACAAAGTGCTCCAAATACATGAAAGTAATCGATGTTCGGTTTTCTTTTGTGAACAATTTGATAAGGTGTTTTGCGATGGCGTTTTGTGATCATGCAACGGTTTTGGGTATAACATGTGGTTGAAACAGCTTCCGCCCATAAGTAATCTGGTAATTGAGCATTAATCAACATAGTTCTAGCAGCTTCCACTAACGTCCTGTTGCGTCTTTCAACAACTCCATTCTGTTCTAGGCTTCTAGGAATAGATGTTTGATGTTCAATTCCCACTTTCTCAAAATATGACTGAAGTGTCTGATTCTTAAATTCAGTTCCATTGTCAGTTCTGACTATTCGTACCGTATTGCGTAACTGTACTTGAATTTTAGTGAGAAAGGTGATGATCATTGAAGGAGCTTGATCTTTACTTCGTAAAAAATAAACCCAAGTCCATCTGGAGTAATCATCCACAATTACAAGAATGTAGCGTTTACCATTGATACTTTGAACACGCATCGGTCCACACAAATCCATATGTAGCAATTGTAAAACATGATTCGTACTGTGCTCAAGTTTTGAAGGAAAATGAGCCCGAGTACTTTTTCCTTGTTCACAGGCTGAACATAAGTGATCTTTGGTAAAACGGAATCTTGGAAATCCATCTACAAGTTTGTGACGAGCAAGTTCAGTCATAGTTTTGAAATTCAAGTGCGAAAGACGTTTGTGCCATAACCAAGATTTAGTCGATTCTGCTTTGGAGAGAAGACATATCGGAGATGTAGCAATCATATCTGACATTGATATTGTATAAAGATTAGAACCACGTGAGCCAGACATTAGATCGTTTCCTTGTAAGTCACGAACAAAGCAAGTTTTCTCACGAAATGCAACTTCTAGATCCCCATCACAAAATTGACCAACAGAGAAAAGGTTGTGTCCAAGGCCTTCCACATAATAAACACGACTGATCTCAATGTTCCCACTGACATAGTCACCATATCCTATGATTAAAGCGTAATGATCATTCCCGAATCTGACAGTACCAATGAACTTTGAGACAAAGTTGTTTAACTGTTTGAGATTGCCTGTCATATGTCGGGTGCATCCGCTATCAACAATCCAGAGAACAATCTGTACCACCTGCATCACAAGAAGAAGACACGGATGAACAGAAGTAAGGGTGGAACCCAAAGAAAGTGCGGGTTCCTGTTGGTTAGAAACACATGTATTCAACAATTTAGGAATCCATTTAAAGTCTGGTTTGTGTTGTAACCAACGTTGCCAATTCCAACTAGTTCTTGCTTTCTTAATGGTGAATTCACTAGTAGTTGGCTTATTCCTAGATTTGTTCTCAGCACTTATGGGGGTAACTTCGACTTTATTAGAAACCGTAGAAGGCGGCTTTCCTAAGTTAGACTTAGAGGCAGTAGTGGGCCTAGGAGGAATGCGTGTCCTACGTTTCTTATGACGATTCAGAAGAGAATTAGCTATACATTCTGTATGATCACCAGATGATACGCTTTTACGACAAAACACACAAGATGCATTAATATTCAAAACATTCAAATGTTCATCATTCGTTACATTTAGATTTTGATTACAATTTGCCAGATAATTAGAATCTAAATCTGACGCAACATGAGTTTTATTCAAATTTCTAAGTTGATCTTCTACTTCTTGAGCTTCTAGTGATCCTCTTTTACGTTGCCAGAGCCTATTCTTTTTTTTACTTTTTCGCTTGGGTCTGCTAACGCTATTAGTGGAGACTAGGCCTGTAGAAGTGGAGTTATCAACATTAGTATTTTGAACAACATTTCCTTTAGCAGTGTTGTCTAATTGATACAATCCTGGTGCTATCACCGTGGTGTCAACAAACTTTCCTTTTTGGAGTATCTTGATTTTCTCTTTCAAATCAATGATGATGTGATTCTTATCCTGAATATTTGACTCAAGTACACAATTGCAATATTTGATGTCTTCGTGGTTTTATTGATATGCAACATTTTCAATTTTTAAATCCGCAATTTCTTTCTCGTATTTGAGACACAGACTTTTGAAAGACTCATTGTTTTTGCAAAGCTGACAAGAGTTTGAAATATTTTGACTTTGAAGTTTCAATTCCGTTTCAATACTTTGAGCTTGACACCATTCAAGCCTTTGTTTGAGTTGACAAATTTCTTTAGAAAATTGTTTTGTCACATCATCATTTTGTATTCTCAGCTTGTCATTTTCATGTTTAAGTGTCTCAATTTCCACATTCAACAAGTTATTATCAACACAAAGATCATCCATAAGCATAGAAGTACCAGATTTATAAAGATCATTCATGATAATAGACAAAATATCAGCATTGAGAACTTGTTCCAAGAGTCGATCAACATCATTCTTTAAAATTCTATTTCTTTGCTTTTGAACCAAAATCTCATTTTCAGTAGAGTTGAAAACGTTTATCATATTTTTGACCTCGTTTTGAAGTTCCTGATCCCAACGTGTAGCACAAAGACGGAGGTGTTTGACAATTGGCAACATTTGTTTTTGAAAAATATCTCTCTTTTCTCGCTCGTAAGCGGATTGAAAAGTTTCAATTTTTATTTCAGAATTACGTTCAATTGTTTCCTCCAAAATTTCGATGTCTTCCATAAAAGTTTTGAAATAATTTAAGACACGACAACTTTTCGGTAAAGGTGTAAGTTCACCGGATGATGGTAAAGGACCATTTATTTGTGCTACAGTTTGGACGGGGGCCGCATTAGAGGATGAACCATATGACTCAGTGACATACCATGATTTCTCAGGTAATTCCTTTTGAGGAACAAAAGATTTAGAAATATGAGGAGCTTGAGAATAATCATATGGTGTCCAATATTGAACATAACTCATTTTAGATCGACTCTCTTCTTCAAGTTCTTCCTCTTCCTCAGTATAAAAAACAACAGCACGCACAATCGTATTATCAAGCAAATGGTCCAACTGTAAATTTTAGGAATTTCTTTGAATGCCGTGTGAAGAAACATTGATTTGAAATCGCCAAGTGCAAATCCTTTATCGGGTCTCGGTTTTAAAGTAAATTTTTGAATTGTTGTGACAGAGTTCCCGTGTTTGTAAACAATATTACGAAATTCTTTGAGTTGTTTTTCAAGATCAACAATCTCACCGAGTAAGTCATCTATATACTTCCTTTTTCGTATTTTATGTTCACAAAAATCCTTTTTACAACTTGACAATTTTGTTTCTGTTTTTGAAAGTACTGTTTAAAGACGTTCAACTTGCATTTTCAGTTCACACTTTTCACTTTCAAGTTTAAAAATTAACTTTCCATTCGACTCAATTAAATCTTGCATTTTGTGTTGAAGATCTTGTTCTTTGTTGTAAGAATCATGAAAAGCTTTTTCAAAACTTTTTGCATGTTTAATCTTGTCTTCCTGATTTGAAAGTTGAATTTTATAACACTCAATATCTCTTGCAAGAGACTCATTTGTTTCTTTTAAAGCTTTGTTTTTCTCGTTGCATTTTATGATTTGCAATTGCTGAGCATTCAGTTGTTTAGATAACAATATGAGGTCAGGGTCTGGATCAAATGATGGTTCATGTTGTTCTAAATGATCATGTTTATCATTCTCAATAGGATCATCAAATGAAGCAACTGTGTCATCATCAAATATGACAACTGTGCTTATTTGTTCATCTATTTGAGAAGATGAAGATGATTTAGATGGAACAACTTGCGCCATATCTGATTCAGAAGCAGAGGGTGAAGCTATTTCATGTATTAGGCATGCTTTTTGGTCATGTACCTGAGACAAGCCGTCAGTGTCATACACTGGACCTGAATCATTAAACTGAAGTTCCTGCATGTTGGCCATAAGCATCACAGCTGCATTGGCTTCCAGATCTTCCATGTCATCATCATTGTTCACATTTGCCATGAAGTTGTTATCCTGTTCAGGGAAATGTCCATCTTTTTCATCTTGAAGAGCCATGAGTAATGCCTGCTTGTGAAACTTACTACCCCGAGTTCTCGGTTTGGGACATGCTGATGAGTGCTTAATCACACATCCTTTTTAGGCCTTAATTCAGACCAAATATACTAAATACTAACCAAAAATGCCAAGAGAATGTATGTTTTTTTATTTGTGTATGTGCAGGTACGGATATGTGAAAAATGAACAAAAATAAAGCTAAATCGACAAAAACGAGCACGAGATTGGAAAAAGGTCAGAAGCCGGAGCCGGGGAAGCAAAATGATCAAAGAAAGCTCAGAATGTCATAAGAAACCCTCAAGAATTCCCAAAGTTGTATAAAAGGTCCTTGAGCAAAGTTTAAATATTAGGCGATTTCAGTCCCTGCATTTTCAGAAATTGACAAAAGAGGTCCCTTGAAGAAATATTTGAAGAAAAGTCAAGCTCGGTAATCCATAATTCAGAAAGTTACAAAAATAACCCTTTGAAGAAAGTTTTGATAAAATACAGATTTGGTCCCTGAATTTTCTAATTGTGCAATATTGGTCCTTGTCAAATTTCACTCATCCTAAATACATTAAACCTAAACCTGATCCAAAAAAATACTTTAGCCCAAATTACCACAAAGCCCATTCCCTTTTATTTATACCCAGCCCAACACCCCCTAACTATACAACCCGGTCCACCTCTTATACCCGGTCAACCCATGCCCTAAACCGGTCAACCCTCCAATAATAATAAAAACACCCACACCCTTTTATTCCCGCCCCCCAAACTTTTACCCCAAACCCAGAATTCACTGTAGCCATAAACCCTAATTCACCACCCCCAAATTAACCTCAATTAATAATTATTAACCCAATCATTGAGCGTCTAGAAGGGTCAGCACAAGTCAGAGAATGTCAGAGATTGTGACACGTGGGCCAATGAGCAAGTATACGGAGGATAGGTCATGTCACTAAATCAATCCAAGGGCCAAGATTAAAGGGGAGTGTCTGGATTTAATCCAAGGGTAGAGAATGGCTCAGAAGAAGCACAAGTTCATGAGGATTGCCAGCCTGGACATCCAAGACCTCATCTCCCAGCTCAGTATATATACCCCCTCCTAGCTCATATGTAATTGTCCAATTTTTCATGCTCTTAGAAGAATTTTGACCATTTCTTTTTGTTATTTAAATTTCATTATTGTTGTAATTTCCATTTGCAAAAGCTTTGTACTCAGATTTTAATTTCAATATAATTCTATTTTCAGTTAATTTCTAGTTATTTCAATTCTGTTTTTAGCTATTCATATTTCAGTTTAAAATAGTTGGTGTTTGTGTTAAACCCTTTTCAATTCTGTTTGAATTTTGCTTGGTCAAATTTAGTCAACTGCACATTGTGGTCTTTGATTCTTGGGATTCTAGCATTCATTTGATGCCTAATGAAGTTGTTGCAGTCTATTAAAGATAGGCTGCTTGGAAAGCCCTCCATTTAGTCGGGGGTAAAGAAGTGAGTTGCCTTTTTGAATTTTGCAATTTAGATTGTTAAAAATTATTGTTGTTTTTGCTTATATTATTTAGTTTGGTAACTGATTCAGTTGGTAGTAGTTTACATATCACAGTTAAATTGTTGTCTCATATCAGATAGTAGGCTTAAGTTTTGAATTTCACTGTTTCATCATCTGTCTATTGGATCTGCGTTGATTATGTTTCTGTTTGGAGGTCTGTGAGTTAATTTCACTTTAAGAATTGTTGGATCTATATTGGTAACATAGAATGAGTTGTGATCTGATTTTGTGAGAATTGAGTATAGTTTAGGAGAAACAGTCAACAGATTCTTGGTTCAGGGGTGTTTGGATCAGGTTTTAAACCTATGTTCCACTTGCTTTCTTACTAAAAATTTGGTTCCATCATCTTAGTTTAGGTTCATATAGGTAGATTTGGTTCATATACTCATAGTTATTTTAGCAAAAGTCAAAGTTGAAGGGAAACTTAATTTCTGCCTACTAGTGTGCTATTCTCAATCTGCCGTTGTTTGAACTTATGCATTTTAAGTTTGTCTAAGTGTTTTTAATGGTTAAAATCCTTTAGTATACATCTTGGGTGAATTGTGATCTATTGAAATTAGGCTTAGTCAAATCTAGTTGCATTATAAATAGTCAAAAAGACCACAGGCCTGCAGCCCCATATGGTTCAAGTACTGCTGATCTCAGGCCAACTTAAGGGTCCATTTAGGTTTAAAATTGAGTTCAGTTTGGTATTATTAGATCTCAGTAGGTTGGAGTTGATGTTGCCCCCATTGGTTTTGTCATATCTGCTTATTAAGACAGCTTATTAGGGTGGTATAGTTGCATGCTTTAAGCTAGAATCTGTTTTCACATATTGGGCTGCTCTTGTGTTCTGTTACTTCTTAGCTGAGTATTGTTGCTAATTTGAATTCATTTGAGCCTTAAGTTGCATTTCTAGTGGAGTTTGAGTCATCAGCTTATTTGTTGGCCTATCGGCTTATTCATTAAGTGCTTATTGTACCCATTTGTGCCTTTATTCTGGTTTCTGAGTACTATTTGGCTTAAATTCTGTTCCATCAAGCTTCTTAGGGTCATAAAATCAGTTGGTCAAAGTTTGGGGTCAGTTTTGGTCAAAGTGCTTATTAATAAGCACTCCAAATAAGCAGTTTTCAAGCTTTTCAGTACTTATCTTGCTTATTTTTCTTTCAAAATTTTTTCTCAAGCTCATTTTAATATTTTAGAATTTCTATATTTTTTTCATATTTTTCTTAGTTGATTTGCTATTTTTCTTATTTTATTTTCATTTTTAATCATTTTTAATTCCTTTTTAATTACTGAAAAATACAAAAAAATCAGAAAAGCCAAGAAAAATCCAAAAATATTTTAGAAAATTATTTTTAGTTATTTTAGAATTTTAGAAATTTATTTTGCATTTTTCTCATTTATTTTGAATTTTTAATTAGATTTAATAGTTTTTATTTTCCAAAAATTACATAAAAAGCCAAAAAAATTAGTTTTTAGTTTTAAAATTACTTTTTAGTTATTTTATAATTTTCAAAATTAATTTTTCATTTTTCTCAATTTATTTACATTTTCTTTTAATTTTTTAATTAGGAAAATTAGTTTTTAATTCATAAAAAAATAAATAAAAAGTCAAAAAAATATTTTTCTTTTTCTTAAAATTTTCTTTTATCATTTTTAACTTTTAAAAATTATTTCCAAGTCAGTAGGAGTCGTGTAGCATAAAAGTCGCGTTTTATTTCGTACGTTAACGTTTGTTTTCCGTTTTAGCTTACGTTTTCGTTTCTACGTTACGTTTCTAGTTGCCTTATTTGATTTACGTGCTTAGTTGGTTATTTGTGTTTCATTTTCTTATTAATTAGTATAATCTCATCAAATCACTTTTTACCGTTTTCACGACACGTTTCACAAATCGGGAATTCGAAATTCCATTCACACCTTCGTTGGGACACGACCCGGAGAAATACTTTCCTAAGCATTTCTTCGGTAAAACAAACACTATACTATAAAACGACAATATCACATGCTGTCGCTATATGACCTTGTTCATTACAATTATAGCACCACACTGCATTCCCTGAGTTGGAGTTCCTAGTTGCAACTGGTTCAGTCCTTTGCTAAGAAGATCCTGAGTTGTTCCTGAACCCTCCATTGTTATTAAACCTCTGACCATTCCCAAAATTTCCTGAAGAACTTCCTGAACCAGATCGACCATAGTTACGATTCTGAATTTCCACTCTTCCATCATTGATAACAGCTTGATTCCTTGTTTTAGAAGATGAACGTTGACGGTTGTTTGTTTTGTTGGAGAATTTGCTGAAAGCACGAGCAATAAGAGCAAGTCCCTGATTCAACGTATTAAAGTCATCATCGTCATCTTCATTGGAGTTGGAGTAATACATTGCATCATTGTTGTTTAATGGAACAAGTTGAGTAGAAGTATTCTGTTGAGATGAATCATAAGGGACCATTTGGTTCGAGGTAGAAGATTGGGGATAACTGAAGTAGTTTTGCTCTTGAACATATGCATGATTAGACATAGGTGGTGGAGCACAGGGAGATTGAGCTACGAGTGCCAAAGAATTTGGTGTTGGTGATGGTGAGTATCCTCCTCGAAGAGCTCTATCTTTTTCCACTTCAGGTTCATGGTGTTTCAGAAAATCATACAACAAACCATATGGTGCATCATGAAGATTTTTGGTTTGACGAACAAATGTCACATATTTATGCCAATCCGGGCTAAGACTACCAACGAATTTGGAGTTCACTGCGATCCTTGGTACTGTGATTTTGTGACGTTCCAGATCATTGACCACATTTGTGAAACGATGATAGTAGGATTCAAGTGACTCTCCTGGTTCAATTGTGATGTCAGTTTATTCCATGTAGAGTTTGGATTCCATATCATCTTTGTTCAATTGAGTGCCTTCCATAAGGAGATGAACATGTTCCCACATAGCTTTGGCTGTTTTCTGAGCATCGACACTTCGATAAATTGGATTAGGTATAACTTGAAGTATATAAGCCATTGCATACTCATCAGCTTCACGATGTAATTTCTGTTCTTCTGTGAGTTGAGATTTTGGAAGAGGTCTATCACCAGGAGGACGTGGAGGATCAGCAGTTGGATCACCAATTTCAAATCTTGTTGGCCACTCAAATGGTCCTTCAAGTATCACTTGTTTCAAGAATTTCCCATGAGGTTTCTTTAGTTCAAGAAATCGTAAGAATCGACTTGACCATTGAACATAGTTCCCCGGTGTTAGCATTAGAGGTGTTTCAAGTGATCCTGCCTCATGTCTGGATTGTTGAGTTGTAATAACTTCACACATTCTATCAAACCAGTGAGGTTGTTTGGAGGAATACTGATTGTTTTGTTGTGACATTTGATATGGTTGTTGTTGAGGAATGATTTGATGTTGTTGCATCATGAGATATTGTGGTTGTGGATTAAACGGTTGTTATTGAAAGTGTGATTGTGAAGGTTGTTGATATGATTGTTGCTGATGGTATTGTTGTTGCTGATACTGCTGATGTTGTTGCTGAGGATTAGAGAAGTAGTAATGTGGTGGTTGAGACATCTTTGAACACTTGTGTAGTAATGGATCTTTGTAGAAGATTGAAATGCACGTTCCTTTGGTTAAGTTCAAAATCCCTGGGGTAAGTTGAATTTTTACGCTTAACAATAATCTTACGCGTAAACTTTAGGTTATGCGTAAAGAGTTGTTTATGCGTAAACAATGAGTTTATGCGTAAGTTTCCTCTTTACGCGTAAGCTTTGGCTTATGCGTAAGTTTAGACTTATGCGTAAGGTTAAACAACCAAACAAATCTTCCAAACTTATCCAAGCTTGAAAGATATCCGAAGTCGAAGTATTCCACTAACTTATCCAAGCTAGGGAAGTACTGAGTCACCGTAACACAAGAAGAAGACCTTTGATGAAACTTAAGCGTAAATTCTGGAAACTTACGCGTAAGATTCACTCTTATGCGTAGGATTGATCTTTTGCGTAGAAAGGGTAACTTCTGCGTAGGACTTAGGCGTAGGAAATAGACTTATGCGTAGGATTTAGGCGTAGACTTCCAAGTTAAGCGTAGAAACAGGGTTTTGACTCTAGTTACGCGTAGGAAAAGGGTTTTGACCAAATCTTATGCGTAGAAGGGACAAAAAGTACTGTAGACAGCTTTTTAATCGTACTGTTCACGTAACTTACGCGTAAGGAGGTCAGAAACTTGAAAAATCTCAAATTTTTGAAGAAAAATGCTTAGAAATAAGGTACTTTTGATCAAATAACTTCACCAATACTTAGAAAACACTAACTATTGAAGAATTTGAGTAGAAAGAACCTTAAAAATCAAAACTTTATGCAAAATCTAAGCTTCTAAACACTATATTAACCTTAAAACTTATCCAAGCTTCAAGATTTGAGTGTAAGAAACAAAGAAAGAAGCAAAAAAGAAGCAAAATAACACCTTAACCCCACGTTAAATCCAAGAAACACACTTCAATCTCTATTAGGCGAATGATACCACTTGTTAGGTCACCATTTTGTAAACACAAGTATGAGAAATAAGATGAGAATGAGAGATGGATGATTATAAGATTATGAAGATTGTAAGAACAAGAGTTTCACTAAGATATTCAAATAACCAACAACAATAAAGTGTACATGAGCTTGGTATTTATAAGGGGAGGAGTAGGGCAACACTCCCTTCCTCCCTCCTTCCTTTTGGACGTGGGCTTTCAAGCCCATTGGACTTACATACTTAAGCCTTGTAACATAAACATAGTAAAATAAATAACTAAGCAACCTATTACAAAAGGTAATGACCGAGACTTGACTGAATACAAAAGTATGATCCCAACAGTCCACTTGACCTAATTCAACTCCTGAATGTGGTTAATGAAGGCAAATGATCTGCCTCTCAATGAATGCAAGTATTAACTCTTCTTTGTAACTGACAAGATAAGTGCGTCGTACTTCATAGAAAGTACGCCGTACTTCGTGTAGAATCAAACTCATTTACCCGCCAAGCAAGTACGCCGCAGACAGTCCTAAGACCGGCGTACTTGGGTCTTTTATAATGTATTTTAATTCCAAGTCCTTCCTTTTATTATTGTTGTTACTTTATCGTCCCTTTAAGCAATATTCTTAACTCCTTCTATCGATCAATCCTGCAACCAGATTAGTACCAAATCTACACAAATGACATAATATTCTTTATAATATAATAGGTATATAATATATAATCGAGGGAACAAATATGTATAAGTAGAGCGTTATCAACGAACATGAACAAGTAAATTCGTCCGTTTAAGTGTTCGTGTTCGTTTATTTATCCGGTTAAAAGTAAATAAACGAACATGAACAAGACTCTGTTCGTGTTCGTCCGGTTCGTTTACAGCCCGAAAAACACTCATTAACCATTTGTGGACCTGGAGTATTTAGCAAACTTTAGGCAAATATCAAACATGCTTTGCCTCAACTCTTTCCTATGCATTCTAGATAAGAAATATTGCAAACAAAAGTTGATTGACAATTCAAAATGGCCAGAAATTATGCATGTTCAGGACTCACGGATCTTGCAAGGATCCTTGGATCTGTCCTCTATTGGTAGTGGTTCCACTTTGCTTATTTAAACAAGCCTTTTGCCTTCATTTCTCCTCACCCCATTGCAAACATCTTTTTAGCATTACATAACATTTTCACACACATATTTTCTATGATCATTATTTTGTTTTATATTAATTCAAGTGATCCATTCTTTTTATCAAGGGAAGAAGACATGAAGAGCTCAATTTTTTATGTGTCATAGTTTTAGTTTTGTATTTGAAACTTTCTTATTATCATATTCCAAAGTCATAAACACCATCATACACTAAACTAGTAACTTTATTTTTATTTTTTATTTTTATTTTCTCAAATAGCAATGTGTATTAAAAAAAATCTAATAAGATTCTAGAAGAGTTGGTTTACAAAAAACAAGTTACAAGGTTTTTAGGATCATTGATTCTGTCAATCCAGGTTGGATTGATTTTTCTATTCCTATTAATGATTCAAGAATGAGATAGGATTTTTATCTCGTCTCGTAAAATATCTTTACAGGCTTGCTTAAATCGAACCAAAGCTTGTTACTATAATTTCGCATGGTCCATAACTTAGTTTGAATCACTTTGTCAAAACAAGCTTTTATGGGCTTGTCGTAAGTAACCCAGTTACCCCATTGGATCAAGTCTCCAAGAACTTTAGGGAAGTCCTTAACCCCCCACCAAGTTGCTACCATGGACCACAAAGAGGAGGCGATGGTGCATTATGCAAATAAGTGTTGAGATGTTTTGATAGCATCATCACATACCGCACATCTAGTTGAGTCTACATCAATGTCGCGTAAGTCGAGCTTGAAATGGGCTGGCAGCCTATCTGTTTTCAAATGCCATAAAAAGTCATTTAGTTTGATTGGTTGATTCTTATTCTAATAAGTTTGAGCAGTAGCTATATCCATGCTCTTTTCTTCAATGAATTTTCTCATAAGGCTTAATTGATAGGTTTTAGAGTTTTCAAGAATACAAACCCATTTGTCTTGAAAGTTGGATAGGGAAAATCGTCGTAATATCTCACAAAGATCATTAAATTGTGATGCCTCTGTACCATATGTAGGAGCTGAACGCCACGACTAACACTGAGAGTAAGTTCCATTTCATTAGATACAACTTTCATTAATGGTGTAATTATTATTTGTATCTAGTGTATACCTATGAAAAGTGTCATTTAAGCATCGTTCACCAATACATAGCTTGTTCCAAAATGTGTGGAAAACATGGGGGGGGGGGGGGGGGGGGGGGTTAATACATTCCCTTTTAAAAACTTTTCTTTTATCAAATAATCGATCAAGTGTAACAATATATAGAGTGTCAATAATTAGTCTAACAATAAAGATAATAGAAAGCATTAAATAAAACATGTCAACGCAAACAACCATAAACACAATAAACATAAAGAAATAAATAAAAGACATATCAAACTGGACATGACAATTTCTAGTGGTTTGGTCATGAAGCTCCTCTTCGCCCTACTCTATTCCACGAGTTCTATTGGATGAGGATGGTAAGAACTCTAAGTTTGCTTTGATAGATCATCAAGCGATAATTTGCTTTCAACAAATGTGAGTTAGAATCATCATGATCAAAATTAAAGAGGGTTTTGAATACCTAATAACGAATGTTTTTACATTGCAAAAGCTTGGTTTAAATATGTACTAAATGGTGGCTTAAATAGGTAAAGTGAAAACTGAATTCGAGATCTACGGATCCAAACAGTCAGACGGATCTTTATAAAGACCGATCATTCTTTAAAATCCATCGGTCGCTGATATAGTGATATAACTGTTTTGAATTTGGTTTAGTCACATGTTATTATTCTTTCCACAAATGTTCACTTATTCGAAAGGCTCCTAAAAGTGCGGTTTTGACTTATCAATGATGTTTGAACTTGTAAATATTTATGAAAGTTTACTTAATAAAAAAACAACGTGATTTGATTTCTGATGTGTCTCACGTGTGCAAGTTTTAAATTTATAAACACAAGTTATCTCTAATTCAAATGAAACACATACGAGCAAGTATACTTGTCCATGGGTAGTAAGATTTGATAAGGTGTGCAGATCACCTTATCAAGCGCTATTTTCAATACGCGAGAGAATCCCAAACGACACTTTTTTTCGATTTGACGGTGTGCAACCCCTTAGAAAGCAAGGTGTCAAGTAGGTGTAGATCAAAACCATAATGCTCCTCCAAAACCTGGTCTACAACAAGAGTAATAGAAGAACGAATTTGTGGCTTGACGAGATCAAACAACAGAAACCTAACGACACCATCACCACAATCAGGGGGTGACACCACATCAGATCCATGCCGGTACTTAGAACGAAGAGTATGTGTCTTAAAACAAACCCCACATAACCAAAGACCTATACGTTTCAACGTGACCTCAGCTGCCTAAAAAACAACAAGATTAGTGGCCAAGGAAAGTTTGGTGGTAGTTAGCGCATCCCCATTGAAGTGACGATCACGAAGATGAGAGATCAACGAGGTTCTGGTGAGCCCATTTCCACTACCATCCTGACAACCACTTAAACCAGCAAAAGGACAATGAAACCGTATGATTGCCATAGCAAACGAGCAGGTTTTCCAAAGTCAACCACAAGTAGAAACAACAGATTTTCCAAAGTCAAACTGCTACTCTTTTTTAGTCAACCCGCAAAAAGTCAAAACACAATCCGTTCAAACCGTTTGTTAAATCGTGAGCCCCTTGAGTTGAACCATTTGTTGAACCACAATGCCAAACTACAAGACACTTTAAGACAAACCACAACAAAAGGCAAACCCAAGTCTTGATTTGGACAGTAGTAATAAATCAACAAGACCCAAAAGCAAAAGCATTTGGTAGAACCAAGGCAAACAACAAAAGCCTAATCATAAGGCCCAAAAGCCTCTCAAAACATAGCCAAATCGCTACCTCACCAAGCAATAAAACCAGCCAAATGCAAAAATTGTGGGACCCACTGAAACTGCCAGGACACAACGGTTCAGTCCCCACCAGTAAAACAAGATCAAGCCAAATCGCTGCACCAAAGCAAATCGCTGTACCAAAGCAAATCGCTGTTATAAGGAAGTAAAAATCCCACAACAGCAAACGAGGCCCTAAAACTGGTTTGAAGAAGCAAACCATAGCTCCCCACAGCAACTAACAAATTGAAACGGGTCTAAAAATCGAAACCTTGCAACTGTACGAACAAGAAAATATACAAATCCTAAAAAGAAATAAGTTCAAACGAGTATGTTTATTTATTTATTTATTATTATTATTATTATTATTATTATTAGCACATCCGAACTTTAACAAAGCACATTCGAATTGACTACGCTAATACGTCCATATTGTGGATGTTGTTTCCATGCAAATAAATAAATATCATCCCTTTTCTTTTGTTAATATTTTACGCTAACACAGACATACTAGTGGTTGTTTCCATGCAAACAAATACACACAAGTGTCCAGCGATACCACCCCTTCAGCTTTTTTTCTTTTAAATGGGAGTATTATATATATCTACGCTAAACACATACAATACAAATTAGTGGTTGTTTCCATGCGTGCAAACAAATACACACCACCGATGCCACCCCTCAAGGTTTTAAAAAAATATACATATACTGTAAATTATTATATATTCTACGCTAGCACATACAAATTAGTGGTTGTTTCCATGAAAACAAATACACACCACCGATGCCACTCCTCAGCTTTTTTTTAAAAAAATATATGTATCTACGCAAACAGCCTAACACATACAAATTAGTGGTTGTTGACTTCTTTCCATGCAAACAAATGCACCCCACTCATGCCACCCGTCAGCATTATTTTTTTTATTACTTTTTTAATTTATTATTTCTTTAAATATAAAATATTATATATATCTACGGTAACACATACGAATTTATAAATAGTTCAAGGCGTGGCGTAGCGGCATTACCAAGGCTCAAGCTTTAGCGGTCAACCCGATGAAGGAGACTTGCAATATTAGCTAGCACTAGCTTCAAGGCCCGCCCAATGAACGGCTAGCTCCTATAATTCTTTAAAAATTAAAAGACTTGAATTTCAATAAATTTGTGTAAGTATAATTTATAGCTAATGATAATACTTAATAAGATGAAATAATACTTAACACGATGAAAGAGACTTGCAATATGGATGTTATTAATTAGACGTCACTAATAGAGTCTCTAACACAAAGAGTATTGCAACACATTTGGCTTCTGCATGTAATATACATGTCTTTGAAACATGCAATACATCGACAAAGATTTAACGTGATTACAACGATTAGGATATAAAACCGTTTTTTAAGCAAGTATAACTTCACCCAAAAGATGTATGTCTAGAATCCTTGCAGTAGTCTTCTTTGAGATGAGAATCATACATGGATTCAATAATGGTACAAAATATTTGAGCAAAATGATATGCAAGAATAACTTGATGATGAGCTGGTCGCAAGATACTATTCCTTCTTGTGGTTGGCTTATCATTTGGTCTTCATGTTTCAAACAGAAGGACACAAATGAATTCCAAAATGATATTATGTACATTATAACATAAGTAATTAATGGCTTTCTTAATTGCTTCTAAAATGGTATTATTTCTATGCATATAGATATCGACTAAGGGTGCGTTTAGTTCACAGAATGTTTTTAAAGAAATTGCAATCTTTGGAAAGAATTGTAATTTGAATGAATTGTAATTCAAAGAATTGAAATGTGTTGTAATTGTAATATATTAGAATTGTAATTGATGAAATTTGTCATTCTGTTTAGTTAACTCGCAACGTAATGTAATTCAGAAAATAATAATAATAATAATAATAATAATAATAATAATAATAATAATAATAATAACAATAAAATATTAATATATTAATAATAATAAAAAATTAATAATAATAAAATAATAATAATATTATTTATTAAATAATAAATAATATAATAATATTAAGATTAATAATAAAAAAATATTATTAATAATAAAAGTAATATAATAATAATAATAATATAACATTAATAATAATAATAATAATAATAATAATATAATTTTATTATAATAATTATTATTATTATAATAAAAATAATAATAATAATAATAATAATAATAATAATAATAATATTTTTTAATAATAAATAATATAAAATATTAATATTATTAATAAAATATTAATAATAATAAAATAATATTATTATTATTTATTAAATAATAAATAATAAATAATTTAATAATATTATTATTTATTAAATAATAAATAATATAATAATAAAAATAATATTAATAATAATAAAATATTATTAATAATAAAAGTAATATAATAATAATATTAGTTTAATAATGATAATAATGATAATAATAATAATAATAATAATAATAATAATAATAATTTTTTAATAATAATATTAATAATATTTTATTAATACTGATGCTTTGAATTATAAAATACTGAATTACAACGTAATTCAAAACTTTCCACCCAACTTGCTATTTAATCTGATTTTCATCCCTTAATGTAATTGGAAAGATTGAATTACAATTACATTGCAAACCAAACAGCCTACGTAATGTAGTTTGAATTACAATTACATCCATTATGCAAACCAAACACACTACGTAATGTAATCAAATTACAGTTACATCAAATTACGTCCGATTACAACGAACCAAACGGGGCCTAAGCAACCAATATCACAGTGTGTTTAGGATTGCATCAATATACCATGTTAACATACCATGTTAACAGTGGGACCGGTCATGCAGGACGCTAGCGATTATCAATACAAATATGAAATATGCATATAAACATTTTTAATATGCAATTCAAAACACCTCTCTGCATACTAATAAAGCGAAATCGTTATCAAATGTTCCTAAGAAATAAAAACTCCATCAGTATCAAAACATTTTTTTTTGAAATAAATCATGATGGAAGATGAGTCTTTTCTTAATAAAAACCATAATTTAGGTATGAAAACTTCGAAGAAAAACATAGAGGATAATTGCAAACCATACTTTTAGTAGCTTGTGGATGAAATGAAATATTAGAATAATTTCTTTCTTCAACCTTATAAACCACTACTTGAAAAGCTTCTGGTTGTTGCAGATGGAACAATCTACAAAAACCAAACAAACAAAAACAACCCATTAATATTCAAGACCTACAAGTTAAAACCATAAACCAATGAACGTGACAAAATTATCGAACTTGGTTGGGCTCGGGATTGGGGTGAGCAAAACCGCCCGAGTCCTGACAACCGACCCGATCCCGACATAAATCGATAGTCTCGAAATCGCATAATAGCTTCTCGGGTCGGGGGTCGAGAGTCGGGATGGATTTTTAGCATTTTCGAGTCCTGACAACCGACCCGATCCCGACATAAACCGATAGTACAGAAACCGCATAATAGCTTCTCGGATCGGGAGTCAGGATGGATTTTTAGCATTTTCGGGATTCGGAACGGGTGAGGACGGGCCAAAAACCGACAAAATACAAGCAAAAACTGACTACTTTCGGGACGGGTAGGGACGGGACGGACCAAAAAATTGACTACTTTCGGGTCGGTATTCGGTTTACAATTTAGGTGAATTTTGAGATCGGGATTAGTCAAGAAGGGTCGGGTCAGGATCCGACCCGATGATCAGCCCTATCATGAGAAGAAGTCTTATAATGAAAATTCTACGAAGGATTGTAGGAGTGACATGTGTCACCTTACCACATCATATGACATGTGGACCCCCCCCCCCCCCCCGAAATTTTTTCCCGCCAAAAAGGATGTTTTTTTGGACCAAAATTGTTTTTCCCCGCCAAATGTGATGCAGTAACTTTATAAATGTAATGCAATAACTTTATAAATGTGACGCAGTTATAAAAAATCATAATTGTGATACAGTAACTTTATAACTGTGATGCAGCAACTTTATAAATGTGATGCTGTAATTTTACAATTGTGGTTCAGTAACTTTATAAATGTGATGCAGTTATAAACTTTAGCAGAGAAAAAACAATTTTACCCACAAAAAATAAATAAAAAATGGCGGGCAAAAACATTTCAGGGGCTGTGTGTGTGTGTGTGGGGGGGGGGGGGGGGGGGTAAGTGACACATGTCATATGATATGGCATGAGGATAACAAATGTTACTCCCACAATTCTTCTTAAACTTTTTTTATTATAAGATCCTTCCCATTGTATCCATATCCTATATATGTGTGTGTGTGTGTGTATATATATATATATATATATGGTTTCACACATTTTGACGAACTAATCTATGAGATTTGAACCCACCATTACATACACTCAAGCTAAGTAAAACCCTTACTTTTCAAAAAGTTAGCGTGTTCACTTCGAGGCTGTTCGCACTTACCAATCAATTTGGGTGTAATTGTCTAATAAAAATATGATTCACGAATTTTTGTAACAAAAAATGTCAACTTTGTATTAAACTTTTCGATAAAAAAGGTTCAAAATGTGTCTACCTGTCGCAAAACGTGGGCAAACAGCCTTCTATATATGGTCAAGTACAGTAAAATCTCTATAAATTAATACTCGATAAATTAATAATCTCCATAAAATTAATAATTTGTCCAGTCCCAACTTGAGAATAGTACAAATTGGGATCCCAATCGATAAAATAATAAGATAATAACTTTTTTGAAACCACAATGTATATATATTAGTCCCACCGAAAATATAAATTAATAATTACTAAAAATTTCATATATATGTATATATGTGTGTGAGAGAGATACACTTGAAAATACTAAGATTGTTTAGAAAAAATTGAAATTCATTGTCATTTTTTATTTTTTTGTTGAACTTCAAATCTATATTGAGTTTATCTCAAAATCTTCTTATTGCTGTAAAGTGTTGGTGTGTTGTCTTCTCGTATTGCAACAAAAAGTGTTAATTTTATTTTCATAAAGTGTGAATATGAATTCATAAAATTTTAATTGGAAATTGTTTTTCAAATTTATTTTTCTTCTCTAAGGAGTATACATTGTAACTAGTATATTAAACTTGAAAATTTAAAGGTCTTATATGAAACATCTTTAAATTAATAAATAATTAATTTATTGATATAATAATATCTCGCTAAATTAATAAAATATCTCGGTCCCAACACTATTAATTTATAGAGGTTTTACTGTATTAGTTACACTTTTGTACCAATCTTAATTAGTCATTTATTAAATGGGAGGTGATTTGTACATCATTTTTTTTGCCATCCACCACTAAATTATGCATAGCGGTGTTTTACTGTATGCATCACTGATATGATTTAGTGATATATAGCCAAAAATAAATGATGTATAAATCATTTTCCATTATTAAAATCAATCTATTTTTTTATTTGTCAGTGAGTCAAACAAAACAATCTCGACAATTTTAAAATTGCCAACTTTCAGTCTCAACCGTTATAATTCATTATTTTAAATAACCGGTGGATTGGCTTATACTCCGTAATAGTTTGCTCGGAATCGTAGAATCATAATTCGTGTATTTCCTTCTAGGTAAACTAGTTATAATACTTGTGCACGCACGGGGTTTTGAAATTTTCGTTTTAATTATGTGTTACTATCGATTAAAAAATAAACCACTTAATATGTTTTAAATGGTTTTACTTGGTGGACTAAAAATAAAAAATTATATGTATATGTTATTACCTACTTATTATTTTAGGAGAATGCTTTTAGATTAAAAATTATATTTTATTATTCAAGTAAAATCACATGATAATACTTAACTTGCATGAGATGTTAGTGATATATGCTTTTTTATCTTACGTTTATGTATAATATATAAGAATAATTTTTCTATAAGCCCGAACTATATAAGGAAATTATTCTTACTTGTATAAGTAAATTATAAATGCATGAAAAAAAATGACAAAGAGTATATTCGCAAGTTTTTTAGGATTTTTTGAATCTTTACCGACCTTTCACTTTAATGCAACTTTCTTAACAATTGGCCTAAATTATCAAGGTAGAAAACACCCATATTTTAGACCGTTGGTTGACACCCATAGTGTTATCAATGACAACAAACACCTGCTAAGTTTCATTAACTCATTCAAAGACAAATTACACTCCGAAAAGAATACCTAATAAAATTTCCCATATAGGCACTAAAACACATCTTTGGCACATTAAAATACATTCATGTATTATCCAAATCAGTAACTTAACTAAATTATACATTCATACTTTGAGCAGGCGTAGAAAATCCTTCTACGACAATCATGTGTTGATACTTAATCCTCCTTTAAAAAACGCACACAACAAATTGCATTACACTTTAGTGTGTGCGATAAGATAATAAAACTGCAAAAACCACTAACATGTTGCATTATAGTGAGGATAACAACAAAGTTAGTCATAACATCAAATAAGAAAATGTCATATTAGAACTAAAGGGGTGTTTGGTTATGCTTATTAAAGGTGCTTATTGGCTTATTCAATTACCATAACACAATAAGTGTATGATAAAACTATAAGCTTTTTTTTAGAAGCTTAGTGAAAAACCCCTGAACTCACAACTAATTCTATTATAGCTTAGTGTGTTTATAGTAAAAACACAAATATTAAGTGTAGAAGTTTTTAATAAAACATAAAAAAGAGTTACTAAAAGTTGGTGTGTATAACAAAAAAGTTAAACCATAAAAAAAGTTACTAAATATTATCAGCTAAATAAGTCATAAGCCAAAGTTCTGTTGAGGTATCTTTCGAATTCTATTCAGAAGCAAAAAGAGATTAACACATAAATCATAAGTATAGAATAATGGTTGTATCTCACATCTGTGATTACCAACTCAATAACATTATCGCAGTATAGTAACGTAATAACCTGATTAAAACTATATATTCTTGTTGAATAATTCTCATTAGATACTCTTAATTCGTTTACAACGGCCAACTATTACGGGGTTTTTTTAAGGAGGTGATTGTTATCAAATAAGGATTGTGATGCGTATATTTTTTTTATATATAATTTAAGGAAAACACCTTCTATATTAAATAATGACTATATAACCCATGTGTTTGTTTTTTTTTTTGTTTTTTTAATAATTAGCTTTATATAATGTTTTTAACTGATAGGCATGTTGAGGTTGAGGTTGATTTTGTTGTTTAACTTTAACTATTGATATCATGTAATGTGTGAATTTAGTAGCACATAATGAGCGTTGATGAAATTAAAATATGCTCCATTTTTAAAATATTTTTATGGATATCCATATAAAAATTTTAAATAACAATTTCATGAGTCGTTGTTATAAGTAGAATCGCGTATATTTATTTTCATATCACAGTACCGTGCTTACCATTTGATATTTATATTTCCGTTACTAATAATTTAGCCGTATTTCAAACCTGTGTACGCATAAATTAAACTTTTAAATAGTAACATGAGTCCTTATTTAAAAAAATATTCTAATGGATGAAAGTTTAAAACTGACATTAGTTTAAAAAAATATTTAACGTATATTAAACTAATTCGCATATTTACCAAATTTTGTAATTTTAATGGTTAAAAGTCTAAAAACTAATACTAAATCTCATGTAATTTTAAACAAAGTTGGTATTATAAAGTATATGAGGTATAAAGTGTAAGGGGTTATTTGTGTTTTTTATAAAGTTATTAAAAATATGAAAACTTGTAATTTTACACTTTACTCTATATAAATTATTTAAAATTCAACCACTAAAGTTTTATTAATTACTTCCTCTTTTTTTAAGTTTATTTTTTCAAAAATTTGACACAAATATTTTTATGTGTTTTTTTCTTAACCAAATTTCTCAATTAAATTTCTCTACCAAATTTATTAAATTTTGACAAAAATCAATTCAATTTTGACTTTTTATTGACCAATCACATCGCTCGATTTCGTCTACGTGGCAAAATCGAGCTCTCCTATTGGTCCAATTTTTTTCCCAATGAGAAGGGTTTTGCAAAAACACCCCGAAATGATGTAATTCTTTTATTATATAAAAGATATAAACATGACATGTACGCATCATCGATTGTATGCTGGTGATAGGTTGTGTTTATTGTGCGTGCGATGCGTGGTGTGTTGTCTAAGAAATGGTTAAAGAGACAAGAAGATGATCTATTATTTTTTTGAAGTTTCTAGAGTAATCTAATGAAAACATGTTTGGTAGAGAGAAATTCAGATAAATGAATTGAATCAGAGAATATAAATTCAGATACTATAAAAAATGATATACCATCCAATAAAAAGTTATTTATTAATTAGAAAAAAAAAAGTTGAAACAATTAACATAACACATTTGATTCCATCAAAAAAATTAGATAAAAAAAAATGTAACTTGAATAACTTCGTAAATAAAAAAAATAAGAAAAAAAATCTATCATTTTCACGCTATCATAATTATTTACAAAATCAAAATTAACCAAAATAGAAATCCCCTTTATTTCATTTTTCAAGCACTTTTTAAAAAATTCTAACATGAATTTTGATTATATAAAACATACTGTAATGTAAATCTGTTTTAATTTGCAACTAAAAAAAAAAAAAAAAAATATTACTCCCTCAATCTAAAAATAAATATTCAGTTTGACTTTTTTAAGTATTTCTTTTTCAACTTGAACTTAAATATTTTTATTTGTGTTATATAATACGTTAATACTTGAGAAAAATTACAACAATGAAAATACATTTAAAATTTAACTCATTCATATATTTTGCATCAAGTACTAAGGTTGCAATAATCGTGAATTGGTAGTCGGGCGGTCGACCCCCTGTAGCTTGTAATCGGTCTAGGCGGGATTAATCGGTGATTAATCGGATTGCCATTTTCGACAAGTTTTCAGTATTTTCGGCAAGTTTTAGGTATTTCCGGCATATTTTAGGTATTACTAGCAAGATTTTTCTTAAAAAAATATATTGAAATAGATATAAACAACAAGTATAACTTATTAAACAATTTTATGGCGAGTTTTGAGTATTTCTAGCAAGGTTTGAAGGTTTCAGACAAGCTTGACCACCGTTGACCGTCATTAACCGTCGCTGACCGAGTTGTTTGACCAATTTACACAAATCGAAAAGGTTGGTGGCCTTGTAGCACCTAATCGACGATTAATCGGCCTTATAAGCCTTGTTTTGAAACATTGTCAAGTGATATATAATATAATAGAAAACAGTTGAGATCAAAGTTGAAAAAAAAAAGAATACAAATGTTAAAACTGGACATTCATTTTTGGATGTGGGAAGTAGAAAATAGTCCCATTTCTCCTATTTCCCAACTAAAAGTAGTAGAAATGAAACTTTAAGGGTGTGTTTAGTTAGACATTTTTTTTTTCTTTTTTCTATTTTATGATTTGTCAAAAGAGGAAGGAGATCAATTTTTCACAAAATATCGAAAACGCATTTATATGATATTATTTTATATTTTCAAGAAAATAAGAATGATTACAAGTAAACAAGGAAATGTGTTTTGTAATTTCATTGTTTAGCTTAGAAATTGATGTTTTTGATTTTATTAAAAAATTTGATGAGAAATATTTAATCTGAAAGTAAGCTTTATTTTCTTTGCTTTGTAGAAAACGTTTTGTGAAAAACGATGGTGTTTTCTTCTAACAAAACGCAATCTAAAATTTGCACTACTAATTCTTAACCAATTCTCTACAATTCTTCACCTTTTTATTTCTTTAAGCTATCAAACAAAAAATTTGATCCATTTTCATTTCTCCATTCTCATTCCTTCTACCAAATTATGTTGTCTTATAAATATATAGTCTTAAAATTTACTATCCAAAAAAAATTATAAAATGAAAATGAAGGAATGTTTCATTTTGGCAAAGGGCGGAACGAACACAATTTTTTTCACAACGAGTCAGCATGCAATTTTGAAAGAGAATTGATTTGCAAACTTTGAGGATTGATTGAGACATTCTATTTGTGCATTAAATACTTATACAGTATTAAACATTCTTCTTCAACCACTTGTACCTTGAGTTTGCAAATAATTTTTAGTGTGGGCAAATCATTAGAGTGAAAGGTATCGTAACACATTATTGGTATGCCACCTTAGAACCACATCATTCCCTCTGAATAACATACTAATAACTAAAACACCCTTCCTTTATAAAACACCAATAAAATCACCAGCATGTCTTACAAAATACAAAATTTACCCACCCACTCACAATGCAAAAAATAAAATAAAAATAAAAAATAAGAAAATAGCGTGAGCTATTGCATTGGCTATAGCTAATGACACAAATTATAAGAATATACTAATAAGCGGGCTTTTTAGCCAATACTGTAGTGCTACAGTATTTTGTGAGTGAGTATACAGTAGAATGTACAGTAACTACTGTTCATCCGTTAATTTTTTTTTTTTTTTTTACATTCTTTGGCACTGTTCATCCGTTAATTTTTTTTTTTTTTTTTTTTTTTACATTCTTTGGCAAAACATCCCGCGACAACGCGCGGGTGATCCACCTCGTTTAGCACAAAGGTCAGGTACCATGGCACACGAATGGCACGATGCAAAAGGGTGCATTTGGTCAAAGAGAAGTACGATTTTCGCAGTTTATTCTTAAACAAATAATTGTACGGAGTATTGAACTATTGACCATCAATATCAGCAACTCTTTCTTTATGGTGCCTTTGATTTTGTGAAAGAGAAGTACGATTGTTGCAATTTATTCTTCAACAATTAATTGTATCGAACTATATATTGACTCTCAACATCAGCAAGTCTTTCTCTATAGTCAACTTTTGCTTGTGTATAGTCCCGTTTTGCATTTACGTTTGGCGACACAACCACAGCTAAAGACTGAACAAAAGAAACCAAATGGAGACTAATTAAAATAATAAAGACAAAACAAAACAAGGGTTGTTGACACATGCATTGTTTCAAGCTAACAAAGAGCTATAAATATATACATCCACATTCCACACTCCACGCACCACACTCCACACGACATTAGTGCAATTAGTTATTGCTAGAACAAAATTGTCTTTCATTTTTTTTTTTTCTCTTTTTGTTTCCGGGTTGAAAAGATGGGTGCCGGGGGACGAATGAATGACGGTAATAGGGTGGAGGAGGAAGCCGTGAAGCGTATACCAGTCTCAAAGCCACCTTTCGAGCTCGGTGATATCAAGAAAGCCATACCACCACATTGTTTCAATCGTTCTGTTTTGCGGTCTGGTGCAGCTCTTTTACGTGACTTAATAATAGTTGGTGCTTTATACTATGTCGCGGATACTTTTATTCCTATGTTACCTAAGCCTCTTACCTACATGGCGTGGCCTATTTATTGGTACTTGCAAGGTGCTTATCTTTTAGGTTTGTGGCTCTTGGGCCACGATTGTGGTCATCAAGCATTGAGCGATTATCAATGGTTGAATGATAGCGTTGGTTTCGTTCTACACACATTTCTTTTTACTCCATACTATTCATTTAAATACACCCACCGTTCTCACCATGCAAATTGTAGCTCCATGGAGTATGAAACTGCATGGATCCCAAGGCGCAAGTCGGATACTTTGTTTTCAGTAATTCTTAACAACACAGCGGGTACGGTTTTCAGACTTGTTGTGAATTTCCTTCTAGGGTATCCCTTATACTTCATTGCCAATCTTTATGGAAGAGAATACAAGGAGGGAATTGTCAGTCAATTATACCCTTTTAGTCCTATCTTTAACGCGAGTGAGCGGTTTCAGATATTTTTATCTGATCTTGGACTTGTTGGCGTTGGGTACTTGCTTTACCGCGTTGCTTTAGTCAAGGGGGCGCAATGGGTAATGAACATCTATGGAGTGCCCATTATTATTATGGGTGCTTTTTTCATCTTAATAACAATTCTTCACCACACTCACCCTGCAATCCCTCACTACGATACAACCGAGTGGGATTGGCTAAGAGGTGCTCTAAGCACAGTCGACAGAGACTTTGGGCCAATCTTGGATCATGCTTTCCATGGAGTAACTCGTAACCATGTCATTCACCATCTTTTCCCGACCATGCCACTCTACCATAACTCTGAAGCCACTGAGGCCGTGAAGCATATCTTAGGTGAATACAGAAAGTACGACAGAACACCTCTTCTCAAGTCTATCTGGAGAGAGTTCAGGGAATGTGTCTACGCTGAGCCCGATGAAGACGTTAATGGACAAAAGAAGGGTATATATTGGTACTCTAAATGATGTGCTATTTTCTTTTACATATGTAATAAACGTTATCAGTTTAATGTGCTTGTAACCAGTGGATGCTAAATAAGTATCATGTATTCGAGCTTTTTCTTTTGTTTTCAGTATGACCTATGTAACCGCATTAAGGAATTTCATAAGTTATTATCTGCTTATGGACTATAGATCCAGTGCCGGATGCATAAATCGGTTTAACCGTTTAACTTATGGTATATTCATTATTTCATGCTTTGATAACCCATAACGGGATTGATAAAACGGTGTCTTAGTTTTAGCTATTCATTTGAAAAAGTTTCCATTAGTAATTGATTGTAAGGAAAATAAACCAAACATGCGGTTTCGAGTTCAGTTTTCTTATAACAACAAGCTAAACTCGATCAATTTTCAGTTATTATTATTATTATTATTATTATTATTATTTTATTTATTTTTTATTATTATTTATTTTTTTTGAAAAATAAAACTTAAGAGCAATTACATACATGACTTGACAGGATGGATGCAAGAATGGTACAAAATCTTCAAACAAACATGTTTGGAGTTACTAAATGTCTACTAACCTATCATTTACAACTACATTTTCAAAAAGTTAAATTACTATTTAAAGAAAAAATAAAAGAGAAGATGACGAGGGAAAATCACTCATTTCCACTTTTCGAAAGGAAGAATGCTAGAGCCACAAAGAAAATTTCCACAAAACATCCACAAAGTGATGTGTCAAAGAATGATTGGTTTAATCATAAAGAGGAGAGAGAAACTATCACAACATACACTAATGACCTTTTGACACATCACTTTGTGGATGTTTTGTGGAAATTTTCTTTGTAGCTATAACATTCCTCTTTGGAAAGGACGAAAACACTAGATTGTGCCTTTAATTTAGTCAAAGAGAAAGTACGTTGTTTGCAATTTACTCTTCAACAAATAATTGTATTGAACTATTGACCATCAACATCAGCAACTCTTCAACAAATAATCGCCTTTTTAAACGGTGACAAGCATAGCTAAAGATTGAACAGAAAACACCAAAAGGGGGTGTGGTGAAATAATAAAGACGAAACATGTACGTAGTTGATAATTACTCTGTTATTTATTTACCGTGAGAAATGGCGTCATTTTATGAAGTTCCAAAACGACACCGTTTTGGTTTTTTTGTTGGGCTTGAAACGACGCCGTTTCATGTTATGTTATAATGCTGCACCAAAACGATGTCGTTTTGGTTTATGTCTGCCTTTATACGTGACTTAAATTAATGGATACGTGTCTCAAATACATACTGTTGGGGAACACGTGTGTACTGGATCATGATTGATTAAATGTGACCGTGTAAGAGAGTGAGAGGGAGAGTGGTCTTGTGGATGTGTGTGTTTGGTGGTTTTTATTGATACTATCGCTTAATTTGGGATTTATAAAATTAGAAGATTACAAATTCAAAGGTTCAATTGCATGTAAGAGGTATATGGTAATTGTTACACCCCAAAATATCGCAGCAGAATAATTGCAGAGCGTGACTTTCATTGAAACAAAGTTACAGTTACATTGAACGACCTCTACATGAATCATTTGAAAATGTACCTTGGATCTCATCAATAAAGTTTTAATAATACAATGGTTTAAGAAATCACATTCAAACGTATAAAAGTAATACAATGAATCTTCGAAATGATGAGAAAGTAAAAAGAAGAATGTGATGCTAGTAATGATGCTCCAGTTGTACCCATACAAACCCGTCTAAGTACCTGAGAAATGCATGCTAAAAACGTCAACTAGAAAGTTGGTGAGCTCATAGGTTTATATAAATAGAATAAAAGTCGTATTAATTGAATTAGCATGTAATTATCATATCAATCCTCCTATTACAAGTCCCGCCCATACATGACTTGTAATATTTAGATTCACACATAATTTCATGTAAACAAGATATTTCCAAAAGGTCGATGTCAAAGTAAAACACTTAGTTGCAATAATTTGTCTGAAAAGTCATTGTAAATAAAGATTGTGATGTAATGTATAATGTAGACGAGAAAACCATTGAAAGCAAATCCTCATGGCATAAGTCATGTCAATCTATTATGTTACAAGTCCCGCCCATAGAAGACTTGTAACATATGAATTCATACACCAATGCATGATAACGTTGTAATTGCAAACGTCATGTGTTAGCTTTGCTATTTTTGTAAAGATAACGTCTTACACACGAATGGACTAGAGACGTAATATAGTTGCACCCGCAGGGACTAATAATGTACACGGGGCAAATTAGTAATGTCTAAGGCCTATAAATACCCCTCATGACTCTCCATGAGGGGTGTAGGAAAATAGTGTATCACTGTATTGGTAATCTTTTGTTCTTATATAAAAAAACACTTTTTCTTCACCATCTTTTTACTTTCTCTCTCTAGAGTTCGTCATCATCCAAATATATTTCCATCAACCTATACCTCCCGATCGAGTAGTGATCTTGATCAATGTAACAAGTGGTATCAGAGCTAACCAGGAGTGATTTGTGGTTTTGTTTGTGTTAAAAAAATATTGTTTTTGAATATATATATATATATATATATATATATATATATATATATATATATATATATATATATATATATATATATATATATATATATATATATATATATATAGGATATTATGAGAAGGGTTCTTAAAATGAGAAGGGCAGGAAGGAATGTGAGAGTGACATGCGTCACTTTGCCACATTATCATGCACATCATATGACATGTGTCACCCCCCACCCCCACCCACCCTTTCCCACGCGAAAAAAAAATTTCCCGCAAAAAAAAATTATTTTTTTGGGCAAATAAAAATATTCCCGCCAAAAAAATTCCCGCCAAAATTACTGCATCACGGTTATAAAGTTACTGCATCATATTTATAACTGTGATGCAGTAACTTTTTATACTGCATCATATTTATAAAGTTACTGCATCACATTTATAAAGTTACTGCATCGCATTTATGATGCAGTAAAATCATAACTGTGATGCAGTAACCGTGATGCAGTAATAGTGAGGTAGGAAACGTGATGCAGTAACCGAGATGCAGTAAAATCATAAGTGTGATGCAATAACCGTGATGCAGTAAAATCATAACTGTGATGCAGTAACAGTGAGGTAGGAAACGTGATGCAGTAACCGAGATGCAGTAAAATCATAAGTGTGATGCAGTAAATTATGGCGGGGAATTTTTTTTCCCAAAAATTTTATTTTTGGCGGGAAAAAAAATTTCCGGGGGGGGGGGGGGGGGGGGTGGGGGGTGTTTGGGGTGGGATGACACATGTCATATGATGTTGCATGGGGATGACACATGTCACTCCCACAATCCTTCTTACCCTTCTCATTTTAAGCCCCATTCTCATTCTATCCATACCATATATATATATATATATATATATATATATATATATATATATATATATATATATATATATATATATATATATATATATATATATATATATATATATATATATATATATATATGGGGATAACTTGGCTACAATACCCCATCAAAATACATAAGAAAATGAATCAGGGCCCCACAGAAAAAAGTCAGGGACCCACAGAAGGACTCAGAGACCCACAATTTGTAGCACATATTGTAGGGAATTGGCTACAATGGAATTGTAGCTAATATTTTCCATATATATATATATATATATATATATATATATATATATATATATATATATATATATATATATATATATATATATATATATATACTAGCTTTCAAAACCCGCCCAATGGGCGGGCATGACTTATAAATTTCGTTGGAGTATTTTTGTATACCGAACGAAGGGTAGTAAAATTCTGTTTTGAAACATAGGTAATAATCAAAAGAACTTTAATATGAATTTAAGTAGTTCAATTTTATTTAATGTATGAATATCGTTGTAAATAATTAGGTAACAAAAAATAAGATATGAACATATCAAATTTTTTATTGAATGCATTAAAAACAAAAAAAAATAAACGGCATCGAATATGAGTGAAAAAAATGTTTCAAAGTGATACACAAGAACAAAGTATCAAAGCATATCCCGCCCGATGGCCGAGCAAGTCTTATGAATAAACATACCAAGTTATTTATTGACTGCTTTGTGGATGAAAAAAAGCGAACTTTTATCAAATATGAGAAATAAAAAGTTAGAAAGTGGTACGCAAGAACAAAGTATGCAATGAAATAAACTTAAATATGAAATGAAGCTTCTTTGTATACAAAGTTTGTATCCAATGGACGGGATAACCGTTTGTTTCTTTTCTTTATATAATGATGACCTTTCTTTTAAGTAATATAAGCTTTTGCAATACGGGGTCTTCATAGAGAACACAAGATCACAACATTAATATTATCACAAAATATCAAATTATGTATCGGGAAGCCCCAGTTTTACCGTAATCTTTGGGCCTACTGTTGTTATTTTCAAAGCTCGCCCGATGGGCGGGCATGACTTATAAATATCGTTGACATATATTAGCTTACTAAATTTGTGATAGCAAAAGATAGAAAAGAAATTGTAACAAAACCTACTATGATTTTGAGCAGCCTGTGCAGCCTCAACTTCCATTTGTAGACGCTTGAAAATCATTTTATCAAAAACTCTAATAAGATTTTGGTTGAAAGAAAACATACCATCAACAGAATTAATACTAACACGCATGATCATAAACAAATTGTCCTTGTTTGATTATACTGTAGCTGTCAATTTGTGTATGTCATGCACTTTTAAAATGCTTATTGCGACTCGAATCGTCAGAATCGAATTACCACTTGATTATCATATTCATCATTGACCTGAAAGATGGCTTACTTTTCATGTCATATAGCCCATATGGTGTTAGCTTTCGCTAAACATAACCGTAGGAGTATATCCCGAAACCTAAAATATTAGACAATAAGGATGAAATAGAGGTTGAACACTATAGTTTGGTCACTTGCTAGTCATATGACTACACCCATATGTCTAAGTAGTTTTTATACGAACCTGCTAGTGGCCTGGCATTTATGAATTGCAATATATTAGAATTGGAAATCGTATACTTTGACTTTCAAATAATAGACATTTCAAAGCGAAACACTATAACGACAACGATGTCGTCCAAATGGCATTGACGTATTTCTCTCAGAAACAATTTAACTAAAATAAGTTTCATTAGAACATATTTACCATCACCACAAGCCGATAAGAAAAACTTAGATTTTATCAGACACACAATTTAACTAAAATAAGTTTATTATGTAAGGTAAACTATTGACTTTCAGAGAACGCGACTGTATATATAAGACAACTATCCATACACACATAAGGTTGCATAACGGTGTTACGGACCGACAAAAACAAAAGGTAATGTCAAAATGGGAATCTTTACGTAGAATTAGATAGCAACAGTTAATCATATTGTTAAGGTAAACAGTATATCGCAGTAAACAAACCTTCGCCTGTTGTACGCTGACGCCTTGTATTTGTGTACGATATAGACGTCCCTTCTCGCTGCACCTCGGAGCCATTTACTGCAATGGCGATTCTTTGTTATTAAGTACTATTTAAAAATGTCCTATGTAAGTTAGTTATATCGTTAAGGTCAATAGTATATCGCAGTAAACAAACCTCCTCCTGTTGAACATCCCCGCCTTTTATTTGTGTGCAATATAAAGATCCCCTCTTGTTGCACCCCGGGCCTATTTACCACCATGTAAATTGCTACTATTAAGTACAATCTACAAAGCGTCATATGTAAACTATCCGCCAAACAAAAATATATATAAAATAAAAGAAACAGAAGTTGTACCTGTTGATCGTTCAATTGCACAAAATGCATACTAAAACAATCACTCAAACACACGATATTAGATGAAAACAGGTTATGTAAAAAAAAATAAACTGGTAGATTATGATCATGTCAAACCTAGTGCATGAGGAGAAAAGTTTTGAATGGTACTTCATTAGGCCTCAGGTCCCCATAATAGGTAAACAATATTTGAAACTGATGCCTTATAACATCAATATGCTATTATTTGTTCCATGCAGCTCTTCCACAACGAATTGTCCCATTTGTATTTGCCAAAGAGTATAACGTTCACCCCGATATCTTAAGCACCGGGTAATAAAAGTTATGCTAATTTATACAAGTAAACTTCGAGGAACAACTTAACAGTTGACTAATTTTGATTACAAGATATAATTTAAAACATTATTGCATTGATTTACTCAATTGTTATATGATTTGTGATTTTATCTTTTAGTAGCTGGTAATACATATTTCACGATATTCTTTGTATGTGCATTCTAAATAGTAAATATACGTGTCTTTTTATTTAACAATTTGTGCACAGACAGGTTACTAACCAAATGGATTGTTACATGTGCGATGAATGTGACATATTTTCCATGCTTTGGAGCTCAAAACACAGGTAAAAATATGTTTGAGATATACATGTATGACATTTCTTTTTATGGTTCTTTTAATCTTATTAAGTTAGATTGATGATCATCCGTATACATTTGCTCTTAGTCAAGGCACAATTGTTGCCCATAATGATCCAAATGTCCCAAAAAACTTATCTTACAATGTCATCAGTTGTTAGTGACTAAATTTCAAAAACTTTGATATGACTAACATAGTTTATTTTGATTTATGTATAGTTACATTTATTAGATGCCTTCCTCATATTATTTATAACTCACAATATCAAACCGAAGTCAAATTGCAATAATAAATAGTCAATTACTTTCTACTATTATGTTGGGAATTCTGTGAAGTAAGAATTCTGCTGCTGTTTCTGCTGAAGGATCCTGCTGAAGAGTTAGTTCCTGCTGAAGCAGTATATCTGCTGAAGACATAGTTCAGCATTATTAGTTTCTGCGGATATAGTATTTCCGTATTTTATGTAATGTAGTTTGGATATGCATGAGTTTATTTAGGAAGTGATAATGCATATCTTTTAGAAGTTTTAGAATATACGTTTCTTGTGAAACGGTTTAGGGTTCCTTGTGTATAAAAGGAACACACGTTTATGTTATGAATAATTTTTTTGGTGAATACTCTTATTATAATTAAAAGATCCATAGAGGATCAAGAGTTCTTAGTATCAAGCTTGTGTTTTGTTTCCGCTTTATAAATACAAGTTGCAGAGATTGTCTATTAGTGTGTTATTGATTACAGTGACATTACTAACGATTCTAGAGTGCTCAAGAAGATCTATCAAGGTCTATTAGTTCAACAAGTGGTATCAGAGCCTCGAGAGAGTCTCTGTCATAATAAGAATCACACATCTTACACCTTAAGCATCCAAACAAATCTACAAACATGCCTGGATCTGATGATGATGTTGATACAACCCAAAACATTAACACCACTTCTCTTCAACAACTCACCCTCTCTAACAGTAATACTAAGTTTCCATACTTGAAGAATGCTGAAGAATATCACCTGTGGTCCATGAAGATGCAGAACTGGATCACAAACATTGATTGGAATCTGTGGGAGATTGTTAAAAAGGGGAATAGCCTAAAGAAGCATGTTACAGATGCTGATGGAGTTGTTACAATTGTAGGTCCCAGAACTGCTGAAGAGATTCTGGCTGTGCAGAGGGAGAGTAAAGTCAGAACAATTCTGCTCCAAGCTATTCCTGATGACCACATGGGTGACTTCCACTTTATGGAGGATGCCAAGGACATTTGGATGGCTATAAAAGCAAGATTTGGTGGGAATGATGAATCAAGAAGGCTGCAAAAGTCTATGCTGAAGCAAAAATTCCAAGAATTTCAGATATCTGAAGAAGAGGGAATTCATAAGGGTTATGACAGGTTTCATCGAATATTAAGTCAACTTAATCAGTTGAAGGCTAGACCCGATAATGAGGACTGTAATGCTAAATTTCTGAGATCTCTGCCACCATCTTGGTTACAAGTTTGTAGTGCTCTCAAGACCAAAGGTGGGTTGGACATGATGTCCTTTGATGACCTCTACAATAGGCTTAAATCCCTTGAGCCTGATGTTAGAAGTCCCATTCGTCCATCCACTCATTCTGCATTTGTTGGTGCCTCTACAAAACCTGTGCATCAAGCCTCAAGTTCATATTCATCAGGAGCATCTTCTCAAACTCATACTCAATCTGCTTCTAAACCAAAATCCAATAGTGTGTTGGAGGATCTTATTCATTCATTTGTGGCTGAATATGAACATCAGCAGTTTCTTGCTTATGAGGATTTTGAACAGGTGGATCCATTGGAGATGGAGGAGATGCACTTGAAATGGGAGCTTGCAATGATATCCATGAACATTAAGAGGTTTGAAGCCAAGTCTGGAAGGAAGTTTGGTTTTAATGGAAAAGAGGCAGCAAGGTTTGATAGAAGGAAGGTTAAATGTTACACTTGTGGACAAGTGGGACATTTTTCAAGAGAATGCAAGGAGAGAAAGCCTGGAGATGAAGTTAGATATGGTTCTTATCCAGTGGAAGCAGGGATAACTAAGGCTGCACCTTCAAAGGCTATGGTGACTCTGGATCACCAAATTGATTGGGCTGAACATGAACCTGCTGGAGAGGATGCTTCTACTTCCTCACAAGTGAATCTGCTGGCATACTCATCTTCAGAGGACAAGAAGGAGCAAGTCTCCTTGATGGGAATCTCTCAGGTACACAACTGTGTGTTTGGATGTAGTGTAAGATACAATGAGCTTAAAAAGGAATTTGATGAATTGAAACCAAAGTACAATGAGTGTTATATAGAGGTAGAGTCTTATAAATTGGCTTTAAAAACTCTAGAGAAACAAAAAGTATGGTTTCAAAAGAATCAAGTTAAATATGATGAAAAAATAAGAGTTCTAGAAAGTGATTTAGAAATTGCTAAGATAGACTTAAAACGAACTGAAAAAGAGAAGTCTGATCTAGAAAAAGAAAAACAAGAATTACAAGTTAAGTTAGACAAAGAGATAGCTAGAGGTAAACAATGGCAAATGTCAGGTGATAATCTAGCTTGTGAACTCTATGGTAGTCAGGCTGTGAACTCTAAAATTGGTTTAGGATTTCAAAAATATGTTGGTTTAGAAGCTAGGAATGACCTAGGTAAAACCACATCAGCAGGGTTAGCTAACTTTGTCAAAGAAGGTAACTTACATGCTGTCCCTGGACCTATAAGAGGGGAACATATGCCTATTGACCTATCCAAACCTTGTGACTTTGATGGATCACACCATCTCTATGGCAAAAGGTCAACTGACTTGCCAGACCCTAGTGTTAAATCTACTGACTTTGTCTCTTGTTGTGACAGTGACAAGTCTTCTGATGAAGGGTCTACCTCATTTGCTAGCTGTGATTCAAGTGAGAAGTCTGACCTGCCCAAGACCACTCCCAAGACCATACCAAAGGCATCACCCAAGGCTCCCCACAAGCCTTCTAGAGTTGCTGCTGATAACAAGACAGTTTCTACTGAAGACTTGTTTTTAAATTCTTTGCAAAATAATTCTTTTAGTTATGTTTCAAACAATTCTGTTTATCATGGTGGTTTGAATACTTTTTCATGTTATGGAACTTCTTTTGGTTTAAATAAATCTTCTAAAAAGAAGAAGTGTTTTACGTGTGGAAGTAAATATCACTTGATTAAGGATTGTACATTTCATGAGCAAAGAATGGGTGAATGTGTTAGTCAAAGAAAACCTAGGCAAATGTGGAAGAATGTTAGTGAAATACCATCTTTTGTTCCACATCAGCAGAAACCCAATTCTGCTAAATCGCATTCTTCATAGAGAAGAACCAGTACTAGACCATATGTTCGACCCACTAGTTCTTTCTTTTCTAATGGTTATTGGCCTCATTACTTTGACTCAATGTATTATGGTGATGGGTATGGGAATACTGCTGTGAAGCCCTCAGCAGGTTGTTCTTGGACAAAGAAGGGACCCAATATGAAATATAGGCCCAAGAACAATGGTGGATCTAAAACATCTACATGGCCTATTACTAATGATCCACAAGGCAGGCTCAAGTCAGCAATGACTTGAGTCTCCAATGTGTACTAATTTTGTATATTTTTGTTGTTGTTGTAGGAACATCCTTTGAAAAGTACAGAAGTAGGTATTGTTGATAGTGGTTGTTCTAGAAGTATGTCAGGGAACAAGGACAAGATGCATGACTTTGAGCCCATAGAAGGAGGAGGCACTGTAACCTTTGGTGGTGGAGATGGCAAAATTACAGGGAAAGGAACAATTAAGACACCCTTGTTAGACTTTGAAAATGTTTATTATGTGAAGGAACTGGAGCATTTTAATCTATTCTCAGTATCACAAATTTGTGACACTAAGAATAAAGTTTTCTTCTCTGAAGATGAGTGTCTTGTACTTTCCAAGGACTTCAAACTTCCAGAAGACACAACTGTATTGCTGAGAGTTCCACGAACCTTCAACTTATACACATTCAATCTGAATGATGTCAAGCCAGAAGGTGATCTAACATGTTTGGTTGCCAAAGCTTCCCTGGATGAATCTAACAAATGGCATAGAAGAATGGCACATGTGAATTACAAGACTATCAACAAGTTGTCCAAACTTGGTCTTGTTAAGGGCCTTCCTTCTAAACTCTTCACCAATGAACACAATTGTATTGCTTGCAACAAGGGAAAGCAACACAGAGCCTCTTACAAAGCAGTCAAAGCTGTGAGCACCATTTCTGAACCTCTTCAGTTGCTACACATGGATCTCTTTGGTCCAACTCCCATTAGAAGTATTGATCACAAGTACTTCTGCCTGGTGATCACAGATGATTATAGCCGGTTTTGCTGGGTCTTCTTTCTAAAAACTAAAGATGAAACAACTCCAATTTTGAAAGAATTCATCATCTTAGTTGAGAACCAGCTGAATAAAAAGGTTAAAGGAATTAGGTGTGACAATGGTACAGAATTCAAAAATGTTGTCTTCATAGAATTCTGTAAGTCTAAGGGGATTAGAAGGGACTATAGTACTCCACGAACCCCACAACAAAATGGGGTTGCTGAACGGAAAAATAGAACCCTCATTGAGGCAGCAAGATCCATGCTTGCAGACTCCAAACTACCCACAATGTTTTGGACTGAAGCAGTAAGTACTGCTTGTCATGTCTTGAACAGGGTATCCATTACTAGACTTCATGTCAAGACACCTTATGAACTTCTCACTAGGAAGGTTCCAAACATACATTACCTTAAGCCTTTTGGATGCAAAGTGACTATTTTGAATACTGCTGATATACTGGGTAAATTTGATGGGAAAGCTGATGAGGGATACATTGTAGGCTATTCAGCTCACAGCAAGGCCTATAGGGTTTATAATATGAATGCCAAAAGGATAGAAGAGACCCTTAATCTAAGATTTCTTGAAGATCAGCCTAATATTCAGGGACAAGGCCATTCTTGGTATTTTGACCTAGACTATTTGACTGACTATTTGGGTTATACTAGGCATGCTTCTAATCCGGATGCAGGTACCAATGATCCAAACACTAATCCTGCAGGTTACATGGATGATGACTCAGATTGTGAGTCTGAGCCAGAAGAAAATACTTTTGTTGTACCATCTTTTCCACCTAACCATTTTGTAGGTAATCACTCTGCTGCTGAACAAGATGATGAGTTACATTATGCAGAGGATCTTGCAAGACTGAAGAAGCAAGAACATGCTGCTACTAAGGAAGCTCAGAAACTCCATGAAAAGGTTACACAAGAGACTGAAGCTATCCTACATCAGTCAGCACAAGCAGTCAGTGGAAACATGGATACTGCTGAAGGCACACCTATTCCCACTGATAAGGTCACAGATGCTGATTCTACTGATGCTCACTCTCCCATCTCTACTGAAGTCTCTGCAGATTTTGATAAGCCCTTTACAAGATTTCCAAGTCCTTCTGATCTTGGGAATTATCAGCCAAAGCCTGGCTTGTTCCACTCAGCTTCTTATGATACTGAGTTTGGGCCTACAGTCAACAACCTTGATGCCACAATTGATGTTCCACCTACAGCTACAAAACGGATTCATAATGCTCATCCCCTATCAAAGATTATTGGAGATCCTAACGACCCTGTTAGAACAAGAAGTACTGTAAAGAATACAAAATATGGTGAAGTTGCTTTCATCTCTTATGTCTACAATCAAAAGAGGAACAATCACACAGACTTCAAACATTGTCTGTTTGCATGCTTTCTTTCTCAGATAGAACCAACTAGTGTTCCTCAAGCACTGGCTGATTCAAGTTGGCTTGAGGCAATGCAAGAAGAGATGCTGTAATTTAAGAATCAGCAGGTTTGGATTTTGGTTCCTCTTCCTGAAAAATAAAAGAGATGCCAGGGGTATTGTGGTAAAGAACAAAGCTAGACTCGTGGCTCAAGGGTTTAGACAAGAGGAAGGCATTGACTATGATGAGGTCTTTGCACCAGTGGCCAGAGTTGACGCAATTCGGATATTTTTGGCCTATGCCTCTTATATGGGCTTTATGGTTTATTAGATGGATGTTAAAGGTACTTTCTTATATGGTGAGATTGACGAGGAGGTTTATGTGACTCAACCCAAGGGATTTGAAGACCCAGATCATCCTGAGTATGTGTACAAAGTTGTCAAAGCTCTCTATGGACTTCATCAAGCTCCCAGAGCTTGGTATGCTAGACTCTCCACATTTCTGCTGAAGAATGGCTACAGAAGAGGTACCATTGACAAGACTTTATTCCTCAAGAAAGATTCTAGGGATATTATTCTTGTGCAGGTGTATGTGGATGATATTATCTTTGGTTCAACCAAAGAAGCATGGTGTAGAGAGTTTGAGGATTTGATGAAGGGAGAATTTCAAATGAGTGCCATGGGAGAACTCATTTTCTTTTTGGGTTTACAGGTTCAGCAGAAACCTGATGGTATTTTCATACATCAGGAGAAATATGTAAAAGATATGTTGTCCAAGTTTGCTATGGAGAATGTTCGGACTGCCACTACTCCATATGAGGCTCCCAAACCCAAGAACAATCTTGATCCTGATCTACCTGCGAATGTTCATTTATACAGGTCAATGATTGGTTCATTGATGTATTTGACTGCCTCAAGACCTGATATTACATTTGCTGTGAGTGCATGTTCAAGGCACCAAGTCACTCCACTTATATCTCATATGAATGCTGTTAAAAAGATTTTTAAGTACCTAAAAGGCCAACCCAAATTAGGTCTTTGGTATCCCAAAGAGTCTCCATTTCAGCTAGCAGCTTATAGTTATAGTGACTATGCTGGTGCAAATTTGGATAGAAGATCCACAACTGGAGGTTGCCAATTCCTTGGCAGAAGACTGATTTCTTGGCAATGCAAGAAACAGACCATTGTTGCTACCTCTACTACTGAAGCAGAGTATGTTGCTGCTGCAAATTGTTGTGGACAGGTTCTATGGATTCAGAATCAATTGCTGGATTATGGGTATAACTTTATGAATACTACCATTTTCATTGACAATCAAAGTACCATTTGTATTGTTAAAAATCCAGTTTTTCATAATAGAACCAAACATATTGAAATCAGGCACCACTTTATAAGGGATGCTTATGAAAAACATTTGGTTAAAGTGGTCAAAATTCACACAGATGAAAATGTGGCAGATTTATTAACTAAAGCATTTGATGGACCAAGGTTTCAATATTTGGTGGTCCATATTGGAATGCTTAACCCTTAACTGCAAAGTTTAAGGGGAGGCATAAGCCTCAGGGGAGGCATATGCCTCAGGGGAGGATTGTGAGTGTAAACTTTGTAGATTTGTATAAGTTGTATAATTTCTGAGTTTTAACACTAACCCATTAACAGTTTTGCAAGTTGTTTGGTGTATGTGCTTGTTTTATGTCTGATTTGCAAATGTTCTGAGAATGTAAGTTTCATGTTAAAGTCATCAAGAGCAGAAGTCAAAGGAATATGGTCAAAAATGCTGAAACATGGTTTCTACTGATAAGATTGATTATGCTGAAGGTCTTACAAAGTTGATTAATTAAGAAGATCTTTTCATTCATTCATAGAAACATGTTACAGCTTACATTCAAAGTTTCAATTGAATTACAATGATCATTCCTAAACATTTGGCTAATTAAGTACTACTAGCTTCTATCAATTATTACAAAATACTTGAGGCTATGACAAGTACAATGATGAAGCTGAAGATGAAAATGGAAAAAGAAGAGAAGGAAGACTGTGAAGATGCTCATGAATCAAAGTCAAGAAAATGCTCAAGAACTTTGTTCCATGGCAACATTCCTCAATCATCTACTTCAGCTTCTCCTTTCCCTTACGTATGATCTCAGCCTTCTTGCTCTGTCCAATATGTTCTTGATGTGGAAGACCAGGTCCTGGAGCAGGAAGATCCAACACCAAATTTTGTGATGTTGGGAGAGATGGATCCCTATTACTTGATCTTGGTTGGGATCTCTCTGGTGTGGAAGGAGGAAGAAAGGTTGGATCTTCATTTTCTTCCTCTGAGGAGTCTTCATCAGAGGTATAGATGAAGGGAGAGACAATATCTCTCTCAGTAGCAATGGGTACTTGGCTTGGTTCACCCTTCCTATGAGCATTCCATTGTCTTTCTTGTGCATCCCATCGTTTCTCCAGTGCTCTTTCAAAGTCAGAACCATCAAGCTCCCATGGATATGGTGGTAAATCTTCTTCTGCTGATGGAGAAGAGGAATTTGGATCTGAGATTTCTGGGTGTGATGACATGGTTTTGGTCAAGAATTGGGGTGAATTGGAAAATTAGGGTTTGTAAGATGATTTGGGGTAAATTGGTGACTGAGATGTGATTTGGGGGTGATTAAATAAGCAAAGTTTAGGAGTTACGATAATTAATGCGAGTTGGGTGGCACAGTAAAACCAAGATATTGACCGAAAATATTTTTACTTTTCGTTGATTCTGCTGATGTTGACCATTCTTCAACAGATTTGACTTTCATTTCTGCTGAAGGGTAAATTTTCAAATTGGAAGTTTTTAAACTATTTGTCAGACTTGGTCAATAAGTTGTTCCGATAATTTTGACCACGATTGGGGAACTTCCAAATTTAACTCACTTTGCATATCTCTTCCTAACCAAAATTATTCGCTTATCACTCCATTTAAACACATTATTCTCTGTGTAAATCATAACCGTCTCACGCACGATTACTCTAATGGTACAACTCGAATTGAAAGGCGACCATAACAAGTATGCTATTCTGAAAAAGGCAAAGGGACATGAAGAATTCGATCTAATGGTGGAGTTTCTACAAAGGTCGAAGATTCATTATGCTCTGACTTGTAGTCTCAATTTGGTGTGTGAATCCTTGGTGAAGCAATTTTGGGCATCTGCAGCTAAGAGATCTGCTACAGAGATTGTAGCTGAAATAGATGGTGTAGAGTATGTGGTGACAGAAGGGTTGATTAGGACAAAGCTTCAGTTGGATGATGAAAATGGTGTGTATCATTCCAACACTGCAAAGATTCTTGCTGGGCTAAGAGAAGCTGGATATCAAAGTACTGATACATCCAAGTGGCACAAGAATCAATTTTGTCCTAAGTGGAGGTATTTGGTGCATCTGCTGCTTCAATGTATCAGCAACAAGTGTGGTGGATGGAACCAGTTCTCTCTGCAATTGGGTTATGGTATTGTTTGTCTTTCTAAGGGTCAAACTTATAATTTTTCTAAGTTTATTTTTGATAATATGCTAGAAAATATAGATAAGCAACAGCATAAGTTCTTAATGTACCCTAGATTCTTACAAATAATTTTAGACATAACCACTGAAGATAGAACCCATATACCTATTAAAAGTCTAGGTTCTAAGTTGTTTGCCTCAATGAAAACTAATTATACTGGGGAACATCATCCTATGTTGGAAGCTATGTTGCCACAAGGCAATGCCAATGTAGTTGAAGGTGATGATGCTGGTAATATGCCTGCTCCTAATACTGCTGATGATGGTAATCCATCATCTTCTGGTGTTGCTGCTGATAGTAATCCTTTAGTGGTAATGGAAGAAGTGCCAGCTACAACTGCTGAACCAGTACCTGATTCTACTAACTTACCATCACCTACCACTGTACACATGTCACCTAGTCCTACCATGTCACCAGCTCAGGATGCTCCAGTTGAGCAATTTCATGAGTTTGAAGATAATTTTCAACCTATTGAACCTGAGTTAACAAGACTACCTTCACCCAGCCCTATGAGTGAGCCAATTAATGAAGGCTTTCCTAATGTTGTAAATGAGTCTGTTTCTGCTACTGGGTTCAATGAAGCTCCTCTTACCAATGAGCAATCAGTTGGTAGAGCAGAGGACCCTATTACTCTCACTTTTGTATATGATTCTCTTACCAGGTATATGAAAATGACTGAGGATCTTCAAAAGGAACTTGCTGATACCAAGACTACTCTTGGTAATGAAATTAAATGTTTGAAAAGCAAGGTTCAAGATTTGGAGGCACAGCTAAGTCAGCAGAAGCAAAGTAAGGATGGATTGGATTATGCTGAAGTTGCAAAGGAGGCAAATTTGGATTCACTTGAAATTCTAGCTGAAGTTGCTAGACAGTCTAAGGTTGTACCTTCTAAAGCTGTTGAAGTATCTAAATCTAAACCAATAATTCGAGTCAGAAGAAGAAGTAGTACAAGACAGTATTTGACTAGGAAAGTTGCTGAATCGTCCAAAGTGTTTAGTGGAGATGATGATGTGCTCATGACTGAAGCAACTGATATACTTCAGAAGAAACAATCATTAAGTGGTGTTGCTGCTGAAGAATCTGCTGATCAAGTTAAAACATCAGGAGAAGTATTCTTCGTAGCAGGGAAAGAGTATATGAATTCCCCTGTTCATCATTCATCAGAGAATCAACAAGTTTCTCCTGATAGAGAGGTTCAAGAATTACATGATGAACCTATGGCAGATGTGAATGTTCCACATGATGATCTTGTTGAAGGAACAGATGATGATTTGGATGAGCTTGTTACAGCTGAAGAAAGAGCTGGACAAGAAGAACTACTCCAAGAATGGGAAGATTATAAGAAGAATACTGATATGACTGAGGAACAACAAGAAAAGTTTGATGCCACATATGAGTCAGTCAATCAAAGATATGTTTCTACTTTGCCTATTGCCAGACAAAAAGAATTGGATGCAGCTGTTCAAGAATTTGATGAGTCAGATTGGCAGCAGATTGGACAACAAATGCTTAACAATCCTGATGTAGCTGCAGAAATTATTGGTAAAAAGGTAGAGAAGCAAGACTGGCCTTCTGAAATTGTAAAATTGATGAAGTTGAGAAAGAAGGTAGCAGATGAGTTGAAAGCTAAAGCTAAAAGAAAAAAACCTATGACTCAAGCACAGCAGAAAGATTATATGAGAACATATGTGAAAAATCAAAGCAGTTCTTTGTTTAACAGTGCTTGGTCTAAGCAAAAGGTGTGGGGACTTCCATTTAACAAACTGGTTGAGATTTATAATAGAATCAAGGCTAGGAATGATAAAGATGGAATGAGTGCTTCCAAGAATATTCCTCTTCTCAATGCTGATGCTGATGCTGCTGAAACAGTATCTTTACCTGATACTTCTGCTGATGTACTTCATGTTGCTGCTTCATCTTGTGTGGATAAAGGTAAAGCAAAAGTGATGACATCAGAGCCTCCAACTAGAAAAAGAACTAGGAGACAATTGGAGCAGGAAAGATTGGGTGAAGAGACTGCTAGGAGGTTGGTTGAGGAACAAGAAGCTGAACAAAAAGCTGAGCTTGCAAGATTTCATGAACTGAAGACAAGAGAAGTTGAAATTCAAGCTGCTAGAAACAAACAAATAAGGAAGGCTATGGATGAACAATATGCCTCTGCTGCACTTGAATCTGCTCAAGATTCTACTGTTGAAGAATTGGATACTCCATCAGTGGAAACTGATGCTGCAGAAGGTGATTCTGCTGCAGCAGCAGTTCATGATGCTATTTATGTTCCTGGAAGAAGAGGCAAGAGAATGGCTAAAGTCAGATCATCACATTCAAAACCAAGTCTAATCAATGTGAATGCTTCTGATGCTTCATTTATAAGAGAAGGATCCTCTGATGATTGACCTGAAGGAATTAGAGATGTTTTGGTTCATTGGGAGTTAAGTAAAGATGGTCAAGTGAATACCATTTACAGATTGAATAAAACTTTCATATCCTTTACATTTCTTCAACAGATTCTTCATCTTGTCAATCATCAAGATTTAGTCACTCTATATGAGTTGGTTATTAAGTACTATGCAACTCATATTCCTGAAGGGTCTGGATTGTATTTGTTGGGTGATCTTCAAGTATTGTTTGATTCTTATACTCCTACTGGTGCAAGCTATGATATTTGGAAGAACAATCAGAGATGGAAAGTTCAGAGTTGGAAGTTCTATCCTATGCCTTATGTTCATGTGTTGGAAACTACCACTGGTCTTAGGCTTATTATGGATCTTACCAACAGATATCCTTTGAAGGTATCTGATGAGTGCGCAAACACTCATCATTTTTATCGTGTTTAAACTGCCAAAACATACAAAAACAATCGAAAAGTCATCAAAATACTTAAATTATTCCAGGGATTGTGTTTTATGTGTTTTAAATGCAAAATGAGCAAAAACAAAAGAAAAACGATCAAAGTTTGCAATATTGGCAGTTTCAGTCCCCCAAGTTTCAAAATTTGTCAAAAATAGTCCATATGCATTTATTTTGAAAGAAAAGTCAACCCAAGTCCTTAAAAAGTCAAAATTTATCAAAAACGGACTTTGGGTGAAAATTTTGGAAAATTTACAAGATTGGTCCCTGGAGTTTGGAATTTTGCAGGAATAGTCCCTGGGGATTTTGAAAATTAAAAAAAAAATTGCAAAATTGGTTTTGGAATATCAAAATTGGCAACAATGGTCCTTGGTAATGCTTTTGGGGAATTACAAATTTAGTCCCTTGGTTTTGTGTGAATTGCAAACATGGTCCTTGTGTGAAACTAATACACCATCCGGACCCTTGATCTAATTAAACCAAACCAAAACCCCTACCCCCTAATCCAATCCAGTCCATAACTCACCCCTGGCCCTATCCCACATCCGGCCCAACCAAATAATAAAACTAATACCCCGTATAACTCCCTTCAGTCAAACCCCAAAGTCAACCAAACCACCCTTATCCCTCCAAAACCATTCCTTCAACCCCAATACCACTCACCCTAGCCTGCAACCCTACTCCAAACCTCATCATCAACACGTCTTTCACACTCCACCCCCCCTTGGCCTAACCAAACAACAACTAAACTCCAAAGATATCTTCCTGGCTTCAATAATCAAAGGAAACGCCAAAGACCAATTGGGCGCCAAAATATTTAAAGGGTCAGGATTGACTCATATGATCTAATGGCTATTATCAATGGATGGGAAGGCTCAAGTGGGTCCCACTGAAACCCTAAAGGCTCAATATAAAAAGGAAGAGAAGGGAAGCAGTCAGAGGGTAGATTTTAGGATTAAATTAGAATTTAGTGTAATTTAGTTTTAGTATAAGCTTTATCTTTTTCAGTTTTAATTCAATTAATGTACTCCTTTATTTGAAATCAATGCAAATTCAAGTTTCTGCAACTAATTTTCAAACTGCTTATTTAATATTGCTTATTCACATTGCTTATCTACGGCTTATTTATGTTTATTTATGCTTATTAATGATATTAGTTGCCACTGATGCTATTTGTACATCTGGAAAACCTTTGGTTTGGAATTTGATAATCTCACTGTCCCATTTTAGCCATTAGAGCTTATTCTTGTTGGCTTATATTAGTGCTTATCCAGGCCTCAAATTTGCTTTTAAATGTTTTTTTTACTTAGTTAAACTTTCACATTCACAAAAGCTGCTTTCAATCTTCCTTATCTAGTTAAAAATTGGTGAAACAGATTTTTAGGGAGTGTTTGGATCTTGGTGTAACTTGGGTTATCAGGAGTGTGTAGGTCAAAAGTTTTAATGATAATGGCTTTGGTTTAGTATCAGCATCTGTTTTTGGTCATAATGCAGCAGTCTCATCAAGTCTTTAATCTCTTGGTAAGGATTTTCATGTTTCCTTAGTATATAATTGTTTTCATTAATCAAATAAGTAGGAATCTTGTTTAGGCCACTTTGGTTGTAATTTTTGCTTCACATTAGTTCCCCTTAGGTTGTTTAGATTATTGCATAACTGGTTCATGAGGTCACACTCCAATTCCCACCCATTTTGACCCAATTTTCCAGGCCTGCACCTGTCCAAACTACCCTTTCTCAGCAGCTTGTATAAGCTGCTTATGAGCTCAGTTATTGTATTTTGTTTTTTTTATTAATAGTTCCTTAGCTTAAGGTTACATGTATGTGCTTATTTTGGTTTTTGATCATCCCCTAGTAGCTTAATTTAGGTCTTTGATTTCCCCTGTCAGTCCACTTTTTCCCCTAGTAGCAGTTTAGGTTTAGAAAAATTTGGGTCTTTTAAGCTTGCTCATCTACTTATTTTCTGATCCATAGTGCTTGTTTAAGATCCCATAGTTGCCTTTTGCATGTCCCCCCCCCCAGAGTAGCTTTTAGTGTCTTGTTGTTAGCTTATTTGGGCTTGCCTTTTAGCCTAGTTCACTGAAACATGCCCTGTACCAGTCCCAATGAGCCTAGTTCATCAGCTCACTCAGAGCTTAATAGTGAGCTTTAGTTTGTGTTTTTTGTGTTTTTAGATTGTCCACCTAGCCTACTTTTAGTGTTTTCAATCTTAAGTAGTTTCATAATCATCTTGTCACCTAAATTTGATCTCAAAAATTCATCAAAGTCTGCTTGGTAACTGATTATTGCATGCTCCTCATTTGGTCAGCTGAACTTTGTTAAAATTGAGTTAGCAATTGAGTGATTGGCATAGGGCTTTTGGTATTTTTGTAATCTCTGGTTGCTCAGCTTTCCATAACTACTTTTGGTTTTAAATTTGGTCAAGTAATAAGCTGTGTAGAAGCTGTTGAAAAAGGTGGTTTGAAACTGCAAGTTCATTAAGCTGTTTGATCATACTTGTGCTTATCTGCTTATCCATTGTGCTTATCTGTGATTTCTTTGCTTATTGGTGCTTATATAAGTAGTATCTTTGGTCTGTGAAAGTTTGGATTTAATTGCTTCTCATTTGCTTATTTTGTGCTTATTGGTAAACTGCTTATTAGACCATTAAGCACTTCCCAGCTTATTTTCATAACTGTGAAATTTTTCCTAGGATCTAAATAATATTCTAGATTTTCTGTGAAATTTTCCTAATTTTCTGAGCTGTTTTGCTATTTTTCTTAATTTATTTTAATTTTTAATCATTTTTAAATAGTTTTTAATTAAGAAAAATCAATAAAAAATCAGAAAAAGCCTGAAAAAAAAAATCCAAAAAAATTTTAGATAATTATTTTAAGTTATTTTAGATTTTTCCAAGTCAAGTTTGTATTTTTCTCATTTATATTTGCATTCTCTTTTATTTTAAATCATTTTAATTAGTAATTAATTCATAATAAATAGAGTTTTTATTGAAAAATAGATTTTCTTTTTTTTAAAATTTTCTTTTATCAGTAGGATCGTAAGAAAATTATTTGTAGGATCGTAGGATTAGCGTAGCTCAAATTACACTTTTTATTTCGCGCACTCGCGTTTATTTTAATTTTAACTCGCGTTTTATGTAAATAAATTTTACGTTTTTAAATTTAGGTTACGTTATTAAAAGTAGTTTGTAAAATAAGAAAAATCAAAAACATAAATAAAGTGATAGCTTCTATTTAAGCCGTTTGGCTTATTTTCCTACTTACGTATAAGCAATTTCTGATTTTAAGTTTTTAGATTACGTTTTAAAGTTAATTAGGTTTCACGTCATTGTTAATCTAGTGTGTTTAATCATTCTCACTTATATTTCTGTAGCGTAATCACTCAAACTCACTTATACCCTTTTCCTGTCCAAATTCACCCGATCACAAACCCGTTTTAATACCATCCACACCTCGTCGGGACATAACGACCCGGGGAAACCACTATACTTCCGCGGAGCATTGACTCTAGGCTGTTTGACCTTGTTGACCATCCGTGGTCAATTTAGGTTGACCGTTTGGAGCCAATCAAATTTTGGCGCCGCTGCCGGGGAGGTTGTGCGCGTATTCTAAACGATTTTGCGTGTTAGTGAACCTGGATATACATCCATTGTATATTTACCATCCTTGTGTATATTTTCATAAAAACTGTTCCCGAAAACTTTGTAAAATTAGTTTTCAACGAACACAAAAACACAAAAAGATTTTCTTTCTTATAAAATGTTTATCAAAAATACCAAAAATATCCATCTTTACCCTCCTACCTTTTTGATTCTTCATCCCTTTACTCTCTATCCTTTTGATTCTACCTTCTTCCACTTGTCCCATAATTGATTCTAATGGCATCTCTCGATGACGATTTCTTTGAACAATGGGCCTTTCAGAGCAAAATTGAAAAAATTGTGGCCTTGTCAAATATGTCGAGATGTCGTGTTGATTATGATGGACCATCGATTCATGTTCCCTCTCCAGTGAGGGAAATGGAACAAGAAACCGAGGTGACAAAGGACCCTGTACTTCCCTCTGACAATGGAAGTGCTAAATACGCCCAACCTACGGTTGCCCAAAAATCTAAGCTCATAATTGATCCTAAACCGTCAAGAATTGATCCTAACCTTTCGCGGTTTACGGTTAAAAGTTTGTCAAACAAACATATTGAGCTTAGGGAAGTGACTGAAAAGAACGACTTGCCCAATCTTCACGTTTATCAAGAACCAAAACCCGAGACCATAACGGAAGTGGTGGAAATTGCTAGCTCTAAGAGCACACCACTTGTCCCACCTCCGGATTTTATTCCTTGTGTTGGTTGTGGTGAGCCACTTTTTGGTTTACCATGTCGTCGGTGTACATGTGTACAATGTGGTAATGATATTCGAGACGGGAGTTGTTTGTTTTGTGGTTCGAGGAATTCGTTTTCTTATGATCCTAATCAGAACCCATTCAACGACTCTTCAAATTTTTCCAATTACCCATCACATTCATACGAGCAAGAATCATATTATCCAAACCACAATGATTGTTCGTATCAAAATACACCAAACTTTTCGTGTGAATATTGTGGAGGTCCTCACCAAGGTTTTGATTGTCAAAATAGTCTAAATTTTGGTTACGACCAATATCCATACAATTCACCAAACCAGAATCAACAGTGTAACTGTTGTGAGTATTGTGGTGGTTCACACTACAGTTCTGATTGTCAATCGGGCAACACGCTTGTCTATGAGCAGTTTCCCGATAACAATTATGACTCAAGCACATACGATTCACAGCCACATCAGTTTTACTGTTGTGAAAACTGTGGAGGTCCTCACCTTAGCTCGGATTGTCAAACAGGGAATTCATTTCCTTGCAACAATTACGACTATTCGTTTCAAGACCAACCTCCACAGGACCCAACTACCCAAGCAACTCCTCAATTCCCGCAAGACCTTTGTGATAAGGTACTTGAAGCATTTAAAAAATTTAAGGAGGGGTTAGCTACTACATCGTTTCAAGAATCTCATGAAAAATCAATGGCAGAATTACTTGCTGAAGAACGAGATGCTAGAAACGAAATGAGCATGGAAGAATTACTTGCTGAGCAAAGAGCGGCTAAAATACGTGCCAATCTTCGTTATGCTGCTCTATATGATGATGATGATGAAGATAACATTGTTATTATTCAAAAAGATTCACCAGATTCATCTTTTGTGATTCCTTCCATGGAGAATCAGGGAGAAAATAATGTGACGAAGTCACTAGCCGTTGATCAAATGGAACTTGAAAATTCCATAACTGCTAGTACTTCTAAACTCCCTCAGTCTATTGATATCACACCCGAAGTTCACACTCACTCTCCGAACATGGGGGACGAGCATCTTGACACTGTTCCTGCAAAGGAATCGGACGAATTCATAAAGTCTAGTGTTGAGAACCTTGTCCTAATCCCAGGAGAGTCACAGGGGACTTTTGATCATGTGTGTGTCTTACCTTATCACCCTGAAAATCCAAAAGATCATTTTGAGACTTTCTCCGATTTTAATGATGATTGTACATCTTATGGAGAAGTTGAGTATGAAGAGGCACCATTGCCTCATTCGGATGTTGACCCTCTTATTGAGGAGTTCACAAATGAACTTACTCACATCAATCCACTTCCATTGGGAAGTGATGATGGTCTCCTTGACCTTGAAGCCAATATGGGAGAAACTGAAAATCTTTTAAACTCTAATCCCAACATCGAGCTTAGTACTTCACATGCTGATGAAAATTCTTTATCTTCTGGAGACATCAGTCATGTTGAAGGATTACCTTCTGAGCTAGTTAGCTTAGAAGAAGAGAATGATAATCACTTTGTTCCCGAAGCATTCAAGACTACTCTCACCAATCCTCTATATGAATTCGAATCCGAATTCACTTTGATTTCTGATAATCCATTCTTTGATATTCAGAATGAGGATTGTGATGAGTCCACAATGGAACAAGAGTTCACATATTCACATCTTGTGAATAATTCTTTTCATGAGGAGTTCTCCGGTGAACTCACTCATCATATCATGACTCCTCCGGAGTTTGATATCCCGGGGGGAGATGCGCTAAATCATGAGAATTTGCAAATTCCCACCCACCCTCCCGGGATGTTTACGAGCTTAACCTTTGAAATCCAAATTCAGGCTAATGAGCCTGCTCTCGAGGAAGATGATCAAATCATGATTATCATCATGGTTTTCTTCCTTTTCTTCACCTATAAGGTGACTTCTCTTGTTCTTCACTCCTTCGGGAGTGAGGACACTATCTTTGATCCCGGCATTTTCATGTATCATTATCTTGAGCCGGATACTTATCTCATCGGTGTGGAACTTTCATGTGCTTCAAATGTTTGTCCAAACATCTTGAATGAAAGTCCGATTGAGATTGCTTCTTCCACATCATGCTTCACCAAGGACAAATGAATTCGGGGTCGAGTCAAGCTAGCGACTCGGTAAACAAAAACAGTAGCATACTTATAGGGTTTTCACCCTAAGTGTGGGGGAGTCCCCCATAATGGTTACAAATGTAGTGAAAATACAAAATGGTGTTTTCCACGCTTAGCTTGTAATGTTGCCCTTTTACATTCAAAATGTCGGCATAATAGCCGGGACTTTGAATATTGAGGACAATATTCATGCTAAGTGGGGGGGGGGGGGGGGGTGGGGGGGGGGGGGGGTATTATAGTACCCCCGTTTTTGACCAAAATTTTTCAAAAATTTTTCACTAAAGTTCAAAATTTTTTTTGTGGTAATCAGTCCGCCTTGTCTAACCGACAAAAGGGATTGGCTAGTCCAGGAGCAAACGGCTCTTGGTAAAGACATCTCAAATCCGTTGACGGCTTGCAATTTGCCCAAAATTGTATGGTTCCTCAACTCCCCAAAAGCAAATGAGTTGGCTAGCCCGCAAGATTATGGCTTGTGGTAAAGGCAGTGGAAAATTCATAAATGGTAAGCAGCTCACCAAGATGTTGACTATTCCATCAAGAGCTGGCTAGTCCAGAAGCAAACGGCTTTTGGTAAAGACTAATCAAATCCGTTGACAGCTGGTGGTTTGCTCAAAATCACACGGTTATCAGGTGTGCCACAGTTCTTACACCTGGCTACTCCAGAAGTGATGGCTTTTGGTAAAGAGTTTAAAATCCATCAAGTTTTCCAAAGATATTGCTAGGGACTAGCAATAGTTTAGTGTGGGGGATTGATGAGTGCGCAAACACTCATCATTTTTATCGTGTTTAAACTGCCAAAACATACAAAAACAATCGAAAAGTCATCAAAATACTTAAATTATTCCAGGAATTGTGTTTTATGTGTTTTAAATGCAAAATGAGCAAAAACAAAAGAAAAACGATCAAAGTTTGCAATATTGGCAGTTTCAGTCTCCCAAGTTTCAAAATTTGTCAAAAATAGTCCCTATGCATTTATTTTGAAAGAAAAGTCAACCCAAGTCCTTAAAAAGTCAAAATTTATCAAAAACGGACTTTGGGTGAAAATTTTGGAAAATTTACAAGATTGGTCCCTGGAGTTTGGAATTTTGCAGGAATAGTCCCTGGGGGTTTTGAAAATTAAAAAAAAAATTGCAAAATTGGTTTTGGAATATCAAAATTGGCAACAATGGTCCTTGGTAATGCTTTTGGGGAATTACAAATTCAGTCCCTTGGTTTTGTGTGAATTGCAAACATGGTCCTTGTGTGAAACTAATACACCATCCGGACCCTTGATCTAATTAAACCAAACCAAAACCCCTACCCCCTAATCCAATCCAGTCCATAACTCACCCCTGGCCCAATCCCACATCCGGCCCAACCAAATAATAAAACTAATACCCCGTATAACTCCCTTCAGTCAAACCCCAAAGTCAACCAAACCACCCTTATCCCTCCAAAACCATTCCTTCAACCCCAATACCACTCACCCTAGCCTGCAACCCTACTCCAAACCTCATCATCATCATCACGTCTTTCACACTCCACCCCCCCTGGCCTAACAAAACAACAACTAAACTCCAAAGATATCTCCCTGGCTTCAATAATCAAAGGAAACGCCAAAGACCAATTGGGCGCCAAAATATTTAAAGGGTCAGGATTGACTCTTATGATCCAATGGCTGTTATCAATGGATGGGAAGGCTCAAGTGGGTCCCACTGAAACCCTAAAGGCTCAATATAAAAAGGAAGAGAAGGGAAGCAGTCAGAGGGTAGATTTTAGGATTAAATTAGAATTTAGTGTAATTTAGTTTTAGCATAAGCTTTATCTTTTTCAGTTTTAATTCAATTAATGTACCCCTTTATTTGAAATCAATGCAAATTCAAGTTTCTGCAACTAATTTTCAAACTGCTTATTTAATATTGCTTATTCACATTGCTTATCTACGGCTTATTTATGTTTATTTATGCTTATTAATGATATTAGTTGCCACTGATGCTATTTGTACATCTAGAAAACCTTTGGTTTGGAATTTGATAATCTCACTGTCCCATTTTAGCCATTAGAGCTTATTCTTGTTGGCTTATATTAGTGCTTATCCAGGCCTCAAATTTGCTTTTAAATGTTTTTTTTACTTAGTTAAACTTTCACATTCACAAAAGCTGCTTTCAATCTTCCTTATCTAGTTAAAAATTGGTGAAACAGATTTTTAGGAAGTGTTTGGATCTTGGTGTAACTTGGGTTATCAGGAGTGTGTAGGTCAAAAGTTTTAATGATAATGGCTTTGGTTTAGTATCAGCATCTGTTTTTGGTCATAATGCAGCAGTCTCATCAAGTCTTTAATCTCTTGGTAAGGATTTTCATGTTTCCTTACTATATAACTGTTTTCATTAATCAAATAAGTAGGAATCTTGTTTAGGCCACTTTGGTTGTAATTTTTGCTTCACATTAGCTCCCCTTAGGTTGTTTAGATTATTGCATGACTGGTTCATGAGGTCACACTCCAATTCCCACCCATTTTGACCCAATTTTCCAGGCCTGCACCTGTCCAAACTACCCTTTCTCAGTAGCTTGTATAAGCTGCTTATGAGCTCAGTTATTGTATTTTGTTTTTTTTTTATTAATAGTTCCTTAGCTTAAGGTTACATGTATGTGCTTATTTTGGTTTTTGATCATCCCCTAGTAGCTTAATTTAGGTCTTTGATTTCCCCTGTCAGTCCACTTTTTCCCCTAGTAGCAGTTTAGGTTTAGAAAAATTTGGGTCTTTTAAGCTTGCTCATCTACTTATTTTCCGATCCATAGTGCTTGTTTAAGATCCCATAGTTTCCTTTTGCATGTTCCCCCCCCCCCCCCCAGAGTAGCTTTTAGTGTCTTGTTGTTAGCTTATTTGGGCTTGCCTTTTAGCCTAGTTCACTGAAACATGCCCTGTACCAGTCCCAATGAGCCTAGTTCATCAGCTCACTCAGAGCTCAATAGTGAGCTTTAGTTTGTGTTTTTTGTGTTTTTAGATTGTCCACCTAGCCTACTTTTAGTGTTTTCAATCTTAAGTAGTTTCATAATCATCTTGTCACCTAAATTTGATCTCAAAAATTCATCAAAGTCTGCTTGGTAACTGATTATTGCATGCTCCTCATTTGGTCAGCTGAACTTTGTTAAAATTGAGTTAGCAATTGAGTGATTGGCATAGGGCTTTTGGTATTTTTGTAATCTCTGGTTGCTCAGCTTTCTATAACTACTTTTGGTTTTAAATTTGGTCAAGTAATAAGCTGTGTAGAAGCTATTGAAAAAGGTGGTTTGAAACTGCAAGTTCATTAAGCTGTTTGATCATACTTGTGCTTATCTGCTTATCCATTGTGCTTATCTGTGATTTCTTTGCTTATTGGTGCTTATATAAGTAGTATCTTTGGTCTGTGAAAGTTTGGATTTAATTGCTTCTCATTTGCTTATTTTGTGCTTATTGGTAAACTTCTTATTAGACCATTAAGCACTTCCCAGCTTATTTTCATAACTTTGAAATTTTTCCTAGGATCTAAATAATATTCTAGATTTTCTGTGAAATTTTCATAATTTTCTGAGCTGTTTTGCTATTTTTCTTAATTTATTTTAATTTTTAATCATTTTTAAATAGTTTTTAATTAAGAAAAATCAATAAAAAATCAGAAAAAGCCTGAAAAAAAAATCCAAAAAAATTTTAGATAATTATTTTAAGTTATTTTAGATTTTTCCAAGTCAAGTTTGTATTTTTCTCATTTATATTTGCATTCTCTTTTATTTTAAATCATTTTAATTAGTAATTAATTCATAATAAATAGAGTTTTTATTGAAAAATAGATTTTCTTTTTTTTAAAATTTTATTTTATCAGTAGGATCGTAAGAAAATTATTTGTAGGCTCGTAGGATTAGCGTAGCTCAAATTTCACTTTTTATTTCGCGCACTCGCGTTTATTTTAATTTTAACTCGCGTTTTATGTAAATAAATTTTACGTTTTTAAATTTAGGTTACGTTATTAAAAGTAGTTTGTAAAATAAGAAAAATCAAAAACATAAATAAAGTGATAGCTTCTATTTAAGCCGTTTGGCTTATTTTCCTACTTACGTATAAGCAATTTCTGATTTTAAGTTTTTAGATTACGTTTTAAAGTTAACTAGGTTTCACGTCATTGTTAATCTAGTGTGTTTAATCGTTCTCACTTATATTTCTGTAGCGTAATCACTCAAACTCACTTATACCCTTTTCCTGTCCAAATTCACCCGATCACAAACCCGTTTTAATACCATCCACACCTCGTCGGGACATAACGACCCGGGGAAACCACTATACTTCCGCGGAGCATTGACTCTAGGCTGTTTGACCTTGTTGACCATCCGTGGTCAATTTAGGTTGACCGTTTGGAGCCAATCAGTATCTCTGATGGAGAAAATGTTACAACGGAAGTTGGAGATTCCTCCTGATCCAGCTGGAAATACAAGATTGTTTGCTGAATCTTTGGTGAAGGTTTTCAAACAAAGGATTAAGACTTCCAGAGCAGCATCTGAATAGGGATATCATATTGTATATTTGTTTTATTTTATTCTATATTAAAAAAAAAAAAAAAAAAAAAAAAAAAAACTAACATCTTGTTGTATAGTATTTGTATGCAGGTTTGGTTATCCACTTACCTGATGTTGACTATTCCATCATAAAGTTGGCTAGTCCAAAGGGTACAGCTTTGGCAAAGACATATCAAATCTGTTGATAGCTGTAATGGTTTGCTCAAAACCATAGGGTTTTCAACTCACCCATGCATTATTGCTGAGTAGTTGAAATGGTTGTCAATTGACCATGGATTTTTCCTTTATGGATTCCAAATAATTGGCTAGCCCACATGTATATGGCTTGTGGTAAAGGCAGTGGAAAACCATATTTGGTAATCAGTTAACCAAGATGATTTTCATCAAAATAATTGGCTAGTCCTGAGCAAACGGCTACAGGTAAAGACATCTCAAATCCGTTTATAGCTGATGATTTGCTAAAAATCATGTGGTTATCAGTGTACCTTTGAACACTTGGCTACTCCAGTAGTGATGGCTATTGGTAAAGAGACATCAAATCCATTATTTTCAATGATTCACCTCTCACAGGAGTTAACACACCTGGAAGTGATGAGAATAGTATGAAACTAATTTGTTTTGATGTACATTAAGTCATTTGGTGCTGCAAAGAATGGAGCTTTCATGTCTTAATTGCTGATCATTGAGATTCTGCTTTCTGCTGAAGATGCTTCTTTGCTGGTGCTATTTTATTACAATCCTCTTGGTATGTTATTTTGAAGATCTATCAAGAATCTTGAACTTAACCAGGTCAAATTCAAGATTAGGGGAGGATTGTTGGGAATTCTGTGAAGTAAGAATTCTGCTGCTGTTTCTGCTGAAGGATCCTGCCGAAGAGTTAGTTCCTGCTGAAGCAGTATATCTGCTGAAGACATAGTTCAACATTATTAGTTTCTGCGGATATAGTATTTCCGTATTTTATGTAATGTAGTTTGGATATGCATGAGTTTATTTAGGAAGTGATAATGCATATCTTTTAGAAGTTTTAGAATATACGTTTCTTGTGAAACGGTTTAGGGTTCCTTGTGTATAAAAGGAACACACGTTTATGTTATGAATAATTTTTGGGTGAATACTCTTATTATAATTAAAAGATCCATAGAGGATCAAGAGTTCTTAGTATCAAGCTTGTGTTTTGTTTCCGCTTTATAAATACAAGTTGCAGAGATTGTCTATTAGTGTGTTATTGATTACAGTGACATTACTAACGATTCTAGAGTGCTCAAGAAGATCTATCAAGGTCTATTAGTTCAACATATTATATATTGATTCTTTAAAGTAAATTAGCATTTATAATCACCATGATTCACTCAGCTGCAGTCTGATTATGTATTAAGCATGAATTTCTATACAACCAATGGAAATTATGAAACCTTGTGATGTTTTACAAACATTATATGCTTGGAGAGTTAACTTTCAGGGATCCTGGGAGCTACTAATTTTAGACACGTTTCTCTGAGAACGACTATTACTTGTATCAGACAGTTGTTCCACCTTGATCGGCAACGCTATTAAAGCATTCATCTGCTTATTTAATGAAGCAGCCTCCTCAATCACTTTCTCCACTTAGTCCCTATATAAAGTGTTCACCTTGTTAAGCTCTTCATCGAGCCTATCTGAAAACGTACTCTCACTTTGTCCTCCTTCTTGAGGTGACATGAGAAAATTGGTGATGTGTTCTTCTCTATTATCATCTTTGTGTATGGTTTCGACAGCTATGCTTTGGTTATCGATATCATCATCTTTAGTCTCATTAAAGTTTTCCGCACGGCAAAACTACTAAAGGGTCTGAGTAATGATGACTTATGCTATGAAGTTCTCACTGGTGTCGAAGGGCCTTTGCTTTGTTTGAATTCTCGCAGTTCTTGCAATACTCTTTTTAGTCCATTATAGTCCACATAGGCTTCGAACCATTCTGGTACCTTTTGTTTCTTAAACTCCTTTTCTAAACTTCATGGTCGAGTATTAGTCTAACTTTCATGTCTCTTCTCCGAATAAAATGACAGATGACATTAAGATTATTCGACAGTTCCACGCTAACAAATGAATCCCAACCAATCTGTACAAATCAACTCAAAGGAATGTATGTATAAAAAACTCAGTACTTATGTTTAAAGGCTCAAAGTCTGAAAACTACTTATTCCATACTAAATGATCATGAATAAGAAAGCATAGCAGGAAACAATATGAAGATACACACGAATCATTATGCCATGTAACTATCTTTATTTGAAGGTAGACATTAACACTTGCAATAGAATATTAACAATTTGCAAACCTGACAAGTGTAGCCTTCTTCCCCTCCTCATTAGCCGACATTGACTTTGTGATCCCAAATCTGATAAACATAAAACATTTGGAATTAAGAAGATGTTAAAGATTTATCACGATATGCATAAATTTCAATAAACAAATGGTACACATAAATTTCAATAAACTCATGTTACAGATAATCTTCAGTTTTAGCTCCTGGTCTTTTTTATCCAATCCTTGTGTACTACACACATAATTACATATTTAAAGCACATACATGATTTGGTTCACGGTTTCATTATCCTTAACACCAATTTATCCTATTTCAAAACAAACCACATATCGCTTAAAGATCCTGATTAAGATTCACATCAAATAACAATGGGTAGTATCGGTTTCTTGTGACTCCGGAGTTTTTGTACGGTATCGCTTTTTGAGTTTGAAGTTCATTTCATGGGCACGTATACTTAGTATCTCAAAGTCTAGGGGTCGGTTGGATGCACGAGTGTGGAAAACTAGAAGGGGGGGGGGTTGAATAGTTTTATGTCCTTTTAAATTTATTTCTAAAAATATTTTGTTGGTTATAAAAACTTTCGATTCGATCTTAAGTGAATTCAAGCAACAACCAATATAAGCAAGTCTAAACTAATATTGAAAGTATTGAAATATAATGAAGAAGAGATAGAGTTAGAAAGATCAAACCACAACACGTGAATTTATAGTGGTTCGGCTACAAGGACACCTTCCTTGCCCTACTCCACTCCCCGAGTACCACACTCGAGAGTTTTCTTCACTATGTCAACAAACTCCTTATGGTGGAGAAACCTTACACACCTTGGCTTACACAAGTTAACGACACTAAGCTAAATGTCGAGTTCTAATCGTAGCTAGAACCAATCTCACACCAAATATCACACCACGTGATCTTCACACCTTAATCACACCTTCACACCTTCTTCAAGACTTCACACCGTCTTCACACCTAGTCAATCTTCACACCTTCTTCTATGCACAACTAAGTCACAACTACTAAACTAGTTTACAACACACCAAGATTCTACAATCAACAAATATACACAACACCTTATCAATTAGCTATCACTAGTACTATATGAAACTAGCAATACACAACACCACTACAATAAGATGGATGTAGAGAAGTGTTCTTCTTCTTGCACTTGAATGGATGAAGCTTTGGATCACTTGGAAACAAAGACTTATGAAATATATGATCAAAGGATTTTAGATCTAGAGAAGAGGATTGGATCAGAAAGTTTATATTGCAAAAAGGTGAGGAAAATGTGCAAAATGATCCAGTATTTAAAGGGCCAGATTTTACTGTTCGGGAGCGTGCCGGTCCTCTTAATTATAGGCCGGTCCCCTTAATGATTAAGGGGGCCGCCTAGTAAAATTAAGGGGGCCGCCCTCCTGAACGTTTGAAAAGATTCTCTGGATAAAATTTGCCCTTTTTGGTTGGAAATTTGAAATCATATTTTTGTGGTTTAATAAAGCTTTACCAAAAATGATTTACAAATATATATAAAATGTTAAAATCATTTTATATAATGTTATGTATTAATATAAAATTTCCTTTGATCATGTAATGCATAAGTTACTAAGTTTATGCATACCTTAAGTGATATAAGATGTAGAAGTAAATATTTGTCACCAAATACTTGTTTATGTCTTATTCTTGACTTAATTTGATTTAAGTTTTGTGATTATCAAAACATAGGTTTATTGAGAAATATTAATAACATTCACAAACATTATTTATATCAACAATCTCCCCCTTTTTGATGATTACAAAACTTAAACTCATTAACTCAAAAATTAGTTTTTAAACAGGTATTTTAGTGAGTTTATATGTACTTCTCCCCCTTTTTGTAACATCAAAAAGGTTAAGCCAACAAGTTTTCATTCGTGAAAATTTTGACGGGTAGAAACTCCCCCTTGATGTGTACTCCCCCTCGTTTGGGGGCACCAAGAGAACGAGCTATGGAATGCTTGCAAAACAAAAATATTAGAAGCACAAGTATAGACATGCACACAACTATAATGTACTAAGGAAAGAAAGAAGCATTCATATTAGAGAAATGGTTGTGTCAAGACACAACAATACAAGTACAAAAGCTAACACCATAGTAGCAAATACATAAGCCAATTAAACAAGAAAGATACATCATCATGCAAAGGGTACATGAACTTCATAGAGCTTGCAAGCAAAATGGAGGGTAAAGGCTTTATTTATTAAGCATGTCATATGCTTAATTTGGAGAGCATGATGGTGATGGTGGAGTAATGGGTGAGAATTGTGGTGGAGGGATTATTGGAGAGGATGGTGGAGTTGGAGGAGGTGGTGGGTTGGTAATCAAATGTTCAATATATGAAAACATATATTGAATTTCATCTTTAAGGCCAAAGATGATGGTGCGGTTGTGGATACAACAAAGGCAAGAATCACCATGTGATTCAAGCATCCTCCAAGGTACGGGGTTGGCAAAGTATGGTGGTGTAGTTTGTGGAGATGAGAGTTGAGTATCAAGTGGTGTTATTGGTGAAAGTGAGATTGTAAGATGGGTGGATATAGGTTCTTGTGTGGGAAGTGGTGATGATACTTGTGGTGACAAGTGTGAATTGATGTAGTCATTGATTGATGAGGTTGAGGGTAAAGAAGATGAGGAAGTTCCATGAGTGGAAGGTGTTTTGGATGGTGCATTAGGTGCACTTGGAGAGGAGCATTTTGGTGGAGGTGATGGGGTTAGGTTGTCTTCATTTGTTAAGTCAATGAAGAGTTGTTTTGGAGGAATGACCACAAGTTTTTGTTTCTTGGAGGTTTTGGAGTTTGAGGTGCTTGGAGGAGTCATGATGATATGATGAATGATGAGATGAAGAATGGTGAAAATGGAGAGAATTTATAGTATGGAATTGGATGATTTAGGTAAATGTTTGAAATGGTTGAAAGAGATTCTAAAATCAGTTGGGTCAAAATGGGAAATGGTAGCTGAAACTAGAGAAAGGATTCACAAGATGCAAAAGAATACAGTAAACCCAGTTCCAGATGGCCGGTCCCCTTAATTGTATGCCGACCCCCTTAATCATTAAGGGGACCGCCTAGGGAATTAAGGGGGCCGCCCATCTGGTGTTTTCCCAGACGACCAGAAACCCAAAATTTGCAGAATTTGGCCATTTTTCAAGTTTGTTTTTCCAGCAAGCTCTATTAGAAGCATATACACTAGGAATGATGATATATAAACACACACATATATATATATATATATATATATATATATATATATATATATATATATATATATATATATATATATATATATATATATATATATATATATATATATATATATATATATATATATATATATATATATATAACCAAATTTTGCATGCAAATTAACATATTATAATCCATATTAGAAAAGAAGCATAGCATAGCATGATAATTGTTCAAAGACTAAAAAATTATTCAAGAGATGAACAAGAGCTAACACAAGTATTTCCGAGTAAGTCGGACAAGTAACAAACCATACAAATGTCAAATTAAAAACACATAATAAGTAGCAATACATCAAAATCTTCTACTTCTTCTTCTTTCCAACCATCTTCCTAAACATCTTCCCAATGGATTTGAATCCCCCTCGAAGTTCTTCATGCATTTGTTGTTGACGATTGATGATAGACGTTTGACGAGTGAATAGAAGCTCATCGGTACGTTCATGAGGAAGAGGAATTTGATATTCGGTATCATCAAGATCGGAAAGTTCTTCCACAAAGGTCGTGGGGGATGGAGTACTAACACGTGAGGTGTCTTCCTCCTCATCATCATCGTCATCACGATGAGATGTAGAACCACGACCCCTAGAGTACAAGGGAACACGAAATTTTCCTTTGTCACTACGAGGACGGCGAGTACGAACACGAGTAAGTTGGTTCAAAGTAGGAAGGATATGAACGTAGTAGTCTCTTTGAAGATGTGGGTAATGTTCCATCACATAACGGTAAAGTCGTATGAGAAACATACCGTAAGGAAGATTGGCATTAGTGGTGTTTTTGGCGGACATGATTCGATGAATAAAAAGATAAGCCAAGTTGTATTGCTCTTCAGCAATAACACAATAAAGCATGTGGGCAATGCTCGCCGTGACATGATCACGGTGACCACCAGTACCAAACGCATTCTCTCGAATGATTTCTTCCCACTTCTTCATATCTTGGCTTAGCTCTTTGAGGAGGATTTGATTGGCATGAATATCGACATTCTTCGACTTGATTACTCGACTAGTCGTACGACGTTCTAGTTCAAGCATTCGACGAATGTCTTCAGGACTAGGAATCTCAGAATAGTAGGGGCCATCCTGAGGACGATTTATTTCAAGAGTGGAAAGATCCCATTCATTTGAGAAAACGGCTTGGCCGTTGAATGGGATTCTAAGAATTTGCCCAAATTGAGCAAGAGAAAGAGTGATGAATTGATTTTGAATCATGAAGGAAATGAGGAGATGACCTTAGGGATCGGTTTGCACCGTCACTTGGCTATAGAAGTCGAGGATAAAATGGGGAATGATAGGTTCGTTGATTTGGAAAAGACATTCAAAACGAATATTGGTGAACATTCGTTCGGTTTGATCATTTTCATAGAAAGATGGATCGACAATTCGTCCTTCGTGAATGTTTCTATTTTCAATGGGACGATAGAAACATGCAACTGAAGGAGACATGCCAGGAGTAGAAGAGACATTTGGAATGTATTGTTTGGTTTTGGATACATCACCAACCGTGGTCTTAGGCATTTTCACCTAAACAATATAACAACAAAAAATAAAATTAATATAAGAACAACTATCATGCATATGTTATATATTTATATAATTATATGCACTATATGTGGAACGAAATTCTACTTCGACACAAAAAAAATATTCAATGAAGTAGTTTCTTGATGTTCCTTTTATTTTTATTTTAAACTCGTTTAGAATATATAATATCGAAGAGTATGATATCATAATTCATTTCGAAATAAGGCTAGATATATATTAGATTATATATCTCCCATTCCATAAGAGTTTGAGACAACACAAGTTTGTCTAAAAGATTAAAATGCGAATTTTAGTTTTTCAAAAAAATATCATTTTTGAGACGAACCAAACGCTCCCTTAACTAGATAACAATATCATAAAAATAACAATATATATATTGATTATATATCTTGATGACCTCTATTGATTCTAGTATTATTAACAAAACTTATAAGCTAGTTTTAGGTTTTTAAAAATTTCAGCCCGATCCAATTGTTGGGTTTGACCAAGTGACACTGCTGCTATGAGACTCTGCTGCTGAGTAATACTGCTGCTACAAACTGCTGCTGGTGTTAATGACTCTGCTGCTGAAGACAATCTGCTGCTTGGTGAAACTACTGCTGAATGGATTAACACTGTATACGATAGGATAATTATAGAATAGATTCTTTGTATAGTTTATCTATTTAGATTATTCTTATCTTGTAGAGAAAGGTATTGTAAACCTAGTAGGACTCCTTGTCCTATAAAAGGAGGATCCTAGGGTTAGATTATGTACGTATTATTATTCACTTCAAGGTTATAAAACCCTAGCATTATTGAGTGCTCGTATTAATAATATTGAAGTGTTGAAAGAGAATTCTAAATCTTCTTAAGTTAAGCTTTTATATTCCGCGTTTAAGCTTGAGTATTTGTTTTAGTTAACTTCTATATAAGATCGTATTAGCTCAACTGGGATCAACAAGTGGTATCAGAGCTTGTGATCTAGAAGTTATAATCAAGAAGATTTTGTTTCTTTAAAAGTTTGCTGTTCCAAATCATTTGCTTAAGATGGGTGATGAAACTCATATGGTGACTGCTTCAAGGGTTCCCATGCTCAATCCTTCTGAGTATGAGCTGTGGAAGAGGAGAATCAGACAATACATTCGCATGATCGACTTCAACATGTGGAATGTGATTGTTAATGGTGATTCTGAACCAGAGAAGAGTGCTGATGGCAAGGAGATTCCAATTAAGTCTGCTGAAGCTAATGCAGCAAGGAAGCTGGAAATCAAAGCTCATAGTATTCTCTTAATGGGAATACCTAATGAATTTCAAATGGACTTTGATGATTGTGAAACAGGAAAAGCATTAATGGATGCAGTAGAATTCAGGTTTGGAGGGAATGATGCTACTAAGAAGTCCAGAAAGAATATGTTGAAGCATCAGTTTGAAAACTTTACTTCTGAACCTGGAGAAAAGATAATTGGCACATACAACAGGCTAAATCAACTGGTTAGTCATCTAAAGCTTGTTGGGTATGTTGTTCCACAGGAAGATGTGAATCTCAAGTTTCTAAGAAGTCTTGCACCTGAATGGAGTATGCACACAGTGGTGTGGAGGAATAAACCTGACTTTGAAACAATGAAGTTGGAGAGCCTCTACAACAATTTAAGGGTGTATGAATCTGAATTGGCTACTTCTTCGACTTCATCTTCTAGTACACAAAATCTTGCTTTTGTGTCTTCAAAATCCAAAGAGACTCAAGATACTCACTCTACTGCTTATGGAGTATCTACTGCTGATGGATCTGGATCTGCTGCTAGTTCAAATGACAAGATTTCTACCAGTGATGTTGCTTTATGTGCATTCTTGGCTGAGCTTACTTCAACCATAAGATCACATGTCATAAATCAAGATTTGGATCATATTGATCCAGATGATCTTGAAGAAATTGATCTCAAGTGGCAAATGGCAATGTTGACTTTAAGAGCAAGAAAGTTTTGGAAAAAGACTGGAAGAGAAGTCAAATACAAGGCTAAGGAGAGTCCAGGGTTTGATAAGTCTAAGATTGAATGCTACAATTGCAACAGGAAGGGACACTTTGCTAGAGAGTGTAGATCTCCAAAGAAGAATGCTGAAGTTCCAAAGAAGACTGAAGAATCAAAGTCTGCAATGGTAGCTTGTGATGGGCTGGGAGAATATGACTGGAGTGATATGGCTGAAGAAGAACCAAATTTCTCTTTGATTGCTGCTGTTCAACCCAAAGTGCATAACTTTGCACTTATGGCATATGGTTCATCATCAGGCTCTGACTCTGAGGTATCTAATGATTCTGAATCATCTGGATGTTCTTTTAAATCTTGTTCTGACACTATAGAAGTTCTTAAGGCTAGGAATGAGAGTTTAAATAAAGAAGTTGAACATCTAAAACTTGATAACTTAGGTTATAAAGTAGGTATTCAAAACGTTGAGAGAAGGTTAGAATATCTCAAAGAGTGTGAAAAGGAATATGTAGAACAACTTAATCTCAGAGATATAGAAATTTTTAAGAAAAATAGTGAAGTAGAAGTTCTTAAAAATAAGCTAGAAGAAGCTGAAAAAGAAAAAGAACAAGCTCTTGCTGAAAAAGATAAACATGTAGTAAGAGTACAAAAACAAGAATATGCTTCTGATCTAGTTCATAAATCTATTGAGAATAATTTGATGAGAAAAGGTAGTGGAATTGGGTATAATGAAGTGGCTCCTCCAGCCAAAAGTGCTTTTGCTCCACCAGGAAAAGAACTATCCTTCATTAGTGAGCTGAATATTGAAAAACCTGTAGGTGAAAGTAGCACAAGTGTTAATGAGACACCTAAGGTTGAGGCTAGAAAATTTCCTGAAGCTCCTATTATAGAAGATTGGTATTCTGATAGTGAAAGTGAAGAAGAACAGGTTCAACCAAAACTTACAGTTAAAAAGGAAGAGATTCCTATTAAGGTTAAACCTAAGGTAGAACAGATTAAGTTTGTCAAGCCTGTGTTAGGAAATAAGCTTGCTAGGAGAATGGTAGAGTACAATGAGGTGCCTAGAGAACAATTGAGAAGTTTTGATAATAAGCCTAGAGGTAACCAAAGAAACTTCAACAACCTAGTTTCACAGAGATTAGGTAACCAGTTTGAATTACAAAAGAAGGCTTGTTATAAGTGTGGTAGCTTTGACCACTTGATTGGTAGATGTCCTGAACACCAAAGACCTGTTTGGAATCAATATTCAAGGGTGAATCACAAATATGTCACAAAACAAACTCACCCACATCCTAATAGAAACATGGTTCCTAGAGCTGTTTTGTTGAGATCTGGTGTTACTAGATCTATTTATGCTGCTAAACCAAATGGTGTTTTCAAATCAACAACTAGTTCTTTTAATGGCTCTACTGCTAGTAAGCATTCTGCTGCCAGTATGCACTCTGCTGCTGGCAAGCAACCTGCTGCTAGTACAAAATTTTCTACTTCTAAGCCAAAACATCTTCCAAATACAGTTGTTGGTAATCACTTTTATGCTGTTAAGGCCTCAGCTTGCTGGACTTGGAAACCAAAATCTAATGTTTCAAATACTGTTTCCAAGAATAGTAGTGCATCAAGTGATTTAAAGAAATTTGATTATACTGATGCACAGGGCAGATCCAAGTCAGTAATGGCTTGGGTCATCAAGAGAAACTGATTTCTCTATTTTTCATGTGCAGGTCAATCTACTGGATGAGCTTAAGGATATGGTTATTGTTGACAGTGGATGTTCTGGACACATGACTGGTGATGAGTCTCAACTTGAAGATCTTGAGGCTTTTGATGGTGGTTATGTAGCTTTTGGGAATGATCCAAAAGGTGGAAAGATTGTTGGAATAGGAACACTGAGAACTGGAAATTTGGACTTTGAGAGGGTGCTCCTTGTGAAAGGACTTAAGTTTAACCTTTTTAGTGTCTCACAAATGTGTGACAAAAAGAATTTTGTTCTTTTTACAGACACTGAGTGTATGATTCTTTCTCCTGATTTTCAATTACCAGATGATAAATCTGTGTTACTGAAGGTCCCTAGAAAGGAAAATATATACAGTGACCATATTAAGAATATTATTCCTAAGAGGGCTTTGACTTGTCTAATTGCAAAGGCCACTATTGATGAGTCCAAATTATGGCATAGAAGACTGGGTCATCTGAACTACAAGACTATGAACAAGTTGGTGAAAGGAAATCTTGTGAGAGGCATGCCTACAAAGATTTTTGAGAATTGTGAAACTTGTGTTGCATGTCAAAAGGGTAAACAACACAGAGTTTCTTTCAAGTCCAAGACAGTAAACACAAATACTGTGCCACTACACTTGCTACACATGGATTTATTTGGGCCTGTATTTGTAAAAAGTCTGAACAAGAAGTCATACTGTTTGGTTGTCACTGATGACTTTAGCAGGTTTACTTGGATATTCTTTCTTGCCACTAAAGATGAAACTCCAGGAATACTCAAAGCTTTCATTACAAGAGTTGAAAACCTGCACAATCACAAGGTAAAGATTATCAGATGTGACAATGGTACTGAGTTCAAGAACAGTAAGATGAATCAATTTTGTGTGGGAAAAGGAATACTTAGACAGTACAGTGTAGCAAGAACTCCACAACAAAATGGTGTTGCAGAAAGAAGAAACAGGACACTCATTGAGGCTGCAAGAACTATGCTATCTGATTCAAAACTACCTGTACCTTTTTGGGCTGAAGCTGTGAATACTGCATGTTTTGTGCAAAACAGAAGTAAGGTAGTCAAGCCTCATAACAAAACTCCTTATGAGCTATTTCATGGAAAGAAACCAATGATTGATTTTCTCAAACCATTTGGATGTCCTGTTACTATCTTAAATACAAAGGATCAGCTAGGCAAATTTGATGAAAAAGCTGATGAAGGAAATTTGGTTGGTTACTCTGTTAATAGTAAAGCCTTCAGGGTATATAATAAAAGAACCAAACATGTGGAGGAGAATCTGCATATCAAGTTTAGTGAAAACACATATAATTCTGCAGGGAAGGGACCAGAATGGTTGTTTGATGTCGACATTCTTGCTAAAACAATGAACTATGTTCCGGTCATTGCCAATGTTGATAAACCACAGGAAGAGTTTGTTGTGATTGAGAAATTGAAGATTGGTCCAACCTTTGTACCTCTTCAGAAGGAACAAAGCTCTCAAGATGATGTTGCTTCTCATGAAAAACCTAAGGAAACTGAAGAAGGTATTGTCATACCTAATGAAGCAGAAAAAGAAACTCCTGAAGTTCCCAAGGTAGTTGTTGATGTCTCTCCTAAACAGCCAAAAGACTCTACTGCTGAGCCAGAAGACTCTACTGCTGACTCAGATGACTCTACTGCTAGGCAAAAAGATACAACTACTTCTTCACCACATTCTGCTTCTAAGCCCACTAACTCTACTGCTACTTCCTTGTCTCCTAATTTGGACACTCAGGGTAGATCTATTGATGATACTATCTATCCTGATGATCCAAATATGCCTGATCTTGAAAATATCTATTATGACACAGACAATGATGCACTTGATGGTAAGTTATTTGGAGCTGCTGCTGATGTTACTAACTTGGAACTCAATATTCCTGTTAGTCCTACACCCACCACAAGAATTCACAAGGATCATCCAAAAGATCAAATCTTAAGTGATCCACACTCATCCATTCAAACTAGGCAAATGACTAAAGCCTTGAAAGATCCTCAACATCAAAGTTTCTTTGCCAGATCTCTGCATCAAAGAAATAGTCATAAAGATCTTCAAAATTGCCTGTTTGCATGTTTTCTTTCTCAAATTGAACCCAAAAATACTTACAAAGCCTTACAAGAAGAAAGTTGGGTAGAAGCAATGCAAGATGAGCTCTTACAATTCAAGCTGCAAGAAGTATGGACTTTGGTTGAATTGCCAAATGGTAAAAGAGTGATTGGCACAAAATGGGTTTTCAGATGCAAAAGAGATGAGAGAGGAATTGTCATAAGAAATAAGGCAAGGTTAGTAGCACAGGGATACACACAACAAGAAGGCCTTGATTATGATGAGGTATTTGCTCCAGTGGCAAGAATAGAAGCAATTAGACTATTCTTGGCTTATGCTTCATACAAAGACTTTGTAGTGTATCAAATGGATGTGAAGAGTGCTTTTTTGTATGGGACCATTACTGAGGAAGTTTATGTGTCTCAACCACTAGGCTTTGAAGACCCTGATCATCCTGACAAAGTCTACAAGGTAAATAAAGCAATGTATGGTCTACATCAAGCTCCTAGAGCTTGGTATGACACCTTGTCAACCTACTTGCTAGAGTCTGGGTTCAGCAGGGGAAAGATTGATAAAACCTTGTTTCTCAAAAGACAAAAAGATGATATTTTGCTGGTTCAAATCTATGTTGATGACATCATCTTTGGGTCTACAAACAAAGCTATGTGTGTTAGTTTTGAGAAGCTTATGAAGGACAAGTTTGCTATGAGTTCAATGGGAGAACTCACTTTCTTCTTAGGTCTGCAAGTTACACAGAAAAAAAATGGCATCTTTATCAGTCAGGATAAGTATGTCAATGATATTTTGAAGAAGTTTGGATTTGAAGATGCTAAGCCTGCCAAGACTACCATGGAAAAAGATAAGCCATTGCTGAAGGATGAACATGGAAAGGAAGTGGATATACACTTGTACAGGTCTATGATTGGATCATTGATGTATCTTACAGCATCAAGACCTGATATTATGTTTGCAGTGTGTGCCTGTGCAAGATTTCAAGTGTGTCCCAAGGAATCACATCTCAATGCAGTGAAAAGAATTTTTAGATATCTGAGGCATCAACCAAAATTAGGCCTTTGGTATCCTAAGGATTCACCATTTGATTTGGTATCCTACTCGGATAGTGATTATGCTGGAGCTTCTTTGGATAGAAAGTCTACAACAGGGGGTTGTCAATTTCTTGGAAGCAGGTTGGTGTCATGGCAATGCAAGAAGCAAACAGTGGTGGCTAATTCAACAACAGAAGCTGAGTATGTGGCTGCTTCCAGTTGTTGTGGACAGGTCTTATGGATGCAGAATCAATTATTGGATTATGGGTACAATTTCATGAATACTAAAATCCATATTGATAACAACAGCACACTTTGCATAATTAAAAATCCTGTGTTTCATTCTAAAACAAAACATATAGAGATAAGGCATCACTTCATAAGGGATTGCTATGAAAAGAAGTTGATTCAAATTGTTAAAATTCATACTGATAACAATGTTGATGATCTTCTCACTAAACAGTTTGATGTGGGGAGGTTTCAATTTTTAATTGCAAACATTGGTATGATTAATCTTTGAAAAACTTATCTCTTTGTTTTTGTTAAAGTTTGTAATGCATGTGCTGCTTGTTATTCTGCTGCTTGTTAATTTGTATATGTTTGAGATATAATGTACTATGCTGCTCATTGATTTTCTCACTCTACTGCTAGTACATATGTTGGTTGTTTGCTTTGTGGTGTTTGGTCTAACATTTTGCAGGTATATGAATGGTGATTTGCAAGAATTGAAACAAGAAAGTTCATTCATTCATTCCAGAAAAGTACAATGATTCAACATCAAAAGACAAAACACAAAAACAGACATCATAACCTAACACCTACATCTTCATCACTTCCTAGGGCAAGGAAGCCCAAGTACAATCTCTCTATCCTTTGGGAGAGGAGGGTTTTGTCTTGATGGTCCAAGAGAAAGACCAGGTGATGGTAGTGGCCTCGCCCTTGAAGATTGTGGCCTCGGCCTTGAAGATTGTGGCCTCTCAGGTGTGGCAGGTGGATTGGTTGCTGGTTCTTCCTCCTCTTCATCTGAGGATGTGAAGATGAAGGGAGATTGGTAATGATGCACTGGAGGAGGTGGTTGCACAGGGACCCAAGCTTGGTCTTCTGATGATTCTGATGATGCTGGAACTTCAGGGGACATAGGTTGTTTACCTCTTGAGGTGCTTGGAGTCTGATTTAGGTTGAGAAGATCTTTGAACACAGGAAGATCATGCTTCCTCTTGCGTGCTTGTTCTTTGGTTCTACAACCAAATCGTGGAGGACGAAAGGGTGGAACAAAGGGTTCCATTGAGGATTCATCCTCTGATGATGAATCAGAAGAGATATTGATTATTTCGGGTGTTGATTTCATTGTGTGATGATTTGATTGTAAAGATGGATAGTATTGATTGTGAATGTGGCGTTTTTGAAAGTAATTAGGGTTTGATTGCGTAATTTGGGGAAAAGATCTTGCCGGTTTTATAGAGATTACGGAGTGATATGTGCATTAATTGTTATGCATAGTTGACCAAGGTCTATAGTCAACTCTGCTGCTGGCTCCAGTTCACTCTACTGCTAGGTTTATCATTCTGCTGCTAGTTGTGAATGATACGGTTCTGCTGCTATTGTTGTAAGTAAGAGGGTGGTATGTGTAACTTTCATCCATCAGTTTAAAACCTAATTGAACTTCATAATTGGTTTTTATATGTTCTCAATTGAAGTTATCACAAACCCTTACACCTAATCATTCCAATAATCACAAATCCCCAAATTCTCTAAACCTAATTCATGGAGCTATCACGTACCTGGGTTGAGCAACATAATAGTGTGATCGTTTTGAATGAAGAATTAGTTCCTGAAGGTTTCACAGACATGGTAAAGTTTTTGAATGCTACTTCTCTTAGGTATGCACTCACTGTGAACCCTACTATATTTGTTTCCTACATCAAACAGTTTTGGTCTACTGCCAAAATCAAAACTATGAATGGGGAAAAACATGTCAGTGCTTTTGTAGATGGGGAAAAGATTCGTGTAACTGAATCATCTATAAGGGAATCTCTTCTCTTAGATGATGAGACAGAGACCACTTGTCTTAACAATGATGCTATTTTTGCTGGTTTAAAAGAATTGGGATATGAGGGGAAACATAACAATTTAAAATTTCAAAAAGCTCTCCTCTGTCCTCAATACAAGTTTTTGGTACATCTATTCCTTCATTGTTTGAGCCCTAAAACATCTGATCAAATAATACGTGTTACAATTGGTAAAACAATTTGATCAAATAAAACAATTTGATCAGAATAATACGTGTTACAATTGGTAACACGTATTATTCTGATCAAATAATAATTAGAGGTGATGATAGTGAAAAACCTTGTGTCAATAACTTTGATTTGTTCTTATTCCGCTGCATGTTATTATCATTGTTATTGTTGAACCCTAGTGCTCAAAACGGTCCATGGAGTCTATCAAACTCCACACAAATAACTTCATATAGTTATGGTTTATTCATGAACCAAACGCCCATGTTGTCTTCATGAACCATTTAACAACAACTTGAAAAGTATGCTTTGATTGTTTAGATCGTTAAAACAACGTAATGTAGTAAGTTTAAAATGGTTTTTAAGAGTTATATCAACAATGTGACTTATGAAAAATAAAATTCGACTAGGGTTTATGGGCGATTAATGATTTTGACTAGATGATATGTTATACTAATTTTGAGTTTCAAAACATCATCCTAATCCTATGGGGAGCATTTGGTAGTTCAATTTCTATCTTCAATTACTCTTAACATCGAATTAAAATGAGTTTTAATAAAATGCATGATTATTGATTAGACACCAAATCGAATGAAATGTGATGAAATGCATGTTGGAAAACTTACAAAAGATGTTGTTATATGTTTGGTTTGCGAAATAACCCTGGATTGATGATATGATGGAGAATTTTGAAGTTTTTGGGGGTTTTGGTTCGTACTCAGTAGCAGTGGGGAAGAACAAATGAGTGAATGGAGTGTTTGGGAATAGAATTAAGAAGGAAAAACAGATTTGGAACTGTCAGATGGCCGGCCCCCTTAAACATTAAGGGGACCGCCCTCGATAACAAGCCGGTCCCCTTAATCATTAAGGGGGCCACCTTTGAAACTTTCCAAATTTTAGCGGAATTCGTTTCTGGAACAAAAATATTTATACGTATATAATTAGATTTATAATATATCAAAAATACGTAAACGTTTATTGGCACGATGATAGAATTCTTAACAATTTTTAATTACCGTTTCGATAATTAAAATATACCTTTGACAATTTTTGGATAAAATGATCAAAGTGTTAAGTTGATGAAGGGTTTGAGGTATGTTCGGGAATATGTGAATAAGTGTGTGTATATATATATATATATATATATATATATATATATATATATATATATATATATATATATATATATATATATATATATATATATATATATATATTTATATGTAAGTATAAATGTGAGTGAAAGATGGGTTGATGGGTGAGGTTTAAAGGATGGTAGCGGAGATAGGATATTGTCGGCGAGAGGAGTTTGTATCATCCATAGTGTTCACGTGCGAAGGCGTTCTTGCATTATAAAAGTCCACTTGACTCATATCCCTTCATCATCATGAGTCTCCTAGAAGAGGACTTACTAAAATAACGCGAGGGGGAAGGAAAGGGTTCGATAAAGAACGATTTTCTGGAGTTCTAGAAAGTCAACAAATGACGTATCTAGGTTATGTGCAAGTGAATATATATATATATATATATATATATATATATATTTAATATATTACGTATAATAGAATATATATATGTATATATAAGTATATATGTGATTCTAACAAATAGAAGACAATAACAAATTATATCTAAATAATTGACGAAATCAAACAATGCATATTTATCTAAGCATGGCAATGAGTTGTGAAAGAATGGCGTACCCGGTGGTCTTCAAAAGAAGTCTTCAACATCATCAAGATGAAATATGGACTTTGAAAAAGTCTATGTTGAGAGAAAAACCAAGATTGCCTCAAGGAATGTTCGTCTAGCCATTTGATCTCCATTGTCCTTTTGGTCCAAAGTTATTTGGTCCAAACATGTTTAACATTTGACTCGGGTGCATGAAAGGTGGTAGAATGCCCCAAGGATTGTAGCTTTGTTGGCAGTTCCACATTTGATTACTATTGTTATTATAGTTTTGTCTATTTTGATTTCTTCTTGGTTGAGGCGTTTTAGACCTAGGATGAGAATTATTTGGTTTTCTAGGTGATGGAGTTTTAGGTCTTATTTTGGGTTTAGAAGATCCTACTTCGGTCTTTAAAGACGGTTTATAAAAATCTTTAACTTCTTCATCGTTGGCAAGAGGTATTTTCTTATCACTAATAAGTATATACTCAGGATTAGATTTTAAAGGTTTTTGTTTGTTGAGTTCACTTTCAAATTTTACATTTTTAATCTCGCTTGTTGAAGCCTCATTTAAATTAAATCCTAAGCCGGTTTTGTCTCCGGATGTTCTTTGAATACTTATTATTTTACTAAGTGATTTACTACTATTTTCAAATTTGTCAAGTTTGCGAATTTCTTCCCTAAGTGTTTCTTTTTCACCTTTAAGCTCTTGACATGATTTACATTCTTCAAAAATTTCTTTACCTTTTTCTAGTTGATGTATTTTAATTTTTAGTTCAAGTACTTCACTTTCTAATTGATTGTTAATGTATTTTAGTGATTTGTTTTTGGTCATTACTAGTTGTCCTAATTTGCATAGTTTAATATATTCATTATCTAGATCTTTTTCATCTAATGATATACTTTCATCACTAAAATATTCGGTTTCGGAACGTACCTCATTTGGTGTATTCGCCATGAGACATTTTTTTTCCTTTGTCGTTTCATTCTCATCATCATCACTATCACTCCAAGCACCTCCAACAAATGCTCTTTGATTTTGATCTCTTGTCATCATTGGACATTTTCCAATAAGGTGATTTGGATCTCCACACTTGAAACACTTTCTTTCAATCTTGTTGTTCTTGTCATCTTTACTATTTTGAAATGTTTTCTTTTCATCATACGGTTGTCTTACGAATCTTCCTCGCCTTTTGAAGAATTTCTTGAAATCTCTTACTGCCATGGCGTATTCTTCGTCATCACTTTCAGAAGATGAGCTATCTTCGATACTAGATTCCTTTCTAGCTTTCAAGGCGATTGACTTGCTTTGCTTTCGTTTTTCCTTGACCATTTCGGAGTCCTTTTTAATGATGACTTCGTAGACTTTTAGATTTCCAATTAATTCGTCAAGTTGCAAAGTTGACAAAGTCTTCGATTCTTCAATAGCCGTCACTTTAGCTCGCCATTTTGGATGAAGAGCTCTAAGAAACTTCCTAACAAAATTCTTACTAGAAAAATTCTCATCAAGTGCTTTTAAACTTGTGATGATAGTGTTAAATCTAGCAAAAGCATTGTCAATTGATTCCTCTTCCGGAATCGTGAATTGCTCGTATTGTTGAACAAGTAGATCTATCTTATTATCTTTGACTTGACTATTACCTTGGTGAGTTATTAGTAAAGAGTTCCAAATTTCTTTTGCGGTTTCACACATAAAGATCCTTTCGTACTCTTTACGTGGTAGCGCATTATAAATAACCATTTTTGCTTCATTATTTTTAGCAAGTTTTCTTTTTAAATCATCATTTTGTTTTTCAAAAGGTACGATTTCATCTTTCTTAGTTTCCAGGTTATTTTGAATAGGTAAAAAGTCACCATTAGTAATAACATGCCAAAGATCTAGATCTTTTGACTTCACATAAGTTTCGAATCGATTTTTCCAATATTAAAATCCATCACTTTCAAATAGTGGTGGTCTTTGCATAGATTGCCCTTCTAAATATTTTTCGGATTCCATAGATCTTTTCAAGTTTTAAAATACAATATATTTTAAAGATCTTGCTAGACGTGGCTCCTGATACCAATTGTGGAAAACTAGAAGGGGGGGTTGAATAGTTTTATGTCCTTTTAAATTTATTTCTAAAAATATTTTGTTGGTTATAAAAACTTTCGATTCGATCTTAAGTGAATTCAAGCAACAACCAATATAAGCAAGTCTAAACTAATATTGAAAGTATTGAAATATAATGAAGAAGAGATAGAGTTAGAAAGATCAAACCACAACACGTGAATTTATAGTGGTTCGGCTACAAGGACACCTTCCTTGCCCTACTCCACTCCCCGAGTACCACACTCGAGAGTTTTCTTCACTATGTCAACAAACTCCTTATGGTGGAGAAACCTTACACACCTTGGCTTACACAAGTTAACGACACTAAGCTAAATGTCGAGTTCTAATCGTAGCTAGAACCAATCTCACACCAAATATCACACCACGTGATCTTCACACCTTAATCACACCTTCACACCTTCTTCAAGACTTCACACCGTCTTCACACCTAGTCAATCTTCACACCTTCTTCTATCCACAACTAAGTCACAACTACTAAACTAGTTTACAACACACCAAGATTCTACAATCAACAAATATACACAACACCTTATCAATTAGCTATCACTAGTACTATATGAAACTAGCAATACACAACACCACTACAATAAGATGGATGTAGAGAAGTGTTCTTCTTCTTGCACTTGAATGGATGAAGCTTTGGATCACTTGGAAACAAAGACTTATGAAATATATGATCAAAGGATTTTAGATCTAGAGAAGAGGATTGGATCAGAAAGTTTATATTGCAAAAAGGTGAGGAAAATGTGCAAAATGATCCAGTATTTAAAGGGCCAGATTTTACTGTTCGGGAGCGTGCCGGTCCCCTTAATTATAGGCCGATCCCCTTAATGATTAATGGGGCCGCCTAGTAAAATTAAGGGGGCCGCCCTCCTGAACGTTTGAAAAGATTCTCTGGATAAAATTTGCCCTTTTTGGTTGGAAATTTGAAATCATATTTTTGTGGTTTAATAAAGCTTTACCAAAAATGATTTACAAATATATATAAAATATTAAAATCTTATTATATAATGTTATGTATTAATATAAAAGTTCCTTTGATCATGTAATGCATAAGTTACTAAATTTATGCATACCTTAAGTGATATAAGATGTAGAAGTAAATATTTGTCACCAAATACTTGTTTATGTCTTATTCTTGACTTAATTTGATTTAAGTTTTGTGATTATCAAAACATAGGTTTATTGAGAAATATTAATAACATTCACAAACATTATTTATATCAACAACGAGTTTTGGAGATCCTTGTTTGAACATTTCATTCATAGTGATTAATGCATGGACATCTAGCTACATGTGTGATCTATAAACGCATAAGTTGGTTCTCAATGCTCATATAGCTATCACTTAAAGGAGTTACGTTGTAGTGCTCAGTGTCACACGAAGTTGTGGATTGTTCAAGAGGTATTTCGAACAAATACTTTTAGAGATTGGGCTTATTGTGTTCAGTGATTCGGGCTGTCAGATGACAAAATCACTTCATCGTTCTTAGTCATAGTATAGTACAAGCTTAAGTCATATGTCAGGGGGATTCTACTTCGTTCACAAGTTGGTTATACTGGGTTATCTCCATACGTGGTCATTTACTAGCTGTTTGGATTTTGAAGAGGTCGATTATAGGTTGAAGAGAAGAGATGCGATTTTAAAGAGTGTCATAGATCAACATATAACTCAAGAGGTTTTGTACACAACAGATGTTGCTCTAAGTCTCGTATTACGATATGTACACAACATTGTGATGATTCTGATAACTCCCAACCATCAGGAGGGAGAAATTGTGTACTTGGAGATTTATCGGGTCAATGAAAAAGGGCAATAGGCATATAAACCATTGATTTTTTTGGTAGGTTAGCCGGGTATTATTGTTTCGTCTTTCAAGATTTGGTTGATTGAGGGAATTGTGTTATGTGATAAGTGTACATCGGGGCTTACTTGAGGACTTGAATGCATTCTATGTGAGTTATGTCGATATCATGCTCCCTGAACGAACAACGATGAAGAAGTTACAGTTGAGCAATCTATGATCCTTATTCCGCTGTGCAGATAGAGACTGTTGACATTTCAGAGCAGAATTCAGAGACACTTCTTTAAGCGCCAGGTGTTTATCATACGGGTTGTCAGACTTGAAGGGAGCAAATTAATGAAAAAGGCTCACTAGTTAGGAGGGAGTAATAACCTAACTAGATTATTACACTGGTTCGACTGCAAGTAATACAAGCAAGCTAAGGATGATGTATGAAGATCATATAGTCGTTCAACTGCGAAGACGTCCTTAGTGGCCACTGTTATTTATATTATAATTTACTTGTATTTATAGGACTCATTGTAACCATACACGTGTGACGCTACTGATACGTGGGAATCGCACCAGGCTTTACCTCTCAAGGGATCCTGAGAAGCTTACAACCCCCACCAGGCAGTGTACCTGATCGTTGTAGTATAGTATAGTGACAAGTACCGGGGGATTGATCGTTCAGCTAGGAATAGTGTCGCTAGGATTAGAAAACCTAAATACTAGTTCTAAAGGTGAGAGATGATTCTTTTTGTATTTTTATATTTTTTAGAAAGCAAGTAAAAATCTCAGGTTTGAAGGATTTGGGCGGAATTAGTTGCTAGTCAACTAACCCAATACTAAAGATGCAATCAAAATAAAATATTAGAAATGAAAATAAACTAAATTATACTAAGGTTGTGAGCAATAAGTGGAGAAAATGTGTTTACTTAGATTTCACTACTCCCTAGACATCTTTTACATGTTAATTACTTGTTATAGTTGCATGGATGACGGATTGTATTCCTTAATACCATTCATGGGGTATCGCACATAACTCCCCAATTCTATGAGCTCTTATCTCCTCCTATACCATGCCCAGCACAACCATAGGGATTATAAACAGTGGCTCATGCATTAAATACAACCAATAAAGACCTTAGTGCAATCGGTTCATGTTTCCTAAGACGTTCAAGCATGTTATCATTTGGAGATCTGCCAGTTTTCTTAAGCCTAACATATAAATTCATTCATCCAAGACAATTATAAACAAGTAATCAACACATAATTAACATCTAGGTTTCATTAGATCCAAGCAAACACAAGATAGATCTAGCCTAGCATGATGGAATTAAGACAAGAACAAGATATAGACAACCAATACATAGACATATTGATTGAACTAAAAGAATACTTATCTCAATTACGCATGAAAGGTATCAAGGGCTTAGAACCCTTGAAAAACCTGTAAAATTCGCACCAAGTTCGTACTTAGGGTTTCTCCAAAACTTCCCTCTTTTTAATGAAAAAATTAGAAAACTATATATAGGAAATAGGGTCTGACGGCGTCAAGACCAATCTTGTGACGCCGTCACCTCGCCGCCAAAACTCTTCTCGGACTGCCTTGATCTACTTCTGACGCCGTCATGTGTTATGCATTTCCAGGCCGTCATGACTTTAACTCTTGACGCCCTACTTCTTGACGCCGTCCAATATGTACTGGGTCGTCATGGAATTTACTCTTGACGTCGTCAGGATGTTACTCTTGACGCCGTCACCTACTGTTCCCAGCAAGGAAAATTAAGACTTTGGCGTTTTCTTCACTTTTATGCTCCAAAAACGTCCGAATTGCATCATTTTCCAGATTTCACTCCCAAAGTACCTAAAATCACAAAAGGAACGATTTAGGGCAATATTTGATCAAATAAATTCAATTCCGGGCTTAAATGACCCCCTAAAAGTGGTTCATTTTTCGCCTCATCATATATCCTTACACTTGAGATTTGCTTGTCCTCAAGCAAATGCTCTTTTATTCTACTCAAAAGACAAATTAGGGGTCATTTAACACTAATATAAAAGTAATTACAACAAATAATCGTTCCACTAAAGACCAATAGACAAGCATGGAGGTCATACACAAGCACCTCACAAATAGTGTTTAGATACTCACATCTCTCGGGTGTAATAAAGTATAAATTACAATATGGAAACGGAAGATATCTCTCACTACCTGTCATAGCAAAATAGATTACCATAGGCTTGGGAAAGGATCAAACCTCCACCACATGGCGTAAGCACCTAGGATAAACTATCAAAGAGGTCTTTTAAAGGGTTGTAACGTTAGGTGTAGGGATATGAAATACACGGTTTTGTTGGATAAAGGAAGTTTTACTGGTGGCGAGTTAACAATCTTGGTTAATTACATGTACAATATGGCGTTGCTAAGCCAAGACTAGACTCGACTTAAGCTAATAAATGAAAAATAACAAAAACATAAAATGAACATAGAATAAAAAGGGATGGTAGTCCGTATGGTTTTCTCTTTTCTTTTTCTATCTTGTTTTTTTCTTTTTCTTGATTTTTTTTCGATTTTTTTTTTTTTTTTTTTTTTTTTTTTTTTTTTTTTTTTTTTTTTTGCATACACTCTTACCCTACCATCCAAAATAATACATCATAGGGAATGAATATTCCCCTTACACTTGAATCTTTACATACTTTACATTAAACTAATCTAATGACTCGAATTAAAAAATCAAAACACTTGGAGCACTTTTAAGATTAACGTACATATGGGGGTAATAAATGATGTTCTTCCCCATTACTCCATAAAATAAGTACTTACCCATGAGTCCCAATCGTCCCAAAACAATATGTACAAGGATATGACTCGACTTAGCAACCATGTAATCAATTAGATAGTTAACTTAGGGTTTAACAAATAACAATAATGCACTAAAAATGAGCGCATACACGGAAGGCTAAGGCGATTTGGTTGTACATTTAAGTGGGGTGTAACAAATTCTTCCTTTAAGTAAGATGCTTAAAGTTAGAAACGAAAAGATAGGCTCGGAGGGGTGTACTAGGGGTTTCGTGTACTAAAAATGAGTACAACGCTAAGGGTGTGGGAAAATTAGTTGACTTAACTAGCCAAGTAATATGACTTAAATGGTCAAGTAATTATAATACGGGTTTAACACAAGGGTGATCCTAATGCCTCTTATCATGTAGTAAATCCTACTACACGAATGTAGTCTCGCTAGCGGTCTCGGGATGCATCACTAACGCAAGTTCTAAAATCTAAATTCTACCGGTACACTCATAAGCACTAATAGTAAATGCTTTTCCTATCAAATCTAAAGGCGAACCTCACATATTTGGGTGGAAAATTTTTCTGAATATACGGTTATGTGCTAGTCATACAATCTCCTATCCATGAGACGCTTGCTATGGCTAAAGTTTCACTCCTAAATGTTGTAAAAAAATTTAAATTTGGCGCTAAAATTGCACTAACAAGTATTTCTCATAGTTTTATTACACATCTACCATTAAACAAAACAAACTCAAGCGAAAGTGCATATGTAAGGTATCATCTTTTTACCCTCCCCTTACACTTAAGATGAACATTGTCCCCAATGTTCAAGTAAAGAATGTAAAAATGAAAAAGTAAAAAGAATGAAATCAAATACTCCCCTGATTCGCTCGGTATGGATAATAAGGTGGCCAGGTTAAATCTTCCTCCAAGAAAATAAACAATCAAAGCTTCCCTTCCAGAATATAAATCATCTTCTTGTCAAACACAACCTGTAAATCCTGAAAAAAAAAATAGACAAAACAACCTCGCGTAAAATCGGCGGCATCCTATATAAGTTTCTAAATCCTAAAAAACAAGATAAGATATAATGCTTGTGGAATGAAGTTTGCAGATCTCCTGAAGATAATAAAACTTAATAATTCACAAAAACTATAAGACTCCGTTAGAAAAACAAAACCGGTAAAATTTCCAGATTTTTACACGTGACGCCATCAAGAGTCAACTCTTGACGCCGTCAGAAGTGACCTGCAGAAATTCTTATGTTAAGTTTCCGGAAAATTTCTGGAAAAACTTGGTCCTACTTCCTGGAAAATCCTGCAAAACTTCATTATTACTCAATACAAGCATTTGACTCTAACAAATACTAATACACATGTTCATTTAATATTGTGGAGAATCATAATCAGTTTGTTTCTTAAAAACATATTTGGGGTTTCCCCTTACACTTACCTTTTGCAAAAATACTTTTAGGCGGAGTTAAGACTAGGCCAAAACAACAAAGTAAAGTATTTCCACTATTTAATTTAGAAACATGATCTACCAACAATAAAAATAAAGCATGCATACGGAAGCAAATAACAAACAAACAAAAATAAAATCACACAAAGCATGGGTTGCCTCCCAAGAAACGCTTTTCTTTATTTACGAGTCTTGTAGCTAGACTCAAGGTCATGGGTTAACGTGTATCGCTTATGCTCATATAACCAAGTGTGAGCCATCTAATAGTCGCCTCATCTTTCTTATAATCATCTCCTAATTCTAAGCATCCGCGATAGTATCTTTTATTCTTTTCATGAGTATACTTAAGTCCTTTTCTCTTATCATTCTCACTTAACATCTCTATAGGCGGATACCTACTACACTTTTCCATGGGAAAATCCTTGAACCTAGGGTGTGTGTGGGGCATTTGATAGACAAAATCTTCTTCCCCATCCGAGAATGTAATTAACCCTTCTATGAGTTTTTCATCAAGGTTGGTCAACTATTTGAAAGGTTTTCCAAACACAACTTGGGTCAACTTATCATCAATAAATTCTCCTAGATTCTCCATAACCATGAACTCAACAAGATAGACCAAGCTTCTTACTAACACATGCAATGGCATTGCCCTAGCAATAATGTTTTCTCCTTTGTACTCTAACTCATCTACCATGATTTTATTGTATTCATTACGCGAGATTACGTTCATTGGAAGAGATGAGTTAAGATAGGTGTTAAAGCTCTTAAATCCGATCTTATAAGGAAATTGCATGTTAAATGAACTATCACACTTAATCCTAGTTCTAGGGTCGACATACCTAAGAGGGTTTATTTCTTCTTCCATTCTATCCTCTTTAATCACATCACCATCATCAAGATCCTCATCGGAGTTTGAATAGTAAAAAGGACTAGCCCTACGGTCATCATCATGATCAGACTCTTCTAACTCAGAATTATTGTCAAAGTGGTGGTTGGGTGAGAGGTTAGGTGGGTTCTCATTCTCCACTAGAGGGAGTGGGGCTGGCATTTGGAAAATCCTACGACGAAAAACACGAATAACAGGAATCAAACGATCAATGTTATTGTTATCCATCGAAATAGTTTACGAACAAAGAACACAAAGAAATAAGATAGACTAAAGAAAACCTAAAAATAAAAATAAAATCTTACTAGAAAGGAATCTAGCAAGTAGACCTAATAAAAAGAGATTCTAACCTAGACAATAACTATTCCCCGGCAGCGGCGCCAAAAACTTGATACGTGGGAATCGCACCAGGCTTTACCTCTCAAGGGATCCTGAGAAGCTTACAACCCCCACCAGGCAGTGTACCTGATCGTTGTAGTATAGTATAGTGACAAGTACCGGGGGATTGATCGTTCAGCTAGGAATAGTGTCGCTAGGATTAGAAAACCTAAATACTAGTTCTAAAGGTGAGAGATGATTCTTTTTGTATTTTTATATTTTTTAGAAAGCAAGTAAAAATCTCAGGTTTGAAGGATTTGGGCGGAATTAGTTGCTAGTCAACTAACCCAATACTAAAGATGCAATCAAAATAAAATACTAGAAATGAAAATAAACTAAATTATACTAAGGTTGTGAGCAATAAGTGGAGAAAATGTGTTTACTTAGATTTCACTACTCTCTAGACATCTTTTACATGTTAATTACTTGTTATAGTTGCATGGATGACGGATTGTATTCCTTAATACCATTCATGGGGTATCGCACATAACTCCCCAATTCTATGAGCTCTTATCTCCTCCTATACCATGCCCAGCACAACCATAGGGATTATAAACAGTGGCTCATGCATTAAATACAACCAATAAAGACCTTAGTGCAATCGGTTCATGTTTCCTAAGACGTTCAAGCATGTTACCATTTGGAGATCTGCCAGTTTTCTTAAGCCTAACATATAAATTCATTCATCCAAGACAATTATAAACAAGTAATCAACACATAATTAACATCTAGGTTTCATTAGATCCAAGCAAACACAAGATAGATCTAGCCTAACATGATGGAATTAAGACAAGAACAAGATATAGACAACCAACACATAGACATATTGATTGAATTAAAAGAATACTTATCTCAATTACACATGAAAGGTATCAAGGGATTAGAACCCTTGAAAAACCTGTAAAATTTGCACCAAGTTCGTACTTAGGGTTTCTCCAAAACTTCCCTCTTTTTAATGAAAAAATTAGAAAACTATATATAGGAAATAGGGTCTGACGGCGTCAAGACCAATCTTGTGACGCCGTCACCTCGCCGCCAAAACTCTTCTCGGACTGCCTTGATCTACTTCTGACGCCGTCATGTGTTATGCATTTCCAGGCCGTCATGACTTTAACTCTTGACGCCCTACTTCTTGACGCCGTCCAATATGTACTGGGTCGTCATGGAATTTACTCTTGACGTCGTCAGGATGTTACTCTTGACGCCGTCACCTACTGTTCCCAGCAAGGAAAATTAAGACTTTGGCGTTTTCTTCACTTTTACGCTCCAAAAACGTCCGAATTGCTTCCTTTTCTAGATTTCACTCCCAAAGTACCTAAAATCACAAAAGGAACGATTTAGGGCAATATTTGATCAAATAAATTCAATTCCGGGCTTAAATAACCCCCTAAAAGTGGTTAATTTTTCGCCTCATCAGCTACCTTGGAGGGAGATTGTTAACTTTGCTATTTTTGTAAAGATAACGTCTTACACGTGAATGGACTAGAGACGTAATATAGTTGCACCCGCAAGGACTAATAATGTACACAGGGCAAACTAGTAATGTCTAGAGCCTATAAATACCCCTCATGACTCTCCATGAGGGGTGTGGGAAAATAGTGTAGTGGTAATCTTTTGTTCTTATCTAATAAAACACTTTTTTCGCCAACTCTTTACTTTCTCTCTCTAGAGTTGATAACCCTCAAATTATACATATTTCTATACGCATTATATGTGCTATTATGCTTATATATTGATGATTTATTTGAACTTTTGATACTTAATAGATTAAATATGCTATTGTAGGTTCATGAGATGTTTCGTGAAAGAAACGGAAGAAAACACGAAGAAATAAAGATTAAACGAAGAAACAAACTTAATTTAAAGTTTAAACGAAGAAACAAACGTAATTTAAAGATCTCCCGACACCTGTCCATTGTTATAGCCATATCTGAAGCATACGGACTCTGTTTTACCTCCCGTTCACGGCCACAGAAAGCTAAAAGAATTATCTACGATGGTTCCAATAGCTGTAAAAGACCACAAGTACGCCGTACTTGGCAATAAGTACGGCAAACTTTTCTATCAGCAACTTAATACCTCATTTATGGCACTTATAACATCTTATACTTAATGATTCCGATCATATGGCTTGCTACCCTTCCTCTCCACATTTTTGGGCACCCCTAGAGCTTATAAAAAAGATCCCACTTCATTTATAACAAAGAGATTGGCTAGAGAGAAAGTTCCAAAGTGCTTAAGGTGAGACTAACACCAAGTCCACCCTAATTGGTTACTCTACAAAAATGCAGCCCCATACACGAGTTTTGGTTCATTGTAACTTGTTTCCAACAACATATTGACAGTGTGTAAGGTTCGAGAAAGCAAGGAATCATTAGCTTGGGGTGGTAGTTTATAGTTTTCGCTTGGGAAAACTTGTGCTCGATATATTTCTCTTGTAAACAATCGGTATTCTTCTATTATCTTTTGATATGATTTCTACTGAATTTTATATGTTTGATATGTGTTCTACTTCTGTGATTATGGAGTAGTGACTCTATGTTTGTTTAGGCGAAATGTAATCTTGGATATGGTGTGTTTGGAATAGTGGTTATCATCTGATATATGAATTGGTGAAACATAATATTTGATCATATTATGACTTTTCTTGTTTACTACTTCGATTGATCATGTTTGATTATATAGGTCGAAAGGATAACTGAATTATGATTAGTTTCAAGTCATTAGTCGATGAATGACTTGGTTTTATACTAATAAAATTGTGTAATAAAGTTGGTAAACAAACATGGAATATTTGATATAAGAATATAGGTCGAAAGGGTTCTTTTGAATATGTTTTCTATCATTTCATATAATGTATTGGTTGACAATGTTTATAGGTCGAAAGGATTCGTTGTTATTAATGATATACACACTTGTTGCATCTTAGACTAGCGTTATTTGTGACTTGTGATAACTTGAATTATAATGTGGTAAACATTGTTCCAACACAGTCATGTCTTATTGATCTCGCCTAAACAAGCATACTTTTAATCATTTGATTTAATCTTCGTATTTCATTGCTCACGTTACAATATTGGATATTTACACTTTTGGTTAATTTGGTAAGTGACAATCATTTTAGCCTTAGCACATTTATAACATTCTGAGAAAAATACAATTTCCTTGGAACGACCTGGTCTTACCTAAACCTTTATTATAAACGGGGGTTATACTTTACCCATGTGTTTTATGTATTGAGTCGGTTAAAACTAGCATTATAAATTTAAAGCTTTTGGAACACATCAAAGTTTTTGATGCCCCTTCCGGGGAATTGTTTTATTTGTTATCAGTTTGTTAGCTTGTTTGTGCTTTTTAATTGCTTAAACATGATTTTAAATCGATCAAAATGTGAATCTTTGTTCTGTTAGTCTGCAAGTACGCCGCGCTTCAATTGTAGTGCGCCGCACTTTCTGTGTTATTTCATTTCCCTGATTAAAATTTTGAACTAGTACGCCGGTTTACATCCAAAGCCGCCGCACTTAGCTCCTCAGAACTAAAATCTTCAAAAATTCATAAAGATTTATATATAAACTTGCTCAAGTCCTTATTTGAGGTTCTGTGATTGCTTATATGATTATATGCCTTGAATTATCTTCTTGCTTGTTAGTCCTTTTTTTTAATAAGTTTTCTATTAAGTGTTTAATTTATTTTAAGTGTTATCGCATTATTTACTTACTTTTGCTTCTTTGTCGTTTCTGCTTTATTTGCTTAGCTTATTTATTTAGTTTTCTGTTATAATATAAAACTCTAAAAATTTAAAACATTTAAAAATCTAAAAAATATATAATTCCAGAAAAACCGACGTACTTTTCCTAAAGTACGCCGCACTCTATCCAAACCACGAAAGCTGCCGCGCTTCAACTCAAGTGTGCCGCACCTGTCTATCTGATCCAATCATAATCTTTTATCAATTTATCCTTATTTCGATTTATATAATAAAAATTAATATATATATATATATATATATATATATATATATATATATATATATATATATATATATATATATATATATATATATATATATATATATATATATATATATATACACTAGTTATAATACCCGTGCACGCACGGGGTTTTGACATGAGTTTTTTTATCACGTATTAATATTATAAAGATTTTCTTAAGATTGTATACGAATCAAATACCTTTTTTTTTAAATAATTTAATAACAAAAGTTGCATTAATAACCATCTACAAATCAATCGGACCTAAGGGGGACTAGATAAGTTATAATTGCATAACATACTATAAGAAGCTTGTGTCTTGTCCTATTTAGATCCTCAATATGCCCTATTTAAACAACATTTAGGTTATTAATCATGGTTAAAGATATACCAACACATGTCATCAATATGAAAACCATACATTACCTTTTTAAATCCACCAGTCGCTTCTCTGGATGCCTTCATCCATCTTATAATGACATGAGAGGTCACGAAATAGCGATGTATAGATACATACAATATGACCACATCCTTCCTCATAAATTTTGGTTTCATGCCATAAATAAATTTGATACCTAATACAAAATCCCCACAGAACATAACAAAGTCAAACAAATTTGATACCTAATATAAATTTATTAATCTACTAAAACCAACAGCTCATTTACTAAACTATATACCTAGAAGACTTACTCCAGTCATCTATCTCACTGTCAATCATTGGCATAAACCTCCTTGCATACAATACTGCTATAAAAGCCTATTCATAAAGCAGTCGGACATACATTTTCATAATTGATATCCAAACCAAACCACTGGACTGTAGAACCCTCCATACATATCCTTTATGTGATCAGTAGTTTAATAAAGATGTGTTATCTGATTCTCATCACCAAATATAAAGGGCTGACTTTGCACACCCATTTTGAGGCTGTTAATGGTTTCCACGCATGAACTTTTGAGTAGTAGATAGTTAACAGTCCTTCCATCTTTAATACTTGTAGCAATTAGGTACGAAGTACAATTACTCGACAACAATAAATGGTCCTATTATTTTCTTTTTCTAATTTCTAATGTATATAAAGCATTTAATAGCATAAGGCTAATGTAAGAGACTAAGAGTCATATGCTTGTTTTTTTTGCTTATGCAACCTATGATGCTCAATATTCTACATCTTTCTACATTAAAACTAATATAAGCCAGCCTGTGAACTGCAGTATGTTTCAAATTTAGCAAACACCTGCCTTGTTTTAGTTATCATGTTCTCTAGATCAATTTCTTTGCTATACGGAGAAACTATCAAATAATTATTTCTTGAATGACACAAAAAAGACAAACCAGCTGATTAATAGAGTCCTGACATCTTAGATTTGCATAATAAAGTTTATCGGTTTCTAAGTAACTAACATAGTCAACATGAGCTCCTAAGATATCAAATCAACTAGAATTCAAAATTGGCAAACATATTTGACCTTGGTAGCTATCTGATCATAAAACTACTAAATCAAACAGTAATCAGGTCCTAAACGCAAATTCACATACCTCAAATGAGGGTCACTCGATCAAAAGTGTAGTATTCAAACGGGTAGGAATGGGTTGACCAAAAACGTATATTGTAATATTGCATTGCAGCACATTACACCAGGTAGACACTTTTACCCATCAACATCTTACCTAATTCGTCAACATAATCACATTTATCAGCAATCACTATTCACAACACATTACATAGCATGAATTCTACAGAACATGATTTTCACTATTCACTATTTAGGAAGTAAATGCGACTTGTATACTTGTGTGTGTTTTGGGTGAAACAAAAGACTTTTGTGGTACGTTTTTAAAATTTAGAGAATATTCAAAAAAAAAATGGTATGTCAACAGATATACTTATTCCCGCTCCATAACATAAGTTTAGATTTCTTCACATCCAATCTAATCACACAACTCACATGGTTCAGCAAACTGATAAAAGCAACTATGAAAATTAAAGCGTCAAGATGTAAAAGCTACAAAACCTTAAACAATATAATGTGACTCATAAATTACAAATAAAACTTACCCTTTTGGGTCAACAGATTCATAATCTTTAGGGATAGATAACCTTGTAATCTCACCAAACATCCGAAAGTGTCCCTCGAGATTAGTACTAAGCTGCAAAACACTGTCGTGTACCTTTACATTAGATGAGGAATTGTCACTATTTTATTATAATCTTTCTTCCTTATATGAAAGTTCATCCATCAAAGCAGAATCTTCTCGTAATCTTTCTTCCTTATATGAAAGTTCATCCATCAAAGCAGAATCTTCTCGGGTGGTAGACTAATAAGCTCCTCCACATTCTAGTAGCATTAATAGAAAAGAATTACAAAGGTATCAGACTCATTTACTGCACATTTATATATCACCGCTGTTCAAACATGAAAGCAACGAACTCCATGGTAACAGAAACTAATAAATCTCATATTTTATAACCAATGGAGGAGTCTATTGAAAGAGGCACATCCTTAATTACCTGGTTATCACCAACCAATTCAACCAATTGAGGAGTCTTCTTTAAATCGAGGTCTGCCAATAATTGTATCTGTAGGGAAAAACATTACAAATGTTTAACAATCAAAAAATCAATACATATAATATAATTTTCTTTTTAGTGCGTTAATATAAAGAGTTTAAACTCTATCTCCCGGATTATATAATATATGATCCCAAAAGCACAAAGTACTTGGCAAGTTGGTGATGAATTGAACTCACCTTTATAATTTGTGATATCACTCCAAGCACAAGATGCCTCTGAAACAAAAGAAAAGATTGATCTTAATACACAATATGATTAATAATAGTTAGTTTAGTCAAGTTAACTGGAAGATTGTAGAAGCACGCTTCCATGGTCAAAACTTAATAGTCTGGTTTCGTGATTTAACCCACTATGACATCATCATATAAGAAACATCAAAGATAAAATGTGAGAATAACCAAAATAAATACTGTTTGAATGAAAACACCCAATGAGCATACTACTCACCCTTCCTTCAATGAAGTCTTGTGTTCCAATGTTAACAACTGTACATCCAATTGCCTTGGCAGAGTTAAGGCATAGCGTATGATTCTCATTTCTCTCCCAAGGATTCAGAACCGTCTTAGTGTTAATCGCTCTTTCATCAATAGTCACCGAGACTGCCACATTAATAAGCTTACTGCATCAATCACAACAAACAAAATTCTCGTTAGCAAAACCAATGGAACAAAACCCCATCAATTACAATCTCAAACAATCATTCGTTAAACATCACCAGGTAAGAACTCCATCTTTTGCAAGCTCAAACAGATCATTCGTTGAAGGATCTAAAGGAAGAAACTTTTCAAAAAGTTATCTTCTCCTAAGTAATTATTTATGTGTCCAACATATGAAGCCTTCTCGGATTCACTAATCGTGTGAAGCAAAGTAGATGTGGGCAATTTGAGAAACGCTGACGAGTTTTTAGCACCCTTGCCCATCCTTGAAGTCGCATGGGCTTGTAAATTCAGGTAGACCTATCATCACATCAAGTACATACTTAAAGATTCTGGATTCAAACCCGTCCCATTTTATTACCAAAATCCTACAACTTCACACTCTTAAATCATCTTAAAATCAAAATCTCAGACAACATACTTTCTGAGCTGGTTACCACACTCAGTTGCACCATCGATTTATAAGGTATTATTGCGAGTTTGAGCCAATACACAAAATAATTTATTAGCTACGGTGAGGTGATGTACTTAGAAGTTTTTGAGCAACAATATCAATATCAATTGAAAGGTCATCAATTAAAGTACAAATACTTGCCCAATCATTAATTGCTCGTCTGAAGACCATTTGTTGCGTGATCTTAGATACTTGTATGCAGCATTGCTTCATCCTCAATCCATGGTACCAAAAGGACAACAGCAGTGAACTCCATTCTTAATTGCAAGCAATTCATGAAGAACTACTACCCTATGCACTTCATGTCAAAAGAAAGCCCAGATTCGTTAGTACTCACAGCTACGCCTGAACTCACTAAAGAAACCGAAGACAATCAAATTATCAATATTTAGTTCCGTTTCATAAACAGACTTTAATTGTGTCTAGGATTGCTTATTACATTATTGATTAAAAAAAGCAATGTGGATGTTTGGATAATCTAAATTGCTTTTATACTTGGTTGATGTTAAATTAGAAAAGCACGTTAACAATCACACACCCCTTAATCCAGAAACTGTTGCTACATCCTTAATTTCATCGAATAAACAAAGAACAAAAATCGTTTAATACTTGAAGGTTTTGTTTAATAGTGATTGGCAAATTTTTGCTCAGATTTGAAAGAAATTTTGAAAAAAAATAAAAAAATAAAATAAAATAAAATAAAAACAAAACATAGCCAAATATCAGGTTTTGCTTACCTTTGATTGCAGTTCAAGATGGTTACTTGTTGGTTTAAAACTGATTAAAGCTTTTAGCTACAGTATGAAGCCCTCAAGATCAATCCTCTTTGCAGCTACAGACTTTTGAGGTACTTCTCCCCCACATTAACAAACTACCACTAAATTTGCCTGTTGTAAAGTAACCGTAAATAGTGAGCATGTTCTATCTGATAAGCAACTTTCGTATTATTAATTTTTGAGACTACTGATCTACCACACAATCAACAAAATATATACAGTAAAAATCATACCACACAAACTAACCACAACGACTATCAATGATCTAGCAAATTAACATGAAATTGTACCACATGAGCACGGAATTTTTATCACACCATTTAAGCCATACCACATCAATTAAAAGCACAAGAACACAAAGCCATAACTTAATTACCAAAAAAATGATACATAAATCAAAATTTTATAGATTAATATACCTTAAATTTATTTACCGAAAACAATACCTCATCTAATTTAGAGCAACTACAATAACACCTTCTTCAATCGACTTTTTCAATTTGATTTCAGAATGATAGAATTAGGGTTATCTCAAAACGATTTTGATTTAGGGTAATAAAGGATGAGGATGAACAATACCAATCACTCATAATAACGGGACACAATTCGTTTTGAATAGTCGATTTCTTGAAAGATTTGAATACTTTTAATTTAGGGTTTTGGGAATGTAGTTTATGTGTGTCGATGATGTTAAGAGGTTGAGTTTAACTGATTGAGGAATTATTTGGTAATTTAGGGACTTTAGGATTTTTTAAGTTATTATGATTATGAATTTTAACTTTCAACCCAAAACTTTATAGACTTTGCTCCGCCGTTTCTAATTTTTCTTTTTTTCAGTTTTTGACACATATATTTTTGTAAGATTTTTTCAATAATCACAAATCAAATTCGATTTTTTATAAAATATGGCTAAATTTGGAAGTATTTAGGTTTTTCTTCTTTAAATATTTGTTTTAAAATAATTAACATTAATTAAATGATTACTTAATAAGGTATGAATTGATTTTTTTGAAATGGAAAATTTCCAATAGGGGTTTTGTTTTATTATATAAAAGATATATATATATATATATATATATATATATATATATATATATATATATATATATATATATATATATATATATATATATATATATATATATATCAAAAGATAAAAAAAATTATTGTTATTAAATATATAGTTAAAATTTGTTTTCTTTATTTTAAACATTTTCGTTGTTAAAATTTTATATATTAAAAAAATGTCCTTTTGCAAATTATTTAAAGTATGAAGAGATCCACAATCTTGGGGAAAACAACTCATAAAATCATTATCGAAATTAAATAAAAGTGTGAAAAAGAAAAGTTATAAACTTAAAAAGACACAAAGAGAATTTGTTGAGATCGAGTCACTCAAATCTTCTATTGAACATCCTTCAGTTAGTAAAATTATAGTCTTAAATGTTGAATCCAAAATATTCAAAAAGGATGTCGAAGCCCAACCTGATTCACCACCCTCAATCATTCTCGATCCTGATGATCAGCCCATGTGGGAAAGAACTAAGACTGTGGCACCAACTCCTGGTTATGTCATTATTCGACCCGATGTTAATGACAACTTTGTTATCAACGGTACCCACTTAAAAACTATTGAAGAAAATAAATTCGATTCTCATATGCGGGCCGATCCGCATGACTATATCCATGAATTCCTCACAATTTGGGACATGGTTAAATATGGTGAAACTCAAAGTGAGGCTGTGAAGCTTTTGATGTTTCCACTATCCTTGTGCGATGAAGCTAAAACTTGGTTTAATGAACTCAACGAATCGTCCATAACATCGTGGGATCAAATGAGAAGAGCTTTTATAAGCAGATTCTTTCCACCTTCATTATTTGAACGTCTTTTACTCAAAATCAAAAAATTCACTCAAAAGTCAAAACATATGTGTTAGAAATAGAAGTGATGATCATTTATTTTATCATTTAGTCTTGTAATAATATTGTAATAGTCTTGTAGTTTAGTTAAGGGTAAACGGGCTTGGTTTAATCTAATATTGTATTAGTTTAGGTATTGTTCATTACAAAAGTTCAAGCCCGACCCATCTTCTTATCTTACCTATAAATACCCCCAAATGCTCCCATTTGGAAGTGTTGCTTCTAGGGTGTTTCTATGTGTGTTTCTCTCTCTTAATCTAATACATCTTCCTTTATCTCTCTAGAAGTTACCATCTCTTTCTCTCTCTACTTATCTCTTCTTAATCTTTATATAAACTTGTGTTAGATATAGTATTTTAGGGTCCTACAATATGTGAAAGTCTAATCGAAGCCTGGTTACGACTAAGGAACATGCTTCGAAAATGTCATGGGCACAATTTGACCAAAAAAGCTATTATCCAAATATTCTATCATGGTTTAGATGAACTTACTCAAGGAATTCTGGGCAAAATAGCCGGAGGGATCTTCCTCTACAAAACTTCAAATCAAGCTTTTCAACTTCTTGAGGACAAAGTCCTTCAACTCGATTGGTCGAAAACATCTCAACACAAATCCAATTCAAAAATTGTTTTTTTCGCCGATGAAGGTAGCAATAACAATAATAACTCATTATTAATGGATAAGTTGGAGGCTCTATCAAGAAAATTGGACTTCCATTTTCATAGCCTAAAAGAACTCCAAGAAATGCGTAACATATGTGACCAAGCTTCTGAAAACAGCATGAACGATGACACGCCGATGTGTAAACGTTATGAAGTAAATTACATCCAACATGGAGGTTATAAAAACCAATACCAATACCCTTATAAACAACCTCACTCGAAAAATGATTCCAAAAAAACAATTACAAATTCAACAACGAGGTACAAAGAGATTTGGATGATTTCATAAGATCCTACGGTAACATGAGAACTGTTCACGATAATATTTTTGAACATCCATTTTATAAACCCGTCGGTGTTCCACCACAAAAAGCTAAAAATAACAAAAAGCCTAAAACCGTCAACCAAGATTAGTTAAATCTGAACAGATCTTGAAAAATCAATCACCAAATTCTTGGATAGTCAAAGAGTTTCAAACATGTTTGTCAAGAGCATAATTAACAACATGAATCTAAAAATGAAGCAAAATGAAAAGAACCACCAAACCATAATTAAAAACTTGGAGCGAAAGATAGACGAGTGGTCAAAATCTCAAAACCACGTCTCTTCAGAACAAAACGATAAGACTAACCCACCACCTCCCGCTCAAATTGAGCAAGTGAATTCCATATTCACCATGAGTGGAAAGTCCGATGATCCTCCAAAAATTCCAAAAGATTCAACACCACTTGTTGTGGGTGACAACAAAATAGAAAAAGATCAATGCTTTAAGAAAATGAAAAAGGACTATTATGTGGTAAAATCAAAAGAATCTTCATCACTTGTGGAGTACGTACCAAAAATTCCATACCCTCAATGTTTAAAACTGGATTATTCACATCTGAACAGTATCATCAAAGAATCTTAAATAATGGAAGAATCTAGCTAAAGACTCGTGAAAGAAATTAAGCGCTCTGCAGGAGGCAACCCGTGATTTTAACTCATTTGCATTGTGTGAGTTTTGTTTTGTTTTGTTTGTTTGTGTTAGTATATTTTTTTTGGTATTTTGTTAGTTTTGTTTCTTTTTTCTAGTTCTTATTTTTCTTATTTCCTATGTCATAATTAATTAAAAAAAACGTGTTTTTGGTCATAATAAAACCGCCGCACTTTATCTTGTCTGCGGCGTACTTTCTGTCTGCTAAAAATTGTCTATTATAATAATCTATTTTATAAAACAAAAAAAACTTTGAAGTTTCTTAAGTATAACGTACACAGGGCACGTGTGCTCATTACTCGACTTCTGTAATAATAATAATAATAATAAAATAAAATAAAAATTACAAACTTTGTGGGTGTGTTCGTTGTAAACCCTCACGAGACTATAACTCATCCACTCGGTCCACCGAGGGGTTTAAAGGCTTGTTGCATATACTAAATGCAACCGTGTTACCTATGAAAGTGTGCTTTATCATTTTACGTTTTTTTGTAGTTTTGTTTATTTTGCAGATTTAATAAACAGGTGGAGCTTGGATTGGTGGTGATAGCTTATCACTTGGGGAGGTTTTATATTCGGACAATTATATTATGTTGGTTGATTTGCATGCTTATGATGGCATTTTGCTTAGTGTCGTATCTATCAGAATTCAACCGATCGCTTAAGAACCCCGAGAAGTCTCGTTTCTCTTATACTTATTTTTCCCATTCATTCCGCTTTTAAGTTATTTTTCTAATTACGCATATTGCTTAACTTAAGAATGGGGGGCAATGACTTGGAAAAATGAGACTCATTCTAAAAAATTTTGAAATTTTTGTTTGCCCTTAGTAATCTAATTACTTTTATCTTTTTAGTCAGTTAGGGTAATATATTAGAATAAAAGGTAGTAAATAAATAAAGTTTTTGAAATCAGAGATGTGTCCCGATTAATAGAGCATATCCAACTTGGGGTTGATGACATTACTTGCGCATTTATAACCATTACCACTTAAATGTGAGGATATTGAGCTTATATCGGCATATGTCTTTTATGCTTAATTTCTTTGTTTATGAGTGTGTCGGTGATTTATTGATTCTAGAACTTGTGCTTGAAATCATTACAAGACCGCAATGAGATCACATTCATGTGATAATGTTATTTATAAATGATAAAGAGACAACTTAGGATTTAACCCAAATGGTCATTCCATTTTACATATTATTTATTTTTTAGCTAATTACATTGATTAGCTAACCCAACCAATAAAACCCTTCTGTAGCACTCATTTTTAGTGCTAGATTCCCCTAGTTTAACACGCAGAGCCATCAATTTCATTTCTTACATCCACTAAAAGAAAATAAAAATACATAACCATTAACCTAGCCTTGCCCCTTGTCAAAAGTTCATACGGTTGGTTGCTAGTTGCTTAGAGTTTGGATGATTTTTGATTGATGGTTTGTTCGCGCCATTTCAACAAAGATGAAGAGTCGCAACTTCATGTTTCATATTTTTTGTGGTGTGTGCTTGTATTAAATGTGGGGGAATTGTTAGTTGTATGAGTATGATGTGAAGAAAAAAATGAAAAAAAAAAAGAATTGGAAAAAGAAATAAAAAAAGAGGTAAAAGGAATAAGAGTGGGCATATTGATATATCATTCTAGTTCAAGTTAGATTGGAGAGGTTGAGATGTTCGATAACCTCTCGGGTTTGTGGTATGTCGTAGCTAGCAACATTGGCTTTCTTAGACTTTTCGACACTTTTCTTTTAAAACCAATTCAAGTATATATTTTCCATGCTAATCCATACCCTTATTTGCCCTTAGCATAACATTATTGATGCAGGATTTCTGACCAGGTTTTAAAATATATAAAGTCTAGTATCTACCCTAGGTCTACCTTATTCATTAACGGACAGAGAATCCGGTCGTGTGTAGGCTAGTAATGGTAACTCAGAGGTCATCCCTAGAGCTATGTGGTGCGGATTATATCTAAGTCTAATGTCACTAAATAAAACTGATTTTAAAGATGAAATGACTGATTAATAGAAATGAAATGAAAGTAAATAACAAAAGCAATTAAACATAAGGTTGTGAGCAATAAGAGAGAAATGTGCTAACCTAATTACTCCTCATAAATCGCTTATAATCATGTTTTATATTAAACTAATCTTATGATTTAGGTGGGGTGGACATATGTCACTAGGTTCATATGGTCAAGTTCCCTAGCCTATCTCCCCCGAATCCTGTCGGGAACCACAGGCACTACCCCATGCTAGTAAGCCGACGTACGATAGACGGGTTTGAGTCAATAAGTGCCACTGCATGAAGACCTATCTTTTATGCCCTTTTGTCACGATCATAGGCCATACCTTAACTACTTAAGTTCCTCCACCCCGGAAAGTGGTCCTATGGTCAATTTACACACAAGGTCCATGGTTAGTTGTCATCCCAACCACATCCTTGCAACCCAACTACGCCGGGATCCTATGGTCAATTCCTCCAGCATACCAGGTATAACTGGGTGTTCTAAACTACCATAATTAAAGGGTCACAAGATAAACTAAACATGCACACACGTAAAAGCATTTAAGAAAAGTACGAAAACATAATTAAAGCAATAAAGGATTCATAATTAGGCTAGCACCAGAGGTGCTTAGCCAATCATATTCAATAGAACACTCGAAACAATGTTTATACAAGCCATGAGTTCGAAATGTGAAATTAAATATGAAATGCTAAAACTTATGGTGATTGAGGTGTGATTTCTCCCTTTGAAAGGCTCCGTATGCTGCTGTAGAAGGGCCTTTTGAATGCTCCAACGATCTTTGACTTTTTGTGTGAGAAAGTTGTATATCAAATACAGAAATTAGGGCTGTATTTATAGGCCCGATCATTGCTACGGCGTAACTGAGAAATGTGTTACGCCGTAGCTAGTGTAATCTTATCCAGATTTGGAGGTTACGGCGTAGTTGAAGAAGCATTACGCCGTAACTCCAATATTAGGGTTTCTTCTACGTCGTAGTTATGAAACGTGTTACGCCGTAGTTGATTTCTTGGATCTTGGATTACCTTCGTAGTTGTTGTTACGCCGTAGTCCCTAGCTATGTTACGGTGTAGCCTTCCATCCAAAGGTTTAGTTGAAGACTTGAATATGTTACGGCATAGACCAGAGGTTTGGTTACGCCGTAACTCTTCATCCGAGTTGACTTTGATCTTTTTAATTGAATAACTAGCTATGGCGTAGTTGAGAGATGATGTTACGCCTTAGCTTCTTCTAGCATACTATAATTTGTCTATCTTTGCACATTCTTTCCAAATTCCTTGTCTCTTTAGCTCCTATGCTCATTAGTAACCTGGATACAAATGTAAAGAAATCAAAGTATATATCCATAATATGAGTAGAATAAATGAGCATAATAGGGGGAAATTGACACTTAAATATCAGGATTATTTGACGTCATCAAATATCCCCCCACTTGAACTCTACTTGCCCTCAAGTAGACCTTATTATACGTATTCTTCTCAATATTACTCGGGAAATATGAATCTAAAAATATCCCTATGCTAGAATTTCTCAAAGCCGACCACTTCACGAAAAAGGGAACAAATACTCACTCTCTCTATATTCTAAGTGTCAATTTTCGTGGTGATCACTCATTGCTCAGTCTTAGTGTGTATTCTTTCATAGGCTTGACAGTTACACAAAACTCCACAACAAGAGCTAAGGTCAAAACAGCTCTGATGAGTGTCTAAATACTCATCATTTTATACTAATCTGAACTGCCAAAACATACAAAAACACTCAAATATGTATCAAAATACTTAAAATATCTTAAAGTTGTGTTTTATATGTTTCAAATGCAAAATATACAAAAACAAATGAAAAACGTACAAAGTTTGCATAATTGGCAGTTTCAGTCCCTCAACTTTCATAAATTGGCAAAACTAGTCCCTGGTTATTCTAAAAATATGAAAATGTCATCAAAGGTCCTTTTTAATCATAAAGTTACATATTTAGTCCTTTGGTGTAAAGTTTCATAAAATTACAAGTTTAGTCCCTGTACTTTGGAAATTGACAGAAATGGTCCCTGGGATGTAAAAACTTTGAGAAATTCAATTTTGGTCCTTGTACTAATAATCTTTTGCAGGAATGGTCCTTGGGTGATAAGTTTGGTGAATTTACATGAATGGTCCCTGGAGTTTGGGAATTGACAGAAAAGGTCCCCGGGTGGTTTAAAATGGAATAATTTCATTTAAGGTCCTTTGGTTTATCATACTTGGCAATTATGGTCCCTAATGAATACTATGGGAAAATTACTAAACCAGCCCCTAAACTTTTCCCTAATTACAATTTTGGTCCTTGTGATTTAATACCTAAAAACCAACCGGACCTTATAAATAAATAAAACAAACAAACCCAACAACCATCACCAGCCCACTCCCTCTCTTATTTTTGGCCCAAATGAAATCCAGCCCACCCCTTGGTCAACCCGGTCAACCCACAACCAAAACCACCCCTGCTTCACTACTTTCCTTCCATACCACTCCCCCCTTGCTACTAAACCACCTGGTATACCACCTCCACCTCACACCCCAGCTGTCTACCCACTATCCTCCACCTCACCACAACCCTCCAAACCCATTTAAACCCCTAATATCCGCTCCACGCAATCTACAGTAGTCAAAGAGACTTTGGCGCCAAGAAATGTTTTAAACGGCCTGGATTGATCAGACATAATCAATGGCTGGGGAATGGTGGGAAATACCCCTGTGGGTCCCACAAGCTCAGAAGAGGGCTACAAAATGGAAAGAAAGCAGAAAAGAGAGATTATTAGTGTAGGTAGTATAATTTAGTATCGTATAATTTTAATTCAGTCTCTTAGTGTAATCAGAAGCTTTTAAGCAATCAATTAAGCTGTTTTAGTGTATCCTTAAGCTTTCGTAACAATCAATTTCAAGTTTCTTTGTAATATTCAGTTTATGCAATTTCTTCTTATTTCAAAGATCACAAAAATCTCAACTGTTGTTGTTAGTTGTAGTTAAATCAATTCTTAGACTTGTATAAGCTCTGACAAAGCTAATAAAAGTTTTAGAATACCTCAATTTTCTGTTTAGATAATAAATAAAAAAATACCAAAAATAATAATTTAAATAGAGAAAAATAAAAAAAACTAGAAAAGAATGAAGGAGAAGCAGTGATCAAAGAAGGTTTTGGATTGCAGTGGTATTAGTACCTCTTGGGAGGTGTTAGGAAAGATCTTGGTTCATTGGTTCTTTGTTTCTCAAGTCAAACTGCCATTGTAAGCATATTCCATATTATTTTCAAAATCAGTGTTTGTTGCTTATAAGCTTATTTGTTGTTATTAATTGTTTATTTTACTTAATCCTAGCTCAGTAGATGGTTTTTGATTAATAAGATTAGGTCCTAGTTCTAAGCATCAGTTAGTTTCATTCATGTTAAGGTTATAAAGGAGTGTTTGGTTTAGAGGTTTGCAGTATGCTCTAGCATGTTTCAGCAGTCATAGGTGGTAGTAATAAGTCACATTAGGTTTAGTTAGGTCAGTTAAGTCATAAAACCTTGGTCTCTTTTACAACAAAGTCAAAATCACCATGCTTGCATCATAACTGTCCACTGTATGGACAGTGAGACTCATAAACCCCCCCCCCCCCCCATTGGCTTAAAACTTGTAAACATTACTCAAACTAGTCTTAATCTAGGTTAATTCAACAACATCAGTAGTTTAGATCCCCTAGAAACTCAAGAAAGTCAAAATAGCAAGTTTTTTCTCAAAAGTCAAAATTGCCATATTCAGATTTTCACAAAACTTGTGGGAATTTTGTAGATTTTAGTATTAGGATCTAGGCTTTGTGCTTTTGTAGAATTGTTGTCTACCACCCCAGCTATTGATCCCCCCTCTTATCTTATTTTTGTGATTTTATTTGAGGGCCCCACAACCCTTTGAAGTAGGCTGCAGGGCAACAAGCTGCCCTGTGCAGCAGACCAGTCACTCACCACCACCACTTTGTGGTGGTTTTGTGACCACCACAGTGGGTCCCATACATCCATATTAGTTTCTCCCAACCCCCTCCTAGTAGGCTATCCATATTGACCCTTAGTTTGACCTAGCACCCAGTGGACCCCACTTGGATTTGCTTCCCAAATTTGTCCCCATTCTGTGTTGAGTTTGAGTTTTGGAACAGCTTATTTTTGGCTTATCAGCTTATCTACTGAGCTTATTTGTCCAAATCAAGCTTTGACAAGTCCAACTCACTTATTAGTACCAGAATAAACCAAGGTGGGCCCCACATGAATCAGTTTTAGCTTATTTCCTTAGATGGTCAAACAAAGTCAACTGCTTAAGTTAGTAGCTTATACAGTGCTTATTAATAAGTTCTAAATTTATTGTTTTTACAAAAGTTACTTATTTTTATATATAATATAGTTTTGTAAAATAAAAATCCAGAAAATACAACATAAAAATAAGTGATAGTTTCTATTTAATTTAATTTAATTTTAATTTTCATTTTTAGATTTTAATTAAGTAATTTGTGTTTTTATATTTTTATTAATTTCCTTATAGGTTAAAGTAATTTAAATAATTTTCTCAGATTTTTATATTGTCATTTGATATTTATTAGAATTAGAAATAGTTTTATTAATAATTAAATAAATAAGTTATAAATAGCATAATTAATTTTTATATAGCAACACCTAGTTTTTATATTTTTTATAACTTTTATAAGTCATAAAATAGTTTTATAATTTTTTTCATACTTTTCTAGGTTAGTTTAATATTATTTGTAATTTAAAATAGTTTAAATAGTTTAATTAAGATAAATAGTTTTTAATTAATAAAAAGCTCACAAAAAGACAAAAAGATTTATTTTTATTTTTTATACTTTCTTCAAGTTCATTTTAAGTTTTAGAAATTATTTTTAAGTTTTTAGTTTAATTTGTAGTATTTATAATTTTTAGTTTGATTTAAATTAAGTTTTAAATAAATAGTTAAATAGTTTTTAATTAAATAATTAATAATAAATAATATAATAATCTAAAAAATAGTTTTATTTTTAGTTTAATTTTATTTTAAGTTTAAGTTTATAGAATTTTCATTTTTAACCCCTTTAGTTTATTTTTCTTAAAACTCACCTTTTTCTCAGTACGCAGTCGCGTCTGATTTTAAATTGGTGTACATTTATACGTTTTAGATACCTAGGTTTTACGTAATCATTTTAATAGTTTATTTAAGTTATAAAACCCTAGTTAAACACACACACACACACACACACATACTTTTATACCCATTCCCTGTTCAGATTCACTAATCACAGATTCGTTTTTAATAAAACATCGCACACCTCGTTGGGACATTACGACCCGGGGAAACACTGTATTCCACGGAAGCATTCGCCTTGGACTGTTTGACTATTACAGTTGGCCATTCACAAGTGGCTGATCAATAATTATCTGACCGTTTGAGGCGAATCAAAATTTGGCGCCGCTGCCGGGGAGGTTGTGCGCTTATTTTAAACGATTTTGCGTATTAGTAAATCTGGATTTACATCCATTGTATATTTACCATCTTTTATCCATATTTTTATAAAACAAAACACAAAAATATTCACCTTTACACCCTTACCTATTTGATTCTTCATTTCTCATCCCCAAAACCCTTTAATTCTACCTTCTTCCACTTGTCCCATAATTGATTTTAATGGCATCTCTCAATGACAATTTCTTTAAACAAAGGGCCTTTATAAGCGAAGTTGAAAAACTTACGGCCTTGTCAAAAATGTCGAGGTGTTATGTTGATTATGATGGACCTTCGATTCCTATTCCCTCTCCTGTGAGGGAAAGAGATCATGAAACCGAGGTGACAAAGGACCTTGTACTTTCCTCTGACGATGGAGGTGCTAAATACATCCAAACCACGGTTGTCCAAAAACCTGAGCTCACAAATGCTCCTAAACCTGATCTTTCACGGTTTACGGTTAAAAGTTTGTCAAGCAAACGTACAGAGCTTAGGGCAGTAACTGAAAAGAACGATTTACCTAACCTTCACGTTTATCAAGAACCAAAACCCGAGACCATAACGGAAGTGGTGGAAATTCCTAGCTCTAAGAGCACACCACTTGTCCCACCTCCAGATTTTGTTCCTTGTGACGGTTGTGGTGAGCCGCTTTTCGGTTTTCCATGTCGTTGGTGTACATGTGTACAATGTGGTAATGATATTCAAAACGGGAGTTGTTTGTTTTGTGGATCGAGTAATTCATTTGCTTATGATCCTAATCAAAACTCATTCAACAACTCCTCAAATTTTTCAAACTACCCATCACTTTCATACGAGCAAGAATCATATTATCCAAATATCAATGATGCTTCGTATCAAAATACACCAAACCAGACTCAACAGTTTTACTGTTGTGAGTACTGTGGAGGTCCACATTTTAGCTCTGATTGTCAAACAAGGAATCCATTTCCTTGTAACAATTACGACTATTCGTTTCAAGACCCACCGCCACAGTATCAAATGAACCAAGCAACTCCTCAAAACCAGCAAGATCCTTGTCTAGAGGTTCTTGAAAAACTTAAAAACATTAGGGAGGAGTTAGCTAATATGTCGCTTCGCCATGATCCAAGTTCTTCTTGTGTATATTGTGGGGGTCCTCATGATGATTTTAAATGTCAACCGTATTATAAACCTGAACATTGTTCTAGTTCTAATACATCCGGTTTTGACACATCCACACCTCCACAATTTCCACTCATTCAAAATTCTCGTGATAAATCTATCGCAGAATTACTTGCTGAAGAACGAGATTCTGGGAAAAGCATGGAAGATTTAATTGCTGAGCAAAGAGTAGCCAAAATACGTGCCAATATTCGCTATGCTGCTTTTTATGAAGATGATGAAAGTGATGATACCTCATCAAGTTCATCAGTTGAGACTTCTTCCATGCATATACAGGGAGAAAAGAATATAACTGAATCACCAGCAGTAGAAATAATGGAACTTGTAGACTCCATTACTACTAGTCCTTCTCATCTCCCTGAGTATGATGTTATCACACCCGAGGTTCCCACTCACTCTCTGAACATGGGGGACGAGCATCTTGACACTGTTCCTGCAAAGGAATCGGACGAATTCATAAAGTCTAGTGTTGAGAACCTTGTCCCAATCCCAAGTGAGTCACATGGAATTCTTGATCATGTGTGTGATATTCCTCCCCCTCTTGTCTTTCCAAATGATCATATTGAGATGTTCTCTGATTCTGATGAGAACTATTCTTTATCTTGTGGAGACATAAGTTATGTGGGGGAATTACCTTCTGAGCTTGTCAACTCAGAAGAAGAGAATGAGGAAGAAATCATCCAAGACGAATCTCTTCGTCTTACATTATTAAACGCTAATCTTCTCATTTCTAGAATCGAGGCTTTTAATGAAAAGCCTATTTCATCTCCTATCCCCGTCAAGGATAGTGAGGTTTTGATCAATGATTCTATTCCTGAATTGCAAACGTTCCATTTTGATCAAACGGAAGAGAAGATAAGTGGTATCACCACTTCTCATTCTTATAATTCTCTTTCCGTTTATGAATCATTTACTATTGAGGAGTTCCCAAGTGAATTCACTCAAATCAATCCCGAATATGAATCATTCACCTTTGATGAGTTCTCCAATGAACTCACTCATATCATATCTCCACCGGACTATGATAGTTTCTATTTTGATCTAGACATACCCATAATATGTCTTGATCAACCGAGCTTAAATGAGGAGATTCATGAAACAATGAATTCTCCTATTGAAGATGAGGAGTTAATCATGATTTTCATCATGACATTCTTTCTTTTCTTCATTTATCCCGTGGCTTATCCTGTTCTTCACTCTTTCGGGAGTGAAGACATTATCTTTGATCCCGGCATTCTCATTTATAAATTATGAGCCGGTTACTTGTCTCATCGGTGTGGAACTTTCACGTGCTTCAAATGTTTATCCAAACGTCTTGAATGAAAGTCCGATGCAGATTGTCTCTTCCACTTGCTTCCCCATGGACAATTAAATTCGGGGTCGAGTCAAGCTAGTGACTCGGTAATCAAAAACATTAGCATGTACATAGGTTTTCACTCATGTTTCACCCTAGTGTGGGGGAGATACCCCACATGTTGTATATATATATATATCCTCTAAAAATAAAAAATAAAAAATGTACATATAGTGATAGCTTCTATTTAAGAAGTTTTATCTAAAAAAATAAATTGTATGTATATACATCTTAAATAAAGGCTATGGAATATTTTCTTCTTACGTTCTAAGTGTCGGTTTAACACCCGGTACTTTGAATATTGAGGACAATATTCAGTTCTAAGTGTGGGGGGAGATTCGTTATTCTAACGAATTTAAACACATGTTCCATCAAGAACCCCCATTTTAGCCCAAATTTTAAAATTTTTTTCTCACTTAGAACGCAATAAATGGTATCAATCCTCCATGTCTAACCCACAACAGGATTGGCTAATCCAGGAGCAAACGGTTCTTGGTAAAGATAACTCAAACCCGTTTATGGCTTGCAATTTGCCAAAAATTGTATGGTTCCTCAACTCCCCATTATCCTCAAAAGCTAATGAGTTGGCTAGCCCGCAAGATTATGGCTTGAGGTAAAGGCTGTGGAAAATCCATAATTGGTAATCAGCTCACCAAGATGTTGACTATTCCATCAAGAGTTGGCTAGTCCAGAAGCAAACGGCTTTTGGTAAAGACTAATCAAATCCGTTGACAGCTGGTGGTTTGCTCAAAATCACACGGTTATCAGGTGTGCCATAGTTCTTACATCTGGCTACTCCAGAAGTGATGGCTTTTGGTAAAGAGTTTTTCAAATCCATTAAGTTTTTCTCAAATAGATTGCTAGGGACTAGCAATAGTTTAGTGTGGGGGATTGATGAGTGTCTAAATACTCATCATTTTATACTAATCTGAACTGCCAAAACATACAAAAACACTCAAATATGTATCAAAATACTTAAAATATCTTAAAGTTGTGTTTTATATGTTTCAAATGCAAAATATACAAAAACAAATGAAAAACGTACAAAGTTTGCATAATTGGCAGTTTCAGTCCCTCAACTTTCATAAATTGGCAAAACTAGTCCCTGGTTATTCTAAAAACATGAAAATGTCATCAAAGGTCCTTTTTAATCATAAAGTTACATATTTAGTCCTTTGGTGTAAAGTTTCACAAAATTACAAGTTTAGTCCCTGTACTTTGGAAATTGACAGAAATGGTCCCTGGGATGTAAAAACTTTGAGAAATTCAATTTTGGTCCTTGTACTAATAATCTTTTGCAGGAATGGTCCTTGGGTGATAAGTTTGGTGAATTTACATGAATGGTCCCTGGAGTTTGGGAATTGACAGAAAAGGTCCCCGGGTGGTTTAAAATGGAATAATTTCATTTAAGGTCCTTTGGTTTATCATACTTGGCAATTATGGTCCCTAATGAATACTATGGGAAAATTACTAAACCAGCCCCTAAACTTTTCCCTAATTACAATTTTGGTCCTTGTGATTTAATACCTAAAAACCAACCGGACCTTATAAATAAATAAAACAAACAAACCCAACAACCATCACCAGCCCACTCCCTCTCTTATTTTTGGCCCAAATGAAATCCAACCCACCCCTTGGTCAACCCGGTCAACCCACAACCAAAACCACCCCTGCTTCACTACTTTCCCTCCATACCACTCCCCCCTTGCTACTAAACCACCTGGTATACCACCTCCACCTCACACCCCAGCTGTCTACCCACTATCCTCCACCTCACCACAACCCTCCAAACCCATTTAAACCCCTAATATCCGCTCCACGCAATCTACAGTAGTCAAAGAGACTTTGGCGCCAAGAAACGTTTTAAACGGCCTGGATTGATCAGACATAATCAATGGCTGGGGAATGGTGGGAAATACCCCTGTGGGTCCCACAAGCTCAGAAGAGGGCTACAAAATGGAAAGAAAGCAGAAAAGAGAGATTATTAGTGTAGGTAGTATAATTTAGTATCGTATAATTTTAATTCAGTCTCTTAGTGTAATCAGAAGCTTTTAAGCAATCAATTAAGCTGTTTTAGTGTATCCTTAAGCTTTCGTAACAATCAATTTCAAGTTTCTTTGTAATATTCAGTTTATGCAATTTCTTCTTATTTCAAAGATCACAAAAATCTCAACTGTTGTTGTTAGTTGTAGTTAAATCAATTCTTAGACTTGTATAAGCTCTGACAAAGCTAATAAAAGTTTTAGAATACCTCAATTTTCTGTTTAGATAATAAATAAAAAAATACCAAAAATAATAATTTAAATAGAGAAAAATAAAAAAAACTAGAAAAGAATGAAGGAGAAGCAGTGATCAAAGAAGGTTTTGGATTGCAGTGGTATTAGTACCTCTTGGGAGGTGTTAGGAAAGATCTTGGTTCATTGGTTCTTTGTTTCTCAAGTCAAACTGCCATTGTAAGCATATTCCATATTATTTTCAAAATCAGTGTTTGTTGCTTATAAGCTTATTTGTTGTTATTAATTGTTTATTTTACTTAATCCTAGCTTAGTAGATGGTTTTTGATTAATAAGATTAGGTCCTAGTTCTAAGCATCAGTTAGTTTCATTCATGTTAAGGTTATAAAGGAGTGTTTGGTTTAGAGGTTTGCAGTATGCTCTAGCATGTTTCAGCAGTCATAGGTGGTAGTAATAAGTCACATTAGGTTTAGTTAGGTCAGTTAAGTCATAAAACCTTGGTCTCTTTTACAACAAAGTCAAAATCACCATGCTTGCATCATAACTGTCCACTGTATGGACAGTGAGACTCATAAACCCCCCCCATTGGCTTAAAACTTGTAAACATTACTCAAACTAGTCTTAATCTAGGTTAATTCAACAACATCAGTAGTTTAGATCCCCTAGAAACTCAAGAAAGTCAAAATAGCAAGTTTTTTCTCAAAAGTCAAAATTGCCATATTCAGATTTTCACAAAACTTGTAGGAATTTTGTAGATTTTAGTATTAGGATCTAGGCTTTGTGCTTTTGTAGAATTGTTGTCTACCACCCCAGCTATTGATCCCCCCTCTTATCTTATTTTTGTGATTTTATTTGAGGGCCCCACAACCCTTTGAAGTAGGCTGCAGGGCAACAAGCTGCCCTGTGCAGCAGACCAGTCACTCACCACCACCACTTTGTGGTGGTTTTGTGACCACCACAGTGGGCCCCACACATCCATATTAGTTTCTCCCAACCCCCCTCCTAGTAGGCTATCCATATTGACCCTTAGTTTGACCTAGCACCCAGTGGACCCTACTTGGATTTGCTTCCCAAATTTGTCCCCATTCTGTGTTGAGTTTGAGTTTTGGAACAGCTTATTTTTGGCTTATCAGCTTATCTACTGAGCTTATTTGTCCAAATCAAGCTTTGACAAGTCCAACTCACTTATTAGTACCAGAATAAACCAAGGTGGGCCCCACATGAATCAGTTTTAGCTTATTTCCTTAGATGGTCAAACAAAGTCAACTGCTTAAGTTAGTAGCTTATACAGTGCTTATTAATAAGTTCTAAATTTATTGTTTTTACAAAAGTTACTTATTTTTATATATAATATAGTTTTGTAAAATAAAAATCCAGAAAATACAACATAAAAATAAGTGATAGTTTCTATTTAATTTAATTTAATTTTAATTTTCATTTTTAGATTTTAATTAAGTAATTTGTGTTTTTATATTTTTATTAATTTCCTTATAGGTTAAAGTAATTTAAATAATTTTCTCAGATTTTTATATTGTCATTTGATATTTATTAGAATTAGAAATAGTTTTATTAATAATTAAATAAATAAGTTATAAATAGCATAATTAATTTTTATATAGCAACACCTAGTTTTTATATTTTTTATAACTTTTATAAGTCATAAAATAGTTTTATAATTTTTTTCATACTTTTCTAGGTTAGTTTAATATTATTTGTAATTTAAAATAGTTTAAATAGTTTAATTAAGATAAATAGTTTTTAATTAATAAAAAGCTCACAAAAAGACAAAAAGATTTATTTTTATTTTTTATACTTTCTTCAAGTTCATTTTAAGTTTTAGAAATTATTTTTAAGTTTTTAGTTTAATTTGTAGTATTTATAATTTTTAGTTTGATTTAAATTAAGTTTTAAATAAATAGTTAAATAGTTTTTAATTAAATAAGTAATAATAAATAATATAATAATCTAAAAAATAGTTTTATTTTTAGTTTAATTTTATTTTAAGTTTAAGTTTATAGAATTTTCATTTTTAACCCCTTTAGTTTATTTTTCTTAAAACTCACCTTTTTCTCAGTACGCAGTCGCGTCTGATTTTAAATTGGTGTACATTTATACGTTTTAGATACCTAGGTTTTACGTAATCGTTTTAATAGTTTATTTAAGTTATAAAACCCAAGTTAAACACACACACACACACACACTTTTATACCCATTCCCTGTTCAGATTCACTAATCACAGATTCGTTTTTAATAAAACATCGCACACCTCGTTGGGACATTACGACCCGGGGAAACACTGTATTCCACGGAAGCATTCGCCTTGGACTGTTTGACTATTACAGTTGGCCATTCACAAGTGGCTGATCAATAATTATCTGACCGTTTGAGGCGAATCAAGCTCTCGAAGGCAACATTGGGTGAACACATTTTTGGTTAAAGGTGTAGTGTCATTACTAACATACTACGGCGAAATAACATCGATACATGACCGGAACGCCGGGCAAGACACCAATGCTTGCTCAAATCCTTCACCTAAGAATGATTCATGACTAAAGGGTAGGAATAGTCATGGGATTTCACAAAATGGGTGTAAAAATAAAAAATAACAAGCAAATAGTCTAAGCCTACAACTAGGTCATCACCATTTACCATTCGCCCAAGGTCTAAGCTTCGAAACGCAAGAACTGGATCATAGCAAGTACATGTGCCATTAGCGGATGTCATTATGGGCACATATCTTGGTCTTCATGTTGGTGTAGAAATGATCACCAACTCATATATTTAAATGTGATCGAAGTGGTCTCTTCGATACTAATTCTTGATTAACTCATAATCATGGTGCTTATACAATGGTGCACCATTTATTCAACTATTTAAAAACATAAATTCACATTTTTTTATTCATAATTATAAACAATATGTACATCCCCCCAATTGAGATGAACAATATATGAGGATTTCAAGGGCCTTCAAATGATCTTCACTAGTTTGTCTTCGACGTAAGCATGATTCCCGAATTTTTCTACTTAGACCTCGAACTTGGGCAAACAATGACTTCCCAATTATAAACTAAGACTACAAGGTAGGCTAAGGTGTAATGGTGTATCTAAACAATATTTATAAGGGTAAGAAATGAAAGGAGAGGCTCAAAAGGTTGTACTAGGGGTATCTTGCACCAAAGATGAGTGCAACAAAAGGGTTTACATGGGGGTCGAGAAGTCGAGGTGACTAATCGATAAACACACACATATAAGGCTATTTGGGTGATAATCCTAAAACGTTGCCTTCTAAAATTGTTCCTTCCAAATGTGTCTAGCACATTACTCATCTATGGTCTCGAAATGATGTAAAAGCTAAGTTCTAAAGTCTACAAACTACCGACACACTCAATATTTAGGTGAATTTGGGGTAAATCAATGGAAATGGATAAGATAAATCTAACAATGGGAATTCAAGGGTTAAATGTGCTCGGCTAAGGTCTATTCTAGTTCGGTTAAGAAAAACATGTCAAAAGTTTTAAAAATGGCAAATTTTTTCAAAATAAACCAGAAAAATGAGGGCAAAATAAAGTTTAAGATAATTCTCCTCCCGTCCCCCCACTTGAAATGTACAAAGTCCTTTTGTACTAAAAATTAAGTAAATGTGAAGAGAAGGTAGAATTAGAGCGAGAACTTCCCTGAAATTTGCTCCATAAATGAAAGAAGGATCACGAGAAATCTTCGTTCCTTCGACTAGCCTCCATGAGCAAACTTCAAATCCCTGAAATCACGATGCTAACACAAGCATAAATCTATAAAAACAAAAAAATAAAACAAGAAAATCCTAACTCACTTTTGTAGGAATCACGATTGCATTTAGCGAATGCAACAAGCCTATTAATCCACTTGGTGTCCCAAGTGGATGAGTGTAGTCTCGTGAGGGTTTACAGGGAACATACTCACAAAGTTCATTTAGTTACTAATACAAGTTTAGTATGTTTGAAAATATTTTTAGGAATTTTTCCCCGAAAAATACTACGGCGTAACTAAGGACTAGTGTTACTCCGTAGTTAGTTAAAACCTGGAGTCATCAGATATGGGAGGGTGCTTACGGCGTAGTCATAAGACCGAGCTACGCTGTAACTGATAAGCCGAGAGCATCAATTTCTATAGTAAACCGATTTTCTCAATCCTCAATGCTCCAATTCCTGCAAAAAATATAAAACAAACACGCAAACCAACAAAAATAAAGAAAAGGATAATACGGGTTGTCTCAAGTAAGAGCACTTTGCTTATTAACGAGTCTTTAAGTTAGACTCATTCCCACTAGTCATCAAGTAGGCAGTCGAGCTATACTTCCCGACTTCGTATCCCTTGAGGCTGTTGGTTTATCCCACACTGTTGGTGTCACATAAGATGCACTTCTGAGCCGATTTCCTCTAAGGAAGTTAGCCTTCGCCCATTCATTGTGGTGATGCATTCTATCCTGAGTGCTCAACTGAACTTCTCAAAATCTAACCTTTAACCAATTCTCAAATGATATTCCATGGTAACCGACTTTAGATCTCATAGGCTTGTTAAAACATGCCCATTCATATCTCTTGGCCACATCCTCGTGAATAAGTTCTCCACCATTGCATTTCTTCCGAAAGGGATCACATGTAGGCTATGCTTGTGTAGCCCCATTTTCCATCATTAGCGCTGGTTTACAAAAGTGAACGGTCTAGTTGACTTCTTCCTCAGAGTTAAAACTATTATGGTAATTTTGATACCATAAGTTATGATTGAAATCCAAGTCTTCATAGCATGACCAAACTCTTGCTTCCCTTTTTAGTTGTTTTAACCTGACATGTCCTCCACCGTTACAAGATTTGATCCTAGGATAACATGTCGGCATACATAACTTCCCATTATTTGCAAAAGCAACATGATCACAACAATGTCGTACCACAGTAACTGTTATAGGACCCTTATCTCCCCAAGGCTCGAGTGGATAGCTTTCATCATCCTCTTCCTCTTCCGATATTTCATCACTTTCCTCATTTGCATCGGGAACAACCTCATGCGCATATTTTAAACATGACGGAGTCATGTAATTGAATACGTCTTCTAAAACTTCAAGCGTGATGGGAGAAACTTCCTTGTTCGCAATACTCGCCGTGCATGAACTAGCTACCTCCTTGTCTTCATTCAATAACACTTTTCTCATTTTGAATGTAATTCTTACGTCATAAACTCCCAATGAAATTTCTTTCATAAAAACGTCAATTCGGGCTCGTGCAGTAGCAAGGAAAGGTCTTCTGAGGATTAGTTATTCGTTAGGAATGTTTGCCATACCAATGACAACAAAGTCCACAGGAAATAAAAACCGGTCAACCCTCACAATACCATTGTCAACAACACCCGCTCTAGGCGTATTTGCTATTTCAATAACCAATTTCGTTTCCTTGAGGTTCGTCATTTTTAAAGATAGAAATAAGGATAAAGGCATGACATTAATGCTCGATCCCAAATCCGCCAATACTGACAAACTATATGTACCAATCGAGCACGGAAGGGCAAAATTTTTGGCACTATCTTCTTTATTAGGTAACTGCATCGGTGCTCCTTCACTTTGTTTAGTATTGTCTTGCATACAAGAGTTACCAAATGGTGCATAGTGAAAGTTATCCATGGAATCGTGTACCTCATCATTAGTAACAAGTGTCATGCGTGTTCCAATAGACTTGTTTTTTTCCATCTTGCGTTCGTGCAATTCGTCACTAAGCTTCCCAATCATCGCTTCAAGTTTTCTGAGAGATTCATCATGACTGACTAAGCTTTTATTGGTGCTTTCTTGAAATTCCATCAACCATTCATCTTGTTCTTTTTATTTCTTGGTTGATTCTTCCAAATATTTGGTAAGGGTTTCCTCTAGTTTTGACCTTCTTTCACCGTAAGGGGTTCGGTTAAAATACCCAGGTGGTCCTACTCGATACCCATTGCTATTTTTCCTTGAAAAAGTCTTCCATCACCAAACTTGACCTCCTTCACCTTCTTCTCTTCTTCAGTTAAGGGGCAGTCTTTTGCAAGGTGAGCTCCCTCGCAAATATCACATCCAACTTGGATGGAATGTACGCTTTCCTTGAGTTTCTTCATTTCCCTGCCTAAATTCTCAAGCTTATTTGTAAGACCATTCATACCTTCCAACCCTGTTCCAGTATTTTTGGTGCTTCCTCAATCGTGCCACTTTTAAGAGTGGTCGGCCATGTCTTGAATCACATCAAGGGCTTGAGCAGGAGTCATTCCTGGGATAGGTCCCTTGGAATCGATCATCTGCCTTGTTGCAATATTGATGCCTTTATAAAATATGTTTACCTTCTGCTGGCTGTTCAAGTCATGTGTCGGGCACCTGTATAAGAGATCATTGTACCTATCCCAAGCTTGGTACAATGTTTCGTCGGCTTCCTGTCTTAAATTATGAATCTTCGATAATTGTTTTGTTGTCTTAGAAGGAGGGCAAAATCGTTGAATAAAGTTCTTCTTCAGGAGATTACGGGTGTTGATGGTTCCAGATGGCAACCTGTTGACATAAATAATGTCTAAAAACATTGTTAGCATATTAACAATGTCTCTATGTTTTGATAATTACAAAGCATAAACTCATTAATCTAAAACTTATGACATAAACAAGTTTTTAGTGCTTAATATTTATCTTTGCATCCATATCACTTAAGGTATGAATAAACAAAGTGTTTATTGTATTTCATGATCAAAGGAAAATTTTCTAATCAGTAGAATTTTTATAAAATGTATTAAACATTCTATATCTTTTACAAAATTACTTTTGGAATTAAAAGAATATGTTTAATTCATTATAAATATATAATTTCAAATTTCCAACCAAAAATGGCAAATTTTATCCAGAAAAATATTCCCCACTAAAAGACAAGAAAATCAACGTTCTGAAGGGGCGGCCCCCTTAATTCCTTAGGCGGCCCCCTTAATCATTAAGGGGACCGGCCATTAATTAAGGGGACCGGCCACGCTCCAGAACAGTAACTTTTTCCCCTATAAATACTGGTTCATCCCACATAATTTTATCACCTTTTGCACTCCTAAACTTTCTGTTCTAGATCCACATTTCTATTCTCTTAATCCTTTGATCATAAGTACACAATTCTTTGTTTCAAAGTGATTCAAACATCATCCTCTCAAGTGCAAGAGAAGAATACTTCTATCCCCCGAGACAAGAAGTATTACAACTTGTTGTGACCTCCACATACAAGTTGTTGGTGCATCATCAAGATTATTTACACTATTCTTTGTGAAGATTGTTGTGTATATTTGGTTGTAGATAGTTGTGATAGGTATATTGATTGTGTGATTAGTTAGTTGTTTGGTGTGAAGAAGAAAAGTTAGGAACTAGATTATAGTGAAGAAGCTAGGTGTGAAGTTGTTAGTTATGAAGTAAATTGGTGTGAAGAAGATAGGAGTGAAGTAGTTAGTTGTGAAATAGATTGGTGTGAAGAAGTTGTGATTTAGGTGTGAAGAAGTTGTGGTGTGTAAATTGGTGTGTAAGGTTTTCTCCGCCATAAGGTAGCTTGTTGATATAGTGAAGAAAACTCTCGAGTTAGGTGCTCGGGGAGTGGAGTAGGGCAAGGAAGGTGTCCTTGTAGCCGAACCACTATAAATCTCTTGTCTCGCGGTTCGATCTTTCCATCTCTTATCTATTTCATTACTTATCATTTGTTATATCTTACTTATTGATAGTTGTTTATATTGTGCAAGACTTGAGATCACATATTATCGAATCTAAATTTTAAAAACTAAGAAAACACTAAAAATATCTTTTATAACAAATTAAAAAGACGTAAAACTATTCAACCCCCCTTCTAGTTTTCCACAATTGGTATCAGAGCCACGTCGAGCAAGATTTTTAAAATATATTATATTTTAAAACTTGTAACGATCTATGGAATTTGAAAAATATTTAGAAGGGCAATCTATGCAAAGACCACCACTATTTGAAAGTGATGGGTTTTTATACTGAAAAAATAGATTCGAAACGTATGTGAAATGAAAAGATCTTGATCTTTGGCATATTATTACCTTTGGTGATTTCCCCCCTATTCAATATAATGTTGAAACTAAAATGGATGAAATTGTTTCTTTTGAAAAACAAAATGATGATTTGAAAAAGAAACTAGCAAAAAATAATGAGGCTAAAATGGTCATTTATAATGCGTTACAACGCAAAGAATATGAAAGAATTTTTATGTGTAAAACCGCAAAAGAAATTTGGGATTCTTTACTAATTACTCACCAAGGAAATAGCCAAGTCAAAGATAATAAAATAGATCTTCTTGTACAACAATATGAATAATTTACGATTCCGAAAGAGGAATCAATTGATAATGCTTTTGCTAAATTTAACACTATTATCACAAGTTTAAAAGCACTTGATGAGACATTTTCTAGTAAAAATTGTGTTAGGAAATTTCTTAGGGCATTGCATCCGAAATAGCGAGCTAAGGTCACGGCAATTGAAGAATCAAAGAACTTGATGACGTTATCACTAGATGAACTAATTGGCAACTTGAAGGTTCATGAAGAAATTATAAGAAGAGATTCGGAAACGGTCAAAGTCAAGAAAGAACAAACCAAATCCATTGCTCTAAAAGCCAAAAAGGAACCTAGTGATGATGATGATTCAAGTGACGAAAGTGAAGACGAAGAATATGCAATGGCCATAAGAGAATTCAAGAAATTCTTCAAGAGACGAGGAAGATTCACTAGATCATCACGAGACGAAAGAAAACCATTCCAAAGAAATAGAAGTGACAACTACGGGAAAAGAAAGTGCTTTAGATGTGGAAGTCCAAATCATCTCATTGGCGAATGTCTAAATCCGTCGGGTTATGAAAATCAAGGCGCATTTGTTAGCGGAACATGGAGTGATAGTGACAAAGAAGAAGTTGAAAAGCCAAGAGACGAAAAGTGTTTTATGGCAAAAGAAACCGACGAAATATGTTTTAGTAATTGACTTGGAGCCTGACGAATGGATCAAAGATAGCGGATGTTCGAGGCACATGACGGGGAACCGCAAGCTATTCTATACATACAAGACATATAATGGAGGTAACGTTATTTTCGGTAGTGACTTACGTGGAAAAATCATTGGCAAAGGTACGATCTCTAAAGACTCACTTACTATTGAAAATGTAGAGCATGTAGATAATTTAACATGACAAATATGTGATAATAAATGTAGAGTCACTTTTACCGAAGAGGATAGCGAAATAGTTAAGAATGGAAAAATTATAGGTAGATGAACTAGGAAAGGTGGCATATATGTTATGAAACTAGGAAATAAGCCTGAGGATAGGATATGCCTAACGACCCTAGATGAAAACTCTAAATTGTGGCATAGGAGATTAGGACATGCTAACATGCAACAAATACAATCTTTGGCCTCTAAGGAATTAGTTAGAAATTTGCCTAATCTAAAATATGACAAGCACTTTTGTGATGCATGTAAAATTGGAAAACAAGCTCATGCTAGTCACAAAGCTAAGAATATAATATCCACTACTAGGTGCCTAGAATTATTACATATGGATCTTTTTGGTCCATCCGCTGTGCGGGGCTATGGAGGAAACAAATATACCTTAGTAATAGTAGATGACTACTCACGATACACGTGGACTAGGTTTTTAAGTGACAAAACCCAAGCCTTTGAAAAATTCGAAATATTTAGTAAAATGATTCAAAATAAATTAGGATGCTCAATAGTTGCCATTATGACGGACCATGGTAGGGAATTTGATAACGAAGTACAATTCGGAAAATATTGTGAGTTAAATGGAATATCTCACAATTTCTCCGCTCCTCGTACTCCTCAATCAAATGGCGTAGTAGAAAGAAAAAATAGGTCACTACAAGAAATGAGTAGAACAATGTTAAATGAACAATCCATCCCACAAAAATTTTGGTGTCACGCCGTAGATACATCGACTTATATTTTAAATAGGGTATCAATTAGGAGAATTCTAGGAAAAACTCCTTATGAGTTACTAAGAGGTAGAAAACCAAACTTAAGCTACTTTAGGGTATTTGGAAGTAAATGTTATATTCTAAACACTAAGGATTACCTCACTAAGTTTGATCCAAAATCATATGAAGGAATATTTTTAGGATACTCACAAAATAGTAAAGCATATATAATACTCAACAAACACTCCATGAAAGTAGAAGAATCACTAAATGTACAATTTGATGAAACACCACCACCTCCTAAAACATTACCTTTAGAAGATGATGACTTAGTCGAAGATGAAGCTATTGAGGTTAGTAAAACAAAACCCATAGGAAATGATAATGAAGACATTCACTTTGAAAATAACGAAATTGTTAATATTAAAGAATCTAGATCACATCCATTTGATAATATAATAGGACATCTTAACCAAAGAACCCTTAGGTCACAAGCCCAAGATAAAAATAATTTCTTTTGTTTCCTCTCAGTAATAGAACCTAAGAATATTAATGAGGCTTTAAAAGATGAAAGTTGGGTTGTAGCTATGCAAGAAGAATTAAATCAATTTAAGGCAAATGATGTTTGGGAATTAGTCCCAAATCCAAAGAATATGACCATCATAGGAACTAAATGGGTATATAGGAATAAGTTAGATGAGAATGGAATAGTTACTAGGAATAAAGCTAGGTTAGTTGCCCAAGGTTATAATCAACAAGAAGGAATTGATTATGACGAAACTTATGCCCCCGTAGCTAGACTAGAATCGATTAGGATATTACTTGCCTATGCTTGCGCCCTAGATTTTAAGTTATTTCAAATGGATGTGAAAAGTGCATTCCTTAAGGGTTTTATCAATGAGGAGGTATATGTGGCACAACCTCCAGGATTCATTGACTTCGCAAAACCTAATTATGTTTATAAGTTAAAGAAAGCTTTATATGGACTCAAACAAGCTCCCAAAGCTTGGTATGATCGATTAAAAGCTTTTCTTATTAAACATGATTATTCCATGGGAATGGTAGATAACACTCTTTTCACTAAAAGGAAAGACCCAAATCTCATCATTGTCCAAATATATGTTGATGACATTATATTTGGATCTACTTGTCAAGACATGTGTGATGAATTTGTCAAAATCATGCATGATGAGTTTGAGATGAGTATGATGGGTGAACTTAACTTCTTCCTAGGATTACAAATAAAACAATTAGAAGATGGAATATTTTTTAACCAATCTAAGTACATTAAGGAAATGCTTAAGAAATTTGGCCTAGAAGACTCAAAACCCATGAAAACTCCCATGTCTACGGAAGTAAAGCTCACAAAGGATGATGAAGGTGAGTCCGTAGATAATACCAAGTATAGAGGAATGATAGGTAGTTTACTATACTTGATGGCAAGTAGACCCGATATCATGTTTAGTGTCTGCCTTTGTGCCCGTTTTCAAGAGGATCCCAAAACCTCTCACCAAGAAGCGGTTAAGCGTATCTTCCGATACATTAAAGGCACTATACACTTAGGATTATGGTATCCTAAGGGATCCGGCATAGAAACCATCGTCTATGCGGATTCGGATCATGCGGGAGACTACGTAGATAGAAAAAGCACTAGCGGTATTTGCACGTTTATGGGATGTTGTCTAACATCTTGGTTTTCGAAGAAGCAAACCGCTCTTGCTATTTCTACCACCGAAGCCGAATATGTTAGCGCTGGAAAGGCATGTCAACAAGCACTATGGATGAAACAAGCTCTCGTAGACTATGGCATTAGGTTAGAAAATGTTCCCATTATGTGCGATAACAAAGGTGCGATAGATTTAAGTAAAAATCCGGTGCAACACTCTAGGACTAAACATATAGAAATACGCCACCACTTTCTTAGGGATAATGTACAAAAAGGAAACATATCTATAGAAAATGTTGCATCGGAAGATAACATTGCGGATATATTCACAAAACCCCTTAAGCGTGAATTATTCAACCACTTGCGTTTAGGATTAGGAATGATGAAACAAGTTGACTAAATTATATTGAACTAATACAAATTTATACTTGCATAAAATTTACTTTTCGTCCACTTCTTTATTTCTGAGTAGAGGAATCTATTTCGCACAAAATTAAAGATTGGGAAAGTTTATTTTCTGTGCATAAACTTTCTTGTAAAACCCAATCAATTTTCTTTAAAAATTATTCTCACATCTAGGAATCACGTGAACATCATTTTTCTTGCATTGTTGACTAATGCTAAAAACATTGTCTTCCAAAAATCATGCATAAACTCTCACATAAATTGTCAAGGTATATAATCTAATATGTATCTTTGACATTCATGATCGAGCAAAAATTGAATCAAGGAGATCTTTTGGATTGTTTCTTAGGATCGTTATTTCTCTTTGCATTTAGGAGTCAAAACAATCACAACTCCACATTTGTTGCATATAGACACACACTAGGACAAATTCACTAATAATGTTGTCATCTTGCTCCATCACTAGTTTTCCACTCACTAGTTGCTTTTGCCTTTGATCTAAGATAGGTTCCTTAGGAAGTTTAAGTGCTCTTGCCATTACTTATCTCATCTTGCTTATTATGTGTTGCTTAATTGCTCTTTTGCTTATGTGTTTTTGCATGCATGTTATATCTTGATTAGATTAGATGCTATATTGCCTAAAGGAATTGAACTTTCTTGAATTCTAATCCAAACACACAACTTTTATACAAATTTTCTACCAAAAACCCAATTCTTGCAACCTAGAAATTACCAGATGGGCGGCCCCCTTAATTTTGTAAGGCGGCCCCCTTAATCATTAAGGGGACCGCCCCCTAATTAAGGGGACCGACCATCTGATGGTCGGGTTTACAGAATCTTTTCTGCTTTTTAGCCCATTTCAACCTACATTTCCCATTTTTCACCAACACATTTTGTCCTAATCTCCCAAACAAACTTTATCCATCCATAAACACACAAATCTTACACTATAAATACCCTCAATCCTCAAAACTCCTCACTCATCCCTTCATGACTTCTCCAAACAAACCAAAACCAAAAGCCTCAAGGCTTGCAAGAATGACGGAAAAACCCGTTTGGCGAAGAAAAAGCCCTCGAAACAAATCCATCATAACCAACGAAGTTGGAAATCACTCAACACCTCCAACCACTTACTTCCCAAACTTTACCCAAAATTCACAAGGACATTCATTTGATCCTATTTACAAACCATACAACATTGGCCAAACATCTTCCTTTATGCCAAACCACTCATCTCATCCTCCAACCATTTGTAATGATCCATACAAGTTTGATCAACCATCCCACTACAATTCCAACTACACAAACCCAATTCATCCATATCAACACAATGACTTTCTCCGCATTGCCACGGAAAAGCAAAAGTTCCGTGATGAAATATCACAAATCCATGATCTTTGTGATCTCAACGCCATGCATCTTGCACAACGCAACAAAGGGCAACCTCCATCATCACCCTACAACAATTGCCTTCCTCACTCTCTCAACTTGGATCAAGTTACAAACCACACTCACTATTGCCCTTGTTGCATCTTCCTTCAAAAACAAATCCTATACTTGAGTGAAGATATTTCTTGGATTGAATATCTCCTCACTCGTCCTCATCCCATACCACCTTTAACACGATACAATATCGTAAGATCCACCTCTTCCGCTCCATACCCCACTCCATATCCCTCTCCATCTAACAACTAAGCTTTATGCTTATGTTTTCCTTCAAGCAAATAAAACAATCAACCATGGGTTGCAAGCAAGTCCAAGTGCTCTCTTAGGCAATATAGGGCTATGTCTTTTCTTTTGTTTTATTGTGATCAATATGCCTTAAGCATATTGAATGTTGTAATGCTTTCTATGATGCTTGAATGAATCTATTTTTATTTGCATAATTATTGCTTTGCATGTATATGTGTCTTGTTCTCTTCTAATATTTTGTATAGCCAAGATTTCCATAGCTCATTCCCTTGGTGCTCTCAAATGAGGGGGAGCATACATCAAGGGGGAGCATTAACCTTTTTGATTTTACAAAACGGGGGAGAAGAGAATGTTAAACTCTAATAATACTTGTCTAAAAATTATTTTTTAGACTTAATGAGTTTAAGGTCTTGTAATCATCAAAAAGGGGGAGATTTTTGACATAAATAATGTCTATAAACATTGTTAGCATATTAACAATGTCTTTATGTTTTGATAATTACAAAGCATAAACTCATTAATCTAAAACTTATGACGTAAACAAGTTTTTAGTGCTTAATATTTTTCTTTGCATCCATATCACTTAAGGTATGAATAAACAAAGTGTTTATTGTATTTCATGATCAAAGGAAAATTTTCTAATCAATAGAATTTTTATAAAATGTATTAAACATTCTATATCTTTTACAAAATTACTTTTGAAATTAAAAGAATATGTTTAATTCATTATAAATATATAATTTCAAATTTCCAACCAAAAATGGCAAATTTTATCCAGAAAAATATTCCTCACTAAAAGACAAGAAAATCCAACGTTCTGAAGGGGCGGCCCCCTTAATTCCTTAGGCGGCCCCCTTAATCATTAAGAGGACCGGCCATTAATTAAGGGGACCGGCCACGCTCCAGAACAGTAAATTTTCCCCCTATAAATACTGGTTCATCCCACAGAATTTTCTCACCTTTTGCACTCCTAAACTTTTTGTTCTAGATCCACATTTCTATTCTCTTAATCCTTTGATCATAAGTACATAATTCTTTGTTTCAAAGTGATTCAAACATCATCCTCTCAAGTGCAAGAGAAGAATACTTCTATCCCCCAAGACAAGAAGTATTACAACTTGTTGTGACCTCCACATACAAGTTGTTGGTGCATCATCAAGATTATTTACACTATTCTTTATGAAGATTGTTGTGTATATTTGATTGTAGATAGTTGTGATAGGTATATTGATTGTATGATTAGTTAGTTGTTTGGTGTGAAGAAGAAAAGTTAGGAACTAGATTATAGTGAAGAAGCTAGGTGTGAAGTTGTTAGTTATGAAGTAAATTGGTGTGAAGAAGATAGGAGTGAAGTAGTTAGTTGTGAAATAGATTGGTGTGAAGAAGTTGTGTAGAAGTTGTGATTTAGGTGTGAAGAAGTTGTGGTGTGTAAATTGGTGTGTAAGGTTTTCTCCGCCATAAGGGAGCTTGTTGATATAGTGAAGAAAACTCTCGAGTTAGGTGCTCGGGGAGTGGAGTAGGGCAAGGATGGTGTCCTTGTAGCCGAACCACTATAAATCTCTTGTCTCGCAGTTCGATCTTTCCATCTCTTATCTATTTCATTACTTATCATTTGTTATATCTTACTTATTGATAGTTGTTTATATTGTGCAAGACTTGAGATCACATATTATCGAATCTAAATTTTAAAAACTAAGAAAACACTAAAAATATCTTTTATAACAAATTAAAAAGACGCAAAACTGTTCAACCCCCCTTCTAGTTTTCCACACAACCTATTAACCCATCTTCATGCGGCTCCAGTGAGTGTCATAGGGAACACGCGGAGCATTACAGCATCATGAGAGACCCCTTGGATATTGAAGAGGCTAGCGATGTAAAGCACATTTTCCACGTGCTCATAAGCGTCTTCCGTCTTGAGTCTAGTGAATGGATTCTCTCTCAGCTCCCACATAAACTGTGGCTTGATCTCAAACTGAACATCCGCTCCAATCAACGGCCTCACAAGGCACGGTCCCTGCTCTTCTCTAGTCATGGAAAGGTATGCTTCCAGAGTCAATGAGTCAATATTAGTTACTTCCATAATTCCAGAAACTAATATAAAATTGTGAGAAAAAAACAAAAATTAAAAATTAAAAATGAGAAACTTAAATAAAAATCCAATTATAGCTCCCCGGCAGTGGCGCCAAAAACTTGATGCAGGATTTCTTACCAGGTTTTAATATTTATAAAGTCTCGTATCTACCCTAGGTCTACCTTATGCACTAACAAACAGAGAATCCGGTCGTGTGTAGGCTAGTAATGGAAACTCTGAGGTCGTCCTTAGAGCTATGTGGTGCGGATTATATCTAAGTTTAATGTCACTATATAAAACTGATTTTAAAGATGAAATGATTGATAAAAATAAATGAAATGAAAGTAAATAACAAAAGCAATTAAATGTAAGGTTGTGAGCAATAAGAGAGAAATGTGCAAACCTAATTACTCCTCCTAAATCGCTTATAATCATGTTTCCTATTAAACTAATCTTATGCTTTAGGTGGGGCGGACATATGTCACTAGGTTCATATGGTCAAGTTCCCTAGCCTATCTCCCCCGAATCCTGCCGGGAACCACAGGCACTACCCCATGCTAGTACGCCGACGTACGATAGACGTGTTTGAGTTATTAAGTGCCACTACATGCTACACTTATCTTTTATGGCCCGTTGTCACGATCATAGGCCATACCTTAACTACTTAAGTTCCTCCACCCCGGAAAGTGGTCCTATGGTCAATTTGCACACAAGGTCTGATACGTGGGAATTGCTCCCTCGCAACAGGTTTTACCTCTCAAGGGATCTTGAGAAGCTTACGACCCCCACCAGACAGTGTACCTGATCGTTGTAGTATAGTATAGTGACAAGTACCGGGGGATTGATCATTAACTCAGGAATAGTATCGATAGGATTAGAAAGCCTACTAAACTAGGTCTAGAGGTGAGGGATGATTCTTTTTGTATTTTTAAATTTTATGAAAGCAAGTAAAATCTCAGGTTTTGAAAGAGTGGGCAGAATTAGTTGCTAGCCAACTAACCCAATTAACTAAAGATGCACTCAAAATAAAATAAAAGAAATGAAAATTAAACTATTTTACTAATGTGGTGGAAACAATAATGAGGAAAGTTGTGTTTACTTAGATTTCATTACTCCCTAGATATCTTTTACAGGTTGATTAGCTTGTTACAATTGCATGGATGACGGGTTATATTCCTTAATACTAGTCGTAGGGCCGTGTACAATATTCCCTAACTCTATAAGATCCTACTTCACTCCTATGTCGAGCCGTTAGAAGCTCCTAACATGGGATCATTAGAATTCTCTTACGCATTAAATACAACCAAAAATTGTAGTACACCTCTGATCATGTTTCTTAAGACGTTCAAGCAAGTTATCAATGGAAGTCTGCCAGTTTTTTTAAGCCTAACATCGAATACAATCATCCGTAACAATTATAGACAAACAATCAACCCATAATCAACATCTAGGTTTCACTACATGTAAGCAAACACAATAAAAATCAAGCCTAGCATGTTAAAGAGAAGACAAGCGTAAGATATAATCACACAACACATAAACATATTGAATGATTTGAGTAAGTACTTATCTTCAATTGAACATGGAAGAATCAAGGGGTTGAAACCCTTGAAAAAGCTATAAAATTCGTCTAGGGTTTATGCCCTAATATCCCACACAAAGTTCCACACTAATGAAGGAAAATTAGAAAACTATATATAGATTTTACACCTTGACGGCGTCACGTTATAGCTTGTTACACCGTCAACTCGCCGCCATGATGAAATTCGTATTGCCTAGACCCACTTCTGACGCCGTCATGTAGGAATGAGCTCTGGGCCGTCACGTGTGTTTGGACCCTGATGGCCTAGGTGACGCCGTCAGGCCAATAAGCTTAAAAACTTTTTGGGCCGTCACGTTATAAGTTCCACATCCACCTCTTTTGTCCTCTTGACGCCGTCACTAACAAACTCTTGACGTCGTCAGGTACTGTTCCAGCAAGGAAATTTGAGACTTTGCTGTTTTCTTCACTTTTATGCTCCAAAAACGTCCAAAATGCTTCCTTTTCCAGATTTCACCTCTAAAGTACCTAAAATGACAAAAGGAACGATTTAGGGCAATAATTGATCAAAAAATCTTGAATTCGGGCTTAAATGACCCCTTAAAAGCGGTACACTTTTCGCCTTATCAAGGTCCATGGTTAGTTGTCATCCCAACCACATCCTTGCAACCCAAATATGCCAGGATCCTATGGTCAAATCCTCCAGCATACCTGGTATAATCGGGTGTTCTAAACTACCATAATTAAAGGGTCACAAGATAAACTAAGCATTCACACACGTAAAAGCATTTAAGAAAAGTATAAAAACATAATTAAAGCAATAAAGGATTCACAACTAGGCTAGCACCAGATGTGCTTAGCCAATAATATTCAATAGAACACTCAAAACAATGTTTATACAAGCCATGAATTAGAAATGTGAAATTAAATATGAAATTCTAAAACTTATGGTGATTGAGGTGTAATTTCTCCCTTGGAAAGGCTCCGTATGCTGCTGTAGAAGGGCCTTTTGAATGCTCCAACGATCTCTGATTTTGTGTGTGAGAAAGTTGTATATCAAATGCAGAAATTAGGGCTGTATTTATAGGCCCAATCATTACTAAGGCGTAAATGAGAAATGTGTTATGCCGTAGCTAGTGTAATCTTATCCAGATCTGGAGGTTATGGCGTAGTTGAAGAAGCATTACGCCGTAACTTAAATATTAAGGTTTCTTTTACATCGTAGTTATGAAACGTGTTACGCCATAGCTGATTTCTTGGATCTTGGATTACTTTCGTAGTTGTTGTTATGCCGTAATCCCTAGCTATGTTACGGCGTAGCCTTCCATCCGATAAAAAAGGAGCTGAGAACCTAGCCTTCTCCGTTGGGTTCTCCTCCTACAGGAATTTGATATCATTATTCGTGATAAAAAAGGAGCTGAGAACCTAGCTGCTGATCATATCTCCCGATTGGAAAACCCCCACCAAGATGTCTTCGAGAGGAAAGAAATTAATGAAACATTCCCTCTCGAGACACTCAATGCGGTTACCTTTCGTGGAGACTATAGTACCCCATGGTTTGCCGACTTTGCAAACTACCTTGCGGGTAACTTTGTGGTGAAAGGGATGTCGTCCCAACAGAAAAATAAATTCTTCAAAGATGTAAAACATTACTTCTGGGACGACCCCTACTTGTTCAAAATATGTGCGGATCAAGTCATCCGGCGGTGTGTTTATGGCCAAGAAGCCTCTGAAATTCTTAAGGCTTGCCATGCTTGTCCCACGGGGGGCCACTACAATCCAAACTACACCGCCAAAAAGGTGTTTGACTCCGGTTTCTATTGGCCCTCGATTTACAAGGATGCCCAGGAATTAGTCAAATCCTGTGACGCTTGTCAACGTCACGGGAATATTTCACAAAAGAATGAAATGCCTCAAAATGCAATTCAAGTTTGTGAAGTCTTTGACGTTTGGGGCATCGATTTTATGGGGACATTTCCTTCTTCTCATGGCAACAAATACATACTCGTGGCTGTTGACTACTGGTCAAAATGGGTTGAAGCGAAAGCTTTACCCACTAATGATGCCCGAGTTGTTGTAAAATTCTTGAAAGCTCTTTTCGCTCGATTTGGAACTCCACGTGCTATTATCAGTGATCGTGGTACGCACTTCTGTAATGACAAATTTGATAAAGTCATGCAAAAGTATGGTGTAACTCACCGTCTTTCTACTGCGTACCACCCACAAACAAGTGGACAAGTAGAAGTTTCCAATCGAGGAATTAAGAGAATTTTAGAAAGAACCGTAGGTGAAAATCGTGCAACGTGGTCGGATAAATTAGATGATGCACTTTGGGCTTTCCTTACGGCTTACAAAATACCCATTGGGTGTACGCCTTACAAACTTGTGTACGGGAAAGCGTGCCATCTTCCGATCGAGCTTGAGCACAAAGCCTATTGGGCCCTCAAGCATGCCAATTTTGACCTCAAAACTGTGGGTGATCATAGAAAAGTTCAACTAAATGAATTAAATGAACTTCGTGATCAAGCTTACGAGAACTCTTTGATCTACAAAGAAAAGACAAAGAAGATTCATGACTCAAAAATCAAGAACCGCGTTTTCAACGTTGGTGATCGAGTCCTTCTTCTCAACTCTAGACTCAAGATCTTCTCGGGAAAGCTCAAAACCCGATGGACTGGTCCATTCACTATCACTAAGGTTTATCCTTATGGCACCGTCGAATTATCTCAAAATGACGGTCCTAATTTCAAAGTGAATGGACATCGTTTAAAGCACTACTTTGGAGAGGACATACCATCCATGGTTGTCCCGGATCTCCAAACTTTCCCCAAGGACAATTGAATTCGGGGATCGAGTCAAGCTAGCGACTCGATAAACAAAAACAATAGCACAATACGGGTTTTCACCCGTATCTCTGATTTCTTTCTACTTTCTACCACCCTAGTGTGGGGGAATGGCTAACCCCCCGCTATTTGAAAATGTATATATGTATATAAGTTCAAAAAAAAAAGTGTATATATAGAAATAAAGTGAAATATGGTATTTCCACAGTTAGATTCGAATATTAGCTTTTTCCGTTCAAAGAGTCGGCATAATAGCTGGGACTTTGAATATTGAGGACAATATTCATTTCTAAGTGTGGGGGGGAAATTCTAGCGAATTTTATCGCAAAATACTTTCAAGTACCCCAGTTTTTGGCCAAAATTTTCAAAAATTTTTCAATTTATTTCAAAATTTTTGTGGTAATCAGTCCGCCATGTCTAACCGACAAAGGGATTGGCTAATCCAGGAGCAAACGGCTCTTGGTAAAGATACATCAAATCCGTTTATGGCTTGTAATTTGCCCAAAATTGTATGGTAAATCAACTCGCCATATCCCATAAAGCGAATGAGTTGGCTAGCCCACAAGATTATGGCTTGTGGTAAAGGCCGTGGAAAAACCATAATTGGTAATCAGCTCACCAAGATGTTGACTATTCCATCAAGAGCTGGCTAGTCCAGAAGCAAACGGCTTTTGGTAAAGACAAATCAAATCCGTTGACAGCTGGTGGTTTGCTCAAAATCACACGGTTATCAGGTGTGCCACAGTTCTTACACCTAGCTACTCCATAAGTGATGGCTTTTGGTAAAGAGTTTAAAATCCATCAAGTTTTCCAAAAATATTGCTAGGGATTAGCAATAGTTTAGTGTGGGGGATTGATGAGTGCGCAAACACTCATCATTTTTATCGTATTTAAACTGCCAAAACATACAAAAACAATCGAAAAGTAATCAAAATACTTAAATTATTCCAGAGATTGTGTTTTATATGTTTTAAATGCAAAATGAGCAAAAACAAATGAAAAATGATCAAAGTTTGCAATATTGGCAGTTTCAGTCCCCCAAGTTTCAAAATTTGTCAAAAATAGTCCCTATGCATTTATTTTGAAAGAAAAGTCAACCCAAGTCCCTAAAAAAATCAAAAGTTATCAAAAACGGACTTTGGGTGATAAATTTGGAAAATTTACATGTTTGGTCCCTAGAGTTTGGAAATTTGCAAATATAGTCCCTGGGAATTTTTGAAAATTAAAAAATTGTAAAAATGGTTTTTGGGAATATTAAACTTTGCATCTTTGGTCCTTGGTGGTACTTTGGGAGAATTACAACTTCAGCCCCTTGGTTTTGATAAATTGCAAAAATGGTCCTTGTGTGAAACTACAATACCAACCGGACCCTTAAATATTTTAAACCTAAAACAAAACCGACCCACCTTATTACTCCAGCCCACACACTCCAGGCCCACTCCATCTCACCCAGCCCACTTCATAATAAAAATAAACTCTCCCCCGTTTTGTTACCCTCTTTCCCAGTCAACCAAAGTCAAACCATCACCTCCCCCCTCCAACTTGCAAACCTGCTCCCCCCTCCTCCACCTCAGCAAGCCATCCCTCTCCATTGACTATCAAACAAAGCTCCAAAAGCTTTAATTGCTTCCCTTTTGCCCTCACTCCACCTCAACCTGACAAAGAAAAAAAAGGCGCCAAAAAGCTTTTAAAGGGTCAAGATAGTTTGGTGATCATCCAATGGCTCAGAGTGCATATGGGATTCACTCATTAGGGTTTCAAAACCCTAATGGTCCCCTATTTAAAGAAAAGGAAGCGGCAGTGGCCAAGAGTAGTAATTTTTATTTTAGAAAAAATTGTAATATCGTTTTTATTTTCCCAAGTTGTAATCTTAGCTTAAAATTGTAACTCTCAGCTTTCAGGGTATTGTTTAGACTTATTTTCAGTATGAATCTCAATCATTTTTCTTAAATTCAGTTTGTATCAATTTTCATTAAAATTTCAAGTATGGATGAATGCTAGATTAAGTTGTTGTTATGGACTGAATTAGGTCACATTGGCTCCCAAGAAGTTCATAAAGGCTTCTAGTTACCTTAAAACTTAGTTTAGTTAACAAAAATCACAAATCAAAAATTGGTCAATGAAAGTCAAACTGTGAAGCTTGGATTTGATTTGGTGATTCAGATGTGATTTGGAAGAGAAGCAGCTTTGGAATGTGGGTTTAGAACCTCATGGGAGGTAGTAGGATTGAACTGAGTTCCTTGTTCTTGGTTTTGGATCACATTAGATCTTTGTAAGTTTCCATTTACTGTAGCAACTCCTTATTAGATTGCTTATTCATAATTGTTTCTGTTTGTTTCTTCTTATTTTAGCTTATTATGCTTAGAATAGCCTAGTTAATGTGATTGAGCTTAGATTTATATAAACTTAATTGTGGACTGTCATTTTGAGCTCTTATAGCTTATTTGTGAGTAATCATTAGAAACTGATTATTGGTTCTTGTAAACTCTTTATTATATGTTTTCAAACCTGTCTCAAACCCATTTGATCATTAGTGTTTCAAAAATCACAAGTTTCTTTTGAAAAAGGCATAACAGCTAAGTATAAGGGGTGTTTGGTTCTTGGGTTATCACTTGGTTCTCATAGTTGTTTGTTGTTGCTTATAATCAAAACAGTCTTACTTAGGCTAGAATAGGTCAATGTGACCAAGAAACAAGTCCACAATAAGCTTAAAGTCAAAATCAAGGGTAATACCCCTTGATTTGGTCCACTGTTGGATCAGTAAGTTCCACAACCCCTCAAAACCTTGAAAAATTGTTCAAGTTAATGATATTTAGTTGCATTATAGTTAAATACTTCACAATAAATCAATAAATCAAGATCTTAACTCATCAAAGTCAACTTTGCTAGTTTTCTCAAAAAGTCAAAAGTGCAATCTCATTTTTTTCACAAAATGGCAAGAATTTTCATGATTTTTGTAATGGGTTCTAGGGTTTGAAATTGCTTGGGTAAGTAGTCTACCAGATGATCTATTGATTCATGCACTTTTCATAATTTTATGAATTTTTATTACTGACTGTTGGGAATAGACTTTATTATTTCAAGTGTCGGTCATTGAGTTTTGGTATAGGTTGCATTACTTAGTTATAACGTTAGTTATTTTATAAGTTTTATGCTTAGTTTATAGGTTTGGATAAAGTCTAAGGGCTAAGTATGTCATATTGTCTAAGTTTAGAGAAGCCCTAATCCTTATCTATAAATAGCTATGTATAACCTCATTTTGAGGTTGGTTGGTTCACTAGTAATATTATTAGTCTCTTATTTTCATTAGGTGTTCCTTCCACTCTCTCTCTCTACTTACTTTCTCTCTCTAGAATTCTTAAGTGATTATGTTGTTAAAATGGTGACCTAACAAGTGGTATCATTCGCCAAGGGATAATATAGGTTGATTTAGGTTTGATTTGGTAGTAAAAACTTGGTGTTTGTTGCGTATTTGAAAAAAATGGTACTGTTCATCGTCTTGTTTTCGAGTTAGGGGTAATTTTTTTCTTAGCGAGTTAGGTGTTAATTTCACTTATCGAGTTTGGAGAATACCAAGTTCTATCGAGTTAGGTTTCATATTCTTACCGAGTTAGGGGTAAATCTTAAGTTCTATCGAGTTAAGTCTTAAGTTCTATCGAGGTAAGTCTTAAGGTCTATCGAGTTAGGTGTTAAGTCTCACTTATCGAGTTTGATATCTTGGCGAGTTAGCCTTTCAATTCCTAATCGTTTATCGAGTTAGGCTTATTGTGACTTTAACTAAGGGGAAACTCTGCCCAACTCAAGTCTCTCTACCGAGTTTGGATACTTATCGAGTTAGGATACTCACTTGAACTTATCGAGTTAGAAACCTAAGTGAACTTATCGAGTTAGAAACCTAAGTGAACTTATCGAGTTAGAAACCTCAGTGAACATACCGAGTTTGAAGACTAAGTGAACATACCGAGTTTGAAGATTAATTGACCATACCGAGTTTGAAACAACATCTTTACATACCGAGTTTGATATCAAAATTTTCAAATCTAATTACAACCTTTATTTATCTTTAACGATCTAAGTTTACCATAATCACGAGAGAAAGATGTCTCAACCACCCAATTATTATTTTCCTCATTCTTCGCAACATCATCCGCAGTATCAACAATCGTATCAACGACCGTTTCAACAACCGCAACAATCATATCAACAACCTTCACAATCACACGTTCAACAACAACCGTTTAATCCACTACATCATTACCTCATGATGCAACAACATCAAATCATTCCTCAACAACAACCATATCAAATGCCACAACAAAACACTCAGTTTTCCTCCAAACAACCTCACTGGTTTGACAGAATGTGTGAAGTTATTACAACTCAACAATCCCGACATGAGGCAGGATCACTTGAAACACCTCCAATGCTAACACCGGGAAACTATGTTCAATGGTCAAGTCGATTCTTACGATTTCTTGAACTTAAGAAACCTCATGGGAAATTCTTGAAACAAGTGATACTTGAAGGACCATTTGAGTGGCCAACAAGATTTGAAATTAGTGATCCAACTGCTGATCCTCCACGTCCTCCTGGTGATCGACCTCTTCCAGAATCTCAACTCACAGAAGAACAGAAATTACATCGTGAAGCTGATGAGTATGCAATGGCTTATATACTTCAAGGAATACCAAATCCAATTTATCGAAGTGTCGATGCTCAGAAAACAGCCAAAGCTATGTGGGAACATGTTCATCTCCTTATGGAAGGCACTCAATTGAACAAAGATGATATGGAATCCAAACTCTACATGGAATACACTGACATCACAATTGAACCAGGAGAGTCACTCGCATCCTACTATCATCATTTCACAAATGTGGTCAATGATCTGGAACGTCACAAAATCACAGTACCAAGGATTGCAGTCAACTCCAAATTCGTTGGTAGTCTTGGCCCGGATTGGCATAAATATGTGACATTTGTTCGTCAAACAAAAAATCTTCATGATGCTCCATATGGTTTGTTGTATGATTTTCTGAAACACCATGAACCTGAAGTGGAAAAAGATAGAGCTCTACGAGGAGGATACACACCAACACCAACACCAAATTCTTTGGCACTCGTAGCTCAATCTCCCTATGCTCCACCACCAATGTCAAATCATGCATATGTTCAAGAGCAGAACTACTTCAGTTATCCACAATCTTCTACCTCGAACCAAATGGTCCCTTATGATTCATCTCCACAGAATGCTTCCACTCAACTTGTTCCATTAAACAACAATGATGCAATGTATTACTCGAACTCCAATGACGATGACGATGATGACTTTAACACGTTGAATCAGGGACTTGCTCTTATTGCTCGTGCTTTTAGCAAATTCTCCAACAAAACAAACAACCGTCAACGTTCATCTTCTAACATAAGGAATCAAGCTGTTGTCAATGATGGAAGGGTGGAAATTCAGAATCGTAACTTTGGTCGATCTGGTTCAGGAAGTTCTTCAGGAAATTTTGGGAATGGTCAAAGGTTTAATAACAATGGAGGGTTCAGAAACAACTCAGGCTCTTCTCAGCAAAGGTCTGAACCAGTTGCAACTAGGAACTCCAACTCAGGGAATGCAGTGTGGTGTTATAACTGTAATGAACAAGGTCATATAGCGACTGCATGTCCTAAACCGAGAACTCGGGGTAGTAAGTTTCACAAGCAGGCATTACTCATGGCTCTTCAAGATGAAAAAGATGGACATTTCCCTGAACAGGACAACAACTTCATGGCAAATGTGAACAATGACGATGACATGGAAGATCTAGAAGCCAATGCAGCTGTGATGCTTATGGCCAACATGCAGGAACTTAAGCTTAATGATTCAGGTCCAGTGTATGACACTGATGGCTTGTCTCAGGTACATGACCTCAATGCATGCTTTATAAATGATATAGTCTCACCTTCTGCTTATGAATCAGATATGGCGCAAGTTGTTCCATCCGAATCATCTTCATCTTCTCAAACAGATAAACAAATAAGCACAGTTGTCATATTTGATGATGACACGGTTGTTTCATTTGATAATCCTATTGAGAATGATAAACATGATCATTTAGAACAACATGAACCATCATTTGATCCAGACCCTGACCTCATATTGGTATCTAAACAACTGAGTGCACAACTGAATGCTCAACAATTGCAAATCAAAAAATGCAACGAGATAAACAAAGCTTTAAAAGAAAAAAATGTGTCACTTGCACGAGATATTGAGTGCTATAAAATTCAGCTTTCAAATCAGGAAGACAAGATTAAACATACAAAAAGTTTTGAAAAAGCTTTTCAAGATTCTTTTAACAAAGAGCAAGATCTTCAACACAAAATGCAAGATTTAATTGAGTCAAACGGAAAGTTGATTTCTAAACTTGAAAGTGAAAAGTGTGAACTAAAAATGCAAGTTGAATGTCTTCAAACAGTACTTTCAAAAACAGAAACAGAATTGTCAAGTTGTAAAAAGGAGTTTTGTGAACATAAAATACGAAAAAGGAAGTATATAAATGACTTACTTGGTGAGATTGTTGATCTTGAAAAACAACTCAAAGAATTTCGTAACATTGTTTACAAACACGGGAACTCTGTCACAACAATACAGAAATTTTCTTTAAAACCGAGACCCGATAAAGGATTTGCACTCTGCGATTTCAAATCAATGTTTCTTCACAAAGCATTCAAAGTAAATCTTAAGATTTACAGTATAGACCACATGCTTGATAATACGATTGTGCGTGCTGTTGTTTTTGATATTGAGGATGAAGAAGAACTTGAAGACGAGAGTCGATAAAAATGAGTTATGTTCAATACTGGACACCATATGACTATTCAAAAGCTCCACCTCTTTCTAAATCTTTTGTGACTCAAAAGGAATTACCTAAGAAATCATGGTTTGTCGAAGAGTCATATGTTTCATCCTCTAATGCGGCCCCTGTCCAAACTGTAGCACAAATAAATGGTCCTTTACCATCATCCGGTGAACTTACACCATTACCAAAAACCTGTCGTGTCTTAAATTATTTCAAAACTTTTATGGAAGACATCGAAATTTTGGAGGAAACAATTGCACGCAATTCTGAAATAAAAGTTGAAACTTTTCAATCCGCTTATGAGCGAGAAAAGAGAGATATTTTTCAAAAACAAATGCTGCCAATTGTCAAACACCTCCGTCTCTGTGCTACACGTTGGGATCAGGAACTTCAAAACGAGGTCAAAAATATGATAAACGTTTTCAACTCAACTGAAAACGAAATTTTGACTCAAAAACAAAGAAATCGAGTTTTACAAAAAGATGCTGATCGACTCTTGGAACAAGTTCTCAGTGCTGATATTTTGTCTATTATCATGAATGATCTTTATAAATCTGGTACTTCTATGCTTGTGGATGATCTTTGTATGGATAATAACTTGTTGCACGTGGAATTAGAGGTACTTAAACATGAGAATGACAAGCTGAGAATAAAGAATGATGATGTGACAAAACAGTTTTCAAAAGAAATTTGTCAACTCAAACAAAGGCTTGAATGGTGTCAAGCTCAAAGTCTTAAAACGGAATTGAAACTTCAAAATCAAAATATTTCAAACTCTTGTCAACTCTGCAAAAACAATGAGTCTTTCAAAAGTCTGTGTCTCAAATACGAGAAAGAAATTGCGGATTTAAAATTTGAAAACGCAGATTGGCAACAAAACCGCGATGACATCAGATATTGCAATGGTTTACTTGAGTCTGAAATTCAGGACAAAAATCACATCATCATCGATTTGAAAGAGAAAATTAAGATACTTGAAAAAGGAAAGATGGTTGACACCACGGTGATAGCACCAGGAATGTATAAATTAGACAAAACTGATAAAGGAAAGGTTGTTCAAAATAATAATGTTGATAACTCCACTTCTACAGGACTAGTCTCCCCTAATAGCGTTAGCAGACCCAAGCGACAAAGTAAAAAGAAGAATAGGCTCTGGCAACGTAAGAGAGGATCACTAGGAGCTCAAGGAGTAGAAGATCACCTTAGGAATTTGAATAAAACTCATGTTGCATCGGATTTAGATTCTAATCTGGCAAATTCTAATCAAAATCTAAATGTAACGAATGATGAACCTTTGAATGTTTTGAATATTAATGCATCTTGTGAGTTTTGTCGTAAAAGCGTGTCATCTGGTGAACATACTAAGTGTATAGCTAATTCTCTTCTTAATCGTCATAAGAAACGTAGGACACGCATTCCTTCTAGGCCCACTACTGCCTCTAAGTCTATTTTAGGAAAGCCGCCCTCTACGGTTTCTAATGAAGTAGAAGTTACCCCCAAAAGTGCCGAGAACAAATCTAGGACTCATCCAACCACTAGTGAATTCACCAATAAGAAAGCACGAACTAGTTGGAATTGGCAACGTTGGTTACAACAAAAACCAGACTTTAAATGGATTCCTAAATTGTTGAATACATGTGCTTCTAACCAACAGGAACCCGCACTTTCAATGGGTTCCACCCTTACTTCTGTTCCATCCGTGTCTTCTTCTTGTGATGCAGGTGGTACAGATTGTTCTCTGGATTGTTGATAGCGGATGCACCCGACATATGACAGGCAATCTCAAACTGTTACAAAACTTTGTCTCAAAGTTCATTGGTACTGTCAGATTCGGGAATGATCATTACGCTTTAATCATGGGATATGGTGACTATGTCAGTGGGAACATTGAAATCAGTCGTGTTTATTATGTGGAAGGCCTTGGACATAACCTTTTTTCTGTTGGTCAATTTTGTGATGGGGATCTAGAAGTTGCATTCTGAGAGAAAACTTGTTTCGTTCGTGACTTACAAGGAAACGATCTGATGTCTGGCTCACGTGGTTCTAATCTTTATACCATATCAATGTCAGATATGATTGCTACATCTCCGATATGCCTTCTCTCTAAAGCAGAATCGACTAAATCTTGGTTATGGCACAAACGTCTTTCGCACTTGAATTTCAAAATGATGACTGACCTTGCTCGTTATAAACTTGTTGATGGATTTCCAAGATTCCGATTTACCAAAGATCACTTATGTTCAGCCTGTGAACAAGGAAAAAGTACTCGAGCTCATTTTCCTTCTAAATCAGAGCACAGTACGAATCATGTTCTACAACTGCTTCATATGGATTTGTGTGGACCGATGCGTGTTCAAAGTATCAACGGTAAACGCTACATTCTTGTAATTGTGGATGATTACTCCAGATGGACTTGGGTTTATTTTCTACGAAGTAAAGATCAGGCTCCTTCAATGATCATCACCTTTCTCACTAAAATTCAAGTTCAGTTACGCAACACGGTCCGAATAGTCAGAACTGACAATGGAACTGAATTTAAGAATCAGACACTTCGGTCATATTTTGAGAAAGTGGGAATTGAACATCAAACATCTATTCCTAGAAGCCCAGAACAGAATGGAGTTGTTGAAAGACGCAACAGGACGTTAGTGGAAGCTGCTAGAACTATGTTGATTAATGCTCAATTACCAGATTACTTATGGGCGGAAGCTGTTTCAACTGCATGTTATACCCAAAACCGTTGCATGATCACAAAACGCCATCGCAAAACACCTTATCAAATTGTTCACAAAAGGAAACCAAACATCGACTACTTAAATGTATTTGGAGCACTTTGTTATCCGAAAAATGATCGTGATGATTTAGGGAAACTTAAAGCAAAGGCTGACATCGGCGTATTCGTTGGATACTGTGAAAATTCCAAAGGTTTTCGGATATGGAATCGTCGTACAAGAGAAATTCAAGAAACCATTCACGCTAATTTTGATGAACTCACACAAATGGCTTCTGAGCAACACAGCTTAGGACCCGAATTCAACCGTCTTCACTCTCCGGAATCTTCGGCTGAACCATTGCCACTCAACCTCAAAGAATTGGAAACCTTGTTTGCTCCACTCTTTGATGATACAATTGAATACCGTTCTACTGAGGTCTCACCTAATTCCGCTGCACAACCTGATAATATTCCAGTACCTGACTCACCTCAACAAACAACAACTGTTGAGAAAGACGGTCCTCCAACTGCATCACCATCTACAGCAGAACAAACTGTTTCTAACTCCTGACATTCAGCTGAAGATCCTACACCACAATCAGTTCCACAACCCGCAGAGCATGATCCTGATGCGTTCTTCAACCCGTTTGCACCGGCTCCTCCATTTCCTGATATAGCTGAGTCATCTACACGTAATTTGGATCCTGCTAACATGCGAGATACTTATCAACTACACCCTTCAACACACAAATGGACTTGAGACCATCCACTAGTTCATATTATTGGTCATCCAGATGCACCTGTAATGACAAGACAACGACTTCACACTGATGGAGAAACTTGTATCTATGCACGCACAGTTTGTCAAGAGGAACCAAAGAACATTAAAGAAGCAATGACTTATGACAACTGGATTGAATCTATGCAAGAGGAATTTCAGCAGTTCATCCGATTGGAAGTCTGGGAATTAGTTGAAAGACCTGACGGAGTCTTTGTCATTGGGCTAAAATGGATTTGTAAAAATAAGCTAGATCCAGAAGGAACTGTCATACGTAACAAATCACGCCTGGTAGCGAAAGGATATTCCTAACTAGAAGGACTTGATTTTGCTGAATCCTTTGCTCCAGTGGCTAGACATGAAGCGGTTCGGATTTTTTTGGCCTATGCTGCACACAGGAACATGGTTGTTTACCAAATGGATGTGAAAACAGCATTTCTTAATGGAGACCTCCGTGAAGAAGTGTATGTAAGCCAACCAGACGGCTTCGTTGATCCTGAGCGTCCTAATCATGTTTATCGACTCAAAAAGGCACTCTACGGACTCAAACAAGCCCCACGGGCGTGGTATGACAAACTTTCTACTTTCTTGCTGACCAATAAATTTTCTAAAGGTTCAATGGATCCAACATTTTTTACAAAAACCTACGGGGAGGACTTACTCGTTGTTCAAATATATGTCGATGACATTATTTTTGCTTCAACAAAAAGAAGTTACTCCAGTGATTTTGCAAAACTTATGAAAGACAATTTTGAAATGTCCATGATGGGTGAACTTTCGTTCTTTCTAGGACTACAAGTTCATCAATCACCCCGTGGAATTTTTATAAATCAGTCCAAATATGCTCTTGAAATCTTAAAGAAACATGGGATGATGACGTGTGATACTTATAATACACCAATGGGCTATACCACAAAACTAGATGCTGACTTACATGGGACTCCTGTTGACCCTACCAAATACCGCAGTATGATTGGGTCACTCATGTATCTCACAGCTAGTAGACCTGATATAGTATTTGCTGTCTACATGTGCTCTCGCTATCAGTTCAAACCAACTGAAAAACACCTCAGTGAGGTCAAAAGAATCCTTCGATACATAAAGGGAACCATTAACTTGGGAATCTGGTATCCGAAGGATTCTGGTTTTGAACTAATTGCTTTTTTAGATGCTGACCATGCAGGATGTTTAGACACACGCAAAAGTACATCTGGTGGATTACAATTTCTCGGAGACAAACTTGTGTCATGGCAATCAAAGAAGCAGGACTGCACATCACTGTCGTCTACAGAATCTGAATATGTAGCCATGTCTGCTTGTTGTGCTCAAGTCATATGGATGAGATCACAACTTAAGGATTATGGCTACCTATTCAACAAGATTCCAATCTACTGTGATTCCAAGAGTGCCATTGCTATCTCCTGCAACACAGTCCATCATTGCAAATCGAAACACATCGATCTCCGATATCACTTCATCAAAGAGCACGTTGAAAAGGGTACCGTTGAACTTTATTTTGTTGGGACTGAGTACCAATTGGCGGACTTACTTACCAAAAAAAAATCCATACGCGCCTCAAACTTTTCATTGTCAAGAATTTTTGTTGGGACTGAGTACACAATTGATCGTCAAACATACGGACTTACGATTTCAAAAACAAACCATACGCGCCTCAAACTTTTCATTGTCAAGAATTTTTCAAAAGTTGTTTCAAGAATCATTGATTGTGAGTGTTCACAATTGACACATTCCTTATCATTACATACATCCTTTCTTTTTATATAAGCTTAATCGATTTTCTAGGGTTTATGTGAATTCCGAATTTGGGTGTTTCTTGTTGGTAGTAATTTAGGTTAATTGATTGATATGGCCAATTGCGGCATGTCCCATTGAACCTTAATTCACCTTGCCTTGATTTTAGTTGCCTCATGCTAGTGATATTTAGGTGTTTTAGGTTTCATAAGCTCGTTTATCTTTGAAGCTACTGGGCCATGTGCTTATCTGATTAATTGGTAGTTTTGAAAGTTGTTTTTTTCTTGATGAAAAGATGTGCTTAGTGTGTTAAAAGGACTACATCTTTGTTAGGTAATATTATAAACTGTTTATTGAGTTTTATGCCTATCGAGTTAAGATAACTTAGGACTATCGAGTTTGGATATCATTGTGTCTATCGAGTTTATAACGATTTGTGATGTTATCGAGTTTGAAACATAAGGCCATAGAGTTTTAAATAGTTTGTAAGATATCGAGTTTAATATGCTTATCGAGTTTGAAAACTCATTCGGTTATCGAGTTAGACAACTCACGTGCTTATCGAGTTTAAGACTCGTGTGTTTATCGAGTTTAAGACTTGTGTGTTTATCGAGTTTAAGACTCGTGTGTCTATCGAGTTTGAGAAACTCACGTGCTTATCGAGTTTGAGACTCTTGGGCTTATCGAGTTTGAAACTTACATGTTTATCGAGTTTGAATGTTACATGCTTATCGAGTTTGAAACTTATGTATGTTTATCGAGTTTGGAACCTGATGCTTATCGAGTTACAAATTTTTTTTCAAAAACACGAACTTCATTTTCAAGGATTGATACTGTTTCATGAATTTTCACTCCGAGTCTGGAGTTTCATAATGGAACCATCACGTATGGGTTCTAGTTTTTCATTTTTATGAAAAGAAATGCTGCCGAAATTTTTCAAAATTCAAAAGTTATGAGTATATTGTCGACTTAGAAGGAAATTTGTTCACGTTACATCGTTATCTAAGTGTTGTGATTATCTTACGTGGCTCTTGGATTGATTTATCATGTGTGGTATATGTGATGTTGACTTTATCTTAGGCGATTGTTTTCGGATATTATTCTTTTGTCTAACACTAACGAGCTAATCACCACGTGGCTTTTGTTGGTTTATGAATCATTTCAGGTCTCGATATGGCAAAGAAATCAACACCTAGACACGAATTGATTCAAGGAGATGAAAGAGTAATCGCTAAGACAAACCATAGGATAGATCTTGACTCAATCACATGTCATGATACTTGTGCAATCATTCTGGAAATACTTAAGAGACACTTCATTTACAACCTCCTCACCATCACCACTGAAGTACCTGAAGTCTACTTAACACAGTTTTGGGAGACTGTTGAAATCAGCAAAGATGAAAAGTCACTGGGGGTTCATCTTGATCACAAACTTGTGGTGTTTGATGTACACACTCTCCGCACTGTTCTCGGTTTGCCTAATCTCAAGAAATTCTCTCATATGCCGTCATTATCAGATGTTATCAGACTTCTTCGAGAACTGCAGTATGATGAATCAATAATCCAACTCAATAACATATCTCACGTTGACAAGAAATACATTCCACAACCCTGGCTCACACTTTACTCAATTCTCACCAACAGTTTAACGGGCAAAGAAACTGGACATGAACATCCTACTCTAGAAATGATGCAGATTTTCTGGGGGGTTGTCAAACAAGCTCAAATTGACTATGCTCAACTAATTTGGGTGGACATGGTTAATCACGCAAGACAGTTCCTCAAATCGTCTACATCAAAAATTCCATTCTACAGATTCACAAAGTGTCTCATTGCTCATTTCATGGAGAAAAACCCAGATATTGATCGTAGATCGGAAGATGAGAAACACCCCCCTTCTGTGGATCATAAATACTCTAAAACCAGGATTCAGAAGACAAACACTCAAAAACAAGGAATGAGAATTCCCGATAGTCTTATGCCTGATGATGTTCGTGACACTGAGGCATACATATTGTATGATGAAGCTCAGAAAATTGGTAAAGTGGGTTTGACTCAGACAAAGAGAAGGAGAACTTCTAAAAAGAAAACTTCAACAGCCTCTACAATCAAAACCATTCCCAAATCAAGAACCAAAAAGGTCACAAGAGAGCTTAAGAAGAAAGTGACAACTCTTCGAGATGAACCTACAGATGATGAAGGAGATGCTCAACAGGAAACAGAAACTGAAAAACTCGAAAAGACTTCAAGCAAGAAGGCAGATAAGGGAAAAGCTTTAATAACTCAAGAAGAATCAGTAACCTCACCAATGTCTGAATCCGAAGAAGATGAACAACTGCAACTCACCATAAGAAAAAGCAAAGAATCAGAAGAGGAAAGAATTGCAAAAGTAACTAAGAAAGGTTAAGGTTCTGGAACTCAAGAGCCGGTAAGCCCAACTCCAGAATCAGAAAGAGATGATCAAACATCAGAAGAAACACATTCACAAACCGAATCATCTTCTAAACAAGGTGATGATAACTCTGAAGATGAAGCTGAGTCATCAAGTTCTGATCAAAACGAATCACTCGATAAACCGGCTGAATCTGAAGTTGAAGTTGAAGCTTCAAAAGACAAAGTCGATGAGGAATCCGAGAATGAAGAAAGTAGCGATGAGGAAGATAAAACGGAAAGTGAAGAAGTTAATGATGAAGAAGATGTGAATGATGATGATGATGAGGAATCGGATGGTGAGAAAAAGGATGAACCTCTCGAAACTAGTCAAGATACCTCTATTGACATTGTAGGTATTGATGAAGGACCACCAAAAGTTCAACCACAACAACAACCTTTATCACAACCTCAAAGTCATCCTCTACAAAGCCCTAACACGACTGTGGTTCACTCAAGTTTGTTAAAATCACTACATGACCAATACGAAGCACTTGCACAGCAAGTTCAAGAACAACAACGTGATGTTGAAGCTTTCAAAATCTACAATGTGGATAAGGTAGTTGAGGAGCAGGTAAAACTGATATTACCGAGGGAAGTTCAGAAGTATGTTCAGAAGGAACTTCCTTCTGCTGTGAGACATTATGTCAACAGGAATCTTGCAGAGATCGTGTCTAACAGGTTTCAAACTACACCAATCACTGTTCAGACTCTACCTCCAAAACCTTCCATAAATGATCTCAAAGGTAAATTACTGGAAGCTATTGTGAATGATCCGGAAGAAAATGATCTACGCAAGGCACTTATCAAGTCTATAAAGAAAGCTGAAAAGAAAAGCAAATCCTGCAAAAAGACTATTGCCACTAAGCGTCGACATGATGATTCCGACCCTGACGATCAGCCACAACCTGATAAGAGGAAGAAAGTGTCCGGTTCCACCTCCAGATCTCCTACCAAAACCGCAACCGCCAACGTTTCTGCTGATCCAAACCCTCCACAATCTACTGCGGATCCTCACCCCTCACAAACAACTGAAGATGCTGATGTCGATGTGGATGAAATCCCTCCACTTATCACCGAAACCATTACGGAACCGCCCATGGATGCTCAGTTAATTCCAGCTCCTGAATGGATTAACCCTGATGCTCCTTCCTTTAACTGGTTCGATGAAATGGTTGATGCTTACCCTGATGACACTGAAGCTGAAGAAATGACTGAAGGATCAATTATAGGCTTCACAAAAAGAATTAAAAAGGTGATGCAGACTCAAAGACTTCAGTTGTCTGACTTAGTTAAGATTCGCAAAGCAGGGTTCACCGAGTTCAAAACATGCACCACCACTGAACTTGAGTTTGAATACAATGTGGTAGAGGTTGCAAGAGCTCTGTCTGAAAACATTACTTGGGAAAAGAGACCTTCTTGGGATAAACTCTATCATGGCACGGAACCCCTAGTTGATGAATTCCATTATCAAGATTTCTCTCAACCATTACCCCTTGTTGGTCCTCCAAGTGATCCTAAGCTCCCTAAGCAATACTTCTTCAACAAAGACCTTCTCTATCTTATTCATGGGAACACGAATCCGAATCACCGTTATGCAACATCTCTCACCAAATTCAGGGCCGCCTCATATCCTCTGGAAACACTCGAAGATCAAATGAGAGGCTTGCATTCCACCTCTATCTCCAAATTTAATCATGAAGCTGCCTTATGTACTCTTCCGTGGCCAGAGATGCGTAAATGGTTCTACAAATACAAGCTAACTTTCCGATCTAATCACAGAGTCTTCTCGAATCATCGCATTCTTGCCATCACAGCAGTCCCGAGTACCGAAAAGAGATATGGATATAACTTTCTTGATAAAATTGAGGTCCGCCGAAGTGATGATCAACTTTACACATTCAGTGAAGCTGACTATCATCGCTTGAACCTCAATGACATTGCTGACATATACTTGCTCAAGGTTTAAGGCAAACTTCAAAACTTGTCCGGTAGCCTTCAGTATGACGTCATCAACTCCATTTTGCTCTTCATGCACCAAACCATTATCAAAGCAAGAGTCGAAGATGCACAACTCGGGGTCGAAAGTTACCAAAAGTCACTCAACTTTACTGCTCCACAGTTATATCCTCCTAACATCCCGCATTTAAGACCTTTCATCTTCAACAACAAACCTTTTGGAGTAGTTTACCCGCACAACGATAGTTACCGTTTCATGAAATACGAAGAGGTTCATAAGTTCGGGGATCAGACTCTCAGATTTGTCAGAATTCAGCTGAATGAAAAGCTCAAAGAACATGATAGTGGGATTAAAGTGGGATGGAATAAAAGAGATGTGAAAGAAGCACTTAAGTTCTTGGCTAGGATTGATCAAAAGCTGAGGTTCAGGGAGCAGATACGCACTTTGGAGAGCTTAATTGGAGCAAGGGAACCTATTCCGAATATACTCACTTACCGCCGTCCAGACACTCCTCGAATATGATCAGTTTGGTATAACATTAACTTTGTTTCATCATAATTTTTTCTTCATCTATAACTATGGTTTGTGCACACATAACAGTGTACAACCCGTGCTTGTAATTAAAGGACCCTGAGGTACGCTTCAGTGCCTCAATCCTTATATAAGGAGCGAAGGCTTCTTACTTTTGAGTAGAATTAATCAAACATTTTTCTGATTTTCATAATTCTGCTCAAAAGACAAGTATTTCACCTCAATGAGTATTCACTTGTTGAAGGGGAGCACTTGAAAACTCATCGTTTTGGAAAACAAAAATTCTTGTTGATATCTCCCCATAAGACTCAAAAAGCATATTTTAATCAAATGTTTCTCAAAAACAACATTTTATATGCTATTTTTGAGCGGGAGAAAAGGAAAGTGATTAAAATATGAAAGTTAAAAGTTGCTGAAATGTCAAATCTCATGCGAGCTAGACTCAGATTCACCCAGGAATTGACGAAACATAAAAGTTATTTATCCTCGACGGGTAATAACATCAAGTTAGTTACTAGAGCTAGTTGTCACCTAAAAGCTGACAATGGAACTCTTTAACTAGCCACGTAAGCGTGTCTCGAAAAGGATTTGTCTTAGTAGAAATGTACCGTTTCGAGAAACTTTCTGTGGACTTGACCAGGCAGGGTAATAACTTCAAGCTAGTCTAACTAGTGATGTAAGCGTGTCTCGAATCGGTCTTGTTCACTGAAAGTGGATCAATTCAAAAAGTGCTCGCTCCTCCCGCATGTGCAAATTTATTAAAATACATATGAGCACATGTGAAGGGGGAGCCCTTCATAAGAAAACATAAAACTCTCAAAGTGTTAAACAAAATGTTTGATTAACACAAACACTTTGAAAAATTTTCAAAGGTTTCAATGGCAATTATAGGATAGTCATGGAGTGATAAGGTGACTAAGGTTAGGAAATAACCGTCCTATGATCCGCCTAAGCCGGAGGGATCTACCCAAGGACACCACCAATAGTTAGAACTAGAAGTCCTTAGGTACGATACGAAAAAAGGAGTAAAGAATGAAAGGAGAAAGAAGGGGTTGAAGAATTAAAAAGAAAAGTAATGAAAAAGGGTGAAAAGACATAGCCCTCCATGTGATTCAACCTTAGGGCAGACACCGGGTTCAACTCATATGCTACTGGTTGTTGCTAAGGCAACACCGGTATTGAAGATAAAGTCATCATGGACCCAGTGACGCAATGCACTAAACCTTCTCAACCACTCAAGTTCTCTTAAAAGAGCTTGTTTCATTCTCACGAGGGAACCAATGTAATCTATCGACTTATCTCTTAGAGATAGTTGATATTGAAGCAGGAGACCCCTCCCTAGTCTCCGTATAGGAAACCTAAGTGAGCACTTATCGAGTCTAGAGCCATGAGATACATCAAAGATCTCTTAGGAACACTTAATATTTCTACAACTGGTGTTCTACATCAATGGGCACCAGCTGTAAATTATCGAGTCCTTCGCAGATCATAGCAATCTGCCAAGAACATTTATGAGAGAATTACTTATGTATTTCTCAATGATTGAACGGAAATTCCTGCCAGGGTCAACATCAAACAGCCCTGACAGCAGGTCACTTCGGTAACCCCTCAAGGGTTACGCTTAGTGTTCGTGGTAGTTCTTTAGCGATCTACAGTCGCGGAGTGATCCCCAGCGACTCACCCAGTCATTGAGCTACCTAGTAGGTCTCGTAAGCTCCTTCGGGAGTATCTGATATGGGAACGGCCTGGATAAGGATTAGAAGGAGTCTTCACAATATGCTGTTGACAAGCTCTAATTCCTTATCTGTAAGTACTGGTTGATTATTGCTAACTGTTTGCTTGCAGGTACATCTCCTCCATGATGATAGATTCCAGCATGCTTATACATACATCTTGAAGCAAATGAACGCTCCCCCAAAGATCTTAGCACCACAAAGCTCAAAGAAAGATTCTACGCCAAAAAGAAGAATCTACAAAGTATAAAGACTAAAGATCTAAGTGTATGCAAAGGAACTTCGTGCTTTCATAAGTCAAAGTCCAAAGATGTATGAGCATGTTGGAATGGCGGACAACCACCACAGACACCGAAGGGGCGATCGGCAGACAACTTCATAACATGACCACCATCACATCAACAAAGAACAAAGTACTAAGAACGATGAAAGATTATTCTAACTATTTTTGAGGACGTCGACTACAAAATCAACGTATTGAAGATGACGACGTCAAGCAACCTTTGATGACCGACCCTTAGGGGGAGATTGTTGGGAATAGACTTTATTATTTCAAGTGTCGGTCATTGAGTTTTGGTATAGGTTGCATTACTTAGTTATAACGTTAGTTATTTTATAAGTTTTGTAAGTTTTATGCTTGGTTTATAGGTTTGGATAAAGTCTAAGGGCTAAGTATGTCATATTGTCTAAGTTTAGAGAAGCCCTAATCCTTACCTATAAATAGCTATGTATAACCTCATTTTGAGGTTGGTTGGTTCACTAGTAATATTATTAGTCTCTTATTTTCATTAGGTGTTCCTTCCACTCTCTCTCTCTACTTACTTTCTCTCTCTAGAATTCTTAAGTGATTATGTTGTTAAAATGGTGACCTAACACTGACCTTTTTGCCCCTTGAACTGAGTTGCAGGGCAAACCATTGCCCTGGGCATTCAGCAGACCCTCAGCTCAACCATCTTTGGTGGTTGTTTGTGGCTACTCCAGTGGGTCCCACAACCCACATTTGGCTCCTTACAACCCCCTCTTACCAGGCTTTGAAAGTTGACCCTTTGTTTGACCTAGGGACCTGTGGACCCCACTTTGTTTTGCTTCCCATTTCTGTCCCAATTTTGGCTCAGAACCCACAATAAGCAAGTGCTTATTGTGGTCTTGTAGCTTATTCAAGCTGCTTATCTGGTTGAAACTCACTCAAAATTGTTCAAACAACTCAGAGAAATCAAAGTTAACCATTGTGGACCCCACACACTCCCATTTGAGCTAAAATCCTTGTGCAGTCAACAAAAGTCAACTGTTTGGGTAAATAAGCACTCAAAGTGCTTATTGTTGGTTTACATCAAAAGTGATTTCATAAAAAGTTTTAGTTTTTAGTGTAGAATTAGTTTGGAAAAAGAAAAAACTCAAAAAACCAACTTTAACTATAGTGATCGCTTCTATTTAATAGAAATTATCATTTTAATTTTCTTTTTAGCTTACTTATAAGCAATATATCATTTTTATATTTTTATTAATTCTCTTTTAGGTTAAAATAATTCTAGAAAATTTTCCAGATTTTTCTTTTGTCTTTTAGTGGTTTTTAGAATTAATCTTAGTATAATTAATTAATAATTAATATTAAGTAATTAAATAGAATAATTATATTTTATAAAGTACAACCTAGTTTTTATAATTTTTCTAGCTTTTATTTAAGTTAAAACATTTTTATAAAATTTTCTAGAATTTATACTGTTCATTTTCTATTTTTTATAATATAATTAGTTTAATTAGAAATTAATTAGTAATTATAATAATAATTAGTAAATTAGTTTAAAAATACATAAAATCAACTTTTTGTAATTTTTTAGGATTCCTGTGATGGTTAATTATATTTGTAAAATTTTTCTTAATTTTCTAAGCCTTTTTAGTATTTTTAATAATTCTAATTAGTTTAATTAGTTAATAAATAGATAATTAGTAATTAATTAATAATTAATAATTAAATAGTGTAAAAATAATTTTTATTTTTCTTAAAATTTTCTTTATTTGTTAGGATTGTAAAAATAATAATTTTACATTTGTAACCTTTTCCGTCTATCAGTTGTACTTTTTGTTTCATTCGTCTGCGTACATTTTTAATTAAAACGTACGTTTTTAGGTTTTAGCTCAAATCTTCTTAATCTCAATACCAGTAATCAATCACATAGCTTTCCTAAGCTATTTAATTTCATAATTCTCAAATAATTCTTATCACAACCCTTTTCTGTGAATAATCACCCGATCACAAGTACGCTAAAGCACAATCCACACCTCGTCGGGACATAACGACCTGGTGATACCCTTTATTACCCGGAAGCATTGGTCTAGGCTCTTTGACTTTGTTGACCATTCCTTGGTCAATATAAGTTGACCATTTAGCATCAATCAATTTTTGGCGCTGCTGCTGGGGAGGTATGCGCGTTTCTATAGCGTCAATTGAGATTAGTGTTATTTCACCTCATTCACTGTACAAATATCACCACTTTTATAAATTTTAAATCAAAACATAAAAAAGTCATTAACACTTTTCCTAAAGTGTTAAAACTCCAAAAAAATTAAAAACAACAAAACAGATCGTAACGTTTTCTAAATCGGTTTCTTTTAAGGTGATTCTTAAAGAGAAACGATTTTAGATTACGAGACGATACCAAAAATATTGTCCAAAAGTTTTTAAACCCATACACAAAACACAAAAACATCCGTCTTTCCTTGTGAATAATAATAATAATACATAAAAAACCAACCGTCGCAAACCAAGACAGAACACCTACCAACTGGGGGTGTGAATATAATAAGTTCCCAAACCAAAGATATAAAACTTGCCTTTGTGTCCCTGTGAGTGGTGTACCTTTATTAAAGAAGCCACTTGCTTGTGATTATTGGTTTAAGTTCACTGTGGATTTTTCTCGATTTTGTTTTGATTGGTTTTATCTCTAGTGCATGCGCACTCGTTCTTCAAAGTCCACGAGCCCATTACATGAGCTTGTTCGGAAACCTCGAAGACCTCGTAGACGTTCAGCACCAACAGTCGGATCTGAGATCCGTACTGTTGCCACACCCACTGTCACCATGGAGGAAGACCGGCCCATGTGTGAGCTTCTCCAAGCACCCATCGAGGGTTACGGAGATGCCATTGTTGTTCCAGCCATCGTGGCTGATAATTTTGAGCTCAAAACCGGGTTACTCAATCTTGTAACCTCAAGTCAATTCTACGGTTTTGAGAGGGACGATCCTCATGCTCACATTCGATGGTTCAATAAAATCACATCGACCATCAAGTACAAAAATGTCCCTTGTGAAGCAATAAAACTTCTTCTTTTCTCATTCTCCTTGGAGGGACAAGCCTGGATTTGGCTTGAAAAACAACCTTCTCGATCTATTGAGACATGGGAAGATCTTGTCAAAAAATTTGTGAATGAATTCTTCCCACCTTCCAAGACCACGAGTCTGAAAAACGAAATCACCAAGTTCACTCAAAAATATGATGAATCTTTCGGTGAAGCGTGGGATCGTTTCAAAGAATTACTTCGCAAGTGTCCACATCATGGTTTCTCTGAGTTGATGCAACTCGATACTTTTTACAAAGGCGTGAGCCAAGCTGATCAGGATTCTCTCAATGCCTCCGCGGGAGGAAATTTTTTGAGTAGAACCACAAAAGAAGCTTTGCAAATCATAGAAAACAAGTCCAAGGTCCGCTCTACACGAAGCAAACCGATTGTTTCTCAAATCAATGCGGGTCCTTCCACTTCATCTTCTGAGAGTCAATCTAGCACGGGTGCTGAGATTGACAAGCTCACTGAAGCGATCCAAGCTTTGGTTCTCGCCCAAACTAAGAAAGTTTCATTTCCACAACATCCTCCACCTGCTGAGGTTAAAAAAGTGGAAGTCTGTGTGACTTGTGGTGGGCCGCATGCCTACTACAATTGCACAGCTACTGATGGTACTCAATATGAAGCTCATGCTGTAGCCGGGTCCCAAAATCAAAGAGGCAATCAATATTGCCCTCCTATGGACCCTAGCCATCATCCTCATCATCATTATCCTGGACCTCCTGGTTTTAATCAAAACCAAAATGTCCAAAACCGTGGCCAAAATCAAAATAGAGTGAACCAAGGTTTTCAAAACCAAGGTAACTTCAATCAGGGTCATGGTTTTCACAATCAAAACCAAGGTTTCCAAAATCAAGGTTTCCAACATCAAAATCAAGGAAACTTTAACCAGAACCAAGGTCAGGGTAATTTCAATCCGGGATATTTTCATGGAAACAACAACCCTAATCAGGGTAATTTTCAAAATCAAGGTCCCAATCCAAACAATCGAGCTCCAAATATTCCTAATCCGAATCAAGCCATGTTCCAACCGGGCCTTCTTCTGACGAGTTGTTGAAACAATTCATGAAGTAACAAGAAGAGTTGAACAAGTTGCTGGTCAGCCAGATTTCTGACATCAAGAAGTCTTTAAATGATCGATCCTCGGGCTTAGGTACTACTTTACCGAGCAACACGATCGCTAACCCGAGGGGCGATGCTAAGGCGATCACAACACGAAGTGGTGCTTCATATGATGAGCCCGCGATTCCTACTACCCCTTCTTCCTCCCCTCCAAAGGTAGTGGATCGTGAACCTGAGGTGACAAAGGACAAGGTGCAAACTCCTAGCCCACGAAGTACAGCACACGTCCAACCTCAGGTTATTCCTGAAACCAGATGTAAGCCTGGAGTTGTCTTTGAACCACCAGAAACTCCAGTGAACAACCCTAAATCCAAAACTTCTATTCCCTATCCATCACGTCTCAATGAACAAAAGCTCCGTGAAAAAGCTAATCACCAAATGGATAAATTTTTCCAAATCTTCCAAGATTTGCATTTTGATATCAGCTTCGCGGATGCTATTCTCTTGATGCCCAAGTTTGCATCGACAATCAAAAATCTGTTGAGTAATAAAGAGAAACTCTTTGAGATGGCAAGAACTCCTCTGAATGAGAACTGCTCTGCAGTTCTTTAGAAAAAGCTTCCTGAAAAGCTTGGAGACCCCGGGAAATTCCTCATTCCTTGTACTTTCCCGGGTATGGTTGAATGCTTCGCCTTGGCCGATCTAGGTGCTAGCATGTCACACCCCCAAAATACCTAAATGGCAGTGGAATGGAATGCCTGAGGGTGTAACGGTCATAGCACACAAACAAGGATATATTGAACGACCTAAAGTGTCGTTTGGAAAATACATCGTTTGATTCATTCAAAATATTCAAAGTTATAAAACATAGGTCCCAAAAGTTGGAAAAGGTTTAAGGAAATAATTTAGTACAATCAAACGATAGTTCATAAGTGCATGAAATCCAAAAAAAGAGACGCGTCATCCATGATACACAAAATGACTCCATGCATGCCATGAGAATATGCCTTAGTTACCTGAGAAATACATTGCCAAAACGGTCAACATAAAGTTGGTGAATAATCATAGGTTTATAAGTAAATCGTATGCACATAAACCACAAGTATAAAGTAAACCGACAAGAATGTCAAAAATGCTACATTGGATCTTAAGCTCATGACCCCGAAGCTAGACTTTGTAATGGCCCCAACAGAGTGTTTACCAGACACTCAATTTGTTAAGACATAAAATGCATTCGTCCCATTGGAGCAACCCAAACACGAATGGAGGCGTCACCCTCGATAGATCTATCCACTCACTCTCGCTTAGCAATATAACTAACGGTCCATGATATATAAGGGGACTTAACTTGGTAGTAAGGCAACTTAAGCAATGTATGGAATTTGTAATACTTGGGCATGTACAAAAATAATTGTGCAATGTATTCTCCCCCGTGGGATTTGAAATCAATTAAGTAATTAAAACGGGGCTATGAGAACTCACCTCGAAATGATGGTACAAAGATGGTACAATGATGTAAAAGTAGTCGGGGCAATGAGGCGCGAACACTAGCCGCAACCTAAATGAATAATCGCGATCTAATTAAGATCAAGCCGTAATGTAATGAATGCACATGCACATGATACCTATACCACTCGTAATTTGGAAATACTAGTTATCGTCATAGTAAAATAGTTTTCATACTTAGGAAAAATAAGTCCATATATAGAAGTATATAACTTGTCGTATTATCTTGTACGAAAATGTTAGCGTTAAATTCCTCGTATCGAAAACCTTAAAATAACGTCGTTAAGTCGTATAAATATTCTCTTGGGTCATACGTATTCATTTGTTAAGAATATAGTCCTTAGTAACATTTCTAGAAAATATACCATTTAGTGTGTAAGTTATTATTTTTATTTGTGACCATATATATATATATATAGTTTAGACGATGTTAAAACGAGTATAACTTGGTCGTTTTAAGCTCATTTTCCTTGTTCTTTATATCTACGGATTCGTTTTTGTATATACTAATATATTTTTGATAACTCGGCTCCTCTAGGTTACGTTTAACACCTCTTTTTGTCCGTCGAAAACTGCCAAACAGCATGCAGTTTTTATAAAAATAGTTTTCGTCGTTAAATTTGCAAAAATCATATCTCCTTGGTTATAAGCTCGTTTTAATCCGTTCTTTCGCCTAAAGTTTCGTTTTTGAAAGTATTTTCTAAATCTTTGGTCAAAAATTAACCACCATCTACTGATTTTCCCACGAATCAAAAATAGGGACAGTAGGTATTTCTATTGTTTCAAAAATCATTTCTAGGGTTCTAATCTAGTTCCATCTTCAATCAAACCACTTTCAATCACCACAAAACTAGTCTAGTCCTACCATACACCTTCTTAGGGTGTCATGGGTCCTTAAACATCATCAATCCACTAGGTCTAACAAGGGTTTCTCATGTGTTCATTTCTAGGGCTCAAAGTTAAATATGTACAAAATAGAGTGGTATAAACCATTATATGCATGAGTTCTTGTAAGAAAAGTATATAACCATAGTAATAACTTGTAAAAATTATAAAAATGAGTTTGTTAACTTACTTGAAGGTTTAGGGAGTTTAGATGATGAAAAACCTACTAATCCTTGAGTTTCTATTTCAAAACTCCAACAAGGATGACTAAGTGAACAAGTTTATATCTTGGTCTTGGAAAAATTGTTGTTCTTGCTTCTTGGATCACCCTAGGCCGATTATACACAAGAGAAAATGAGAGAAAAAAAAGTTTACTTGCACTTGTATAATTATTTGTGAAAAATGGGATGAAAAAGGGTTAATATATAGTTAGAGACAATAGTTAGGTTAGCATTAAATTGGGTTGGTGAGATTTAAGCTCATTAGGACCAAGGGGGGGGGGGGGGGGGGGGGGGGGGGTTGGCCGGCGCAAAAAGGAGGGAAAGGGGGGGGATGTCTTGGGTTTTAATTAAAAAGTTAGTAGTAGTATTATGTAGTGTTAGTTTTAGGTTTTATCGGGTACCAGGTTTGTTAGAAATAAATTTTATTGAAGTTATTCGGGACATAATAAAGTCGTAAAAATTGTAAAAATATGTCGGGTACAAGTACGGAGAGTTCGGGTGATTATTGTTTAATTTTTATGAAAACCGTCGTTATTAGATTAGACGTACGATACGTAATAAATAAATTTCCAAAATACCGGGTAAATTAATATTATAATTTTTATATTATTAAAATGAATATAAAAATATATTGGGATAATAGTCGGGAGTGTCGGACATGTTAGTCACATTTATAGTTCGCGTATTAGTGTTTATTTAAAATAAACATACGTAAATCGTTAATTATACCAAAAGTATTAATTTAATTATCCTACGAGTGGAATAGTATGCAAGTGCCCTAATGATGATATGCAGACTATTTCTAGTCCGTATGAAATGTCCCTGATAATAATGCATGAATTCGCTCCTGAACCAATACGGTTACGCGAATTTGAACACTCGTAAACTAAATTTACGATGACATGAGTAATGCACGAGAATAGTGGCTTCCTCTCGGAAATGAATAGTGTCAAGTGAATAGTAAAATTTCTGAATGTATCTCGGAATGTCAAATTGACCTCAAAAACGATGAATAGTAAAACGATGAATAGTAATTTGTGAATAGTAGAATGTCGAAGTTTGGAAAATGACCTGAAATTGTGGGGTGTGATAGTCGCCCATCCAAAAAGGAATTCAGTTAGTGTTGGTCTCGGTAATAGGCTTGGTGAAAAGTTATGGATACTTGCGTCGCATTTGGTCTTCTCGTTCCCAAGTAAACTCGGGTCCTCTTCGAGAATTCCAGCGAACCTTCACGATCGGAATTCGACTTTGTTTCAACTGTTTGATCTCGCGGTCCATTATTTCAACTGGTTCTTCCACAAAGTTAAGCTTGTCATCGAGTTGTATTTCTTCTAATGGTATAATGGCAGACTCGTCTGAAAGACATTTCTTGAGGTTCGAAACATGAAACGTGTTGTGTACATTGCTAAGTTCTGACGGAAGTTCAAGTTTGTAAGCTACTGGACCAATCCTCTCCAGGATCTTCAATGGCCCAATGTATCTCGGGTTCAATTTCTCGCGTTTTCCAAATCGTATCACGCCCTTCCAAGGCGAGACTTTCAACATGACTTTGTCTCCGACCTGAAATTCCAATGGTTTGCGTCGAACATCTGCGTAGCTTTTCTGTCGACTTCTAGCAGTTTCGAGTCTCTCTCGAATCTGAATTATCTTTTCTGTTGTTTCTTGTACCATCTCTGGGCCAGTAAATTGTACTTCGCCGACTTCGGCCCAACAAACTGGAGATCGACACTTACGACCATAAAGTGCCTCGAATGGTGCTGCTTTAATGCTCGAATGGTAACTGTTGTTGTAGGAAAACTTGATCAACGGCAAATGGTTAGCCCAACCATTTCCAAAGTCAATCACACAGGCTCTAAGCATGTCTTCAAGTGTCTGAATAGTTCTCTCGCTCTGACCATCGGTCTTAGGATGGTAAGCAGTGCTCATGTCTAACTTGGATCCAAAAGAATCTTGTAATGACCGCCAAAAGTTTGAAGTAAAACGACTATCTCTGTCGGAAATGATGGGAACTGGTGCTCTGTGTCTTGAGACGATTTCCTTGACATAAAGTCTAGCAAGTTGTTCCATAGAATAAGTCTCTCTAATGGGTATGAAATGAGCTGATTTGGTAAGACGATCAACAATTACCCAGATAGCATCGTAACCTCCTGACATCTTAGGAAGTTTAGTGACAAAGTCCATAGTAATACGTTCCCACTTCCATTGTGGAATCTCTGGTTGTTGAAGTAACCCTGACGGTTTCTGGTACTCGGCTTTCACTTTAGCACAAGTAAGACATTTGCTGACATACGTAGCTATTTCTGCTTTCATGTTCGGCCACCAATAAAGCTTTTTGAGATCCTGATACATCTTATCAGAACCTGGATGAATAGAGTACTTCGACTTGTGTGATTCATGCATAATCAATTCTCGCACTCCACCATAGAGTGGTATCCAACTTCGGTCCTTGAAGCATAACACTCCATCTGATCTCTTTACAAAGCCATTTTCGCTTTCTGGCATACCATAAATTTTCTCGTGTGGTCGATTTTCTTCCTTGAGGGCCTCAATCTGAGCTTCTAGAATTTTTGATGGTAATGGCGAAATGATAGTCATTCCCAATGACCTAACTCTCAAAGGTTTGAGTCGTTCTTTTCGGCTAAGTGCATCTGCTACAACATTTGCTTTTCCTGGGTGATATCGGATTTCACAATCGTAGTCACTCAACAATTCTAGCCAACGACGTTGTCTCATGTTGAGTTCCTTCTGATCAAGTATATGCTGTAAGCTCTTGTGGTCGGTAAAAATTACGCACTTGGTACCATAAAGGTAGTGTCTCCAAATCTTGAGTGCAAAAACTACCGCACCCAACTCCAAGTCGTGCGTAGTGTAATTCTTCTCGTGTATCTTAAGCTGTCTAGATGCATAAGCTATCACCTTCTCATTTTGCATTAGCACGGCTCCAAGTCCTTGATGCGAAGCATCGCAATATACCACAAAGTTCTCAATACCTTCAGGTAGTGACAAAATCGGTGCGCTACAAAGCTTTTGTTTCAATAATTGAAATGCGGACTCTTGTTTTTCTCCCCACTCGTACTTTTCATTCTTTTGTGTCAGCTTCGTCAACGACTTCGCTATCTTAGAAAACCCTTCAATAAACCTTCTGTAATATCCGGCAAGTCCTAGGAATTGACGAATTTTCGTAGGAGACATGGGCGTATCCCAATCCTTAACTGCCTCGATCTTTGCCGGGTCGACTTGTAATCCTTGGCTATCAATGACATGGCCAAGAAATTGAACTCTTCGTATCCAAAAATCACACTTAGAAAATTTGGCATACAATTGCTCCTTCCTGAGTAGTTCCAAGATTGTTCTGAGGTGTCCTTCGTGATCTTCCTTATTCTTGGAATAAATCAAGATATCGTCAATGAATACGATCACAAACTTATCAAGATACGGTTTGCACACCCTATTCATGAGATCCATAAATACCGCAGGTGCGTTGGTTAATCCGAAAGGCATTACTTGAAACTCATAATGACCATAGCGTGTTCTAAATGCCGTCTTCGGGATATCCTCTTCCCGAACTTTAAGTTGATGGTAACCGGATCTTAAATCAATCTTGGAATAAAAACTAGAACCTTGTAACTGGTCGAACAAGTCGTCGATTCTGGGGAGTGGATAACGGTTCTTCACCGTTAACTTGTTCAGCTCACGATAGTCGATGCACATTCTGAAAGTTCCATCCTTTTTCTTCACAAACAAAACCGGCGCTCCCCACGGCGAGGAACTCGGTCTAATGAATCCTTTGTCCAAAAGTTCTTGTAGTTGATTCGACAATTCTTGCATCTCCGAAGGTGCAAGTCTATACGGTGCTCGCGCAATTGGTGCAGCTCCTGGCACTAATTCGATTTGAAACTCGACTTGGCGTGTAGGCGGAAGTCCTGGCAATTCTTCCGGAAAAACTTCTGGAAATTCCTTAACAATTGGCACATCTTCAAGTCGTTTCTCATCCGACTTCTTCTCCGTGATGTGAGCCAAGAATGCATAACAACCCTTCTTTATGTACTTCTCGGTTTTAATGCATGATATGATACTGAGTCTAGTTCCACTTCGCTCTCCACGAACAACCAAAGTTTCACCGTTATAAGGAAGGTGAACAACTTTCTCATCACAAATAATTCTCACTCGATGCCGAGATAACCAATCCATACCGATAACAACGTCGAAACTTCCAAGTTCTACGGGCATAAGGTCTATATTGAATGGGTGGTTTAGGAAATTTATAGTGCAACCACGAACAATGGTGTTGGTGTTAACTAAAGACCCATCGGCTAGTTCAACGATATAGGAAATGTCTAATGGGGTTGGTTCTATGTTAAGTAAAGGTGTAAATGCAATAGAAACAAAACTTCTATCCGCTCCTGAATCAAATAAAATGGATGCATAACGATTATTAACGAGGAACGTACCCGCAACCACATTCGGGTCTTCTTTGACATCTTCTCCTCCCATAACATAAGCTCTTCCTCGAGTCATTCCATTTTGGTTTCCAGTTCCTTGATTCTTCTTCTTTGGGCACTCATTCCTAAAGTGTCCAAGTTCTCCACAGCCAAAACATGTTACCGGTGGTTTCTGATTGCCACCAAAGTTTGGACTCTTGCAATCTTTGGTGTAGTGGCCAGCCTTCTTGCAGTTGCCACACAGATCTGGGCAACGTCCTGGGTTATGATGCTTCTGACACCTTTCACACTTGGGTAGATTACCCTCATATCCTTTCCTTTCAGTCGGTCCTGCAGCATAGGCCCTTGCCACTTCTTGCCTCTTAGGTGGCGGCTGAACAGCGTTTCCACCTTGGTTGTAATCAAACCTTCTCTTGTTGTTGTTGTTATTGTTGTTTGGATTGTTGTTTCGGTTATTGGGATAGTTGCGGTTTCGATTGTTGTTATAGTTGTTGTTGTTTCGAGTGTTGTTGTAGTTGGTGTTGTTTGAACGGTTATTGTTGTTGACAGCAGATTTTCCTTTTACCACTTGGACCATGAGTTTCTGAGTTATATGAATAGCCTCTTCCATTGATTGAGGATCAAAAGAAATCACATCTCCTCGAACACTTTCAGGCAATCCACCAACAAAGTTTTCCATCTTTTTCTCATCGTCAGGAACCATAGTTGGACATAGTGCAGCCAACTCCTGAAACCTCCTGAAGTAGGTCTCGATGTCATCACCTTTAGTTACCAGCTCATAAAATTCTGTTTCCAACTTTTGCACCTCGGTACGAGGGCAAAACTTCTTAGACATTAGTTTCTTGAATTCCTCTCAAGTGAGCTTGTAAGCATTCTCCATACCAATCGGCTGAGCATACGAATTCCACCAAGACATAGCTTCATCAAGAAGCATACCTGTAGCAAATTTTACCTTGCTGATGTCCGGGCATCCGCACATGAGGAATACATTCTCAGTCTTTTCAAACCAGCGGATCAAAGCAACCGCTCCTTCAGTGCCCTTAAACTTGATAGGATCACTAACCTTGAAATCTTTCCATGTACATTCACGCCTAATAGCGGTTGGTTCAACTGCCCCTGTATTAGAAGCAGTCTCGGCAGCCCTAGCAGCAACCTCAGCTCTCTCAATCTCCAGAGCTTCTGCAATACTATCCCTGACCAACTTGCGGATAGCGGCTTGAGTCATAGCGGGTGTTTCTGGTGCAGCCTTACTTTTCCTTGGTGCCATACTTCTGATAATCACAATGGAAATAGCCATGAGAAAAATAATACTTGAAATAGTCATCGAACCAAAGATATACACCCACAACATGTATAAATATATACAACCACAACAAGTATTAATACAACCACGACATGTACGAATACAACCACAATCTGTCTAGATACCACCATGACAAGTATATATACAACCACAACAACCACGACATGTATATATACAACCACAACCTGTATCAATACGATAATAATAAAGAGCAACCACGAAACATCATAAATATAATCACAACACATGAATATAATACATGAAAATTTCGGCCTACATGGACCGATATAATATATAGCACAACATTTCCAACATAGTAGAGTCGCACTTGATATATTTGTTTGTACAACAACCAAAAGACTACAAGTTCTTGAACTATGTCCCATACCCCGGGACTAGGAAAATAATAAAAGCTAATATAATACCAGTCTATGTCTAGGCTCCTCCAGGTGCTCTAGATGGTCCAGGCTCTCCTCTCAGGCGGCGAATCTCACGATCCATCGCAACCACGATCTCCTCTAGGTGATGAACTCATAACTGAAAAGAAGCATCTCTGCACTCCAATACAACTAACCTCTCTCGGATCAATGCCAACTGGTCTATCTGCTCCCACTGAGTCTCCTGTGTCGCCTGAGCTCTATCTCGAATCTCAGGTAGCTCATCCCTAAGTAGATCAATCTGCTCCTGGTGCCTCAACTGTCGTGCCTCGAGTCCATGGTAAGACACATCAATACTAACTCTGCCCTGAATCAAATCCTCAACCTGCTCCTCGACAGCCTCAAGTTGAGTAGTGATAATCTCATCAACTCTATACCCCAAACTATCAACTTGCTCCTGCTGAGCCCCTAACTGATCCTCTAATGTAACAGCTGTAGGCCCCCTAGCCGCAGCCGCTCTCGAACTCTCACCTATGTGGTATACTGGTGGTGGTGAAAGGTCAGCAGTCTCGGTAGTAGGTGAATCTGGGGTGGTAAGCCTTGCACGCTTCCTGAGCGGCAAGAGTGAGGTAGGTATAGGAGTAGTAGTGGGTATGGCTGGTGGTGATGGTGTAGGCACAGTAGGACTAGGGAGAGTCCTATAAGTAGATGTAGCTGGGCGAACACTCTTCCTAGCAACCTGAATGATCTTACTACTAGGAAACATAAGCCTCGGTTCTGAAGAAGTAGTAGTAGTAGGTGATGGTATGTCAGTGGGTACAGTAGGATGGACATGAGGAGTAGGAGCCGTCTCCTCCTCCTCGAAAGGCTCGGTGTCATCATCTGATGCCAAAAGTGGCAACTCAGAGTCCTCATCATCAGAGTCTGATATAGTGTAAAGTATGACAGTGTTTGGATTCGAAGACATGTCTCTGTGATAATCAAGGTGAAATAAAAATAAATAACTCGTAAAATGGAATCACCTGAAATAAGTAAATATGCACTTATGATGAAATGATGATATGCTATGATGGTGTGGTTATAGTCTAGGGTCCATGATGCATCCTAGTTCTCTATAACCTTGGCTCTGGTACCAATCTGTCACACCCCCAAAATACCTGAATGGCAGCGGAATGGAATGCCTGAGGGTGTAACGGTCATACCACACAAACAAGGATATATTGAACGACCTAAAGTGTCGTTTGGAAAATACATCGTTTGATTCATTCAAAATATTCAAAGTTATAAAACATAGGTCCCAAAAGTTGGAAAAGGTTTAAGGAAATAATTTAGTACAATCAAACGATAGTTCATAAGTGCATGAAATCCAAAAAAAGAGACGCGTCATCCTTGATACACAAAATGACTCCATGCATGCCATGAGAATATGCCTTAGTTACCTGAGAAATACATTGCCAAAACGGTCAACATAAAGTTGGTGAATAATCATAGGTTTATAAGTAAATCGTATGCACATAAACCACAAGTATAAAGTAAACCGACAAGAATGTCAAAAATGCTACATTGGCTCTTAAGCTCATGACCCCGAAGCTAGACTTTGTAATGGCCCCACCAGAGTGTTTACCAGACACTCAATTTGTTAAGACATGAAATGCATTCGTCCCGTTGGAGCAACCCAAACACGAATGGAGGCGTCACCCTCGATAGATCTATCCACTCACTCTCGCTTAGCAATATAACTAACGGTCCATGATATATAAGGGGACTTAACTTGGTAGTAAGGCAACTTAAGCAATGTATGGAATTTGTAATACTTGGGCATGTACAAAAATAATTGTGCAATGTATTCTCCCCCGTGGGATTTGAAATCAATTAAGTAATTAAAACGGGGCTATGAGAACTCACCTCGAAATGATGGTACAATGATGTAAAAGTAGTCGGGACAATGAGGCGCGAACACTAGCCGCAACCTAAATGAATAATCGCGATCTAATTAAGATCAAGCCGTAATGTAATGAATGCACATGCACATGATACCTATACCACTCGTAATTTGGAAATACTAGTTATCGTCATAGTAAAATAGTTTCCATACTTAGGAAAAATAAGTCCATATATAGAAGTATATAACTTGTCGTATTATCTCGTACGAAAATGTTAGCGTTAAATTCCTCGTATCGAAAACCTTAAAATAACGTCGTTAAGTCGTATAAATATTCTCTTGGGTCATACGTATTCATTTGTTAAGAATATAGTCCTTAGTAACATTTCTAGAAAATATACCATTTAGTGTGTAAGTTATTATTTTTATTTGTGACCATATATATATATATATATATATATAGTTTTGACGATGTTAAAACGGGTATAACTTGGTCGTTTTAAGCTCATTTTCCTTGTTCTTTATATCTACGGATTCGTTTTTGTATATACTAATATATTTTTGATAACTCGGCTCCTCTAGGTTACGTTTAACACCTCTTTTTGTCCGTCGAAAACTGCCAAACAGCATGCAGTTTTTATAAAAATAGTTTTCGTCGTTAAATTTGCAAAAATCATATCTCCTTCGTTATAAGCTCGTTTTAATCCGTTCTTTCGCCTAAAGTTTCGTTTTTGAAAGTATTTTCTAAATCTTTGGTCAAAAATTAACCACCATCTACTGATTTTCCCACGAATCAAAAATAGGGACAGTAGGTATTTCTATTGTTTCAAAAATCATTTCTAGGGTTCTAATCTAGTTCCATCTTCAATCAAACCACTTTCAATCACCACAAAACTAGTCTAGTCCTACCATACACCTTCTTAGGGTGTCATGGGTCCTTAAACATCATCAATCCACTAGGTCTAACAAGGGTTTCTCATGTGTTCATTTCTAGGGCTCAAAGTTAAATATGTACAAAATAGAGTGGTATAAACCATTATATGCATGAGTTCTTGTAAGAAAAGTATATAACCATAGTAATAACTTGTAAAAATTATAAAAATGAGTTTGTTCACTTACTTGAAGGTTTAGGGAGTTTAGATGATGAAAAACCTACTAATCCTTGAGTTTCTATTTCAAAACTCCAACAAGGATGACTAAGTGGACAAGTTTATATCTTGGTCTTGGAAAAATTGTTGTTCTTGCTTCTTGGATCACCCTAGGCCGATTATACACAAGAGAAAATGAGAGAAAAAAAAGTTTACTTGCACTTGTATAATTATTTGTGAAAAATGGGATGAAAAAGGGTTAATATATAGTTAGAGACAATAGTTAGGTTAGCATTAAATTGGGTTGGTGAGATTTAAGCTCATTAGGACCAAGGGGGGGGGGGGGGGGGGGGGGGGGGGGTTGGCCGGCGCAAAAAGGAGGGAAAGGGGGGGGGGGATGTCTTGGGTTTTAATTAAAAAGTTAGTAGTAGTATTATGTAGTGTTAGTTTTAGGTTTTATCGGGTACCGGGTTTGTTAGAAATAAATTTTATTGAAGTTATTCGGGACATAATAAAGTCGTAAAAATTGTAAAAATATGTCGGGTACAAGTACGGAGAGTTCCGGTGATTATTGTTTAACTTTTATGAAAACCGTCGTTATTAGATTAGACGTACGATACATAATAAATAAATTTCCAAAATACCGGGTAAATTAATATTATAATTTTTATGTTGGATCGTTGTAGCTCGAGGTTGTTTAGACCTCATAAGATCTAGGGTTAATAACATTGATAATAACATGCAGCGGACTAAGAATAAATAAAAGTTATTGACACAAGGTTTTTCACCATCATCACCTCCAATTACTATTTGATCAGAATAATAACGTGTTACCAATTGTAACAAGGATCTAAGACATCTCAGACCTTAGAGGTATCGAACACAAATAAGTTCTAGGCATCTACAAGACATATGCCCTAGAACACACACACACCTTTTCTATATTTTTACGTTGTGGAAGACTTAATAAACTACGTACCCTGCATCTCTTTATATACTAGAGAATGCTAGGGTTTACACAAAGAGATAATACCGAATAATATAAAATCTTTTCTACATAATAAATTATTTCCTGTATCTTGATATCTTTGAAGCTTTCTCTCTTTGTCACTTTAGCCCTTCATGTTTCATTCTTATAGTTATTTTGTCTCATCAAATCTAGAATCCCAACAATCTTCCCCTATTTGATGATGACAAAACAAACAAAGTCGTGTATGAACTTCCCTAGGCGAAGTAGAGAAGTTGAGATGTAGGCATCTCCCTGAATGAAACAAGTCTTGTCTTCCCCTTAAGCCATGCCATGGCACTCCAACATCTCTTCCCCTTTTTGTTATCAACAAATAGGGAACATATGAAATATGATCTTTACCACCACGAACCAATATCACAAACTTCCAATCCAAGCCTTCCAATGTTTCAAATTGCCCTCCATGAAGCACAAAACGAATAATGAACCCAAAACAATAGAAAACTCCAACTAGCAGTAGAAATAGTGATCAATAGTAGCAAACATCAAACACTTCCCCTTGAGTGGTGCATGAACATCAAATGAATAAACACATCATAAGAATAAGCTTCCCCTGAAATCAATGTGTTAATCATTTTCATGATTCTTCAAATCTGTAGGCTATATGTAATGATCACATGTGAAGAAAACCAAATATAACGAATTTGTTGAAGAAGTTGAATAACCCAAACTTGTGTCTTATGTCTTGTACTAACCACGTGACTTGGAACGTATACGTAAACCAATGTATAAGGAGATCGCAATCCCTTGACAATAACCACTGAGCACAATAACGTAACTCCTTCAAGTGTCTGTCAATTCTTCGTCACATCTTGAATGCACAAACAAGTTACCTCCTGCTAAAAGGTATAATAAAACACAAACTTGTGAAACTCAACTACAACATCAAATAAATGATAATCAACCTTCTTCGTAATCAATTCTACAATTAAAACGAGCCTTAAGTCTTTTATAAACCAAACCAATCTCTTTGTGTGTGTGAACTTCCCCTTATGTGTGTAAACCAATAACCATATACTTCCCCTTACTACACGTAAATCATGCTACTATATCGAACCAAATACAATAAGCACAGCAGTAGTACAAATAACACAGCAACAGTTTGCACTATGAAACAAGCAGCAGAGTAATACCCGACAGCAGTAGAGTGTAATTCACAGCAGTGTGGAGCAGCAGAGTAAAATTTTTGAGCAGCAGAGTTAATAGCGTAACAGTAGAGTGAACTTCGTAGCAGCAGAGTATACAATAAGCGTAGCAGCAGATTCAGGAATGTAGCAGCAGAATAAAAATTCTCAGCAACAGAATCAATTAGCATACATCAGCACTTAAAATTTTATTGAATCACAAACTGACATCGCCCCTTGTGAATCATCGTACCACATTAAATCATATCCTTATCAATACAAATGAGCCAATCACCATACAAGACCAGCAGAATAATCTTTTAGAATCTTGCTACTGACCAATTTAAATAAGACCGACCCACGATTGCCATATTTGTACGATATTAATGAATTAAATCACTTTGTCGTCGATCGTTTAGAAAACCACCAATCCATTATGCACTATAATTAATTCATACGAGGTTACTTATTAATGAATCTAACATTCATTAATTAGATGACAACCTCTCCACATGCTTCTGATCCATAATTAATGAGTAGTAATAAAAATATTATCATATACGTCCACTACGCAAAAGACCTCAAATATTCTCCATATAATTAATAGCATTGAAACCCTCCACATAAATTGGTACGAGAATAACTACCTTGAAACAGTAGCAATTAATATTCGACAAAGACAATTAAGAATAAAACCTTAAATAATAATCGTACCATCTTCAAATCCGGTTTCTTGGACAATAAACCTTGTTGAATCCTAGATATCACGAGCAACCCTCTCTGATACCACCTGTTGGATCGTTGTAGCTCGAGGTTGTTTAGACCTCATAAGATCTAGGGTTAATAACATTGATAATAACATGCAGCGGAATAAGAATAAATCAAAGTTATTGACACAAGGTTTTTCACCATCATCACCTCCAATTACTATTTGATCAGAAGAATAACGTGTTACCAATTGTAACAAGGATCTAAGACATCTCAGACCTTAGAGGTATCGAACACAAATAAGTTCTAGGCATCTACAAGACATATGCCCTAGAACACACACACACCTTTTCTATATTTTTACGTTGTGGAAGACTTAATAAACTACGTACCCTGCATCTCTTTATATACTAGAGAATGCTAGGGTTTACACAAAGAGATAATACCGAATAATATAAAATCTTTTCTACAGAATAAATTATTTCCTGTATCTTGATATCTTTGAAGCTTTCTCTCTTTGTCACTTTAGCCCTTCATGTTTCATTCTTATAGTTATTTTGTCTCATCAAATCTAGAATCCCAACATTTTATATTATTAAAATGAATATAAAAATATATTGGGATAATAGTCGGGAGTGTCGGACATGTTAGTCACATTTATAGTTCGCGTATTAGTGTTTATTTAAAATAAACATACGTAAATCGTTAATTATACCAAAAGTATTAATTTAATTATCCTACGAGTGGAATAGTATGCAAGTGCCCTAATGATGATATGCAGACTATTTCTAGTCCGTATGAAATGTCCCTGATAATAATGCATGAATTCGCTCCTGAACCAATACGGTTACGCGAATTTGAACACTCGTAAACTAAATTTACGATGACATGAGTAATGCACGTGAATAGTGGCTTCCTCTCGGAAATGAATAGTGTCAAGTGAATAGTAAAATTTCTGAATGTATCTCGGAATGTCAAATTGACCTCAAAAACGATGAATAGTAAAACGATGAATAGTGATCGATGAATAGTAATTTGTGAATAGTAGAATGTCGAAGTTTGGAAAAATGACCTGAAATTGTGGGGTGTGATATAGCATTAACCTGATGCCATATTCTGTGTGGAAGAAACTCTCTCTTCCCGAACTTACCCCCACGTGCATGACTTTAGAGCTTGCCGATCGTTCAATTTCTCGTCCCATTGGCATTGCCGAGGACGTATTCGTTAAAGTGGGGAAGTTCCATTTTCCGGCAGATTTTGTGATTGTTGACTTTGATGCCGATTCTAGGGTCCCTCTCATTCTTGGAAGGGGATTCCTTAGAACTGGGCACGCTCTTATCGATGTATTTGAGCATAAGATCACATTACGTGTTGGAACGGAAGCCATAACCTTCAACCTAAATCAAACTTCGAGATACTCCTCCGATTATGACTGTGAATCGGTGAATCAAATTGATGTCATCAATGTGGCTGCTGAGGAGTATGCTCAAGAGATTTTAGGTTTCATTGATGATTCTTCGAGTGAAAACCTCACTCAGTCTTCTCACCCCATCATTGCCAATTCTTCTCCTTCCCTCACTCCGTTTAAGGGAAGTGACTTCTTCTTAGAAGAAATTGAGGCCTTTCTCAAAAGTGACTCGATTTCCGATGGAATCGATAACCAAGAGATTGACCCCGAGAGGGATATTCTCATACTTGAGAAATTATTAAACGAATATCCCTCTTCTCTTCCTGTTCTACCACAAACAATTCATAAAGAGGAGGTAAAAAAATGTTGAGAAAACTGATGACTTCCTTGAGGTTGAACTTAAGGACTTGCCGCCTCATCTTGAATATGCATTTCTGGAGGGTGATGATAAATTACCCGTCATAATTGCTAAAGACTTAAGTGTTGAGGAAAAGGCTGCCCTCATAAAGGTTTTGAAGTCACATAAACAAGCAATTGCTTGGCGACTCTCCGACATCAAGGGCATTGACCCTGAATTTTTTACTCACAAGATTTTAATGGAGGACGACTTCAAACCTGCAGTCCAACAACAAAGAAGGGTGAATCCAAAAATTCATGAGGTTATCAAACAAGAAGTTTTAAAACTTCTTGATGCCGGATTGATTTACCCTATCTCGAACAGTCCTTGGGTCAGCCCAATTCATTGTGTTCCAAAAAAGGGTGGCATTACTGTTGTCACAAATGAGGAGAATGAGTTAATTCTAACTCGTTTGGTTACGAGATGGCGTGTCTGCATTGACTATCGCAAGTTAAATGACGCCACCCGTAAAGATCATTTTCCTCTGCCCTTTATGGATCAGATGCTCGAGAGATTAGCGGGGAATGAGTATTATTGCTTCCTCGATGGTTTCTCGGGTTACTTTCAGATTCCCACTGATCCGCAAGATCAGGAAAAGACCACGTTCACGTGCCCCTACGGAACTTTTGCTTATAAACGTATGCCATTCGGCTTATGTAATGCTCCGAGCACGTTTCAAAGATGTATGATGTCCATATTTTCCGACATGATCGGGAAAACTATGGAGGTCTTCATGGACGATTTTTCGATCATTGGGGATTCGTGTCAATCATGCCTCTCCCATTTAGACGACATGTTAAAACGTTGTGAAGACACAAAGTTATGTCTAAATTGGGAGAAGAGTCACTTTATGGTCAAAGAGGGCATTGTCCTCGGCCATAAAATTTCAAAGAACAGGATTGAGTTTGACAAAGCCAAAGTGGATGTCATTGCAAAATTACCTCATCCCACTACTTTAAAAGGTGTTAGGAGCTTTTTGGGTCATGCTGGTTTCTATCATAGGTTTATTCAAGATTTTTCTAAAATCGCACGGCCTATGACCCATCTCCTCGAAAAGGATGCTCCTTTTATCTTCTCCCCCGAGTGCATCGAAGCTTTTGAAACACTTAAGAAAAAGCTTACCGAGGCACCGATTCTTGTTGCCCCCGATTGGGACTTGCCCTTCGACCTCATGTGTGATGCTAGTGATTATGCTATAGGGGCAGTCTTGGGGCAACGAAAAACAAAACATTTTCAGCCTATACACTATGCCAACAAAACTATAACCGAGGCTCAAAGCCATTACACCACTACCGAAAAAGAATTATTAGCTGTGGTGTATGCTTTTGAAAAATGCCGGCCATACTTGATACTGACCAAAAGCATAGTGTATACGGATCACTCGGCTTTGAAGTACCTTTTTGCAAAACAAGATGCAAAGCCGAGACTTCTCCGTTGGGTTCTCCTCCTACAGGAATTTGATATCATTATTCGTGATAAAAAAGGAGCTAAGAACCTAGCTGCTGATCATCTATCCCGATTGGAAAACCCCCACCAAGATGTCTTCGAGAGGAAAGAAATTAATGAAACATTCCCTCTCGAGACACTCAAAGCGGTTACCTTTCGTGGAGACTCTAGTACCCCATGGTTTGCCAACTTTGCAAACTACCTTGCGGGTAACTTTGTGGTGAAAGGGATGTCGTCCCAACAGAAAAATAAATTCTTCAAAGATGTAAAACATTACTTCTGGGACGACCCCTACTTGTTCAAAATATGTGCGGATCAAGTCATCCGGCGGTGTGTTTATGGCCAAGAAGCCTCTGAAATTCTTAAGGCTTGCCATGCTAGTCCCACGGGGGGCCACCACAATCCAAACTACACCGCCCAAAAGGTGTTTGACTCCGGTTTCTATTGGCCCTCGATTTAAAAGGATGCCCAGGAATTAGTCAAATCCTGTGACGCTTGTCAACGTCACGGGAATATTTCACAAAAGAATGAAATGCCTCAAAATGCAATTCAAGTTTGTGAAATCTTTGACGTTTGGGGCATCGATTTTATGGGGCCATTTCCTTCTTCTCATGGCAACAAATACATACTCGTGGCTGTTGACAACTTGTCAAAATGGGTTGAAGCGAAAGCTTTACCCACTAATGATGCCCGAGTTGTTGTAAAATTCTTGAAAGCTCTTTTCGCTCGATTTGGAACTCCACGTGCTATTATCAGTGATCGTGGTACGCACTTCTGTAATGACAAATTTGATAAAGTCATGCAAAAGTATGGTGTAACTCACCGTCTTTCTACTGCGTACCACCCACAAACAAGTGGACAAGTAGAAGTTTCCAATCGAGGAATTAAGAGAATTTTAGAAAGAACCGTAGGTGAAAATCGTGCATCGTGGTCGGATAAATTAGATGATGCACTTTGGGCTTTCCGTACAGCTTACAAAACACCCATTGGGGGTACACCTTACAAACTTGTGTACGGGAAAGCGTGCCATCTTCCGATCGAGCTTGAGCACAAAGCCTATTGGGCCCTCAAGCATGCCAATTTTGACCTCAAAACTGCGGGTGATCATAGAAAAGTTCAACTAAATGAATTAAATGAACTTCGTGATCAAGCTTACGAGAACTCTTTGATCTACAAAGAAAATACAAAGAAGATTCATGACTCAAAAATCAAGAACCGCGTTTTCAACGTTGGTGATCGAGTCCTTCTTTTTAACTCTAGACTCAAGATCTTCTCGGGAAAGCTCAAAACCCGATGGACTGGTCCATTCACTATCGCTAAGGTTTATCCTTATGGCACCGTCGAATTATCTCAAAATGACGGTCCTAATTTCAAAGTGAATGGACATCGTTTAAAGCACTACTTTGGAGAGGACATACCATCCATGGTTGTCCCGGATCTCCAAACTTTCCCCAAGGACAATTGAATTCGGGGATCGAGTCAAGCTAGCGACTCGATAAACAAAAACAATAGCACAATACGGGTTTTCACCCGTATCTCTGATTTCTTTCTACTTTCTACCACCCTAGTGTGGGGGAATGGCCAACCCCCCGCTATTTGAAAATGTATATATGTATAGAAGTTCAAAAAAAAATGTGTATATATAGAAATAAAGTGAAATATTGTATTTCCACAGTTAGATTCGAATATTAGCTTTTTCTGTTCAAAGAGTCGGCATAATAGCCGGGACTTTGAATATTGAGGACAATATTCATTTTTAAGTGTGGGGGGAAATTCTACCGAATTTTATCGCAAAATACTTTCAAGTACCCCCGTTTTTGGCCAAAATTTTCAAAATTTTTTCACTTTATTTCAAAATTTTGTGGCAATCAGTCTGCCATGTCTAACCGACAAAGGGATTGGCTAATCCAGGAGCAAACGGCTCTTGGTAAAGATAAATCAAATCCGTTTATGGCTTGCAGTTTGCCCAAAGTTGTATGGTTAATCAACTCGCCATATCCCATAAAGCGAATGAGTTGGCTAGCCCGCAAGATTATGGCTTGTGGTAAAGGCCGTGGAAAAACCATAATTGGTAATCAGCTCACCAAGATGTTGACTATTCCATCAAGAGCTGGCTAGTCCAGAAGCAAACGGCTTTTGGTAAAGACAAATCAAATCCGTTGACTACTGGTGGTTTGCTCAAAATCACACGGTTATCAGGTGTGCCACAGTTCTTACACCTAGCTACTCCAGAAGTGATGGCTTTTGGTAAAGAGTTTAAAATCCATCAAGTTTTCCAAAAATATTGCTAGGGACTAGCAATAGTTTAGTGTGGGGGATTGATGAGTGCGCAAACACTCATCATTTTTATCGTATTTAAACTGCCAAAAATACAAAAACAATCGAAAAGTAATCAAAATACTTAAATTATCCCAGGGATTGTGTTTTATGTGTTTTAAATGCAAAATGAGCAAAAACAAATGAAAAACGATCAAAGTTTGCAATATTGGCAGTTTCAGTCCCCCAAGTTTCAAAATTTGTCAAAAATAGTCCCTATGCATTTATTTTGAAAAAAAGTCAACCCAAGTCCCTAAAAAATCAAAAGTTATCAAAAACGGACTTTGGGTGATAAATTTGGAAAATTTACATGCTTGGTCCCTGGAGTTTGGAAATTTGCAAATATAGTCTCTGGGAATTTTTGAAAATTAAAAAATTGCAAAAATGGTTTTTGGGAATATTAAACTTTGCATCTTTGGTCCTTGGTGGTACTTTGGGAGAATTACAACTTCAGCCCCTTGGTTTTGATAAATTGCAAAAATGGTCCTTGTGTGAAACTTCAATACCAACCGGACCCTTAAATATTTTAAACCCAAAACAAAACCAACCCACCTTATTACTCTAGCCCACACACTCCAGGCCCACTCCATCTCACCCAGCCCACTTCATAATAAAAATAAACTCTCCCCCGTTTTGTTACCCCCTTTCCCAGTCAACCAAAGTCAAACCATCACCTCCCCCCTCCAACTTGCAAACCTGCTCCCCCCTCCTCCACCTCAGCAAGCCATCCCTCTCCATTGACTATCAAACAAAGCTCCAAAAGCTTTAATTGCTTCCCTTTTGCCCTCACTCCACCTCAACCTGACAAAGAAGAAAAAGGCGCCAAAAAGCTTTTAAAGGGTCAAGATAGTTTGGTGATCATCCAAAGGCTCAGAGTGCATATGGGATTCACTCATTAGGGTTTCAAAACCCTAATGGTCCCCTATTTAAAGAAAAGGAAGCAGCAGTGGCCAAGAGTAGTAATTTTTATTTTAGAAAAAATTGTAATATCGTTTTTATTTTCCCAAGTTGTAATCTTAGCGTAAAATTGTAACTCTCAGCTTTCAGTGTATTGTTTTGACTTATTTTTAGTATGAATCTCAATCATTTTTCTTAAATTCAGTTTGTATCAATTTTCATTAAAATTTCAAGTATGGATGAATGCTAGATTAAGTTGTTGTTATGGACTGAATTAGGTCACATAGGCTCCCAGGAAGTTCATAAAGGCTTCTAGTTACCTTAAAACTTAGTTTAGTTAACAAAAATCACAAATCAAAAATTGGTCAATGAAAGTCAAACTGTGAAGCTTGGATTTGATTTGGTGATTCAGATGTGATTTGGAAGAGAAGCAGCTTTGGAATGTGGGTTTAGAACCTCATGGGAGGTAGTAGGATTGAACTGGGTTCCTTGTTCTTGGTTTTGGATCACATTAGATCTTTGTAAGTTTCCATTTACTGTAGCAACTCCTTATTAGATTGCTTATTCATAATTGTTTCTATTTGTTTCTTCTTATTTTAGCTTATTATGCATAGAATAGCCTAGTTAATGTGATTGAGCTTAGATTTATATAAACTTACTTGTGGACTGTCATTTTGAGCTCTTATAGCTTATTTGTGAGTAATCATTAGAAACTGATTATTGGTTCTTGTAAACTCTTTATTATATGTTTTCAAACCTGTCTCAAACCCATTTGATCATTAGTGTTTCAAAAATCACAAGTTTCTTTTGAAAAAGGCATAACAGCTAAGTATAAGGGGTGTTTGGTTCTTGGGTTATCACTTGGTACTCATAGTTGTTTGTTGTTGCTTATAATCAAAACAGTCTTACTTAGGCTAGAATAGGTCAATGTGACCAAGAAACAAGTCCACAATATGCTTAAAGTCAAAATCAAGGGTAATACCCCTTGATTTGGTCCACTGTTGGATCAGTGAGTTCCACAACCCCTCAAAACCTTGAAAAATTGTTCAAGTTAATGATATTTAGTTGCATTATAGTTAAATACTTCACAATAAATCAGTAAATCAAGACCTTAACTCATCAAAGTCAACTTTGCTAGTTTTCTCAAAAAGTCAAAAGTGCAATCTCAGTTTTTTTATCAAAATGGCAAGAATTTTCATGATTTTTGTAATGGGTTCTAGGGTTTGAAATTGCTTGGGTAAGTAGTCTACCAGCTGATCTATTGATTCATGCACTTTTCATAATTTTGTGAATTTTTATTATTGACCTTTTTGCCCCTTGAACTGAGCTGCAGGGCAAACCATTGCACTGTGCATTCACCAGACCCTCAGCTCAACCATCTTTGGTGGTTGTTTGTTGCTACCCTAGTGGGTCCCACAACCCACATTTGGCTCCTTACAACGCCCCTCCTACTAGGCTTTGAAAGTTGACCCTTTGTTTGACCTAGGGACCTGTGGACCCCACTTTGTTTTGCTTCCCATTTCTGTCCCAATTCTGGCTCAGAACCCACAATAAGCAAGTGCTTATTGTGGTCTTGTAGCTTATTCAAGCTGTTTATCTGGTTGAAACTCACTCAAAATTGTTCAAACAACTCAGAGAAATCAAAGTTTACCATTGTGGACCCCACACACTCCCATTTGAGCTAAAATCCTTGTGTAGTCAACAAAAGTCAACTGTTTAGATAAATAAGCACTCAAAGTGCTTATTGCTGGTTTACATCAAAAGTGATTTCATAAAAAGTTTTTGTTTTTAGTGTAGAATTAGTTTGGAAAAAGAAAAAACTCAAAAAACCAACTTTAATTATAGTGATAGCTTCTATTTAATAGAAATTATCATTTTAATTTTCTTTTTAGCTTACTTATAAGCAATATATCATTTTTATATTTTTATTAATTCTATTTCAGGTTAAAATAATTCTAGAAATTTTTCCAGATTTTTCTTTTGTCTTTTAGTGGTTTTTAGAATTAATTTTAGTTTAATTAATTAATAATTAATATTAAGTAATTAAATAGCATAATTATATTTTATAAAGTACAACCTAGTTTTTATAATTTTTCTAGCTTTTATATAAGTTAAAACATTTTTATAAAATTTTCTAGAATTTATACTGTTCATTTTCTATTTTTTATAATATAATTAGTTTAATTAGAAATTAATTAGTAATTATAATAATAATTAGTAAATTAGTTTAAAAATACATAAAATCAACTTTTTGTAATTTTTTAGGATTCCTGCGATGTTTAATTAGATTTTTAAAATTTTTCTTAATTTTCTAAGCCTTTTTAGTATTTTTAATAATTCTAATTAGTTTAATTAGTTAATAAATAGATAATTAGTAATTAATTAATAATTAATAATTAAATAGTGTAAAAATAATTTTTATTTTTCTTAAAATTTTCCTTATTTGTTAGAATTGTAAAAATAATAATTTTACACTTGTAACCTTTTCCGTCCATTAGTTGTACTTTTTGTTTCGTTCGTCTGCGTACATTTTTAATTAAAACGTACGTTTTTAGGTTTTAGCTCAAATCTTTTTAATCTCAATACCAGTAATCAATCACATAGCTTTCCTAAGCTATTTAATTTCATAATTCTCAAATAATTCTTATCACAACCCTTTTCTGTGAATAATCACCCGATCACAAGTACGCTAAAGCGCAATCCACACCTCGTCGAGACATAACGACCTGGTGATACCCTTTATTACCCGGAAGCATTGGTCTAAGCTCTTTGACTTTGTTGACCATTCCTTGGTCAATATAAGTTGACCGTTTAGCATCAATCACATCTTTGTTCTCGTATAATAAAAAAATTTAAAAATATTTTTCATAATTCTATTTTTGTTTTGTAAAGCTTATTTTTGTATTTGCTTGAGACAAACAAACCTTTAAGTGTGGGGGAGTGTTTGCGCTTCTTGCGGCTTTTATAAAAAAACAAAAATACTTTTCGATAATTTCAGACCATTTAAAAATTTTCTTTTCTTTTGTCTTTTAGTTTCTTTCTTTTAATTTTTCTTTTCTTAGATTTGCTTGAGGGCAAACAAATAGTTAAGTGTGGGAGAATTTGATAACGCTCAAATCATACATATTTGTATATGCGTTATCTGTGCTTTTATGCTTATATATAGATGATTTATTTGAACTTTCGATACTTAATAGATTAAATATGCTATTGTAGGTTTCATGAGATTTGTCGTGGAAGAAACAGAAGAAATAAAGCTTAAAGAAAGAAACAAACTTAATTTAAAGATCTCCCGACACTTGTCCATTGTTTTGGCCATATCTGGAGCATACGGACTCCGTTTTACCTCCCGTTCACGGCCACGGAAAGCTAAGAGAATTATCTACAACATCCAATTGGTTCTAATAGCTGTAAAAGATCACAAGTATGCCGTATTTGGCAATAAGTATGGCACACTTTTCTGTCAATAACTTAATACCTCATTTATGGCACTTATAACTTCTTATACTTAATGAGTCCGATCATATGGCTTACCACCCTTCCTCTACACATTTTTGGGCACCCCTAGAACTTATAAAACAGATCCGACTTCATTTGTAACAAAGAGATTGGCTAGAGAGAAAGTTCCAAAGTGCTTAAGGTGAGACTAACACCAAGTCCACCCTAATTGGTTATTCCACATAAACGCAACCCCATACACGAGTTTTGGTTCATTGTAACTTGTTTCCAGCAACATAGTGACAGTGTGTAAGGTTTGGGAAAGCAAGGAATCATTAGCTTGGGTGGTAGTTTATAGTTTTCGCTTGGGAAAACTTGTGCTCGATATATTTCTCTTGTAAACAATCGGTATTCTTCTATTATCTTTTGATATGATTTCTACTGAATTTTACATGTTTGATATGTGTTCTACTTCTGTGATTATGGAGTAGTGACTCTATGTTTGTTTAGGAAAAATGTAATCTTGGATATGGTGTGTTTGGAATAGTGGTTATCATTTGATATATGAATTGGTGAAACATGATATTTGATCATATTATGACTTTTCTTGTTTACTACTTTGATTGATCATGTTTGATTATATTGGTCGAAAGGATAATTGAATTGTGATTAGTTTCAAGTCATTAGTCGACGAATGACTTGGTTTTATACTAGTAAAATTGTGTAATAAAATTGGTAAACAAACAAGGAATATTTGATATAAGAATATAGGTTGGAAGGTTTCTTTTAAATATGTGTTCTATCATTTCATATATTGTATTGGTTATGACAATGTTTATAGGTCGATAGGATTCGTTGTTATTAATAGATATACACACTTGTTGCATCTTAGACTAGCGTTATTTGTGACTTGTGATAACTTGAATTATAATGTGGTAATAATTGTTCCAACACACTCATGTCTTGGTGATCCCGCCTAAACAAGCATACTTTTAATCCTTTAATTTATTCGTATTTCATTGCTCTCATTACAATATTGGATATTTACACGTTTGGTTAATTTGGTAAGTGACAATCATTTTAGCCTTAGTACATTTATGACATTCTGAGAAAACTACAATTCCCTTGGAATGACTTGGTCGTACCTAAACCTAGCATTATAAATTTGAAGCTTTTGAAACACATCAAGAGTTCATCATCTTCCAAATGTATTTCCATCAACCTAGACTTCCCAAATAGTGATCTTGATCCATGTAACATCAGGTGTGGACCACAAGATTTTAAGGTATGAACATTATGATAAATACAATGTCATATAAAAAAAATACAATTGCTCAAAGCTCATGACCCCGAAGCTTAATCATAAAGGTATGCAATCAAGCATAAGAATGCCCCAAGGTAAGTGTTTGCTAGACACTTAAAGAAATCCTCAAATGGTACGCGTCCGTTTACGAACTTGGAGCAACCAACCCGGACGGGGGAGTCAACCCCAAGGTAAGTGTTTACCAAGTTTGATAATCCAAGAAAATGGGATTTTTTATATGGTATTCGGCTTATATAACTCACCCCCTTGTTAATGTATATTTTTTACCTTATTAAACACTCATAACTCTCCATCGCTACCAGTACCTCCTCCATAACTATACCAATACCTCCTCATTAACATCACCTATACCAGTACCTCCTCCTCCTCCTCTCCATTATAACTCTCCATTAAATTAACCTCATCCTCTATTAAAACTCTCCTGACTCTCCATTAAACTCTGCACCGAACTCTCAATTAACTCTCCATAAATCCTCCTCTTCCATTAAAATCTCCATCTTTGTTTTGAATTTAATCACGATATGCTGCAATACTATTGTTGGAGTTATAGGGGTATCAACCATCAATAACAACATGTATCAATCAATTTACTCAAATTAAACTTTTATGTAATTTTATGTTAATTGCCCTTACTTTGAATGAATTAATTGCTTTAGATGGAAAGTTTACGTTATTTTAATTTGGTTTGTAGTGGACTTAATGCATTTTCATTGCTCATAATGTGTAACCCAACCAAAAAAATAAAATTACTATGTTTGTATCTTGACAAAATACAACTTCTACTACTGTTATGTAATAATTAAAATCATGTATGTATAGCTAGTCAACAAAGCATATTTTAATGGTTTATAAGTCGTGCAATCAATTTGCATCCAAAGAGTTAGCATACTTACTTTTGTAACAATTAATGAATATCCATACTTGGTAGTATCTATTGCGACTGGAACAAGCCACTGAAGGGCTTTTTCCATTTCTGCTCTTATTTGAGGCATTGTCATCTGTAATAAGGGAAAATTTTCTTTGAGGATTGGGTGATGGATTTTCTTTAACGTGAACCAGTTGATTTAAGGATCGGTGTGAATGATATATCTTGCTTTTATTTGCTAGTTCACTCATAGACAACGTCGATGGTAATGAAACCAAAAATGGTCATGACATTGCCCTTACAAGCGGAAGGAAAAGAAAGTAAAAAATCCACCCCTTTAGGATACGAAAACGCATTTTCCATTTGTTGAGTTATGCTTGAATGAGGCAAAACTTGGAAATAAATGGGTACTCACTTTAATAAAGTTGGTTATGAAAATTTGATAAAAAAAGTTGAAAGAGAAGACAGGAAAAGATTTGACATACATGTAATAAAAAACCATTGGGAAAACATAAAGAAGGATTGGAAGCTATATGATCGTTTAATGAGACTTGAATCTGGGATTGGGTGGGATCCCATCAGAAAGACAATTGATGCATCTCCAGAATGGTGGGATGAGAAAATAAAGGTAATGCTTTTTCATGATATAATAGTGACTAATATCAAAATATTGTGTCGTTCTTATCCTAATTTTTTCATGTCGTATAGGCGGATGAGGAGCTTGAAAAGTTTGGGGCCAAAATTTGGAGATGTATAAACTGTATTACGATCCTTTATTTCAGGATACGGTTGCTGTGCGAGATAAGAGTAAGATTCCTTTGGATTGTAGATTGGTTGACGAAGATGAACAACAACTTGAAGGGAAAGGTGACAGTGATGAGATACATGCTTATAATGATCAAGTTCATCTTTTCCCAGAAAGTATTTCGAGTAAGCGAAAATAGTCTAGCAACAATGGGTCTGGTCATTCCACAAAGGGAAAAAAATTCTATCACTTCTGAATTTGATGAAAAGCCGGATAGTGTTATACACGCACTACCCTCAAGAAGCACACAATCATTTCCACCTCATAATTCAACACCTTTAACACAAGATTGCATGAATAGTGTGACACAATATTCTGGGTTTGAAGAAGGTACCAAAGAGTATTTTGAGGCACTAAAGATCTTCTTGAAGAAGGAAGCTAGGAAAAACTTCATGGTTCCAACAAATAACGAAGCAAAGATGGGGTTAAATATATGATGGATAAATTATATGATTCATCATTGGCATTATATGTCATCATTTTCCTTATTTGTTTTCAGTTAACTGTGTGTCGTTCTACTTTGACTTAATAAGCTTCATGCTATGTGACTTCATATGTTTTAAGTATTGTACCAGACTTTGTATTTCCATGCCATATATGCTAAGTGACGTTGTATGGTTTACTTATTGTACCAAACTCTTTATTTCTATGATATATATGTTAAGCGATTTTGTATACAATATGTGTTTTACTAATTATTTATATTCTCTTTTGTGTTTCATCTAATGGATGTTGATAGTGAAGAGTCACATTCATATGATGAAGATGAAGGAAATTGGGTTGAGGAGGAAAATAACTTTTTATTATCATGTGCTATAGCCATCAAAGGCATAATAATGAGTCGTAAACTAAAAAACAAGCCCAAGCCTTGTAGAACATCTGCTTGCACCGTGATGCGTGGGAATTGCACCAGGCTTTACCTCTCGAGGGATCTCGAGAAGCTTACAACCCCCACCAGACAGTGTACCTGATCGTTGTAGTATAGTATAGTGACAAGTACCGGGGGATTGATCGTTCAACTTAGGAATAGTGTCGCTAGGATTAGAAAACCTAAAAACTAGGTCTAGAGATGAAGGATGATTCATTTTGTATCTTTATGTTTTATGAAAAGCAATTAAAAATCTCGGTTTTGAAGAAGTTGGGCGGAATTAGTTGCTAGTCAACTAACCCAATTACTAAGATGCAATCAAAATAAAATACTAAAAAGGAAAATAAACTAAATTATACTAGTGGTGTGAGCAATATATGGGAGAATTGTGTTTACTTAGGTTTCACTACTCCATAGATATCTTTTACAGGTTAATTACTTGTTACAGTTGCGTGGATGATGGATTGTATTCCTTAATACTATTCATGGGGTGGCGTACTTACTTCCCCAATCCTATAAGCTCCTACTTCACTCCTATGTTGAGCCGGCTAAGAAGCTCCTAACATGGGATCACTAGAATTCGCTCATTCATTAAATACAATCATAAAAACCTAGTACACATCGGTTCATGTTTCTTAAGACGTTCAAGCAAGTTATACAATGGAGATCTGCCAGTTTTCTTAAGCCTAACATTGAAATCATTCATACAATACAACTATAAACAAGCAATCAACCTATAATCAACATCTAGGTTTCATTACATCCAAGCAAACACATGAAAGATCTAGCCTAGCATGTTGAAATCAAGACAAGCATAAGATATATTCAAACAACACATAGACATATTGATTGAATTGAAAGAGGATTTATCTTAATTGAACATGAAAGGTTTCAAAGGGTAAAAACCCTTGAAAATACTGTTACAAACGACCTAGAGTTTATTAGGTTCGACCCTAGTATTCTCCACATAAGTTCCTCCCTTAATGAATGAAAAATAGAAAAGTATATACAGATTTTGTGAGGTGACGGCGTCAAGAGTAAATGTTTGACGCCGTCATCTCGCCGCCAATAAACTCCTCGGACTGCCTAGTTCTAGATTTGACGCCGTCACGTGTAGTCCATCTTCAGGCCGTCACCAATTTAACTCTTGACGCCCTTCTCTTGACGCCTTCAGGTTTTCACTGGGTCGTCATTGATTTTACTCCTGACGCCGTCACAATTTCCTTCTTGACGCCGTCAGGTACTGTTCTCAGCATGGAAAATTAAGTCTTTGCCGTTTTCTTCACTTTTATGCTCCAAAAACGTCCAAAATGCTTCCTTTTCCAGAATTCACTCCCAAAGTACCTAAAATCACAAAAGAAACAATTTAGGGCAATATTTGATCAAATAAATTCAATTCCGGGCTTAAATGACCCCCTAAAAATGGTTCATTTTTCGCCTCATCATATACCCTTACACTTCAGATTTGCTTGTCCTCATGCAAATGCGCTTTTATTCTAGTCAAAATACAAGTTAGGCGTCATTTAACACTAATATAAAAGTAATTACAACAAATAATCGTTCCACTAATGACCAAAGACAAGCACGGAGGTCATATACTAGCACCTCACAAATAGTGTTTAGATACTCACATCTCTCGGGTGTAATAAAGTAATATCACAATATGGAATTGGAAAACATCTCTCACTACCTGTCATAGCAAAATAGATTACCATAGGCTTTGGAAAGGATCAAACCTCCACCACATGGCGTAAGCACCTAGGATAAACTATCAAAGAGGTCTTTTAAAGGGTTGTAACGTTAGGTGTAGGGATATGGAATACACGGTTTTGTTGGATATAGGCAGTCTTTACTGGTGGCGAGTTAATCATCTTGGTCAATTACATGTACAATGTGGCGTTGCTAAGCCAAGACTAGACTCGACTTAAGTTAATAAATGAAAATAACAAAAAACATAAAATGAACAAAGAATGAAACGGGATGGTAGTCCGTATGTTTTTTTTTCTCTTTTCTTTTTCTATTTATTTTTCTTATTTTTTCGATTTTTTTTTTTTTTTTTTTTTTTTTTTTTGTGCATACACTCTTACCCTACCATCCAAAATAATACATCATAGGGAATGAAAATTCCCCTTACACTTGAATTTTTACATACTTTACAATAAACTAATCTGATAACTCGAATTAAGATAATCAAAACACTTGGAGTACTTTTAAGATTAACGCACATATGGGGGTAATATATGATCTTCCCCATTACTCCATAACATAAGTACTTTACCCATGAGTCCCAATCGTCCCAAAACAATATGTACAAGGATATGACTCGACTTAGCAACCATGTAATCAATTAGACAATTAACTAAGGGTTTAACAAATAACAATAATGCACTAAAGATGAGTGCATACACGGAAGGCTAAGGCGATTTGGGTGTACATTTAAGTGGGTTGTAACAAATTCTTCCTTTAAGTAAGATGCTTAAAGTTAGAAACGAAAAGTTAGGCTCGGAGGGGTGTACTAGGGGTTTCGTTTACTAAAAATGAGTACAACGCTAAAGGTGTGGGAAAAATTAATTGACTTAACTAGCCAAGTAATATGACTTAAATGGTCAAGTAATTATAATACGGGTTTAATACAAGGGTGATCCTAATGCCTCTTATCATGTAGTAAATCCTACTACACGAATGTAGTCTTACTAGCGGTCTCGGGATGCATCACTAACGCAAGTTCTAGAATCTAAATGCTACCGGTACACTCATAAGCACTAATAATGAATGTTTTTCCTATCAAATCTAAAGGCGAACCTCACATATTTGGGTGGAAATTTTTTTTTGAATTGTACGGTTTTGTGCTAGTCATACAATCTCCTATCCATGAGACGCTTGCTATGGCTAAAGTTTCACTCCTAAATGTTGTAAAAAAATTTAAATTTGGCGCTAAAATTACACTAACAAGTATTTCTCATAGTTTTATTACACATCTACTATTAAACAAACAAACTCAAGCGAAAGTGTATTTGTAAGGTATCATCATTTTACCCACCCCTTACACTTAGGATGAACATTGTCCCCAATGTTCAAGTAAAGAATGTAAAAGTGAAATAAGTAAAACGAATGAAATCAAATACTCCCCTGATTCGCTCGGTATGGATAATAAGGTGGCCAGGTTAGGTTTTCCTCCAAGAAAATGAACAATCAAAGCTTACCTTCCAGAATATAAATTATCTTCTTGTCATACATAACCTGTAAAACCTGAGAAAACAGACAAGGAAACCTCGCGTAAAATCGGCGGCAATCTATATATGCTAATAAAACCTAAAAAGCAAAGTAAGATATAATGCTTGTGGAATGATGTTTGCAGATTTCCTGGAGATTATAAAACTAAAGATTCAACAAAAACTTTAAGACTCCGTTAGAAAAACAAAACTGGTAAAATTTCCAGAATTTTACACGTGACGCCGTCAGGTGTTACTTCCTGACGCCGTCAGAAGTGACCTGCAGAAATTCTTATGTTAAGTTTCTGGAAAATTTCTGGAAAAACTTTGTCCTACTTCCTGGAAAATCCTGCAAGACATCATTATGACTCGATACAAGCATTTGACTCTAACAAATACGAATATACATGTTCACTTAATATTGTGGAGATTCATGATCAAGTTTGTTTCTTAAAAACATATTTGGGGTTTCCCCTTACACTTATCTTTTGCGAAATACCTTTGGATGAAGTTAAGACTAAGCCAAACAACAAAATAAAGTATTTTCACCATTTTTGTTTGAAACATGATCTACCAACAATAAAAATAAAGCATGCATATGGAAGCAAATAACAATCAAACAAAATAAAAATCACACAAAACATGGGTTGCCTCCCAAGAAGCGCTTTTCTTTATTTACGAGCCTTGTAGCTAGACTCAAGGTCATGAGTTACTACGTGACCTCATCGTTGGTTTCACTCTCTAGGTCATCTCCTACACTAGTTTTGTATTCCGGACCTAGTTGCAAGCATTCTTTGTAGAAACCAAGCATCCTATTCATCACATACTCTACTCCTCTACGTCTATCCTCATCATTCCTATAGTAAGCTGCTTGTTTGTGTTCCTTTTCTATGTTTGACAGGAGGCGGTACTGCTCAATCATGTAGGGCATTTGGTAGGCAATCTCATCATTCTCCTCCTTGAACCAAACTATCCCTAGAGTCAGATCATTACTCATCTTAGTGGTCTCAACGAATGGTTTTCCAAACACTACTTGACTTAGGCAAGCATCTATCACCGGACGAGTATCCTCTACTATCATAAAATCGATCTCATAAGTGAAATTTCCGACAATCACACGTAATCCTTTCACTCTTCCTACAAAATTACATATCAAATTCTTATTGGGCATCATCCTATAACCAAGTTGTTTCTTCATTACCCAATTATAATAATTCATAGTCATAATGTTTACAGGAGATCTAGGATCGATATAGGCTTTCCATATATGCATATGCCCAATGTTGCATGGTATGTTGATGTTAGAGGGGTCTCCCATTTTGAAAAGGGATGCGCCAATGATATATGGTGTCTCGGGGCCATCGAATAAATCCTTATGATATTCCTGTTCTCCCTTGGTGGGCAACTTATCAAAGTACTCTTCTACAGTTTCTACTTCCTCTAACTCTTCTCCCTTATTAACCTCAACTTCCCTAATTTCATCCCCAGTCTCGGTTTCTACTCCAACTTCATCTTTGTCACTTTCTTCTATATCCTTATCTATTGGCTTAATGGTGACAACATTGACAAAGTGGACGTGTTTGGATGATGAGGGGTCCTTAGTTTGGATTCCGCCATTGGTATCCCTAGTATCCTTCCTAGGTGTAGTTAACGCTTGGTTGTTGAGGGCTTTCAACAAGTTGTCAATTTTATTGGTCATCTCCGTTTGTTTTAGGTTGAATTCGGTTTCAAACCTAGCTATGCGATCTTCTTGAGATGCCATAAACTTGGACATCAATCCTTCAAGATTGTTGGTACTACCATAGTTGTTAGAAGGATTGTTGTTGAAAGTACGGTTGGAGGGTGGACCGTTTGGTTGGTAACGATTAGGCGGATTAGAAGAATTGGCTTGGTTTTGTTTCCACCTAAGGTTTGGGTGATTTTTCCAAGAAGGGTTGTAGGAATCACCATAAGGGTTTGGCTCGGGTTTGAAAGTGTACCACTTATCTCCCGCTTCGTCGGTATGCGAGGATGCGTAGTCCGCAAAAGCTGTTCCGGGGAGTTCCACACAATCACGAGTGTCATGGGGACCGCTACATAATTCGCATGAAGAAGTGATTTTGTTCACTTGGCTTGAAGGCTTAGGAGCTTTGTAAGATTTCATGAGAAACTTGACTTGGTCTTCAAGTTCCATGATCCTACGGTCGGGAGTGCTAGAATTGTTCGAAGGCAAAGATATTGCCTTGACCGTTTTGTTCAAATCACGGGGATCATTCCAACATTCGTTGTCATAGAGAGCAAGATCATCTATGAGTTCCCATGATTCTTCCGCACTTAGATCACGTAGCTTACCACCGGCCGATTGGTCAATGGTTCGCCTCGTGGAGAGATCGATATGGTCATAAATGATTTGGACTTAGAGCCAAAGATCTATGCCATGATGAGGGACTTTTTGGAGTAAGTCCTTGAAACGAGTCCATGCTTCATATAGAGTTTCACCTTGACGTTGTTAGAACATCAAGATATCGTTCCTAAGCTTGGTAGTTCGCCCCAGTGGAATTGAGCAAGGAAACGAGTGGTGAGATCATCCCATGAGGTGATGGATCCCGCGGGTAAACGTTCAAGCCATTGACTAGCTTGATCACGTAGAAAGAATTGGAATAGGCGTAATCGGGTTGACTCTCTGGTTGTAGCATCAAGTTCTATAGAATCTACGATTTTAAGGAAGTCCTTGAGATGTTGATTTGGATCTTCGGAACGAAGTTCACGGAATGCACATCCGCTTTGCACCAACCGGATGGTGTCGGATCGCAAGGGAGTCACATTGGCTCCTTGGGTGAGCTCAATGGTGTTTCGATAGCCTTGGTGGCTACGTCGGGAGTACTCTCCTAGGGTTCGGGGCCTAAGAGGTTGGTTAGCTAGTGGTGGGTTTTGTGGGTGGTCTTGTTGTGGTGGGATGATGGGTTCAAAGATGTTACCATCTTCTATGATGTCTGATGGTAAAGAGTTACGAACAAAAACACGAAGAAATAAGATCGATTAAAGAAAACCTAAAAAATAAAAATAAAATCTTACTAGAAAGGAATCTAGCAAGTAGACCTAATAAAAAGAAATCCTAACCTAGACAATAACTATTCCCCGGGCTGCGGCGCCAAAAACTTAATGCGTGGGAATTGCACCAGGCTTTACCTCTCGAGGGATCTCGAGAAGCTTACAACCCCCACCAGGCAGTGTACCTGATCGTTGTAGTATAGTATAGTGACAAGTACCGGGGGATTGATCATTCAACTTAGGAATAGTGTCGCTAGGATTAGAAAACCTAAAAACTAGGTCTAGAGATGAGGGATGATTCTTTTTGTATTTTTATGTTTTATGAAAAGCAATTAAAAATCTTGGTTTTGAAGAAGTTGGGCGGAATTAGTTGCTAGTCAACTAACCCAATTACTAAGATGCAATCAAAATAAAATACTAAAAATGAAAATAAACTACTCCCTAGATATCTTTTACAGGTTAATTACTTGTTACAGTTGCGTGGATGACGGATTGTATTCCTTAATACCATTCATGGGGTGGCGTACTTACTTCCCCAATCCTATAAGCTCCTACTTCACTCTTATGTCGAGCCGGCTAAGAAGCTCCTAACATGGGATCACTAGAATTCGCTCATGCATTAAATACAATCATAAAAACCTAGTACACATCGGTTCATGTTTCTTAAGACGTTCAAGCAAGTTACACAATGGAGATCTGCCAGTTTTCTTAAGCCTAACATTGAAATCATTCATCCAATACAACTATAAACAAGCAATCAACCTATAATCAACATCTAGGTTTCATTACATCTAAGCAAACACATGAAAGATCTAGCCTAGCATGTTGAAATCAAGACAAGCATAAGATATATTCAAACAACACATAGACATATTGATTAAATTGAAAGAGGACTTATCTTAATTGAACATGAAAGGTTTCTAAAAACCCTTGAAAATACTGTTACAAATGACCTAGGGTTTATTAGGTTCGACCCTAGTATTCTCCACACAAGTTCCTCCCTTAATGAATGAAAAATAGAAAAGTATATATAGATTTTGTGAGGTGACGGCGTCAAGAGTAAATGTCTGACGCCGTCATCTCGCCGCCAATAAACTCCTCAGACTGCCTAGATCTAGATTTGACGCCGTCACGTGTAGTCCATCTTCAGGCCATCACCAATTTAACTCTTGACGCCCTTCTCTTGACGCCTTCAGGTTTTCACTGGGTCGTCATGGATTTTACTCCTGACGCCGTCACAATTTCCTTCTTGACGCCGTCAGGTACTGTTCCCAGCATGGAAAATTAAGTCTTTGCCGTTTTCTTCACTTTTATGCTCCAAAAACGTCCAAAATGCTTCCTTTTCCAGAATTCACTCCCAAAGTACCTAAAATCACAAAAGGAACGATTTAGGGCAATATTTGATCAAATAAATTCAATTCCGGGCTTAAATGACCCCCTAAAAACGGTTCATTTTTCGCCTCATCACACCGGTTATCTGTTTATCCAAGATATCCTTAATGGTCATGAGAGGCATTGTTATGAAGTCTTCAGGCTACAAGTTCCAGTATTCAAAATGTTATGTGTAGATCTTGTACAAATTTATGGGTTTAAGCCATCCCGTCGTGTATCTATTGAAGAGTTGGTTGCGATTTTATTGATTACTTTAGCCTATGGATGTGGAAATAGGTTGCTTGAAGAAACATTTAGTCATTCTAGAGAAACTATACATCGACATTTTTACACAGTCTTAAAATCAGTGTTGAGGTTAAGTGTAGACATTGTAAAGCCAAATGCAAGTTACAATGACGACGTACCACCACAAATATTGAATAATCCTCGCTATTATCAATTCTTTAAGGTACTCAATCTCTCCATATCTGAATTTTTGATGTTTTTACATATTGAATCAACTATCTTTTTTATTTATCAATGTAATATAGGATTGCATTGAAGCTATCGACGGGACACACATGAAGGCATCAGTTTCAGAACATGAGCAACCAAAATATATTGGTAGGAAAGGGTATGCAACTAAGAATATAATGGCAGTTTGTGATTTTAACATGTGCTTTACATTCGTATGGGTCGGATGGGAGGGAACCGTACATGATACTAGAATCTTTAATGAAGCATTGCGTAGACCCGAAGTTAAATTTCCTGTTCCAACGGGAGGTTAGTATAAATAATTATTATACTTTATACATGAAATACCAAATCAATTGTTACATTTGTTCAATTGTTCATTACAGATAAATATTACGTTGTTGATGCCGGCTACCCAAATACTAGAGATTATCTTGCTCCATATAAAGGAACAAACGTTCGTTATCACTTACCTGATTTTCACCATGGATGAACCGCTGCAATACGTGCTCCAAGAGGTTACAAAGAGATATTTAACTACGCTCACTCGTCATTGAGAAATATTATTGAACAAACTTTTGGTGTATAAAAGACTAGGTGGGTGATATTAAAAGATATGCATATCAATTACCCTTACGAAACACAAATGGACATTGTGATAGCGTCTATGGCACTTCATAATTATATTAGAATGAAGACAGTAGTGACGATGCTTTTCGCACTGCACAAAAAGAAAGTTACAACCCAAATCAAGATCATGATACCGATGGTTCTATTAATGAAATGACCGAAGACACAAGTTCGAGTCATAGAGACAGAGAAAACGATCTTTATATGAGTGCAATAAGAGACATTATTGCGGATGACTTAGTAGCATCTAGTAGATGAAGATTTTATATTGTGTCATGATTTATGTATCATTTTTTGAGGCTTTAAACTTTGTTGGATCTAATTTATTTCATATTCATGACACATCTTTATAAGTATTTAAATTATAAATTATAGTTTTTAATTTTATATGTATATTTCTGAAAAAAAAAATAAAAAAATCCAAACACTTGAGCTTATAAGCTTATTAAACCATTTCCTTTTTAGTCATTTATAAACATAAACCAACATAAGCCAAACAAAACACTTTTGAGCTTATAAGCTTATTAAACATGAGCTAATTCAAACAATAAGCATGGGCTTATAAGCTTACGTTATATAAGCTATAAGCCACTTATTAAACATAAGCATAAGCCTACTAAATAAGCTTAGCCAAACGTGACCTAAATAGCTAGGTTTTACAAAAATTCATTCATTGATGTGAGCCACCCCACTTCAAGTGTCTAGTCTTTCTTTTCTTTTCTATTGAAATAATAATTTAATTCAAATTTAAATGAATAAAAAATAATATATTTATATAATTATATTTTAACTTTTTTTTTTGTAAAAAGGATTTTTCACCCTGGTAATAAAATTCAGTACACCAAAAAAAATATTTAAGTATAAAGGATGAGGGTGATTCTCTCATCTCAGATCGTTAAAACACTTACAATCAACTCTATATATTTTAACTTGATTCCTATTATCTTTTAAACCAATACAAAATCTAATTCCGATTTCAAACCTATCTACAAACCAAACATGCTCCAAGTGTAGTCTTCCATACCCAAGTCTTCTGAAAAGTCCCATGTAATTATACATCGAATTATGGAAAATAGTTGTTATAAGTCAAATTGTCTTGGTCAAGCTGAGATGGAGTGTGCGGACCGCAAGTTGCATAATTATGTTAAAAGTCCCGTGTCATTATACATGGAAAATAGTTGTGTGGAAGATAGACCAAGTCTTCTTAAAAGTCTTCGGTGATTTGTTGGAGGCATCCTCTTCACAATTTGTGTGTCACGAATATTGCATTCTAGTTTTTGGCGTTGAATTCTACTTAAATTTTGTAGCAACAAATGAACTCATAATAACATATTTACATGTGTGAGTTAATATTAATAGTTTCTTAAAGAACTATAAATATATACCTCCACATTCCACACACCACACAAGACAGTAGTACACTTATCGCTAAAACAAAGTTGTCTTTTTCGTTTTTTTCCGGGTTGAAAAGATGGGTGCCGGGGGATGAATGAATGACGGTAATAGGGTAGAGGAGGAAGCCGTGAAGCGCATACCAGTCTCAAAGCCACCTTTCGAGCTCGGTGATATAAAGAAAGCCATACCACCACATTGTTTCAATCGTTCTGTTTTGCGGTCTGGTGCAGCTCTTTTACGTGACTTAATAATAGTTGGTGCTTTATACTATGTCACGGATACTTTTATTCCTACGTTACCTAAGCCTCTTACCTACATAGCGTGGCCTATTTATTGGTAGTTGCAAGGTGCTTATCTTTTAGGTTTGTGGCTCTTAGGCCACGATTGTGGTCATCAAGCATTGAGCGATTATCAATGGTTGAATGATAGCGTTGGTTTCGTTCTACACACATTTCTTTTTACTCCATACTATTCATTTAAATACACCCACCGTTCTCACCATGCAAATTGTAGCTCCATGGAGTATGAAACTGCATGGATCCCAAGGCTCAAGTCGGATACTTTGTTTTCAGTAATTCTTAACAACACAGCGGGTACAGTTTTCAGACTTGTTGTGAATTTCCTTCTAGGGTATCCCTTATACTTCATTGCCAATCTTTATGGAAGAGAATACAAGGAGGGAATTGTTAGTCAATTATACCCTTTTAGTCCTATCTTTAACGCGAGTGAGGGTTTCAGATATTTTTATCTGATCTTGGACTTGTTGGCGTTGGGTACTTGCTTTACCGCGTTGCTTTAGTCAAGGGGGTGCAATGGGTAATGAACATCTATGGAGTGCCCATTATTATTATGGGTGCTTTTTTCATCTTAATAACAATTCTTCACCATACTCACCCTGCAATCCCTCACTACGATACAACCGAGTGGGATTGGCTAAGAGGTGCTTTAAGCACAGTCGACAGAGACTTTGGGCAAATCTTGGATCATGCTTTCCATGGAGTAACTCGTAATCATGTCATTCACCATCTTTTCCCGACCATGCCACTCTACCATAACTCTGAAGCGACCGAGGCCGTGAAACATATCTTAGGTGAATATAGAAAGTACAAAAGAACACCCCTTCTCAAGTCTATCTGGAGAGAGTTCAGAGAATGTGTCTACGCTGAGCCCGATGAAGACGTTAATGGACAAAAGAAGGGTATATATTGGTACTCTAAATGATGTGATAAACGTTATCAGTTTAATGTGCTTGTAACCAGTGGATGCTAAATAAGTAACATGTTTTCGAGCTTTTTCTTTTGTTTTCAGTATGACCTATGTAACCGCATTATGGAATTTCACATGTTATTATCTGCTTATGGACTATAGATCCAGTGCCGCATGCATAAATCGAGGTTTAACCGTTTAACTTATGGTATTTTTTCATTGTTTCATGCTTTGATAACCAATACAGGGATTGATTAAACGGTGTCTTAGTTTAAACTATTCATTTGAAAAAGTTTCCATTTGTAATTGATTGCAAGGAAAATAAACCAAACATGCGCTTTCGAGTTCAGTTTTCTTATAACAAGCTAAACTCGATCAATTTTCAGTTATTATTATTATTATTATTATTATTATTATTTGAAAAATAAAACTTAAGAGCAATTGCATACATGACTTGACAGGATGGATGCAAGAACGGTACAAAATCTTCAAACAAACATGTTTGGAGTTTCTAATGTCTACTAACCTATCATTTACAACTACATTTTCAAAAAGTTAAATTACTATTTAAAGAAAAAATAAAAGAGAAGATGACGAGGGAAAATCAGTCATTTCCACTTTTGGAAAGGACAAAAATGACCGCATTTTTTCTTCACAAAGAGGCTGAGTGCAATTCTGAAAACCCTAGATTGTGCGGTCGTGCCTTTAATTTAGTCAAAGAGAAAGTACGTTGTTTGCAATTTACTCTTCAACAAATAATTGTATTGAACTATTGACCATCAACATCAGCAACTCTTCAACAAATAATTGCTTTTTTAAATGGTGACAAGCATAGCTAAAGATTGAACAGAAAACACCAAAAGGGGTGTGGTGAAATAATAAAGACGAAACATGTACGCAGTTGATAATTACTCTGTTATTTATTTACCGTGAGAAATGGCGTCATTTTATGAAGTTTCAAAACGACACCGTTTTGGTTTTTTTTGTTGGGCTTGGAACGACGCCGTTTCATGTTATGTTATAATGCTGCACCAAAACGATGTCGTTTTGGTTTATGTCTGCCTTTATACGTGGCATAAATTAATGGATACATGTCTCAGATACATATCATTGGGGAACACGTGTGCGCCGGATCATGATTGATTAAATGTGACCGTGAGAGAGAGTGAGAGGGAGAGTGGTCTTGTGGATGTGTGTGTGTGAGATTGTGTGTTTGGTGATTTTTCTTGATACTATGTGTTACAAGTTTAGTCTCTATATTAGCTTATTGTTAAGTCCACGGGTCTTAGTGTTAATGTTTAGTCATCATAGCTTAAAGAGTCGGTTTGGTTGGCTTGTGTCCTAAGCCCAACCCGTTATCACAGCCGACATTAGGACTCATTGTTAGAGTCGGTTTACCCTCCCCCTCATCTCTATAAAAGGAGGTGAGGGGGGACGAGTCATGTACGTCATTCTTTCAATACTAATCAAAGAAGTCGATTAGGGATACTTACTTGTGCAAAGCTTTGCTTTTCTGTCGACATCTTATCTTCGCGGTCGAGTTATCCGTGCTAGTAACCATGGGTTGTAGGTTGTCCATTCCTACAAGTGATATCAAGAGCTCAGGTTTGTGGGTTTCTGCTGGTTATCTAGGATCGATCAAGAAGGTTTCTTTGGTGATTCGTTTTTCTGGAAGGAGCAGATTCGTGGTTCTGTTTGGGCTACCAGATTCAACGACAACAAAGAAGGAGCAGCTAGGGTTGATAGTAAAGGGTTTCTTCTTGAGGTTATCGAAGATTGGTTTTTGGATCTGTTTTTTTTTTTTTTTTTTTTTTTTTTTTTTTTGTTGACGGCATAAAAAGGAAGAAGGGATAACCAGACCTTGGTTTTGTATAAGAGATAAAGTCAACAACAGGGAATCCAATATCTTTTAAATAAAAAAAAAATCAATTTGTTTTTTTTTTGTTTTTATTATTTTAAAAACAAAAAGGTTATTAATTTAAGGGTATTGCACAAGGGACGTTGTTAATTTGTGATTGTGAGGTTTTTTCACAAAGTTTAGCAAATTAATAAACGGATTAAAGAATGACGGGAGCCAAGTTTGAGATCGAGAAATTCGATGGAACTGGTGATTTCGGGTTATGGAGAGTCAAGATGCGTGCTTTATTAATCCAACATGGATGTGAAGCAGCTCTGGAGGTTTTACCCGCGGATATGGATGCTACAGCGAAAGCTGAGCTAAACAAGAAAGCTCACAGTGCCATGATTTTGTGTTTAGGTAACAAAGTTCTGAGAGAGGTTACCGGGGAGACGACTGCAGCGGGGGTTTGGTCCAAGCTTGAGACTTTGTACATGACAAAGTCCTTGGCCAACAAGTTGTACCTGAAGAAGAAGTTGTATACATTCTACATGCCGGCTGGACGTACGATTTCCGAGCATATAGATGAATTCAACAAAATTGTTCTTGATTTAGCAAATATTGAGGTAAAATTCGAGGATGAAGATCTTGCTTTATTATTACTCACTTCTTTACCAGCATTATACGAACACTTTGTGGATACCTTGCTTTATGGACGGGAAGCTTTGACTTTGGAGGATGTGATGGCCACACTGAATTCAAAGGAAATCAAAGAAAGATCTAAGGCGAAGGGGGATGATGGTGAAGGGTTATATGTGAGGGGAAGAACTGATCGCAGGAATTCGCATCAGTCTAGGGGAAAGTCAAGATCGAAGTCTCGAGGTGGAAGACTCAAGTGCTATATTTGCCAGTCTGAGGAGCACTTGAAGAGAAACTGTCCGAAGAATAATCGCAATAAGTCAAATGGTTTCGTCAAGAAAGAAGATCAGCCAAGCTCTAGTGGTTCAATTTATGATGGTTCTGAGGTGATGATGGTTATGAGTGCGGAAGCCTTGTTGGATTGGATTATGGATTCAGGAGGTTTACTCTTTAGATGGTCATGCAGTGGCGGGTGAGCTTAATGCTAGTGTTGAAGAAAAAGACAGTCTTGCGCAGGTTTGGCACAAAAGACTGGGACATATCAGTGAGGCGGGACTTCAGGTGCTGGAAAAGCAGGAGTTGTTTGGCAAGAAAAGTCTAGGTAAGCTCGATTTTTGTGAGAGTTGTGTTCTGGGAAAGTCACATCGAGTCAGTTTCGGTGTAGGAAGGCACACTACTCAGGGAGTGATAGACTATGTTCATTCAGACTTATGGGGTCCGTCTCAGGTGGAATCATTGGGAGGTAAGAGGTATTTCTTATCTATTGTTGATGATTATTCCAGGAGGGTATGGGTTTATATTCTCAGGTTCAAACACGAAGCATTTGGAAAGTTCAAAGAGTGGAAGCAGTTAGTAGAAAATCAGACTGGGAGGACGGTTAAGAAGCTGAGGACAGATAATGGTCTTGAGTTCTGTAACCGGGAGTTTGAGCAGCTATGTACTGAGAGTGGGATTGCTAGACATTTGACAGTTGCCGGGACACCGCAGCGGAATGGATTAGCAGAACGGATGAATAGAACTCTCATGGATAAGGTACGCTGTTTATTAATTCAGTCTGGATTGCCCAAGACCTTCTGGGCGGAAGCGACATGTACGGCTGCATATCTTATAAATAGGTCACCATCGACAGCGATTGAGAAAAAGACACCTATGGAGATGTGGTCGGGACATCCAAGTGATTATGGGATGTTGAGGATTTTCGGCTGTGTCGCATATTCACACGTTAAACAAGGTAAGCTCGAGCCGAGAGCGGTAAAATGCGTTCTTTTGGGGTATCCTGAAGGTGTGAAGGGGTACAGGCTATATAGGGTTGATAATGAATCACGTAAAATAGTCACTAGTAGGAACGTGGTCTTCAATAAAAGTGTCATGTACAAAGACACGTTGAAGGATTCTGGTGCAGGTACTGATAAGTCTGTTGAGGAATTACAGGTTGAGGTGGAACTGCAGAGGTTAAATAATCATTCGCTTGAGGAAGATCTGATTGATGATCAGGAAGATGGCGATGATGAAGATGCAGGGGATCAGGATCATGATCAATCACCGGATCTCACAGATTATCAGTTGGTTCGGGATAGAGAGCCAAGGACAAGAACGAAACCTTTGAGATTTCGAGATGAAAGTAATATGGCTGCTTACGCGTTTGCTGCAGCAGAGGAAGAAGATACTCATGAACCATTGACATACCAGGAGGCAGTTACTTGTAAAGATAGATCTAAGTGGAAAGCTGCGATGGATGAAGAGGTGGATTATCTGGAGAAGAATGAGACCTATGAGTTAGTGGATCATCCAGCTGGGCAAAAGCTGGTGAGCTGCAAATGGCTGTTCAAAATAAAGGAAGGGATTGAAGGTGTTCAAAAGCCTAGGCATAAGGCGAGATTGGTGGCTCGTGGATTCACTCAAAGGGCAGGTATTGACTATAATGAAGTATTTTCGCCGGTAGTTCGACACACATCTATTCGGGTTATACTTGCATTGACTGCGTGTAGAGATTATGAGCTAGAGCAGCTTGATGTAAAGACGGCATTTTTACATGAGAATCTGGAAGAAGTGATCTACATGAGACAGCCACCTGGTTATGAACAAGGTAACAAGGTATGTTTGTTAAAGAAATCCCTTTATGGTTTGAAGCAGTCACCTAGGCAATGGTATAAGAGGTTTGATGAGTACATGCTGAGCAACGGGTTCAAGCGTAGCAGTTACGACAGTTGCGTATATTACAGGAGATATGCACTAGGTGAGTATATCTATCTACTGTTATATGTAGACGATATGCTGATTGCTTGTAAAAGCAAGGCTGAGATTGGGTCTATCAAGTCTTTGCTTAAAAAGGAGTTCGACATGAAAGAGCTCGGGGAAGCAAAGAATATTCTTGGTATGGAGATCATCAGGGATCGGAGTCGCAAGATTCTGAGGGTGTCACAATCCGGGTATGTTTCTAAGATTTTAAATAATTATAGAATAGACAATGGGAAATCGGTTAAGATGCCATTGGGTGGGCACTTGAAGCTGTCGTTGAAGGATTGTCCGGTTAGGGATTGTGATGTTGAAAGGATGAGTAGGGTGCCATATGCAAATGTGGTTGGGAGCTTAATGTACTTGATGGTGTGCACGAGGCCAGACATAGCGTATGCGGTAAGTGTTGTTAGCAGATATTTGGCGAATCCAGGTAAAAAAGCATTGGGAAGCAGTGAAGTAGATTTTGAAATATTTGCGGGGTACTGCAAACGTGGGTTTGGTGTATGGGACAAATCGTGGCAACCATGTGGACATAACAGGTTTTGTTGATTCAGACTACGCTAAGGATCCGGATAAAGGTAGGTCAATCACTGTTTACGCGTTTTTAGTACAGGGATGTGTTGTAAGCTGGAAGGCAACGCTACAACACGTGGTGGCTCTTTCAACTACAGAGGCGGAGTATATGGCCCTTACGGAGGCTGTGAAGGAAGCTATTTGGCTAAGGGGACTCTTGGAAGAGTTGGGCATGGAGCTTAACACTGTGGCAGTTAATTGTGATAATCAGGGCGCGATTCACTTATCGCGGAATCATGTTTTTCATGAAAGGACTAAGCACATCAATGTGCGTTACCACTTTATCAGAGAGGTCTTGGAAGCAAAGACGGTTGAAGTTCTGAAGGTGGGTACTGAACACAATGTTGCGGATGCCTTGACGAAGGTGGTACCTGGACGGAAGTTACAGCACTGCTTGGAGTTGCTGAGTGTCGGAGTAGGCTAATATAAAGCCTAAGGTGGAAATTGTTACAAGTTTAGTCTCTATATTAGCTTATTGTTAAGTCCACGGGTCTTAGTGTTAATGTTTAGTCATCATAGCTTAAAGAGTCGGTTTGGTTGGCTTGTGTCCCAAGCTCAACCCGTTATCACAGCCGACATTAGGACTCATTGTTAGAGTCGGTTTACCCTCCCCCTCATCTCTATAAAAGGAGGTGAGGGGGGGACGAGTCATGTACGTCATTCTTTCAATACTAATCAAAGAAGTCGATTAGGGATACTTACTTGTGCAAAGCTTTTCTTTTCTGTCGACATCTTATCTTCGCGGTCGAGTTATCCGTGCTAGTAACCAGGGGTTGTAGGTTGTCGAATACTACACTATGCTTAATTGGGATTCATAAAATTAGAAGATTACAAATTCAAAAGTTCAATTGCATGTAAGAGGTATATGGTAAGTGTCACACCCTCAAAATATCGCAGCAGAATGATTGCAGGGCGTGACTTTCATAGAAGCAAAGTTACAATTACATTGAACGACCTATACGTGAATTATTTGAAAATGTACATTTGATCTCATCAATAAAGTTTAACAATACAATGGTTTAAGAAATCACATTCAAACGTATAAGAGTAAAATAATGAATCTTCAAAATGATGAAAAAGTGAAAAAAGAATCTGATGCTAGTGATGGTGCTCTAGTTGTACCTATACAAACCCGTCTAAGTACCTGAGAAATGCATGTTAAAAACGTCAACTAGAAAGTTGGTGAGCTCATAGGTTTATATATATATATATATATATATATATATATATATATATATAGTTAGGATCAAATAAGAAGAATAATTAAAATAAAAATGATAAGAAGGAACCACAACCACTCATTTTAGATGCATCTACAAAAATTCTCCATTCCATTTGAAATGTGTGGCTAGAAATCTTTCTTATTCTTCCAATTTTAGTTTTTCTTCTTACTGGATTCATATATATATATATATATATATATATATATATATATATATATATATATATATATATATATATATATATATATATCCATTCTATTTGAAATGTGTGGCTAGAAATCTTTCTTATTCTTTCAATTTTAGTTTTTCTTCTTACTGGATCCCTTCCATATATATATATATATATATATATATATGCTTCGTTAATGTTTTTGCTCGCAAAGAACCTGTACGAAGAAAAATATTGAAGTTTTCAAGTGGTTACTTCTTTTTGCCTACACGTGTAATACACCATTTTCATTGGTTCCCTTATGAGAATCTTTCAAATGATATGTTACAATATCATGTGATAAAGGACAAGAGGATTTCATTTTGTTGCGACAGCACTTTTCTTTTGCGAAAGAATTTGTTTTATGAACAAATTTTTTTAGTGTGTTTGTAATTTTTAGGCAAAAAGTGATGTTAAAAGTGTTAAAAACATAAAAGTTAACATTTTTATGTTAGTTTATATGTTTTAGTGTTGGATTTTGCAAAAAATTTGAGCCTAAAAAGTGAATAAATTGTGTTGTTAATCTTGATTTGAAGAAAAAATTTATTAGCAAAAAGAAGATTTTGTTGTGACACCCAATTTTGCAAGACTTTTTCCTTGCAAGATTTGTTGTGATAGCAAGGGTTTTGTTGTGATAGCTAATTTTGCAAGACTTTTTCAAAATTTATTGTGATAGCAAGAGTTTTGATGTGATAGTAGTTGCAAGATTTGTTGTGACACCAAATCTTAAGAGACTTTTGTTACCCACTATTTTACAAAAGAAAACTCTGTAAAAATTTTATGAAAATAGTGCGATACCATCTTTTGTTGTAAAACTCGAAAATCCGTTTCCTAAATTCTGTCAAATAAAAAAAAAATTACTTTTGATATGAATATAACTTAAGTTGGAAAATATGTTATAATTTAAAACATTGAAATATGAAAATATAAAGCGACGTCACTTAATATTATAAATATTTCGTCATAACGTTAATAGACGATTTGTAAATCGTTTTGGACATGTCTTGAGCCGGTTTTTATTTCGTTTGGACTCCCACATTATATGTTTAAATATCATTTCTTGGGCCGAATTTATTTTACTTGTACACAACCTAAAATTCCACATGAGTAGGCCCAAGTATGTTGGATTGAAATCTTAAAACCTGGGCTTGGTCCTCCCCACACTAACCGGCCCATTCTTCCCATTCTATTCAGCCGTATACCACACTCCACCAAAACACATTAAACCCTAAATAAAAATAAATAAATAAACAAACGGCTGCCTCCATCTTTTGGTTCGATTCTGTGAAGAGAGGGGTACAACTAGGAGGTTTAAAGGTGGTGTTTAGGCGTGGTGTTTCTTGCTCTAGGAAGGAGATCGATTGTGACATTTTCTGGTTCGAAGTGTGGTGTTGGTCTTGGGATTAATGGTACGATAAGGGTGTGATGTGTTTCGAAAGCTTTAAATTTATAAGACTAATTTCACCATTTCTTTTATACACAAAACACATGGGTAAAAGTATAACCCCCGTTAATAGTAAAGGATTTTAGGTAAGACCAGGTCGTCCCAAGAGAGATAATGATTCCTTATGTTAGCTATGATTAACAAAATTAGATTCCAATGATTGTCACTTATCACTAAAACCGTTTTTATTGAATTTAAGATTTTTGTATTATTTTTCCCAATTGATTCAAAAGTATGTTTATTCAAGGCTGAGCCCATGAGAATCATAAGCAATAGTATCACAGAAGGTACATGGACAAAGCATAGAAGTAAAGCATGATGGTTGATCATCTGAACTAGTATATCTACTCTATGTAAAAGAATCTCCTTTCGGCCTTTGATTCTAGATACAAAGAATGCATAAAGTGTGGTCCAATTATGAAGTATCAAGTATGCATTTCCTCTAGTCAAGTCGTTAGACATGAGACTAGTCCTTAAACGTGTCATAGTCAAGGTCATCGTTTGTTTTACTAAGCGATTCTCACAAACATAGCAATGACTTGTTATAGACAGACAATTCATAATATAACCAACATTATTGAATCTTTCGACCTTTAAGCAATTACAATGATCTTGCAATTACAATGATCAATCAAGACAAATGATAAGAGACTAAATAATGACATATCATATGCAATCACATAGGTTCTGTTCACTGGGCTTTTTAAGCTCATCCGCATTTCTTTTCCTGCTGCAGGTTTAGGTTGGAAGTGGGTTTGGGTTAAGAGTGCATAGGAGCATTAGTGGACTACCCCGATGATTTAATAGCCCATTTACATCTAGATTAGACTTGGAATTGGATTCGATTAGATTATTGTTTGGATATGTATTTCATCTTGTTTTGAGTTAGTATTTCTTTCGTACCCTTAGAATACCTTTGTAACTTTATGTTTATAAGTCTTCCGCTTGCATTTGTATGTTCTGATTTGGCACCATAATGTGATATTTTGACCCTGGTTGGGTTGGGGTGTTACATTTGTTATACTAAGTTTGCGGGAATTTCTTGTGATACCTTATTTATGAGACTTTCTTGCGACACCTTCTTTACAAGACTTTATTGTGATACCTCCATTGCAAGAATTTCTTAAGAGGCTTTTCTTGTGAGACTTGTGTTGAGAGACCTAATTTAAAAAGACGTTTGTTAAGAGACTAAAACTTAACATATCAACTTTCCAACACAATTACTCCAAGAATCTTATATAACAAACACGTTAATCAAAACACAATGAAAACAATATTCAAAACACATTGGATACTATTGGTCTACACTTATCAAACATGATTTGGTTCACTGTTTCATTATCCTTAACACCAATTTATCCTATTTCAAAACAAACCACATATCGCTTAACGATCCTGATCAAGATTCACATCAAATAACAACGGCTAGTATCGGCTTTTTGTGACTACAGAGTTTTTGTACGGTATCACTTATTTGAGTTTGAAGTTCATTTTATGGGCACGTGTACTTAGTATCTCAAAGTCAAGGGGTCGGTTGGATGTACGACTTTTGGAGATCCTTGTTTGAACATTTCATTCATAGTGATTAGTACATGGACATCTAGCTACATGTGTGATCTATAAACGCATAATTTGGTTCTCAATGCTCACATTAGCTATCACTTAAAGGAGTTATGTAGTAGTGCTCAGTGTCATACGAAGTTGTGGATTTTTCAAGAGGTATTTCGAACAAATACTTTTAGAGATTGGGCTTATTATGTTCAGTGATTTGGGTTGTCAGATGGACAAAATCACTTCACCGTTCTTAGTCACACTATATTACAAGCTTAAGTCATATGTCAGGGGGATTCTACTTTATTCACAAGTTGGTTATACTGGGTTATCTCCATACGTGGTCATTTACTAGCTATTTGGATTTTGAAGAGCTCGATTATAGGTTGAAGAGAAAAGATGAGATTTTAAAGAGAGTCATAGATCAACATATAACTCAAGATGTTTTGTACACAATAGATGTTGCTCTAAGTCTCATATTACGATATGTACACAACATAATTATGATTCCGATAACTCGCAACCATTAGGAGGGAGAAATTGTGTACTTGGAGATTTATCAGGTCAATGAAGAAGGGCTATAGGCATATAAATCATTGATTTTTCTCGTAGGTTAGTCGGGTATTATTGTTTCGTCTTTCGTGATTTGGTTGATTGAGGGAAATGTGCTATGTGATAAGTGTACATCGGGGCTTATTTGAGGACTTGGATGCATTCTATGTGAGTTATGTCGATATCATGCTCCCCGAATGAACAACCATGAAGAAGTTATAGCTGAGCAGTCTATGATCCTTACTCCGTTGTGCAGATTTAGACTATTGACATTTCAGAGCAGAATTCAGAAACACTTCTTCAAGCGCCAGGTGTTTATCATATGGGTTGTCAGTCTGGAAGGGAGCAAATTAATGGAAAAGGCTCACTAGTTAGGAGGGAATAATAACCTAACTAGATTATTACAGTGGTTTGACTGCAAGTAATACAAGCAAGCTTAGGATGATGTATGGAGATCATATAGTCGTTCGACTGCTAATACGTCCTCAGAGGCCACTGTTATTTATATTATAATTTACTTGTATTTATAGGACTCATTGTAACAATTCACGTGTGATGTTATCTTGGAAGGAGATTGTTAGCTTTGCTATTTTTGTAAAGATAACGTCTTACATGTGAATGGACTAGAGACATAATATAGTTACACCCGCAGGGACTAATAATGTATACGGGGAAAACTAGTAATGTCTAGGGCTTATAAATACCCCTCACGACTCTCCATGAGGGGTGTGGGAAAATAGTGTAGTGGTAATCTTTTGTTCTTATGTAATAAAACACTTTTTCTTCGTCATCTCTTTACTTTCTCTCTCTAGAGTTCATCATCTTCCAAATGTATTTCCATCAACCTAGACTTCCCGAATAGTGATCTTGATCCATGTAACATCATGTGTAGACCATAAGATTTCAAGGTATGAAGATTATAATAAATACAATGTCATATAAAAAAAATACAATTGCCCTAAGCTCATGACCCTGAAGCTTGCTCGTAATAGTAGGCAATCAAGCATAAAAATGCCCCAAGGTAAGTGTTTTCCAGACACTTAAAGAAATGCTCAAATGGTATGCGTCCGTTAACAAAGTTGGAGCAACCAACCCGGACAGGGGAATCAACCCCAAGGTAAGTGTTTACCAAAGTTTGATAAGCCATGAAAATAGGGCTTTTTTTATGAGGTATTCGGCTTATATAACTCACCCCTTGTTAATGTACATTTTTGACATCATTAAATACTCATAACTCTCCATAGCTACGAGTACCTCCTCCATAACAATACCAGTATCTCCTCATTAACATCACCTATACCAGTACCTCCTCCTCCTCTCCATTATAACTCTCAATTAAATTAAGCTCATCCTCTATTAACTCTCCATCAAACTCTGCACCGAACTCTCCATTAACTCTCCAAAAACCTCCTCCTCCATTAAAATCTCCATCTTTGTTTCAAATTTAATCACGATATGCTGCAATACTATTGTTGGAGTTATAGGGGTATCAACCATCAATAACAACATGTATCAATCAATTTACTCAAGTAAAAGAACTTTTATGTAATTTCATGTTAAATGCCTTCACTTCGAATGAATTAATTGTTTTAGATGAAAAGTTTACGTTATATTAATTTGGTTTGCAGTAGATTTAATGCGTTTTCATCGTCCATAACCTATAACCCAATCAAAAAAAATAAAATTACTATGTTTATATCTTGACAAAACACAACTTCTACTACTGTTATGTAATAATTAAAATCATGTATGTATAGCTAGTCAACAAAGCATATTTTAATGATTTACAAGTCGTGCAATCAATTTGCATCCAAAGAGTTAGCATACTTACTTTTGTGACAATTAATGAATATCCATACTTGGTAGTATCTGTTGCGACTGGAACAAGCCACTGAAGGGCTTTTTCCATTTATGCTCTTATTTGAGGCATGGTCATCTGACATAATTGCGCTTTGATGTTAGACCATTGGATGCTAAATATGTGTATGTCAAGTTACCAAGAGTGTTTGCACTTTGATGTTAGACGATAGTGATGTTTGCGCTTTGATGTTAGACCATTGGATTCTAAATGGCTTATAATAAGCTTTTTTAAAATATGCGTTAGTCAATTTATGGTCTTGCCTTATAAATGTTATGTATGTGTCAACCTATGAGTGATTTTGTATTTTTATGTTGGCTTATTTGGTGCAAACGTTGTTGCAATCAGCTTTTTAAATTATGGTTAGAGGTCATTTGCTTTAAATGTTTGATGTTTTTGGATGGCGGGTTCTAACAGTTTTTGTGTCTTTCTCCTGTCACCAAATATTATTTTGCGATGTCATTGTTATCCATTATTCATGATGGTAGATTACTGTTATTTTCTACCTTTTGTTCTTACATTCTTTGGGACAAAACGCCTATCTCTTGCTGTTATCAATTATGCGCTCAAAATCAAACAAACGTTCTCGCAATATTAATAGTCAACCTTTTGATACCGACACACCAAACAATACTCAACACCCATACTCTCATGTCATCTGTGGATTGCCAAATCTACAAATTGGTGCTCCATCTGATGGTACATGCTTGCTAAGTTCTGTTAACAATGGTGGTAATCCAAGTTATTTTGTGCAAGAGTGCGTCGTTGGTGAAGGTAAACCTTTCTTTTGTTTGTCATGTTTTTTTAATGTCAACGGTGTAGTTTCTTCTTTTTTAAACAAATATTTTAAAAACGTTGCATACATTTTTTTTGCAGAGAACCATTGTAGTTGCTTACTGTCTCATCGGCAAACCAATTATGAAGATTCCTAATCTGGAAATCCAAAAAAAACACCGAACCAAAGAAGAGAAACAAGTCATACAGAGGGTGGAGATGAATCACATAATATATGTCAATGTGTTCACTCACAAGATTTTAACCGTGTCACTGCCAATGAAGGTGCGTACTTAGCTTGCTGTCCAGCATTTATAGCTTTGCATGCCTTACATTTTTGTAACGTAAAAAATGAAACGCTTAAAAAAAATTACAAAAAAAAGGAAGAAGCAAGGGTATTTTTGTTTCCTTATTTTCCCTTCTAATGTCTCCATGCAGAAAACCAACCGAGAGGTTCACCACTTAGTTCTTCACAGCTTATTGAAAATTCTCAAAGTGGACTACAGAAGAAACAGAAAAGAAACAGTGCTCAAAGGCGGCTTTGTTTTCAAGATCATGGTGTCATGTCCAGCAATGGTAAGCGTTCAAATTAGTTTCTCATATTTTATAACGACTGGCTGTCTATCTTTTTAAAATAAACTCTTTTTTTTCTTACATTATTCTATCATTGCTAATGCAGAAAACCGCAGTCCGACTTCGATGCCTAATGTTGTAGACTATGGCAATGGCTGTCACGGTGAGGATCAAACGACATCAACACAACAAAGCATACCAGTTAGATATAGACATGATGGAGGCCTATGTGTTCGCTCATAAAATACACAACCGTCTGCTGATTATCCTCATTTGCTACCCAATCAAGGTAACTAGTTGACCTGATATGCTGCATTCAAAAGTACACATACTCATCTTTTTCCATGCCAGATACCTCCTATGCACCGAATCATTAATATTTGTAGTTTCATTTATGCACTTAACTATCCATTTTAAATTAACTTTTTTTTTCTTACGTTATTATCCCATTGCTTATGCAGAAAATCAGCAACCATCTTCGATACATGATGCTACACACTCTAACAATGGTTGCCTAGGTGAAAATCAGCCACCATTAACACAACAAAGCACGCAAGTCAGACCTAGAGAAGGTAGGCATAATTCACTAAATGTGCGTCGACGTGTTTGTGGAAAACTAGAAGGGGGGTTGAATAGTTTTACGTCCTTTTAAAATTTGTAAACACAAGTTTGTTTTAAAAAAACTTCGATTCTAGTTTATGTGAATTCAATACTTGCACTATATGAACAATTGTATGGTAACTAACTAACAAAACTAATATAGTAAAGGTAAATAAATAAGTAATGAGAAGAGTTAGAAAGATCAAACCACAACACAAGGATTTATAGTGGTTCGGCTACAAGGACACCTTCCTTGTTCCTACTCCACTCCCCGAGTCACCTACTCGAGAGTTTTCTTCACTATGTCAACAAACTCCCTTTTGGCGGAGAAAACCTTACACACCAATTTACACACCAATCTACACACCACTTTTCACACCACAATTTCGTCACACCTAAGTCACGCCTTCTACACAACTTCTTCACACCAATATACTACACACCAATCTTCTACTTCACACCTATCTTCACAACTATCCTATTTCACTACTTATCAACTTCTATTATCTACACAACTAATCACAAGCACAACACAATATTCACAAATGAATATATATATACACTATGCACAACTATTCTTCAACACCTCTTGAGCTTGGTTGTAGAGAGAGTGTTCTTCTTTTACACTTTGAATGAGAATGGATGATTAGGGATTGAATCACTTGAAACAAGGATTAATATACTAATGATCAAAGGGTTTTAGAGAATGTTTAGAGAGTTATAGATCTGAAAATTTCGTGCAAAAGGTGGGGAAAAATTCCATAATTAAGGTGGTATTTATAGGAGAAGAATTCTGACAGTTTCTGACAGGGGAGCCTGGCCGGTCCCCTTAAACCATGGCCGGCCCCCTTAAAATTAAGGGGACCGCCCCTTATAATTAAGGGGGCCGCCCAACTGTAACGGCCAGAAAACTTGTCTTTTAGTGGGGAAAGTTTATTTGGTGAAAAACTAACTGATTTTGGTTAAATATTTGAAATCATATATTTAGTATGATTAAAACATTTTTCTTTATTGCCAAAAGTGTTTTTCAAAAATATATAATATGTTTATATGATTAAATAGACTTTGTGTTAATTAATTAACTACCCCTTTGATCATGAGATGTATTAAGCACTTGTTTATCCATACCTTAAGTGATTAAGTTGGATATAGTGATATAAACTAGCTTAATACTTGTTTACGTAGTAATTTTACGATTGATGATTTTACATTTTGTGATCGTCAAAATATAGAGATATCAAAAGATATGAATAACGTTTTCACACATTATTTATGTCAACAGTGTTCACCCAGGATCTAGTGAAGGTCCTTCTATGGTAGCCAATCAAGGTAACTATCTGACTTCATATGCCACATTTGAAACTACACATATGCAGCTTTCCCATTGCTAGATACCTTTGGTGCACTAGATAATTAATGTATAAGGATCTAGGGGACTGTGATCAGCGGTGTCATCACTGTGGTGGAGCCTTTTGGTATGGAGAATGCGTTCTAAGATATTCAAACAATACCAAGATTGAGTACCATCTGTGTTGCGGAGATGGAAGAATCATCATGCTTCAACAACCAGATCCACCACAGTATATAAAAGATCTTCTTTCAAACCCGCATTTCATGGAATACATTAGAGCTTACAATCAAACATTTGCAATGACTTCATTTGGTGCTACCATAGACAAGTCAGTCAACGCTGGCCGAGGACCTTATGTCTTCAAGGTATCTGGCCAAATATACCATTGGATTGGGTCTCTTTGTCTGCTCGGAAATAACACACCTCAGTTCTTACAACTATATATTTATGACACTCATAAAGAAGTGCAAAATAGGCTAAGCCACTTCTCCACTTTTGAGCGAGCTAAATTGGATCCGCAGATTGTTCAAGGGCTCATTCACTTCTTAGATACTCACAATGAGTTGGTCAAAGTGTTAAGAACTGCAAGAGATTTATGTAGTTAGACCGACATACTGGAGTTCAAACTAAAGCTTTACAATGGTGAAGGGGCGCGTGGTTATGAGCTGCCTACATCTGACACACTTGCAGCGATTGTTTTTTACAGTGGTCCTACAAGTGAATCAGACTATGATGTTATTATTCAATACAAAGGTATTCAGCCTCAGAGAATTAACAAGTTACGTCATTCTTATATGTCGTTACAATTTCCGCTTATCTTCATTTATGGCCAGCGTGGGTTTCATACAGATTTAAAAGTGCGATCCTCAGACCTGAATGCAAGATCCAAATGTGTGTCAATGAATGCATTCTACACATACCAGCTGCAACCGAGGCCTGATTCATACGATTTACTTTTCCGAGTAGGCCGACTTTTCCAGCAATATGTTGTTGGCGTTTACTGTTGTATAGAACAAAATAGAATGGACTTTTATAGAAAGCATCAAAGGAATATTCATGGTGACTATCTATCAGGGTTGTATGACGCTGTTGCAAGAGGATACCATGATGGTTCTAAAGCCGGTTCAAGAATTATATTTCCTTCATCTTTCACGGGTGGTCCACGTTATATGTATAGTCATTACTTAGATGCACTTGCAATTTGCAGAAAGCTTGGTAATCCGCAATATTTCATCACATTCACATGCAATGTGAATTGGCCAGAGATCCGGAGATACATGGCAGAATATCCACACCTTACCACTACAGATAGAGCAGATGCTGTTTGCCGAGTTTTCGAGCAAAAGATAAAAGCATTTATCTGCTTTCTGAAAAATAAACGACCATTTGGGCGCGTCACAGGAGGTATTTCACATCTTTTTTCATTATTTCAAATTACTTATTACATGTTTTTAATAATGTGATGCCAAAAACTATTGCAATATGCATTACTTTTTACAAGCTGCAAGAACATGACTATACAAACATAAATTAAACGTTACTTAAAATTCAGCGAATCAGAATTATAAAAATAGTATTTCATTCCTGATGTTCTTATTATCTGAATAGCATTTTCTTTTTCCTTCTTAACAGTTTTATATACGGTCAAATTTCAAAAGCGTAGTCTACCGCATTGTCATACACTGATTTGGATCCACTCAAACGACAGAATACAAACTGCACAAGATGTTGATAACTATATTTCTGCAGAGCTACCTGATCCAGCATTTGACCCTCAGGCATACAAAATTATTTCAGAGATGATGATGCATGGGCCATGTGGATCGGCTAATCCAGATGCACCATGTAGGGAAGGCAAAGAGTGCACAAAAAATTTTTCCAAAAAATTACAATGCTGAAACCTATTTTGACAAAAATGGTCATGTACACTATCGAAGAAGACAAACAAAAGTATAAACGACAAAACGTCAGATGAAGCTAGACAACACTTACGTGGTCCCGTATAATCGCACTCTCTCCCTGGCCTTCCAGGCTCACATAAATGTAGAGTATTGCGGATGGAGCATGCTCATAAAATTCCTATTTAAGTATATTTCAAAAGGCACAGACCAAGTTTTTGCAAAAGTAGCAAGATCCATTGGTCAGCCATCGACTTCTGCTGCTCAGCAACAAGTAGATGAAATAGAAAACTTCCTTGATGGTCGCTTTATATGTCCTCATGAAGCATGATGGAGAATTCTCAAATTCATCATACATAGCCGAGAACCCGCTGTTCAGATACTCGCTGTCCACCTAGAAAATATGCAACATGTTGTCTTTCAAGATAACGACAACCTAGAAGGGGTTGTCAACCGTCGTGACCGTAAAGTGACAACACTGACAGAATGGTTTAGATACAACAGCGAAAATGAAGATGGCCGACATTTAACATATTTGGAATTCCCTTTTGAATATGTTTGGTGTAAGGACCAAAAAATCTGGCAACGTAGACAAAGAAACCAATCATCCATTGGCCGGTTAGCATACATACACCCAAGTCTTGGTGAGCTCTTCTACTTGAGAATGCTACTTTGCCACCAAAAGGGATGCAGAGGTTTTACAGAAGTCTATAAAGTCAATCAGTATCCTACATATTGCGCCGCATGTGAAGCGTTGGGCCTTTTGGGTGACGATAGAGAATGGGACACAGCACTTGAAGAAGCATGTTGTTCAGCATCGTTGTCACAACTACGCTTTGTATTTGCTCACATCCTAACTTATTGTGAAGTCATGAGCCCTGTGCAGTTATGGAATAAATACTGGAAAGAAATGGGGCATGATATACCAACAATTGTGTCACAAACTGTGGGGATTCGGAATTACCATGTCAATGATCCTGAATTAAAAGGTTACATACTGTTCGAGCTCGAAACCATACTAAACAGTTTTAATAAAACATTGAAGGGATTTGGTTTATCAGCACCTCCAAGAGAGCTACTTGATGAACTAGAAAACAGGCTTCTAATGGAAGAAAGAACTACAATCGAGAGGCATTGAAGCAAGAAAAAGATGAAAGTGTGCCGAAGTTAAACAATGATCAGCGCCATATATATGATCTTATCATGAATGCTGCTGTAGAAAACAGACAAGAATTGATATTCGTATATGGCCATGGTGGTACGGGTAAAACTTTCCTTTGGAAAACCATCATCAGTAGTCTACGATCTAAAGGAAAAATAGTCCTTGTAGTTGCTTCTTCAGGCATTGCTTCTTTACATCTTCCGGGAGGCCGAACAGCTCATTCTAGATTTAAATTGCCACTTGAATAGATAGAAGAAACATTATGGAAAGTCAAAAAAACACACATCTGGGAAAACTTTTGGTAGACACAGATCTTATTATCTGGGATGAAGCTCCTATGAATGATAGAAAGTGTTTTGAAGTGTTAGATAGGACTTTGAAAGATTTGCTAGACATGCCAGGCATATTATTTGGAGGTAAGTCAATTATTTTGGGTGGTGATTTTAGGCAAACCCTGCCTGTCAAGAAGGGAGCATCAAAGATGGAACTCATAGCATCATCCATTGCCAATTCATACCTTTGGTCGCACTTTCGTGTTCTCACACTTAAACAAAACATGAGATTTTTAAGGCCTCATGATGGATCTAAACACCTTGATCTGTGTTAGAATGATACTTTGAATAAAATCACTAAGTATGCTGAATCTACTTAGTAATACTTAGAAGTTTGTATGTGAATGAAAACAGTTGTATATGAATGAGAATAATGTATGTATCAAACTGTTAGCTCCAATATTATTAAGGATAATAATACGAGTGATCTTAGTATCACTAGGGTTACAACCTTGAAGCTCTAAGAAAACGTATATATGAAACCATAACCTAGGATCTCCTTTTATAGCACAAGGAGTCCTCTTCTACAAGATACGTATAAAGATAATAGAATAAGATATACACCAAATCTATTCTATATTTATCTAAACAAGTTTCCTAACAGTTATCCTAACAGCAGTGGTAATAATATGTACTAGCAGTGGTAATGAGTTTCCACTGCTAGTGCATTCTTCAGCAATTGTAATATCCATACTAGCCGTGGTAACTGTTAATGTAATTCCCAACAATCCTCCCCTAAACTTATGATTACTATGTAGATCAATAAGTTTCTCCAAGTTGTCAGCATATATGAGGATATGGGAATTCATCCAAAAACTTAACTCCTTTTTCTTAACTCTTGTATAGCTCTTGAACACTGATCTTGTATCTTCTGAATCAAAGCTCTAACCTTTTCATTATCTTCATGAACTCTCAACCTTGATGCCATCATTGCTCTGAGAGTTCCTGCTCTAAGTGGATATTCCTTCTCAGCAAACATAAATACATCCACTCCAGCTGTTGTAGAAACATGATGAACCTCACATGAATCATAGTATGTCCATGTAGTTTTCAAATCTGAAGCTTTAAACTTCCAATAGCTATCTTTAAGATCTGGTTCATACAATCTTCTCAAGTCAACCCACAGCTGCATTTCTTTCATATCCTTGAGAGTATCTGCCTTGAATCTTTCATCAACTAACTTCCAAAGTGTATCAACATCATCTCTGTCACAAGCTTTAATGAGATCTTCAAACTGAATGAATGATGAAGTTTCTCTTCCCAATCTTGTAATCTTCCATGTTGAAGCAAAATTCTTTGCTATGTAAACTTCCCAATCAACAATTGGATGCCTTGTTTGTATAGGATCTGGGTAGAAATCTTCTTCTTCAATAACAATTATAGCACTTAGCTGATCTCCTAAAAGTTTCTCAGATTGAGATTCTTTCTCTTGATCAAACTTTGCCTTTTTAGTAACATTCTCTTCAGTTGCTGTAGCTTTCCTTTTACTTCTTTCAACTTCTTCAAAGTCAATAGGAATGAAGTCACTGTCTTGTCTTTTAAGCCTGTAATAAATTCCTTCAATCCCATCATGAGTCATGCCTCTGAAATCAGTCATCTTCCAATTTCCAACATGGCAATAACATGTCTTCATCTCAGCAATAATTTGTGCCTTGGTTGGTTGTCTCTGCTTCTTTTGACTTTTTCTTACTTTACCAATTACCTCATCCAGTGCTTGTTGATTCTTCATTTGAATGAAGTCAGCTAATTGAGTTGTTCTCTGTTCTTCTGTCAAAGTCTTGTTAGCAACAAGCTCAATCGCTTTCTTCTTGACTACTGGATCATTGTTGATCATATACTCAATATCTTCTTCAGTTGGCACATAAGTAAACATTGGAGGTTTCTCCTTTAGCACTGTTGGTGGAACACTAGAAATTGGTTCTTCATGCACTGTTTCCAATTTATCCAGCCTCTGAGCCTCCATGAAACTTGCAATTTCTTCCTCCTCTTGTCTTTTCTTCAGCATTGCAGTTTCATCTTCCACTAATTTCTTTGCCAACTCTGCATCATAACTAATCTGAGCTTGTTCTTTCTTTGAAACCTTTCTTGGCCGTTGCTCAGATGATTCATCAACAATGTGAACTTTTCCTTTTTCAATTCTCATTCTTTGAAATTCTGCATCAGCAACATCCACTGTTTCCTCATTAGTTTCCATTGCGACTTTATTAGTTTCAACTGCTTCAGCAAAAATTTCCTTAGATCCCACTACTTCTTCTTCCTTTTCTTGAACATCATCAATATCATCAAGTTCAGCAAATTCTTGTTCAAAATCAAGTATCCTCCCCTTAAACTCTGCATCAGTTTTAATCCTCCCCTGTTTGGAAGAATTTCCCAAATCCTCGCTGAAGTATGCTGAGTCTTCATCATGGGGTGAAGAGGAAGATTAAAGCACAAGGTTGGCAGATCTGTGCTTCTTAAGCCCCTCAGCTTCATCCTGTAAGCTCTTGATTTCTGCTTTCATCTGGGCAAGCTCTGTGGCATGTTGTTGCTTAGTCTGTGCCAGTTCTTTCTCTAGAGCTTTAACCTGTTTCACTAAATTGGTACAAAGTCCCATCAATTCATTAGGTTGCACACTGCCCTCTACACTTCCAACTGTGTTACCTGGAGGGAGAGGTGAATCATAGGGCATTGATTCAGGCTCTTCTCTAGTTGGACGAGAATGAAGCCTTGAACCACCACTGCTTGTTCCTAAACCAAAAGGCTCATAAACAGGCAATGTTGTAATGGGAGGAGGTGGCTGTTTGTGCCTCCTCTCATAGGTGTGAGTAATAGCAGGGGTATGTTGAATTGGGGGAACAACAATAGAGGGTGTGTGATGGGATACAACTGGGATGGTTGTATCTTCACCCTGTACCTGTGAAATCTTTGAAAGCATTTCAGGAAAAAGTGGTTTGACCTCCCCATTCCAAAGTTCTGAAGCCTTACACATATTTTGAAAAACTTTTGGCTTAAGACAGGGGGTTTGATAAACTCTTTTGTGGGTTTGCAGTGGAAATTCATTTAGCACTGCTTGCACAAACCTTGGATACATCAAAATTTTATATGAACTCTTTACATTGCCCTTCATATTATTGAAGATAAACTTTGAAAAATGGAAAGTCCTATCAGTTGCTAAGTAAACCAAAGGATATGCCATAGTTGATGCAAATTGCTCATAAGAAGTTTTCTTAGGACTTAGGCAATGTAAAAGAGTATGTATGAAAAATCTCCAATGGGGACAAAAACATCCTTTTCTGAAAGTAACTTTTTGATCAGATGTATCATAACCCATGGAAGCAATATATTTGAAAATGTCTGAATTAGGTAATGTGATGATACCATTGAAATCATCCAATTGGAGAATTCTCCTCAAGGATGACATGGTAACATCAATAGTTACCCCATCCACTGTGGCTCTAAGAGCTTCCACAGATTCTTGTGTGTCTCCCTGTTCAATAGTTATGGACTCCACAGTGTTCCAAAACTGTTTGATATGAGAAACATAGATTGTGGGATTGACAGTCAAAGCATACCTTATATGGGTGGTATTGAGAAAATCGACAATCTGATAGAAAACAGGGCCACTCTTTTCGTTTGACTTTTGTAAGTAGGCCACTTGGTTGTGCTCCTCAACAAAGTTTAGAATCGTCATAATATTGTGAGAGAAAGAGAAAAGTGTTAGTAATCGTGAATAAGAATCAAGCCGTATGAGGATAAATATATATTAATAGGGTTTTGAGGAGTATGCTTAATGTGAATTATCTTTAGAATGAATTTATCTTTGGGAAAAGAATAAATTAAAATAGATAAGTGGATAATTCACAAAAAGTTACCCTATTAATAAGGAAACACGATTTTGTACAACGGCTAGTTAAAAATTAGGATTACTGACACAACAGTTGTAACGGCTAGTTCACCAGTGGTAAAATTTACTCTTGCAGTGGTAACTGTGAACTAGCAGTGGTAAATTTTAACAAGTGGTAAGTAAAACAAGTAAAATCAGCTGCTCTAAACATAGTTTTTAGCAAACTATCAGCTATCAACGGATTTGATATGTCTTTACCATGAGCCGTTTACTATGGACTAGCCAACTCTTCATCACTTGGAATATGGTGAGTTGATGACCATATAGTTTTTGGTAAACTATCAACCATAAACGGATTTGATAAGTCTTTACCAGTAGCCGTTTGCTCTGGACTAGTTGATTCTTATGTAAATTAGACATGGTGAATCAATAACCATTTGTTATGTGTCTTAGATACACACCTTATAACTCCAATTACTCAGCAAATATTGGTTTTTACTTTGCATAAGTAGGAAACACCAAACTTAATCAATATAATTTAACCCAAAGTAACTTTTTGACCAAGTTACTATTCACAAAAATATCTCTCCAAAGTCAACCCAATAATATCCAAATTTACTCCTCCAACCTACCAAAATAGATAAGAGTAAATAACTCTCATTAATTAACCCGGGGCCTTGACTTTGCTTATAAAAGACGGCTCAAAACACATAAGTCTTTATCAAAAGCAATCTTCAATTTCAAAAACCCTAAACATCATCATGAGTTGGTTTCCATTGATCTACATCTCATCCGATGACACATCTGATGAGGAAATCAGCTATTGTTTTGATTCAGAAGAACTATCATCTAGATGGAGTGGATATTTTCCTCCAAGTGCTGCAACAGCTACATCATCCAACATGAAGCCTAACAAGAAGGTCTCAGCTGCTCCTGCTCCATCTTTGGAATTTTACTCAAGCTCTTCTTCAGATGATGATGATCCTACCTACACCCTGTCCAAGGAGCTTCCAAAAGCCCTCACTACAGCTCTGGAGTCAGCCATAGTTAACATGAAGTGGCCTGCACTTGAAAAACCTTCAAGACTTCCAAAGCCACCCAAGCAAGTACTGGGCATTGCTTGTCCAAGAAAGCAACTTTCTTTTGATGACAAGAGAAAGAAAGCTTCTAAGGGCAAGCATGACTATAAGGGTAAAGGAAAGAAGCCTATGCAGTAGCTTGTCTGAAGAGTTGGGTGTTAGGTTGTGTAGCTTTGTATTTTGGGTTGTGGTTTTTATGTTTGTCTCCTTGTTTGATTGTACTCTGTATCTTTTGAATTTATGAATGAAAGTACTTGAATCTTTTTCTTTTACAACTGAGAGAACAAATCTTTCCACTGTATGTACCATGGTTTCCACTGTGCTTTAATTCCCTGCATACAAGTTAGTAGAAAACCATACAAACATATACAAACAATATTAATACCTAAAAACTATCCTGCAACACTGTAAATCATTAGACATCAAAGATTTATGGGTTTAACATTCTAATACCTGTTACCAAGTACTGAAACCTACCCACATCAAGCCCTTTTGTTAACAAATCAGCATAGTTGTCATCAGTATGAATTTTGACAACTTGAATAAGCTTTTTCTCAAAACAATCTCTAATAAAATGATGTCCAATCTCAATATGTTTAGTTTTAGTGTGTTGCACAGGATTTTTAATAATACATATGGTACTACTATTGTCTATATATATAATGGTATTCATGAAATTGTACCCATAATCCAACAATTGATTCTGAAGCCATAAGATCTGAGCACAACAGCTAGCAGCAGCTACATATTCTGCTTCAGTGGTTGAAGTAGCCACCATTGTCTGTTTCTTGCATTGCCATGACACCAATCTACATCCAAGAAATTGACATCCTCCTGTAGTTGACCTTCAATTCTATCCAAACTTGCACCAGCATAATCACTATCTGCGTATGTGATCAATTCCATTGGGGATTCTCTTGGATACCACAATCCTAGATTAGGATATGTCTTCAAATACCTAAAAATCTTCTCTACTGCAGTCATATGTGATGTCTTTGGAGTAACTTGAAATCTTGCACAAGCACATACAACAAACATAATGTCTGGTCTTGATGAAGTAAGGTACATCAAAGAACCAATCATAGATCTATAAGTATGCACATCAACATCTGCTCCACTAGCATTCTTCAACAATAAATGAGTAGTCTTATTAGCAGGGTTATTTGAAGGTTTTGCATTAGTGAAGTTAAACTTCCTTATAATCTCAGTCACATACTTTTCTTGACTGATAAAGATGCCATCTTTTCTTTGTTGTACTTGCAGCCCCAAAAAGAACGTAAGTTCTCCCATAGCACTCATTTGGAATTCATCTTTTATTAACTTTTCAAACTCTTTGCACATCTCATGTCTAGTAGATCCAAAGATGATATCATCAACATATACTTGAACTAGTAGAATATCACCCTTATCTTTCTTGATGAACAAAGTTTGATCAATCTTACCTCTATGAAACCCATTGTTCAATAGATAAGTAGCTAAGGTTTCATACCAATTCCTTGGAGCTTGATGTAAGACATAAAGAGCCTTAACCACCTTATACACTTTATTAGGGTATTGAGGATCTTCAAATCCTGGAGGTTGAGAGACATAGACCTCTTCATCAATCTTTCCATACATGAAGGCACTCTTAACATCCATTTGATAGACAGTAAAGCCCATAAAGAATGCATAGGCTAGAAACAATCTAATAGCCTCAATCCTTGCAACAGGAGCAAAAACTTCTTCATAATCAATACCCTCCTCCTGAGTGTATCCTTGAGCAGCCAATCTAGCTTTGTTCCTGATAACAATTCCTCTTTCATCTTTCTTGTTTCTGAAAACCCACTTAGTACCAATCACCTTCATTCCATCAAGCAAATCACAAAGAACCCAAACCTTTTGAAGATTGAATTGCAACAGCTCCTCTTGCATTGCTTCAACCCAGCTTGATTCTTCTAAAGCCTTATAAACATTTTTAGGCTCCACTTGTGATAGAAAACAGAAGAACAAACATTCATTCTTGTTTTTGTGCTTCTTGGACTTATAAACTTCACTAATGAACCCATGAGCATCATCCTTCTTTGTCTGCCTTCTTGTCTTCACACCTGATTGTAATTCACCAATTACATTTTCAAGTGGATGCACTTTGTGAATTGAAGTCTGTGATGTGCTAGGAATATCATATGTTGTTGGCATGTTAGTGATCTCAACATCATCACTGGGTGATTCTTGTGTTGAATTTTCCACATTTGGACCATCAGTGGAAACTTCTGTTGTAGCAGTGGGAATTGAATTTCCACTGCTAGCAGGAATTTCTTTATTCAAAACATCAAAATTCACAACATTTGCATCACTTTCCTTTTTAGAATTCTTTGAAGGTTGTGAGTCTTCATTATTGTCAACAAAGTCCCAAAGTGGCATAACAATTTGATCTTTATCATCTTCATCATCTTTGCAAATTTCATCTTCATCAATGAATTCTTCTGACTCTTCAAGATTATTACCTCCTATACCTGAGGAAATAGGTACATAAGTCATTGTATTTGATAAAGTTTCAAGATCAAATAACCATTCTGGTCCTGAACCTGCTATGTTAGTTTTATTCTCAAGAAACTCAACATGCAAATTCTCTTCAATCAGCAACTCCATTTTGCTGAGGAGTTCTTGCAACACTAAATTCTCTATTAATACCTTTGTCTCTGCAGAAATCATCCATAACTTTGTTCTTGAACTCTGTCCCATTGTCACACCTGATGATCTTGATCTTCTTATCAACTTGGTTTTCAACTTCAGTGATGAAAGTCTTAAGAATGCCAGTGGTTTCATCCTTGGTTCATAAAAAGAAAACCCATGTTAATCTACTAAAATCATCAGTTACAACAAGACAATACTTCTTCAAATTTATGCTGCTCACAGATGTAGGACCAAACAAGTCCATATGCAGCATGTAAAGTGGATGATCAATAGAATTATATGCCTTGGTCTTGCATGAAGCTCTGTGTTGCTTGCCTTTAAGACAGGCAACACATGTTTGGTCATTTTCAAATCTTTTCTCTGGTAAACCTCTGACTAGACCATTTTTCACAATCTTGTTAATGGTCTTGAAGTTAACATGACCAAGTCTTCTGTGCCAAAGCATGGATTCATCCAAAGTGGCTTTTGCAAGCAAGCAAGTAACATCATCTTTAGCCACTATGTTCTTCATGTCTATGCTATATAGATTGCCTTTTCTAGGGATTTTAAGTAAAATATCACTTTCATCAGGTAGCTTATAATCCTTAGATAAGATATAGCATTCATCTTCTGTGAATAGAACTCTATGTTTCTTGTCACACATCTGTGACACACTGAAGAGATTGTACTTGAGTTCTTTCACATAATACACATTCTCAAAGTCCAAGTTTCCAGCCTTGATAGTTCCTTTGCCAGAAACCTTTCCACCAATACCACCTCCAAAGCTAACAAATTGTCCATCGTAAGGTTTGAAATCTGAAAGATAGGACTTATTTCCAGTCATGTGCCTGAAACATCCACTGTCTGAATATCCTTGATCTTCTTTAGGCTTTGAATGTTCCTGCACATAAAATAAAGGAATTAGTTCCTTTTGGGGACCCAAGCCACAAATGACTTGGATCTGCCTCGTGTATCAATATAATTATATCTATCAAAGGTCATTGATACACCATTGGGATTGTTTAAGGTGATAGTTCCTTTTGGTTTCCATTCCCAACGTGTTGAGGCCTTAACAGAATTTCCCACATTTACCCTTTTGTTGTTCACAGAACCACCAGTGGAAACTTTTGGCCTTGTAGTGGAAACTGCTGGCTTGGCAGTGGTAACTACTGGTTTTGAAATTTTAGGTGTCCACTTGTGGTTATTGTAAACTTTCTTTTCAAAATAGGTCTTTTTCCTTGTTTGTGCAGATTTAACAAAAGTTGTAATTGGATTTGCACTTTTAACAGGAGACTTAGAGTAAACTCTGTTTATTTTTCTGGCAGTGGCAACTGCTGGTTTTGCAGTGGAAAGTGATTTGATGCCAGAATTTAACAAAATAGACCTGGGAATCATCTTACTTAATGGATTTGGGTGAGTAAATTATTAGCATTATTTCCATTCACCCTGGTATTCCCAAAGACTTCCCTTCTACCCATGTGATAGTTACAATTATAGTGAAGATGATCAAAACTACCACATATGTAACAAGGTTTGTTGTTGAACACAAAGTCACTACCAAATTGTCTAGATTTAACATGATTCCAACTCCTTTTGTTGCCCCTAGGAGTTGTTGACCTGCTTCTATACATTTCAGCATTTCTAGTAGTGGACCTAGTGAAATTAGCTTGTGTTCTAGGCTTCTCTTTGACAACTTCAGGAATATTCTTTTTAACTTCCACTTGAACACACTCAGGAACACTAGTTTTAGACTCAACATTCATAGTTTCATATTTAAGAGATGAGTCACTAGCACTATCAAATGTGTCAACCTCAACCTTAACCCTCTCAATAGCAACTTCTTTAACAAATTTTAGGCCATAGGTCATGGTTGGTTCCTGGAACTCTTCTAGCCCTCTGTGTGCTAAGTCAACACCAGGAGGTGATGGAACACCTCTTAGGGGTGGTGGAACTGATTTATATCCTACTCCTGATTTGGCTTTGTTTACAACTTGGGCCTCCCAAATTTTGTCAATGCACTTAGATTGATGATCTAGTGTATTACAAGTTATCTGCATGTTTTCATTGGCCTTTTTAACCTTCTCTAACTCTTCCCTAAGAGCCTCATTCACAGCAATCTTATAATCTAAGTCTCTTTTTAAAACAGCAATATCATCATTGAACTTAGATTCATTGGCTCTATAGTGCTCTAACTGTGCTTCCAAAACAGCAAGACCTCTTTTATGATTTGCTAGGTTATAATTAGTTTGATTTAACTCTAACAATTGTTCATCATATTGTTCTTTAAGTTTCTCATAATCTTTTAAAGCCTTACAGGTTTTAGAACAAGCATTATTAATTTGTACCTCAGAGTCAGAAAAAGCCATAAGTGCAAGCTCAGTAGCAATCATTGCAGACTCTGAACCTTCTTCTTCATTCTCAGCCATATAGCTCCAATCATAGCTCACTCCATCAATGGCCAAAAGCACCTTTGGTTCTTTAGTTTTAGGCTCTTTCTTCTTGTTCTGCTTATACCAAGTTGACCTGTTATCAGGCTTTTTTGGTTTCCTGCATTCTCTGGCAAAGTGCCCCTTCTTATGACAGTTGTAGCACTACACCTTCTTCTTATCAAAACCTACAGTTTAATTGCCATTAATGACGATCTTCCTACCAGTTTTCTTCCAGAACTTCTTTGTCTTTAAGCTTAGCAATGCAACTTGCCATTTAATGTCCATCTCTTCCATGTCATCCTCATCAATTTGATCCAAGTCTTCATGTGTCAAAATTGAACCATTCATTTGACTTGAAAGAAAGGCATAAAAAGTAGAATCTCCAAGACCAGCAACCTGCCTTTTTGTACTAGCAGTGAAAACTCCTCCACTGCCAGTGGAAACAACAATGTTAGCATCATCATCATCACTATCACTCTCTTCATCTGAACTATCATCAACAGATGATGATATAAGTGCTAAGTTCCCTGATTCTGAACTTAGTTTGCCAGCCTTCTTTAACTTATGTTCAATAACTTTAAAGTTATTGTACAAATCATTAAGCTTCATATTCTCCAGTTCTGGCTTGTCTTCCCACACAACAACATTTGTACCAAACACAGAGGGTAAACTTCTTAGGAACTTTAAATTGAGGTCTTCCCTTTCCACCTCAATTCCAAACACTGTGAGTTGAGTAACAATCTTTTGAAGCCTTGTGAAGATGCTATCAATTGATTCATTACTTGTTGAACCAAGGTTTTCATAAGTCTGTTTCAACAAGGTCTTCTGTGTCTTCTTGGTGGAATCACTACCACCAAAAACATTGCAGATCTCCTCAAATAAGGTCTGTGCAATATTGTACTTGCTGAATGCTAGAATTTGATCTCTTGGAAGGGTCATCAACAGCAAGCCTCTGGCCTTCAGATCATTCTTCATCTGAAGTCTTTCATCATTTGTGACTGGTCCAGTGTTAATCTTTTGTACTACCTTGCCATCAATAGTTTCTGAGGTAGTACCAGGTTTAAAGGAATTGCCAAACATAATGATCTCCCGAACTGCATAGTCTTGCACCATAAAGAATTGTTCGATCATTAGCCTCCACATCTCATAGTCATTCAACTAAAGCTTAGGAAGCTTAGCAGCAATGTTGGACTGACTGGTCTCTGTCTCCATTGAATCTTTTGAGTGTTCTTGGGGTCTTCTAAATCAAAGTATCAAAGCCTGGCTCTGATACCACTTGATGGATCTAAACACCTTGATCTGTGTTAGAATGATACTTTGAATAATATCACTAAGTATGCGGAATCTACTTAGTAATACTTAGAAGTTTGTATGTGAATGAAAACAGTTATATATGAATGAGAATAATGTATGTATCAAACTGTTAGCTCCAATATTATTAAGGATAATAATATGAGTGATCTTAGTATCACTAGGGTTACAACATTGAAGCTCTAAGAAAACGTATATATGAAACCATAACCTAGGATCTCCTTTTATAGCACAAGGAGTCCTCTTCTACAAGATACGTATAAAGATAATAGAATAAGATATACACCAAATCTATTCTATATTTATCTAAACAATTTTCCTAACAGTTATCCTAACAGCAGTGGTAATAATATGTACTAGCAGTGGTAATGAGTTTCCACTGCTAGTGCATTCTTCAGCAGTTGTAATATCCATACTAGCTGTGGTAACTGTTAATGTAATTCCCAACACCTCATTTGAGTGAAGAAGAAAGAAACACATCTAATTCCTTTGCCTCATGGCTTCTTGATGTCAGTGATGGGAAAACTAGAGAACCAATTGTTGATGGTGAAAAAGATACATCATGGATTGATATTCCAGCAAGATATTGCATCGAAGATAATGAAGATGGTTTGCTCAAACTTATACAGTTCATTTATGACCAACCCACACTTCACACACCTTCAGCAATAACTCTTCAGCAAAAAGCCATTGTCTGTCTAAAAAATAAAACCGTAGACATTATCAATTCAACAGTTCTTGCAATGGTTGAAGGTGACACAAAAACTTATGCGAGTTATGATCAAGCTGTGCCAGTTGGGAACGTTGGAGCTGAAACAGAAGTGTTATACCCGCCGGAACATTTAAATTCTCTGGTTTCCCTCCACATCAGCTTGAAGTAAAAGTAGGCGCACCAATAATGTTGCTAAGAAACATAAATGTTGCTGGCGGTCTATGTAATGGCACACAGATGATAGTCACACATCTAATGTCAAAGCTTATTGAAGCATTAATTATTACTGGCACAAAAGTTGAAGAAACGGTGTTTATACATAGAATCACATTGATACATAAAGACTCCAACCTTCCATTCATCTTCAAAAGAACCCAGTTCCCAGTAAAACTTTGTTACGCCATGACAATCAACAAAAGCCAAGGACAGTCGCTAAACAAGATCGGTGTTTACCTTCTAGAACCAATCTTTGGTCATGGCCAGCTATATGTGGCTCTTTCTAGAGCAAATTCTCCATATGGGCTCAAAGTTCTTATGAAACATCAAGAAAATCAGGCAACAAATGTCACAAAGAACTTAGTCTACAAAGACTTTCTCCAAAAAATCAAATTCAATAATCTTTAAATACACCTTTTGCTTTATATGTATATAGTTTATATGTGCATAGTTTTTTCTGTTACCGCCTTTTGCTTAGATAAAAGTATAGTAGCAAATGTTACATAGAGGTAAATTTACTATGCAAACATAGTGTTTTAAGTTCTGTTAGGCCATTATTATTTCAACCATCTATTTTTACACCATTATTATCTCTTTTCTTTTCTTTATAACTAATTTGCCTTTTCATTTCTTAGCAGATAAATGGAACCTACTACAATTGACAAGATGCAAGACACACATCAGAACAAAGAACACACAGCAATTGCTACACCGAATGAAACACCAATCAGTGCAGTGACCAACGCAGAGGGAACAAATGATGACAAAGCGCTTGCACATGCCATTACAATGCAAGAAACAACAATTGTTGAGTTGAAGCCAACATCTTACGACAAGATACTTGAGGCTAGAGTCTGCAGAAAATGGATTGCAGTGACTTATCTGAAGAATGGAACCAAAAAGGAAACTGGGTTTTGCTGTATCTTGATAGATCGAGAGGTACATAATAGACCGTATATTTTAAACAAAACATCTTAAATATTCATTTTTCTTTAACATCATGTAAACATGAACAGGGGAATGCAATACAATGCAATATGAACATCAGAGACCTCAATTTCTTCGACCCAAAAATCAGACTTGGTTCCGTGTACAAGATATCCGATTTCATGTGTGAACCAACAAACCCTTACCAATAAACAATTGACAACAAAACAAGCATAAGATTTGGAAAAATCACAAAGTTTTAACCTTCAATAGCAACAGACATTCCACACAATTACTTTAACTTTACTTCATACAACCAGCTTCAATCTAGGGTTCCTAGAGAAAATGCTTCAGGACAAATGGAATATCTGATACAAACAGGTCATGTTTAATCTTTTGAGTTTTATACACATACCAAAATATTAAAAATCTAATACTTATTTCCTTACAGATTACATGGGACGCTTAGGTTCAGTTGGCGAGTTTAAAAAAAAGAGGCCCAAACGAAGATCAGATTATCTACAGAAAAGTAGATATAGAAAATTTAAAGTAAGCAAGCTTATACAACACACTTCTATTAAACAAAACAAAAAATACCAATCTTTCTCAACTTCCTAATGACTAATTAATGATAACAGCGGTAATATTGTGGAATTCACAATGTGGGATAAAATGGCTGAAAGGTTTGGAGAAGCAGACCTTAGAACAATGGAACAACCAGTTATAATCCCAGTCAACTCTTGCCGTGTATCAAAAAACAGAGGTATTACATACATAATTTAAAATAGCTTTTCTTTACATCTAAAAAAATGTGATTATGCTATTGTGAAATACAATTCTGACAGATTACCAATTAACGGCGAGTTCTGCGACATGGATTTACTTAAACCCAAAGATACCAGAGGCTGACCAGGCAAGGGAGCAGTAAGAATCTTGAAACCGAAACTTCAAAAATCACATCGTATTTGTAGAACAACTTTAAATCAATATTTATTCTACTTTTTTACTATGCAACAGGTATAGAGCAAAGCATGCCGTTACTCCACCATTGCGGATTTGCAAAACTCCATATCAAGATGTAGAAAAAGAAAAATTCCGTAACAGATTTCCTTTGAAGACACTTTTGCAACAGAATCCAGAACACTACATTGTAAGTGTTGTATAATATATGTGGAAATCTATTAAGAACAAACACGAATATTAACATCAAACTCTAATTAAAAAAATTATGGACAACTGATCATTTGCATAAACATCTTCAGGGAGTGCAATTCACAGCTAAAGCAACAATAACAGACATCGACATAAGAAAAAATTGGTTTTACACTGCTTGCAGCGAATGCGCCTCAAAAGTAAAAGAAGATGATGAGATCTATCGTTGTCTTAACCATGGAAGGTAGTCACAGCCATGCTATAGGTACATCGTATTCTCACCCAAATTTATATCAATTTACTAAACCTCAACCTATAATACAAAATAATAATCTCTTTAATCCTTCAATAACACGCAAGTACAATTTCAGAGGATTCATCACAGATCCGTCTGCAACAGCTCCAGTCATTTTCTTTACACCTGGAGCACACAGTGTCACATGATATTCATGTTCAGAATTGATTGCACAACACAAGGCAGCAGAACCACAAGAAATACCACCAGAGATATTTGAAGTAGATGGCCAAAAAAACATCTTCCAAGTCCATTTCAGCACAACAAGCAAAACAAAAGAATTCATACTAGACCAAGTTTTCAACAAAAAAAAAAGATTGAAGGAACAAGTTCATCAGTAACAACAAACCGAGGTAAAACAATTTTATTCAACACTTTCTCTTATTTAAAGATAATATTTGCATATAGAACTATTAACTTTTCCATTTTAAAAAATAGCAACACCACCAGCAACTCTTGCGATAACAGAGTAGCAAGATGTGGAGCACAAAAAAGATGCAGGAAGTAACACCAAGTCAGTTAATAGATCGTTGTTTCAAGACGAGTCAACAGAATCAAAGAAACAAAAAGGTAAATGCAACTACTTTATTCACAATAACTGTCAGCTTTATTAAATAGAACGCCTTGCCATTTTTTTTGGATGATTCTTTTCTAGAAATTAAGATAAAAGTTTCTGAGAATAAAGTAACAAAAACACTCCCTTAAATAGGCAAACAAAGGCTAAAAAGCAAATCACGTGTTTATCTTTTACACACATACAAAAAAAGTAGGCACATCTATTCAATCATAATTGGATATTACTGTTTTGTATATTACATTTACATTCACTTGCATAATATCTACATTTTTCTTACACAACTTGCCACTCAGTTTGTTTAAATAAACGCACATAGCTAATCAATCCACACACATTGTTATTACATTTATTTTTTTTACAAAATTTTAAAAAAAAACATTTCACACATAGAAATGCATTTTTATTAAACAAACAACACATATACCACATTGTCCACCATAACTTACAAATACATCAAGCTCTTCATCACCATGATTAACTAAACAAAAGACATTATAATACAGCAAACTTAAGATTGAAACAACATTACTACTAGCACACTTAGAAACACCATTACATAAACAAAAGCAGCCTAATCCTTAAGGTCCATCAAACCCACATGCTGCTGCTTTTCAACTCTCCCTTCGCGAGCCAAATCCAAAACCACATGCAACACAGCTAAAATGTCTCGGTCTCTCTGCTGAGTTTGAAACATACAATCAGCTGCATCAGTTGCTACATCATGAAAAGGCCCAAACGATTGAGCCTCTTGAATAAGTTCATCCCTTCTTTCAATCTTTTCTTGAAGGTCAGCACACTTCTGCCCAACATACATGATAAGACCCTCATTTTCATTCCATTCTTGCACAAACAAATACTTGAAACAGTGCTTCACCTCATTAGAACCACACTCCTGTTTTAGTTGCTCAATATTTGGTCTTCCACCCATGCTACTTAAATATAACCTAGTTGCTAAGAATGAACAATGGCAAATAAATAAGGCCGCAACCACATCCTTATATAGGCACAGAAACCACAAAAAACCAATTTAAAAAAAAATTGCAAAAAAAAAATAATAATAAAAAATAAATAAAATAAAATACACACCATTGAATACTTGCACAGACACCACTCAATTGCTTTCTTGCACTATCACAGCTTTAGATCTTTCAGTCTTTCTAAATACCAAAAAAAAAATAAATAAATAAATAAATAAATAAATAAATAAATCCACCTACATATTATTTTACATAAAACCATCAAGTTTTATTCATAGTGCAATATTTTACAATGATGGATACAAAGATTAAGCCCATAGTCTTAACCATCAACACATGACAACACTATTAAATAACAACGGAAACCTACATAGACTTTTAACAACAAACACAGCTACACCTAACACCACACAAACCCATCCTAATTAAACTGCTCCATCGTGACCACCTGGCACCGCTTCTGAGCACGTGCCTCATGTACTACATCAAGAAAAACAACCATCGCAGCCAACACCTGAAGATCCTTATACAGTGATTCCAGCAAGCATCCGAGGCCATTAGCAACCACATAATCAGACGTATCCAAAATTCTATCCTCTTTAAGCAATTCCCTTTTTTTCCGATACTAGCACACAAGTCATCAGATCTTTCAATCAACACCAAAGCAAGACGTTCATTATCAGCCTCATCATGCAAAAAAAGCAAACGTAATGCATGATGCAACTTATTAGAACCACATGCTTCTTTCAGCTCATCAATCTTAGGAGTCGAACCCATCTTTGTTCACAGACTTTTTTAAAAATGATACATGAGATACAAGGCACAATAACACATGGATATAAACCACTTATATACACCAAAAATGTACCTAACTATCACATGCTAACAATTTCTTTCCTAACCAGATCTTGCCATGTGTTCAACATTAACAACCACAAATAACATGTGCAATAAGTGTATTACAACACAAAAACCAACAATATTTAGACTGCTTTGCTCTATTTTACACACCTAAACTATTATTTCTAAAAAAATTAACATAACACTAACATTTTTTCACATGGCTATTTTCTGTATTCCACATTTACAATCCCTGTCCAAATCTACACACATACTCCACTATTATTGAATAACAGCAAAAGAAACTCACAACTACCACACTATTTGTGCAGCCACTTTAAATTCAAACCACAGATTCTTGCTGCATTTGTTTTTTCCACTTACACACACTCACAAGATTTGTTGTAAAGTAACCGCAGACACTCCATTATGTTCCACTAACAACAAAAGAATAGGGCAATCATTTTATTGTTTCTGCAGTTGTGATCTATACAATCTCTACCATTATTTTTCTTCATTAACAGCAAATAAAATCACAGTTATCATCTAATTAGAGATACAGAAACTGTAACTGCTTATGTTCTTTCATACTTAAATGATCTCAAAACTTATCTACCTACACAGTCTCGATCACATTAATAGCTACTTATCAATAGTTTAGAACTAAGTGGCTTAACTGATTTTTGCAATATAAAAGATCATCTATGCACATAGATCCATTTAACCTAATCCAATCCGAATAAAAAAAATAAAATGCTCTTAATAAAGATGCAAACATGCAGTTACAATAAGCATATACACATCTATTTAGGCATACATAACAATGCATTATAACCATTCAAAATGCTACCTACTGCTTCCCTTTTCCTATTCAACTATAGCAGAATCCAAATGAATCAACATTATAACCTTACACCTTTTAAAAGCTGCCAAAACTAAAGAAGTAAGTGGCAACAGTATATCCTATCTATGATTTTTACATTCGTTGCTTATTAAAAATATGCCTAACTACTTTTATGATCTCTAAATTACATCTTATTAATTACTAATGATGTTTCTGATTTTTATTCATGCAGCAATGGCAGATACCTCAACAAAAGACCATCCAAAATTCAAAAGTGTTCGTAACCAGCAATCCAAGTGAATTTAAAACAACCATAGCAGCCGCAAACACCAGCCTTTTGTTGTAGAGTACATCAGTGTAAATACTATGACGGTTTAATGCCGTTCTAAAACTGCAAAAACTGCTCTACCAGGGACAGAAGATGAACACTGTTGGTGGGGGGAGGCAACTTGAAAATTATTTATTTTAGAGGGGCCGATATACATTACGCTGAAATTTTTGTATTAAAAATGATTCAAACCATATATAAAATGGTATAAAATGTACATAGGGTCAAAAAATTTGGGGGGGCCGCAGCCCCCCTCGGTCTTTCTAAGTTCTGTCTATGTGCTCTGCCTTTCTACTCAAAGCAGCTATGGTCAGGTATGGTTAACTAACAATTCATGTATTTCTTTTGTAAGCTGTTTGCCCCACAGGAGCAAAACCTGCTATGTTTTGTGCAATATTTGCCTGTAGGCAGGCCAAATATGCATCAAAATATACATTCCTTTTGTAAAACATTTGCATCATAGGAGCAAAAGTGACTTATCTATATCATTTTTTAGATTGTTCATTGCATATGTTGCTTATGTTTCATTATCTGCAGCCATTTCATTTATGATATCAACTGCTTACCTTTATATTCAAACATCCCGCGACAACGCGCGGGTTTAAGACCTCATTTTTATTATAAAAAAAAAAGGTTTCAAAAGTCATCCGGTAATATTGGTGCTAACAAATCTCTACGAGTTCGGCATCGTTTTGCTACTTATAATACGTTTTGGAATATTAAATGAACATTTTACACTACTAGTAATATATAATTCGAACCTTTCATGTTTAGAAGCATGCATAGTTATAGCATAGTGCATCGAAACGAAAGAGAGACTATATAACGTCAACTTTGTTATCATAGTACTGAGCTTCCAAAATCTATGAGGCGGCCTTGATTGTTATGGGAGCTTTTTCCATCGTTATTACAATTCTACACCACACGTACTCACCCTGCAATCCCTCATTACGATACAACCGAATGGGATTGGCTAAGAGGTGCTTTAAGCGCGGTCGATAGAGACTTTGGGCCAATCTTGGATCATGCTTTCCATGGAGTCGTAACCATGTCATTCACCATCTTTTCCCAACAATGCAACTCTACCATAACTCTAAAGCCACTAAGGCTGTGAAACATATCTTAGGTGAATGTTGAAATTTGAAAGTACGACAGAACACCCCTTTTCAAGTCTATTTGGAGAGACTTCAGGGAATGCGTCTACACTGAGCCCGATGAGGACGTTAATGGACAAAATAAGGGTATATATTGGTACCCTAAATAATGTGGTAGTCGTCTCTTACATATGTTTACATTGTGTAATAAACGCTATCAACTTAGGGCATGTTTGGTGCACGAACTTATCAAAGCTTATCATAGCATGAGCTTATTTTTTTAGAAAAATAAGCTACTATTAAAAATAAGTTTCGTTTGGCTGACATAGCTTGAAGTAGCATGTAAAAAAATAAGCTACTAAATGGAATGCTAGTTGAAGGAGCATGTAGAAAAAAGCTTCAGCAACTCGCTCCAGCTCCAACTAGTGCCAAACATTCCCTTAATGTGCTTGTTTTCAGTGTGGCTTATAGACTGGAGTGCTGGATACATAAATGAAAAATCGGCTAACGTTAAACTTTTGGGCCAAAATCATTGGTTCATGATGTGGCCTGTTGAGCTACCCAAGTATACTTTCATTCTTTGCTACTGCAGTCTACCTAGTAAGTAGTACTAAGTTACTAACTAATAAACCAAACATGCATGATGCATGCACTTCGATTTCAGATCTCTTACGAAATTACGTAGATCAAATTGTTTTCTTTTAAAAACTACGTAGTAAAAGGTAAAAACAATTGCATAGATGACTTGACAGGATGGATGCAATAACGGTGCGAACGCAATCATTGAACAAACATGTTTTTAGTTTCAATTAAATGTCTACTAACGTCGTATAACAACAACTACATTTTCAAAAAGTGAGTAACAAACAAATTAAGCCTATCCATACGTATACGTGCACCCTTCGTTTACCTTAGTAATAGATTATGGAAAACATTCAATACTGAAATATGAAAGCGTATGGATATAATTATGACTTGTAAACCCATTGTATTTGTCATCAATTACCCTAAGTTTGTAGTTGAGGTTTTACGCATCCACAAAACCTCCCCGCTACGGTCTGTTAGTCGATTAGTTAATACTATTATTACGGGCTTAGTTATTATTTAGGCTTAGCACACTTATAAAATATTCTTTGATCGTTATATATTGTAATTTTTGATTACTGATTAATGGAATGAAAGCATGGGTGGAGATAAAGGGGGCACAAGGGGCAGGTGCCCCCCTAATGAAAAATTTTATAGTGTAAATTTCGAACATATATTATAGGTACAAAGTTTGCCCCTCGACCAAAAATTTCTGGCTCCACCCCTGAATGCAAGTCATTATTCACTCCAACATATATTGACTACCGCAGTCTATATCACCAGTGTATCATTGCTACTTTGCTAGCACGACATTATAGTGCAACTGCTATGCTAGTGGACCTTAAAAACTTCATAATATTGTAGGTTCACATCGTTGGTCAACACCAATGAACAATGAAAAATACAAGAACGATTATTGCTCATGCCATTAGCATAAAACTGTGTTAGCTTGTACGAGGTACTAATCTATTTCCCTTTTTGTAGGAGTGAATATACTCAGAATTGTTTTTCGAATATAATTAAGTTTCATTCAAACAACTGATCACTAAACGAATATTCAAAGTATAGTTTCGAAATATTCAAAAGCGTATATAAAGTTGCTTTATTAAGGGTTAGTTTTTCCGACATTTGATGACAATGGCACTTAACAAAGTGGATTTAAAGCCATGCTTTGTTGAAATGGGATAGCGTGTGGTATTTAAATAAAGAATAATATAATTTTTGTATGGGGCTCTTTTCTTTTTGATCAAGTTTAAAGAAGACAACATAAAGTCACAAATGTACGTTATTTAAATTGTGTAGGATCATTAGCATAATAGAATCATAAGCTCGTGGAGTGGTGGTTTCATATCCGATTACACATGTTTCCTATCTCTTTCTTTTTTCTGATACAAAAATTTATATTAACTGATTCAGTTGTGTGAAATTAACATCCGCTGTTCAAAAAAAAAAAAAAAAAAAAAAGTGTGAAATTAACGAGTTTACCTACAAATTAAAAAGTGTGTTACAAAGTAATAAAATTTACAACCAATGGGCAACTGCTATAATAGTACGTACTCGTGTAAGATTAATATCGACGTCCAAGTGGTTGTGAGTTGATGTCTCTATTACTTTCTTTTAAGGTGTTTCAATCATGCAATGCATGCATATATTTCAACATCCTCAAGTAGAGAAGTTGGATATCTATTGCTCCAAGTTCGTAAACATACAAAAGGAAACAAGAAAGGTTAAGTTTGAGATGTTTTTCTAATCTTGATAAGATCTCAATGGACACAGAATGGGTGAAATGAAAGAATTGAATACGAAACAAAAGGAAATAATAATGGCAACACCTTTTATTAGTGGGATACACATACACAAAACGTAAAACGTTTCCATAATTTCACTTTATTCATTCTTTTTTCGAATACTCACTTAACTAGTATACCGGGTGTATTGTGTCCATGCATAATTTTAAGTTAGAGGGGCCGTACTTAAGATAATAAATATAGTGTTAAACGTTCAAAAATTAATCTATAGTTCTTTTTTTATTCGACCTAAAAGCATATATTGTAAGAACAAATTTACATTTGAGAATAGTAGTTTGCAATTTGCAAAGCGTTTTATTTATTTATTTATTTATTATTATTATTATTTTTTAAAGGTTTTAAGCTATATTAAAAGTTAGAAGTAATTTTAAACAGTGTTTAAAGCCTTTTTTTATGGGCTTGTTTTACTTGCGCTGTGTTCTCAAGATCCATTTATAGGAGAAAGGAAAAGAAAAGGAAAGAAATTGAAAAGTTTTGTGTTCTCGAGATTTTTTATAGGGAAGAAAGGAAGAGAATTGGAAGGAAGTTGAGGAAGTTGTTAGTGTTTTTGTTGGCGCAAGATTTTCTTTCCAGTTTTGGAAGGAATTGGAAGGAAGAGGAAGGAAAGTGTTTCTCTTCCTTTCTTCTCTCATTCTCTTTTCTTCTTTTCTTTAATAAATTAACTCGAGAACACAACATTAAAGTATTTCTTGTCTAAACAAAGCTTTTGCAAATAAATGCTCGTACTCCAAAAAATCACCCATAATCTCTAAATTAACAAACTTATAAAGGTATAATCAATCTCTCTTTACTTTAGTCTAGAACTGGAAGCCAATCACAGAAGGTCCTCGAAAGAGGGTATACTTGTATGCCACCATGCCAAAGAAGCAAATTAAGGTATGTACCAAACCAATAAATATAGAGTGAGTGGGAATGTGGAATGCCTTGTGGAATTGAAATTACTAATGGGGATACATATACCATAAGTGATGCTTCTCTTTTCTGTTGAGTGTATATATAAATGGTAATCTATTCATCTTCACTATCTCCATTTGGTGACCATAAGTAACCACCCATTAAGTGAACTCAACTATTGAATAAAAGTATAAATATGATGCATATATAGGATGACTAGCTAGCCGGACCCGGAGGTGCTTCACATCCCCAACACATTTTCTTTATATTAACCGAATGTAAAAAACTTTGTTACATTTTTTTTTAATTATTATTTTGGATAGAAATAGCGACTCTCAAACATTAAAAAATATGTCCATATGCATGACATGATATGATAATTCAATAATTCATTGGTTTAAATGATAGGGGAGGACAACAAAACCAAAAATCCGAACCAAAACTAGAAAACCAAAAAAAACGCTAAAAAAATCAAACTAATTCTAAAATCAATGGTGCGATTTTGGGTTAAAAAAAATGTTTTTGTTCGGTTGTTGGTTTTATATGAAAACCCAAACCAGAAAAACCAAACCACCACATACTAATATTCATAAAACTAACAAGAAATGTACGTATTAGTTTTGATACAAGTAATCACCAAAGTTTAAAAATAAGAGAGATTAGATATTCGTAACATGTGTTTATTTAGCTAACATTTGTTGTTTGCCTTCGTTTTAATGATCAGACTTCACATGTTGTTTTCTTCTTAATCGGTATATATTGGAACAAGGTTTGGGACAGAAAACTTGTAAGAGAAATAATATAAACTGAATATATATTGATCGAAATGATTGTTGATTACAGAATCCTACCTATTTATACTAGATGAATCGGTCCCTTTGATGAAGAGGCATACCGATTCCCATAAAGTAAATGACACAACTTTTCTAAACGTTATTACCTAACTAAACGGTTTATACCGTTATCTATTAGACCCAGCCCAAACACAATGGGTCGAAACTTTACAGAATACATAATAATTACACTAAACTACCCTAACTTTTTTGCTTCTATAACATTATGGTCCAACATTCACCCCCCCCCCCCCTAATGTTATAGACGCAAATCGAATCTTCTTCTCTTGTCTTCACAACAGCGTTGGTTCATCGTCACTTTGATAAATGAGATGTGCTTCTTCTTCCTTTTCTTTCTCTTTGTCCCTTCGCTTTGTACATTCGTATGCGAAATGACCATATTCACCACATTCATAGCATTTGAATCTGCTCTTGTCATTGCTTGTTTGACCAGCACTTCTTCCACGTCCTATTCCTTTTCCACGTCCTCTACCATGGCTGTTTCCAGAATTATTTGTACTTGCTAATAGTAATTTGCTTGGATCATACTCTTCTGGTTCATCAGTACTCTTAATACGTTCTTCAAATGCTGTTATTCTTCCAACGGCTTCTTCGAATGGCATGGTATCTATTTCTGAGTATTGTTCAATGGTTGCCACAATCGGTAAAAACTTCTTTAGAACCGAATTTAGTAACTTCCTGACAATTGTCTTATCTTTGAGTGTTGAACCAAGGTTTTTAATCCTTGCCCTTATACTGCCCAACCTTCCAGAAAAGTCACTTATGGTTTCATTTTCTTTCATCCTCAAGGTTTCAAGTTCGCTCCTTAAAGTTTGTAGTCGTGCCTTCTGAACGAGATCTGCTCCAAGATATAGAACTTTGATCGCATCCCAAAACACTTTCGTATTGCGCAACTTGCATTAAAATATCTCCCGGTAACGTTTGGAAGATCATTGCTTTCATTGTATGTGCCTTCTTCTCATCCACCTTTTCTGTTGAATCAATAGCTTCCCAAAGACAATAAGCCTTTAAAATCGTTTCTATCAGAATTGCCCACTGCGTGTAATTTGAATCCGTCAACTGTACGCATTTAAGTGCTATATTTTCTTGAACTTTAGACATGCTGCTTCCTTCTTTATCTTTCGTCATGCTTGTACCACACAGGTTTTCCTTTTGCTTACTTGATCGTACCTCACAGGTTAATACCACAAAGGTTTTACCACGAAGGTTTGTTCCACGAAGGACTGTACCACGGAGGTTTGTTCCACGAAGGATTTATACCACTAAGGTTTTGGATTCTTGCTTACTATACCACAAAGGTTATGATTTCTTTCTACTTTTCAACCACAGCCTCTTCTTACTTTCTAATTTATATAATTCTAATTCTGAAATATATAAATTGAAAAGCGACAAATACTTAATAATAACGATCACTTACAATCTTTTTCTGTAATTAGGGCAAACTTTCGATCCCTTCTTTCTTTTCTTGCTGCAATCGATGGCCTACTTGTACTCGTTCTTCCCTGGATTAATTAACCGTTAGCTCTGGTGCCACTGTTGTTTGCCTTCGTTTTAATGATCAGACTTCACAGGTTGTTTTCTTCTTAATCAGTATATATTGGAACAAGGTTTGGGACAGAAAACTTGTAAGAGAAATAATATAAACTGAATATATATTGATCGAAATGATTGTTGATTACAGAATCCTACCTATTTATACTAGATGAATCGGTCCCTTTGATGAAGAGGCATACCGATTCCCATAAAGTAAATGACACAACTTTTCTAAACGTTATAACCTAACTAAATGGTTTATACCGTTATCTATTGGACCCAGCCCAAACACAATGGGTCGAAACTTTACAGAATACATAATAATTACACTAAACTACCCTAACTTTTTTGCTTCTATAACATTATGGTCCAACATCATTATACTAAATTCGTAAAATTAGTTTTCTTATTTCATATATATTCGCACATCTTATCTTTATATACATGTTATGTAATCTTATTATTTTACGACAAAATATTCAACTTACATTCTAGGATTTCTTGATTTAGGTTTTTGACAAAAAATACCCGTATTCGGATATCCACAAAATTGATCAAAATTCATTAAAGGGTTAGATTTTATGAAATGTCAGTTTTGGAACTCACATAAAAGTTTTTCGAAAATTATAGATATTTGGATATTGGATATATAAAACTGTTGTCCAAAATTTCGGATATCTGAATTTATAGAAATTAGTTAAAATAATGGGTTTAACATAAAACAATCAACTCAAATTTTGGATATCCGAAAACCCAAAAATCGAATAGCAAAAAAGCAAAAACAAAACCGAACTTTTAGTGCGGGATTTGGTTTTAAAAAACTTAAAACCAAATTTTTAGTTCGGTGTTTGGTTTTAGCCAAAAAAAAAACCCCCGCCATGCTCACCCTATTAAATGATGTGATATGCAGAGGCAGAACCACGGGCGTGGGGGGGGGGGGGGGGTTGTCACAGTGGGCAAGTGCCCCCAACACAAGAAATTGTAGTGTAGATTTTTTGTATTTTCAGGTATTTGTTGAATTTGCCCTCAGAAATTGTCTACCTCTTTCTAATTTGAGAGTCAAATCAAGTTTTTGACATTTTTAGAAGCGGAGATTTTAGTTTTTGAAATATTGAAGAAGTTGAATTCAAAAACGCCATTTTTTTAGAATATTGAATATTTTTTTTCTTTTTTTAATAATAGTGGTGCGGGTAGAAGATGGCTTGTGTTGAAGAGAGAAATAAATGAAAAGAATAAATCATATTTCTTGCGTGGCTGTGCCTCACCACACCACTTGGGTGATTAAGTTACAGTTAACCGGTAGAAATAGACCCATTTTTATAAAAAAAGAAAATGATTAATTTTTATGTTTAACTTTTTTCAAAATTTTAAACTATTGGCTGCTTTACTTGTTAAAGAAAATACTTTCAAACTACACAGTACGTAGTAGTATCGTTAAAAAAAAAAAAAAAAAAAAAAAAAAAAGACAATTTTAAGTTAGAAAAAATTATCTTTTATTAACAATACTAGTTAAAATACCCGTGTACGTACGAGATTTTGACATTAATTTTAATTATAATCATTTTTTCTTTGAGTAATTGTTAATTTAAAGTAAATGTGCTGAAAGTCGAACCCTTATACTACCTTCGTCTCAGAATAAGTATCCAGTTTGAATTTTCAGAGTCAAATTGATTCAACTTTAACCTTAACTATTTTCGTTGATGTTATATATCCGAATCAAATTCAAATTCAAAAGAATAGTGTTATGATAAGGCGAAAAGTGTACCGCTTTTAGGGGGTCATTTAAGCCCGAATTCTTGATTATTTGATCAATTAATGCCCTAAATCGTTCCTTTTGTCATTTTAGGTACTTTTGAGAAGAAATCTGGAAAAAGAAGCATTTTGGACGTTTTTGAAGCGATTAAGTGAAGAAAACGACAAAGTCTCAAAATCCTTGCTGGGAACAGTACCTGACGGCGTCAAGGCCATACAAGTGACAGCGTCAAGCTTGGCAAAAGAGGTGGATATGGAAAATACACATGACGGCCCAGAACAATTTCAAGGCAAAAATGCCTGACGGCGTCACCAAGGCCGTCAGGATCGATTTACAAGTGACGGCCCAGAGCTTATTCTCAACATGACAGCGTCAAGATTGGATCTAGGCAATACGACCCTTGTTTTGGCGGCGAGTTGACGGCGTCACAAGCTATAACGTGACGCCGTCAAGGTGTAAAATATATATATAGTTTTCTAATTTTCATTCATAAGGGTGGAACTTTTGGAGAACTTTTTGTATGCAAACCCTAGACGAATTTTCTGTAACAACAAGGGTTTCAACCCTTGTTCCATCCATGTTCAATTGAAGATAAGTTTTCCAATAATCATTTAATATGTCTGTGTTGTTTGATTTTATCTTATGCTTGTCTTCTTTTTAACATGCTAGGCTAGGTTTTTGTTGTGTTTGCTTAGATGTAATGAAACATAGATGTTAATTATTGGTTGATGGTTTGTTTATAATTGTTGTGGATGATTGAATTCGATGTTAGGCTTAAAAAAACTGGCAGACTTCCAATTGGTAACTTGCTTGAACGTCTTAAGAAACATGATCGGAAGTGTACTACGATTTATTGGTTGTATTTAATGCGTAGTCAACTATTAGTGATACTACGTTAAGAGCTAGTAGTCGGCTCGACCTAGAATGAAGTAGAAGCATATAGAGTTAGGGAATATCGGACACGGCCCTACGACTAGTATTAAGGAATATAACCCGTCATTCATGCAATTGTAACAAGCTAATCAACTGGTAAAAGATATCTAGGGAGTAGTGAAATCTAAGTAAACACATTTTCTATCATTATTGTTTCCACCACAAATTAGTTTAAGTTTTATTTTGTTTTATTTTGATTGCATCTTTAGTTAATTGGGTTAGTTAGTTAGCAACTAATTCCGCACACTCCTTCAAAACCGAGATTTCCATTTGCTAATATAAAAATATAAAAATACAAAAAGAATCATCACTCACCTTTAGACCTAGTTTAGTAGACTTTTTAACACTAGCGAACACTATTCCTGAGTTGAACGATCAATCCCCCGGTACTTGTCACTATACTATACTACAACGATCAGGTACACTGCCTAGCGGGGATTGCAAGCTTCTCAAGATCCCTTGAGAGGTAAAACCTTTTGTGAGGGCGCAATCCCGCACATTAAGTTTTTGGCACAGCTGCCGGGGAGTAGTTATTGTCTAGGTTAAAATTTCTTTTTATTAGGTCTACTTACTAGATTCCTTTCTAGTAAGATTTTTATTTTATTTTTATTGGTTTCTTTAGTCTATCTTATTTCTTTGTTTCCTTTGTTCGTAAGCTATCTCGATGGATAATAATAGCATTGATCGTTTGATTCCTGTTATTCGTGTTTTTCGTCGTAGGATTTTCCAACTACCCGTCCTAATCCCTTTAGTGGAAAATGAGAACCCACCTGACATCTCGCCTGACCATCACTTTGACAATAATTCTGAGATGGAGGAGTCTGACCATGATAATAACCATAGGGCTAGTCCTTTTTACTATTCGGACTCCGATGAGGACCTAGATGATGGTGATATGATTAATGAGGATAGGATGGAAGATGAGATGAACCCTCTTAGGTATGTCGACCCTAGGACAAGGATTGAGAATGACAGCTCATTTAATATGCAGTTTCCTTGTAAGATTGGATTTAGGAGCTTTGATGCCTACCTTAACTCGTCTTTACCAATGAACATAATCTTGCGTAGTGAATACAATAAAATTATGGTAAATGAGTTAGAATACAAAGGAGATAATATTGTTGCTAGGGCAAAGACATTGCATGTGTTTGTAGGAAGCTTTGTTTATCTGGTTGAGTTTATGGTTATGGAGAATCTAGGAGAATTTATCGACAGTAACTTAACCCAAGTTGTGTTTGGGAAACCCTTCAAAAGGTTAACCAAACTAGATGAAAAACTTATGGAAGGGTTAATTACATTCTCGGACGGGGAGGAAGATTTTGTTTACCAAATGCCCCGTGCACACCCTAGGTTCAAGGATTTTTCTATTGAGAAATGTAATAGGTATCCACCTATTGATACGCTTAGTGAGAATGATAAAAGGAAAGGGCTTAAATATCCTCATGAAAAGAACAAAAGGTATTATCGCGGATGTTTAGAGCTAAGTGATGACTATAAGAAAGATGAGGCAACTATTAGATGGCTCACACTTGGGTATGTGGGCATAAGCAACACACGGTAACCCATGACCTTGAGTCTAGCTACAAGACTCGTTATTAAAGAAAAACGCTTCTTGGGAGGCAACCCAAGTTTTATTTGTTTTATTTGTTTTGCTTGTTTGAATTTATTTGTTTCCGTATGCGTGTTTTATTTTTATTGTTTGTGGATCATGGTTCAAAGTAAATTGTGAAAATTCTTTATTTTGTTTTTAACTTCGTCTTAATTATATATAAAGGTATTTTGCAAAAGCTAAGTGTAAGGGAAACCCAAATTTGTTTATAAGAACAAAATTGAGCATGAACCACAACAATATTAAATGAACATGTGTATTAGTAATTGTTTGAGTCAAATGCTTGTATCGAGTCACAATGATGTTTTGCAGGATTTTTCAGGAAGTAAGGCATAAGTTTTTCCAGAAATTTTTCCGGAAACTTAACATGAGATTTTTTGCAGGAACATTCTGACGGCGTAAAGAGTTATAACCTGACGGCGTCAGGTACAAAAAATTCTGAAAAATTTTGCAAGTTTTGTTTATACCGGAGTCTTAAAGTTTTTGTTGATTCTCTAGTTTTATAAACTCCAGGAAATCTGCAAACATTCATTCTACAAGCATTATATCTTAATTTGCTTTCTAGGATTTTTAGTATATATAGATTGCCGCCGATTTTACGTAAGGTTTGCCTTGATTGTTTTCTCAGGTTTAACAGGTTATATTGGACAAGAGGATGATTTATATTTCTGGAGGGAAGCTTTCAAAGTTCATTTTCGTGGAAGAAGATCTAACCTTGTTGACACACTATCCACACCGAATGAATCAGGGGAGTATTTGTTTTTATTCTTTTACCTTCATTACTTTTACATCTTTTTATTGAACATTAGGGATAATGTTCAGCCTAAGTGTAAGGGGAGGGTAAATAATGATACCCTAGAGGGTACAATTGCAGTCGAGTTTCTTTGTTTAATAGTAGGTGTGTAATAAAATTGAGAAAAATACTTGTTAGGGCAATTTTAGCGCCAAATTTAAAATTTTTTATAACATTTAGGAGTGAAGCTTTAGCCTTAATAAGCATCTCATGGATAGGAGATTGTATGACTAGCACAAAAAAAAACCGTACCACTCAAAAATTTTATCAAAAAAGGTAGTGACCATCCGAGTATTAGATTAATTGGCTAACGCGCCAGCGCTAGTGTATGACTTGGTGACCATCTGTTATGCAAGTAACGCGCCAGCGACAAGAAGTGCACTAGTTAGCATCCGTTAGTTGAGGCATCAAAGACTCGTACCGGCCTTCTACTAAGTGAGGTTCGCCCTTAGACTTGTTAGGAGAAGCCTTAGAGCTTATGAGTGTACCGGTAGCACTTAGATTCTAGAACTTGCGTTAGTGATGCATCCCGAGACCGCTAGTGAGACTACATTCATGTAATAGGATTCACTACATGATAAGAGGCATTAGCATCACCCTTGTGTTAAACCCGTATCATAATTACTTGACCAATGAAGTCATAATTATTTGACTATAAAGTCAACTAATTTCTCTCACACCTTTGCGTTGTACTCATTTTTAGTACACGATACCCCTAGTACACCCCTCCGAGCCTATCTTTTCGTTTCTAACTTTAAGCATTTTACTTAAAGGAAGAATTAGTTACAATCCACACCAAATGTGCAACCAAATCACCTTAGCCGTCCTTGTATGCACTTATCTTTAGTGCAGTATTGTTATTTGTTTAAACCCTTAGTTAATTATTTAATTGATTACATGGTTGCTAAGTCGAGTCATATTTTGTACATATTGTTTTGGGACGATTGGGACTTATGGGTAAAATACTAGTGTTATGGAGTAATGGGGAAGACGTCAAATATTACCCCCATATGTGCGTTAATTTTAAAAGTACTCCAAGTGTTTTGATTATCTTGATTCGAGTCATTAGAGTAGTTGATTGTAAAGTATGTAAAAGTTCAAGTGTAAGGGGACGTAAATCCCCTATGATGTATTTTGGATGGTAGGGCAAGAGTGTATGCAAAAAAAAAAAAATAAAATAAAAAATAAAAAAAATAAAAAAAAAAAATTGTATATATATATATATATATATATATATATATATATATATATATATATATATATATATATATATAAGAAAAGAAAAGAAAAGAAAAACATACGGACTACCATCCCGTTTCATTTTATGTTTGTTTCAAAGTTTTTAGTTTTGATTAGCTTAAGTCGAGTCGAGTCTTGGCTTAGCAACACCATATTATACATGTAATTAACCAAGATGATTAACTCGCCACCAGTAAATATTGCATTTATCCAACAAAATCGTGTTTATCATATCCCTACACCTCACGTTATAACCCTTTAAAAGACCTCTTTGATAGTTTATCATAGGTGCTTACGCCAAGTGGTGGAGGTTTGATCCTTTTTCAAGCCTATGGTAATCTATTTGCTATGACAGGTAGTGAGAGATGTTTTCCGTTTCCATATTATGATATATACTTTATTACACCTGAGAGATGTGAGTATCTAAACACTATTTGTGAGGTGCTAGTGTATAACCTCCGTGATTGTTTTTGGTTTTAAGTGGAACGATTATTTGTTGTAATTACTTTTATGTTAGTGTTAAATGACCCCTAGCTTGTATTTTGATTAGAATAAAAACGCATTTGCTTGAGGACAAGCAAATATCAAGTGTAAGGGTAGTTGATAAGGCGAAAAGTGTACCGCTTTTAGGGGGTCATTTAAGCCCGAATTCGTGATTATTTGATCAATTATTGCCCTAAATCGTTACTTTTGTCATTTTAGGTACTTTTGATAAGAAATCTGGAAAATGAAGCATTTTGGACGTTTTTGGAGCGATTAAGTAAAGAAAACGACAAAGTCTCAAAATCCTTGCTGGGAACAGTACCTGACGGCGTCAAGGCCGTACAAGTGACGGCGTCAAGCTTGGCAAAAGAGGTGGATATGGAAAATACACATGACGGACCAGAACAATTTCAAGGCAAAAATGCCTGACGGCGTCACCAAGGCCGTCAGGATCGATTTACAAGTGACGGCACAGAGCTTATACTCAACATGACGGCGTCAAGATTGGATCTAGGCAATACGACCCTTGTTTTATCGGCAAGTTGACGGCGTCACAAGCTATAACATGACGCCGTCAATGTGTAAAATCTATATATAGTTTTCTAATTTTCATTAATAAGGGTAGAACTTTTGGAGAACTTTTTGTGTGCAAACCCTAGACGAATTTTCTGTAACAATAAGGGTTTCAACCCTTGTTCCATCCATGTTCAATTGAAGATAAGTTTTCCAATAATCATTCAATATGTCTGTGTTGTTTGATTTTATCTTATGCTTGTCTTCTTTTTAACATGCTAGGCTAGGTTTTTGTTGTGTTTGCTTAGATGTAATGAGACCTAGATGTTAATTATTGGTTGATAGTTTGTTTATAATTGTTGTGGATGATTGAATTCGATGTTAGGCTTAAGAAAACTGGCAGACTTCCAATTGGTAACTTGCTTGAACGTATTAAGAAACATGATCGGAGGTGTACTACGATTTATTGGTTGTATTTAATGCGTAGGCAACTACTAGTGATAATACGTTAGGAGCTAGTAGTCGGCTCGACCTAGAATGAAGCAGAAGCCTATAGAGTTAGGGAATATCGTACACGGCCCTACGACTAGTATTAAGGAATATAACCCATCATCCATGCAATTGTAACAAGCTAATCAACTTGTAAAAGATATCTAGGGAGTAGTGAAATCTAAGTAAACACATTTTCTATCATTATTGTTTCCACCACAAATTAGTTTAAGTTTTATTTTATTTTATTTTGATTGCATCTTTAGTTAATTGGGTTAGTTGGCTAGCAACTAATTCCGGACACTCCTTCAAACCCGAGATTTTTACTTGCTTTTATAAAAATATAAAAAATACAAAAAGAATCATCCCTCACCTTTAGACCTAGTTTAGTAGACTTTTTAATCCTAGCGAACACTATTCCTGAGTTGAACGATCAATCCCCCGGTACTTGTCACTATACTATACTACAACGATCAGGTACACTGCCTGGAGGGGATTGCAAGCTTCTCAAGATCCCTTGAGAGGTAAAACCTTTTGTGAGGGCGCAATCCCGCACATCATGTTACAATGGCTTGTTTAATGATTAAGATTCTATTAGAAGGCACATAAGTTACTTTGCAACGCATAATCTTTTTTCAAGTGTGATATATAAGCATCCCCCACATCATATGAAGAAGGGAAGTGATTGGCACACTCTCAATTTTTATTAGAACATTCCACATTATGCAATAAACAGTTGTACTTTTAGTATAAATTGCTTTAAGTGCTTGTACCGTGAGTGTCCTGATAAAAAAAACGAAAGTGTGCCAATCACTTCCCTATGAAGAACAACACTCCATTATGCTCCAATCAAAGAGTTGTTTATAAAGATATACACAATTTACCCATAGAGTAAATATTCGACGTGAAGTTTCTTTGCAGCTCAGATAGTCACCATATAATGAGTTTATAATTGCAAATATACTCATTGTGTTACTCCCAATTTGTTTTTTTAACAAAATATATCTCACGTATGCCATTAAATCTCTATGTCAAATCTCATAGAGTTTGCATCCAAGACCTACGGAATTGAGGAAACATGTCGAAACTCACTTGACAACATTAGTGACCTCTAATAATTAGTTAACTTAATGTACACTAAAAACTTATTTATACAAACTCCATTTACAACTATTAATAGAGGGAGATTCTTACTTGAGATCATCAATATCCATAACTCCTCACTATCTTATCATATGTGATATAGAAACATAATTTGTGCCGATTAAAAGTTAACTTTTTTACAGATAAACACAAAAAATCTATAGTGTCACCTATGAGTCACGCTACTTTGTCCAAAATGTGCAGAAATTTCCAGTTGATGTTCGGTTAAGATGGTTTTTGTGTTAACTTGGATTATTTTGTTTTTTTCCTTATGTTATAGATCAGCTATGTCAACGTAAACAACACCATATCAGTTTCTGAGTAGCTACTACTTTCAAGAACAAACATGACATATAAAAAATAACACATACAGAAAACATACCAATCACCACTTTATTATGCCCGAACGCTATAAGAATCAAAACTTCAACATAATCTACGATTAAATTCAACAAATTTCACAACTTTATCAAATAAACAATATAAAAGACCCACAAAACCAAAACTTCAACAAAACACAAAGTCAAATTTAACAAACTTTGTCGGCTAAACCCAACACCAAAAGATCATTAAAAAAAAAAAAAAAAAAAAAAAAACCTAATTTCAGTCATTAATACATTTGTATGCTTAAACATCGACAACTTTATATGTTTTTGTATAGTTTTATACGTTTTGATATTAGAATTTTGATTCTCCAATCGGTTTGATTTTGGGAAGGTATGGTTTGATTCAGGTTATAGAAGATGGATGCAGTTGTTATGTATGGTGATATTAGATATTCATGAATTAAAACATAAACATTCGTTCATTACTGCAATACATCATGAATATCAAATCTCATGAATTAAAAGAACGAATGTTTAGGTTTTGTCATGTAGGGTAGAAGAGAAGAGAGGAAGGGAAAACATGATTCTTATGTGGGTTAAAATTTGGGACTCTGTTTATCTCTTTAAAATGTTTATATTTGACCCCTAGTCTTTTAAAATTAACCCTTCATCAAGTTTCTCTTTCTCACAAAATTGACACTTTGATTTTTATAGACAATTTGCTTGTGAATTGAAATTTAACATTGTTTGACCAAATTGAAGCCAATTTTGACTTTTTATTAATCAATCATATTTGCTCGATTTTGCCTACGTGGCACGAGCGCTGTCGATGTTATAAGTTAAAATATATCCGTACATGAACTTTTATTTAGTTGCATAGATGTTGAGGTTGATGTTGTTGTTTAACTTTTAACAATTGGTATCATGTTGTACGAAATGTGCGAGTTTAGTAGTATATAATGAGCTGATGAAGTTAAAATATACTCTGTAAAGTTTTTCAAAAATGTTTTCAGGATATCCGTATATAAACTCTAAATAATAATTACATGAGTCGTTAATATTTATATTACCGTTAATAATAATTTAGCCGTATTTAATATTCAAATTCGTGTGCACATAGATTAAACTTTTAAATAGGATAACATGAGTCCTTATTTAACGTACATAATAAAAAAAAATTAATAGATGAAAGTTTAAAACTAATATTTATTTTAAAAATATTTAACGTATATTAAACCTAATTCGTATATTTATAAAATTTTGTAACTTTAATGGATGAAAGTCACAAGCCAATACTAATACTCGTGTAATTGTAAACAAAGTTTATATTATAAAGTGTAGGGGGAATAAAGTGTAAGGGGTTATTTGTTTATTATCTAAAGTTATCAAAAAAAAAAAAAAAAAAAAAAAAAACACGGAGATTTATGATTTTAACTTAACTCCATATAGTATATTTAAAATTCAATGTTTTATTAATTACCTTCTTTTTTTTAAGTTTTTATTTTCATAAATTTGACACCTATATTTTTATATGTTTTTTTCTTTAATTAAATTCTTCACCAAATTTATTAAAGTTTGACCAAAAACAATTCAATTTTGACTTTTTATTGGCCATTCATATTGCTCAATTTCGCCAATGTGTCAAAATCGAGCTTTCCGATTGGTCCAATTTCTTTTCCACTAAGATTGATTTTGCAAAATCACTCCGAAATGATGTAATTCCCTTATTATATAAAAGATTTTAAAATATATGTTAGATTATACTTGTTCCTACATAGTCTCAAGATTCACAAATATGCTTTTAGTTAATTATCAAAAGTTTTTTATGATCGGGTGATAATTATTAGTAGTTGTTGAATACGATAAGATAATTGATGTTTTTATTTCAAGAAATTCACGACGACAACATCGTTTTAAGTGATTTATGTTTAAAGGAGAGGGGTGTTCAACTGATCCAACTCTGCTATATAATGTTAAAAAAAAAAAAAAAAAAAAAAAAAAAAAAAAAAAAAAAAATGCCTCCCTTTAAAATATTTTCTGACTCCTGCCCTCGTGATAGGAAATATATTGGTTTATTTCATCAAAGTATAACCATCTCGGGATAGTAAGTCCGGTTGATATATTTAGTGGCTCTTATCGATTTAGTCCTTAATTTGTAGATGTGTCTCCATAACTAAAATCTCATTTACGATGGACGTAACTTAGGGTGCGTTTAGTTGGAGAGAAATCTTTCATTTTTTCAAAAAAAATTTCATAAGAAAATGAAAAAACTGAAAACGCGTTTAGTCGCACTTTTTTCCAACAATTTTAAAAAAAATGAAATTCTTATTTTGTAAATTTTAACTAAGAAATTGAAAATCCCATTATACCATTCTCACTTTTTTCATTTTCATTTTTTTCCCAACTAAAAAAAAAAAAAAAAAAAAAAATACACCATTCTACCCCTAATCTGTCGTGTCATCCTTCACCGCCGACCGTCGCCGCCACCGCCCGCCGTCACCGCCACTGTCGAAATTTGAGGTAATCTTCTTATCATTTAAAAAAAAGAAAAATATAATTCCAACTAAACGCGTTTTCAAAATTCTCAACTCTTCTCTAGAGAAGAAAAACCATCCCATTCTCAAGGAATTTGGAGATGGAAAAATTGAGAAATTTTTCACCAACTAAACGACCCCTTATCTTTTCAAAAAGGCAAACTAACACTGACCACGTTACTAGCTATAAATAGACCTCACACTTGTTACAAGCGGGACTTGAACACACAACCGCTTCGCTGAGTAGCATTCACACACTTGTCTGTTTAGTCTTTTAGAATATGTGCATGGGCGTAGCCACGAATTTGTGTTTGGAGGGGCCAAAAAGAAATTAAAGGACATTAGCAAGTGCTAAAAAACATCATAACATATAACCATGTAAAATGTTGCAACAAATTTGTTAATTTAGTGCTTTAGTTGCACATATCGCTCATTCGTATCATTAAAATCATCTGAAAGTGAATCTAAACTTTTAAGGATTATTTATTTATTTAGCCAATCAAGTTTTGTAAAGTATTTAAAGAAGAATTAATAATGGGCGATAGATCAGTCGTACAACAATTAGTATTCATACATTGACGTTATCAGTAGATAAGATGGGCCAGAAAAACAATATTAATTACAATTTACAACATTGAGCTTTTTACATAATGTATTATGTACAAATTTTATGGCTTTGTGGGTAGGCCATGACCCACCTTACCCCACATAGCTCCACCACTAAATATGTGTCTCTTTAACTAATGCCATTTACGTACTCATTTGACAATGTTGTATCCTGGTAAATATACGTATAATGATCAGCTAAGTACAAATCGTGCATGTCTCCTGGAATATGTATTTTATGTAGGTTGATCCACTTCTTTATGAGAAACTTTTATAGTGGTGTGGGAGACAATGCCGCATGTGACATCATCCCTCATATGATTTATGATTGTGCAACTTTAGGCTTAATTACTTAAAATAATATACCCCGCGCAGTAACTCAGTAATGACTAATGAGTAAGATTATCAATGACTTTTCATCATGGTTTTACATGCTTGGATGTTTTGTTAGTTAGTAATTGTTTTAAACTTCAGATGAAACATGATATAATCATATATATGAAACTTACTAGTAATAAAGCTAGTTGATATACATATGCATGTTTATTATATGCTACAAAGATTACTTTTGATCAGCACTTTAATCGTTAATTTTGGATCAATTATATATCAACTTTAGGATTAAAAGATTACACGTATGTCAACTTTTGAAATGTCTCATATTATATAGAATTGACAATGCATTACAATATCATCTAATCCAGTCATCTATATATATATGAGCCTCACCTCATCTACAAACCAACAATATTTCTTGTAGCAAAAGCAAAAATGAGCAACTCATTCAATGTGGAGAAAATGGAGAGCCAAAGCCAGCTTGCACAATCACATGAATCACCACCAACAAAAGGCACCACCTTCATAAGAACTTGCTTTAATGGAGTTAACACTTTATCTGGTAACTACCCAAATTTTATTTGTTATAAAGATTTTTGTAAACTTTATGCATGATCATCTTATATTTTCCAACTAGAAAAGGAATCATCTTTTATTTACTTTTTAGGTGTTGGGATACTATCAGTCCCATATGCACTCTCAAAAAGTGGTTGGTTAGGTTTGTTGGTACTAGTCTTTGTCGCTCTTTTATGTTTCTACACGGGATTACTACTTCGTAGATGTATGGATTCAGACCCACGCATCAAATCTTATCCTGATATAGGTCAAGTGGCGTTTGGGGGAAAAGGGAGGGCAATGGTTTCAACATTCTTGTACCTAGAGCTTTTCTTTGTGGCAGTCGAGTTTCTAATTATGGAAGGTGACAATCTACACAAGCTATTTCCAATGGAAGACTTTGACATTTTCGGAATTAGAATTGGAGGGAAACAAGGGTTTATTCTAATGACTGGTCTTGTAGTTTTACCTACAACATGGTTAAAAAGTTTAGGGGTTTTAGCATATGTTTCGGCTGGTGGAGTAATGGCATCAGTAGTTCTAGTGCTGGCTGTTTTATGGGGTGGTACTTTTGATGGAATTGGATTCCATGAAAGAGGTGAACTATGGAATTGGAGTGGGTTGCCAACTGCTATAAGTTTATTTACTTTTTGTTACTGTGGTCATGCTGTTTTTCCGACACTATGCAATTCTATGAAAGACAAGTCCCAATTCCCTAAGGTACGTCATCAAGTCCTTAATGTTATCTCCTTAGATGAATACTTTGATTTGGTAATTGGTATTACAGCATGATATAATGATGTTTTGACCTTTTATGCAGGTTCTAGTTGTTTGCTTTATTCTGAGCACAGTTAGCTATGGATCAATGGCGATATTTGGCTACCTGATGTTTGGAGAACACTTAAAATCACAAGTAACATTAAACCTTCCCACAAAAAACATAAGTTCGAAAATAGCCATTTGCACCACACTTATAAACCCCATTACCAAATATGCCTTAATCATATCACCAATTGCAACAGCGGTAGAAGAAACATTTCCATTCAGAGAAAGCAAGATGATGAGTTGTCTAGTTCGAACATGTCTTGTGATCAGCACAGTCTTTGTGGCACTGGTCGTGCCATATTTTGGCTATGTGATGGCGTTTATCGGCGCATTTTTAAGCATTACAGTGTCGATATTGTTACCATGTTTGTGTTATTTGAAGATTGTCATAGGATTCAAGAAGTTCCGGGCAGAAATTATGATAATTTTGGTTATACTGTTAATAGGAACTTTAGTTGCGGTTGTAGGTACTTACACTGCTTTAACAGACATTATAAAGGAGGTTCAACCTAAGTGAGTCGAACTTGTAATTTCAAGGTGTATATGTTTCATATTCGATATTAGTGACTCCCGCGATCTAACCATATTTCGAGTGGTAGAGTTAAACAGATGGTAGTATATTTATAAGCTGTTTAGATACCTTTACTACAAAAGTAAACTTACCATGAATGCATGTGCATGACTTACAAAATTTCGATTATTTCGGACCAGCCACAACCAAATAATTCACGAAAAGAAAATAAAGCAACACACTTAAACCAAAAGACGCACAAAACATTAGTACATACGTATCAAATGTATTATGTATAAGTTTGGTGCACTTACAAGTCATTCAATCGACATCCAAATATATACATATCCATACATAAGGCACTACAAGAAAAAAGTCTTCTAGTGACACACAAAAAATGTCAGAAAATGTCCAAAAAAGTGTCACTAATTAACACATGAAAATCTAGTAATTAATTACAAATAAACTGAGATTCAAACCTACTTATTATTTCAACCATAAATCGATATAGACCAAGTATTTTGCCTTAACCACAAACAAGAAACGAACATCTTTCTCGAGTATGAAATGCAAGTACAGTGATTATCGCAATCTAACCAACTATAACTGAGCTAAGAAAAGAAGAGAATAGTCATGCTTGGTCTTCGCAATCCTCACATCGCTTAATTGTTTCCTGTAAATATTGCACATACAAAAACTGCTCAAAGGCTTGCACGTATAAAAACTACATAACTGCGTTGGCAAACCTGTCCCAGATTAAGAAAAATTGGGTCAGGTGGGTAAGATTTCCATCATCATGGGTTGAACCAGGTAAGATAAAAAAAACATATAACAGGTCATTTGGGTCATTTAGTTCTTTCATCAACCCGTTTGACCTACGACCCTTTTGACCCAATTCTAAAAGATGACCTCTTTGACCCATGACACATATGACCCATAACCCACTTGACCCATGAGCCAAACCAACCCAACCCGACCCGTCTGCCACTTGGCTTATTGAAGCACATATAAAACTGTTAAACTAAACACCTACCTGATGTATGAAGGCGACTTGCGTTTTATTTGTTGCCAGTATCAGTGTATCACTTAAAGAGCTTCCAAGTATTTTAAGACAACTGATTTGTTTCCTGTGCAAGTTGAACATATAATAACAGTTAAAAGGCTATTAGACCTAAATGATTTTGTAGTTTAGGACAACTCACTTGTACCTGTGATGACGATTACCACTGATTTCGTGCAGAAACTGTACATACAAAGACTATTAGATGCTCGCACGTTTAAAAATATTACATGGCTAACAAGTACTATTTAAGGCCTTTTGAAGTACTTGCACGTATCAGAACTATCACTAGTACAAAAAATGGATTTCGTCACACATGCTGTTTTTCGAACGGCCACACAGTAACTTTTTTATGTGACTAAAATGTACCAGAATAAAATAAACAGCCACACTTGATCCGACTTGTGTGACCATTTCGTCTTTCCAACTGAGGCTACAGTCACACATTCGAATATTTTCGTGACTAGAGGTATCTTGTAAATATATTTTTTTTTTATTATTTAGTCACATATAATTTGAGACGTGTGACGGATACAAATAAGTTTGAAACATTAGTTGTGACAAATATATGTCACACAATTGAACAGTGTGACCAAAATTCATCTATGGTCACATGAAGTAATTGTGTATGTGGCTAAATCATATACTCAAGTTTGTCACACATTATTTAAAAGTGACTAAATCATATAGTCAAGTTTGTCACACATTATTTAAAAGTGACTAAATCATATACATGTACAGCACTTAGTTTTTCCCAAAATAAAATTTCCCTCTTCTCAACTTTTCACAAGCCCCGCCTTAATTTTTCCCCAAAATCAAATTGCCCTCCTTCCCAAATTCCCAAATATTTCATTAACCATCCCAAATATCCCTCTCAACTTTTCACATATATCTGGTTGTCGTCGTCTTCTTCTTCTTCTTCTTCTTCTACCATACTCGCACCGCTCACACCACCACCACCACACTCACATATGTTCTATCACACCAGGTCTCGACCTTTCTTCACAGTTCTTCTTCTCCACCTTCACCCTTAGAAACACACACACGAAACAAAACCAACGATCTTCCACATCCCCTAATCCTAAATCAAAATGACGATTGATGATCAAAAAACAATTTTCATCAGCATCACTTATTCAGAAAATTGCATCCATTTAGTTGTACAGAAATCACTACTGTAACTTTATCATTGTGATTACATCTTTGAGGATTTTCATTCTTACGTTATTTAATTTCAATTAGAGGTTTTCAGTTTTGGGTTTGACCAATTTTTTGGTTCAACTTTTTTTGCAGGCACTTCAACTTTTGGTTAAGTTCATCAATAGAAACGATTTCACAAGGGGCAGCGATTACACAAGCGTTTAATCTTAAAGGTGTGTTGTTTATTAATGATGTTTAAGATAAACTGGGAAGCGGGGTTTTGGCTGATGTTATGGAAAAGGTAGGTAGAATTGTGCCTACTATGTGTTTGACGAAATTTTAAGAGAAGTTATGAGTCAATTTTTTTGGTCGATATAGTCTTTTACAATGATTGTTGATTTATTTAAAAGTAAGATGATTTGCATCTTGGTTTTTGAGATTATGTGATAATATTGGGTTAATTTGTTTTTATGTGTAAAGTAAGTAGCTTTATTATGTATTTAGGAAATCGATTTGAAGTATCCATGTGTTAACTTTGTGACATCTCAACCACAGTCGATCCTAGTTATGTGAAGTATGCTAATCGTTCTCGAAATATTCAAAATAAGCCTGTGGTAAGTATACATTTATTCTTTTCATATTTTAGTTCTTTTAAGGCTTTGGTCTAATAATGCTACATTTTTATACCATTCGATATGTGAATAGGGATCTAATGTCAAGTGAGATGTTAAAGATGCGCCAACAATTAGAGTGCTTACAAGCAGAACTTTGTGCTCGTGGTGGTGGTTCTCCGGGTGAATTACAGATGTTAAAGATGCGCCAACAATTAGAGCGCCAACAATTAGTTGTTCTCAATCGATATTTTCCATCACAATTCATATTACAGAATGCACTCCAGAGCGAGAGATATAATCAGATGCGGAAAGCTCAACCTCGTTGATCTTGCTGGTACAGAAAATATTTCGAGATCTGGTGCAAAAGATGTAAGCAATCTTACTTGAATATATACTTGCATGTATATTTGTGCCGCACGATATCGTAAGTCTTCATGTTTATTGTTTATTGTTGCAGAAAATATATTGAGATCTGGTGCAAAAGATGCTAGTGAAGTATGGTAAGTTGTCAAAACTTGTTTGTTAAATTATAGTTGTGCTTATTGACAAATTTTCGTGAGCATGGGTAGCATAAAAATGATTGGGGTTGCCTTATCGCAAAAAAGAGACTATTATTTCCCTTTCTGATTTAGAATATTAATGTTGTTTTGTAGGTTTGGTGATGATGTTATGGAGATGGTTGCTACATGGACAAAAGGTCTATGTGTTGACCTTTCACAGAAGCGAGTGCAAAATGGTAGTGACAATTCTGAGCAAGGTGAGATAGATTTAGCAGCTTAGAGCGTGCTTGATGTTGGAACTGGTAACGGACTGCTGCTTCAAGAGCTTGCTAAGCAAGGATAAGTAGCATCTGGTTGTATTATCCACATGGTTGAAATTATACCAAGTCTCTGGTATTGGTAGAATTCTAGCAATTGGCATACCATATACTTTTAGGTAGCTGAGCATATTATGTGTATACAGAATTGAGGAGAATTTGTAAAATGTTATGGGCTGTATATGAAGTCTGCTAAGCTATACATCTTGTGATAAAACCTAAGGATTTGAAATCGTTATTTCTCTTTGTTTGCCTAACATATTTGAAGTATCTCTAATGGCTATAGCAGAAGAACTCTTAGTTTTGGTATGGTAATGTTAGTCTTGTTCATGCATACATTTCTAACTAATAGAGCCTAATTGTTTATGTTAATAAATGCAGGTTCTCTGATCTAACTGGAATAGACTATAGTGAAGGAGCCATTGACCTTGCTCAAAGCCTTGCAGATCGTGCTGGATTTTCTTGTATGAAACTCTTGGAATGGTGCAATACACTATTATAATGTTTTTTGCTAATCTAATTTAGCCAACACTTTCCATATATTGATATTAGGTATTGATTCATAGCCTTTTAGATGAATTCTATCCGACGTTCTCTATGGCGCAACCGCGCAACAGATCCGTTTTTAATTACTTTACATGATAGAAACTGTACAGTACTGATCACTTTGTCTTGCATATATGCTGATTTCAAACACATTTAAGTATTTGACCCTGAAATAACTACGTGTCCTGAGATGTTGAGCCAGAACACATTTGATCAGTCATGAAGCCAAATGCATTAATTGTTGTAAAGATTTGTTGCACTGACCTTGTGCCAACACTGGAAGCCAAATGGGGTGTGAAACTTGTTGTAAAAAAACAGTTTTGGGCTCAGATCTTGAAAATTGTAGGTAACTAAAATTAGAATAAAGTATTCTTCTATTAAATTTTCTTATGCACATATGTTATATTTTTTGATAGATACAAATAAGGCGTCTCAGATCCTTAATTAAATAGTGCATGATTCGGCAAGTTTAAATGTTAGAGATATATGTTCTTTAGTATAAAAGGCTATACTCTTTACATTAGTGTTTGAAACTTCAGTTGCTCGTATAGTGTTTTTCAGTGACTCTTCCAATTGTACTGATATATTAACTGTTGTATTAATGAGCAATTCATAGGATATCTTGTATGCATATGAAATTTTCATACTATGTCATATTGCTCGTATCGGAAAAAGTGGTGAGGTATTCTTTTTCGTCTTTCTTCAGGAGCTATTGACCAGGCATAAGTCAACAGTTGCTGAATTTCTTTCTAAAAACTATGATTGGGCAAGTGTTGCGTTTCTTACACTCCACTTTATGTTTTGGCATTGACCACTCTTTTATGTATTATTAACTCTTGGTATCATTTTTTAACTTTACTTCTTGGGTGCAGTTGAATTCTCTAACCCATCCCCGTCTTCAACCCAAGGAGAAGAGATTGGCAAGGGTCGTGTGCACCAAGCAAGTGGCATATGGTCTGGGACCAACCTTGATGAATTTGGCTCGTGCTTTGTGGATGTTACTTATTTAAAGTTGGATAAATGGGCCAAGCTTCAATACCCATGTGGTGCTACTGGTGCTTGTTCAGGTGTCAATTTCTAAAAATGTGCCAAGTATTTACTACTGCTAGTACAAAAGTTACAACTGCTAGTGAAAGTTACTGCTCGAAGTTAATACTGCTAGTGTATTAGTTACAACCGTTAGTTATAACTTAGTACTGTTGGTTTAGATAGTTAGGACTGTTGGTTCATATAGTTAGGACTCCTTGGTGTATAAAAGGAGGTCCGATTTTATATTTGGTTCAGTTATATACACTTCAATTTTATTGTATTTGAATTTGTTTTTATATATATATTTGAATTTATTTTCATATATATATATATATATATATATATATATATATATATATATATATATATATATATTTGTTTTTATATATATTTGAATTTATTTTCATATATATATATATATATATATATATATATATATATATATATATATATATATACTGATTTCTTAAATGTGACTAAAGGATGCATATAGTCACACTTATTAACATTTTTGGTCACTGTTTGCTTAATTCGTTGTGTGACTAAATATTACAAAAGGCCACACAAAAAAAAAATTCATGGCAATTGGATGATCAATAGTCACACAAAATATACATTTCTTCACCTTAAAAATCATATGGTCACACTTATTAACATTTTTTGTCACTTTTTGCTTAATTGTGTGCGACTAAATACCAAAAACAAACATGCTTTGTGTGACTAAATATTACAAAAGACCACACAAACTAAAAATTCATGTGACCATTGGATGAACAATAGTAAAACAAAATATACATTTCTTTATTTTAAACAGCATATGGTCACACTTATTAACACTTTTAGCCATTTTTGCTTAATTATATGTGACTAATTCCAAAAAAAAAACACCCGTTGTGTGACTAAATCATCAAAAACGTCACATTTATTATATATTCATGTGGTCATAGGACGGAAATAGTCACACAAAATACACATTTACTTGAATAAATCATCTCAAATGTCACATATATTATATATTTATGTGGCCAAAGGACAAACAATAGTTACTCTCAAAAAACATTCGTGTGACTATAAAGTGTTTACGGTCACACATATTGATTAATCCAACAAAACTTGTGCATAATTTATCACACATATTCGGGTTTTGGACACTCTTTTTCAATGACAATGGTCACGAACTCAACAATGTCACCATATACCACCTAGTCTGCACACAGTCACACAGTCATACTCATTGCCCGGTAAAACTTCCCATATCCAAACACATTTGTCTCGACTACAAGTTGCAAGTAGTGTGACCCAGATTTATTCCAAGACACGCTTTTAACTTCATTTTCATGCCCCTGTAATATAGAAACTAGATATTTAAAATAAAATTTGCTTAATACACAGTATATTACATTAATGCTAGAGTAATACTATAGTGTTGTTGATGTTTAAATATAGTAAAAGTACCTCTAAAGTGGAAACACATTCGAAGTCATCCCCATTTTGTTCCCAAATAGCAGTGGTGGCATCAAAACTAGCAGTCGCCAATTGTTTACCAGATGGTGACCAAGCACATGATCTAACCGTAACTGATTTCTTTAATCTCAAGCAATGGAGCAGAAACCACTCTTGCAGAGAAGTAGTCTAGCTTCTTTGTCAATTCCACATCCCTGTATATCAACAAATGTACAAGCATTATTATGTAAACTCCATTTGGGAATACAAAGCAATCATGATACAGATTTTATTATAGTTTTAAATATGATCACACTTGGTTCGTATTGATCAATTAGTAAACTAGTTCTAATCAATACGCAGTATGATGAAGAGAAGACCGTCTACCTTACTAACATAGTAGGACATGAATGTGCATGACAAAACCATGCAACAATGGGATGCCAACTTTGTCCACACCCTACCGGAATTGTCGGCACCTTATAACACTAATGGGGTTCATCAGCTTTAGGCGAGAAATTAATTTGGGTTTGTGAACCTTAGTACGTCGACTATAGGCTTTTTAACATTTTAATCGGTATGATCAGGAGTCAGGACTTTTCTAGTGCTTTTCACCAGTTTTATGGTAGCTTGCCAGAGTGATTAAATTCATACTACTATGAAAATGCATTGCCAGATTGAGGGCAGAAAATGCTACAAAAGCAGGCTCCTGGAAGAAATAGAAGACATTTATCAAGTCAGTATTTCAGAATAATTAAGATCAAATAAGGTACTTAGAATCAACTTTACCTACATCATAATGGGATTATGAGGCATAAGATTTACATAACAAACCTGAATCCCGAATACTCGTTTGAAAGGCCATTTGCCATGATACTTAACAGGCCCTGAATTTGTACACAAAGAAGGTTTGGATGGGATTCTTGCATCATGGATGACGGAGAAATGAACGAAACATTCTGCTGCTGGTGCTGCAAACAGAAAAGTAGTTCCAGTTTCTGCATGAAATCAGTCAGGTATTAATCGTCATCATACTTCAAGTATTAATCCTCATCATACTTCAGTTTTTACCCGTTACCCAATCCCAACCCTGCCCACTTGCCATTTCTAAGATCCTGGAAATCGTAAAACAAGAATCTTTACAAAAAAATGCATTACTCAGAATGGTTATTTCTTTGAACTTGTGATGTAGGGATTGTTTGCTAAGGCAAAATTTCATGTCAATTACAAGGGTAAATCGATTGTTGAGCCACTTCAATAGGAAACTAAATAGAAACTATATCATACCAAGTAAAATCCTTTCTCATATAAGTTGTTTGAAATAATGGTAACCAACATAATAGCTAACATGTATTTGAAAATGGAAGTGCCATAAATCCTATGAACAACAACTCTACTCCATAACAACAAACAAAGACATCTCCCTAGATTACACGCGGTCTAAACCACTTCAAACATCTCACTAGATTACAATTTACACATTAAACAACTACTAAAGCACATCAAATATCACTGTATCACTATAGATTGGACAACATTCAAAACAGAGCAAACATCTCATTATTTCACTAGCCTATCCTAACAATCAATACTCACAACAGCTAAAACTACGGTTGTCACAAACGATTACTGATTCTGAACATCATATACATTTCTATATATCAGCAAAGTAATACTCAGTAACTTATGCAATAAACGTAAACATCAGTCAAAGCTCATAAAATATCTAATCGGATCAAGCCTACTGCACCTTTAGCGCCAATTCCACTTAAAAAACACCTAAATCAGAATGCCGAACCAAATAGTGGTTCCTAACCTAATGGAAACAACATCCTACCATTCTACTTACTATACGCGCAAAATAAACAATCTCATAGCAAAAAATAATCAGTAACTCCAACATGCCACATCGCTCATCCTAATAGTCAATAACCGTAACCATAACAATCTATATCTTCATAGACTAGTAGAAATTTGATGTGTACTGGCTCCTTTGAGTAAAATAGATTACACAAAAAAAACACACAGTAAAAATTTAACATCCTGAAAAATTGAATGAGCAATTAGAGTTTAATATTACAAGTATAATCTAGCGATAAAGATTATTCAAACAAAATTCTCTAATAGACATTTCATCAAACACGTTACATGCACAGCCTAAACCATCATGCTAACTATACATCATAACAAAAAATGATGTATTATCAACATCGCCATACTAACTCGACTTCGAATAATAGCTAAACTTAACAGTTAACACCTAATCCACATATATCGCATTATAGACTAATAGTACTACAAATCTCCATAACTAACAAGTAACACCTAATTCACATTTTCAGTAAATAATACATTCAACCGATAAAACAAAATATGAACACCGGAATAAATGTTCAGTAAGTAGATACCATTCGAAACCATATCAAAACAGTAAATTATCAGTAACATGAAAAATTGATCAATCAGGCCATAGACTACAATCAAAATCAAGCATACTATATTGAGGACTTACAATTGCGTGCCGATTTGTAATGATTTTGATCACCGAACTACCGATTAACAAACTCGAAACCCTAACTGCCGATTCGAAACCCTAACGGTTTGAAGTTTCGATTAATTGGATGATAAATTTTTAAAGTTACAATTCATTTGAAGATATTAATTTGAAAGGGAGAGGAAATTATTAATTTGAAGGTTTGATTTGGAAATGGTGAGAGATAAGTAACTACGAGATTTTTTTTTTCTTTTATTATGGGTTGTCAACATCCTCTAAGTGTGTTAAGACTTAAAACTACGGAGTATATTTTTATTTTTACAAACCTAATGATTAAAAAAAAATTTTAGAAAATTAAAATTAATTTTTACACTATTTATATAATTATTATTAATTAAATACTAATTTCCTATTTAATTTTAATTAATTAAATTAACCTAAAATACAAATAATTATGAAATTAACCTAGAAAAATAAAATTTAAACTTAGAAAAATCTAAAATATTATAAAACTAATTTTAGAGCTGAAAATATATTTGTAAGACTTTTTAATTAATTATTAATAATTATTAACTATTTAATAATTACTTTTAATTATCTAAATTACCCTAAATTCTAATTAATTATGAAATTACACTAGAAAATTGAAAATAAAATTTGGAAAAATTAAAAATAACTAAAAACTAATTTTAAAACTAAATTTGTATTTTTTTGATTTTCTAATTAATTAATATTAATTATTAACTATTTAATAATTATTAAAAACTAATTTAAATTATAAAAACTACTAAATGACGAAAGAAAAATCTGAGAAAATTACTAAAATTATTTTTAACTATCAGAAACCTAGGAAAATTATAAAAATGAGATGTGCTTTTAAATAAGCTGAAAAATAAGCCAATTGGCTTAAATAGAAGCTATCACTTCTAATAAGTTGGGCTTTTTGGGATTTTTTCTGTTTCACAATTGCTTATGGAATGATTTTGAACAACTTTTGTGAAGGTAACTTTGCTGAAACTAAAAAATAAGCTATTTGGTGAGCTTATTGTAATGACAGTTAAGCTTTTAAGCTTATTAGGACTTTGATGGATTTGTAAATGTTACCAAATGATGTTAAAAACACAAACAAGCTTTAAACAGATTCAAAACTACTCATAATAAGCCAAATGAAATCAAAAAGCACAAGGAATAAGCAGTAAATAAGCAATAAGCACTCCTAAACACCAAACAGTCCAAACAGGTCCAAAGAAGCACCTTTGAGGGCCTGTGGGGTCCACTAGGGACCTTGGAAGTCCAAACAAAAAGTTGAGCCAATAAGCTGAGCTTATTGGTTGTCTAAGAAGCTAGGGTATGCACCCAGGGTCCCACAATTGAGGTCAGGAGGGGGTTGGACTATGGGTACAAAAGCTGAGTGATCAGCTTTGGTCAGGAAGTGGTCAAACTTTAAAGCACTTGCAGCCCTAGCTAAACATCTCTAATCCAAAAAATAAGCTCAAAGCCTAAGAGCCTGGCTTATGGGCTTTCTAATAAGCCAACAATTAGGTCCTGGGTCCCACTGGTTAGGCCTGTGAGGTCCACTAAAGATAGGCTAATGGGACTGATAGCAGTGCACAGGGGAGTACCTTCCCCTGCAGCTCACTTTGAGCTTATGCACAGGCTTGTAAAAAAATCACAAAAATAAGCTAACCATGAGACATTGAAGTTTAGCTGTGATATTTTACACTCAAGAATTTTCAGACCTTCAAACTTAACACAAAATTCTATAAAATTCACCCAAGAATTGGTTTTCTGCCAAAGGGCACTTTTTGACTTTTTTATGAAAACTTGAAATTTGACTTTTATGAACTTTAAACCTTGATTTAATCACTGATTGTTGTTAGTTAAGGTGTAAAAAGACAAAATTAAGCAAGTTTATCAAATTGTGACTTAAAATGAAGCTTGTGCTACTCACATTCCAACACAGATTAATCCTAACCCAAATTAGAGTTGATTTTGACTTTTCTACTTATGACTTATGGTTATTAAGACTAAAATGCAACTAATGGACTATCTGTGACATGTTTCAACCAATATTACACCATGAAACTCCCTGTACCACAGTGATATTACCTAATCTAAACACACCTTACAACACAGATGACAATGAAAATTGATTTAAAAGGAACTAAAGTACAACCTACTGATCACAATTAATCTAATAAATAATAAACAAGTGATTTAAACAATAATAAGCAACAAATACTACAAATACACCTAAGAGAGTAAAAATAAAAAATATAAGCTTACAAGAGCATTCCAACTGAGAACAAAGAACCAGGACCAAGAACCACACCTATTGACCTCCCATGAGGTCTCTAACCCACAGCCATCCCTAATGTACTGTGCTCCATGCTTTCTTCACCCTACAACATGCTTTTTATATTTTATTTTGTTTTTTTTTTTCTATTTTAAGTATTTTTATGAAACTTTGGTTCCAACGATTTCACAGCTTAAAAAGCTTTTGAAAACTGATTATATTGAGTTTATGTGAGCTTGTGACTAACTTGTAACATCTATTAAACTTATTTTGAAACTTAAAATCCTTGAATAAAGCTTAGAATTTGGAGACAGAAGGTAAACTTAAAATTAAACTTCCATTGATTGAAAATTGATTACAATAGAAACTAAGCATTTAAATTAACTAAAACTACAATATTACATGCCAGATATGGCTTCTACAACTGCTACTTATACTATAATTCAATAATAATCCATACAATCCCCCGCATGGCTTCCTGTTGCTAAGTTGTGCTCCCAGTGGCTTCTTTATTGACCCTTGACTAAATCCCCATCGTTAATTTGCACCTTGCTTCATCTCAGCCTTTGATTGTGTTTTTCCCGCCAAAATCAAACGAGCAAGAATTAGTGGAGTTTGGTGTAGGTATTAATTGTGGGTGGTGGAGGTTGGTTTGGTAGTTGAGGCTCATTAATTGTGGGGGGTTATTGTTGGTAGAAAGGTGGAGGGGGGGAGACATAATAGCAGGAAAACGGGGGATTTTGTTTAGGGAAGATGGTGTTTGACTGGTCTTTTGACCGTGTTGACCATTTGACCCTGGGGGGTTAATATTAAAAGGGTGTGGGCCGGTTAGGGGTGTTGGTGATGGGCCTGGATTTGGTTTGGTTATGGATTTGGTTTATAGAAATACAAAGGGTCCGGATTGGAGGTATTATTTTACAAGGACCAATTTTGTAATTTCTCAAAAGTTTAGGGACCGAAGTAGTACATTTCCCAAAGTCATTCCAAGGACCAATGTTGCCACATATCAATAATCCAAGAACCAATTTTTGCATTTTCCACTTTTCAAAATTCCCAGGGACCATTTTTGCCAGATTTGAAATTTTGAGGGACCAAACATGTAATTTTTGAAACTTATGACCCAAGTATGATATTTTGTGATTTTTAACTTGCAAAAGACTTGGGCTGACTTTTCTTTCAAAATAAATGCATAGGGACTATTTTTGACAAGTTTTGAAACTTGGGGGACTGAAACTTCCAATATTGCAAACTTTGATCATTTTTCATTTGTTGTTGCTTATTTTGCATTTAAAACATATAAAACACAATCCCTGGGAAATTTTTGATTGTTTTTGTATGTTTTGCAGTTCAGATTTGATCAAAAATGATGAGTATTTGAGCACTCATCAATCCCCAACACTAAACTATTGCTAGTCCCTATCAATCTTTTTAGAAAACTTAATGGATTTGAAGTCTCTTTACCAAAAGCCATCACTTCTGGAGTAGCCAAATGTTTCAGTTCAAGTAAGAACCATGGTACACCGATAACCATGTGATTTTGAGCAAACCACCCGCTTTCAACTGTTTTGATTTGTCTTTACCAGAAGCCGTTTGCTTCTGGACTAGCCAACTCTTGATGGACACAGTCAACATCTTGGTGAGCTGATTACCAATTATGGCTTTCCACTGCCTTTACCACAAGCCATAATCTTGCGGGCTAGCCAACTCTTTCACTTTTTAGGATATGGCGAGTTGAGATACCATACAATTTTGGGCAAATTGCAGGCCGTCAACGAATTTGAGTTATCTTTACCAAGAGCCGTTTGCTCCTAGATTAGCCAATCCCTTTGTCGGTTAGACATGGCGGACTGATAACCAAAATTTTTTTGAAGTAAAGTGAAAAAAATTTTGAAAAATTTGGCCAAAAACGGGGGTACTAGAAGATATATTGTGATAAAATTCGCTAGAATTCCCCCACCCCCCCCCCCCCCCACACACACTTAGAATTGAATATTGTCCTCAATATTCAAAGTCCCGGCTATTATGCCGACTCTTTGAACGGAAAAAGGCAATATTCGAAGCTAACTGTGAAAATACCATTGTTCATTTTATTTCTATACATACCATTTTTTTTTTGTTGGAATATACATATATACATTTAAAACAGCAGGGGGTGGCCATTCCCCCACACTTAGTTGGTTGAAAGTAGAAAGAAATCAGAGATACGGGTGAAAACCCGTATTGTGCTACTGTTTTTGTTCATCGAGTCGCTAGCTTGACTCGATCCCCGAATTCAATTGTCCTTGGGGAAAGTTTGGAGATCCGGGACAACCATGGATAGTATGTCCTCTCCAAAGTAATGTTTCAATCGATGTCCATTCACTTTGAAATTCGGACCGCCATTTTGAGATAATTCGACGGTGCCATAAGGATAAACTTTTGCGATAGTGAATGGACCAGTCCAACGGGTTTTTAGCTTTCCCGAGAAGATCTTGAGTCTAGAGTTGAAAAGAAGGACTCGATCACCAATGTTAAAAACGCGGTTCTTGATTTTGGAGTCATGAATCTTCTTTGTCTTTTCTTTGTAGATCAAAGAGTTCTCGTAAGCTTGATCACGAAGTTCATTTAATTCATTAAGTTGAACTTTCCTATGATCACCCGCAGTTTTGAGGTCAAAATTTGCATGCTTGAGAGCCCAATAGGCTTTATGCTCAAGCTCGATCGGTAGATGGCACGCTTTCCCGTACACAAGTTTGAAAGGCGTACACCCGATGGGTGTTTTGTAAGCCGTACGGAAAGCCCAGAGTGCATCATCTAATTTGTCTGACCATGATGCACGATTTTCACCTACGGTTATTTCCAAGATCCTCTTAATGCCCCGATTGGAAACTTCTACTTGTCCACTTGTTTGAGGGTGGTACGCAGTAGAAAGACGGTGAGTTACACCATACTTTTGCATGACTTTATCGAATTTGTAATTACAGAAATGCGCACCACGGTCACTAATAATAGCACGTGGAGTTTCAAATCGGGCAAAAAGAGCTTTCAAAAATTTCACAACTACTCGGGCATCATTAGTGGGTAAAGCTTTCTCTTCAACCCATTTTAACAAATAGTCAACCGCCACGAGTATATACTTGTTACCATGAGAAGACGAAAATGGCCCCATAAAGTCTATGCCCCATACGTCAAAGATTTCACAAACTTGAATTGCATTTTGAGGCATTTCGTTCTTTTGTGAAATGTTCCCGTGACGTTGACAAGCGTCACAAGACTTGACCAATTCTTGGGCATCCTTATAGATCGTGGGCCAATAAAAGCCGGAATCAAACACTTTTTTGGCGGTGTAGTTTGGATTGTAGTGGCCCCCCGTGGGACCAGCATGGCAAGCCTTTAAAATTTTAGCGGCTTCCTGACCATACACACACCGCCGGATGACTTGATCCGCACAGATTTTGAACAAGAAGGGGTCGTCCCAGAAGTAATGTTTTACATCTTTGAAGAATTTATTTTTCTGTTGGGACGACATCCCTTTCACCACAAAGTTACCCACATGGTAGTTTGCAAAATTGGCAAACCATGAGGTAATAGAGTCTCCACGAAAGGTAACCGCATTGAGTGTCTCGAGAGGGAAGTTTTCATTAATTTCTTTCCTCTCGAAGACATCTTGGTGGGGGTTTTCCAAACGGGAGAGATGATCAGCAGCTAGGTTCTCAGCTCCTTTTTTATCACGAATAATGATATCAAGTTCTTGCAGGAGGAGAACCCAACGGAGTAGTCTCGGCTTTCCATCTTGTTTTGCAAAAAGATACTTCAAAGCCGAGTGATCCGTATACACTATGCTCTTGGTCAATATCAAGTATGGCCGGAATTTTTCAAAGGCATAGACCACAGCTAACAATTCTTTTTCAGTGGTGGTGTAATGACCTTGAGCCTCGGTCATAGTTTTGCTGGCATAGTGTATAGGCTGAAAGTGTTTTGTTTTTCGTTGCCCCAAGACTGCCCCTATTGCGTAATCACTAGCATCACACATGAGTTCGAAGGGCAAGTCCCAATCGGGGGCAACAAGAATCGGTGCCTCAGTAAGCTTTTTCCTTAATGTTTCAAAAGCTTCGATGCACTCGGGAGAGAAGATAAAAGGAGCATCCTTTTCGAGGAGATGGGTCATAGGCCGGGCGATTTTAGAAAAATCTTGAATAAACCTACGATAGAAACCGGCATGACCCAAAAAGCTCCTAACACCTTTGACGGTAGTGGGATGAGGTAATTTTGCAATGACATCCACTTTGGCTCTGTCAACCTCAATCCCGTTCTTTGAAATTTTATGGCCGAGGACAATGCCCTCTTTGACCATAAAGTGACTCTTCTCCCAATTTAGACATAACTTTGTGTCTTCACAATGTTTGAGCATGTTGTCTAAATGGGAGAGGCATGATTGAAACGAATTCCCAATGACTGAAAAATCGTCCATAAAGACCTCCATAGTTTTCCCGATCATGTCGGAAAATATGGCCATCATACATCTTTGAAACGTGCCCGGAGCATTACATAAACCAAATGGCATACGTTTATAAGCAAAAGTTCCGTAGGGGCACCTGAAAGTGGCTTTTCCTGATCTTGCGGATCAATGGGAATCTGAAAGTAACCCGAGAAACCATCGAGGAAGCAATAGTACTCATTCCCCGCTAATCTCTTGAGCATCTGATCAATAAAGGGCAGAGGAAAATGGTCTTTACGGGTGGCGTCATTTAACTTGCGATAGTCAATGCAGACGCGCCAACCCGTAACCAATCGAGTTGGAATCAACTCATTTTCCTCGTTTGTGACAACAGTAATGCCACCCTTTTTTGGAACACAATGTATTGGGCTCACCCAAGGACTGTCCGAGATAGGGTAAATCAATCTGGCATCAAGAAGTTTTAAAACTTCTTGTTTGATCACCTCATGAATTTTTGGATTCACCCTTCTTTGTTGTTGGACTGCTGGTTTGAAGTCATCCTCCATCAAAATCTTGTGGGTACAAAATTCAGGGTCAATGCCCTTGATGTCGGAGAGTCTCCAAGCAATTGCTTGTTTATGTGACTTCAAAACCTTTATTAGAGCAGCCTTTTCCTCAACACTTAAATCTTTAGCAATTATGACGGGTAATTTATCATCACCCTCTAGAAATGCATATTCAAGATGAGGCGGCAAGTCCTTAAGTTCAACCTCAGGGAAGTCATCAGTTTTCTCAACATTTTTGACTTCCTCTTTAAGAAGTGTTTGTGGTAGAACAGGAAGAGGAGAGGGATCTTCATTTAATAATTTCTCAAATAGGAGAATATCCCTCTTGGGGTCAATCACCTGGTTATCGATTCCATCGGGAATCGAATCACTTTTGAGAAAGGCCTCAATTTCTTCTAAGATGAAGTCACTTCCCTTAAACGGAGTAAGGGAAGGAGAAGAATTGGCAATGATGGGGTAAGAAGATGGAGTGAAGTTTTCACTCGGAGAATCATCAAAGAAACTTAAAATCTCTTGAGAGTACTCCTCAGCAGCAATATCGATGACATCTATTTGGTTCACCGATTCAGAGTCATAATTGGAGGAGTACCTCGAAGTTTGATCGAGGTTGAAGGTAATGGCTTCCGTTCCAACACGCAGTGTGATCTCTTGCTCAAATACATCGATGAGAGCACGCCCAGTTCTATGGAATCCCCTTCCAAGAATGAGAGGGACCCTTGAATCGGCATCAAAGTCAACAATCACAAAATCTGCCGGAAAATGGAACTTTCCCACTTTAACGAATACGTCCTCGGCAATGCCAAGTGGACGAGAAATCGAACGATCGGCAAGCTCTAAAGTCATGCACGTGGGAGTGAGTTCGGGAAGAGAGAGTTTCTTCCACACAGAATATGGCATCAGGTTAATGCTAGCACCTAGATCGGCTAAGACGAAGCATTCAACCATACCCGGAAAAATACAAGGAATGAGAAATTTCCCGGGGTCTCCAAGCTTCTCGGGAAGCTTTTTCAAGAGAACTGCTGAGCAGTGCTCATTCAGAGGAGTTCTAGCCATTTCAAAGAGTTTTTCCTTATTACTTAACAGATTCTTGATTGTTGATGCAAATTTGGGCATCAAGAGAATAGCGTCCGCGAAGCTAATGTCAAAGTGCAAATCTTGGAAGATTTGGAAAAATTTATCCATTTGGTGACTAGCCTTTTCGCGGAGCTTTTGTTCATTGAGACGTGATGGATAAGGAATAGAAGTTTTGGATTTAGGGTTGTCCACTGGAGTTTCTGGTGGTTCAAAGACAACTCCAGGCTTACATCTGGTTTCTGGCATAACCTGAGGTTGGACGTGTGCTGTACTTCGTGAGCTAGTAGGTTGCACTTTGTCCGTTGTCACCTCAGGTTCACGTTCCACTACCTTCGGAGGGGAGGAAGAAGAGGTAGTAGGAATCGCGGGTTCATCATATGAAGCACCACTTCTTGTTGTGATCGCCTTAGCATCGCCCCTCGGGTTAGCGATCGTGTTGCTCAGTAAAGTAGTACCTGAGCCCGAGGGTCGATCATTTAAAGACTTCTTGATATCAGAAATCTGGCTGACCAGCAACTTGTTCTACTCTTCTTGAGATTTCATAAATTGCTTTAACAACTCATCAGATGAAGGCCCAGTAGGAACAATAGCTTGAGGTGGATTATTGAAATTTTGAGCTCGATTGTTTTGGTTGGGACCTTGGATGAAATTTCCTTGATTTTGATGATGGAAATTCCCTTGATTCTAGTTGTTTTTTCCATGAAAATTCCCTGGATTGAAATTACCCTGACCTTGGTTCCGGTTAAAGTTTCCTTGATTTTGATGTTGGAAACCTTGATTTTGGAAACCTTGGTTTTGATTTTGAAAACCGTGACCCTGATTGAAGTTACCTTGGTTTTGAAAACCTTGGTTCACTCTATTTTGATTTTGGCCACGGTTTTGGACATTTTGGTTTTGATTAAAACCGGGAGGTCCAGGATAGTGGTGAGGACGATAGTTCGGGTCCATAGGAGGGCGGTATTGATTGCCTCCTTGATTTTGGGACCCGACAACAGCATGAGCTTCATATGGAGTACCATCAGTAGCTGTGCAATTGTAGTATGCATACGGCCCACTACAGGTTACACAGACTTCCACTTTTTTAACCTCAGCAGGTGGAGGATGTTGTGGAAATGAAACTTTCTTTTGTTGGGCGAGAACCAAAGCTTGAATAGCTTCAGTAAGCTTTTCAATCTTATCATCCGTGCTAGATTGACCCACAGAAGATGAAGTGGAAGGACCCGCATTGATTTGAGAAACAATCGGTTTGCTTCGCCTAGAGCGGACCTTGGACTTGTTTTCTACGATTTGCAAAGCTTCTTTTGTGGTTCTACTCAAGAAATTACCTCCAGCGGAGGCATTGAGAGAATCCTGATCAGCTTGGCTCACGCCATTGTAGAAAGTATCGAGTTGCATCAACTCTGAGAAACCATGATGTGGACACTTGCGAAGTAATTCTTTGAAACGATCCCACGCTTCACCAAAAGATTCATCATATTTCTGAGTGAATTTGGTGATTTCGTTCTTAAGACTCGTGGTCTTGGAAGGTGGGAAGAATTCATTCACAATTTTTTTTCACAAGATCTTCCCATGTCTCAATAGATCGAGGAGGTTGTTTCTCAAGCCAAATCCGGGCTTGTCCCTCGAAGGAAAATGGGAAGAGAAGAAGTTTGATTGCTTCACAAGGGACATTCTTGTACTTGATGGTCGATGTGATTTTATTGAACCATCGAATGTGAGCATGAGGATCGTCCATCTCAAAACCGTAGAATTGACTTGAGGTTACAAGATTGAGTAACCCGGTTTTGAGCTCAAAAGTATCAGCCACGATGGCTGGAACAACAATGGCATCTCCGGAACCCTCGATGGGTGCTTGGAGAAGCTCACACATGGGGCGGTCTTCCGCCATGGTGACAGCAGATGTGGCAACAGTACGGATCTCAGATCCGACTGTTGGTGCTGAACGTCTACGAGGTCTTCGAGGTTTCCTAACAAGCTCACGTAATGGGCTAGTGGACCTTGAAGAACGAGTGCGCATGCACTAGGGATAAAAACCAATCAAAACAAAATCGAGGCAAATCAACAGTGAACTTAAACCAATAATCACAAGCAAGTGGCTTCTTTAAGAAAGGTACACCAATCACAGGGATACAAAGGCAAGTTTTAATCTTTTGTTTGGGAACTTATTAATGTCCACACCCCCAGTTGGTAGGTGTTCTGTCTTGGTTTGCGACGGTTTATTTTTATGTATAATTATTATTCACAAGAAAAGACGGATGTTTTTGGGTTTTTGTGTATGGGTTAAAAACCTTTTGGACAATATTTTTGGTATCGTTTCGTTTACCAAAATCGTATCTCTTTAAGAATCACCTTAAAAGAAACACGACATAGAAAACGTAACGATCTGTTTTATTGTTTTTTTTTATTTTTTTGGTGTTTTAACACTTTAGGAAAAGTGTTAATGACTTTTTTTATGTTTTGATTTAAAATTTACAAAAGTAATGGTATTTGTACAATGATGATGGTGAAATAACACTAATCTCAAAAGACGCTACAGAAACACGCACACCTCCCCGGCAGCGGCGCCAAAATTTGATTGGCCCTAAACAGTCAACTTATATTGACCAAGGAATGGTCAAAAAAGTCAAATAGCCTAGAGTCAATCTCCGGGTAATAGAGAGTATCACTAGGTCGTTAAGTCCCGACGAGGTGTGAATTGTGCTTCAGCGTGCTTTGTGATCGGGTAATTTTTCACAAGAAAAGGTAGTGATGAGAATTACGAATTGTAATAGCTTAGGAAAGCTATATGATTAATTACGTGATTTTAAACTGAGAAGAATTGAGCTAAAACCTAAAAAACGTACGTTTACTGAAAACGGGAACAAACGTACGTAAATAAAAAGTGAGTTTGATTAACTAAAAAGGCTAAGGGGGTGAAAATGGTATTTTTACAAACCTAATGATTAAAGAAAATTTTTGGAAAATTAAAATTAATTTTTACACTATTTATATATTTATTATTAATTAAATACTAATTTCCTATTTAATTTTAATTAATTAAATTAACCTAAAATACATATAATTGTGAAATTAACCTAGAAAAATAAAATTTAAACTTAGAAAAATCTAAAATACTGTAAAACTAATTTTAGAACTGAAAATATATTTTTAAGAATTTTTAATTAATTATTAATAATTATTAACTATTTAATAATTACTTTTTAATTATCTAAATTAACCTAAATTCTCTAGAAAATTGAAAATAAAATTTGGAAAAATTAAAAATAACTAAAAACTAATTTTAAAACTAAATTTGTATTTTTCTAATTATCTAATTAATTAATATTAATTATTAACTATTTAATAATTATTAAAACTAATTTAAATTATAAAAACTATCAATTGATGAAAGAAAAATCTGAGAAAATTACTAAAATTATTTTTAACTATCAGAAACCTAGGAAAATTATAAAAATGAGATGTGCTTTTAAATAAGCTGAAGAATAAGCCAATTGGCTTAAATAGAAGCTATCACTTCTAATAAGTTGGGCTTTTTGGGACTTTTCTGTTTCACAATTGCTTATGGAATGATTTTGAACAACTTTTGTGAAGGTAACTTTGCAGAAACTCAAAAATATGCTATTTGGTGAGCTTATTGTAATGACAGTTAAGCTTTTAAGCTTATTAGGACTTTGATGGATTTGTAAATGTTACCAAATGATGTTAAAAACACAAACAAGCTTTAAACAGATTTAAAACTACACATAATAAGCCAAATGAAATCAAAAAGCACAAGGAATAAGCAGTAAATAAGCAATAAGCACTCCTAAACACCAAACAGGTCCAAAGAAGCACCTTTGAGGGCCTGTGGGGTCCACTAGGGACCTTGGAAGTCCAAACAAAAAGTTGAGCCAATAAGCTGAGCTTATTGGCTGTCTAAGAAGCTAGGGTATGCACCCTGGGTCCCACAATTGGACTATGGGTACAAAAGCTGAGTGATCAGCTTTGGTCACGAAGTGGTCAAACTTTAAAGCACTTGCAACCCTAGCTAAACATCTCTAATCCATAAAATAAGCTCAAAGCCTAAGAGCCTCGCTTATGGGCTTTCTAATAAGCCAACAATTAGGTCCTGGGTCCCACTGGTTAGGCCTGTGGGGTCCACTAAAGATAGGCTAATGGGACTGATAGCAGTGCACAGGGGAGTACCTTCCCCTGCAGCTCACTTTGAGCTTATGCACAGGCTTGTAAAAAAATCACAAAAATAAGCTAACCATGAGACTTTGAAGTTTAGCTGTGATATTTTACACCCAAGAATTTTCAGACCTTCAAACTTAGCACAAAATTCTATAAAATTCACCCAAGAATTGGTTTTCTGCCAAAGGGCACTTTTTGACTTTTTTATGAAAACTTGAAATTTGACTTTTATGAACTTTAAACCTTGATTTAATCACTGATTATTGTTAGTTAAGGTGTAAAAAGACAAAATTAAGCAAGTTTATCAAATTGTGACTTAAAATGAAGCTTGTGCTACTCACATTCCAACACAGATTAATCCTAACCCAAATTAGAGTTGATTTTGACTTTTCTACTTATGACCTATGGTTATTAAGACTAAAATGCAACTAATGGACTATCTGTGACATGTCTCAACCAATATTACACCATGAAACTCCCTGTACCACAGTGATATTACCTAATCCAAACACACCTTACAACACAGATGACAATGAAAATTGATTTAAAAGGAACTAAAGTACAACCTACTGATCACAATTAATCTAATAAATAATAAACAAGTGATTTAAACAATAATTAGCAACAAATACTACTAATACACCTAAGAGAGTAAAAATCAAAAATATAAGCTTACAAGAGCATTCCAACTGAGAACAAAGAACCAGGACCAAGAACCACACCTATTGACCTCCCATGAGGTCTCTAACCCATAGCCATCCCTAATGTACTGTGCTCCATGCTTTCTTCACCCTGCAACATGCTTTTTATATTTTATTTTGGTTTTTTTCTATTTTTAAGTATTTTTATGAAACTTTGGTTCCAATGATTTCACAGCTTAAAAAGCTTGTGAAAACTGATTATATTGAGTTTATGTGAGCTTGTGACTAACATGTAACATCTAATAAACTTATTTTGAAACTTAAAATCCTTGAATAAAGCTTAGAATTTGGAGACAGAAGGTAAACTTAAAATTAAACTTCCATTGATTGAAAATTGATTACAATAGATAACTAAGCATTTAAATTAACTAAAACTACAATATTACATGCCATATATGGCTTCTACAACTGCTACTTATACTATAATTCAATAATAATCCATACAATCCCCTACATGGCTTCCTGTTGCTAAGTTGTGCTCCCAATGGATTCTTTATTGACCCTTGACTAAATCCCCATCGTTAATTTGCACCTTGCTTCATCTCAGCCTTTGATTGTGTTTTTCCCGCCAAAATCAAACGAGCAAGAATTAGTGGAGTTTGGTGAAGGTATTAATTGTGGGTGGTGGAGGTTGGTTTGGTAGTTGAGGCTCATTAATTGTGGGGGGTAATTGTTGGAAAAAAGGTGGGGGGGGAGACATAATAGCAGGAAAACGGGGGATTTTGTTTGGGGAAGATGGTGTTTGACTGGTCTTTTGACCGTGTTGACCATTTGACCCTGGGGGGGTTAATATTAAAAGGGTGTGGGTCGGTTAGGGGTGTTGGTGATGGGCCTGGATTCTGTTTGGTTATGGATTTGGTTTATAGAAATACAAAGGGTCTGGTTTGGTGGTACTATTTTACAAGGACCAATTTTGTAATTTCTCAAAAGTTTAGGGATTGAAGTAGTACATTTCCCAAAGTCATTCCAAGGACCAATGTTGCCACATTTCAATAATCCAAGAACCAATTTTTGCATTTTCCACTTTTCAAAATTCCCAGGGACCATTTTTGCCAGATTTGAAATTTTGAGGGACCAAACATGTAATTTTTGAAACTTATGACCCAAGTATCATATTTTGTGATTTTTAACTTTCAAAAGACTTGGGTTGACTTTTCTTTCAAAATAAATGCATAGGGACTATTTTTGACAAGTTTTGAAACTTGAGAGACTGAAACAGCCAATATTGCAAACTTTGATCATTTTTCATTTGTTTTTGCTTATTTTGCATTTAAAACATATAAAACACAATCCCTAGGATAATTTCAGTATTTTGATGACTTTTTGATTGTTTTTGTATGTTTTGCAGTTCAGATTTGATAAAAAATGATGAGTGTTTGAGCACTCATCACTGCTCCACCACATTTTGTTGCGCATCCTGTTGATCCTCCTCATCCTCTTCATCTTCTTCCTCCACCTCCATATCATTCAGTCCCCATCGCTCATCCCAGTAAAAGTCTTGTCTATGCAGCCATTTCAAAATTATTGACCTCATCCGCGTATCTACCTGCCTATACGACCCATATTCGTAAACGGGATCATACCCGAAATGATTAAACACTGCGTTCCATAGCAAACTGTTGTTTAATACCCACTCGTACTCTTTTGCATCATTTTGAAAGTTACCATTTGCTGCCATTGTTGAAGTTTTCTTTGAAAGTGATATATGTGTTTGTGTGTGTTATTTGGTATATATATAATAGAGAGGTATAAATAGGCTAGAGAGGTATATGAATGGTTCCCAAGACTTTTGGCGGGAAAAGGGATCGACCAAAGGCGCCTAAATCATAATGTGAATTGAAGATATTTTAAAATTGTTCCTAAAGATAAGGAATTAAGTGTGGTACGCAAAAGTCTCCACTTTCCTTTTACCAAGTCTTGACTTACCATGTACAATGAGTTGATGCAATAACTACTTGTATCTCATGCTTTATGAATAATAAACTTCCAAACTCAATATTTCCAACAATGATTTGGGATCGGGTTTTGACCCGAGGGAATAAATGTTTGATCGTGACTCGAAGAAAACTTATGTTATGTTTCTTTGAAGTTTAATGTTTTTGTGTTCAAAGAAAACTTATGTTATGTTTCTTTGTTAATCAAGTTATCGATTACTATATGATCAAGTTATCTTTTTGTTGATTAATTATGTTATGTTGCTTTTTTGACTATGTTATGATGCTTTGTTAAAAGTCAAACAAAGATTGTCAAACTTGATTGTTATTTGCAAAAGTCAAAGAGTCTCCAAGTGAATTTGGGCAATTCCGGGTAATTACTATCAAAATATAACTAATAGCCAATCATTATTGTCACTTTGGGTAATTTTTGGTAGTTTTGTGTCTGTACATTCATTTGCATAAGGTCAAACAGGATAGTCAAATTGTGCCATTTTGGGTAATTACTGCCAAAAGGTATCGAGTAGCCAAAAGATCAAGATCTGTTAAATTTACAAGCAAACATTTAACCATTCACCATAAAGATGGGGTACATGAGCCACTACAAACCACACAATCTTGCCATAAACACTATACTACTTCGGCTCATTTCCGCCTCTTATAAAAGCAAAAAATTAAGATACTTCATGTGTTAAATTTATATGTAATATTTTACATGTCCCCTCACTTAATTGCCTAAAATAAAATTTTCCTTTTAACTTTTCCAAAGAGCCCGCCTAAAACTTTTCCCCAAATTTAAATTGCCCCTCCACTTAATTTCATTGAACCCGCCAATGTTTTTCAATACTCCATCCCAAATATATATCCACCAAAACTAGATCTGGTCTTCTTCTATCTCCTCAACACTCTCCTTAACACTCTCCTCACCAACGCCACCGCTCGCACCACCACAACACTCGCACCAAGACCACCGCTAAGGCCCGATCCAATGACATGTTTGGCGGTCCATTCCGGCTCGATCAGTAAATTTTACTTTTTTTTTCTCGGTGATAAGTACCGACATAGCATCTTCCAGAACATCAGTCTCTCTCAAAACACACACACATAGAGTGTGCGCAAGTCTGGTGATGATAGGACAGATGTATGAACAATACGAGAGATTTACAGGGTCACCTGGTAAGGTTTTAAATGTAAACTTATGATATTTCATGTCTAAAATCTTACCATGTATTTTTAATTCTCTCATGTAGCATAAATGTTTCGATTCCTGGATTCGGGGTCTCAATTACAATGGCGGTGATGGTTGCGACTGATAATATATGGCGGTGGCGGTATTCAGCTCACTATTACAAATAAAAGGTGCAGAATCGATTGTAAGAAAGCCAAAAATCGGAAAAAGACCAAGATCTGACTATCAAAAAATATAGCTGTTTCTAATCAAGTAATCACGTTGGTCTATTTGATTTTTTCAGCTTATCTTTTCCATTTTTAGTTGGGTGGTTGGGACAAAGTTACTTTTACCTTTGTAAACCATTCCTAGAGTTTAATCTATACCTTATTTTACATAATCAGGGATATCAGTTTTGGACTCAAAACGACAATAAAGGTTACTTTGAGATCAAGAAGGTCCGCCCGGGTCAGTATAATTTATATGCTTGGGTTCCTGGGTTCCTGGGTACATCGGTGATTATATGCTTGGGTTCATGTTTCTAATCAAGTAGTCACGTTGGTCTATTTGATTTTTTCAGCTTATCTTTTCCATTCTTAATTCATCTGCATTCTTTACAGCACCTTACGATTTTGTTTCATATGCTCATAGTTAGAGGTGGCAAAATAGCTAGGCAGGTTAGGTAATAATTCAAAACTTCAAATTTTGGTAGGGTGGGAGTTAGATTGGATTGGCCCAATGGTGATACACTTATACGTCCAAAGACTCCGAACTTTGTGATTTTGTTTTTAAATAGTTAATGTCAAATATATACAACTCTTTAAATATATACATTAGATATAGTAAGTTTTATACCATATAAAATCTACTTCAGATGAAAATACATTGGATCTGGAAAAAGTAAGAGCACAGGTAATTGATATTTTTTTATGCGTTTTGCCCTCTTTTACTTTCACTTTATTCGAGTAAAATACCATAGACCTTATTTGTGCAGATAGTTGAACTAGTGGCGCATCAAGTGACTCAAAACCACCAAAGCAAATAGTTGAATAAGTGGCGAATCAAGCGTGTAGGATCGAAAATATGTATGATTTATGTGATTTGGGAGGTCTTGGTTGATCAAACATGATGAAAGGATACATGTTTCTAGTGAGAGAAAGTAGAGAGAGGGTGGATAACAAAAAGATAACTTGATTAATAAATGAAACAATACCAAACACTAATGATTTCCCACACCCCTCATGGAGAGTCATGAGGGGTATTTATAAGCTCATCACAACATTACTTTGCCTAGTGTACGATAGTAGTCCCTGCGGGTACTACATGTTACTAATCTAGTCCAATTCACGTGTGTGACGTTATCTTTATAAAAAAGCGAGGCTAACAATCTCCCTCCAAGATATCATCGCACGTGAATGGTTACAATGAGACCTATAAACAAAATAGATTACAATAATAATAAAATATGTTGACGTTGTTGAAGCACAGAGTCTCTGTAGTCTAGATACTGAGGCAGACTTGAAGTTCTTTTCATCCGACGATCTCGGCATTTGATCTTTGGCACTGACTGCACAGATCTTTGTAGCTCTGAACTTCAACTGTAATGGTCTAGTTAGGTTATTACTCCCTCCTAACTGGTGAGCCTTTTCTTTCTTTTTCCTGCTCCCTCCTAAACCGACAACCTCTTTCATCACGCAGCGGATAGAGTAGATTCAAAAGTGTAGACACATGGTTGTCGTTCAGGGAGCATTATTACAACATAACTCACATAACATTGCATCCAAGTTGGTAATAAGCCTTGATGTACACACACTACTTCTCCATTCACGATGTTAAGCACAATTCTTTCAGTCAATCCAATCATTGAAGACGAAACACTACCTCTTTTGGCAGGTTCTTCTCCCTCCTGATGGTTGCAAGTTCTCGGAATCATCATAATGTTGTGTACATGCTGTATAATCACCTTGTACTTGATGCAATTTAGAAGCCATAATAGCTCGTTGAAGCATATTCTGTGAGTATATGTTGTAAAAATACTCTCAATACTTTTCTCTCAAATCAACCTGTAATCGAACCTCCTTTGAACTCACCAGCTACTAGTAATGACCAGATGTGGAGACAACCCGATATGACCAGCTTGAAAAAGAAGTAATCATCCCATCTTGTGACTTAATGCTTGTACGATAGATGTGACTTAATACCTATACTGAGCACTACAACGTAACTCCTTTAAGTATGAGGTTGCACAAAATATTCGCCACTTGAACAATCCACTACTTCATGTGACACTGAGTACTACAACGTAACTCCTTTAAGTGATAGTTATACTGTAAGCACTACAACGTAACTCCTTACATCAGTAATAACTAGATTGTCAAGACTGAATTTTTTAATTTTTGCAGACAAGTTATCTTCAAAAGTCGTGCATCCAACCACCCCTAGACTTTGAGATAAATAAGTACACTTTTTGAAATGCCACTTCAAAGTCAAATCAATAATACCGTGCAAGAACCCCGTAGTCATTTTTCTTAAACATAACAATTCTAGCTGTGAATTTATCCCCGTGAATTTTTGTAAAACCAAAATACCACTCAATTATCAAAATATTATCAAAAGTTTATATCCAAAAGAAAAACTTCGGATTATAACATTTGATAATGCACATTGTAAGCCCAGTTTGAATTTATTAGCAGCCCAAAGCCAAGTTGAGTGATAGACTCTTAAGCCCACAATGCAATTGATATAGTCCAATCCCATACACACAGCCCGATCCATTCAATATCAGTTATAATCTTTACCAAATCCCTAATAATACTCCTTTATTCCAACCCTAATCACATATCTCAAAAACTTGCGCCCCCCATCTAGACATTTCTCTCACCGAACTTTTTCAAGAATTTCCACATCTCCCACTCATCGATCCAGTTATGCTTGTATTATCTCAATCTCATCTTCCATTTTTCATCAACTATATCCGAGGCATCAACACACCAAAATAAACAACTGTACCTTTACCTGAATGTAATTTGTTGCTGATTTTGAATCAAGAACGAGTCTTTGCGGCTTCAAGATCCATTTTTGGGTCTCGGGTACGTGTTAATTATGGTTTTGTGGTCTTTGAACGAATTGAAGAGGGATTATAACACATTTGTTATAAATATTTTCTTTACTTTTCGGATATAAAAAAAGCTTGGTCTTCAAGCAAGGATCGATGATGATTTTCATTTCGTGATTAAATCTTTGGAGTTATACGGGCTTGTACCACACGATAAATGAATCTGAGATCATGAAATTTATCTTTTTCATTATGATTTTGTTGTAGCAGTAGGCTTATGTGATTAGTATAGATGAGTTGATGTTAGATTGTGAGTTTGAAGGAGTTGGGTTAGGGAAGTGTTGGATGGCTGTAAATACACATGAATCGTTGGACTGATGATGGTATGTACTGAAGTCAATGATTGAGTTTGGTATTTGTTTTGGTCAACGTGGTCTTCTGCTCTTCATCTTCTTGTTATCAGTATTTTCTAAACTTGTATCTTTGTATTTTCAAAACTTTGTTATCATGTAGTTTCGAAACTTTGTTATCTTGTATTTTCGAAACTTTGTTATTTATCGAGAATACTGATTTATCGAGAACAGGATTGTCGAGAACATGTTTATCGAGAACATGTTTAACGAGAACATGTTTATCGAGAACATGTTTTCGATAAATAGGGTATTGTGTTCTCCAAAACCAAATGTGTTCTCGAAAACAAGTACTGTGACAACTGGCAAAATAGGGAGCCGTTTTATAAAACCCGCATTACATTGAAATTATAAATTTGGAATTTTTGAATGTTTATTGTGACGAGATATTTTACGAACCTTGGTACTTGATTTTTAATCGTATGATGTTTATGAGATTTAGTTATTTATTTATGGTTTGATTTGTTTCGGTTGTGATGATTTATTGTGAGATCGTTATCTTTGGCACTACATTGACTCCGGCACTAGATTAACCTAACAAATTTTAATCTTTTACAAAACGGTAGCGATTCACCGTTAAATAAATATTATGTCTTTCATACATATCTATATATTTCGGGAAATGTTGTTGGGAAAATCATTTATGACGTGTACGAATATGTTTGGCGAGAATTTAATACTTCTATGATCGAGTAATCGTCTTATGGGAGAACCGTTTATTAATATTCACCTAAAACTAAAAGTGTTTGTGGCTAGTTTTGGAAAAGTGAAACTTGAGGGACTATTATGCAAATTTCGGGTATATTACCCCTAACCCTAACCCTTCACCCTCATAATATCATCTCCCTCTTCTCTCCCTCTTGTCGCCGCCCACCTGCATCACCGACACCATCACCACCGCCGGTCACCACCACACACCGCCACCACCAAAATACTCCCCATCACTTTCTTGTTCTTGTGGTGTGAAACACGCGCCTCTCCCCTCCATTTTTATTAATACCGCCGCACCACACGCCACCACATCATCATTTATCTTGGTTTTCATTCGATTTGAAGGTGAGAAAACATGAGTTTTGGGTCGGGTTTGACTATTTTGAGTTGAACCCGAATTGAATCTTGGTATTTTGGGATGTTAAAATTCGAAATGGAAATGGGTTTTGATATAAAAACGAGTTTGGTATCCATGGGGGTCGATTCTTGAATTATTGGTGCTCGGATTTGGATTTTTGGACGCGTTTGGTTTGGGTTGTGGCTCGTATTGAGCTCGACCGAGACCCTAGGTCTCGGTGTGAACACTCCTCGACTCGATTGAGAGTCTTGGAGGTGTTGTGGTTCTATTATTTTTGAATCTTGATGATTTGGTTAATTGCTAGTTGGAGTTTGGTCGATTGTGGCTCTCGACTTGATGTTGTTGTTGTTTTGATTCTCGGCCGACACCCCCTTCGCGGGCTGTTTTAGGTCGAGAGGCTCTTTAGAGCTAGCCGAGACCAAGAGGTCTCGGGTGAGGTTATTTTTATGGTTTGTGGCCTTATAAGTTGACCCGGGTTTGACTTGGTAAGTCGACCCGTATAATTGGTATATTTTTGTTTTGGTTCATATTGTGTTAATATTTCATGTTGTGGCATATGTTGGACCAAAGCATTTGGACATTGGTTTACTTGTATTGTGATTTGGAGATGTGTTGACGAGTATGGAATTGGGGACCGATTGTGAGACGGTCAATTAGATGACGGAGATAGGTTAGTTGGGTGTCGTAGTCGGACCCTCATGTTGTAGCACGTGGATATGGGATTGTTTGGATGGAGTTGATTTATTATTGTGACTTGATTTTATTATTTGGACTTGGACTATGAGCCGAGGGTCATGACTCGGACATGTGACCAAATTCTATGACTCGGTAAATATTTAAAAATCGATATCAAGAATAATACTCGTAATAATATTATTAAGAATATAATCGTTTATAAACGTATATATAGACGTGTTAAACGTATATATATATATATATATATATATATATATATATATATATATATATATATATATATATATATATATATATATATATATATATATATATATATATATATATATATATATATATTTATATATATATATATATATATATATATATATATATATAAATGCGTATATTAATAATAAAACGATCACGAGTAAACGTATAATAATAAAACGATAGTTATTATACTATGAAAATAGTGTAATAAATGTCGGGATATTATTATAAATAATAACTATATAAATAATGGCGAAATATAAGTCGGATAACTAATAATTAAAAAGGTGATTTTGTATATAAATTAGAAACTTATCGAGTTATACGAATTGTGGGTCTTTAAAGTCCAAGTGGGCTTTATATTGTGACTTTGTGTTGTCACGGATATATGACGATTAATATAAACATTTTATATATCGAGTGACTTATTCTAGATCGAGTTATTTGACGATATAAAATGAGTATATTAATGGGCATCGTATCCCACGACGCCCATAGGATGTGGTATATATTTTAGGGTGATAAATTACTATATGTCTCGTGGAATTTGGCCGATTCGACGATATATATAGGGAATTCATTGGACTACGACATATACCAAATAGAAACTTATGTGCAATGTGCTTTAGGTTGGGTATAATTTTGGAACAATATATTACGTAAATAAGTATGGGAAATTATCAAATCGACAGATTTAATAAGCTTCGACAATTATTTAAATAATATGTTGGGCTAACATTAGACCTATAGTTGTCTCATTATTGTTCTTTGTTGTGGCTTTTTGGTTTGAGCTGTGTCGACCCTCCACCCGTATGGATACCAAACGTCGAATTTCAAATGAATATGAAGTTAATTCGAGAAATGGATATTTTTGGAAAGTAAAATGGAATACGTTTGGGAATGGGAATATTTGATTTTGAGGAAATGATTCTGAACGGGTTTGATATTGTTAGGAAGTGCCGAGTCTGTAGTCGCCGTTACGTGAGTTGCTTGAGATTACTTACGTCTTTCTTCTATCGTTTCTTTTGAGGATTTCTGGACTTGAGGTGAGTCATAGCCCCACTTTTACTCTTGAACTTTGTTTTCAATACTTGGGGTGAGAAACGTGCAAATGTTTTATGTGGACTATTATCGCTTTATTTATTTATTTCAAAACTTGCTATGCTTATAAAACTAGGTAGGATTAAGCAAGGCCTAGTCCCGAACTAGGTAAGCTATTGATTTAGTTGTTGAGCGAGGCCTAGTCCCGAACTAGGTAAGCTATTGGATTGGTTATAGAGCGAGGCCTAGACTTGAGCTAGGTAAGCTATTGATTGGATTGATTTGAGCTATAGCGTGCACCTATAGGGATGATTTGTTTTGGTTGGAATATTTTGGTTGGATATTTTGGTTGGATGATTGAGGCCTAGTCTAGGTAGCAAGCGTTTTGCGTATATGTCCACTATATGGAATTACGAATCTAAACCTATGATCTCACCAGCGAAAGCTGACTTTTAGCACGTTTTCTCAGGTAATTAAGTGATGCTCTGCGGATGCTTGGGATTGGAGGCTTGGCTTTTGGCACCGGTTATGGATCTATATTTTCTAAAACTCTGATAACTATTGTGGACCTATATTTATTTCTTTTGGGCCTGACTTTGGATGATTTTGGGATAATGTAAACTTTATAACCCCGCGTGGTTGCATTTTATTTTGTTTACTTTATCTCGTTCTTTTATGTCTTGTGTTTGAATACCAATCCCCGTAGCACCCCGAAAGCTTGTTGAGTCTTCCGCTGTATCAAATTTTGGGGGTGTTACAGATTGGTATCAGAGCCAAGGTTATAGAGAACTAGGTAAATAGACACCTAAACTATAACCGATTTTTATAGAAAACGATCCTCGACCATTGCCCGCCAGCCCGCCAAGCCGAAGCATCATTGTTTATTATTGAGGTATTATGAGATTATTGAGATGATTATAGATTTGGAATTTCTTGAGATGATTTGAGGATTTGAGGTTTATTGATTTAGTGATATAATGCGTTTTGAGGAATTATATGCGTTTTGAGGAATTATATGGCTTAATTGTTTTGAGAATGGTTTTAGTGATGCGGTATTTTAAAATCTTTCTTGATTATATATGATTGGGAATTATATGATGATTTTTGGATATGGTATTTTGAGTTCGCGGTTTAGTTGTTTTGAAACACTTACACCTACCCTACGCCGTTGTCACAGACTATGGCCTCCCATACGCCTGATGTTGTTGAGGATATTTTTACTACACCAGTATTGCCAGCACAGTTCACCATGGCTCCTGATGACCCTTACCAGGTTGCCATGCATTCAGCTACTATGACACCGACAGTTCTACTTCAGCACCACCTGCTACATCTACGCAGGGACCCTCATCACCTTTAGGGCTCCCTGGTACATCGAGGCAGCTTACTCTTCATCAGGCTTTGGCTCGTGTGGCTCCACGTTTTGCCCACCGAGCTACGGCACGTATGTCGGTACGCCCTACTTCACCACCTTTACAGATTGATGCTCACTCTTTTCTGTCTGAGGCGCCACCCGCATCATTGCGTCGTCGTCCTAGATCACCTACCCCTTCACCACATGGTTCACCTGTTAGGCGACGACAATTGATGATGTACTCTTCCGATGAGGAGGAGGAGTACGAGGGTGAGGATGAGGCTGATGACCCTCAGGAGGCTGAGCAGGGTGATGATAATGACCCTGAGGAGGAGGATGATCCTCAGGAGGATGAGATGCCTGATGATGATGATGTGTTAGTACCACCAGCTCAGGCTGAGGAGCCTGATTCACCTGTACATCCGATTGAGCCTGATTCACCTGATCATCCATTTTTGTTTGAGTTGCCACCTGGTAGTCCCGTTGAGTCGGATGCACCTTCTGAGGTTTCTGCTGAGCATGCAGAGTTAGGTGAGATTGGTAGGTTGTGGGCTCAGATTACGGATCTTGGTGAGAGAGTTGCACGTATATCTGATCGACTTGAGAGGGTTATTGGAGAGTTCATAGCGGATCTGAGAGTGGATATGACTGTGGTTGTAGGCAGGACTACTGAGATGAGGAGAGTTTTGATGGAGGTTCATGAGCATATCGATAGTTTACAGCGAGGTTTTGTTACAGCTCGAGAGGCCGACCGCAAGCTATGGCAAAGGAATGCCGAGCTGGAGAAGGAGGTGGCTGACCTCAAGAGAGACCGAGACACCCATAGCGTGGAGCTAGGATCGTTATGGAGGGATCTTGATGGCTTGAGGCAGGAGTTGAGGAGCCTCCGCCAGCAGCGTGGCTAGTTGCTTGGGTTGTGTTGTCTTGTTGCTTTCTTAACCGAGGAGTGTTCAGTTAGAAAAGCTAGTTATCATGTTTTGATGTATTTTGTTCAGTATTCATCTCTTTTGGAACGATTAGTACGTTTTGTGTTATCCAGTAGTTGGAACGATGTTAGATCGCTATTGTATGGTTGATGGTTATTAGTATATGGTATTATGTGATTTTGGGTGTTATGGAAATTGAGTCCTTATCCGTTTTATTGATGTTTCATGGTGTATTGTTACTATTCTTTCCGTGACTTGGCTTCGTTGAATTTCTTTTGTTGAGCATATTGATAAGTTCTATCGGAGACTCACGAACTTGTGTGATGTTTCAGATCAATGGCCCCACGAAGAAACCCTGTTAGAGCTACCAGAACTGGACCTGCAACAACTACCCCTGGTCGTCGAGGTCGCCGTCCTATTCGAAATGTTGAGACTCCTACTCCTGATAACCTGGAGACTACTAACCGCAACAACAGGAACCAAAATGTTGATGTTCAGGGAGACAATGATCATGTTCCACTTAATGCACCTACTGTGGGCCAAGCAATGATCAATCAACTTGTGGAGCAACGAGTTGCTGAGCTACTAGCTGAGTCAAATCATTCCAACAATTCTGCTGGGACATTCCCACCTGTTCGTGCTAATGGATGTAACTACAAGGAGTTTAAGATTTATGGACCTATTGAGTTTGGTGGAACTGAAGGAGTGGTTTACTTGGTTAGGTGGATAGAGAAGACTGAGTCTGTGTTTAATGTCAGTGGTTGTGCGGAGAATACGAAGGTAAAGTTTGCTTCTTTTACCTTCAAGGATGAAGCCTTAACTTGGTGGAACAATTACCGTAACTCGGTTGGGAGTAATGTGGCTTATGCTATGACTTGGGAGCAATTTAAGTCTTTGTTGATTCAGACTTACTGCCCAAGGAATGAGATTAAGAAGTTGGAAATTGAGTTCTGGAACCACCAAGTGAAAGGTACCGATATGGCAACTTACAATCGCCGTTATCGAGAGTTGGCCTTACTTTGTCCCGATATGGTTAGGACTGAGACCCAAAAGATTGAGAGGTATACCGATGGATTGCCGGTAGCTACAAGGAACGATGTGATATCTGCTAAGCCTGCAAACATTCATGAGGCTATCACTATCGCTCAACAATTGATGGACTCTTTGGAATTGGAAGAAGCTGAAAAGGATAAGAATGGAAAGAGAAAGAGGGATGATCACTCTAAGGGTAATGATCGTCGAAACAAGAGACAAACAACTACTAGAGCTTATGCCATGGGAGATGGAGACAAGAAGAACTACAATGGAGATGCACCCAAATGTAACCGATGTTACAAGCATCATTCTGGTCGATGTACTGTGATGTGCAAGAATTGCTCTAAGATGGGACACATAGCTAAGGATTGTAGAGCTCAACCACTTGCTATGGTTCAAGCTACTCCTGAAACTATGAACAAAGCAAATGTTACTTGCTATGGATGTGGAAAGAAAGGACATTATCGGAATGAGTGTAGGGAATCGTGGAACCGAGGGAATCAAGGATCGGGTGGTAATGGGTACAATAATGGAAACCGTGGAGCTGGAGGAAACCGTGGACGACAAGATAATGGGGACCAACGTGTGGAAGCTGGAGCTGCTCATGGAAGAGTGTATGCACTTGGGAACGAGAGAGGAGAAGATCCGAACGTTGTAACTGGTACGTTCCTTCTCAATAATCGTTATGCTTCCATACTATTTGATACTGGTGCCGATAAGAGTTTTGTGTCCACTAAGTTTGCACCCTTACTTGAGAAACCCCCGATGGCCTTAGGAATTGGTTATGATGTAGAGTTAGCTAATGGAAACATAGAGAGGATTAAGACTATCATTCGCGGTTGCACGTTAAACTTTCTGAACCGTCCTTTCAACATAGATCTTCTACCCGTCACGTTAGGAAGTTTTGATGTCATTATTGGTATGGATTGGTTGTCGAAGTATCGTGCTCATATAATTTGCGATGAGAAGATCGTGCGTGTGCCATACGGCAAAGAGATTCTGAACATACCAGGAGATAGAAAGGATTTGAGAGGCCCATCTAGATTAGCGGTCGTATCTTGTACTAAGTTGCCGAAGCTAATGGAAAAAGGAAGTTACCTTTTCTTAGCCCAAATTTCTGAGAAAGGAGAGAAGGAGAAGAAAGAAAGGTGCATTGGAGATGTACCTATAGTTCGTGATTTTTCGGATGTGTTTCCCGATGACTTGCCGGGAATTCCGCCTAATAGACAAGTGGAATTTCAAATTGAGTTGATACCTGGTGCTGCACCTGTAGCACGAGCGCCTTATCGTCTTGCACCTACTGAATTGGAAGAGTTGTCGAAACAATTAGCGGAGTTAGCCGAAAAGGGATTCATAAGACCAAGTTCTTCGCCTTGGGGAGCCCCGGTATTATTTGTGAAGAAGAAGGATGGATCGTTTCGTATGTGTATTGATTATCGAGAGTTGAACAAGTTAACGGTGAAGAATAGATACCCGTTACCGAGGATCGACGATTTGTTCGATCAACTTCAAGGATCGAGTGTGTATTCGAAGATCGATTTGAGATCGGGATATCATCAGCTTCGAGTGCGCGAGGAAGATATTCCGAAAATGGCTTTCAGAACCCGTTACGGGCATTACGAGTTTCAGGTGATGCCGTTTGGGTTGACTAACGCACCGGCGGTATTCATGGATCTCATGAATCGGGTGTGTAAGCCTTACTTAGATAAGTTCGTGATTGTGTTCATCGATGACATTCTGAATTATTCAAAGAGTGAGAAGGAGCATGAGGAGCATCTAAGACTTATCTTAGAATTGCTCAGGAAGGAGAAACTGTATGCCAAGTTTTCGAAATGTGAATTTTGGATTCCGACAGTACAATTTCTAGGTCATGTGATTGATAGACAAGGAGTTCATGTGGACCCTGCTAAGATTGAAGCAATTAAAGATTGGGCTGCACCTACGACCCCAACAGAAGTTCGTCAATTTTTGGGATTAGCCGGTTACTACCGAAGATTCATTGAGGGATTTTCGAAGATAGCAAAACCGTTGACCAAATTGACTCAAAAGAGTGTTAAGTATGAATGGGGAGATAAGGAAGAGGAAGCATTTCAATTACTTAAGGAGATGTTGTGTAGGGCTCCTATCTTGGCGTTACCCGAAGGTAACGAGGATTTTGTCGTCTATTGTGACGCTTCACATAAAGGTTTAGGAGCTGTGTTAATGCAACGAGAGAAAGTGATAGCTTATGCTTCCCGACAGCTCAAGAAGCATGAGAAGAACTACACCACCCATGATTTGGAGTTAGGTGCTGTGGTTTTTGCTTTGAGGATATGGAGACATTACTTGTATGGAACCAAGTGTGTAGTGTTTACTGACCACAAAAGTCTGCAACACATTCTGAACCAAAAAGAGCTTAACATGAGGCAGCGACGTTGGATTGAGCTGCTAAGCGATTACGATTGTGAAATTCGCTACCATCCGGGTAAAGCAAACGTTGTTGCTGATGCTCTTAGTCGAAAGGAGAGAATCCCACCATTACGAGTTAGGTCATTAGGAATGACTATCGTATCGCCATTACCGTCCCAAATATTAGAAGCTCAAACGGAAGCGTTGAAAGCAGAGAATCGAGCTGCTGAAAACATATTTGGGATGGCGGAAAATGAGAAGGGATTTGTTAGACGTTCTGATGGAGTATTATGTTTTGGAGAGCGAAGTTGGGTACCATTGTATGGAGGAATTCGAGAGTTGATTATGCATGAGTCGCATAAGTCAAAATACTCTATTCATCCTGGGTCCGACAAAATGTACCAGGATTTGAAAAAGTTATATTGGTGGCCAAATATGAAGGCAGATATAGCGTTGTATGTTAGTAAGTGCTTGACTTGCTCTAAGGTTAAAGCCGAACATCAAAGACCGTCAGGATTATTGACGCAGCCTGAACTTCCAGTTTGGAAATGGGAGCGGATTACGATGGACTTTATTACCAAATTACCAAAGACAGCTAGCGGTTGCGACGCTATATGGGTAATTGTGGATCGCTTGACTAAGTCTGCTCATTTCCTGGCAATTAGTGAAGATGATAGTGTGGATAAACTTGCGAGATTGTATGTGAAGGAGATTGTTTCTCGTCATGGAGTTCCGATATCGATTATTTCAGATCGCGATAGCCGCTTCACGTCAGCATTGTGGCGATCACTTCAAACCGCTTTGGGGACGAGACTTGATATGAGTACTGCATATCACCCCCAAACCGATGGTCAAAGTGAAAGAACTATTCAAACTTTGGAGGATATGCTTCGTGCATGCATCATAGACTTTGGTAAAGGCTGGGAGAAATATCTACCCCTTGCGGAGTTCTCCTACAACAATAGCTACCACACAAGTCTTAAGGCTGCACCATTTGAAGCTTTGTATGGTCGTAAATGTCGTTCACCTATTGGTTGGGCAGAAGTTGGAGATAGCCAACTCACAGGCCCTGAGCTTATTTTGGAAACTACTGAGAAGGTAACGCAAATTCGAGATCGGCTGCAAGTAGCTAGAGATAGGCAGAAAAGCTACGCCGATCAGAGGCGTAAACCCCTAGAATTCCAGGTTGGAGATAAAGTGATGTTGAAAGTCTCGCCTTGGAAGGGTGTGATACGTTTTGGGAAACGTGGGAAACTTAATCCCCGCTACATTGGACCATTTCTTATTTTGGAAAGAATTGGGCCCGTAGCGTATCGTTTGGAATTACCTATGGAACTGAGTAAAGTTCATGATGTGTTTCATGTTAGCAATATGAAGAAATGCCTTTCAGAGGAAACACCAGTTATACCAATCAAGGATATTCGTGTGGATGAAAGTTTGAATTTTGTGGAAGATCCGATTGAGATAATGGATAGAGAGATCAAGCGACTCAAGAGGAGTCGTATTCCGCTCATCAAAGTTCGTTGGAATTCGCGGCACGGACCGGAATTCACATGGGAACGTGAGGATGAGTTTCGAAAGAGATATCCGAAGTTTTCCACTTCGTAGATGGGTTATTTCGAGAGAAACCCGGGACGGGTTCCTTCTGAGGCTGGGAGGATGTGACAACTGGCAAAATAGGGAGCCGTTTTATAAAACCCGCATTACATTGAAATTATAAATTTGGAATTTTTGAATGTTTATTGTGACGAGATATTTTACGAACCTTGGTACTTGATTTTTAATCGTACGATGTTTATGAGATTTAGTTATTTATTTATGGTTTGATTTGTTTCGGTTGTGATGATTTATTGTGAGATCGTTATCTTTGGCACTACATTGACTCCGGCACTAGATTAACCTAACAAATTTTAATCTTTTACAAAACGGTAGCGATTCACCGTTATATAAATATTATGTCTTTCATACATATCTATATATTTCGGGAAATGTTGTTGGGAAAATCATTTATGACGTGTACGAATATGTTTGGCGAGAATTTAATACTTCTATGATCGAGTAATCGTCTTATGGGAGAACCGTTTATTAATATTCACCTAAAACTAAAAGTGTTTGTGGCTAGTTTTGGAAAAGTGAAGCTTGAGGGACTATTATGCAAATTTCGGGTATATTACCCCTAACCCTAACCCTTCACCCTCATAATATCATCTCCCTCTTCTCTCCCTCTTGTCGCCGCCCACCTGCATCACCGACACCATCACCACCGCCGGTCACCACCACACACCGCCGCCACCAAAATACTCCCCATCACTTTCTTGTTCTTGTGGTGTGAAACACGCGCCTCTCCCCTCCATTTTTATTAATACCGCCGCACCACACGCCACCACATCATCATTTATCTTGGTTTTCATTCGATTTGAAGGTGAGAAAACATGAGTTTTGGGTCGGGTTTGACTATTTTGAGTTGAACCCGAATTGAATCTTGGTATTTTGGGATGTTAAAATTCGAAATGGAAATGGGTTTTGATATAAAAACGAGTTTGGTATCCATGGGGGTCGATTCTTGAATTATTGGTGCTCGGATTTGGATTTTTGGACGCGTTTGGTTTGGGTTGTGGCTCGTATTGAGCTCGACCGAGACCCTAGGTCTCGGTGTGAACACTCCTCGACTCGATTGAGAGTCTTGGAGGTGTTGTGGTTCTATTATTTTTGAATCTTGATGATTTGGTTAATTGCTAGTTGGAGTTTGGTCGATTGTGGCTCTCGACTTGATGTTGTTGTTGTTTTGATTCTCGGCCGACACCCCCTTCGCGGGCTGTTTTGGGTCGAGATGCTCTTTAGAGCTAGCCGAGACCAAGAGGTCTCGGGTGAGGTTATTTTTATGGTTTGTGGCCTTATAAGTTGACCCGGGTTTGACTTGGTAAGTCGACCCGTATAATTGGTATATTTTTGTTTTGGTTCATATTGTGTTAATATTTCATGTTGTGGCATATGTTGGACCGAAGCATTTGGACATTGGTTTACTTGTATTGTGATTTGGAGATGTGTTGACGAGTATGGAATTGGGGACCGATTGTGAGACGGTCAATTAGATGACGGAGATAGGTTAGTTGGGTGCCGTAGTCGGACCCTCATGTTGTAGCACGTGGATATGGGATTGTTTGGACGGAGTTGATTTATTATTGTGACTTGATTTTATTATTTGGACTTGGACTATGAGCCGAGGGTCATGACTCGGACATGTGACCAAATTCTATGACTCGGTAAATATTTAAAAATCGATATCAAGAATAATACTCGTAATAATATTATTAAGAATATAATCGTTTATAAACGTATATATAGACGTGTTAAACGTATATATATATATATATATATATATATATATATATATATATATATATATATATATATATATATATATATATATATATATATATATATATATAAATATATAAATGCGTATATTAATAATAAAACGATCACGAGTAAACGTATAATAATAAAACGATAGTTATTAACTTATTATACTATGAAAATAGTGTAATAAATGTCGGGATATTATTATAAATAATAACTATATAAATAATGGCGAAATATAAGTCGGATAACTAATAATTAAAAAGGTGATTTTGTTTATAAATTAGAAACTTATCGAGTTATACGAATTGTGGGTCTTTAAAGTCCAAGTGGGCTTTATATTGTGACTTTGTGTTGTCACGGATATATGACGATTAATATAAACATTTTATATATCGAGTGACTTATTCTAGATCGAGTTATTTGACGATATAAAATGAGTATATTAATGGGCATCGTATCCCATGACGCCCATAGGATGTGGTATATATTTTAGGGTGATAAATTACTATATGTCTCGTGGAATTTGGCCGATTCGACGATATTTATAGGGAATTCATTGGACTACGACATATACCAAATAGAAACTTATGTGCAATGTGCTTTAGGTTGGGTATAATTTTGGAACAATATATTACGTAAATAAGTATGGGAGATTATCAAATCGACGGATTTAATAAGCTTCGACAATTATTTAAATAATATGTTGGGCTAACATTATACCTATAGTTGTCTCATTATTGTTCTTTGTTGTGGCTTTTTGGTTTGAGCTGTGTCGACCCTCCACCCGTATGGATACCAAACGTCGAATTTCAAATGAATATGAAGGTAATTCGAGAAATGGATATTTTTGGAAAGTAAAATGGAATACGTTTGGGAATGGGAATATTTGATTTTGAGGAAATGATTCTGAACCGGTTTGATATTGTTAGGAAGTGCCGAGTCTGTAGTCGCCGTTACGTGAGTTGCTTGAGATTATTTACGTCTTTCTTCTATCGTTTCTTTTGAGGATTTCTGGACTTGAGGTGAGTCATAGCCCCACTTTTACTCTCGAACTTTGTTTTCAATACTTGGAGTGAGAAACGTGCAAATGTTTTATGTGGACTATTATCGCTTTATTTATTTATTTCAAAACTTGCTATGCTTATAAAACTAGGTAGGATTAAGCGAGGCCTAGTCCCGAACTAGGTAAGCTATTGATTTAGTTGTTGAGCGAGGCCTAGTCCCGAACTAGGTAAGCTATTGGATTGGTTATAGAGCGAGGCCTAGACTTGAGCTAGGTAAGCTATTGATTGGATTGATTTGAGCTATAGCGTGCACCTATAGGGATGATTTGTTTTGGTTGGAATATTTTGGTTGGATATTTTGGTTGGATGATTGAGGCCTAGTCTAGCTAGCAAGCGTTTTGCGTATATGTCCACTATATGGAATTACGAATCTAAACCTATGATCTCACCAGCAAAAGCTGACTTTTAGCACGTTTTCTCAGGTAATTAAGTGATGCTCTGCGGATGCTTGGGATTGGAGGCTTGGCTTTTGGCACCGGTTATGGATCTATATTTTCTAAAACTCTGATAACTATTGTGGACCTATATTTATTTCTTTTGGGCCTGACTTTGGATGATTTTGGGATAATGTAAACTTTATAACCCCGCGTGGTTGCATTTTATTTTGTTTACTTTATCTCGTTCTTTTATGTCTTGTGTTTGAATACCAATCCCCGTAGCACCCCGAAAGCTTGTTGAGTCTTCCGCTGTATCAAATTTTGGGGGTGTTACAAGTACATATCGAGAACTTCTTATACAAGAAATTCCGATCTGATTCCGGCGACTTTCTGACCAACTTATCCGACATGCTTTTCCAGATGACTTATTGAGACCATATGGCATACAAATATTCGGATAAGTTTTTGACCACCTTTTGTTTTCACGGATAAGGTACAAAAGAAATCATAAAAGTGATGATGTATACATAAAACTGTTAACTTGGACTAAAAAGAAGCACAAAAAATTGTTTTATGAAACCGTGTAAGACCACATGACACTTTTTGACCATTTTGGATACAAGAAAACTTGTATAAACTGTTAACCACAAAAGTAGGGGAAAAAAATTTCCAACTACAAAAAATGGTATCAAAACAGCTTAAAACAAAGATATATGAACCACAAAAATCATCAAAAGACAACACCGTAGCTCTGATGCCAATTGTAGGACCGAAAATATGCATGATTCATGTGGTTCGGGAGATCTTGGTTGATCAAACATGATGAAAGGATACATGTTTCTAGTGAGAGAAAGTAGAGAGAGGGTGGAGAATAAAAGGATAACTTGATTTATAAATGAAACAATACCAAACACTAATGATTTCCCACACCCCTCATGGAGAGACATGAGGGGTATTTATAGGCTCATCACAACATTACTTTGACTAGTGTACGATAGTAGTCCCTGCGGGTACTACATGTTACTAATCTAGTCCAATTCACGTGTGTGACGTTATCTTTATAAAAAAGCGAGGCTAACAAAGCGACTCAAAACCACCAAAACAACATATAGTTGAACTAGTGGCTCCAGTTAAGTATTTGGGAGTACCTCTTCTGTCTAAAAAAATTGGTGCTAAAGAATGCAAAAAGCTTATTGATAAAGTAAGGAACAAGGTGGAGGATTGGAAAAACAAGTATTTGTCATATGCTGGAAGATTGCAATTGATTGCCTCGGTTCTATCTTCTTTAAAAGCATATTGGGCTGCTGTATTCTTGATCCCTAAAACAGTTATTAACGATATTGACAGAGTATTGAAGGGCTTTTTATGGTGCAAAGGAGAGCTAAGAAAAGGAAAAGCTAAAGTCGCATGGAGTTCAATTTGCAGTCCTAAGAATGAAGGAGGTTTGGGTCTTAGAATGTTGGGAAACTGGAATGAGGCTTTATTGATCAAGAACCTGTGGAACATAGCTGCTGGGAAAAATTCTTTACTGGTAAAATGGGTTAATACTGTTAAACTTCAAGGAGAAAGCATTTGGAAGACTCAGAAGAAGTATAATGATAGTTGGATCTGGAAGTCTTTACTTGATATGAGAGATAAGATTAAGGATCATGTATGCTATGAAAATGGTCAAGTTGTATGGAAAGATAAAGGTGGTAAGACTGCTGATTACTCTACTAAGTCTGTGTATGAAGTTTTAAGCCAACCAGGGAGCATTGTTAGATGGCATAAGGTGGTGTGGTTCACTCAGTGTAATCCTAGAATGGCATTTATTTTATGGATGGCTATGAGGGGTAAGCTGCAGACTCAAGATAGAATCAGGAGATGGAATAATGATCCCAACATGAAGTGTGTTTTGTGCAAACAAGTCCAGGATTCACACAACCACTTATTCTTTGAATGTGACTATTCAAAGAATGTTTGGAGCAGACTTAAAATGAAGATGGGTAAAAATTGGTTGTCTGACACTTGGGAGAGTTTAACTGAGCAATATGCTAATGGCACATGTGATAATACAATTGATAGTGTTTTGTCAAGAATTGTAATTGCCACTGCTGTCTACTACATATGGAAGGAAAGAAACACAAGAATGTTCACTGGTGATGAAATGGATAATCAAGTACTATGGAGTCTTATTGTGGAAAAGATCAGGATCCAGCTGATGTGTTTAAAAGTTAAAAGATCCACTCAAGTTCTCAAAATTGCAAAAGAATGGGAAGTAGATATGAATATAGCTGTGTAATGTTTAATGAATGGAACAGTAAGTGCTTGAAAGGGTGTTTGGATTCACTGCTTAGGCATTACTTCCAAGCTAAATAACTACACTGGTTATAGCTTGGTCCTGAATGACAAGGTGTCCTGAATTGGTATTTTGGTTTTGGTGGTCATTTGGGAGTGCAGAGGGCCTTGTAACTTGGCTTTGAGAACCTTTCTATGTCAGACCTCTCCTGTAAATAGTGGATGATGTTATATCACTTTTATAGGATTGACCACCTGCATTGTTAAAGGCCCACTTAAAGTCATAAAGTAGGTTGTCTGCAACATTGGTGGAGTACCAACCAGATGATGCCTGTTTGTTGGCTTCTGAAATACTTATGTGAGGAGGGTGCTGCATTGGTACTAGGAGGCCATCAAATGGGAAATGTAGTCTAGGTGAGATGTATCCTTGGGTAAGTCCAGTCATATGAGTGATGCCATTTACTTGGAAATGTAGCTCTTTGACTGTGGATCCCCAATGGAACAAGAGTTTTACTTACATTTTGATGAAGCCTTCTACAAGAGCCTCTAAGTGTTACTGGTATGGGCTATTGGTACACTTAGGTAGGGTTTTTGTAAGAGGGAAATGTAGTCAAGATGTAAGGTTTCTCCATGGTTGCCTAGGGCTGGTTCCTCTAGTACACTGCTAGGGAACTAGACTAGATGAATGGTGAATGAATACAGATTGTTTCTCTGTTGTATGTAGTCTCTGATGTATAGACGCAACATGGGACATGTCCATGTTGATGTTTGAGAATGATTGTAACAATTATAAGTGTTTGAGTTATAATAATATTCACCATTTCAGAGAAAAAAAACTAGTGGCGCCTAACAAACTAGATGCACATGACAAAAGACAAGGCAATAGTGTCTCTATGTCAAATGTCAAGAAATAGATGCACCCGTCAACAATATATATAACCACATACTTTTTAGAGAGGAAGCTTTTCTAGCATCTAATCAAGAACTTTATTCCGGTATGCTCATCTAGTTCTGTCATGTTGTGTACTTTGACATGTTCTAGTTCTGCTCTCATCCTGATGTGGTTATTGTTGATATGCAGCAGCCTACATTTTCAAGGCTTTTATATCCAGATGATGAGATTAGATCAATGGGAGAAAAACTTGTAAGTTTAACTGCAAATTTTATTATTATGTTCATTGTTTTGGATTAAAAGTTTTTATGATGTTGTTTGAATTACTGCTGCTCATGTTTGTGTTAATATTGCTTAGACGGATTTAGTGCTGCTCATGAACTTCAAAGAAAATGTGCCAAGTATTTACTACTGCTAGTACAAAAGTTACTACTGCTAGTGACAGTTGGTACTGCTCAGAGATCAAGACGGCTCGAAGTTGCTAGCTAGTTGCTTCTGGAAAAGATTATAGACACTTAATTAGGAAACTATTGTAAGCCAACTAGGACTCCTTGGTGTATAAAAGGATGGCCAATTTTATATTTGGTTCAGTTATATACATTCCAATTTTATTGTATTTGAATTTGTTTTGATATATATTGATCTTTTAAATGTGACTAAAAGATGCATATAGTCACACTTTTGGTCACCGTTTTCTTAATTCGTTGTGTGACTAAATATTACAAAAAGCCACACAAACATAAAATTCATATGGCCATTGGATGATCAATAGTCACACAAAATACACATTTGTTCACTTTAAACAGCATATGGTCACACCTATTACCACTTTTGGCCACTGTTTGCGTAATTGTATGTGACTAAATACCAAAAACAAATATGTTTTGTGTGACTAAATATTACAAAAGGCCAAGCAAACATAAACTTCATGTGGCCAATGGATGATCAATAGTCACACAAAATGCACATTTTTTCATTTTAAACAGCATATGGTCACACTTATTAACGATTTTGGCCACTGTTTACTTAATTGTATGTGACTAAATACCCAAAAGAAATATGCTTTATGTGACTAAATATTACAAAAGGCCACGCAAACATAAACTTCATGTGGCCATTGGATGATCAATAGTCACACAAAATACACATTTCTTCACTTTAAACAGCATATGGTCACACTTATTAACACTTTTGGCCACTGTTTGCTTAATGGTATGTGACTAAATACCCAAAACAAACATTCTTTGAGTGACTAAATATTACAAAAGGCCACGCAAACGTAAACTTCATGTGGCCATTGGATGATCAATAGTCACACAAAATACACATTTCTTCACTTTAAACAGCATATGGTCACACTTATTAACACTTTTGGCCACTTTGTGTTAAATTGTATGTGACTAACTCTAAAAAAACAACACCCATTGTGTGACTAAATCATCACAAACGTCACATTTATTGTATATTCATGTGGCCACAGGACGGGAAATAGTCACACAAAATACACATTTACTTGAATATATCATCTCAAATGTCACATATATTATATATTTATGTGGCTAAAGGTTGAAAAATAGTTACTCTCAAAAAACATTCGCGTGACTATAAAGTGTTTACGGTCACTGATAATGACTAATCCAACAAAACTTGTGCCTAATTTGTCACACATATTCTGGGTTTTGGTCACTCTTTTTCGATGGAAAAGGCCACGAACTCAACAATGTGACCATATGCCACCTACGGTGGCGGGACCTATGGTGACACACAACGAAAAAAACGTGTGTGACTATATGCATATCGTCACATATTTTTGCGTGACCAATACAACTTTTTGTACCAGTGTCAATCATCATGAAATTTTTTTAGGTGAAAGCTTTGATCCATCTTGTACTATGCGTGGATCGTGCTCCAATTGATATATTTTGTTTACTTGATTGGAGCTCATTGTATGTACAAAATGGATCAAAAGATTAGTTTGGATTTTTCTACTTGAATTTAATTTACCCATATCGTGTAAATTGTTATCCCCATTCAAATGAAGAGTTGTGTGCAAATGTGCAATTCCTTTTTACCCGACACATTGAATAAAGATGTCAAGCTCAAGCAAAACCAAAGTTTTAGCGGGCACTCAATCACTCATGTTCGATTGCGGATTATGATGTTTTCTCAAGTTACACATGAAATGCGAACAAAATTGTGTTGTAAAATTTTCTAAATATGCATCTCGGCTTATAGCAATGAAACTAGTTGTGTCAAATGTTTTAAGTAAAAAAAGGATTCCCTTTTCTTGTCAAATGTTTTAAGTGAAAAAAAAAATCTTCGTATAAATCAAGTTAATTTAAGTTTATTTACAACCACGTAGTTTTCAAAATGTATCATTATCATAAGTGAACTCTGAAAAATACAAAATGTATTATATGTATCTTCAAATCTCGTTCGGGTATCACACGTTGGATGATATATTGTTGCCTGTTACATAGCTTAAAATACTTATGTGACAATTAGTATCCCATCTTATGTCTTTGTTAATGTGTAAACTATGACGCGGCGATATTTAAAGTTAAGGTACGATATAAATACATGTGAAGAAGCAAGTTGATATTATGTGAATTAAACATTTTCGGACAAGCAACAATTGAGAAAATGATGTGTGGATGCCAAACTCATCATTTTTAAGACGCGGCGTATTCAGTTAGCGTATAACATGGATTTTGCAAATATAGATAAAACTGTGATAATATCGACATAAGAGTTGTTAAGTACGTAATTTATGGTGGTACTTATCGAATTTTTCAGGTATGGTAACAATGGGTAAAACATTTAAAAAATAATGTACTGTTAGACTAGGTATAATGTCACGAAGTTCATCACCGCTAATTTAGAGTTACATCAGGTTTTCTCTCTACCATCAAACATATTTTAATAAGACCACCAAATTGACCATCCAAAAATACATCTCTTAAACACAAAACACACCTTACAATAACTCAACCTACAAAACAATTATTATTTTTCCTTCCACGACGTGGTGGTGCAGACCACCTAGTTCTCAAAAAAGGGGATGATAACTCAGTGGTCGGGAGGTGGTGTCTAAAAGGCATAGCGCGTTTTGAGTAGGGGAATGCGTTGTCCAACCCCCACTACAGTGAGTCTTAGATATACTTACACTGAAAAACCAGAAAAGTTAATATTTAATGTATGCTCTTCAAGTTACGAAAATAATGCGCACCAAATAAAACATGTATTTATTATAGCTTTGAATTTCATAAAAGACACAAAATCCAAGTTAAACTCGGGCTACATCTTCCAATTCAGTTACGCCAAAACCTTAAGGAGAAAACTTAACTTACCCAGTGGGTAAACTACCCACTAACTAAAAACACAATAAATTTGGTTTTTGTAATATGTGGCATTAAAGGAATAAAAACACATTTAATAATTTGTTCCTTCTCTCTCAATGAGTGAATGACACCTCATCCAGGTAAACTACCCGATGGGTAGGTGTATCCTATAGAGTTGACCATGTATTTATTCAAAGCTTAACTGAATAAATACAATTCAATCACAAAAGACACAAAATCCACATTAAGCTTTGAATTTCGATAAAACATGTATTTATTCAGTTACGCTAATAATAAATTTGACAAGGCATGAGTAGTATGGTAAATTTAAACACTTCTTTTTGGGTTTATTCCAGAAAAATAATAATTCTGCACATGCCTTTATTTCCTTTCGACAAAATTACACGGATGGTCCCTGTGGTTTACACGGATTGCAAGTTTAGTCCCTAACTCAAAATAAGTACACCAGACATCCCTATTTTTTGAAACTTATCACACATTTAGTCCCTATCTTGGATGGCCGTTAGTTTATCCGTTAAGTTATTTGCACCGTTAGTCCTTCGTTAATATTTTTTGCACCGTTAGTCCTCATTTTCTAAAAAAGTCCCCATGATTTGCACCGTTAGTCCCTCCATTAATATTTTGCACCATTATCAATCTTTTTACGTTTTTGTCCGTTTTTTTAACGTTCTTGTCCGTTTTTTTAACGTTTTCGTCAATTTTTTACGTTTTTGTCAATCTTTTTACGTTTACGTCCATTTTCTTACGTTCTCGTCCGTTTTTTTTTAACGTTTTCGTTCATTTTTTTTAACGTTTTTGTCAATCTTTTTACGTTTTCGTCCATTTTTTACGTTCTCGTCCGTTTTTTTTAACATTTTCGTCATTTTTTTACGTTTTTGTCCGCTTTATTACGTATTAGTCTGTTTTCTTATATTTTATCCGTTTTATTATGTTTTCGTCCGTTTTTTTTTACGTTTTTATATGTTTTCTTATATTTTTAACGGTTTTCGCCTTTTTTACGTTTTCGCTCATTTTTTTGTGATTATATAAGTACACTAAAAGAAAATTTGTCATTTGAAAAAAATGTTTCTGTGTCAATTTTAAATCACGATTTTGACCCCTTTCTAGTCTGAATATTTAAAAAAAAATTCGAATAAATATATTTTTTCAAAATTTTATTTTCTAATTTTTTATTCAAAAAAATTTTGAAAAAAATTCAAAAAATAATTATCGAAAAGAAAATCTTAAAATATTCGAAAAATAATTTTTTTTTGGAATTTTTTAGAAAAAAATTTAAAAAAAATCCTTTTTTTTAAATTTCGAATAAAAAAATCCTTTAATTTTAGAATTTTTTAATTTTAAAAATTTTTATTCGAAAAAAATATAGTTTTTTAAAATATTTTTTCTAAAAAATATTTTTTTAAAATATTTTTTCTAAAAAATATTTTTTTAAAAAAATTTTATTCGAAAATTTTTTTTATTCAAATTTTGTTTTTAAATTTTAATTTTTTTTTTAATTTTAGAATTTTTTAATTTTAAAAATTTTATTTGAAAAAAATATTTTTTCTAAAAAATATTTTTTTTAAAAATTTTTATTCGAAAAAAATTTTATTCAAATTTTTTTTTTAAATTTTAGAATTTTTTTTTTTTAAATTTTAACAAAGGACTAACGGTGCAAATTAACGAAGGACTAACGGTGCAAACAATATTAACGAAGGACTAACGGTGCAAATTACTTAACGGATAAACTAACGGCCCATCCAAATTAGGGACTAAAAGGGTGACAGGTTTCAAAATTAGGGACGTCTGGTGTACTTATTTTGAGTTAGGGACTAAACTTGAAATCCGTGTAAACCACAGGGACCATCCGTGTAATTTTGTCTTTCCTATATGAGTAGTTAAACGAAAAATATGCTTCATTTATTTTTGTTAATTTTTAAGTTTTGTCATAAGTTACGATTATTTGCACATAGTGGTAACGATGTATGGTCTCACTAACTTGTGCTTGCAATTTTTTATTTTATTTTATTTTATTATATATATTTTTAGCTATAAGTGTAAAGTAAGTGAGAGTGAAAAAAGTTTGTGAATTAAATTGTAATTTGTATGTTTTTAAGCAAATATGTTTTCTCCTTATACGCACTATATATATGCCTATTAAAACTATTTTTATCTAAAAAGGTTATGATTTATCAATGTATCGTTGACTACTTTAAGAATCACGCATTTTAAAACTTAGTTTACAACATTGTTTAGCAACTAGTGGACACTAAAGAGTTAAATTACAAGATATTCAATATTATATTATTATCTACTTCTAAATATGGTTGTAAACAAGGTTTTCAAGATCGGGATCCTACTTAAGGTCATTTTCGCCTTTGCAAGATCGTGATCGTAAGATCGGATCGGGATCCTAAGATCCTACTATAATGCTATTTTTTAATAATCTTTTTAATATTATTATAAACATGAAATTATAAGAATATTTTATGAAAATGTTGTTTTAATATGGAATATTTAAGAAGAATCACACGTTGTTTTTAAATTACATAAAATATAAACCATAAATTTGTAGTTTTTTAGTTTGCGGTTCGAGAAAAGTAAGATCGGATCGGAGTAGATCTTAAGATCCTATGGTTAAGATCGGGATCCTATAAGATCTTAAGCTTGTTAAGATCCTACGTAAGATCCGGATCGTTTTTGCTTTGTAAAATCGTAAAATCGTAAAATATTAAGATCATGATCTTAACAACTATGGTTGTAAATAATGTAAGGGGTGCTTGGTAGGAGGTTAAAGGGGGTGGGGAATGGGTAAGATATTTAAAAAGGGCCTACATCACTCAATATATGGTGCTTGGTTAGGGAGTGCAAATGTATTGATTACCCCGTAGTGGGTAATCAACCATTATAGAGTAAATTGGGGGTAAGGTATTGATTACCCATCTCACTCATTCCTTTACATTCCTTTCCCTTTACCCACTTTGAACCAAGCGGACCCTAAGTTTATCGTATTGTATCTGATTATATTAAAAATTACAAAGTTGAGTAAATTTTGCACAAAAGTAAAAGAGCCAAACATGTTAAAATGTTTGCTAAAAAAAAAAAAAAAAAAAAAAAAAATGTTAAAATGGTAAGTTTGATAATAATACTGAAAATGAGGGTAAACAATCTAAAACCGTAACCCGACCCATATAAGTTAGATATGACCCATAGAGTTCTTAATCGAACCCCGACTCAATTACAACGAAACCCTAACCGGAACTCGGACTACATCTTCCAACTCCAGCGTCTCTCATTTCAACTTCTGCTGGTAAATCATTTTATATAAATTATTAGTTATTTGCACCTTATAAGAAATATTTTTAGCTTTTATATCTATTCAAACCTTTAAATTATTAGTTTTGCAACCTAGTTTTAGAATTCTTAAAACCCTTTTATGCAAATTTGACATAGATTTTTTAATTTTTTTTTGTACTTTATTTCAAATAGTTGTGGGGTTTATAGTAATGTACGTAACTGGTTTAGTAACCTATGCTAAGGTTTTCGCGGTTAGTTTAACACTTTAACGACACTAGAAATGCACATAATTGTTTCGCGCAAAGTGCCCATTTGCATTTAATGAAACTAAACCAGTATTGAATTGTAATGTTGACAGTTGTGCGAGCAGAGTTGCTGATATGAGTAGGCTGTCATTTAGGCCGCGTCCTTTAGACATTCACAAGAAGCTTCCTATTTTGAAATCCATTAAAGATTTTGAAGATGACGACACCCCAACATCTACCCGTACTCAGATGCTTCGACTTGTTGCTGAAACTGATAATGATACCCAGGTTCTGTTTAAATTTTGTTTTTACTAAATTGACTTTTTTTTTTTTTTTTAATTGAGTTCATAAGTATGCATATTTGGCTTAGAAAGGATTGACTATAAGGTGCCCCGTTTGGTTTGGTTGGTGGAATCACAATGGTTATAGGTTTGATTAAGTGGTAATGAGAATGAATATGATTGTTTCGAAGTATTGTTTGGTATAAAATCTAGGTTTGCGTATTCTTTCCAAAAAAAAAAAAAAAGAAAAAGAAAAACACTACAATCATAAATGGAAAAAGATCAGATAAAAATCCAAACAAATTGATATTTTTATTAACCTGTGTGCTTTTTTTTTTTTATTTATTTATTTTTTTTTTTTTTTAAGTAACCGTTAATGGTCACAGGGGACAATATCGTGATACTAGCGATAAAGATTGAAGAAGAAGAACATGTCCTTTTATATAAATATTTTGTTATATGGGGAATGAGTTTTCATAGTCTCCTAACTTGCCTCCTATGAAATAAGACAATATCTTGGAACGCATATCTACTAGCACTATCCATTTACACAAATCGAACAAGCTTTCTTAACTATCATTCCATTCCTTTATTCCGATAACCACTAACCAAACACACCCTAAGTTTATCTGCATTGCTGAAATCTTTCTGAACAATTCTGTTAAATTTGATCTTCAGGTACACCAAGTTGCTATTAAAAAAACAGTATCTGAAATACCAACTCCTGAATATGTTGTCGTAGATACATATGAACGAGATTACTCTCCCACTTTCAATCAACCAGCATCTTATCTACGTGCAAGGGGAGGTTTGTGTCCCACTAAACTGTTACCCTTATATCTCAGTTGATATATTTTATTAATAGTATCAGCATATTTGCAGTACGGGCTGAAATCGGAGATTTTGTTGAGTATGATCTTGATAACGAGGATGAAGATTGGCTTGAAGAGTTCAACTCAGACAGAACAATTCTTCCATCAGAAAAGTAAGTCCTTTGTTTTGTCTTACAAGTGCTTAAATATTAGATTACTGTTCTGATTCAAGTTTCATAATTGGTACAGATTGGAGACTATTATATTTAAGTTAGAGGTATTTGATCATAAGGCTCGGGAAAGAGCAGGAGTTAATGCTCCTACACTTGGCACACATGTTCCTGTTCTTTTGACATTTGACGCGGCAGTTGATGTAGGAACTGATATAACCTGTTTAAAGTTTTCTATTTATCATTTATTAACTACTCTTTAGCTGAAAACAATAACTCTTTGTTGGTGGCTTTCATTTTCGCTTATCGAATGACCATGTCGATATAGTGAATTAGTGATATCGCATCAAGTTTATACAGATAATTGGGTTGTTACATTTATTAAGATTGATCACTGAAAGTATTTTAATTGGAATGGGACAGTAATGTATGTAAATCATATCATAATAAACGTGCTTACAGTTATGTAATATGCAGTCATTTATTTATTAAATCCTGCAGGGAACATGGATTACTAACGCTATCTTATTTTGCATATATTTTAGGCCCTTCAAGCTCTTTCTATACAGTATGGAATTTTCCAATCAATTTACAGTTACTGGAGAGAAAAGGTATGTGGTTCTGAGCAACAATAGTTATCCATTCTTAAATGGAATATGATCAACTTTATTTATAGCTTCTTGGCCATAATGTATGTTTTAAAACTGAGTATGACTCATCCCATATTATACATTCATGATTGCAATCTTCACATCCTCCGTAAATAAGACCAGAAGAGTATAAAGCATGGGAACTGTATTTGATATTTTATATGTTTGACCTGTGGATTTAGTGAATAATAATCTCGGTTAATAATATACTGTTATCATATGTTTATTGATGTTCTTTCAAATTTCCATTTTATCAGCGGGAACGATTGCATAAACCTATTTTGCGGCGCTTGCAGGTTAGTTCCTCTCATTTGTTATGTAAATGTTTATATTCAGATAGCATAGAGTTAAACCAAGGGCAATATTTTCAACATGGTGTTTGTTTTGTCAACAGTTACTGAATATATTCAGTATCCCGGGCTCTTCTTTTGTGTGAAAAGCTAATGTTTGTATTTCTTGTATTACAGCCGCCTCCTCCTGTTAACGATACAAATCCATACAATGTATTTAGGCCAAGGGAGAAAGCTCACAGACTCCATACAAGAAGGGTAAGTTTGTCTTTTTCATTCTGATCACATCTGTGGTAAAAAGAAATTAACATGATATTTTTGTAGTTAATAAAAATATAGGATAACGATATATTTGTAAATGAATTGCTTTTCTACTGCTTACTTGTACACCTAATTCCCCAAGATAAATTAGTACTAAAACACTGATAAAGTATGCCTATATATGACTACTTTTCAAATATTCAGATGCAAAGACGGGAAAACAGCGTGCAATCATTCGAAAGGCTTCGCCAGGTAAGCTTTCTCCACTCTTTTGGAAAACATGTTTACGTTCGTGCTGTCATATATATTACATTATAATTATAATAATGTAACTTTTATCAGGTGAGGCGAAACCTTGACCAAGCAAAAAGTTTACTAGAGGCTCTCATCAAGGTCTTTGCATCCTATCTTTCTTTATGAACACCTTTTCGTTTTATTTTTCGTGTTACTCACTAGATAAAACATGTGTGGTATAGAGAGAGGAGAGAAAGAGAGATGTCGTGGATAATGAAGTTCTCCTCCAGAGGATACAAATGAAATTCAAGGTAAGCTATAGCAGTTCAGGGAAAATAATTTTGTATTCTATTTTTTTTTTTTTTACCTAACAAGTTCAAAAAATCATCAATTAAATCCAGCAGTGTCTAGCTTAAATATGTATTTGGTACTTTCTCGGCCCTTTAAATAACTGTCCACTATATGAAACCACAGAGAGCTCAAGAGAAGTATAATATTAAAACTCCTATCTAGTACTCAGTTTTATCCTTTTACCAAATTTAAATGTTTTCTTATAGGACTGTGATTTTAAATTTAACTAGGGGCAATATTGGAACTTTTATTAATTATCAAGGTTGTAAAAATAGCTAGGCGCTAGCTGGGCGGCCAGGTACCGCCTAAGGATTAATCGGTTAGGCGGCGATTAATCGGATTGGATTTTTTTTATATAAAATTAAATGTTTTTGAAATTATATATATATAACATAAATGAAATGCTTCAAAAAGGTTCAAAGTTCAAATGGTTCAAATAATTTTCAGAAATCAATTTCAGATTTAATTAGTGTTATTAACATTCAATTGAAATAAGTAAAATGAGCATACCTTCACATTTTGTGTTAAATCACTGCTCGAGGTGCGTTTGAATGGCTGTGTCAGCTGATTTTGTGAGAAACGGGAGGTATATTGAAATAGAAACCTCAATTTAGTTTTTGGAAAAAGTCGACCCGCGTTAACCGCGTTGGCCGATTTAGCCGATTTTTGTTCGATTTGGCCGATTTTTATTTGATTAATCGGTACCTTGACCATTTTTGACCAATCCGATTAATCCAAATCTGGGCAGATCTAGGCGCTGATTAATCAGCCGCCTAGGCCGATTTTTACAACACTGTTAATTATATGTATTTTTATACAAGCGGGCAGTTGATTCTGGGACATATCAAAATAAATGGTGGTTAAAAGTTACTGTAGGCAAACTTTTTATTTTTGGCATGTTTATGATCTTGTTTGTCAAAGTTGGTGCTACCTTTGTATGCACTTAGTGATTGATCATATATACAATTGTGTATGCTCAGAATGACACAGGGCTTCTTGAAGATAGTTTAGCTCTGCCTGAAATGCCATCTTTCCAGTCCAAATTCGTTTCAAGTGAGGATGAATATATGGAATCAGATGATTTACCTCCCAACCGAATACGTTTACGTTTTCAGCCTCATGGTCCAGTGGACTCGAGGGTGATTATGCCTTCTGCAGGAGTCATCAAGCAGGATATCAGACCCCGACCTGCTCCGCATACTTGGCTTCATAAATTGGTACATCTGATAACTTGTTACTTTTTCTTCTTATTTTCCTTTGACATGGCTAATTGATATCTAGGAGTGGGATAACTATTATTATTATGGATCTCATCTCACATTACATGAAATGACAATTTGAACACGCTAGATTAATGTGGTTAAACAGTTTTCTTACTTACATAACCTAAGGCTTTTTATTATATATTGTGAATGTTCGATGGTGTGTTTATTTAAAAAAAAAAAAAAAAAAAAAAAAAAAAAAAAAAAAAAAAAAAAAAAAAAAAAAAAAAAAAAAAAAAGAGTTGGATGGAAATTGAATTAGACAGGAACAGCAATGTCACAGATGTAGGTAAACATGGTTCAAAAACTATATTATTGCAATTATAATACACATTGGGGGATTTTCATACGGAGCCACCCGTTTTCTATTTATTGATCTTTTTACTCAACATATTTGACCCTTTACGGATAAAACTTAGCCCAGATAAAATCCAACTTTAAGTAAATGGGTTAAAACTGCTACCCATCGATCATCTATTGGTCAACACATAACTCATTTGACCCTTCACTGATAAAACATAGCAACATTTTCGTTCTAACATGTAGAACTCTTGCAGGATCCACTTGAACCAATATTACTGTTTACAAAGCCTCTGGTGCCAGAAAAGTTGGCGGCTGCAGGGATAGTACCGCCAGTTGATTCTCCAATGCAGTCAGCACGTGGTCATAATTTCCGTGGGAGAATTGGCAGAGGCGGTAGAATAGTATTCGATAGGTGGAACCCTCTTATGCATACTCCAATCGACTGTGGTGATCAACTGTATATGCCTCCCAAACCAAGAATTTCTGCACTTCATTGATATAGGTTTTATATGCACAAGCGGGATAGAGGGCAGGTATTTATTGTTTGTCTTGTAGGCAAAGTAGTTAGGCTGTCTTTAGTTGTGAAATATATGTACGCAGCATGTTATTGTATTATCCTATGTTCAATTTCTGTTTTGTAAATGCAAGGAAAAAGTAGCAAGAAATGCTCTTTCAAATTGATGCAGTGTGGAAGCGAGAATGCAGTGTACAGCTCAAGGGTTACTAATATTTAAAAGTCATCAATAGATTGAAATGACATGCATTCTATACCCAAAAAATGATCTTCAAGCCTTTTGTATCACCAAACCTTTGACACCATATCATTGCTTCTATGGACAGGTCTTTAAGGTTGTTACCTGGATTAGTCTTGCTTTCTAAAATTTTGATAACCGAAACTAATTGCTTCTTTTTTATGCATGCTTAAAAACATAAGTTCTTTGATAATCCATTTGACGCGTCTATGCAACCACTAGGCGCTGAACAATGATGTCTCACATGTGCTTTATTAAGTTCATTTCATTGTATGTGCTTCGTTTGTGTATGCTGTAAGAAAAACAATGAAAGAAGTTATGTCAAAATCAAAATAACTTTGCTTGATAAGATTCTGACATTTATAGTTAGCGTAGCACAACAGAGAACAGATGACGTGTATAATTTCACCAAAGGTTCCAAGCTAATGATTGAAAGATAGGTCATAAGGTGTGTGATCCGTCCTGGTATTAGAATGTAAAATCACACACAATAACTGTTACGACAATAATATTACATTTTACACACTTGATTTGTGTTTCAACGACTTGTCACGCACAATAACTGTTGCAACTTACAAGAACCGAAAACTCAAAACACACTGGACCTGTGTTTTGACAACTTGTATACATCCATAGTTTGTATTCTTCTTTAACCAATATCTTAAGTAAAATATTTACTTCTTTATATAATGCAACACAACACCTACTCAGTGGGGATGATATTAGCACATCCTTTTGTTTTCGCCAACTACGCTATAACAAACCATACATGAAAATAGAGGATTATGCAACACGCTCTTTAATTTTTTGCCAGATTTGTAGGCATTTTGTGTCAATACATTTTTACGCAAACAAGTGTCAATTTGTCTATATCGGTGATTTTCCCTAATAATTATTGCCTGCGTAGTATCATTGATGTTACTTGTTTATGAAAGTTTGTTGCTTGTCTTAATACTTAAAAAGTTGCCCAACAAACTTCCCAAAAGAGAACATGTAACCATCTGAGATCCACATTTTTGAACCACATATACGTACTCATGACTTTGAAATGTACCAATATAAATATGAGTTTATCAAGGGTGGCAAATGATATTAAGCGAGGCTAACAAGAATTTAGGGATAGAAAGTCGATACAATGTTGAAATGACTTAAAATAGGTCGACTAAAAGTTTAAACTAATTATCTGAACTATTTTGATTGGGTTTGTGTCAAATGGATTGACGTGACGTTGCCGTATCCTTTTAGCACACGGACTCTTAGCGAGCTTCTTGAGGACATAAACAATAAACTGGTTTTAAGTTCAAGTGAAACTGTAAGAGTTTGAATAAAGTATAGAAAACAATAAACTGGTTTTAAGTTCAAGTGAAACTGTAAGAGTTTGAATAAAGTATAGAGTTCAAGTCAACTATAGTAGTTCAGTTTCAAGGTCAAGTTCAGTTCAATGCCCAAAGTTCAAGTTTAAGGTTTAACTTTGCAATAATCATGAATTGGTTACATATAAGGATTATGCTGGTAAAAAATAGAAAGTAAAAGATTTTGATTCCCTTTATATCGTGGGTTTCAAGTATGGGAAGAGGGTGATATCCAAAACAATATAAATAGGTGTATTCACACCCTATTCAGCACACTCAAATCACTTCCTCATGTCCTCTTATTCTCCTATTATTTCTTCCTAGAGGCATGGATTCAGACCTCCACAGAAAATCCTACCATGATACACGCCAAGCGGAGTTTGGGAAAAAAGGGAAGAGATCGAGATGGTTTCAATGTTCTTGTATCTCGAACATGGAAACAATATGGACAAAGTAATACCCACGAAGGCACTGATAAATGCCATCACGTGGCCGAAGAAAGGGACCGCCAATGCCACTACGACTATGCTAATCACAAGACATGTTCGAATGAGACTAGTCTTTATCATGTTGTTTTGAAAAGAAAACATTTCCTCTACCGTCATTGCAATAGGAGCCACAAATAAGGCAAAATTTATGATGGGGATGAGGAGCGCAGGGGCGGCTCAAAATTTGTGGAGGCCTAAAGTAAAATTTAAATATGAGGCCTTTTGAAATTTTCATTTTTTTTTTTTGCTTAATGTTAGCTTTTCAATTTATTGGATTTAGAGAACATCCGATTATCAAAGAACACAAACTTCGCTTTATGATAATCTATAAGTACGGTTAAAAAAACCGAAGCAACACGAACGAGGTTTGTTCGTGTTTGTTAGTTTTGGTTAACAAACATATATGAACACTTAAACAAACATATATTGGTGTTCATGTTTGTTCACTGAAAAATAGGTTAATCTTGTCTGTTCATTAAAACATTATTCATGTGTGATTCTTGAAACGTTTAATTTGTTTACAGTATTGGCTAAAAGTATAGGCTAAAAGTAATCAGTATTAGTAACATTAAATGAGATCAATTTATCATTTTGTAATAATAAAAAAATTGACTTGGTCATGTTTCTTAAACTCAAATAAAGATTTAGTGGCATGGATTTAAAAATAAAAAATAAATAAGTAAACATCTTTGGTAATTTTAGCAATTTTAGTAATAGGAGCATTTTATATACCGAGACCTCAAGATGATGCTCAAGAAAATATATGACCGACTATATATTCATAATGTGCGTTCTAAAATTGGGGGCCTTAAATATTCGGGGGCCTAAAGCAATAGCTTTAGTAGCTTTACCCTTGAGCCAACACTAGACGAGCGTCGTGAAAATTGTAATTTTTGAGCTTACATTTTCAGTGGGCATGTTTAATGTCACTTGTGAGGCTAGGTTTTTTCCGAACATTAAGTAACCTATGACTGACATCGATCTATAGTTGATGGTGCTCAGAATAATTAGAAACTCAACTGCCACCAGGATAAGTTCGAGGTACAAGAACTGTTGGAACATTACTAAATAGTTTGTTGTGTTTTATAGAGATCCACGAAATGGATATTTAGTGACAGATTTTCTGTCACTAAACCGTCTCTAATTGACCGTTATTATGGTAAAGACGCATCTAATCGCGATGGTTACCGTTAGATCTATTTAAAAGGCATCAAAGAGCGAACCATCGCGGCTGTTTGAACCAGTGGAATTTAGCGACGGATTTTCTGTCGCTAGGTCGTCGCTAAAGCGTCGCTAATTCTGAACGATTGTGACTGTTACGAAAGGAAGTGTCGCCATTTAAAAAGGTATTGTGACTGTTTTGAAGGGTCACCATGTCTGTATATATAGAGGACGAATTTGTCACTTGGAATCATCAAAAACACACAAATATCATCTATTTCCATCATCATAACATATCATATTCGCTAGAATCAAGTTTCAATTTGATTGTTGTATCTTCTAAACAGTTTGTACTAGATAGGACTAATTTCTGTTTAAGGACACTGCTAATTGCATGCCTCAATATGTTGTTGTAATCTTACAATTTTGTACCAAAAAATTTGTATTACTTTTATATTATTCTCAACAAGAACATTGAAATGGTTATCCTCACGAATGCCACCTGGTCTATATATGGGAAATAAAGGGATAATTGGTAAAATAGCCCAGTTGCCTAAAGTCTATGCATATTTAGCCCATTTTTTGAAAAATTCCTGTTTTAGCAGGTTGCCCTGGGCAACTATTTGCATAGCCAACTACAGAGTGCCACGTCGGGGCAACTTTCGTGTATTTTGGGCAACTTTTTTGTATTTTTGGCAACTTGAGGACACTTGTCATCTTTTGGTTGACTGTACGAAAGTTGCCAAAGGCAACCTGGGCTAAAACGGGAATTTTTCAAAAAGGGGCTAAATATGCCTAAACCGCAGGGTAACGGGTCATTTTGGTAATTTTCCCAATAATTTATGTTGGGATCAAAATTCATGCATTTATGAAGAATTAATCGCGTGTAGAAACACAAAGCTAGCGATACACGTACTGATCCTTCCGGCCGGTATCCAAATATGCCATAATGATATGGATCATGACAACAATGTTAGAAAAATAATTCTCATTTTCGGGACAACAAAATGAAGAGTTGTATCAATCAAACATGTCTCGTCCTTAGCCTCATTGTGGCTATGATCGCCCTGTTATGAAGAGTTGTATCAATCAAACATGTCTCGTCCTTAGCCTCATTGTGGCTATGATCGCCCTGTTAGTTGTTGCCATGACACATAATATTAGACTCAATGGATACTACAACTGATCAATTTTGCTTGATTTAGTGGATCATATATGATCCGATTCATGACGCATTTCCTTTTATTTATCTTGATTTCACATATCATATGGTTTGATTCATGGCATTTACCGGTGGATTTGTCGCCATTACATTGTCAATGTGGTTTCCATGCTGCTGTTATTGTTAAAGCCGTATATAGGGAATTTTGTTGCCTTAAACAAATATTAGAGAGGAGGTTCAAGCTAAATGAGTTAAACTTGAAATACTTTTTTGTAGTTCCACCTTGTGTAGTATTTTCAAAACTAATATACTCTAGGTGCAACCATACAGCAGTATGGTAGATGTAGACGACTCAATACTGTAGTTTTTGTTGATATCCTTATAACCTTATTGCAAATCGCATACATTCTTAAGTCATTAATAATCATTAAGCTAGATGCTATAGAATTTTATACCTCCGATAGTATAAAAGTAAAAACAGCTACGGAGAAGCTAGACACAAGGAGCAAAGCAACAAAACAAATTGGAAGTCATATATTATTATGGGAGAACTAACATACATGTATATAATTATAGAGAAACATGTGACAAAACATAACAAACATGGTTTGTTATTGCAATCAAACATGGTTTGTGTATGCTATAATAACTACAATGAAAAAGTTTATCAAACTCAAAAATCAAAATAGCTTTGCTTGATTAGGAGTTGACATGTACACATATTTGGCTTAGCACTAAGAGCCTGCACATAACGTGTAATTTAACCAAAGGTCCCGACTCCTGAGTTAATGAATGAATTATAGCAATGGTTATAAGGTTTGTGATCTGTCCTGGCCGGTATTAGGATGCAAAATCACTCATAATAAATGTTACGGCAAACTTACAAAAGCTGAAACATTATACACACTGCATTTTTGTATCAACAGCTTGTCACACACAAATAGTACAACTTAAAAGAACCGAAAAATCAAACACGCTGGACCCGTTTCTTAACTACTTTTATAGATCCACAATTAGGCTCCTTCTTTATTATATCTCGTAATACTTAAATTAGTGTATAAAGAGTATACAAAGATTTCTCTAAGTAATAATACAAAAATGTGGACATCAAAACAGTTGTAGTTCTCTAAAAAAGTTTGAACTTGAGAAGCTTAGCTTTGATAATAAAATTGATACTTCGATTCTTAATATATTGCAAACAGAATACCAGGTGGTCCTTAATATTAGTCATTACCATGTGGATGCATGGTAGGTCTTGCCGTTTTTGAGATGATATTGCCAAATCCTTTTGTTTTCGCCAAGCACACTATATAACAAATCATACATGATATATATTAGAGGATTCACAATTCCTGAGATTCATAGGAATTTTGTCTATCTTCGAAGTTTGGTACATTATAAGGAAAATAAGTGTGATCAATTTATTGATACTGGTCATTTTTCCTTAATATTAATGCCCACATGTTATCTCAGATTATATGACTTCAGATTTATGATTTTGAAATGTAGCAGTATAGAATATTCACCGTGGGTGTCAGGTTTAAATATTAAGCTAGCCTAACAAGAATTTAGCGTTCTGTAAAGAATTGGTTACATAAAAAGATAATTTTGTTACAAAAAAGAAAGCTAAAGATTATGATTCTTTTTTATATACTGTTTGGTATCTAAGTATAGGAAGCAGGTGACATCCAAAACAATATAAATAGGATTGGGGTGTTGACACCCTATTCGACACACACAAAACACTTTCTCATGTCCTCTTCTATAGTTCTATTCCTGCTGCTAGTTAGAGACTGCATGGCTCCCAAAAAGTGTTTGCTTAAGCTCAATGCTACTAGAGTTGGTAGTTCTTTATATGTCTGCACAAAATCGGTTACTTCTTCCCGATGCATATATGATACAAGTCAAATGGTGTTTGGGGGGAAAGGAAGAGTGATGATTTCAACGTTCTTGTGTCTCGAGCTTTTCTTGGTGGCAGTCGAGTTTCTAATTATAAAAAGGTGACCATTTACACAAGCTGTGCCATTTATGGAACAATTGCAGCTTTTCAATCTTGTTTATACCATGCACTCTTTTTTTCCTTTCTTTCACATCAATCGAATACTAGAATAAATGATATGGTTTAATTACAATATATGAATTCCTTATTTTCATTTTTAATTAGGTTCCAAATGGAGAAACTAAAGACCACAGAATCTGATCGGCAGAAACAAGAACAGAAAACTGAACAGAAAACACAAACAATCACACGAGTATAACTGGAACACGCTTTCCAATTAACAGAAAATAAGCTCAAAACTGATCGGTTTCACACACATAATAACACAACTCGGTTGATGTGTTTATATAGGTGTTAGAACATGCTTTCTAATCCTACTACAATTCTAATTAGATAATCCTTATCTTGAACTAAAAATAAAGAGTCCTAATTAGACTAGAATTACAACCGTCCACATGCTTGGAATCGGTTTGTCTTCCCATTAGCTCGGTCAGACATTAGCCCAACATTCACCCCCCTAATTTCTGACTCGAGATAGGGAGATCTTCAACTCCGAGTAGCTCTTGCATCTCCTTGAACTTAATCCTTGCGAGAGCTTTCGTCAGAATATCAGCACGCTGCAAATCACCTCTTACAAATTCAACTTGTACTTGGCCTCTTTCAACACACTCTCGGATAAAATGATAACGTGTGTTTATATGCTTGCTTCTCCCGTGAAAGACTGGATTTTTCATAAGTGCAATAGCCGATTTGTTGTCAACAAATAAGACCACCACTCTTTCTTCCATTCCGGTTATTTCACTCAACAATCCACGTAACCATATCCCTTGACACGAGGCTGAAGTTGCAGCCATGAACTCGGCTTCACAAGACGAAAGAGCCACCGTGTTTTGCTTTTGTGAGCACCAAGTGATAGGTGATTTCCCTAGATAAAATACGTGCCCAGTTGTGCTTCGACCATCATCTTGGTCCATAGCATAACTACTATCACTAAACCCCACTAACTCCTTGGTTTTCTCTTGGTTGTATCGTATTCCAAAATTCAAACTACCTTGGATATACCGTAGTATTTGTTTCACAGCTGCCATATGTGATTCTTTTGGTTCTTGCATGTAACGACTAACCAAACCAACCGAATAAGATAAATCAGGTCGTGTGTGTAGTAAATACCTTAGACAACCAACTCGTCGTCTATATAGAGTTGCATCAACTGGTTTTCCTTCCTTATCCAAGCTTAACTTCATTCCAGGTTCTAATGGACATTGAGTAGGATTCGCTTCATGCATTCCAGCATCTTTTAAGATCTTCTTTGCATAGCCTTCTTGACTTATTGAGATACTCGAATCCTCTTGCTTTACTTCAATGCCAAGATAATAGCTCAATTTTCCCAAATCACTCATATTGAACCTCTCTTGCATTTGTTTCTTAAATTCACCAATTTCGACAAGCTTCGAACCGGTTACTAAGAGATCATCTACATAGACCGCAATAATCAAGATTGACTTGTTTGTCTTCTTCACATACACCGCTTGTTTGTGTTGGCATCGTTTGAACGACATTTGCTTAAGTTCTCTATCAAGTTTTGTATTCCACGCCCTCGGGGCTTGTTTAAGTCCATAAAGCGCCTTTTTCAACTTGTAGATTTTTCTTTCTTCTCCTTTCTTCACGAACCCCTCCGGTTGTGTAACAAACACTTGCTCTTTTAGTTCTCCATGTAAAAAAGCTGACTTTACATCCAGATGATGTAATTCCCATGCTTCTTTTGCGGCCAATGAGATCAATAAACGCACCGTTTCAATCCGTGCTACGGGCGCAAATGCCTCGTCATAGTCAATTCCTTCTTTTTGAGCATAACCCTTTGCTACTAACCGAGCTTTAAACTTATTAATTGAACCATCCGGATTTCTCTTAATTTTGAACACCCACTTTAATCCAATGGGATTGACATTAACCGGAGCTTCAACTAATTCCCATGAATCATTCTTCTCGATAGACTCAATCTCTTGCTCCATAGCAAACATCCACTTGCTTGAAACTTTTGCTTCTTGGAACGTTCTTGGTTCATCATCTTCAATCACAAGCAGATTTTGAGCTTCATTAACAACTGAGGTCCTTGAACTAGACCCCATAATAAAGTCATTAAATCTAGTTGGCTTAGTTGAAACCCTCGAAGAACGCCTCACAACTGATTGAGTTTCTGTCACAGGAACAGGATCAGGGTCATTACCCGCCTCGATTTGGTCTTCTTGTTCGGTATTGACCGGTTGATTATCATCAGCATCATGCTGATTTTCAGCCTCTTGATCTTCAGCCTCTACTTCATCGGTCACACCTGGGTTAAAAAATCCACAACCCGTATCAATAGAACCGTGCCATTCTATGACAAACATACCTGGGTTTAGCTCGTGTGTTTCGCTTCCAGCAACATACTTCCAGCCAAGTTCCTCATTAAACTCTGCATCACGACATACCACTATCTTCTTTAGTCTTGGATTGAACAATCGAAAACCTTTTGTTCCTGGCTCGTTTCCGATATAAATGAGTCGTGTTGACCTGTCGTCTAACTTTTGTAAATATGGCCTTGTTCCCGTTGCATAAGCCACACATCCAAATACCCGCAAACCCTCCAAGTTAGGCTTTTTTCCTTTGAAAGCCTCGTATGGAGTTTGATTAACTAGAGCTCGAGTTGAAACTCTATTAATCAAGAATGTGGCGTGTCTAACTCCTTCAGCCCACATATAGTTTGGTACGTCTCGTGCTTTCAAGATGCTTCTAGTCATTCCCATAAGAGTACGGTTTCGCCTTTCCACGACTCCATTTTGTTGCGGTGTGTAGGGAGTGGTTAGATGTCTTGTTATACCCTCGTTTTCACAGAAGTTGGTAAATTCTCTTGAAGTGAATTCACCTCCTCTATCGGTCCTTAGGGTTATAATCTTCTTGAAGTATTCAAATGCCTCTCCTTTTTCCTTCAAGGTAAAAGTCCACATAAACCGTGAGAAGTCATCAATTAAGACAAATATGTACCTGTTTCCTGCTATGGATGGTGGAGAAATCGGTCCACATAGGTCGGCATGTATTAGTTGAAGAGAATGTGTTGCCCTAAATTTTGCTGCTTTAGGAAACGCCTTCTTGGTTTGTTTTCCTACCAAGCAAGATTCACACAACTTGTTCTCTTGATGAATTATTGGCAAATTTTCAACCATGCCCTTCCTTGCCATTAATTCCATTGTCTCGAAATTAGTGTGACCCATCCTAGCATGCCATAACCAAGCATCATCTTCCATCTTTGCTTTAAGACACACCGGACTTCCAACTTGGAGCTTTATTTTGTAGAGTCTATTACTCGTTCTAGGAACCTTCATCAGAAGCTTGCCATCCGAGTCACGCATGGTGAGAAGATTACCTCTCATACGAATGTCACATCCACCTTCGGTAGCTTGCCCAAGACTAATTATGTTGCTTTTTAGCTCGGGTAGGTAATAGACTCCAGTGATCAATCGTTGCTCACCCGTTTTCCCTTCAATGATTATCGAACCCTTCCCTTTTATCTCGATGTAGGAGTTATCACCAAACTTCACTCTGCCGGAGATATTCTCATTCAACTCCGAAAAATATTCTCGGATCCCCGTCATGTGATTACTTGCTCCATTATCCAAATACCAAGTATCTTCCTCGTTTGGCTTAGTATTCAATTGGTTTGGGATAATCTTTTCTTCATTCAAGAAAACTACTTCTTGAACGCTCTTCATCATAAAAAGTGTCGGGTCATCATCATCCTCCGTTTTCAAAAGGTTTGCTTCATGCTTTTTCTTTTGTTCACGGCGTTCGGGACAATTAGAAGCAAAGTGACCATATTCATCACATCTGAAGCATTGAATCTTTGAAAAGTCTCGGCTTTTGTTCTTCTTTTGATCCGTATTGCTCCCGGTGTTGTTTTGGTTTCCTCGGTTGTGGTTATTGGCTTGACCACTACCACGAGATTTGTCTTGACCTTTTCCGTTGCCACCAGAGAAGTTCCTTCCTCGACCTTTCTCAGCCTTGTTCTTATCATATCTTTCAGCCCTTCCGAACATCAACTTGCCTTGATCTTCATAAGTGGTGTCAACACCCTTCATTCTTCCTTCAAAAGCTATCAACCTTCCAATGGCTTCTTGAAAAGACATAGTATTCAAGTCAGCAAATTGTTCTATTGAGGCAACAATTGCAACAAACTTATCCGGAACGGATGCAAGCAGCTTCTTAACAAGTTTCTTGTCTTCATAAACTGTTCCCAAGCTGTTTACTTCAGTTACAATTTTGCCCATCCTAGCCGCGAAGTCATCGACTGATTCGTTGACCTTCATCTTTAAGGCTTCGAATTCCGTCTCCAAGGTTTGCAACCTTGCTTCACGAACCCGATCAACACCCACATACCTGGTCTTTAAAGCTTCCCAGATTTCTTTGGCTGTGTTGAATTGTGAAACTTGAAAAACAAGTTCTTCTGGAATCGCCTGGAAAAGTAACGCCATTGCCATGTGATCTTGCTTATCAACGACTGGTGTTCCTTCCTTTGGTTCCAGTGCATCGAGTATTCCATGGACTCGGAATACCGCTTTAACTCTTATTGCCCAGATGTTATAATTTGTGGCTGTTAACATCGGACATTGAAGAGCCGTTTTAGAATCTGCGACAGCAGGAGGTGGTTGACTGGATTCACCTTGCACCATCCTTCTTGTACGCCTTCTGCTGTAAGTTTTTGGTGTAGTTTGTTCGACTTCCAACCCTAGTAAACTTGTGTCGAATGTTAACCTTCCTGCCCTAGTTAACTTGTGTCGACAGCAGTCCTTTCCTACCCTAGTAAACCTGATCGATTATCTTGTTGCACCTTCCTTGTGTCCACAACCGAACACAGTAAACCCTTGAATGTCGAAACCAAACCAGTCGAGCCTAGTTTACCTTCGAACTTAGTTTACCTTCGAACCTAGACGTGCAGCAGTAACTGGAATATGCTTTCCAGCCCTTTGTGAACCAATGTCGATCAGCCCTATTAAACCAAGCTCTTGATACCAAATAAAGACCACAGAATCTGATCGGCAGAAACAAGAACAGAAAACTGAACAGAAAACACAAACAATCACACGAGTATAACTAGAACACGCTTTCCAATTAACAGAAAATAAGCTCAAAACTGATCGGTTTCACACACATAACCACAGCTCGGTTGATGTGTTTATATAGGTGTTAGAACATGCTTTCTAATCCTACTACAATTATAATTAGATAATCCTTATCTTGAACTAAAAATAAAGAGTCCTAATTAGACTAGAATTACAACCGTCCACATGCTTGGAATCGGTTTGTCTTCCCATTAGCTCGGTCAGACATTAGCCCAACAGAAACAAGACCAATATAGATAACCACAGTAAATCTAAGGGACAACATTCCTAAGGACTTGCTTTAAAACAGCAAATACACTGTGGTAATTACCTACCAAATTCACAAACTTTACGTGCATGCTCGATCTCATAATTCCATATAACTTCCTCTTTCTTCTTCCTCTTCTTTGGTTTTTAGGTGTAGGGATGCTAAGAGTTCTTTACACACTTTCTACGCAGGTTGATTGGTCCTATCTTGTTGGTAGGCAGCTATTATATGTTTCTACATGGGATTAATTCTTCACAAATGTATGATTCAGATCCAGATATAGATCGAGCGGCATTTGGGAGAATTGAGTAGGTGACCAATTTCAACGTTCTTGTGCCTCAAGTTTCTCTAGGTGGAGTTGAGTTATAATTGATACAAGCCAACAATGTTAGTTACTGATATAATTCTTTTCATATAATAAAATTACGGATTTGGTTCCATGTCGATGCTAGTTACTGATAAAATTCTTTTCATATAATAATTTCAGGCACATGAATCGCAAGGTTTTGGAGCATGCACCATGTTCTTTTAGTATATTAGTGGACCGTGGTTTGGGAGGGAACTCGCACGTTTCAGCAAGTAACGTTGACTCACTAGTGACAGTATTATTCTTTGGTGGTCATGAAGACCTATGATGCACCGAAACGCTTGGAAGGCTCACGTGCCCGTTTGGGAACGGCATGGGAACGGGAACGCCAAGGAAACGTCCCCGAAACGTTTCTCAGACGTATCCATAAACGTTTCTGGATTCTCAGCCGTATCTGGACACGTTTCTGTATTTACTTGCCGATTCCAAGAAGTTTCTATTGGGTTTAATGGGGGGCTGGCGGGTCTTCGACCACCCCCAACAGGCCCAACTATCTCAGCTTGTAGATTAGTTTCCGGCCTATGTTTTATAAAATCTTCAATCTTGCCTCTGTCCGTCAACCATGAAACACACATACGTTTATGGTGCTAGTGATGATAAAGTGTAAATTAATGAAGAAGATAAAAATAGGGAAGAGAGAGACAAGGTGAGTGGTCAGTATAACATGGCTTCTTATCTTTACTTAATTATATTTTATTACATGTACAGTACTTTTATTTTGTGATAACTCTTGAGTACTCTATATACTCTTGTAAATTTTCTTTTTCTAATAATGTTTTTTGTAGTTGTATAGAAAATAATTATTAATAGGAGGACAAACTTGTACGTATATATTTTGTTTATGAAATTTAATCTGTTGTTCACACTATTAAGAAATATATTATTAATTTTTTATATTTTTGAGTTTACAATTTACATCAACATATATATATTTTGGATTTTCTTTAATATATATATATATATATATATATATATATATATATATATATATATATATATATATATATATATATATATATTTTATTGCCGTATCTATGCCGTTCCCGTATCTTGAATTTTTGATTTTTGCCGTTTCCTGTTCCCGTAACGTTCCCGTATCCCGTTGCCGTTCCCGTTTCCGTGCTACATAGATGAAGACCACGAGGCACTAGCTTATGGGGCCCGTATGACCGAGCATCCCGGGATCAACCTAGTCGTAGTCTGGTTCCTTCTCAACCATGACTAACACAAATCAGATTCAGTCAGTGTTGAGAACGATCAATGAACCTAACAGCATGGAGGCAATGTCATTTGATGACGAAGTTATAGGGGAATTTAAGGATAAGTTCATGAATGACAGCAAGACTAAATACGTTGAGAGACTGGCTCAGAATTCTTTTGAGGCCATCAAGGAGACGATTCATGAACATAGCAAGTGTAATTTGATTTTGGTTGGTAGGATGCCTGAAGGTGAGTTGGTTGCATCACTGAGAAAAAGAAGCAAGTGTCCTGAAATGGGGCCGGTTGGAAACCTTTTATTCTCACCCGAGTTCAACAGTTTGATGTTGGTTTTGGTGGTCCAGTAGTACCATAGTCAACTGTCTATGCATTCATTGGCTTCTTTGAAAGAGGATGAAGTCACTACTAAAGATAAGTTCGGGAAGTCAATAAATCATATTAAGCGAGGCTAACAGGAATTTAGGGATAGAAAGTCGATACAATGTTGAAATGGCTCACAAAAGGTCGTCTAACAGTTTAAACTAATTAAATGGATTGACGTGAATTGAAGTTGGCATATCTATTCAACACACTGACTCTTGTAAGCGAGCTTCTTGAGGACATTAACATTTAAAGTGGTTTAAATTAAGTTGAAGCGAAACTGATTTGAATAAAGTATAGAGTCCAAGTCAATTATCGTAGTTCAGTTTCAAGGTCAAGTTCAGTGCAATGCCTAAAGTTCTAGTTCAAGGTTTAACTTTACAAAGGTCAATAGTTGTGTAGAATCATGAATTGGTTACATAAAAAGATTATATTGTTAGAAAAAGGAAAGTAAAAGATTTTGATTCCTTTTATATCCTGTTTGGTTTTTAAGTACGGGAAGTGGATGAAATACAAAACAATATAAATAGGTGTATTCACACCCTATTCAGCACACTCAAATCACTTTCTCATGTCCTCTTATACTCCTATTATTTCTTCCTAGAGGCATGGATTCAGACATCCACAGAAAATCCTACCATGATACACAAGCGAAGAGCGATGGTTTCAATGTTCTTGTATCTCGAGTTTTTCTTGGTGGCAGTAAAGTTTCTAATTATATAAGGTGAGCTGTGCTGTTTATGAAATGGTCACCATCTTTTGAATCTTGTTTACTGCTCACTTAGTCTCCTTAATTTAGCTTTATAATTCGTATACAAAACTACACGCAATGGTCTAATGGTTTAAATTCACTATATATAATCCTTTATTTCATTTTTATTTAGGTTCAGAATGGAGAGACAAAACCAATATACAGAACCACAGCAAACCGAAGGCACAACATTCCTAAGGACTTGCTACAATACAACAAATACATTATGTGGTAAATCCCTAGTAACATAATATTATTATTTGTATTCTGTTTCAAGCTTATTAAGTATAGACAATTAATGCGATTCGTAACTCAGCAAGTCACTCTTATTGAATATTCATATTGTTTCAAAAGTATTTGACATGTGTTTTAAAGCCTTTGTGTGAAAGTTGTATTTTGTTTAACATTTTTTTTATTTATGTATGGGATTCTGGCATAGGAAAACCGTCAGTCACAAGCTTTAGCTGATTTGCATGTTCTGAGTAGATTGTCATTAAAGTACACCTGTTCATAAAAAAAAATGTTAAGTGTGACATTTGAAATGTTGGTTAAGAGTAGGAAAGTAGTGTTTGAACATTTTAGTTTTGTTGTCTTTAGAGTTGATGTAATATAAATATTTAGACATGAATTATTTCATTAGCTATTAAGGTAGTTGTTAATGGTTCACGTGCCTCGGATTATGGGGTGTGAGAGCGTGTTGCTTCAATTATTTTCTTTTATGTTTCACAATTTACACTCAGAATTTTCTTTCAAATTTTCATTTCATTTTTAACTGAGGGTGATTACAGAATGGAGATCCAAAGCCAGCAGCCGCAACCGTATGAACCACCACAAACCAAAGGCGCCTCCTTCCTAAAAACTTGCTTCAATGGATTCAATACTTTATGTGGTAATTACCTACAATTTTTTTTTTTTTTTTTTTTTTTTTTTTTTTTTTTTTTTTTTTTTTTCTGCCTATAGTTCTAAACTTTATACATTCTCTCACATTTGCCAACTATGAAATGATGTTTTTCAGGTGTAGGAATACTAACAGTTCTTTGGCGCAATAGTGATTTGTAGCTTAGCACATTAAAATTAGGGAAAATGACAAAAATACCAATTTACAAACATACTTCACCAAATACCCAATTTTTATCACTGTAGTTGTCGAAAGGAAAGATTGTGTAAGAGCGCTAAGAGCAGTGCATTCAAGATTTTACCTTTCAAAAACATCAATAGCAGTGGGCATCATTGAGCCTGGGCTGATTGGTGCCACTTTACTTAACCAGCTAAGGGATCAGGTATATCTTACATTCTATATCAAATTTTGCGTGCTTACTTTTTGTGCTTGGGTACGTTAAGATTTATGAGAAAGTTTTAGTTAATAGCTTCTGAACACGCTAAGAAATTTCTGTTGCAGGCAAATGCCACTGATGATGCACTTTAAAAGTTTAAAAGTAAAGAAAGTTCAAGTTATAAGCCTTTTGCAAAGTATGTAAAACAGTTTTCCCTTCTGGAAACGAGTAACAAATCAAATAAATGAAAATGGTTAAGAGCTACCCAAGCAACTAATTTGTTCTTGTGCATCATAATGGGTGTAGTTCAGGACCTTGTGAAATATTGGTACAAAATCTAAGTAAAGGAGTATATTCAAGATGAATAGAACAGACCATTATTGTTGTTTAGCATTATAGATACTTATTGGACGCTCATTCTCAATATCTAAAAAGTACTTTATTGTCTCTGCTACTACTCAATGCTCTCTTTCATGTGGCATGGTGCAAGTAACACACTATTTCAGAATATGAGCCATAGCGCATGTGGCAACATATGCCACTTCTTAAACTACAAGGCTATACTTAATTTTAAGTCTATTAATGTCATATGTGGAAAATTGATACAAATGTAACAGTAACAGAGAGATGCATTTTTGTTTATCACAGCAGAATGGAATACCATGAGGATAAGTTTGAGATGGACCATAAATGATTGTCACTCTAATTTTACAACTGTCTATATGATTTTGTTAAAAATTTGCAAGGTTGACCTTGCTAAGTCAACCTTGCTAATTTTTAGAAAACTAGCATGGCGACCTAGCAAGGTCAAACCTTGCGATTTTTTATAAAAAATATAGCAAGGTCAAATCTTGCGAGTTTTCTAAAAATCCGCAAATTCTTGCAAATCTTGCTAGTTTTGTGGGTATAATGGCTTTTTGATAAAAATTGGGTTTTTGCTGAAGTATGTTCGTAAAATTGGTTATTTTTGTCCTTTTCCCTTAAGATTATCCTAGAAGTCTTGGGTATATATATATATATATATATATATTGTTGTATTTTCTTGATAAAATCATCATGTGAAACTAATCCCTTTTCAATATCATGCAGTGGAGAATGTTCTACAAATTGCTCCTGCTGTCCACTATTTAAAATCCTTCATGCATTCCATGCAACAATGAGATTCTTTTAATTCTAGTAAACGAACAGGTGTATATGGAAGAAAAAGGAGTCAGATGCAGACATAACACTTCAACTACACATAACCGAGGGCACAACATTCCTAAGGACTTGCTTTAACACAACCAATACCTACCAAAAATTTGCAAAATATATGCATGCTCTTATGTTTTCAAACTGAGTTTTTCATCTTATCTCTATTTAAGGCGTAGGGATAGTTGAGTTTCTTACACCGTCTCTAGAGGAGGTTGGTTGGTCCTATCCAGCTGTTTTATGCGTCTACTATACACGGGAATAATTCTTCACAAATGTATGACTTTAGATCCGAACATAAAATCATACTCAGATATAGACCATGCAGAATTTGGGAGAATAAGGTGGGTGATCAGTGATCACCATTTCAACGTTCTTGTACCTACAACTTCTCCCAGTGAGGTAGAGTTTCCGATTAAAGAAGCTGACAATGTCGGCTTCTATAATTAGAAACTCATCTGCCACCAGGGTAAGTTCAAGGTACAAGAACATTGAAATGGTCATCCTCACGAATGCCACTTGGTCTATACATGGGCAATAATTTATGTTGGGGTCATAAAATAGTAACCTTTTTTAGTAGTTGTAAAAAAAGGGTTTGGTGGATAAACATTAAACGTGAGAGGTCATAATTCATGCATTTATGGAGAATTAATCGCGTGTAGAAACATACATCAGCTACCAACAACCAAATAGCGATTGGCACAACACTGATCCTTCCAGTATCCAAATATATATGCCATAATGATATGGATCATGACAACAATGTTAGAAGAATAATTCTCAGTTTTGAGACAACAAATGAAGAGTTGTATCATTCAAACATGTCTCGTTCTTAGCCTCATTGTGGCTATGATCTCCCTGTTGTTGCCATGATATGTTGTTGAAAAAACATAGTTGCACTGCTGTATAAACATAATCAAGGAGATTTGAGCTAATTGACTTCAGCCCAATATCCTTATTGTACGAAAAAATGGCCAACTTTTTGTTGGCAATAGTACGACATGACAAGTTACAAAAATAACACCTTCTCTTCCCACCGAACTCAGTTCAAAAAATTTCATAAAGTTCATTCGAAAAAGCTTGTGCACATTACCGGTATCCGTAATGAGAAATAATTAAACACCCACAAATATTCACATTTCCTATTCTCCTGAATGCCGCTGTTGTAGGAATTGGAAGAGTATTCTGCTCCTTTGTTTTTTTATAGATTAATTAAGAATGATTAACTGCATTAATTAGTTAATACTCAGTTAGTTCCATTACTTCTTATGTATGTATCCCCAAATGTAATCAAGTCTATTGACATTAATGAATGAATATAACGGTTTTCTCACATTCTTCTTTTCTTTCCTGAACATTCTTGACACTAACATAATTAATATTAGACTCGATGGATACTCCAACTGATCAATTTTTCTTGATTTCGCGGATCATATATGATCCGATTCATGACATATTTCCTTTCATTTAGAGAGCTGGGAGTGCATGCGTGAGCATGCGGTGCGGTAATCCACCCCGCACGGTAACATCGCCGCCTCGAATTACATACCGCACGGGGAGGTGAAATGGGTGAGTATCTCACGCACGGGGAGGTAAACGTTGGATGTGAATTTGACCGTTGGGAAGGGACCGTTTGGGTGCAACGGTTACTTTTTTTTTTTGTTATTAAAAGGTCTTGTTGGTGATGGTAGAAAGCAAAAAAAAAAAAAAAAAGATAGTAATGTTGAAGCAGAGTTGGGAAGAAGGCATTAGGTCAAATGGTCAATAGTTTATTTTATGTGTGGCCCAATTGTTTTGATGTAGCTTGTAGACTTCTATTTAACTATAGGGCCCAATTCACTTAAAATGTCTAGGCATGTATAATAACTTCAAGTCTTTAAACATTGCCTTAATATTATACAATGTTTATTTAATTTTAATGAAATTTTAGTTTTTAATAAATTTTAATGGAATTTAAAAAAGAAAAAAAGGAAAAAAAAAATGAAGTGAGTGAAGGGTGAGTGAAGTGCCGCTTCCAAAAAAGAAGTGAGTGAAGGGTGAGTGATGAAAAAAGTAAGGAATAATGTGGCGCAAGAGGATTGGTTGGGAGTGAGTGAAAGGAATGAAGGTGAGTGATGCACTCGCTCCACCCTTAAGGTTAATTACCCGAACATGTATCATACTTGACACTTTTCTTATTGTATGTACTGAACTTTTTTTTTTTTTTTCTTATTGTTCGTATTGAACTTACAAATTTGGATTATTATGTGTATTTTGTGACTATTTAGCCATGTACAATGACCATTTTACCCTTTGAAATTTGAAAAAAGAAAGGGTAAAATAGCCACAAAATACACACAATAATCGAAATTTAAAAATTCAGTACACACAATAAGGGAAAAAAAAATATCAATACACACAATAACAAAAAGTGGCAAATATGATACATTTTCAAGCAATTAACCCTTTTATTTATTTTGATTTCACATATCATACGATTTGATTCATGGCATTTACCAGAGGATTTGTGGGCATTACATTATCAATGCATGTGGTTTAATTTCCATGCTGCTGTTATTGTTAAAGCCGTATATTGTTGCCTTAAACAAATATTAGAGAGGAGGTTCAAGCTAAATGAGTTAAACTTGGAATTCCTTTTTGTTGTTCCACCTTGTGTAGTATTCTCAAAAATAATATTGGTGAGACATTATGGTAGACGTAGACGACTCGGTACTGTAGTATTTGTTGATATACTCATATACATTGCAAATCGCATATATTCTTAAGTCATTAATTGTCATTAAGATAGATGATTAGAAAACAAATTGGAAGTCATATATTATTATGGGAGAACTAACAAAAATGTGTATAATTAAAGAGAAGCATGTGACGAAACATAACAAACATGGTTTTGTTATTGCAATCGTATACTTTTTTCATTTGCTTGATTAGAAGTTGACATGTACAAATCTTCAGCTTAGCACTAACAGAGTGCACATAACGTGTAATTTAATAACCAAAGGTCCCGAGTTAATGAATGAATTATAGCAATGGTTATAATTAGGATGCAAAATCACTCATAATAAATATGTTACCACAAACTTACAAAAGCTGAAACATTACACACTGCATTTGTGTTTCAACAACTTGTCACACAAATAGTACAACTTAAAAGAACCGAAAAATCAATCACGCTGGACCCATGTCTTAACAACTTTATAGATCCACAATTAGGATCATCCTTAATTATATCTAGTATGTAAAAAGCGTATACTTAATAATAAAAAAATGTGGACATCAAAACAGTTGTAGTACTCTTAAAAAGTTTGAACATGAGAAGCTTTGATAATAAAAGTCGATACTTCAATTCTTAATATATTGCAAACTGAATACCAGGTGGTCCTTAATATTAGTCATTGCCATGTGGATGCATGTTAGTTCTTGCCGTTTCTGGGACAATATTGCCAAATCCTTTTGTTTTTACCGAGCACAATATAACTAACCATACATCATATAAGAGGATTTGCAAATCCTGAGATTCATAGGCATTTTGTCTATCTTAGAAGTTTTGGTACATTATAGGCAAACAAGTGTCAATTTTTGTCGATACTGGTCATTTTCCTTAATATTTATGCCCACATGATATCTCAGATTTATATGACTTAAGGTTCCCAAGCCTTGAAAGAAATCATAGAGCTGTCAGCCCCTCCACATCAACCAAATATCATTGAATTCTTGTTTGTGAAAGTTTGTTTCTTCTTGTATCAATATTTATGATATAAAGTAGCCCAACAAACTTCAAAAAAGAGAATACGTAACTATCTGAAAACCACATCTTTGGACCACAAGATTATAGTTAATGTTTTTGAAATGTAGCAGTATAGAATTTTTATCGTAGGTGTCAAGTTTAACGATTAAGCGAGCCTAACAAGAATTCTGTGTTCTGTCAAGAATTGGTTACATAAAAAGATTATGTTGTTAAAAAAAGAAAGTTAAAGATTATGATTCTTTTTATATCCTGTTTGGTATCCAAGTATAGGAAATTGGTAGGGATCCGGTAAGAAGAAAAATTAAAATAGGAAGAATAAGAAGGATTTCTAGCCACACATTTCAAATAGGAGAGAGAATTTTAAGGGGAGATGCATCCATTTTTGTAGATGCATCTGAAATGAGTGGTTGTGGTTTCTTCTTATCATTCTTATTTTAAGTTTTCTTCTTATTTGATCCTAACTCAATGGGTGAGATCCAAAACAATATAAATAGGGGTGTTGACAGCCTATTCAACACACTCAAAACACTTTCTCATGTAGGGGTGAGCATGGTCCAAAAACCGGACCGGACCGGACCGAAGACCGAGAACCGGAAAAACCATAGACCGAGACCGGACCGAATGTGGTCGGTCCGGTTCGGTCCGGTCCGGCCTTCGGTCGGTCCGGTCCAATTAGGCATATTTTGGCACGTTTTTTCGGTTTTTTGATCGGTCCGGACCGGACCGGACCGGACCGACCGGACCGAGGACCTAATTAGCCAAAAAGGCTAGACCGAGGACCGGACCGAATGTGGTCGGTCCGGTCCGGTCCGGTCGGTTTTGTCGGTCGGTCCGGTCCATCCGATCCGTTTGCTCACCCTTATGTTTGCACTACTACAAAAAGTGTATATGTACACGCTTATTTTGCCACACTTTGTAAAGCGTGGTTTTTATTTTTTGTGTTTGTACACGCAAATAAGTGTCTGAAATTATGTCACAACTTTATTCGTGTACTAGCCCAAGCCACTTAAAAAAGCGTGGAAAAATTATATTGGAAAAAAATAGATCCACAGCAAAAAGCGTGGACAATTTTTTCATACGTGTCATTTTTTAATACTATTCCAATCACTTTTACTGTTACATCATCTCATTCTCACTTTATAAAAATCCCCAAATACATCAAATCCCCAAATCAGTTTATAAAAATCAGTTTAAATCCCCAAATCAGTTTATATAACATCACTTTATAAGATGTTAATTCGTTAACATTTTATCCCTAATTCGTTAACATCCTCTCATTCGATTTTATAAAAATCCCTAAATCCCCAAATCAGTTACATCCTCTCATTCGATTTTATAAAAATCCCCAAATCAGAGCTTGTTAGTTCTCATTCACTATTCGATTTCAGAGGTGTTGCAGCAGAGCTTGTTAATCGGAAGATAGGGTTTGAGCTTGTTAATCAGGTGTTGCAGCAGAGCTGGTTAATCGGAAGCTAGGGTTTGAGCTTGTTAATCGGAAGCTAGGGTTTGAGCTTGTTAATCAGTTGCGGCAGCTAAGGTATAAACAATTTATGCTTGTTTATTTTGTTTTTTGAAAGTGATTATGTGGTAGAATAGTGTTTGGATCTGCGTTTAAGTCGTAATAATCGGATAGTTTTAGTTGCGTCTGTTGGTGTGTTTGGCAAAACTAGCGTGATGTAACAAACTTGCTTGATGTAACAAGCTTTTTATACTGAATTGGTGATACTGAAGACACGTACGTTTGTAGTGGAATATAATTAAGTCAAATAACCCAACTCGACATCAGTTAGTATTTGGTAGCATAAAGTTAGTAATATTCTATTGTAGCACTTATTTAGTCTATATACAGTATCACATTATCACTTAAAATGCATATTCGAAATTGCGTATGTTATCTTGCTATACAGTATCACATATGTTTACTCTTAACATTTTTTACTGTTATTCTGAGGGTGTGTATTTATGGATTTGATGTTACTAATGCTAATGTGATGCCCAAGTTAGCAAAGCATTTAGACATGTTATAAAACAAAGCATTCTGTAAATTAACTTCCTAAATTCTGTTCCTAATCTGACAAGCACATAAAACATGCTAATGTTGTTCAAATTTAGAGAAAAGTAAGATATGATCATGTTCTAACTATTACAAAGAACGTGATATTGGAGAATCAAGAAGTTCAATTTAAAACCTTAGATCTAAAAGTGCAATTCATTTTGCTGTATTAATTTTTCTGAGATTAGACAATTTTAAGTTGGTTAAAAGAAGGAAAGCTTGTGATATTTGATTTTATTAGCATCATGTTAATCAGGATATCAAGTATTACCTGGAAGCAGAGTTTTGCAAGAATTCAGGTTCAGTTCACTCAGATTTGGGCAATTTAGATAGAGACTGCAATATTGAGATAATCAGAACAAACACCAAACTGAGATGTAGAATTGAAAACATTGACTTTTCAGAATACTACTGAACTAACCATAAAGCTTTGTATGATTTTGTGGTGGACTAGGTACTTGTTACTCGTGATTGTATGTGTACTCTTACGTATAGGAGGTTACGTATAGGAGGTTACGTATATGAGTTTTAAAGGCTTATAGGTACTTGGAATAGATTTACTGTTAGATCACTAGATGTATACTAAGGTTTTTCAAATTTGTCTGCTCAGTTTACTTGGTAGCATATATGAGATATGTGCTAGAGTGCTAGGTTGTGTATTATGTGCAGGTAATATATTTGTGTGAATAACAATTTTCATTTAACGTGAATTTTTGGTGACAGGACACATACGCAGGCTTTCATGAGGTGAACATGATATGCTTGCATATTATATGGGTGCACTTTGTATGTAGTGATATCAGATATGGTCTTTGGACTGCTTATAAGAAAAGTCAAATATATACCAGTGGGTGTTACTTAGTTTTAAACGGGCAGAAAATAACCATCTAGGGGTCTATGTTATTCTCGAGAGTCTAGAACCAAAAACTAAATTATATAGCATATTCTGAAATTGAAAGGTTAAATGGTTTTGTGGATGGTGATACTTGCTATAGATTTATGAGGTCCTTGTAGCTATTCATTGGTTCTGCATGTATGCAATGCTTTTTTTTTATCCTTCCACATTTGATGACATCTGTCATAGAAACACTCAAACACATGACAACTCTGATAATTCTTTTAAATTCTTAGTACTTTTGCAATGGACTGATCATTTGAGCTAGCTGTGTTCAATGCCTTGAAATCACTTATATATGAACACAAGTCTTCCAAAATTCTTTACATTCATAAGCGTCTCAGATAAATTAGAAGCATTTGTAACTGTAGAGCAGAATGAAATCAAATAGTACTGAACTAACCATACAAGGTCATGTAGCTAGCTGGTTTAGATTGGTAAGTTATATGGCCTAATAAATGTAGCATTGTATAATGTGTTAGTGGCTAGTTGCTACCGTTGTTGTAGGTTAATGGAGTACTGCTGAGTCTTGTGCCATTTATACCTTAAGTTCTTAAGGTATAAACGGAATTAAAAGTTTTGAAACCTGAAAGTCATGCCCTGTGCACATGTTAGGTTCCAGACATGCAGGTATTGTTAGGTTCAAACAAATGTGTTAGATTTATTGGAATGCATTTTGGTAGTTTACTGGTTCCAGACATGCAGGTATTGTTAGGTTCAAACAAATGTCGAGTGTTCACATTAGGGTGAGGCATACTGCTTGTAATTTTATATGGCTTGAATATGATAGTTGGTTCTGTGGCAGTTTACTGTTCAGGTATGCGAATGGCTCAGGTTAAACCTTTGGATAGCAGACCGAAAGCTATGAACCATGGGATTGGGTTATTTGTTGAAACAGAATGGCTTTTGTATTATGGATGTGCTCTAATGTCTTCAAAATTATAAGAGATACATATATGTACATTTTTATATAAAAGTTCTTATAGCCATAGAATTACTTGTAACAGTATGTGTGCAAGTCAACTGTCTCATCTGTTTATAACCATGCCCTGTGCACATGTTGCTACAGTGTTAGTGGGTGCAAACTTTTAGGACTTAAATAGGGCAGTGAACACTTTGGTGTCTGAAAAGACTGGTTTCTAATATTTGCAATTTCTACTAGTTTGGGGACTCCTTTTGTAAGTTTTCTTTTTGCTAATTGGTCTTAATTGAAAAACTAATCACATATAGGTCATCTATGGTGCAAGCTTTGATACTTATGGTAACTTTACTCATTTGTGTGCTTTGATATATGTGTGCTTGTAGTTTGCTTGAAAGCTATACATTTCAAGTCACTGATAATGTTGATACAGTTTCCAAGATACTAATCATATGTTTGTTGCATTTGATACAGTTTCCAAGATGTTCAAATCTAAAAAAACAATGCAGCAACATAAAAGAAAACAAAGTCAAATGAGTCGACAAGCCTTTGAAGCAACTGCTCGACCTTCATTCCCTATACATATGCAAACTGCTGGTCAAGCAATTGACAACACCAATCACCCATCATCAGCCCTTCAAGCAACTGCTCGACCTTCATTCCCTACACATATGCAAACTTGTATCTATAGTTATTCACTTATTTGTATAGCAATATATTTCTGATGTGGTGTCCTGAAATGCAGAAACTATCAGCATGTGGGAAGAAAGCACGGCTTGACCAAGCCCATACTCACACTAGTGGTGCTTTTAGTTTCGCGCGAAGAGATCATGAATTTGTGAGTACCATTTAATCTTGAAATTGTTATAACTCATATTGTTATGCATTCTTTGATATTCTCTATCTAATATACAGAAAGTGACAAATAAAAGATCACCGAATGATGTTGAGAGGTTTCACATTTGTTATAAAACAGCGGACGACACATATATTCAAGAAGCAACAGTAGAAATGATGGTATACGCATATTTGTTTATATATTTTTTTAAAAGTTTTATACGGCATGTTTTGATTTATGAAGTTAAAAGCCTATGCATTATTTCAGGCTCAAGCAAATAGAGAAATAGAAAGAAAGAAGTTAGAGCTAGGAGGCCCTGAAGGAAATGTTGAAGATGACGTACTGGCAGAAATTGCTAGGAATGTTCTTAACAAACTTATCGGAGATGAAAAACCTCATTGTTTTGGAGCCGGTGTAACAAAATCTCAAATATCCAAATTCAGTTGCGATTTAAGAAAGATGAGGGGTGAGGTTATAACAAATGAAAACCGTGTTTTGTTGGAGAAAGTACAGACTCAAAAAAAACAATTAGAGACTCAAAAAAACCAATTAGAGAATCAAAATAAGGAAATAGAGACTCATAAAAAGCAATTAGAAGTTCAAGGTTTGCAACTCAAGGATATGGGACAAAAGCTCAATGACCTTTATGGAATGCTCAAAGTTGTTGAAACTGCGTTTCCTGGTCTATATAATGGTGCGTCTACTTGTGGTGCTACTGGTACATGTGACAAACAGGTGAGTGGTTTATTGTTTATCGCAATATTTTTTTTTCAGTCCCTTGTTTGAAGTATTTTTTATGTTTTTTTTCAGCCCTCTTTTGGCGCATCACCACTTCCAGATCACTACCCGGGTATATATTTTAATGTTTTTAAATTTATATTTTTGTTGATGTTATTATGATGCTTGAACAGTTTCAAACACCCCCCTTAGCTCTCAAAGATTAGGCAAACTGATTATGATTTGCTGATTTTTTGGGATCAAGGAAATTAGCTTAGGATAACAAGGTATAAGCTTAAAATTTCATGATATTAAACTTATTTACACAGCTTAAAATTTGAATCATAGGACTTAGGTGTTTTTGCTTAGTTTTGTTTGCTCAAAATAGTTTTTCATACTAGTATTAAGTTTTTCATACTTCTGTTTCATTATCTGTTGCACTATTGGATCTGTGTTTCTTTGGTGTTTGAGGTCTGAGTTTTAGCTTCATTTAAGCATATTTGATCATTGTTGATTCTGAATTGGTGGATTGGATTGGTAGGACTCTGAGTTATTGGCTAGGAATATTGAAGCAGGTTATAATAGGGTGTTTGGGATAGAGTTGTTTGCTGGTTTTACTTATGTTACAGAGGTTGTTATTGGCTTAGACATTACTCTTAGATTACATTTAGGCCTAGTCAAGCATAATTTAGTAGGATTATCACATAAGAAGTCAAATTAGCTTTTCATTATTCATAACAGTTATTGAGTTAAGAGATTTAGTTGCATAGTCTTAAATTTAGTTGCATAAGTTGAAGTTTTAGCTTATTTTATTCATACATTAGCTTAATATAACATTTTTCAGTAAAATTTTAGTAATCAAATTTCATTTTAGTCAAAGTCTCAGTCAATTCAAAAAGTCAAAGCTAGTTTCAACATCAGGTTTTTGACAGATCTTTGATATCATTTCTAGTGTTTAATTTTGATTGGAAATACTTTTTAAAAGTTGATTTGTAAAGTTTGGCAGCTTGTGAAGCATAATCAGAAAGAAAATTTTGGTTTGGATCTTATTAGCTTATTGGAAATTCAGATTGAAGTTGACTGTTTGGACCAAAGTTTCCCCTGCTCATCAGTTTTTGTTCAAGTGGGGTTGGTTTGAAAATGAAATCTTGATTGGAGTTTGGTTGCTAATATTAATGCTTTATATCTTGATTGGAATTTGATTGGAGTGTTGCTTTGTCTTTAGGATTTGCTGATATCGTCTTTAATTTAGCAATCACCCTAACAACAATCATTTACTGATCTAGGAAATTGACCTCCTTCAACAACCATTTTTGCTCCCTAACATGTATGTGCTGAAAAGTTTGCATTCTACCAAAGGATTATGGCTCCAATTAATCAGTGCCTAAAAAATACAGTTGATGGTAATATATATTATAACCACTTGAGTTTACTAAGATACTTTTTTTTATGAATCCACCTTCTGAAAGCAAACATACTTTTATGGATAAAAATACTTGTCTAGTTTACAAATCATGTCCTTGACTCATTAGTTACACATTCTTGGCTATCTCATTAACAAAAATACTTGGCTATCTCAGTTTGGAAAGTTTTCACTGCATCCGCATAGTAACCTGGAATGTTTGTTAGAGCAGGCTTTGGAAGAAAGTTCCATTGAATTTGTGGAATAGTCTTTGCGGAAGTACCTTTACCAGCTAACTCATATAACTTAGCAATGACTGATAGAACTTGATTCTTCTCTTTAATAATCCAATCCTGCCCACATCTCATTAACCTCAATAATTTTTTCTTTTTCATTATTTAGGAGGTTCTTGAAGAAAAAAGATCAAAGCTTGCAATGGATACTTGAAGACGTAAGATTGACGAAGCTAGCAGATTTTGAAGACGTAAGATTGACGAAGCTTGATTTGAAATCTTTTATATCATGAAATCTTTTGTATGTGCAGAATATGCAGAACTGTATATAGATCTATACCTTCTCTTTTAAGCTTGCAATGGATCCTTTCATGGTCTTTTATAGATCCTTTCTGTATCCATAAGATTTGCTACAGATTTGAATATGAAGAATTGTATTTTTTTCGAATTTGTGCAGATTTTTTTTTTTTTTTTTTTTTTTTTTTTTAATGTAAAATTATGAAAATAATGACAGTTAAAAGCGTGTACTTTCAAAAGTTTTGCCACGCTTTTTAGTGTGTGAACCTTTAAAATCTTTTCGACTATTTTTCCTTTTGTGACGTTTAAAAGCGTGCACTTTGAATTTTTGCCACGCTTTTTGTAGTGTTCAATTTTGAAATTTTTTCCACCATTTTAACCGTGGACTACTTGATCCATTTCCCCACACTTTCCGGTGTCGCTATTTACTAGTTTCTACACGCTCAACTGTGTAAACCTATTTGTGACGCCTAGTTTTGGCACGGTACTTTCATGCGTGTACTAATATTTTTGCCACACTTGAAAGGGTGGAGATATGCTCTAATCATTGTGTAAAATTAACCCGTTTGCTGTAGTGTTGTGTATCAAAGTTATAGTTGGATAGCACATAAAATAAGTATAAAATGCATTAATTCATTGAACTTGTTTCGTCAGTTTATTAAAAAAAATAGATATGCATCACTTGAACTTTATATGAACAATGCATCATTATGAAAAAGTATAATTTAAAGAATTTCAAAACTTTGTTGACCAAAATATGGAGTGGAAAAAATTAATATGAAAAACCAAGCTTTTAAGAAGAAAAAAGAACGGGGTTTAATGTTTCAATTTAGCTTTAAAAATTGCCACTAATTTCAAGTTAATTACAAGAATGCCATCCAAGTCATTTTGATCAAGTGACATCATCATTGATGCATCTAATGGTCCAGATTAGTTCCTATTGTTTTTATTTTAAGGTTGGTCACTACAATCACGCCTCCCTATATATATATATATATATATATATATATATATATATATATATATATATATATATATATAGCTTGATTTCATTAGATACTCTTGAAAAAGAGGGTTATACTATGAAGATACAGATGGGTAGAGTCAAGGTGATCAAAGGTTGTCGGGTTACGATGACTAGGAGGTTCAAAACAAGTTGGATTCAAGCAACTTGGTCATAAACAAGTTGGGTTCAAACAACTTGGTCCTGGTGTTAAAACAGAAGTCCATGGAGTACAAGATGCTAAACATGTTTGGTTTAAGGTGGAACTGCAGGGAGCTCAGAAAAATCGTGAAGCTGAGGTTGTTCAGGATAGTAACGATGATGTTGCAGTGACTCAAAGAAAGTTGGAGGACAAACAACTTGAAGAAAAGACGAACACGGGCTACTTGGTAAAGGAGCAGTAAAATGTACACCTTGGTATAAAGGTGGGGGCAGACATTACGATAACCGGAGTACCTGGTCAAGAGGGTGCAGAGAGTAATGCTGTTGATAAGAAGAAAGTGAAGGAATCTACATAAGCTAATCTTGGAAAATTACTGAAGTACAACGCCTGGTCGACAAGGTGGTCTCCGGTCCGAGGTTCCAGCACGAGGAAAAGGTGCTGAGTATCGGTTATGTTTAAGTGTGATACATACATCTATTATTACTATTCCATAACTTTATAAAATGTGATACATACATCTATTATTAATGATGCACCATCTACCAAAAACTAAATGATGCACAATAAGTTTCTACAAACTTTCTAGATCATTGGTATAAATGCCGACTACTAGTGGCTGCTACGGTTTCGTTTCTTGCTACGACCACCATTCATTGATACATTACCACGTTCTATAGATACACGAATTAATAACCACTGAATAATAAACAAATAAGCTAAGTTTAAGTAATACTCATAAGTGCAAGGGAAGTCGTTAATACAACTGCTAAATTTATAAATGCTACTCGTAGTAAATAAATTTCAAAAGATACAAATGTGCATTACTTCTTTTCAATCACCAACATCTTAAACTAACCCCAAAAATATAAATATCCAAACTATCAATATGGAAATGGTGTGTTGAACTCAAAGCGACGCCAAAAATATAAACTCGAGAGATATTGAACATATAACAATAAACCCGCATATCAAAAACTACCACCGTCGGCGGCTAAAACATGTCAAGAACCACCACCATTGGTAGCTAGCGTCGACGGCCACCTGATTCACAAACGCATTAACTGATTCATAAAACCCATTCATTACACCGGAATGTATCACCTTGGTACATACCCATCGATTTCTTGATGTCGGCGCGAATCACCTACGCACCCGCTCGAAATACAAAAACCCTACCGTATCTAATACACAAACAATTGGATCTAGTTCATACACACCCACTTGATTTCTTTGTTGTGGATCTACAACACTAATCATATATCTCGAAATCAAATGGTTGTATTCAATACGATTACAAAAAAACATCAATGAAGACCAACTGCCGAGTTGGTACACACACAAAAAGAAGTTAGAAGAAAATCTTCAACCAAAAACCCAATTAACAAAAACCGGAGATGAACCGGATTCTGGTGGAGCGTATCTGAATCCTATAAAAGAGTGTATATTGTGATTCGCCAGAACCTTGTGGTGGTGTCTTGCCGTCGGTTTGTTGATCCATCAGAATTTATAAGGGACGATTTCATGGTAGTTTTTGATTTTTTTGAAGGAGCTTTTTAATGTAAAATGGTGAGATGATTTGTAGATCTGGGTTGGAGAGCAAGAGAAAGTGACGTTTTAATGGTATAGTAAATATCAAGCTAATAAAAAGGATGGATTAAATACTTGTTAAGCATTTTTCATTTATTATATATTGTAGCAAGATTACCGAAATACCCTTATACATATTAATATTATTTTACATTTTCTTTTAAATAAAAATGACACTTGGCTAAATTTAATTGGTTCCTATTGTTTTTATTTTAAGCATGGTCACCACATGAACGCAAATCTCTCTCTCTCTCTCTCTATATATATATATATATATATATATATATATATATATATATATATATATACCGGGGCAACCCTTTACCCAAAAACACCTACTACTATGGGTGATTTAGGGGATTAGGGTTTCATCGTATTCCTGCCATATTTCCTGTTCATCTATACACCTTAAATCCATTTTATTATTAATTCAATCTTATTAATAACATCTATTTACTGTTGATTCGTGTCCTGTTCTTCATAAATTCACCACTAATAAACAATCCACCCTTTTTTGATTCATTTTTCCTTTATAAACGACTGTTTCACTGTTCATCGTATTAATCTCATTTCCACCTTAATCCTTCTGTGTTAATGATTCTGCTATCATAATCACTATGTCGGATTCAAACCCTGATCCAAAACCTAATTCGTCCTCTCATAGGACGGATTCATCACTTAAACCTAAAAAAACCACTAGAACCATGAATCCTTTGAGTAAATCTGCTTTGAAACATACGAATATGTTATCTAATGTTCCTAAGAATCTATACTCTAAAGTGAAGACAAGATCTGCTTCAAGGGGTAATAGAGAAGCAATGGATGTGGATGATTTCGAGTGTGATGATGGGGCTTCTGAGTCAGTTGAGGGTAGTGAGGAGTTTGGAGGTTCTTGTTCTGGTTTGGATGATGGGAGTAGTGTTGGTGATGGTTCTGAGGCTGGTAAGGTAGTTTCTGGTAATGCTAATAATATTTCTTTTGATTGTGATGTTAGTAATAGGGATATTGTTGATGAAATTGCTAAGAGTTTGAATAGTGAGCCTAATTCTGCTAGTGCTAAGCTTGTTGGTGATGTGGGTAGTGTTAATGAGTCTAATGTTAGTAACAACATGCCTGATATCCCTGTGCCAGTTGAGGATAACCCTGTGTTGAATCCTAAACCAGTGTTGAATAAGCCGAAAAGTCCTTCTATGGTCAGTTTTGGGGATGTTAGGGTTCCGGGTATGTTTAAGGTCAGTGGGAATGTCAGTGAGTTAGCTAGAGGTGCTAGTGAGGTGAGTAATTTTGTAGCTGGTGAATCTAGTGGTGTTAAGGATAGTGTGGTTAAGGATACTGTTATGTTGGATAAAGTTGTGGAGAAGAGTAATAGGTCCTTTTGCGAAGCGGTTTCTAGAAGTTTTGGTGGCAATAGTAATAATAAGCTTCATTTTTTCCCTCCGTCTGTGATTGGTGAGGGTAGGGAAGTTGTTAAGATGGATGCGGTTTTGGAAGAGGGTTGTAAGAAATGGGGTCATACTGTGGTTGGATTCTTTGTCGGTTTTAGGATGAATTATAGAGATTTAGTGTATCATTTGAAGAGGATGTGGAGATTGTATCAATTAGATCAGGTGTTCATGAATCAAAACGGTATGTGCTTTTTTAGTTTTAAGTCTTAGGATGGTATGGAATTGGTAATAGAAAACGGTCCATGGTTGGTTGACAACAAACCATTGTTTGTCAAGAAATAGGAACCGAGTTTATGTATGTCTAAGCCTCAAGTTACTAAGGTTCCTGTTTGGGTTAAAATTTTTGACATTTCTATAGAAGCGTGGAATGTTGAAGGCATTAGTAGAATTGTGAGCAGAATTGGTGGCCCGATTATCATGGATCGTATGACTACATCCATTTGTGAGAAACCGTATGACAGGGCATCATTTGCTAGGGTATTAGTCGAGATCAATTCTAAGAAACCTTTTGTTGATTCTGTAGAACTTTGGTATGAAAGTTTGGGGAAGATATTAAGGTTACGGGTTGAGCATGATTGGGTTCCGCCAAGGTGTGAGGAATGCAAAGTCTTTGGACATTATTTTAGTGATTGTAAGAACAAAGTTAATGTGGCCAAGAATGTTAACAAGGATGGTGAGACTGTGAAACCTACTGATACAGCGAATGGGAACAATAATGTTGATATGGGTAATGGAAATAGTGATGAGGGGTGGACTACTGTGGGTAATCGTAGAAACAGGGGTGATGGGAACAATGTTCGTCAAGGGAATGTGAGTGGTTATTATGGCAGAAGAATGTTTAATGGGAATAGGGCTGGTGTTAATAATTCTGTTAATACTGGTATGAATAATATGGGTAATAAAGATGCTAGTAGGTCTAATGATAATAATACGAATTATGGTAGAGTTTCTGGGGTTAATGCACAAGGAGCATTTGGTGGTTACCAAGTTAAAAGAGGTGTTTGTGTTAGTAGGTCTAATGATAATAACACAGCTAAGGTGGGCAATATGGGTACTAAGGAGGCTAATAAGATGTCCGAACGTGTTAATGGTGGTAATACTGGTAATGTGGACGAAAGTGTTGTTTTGAATGATAATGGGCAGCCTGGTTATAAGGGTAAAAGTAAAGTTGATGAGGGTGTTAGTGGTAAGGTTGGGAATGGTATTAGTAGTAATAGTGATGCTAAGAAGAATGTGCAGAAAAAGAATATGGTGAATAAGTCTAGTAACAGGAAGGGTAATGATAGTACAAATGGCGATAGTGGTAGTTCTAAAGAAATATTGGGGGCTAAGAATGTTAGTACGAGTAACCGTTTTGATGTTTTGGATCAATATAATGTTAGTGATAATACTGAGTTGTGGAATGTGGTGAAAGATTAGGTGGAAAAAGCTTGTGTTTGTGGTGTTCCAATTTTGGAGAGTATCATTAATGGTTGGTCTGATGATATGGTTAAATTCTACACAAAAAATGGAATGACAGAGTTATGAGGTCTGGTTCGCCTGCACAACAATTGGAATTTAAGATCAAAGGTCTATCTAATCAGATTGTTTATCTAAATAGGAACCTGAATTACAATGCTAAACATAATGCTGAAAAAATGTTGAAAATTTTGGGGGTAACTAATAATGTGAGTAAGGACGCTTCTTATAGTAAGTTTTATGCTGATGCTTATAAAGCTGAATTGTTTAAAGTGGAGGCTTTGCTTAAAGAGAAACGGTTTTGTGAAGTGGACCTATTTTTGTTATCTAACAAACCTCTGGATGAAGATCATAAGGATATTTGGTCAGACGATATGATGGAATATTATTTAGGTAGATGTGAGGAGATTAAGAGTGATCGGATTAATGGTCATCTTTCTGGTATAGGTGAACATGGTTCAGTTGAGGAAGTAGAAGAAGTTACCACTGGTTCTGCTTCTTTTATGGTCCAAAATGAGGTTACTAATGACATTGACAGTTCTTTGGCACAAACTAATGGTGCTGGTGCATCAAACTCTTCTAATCTTCAATGATAGTCAAAATAGGTTCTTGGAATGTTCGTGGTCTGTCTAATACAACCAGACAGGATGATGTTATTTCGCTTATTAGAGAAGAGGGTTTATGTATGTGTGCTGTTGTTGAGACACATCTTAGGAAAAAGTCTATTAAGAAGATTGGTGATAGTATGTTTAAGTATTGGAATTGGGTATCGAATAGTGATGATTGCAGAGGTGTTTGTAGAATAATGGTTGGGTGGGATGCTAATGTTATTGGTGCCAATTTGATCTCCCATTCTGAACAGGTTATGCATTTTGAAATTAACTTTGTTCATGATCACAGGAATCAGTTTGTCTCATTCATTTATGCTAAAAATAAAGGAAGTGAAAGACGAGTGTTATGGAAAAACTTGGTGGATCATAGCAGTGTTGTCAATGGTGAGCCGTGGGTTCTCTTAGGAGATTTTAACGTTGCTCTTAATATTGGGGATTGTTCTGATCTAACTGTTGCTAAAGATGGTGATATGGAAGATTTTAGAAAATGTTTGGAGACTTTGGAACTTAATGATATAGCAAGCAAAGGTATGTTCTATACTTGGATACAAAAGCGTCTTGATCCTAATTCTAGTATCCTTAAGAAGTTAGATAGAGCATTGGGCAATTCTAATTTCATTTCATCTTTCAATAATTATTTTGCTGAGTTTTTGCCATTTTTGACTTCGGATCACTGTCCTGTTGTTCTGAACTATCCTTTGGCCAAATTTAGTAAGCCTATATCGTTCCGGTTTGCTAATTTCTTGGCAAAAAAAGATTCTTTTATTCCCACTGTTAGAGATAATTGGGGTTTAGATGTTCAAGGTTTTAGGATGTTTATTTTGGCTAAAAGGTTGAAAAACATGAAAAGATATTTGAGAAACATGAAAAGGGTCAATGGGAATAAGTTTAATAAGGTTAAGGCTTTAAGTATTGAACTTAAGAGAATTCAACGAGATTTAGACAAGGAGCCTAACAATTCCAACCTTAGAGAAGAAGAATACGTGTTCTGTAAAGCTTATCAGGAAGCGGTTAGGGATGAGGCGAACCTTCTTAGACAGAAAACCAAGGTTCAATGGTTAAAAGATGGTGATCAAAACACCTCTTATTTTCATAATGTGCTCAAGAGTAGGGTTAATAAGAGTAGGATTCAATTGGTTTGTGATGAGCAGGGTAATAAGTATTATGGTGATGATGTACCGGGGTGTTTCGTTAACCATTTTGAACAATTCTTGGGGGTTGAACATGAAGTTGTTCTCTTAGATGATTGTGATGATCTGTTCACTAAGAAACTTGAACCCTCTATTGCCGTTAATATGATCAGACATGTTTCTGATATTGAAATCAAAGATGCTATGTTCAGTATTGAAGATGATAAAGCTGCTGGCCCGGACGGTTATACTTCTAATTTTTTAAAGCAGCATGGAGTATTGTGAGTGTTGATGTGTGTGATGCAGTTAGGGAGTTTTTCAGTTCGGGTAAGTTGCTTGGTGAATTTAATGCTAATGTCATCTCACTAATACCTAAGATGCAGGTTCCTTTGAAGGTGTCTGATTATCGTCCCATTGCTTGTGGGAATGTTATTTATAAGTGCATCAGTAAAGTTGTTACATACCATATTAAGGAAGGTCTTGGCAGCCTGATTGACAACAACCAAAGCGCGTTTATTCCAGGAAGACAGATCAGTGACAACATCTTGCTTGCTCAGGAATTTTTAAAGGGATATAATTGGAAACGTACAACTAGTAAATGTTCATTCAAGGTTGATATACAGAAGGCATACGACACTGTTAATTGGGACTTCTTGAAGACGATTCTGGTTCATTTTGGTTTTCACAGAGTTATGATACATTGGATAATGGTATGTCTCACTTCCGCTTCTTTTTCTATTTGTGTTAATAGGGAATTGCATGGTTTCTTTAAGAGTAAGCGGGGCCTTAGGCAAGGAGACCCAATATCGCCCTACTTATTTACTATTGTTATGGAAGTGTTCAATCTGATGATTAAGAGGCAAATTAGGAATGAGAATAGGTTTAAATATCATTGGGGTTGTAAGAAAATTGAGCTGACTCATTTATGTTTTGCGGACGACCTCTTGTTATTATGCCATGGTGATGAAATTTCTGCTTGTGTGCTTAGGAGGGCTTTAGATGAGTTTGCCATGTGTTCTGGTCTCTTTCCTAGTTTATCTAAAAGTGTTGCATTTTTTGGTAGTGTCCCTGATCCGATTAAGAATAGAATTCTACTTGCTATGCTGTTTAAAATTGGTGTGCTTCCTTTGAAATACCTGGGTATTCCATTGACGGGTAAAAGGATTAGTAATGATGATTGTATAATTCTGATAGAAAAGGTTAAGAATCGGATTAATGATTGGAGAAACAAAACCTTATCTTTTGCGGGAAGATTATAGTTAATCTCTTCTGTGTTATCTTCTCTTCACGTATATTGGGCATCTATGTTCATCCTTCCTACTCATATTTGTGATAGTATTGATAAACTTTGTAAGAAGTTTCTTTGGTCTGGTGAGGGTGAGGGTAGTGGAATTGCAAGTGTGTCGTGGAAAGATATTTGCAAACCTAAAAATCAGGGGGGTCTTGGTCTTAAACCGCTTAGACTCATGAATGAGGCTTTAATGTCTAAGTATCTTTGGAATGTCATTTGTAAGAAAGACTCTCTGTGGGTGAAATGGGTCCATGAGTATAGGGTTAAAGATAGAAATATTTGGTTCAATGTCAGTTTTGAGCATGCTGCATGGGGTTGGAATCAGATTTTAGGCCTTAGGGATAAAATTCGCTCATTTGTTGCATATAAGTTGGGGAATGGAAGGAATTGTTCTATTTGGTTTGATAAATGGCACGATAAAGGTCCTCTATGTAAGCTTATTACTTATAGTTTCCTCACTGAGAATGGTCTTAATGTGAATGATAAAGTGGTTGACTGGATAGATCAGGGTGGTTGGAAATGGCCGGATGAGTGGAATGATTTGTTTTGCGAAGTTGTGAATGTTCCTGTTCCCTCTTTATCTGATGACTGTGATGATAAGGCTATTTGGGTCAATAAGAAAAATAAGGAGTCGGAATTTAGTGTTAAAGAAACATCGAAAGCTTTACGAACTGATTGTCCAAAGGTTTTGTGGTATAAGCATGTATGGTTTTCTCAGTGTATCCCAAGGCATGCGTTTGTGCTTTGGATGGCCATGAGGGGTAGGCTTAAAACCACGGACAGAATTTCCAAATGGTTCAACATTTCATGTACCTTGTGCCCGTTGTGCAATACTATTGATGAAACCCACTCTCACCTATTCTTTTCTTGCAATTTTTCTAAGACTGTTTGGGATAACTTGACGATTCTGTGTAAGCTTGATAATATCTCGTGTATTTGGGCTGAAATCATTTCTGGAATATCTATTAGAATTGCAAATAACTCTCTTTGGAGTGTTATTCAACGATTAGTATTTGGTGCTGCAGTCTATTACATTTGGCAAGAGAGGAATCTTAGAATATTTCAAAAGGATTTTAGAAGTCAGGAAACGGTTTTTAAAATTATTATTGATACTGTGAGACATAAGCTATTGGGTTTAAAAATCAAATGGTCGTTGGAAGCGGAGAAGGTTGCGGTTATTTGGAAGATCCCTTTGAAAGGTAGAAATGATGGTGATTGCAGGAATCAAAACAGTTGTGATAATGGTATTAATGGCGTTACATGATGCTTGGATGACTGTGGATTTGCACAAATTCATATTGAATTTGTGGCAATGTGTTTGTGGGTTTGGCAGTATTGGTAATTCTTATGAGGGCTCTTGTTTAAGCCATTATACTAACTGTTATTATGTTGGTTCTTGTTATTTCTTATACTTTTGCAGACCCGTTGATTTTCGTGTGTGCTGGGTTTTCCGCTTTTGTTTGGGCACAGGTTTTTGGAAGTGTAATCAAGTATTTGATAGTGGTGAAGTTATTTTAAGCAAATTGCTACAGAAGCGAAGGTAGCTTCCTACACTGGCCATCTAATTGTTGGGTTGGAGTTCAAATGGCTATGCACTACAGGAACTGATCTAAACTTCTGCGCTGGTAATTTGTATTGGTTTATGAGGTTTACTAATCAGGTCACTATGCACTATTGTTCTTTAATTCTTACTTTTGTGCTGGTGTTCTGGTATGGATCTGATTATGGCCTGGTTCTGGTTTTCCCGATTTGTTGGTATGATCAGATTGATGGTAATATTGTGTATGTGGTTATTCTTAAGTTTTGGTTGGGGTATGGGGTTATTAGTGTTGCCTGGAGTTTGCGCTTTCTTGTCTGGAATTTTTATTACTCTAACACAAATATACCTTGTACTATTTTTCCTTGCTCAAAGTTTTCCCACAGGGTTTTTATTTGGCAAGGTTTTTTAATGAGACAAGGTTTTGGGATGATTGGTTATTTGATGATTCATCCTCTCCTTAAGTTGCTGTGGAAATTATGGCAGAGTTGGCTTATTTCTGGAAATAGCAATTTGGTGGAGTTTGCTGCAATAGTTATCTATTATGTTTAGTTCATTTTGAGAGATTTATGTTGGACTGTTGTTATTTCTATGTATTACTTCTCCCCTGTTTTTAAGCTTAGTATATTTGCTTTCTATGGACTATATGTGTATGGTGATGTTTGGAACTCCATTGGTTGGTCCCTTTGGAATCCTCCATGTATTCAGAGTACACATGTGGTCCTAGGTCAAGCTGTCTCTATGCTGAGTTTGAATTCAGGGGGTTACATTTGGTTATGTACATGTGGATTGGTTATTATATTCTTTACTATTTGCAGCTTAGTTGTTATCAGAATGATTTTGTCCATTTCTGTTTTGTTTCTTTTGTTTCTAGGCAAGAGAAGAATTGAGTTAGGGGTTGTCCTTTCCATTTCCTTCTCTTGTGCTATTTCATGTAAATAACTTTCATTTTATTTAATATATTTTACCTTTTTGTAAAAAAAAAATAAAAAAAATAAAATAAAATCAAGCTTTTTCTTAACCCTGGAACATACCTGACATCTTTCAGTATAAAGCTTGAACCATCATTCAACTGTATCTTCACTTTTCCTATCCCTCTGATAGTGCATCTCCTGTTATCACCTAACTTAACCAAACCACCATCAAAATCCTTAAAGTCATACAAGAAATCCCTCCTATGTGTCATATGATAAGACCCACTGATTCTATTACCAATTCAGTCATCTCATCATTCCTGACCACCACCAAGGCTTCTCCAAAGTAGGCGCTACCATCATCAGAAGAAGAATCAGAATCCTGATCATGCTTACCCTTCTTGACGAACTCACTTGACTTCTTCATTGGACAGTCTCTCTTCAGATGACCCTCTGAATGACATATGTAGCACTTGAGCTTACCAGTTCCACCCATTGACTTAAACCGCGAACTTCCTCCAAAATGAGCTTTCCTTGAATGATCTAGCCTTCCCCTTACAAATAACCCGTCACCAGTTTCTTCCTTTGTGCCTTCAGTTCTTTTCTTCAATTCTCTTGAATTCAGAGTCGCAAGAACATTCTCCATTGTCAAGGATTCCCTCCCATACAACAATGTCTCCACAAAGTTTTCGTAAGAAGATGGTAACGACGTAAGTAACATAAGTGCCTGATCTTCATCCTCAATCTCGATATCCATATTTGCCAAATCAAGTATCAACTTATTAAACTGATTTATATGATCACCCAGTTTCGTACCTGGACTCATATAGAATGTGTACAGCTTCTTCTTCAGATACAACATGTTTGCTAAGGACTTAGTCATATACAGACTAGTCAATTTCGTCCAAATTCCTGCAGCATTTGTTTCCTTGGTAACTTCCCATAAAACCCGGCAAGCATAGAATCAAGGTACTGTATGCCTTCTTCATCAAAGCAGCCTTTTCACCTGCTTCCATGTCCGCGGGTAATATCTCTAATGCAGCATCACATCCTAGCTGTACCGTTAAAGCACGCATCTTTATTTGCCATAACCCGAAGTCATTCTTCCCATCGAATTTCTCGATGTCAAACCTAGTTATTGAACTAGTCATTCTTCTTATACCTTACTAAAAACCTTGTCAAGTTGTTTCTTAACCAACTTTACCGACAAGCCTCACAAGTCGTGTGCAGTATTCCCCTTGTTGCAATAAACCCTTCTTGCAAATCGGATTAATTAGAATAACCCTAAACCCTCGATTTCGAACAAGCAACCTCGATCGTTTACTTGAAACCCAAGAAAATCACGGTTGAAACTTAAACCACAAGAAAACCCGCAACAAAAACCTTCACTTTGATTAATTTTTAAAAAACCAAAAAATCGAATCACGTGAAGCCGATTAATATATAATAAAATCGATAACCTTTAGACGAAAACGTAAAATACTTATGTTCAGAGTATATCGATTAAACTAATATATTATCAATACTCTTTGAATGAAAACAAAACACTTATGTAACCTTTGTAGTATTTAACCCACACGTGAGATAATATAGCCCACTGTCCCACGTATGACTTGAAGCCTTCTTCAACCTCTCGACGGACCTGCTACTTTCCCGAACCTCGAAACGAACTCGACACCTCGATCTAGCACTCAAACTTCGATGACCACAATAACCGCCTTGTTGGAAAAGCCTCGACAACAAACCCGAAGTTCGATCGCGGAAAACTAGATCGCGAGTTGTATCGAGCACAAGTAGCAAACACGAGAGATTACAAAGAACCGACAAGAATATTGCACACGTTATTACCCTCGAACACTCCTTTATTAAAACCAATAAAGATTACAATTCGAGCAAGAAGAATGAATAACTAGCATCACCTCATCTCTATTTATAGAGATGATGGGGTAGAGATCTTAGTTTGACTTGCACTCCAAGCCAACTAATCCTGGTTCTAGTCTACCACTTAATCTAATTACAAGTACAATTAAGTCCCTAATATATGTTTAAGTTTTACTACTAATATATAATAATATCACGTAAAACTAGATCGCGAGTTCAGATTTGCTGTCAAGGTTTTTCCAACAACTTTTGGGGATACATATATAAGAAGTAATGGAACTAACTGAGTATTAACTAATTAATGCAGTTAGTCATTCTTAATTAATCTATAAAAAAAAGAGTTAACTACATTTTTGGTCGTTGTGGTTGTATCTAGATTTTATTTTTGGTCCAATTTTAAAAAAAAATTGTGATTTCAGTTCAAAAGGCATAGTTTTGTTCCACTTTTGGTCCAATTTTTTTAATGAAGTTAGTTTAGTCGTTAAGTCTAATTATAAAGTGGCAACATTAGTCCTTTAACCTAACGGCCGTTTGCAACGTTCGTCCTTTATAACAAAGATCGTTTGCAATATTTGCACAATTAGTCCTTTCAGTTACTTAGTCTTTTAAAAAAAATCTAAAAAGAATTGAAAAAAATTAGAAGAAAATCTAAAAAAAATATTTTTTATGTGGAAATTTTTTTTCCAAAAGAAAAAATAATTTGAAAAATCTTTTTTAAGAAAAAAAATTCTAAAAACAAATTTTCTAATAAAAATTTTCATTGTGATTTCAGTCCAAAAGGCATAGTTTGGTTCCACTTTTGGTCCAATTTTTTAACGAAGTTAGTTTATTCGTTAAGTCTAATTGTAAAGTGGCAAGATTAGTCCTTTAACCTAACGGCCGTTTGCAACGTTCGTCCTTTATACTAAAGATCGTTTGCAATATTTGCACCGTTAGTCCTTTCAGTTACTTAGTCTTTTAAAAAAAATTCAAAAATAAATCGAAAAAAATCTAATAAAATGATTTATTTTTGTGGAAATTTTTTTTTCAAAAAAAAAATAATTTGAAAAATCTTTTTTAAGAAAAAAAAATTCTAAAAACAAATTTTCTAATAAAAATTTTCTTAAAAAATTCGAAAAAGAAGTTTTTTTGTCGAATTTTTTTTTCCAAAAAACATAATTCGAAATTTTTTTTAAGAAAAAAATTTCTAATAAAAACTTTCTTAAAAAATTCGAAAAATTATAAAATATTTTTGTCGAAAAAATTTTTTTTCCAAAAAAAATAATTCGGAAAAGATTTTGTTTAAGAAAAAAAATTTATAAAATAATTTTTTTTCTAATAAAAATTTTCTTAAAAAATTCTAAAAATAAAGTTTTTTTTGTCGAAAGTCAACTCCCCATCGCAATCCTTGAATATAATTAACCACGTATATAGTCGTGTGTAAAAAGCATGGGAAATCTTGCCCATGATAATCCGCAGGAAAAATTACCTCTACTGTTTGTGAGTAAATCGTGTTAAATATTTACGTTATATTGTGAATAATGCATGGGTAAATATAAAAACCACATATTTAACACAAATATTCTTGAAATATAAAACACACGATAATAAATAGATCATTCTTACAAAAATATCAAGTCTGCTAATTAGCACAAACCATCATCATACTAATTATGTCTCAAAACAAACAAAATAAACTGAAAAGAACAAACCATCATCATAAAATTTTTGTTTTTTTAGAAAATTTTTTATTAAACAAAATTTTTTCCGAATTATTTTTTTTTTGGAGAAAAAATTTTTCAACAAGAAAATATTTTTTAGAATTTTTTTCAAATTTGTTAAGAAAAATTTTATTAGAAAAAAAATAGAAATATTTTTTCTTAAACAAAAATTTTGTTCGAATTATTTTTTTGGAAAAATATTTTTTCGTCAAAATTTTTTTTAGAATTATTTTTGAATTTTTAAGAACATTTTTATTAGAATTTTTTTAGATTTGTTTTTTTTTTTAGAATTTTTTCTAAAGGACTAGTTAATTGAAAGGACTAACGGTGCAAACATTGCAAACGATCTTTGGTATAAATGATAAACGTTGCAAACGTCCGTTAGGTTAAAGGACTAATGTTGCCCCTTTACAATTAGACTTAACGACTAAAATAAACTCGTTTGAAAATTGGATCAAAAGTGTAACCAAACTATGCCTTTTGGACTGAAATCACAACTTTTTCTAAAAATTGAACAAAAAGTGAAATCCAGATACAACCACAAGGACCAAAAATGTAGTTAACTCTAAAAAAACATAGGAGAATACTCTTCCAATTCCTACAACAGCGGCATTTAGGAGAATAGGAAATGTGAATATTTGTGGGTGTTTAATTTCTCATTACGGATACCGGTAATGTGCACAAGCTTTTTCGAATGAACTCTCTCTTGAGTTCACATTCTTCTTTTCTTTTCTGAACTTTCTCTACACTAACAGAATATCAGATTCAATGGAAACTCTAATTAATTCAGTTTCTCTTGAGTTCACAGATCAAATATGATTTAATTCATGACCTAGTTCCTTTTAGGGAACAATCTTTAATAATGTACTATACTTGTCATAAAAATTACTTTCGTGTAGCGTAAAAAAATAGCTTTTTGATGTACTGAACTTTCATTTTTGTCATTTTTGATGTATTTTTGTGACTTTTTTGCCCTTGAATTTTTAATATTTTGAGGGGCAAAAATGTCAATAGTACATAAAAAAAGGCCAAAAAATGAAAGTTCGGTACATCAAAAAGCTATTTTTTTTGTTCGCTACACAAAAATAATTTTTGTGACAAGTATGGTACATTATTAAAGTTTTTACCTTCCTTTTGTCTATTTCCATTTCACATGTCATATGATTTGGTTCATGGCGTTTATTGGTGCACTTTTGGGCATTACATTAAATGTTGTTTCCATGCATGCCATTGTTATCGTTAGAGCTGTAAATAAGGAATTTCGTTGCATAAACAAACATTAGAGAGGAGGTTTAAGCTAAATGAGTTCAATATGAAATTCTTTTTTGCATTTCCATGTTGTGTAGTTTTTTCAAGACTAATGTGGGTGACACTAGGTGCAAACCGTAGCTGTAGATTGTACGGTAGATGTAGACTCGATAATGTAGTTTTTGTTGATATCCTTAGACCAATGCTAATGGGAGTTGGTTTCACCAAGCAACCCCAAAAGCAACGCGTCACTTCCATTAGCACTCATCAATGCAACGCGTCACTTGATGAATTTTTTCAAAACTTGGTTGGTTATGCAACCGAAACAATTGTGGGGTTGCTTTTGTGATTTTGAAGGTTGGGGAGTAAATGTGGGAGTTATGGGGTTGCTTTTGCGGGGTTGCTTTTGTGGTCACCAGTAGCTAATTGTGGTTGGGGTGGAGTTGTGAAGAGAGAAAACTGAAGTGGCGCTGACGTGGCGGGGTTGCTTTTGTAGAAATGGTGTTGCCATTAGCATCGTTCTTATAACCTTATTGCAAATCGCATACATTCTTAAGTCACTAATAATCATTAAACTAGATGCTATAGAATTTTATGAACCACGTATTTAAAAAAGCAAAAACAGCTACGGAGAAGCTAGAAACAAGGAGCAAAGCAACAAAACAAATTGGAAGTCATATATTATCATGGGAGAACTAACATACATGTATATAATTATAGAGAAGCATGTGACGAAACATAACAAACATGGTTTGTTATTGCAATTGTATACTTTTTGTCAATTACGTACTTCATATGTGTATAGCATGAGAACTACAATGAAAAAGTTTATCAAACTCAAAAATCAAAATAGCTTTGCTTAATTAGAAGTTGACATGTACACATATTTAACTTAGCACTAACAGAGTGCACATAACGTGTAATTTAACCAAAGGTCCCGAGTTAATGAATGAGTTATAGCAATGGTTATAAGGTTTGTTATCCGTCCTGGCCGGTATTAGGATGCAAAATCACTCATAAATGTTACTAAAAACTTACAAAATTAAGCTGAAACATTATACACACTGCCTTTGTGTTTCAACAACTTGTCACACACAAATATTACAACTTGAAATAACCGAAAAATCAAACACGCTGAACCCATGTCTTAACAACTTTTATAGAACCACAATTAGCATCTTCCTTAATTATATCTCGTAATACTTACATTAGTGTATAAAGCGTATACAAAAATTTCTCTAAGTAATAATACAGCAATGTGGACATCAAAACAGTTGTAGTTCTCTTAAAAAAGTTTGAACATGAGAAGCTTTGATAATAAAATTGATACTTCAATTCTTAATATATTGCAAACAGAATACCATGTGGTCCTTAGTCATTACCATGTGGATGCATGTTAGGTCTTGCCGTTTTTGGGATGATATTGCCAAATCCTTTTGTTTTCGCCAAGCACACTAGAACAAACCATACATGATATAAGAGGATTCGAAAATCCTGAGATTCATAGGCATTTTGTCTATCTTAGAAGTTTCGTTACATTATAAGACAAGCAAGTGTCAATTTATCGATACTGGTCATTTTCCTTAATACTTATGCCCACATGATATCTCAGATTTATATGACTTAAGGTTCCCAAGCCATGAAAGAAATCATAGAGCTGGCAGCCCCTCCACATCAACCAAATATCATTGAATTCTTGTTTATGAAAGTTTGTTTCTTGTATCAATATTTATGAGTTTCTTGTATCAATATTTATGATATAAAGTAGCCCAACAAACTTCCAAAAAGAGAAAATGTAACTATCTGAAAACCACATGTTTGGACCACAAGATTATAACTAATGATTTTGAAATGTAGCAGTATAGAATTTTCATCATAGGTACGATGTCAAGTTTAAATATTAAGCGAGCCTAACAAGAATTTTGCGTTATGTCCAGAATTGGTTACATTAAAAGATAATTTTGTTACAAAAAAGAAAGTTAATGAATTTGATTCTTTTTATATCCTGTTTGGTATCTAAGTATAGGAAATGGGTGAGATCCAAAACAATATAAAAAGGGGTGTTGACACCCTATTCAGCACACTCAAAACACTTTCTCATGTCCGATCCTCTTCTATTCCTATTGCTTTGAACCAGTTTGGTTAAGCTCATTGTTACTAGTGTTGGTAGTTTTTTATATGTCTACACAAAATTGATTACTTCTTACCAAATGTCAAATTTCAGATCCCAAATCAAATTCTTCCCTGATTCAATCCAAGTGGCATTTAGGGAAAAAGGGAAGAGGCCGGGCGATGATCTCAATGTTCTTGTATCTCGAGCTTTTCTTGGTGGCAGTCGAGTTTCCAATTATGAAAGGTGACCATTTACACAAGCTGAACCATTTATGAAATGATTACAGCTTTTACTCTTGTTTATACCATGCTCTCTTTGTTTCCTTTCTTTCAGGTTAAGCAAATACAAAAACAAAATGAAATGTTTTAATTTCAATATATGAATTCCTTAATTTCATTTTTAATTAGGTTCAGAATGGAAAAACAAGACCAATATACATAACCACATCAAATCGAAGAGACAACATTCTTAAGGACTTGCTTTAACACAGCGAAATATATTCTGTGGTAATTACCTACCAAATTCGCAAACTTCATGTACATGCTCTCATAATTCCATCTAACTTCCTCTTCTTCTTTGTTTTTTAGATGTAGGGATAGTAGAGTTCCTTATGCCTTCTCTACAGGAGGTTGATTGGTCCTATCTTGTTGGTAGCTATTATATGTTTCTAATGGGATTAACCCTTTACAGATGGATGATTCAGATCCATATAGACCAAGCGACATTTGGGAGAATGGGGAGGGTGGCCATTTCAACGTTCTTGTGCCTCGAGTTTCTCTTGGTGGAGTTGAGTTTCTAATTGATAAAAGTCGACAATGTGCACAAGCTTTTTCATGTAAAGAATATGTTACTAGTGTAAAAAGGAGTATTGTGAAAAAGCTTGTCCAAATTGTTAACTTCCATATTTAGAAATTCAACTGCCACCACGATAAGTTCAAGGTAAAGGAAAGTTGAAATGGCTACCCGCCTTATTCTCCTGAATGACACTCCGCTATGGGTATGATTTTATGTTGGGACATGAATTCATGCATCTGTGAAGAATTAACCCCGTATACAAACGTAAAACACCTACCAGGATCGGAGGTTGATTGGTCCTATCTTGATGGTAGCTATTATATGTTTCTACATGGGATTAATCCTTTACAGATGGATGATTCAGATCCATATAGACCAAGCGACATTTGGGAGAATGGGGAGGGTGGCCATTTCAACGTTCTTGGGCCTCGAGTTTCTCTTGGTGGAGTTGAGTTTCTAATTGATAAAAGTCGACAATGTGCACAAGCTTTTTCATGTAAAGAATATGTTACTAGTGTAAAAAGGAGTATTGTGAAAAAGCTGGTCCAAATTGTTAACTTCCATATTTAGAAATTCAACTGCCACCACGATAAGTTCAAGGTACAGGAAAGTTGAAATGGCTACCCGCCTTATTCTCCTGAATGACACTCCGCTATGGGTATGATTTTATGTTGGGACATGAATTCATGCATCTGTGAAGAATTAACCCCGTATACAAACGTAAAACACCTACCAGGATCGGAGGTTGATTGGTCCTATCTTGATGGTAGCTATTATATGTTTCTACATGGGATTAATCCTTTACAGATGGATGATTCAGATCCATATAGACCAAGCGACATTTGGGAGAATGGGGAGGGTGGCCATTTCAACGTTCTTGTGCCTCAAGTTTCTCTTGGTGGAGTTGAGTTTCTAATTGATAAAACCGACAATGTGCACAAGCTTTTTCATGTAAAGAATATGTTACTAGTGTAAAAAGGAGCATTGTGAAAAGGCTTGTCCAAATTGTTAACTTCCATATTTAGAAACTCAACTGCCACCATGATAAGTTCGAGGTACAAGAACGTTGAAATGGCTCCCCGCCTTATTCTCCTGAATGACACTCCGCTATGTGTATGATTTTTTGTTGAGACATGAATTCATGCATCTGTGAAGAATTAACCCAGTATACAAACGTAAAACACCTACCAACAATGAATATTGGAGTTGCCGCGAAAATCTGAATTTGGTGACATCTTGTGGTATTACCAACACTTGGTGCAACCGTCGGATCTCCTCCAATTCTTCCTAAGATAAATTGGTCTTCATCTTCATACAATGATGGGTCAATGTCTTCTCCTTCACCCATGGATCGACTCGAACCTTTGTCGATATTAGGTTACATTTATTCTGGGACCATTTAACATCACAATGATGTCGATATATGCCGAACAAAAATGTTAGCTCAAAATAGTAATTTGCACGACACTCAAAATAATAACTTGCACGACACTGATCCTTCCAGTAACCAAATGCGCCATAAGGATATGGACAATGGCAAGAATATTTGAAGAAACTTTTCATTTTGAGACAGCAAAATGAGGAGTTGAATCATTCAGACATGTTCTTATCACAGTCATATTGTTTTACTGTATCCGCTTTTGAGCCACATGATGCTTTTATTGGTGTATTTGTGGGCATTACGGTATCAATATCACTTCCATGCCTACGTTATCGACTCCGCACTAATGTCCTGACTCACAAAATAATATTCCGATAACATTACGGCAAGTTCAACAAATATCCTAATTTTATGACAAAACCCTTCTTTCCTCCATTTTCAATCCCCAAAATATTAGAAAGTTCTTAGAAAAAACTATGCACATTGTCAGCTTCCTTACTTAGAAAATTCGTGCCACCCAGAAAAGTTCAAGGTATAGGGAAAGGAAAGCAGAAATGGTCGATCACCTACCCAATTAGATCTCTCGATTTCCAGTTGGAGGAAGATTATATTCTGGTTTGTATGTTATTTTGCAAAGTTAGTTTGCTAGATTAGTTAAGAATCTTCTACAATAGTCAGTGAATACAAAAGTTAATTCCTTTGGTTGTTCTACAATTATATATATCCCTATATGTAATCAAGTCCTTAACTATGAATGCGTATAGACCAACATGGTATCAGACTCATCGATCTAACATCCCGTCTACTCAGACCACAATATTGTCCGCTTTACCCATAGGCTCACGGTTTTACTTTGTGGCCCTCATATGTAGACTTCCTGGTAGGTCACTCAAACCAGTACTACTTTCACATGAGCACACTTAACGCCACAATTCCTAGGAACCCCACCCGCAGTATACCACAAAACGCGTTGTGTCATTGTAAGGTGATTGTTATCTTATGCATTTCTCCGGGCCACAAAAAATATTGAATTTGCCCAGGGTGTTACAATAAATAAGATTAAAAGCTCATACAAACAATGGATTAGGAATCGACCCTTGGTCAGCTTATTCAGTGGCAAGGAGCTTTACCAATCCACTGGCTCTTTGTCCCTAAAAACGAGCCTTGTCCTCAAGGATCATGGCTTTGTACCTCGTGTCATGTGGTTTCCAAGGTGGTTCCGGTTCGGTTTGGAGCCTTCTCTTGCATAACAGTGTTTCACCAACTCCGTCGTCTGATGCTTTAATTTGATGGTGATGACCCTGTGATAGTTATTATCTTCACATTCTTTACCCATTATTTGCTTTTCTTGTGCTATATCCTGTTCAAAACAAAGGGTTGAAAGCTTATGATTTTTGCTTTTATTCCAGACGACTAGATAGAGCCCAGCAAGTATGACAATTGCTCCAAGAACACTTCCAAGATGTGTTTTTTCGGCAAGAATAATGGAACCCATGATAGCTACAAATATCATGTTATGAGGACCGAATGCAATCACAAAAACAGGACCTGTCTTTTGTTATTAGTCATTGAATGTAGTAAGCGAGACCTGAACATATTATGCCATGGTATAGTGTTGCTAAAAGTGTCGTGTCCCACTTTATCGCCCAAACGGTTGTATTACCCTTATCCATCACTAGTGCCACTATTGCTCCCTCATCAATTCCCAACAAGCATATCCAAGTAGTTATAGAGAGGTCAGCCGGATAAGACTTTAGTGTAATTGCTTGTAGAACCATGAAGCAAGACAGGACTGGACATTCCAATGGTGATCATAAAATCACCTTTGATGGAATGACTGAGATCTTCCCCATTGTTTACATCGTTTCTGTTAGTTCTTACTTTTCTCCAAAATAACTCTAACATAGGGCCTTTAACCAGTGTCATAATCATTGCTCCTCCAATGACTTCTTTGGTCTGGCTACAGATACTCTTTAGGTTCACCACCTCAAGCCTTAGAATGAATGCCATGACAAAAGTTATAGCAGGAAGAACATTGCACATTGAAACTATAAATGTGGCTGTTGTGGTTTTCATCCATAGGAAATAGAAAATCTGGCCGATAACCGGCTCCAGTAATGTTAGTAGCATAAGCTTGATAAATATGACTTGGCCCCTTTCGCTATTGTTCTAGAAAAGAACATAAGGCCGAAGATGACCAAGTCAATATTTATCAAGCTTATGCTACTAGCACTCTTGGATTCGGTTATCGGCCAGATTTTCTATTTCCTGGGGATGAAAACCACAACCACCACATTTACAGTTTCAATGTGCAATGTTCTTCCTGCTATAACTTTTGTCATGGCATTCATTCTAAGGCTTGAGGTGGTGAACCTAAAGAGTATTTGTAGCCAGGCCAAAGTCATTGGAACAATTACAATAGTTGGAGGAGCAATGATTATGACACTGGTTAAAGGCCCTATGATAGAGTTATTTTGGAGAAAAGTAAGAACTAACAGAAACGATGTAAACAATGGGGAAGATCTCAGTCATTCCATCAAAGGTGATTTTATGATCACCATTGGAATGTCCAGTCCTGTCTTGCTTCATGGTTCTACAAGCAATTACACTAAAGTCTTATCCGGCTGACCTCTCTATAACTACTTGGATATGCTTGTTGGGAATTGATGAGGGAGCAATAGTGGCACTAGTGATGGAGAGGGGTAATACAGCCGTTTGGGCGATTAAGTGGGACACGCACTTTTAGCAACACTATACAATGGAATAATATGTTCAGGTCTCGCTTACTACATTCAAGCTCTAATAACAAAATACTGGTCGTGTTTTTGTGACTACATTGAGTCCTCTTAACATGATATTTGTAGCTATCATGGATTCCATTATTCTTGCCGAAAAAAACATATCTTGGAAAGGTTCTTGGAGCAATTGTCATACTTGCAGGGCTCTACCTAGTCGTTTGGGTAAAAACAAAAATCATAAGCTTTCAACCCTTTGTGTTGAACAAAATATAGCACAACAAAAGCAAATAATGGGTAAAGAATGTGAAGAGAATAACTATCACAAGTTTATCACCACAAAGCATCAGACAACCGAGTAGGTGAAAAATGTTGTGATGCAAGAGCAAACTCTAAACCGAACCGGAACCACCTTGGAAACTACATGACACGAGGTACAAAGCCATGATCCTTGAGGACAAGGCTCGTTTTTAGGCACAGAGAGCTAGTGGATTGGTAAAGCTCGTTGCCATTGAATAAGTTGACCAAGGTTCGATTCCTAATCAATTGTTTGTAAATGAGCTTTTTATCTTATTTATTGTAACACCCTAGGCAAAATCCCACATCAGTTGTGGCCTGGAGAGATGCTAGGTTCATAAGATAACATTCTCCTTACAATGACACAACACGTTTTGTGGTATACTGCGGGTGGAGTTCTTAGGAACTGCAAGGTAAAGTGTGCTCATGTGAAAGTAGTACTAGCGGGAAGTCTTCACATAAGGGCACCAAAGCAAAGCCGTGAACCTACGGGCAAAGCAGACAATTTTTTGGTCCGAGTAGACGGGATGTTACAAGAATTTGGACCATTTCTCAATATGTGCGTGTCATCCTTGCGCAGGGGCCATGCTAATCTTCTCTGTATTGTTCCAATTTTATCAGATGTCCGATAAGACGCTGATTAATGTCATGGTCTTGTAACATCCCGTCTACTCAGACCACACTATTATTCGCTTTGCTCGTCGGCTCACGACTTAACCAGTACTACTTTCACATGAGCACGCTTAACTGCATGGTTCCTATGAACTCCACCCGCAGTATACCATAAAACGCGTTGTGTAATTGTTATCTTATGAACCTAGCATCTCTCCGGGCCACGGCCGATGTGGGATTTTGCCTAGGTTGTTACATCATGACTAGCATCACTTTGATCTATGTTGATATCCTTGTTGAAAATCACATACATTTTTAGAGCAACAATTATCAAATTGGATGTTATTAATATATTTCTGAATGTCGGATTGTATTATAGCAAAAGCAGCTAATGAGAAGCTTGAAATGAGAAACGGAACAAAACAAAGTTGAAGTCGGGAATACTATTATAGCAAAACTAACAAGCCTTAATGTATACACAATGTATCGGTTAAAAAAAATCATTATAAAAAATGTTTCACATAAATCCAATTCTAAGTAAATGGGCCAAAATTTCTACGGACATCCAACACCTAGTGGTCTGCACTGCCCTCAAGATGGATGTTTGGAACTGGAAATATATAGCAACATTCTCATTTGGTATCAAGTGGAATATGCAGTATTTACTTGAGCCGCGATTATAATTCACTAAACCTATGGTGCCAGAAAAGTTAAGCTGCAGAGAATATAATGTACCACCATAGTCATCATGGGATCATAACTTCGTGGGAGGATTGCTAGTGGGGTAGGAATAGTATTTAATAAGTGGAAGCCACTTATGCATATTACGAAAATGAGCCATTCAGTATATATGCTTAGGGTCTGCAATTAAGTGATATGATGCACAAATATAAAAGACGTTGGCTAGTTAGAGTGTTATGTTTTGGTACTTTTCTCACGTTCAGCACTTTCTGTTTGTATATACACAGAGAAAGTAGCAAGAAAAAGCTCTTTTGTTATGATGCAATGTGGAAGTGAGAACACCGTGATTAACTAGAGTGCTGCCTATATCCAAACGTAAGCTATAGATCAGATTGAGACGAGTTTTCTATACCAAGTGCTACTATCTTTAAATAATACAATAACAGCTATCATGCTACCAAACCATGACAAAGGCCATACCACCCCCACTGTGCCCTTTTTTTTCTTTTCATTTTTTGGAAATAAAAGTTACAAATACACGGAGTCTGCCACTAGAAATAAGCTACTAATGTTGCATTCCAAAACACTGAAAAAGAATACCTGGTTGAACTCATTTAGCTCGAACCTCCTTTATAATGTTCATTAAAGCAGTGCAAGTACCTACTACTCCAACAAAAGCTCCACTCAACACGATCATCAAAATCATTAACCACTCTCCCCCAAAATTCCTAAATCCTATGACAATCTTCCAATAACACAAACATGGAAGCAATATCGACATAATAACTCCCACGAAGGCACCAATAAATGCCATCACGTGGCCGAAGAAAGGGACCACCAATGCCACTACGAGTGTGCTAATCACAAGACATGTTCGAATGAGACAACTCTTTATCATGCTGTTTTGAAAAGAAAACATTTCCTCTACCGTCATTGCAATAGGAGCCACAAATAAGGCATATTTTGTGATGGGGATGAGGAGGGTTGTGAAAATTGCAATTTTTGAGCTTACATTTTTTGTGGGCATGTTCAATGTCACTTGTGAGGCTAGGTTTTTTCCGAACATTAAGTAGCCTATGACTGACATTGATCCATAGCTGATGGTGCTCAGAATAAAAGAAATTAGGAGAACCTGCAAAGATAGATAACTAAACAACTTGAGGTTCATAAGTATTTACTACACATATGGATATTATGCAATAACATGAAAAGAGTATGAATATAAAATATTAATTTTCCAAAAACAAAACTCTATATCGGTATTTGTCATAGTTTAAAGTTTAAACATCACATTAGCTACCTGTATAGTGAGCATACCACTAAAGTATGTTGAAATAATGTCAAAACAGTTTTTTAGACAAATATGATTATTGAGAATGCCTAGGTTTTGAATGACACACCTTGGGGAATTGGGACTTCTTTTCCATTGAATTGCATATTGTCGGAAAGATAGCATGGCCAAGGAAACAAAAGGTAAACAAGCTTATTGTAGTTGGTAATCCACTCCAATTCCATAGATCTCCTCTTTCGTGGAACCCGATTCCATCAAAAACACCACCCCACAATACAGCCAACAGAACGATAACCGATGATATTGCACCACAAGCAGAAAAATATGCCAAAAACCCCAAGTTTTTAATCCAAGTTGTAGGCAATATGACAAGAGCAGCCAATATGATAAATTCTTGTTTCCCTCCAATTTTCTTTCCAAAAATATCAAAATTCGGAAATAGCTTGTGTAAATTGTCACCTTCCATAATTAGAAACTCAACTACCATCAAGAAAATCTCGAGGTACAAGAAGGTTGAAATCACCGCCCTCCCTTTCCACCCAAACGCCACTTGGCCTATATCAGGGTAGGTTTTGATCAGGGGATCTGACTTCATGCATCTCTGAAGAAGTAGTCCGGTGTAATAACACAAAAGTGCTACAAAAATTAATAAAAGTAGGCTTAACCAACCTCCTTTTGAGAGTGCATAGGGAACTGTTAGTATTCCTACACCTGAAAAGCATAACTTTTTAGTTGGCAAATGTGAGAGAATGTATAAAGTTTAGAACTTTAGGCAGAAAACAATTGTAGGTAATTACCACATAAAGTATTGAATCCATTGAAGCAAGTTTTTAGGAAGGAGGCGCCTTTGGTTTGTGGTGGTTCATACGGTTGCGGTTGCTGGCTTTGGATCTCCATAACCACCCTCAGCTAAAAATGAAAGAAAATTTTGAAATAAAACTCTGACTGTAAATTGTGAAACATAAAAGAAAATAAAGCAACACGCTCTCACACCCCAAATATTATCCGAGGCACTTGAACTACTAACAACTATCTTACTAGCTAAATAACTCAAGTCTGAATATATTACATCAACTCTAAAGACAACAAAACTAAAATGTTCAAAACACTACTTTCCTACTCTTAAGCCGACATTTCAAAGTGCCATTCGCCGCCAATCATGTCACACCTTAACATTTTTTTTTATGAACAGGTGTACGTTAATGGCAATCAACTCAGAACATGCAAATCAGCTAAAGCTTGTGACTCGGTTTTCCTATGCCAGGATTGAGAATCCCATACATAAATAAATAAATGTTAAACAAATACATCTTTCACACAAAGGCTTTATTACTTTTGAAACAACATGAATATTCAATATAGAGTGACTTGCTGAGTTGCTAGCACATCTAATTACCAATTTACCAATCTATTAGCTTTGCTATATATAAACCGCAATACATGAACAATTTGTATAATCAACACTTTCAAGAATATATGTTTTTCACTTCAAAACCCAAGCATTCAACTTAATAGCTCTTTAACATATATAAAACATAGAACTCACATCAAACAGTCAAAGCATTTGCACACGCTACATAGGTATGTATACATAATTTATCCCGTTTTATGAAGCACACTCTGTCTACGTTTTCCTTCTTGCTCAAAATAAATCAAGAACTATAAGAATCACTGAAATCAGGCCAACTAGCAATCATTTAACAAGAGGTTATGTGAGTGAATCGAGAGTTACACAAGCTAAGAAAGGAAATCAAGCATCAAAATAACAAAAACAAAGCCAAAGCTGAGATACTTCGAGATTTAGGGTAAACTGAATTCTGTCCATCTCTTTCACATGCATACAAAGTGCACCAAAAAAACTCCATTGTATTTAAATCTCAAGCTCTAACCATAACATGTTTTATATGGAAACCGACTCATTATAATATCATATTAGTTTGCTATCATTATGTAATCAATCATACTATTATTTCACCAAACAATACTAACACCAAGAAAGGCTTTGATCGAATTCATTATAAACACCAAGATCCGACACGTAAACAATAATCACTCGAAAACCACTACAAATATAATTATGACTCCAACAAGCTAACAAACACAATTTTTACATTAGAAAATGTGATCGAGAATGTTACCTTAACTGAACCCGCCACTCAAACACGATGCCTTCCTTCCTTGGCGTCGATGTTGTCTTCTAGGTTTAGGTTTGACTGGTTAGTTCCTCAGATATGGGAGCCAGGTAGCCAATATATATCTTTAAAGTTTTTATCATGTTATACTATTGAACCTCATACTTTTATATATGTCTTGGCATAATATACCTTTTTACGTTTTATATCATTATATTATAAGGCAAGATATCTCAAACTTCATGTATAAATGTATTAGATTAATAATGACACCTTATCATCTAACTATTTGACACATCGACTATTTACTAAAAAAACAATTACATTCGTAAATAATCTTGTCCTTAACTTTTTATTGCATCTATTTAGTTTATAGGAGTTAAATATCTATAAATAACTTTGTACATTTGTCTATAAAACAAAGATAGTGATGGTTTCCAGGCGATCAATCACAAGAATAAGGGTAAGAATGGTAACCAAAGTGGTCCGAGTAAAAGGATTTACTAAACTTGTTGTGGGTCCTAAGTTTAGGTATCAATCTAAAGCGCCTCCTCCTAAACTCAAGAAGGTGGATACTACAAAGAAGAAAGTCGTTGATGTGGCTAGTACGAGTGGGAGGAAGGTTGCTACATCAAATACGTTATAAGTCCTTAATATGGTCGATACTGATGAATGTGGTATTTCTACTTAAGTTGTGACTAAGGTTGGGGCTGAGTTGGATTCTGGCAGTACAATGGAAGCGAAGGAGGTTGGTCCTACTCCTATTGTTGAGAAAATTGTGGAGCTTGAAAATCTAATTATTGATGGGAAAGCTACTCTTGTGGATGATGATAGTCACCCTATTAAAAAGGTAGATTATCTGGGTAATAAAAGGGGAGCTAAGGTGGATGGGTCTCAAAAGACTGGTAATGTATCACATGAAACGCTTGTGAGTGTTGTGAAAGAGAAGGTGTAGTACGCGGCTAGTAAGTCTAGTTCTTCTTTTTCTCCGTCTACTTCTTCTACTAAGAGGGTTAACCATTCTCTAAGGTGGGAGAGATTGTTGATTCTGACAGTGATGAAGAGGAGGCTGTGAATTCTGACAGTGATAAAGAGGAGGTTGTGAACACTTTTGATGAGTCAGTGAACCTTTTTTGTGGTGGTAGCGATTGTGAAGATGATTATGATGACTATGATTATGATGACTATGCGAAGCTGGTCTACAATCTTCCAGTGAATTTGGATGCTTTTTATAACACGTATGGTATCAAGCTCCAAGGCCTTGGTAGGAAGTAATTTTGTTTTCGTAGGAGTCTAATGTTATCTTTTGAGTAGTGGTTTAATTTATTGTTTAGAGAATAGGAAGTATCTTGTTATGTAAGCTTTTCCGTCTATGTAGCTGAGATATGGGATTCACCCATATCCTTTGTACTTAAACATTTTTTGGAGTAATATATTTACCGGGTCTTTTGACCTTTTACCTAAAAAAAATATGAAACAAACATAGTGTATAACATTATTAAAAGGGAAGTGATTTGCACACCCCCAAAATATTTTGGCACACTCTATTCAATGCATTAGACAGTTATACTTTACGTATATCATGCTTTAACAGCTTATACAATTAAATGTGTCAATAACTTTTAGGAGTGTGTCAATCACTTCCCTTATTAAAACTAAAAGAAAGTATGATTAGTAACCAAAAATTAGAACTTAACTACTCTAATTTTCAAACTAAAAAAAACTGAGTTTTATTTCATAAATGGCAAACTTTTAGATTGTTTAAGAAGTATGCATTGCATTATCTCTTATGGGAATGGATTCAGTAAAAAGAAAAACTAAAATAAGAAAAGTAAGAAGAATTTCTAGTCACACATTTCAAATAAGAGGGATAATTTTAAGAGGAGACACATCTATTTTTGTAAGTGCATCTGAAATGAGTGGTTGTGGTTTCTTTTTATCATTCTTATTTTAATTCTTCTTCTTATTTGATCATAACTCTATTATCTCGCATTCTACTCATTTACAACGTAATAGCATTAAGTAAGAATATAAATCTGTTACATTTTTTTTTTGTCGTTGTCGATCAAGTGCTTCCAATATCTCATCCATGTCGTTAGACAATAAAATTACGTCCTTGCTTGTATTGTAAAAGGTATAATTTGAATTTTTTAAGGCCCCGTTTTGTTCGCGGAATCCTTAGGATTCTTGTGAATTGGAATCTAATTCTATTCTATAAGGTGTTTGGTTGGCAGATTCAAAGAATTCAGAATATGAATTGTATTCCTTAATATTTTTGGTTGGCAAATAGAATGTAATGAAATCCTTCAAAATTCCAATTCTGGGGAATTCAACATTCCATAGCAAAATGTAAGTAATGTTTACAATTCCATGGAACTCATTATATTTATCATCAAAAATCATTTATTATTATTATTATTATTATTATTATTATTATTATTATTATTTAAAATTATTTTTATTTAAATATTATTATTATTATTATTATTATTATTATTATTATTATTCTTAAATAATAATAATAATAATAATAATAATAATAATAATAATAATAATAATAATATGTACATATCATATGATTATAATTTATAAGTTCAAAGTTTCATGTCTTACACACATAGGTAAACGTTTATTTGATAAAATAACAAAATATAACGTTTATTTAGAATGTGATCATGTCTTAGGGGTTAATTAGAATATTTTGTAAACTCCATAATAATACACCATGCATACTCCAAGCATGTCAATGACGTGTCACGTGTGCGTCCCTTTGGGCCACACACTCCTTTTATAAATGAAAAGTGATTTGCACACTCAACTTTGTGATTAGGCCACAACTTTGTGCTTTATAAATGTGGCGTACGTGTTTTATCTATATGATCCTTAAATATAATTACAACTAATGATAATGAAATGATATATCTTTTACATAAACAAAGCACTACATACAATTAAGGTTTTGAACAGTTGTAGTCATTAAGTTACACATATATTTGTTACTAGAAGATGAGCAAGAATTATTCAAGCAGACAAACATCCGATTCCATATCGAGTATTTGGAAATACTAAGAACAAACCACTACACACAATCCCGACCATCAACGGAAAACTCTGCATAACTTCATCCATTTCTTTAGTGTGCCTCGGAAACAAACAATTTGTGACCCGATGATCAGAAAACGCAATGGCTAAGAAAACCATGGATGACATCATCGTGTGAACAAAGTCACTAATCCCAGGTTTATACCTTTCGTCTTTAGGCACTTCCATACCGGGTGAGGCTGATTTAAAGACTATAAGCCCCCTTGGGCTAGCAAAACCATAATAAGTCTTTCCATTAGCCCCACGAAAACTATCAGTAAAATGAAAGAAAAAACAAGAAGTTGTGCAAATCCCGAGTAGAATATTTATCATGAGGGTTGTGACCATTGTGCATTCGCCTTTCCCGTAGACAGAAGGAAGCACCAATTCAAAGGTTAGTAGGGTTCCAGTTGGGAGGAAGTTTACGAGCATTGAAGTCTTGGAGAGTGTTTTTTGGACCCCGTTTGATATTGCTCGCCTTCTTCGAGCCCCACTGAAGGTGTTAAAGCCTGGTAGCGGCATAGGAGGCGGTTGTGGTGGGTATTGGTTAAAACTGGCTTGTGGGGATGGGGTGTAGATTCTGACACCAACTTCATTTGGCTGTTCCATTTTTTTATTTTGGAGTAGAATGTGGTATGAATGTTTGATTTGGATTTTGCTAGTAAGTCTAGTTCTTCTTTTTCTCCGTCTACTTCTTCTATTAAGAGGGTTAACCCATTCTCTAAGGTGGGAGAGATTGTTAATTCTGACAGTGATGAAGAGGAGGTTGTGAATTCTGACAGTGATGAAGAGGAGGTTGTGAACACTTTTGATGAATCAGTGAACCTTTTTCGTGGTGGTAACGATTGTGAAGATGATTATGATGACTATGCGAAGCTGGTCTACAATCTTCTAGTGAATTTGGATGCTTTTTATAACACGTATGGTATCAAGCTCCAAGGCCTTGGTAGGAAGTAATTTTGTTTTCGTAGGAGTTTAATGTTATCTTTTGAGTTGTGGTTTAATTTCTTGTTTAGAGAATAGAAAGTATCTTGTTATGTAAGCTTTTTCGCCTATGTAGCTGAGATATAGAATTCACCCATATCCTTTGTACTTAAACATTTTTTGGAGTAATATATTTACCGAGTCTTTTGACATTTTACCTAAAAAAATATAAAACAAACATAGTGTATAACCGTATTAAAAGGGAAATGATTTGCACACTCCCAAAATATTTTGGCACACTCTATTCAATGCATTAGACAGTTGTGCTTTACGTATATCATGCTTTAACAGCTTATACAATTAAGTGTGTCAATAACTTTTGAGAGTGTGTCAATCACTTCCCTTATTAAAACTAAAAGAAAGTATGATTAGTAACCAAAAATTAGAACTTAACTACTCTAATTTTCAAACTAAAAAAAAACTGAGTTTTATCTCATAAATGGCAAACTTTTAGATTGTTTAAGAAGTATGCATTGCATTATCTCCCATGGGAAGGGATCCGGTAAAAAGAAAAACTAAAATAAGAAGAATAAGAAGAATTTCTAGCCACACATTTCAAATAAGAGGGATAATTTTAAGAGGAGATACATCTATTTTTGTAAGTGCATCTGAAATGAGTGGTTATGGTTTCTTCTTATCATTCTTATTTTAATTCTTCTTCTTATTGATCCTAACTCTATCTCGCATTCTACTCATTTACAACGTAATAGCATTAAGTAAGAATATATATCTCTTACTATTTTCTAGTTTTTTTTTTTTTTTTTTTTTTTCGTCGTCGTCGTCGTCGATCAAGTGCTTCCAGTACCTCATCCATATCGTTAGACAATAAAATACGTCCCTGCTTGTATTGTAAAAGGGTATAATTTGAATTTCTTAAGGCCCCATTTGGTTCGCGGAATCCTTAAGATTCTGGTGAATTGGAATCTAATTCTATTCAATAAGGTGCTTGGTTGGCAGATTCAAAGAATTCAGAATCTGAATTGTATTTCTTAACATGTTTGGTTGGCAAATAGAATGGAACGAAATCCTTCAAAATCCCAATTCTGGGGAATTCAACATTCCATAGGAAAATGTGAGTAATGTTTACAATTCCATGGAAGAGTTAGGATTAAATAAGAAGAAAAGTTAAAATAAGAAGGATAAGAAGAAACCACAATCACACATTTTAGATACACCTATCTTAACTACTTATAATGTAGATTTAGTCAAAGGGGAAAAGTGAAAAACTAGATTTTCAGTCAATTCTCATTTTGCCCTTCTATACTACAAGGGTGAGAGAAAATGAATTGTGTAATTAATGCTCTTATTAAAACACCTCATAACTTAAAATTACAATAATTTATTCATATGGTACAACCAATTAAAAGGATCTATATCAAATTAAAAACAATCAATTAAAACACCCCTTACTAAAAAAAAGTACAATAAAATTTTCACAATATACAATTTAAACAAGCTACAACATAATATAAAATATAAAATAATTAAACACACTAATTAATGTTATTTTTAAAACACCCTAAAAACACACAAAACTTTATACAAGCTAACAAGTTGATGTTGCATATAGTTTTGAAAGCTGGACCGGACCAACGGGTTCAATTGGGAAAAACATATAGTTTTGAAAACTGGACACGACGGGTTCAGTTATTAAAAGCATGACTCGGTTTAAATCGACCCAATTTTCGACCGGAACGGTTCAACCGGGTTTCAAAACATTATGTTGACATGAGCTTAAGTATCAAAGTCAATAAGTCAACAAAGTCAATAAGTCAACACATTTAATCCCTAAATCTTCAAACTTTTATTAGAGGTGGCAAAACGGGCGGGCACGGGCACGGGCTAAAATGGCACGGGTTAAAACGGGCACGGGCTAAACGGACAAATTATAAATCGGGCCAAACGGGCACGGGCTAAAACGAGCAAATTATAATTCAACTATTAAAAATATTCGAAACAGTCCTAAAAACCCCTTTAATTCATCTTGTAAAAAAAGATCAAGCATCTAAGTCTTAATTATATTTAATTATTTTTTCTTAAAAAAAAATAAAAAAAAAATAGAGTATTAAATGAATAAAAATGCAACTAATTAAATATATATATCAATTAATTAGAGTATTATATAATTATGCATAAAATAGTTAATAAATGAGATAAATTAAAATTAAAATAGTTGGAATGTTTTATAGTTACCAGTGACAAGTGAATTGTTCGGAAAAAAAATGAGAGTAATTGCTTGAAAGTTGAATTGTGTGATTCGAAAGCCCATCTAATAATATCTGTTTTTATCTTTTGTCTGTAAGAGCCCATCAAATAAATGCAAGGGGGCAAAAAACACCCCAAACTTTTAAAAAAGTGTCAAAAATCGCCAAAAAATTACAAATTGGGCAAGATTTGCCACCCCTAACTTTTATTATTTTTCATTTATAACCCATAAACTTTCTTTTATCCCTAAACGATCTGTCGTTATAAAATCTCGTTGCTATGCACGGGTATTCGTCTAGTAAAATTATATGCATTTCCCCTTAATTTTCTCACTCCTATTTAAAATGTGTGGCTAGAAATCCTTCTTATTCTTTTTATTTTAATTTTTCTTCTTATTAGATCCCTTCTATGGAATTCATTATATTTATCATCAAAAATCATTTATTATTATTATTATTATTATTATTATTATTATTATTATTATTATTATTATTTATTATTATTATTATTATTATTATTATTATTATTTTAAATTATTTATAATAATAATAATAATAATAATAATAATAATAATAATAATAATAATAATAATAATATGTACATATCATATGATTATAATTTATAAGTTCAAAGTTTCATGTCTTACACACATAGGTAAACGTTTATTTGATAAAAAAAAAAAAAAAACAAAATATATGTTAGAATGTGATCATATTTCAACGTGTACTTAATAACTTTGGTGTAATGTTTGGAGCATAAATTGTCTTAGGGGTTAATTAGAATATTTTGTAAACTCCATAATAATACGCCATGCATACTCCAAGCATGTCAATGACGTGTGCCTCCCTTTGGGCCCACACACTCCTTTTATAAATGTGGCGTACTTGTTTTATCTATATGATCCTTAAATATAATTACATACTAATGAATAATGATAATGAAATGATATATCTTTTACATAAACAAACCACTACATACAATTAAGGTTTTGAACAGTTGTAGTCATTAAGTTACACATATATTTGTTACTAGAAGATGAGCAAGAATTATTTAAGCAGACAAACATCCGATCCCATATCGAGTATTTGGAAATACTAAGAACAAACCACTACACACAATCCCGACCATCAACGGAAAACTCTGCATAACTTCATCCATTTCTTTAGTGTGCCTCGGAAACAAACAATTTGTGACCCGATGATCAGAAAATGCAATGGCTAAGAAAACCATGGATGACATCATCGAGTGAACAAAGTCACTAAACCCAAGTTTATACCTTTCGTCTTTAGGCACTTCAATACCGGGTGGGGCTGATTTAAAGACTATAAGCCCCCTTGGGCTAGCAAAACCATAATAAGTCTTTCCATCAGCCCCACGAAAACTATCAGTAAAATGAAAGAAAAAACAAGAAGTTGTGCAAATCCCGAGTAGAATATTTATCATGAGGGTTGTGACCATTGTGCATTCGCCTTTCCCATAGACAGAAGGAAGCACCAATTCAAAGGTTAGCAGGGTTCCGGTTGGGAGGAAGTTTACGAGCATTGAAGTCTTGGAGAGTGTTTTTTGGACCCCATTTGATATTGCTCGCCTTCTTCGAGCCCCACTGGAGGCGTTAAAGCCTGGTGGCGGCATAGGAGGCGGTTGTGGTGGGTATTGGTTAAAACTGGCTTGTGGCGATGGGGTGTAGATTCTGACACCAACTTCATTTGGCTGTTCCATTTTTTATTTTGGAGTAGAATGTGGTATGAATGTTTGATTTGGATTTTGCTGTATGCCTTATGCAGAATGTTGTGGTAACTGGTAACTGTAAATATTAACTATGGGACGGTTATTAATGGCCTGTCTTTAACTGTCTTATATTTGTGTGTTTTTCAAAGATTTGAAATTTGTATCCTGATTTTATAATGTTTAGTCATTTTACCTTTAAAAGTTGTTACATTTGCCCCTTATAGAAGAAATCAGACATTTGTGAGAACTGAAATGTAGAGAGAAAAAAATGTATGATCATGATCAAGAGAAGTGTTCGATAACTTCAGATCGAATAAAATAAGATTTTCGCCGTAAAGAAATAAGTACATCTAATTTGCGAATTTAGCATTTCAGGTTATATAGTGTTGTTTGCAACAGTATAGGCTGTATAGCAAACACACATCCTACAGGAGATTGACTACCAAAAGTCAACAACTACATAGAATATTTTACATACCCATTACAATATAAGGAAAATTGCACCCAATATGAGCAATTTGGGGCTCTTACTATAAGTTAATCATAAAAAACCGCCAGTTTCACACAACCAATTTCGCGCTTACTGTATATACATACAAGTTACCACTTCAAGACTTCTTTCTTGAACTTGATGCTGACTTTGAACACCCGACACCATCAGAACCACCAGATTGTGATGAACAAGAGCCACTCTTCTTCAAGGACAGACTCTTTTTTATCCGGTTTCGGTTAAGCAGCAACATAGCATTACGAGGTGGTGCACTCAGTGCCCCTTCAACACAATTTCCCGCCTGAACACATCCCCATGGTCTAGACGATGGTCCATCCTCGCGAACAGCTCTGACCCGTGGGAACCCGCTTTTTACCTTTGATGAAACCCGTTGATCAGGAGAGCTTTTGGGTTCAGATTTAGCGCAACAAATGGGACACGGAGGGTCCCCTTTTTGTGCTTTTGGTGTTGTTTGGTCCAAGCAATCAGCATGAAAGACATGACGACATGAAAGAACTCCTGTGACTGGCATATCTCCATTTCTGGAACTCCAAGGCGATCTCTGTGAAAGAAACCGCTCACACAGGCTGCATTTGTAACCATTGGATCTGTTGAAAGAACCACGCTCCATTGGTTCAGAAACATCTGAAAACTCAAAATCATCGAGATCATGAAATTTTGGGGTGTTTGTTTGAACTGGAAGTGCCAAGGGGTGGACGGGTTTGGACATAAAGCAACCACGAGCAGTGAAATTGTGGTGGGAGGATAGCGATTTTGATATTGGATCGTAATCGCTGCTGTCTGAATTGGAAGAAATGGAAGCTCTGCCATCATGGGGAGCGGAAAGTCCCTACAAAAGAACTTGCTTAGTCAGAAAGTTTGATATTTTGATTGAGATGGCAAGATAGTTCCGTCATGTAACAGGTCAAAATAGTTTTGATGAAAGTTGTAACAGGTAATTTGTTAAGGCGGGCGGGGTAAAGTGGACCGGGCAGGGGTGAGTCACCCTCAAACAATTTGGTGTCCATTTTTTATTATTCTAGACAATCTAAATCTTTGAATAAAAATGAATTAAGAGGCGTGCATTATATAAAGACTACTTTAAACAATTTTCAAACAGTTTGACCTTTTTAGCTACATTTCATATTTGAACTAATTGAAAAACGCAGCCCAATTCGACCCATTATTAAGCAAAAGGGTCCAATACTGAGAATGATAAGTATATAATGAGTCATGAGTCATGGGTATGAAAGTACAATACCTCAGAATTCGGTGAAAATGGCGATGGCACCAAAACTGCAAAATGAATTGCAGAGCAAAAGTATCAGCATGCAGCTTCATGATAACATCTATCATGAAAATATGAAACAAATTCTAAATATGCCGTGAGCTATGCATATCCTCAAATAAAGTTGATCATGAATGACACGTTCTCAAATCTTACTAAGCACAAGTGTAGGAAAAGTAACGTTGCTAACCCAATCCTAATTTGACATTTAGAAAACTGAACTCACCCCAAAAAAATTAACAGTCACATTATAGCAAGATCCCAATCCAAAGTCACCAACTTACAACTTGCAATCATTTGTTGGTGACACTGAATTTGGTCCACATGTTTTCCCAATTTGATTTATTTAGAGATATTTTAGATGTTTTAATATTAGTCAAATATGTGCATGTGCCAAAGTCAAATATTGCAAGTCTTTCTGAATAAAGGAGTAGGACACATAATAACTAAACTAGACTTCTACAAATCCTATTTTAATCATTTAATGATCAACGACAAAGGTTTATGGCAATCATTTAATCAATTAAAACAACCATCCTAAACAAATGATGTATACATACACAAGTATGAATGCAGATTTGTTTTGTTACCCGACAATCAATTTAAACATCCATCCTTAAATCACTAAAAATAAATGATCAACTACAGAGGCATCTCTCATTTGTTTTGTTACCCAACAATCCAGATTAAAATATGAGAAGCAGGGTTTTAAAAGGCGCGCCATAGCGGTGCTAAGGCGCGAGGCGTGGACTCCATGTTACGCAATAGATCAAAGCATCGGCTCTAGGCGTGGCGTGAAAAAGCACGCTAAGGCGCAAGGCGTGGCGCCTTTTTTGAATTTAACTCCGATGAAAAAAGTTTTTTTGAAAGAAACGAAGAGGATTAAATGCAAGGATAGCTTTTTGACTTAATTCCTCATGTATAACACTTTTTATAAACTCGATACATATGAAATATGATAAAATATATAAATCTACAAATATTTTCATATTTTGTGCCGCTTTAAGTCACGCCTTAGAAAACGCTATGGCTTTGCCATAGCTTCTAAGGCGTGAGGCTTGGCCATGCCGCCCCATGCCATGCCTCATGCTATTTATAACCTTGATGAGAAGTTACTTGAAACCACTTCATAACTAACGAATGGTCTGTATGCGTGAGTAACTGAGTATGAATGCATAATATAGAGTTAAAACAATATTTTCACCAAAGGAAGACAAAGAATGCTCATATGCTCAAAGACTAACATAAAACAAATATTCTACGTAGCTAACTTGCTTAAGCTTCAGGAAATAGTGGCCAAACTCATCGAATTATATAAACCAAAATAGAGGTCAAAATGGGATGGGTAGCCACGGCCAGCTCGCTGACCATTTTCTAAATTTAAAAAATAATCAATGTATCTCATATAACTACTAAACTATACTATGAAAATTGTTACATAGCGTCATTTATCAATAGAAAGATTTAGGAACTTGTAACCATGTGAATAAACTTTGGTGATTTTCTACACGCTTGACACATTTAACCCATTCCTTTATTAACTAAATTTTACCCATTTAACCACAATATACAAATAGAAGTATAGAACTCAAGCAAACCAATTTTCGTAGACCTGGTCAATATTGGCAACTAGATAGAGAGAAGTCAATTGAGTTATAAATAGACATTGATAGTTGTTGTTGTCATGCTTAATTTAAATACACCATTGTTCCACAACCCAATGGCCGATACAGACACAAGTGTCACTAAATTCAACAAGATACCAACACAGCCTAAGCACACGCATACCACAAGGTAACATAGATATAGCAGATGTAAATATCAATGGATGTTTATAAGGTATGAAAATTACTACCTCTTTTTGATGAATTAGCATTATACTCGTCAAAGCTGATTTCTTGTATTATAGGAGCGCTCCACTGCTGAGCTGGCGACAAATCAGAAGGACTGCTAAAAAACGCCCCATATCCATCAGACACAGAATGCCGATGATTGGGTACATAATTCCCTCTTAACCAGCTCCTACTTTCTCTACTGTTTGAAGACGTAGAAGAGCCATATAAACGACTCCCCTCTTGAGAACCAAACGACTGCCCTTCGTTTTGGAACCGAAAATCCCATCTAGGCGGAGGAGGCGAGAAACTGGTGTTGGTTCTCCAGTAAGGGTCATGTGGGCCCATGGACCAATCCTGACTAACTGCATTAGACCCATGTGGCCTAGCAGCCACACAACAAAGCGAACCCGTCTTAGCTATCTTTTGTAACACTAGTACGTTATTCTTTTGCCTGCCACCTCGAATCCCCAACAACCCACCCAAACTCAACTTCACGCCAAATTTGAAGGTTCACTTATAGTAAAAGCCCTGTCCCCTGAAATGACAAGAAATAAGGTTATCTACCCGTGAATAGTAATGTCATAGCATAACATCATGTATTAAACAAAAAATGACGAAATTCTAGTACTAACTAGTTGAGCTAAACATAAACGAAGACATGATAATTCAGTTACCAAAGTCAAACCAAAGAATCAAATTTGACTTCTAAAATTAGAAAATAAAAATCGCCGAAAAATAAAGCTTGTATTACAAAATAAGACCCATCTATCACAAGACTAAAACAGAATTAAATTCATTCCAAATATGAACACATTGACCATAAAAATAATTACTAGTGTATTATTTTTCCAAAAGCAACATAATAATTTTTATATTTTAACTCCACAACAGTTGCAAATATATCATAGATAATAAAACAAGTTAAATAAACAGGATGTATGACACATAATAACTATAACAAGCATATGAAAATCTAAGGATAAAAACAACATAAGTACATAGAGAGAGTGTGTTTGTGTACTTACTGAAGTTATGATGATTTTTATGTTGTTTTTGAGTGATGATTTTAATGATGTTGTTGCAAATGAAAATGAAAATTAATAAATAAGAACCCTAATAAAACGGAGACTAGTGCAGTTCCCCCATTTTTTACTTATTTCTTTTTGTTTTTTAATTTTCCTTTTGTCTTTCTATCTTTTTCTTTACTTTTTCTTTTCCAAAAGAAATTGAAAATGACTTTCTTTAAAAAGTATATATCTATATTTATGCTTTTTTGAAACTTAAAACTTTAAAATGACTAATTTCTTTAACAAATATATATCTATATTTATACTTTTTTGAAACTTAAAACTTAAAAATGACTAATGTGTTTATGGGCTGAGCATTGATCTAAAACCAACCCGACCTGAACCGAACCGACAAAATCTAAAATCGCGAAAAACCTAAATCGAAACCGAACCGAGTATAGTCAGTTCGGTTCAGTTTTGTGTCGGGATCGTCGGTTCGGTTCGGTTTAGGTGTGTTTATATGTATTTTTGTTGGTTTTTCACCGAACCGAATCGACCCGAAACCAAAAATCGTGAAAAACCTAAACCAAAACCCAACCGAAGAGCTGTCGGGTCGGCTCGTTTTTGTCGGTCCGGTTCATTTTTGAACCTTCCATGCTCAGCCCTAATGTGTTATACTCAATGTAACTTTTAGTAAAAATAATAACATCTATTTAATATTGTTTCATACTCAAACTTATATTATTTTTCGTTTATAACTTATAGATTTTTTTTTCTCGCAACTACTACAAGTTAAACATGTAAGTGTTGCATCAAAGGTTACACCAGAACCACAAGCTTGCAAGTATAATTATTTGCTGCTATAAACTGTTATTTTGCATGGGTATTTGTCTACTCTAAAAGTAAGACTTTATCCGGTTGTAGGATCAAAATTCCAAGATTAGTCGGCCAAAATTCAAAAATAATACTGTAGTTACCTAATAAAATATAAAACTAGTTATTAACTCATGCACACGGTTATTCATAAAATTTAAAATATATAGAAGTTGGTGCCAATGATTGAGTGTTTATTGGTTTATTACGATACTACTAATTAAGGATTGCAAAGCTACCTGGACATCTCCAACGTGATCAATAAAATTTTACAAAATAGTACAAATGAATCATCTTTTAGCATATACTTGCACTACACTAAATATCTTTTATTAGTTAAAAATGCATAATGGTGCAAGAGATAGTAAATATATTTAAGCCAATATATACCCAATATTCGGCTCGTTTTGATATTAGTGGTGTGATGATTAAAATTATATTCTTTTATAAAACTTATTTAATATCAAATGTTAAATGAAAATGTTGAGTTTTAATTGCATTGAATAATGTTTAGTGTGGTGAATAGTATTGTATTATATTTAGTGGATTTTGCCGGTTATTATTCATCATACTATAATAGTGCAATGTTTAGTGCTAACATTAGAGAATGATTTTATCACTTTTGCACTGATTAGTGCAAAAATGTACTCCTTTTTCCATCAACGACTGTGAGACTTTGATTCTTAGGAGAATGTTAGATAAAAGAAAAAAATAGGGTGAAGTTTTAGATGTGAAAATGGTTGTATGATTTAGATTAATTATTAGATAAAAACAAATGATATGATTGGGTACTTTATCTTCTCACAATCATGGATATGCTCCTTTGAAATAGACAACGTGTACATGCTTAATTATTGTAAATATAAAACTTTGAGAATAAGTGGTCCAGTATCTATTCTTAATTATTGTAAATATAAAACTTTGAGAATAAGTGGTCCAGTATCTATTCGTACATATATGGTAGTATTATTCTACTTGAGAGCAATGCCATATGCATGAGGATTTATAAGTGATGCAGAAGAAAGGAAAGTTGTTTTGATGTCAACACTCGAGAACCCTGCTGCAGAAATACTGTCTCCTGTTTCCCTCGTAAGATGGCATCCATCAGCAACTGTCTGCTGCAGTGGATCTAAAACACGCTGTATAACTTTAAGAAACGTACCATCTGCACCAAGAATGACACCAGAAAGCAAAGTCAAAGAACTCTGTGGTGATACTTTTTACTGAGTGAACTTAGATGGCCAGAATCACTTGTTTTAGCACACTTTAGTGACTTTTACAGTTTTGGCAAATAAAACGACTAGTTTGCTACAAAACCACAAGTCGGTCGCTTATTGGGTAGTCTAATGTAGATTCATTTTAGTACCTTTGGCTGCTACATGTTCCACAAATATGTAAAGCCCACCTGGTTTAAGCACCCTCTTGATCTCTGCACACAATCAATATGACAATTTACTTCTTTTTTTTTCTTCCAAGATCGGGAATTAAAAGTGTAAAAATGAAGGTCTCAGAAGCTAAAATGTATTTACAATCTCTTGTTTATTGATGTATCTTTACCTGCCTTATAATTTCAGAATAAAAAAGTGGCATCAATGTTTTAACGTTTTAGATTCAAAATGTTTAACAAATTTTGTAACTTATTATCATCGCAAGTCACAAAAAAATAATAATAATAAAAATAAATAAATAAATAAAAATAAAAATAAAATAAAATAAAATCTTGCTGATTCCTGAAGTGGAAAAGGTAAGTCGCTAACAATGAGACGTCAAAATTGAGAAGGTAATACTCAACACTGAAAACTAAAATGTGGACCTTGTTTGTGGATAAGAGGGAATATCAACAGAAAGAGCAACTCTAGATGGAGTGATTAACATCTATCACTATCGTACATGGCTTTAGCTTTTATACAACCCATAGTATTTGCGGACCGTAGTTGGAGATGTTGAAAATATCCATACTCTATATAGTCTAAAGGTGGGGATGTGGACTGATTTAATGGTGAATGGATTCTTTTGGTTAAGTTTTATCCCTAACGGGGTCAAATGGGCAGAAAGTGAGAAAGTAGCCCAAAGCGTATGATAAAAACATACCTCCTAAACTGCTAATTCAAAAATTAGATCAATACTATAATTATACAACTTTGTTAATCATTATAATACAGACCAGTTTCGACCCGTACAAATTATCTGTTTTGACCCGTTACCCAAACAGCCCACTTGTCAACTCTAGTACCCACTGTACTTAACTTCTGCATATAAAAATCATTAAAGTCATAGTTTCCAACTCAAGCTTTGGACTGCAATACTTCTTGACAGATACTAAAAAAGGTTTCTATAAAAGCTCCAACTCAAATACAGCAATTTTTGTCACTCCCTTAAGATGTCAGTATCAGTGTATCACCGTATCACGCTCTCAACAGAAGTTTAATTAAGCGTACTGATACAGCTTAGAAAAAATCTAATTTGACAAGATAATCATATACCTTGAAGAGTCTTTTTAACATCCTCAACAGAACATAGCACCAACGTACCCACCACTGCATCCATAGAACCATCACTTACAGGCAATGATTCTCCAACCTGCATAAATGTGGCGTTTTCAAAAAAAGTTGTTATACATATTAAAACGAACTTATTAATCATTCAAATATAGAAGCAAGATCATGAAGAAAATGTACGGCCTGTATAAACTTGAAATTTGTCTGATGCAAACCAGAAGCTTCTGCTGCAGCTCGGGCATACTTCTCCATCTTTCTATTCGGATCTACACCAACTACACTTACACCAGAAGCCGCACCCCCATAATATTTCAGATTAGGACCCGTCCCTATCCCAATCTCCAATATTTTTTCAGCCTTTTTTGCTGTCAAATTTGCAAATAGCTGTGACTTTAAACCTGCAATCTTATCAAATATCAAGTGTCATTTACTGACTTAGACCAACAAATCTGGTTCACAATCAAAATAATTGACTTGATTACTAACCTCGGCCTCATAAGTTTTCATTGTTCTATCCATGGCTTCAGCATAGAACTCCTCATACCAATCCGGTCTTGGAGGGTGAACCCTGTTCAGCACAGCCTTCATAAAGCATCAAATCACATTTTCGTTCAGTATACTAAATATAAGAAAACCATGGCTACTTGGCTAGTATAATTAATTAAAACCATAATGAGGTCTTGTAATTGATTTTAAACACAGGTCAATTTAGCAGATTATGCAGCAAGTTACTGGTCCCTTAAAATGACTCAGAATTTGACTTTTGAAGTCAGGTATGATAACTGACATTATTGCAAGAGCTCTGATTCTAGCCAACTGACTCTAATTGTGGCTACAAAAGAGCCAAGTTCAGTTCGAGCTAATAGCTCAACAAGTCTTTGTGATGCAGACTCAAAAGTTTTCTAGAAATGTCGGGGTAACCGACTGTGTGGCAGCCCCCATGACCAACATAGGAGAGGTAAATTCAGTTGCACCATGATCAAATTGACACGGGAGCTTAAGTAGTTCAAAACTTCAAACCAATAAACATAAGTTGAGTTAGAGTTTTCATAAACTACGGGGGTGATTGTTGAAGCTTATATAGTGGGTTTTCGGCTTATGTGGTTTTCAGCTTATGTTAAATCAGCTCACTTTTTGTGGCTTATTTTGCGAAACTTTTTGGCTTATATAAGCTTATTATGACATGATAACCTTATATAAGCTGAAAAGTTTCAAAATAAGCCACAACAAGTGAGCTCATTAACATAAGCCATAAGCCCGCTATATAAGCTTCAACAAACACCCCCTACATCTGGGGTATTTCCAACTTATAAAGTACTACCATAAAGCTCTCACGAGCTCTATCAGTCATACAAAAAGATTTAAGATGCCAGAAACAATCAAATTGGAGTATTTATCATGTTATGCTAGTTGTTATTAACATTTGAGAATCATTCGACAAAAGTGCTCAAATTTCCAATAACAGACATAATTACATAGAAGTAGCAGAATCCAAAACTATCATTCTTAAGGCAATTATTATACATACAATACATCACATATTAAAAAATGAAGATGAAAATTGGGTACCATGGGATCATCAGGTAGTGAATCTGAGGCATTGGATTTGTTAATTTGGATGAGAGCTGTGGATAATGTGGCTAAAAATGGTCTTCTACCACATAATAAGCAAATCTTGCTACTGTTACTACTACTACATGATACTAATAAAGATGGTGATTTTGAAATGTTTTGGATTGATTTGTTGCTATTATTCAGTTGCAGTTTGATATTCAAGTTGTGGAAAGTGATATGAGTGGGTGAAGTAGTAAGGGGGATGAAACCAACAAACATGGCCACTAGAGATAGTTTAGGTCCTTTAGGAATGGTGCTTCACTGGTTTTATGTTCTTGTTACAGTACTGTATTTTTTTAGTACAGAAAAACACTTTTTTAGTGTTTAAATATTTATTTGACAAAATGGGATAAGATTTAAGTAAAAATAAAAGTTGTACAAACCAAAAGTCCAATAAATGTGCACTAAAATGCATAAAAATCTGTTAAATAATCTTGTTATAACTACTTAAATTATTTTTGTTGTATATGTTGTATATATGGGCATTCGGCAGGCTAAATATTAGTAAAAATAATAGAAAACTAACAAAAGAAAAAAAGAAAGTCTGAGGATAGGCCTGCCCTGCCCCATGTTCATCCTCATTAAAAATGCCTATATATGTTGAACGTATCCAACTTGTCGGTCAGCTTCTTTCAAATCTAACTGTGGCGACATCAATGATCCTTGTTTCAGGAGAATGAGTTAGCAACTCCTCATTCTGACTTTCTGAGTGGAAGTGCTATAATCAACCTCAAGGTCATAACTTGAACACTCAACTACTTTGTAGTATAACATATAAAAAGTAAAGAAAACAGGCATAAGGATTTTATTTTGCCCATTATATGATGTAGCCACACACAAAGATGGTAAAACTCTGAGCATACAACATGGGTATAGTTTCATGATTCATCAGACATGTATGTGTTTCTTGGTGCAAAATTCATGCAAATGTTATAAATGCCATTCACAAAACACTCAGTTTGGATGGCTTTGATCTTCAGAATGAGTTTTTTCATCATTAGCCATGTCTAATTCAGTCCCTTGGTCCTCTGAAGCAGTGACATTTGCGCTACCGTCATCTACTGTGACAAAAAGAAAGACAAGAAAAAAAAGACATGAAACTTTTAGATGTTTAATATTTGCAGCACAAAACTATATAATAGTGCTGTTGTAGACAATACCATCTCCTTCATCTGCAGGAGCATAAGATGACCTTCTTGAACGAGCTTGATGGTGTGGGGTCGGCTAATGGAAATCATCAAGTGAAATACAAGTGAGAAATATGTTTAAAAAATCCATTAAAAACACTATCAAAAATCATTTTCATTGCCAAAGCCTTTAAGATACTCGATTATGCAGAATCTTAGATTCAAACCAATAAAACAAGATACTTAAAATACATATATGTACCTGTAACTTTGGGCGCAGCGCCTCTAAAGGTCCTTTACTCTTCTGTGATCCCTGATGTTTGCACAATAGACAACCATAACATGAAGCATCAAAACTTCAAAATAGATTAAGATTCAAGAAAAATTTCATTTTATACCTTTCCTAGTGCCCAATCGGCTGAATCAAAGAAAGCGCGATCATGGTCCTGTATATGATCAGGCAAGAAAGACGTTCATACGAGAACTATGAATCCCTAATTCTATCCTTATTAAACAAAGAAACATGAAAGATTCCAGTGACCTTTGAGATTAACGGGGTCTTCCTTGGTAGTAATCCTCCATACTTTTTCTTGATTACTGCCTCCTGCACATAATGATTAAAAAGAGCTAATGTCAATGTACACAAGCTATTGTTCTTGAGAAATACAGACAAGACACTAATTTTTGCATATACACTTCCACATCTTGTCCAAAGTCGTTCATTCTGACCAGCTAAAGTGCATCATTAATTTGTTGGTATTTTCTATTTTCACACAGTTTGTAAGAAAAAAAACCAAGCAAAGCGATTCAAAAAGTTTCACTTGTAAAGCTTAGTTGACCTCACTAAAGCTGAACTATGCGTTCACTCCATTTATCCATCTAATTCTAATGTCGAGACTAAGCACATAGTTGAAGGGGGGAAACCGACTATTAGCTGAATGTCTTAGACAGCCTTCATTATGGACCCAAACCAATATCATAAACGCATTTCTAACAATGAAAATACACAAATAAGTAGATTTACGTACGAAGGCGTACCTCTTGGGCTGGTGAGGGCATGGGATTCTCCTCAGCTTTTTCTACATGACTCGCGACTTCTTCAGTAGACGGGTCATCCTTTACTTCAACTTTTGGATCGTTATCGACAACATTAAGGTCTTTGGATACCTCGTTCGCCTCAGACATTTTTTGTATACAGTTCAACAAAGCCCTGATGTAACACAATAATTCAATATCGGGTAATATCATTTCAAGACTTTCGTAATGAATAAGAAACATACAGGCTACTAACTTTATTATTATCACTTAAGACCAGAGACGGAGACAATGGGGGAGCCAGGGGGTGCTCGGCCCCTCCAACACGCCCAATCGCTTTGTTATTTATCTTATAAAATTTAAGCCTATGACCCAACTATAAGCAAATGACCCCCCTAACCTTTAGATGTAAAAAGAATTAAGAGAAGCTTGACACCGTTATCAATGTGTTTTCTTATCAAAATTTTAAGTTTGTAACCTAACATATGCGATCATTAGAACATATTGTTTGAAGTTTTAGTTAAATTACTTTGTTAGCTTGAGAAAAAAATTTCGGCCCCCCTTATTCCTAATTCCTGGCTCCGTCCCTGCTTACTAATGATGTTTTTCTTCACATAGTAATTCGTAGCCTGTAACTAAGGGGGTGTTTGGATACGCATTTTCATAGGGGCTAATGGCTATCATATTTGTCATCATTTTCATCTATATGTATCGAACAATTTTTTTTTTTTTTTTTTTTTTTTTTTTGCTATTATGTGTACTAAACTTGATTTTTTTTTGCGTGTACTTTATGACCATTTTGCCCCTCCTATACTAATAAAATAAAGTACACAAAAATGCCCGAAAAATTAAGTTTAATACATAATAGAAAAAAAAATTGTTCGATACATATACATTCTAATGTCATTAGGCATTAGCCCTTTTCATAGTGACTAGCGCCATAGTTCTATACTTGTATTGTTTTATTCAAATTATAAGTAAGAGATGTTTATATGATGAAAGACCCACATCATAAAAATTAGAAATTTATAAAGTTGAGTAAATAAGATTCAAGAAACAGGAAAAGGTGACAAAAGTATGTGATCAAACATGCATGATACTAATAAAACATGGAAAGCAATTATTTCAGATTAATAAAAACTTGTACCTGAAGAAGAGAAGAAGAAGAGATGGTTGTTATGACTGATGAAAATGTTATATGAAGATGGAGTTTGGTTGGTGAGAAAAGGAGAGAATCCCGGGTGAGTGTTTTTCTCTGAGTCAGTTTGCGTAATTCAGAGGCTGTGTTTGTGCAACCGTTTCTTTTCCAACCTCCCATATTTACTTTTTTTCATTTAATACTACACTAATATAATTTAAAAACGATAAAGATTTTTTCATTTAATTTCACACTACTATTGACTAGGCGTACCCGCGCGTTGCATTTTTAATGGAATTAATAAAAATATCATGGGATGTCATTTCGACACCTAAATTTGCTTGATCACAGCTTTGTGTATCGAGTTATGTTTTATTGAGTCAAGTCTTGGTCACAGGTTCATGTCTAGGTTAAGATGGAGGGTTGTACATTTTGTTTAATGATTGTAATATTGGGAGTAGTGATGTTTTTAATGCTATTAATGTAGAATGAGAGTTGTACATTGTGTTTAAATGATTGTAATATTGGATGTAGGGATGTTTTTAATGCTATTAATGTAGAATGTGTTAGCCAGTAATATCTTACATTGATGTATCGGGCTCAAGCCCATGTAGCCCTAGTCTAGAATACTCCGAAGATTAGTATTTAACTGTACAATGTATTTGTGATAAGCAATCAATCAACATCAATTATCCCTATCATATCTCCAACATTAACTGACATGGTATCACGAGCCAAAAATATCCGGTCCTTTCTCTAAACCCTATTCCAGCCGTGTTCACTCCTCAACCTACGTTCTAATTATTTTTGTGTTGGTGATTTGTGCTTGGTCACAGATCCACACATACGTTTCTGTGTTATTCGTGCTAGGTCACGAATCAGTTGTGGTTATTCGTGCTAGGTCACGGATCTTTATCTTGTTGTTGTGATTCTCTTTTCTTTTCTACATCACCCTAAACATACAACATGTTCTAATTTGGCTGCCAATTGGGAGCAGTACACGTCAAAAAGGAATTTATCCTTTTAGTCCATTCACACTTCATATAATTTAATCATATTTGGTTACCTTTTTGGAGCTAAGGCCATACGAATAAAACAAAAAGATAGAAATTCCATTGGGTACTTTGGTGGCTGTGTTGGCACAAGCAGAAGACAACATATATATATTTAATTCTCATTCAATTGATTCAATTGAGAATAAATATATATAATACTAAGTGTGGGATAGATTCTTGAAAATAAGGAAGCTCGAGTAGAAGGAAGAGGAAAGGTGTTTGGTTCGACAGTATGACAGGAGACAACAATGATGTTTTGCTTTCCCAACTTTTGCATCGCTTGGGTGTTAGTGGTACCCAATCAGGCCCATTAACTTATTCCCAACCTATTGGCCCATTACCTTATGTTAATCCACCACCCGGGTTTGGTTACCAGCCCATTTTACAACCTGGTCAAATCCAATACACACAACAGGCTACTTCTGGATCCATAGTTGTTCCTACTGGGTCGGTGGGACCCACACTCACGCCGAGGCAAGAGACCTATTTGCCTCATGCTTTTACTGCCGGGACCCTTTATGAACCCGCCACAGGTGCAAGGAACATGGACACAGGTGCGAGCTCACACCTTAATGCATCTCTTAATAGTCTTAGTAACATTTTTAATACTTGCATGTATCCATCTGTATCGGTTGGTGACGGGCATAACATTCCGGTCACCAATACGGGTCGTAGCATTTTGCCTACTCCTTCTCGGCCCCTTTACTTAAATAACGTCCTTATTACCCCTCATATTGACAAAAATCTTATATTTGTCCGTCAATTTGTTTGTGACAATAATTGCACTGTTGAATTTGATCCTTTCGGGTTTTCCGTCAAAGATTTCATGACACGTCGGGTGCTTCTCCGATGTGACAGCACGGGCGACCTATACCCTGTCACGGCCCCGTGTCCTGTTCCCCAAGCTCTTCTTGTAAGTCAACATGCGTGGCATCAGCGCCTTGGACATCCAGGGAGCGAAGTGCTACGCCATCTCGTCTCAAATAATTTTATATCTTGTAATAAGGAGAAGCCGCCTGTGCTTTGTCATGCTTGCCAGCTTGGCAAACACGTTCGACTTCCATTTGTTAGTTCCAATACTATTGTTAATGCATGTTTCGATGTTATTCATTCTGATGTATGGACTTCCCCAATTTCTAGCCTCTAGGGTTTTAAATATTATGTTTTGTTTTTGGATCACTATTCTCATTTTGTTTGGGTCTACCCGTTGATAAACAAATCTGATGTATTATCAAAATTTGTTCTATTTCGAAAGTATGTTCACACTCAATTTAAGTGTGAAATCAAATCGTTTCAGTGTGACCATGGCGGTGAATTTGATAACCGCACCCTACATAAACTTTTTGCCGACAATGGCATTCAGTTTCGTTTCTCATGCCCCAAGACATCTCAATAAAATGGGAAGTCAGAACGGATGATTCGCACCATTAACAACCTCATTCGCACCCTTCTTTTCCAGGCCAACCTTCCACCAACCTTTTGGGTTGAAGCTTTAAACATGGCTGTCCATTTAATCAACTTCTTACCTTCTACAACTATTGCCAACGAAATCCCGTATACCCGACTGTTTGGCCAAAACCCGGATTATAGTCTTATACGCACATTTGGCTGCTTATGTTACCCCCACTTATATCCTAATCACAAACTTGAACCACGCGCCACACCCTCTATCTACTTGGGACAAGCTTCAAATCATCGTGGGTATCGTTGCCTTGACTTAAACACCAATAAAATAATCATTTCTCGCCATGTAACCTTTGATGAAACTGTTTTTCCATATGGCACCCCTAAACCAACATCGGCACCCAAATACAATTTCTTAGATGAATCACCCGATATAAATCCTCCATTCATTATTCCATCCGCTCCCGTTGTGCAAACCATTGTGCCTCAACCCATAAACGAGCCAACAACACCAATTCCCATCAGTCCTAATACAGCCCCACATCATGTAACCCATGACCCATCACCATCCCCATCACCACCCACCGCCCAACAACAGACACCAAATATATAACCACCCGCCGCCCAACAACAGACACCAAATACATCACCATCCGCGCCCCAACACCAACATATTATCCCAAATCCTCCTAATAACCCAAACCCTGCCTCAATTCATCCCATGGTCACACGATTCCGTGTCGGGACTAATCGTCCTACTGAGCGTCTCAATATGCATGTGTCTTCGGTCTCACCATTACCAAAAACCTATCGTGATGCGTTTACCAACCCTAATTGGCAAAATGCTATGCGTGATGAATACACTGCACTTATTAAGAATGGAACTTGGATTCTTGTGCCTAGACCCACGGACACCAACATTATTCGCTCTATGTGGCTTTTTCGACACAAGTATTTAGCTGATGGCACTCTTAGTCGCTACAAGGCTCGTCTTGTGGCCAACGGTAGTAATCAATTAGAGGGGGTTGATGTGGATGAGACGTTTAGTCCGGTGGTTAAACCGGGCACTATTCGGACTGTATTGAGTTTAGCTACTTCTCGACATTGGCCGATTCACCAGCTTGATGTCAAGAATGCTTTCTTACATGGAGATTTGAACGAGACTGTTTACATGCATCAGCCTCCGGGATTTCGAGACTCTGTGCACCCTGATTATGTGTGTTTATTGAAGCGGTCTCTGTATGGGCTCAAGCAGGCCCCTAGAGCATGGTTTCAGCGATTTGCATCTTATATCACTCGGGTTGGATTTTCACATAGTCGTTGTGACTCTTCATTATTTATATACAGACAAGGGATGGATATTGCCTATCTATTATTATATGTGGATGATATTGTTCTCACAGCTTCTTCTGATAGTTTGTTACAGCGGATTATTAGTTCCTTACATCAGGAGTTCGCTATGACTGATCTGGGTCCACTTAATTACTTCTTGGGTATCTCTGTTTCTCGTGATTCTACAGGGTTGTTTTTATCTCAGAAGCAATATGCACTTGAGGTTTTGGAGAGAGCTCATATGGTTAATTGTAATCCCAGTCGGACTCCTGTTGACACTGAGTCCAAACTGGGGGATGATGGTGATCCAGTCTTCGACCCTACATTATATCGGAGTCTTGCAGGTTCTCTTCAATATCTCACATTCACTCGCCCAGATATATCATATGCAGTTCAGCAGGTCTGCCTTCATATGCATGATCCTCAAGAGCCTCATCTATCAGCTCTTAAACGGATTTTGCGATATGTCCGGGGTACATTACACTATGGGCTACAGTTGTTTGCTTCTTCAACTTCATCCTTGGTAGCATATTCTGATGCGGATTGGGCTGGTTGCCCCACTACTAGGAGATCCACTTTCGGATACTGTGTTTTCCTTGGCAACAACCTTTTATCTTGGTCATCTAAGAGACAACCAACTCTATCTCGTTCCAGTGCCGAAGCAGAATACCGTGGGGTTGCAAATGCTATTGCTGAAACGTGTTGGTTACGGAATTTACTTCGTGAGCTGCACACACCTTTATCTTCCGCTACGCTAGTCTACTGTGACAATGTTAGTGCAGTCTACCTATCATGTAATCTGGTTCAACATCAGCGAACGAAGCACATAGAGATTGATATTCATTTTGTTCGTGACTTGGTTGCCACTGGTCAGGTTCGGGTTCTCCATGTTCCCTCACGTTACCAATATGCAGATATTTTCACGAAAGGCTTACCGTCTGCACTGTTTGAAGAATTTCGTTCCAGCCTCAGCGTCCGGTGTCCTCTCGCTGCGACTGCGGGGGAGTGTTAGCCAGTAATATCTTACATTGATGTATCGGGCTCAAGCCCATGTAGCCCTAGTCTAGAATACTCCGAAGATTAGTATTTAACTATACAATGTATTTGTGATAAGCAATCAATCAACATCAATTATCCCTATCATATCTCCAACATTAACTGACAGAATGAATGTTGTACATTGTGTTTAAATGATTGTAATATTGGGTGTAGGGGTATTTTTAATGCTATTAATATAGAATGAGGGTTGTACATTGTGTTTAAATAATTGTAATATTTGGTGTAGGGGTGTTTTAATGCTATTAATCTAAAATTTTAAAGAAAGTCGTCTGAATTTCGATTCATGCAAGTTTTTGTTGTACTCAATGTTTTGGTTGTTGTAATTATGAAAATTGCTTGCTTTAAAGTGTTGTAAACCATGCATCATTTTGTGTACATCTGAATTTTTTGGAGAGAGAGTCCTTCCTCCATTATAAATAGTATAGATAAGGATTTTTTTCTTCTCAATTGATAAGTATTTTTAAAAACAATTTCTTTACTAAATAAAAAGAAAAAACGGTCAAAGATTGAATTATTGAAAAGATTGAATTGTTGAAAATGTTGAATTGTTGAATTGTTTAAAAATAAAATAACATGTAAATTGAATGATCTGTAAACGAGTAATGCATCATGCCATGCTAATTAAGGAAACACCTATAACTTTGCATGGTAAATTAAATGGGGATGTAAAGAAGGAAACGATTATAATTTCCATGGTAACCAATGTTTACCATTATACAAACGAATGATCTTCCAAGCCATCAAACATACATAAATCACACCACTAAAAATACATAAAACCATCTGTTATCTTTCATTTCTCTCAAACCGAACACCTCACTCTCTATCTCTAAACAACCATCCACCATCGCCTTTTTAACTACCATCACTGCTGCCGTTTGCCAAATAGCCACCATCTCTCGGTGGTTTAGGTTGTTTCGGCGGGCTAGGTGGCTTCGGTTGATGTTTTAGTTGTTGGCTTCAGTGGTTTTTTAGTAAGTGGTTTTAATTGGTGATTTTGGTTATAAGCTGGTTACTAATTATCTTTTCAGATATGTGAATTTGAGGAAATTATGTGCCTTTTTGTTGCAGATCTACCATTTTCATAGCTTTTGGCCATTTTGCAATATTTGGCGTTGAAAGAACTCAGAAGTAAGATCTTAGATGTTTTGAACAAAAAACCAACTTCTTGACTTTTTATTAAGGTGTTGCTTATGAATATATTTTGAATCATAGATCTAAGTCTAGAACCAAAGTTTCTTATGCTTTCTCTGGTTTCGTGCATGTGTTATTATGACTCGAATTATTATGGGTTTAAATATTGATTTTTGTGAAATTTAATCTCTATTTGAAAGTTGTAACATTGTCAATAATGATCTTGATGGGTGATGTGTTATTATGACTCGAATTGTTTGTGATGTGTGATGGTTTCCTTGATGAGATTGAGTTGGATATCATGTTTGCAGATCCGTTTTTTATATGAGAATTCTAGGTGTTTTTGTTTGAGGCTGATGGCGTAAGCTTAAACCTTGTGATATAAATTTAAGGCCACTTGACGATGGTGTTGGTAGTGAGATCTCAAATCTTACTTTTGTGTTTGTGTTCAAAAGATCTGATTATTTGTTTCTATTTGGTGTTAGTTTGGCAAGTGTGTTATTTGTGATTATGGCTGATTTAGCTCTAATGTTCAACTATTTTTGGGATTAAAAGTACTTGTGTTTTAAACAAGTGTTCTAAACTTAGTTTTTAGAACGGGCGATGATGAAACTTTACTATTTACATGGTAGAGATTTTATGAGTTGGTCCGGCAAATTAGAAGGATGGTTGAGTGTGAGTTCCTCTCCGCTTGGCAACCACTAATTTTGCAGCCATGTTGTGAATAATTTTTTGTTTCTAAAATTTATGCGCTCATTACTTATATTCATTGACCCATTTCAAGGAGAATGTATTTAGATTGATAAATGTTTTTTTTGTCACTGATGACCCACTACTACTCTATATATATTTAATTTCTATATTAATTTAATGGATTATAAATTTCAAAAAGAAGTTTTTCATTTGGAGTAAATGATTATTTGAAGATTCGAGGACATAAACTTCAGGTAGTTTGAAAATTTTAAAAGTTTGTCATATTTTAAAAATGAGCTCCCAATACAACCCGCTATGAAGAAAAGCGATAACTAATGCTTCCTTGAAAAATAAAAAAGCATACCTGCCATAGCCTTACGTTTTTCCATAAACTTTTGTATGTGACAATAGAAAACGTTTGGGGAATCTATACACACACACCCAAACCTCCTATATATACACCCTTTTATACATAGCGAGATTGTACTGTATGCATAGCGGTGTTATACTGTGTTCATAGTTGTTTGTACTGTGTACTATAAGGGGTGTTGCTATAGCAAGAGAAACTAGGTTTATATATACATGTGTTTATATTACTAAAAGATTGAAGCTAAAACCATATAACATTATCTTTTATCTATAACTTTTTAACGAAAATAAAGTATAGATTAGATGCAAATTGCTTTGACTTTCTAAGTCACTAACAATCACAAAGAAACTTAAACATTACAACTTAAAGAACCCATGCCAAATTTATAAAACAAAAGCTAATTCTAAGATACAAAGAATTGCTTCAAGTACTTTAGATTGACTCGAACAAGAACTATTGCTATCCCTAAGCCACACACATATATAAAAAAACAAACGCACATAAATTACAACCCAACCAAAATTTATCGAAATCAATGCTACAGTATTAATTGTTTACTACAAATTAAAACAATTACATAAGAAAACGAGCATTGCAGAACCCGTGCTACGCACGGGCTGAGAATCTAATCGTTAATCGTGTATTCTTTCTGTATATTGGCGAGTGTATACTTAAGTATTGTTTAGTATGTTGTATGAAATGTTTTAACTTTGTTATATAAAAAAAAATTTAAAAATGTTTGATGTTGTTTTTGTTTTGTGGTATTGTATTTTATATATGGGCTTTTAGTTATTAAGTTGTGATGACTTTGTTTCTTTTGGCCTATTACTTAATTGAATGATAAAAAATATGCCTTTGTTTCTTTTGGTCTATTACATTGCCCTACAATACTTGTCTATTAGACGGTTTTTGCTTGATAATATGAAGTACACGGCGTCTATCTAATTGGTCATAGTTTAATATGCATTTAATTTTGCCTCTCAATAAACACACTTGCAGTTCGCAAGTAATTGATCAATAAATTGAGAGTAGCTTAATTACAAAGATGATTGCTATTCTTTTTTCATACTTTATTGCATGGTTATGATTCATTGTATTAGAAGTTTCTCTTAGTTGTTAAAATCACTTTAAAAGCACCCTCCAAATACCCAACACAGATGACATTGTCCTTTAAAGATTCCAAAAACAAATAACAAAACTAATATTTTTTGTTCGACTTTTTAATTTTCTTGAAAAAGTGATTGAGTATAAAAAATTATTGCCTAACAATGACATGACGTATATGCTTATAACGTGGAAGTTTATTATATGACGAACATTCATTCATACTTTTTTATTTAATAGAGTTTGAATTTTATATTTTAGCATGATCATGATGATAAAAAGGTTAAAAAAATATAATTTTCACATCATGAGATTACAAAATTAAAGCTCAGGTTAATTAATCCTCCAACAATTCAGTATATACATATATGGATATCAAAGAGTCAAAAAGATTAAACGCAAACAAAATATTAACATTCATATCCATCCAACCATTGAGTGTCGCAATGGAATCATCAATAAAATTTATGATAATGAGATTGATTAGAGGATGATTCAGCTTCATATATTGTAGACAACCGAAACCTAAAGACCGAACAGCCAACCGAGTTTGCCTCGATGAATATCTTTGCATTCCATTGGTTGGGCATGTTTTCGACACTCCTAAGCTCGAAGACGATTGTTGTTGGCTTCTTTCTTGTGAGGAAAGCTTTGCATGAACATAATTGTTTCTCGGTAGTGATCGGTCTCTTGTTTAATCTTTTCTTCTTTCTCCAAGTGGACTTTAAGTTTATCTTCGTCATATTTTTGTTGTTACAACTCGAGTTGAGTTAGTTGTTTTGCTTTCTTCCTCTTCTTTTTATTCTAATTCTTTTTTTTCCTTCATCCATTCCCTGACATTTGGAAAATCGATAATACATATAACAATAGAACTTAACTTTATCCCCCACGAATACTTTTTTTAAGAAAATGAAATGAATGAATCATTAACAACACATATATTTTGTATAAAATCAAATACATTTTACGTGTATAAGTATATTTTGTAAAAGGGAAAAAAAAGACATACGGTTGTTGGTGAAGATATCATCTCCTATACCATCTTCTTGCCCAAACGGCCAAACCTATCATGCAAAAGCAACATATATAAGATTACTAAAAATCAATCATTAACAATACAATCACAAACAAATACCCATATGTTAGCATGTTTGCCAACGTTATTAATCATTTTGGAGCTGCTCATTACACACGACAACAACCAAAACTAAACTTAGTATCATATCACATTACCAAAAGAAACAATTTAAATAAATAAATATACATCACAACCATTTTTCAATAACCTTCTTCAAATGCCTTATTCCATGTAACCTCTACAATCATAAGTGCCTCAATGAATACATGAACACTTCGCATGCCCCTCATAAACATGGATGCTTGACATGGACGTGGCATTAATCTTGATTCTCGCATGGCTACATTTTTCACTTCTAAAAACTATGTCATCAATGCTCCTCAAAAAATTGGTGTCATTAATACCCCCCCCCCCTTTAAATTTTAGGACTCAATCTTATATGTTTATAGATACTCTAACACACACACATATCGACTCTTATCAAATTTTGTTGAAACTTATAAATTTTCGCCGCTATGCAACTATGCAATAAAAAAAATTATCCGAAAAACATTCCCTAACATTATAGACACAATTATTCGCAAGAAAATCACTCGCCGCGGAAATTTTGTCAAAACTAGACACAGCAGCCGCTAGGCGCGGGTACTCGGCTAGTATTTTTAACTTCTATTCAAAATTTCAAAGTGTATAAGCGATTTTAATCCAAAATATGTAAAAGGAAATTCAATCAAGAATTTCATGATTTTGCAATATAAGTATCATTTTGAATCATCTGTATAAATTTAATAAATCATTACAATTACTCGATTTTTACAAAGATTTGTCAATCAAGTTTGTGATTTATAGATTCGATTCACTATTAATTGATGTATACTTGTGAATCAAATAAAAAAAATATGAATCAATAGCTCAAACAAAGATTTCTCAATTTTCTCAATCTAAAATCTTCTCAGTGAAACCAAAGCCACTTAACAAAAAACATTTAGTGGCAGGTTAGAAAAAGTAGCCAAAGTGAATCGGTTCTGCTTGAAAATCGAGTTTGACTCGCGGAGTTCATGTGACCCGAGTTACTCCATTTCATCAAAGTCGATGTGTTTGATATTTTTCTTATAATTTATTTTTAGAAAATATATATGATAAGTTTGGATTAATTGTGGTGATTGATAATGTTGGTTTTAAGATTAAAACTTGCATTGCTATTGAATTTTATGTGTTTGGTATTCTATAATACACGTTTTATAAACCTATTATGTGATTGGTATTGAATTTTTTAGGTTTTACGTATGTTTGGTATAAGATATAGTAAAGGTTTTAAAGGAGCTTGGTGAGCCGAAATATTGCTATCTACTAAAATGGAAAACCGGCTTGACCTAATGTAACACCCCAATTTTTATGGTTTTAGAAAGTACTGTATTTTCAGTAGTTTTGTAAAGTTTAAGGTCAATTTATAGTGTATAAGTACGATTTCTAGATTGTGGAAAACTAGAAGGGGGGAGGGGTTGAATAGTTTTACGTCTTTTTAGTTTTATGAAAACTTAGTTGTTTAAAAGTCTTGTTTACTCTTAAAACTTTGATTCGATCTTATGTGAATTCAAGTCTTGAACAATATGAACAACTATATCTAAGTATGAGCAATAATAATAATGCAAACTAAGTATGTGAAATCAACACATGCATAATATAAACAATTATAGCTATATACGAGAGATAAGTAAGCAAACGTTTATTTTATAATCCTTAGTTATATTTTGTATGAAAACTATACTTGATCGAAATGATCAATTAAATGTATGTTACCTTTTTAGTTTGATTGTAAAAACTTTGTTTTGTGAATGAAACTTTTGTTTGATCTTTAAGTAAAATCAATACTAGCACTATATGAGCAACTATACATATACGGCTACGTCTACAAAAGTAATAACGATATAAGCAAGATAATAAGTAAGATATGGAAAGATCTAACCGCGAGACAAAGGATTTATAGTGGTTCGGCTACAAGGACACCTTCCTTGCCCTACTCCACTCCTCGAGTCACCTACTCGAGAGTTTTCTCCTCTATGTCAACAAGCTCCCTTATGGCGGAGAAAACCTAACACACCAATATACACCTCACAACTTCGTCACAACGTATTCACACCTTCTACACAACTTCTTCATGACTTGGCACACCTTCTTCACAACTTGTAAACACCACTACTACTTCACAACTTCACACTACTCCACTACTTCTTCTTCACACCATTACTTATATCTCACTACTTCTATTCACAACTTCTACTCCTAGATCTATCTAGTTACACTACTATCACACCTTTACAATGAATGTACACAACAACTAGACTATATACACAAATCTACAATACTTCACAACTATATCTAAGTATGAGCAATAATAATAATGCAACACCCCAATTTTTATGGTTTTAGAAAGTACTGTATTTTCAGTAGTTTTGTAAAGTTTAAGGTCAATTTATAGTGTATAAGTACGATTTCTAGATTGTGGAAAACTAGAAGGGGGGAGGGGTTGAATAGTTTTACGTCTTTTTAGTTTTATGAAAACTTAGTTGTTTAAAAGTCTTGTTTACTCTTAAAACTGTGAATTCAAGTCTTGAACAATATGAACAACTATATCTAAGTATGAGCAATAATAATAATGCAAACTAAGTATGTGAAATCAACACATGCATAATATAAACAATTATAGCTATATACGAGAGATAAGTAAGCAAACGTTTATTTTATAATCCTTAGTTATATTTTGTATGAAAACTATACTTGATCGAAATGATCAATTAAATGTATGTTACCTTTTTAGTTTGATTGTAAAAACTTTGTTTTGTGAATGAAACTTTTGTTTGATCTTTAAGTAAAATCAATACTAGCACTATATGAGCAACTATACATATACGGCTACGTCTACAAAAGTAATAACGATATAAGCAAGATAATAAGTAAGATATGGAAAGATCTAACCGCGAGACAAAGGATTTATAGTGGTTCGGCTACAAGGACACCTTCCTTGCCCTACTCCACTCCTCGAGTCACCTACTCGAGAGTTTTCTCCTCTATGTCAACAAGCTCCCTTATGGCGGAGAAAACCTAACACACCAATATACACCTCACAACTTCGTCACAACGTATTCACACCTTCTACACAACTTCTTCATGACTTGGCACACCTTCTTCACAACTTGTAAACACCACTACTACTTCACAACTTCACACTACTCCACTACTTCTTCTTCACACCATTACTTATATCTCACTACTTCTATTCACAACTTCTACTCCTAGATCTATCTAGTTACACTACTATCACACCTTTACAATGAATATACACAACAACTAGACTATATACACAAATCTACAATACTTCACAACTTGATGTTGAAGGAGTATTCTTCTCTTGCACTTTGAGAGATGAGAGGTGAGGGAATGAATCACTTGAACAAGGATTAACAATTATATGATCAAAGGGTTTTTAGGAGGATGTTTAGAGAGATTTGGATCTGAAAATTTTCGTGCAAGAGGTGGTTAAAATACCAGGTTTGTGATACGACCCCAGACTATCATATTCTATTATTATAATTATTATTAGTATTCTATTAATTAGATAAATATAATTACTATTTAAGTACTAGATAGTGTTTATTTAAAGTAAGGATTGGTATCTTTTTCTACAAGAATAATATTAGGATGTCTTTTATTATAAATAGAGTTTGAAGGCTGTAATTCTGATTATGGAGAAATATTATTAATGAATTAGTTATTGTTATCGTTATTGGGAGAGAGATCGGCCTCTCGAAAGTTGATCACTTATCCTTTTATCTTATTATCGATCTGGTTCATATCAATTGGTATCAGAGCTGTATCGATTCTAGGGTTTCACAACAACAACAACAACAAAAAAAAAAAAAAAAAAAAAAAAAAAAAAAAAAAAAAAAACTGTTTACTGTTCGTCCCGGAGTTACTGCTCACCATCATATTAGTCATGAGTAACAAGGAATATCATACACAAATGGAAGATCGAACTTATAACTTCCAGAAAAGAATGGAGGCTATGAGAGCTGAATCAGCCCGTAAACATGAAGAGATTATAGATCTATTGAAAAAATTGGCGATTTCAATGGGCCGTGCTAAGGAGATTGAAGAATGGGAGAAGTGGCGTGATCTTAAAAGAGCTCAGGAAGCAACCGAAGATATAATATCAAATCCTAAATCATAAATCTTTGTCACTGAAGATTGTGATGATGGATCAACACCGAAAGAAAAAGTGGTGGTTGCATGTTCTAATGAGGAAATTGTGAAGTATCCAACACAGCCTGCCACAACGGAAATAAGTGGAGAAGATGGTAGTAATTTGGAAGAGTTTCTGGATCTTTTAACTGTGGAGGAAGCTGATGTTACGGGACCAATTATGGCAGTAGAAGATGAGCCTCTTATGGTGCTCGAATCAGATGGGATGATTAATAAGGAGTTTGTTGTTACACCTGCTGCTGTTGCACCTGTTGAGCAAAGTTCCGTTCCGCTGAAAAGAAAAATCAAGCAAAATCAAGCAGAACATCGTAAGATGTTCATGTGGCAGATTGTATTGAAGTTGGAATGTGAGATCTGTCTTGGACATCTTTGGACTAATCTTTGGTTGAAACGAGAACCGGTTCCTACTCAAAGAAGAACATGGGATCCTGGAATTACTCGCTGTGACGTTTTGGAGCAACACCTTGAGGACAAGGCATTTTTGGGGGCGGGAGTATTGATACGACCCCAGACTATCATATTCTATTATTATAATTATTATTAGTATTCTATTAATTAGATAAATATAATTACTATTTAAGTACTAGATAGTGTTTATTTAAAGTAAGGATTGGTATCTTGTTCTACAAGAATAATATTAGGATGTCTTTTATTATAAATAGAGTTTGAAGGCTGTAATTCTGATTATGGAGAAATATTATTAATGAATTAGTTATTGTTATCGTTATTGGGAGAGAGATCGGCCTCTCGAAAGTTGATCACTTATCCTTTTATCTTATTATCGATCTGGTTCATATCAGTTTGAGGTAGTATTTATAGGGAAAAATTTCTGACAGAATCTGACAGGGGAGCATGGTCGGTCCCCTTAATTGTGATTTTAAGGGGGCCGCCCAGACGAAAACTGCAGTTTTCTTGTCTTTTTCTGGGGAAAATTTATTTGGTGAAAAACTAACTGATTTTGGTTAAAATTTTGAATTCATATATTTATTATGAATAAAACATTTTCCTTTATTACCAAAAATGTTTTTCAAAAATATATAATAAGTTTATTTAATTTTATAAACTTTGTATTATTTAAATAAACATCCCTTTGATCATAAAATGTATTAGTCACTTGTTTATTCATACCTTGAGTGATTATCTTGGATGAGATGATATAAACTTACTTAAGAACTTGTTTTCGTATTAACTTTGCGTTTAAAGTTTTTACATTTTGTGATCGTCAAAACATAGAGATATCGAAAAATATAAATAACGTTTTTATGCATTATTTATATCAACAATCTCCCCCTTTTTGATGATTACAAAATCTAAACTCATTAAACTAAAAAGTAATATGTAAACAAGTTTTTAGTGTGAGTTTATATCACTTCTCCCCCTTTTTGTTAGCATCAAAAAGGTTATCCCTACGAGTTTGGAGCTCCCCCTTGATGTATACTCCCCCTCATTTTGAGGTTATAAGAAGAATCGAGATATGGAATGCTTGCAAAAATAGTTAGAGCACAGGCAATATATATATGATGCATGTAATACATATAGTACAAGAGAGCTAACAAGAATGCATGATAATAAAACACAAGAAACATTCATTAATAGTTTAAATAGATTATGTTGAAAATATAATCATTAATACGTAAGCATATATAAATGCTTTTCTAGTAAATTACACTAGATAATACAAAGTTAACTTGAGGTCTCTTGGACTTGCTTGGAACACAAAAGGTTTGGAGAGTTTGGTGGAGATTTTATTTGAAGATAGGAATCATGGTAGTTGGATTTAGTGGAGATAGATTTTTGTTGGAATGGTGTTTGGAGAGTTTGGTGGTTGTTGATGGGAAGCATGTTAGTTGGCTTCAAGTAAGCTTCATGGGATAGGATTGAAGTTTGGTAGGTTGATTGGGGATGAGGAGAAGTGTGCATTAAGGGATGTTATGGGTGATAATGAAAGGGTGATGTCTACGAATGCATTTTCAATGGTAAGTTGTGGGTTTGGAGCGGTTGATGAATTGTTGATGTCTTGAGTGAGTGATGAGTTTGATTTTTTCCTAGTGAGGAGGTATTCAATCCAAGTGAGGTGTTCTTCCAAGATAATGATTTGTTTTTGGAGGTAAATGCAACAAGGACAATAGTGGGTATGATGCTCAACTTGCTTTAAGTGGAGTGAGTGAGGGAGACAATTTGAGTAGGGTGATAAAGGTGGTTGGTTCAAGTTGCATAGAACAAGATGCATGACAAGAAGAGCACTTAGCTCATGAGCTTCTTTGAGCTCTTCAACGAACTATCATTGTTCGGAGGAAAGTGATGGTGGTGTTGTTGAGTTGTGATTTGGCATGTGATTCATGGTTTGTTGAGGGTAATGGTTGTTGTTTTGAAATTGAGTATGTTCCTCAAAAGGATCATTTGGTAGAAGTGAGTGAGGTGAATGTGGGATTTTATTGGTGAGAGTGATTGTGAGGTTGTCTTGTTGATGTAGAAGGGTGGTTTCATTTGGGTAAGTTGGAGGCTTAGGTGTTGGTTGGTTAGAGACAACATCATTTATTGATGAGGATTTTTGACTTTGGTTTGTTGGGAGAAGTCATGATTGGTTAAGTCAATGAAGAGTTATTTAGGAGTGATGATGAGGATCTTTTGTTTCTTTGATGTTTTGGAAATGGAAGTTTTTTTGGTGAATCCATGGTGGATTATGGTGTGGTGTGTTGAAGGTGTATTTGGGTGAAGTGAGATGAAGGTGTATTTTTGGGAGCAAGGGTGAAGGTGTATTTGGGTGAAGTGATATTGATGGTTTGATATTATGATGTATGGTTTGACTTTCATGGGTTAAGTTGTATTGGTAATGACACACTTTGTAGAGTGTAGGGAATGGTTGAATCTTTTTGTAAGGATGACTGGATGGACTTATTGGTGAAGATGGGAAATGAGTATCAAGTGGTGTGATTGGTGAGAGTGATGTTGATGGAAGGGATGACTTGGTTTTTCATTTCACTTTGGTGGTTTGAATGTGTAAGGGTTATGAGGTTTGAGTGTGTAAAGGTTTTGAGGTTTGGTTTTGGGCAAGTCCAATTCTTTAGGCAACAAGGCAAGTATTATCTTAATGAAATATGCGTGAAAAGTATATAGGCAAGCAAGTAAGCACATAAAATAGTCATAACTAAGCATGCATGCATAACCAATAAGACAAATAAGCAATTTAGCAAATCATTCAACCTAAAACTCCTATCTTAGTGTAAGGCAACTAGTTAGTGAGGAACTAGTGATGGAAAAAATGTGATAGTGTAATTCTTGATTTTCTTATAGTGTATGCCTATATGAAACAAATATGGAGTTAAGATCGTTTCGACTCATAAGCAAATATTCCTAAGAAACGATCCTTGATCTCCTTGATTTAGCTTTGCTCACTTCTAAGTGTCATGTATATGTATATATTGGATTATATATATATATATATATATATATATATATATATATATATATATATATATATATATATATATATATATATATATATATATATATACAACGAGAGTGAGACTATTGTGCATGATTTGAGAAAAACGTTTTTATCATTATTCAACAATGAGTTTTTCTAAATGTGAGAATAATTTCAAAATGAGTTGAGATTTTATTTGAGAATAATTTCAGATAGCTGGCCCCCTTAAAGTGAGGCCAGTCCCCTTAATTTTAAGGGGGCCGCCCTTATAAATTAAGGGGTCCGCCCATCTGACAAAGAAAATTTTTCAGAACTTTGATTTTTCAGAAGATGTTAACTATTACAAGAATTTAATCAATTTGCTCCATCATTCCTAATCCTAAACGTAAGTAGTTAAGTAAATCACGCTTAAGAGGCTTAGTGACTATATCGGCAATGTTACCTTCCGAAGCTACCTTCTCTATTTTTATATTTTCTTTTTGTATAATGTCCCTAAGAAAGTGATGACGTATTCCTATATGTTTAGTCCTAGAGTGTTGAACCTGATTCTTACTTAAAGTTATAGCACCTTTTGTTATTGCACATAATAGGAATATTTTCTATCCTAATGCCATAGCATTCGAGAGCTTGTTTCATCCATAGTTTTCTTACGCGATGGATCTAGTCTTACTTCTATATTAACGATTAATCCACTTAACTCATTTCACTTCATCACCATGAGTTTTCTACTAGTGGACATAGAAGATTTCCATTTTCTATGTTGTTCGATAATGAACAATTTTAATTCAAATCCTAGGAAAGCCAACTAAGAGGGGTTCATAATATGTGAGCAAGTAAGTATTACTAGCTATATAACTAAGCATTATTTTAACTAGTTATTAATCTAAGAATATAAATTTTAAAGATAAACTTAAAAGAAATGCGTACCTTTTAGTCTTCAATAAATTTTCTTCAAAAAATCTTCAAGTTGCCATGTTGACTTATAGAAGCAATTTGTAGATGAGATTCCAATAGTTTCGAAAAGTGACAACTTAGCCACTTGGTTCCCATGGTCTCATTGGTCCAAAGTTGTTTGAACCAAACATGGTTTGCAATTGACTAGGATGCATGTATGGTGAAAATATTCCCCATGGGCTAAAGCTTGGTTGATGTGGATAAATCCACATTGGGTGACTGTTATTAGAAAGGTTTTGCCTACCTTGATTTCTTCTAGGTTGAGGTGTTTTAGACCGAGGATGAGGATTATTTGGTCTATTTGGAGGTGGAGTTTTAGATCTTAATTTAGGCTTAGAGGATCCTACTTCGGTCTTTAAGGATGGTTTATAAAAAGTTTTTACTTTTTCATCATTTGCAATGGGTATTTTTCTATCTTTTGTAAGTATATACTTAGGTTTTGATTCTAATGATTTTTGTTTACTAGATTCACATTCAAACTTTATACTTTTATTTTCACTAGTTGAAACATTAGTTGAGGTTAATCCTAGACCGGTTTTGTCTCCTGAAGTTTCTTGAACATTTATTATTTTCTTAAGTGGGTTATTACTATTTTTAACCTTGTCAAGTTTGGAAATTTCATCTTTAAGTTTTTGGTTTTCATTTTTAACCTCTATGCATGTTTTACATTCTATAAAAACTTCTTTTCCTTTTTCCAAATGTTGTAGTTTAATTTTTAATTCGAATACTTCATTTTCTAATAGATTATTAATATGTTTTAGTGACTTATTTTTAGCTATAACCTTTTGACCTAATTTGCATAACCTATTATATTCATTATCTAGGTCTTTTTCGTCTAATGATAAATTTTCGTCACTAAAGTATTCGGTTTCGGAACGTACCTCGCTTGATGTCTTAGCCATAAGACACTTCTCCTCTTTTGTGATTTCTTTCTCATCGTCATCGCTATCACTCCAAGCTCCTCCAACAAACGCCTTTTGATTTTGATCTTTTGACATCATTGGACATTTTCCGATGAGATGATTTGGATCACCACATTTGAAGCACTTCCTTTCACTTTTGCCATTTTTGTCATCTTTATTTCTTTGGTATGCTTTCCTTTCATCATGCGGTTGTCTAACAAATCTTCCACGCCTTTTGAAGAATTTCTTGAAGTCTCTTACGGCCATCGCATATTCTTCGTCATCACTTTCGGAGGTTGAGCTATCCTCGTTACTAGATTCCTTCCTAGCTTTCAATGAAATTGACTTGCTTTGCTCTCTTTTTCCATTGACCATCTCGGAGTCTTTCTTTGTTATTGCTTCGTAGACTTTCAGGTTGCCGATCAACTCATCAAGTTGAAGAGTTGACAAGTTCTTCGATTCTTCAATCGCCGTAACTTTAGCTCGCCATTTTGGATGAAGAGCCCTAAGAAATTACCTAACAAAATTCTTACTAGAAAAATTCTCATCAAGTGCTTTTAAACTTGTGATGATAGTGTTAAACTTAGCAAAAGCATTATCTATTGATTCCTCCTCCGGAATCGTAAATTGTTCATATTGTGGAACAAGAAGATCTATTTTGTTATCTTTAACTTGACTATTACCTTTGTGAGTGATTAGTAAAGAATCCCAAATTTCTTTTGCGGTTTTACACATAAAAATTCTTTCATATTCTTTGCGTGGCAACGCATTATAAATAACCATTTTTGCCTCATTATTTTTTACTAGTTTATTTTTCAAATCATCATTTTGTTTTTCAAAAGATACAATTTCATCCATTTTAGTTTCAAAATTATATTGAATAGGGGGAAATCACCAAAGGTAATGACATGCCAAAAATCAAGATCTTTTGATTTCACATAAGTTTCGAATCTATTTTTCCAATAAAGAAAACCATCACTTTCAAATAGTGGTGGTCTTTGCATAGATTGCCCTTCTAAATATTTTTCAGATTCCATAGATCGATACAAGTTTTAAAATACAGTATATTTTAAAAATCTTGTTTAACCTGTCTCTGATGCCAATTGTGAAAAACTAGAAGGGGGGGGGGGTTGAATAGTTTTACGTCTTTTTAGTTTTATGAAAACTTAGTTGTTTAAAAGTCTTGTTTACTCTTAAAACTTTGATTCGATCTTATGTGAATTCAAGTCTTGAACAATATGAACAACTATATCTAAGTATGAGCAATAATAATAATGCAAACTAAGTATGTGAAATCAACACATGCATAATATAAACAATTATAGCTATATACGAGAGATAAGTAAGTAAACGTTTATTTTATAATCCTTAGTTATATTTTGTATGAAAACTATACTTGATCGAAATGATCAATTAAATGTATGTTACCTTTTTAGTTTGATTGTAAAAACTTTGTTTTGTGAATGAAATTTTTGTTTGATCTTTAAGTAAAATCAATACTAGCACTATATGAGCAACTATACATATACGGCTACGTCTACAAAAGTAATAACGATATAAACAAGATAATAAGTAAGATATGGAAAGATCTAACCGCGAGACAAATGATTTATAGTGGTTCGGCTACAAGGACACCTTCCTTGCCCTACTCCACTCCTCGAGTCACCTACTCGAGAGTTTTCTTCACTATGTCAACAAGCTCCCTTATGGCGGAGAAAACCTTACACACCAATATACACCTCACAACTTCGTCACAACATATTCACACCTTCTACACAACTTCTTCACGACTTGGCACACCTTCTTCACAACTTGTAAACACCACTACTACTTCACAACTTCACACTACTCCACTACTTCTTCTTCACACCACTACTTATATCTCACTACTTCTATTCACAACTTCTACTCCTAGATCTATCTAGTTACACTACTATCACACCTTTACAATGAATGTACACAACAACTAGACTATATACACAAATCTACAATACTTCACAACTTGATGTTGAAGGAGTATTCTTCTCTTGCACTTTGAGAGATGAGAGGTGAGGGAATGAATCACTTGAAACAAGGATTAACAATTATATGATCAAAGGGTTTTCAGGAAGATGTTTAGAGAGATTTGGATCTGAAAATTTTCGTGCAAGAGGCGGTTAAAATACCAGTTTTGTGGTAGTATTTATAGGGAAAATTTTTTGACAGAATCTAACAGGGGAGCGTGGCCGGTCCCCTTAATTGTGTGTCGGCCCCCTTAAAATTAAGGGGGCCGCCCAGACGAAAACTGCAGTTTTCTTGTCTTTTTCTTGGGAAAGTTTATTTAGTGAAAAACTAACTGATTTTGGTTAAAATTTTGAATTCATATATTTATTATGAATAAAACATTTTCCTTTATTACCAAAAATGTTTTTCAAAAATATATAATAAGTTTATTTAATTTTATAAACTTTGTATTATTTAAATAAACATCCCTTTGATCATAAAATGTATTAGTCACTTGTTTATTCATACCTTGAGTGATTATGTTGGATGAGATGATATAAACTTACTTAAGAACTTGTTTTCGTATTAACTTTGCGTTTAATGTTTTTACATTTTGTGATCGTCAAAACATAGAGATATCGAAAAATATAAATAACGTTTTTATGCATTATTTATATCAACATAGATTTTTGTGCTGGTTAGAAAGTTCCAGAGGTCTGAGTTGCGATGGATACGACTTATTGACCTTTAGGGGCTTAAGTTACAGAATTGACCAAATGTATAGATGACTTACAAGTACAGATTTTGCCTCATATCACACGTGTTCAAGTGTGTTTTTTAGGGGAACGTTAGCCAGAAACCCTCAGGATGAAGAAAACATCTATATGATGATTACAAGTTGATTTCAAAGTGATTTGAGGTGTTCTTGCAAGTCTTTAAGTATTGTGATCAATCCCCATTAAACGTAAGTGATGATTTCATTTCAAGTGTTATGATTTGTAGAGGAATTAAGTGGTTTTTGATTTATTAGTAGATTTTATGCTCTAAATCAAGTTTATGCAATTTGGGGTTTATGTTATATTTAAGTTACAGAAACCCTAGCCTTGAATTCATCCTAAGACATGATGTTAGATATATATTATGGATTAATTAAGTTTAAATCATATGTTAGAATCATGGTTTGTTGTTTAGTAGATTCCATGTTATGTGTTAAGTAAAGCTAATCAAGATTATCAAGTTTTATACATGTTTGATAAATCTAGATTATGTTGTCATGATTTTGGACTAGGATAAATCATGCTACTGTAAAAATGATGTTCATGGATAGAAATTCATGGTTAGACCAAGTTAAATATGATGTTAAGGTGGAGATATGATCCATAAGGGGTGTTTGGCACAAGGCTAATTTAGTGTCTAGGTTAGTAAAATTTGATATAAGCCGTGTGTTGTTGATAGTACAACATGTATTGATGATATTAGAATGATTTTCGGGTGTTTAGATGGTCTCAAAGGGTCCTGAAGTACCCGAGGAATGCCTAAGCCAAACCAAGGTGAGTAACGGTTCCTTAGTAACTCTATATACGAGTGTTTCACGTTTAGTGCAAGTGATAACATATGTTTATGTTTATTAGAGTTTTAAGACTATTTTTATGTTGTATTTTAGTAGAATAGTTAAGCTATAGTCTCATATGGTATTTCGGATAAGTACAGAAAATGTAGGTTTTAGTGCAGGTATGATGCAACATCGATACGGCGTATCCTATATAGGGGATGCGGCGTATCATGGTATACAGTTAGTATATGGTAGGGATACGGTGTATCCATGGATACGGCGTGTTCATGGGATATGGCTAGTATAATATGAATATGGTGTATCACAGGATACGACGTATCCCATATAGGGGATACGGCGTATGCACCCAATATTTCAGCAAACACATTTTTAGACCGGTTTACATTTAGAGCTATAGTTACTAATGAGCAAGTAAGATACAAGTCATGATTAGGATGCTCACAATAAGCATCGCTTATTAAGTTTAGGGTGACCAAGAAACGCACCCAAAGTCATGTAGCGTGCCTATGAAGTGCATGATGTAGAACTCCCACAGAAGCGTCCTTTGTGGATGTATCGTGCTTACTATAGTATTTACATCTTATAGGGATGATTTATGTTTAGAACAAGCATGCCAAGTATATATGATCAAACATCCTTTGTGAATGACCCAAGTTAAGAAAAGCACAATGACAAGTTAGAACCCCAAGAAGAGTACTCATTGTTTAGGGAAGTTCTCGCTCATAGCAGAACGACTAAGCATCGTTTAGTCATAATGCACGTGCTCAGATATCATGTCATGATTAAGAATTTGATTAAGTCTCAAACTTATGTACAAGTCGTAAGACGACTATAAGTCATACCAATCATAGTATTTGAAATACGTTCATGTTCATAACTGTAAGTGTCATTCGATATAGCCTTAGACCTAGAACTGCACTTATGCACCCATGCAGAAACTTAGATAGACTATACCTCATGTTCCAGATTCAGTTTCATATACAAATTTATATTAAGTTTTAGATTTCGTTATAGATAAAAAATCATATATAGATTCAGACCCATTTACTCACTAAGTCATCAGGACTTACCCTGCTCAGTTTTCATGTTTCGCAGGTTAGGTCATTAGGACGTTGGGATTGTAGATTAAGAAGATGGCTTAAGAGATCGGTAATGCTTGGGTATATAGGTGACGAGCAGCTCAACTGATGAGGCGAAAAATGATCCATTTTTAGGAGGTCATTTAAGACCGGAATTGAATTTATTTGATCAAATATTGCCCTAAATCGTTCCTTTTGTGATTTTAAGTACTTTTGGAGTGAATTCTGGAAAATGAAGCATTTTGGACGTTTTTGAAGCATAAAAGTGAAGAAAACGACAAAGTCTTAATTTTCCTTGCTGGGAACAGTACCTGACGGCGTCACCAGGTTCTTAATGACGGCGTCAAGAGGAAAACAAGAGGTGAAGAGGGTGGAGTCCATGACGGACCAGAATGTTTTTACACTAGGGCATGACGGCGTCACCATAGGCCGTCATGGTCCCTTTATACGTGACGGCCCAGAGGAAATTGCTCTTGACGGCGTCAGATCTGGATCTAGGCAATCCGATATTATTATGGGCGGCGGGTTGACGGCATCAGAGTTTTCTTCTTGACGCCGTCACATTGGAAAATCTATATATAGTTTTGTAATTTTCATTCATTAAGAAGAGGACAATTTTAGGGATAACTTGGAGAAACCCTAGTACGATTTTATCAGTCTTTTCAAGGGTTTTTACCCTTTGAAACCTTTCATGTTCAATTAAGATAAGTATCCTTTCAATTCATTCAATATGTCTATGTGTTGTTTGAATATATCTTACGCTTGTCTTGATTTTAACATGATAGGCTAGATCTTTTGTGTGTTTGCTTAGATGTAGTGAAACCTAGATGTTGATTATTGGTTGATTGCTTGTTTATAGTTGTTACGGATGAATGATTTCGATGTTAGGCTTAAGAAAACTGGCAGACTTCCATAGTGTAACTTTCTTGAACGTCTTAAGAAACATGAACCAATGCGTACTAGGTTTTTATGGTTGTATTTAATGCATGAGCGAATTTTAATGATCCCATGTTAGGAGCTTCTTGCAGGCTCGACATAGGAGTGAAGTAGGAGCTTATAGAGTTGGGGAAGCACGTACGCCACCCCACGATTGGTATTAAGTGATATAACCCGTCATCCACGCAACTGTAACAAACTATCAACCTGTAAAAGATATCTAGGGAGTAATGAAATCTAAGTAAACACAATTTTCCCATTTATTGTTCACACCACTAGTTTAATTAGCTTTAATTTACATTTTTGTTACTTTATTTTGATTGCATCTTAGTTATTGGGTTAGTTGACTAGCAACTAATTCCGCCCACTCTTCCAAAACTGAGATTTTACTTGCTTTTTATAAAAATATAAAAATACAAAAAGAATCATCCCTCACCTCTAGACCTAGTTTTTAGGCTTTCTAATCCTAGCGACACTATTCCTGAGTTGAACGATCAATCCCCCGGTACTTGTCACTATACTATACTACAACGATCAGGTACACTGCCTGGTGGGGGTTGTAAGCTTCTCGAGATCCCTCGAGAGGTAAAGCCAGGTGCGATTCCCACGTATCATCAACCATTCTTTGTTATTCAGCTTGTTAATGCCCCAAAACCTTACAATTTAGTGTTGGAATTGTATCAGTCAAATTTTGACATATATGTATATGTTTAGAACATGTATTTGAAAATGGGTGAAACAGAGTGTTTGGATTAGAACCATACCCATATTATGTATGTTTCCGCTTGTGAAACTTTTGTATAGTATTCACATATTATTTTAATGAAATATTTTTCCGGGTTTGTAAGTTTTCAAGATTTAAGTTATTTAACATTTTTTTAAAAAGAAGAAAAAAAGGGCATTTTACTCGACAGTCGAACCAGTTGAACCAGTAACCCGGTGACTCGACCGGATTGATTCGAGACCCGGTTCTTAAAACATTGTTTAGTACCTTCAAGAATTAAGATTATGTCATTTCTATTTTGTTTGTGTTACTATCTCTGTTGTAAAAATCGGCCGATTAATCGGCGCATAATCACTGATCGGTTACTAAACGCCCGGATTTATAATCGGCCTATTTAATCGGTTTGGTCAAAGATCGCTTAAAAATCGGTTAACAAACTGACTGATTGGACAAAATCGGTCTAATCGGACAAAATTGCTTAAAAATTGATCAACAAAATCGCTTAAAATCAGACAAAATCGCTTAAAAATTGGATAACAAATTATTTAATCAGACTAAATCGGTCAAATATCGCTTGAAAATGGTCAACAAACCAAGTAATATCTATATTTGACTTTGAACTTTGAAGAATTATGTATTATGTTTATATTTGAACACTTGAAATATTTGAACTTTGATTGACTACATCTCATACATGTAATATAATATAATATCTAAAATAACAATTTTGTGCATAAAAAATCTAATCTGATTAATCCCCGCCTAACTGATTAATCGTTAAGCCCTACCCAACCGCCTCACTAGCGCCTAACGATTTTTACAACCTTGGTTACTATAAGTGTTCATTTTTATTTTTAAGTAATTAAAATAACTTTTAAAGATTAATATAGTATTACTTTGGGAGAATGTCATCTATATCCTTGAAAAAATCCTTAATTACATCAATATCCTTGTAAAATTTCATATTACATCAGTATCCTTTTAAAAGTAAAAAAGTACTCATATATATCCAAATATATAATTTAATCATTATTAAATAACTTTTATACATAACAATATATTTTAAATATTAACCAATATGGATATTACCTTTCTGCCTTAATTATCTTAATTAAAAAGTCACCTTTATTCCAAGTGACCTCGTAGCTTCAAATCATTGAAATAAATCATCTATTCATTTTGTTTTCTTAATAAATCGCTTCCCAAAGTGGAATTAATTGTGTGTAAATTGAATGCAGATTAATAAAAAGCTCTTAAAATGAAATGAAAGCCAAATATTGAAAATTTTGATATGGGAGTTGGCACAACCTTTAGCTCAAATAACAACCAAAATCAAGGTCTGGGAACATATGACAAAAAGCATCCAACACAAAACATTTTTACTCCCTCCGTCCCACATTAAGTGTCCACTATGACTTTTTCAAGTCTTTTTTCTTCAACTTTGACTTCAAATTTTTTTGTCCGTGTTATATAGTACTTGATGCAAGATATATGAATGGATTAAGTTTTTAGTTGTGTTTTCATTTGTATAATTTTCATTAAGTATTATATAACACAAATAAATATATTTAAGGTCAAAGTTGGTGAAAAAACACTTAGAAAAGTCATAGTGGACACTTAATATGGGACGGAGGTAGTAATAAATAAAAAAAATAAAAAAATAAAAAAATTGGAGAGTATGTTGTGACATAGTCTACGCTTTTGGGGGTTTTCCGTGAATGCTTTTTAACTTTACCCATCAAACACCTTATAAAGGTTGAATCTGCTAGGAATGATTGTAATTAGTCCCAAACAAGTGTATTAGGTTAAGAAGAAAAAGTAAAGATGAAGAAGAAGGAGCAAATGAAGACTTCTTTTACTAGATAAAAGGGTAAAATACTAAAATCCCTATTATCTAATGTTTATAACAATTCTTAATATTTAAAACTCATAAAATAATGATTAAATTATATATTTGGATAAATATGAGTATTTTGTATTTTTGAAAGGATATTGGTGTAATTTTAAATGTTACAAGGATATTGATGTAATTAAATGTTTTTGAAAGGATATACACAAAATTCTCCTTATTTTATTAGTGACCAATTCAGTAATCTCGTACTTATAATTTCTTAAACTGCATGCAATATGAAAATAGATTAAAGATCATTTACATACCAAATTACATCAATCTCTACCCTACATCTTTATTTGATCTAATGGATGAGATTAAGAGTTAAAACGAAATAGGTTAGACATAAATTTAGATACATGTAAACTTGGTCCAATTAATAATCCATACGTTCTTAGTAATAATGATAAAATATTATGTGGGTGCTTGTGTAAGCTTTTATAAGGGGCTAATAAGCTTATTTGCTTATATAACTAAAGTGAGCTCACAAAACAGTGACGAAGCCAAAATTTTAGTTGAGGGCGGACCAAGAAGCAAATTAGTGTTTAGCCTACAAATTAATATCGCTAACGCGGTAACTTATTTCTTAAAGACACAGCCATTTTTTAGAACATCTAAAAAGGAAATATTAAATTGCTACTAAAGATAAACAAAAAGTCATGCTTTTAACTAATTTTAATGGATGAACAATACATAATACACAAATTTACAATTCAAATCCGTATAACAAAAATAGGCGAATTGTAATTGCACTCAACTAATTAGAGAATGATTCAAAATGTATAAAATCTTAATGTTAAGGAGGGGTCAAATGAACTTAAAAGGGACCAATGTAATACAAGTCTAATGAATATATGAGCTTTCATTAACAAATTTTGGATTGGTCATGGCTTACCCAACTCATAACATAGCCGTCACTGCACATAAATGTTTGGTTAAGTTTATACGAGTTATATTTAAGCTTTAAAATTGTGGCTTATGTAAGGATGAGTGGACATATATAAAGTGTCATAGCAAAAGACTTTTATATCTTTAATAACTACTAGTTCAATTTTTGATACATGTGATTCTTGGTTATTTTACCTCTTTAGCTATAATAAGCTAACTCAAACACTAAAAATGGGCTTATAAATTACTCCGTATTATTTATAAGCCAAAAGCAGCTTATAAAATATAAGTTTAAGCCCAAAATATAAGCTTACACAAACACCCCTTAAGGTTCTCAAATTAGGCAAGATTATATATTAATATCTTTGTTATGAAAGCTCATTTGTAATCATATGAATTATGAAATCATTAAAAGGAAATCACATGTTAAATTTTAAAATGCACATCTTTTATCCAAAAAGTTAACAGCATAATGTGGGTTTTCAATCTCAAACGAACAACTACCAAATAGACCATTTAGTGGATTTGGAAATTGACCATTACCTCTAAAATGCCTAAGTTGAGTGGGTATGAGTGTGCCATGTATGACTTTGTGTATATTTATCTTAAGAAAAAGATCCTCCTGTATCTTTTAAGAAATATTAATGAATATCTAAACAATCTTTGACTGCCAAAACCTAATATACAATACTAACTCAACTATGTATCACTTGTATAAATTCCCTTGTACAAGAACTTCAATACAAGTTGAGAGCATTTATATCTTCTAATTCAAAGCACATTTGCAAAGAAAATACTCGATCGAATAGAAGATGATGAAAGCCGAGCGACTTGAAACAGGAGGTTCTACATCTAGGGTCTCAGCTCGTGTAGGGTCAAACAGAGGGATTTCACTAATGGACCTTATTTTACGCATTGTTGGCGTTGTGGGCACTTTAGGTAGCTCCATTGCCATGGGAACCACGGAACAAACTTTACCCTTTTTCACTCGTTTTGTACGTTTCAATGCTCAGTATGATGATTTTCCATCTTTCAGGTAAGTTGATTTATACCAACACTTAATAATCATACACATTTCATTTCAGTTACCTACAAGTAATTTTACTTGAACAAGTAACGACTCTAAGATTACTAAAAGTAACTACGCTAACAAGTAATCTTAACAAAACAGATTGTTTGTGATTGTGAATGCAATAGTATGCGCCTATTTTGTCCTCACTATCCCGTTGTCCATTGTACACATCATGAGGAGTGCAGCAAGAGGCAGCAGAATTCTCTTAGTAATTCTTGATACGGTAAATAATACTACACAAATTAGTTGATTTTTTGTATATAAAGTTTTGTTTAATGAAATGTTATGGCTGTTTTTGAAGATAATGTTGGGTCTTCTAACTGCTGGAGCATCTGCTGCAACATCAATTGTTTACCTGGCTCATAATGGTAACAACTCTGCAAACTGGTTAGCAGTGTGCCAACAATACAATGACTTCTGTCAACGTGCATCAGGATCTCTAATTGGATCATATGGTGGGATTGTCGTGTTTATACTGGTGATCTTGCTTGCTGCCATTGCATTATCAAGACAAAGGCAACACATTTTGGTTTGAGTTTTAAAAATGATTTGTGACTTTTTGTGTTTTTCTTGACTCACTTGTGTGAAATATTGAATTTGAGATTTTACATTTGATTGTAATACAATGAAAGAAGATTGTTACAAACACTTTTAGTTAAAAGACTTGTGCAAAACACGACATTTCTTTAAAACCAATTAACCCTGTCGCACACGAATCATTTATGAGCGAACTAACATACTATATGCAACCATTAACTGTATAATTACAAACAGATAATTAAGTATAACGGATTTACAAACCAAAACCCAAAAACTAAAAAACGTGTAAAGTTTAAAGATGAAAACCAGTCCATCTACGAAAATTCTTGACATTGTTTCCTTCAGAAACTGCCATTCCGATTCCTGAATGACCATTTTGCCCGATCCCTTTATAATACAATCTCCATTCATCTTTCTCTCCTTCCATATGAACAAGACAAGGTGACCCGACCCCTCCATCATCCCAACATCCGTTTTCTTCACCTTGCTTCAAAATGGGCTCATCCTCGACCCTACGCCACTCTTTTAGCCCATCCAAAGACTGAGCCAACCCGATTGACCTCGTCCCATCCACACCCACTCCTTCATAAACCATTACATAACCCCCATCTGTCTTGTTCTTTACAACACAAGGATTCATCGCCCCATACTCATCAAAACTACCACTTCGCCCTCCACCCATGATCTTTCCAAGCTTCACCCACCTCATACCATCACGTGATCGCGCCATACCAATTCCAAAATGACCTTTTTCCATATCAAAAGAATGATAATACATCCTAAGATCACCACTACTATGAAAAACAACTTGTGGGGAAGAAATAAACATGGAATCCCATTCACCTTCTGCCCCTAAATCAAACAATGCCCCACTATGATGCTCACCTTCAATTCTCGCCCAATGCCTACCATCTTGGCTCATAGCTAAACCTGGCAACGACCTACAAATCTTCCCAAATCCACCCATTTTACCGCCATTTTCAGGATTCTCTAAACTAAACTCAAGCGAATCATTTAAAGACTCAATCTTCTCATTACTAAAACCAGTATAATACATCCAATAAACCGCATTACTCGCCCTAATCTTAGAACTAGACATGATCACAACTGCACCAGGCATAACACCATTAGTATCAAAAGCCCACCAATCACTACTCGATTTCAAAACTAAACCGGCATCACTACCCGAAGAAACAACGCCTTTCCCTCTCTCCCAATGCACCCCATTACTCGAAACCGCCAAACCAATACACCCGGAACCCGAATTCTCCCCTGATCTCCCATAATACCACATATACCACCTCTCTTCTTCATCACTTAAAAACCTTTTAATCACAGGTGACCCAATATAACCATTATCCCAAGCACCTTCTGCCCCCAAATCAAGCACTAAACCCCTCGAAAAGGACGAATTCGACACGGGTTTTTCGATATTTGAATTGGGTATTTTTTGGTTTTCAATATCATGGCTTGAGTTGGGAGAAAAAGATGAATCTTGATCCTGGATTACATTATCTTTATCATCTGAAATTAAGGGATTTGTGGAACATTTGGTTATAAAGATTGGTTTTTTATAAAGATTAGATGATTTTATAAAATGGGTATTGTAAAAATTTGATGTTTTAAATGGTGTGATGATTTGGTTGTTTATTGATCTTGATGATATTTTGGTGGGAAATATGGTTATTGTGGCAGTGAGTTCCATGATGAGATGTTTGTGTTTTTTTGAGAAATTAAGAAAAGATCAGAATGAAAGAGTTGTTGGCATGTTGTGAACTAATGAGATGATGACACGTGTGTGGTTCTGATGTTTTGGTATTTTTTTTTTATCCTTTGAATTATGAGGTTGGTATTTATAGAGGACAAAAGTGATACCAAGACGTTTATGATACTAATCAGAAAAAGATACTCCGTATATGTTTGTGACATAAAGTTAAAATTACATTCGAAAATTAAGGCTAATCATAAGGTTCTATAGACATTTTGGGTTATTTTTATTTTAAATTTATTTTGATTGCAACATATAGAAGATTTTAATTATTTTATTAGCATGTGTACTAGATATTTAGGGTGAAGTCTGAATATACGTAACAAACTTTCAGAAATTAACCGATATACGTAACATACTTAATTTATTCCAAAGATACGTAATATACTTTTAAATACTTACAAATGTACGTAACATTGACGATTACCATTTTAAAAAGTTACAATTTTCGTCCCTTTTATTTGCGTTGACTTTCACCGTCAGTCTTTTGACATTTTTTTACTTAGAAAAGTTACAGTAATGGTCCCTTGACATTTTGTTGACTTCCATTGTTAGTCCTTTGACATTTTAATAATCTTTCATCCGTTTTTCTTTACGTTTTTATACGTCTTATGCCATTTTCATCCGTTTTTATACAATTTCGTCCGTTTTGTCTTACTTTTTTTTATCATTTTTTGTCCGTTTTTATCCGTTTTCTTTCGTTTTTATACGCTTTCATCCATTTTGCTTACGTTTTCATATGTTTATCCGTTTTTGTCTGTTTTCATCCGTTTTTATATGCTTTCGTCTTTTTTTCTTACATTTTTATCCGTTTTATACGTTTTTGTCCTTACGTTTTTATAAGCTATCGTCCATTTTTCTTACATTTTTATCCGTTTTTGTCCATTTTCATCCGCTTTTATATGCTTTCGTCCATTTTTCTTTCATTTTTATCCATTTTCATATGTTTTTATCTGACTTTATCTGTTTTCATCCGTTTTTATACGCTTTCGTCCATTTTTCTTACGTTTTCATACGTTTTTATCCGTTTTCATCTGTTTTTATATGTTTTCATCCGTTTTTTTGCACATTTTGATTTGTTTTTAATCGTTTTCATCCATTTTTATATACTTTCGCTCGTTTTTCTTATATTTTCATATGTTTTTATCCGTCTTCATCCATTTATATAGCTTTTGTCTATTTTTCTTACGTTTTTATACGTTTTAATCTGTGTTTGTTCGTATTCATTCATTTTTATACGCTTTCGTCTGTTTTTCTTACGTTTTTTTCTTATAAAAATGCATGAAAACAGATAAAAACATATGAAGACGTAAGAATAATGGACGAAAGCGTTAAAAAATGGATAAAAGCGTATAAAAATGGATTAAAATGCATAAAACGGATAAAATCGTATGAAAACATAAGAAAAACAGACGAAAGCGTATAAAAACGAATGAAAATGGATAAAAACGTATGAAAACGTAAGAAAAACGGACGAAAGTGTACAAAAATGGATGAAAACGTTTAAAAATAGACAAAAACGGATAAAAACATAAGAAGACGGACGAAAGCATATAAAAACGGATAAAAATGCACAAAATAGATTAAAAAAAATGTAAGAAGAATGGACGAAAGCCTATAAAAACAGATGAAAACGGACGAAAAATGATAAAAACGTATGAAAAACGGACGACATCGTATAAAAACGGCTTAAGACAGATAAAAACGTAAAGAAAACGGACGAAAGATTATTAAAATGTCAAAGGACTAACAATGGAAGTCAACAAAATGTCAAGGGACCATTACTGTAACTTTTCTAAGTAAAAAAATGTCAAAGGACTAACGGTGAATGTCAACGCAAACGACAAGGACCAAAACTGTAACTTTTTAAAATGGCAATCGTCAATGTTACGTACATTGGTAAGTATTTAAAAGTATATTACGCATCTTTGGAATAAAATAAGTATGTTACGTATATCGGTTAATTTCAGTAATTTTGTTGGGATGTATCTCAATTCTCAAACCTATCTTTTCTAACAAACAAAAGAATTTTAGATTTGAAGTTTTTCTTGCATGAATAAGGTTTTCCATTTAAATGAAAAATCTATAATTAAAAAAATAATAATAATAAAGAGGTTCAAGAATGTTTAAAGTTTAAATCATAGTGATCACTAATTTCAAACTTATTTGAAATGAATATGTTTAGAATTTAAAAATGATGGAAAACAATTTATGATATGAAAGGGTTTACCAATAGGTTTATCTATAGTGGAAACATGTTTATAATATAACATATTTATAAATTAATTATGTTATAATGATATAAACCTTTCAAAAGAACTGTCATGGTAAATGTCTTAGGTTTTTCGGGCTAATATTATTTATTTATTTATTTATTTATTTATTTATTGTTGTTACGCGTATATTTAAGCCTAGATTCAAGACTCACAAAGTCATTTTTAAATACAAAATATTCAACTAAATAACAAACTCTAACTTAAAGTACTAGAAACCTCCAACAAAATATTCAACTTAAATTACTCCTTATTTAGCACATGAGCACGTCATTCTTTTATTGACAAAAAAATATTATAAATTCAAAACCACTTTTATTAGTTAAACATTAATTTAATGCTATGCAGGCATATATGCAAGTTTGGTCTACAAAAGGTATTTGGAACAAAACATATTAGTGCCAAAGCAAATACACAAAAGAAAAGAAGGGGATTATGCTTACCCTTCAAGAAAAGCATCAAACCCATTTGACTGAATCATGTATGATGATCTCCTGGCCAATATGTTCACTTTCTTATTTTGGTCCAAGACACCATCACCTTAAAGAAAAAACATGACAACCCTTTAAAGTTTGGGCAATTAAAAACAGTGAAAGTACTATATCTATAGGTTCCATTTTGATAATTGCACTTTGCTTTCTGTTTGCAAATCCATTGTGGTCATTGAAGTTAGGACACTTTTAACAGCGCAAAATTAACCCGAAAAGACATACTTATAACAAAAATGAAACAAATAACTTATTGTTAGTGACCAGATAGAAACAAGTATGCAAGCATGTTGCTATTTTCTGCAGGTCTCCATTTTTTTTTCACTAGAAGTATGAACAATTCATAGCTAAAAAACCAATTTCACAATCAAATTATTCCAGGTAACATGCAAAGATGCCAGACACCAACGATTCTAGAACTAGATCCTTGTAACAACTTGAGTCGATTATGCTGTCTAATCAGTGTTTATTATAGCAACCAATAACCCATATAAAGTTTGATGAGGTGGATGCCATAATGCATAAAATAACGTATGTAGTAACACGAGAATCTGAAATTAAAAGCCACCACCGGGTCTGCCTCTATCCTGCATCTCAGCAGCCTGCTGCTCCTTGAGCTTGTCAACAATTTCTAGGATTCTGGGATTGAAAAAACGGTCTTGAACATACTTCCTTTCTTCAGCTTGTATCTCCTTTACAGCACTGGGATATGGGTTTGGAGGGGGCTTTGTTCCTCTCAATTTTGCAATTTCTTTCAATCGCTTGTATGCCTTCTTTTTAGATTTTTTCTGTAGCCGATACTCCGTCTGTAAAGATAAATGTTATTGATATGAAGCATCAATGAAATAGTTAATTTAAACATGTTGAAAGTTTTTAGATCCTTACATCTGCTACATCTATAGCATCTTGTTCATTGACACCTTGTTCCATTAGCTCTAGGACCCGCTGACCGAATATCCGTGATGGGGTTGGGTCAAAATCACTTATTCTTTTGTCCATAAGAAAACAAACATTGTGAGTTCTTGTCATGTTGATTGTGGATCATTAGCTTTATATGATTTTTAAATGCAAATATGTATGACGGAAGATTACATCCGTTCTTACATTATGTCCAGGCATAAAGGTTAATCAAAGCAGAAATAAAGATATTTTTTACAAGTGACATGTGGAGATGACCAGATACTAATTAAGCATTACAGGCTACAGACATGTCAAAAATAAGTTGGAAATAATTAGAGCAAAGCTAATGTCATTCAGAGTTAAGAAGTCTGCTGCTCTTAAAAAGGTGAATGAAACTTAAGTTCTGCAATTCAAAATGGACCATGAGAAGTAATATTATGAGTATTGAGAATGTTTGAATTTGAGGAGAAATAGAAATGGTTTGAATGGAATATCAATTGAATTTAAGAGAGTCATGAAAGATGGGACTTCTTTGCCTTAACGAGATATCTAGAGTTATAAGGTGAATAAGACTGGAAGATGGTCAAAATTGGAGCAAAAGAGACGCACAGTCTGATATGTGGAATGTTTGGATCTCTGGTTAAATGGAAGGATCAATGTGCTATGTGGAATGCCAAACAAGAGAAATATTGTTTCTGGTTTTACCTTGCAGATTTAGAGAACTAATAATGACTAGAATGTATGTGTTATTTGTATTCAGTTTGTATCAGGTCCAAAGTGATGCATTGGGAATGTCCTTGGTAGTCATTGTTTGATCTTGTTTATAAGTTTTGTGGTGTAATATAATTTACCTTTTCACCCAAAAAAATTATCTATCAAATCAGGCAACATCTCACTTATACAGCAGTACTATCAAATCCAATACTTATTATTGAAAAGTATTTGCAGAGAAAAATGTTGAGTAAACTAGACTTGATTTATAATTTTGTACCTAAACAGGCATACGAAACTATATATCTGCAAGAAAAATAATTGCACCAAAAACCAGATAAATTTGTAACCTGCTTGCATAGAAGCAAAAATCAAATGTCAAAGTCATTGCAAGTTTTCAAAGACTTCTAATGTTTGACAAGTGTAAATAAAATGAATGAGACTACCAAAGTATAAGTTTGAATTCAAGATACCATTTGGAAAGAGGAATTGACAGAGAGTTGCACATAACAAGTATAGTTAAAAAGTTAAAAAAACAAAATTTAAAATGCTAGACAGTAAAAGAGATATGGTGGAAGAAGTACTTGATAGGATCTTCATGCAATGACTCAGGATGCTTCTTATAGAACTTATTAACATACACATCCTCGGGGAGGCAAATTCGTTCAACTTTCTTTTCAGCACGAGGGAAGACTGGAGGTGGTGACCTACACATTCGTAGAATATCAGAGTCCCACATTTTACTAGTGACCCATTTAATACACATTCTCATATCACCTTATTATTCTGCTCTGTGTACACCATTTAATAGAAATGAAAACCAGAACTCATGCAAATGTTACATGTAGAGGTTATAAAGCATTGATTAAAAACTTCTAATATATTTACAATATAATTACTTGACTGATAATCCAGAATTCAAATTGTTGAAGAGAAAAGGTACATACATTTCCATAGCTTTAAGCCAAACGGGCTTCGCCTTGGCCAAGCCATTTACCAACTTTCTTGTTTTTGTAAGCAAGTCGCCTTTTGTAAACATAGCTTTACCTCTGCAATAACAGCTTCAAGGTGATTTGGTTTCTGGTATCAACAAAAAACAAACCATGATCAATCACTCACTGATAATAACTACAGGAAGAAAAGATACTATAAAAGAAAAAGATGAGAATCCAAGGCCTAACAGCTGTGATTTGCAATACAAAATGCATTGAATCTGATAACTTTGGGAGCAGAGTGCAACTAAAGCTAAAAGGATTCTGAACCACCAAGAACTTGACTACTTTTTACATTGCATATATCAACAGTGAAAGATATATTACCTAGGTTACTAAAAATGAATGGTTCAGAAGTTATGTAAAAGTTTGAAATTTAGTATCTGTGAGGTGAGGCTCCTTACATTTTTTTCGTTCATATATATACATCTTGAACAAATCCATAAATACATCTTGAACAAATCCATAAATTGACGAAGTAACCTAGTTTAACATTAATAAAATATTCAACTGAACCAGAACTAGAAGTCTAGAACATGTTAACTTTAACTAGCTCAACTAACCCCAACATTACATTAACTCTCAGACATTTTGATTATTTTTAACCCCAAAAGATCCCAAATTATAATATCTTCAAAAGACATTCTAACAACCAATATAATGACTTCATAGCATAGCATAGCAAGATCACAAAATTACCACATTAACATTGAATACAAATTCTGGACTCCAAAATTGCAACTTGTAAAATAGAGATGAAAATTTCAATCGGCAAAAACAACAAGACTGCAAGAGAGCAAAGATGGAACAGCTATGAGTGAACGAGCTCAATGGTTTTGTAAATCTAGTTTGGCGTGACTTAAACAATTATGTTAATTTCTCAATTAAACTCGGAGCTCCAATCCTTTGAAACATATTTACAAAAAATTAGACCAAGTTTTTAAAACAATGATGTGCTTATACATAATGACACTTTGGAGATATACACAGTAGAGGTTCGAATGTGGTCACAGAACAGTCCAATAGCCAGGACGATTCTGAAAGGTTGCTTGGAATGTAAATTTATATGACAGGAGGGTCAACTAAGCATACGTCTAGTATATGGTTTAACATGCTAGTGAGAATTAAATGGCATCATTGAGCTTATACGACCACCTTATTCTGGACACCCTTTGCAGGTATATTTGCAATTGCTAAAGTTTCATAATGCACTTCCACACTCTAATTATGCAGAGCCATACTACACGGAAAATTGCAAAATAGTCATTGCAACCAAAAGTCTACCATTTAGCTCAGAATTAGAGGTGCATTCAAGACCACCCTCAAAAAAGAAATTCGTCTGTAATGCACAGCTATAAGGTATCAATCAAGATTCTCAAATGCACAAAGTCTAGTAACGTAAGTCGATATAACCCATTTTGATTAAAAAAGGGTATCAATATATTAGGATAGTCAATATTGACTTGAACCTGACTAATATCAGTTGCCGTCAAACAAGGGATTAAATGAAACACAAGTCTATAGTAAATTAGTCACATGACATATATCACTTGCAGATTTGTAGTGGTATCCACCCAAAACATATGACCACTTTCTTTGAAATAGCATACATAAATATTTTATAGTCAGATCTCTATGAACACATATTAACACTCACAAATCACAAATTAGAATTGAAAGTATCTTATAGAGCTTAAAGCATCATTTTAAACCTATGACACTTATATTGGAGATGAGTTATAGTATTCGTACTACAAGAGCTTCAAATCCCTAATTCTAGAGGTGGTAAAATCAATATAGGCTAGTTCTGTCGATTATAAAAGCTTGAAAGGGGTTTAGCAGAACTTCTTACAGGGAAATGCAATCAAATATCAACAATGTCAATTAACTTTGAGCTATTCATCATATATAATATAAGAAATGAATAATTCGCAACATCTTTCGACTACAAGAATAACTTAAGCTAGAAAATAAAAACAAGCCCATTTTAAAAAACTAAATGAATATATAAAAATATAAACCCTCACATGAAGTAATAAAATTTGCAACAACTTTAGGGATCTCATTTCATAGGAACAAATGAATGGAGTAAAAAAAGGGTTAAATGGATATAAAGAATGTAACTTTATCAAAAAAAAAGTGACCTGCTGTCAAATTCCGGTGACGGCGCCGATGACGGAGTTGTGTCTCTTGCGGATTGATGTGTTTCTTGATCTGCAGTAGTGAAATGGGGGTATTTGGATAAGTTGCAAATCTTACCCATGAACTATGAGCTAGTTTACACTATTAGCCAGTGGAGTTCAATAGCTTTACTTTTGACTTATGAAAATAAACCATTACTTAATACTAGTAACATTTTTTTCGGTACAAACATTTTCCTTCTAGCATAAACTAAACATTTTTTCCCCTTTCTTTTGTGATCTTAAAAAATATATATCTTTTAGGAGAAATTGAATATATATCATTTCTCCGCCCCAAATTATAAGTCCAATTTTATTTTGCACAAAATTTAATAAATTTCTACTAACTAATCTATTCACCAATAAAATTTTTTTTCTCTCCATTAAAGTATCTTGTGATTGGTCGAGATTAAAAAAATGAACAAGTATTTTGAGACACACAAAGTATCAAAATAGACTTATAATATAAGACGGAGGGAGTATTTTTTTCAAAAATACAATGTCCAAGATGTAGAGGTTCAAAACATAGAAAACAAAAATAAAATAATGGGGTCTTAAGAATGGTATTTTTGAGTGTGTGATTAAATAACACCGAGATGGTAGTTTGGCGCACCCCTTGCTCTAACAAAAGATAAGTAAACCAAATCATTTCAAAAGCTTAAAATATTCATTTAATCATAGTGCACGGACCAACTTTGTAAAATACTCAGGGTACACAAAAAAACCTAAACGACAAAAACACATACTGGTTACTTCATTTCCCTCACTCACAAAAACAACAATGGCCTTGTTAAGGACAGCCACAGTGAACACCAAACTATCATACTCATTAGCCTTCAACAGATGTATTCACACTTTCTATCAACCACACGCGCCGCCACAGCCGGCGGCGCTTGATGTTCCGATCAGTCACTCAGTCGCATCGCCGCCGTTGCTTTTCCCTGAAATGGAGAGAGGATTAGACTCGATTATTAATGGGTTCGGGTCGGGTTTTCATATTGGAAATGGGTCTATGGAGCTCATGGCTGTGCCCAAAAAGAAGGTCCTTTTTTTTCTTAACCTCTTGTTTATTTTTATAATTTTTTTTATGTTTTACATGTTTTGTTAGTGGATTTCAATGATATTTTGGTGTTTGGATATTGGGTTTTAACTACAATTTGTAACAATGCTAAACATGGGGTGTTTGTTTAAGCTATTTATGAGTAGGGGCGGAGCCAGAAATTTTTGGTCCGGGGGCACACTTTGATAAAATTTAGAAACTACACTATAAATTGGTCTTGGGGGGGGGGGGGGGGGGGGGGGGGGACCTACAAAAAAAGCCAAATAATTTTGAAAATTTACACTACAATTTTTTTCGCTGGGGGCACCTGCCCCTTGTGCCCCCTTTTATCTCCGCCCATAATTATGAGCTTTTCGGCTTATATTTCACAAGCATTTTTTTTTCGAGTTTATTAGTACGTCATAACAAACTTGTATAAAGCCTACATGTTTCAAAATGAGACGAAAAAATTGAGCTTATGAAATTTAAGCCAAAAACATGTAAGCTTATAATCCCATAGATAGACTTAAACAAACAACCCCTATTAAGATCAAGCCTACTAGTAGTATATATTGGTCACCTACATTTTGCCTATATGAGAGCGTTTCATTTGAAAAGATTGATTTATAGAAATGAGGTGAAAAGAACTAATATCTTAGGCATTCATTGTAATATGAAAAGTGCCATTTCCAAATTGTGTTTAGATGATATTAGATATCATATTTTCTTTGTCGTTCTTGATGGGTCGTATACGCCCTTTGAAAAGACTTCGGTGATTTGCATGTTTTGAATGAGAAACGACAACGGAGAGAAGTGAGAATTCATAGATGGAAATGAATCAAAGGATATACAGCATCTCTTTTACATATTCACAAGGAATAAAGTAATCTAAGGTATCAAAGGTATATACGAGTAATATGTTGCATTTTAAATTCATTCTATCGTTCTATGCAAGCTCAACACCCTCCACGACTAGAAGTTTGAAACTAAGAATCAAAAAGAGAAGAGTTGCGTTTAATAATATTAGCTAGCTACTTAATGAATAGCACAATATCCCAGTACGATAAAGTGACTGTGAGAGCATACAAATGAAGTTAAAGACTCGCAATTAGCAACCCAGTACGATAAAGTAAATCAACACTTGTTGCCACAAGCTCAATTGTAAACCCACATCACAAAAGGAGACTTAAACTACCTTGAAAGCTTGGTTTTAAATTGCGTGTGGCGATCCGTTGCGATCGAGGTCCAAAAGACTGATGCGTGATGCGATTGCGAGCGCATCACGGACGCGCGGCGATAGATAATAAATAAAAAATATATAATATTTCTACTTAAATTACTCTACAAGTAAATGATTAAATATGGAATAAGTCACGTGCATAATGATATTATTTAATGTTATAACATCAGTATGTCAACTTAATGGTTTGACCAGAAAAAAAAAGTCAACTTGAACTATAAAAGTCAAAATTAAAACTGTTGCAAAGTGATGCGTCCATTGCGTCCGATGCGAGCAATACACTGTTGCTAGCGTTCGCATTAGGCCGCATCCAGGAACAACCTCGCATCAGGTTTCGCGTTGCGTTTATTCAAATGCATCACTTTGATGCGCGATGCGAGCGCAACGATGCGCGCAATTTTAAACCAATCTTGAAAGTAACAAGAATCCTTCAAAAATCTAGAATGTAGCTGTATTTTTTGCTAGTTTGGTAGAATTACGTTCTATATATAGGATTCTGGTACTTCACAGTATTTCTTGGTTTGGGCCTGTTTTGCTGATGTGGATTTATATTTGAGCATGGAGCAATATTTGGTACTGTATATTTTAATTTTTTGTGTACCTGAGTATCGTTGGGTTACAGTATCCCTTTTCTACTCGACAAGATATTGTGTATGCTCTTAGTGAGGTTTCACGATGTCTTAATGGCTTTACTTGTGTTCATTGGACATTTGTGTAGATGAATTTGAAACTTTTGATATATCCACAACTTTAGGCTTAATTAAATGGACTAATCGGATACCTTCACTCTTTTAACTAAAAACCATGGTAAAAGCCAAAAGGTATTAGTAGCCCACAACTTTAGGCTTATAAGGGGCTTAAATTCTTTATCTCGTACCAATGTAGGACAAGTTATTACAAACTCCCCCACTTTAATTTTGGACGTCCTCCTCTAGCCTACACTACCGGGATCCATATCCTAGATGCATGGGCTGCGTGTCATCATACCCCAAAAGGCTATGTATTTGATACTATTTGTAAGCCCCCAAAGTTGAATTTTAAACCAATTGACTAGCCGAATACCTTCATCTCTTAACTTAAAGCCATGGTGGAAGGTCCCCACAACTTTACGCATATAAGGAGCTCAAATTTCTCCCATGCCAATGTGGGACAGGTTATTACATCGTGAGTTTGCTTGTCATGCGTATGTATTCTTGTTGAGCCGAATGTCCAATTGACAGTCGCCCTACTAGTAGTTTTTGTTTTTTCTTAGGAGCCAATGTAATTAATTGAAGGTCTAAAAAACAATTCACTGTTGCTGGTTTTATCACCGAGGCCGAGTATCAAGCACTTGCTTTAGTTCTTGCCAGTAAGTTATGTTGGCTCATATCACTTATGAGCGAGATTTGTTTACTTCTGCTATGTCCATTATATCATTAGAGTGACAATATTGATGCCACTTACTCGTATACCAATGTTGTTTTTCACCAGTGACAAAACGTGTTGAGACTGACTTGCCTTTTAGCCTGAAATATGGTATTAGTGTACACTCTATTTTTTCTATGTTCTGGCCAGGTGAGTAGCTGACTGGTATTTTTATAAACTACTTGTTGTTCTATGTTTCAAACCTCTAGTCACCAATGTCGTTCAGCTTGCGGGGAATGTTAGAGTGTATTGACTTTGTGATTTATTCTACACTCTGGATACATACACTCTTTCATTTCTTACTAATAATCTGATTTATAAGTTAATTATTCTTAAGCATTGACATAGATCATTATAGTTCTTTTCCATTGGTGTTTCCTCTTTAATTGTAGTTTCTCATTCAAGGCTTGTTATCACAAAGGCTTTCAAACGATAGAATGTATTTAAGTTGCAACTCATGTACATGATATGAAAAGTCATACCATTATGTTGTAATATGTGCTGTGGCACCTGAGTCTGGTAGCCACTCAGATAAAGCAATAAATGGAGTAGAGGATCTGATATATCCATGTAACTCACAGTAGTTGGAACTAAATAAATCCCAAAGTTCGCAAGTGAGGCTGTCAAAGTTGTATAGCAATGGCAGCCATAGCCTGCGGATTGTGAAGTCCAACTAGAAGTTTGGTGCCCATCACATCAGGTGGTGCATGTATCATGAAAATAACAGAGTTAAATCATGACCGGATCTCTCTGTGTTGCATAGCCGAGATTGGTAGGGTGAATTCTCTTTTAAGCTGGTGTGCTATTTGATATTCATGTATCATAAGTTTTTATTTGAGAAGAACAAAGGACAGCTCATCTGAAGTATGTTCAATACTTCAATTATAGTTAAAATGGGTAATACTCGACAATTTCAAGTATTTAAGGTATAAGTAATACAAGACTAGAATCATTAATGTTGTCTCTAGCTGCGCCTAAGCAACCTGTAATTCGTTGAATCTGATAACAATAGACTCCAGTATATATGTTATCTTGGTGTATATAGTCAGTTATTTGTTCACAGAGATCTTGCAGTTGAGGCAACAACTGCTTGATGTATGATGGTCGGTTTTATATTAAAGATCGAGTTGATGATTGTATGTGATATATTGACTAATCATAATTCAATAATCAAATGTTTTTATGTGTTTAGAAAATTGTGATTATTATGGAATATAGGTAAAATGAACACCCAAGACACTTTTATGGAAGAAAATAGAGACAGGTTTCGTGAAATTGGAGTAAGAGCAACTTCATTTATTTTTAGAAGAAGGGCTATTTATCTTATGTAATTTTGTTTACTTTTAGATAATTACTTCTGTTGCAGCATTATGAAATTGATTATCTGAAAGTTATTTTTTGGGCCCTATTGCCCTAAAATTATCAGATGATCAGAATCTGTTTATAGACACATCACAAACTGATTCTTGTGACTTGAAGTAATAGTAATTGGACCATCAGTTTTGAAAAGAAATCTTAACACCCATTAAATGTTTATAAGGTATCAAAACTGATGCATATTTCGTTACATTGGCATTTACGGACTTTTCAAGGTTAAGATGAGTCAAATTGCTGTAATCCTAGCATTACACATTGTATTTGTAGAGTCACTCAATAGCAACCAAACTATATTCTACCATATAAGTTTATCATAAGCTTTATGTTTTATTTTGTTGGTAAAAGTTTCTTATTATTAAGATGATGATGACGCGGCTGTACAGTAATATTACATCCAACACTAATTCCAGTGGCAGTTTTTACCTTTTTTATTTGGAAACATGCCTCGCCATAAGTTTAACGTATTTTGTTGTCTGTATGGAGCATATTTATCGGTTTAATGTATTTAGTGAAGCTATTTTGATGATTGCAGACATCTCCTCACAAACGTGGAATCAGAAATGGACCAAAGGCTCTAAAACCTATTCCAGTCATCATCCGTTGCAAGTAAGCCTTCTATTTATTTATTAAATTTAAAAAAAAAAAAAAAAAAAAAAATCTTGCGAGTCGATCCAACTTGACCCGACTCGTACTAGATCAAAGTTTTTCAACCTGAACCTCTAACCAAATCGCCTAACCCGTCTATTTTACCACCTCTAATCATGATACACTTTTGCACATATTAAGATTTAAGATGAAAAAATTATTAACACAATACTATCTTTATCTTAGCCTTGGCCACTAATGAAATATTTTTTTGAAAACTTATAAAAGGAAATATTGCATTTGTATGTGACATCTTAGAAAAGAATATAATTGCATTATTTGGGACTGTATTTCTTTATCATATGCTCATTAAGGTTTGACAAAATTTTTGCAGAGTTTGTGGCAGAGTCAAGCTACCTCATTTCTTTTGCTGCAGTGGTCTTAGGGACACCGATGCACCCAGTGGTTCAACCAGTTGATGAATGGCAAGTAGAAATGGGTTCTCCAAACCATCTTAGACATAGAACTTGATGTGAGTTGAGGTTTCCTCTTTTCTGATATAAAATTCTACCTATGATCAAAGTTCAGTCAATCAGTTTCATGACTACTTGTTTTTCATTAGGGTTGTGTACGCTCATTCATTGTCACTTTCTCATGGTTGCATTGTATGTTGACCCAATAATGTATGCGTAAAGTCGTTATGTACAAGATATCAATGAATTTGTGATGTCTTAAATGGTTGATGGCTAAGTAGAAGTAGAAATTTTGTCCTTCGATTATTCATTACCTGAACTTTTTTTTCGTTGACAGCATCTTTTGCTTTTATGCAAGTTCCAAAATCTCATATTTCGTGTAATTTTTGTCCATGATGCTAATGGTGCATGTAGTAAGCATATACTGTAGTTTCTTTGTTATACTAATTTGATTTAGGGCTGGTATTTCTATGTCGATAACCTCTGTTGTGAAGCTTTTAATGGTATTTACGGTCGTTCATGCTGTTTAATTTGCAGTGTTTATTGGATAAATCGTATATACCATGTTATAAAGTTATAGTCCATATAGGCTTCGATCCCTTCTGGCGGCAAGTAGGTTCCGTTTTTGGATGATCAATATGTTTAAAAGTATTAGTTGAATCATATTTTGGGTTCTTGCTTATATATGCATACTTCTCATGTAGAATGCATGTATTATTATCCTAATTGGACATTATTCGAATAGTAGCCTCAATCTTTGGGTATTGCAAATGCATTTTCATACAAAGGGGCAAATGATAAGATGCATATACGTAAAGAAATTGAAGTCTTAAAACTTTAATGGACGGCAATCTGGTTATGCAAAAATGATAAAGGTTTGATCATGTATCAGTTCATATTACTGGATAACAGCAAGTCAAAAACAAATATGGGTTATATTTTGTGTACACATTTGCATGTCTTTCTTAAAAGGTGGCAGATAAATTCAAAGGCGTACGTAAGAAGGCTTGCCCTACAAAAACCAAGTCCCAAAGTCATGACTACAAGATTTGATATTTTAATTTGTTCTTATCGATATCTTGAAAAAAAATTAAAAAAAAAATAAATAACAATGAACAAGATACATATCAATAATTTTCGTTGTATTTGTTCTTGTTTGAACAGTGTCAATTAGTGTTCATAACATTTTTACGTGATAGCACAACACATGTTTTTCTAAACTTTTTTTTTTTTTTTTTTTTTTTTTTTCACCCGTTTTCACACTGATTGAAAGTGTGAAACTGAAACCTTTATGGTTCAGTTAGGTCCAATGCCCGTCGTGATCAAGTAGATTTTGTAGAAAGCTCTTCAAAACCAAAATGGGTTATGTTTTGCAACAACTTTTTTTGAAGCGTTTAAGAGCGATAAGCGACAAGCGGTAAGCATTATCTTGCTTGTTTGGCAACACCTCGACAAGCGTCTGAAACATGGTTAACCGCTCCAATCTTAAATGCTTCCTAGAGAAGCAGCAAGCGACAAGCGGTAAACATTTACTTGTTTAACATTTTATAATTACAGTTACAGCTACGTTACCAAACACGTTTTTACTGCTACTACTTACTGCTTACTACTACTGCTTGTTGCTACTGCTATTGTTACGTGTCGCCAATATTTTAAAAATAAATAAATAAATATTAGAACATGTGGAGATCTATTTATTATATTTTTTTTGAACTAAGAGATCCTATTTATTAGCTTTGATAAGATGTATACATCATTTAAAAAGCAATTTGTACACCACCGTCACTTTTGTGGCTTTTTACCGTCCAATCAAAAAGTAGAAATTATTATATCAAAAGCTTTCAAAGTAAAACTAATTCTTAGCTAACAAGTCACCTTTTACGTGCATAAAGGTTGTTAATATGCGGAAAAAGTGTAGTATTAGTGGCAGTGTGATACAGCCTAACATAATTAACACATGGTTAATAGTGGGCTCACTTTTTTTTTTTTTTTTTTTTTTTTTTTCATTCTCACTGTTTTTAGAAAGATAATTTCTTTTTAGAAACATATAAGGGTAATGATTTATGCCATAATCACCATCAATTATTATTGTACCATCCCTTTGTTAAAATATAATTTGCATATATAAAATGATGACGACGAATAATCTTATATAATCTCATTATATTTTGTTTCCAATCAATTTTTTATGTCAACCAATAGTAGCAATGTAAAACAGGAACTTAAATGAAATTATAAATAATAACGGATAACCTAGCGGTATATATGGGATAGTTATGTCCCAAACCTAGAATATTGTGGGTTCGGATCTGTCAGAGACAACTTAGATAGGACAAAGACAGTGGGGGAGCCAGGGGTGCTCGACCATCTCTACACGCTCAATCGTTTTGCTATTTATCTTATAAAATTTAAGTTTATGAGCCATCCCTAGATAGATATTATATATTATTGTATAAGAATGTAGATAACGAGTATGTTTGGCATCCAGCGTATTAGAGCGCTTTGAATCAACTAGTAATTGTCATTTAACGTTCGAAATATAAAGCTTCTTTGACAAGTTGGATTCTGTTTAAACACTAGTAAACATTAGTTTTGCAAATGCTACTCGAAGAAGCGTTAAAAAATAAATGTTACTCACTTACTGCTACCGCTGGTTTTACTAAACATGCGATTTTTTTTTTTTTTTTTTTTTTGGTTATTTGTTTATTTATTTTTATTTAGAAAAAAGACATACTTAGAATATATGAAATTATAAAATTGCAAAAAGATCTAAAACATATATACACCATAAATAATAGTTAAAATTACCATAATAAATGTATCTTGTTTCTTTGGTTTTGTTTTTTTTTATAATATATGTTGCCTTTTTGAGAAAAAAAAAAAAAAAAAAAAAAAAAAAGAAAAAGAAAAAAAAAAGCCCATAATAAAATCTTCCAATATATACGAATTATATTTCCTACCATAATACAAAAATCATCTTTTACCAAATTAGTCTACCAAGACAATATATATACCACCCATTGGTTGAGAGGTGAAAAAGTTGGTTGTGCAGGGTTTATGACGTGATGATAGTGTCAGAATTGAACAAAGAAAGATTATATATATATAACGCGCGTGTCTGTTAGAAAAGCAAATACGTGTCGACACCAATAATTCTGCATGCAAATAAGTGAATAAATCACTGTTACCGTAAATCTTTCATACTCAACCGTCATTGGCTTTGCTTCTTTTTAACAACACCACCTGTTTTACACTCATACAGCTTCATAGTGCGTGGTTCATCTTTCTTGTAAGCTTTTTTTCACTGTTTGTTTAATAAATTAAGCATTACGTACTTTGCGTTCATATATATACATGAATTTGTTATAGTGTTTGTTTAACTCGATTTTTGACTGTGTAATATAATGATGCATAATTATATATAGTGTTCTCCGGATATAATTTTGCTGGATTTTCGAGTGTAGTCGAGTTTTCGTTGTCTATAATTAAGCGATCACCACGACAACTTACGGTCCTTGTTCTCTTTTACTGTGTTTTTTTACGTGATTTCATTGTGTAATGATGCATTATTATGTTTATATATTGTTGATATGGTTTATGCATATCTTGTTGTGATCAATAACCACACAAATTAAGGCGGATATTGTATATGTGTCAATAATCGAGTTATTTTGTTTCTAATTAGTTGGGGATGGATTGAGTACGTGCTAGCTAGTTTTCGTTATATGCTGATACGCACAATCTTGTGTAGTTAATATGACCGAGTTGATTGTTCATGTATTCTAGTGTTAGGCTTAGCGTTTGTATTAGGTAACGAGTTTTGTCATCATAATTTAAGGGACAAGTATATCTACTTTAGTGAACATATAGTAATTAGTATATCAGTTTTGGCTTAAGGTACATCACACATTGTATCAATGATGAAACGACTTGGACAGCATAATAATAGTGCCAATTATAGCTAAAACGGTTCATGTGCATCTTCATACTGCTGTCTTATATGCTTTCACGATATTTTAGCCATTAAACATAAGTACTCAGCTTTTTTATACTTACGTTTTGTGATTTCTGTGATTTGATTTGTACAAATTGGTTAAGATTCATTTGTTAGTGTAGAACTGTTGAATAATTGAAGGCCGTCTGTGTTTCTTTTAGGAGAAAAGACTTAAAGTGAGACTAATACTTGACCATGAAGTTTGGAAAGGAGTTTAAGAAACAAAAGGTACCCGAATGGATCGAAGCCTACGTGGACTATAATGGACTAAAGAGAGTATTACAAGAAGTCCGGGAATTCAAACAAAGCAAAGGCCCTTCAACACCAGCGAAAACTTCACAGCAGAAGTCATTATTACTCAGACCCTTTAGTGGTCTTGACGTGCGAAAAAGCTTTGACGAGACTAAATTAGAGGATGATATCGAGAACCAAGTTATAGCTGTGGAAACCGTTCATAAAGATGATAACAGAGAAGAATACAGCACCAATTTTCTCATGCCAACTCAAGAAGGAGGACAAAGTGAGATTACGTTTTTTGAGAGGCTCGATGAAGAGCTTAACAAGGTGAACACTTTTTATAGGGACAAAGTGGAGGAAGTGATTGAGGAGGCTGCTTCGTTAAATAAGCAGATGAATGCTTTAATAGCGTTGCGGATCAAGGTGGAACAACCGGATTCAAGTAATAGTCGTTCTCAGAGAAACGTGTCTAAGGACAGTAGCTCGTCAGGATCCCCAGAAGTTAACTCTCCAACCAGAATAGATACATTAGGTATGTTCCTTTTGCATATAATAATGAGTTGCATAATTATCTTTCCAGATCTGAAATTGTATTTGAATTTATATATTGCAGAGAACAGACATACAGATTCAAACGTAAATGTTGACAGAACAAATAATCATGAACAAGGTGAGTTTAGTTCCCGTTTTAGTTCTTTTGTGTGCAGTAACAGGGCTAATTCTCATAAATATGAATCAGATCCTTTGGATATCCTTGACCGTGTGAGGATGAAACATACCCTTGAAGACCCAATGTCAACCATCAGAAGTGTTCTTAATGATTCGAAGGACAAGGATTTACGGTTTAAAAAGGCGGAGCTAGAAGAAGCAGAAGGACGGCTGAAAGTTGTCTTTGTTGAATTCTATCGCAAACTTCATCTTCTGAAGCATTTCAGGTGTTAAACGGATAATGATATTCGTTAATTTACATTGATCTTTTATTGTACGATATGGGATGGAAACATGACTGATTTTCTTTTTGTTTATGAATGGAATAGTTATGTAAATCTCCTAGCCTTCTCGAAGATATTGAAAAAATATGAAAAGGTTAGAGAACTACTGATATACTCGAAGCCCATTATTATCTTTACTTTTCAGTAAACAAAATGACTGCATTCTGAAACCATATTATAAAAATGATCATGAACGGATTGAATCTAACTTTTACTGTCCATATGCAGGTTGCAGAAAGAAAGGCAGCAAGGTCATACATGAAAACTGTGGACGACTCCTACATTGGGGGCTGTGATGAGGTTTGCTTGACATTTTTTTTATACTTTTTTGTTCATATGTGGTGATACTTCTTGTGAAAGGACGACACATTTGACAGCTGGCTTTTTCTAATAAACCTTAAGCTATAGCTATAATCTTTTGAAGGATGAGAAATATAAAACCTGTTAGGTTTCACCAGTTGACATAAAAATTATATTTGAAATGGGAAAGATGACAGAAGTTTTCACAAGAATTTCATGTAAGCTCGTATGAGTTATTTATAATATGTTTACACTTTAGGTTAATCATCTCCTGGACCGAGTGGAGGGTACCTTTATCAAATACTTTGCAAACTCCAACCGAAGAGAAGGTATGAAACTATTGAGACCAAAACGGAAGAGGGAACAGCACAGGGTGACATTCTTTTCAGGTACATAAACTACCAACAACACACATAGTTAGTTGATTTAGCTTCTAGATGGCATTATGTTCGTGTTCAACATAAATAATCCCTTGAAATATATCTTTTGTCTGATCATGAAGAGGTGGTAAAGTGGGGGGGGGGGGGGGGGGGGGGGGGGTTCGGTGGGGTAAGGATAACATATCAAAATGGGTATTTCATATGGGTAGAAATAGGTCGGGTTCAATCCTACCCACATTTCTTCATAAGCTTTTTTTTTTTTTTTTTTTTTTTTTTTTTTTTTTTTTTTTTTTTCATAATCTATAATGTATTAAACAAATGAGTTAGGATTTGAATACTTTGGGTGACTTTCGGCCCACTCGACCCATTCTGTTTACATTTTAGTTATCTTAAAGTTTTACCCATTTGACCTGTTTGATACGGAGTTCAACCTGAACCAACCCGTTTACCCAGGAATGGATCAACATTGCCACATCTTGATTTCATATGATGCTATGTACTTTGAATTTCAGGATTCTTTTCTGGTTGCTCAACCGCTCTCTTGATTGCTATCATCTTGCTTATACAAGCAAAAAAACTAATGTCTAAAGAGGAGCATATCATGTATATGGAGAATGTTTTCCCTCTTTACAGGTATTGTAACTTCTCGTGATTATTATATATAATAAAAGTTGCAAATGATTCACTTATGTTTTACTGAACTCTTGAATTACTTGCAGTTTATATGCATATATAATCCTACATGTGCTGATGTATGCTGCAAATATATACTTCTGGAGGCGCTGCCGAATCAACTACCCCTTTATATTTGGCTTCAAGCAGGGTACTGAATTAAGCCACTATGATGTGTTTCTTATCAGTACGGGTCTTGCTGTACTCACACTTGGCACCTTTTTGGTGCATGTGCACATGAAAGTGGATTATATTAACTCGGTCTATACGAAATATGTAGAATTAGTTCCATTGGGATTACTCATTGTAAGATATGACACAGTCTCTTTACTTTTAGCATTGGAGGATATCAAATTTCTAATTTGTTTTCTTCATGCAGAGTATTCTTGCCATCTTCTTCTGTCCATTCAATATCTTGTACAAATCCAGTCGGTTCTTTCTTATCCGAACATTATTTCGTTGTATTTGTGCTCCTCTCTACAAGGTATGCATGTTCAATATAAGATACTAAAATCTAAATACATTTCTTTTTCATAACCTCGGTCTTTCATATGTTAAACCTATGCTCAAGTATGCATTTTGTTTTTCGTTTCACTGTAGGTTCAACTTGCAGATTTTTTCTTTGCTGATCAGCTCTGTAGTCAGGTTTGACACTTTGACATAATTGTAATTCTATCGGTTAGTCATGCTTGTAGGTTTGTTACTAAGTTTGCATTACATTTTGTTTGATTTCAGATCCAGGCAATACGGTGCTTAGAGTTTTACATTTGCTACTATGGTTTGGAATTGTACCAGAAGGAACAAAAGTGCCATACTTTGGATCTCTACAATGTCTTCTATATCATTGTAGCAGTTATACCATATTGGCTTCGATTCTTACAGGTACCTTTTTTCTCTTTATTCTTTAACTAAACAACAGATGCATTTAGAAAATTGAATATTATGTCCTCCAAGTTAGTTAAACAATCTTTTAAGGAGAGTAAATATTTTGGTAATTTACAGGCTTTTTCAGGTTGGAACTTGTTTCCAACTGAAAAGAAGCAAAAGAAACACTTAGCGATATAATACATCTAGTCTAGGGTATTAGTTTTTTCACCATGTGGTTTCACAAAATACTACCAACTGACTAAGGATATTTGCGTGTAGTGTGTTCGCCGGTTTTTTGAAGAAAATGACTGGATGCAGTTGCTTAATGGTTCAAGATACTTCTTGACCATCATTGCAGTAGTGGTCAGAACTGCGTTTGAATTGAAGATGGACACAACTTGGAAGGTTTTGGCCCTTGTGTGCTCAGTTGCTGCAATTTGTTTCAACCTATATTGGGATATAGTTATGGACTGGGGTCTTCTACAGAGGAATTCAAAGAACAGGTTTCTCAGGGACAAGCTTTCAGTATCACGCAGAAGTGTGTACTTTGTGGTGATGGTACGAGACGAGTCTTATCCTTGTCGTTGTTATCATTTTCTGCTTGTAGTTTAACATCTGTTTATAATGTTTTGCAGGTACTGGATGTTATACTACGACTTGCTTGGCTTCAATTAGTGTTGAAATTTAACATATCAGCCCTTAAAGGAACTGCCATTTCAAGCTTGTTTTCTTGCCTAGAAATTTTCCGACGTGGGGTGTGGATGTTTTTCAGGTACGTACAATATTCCATTTAACAAATGATAAAGTGAATATCTGGTCGTAGGTGCGGCACTCAAAAGAGTTGTTGCTGACACATTTGTTGCAAAATCTTAGTTTGCCTTCATATTTTCATCTGTAAATGCTGACCAAGGCTGCTGATATAAGATCCTCCTCATCTATATCAAGTGAAAAGTGAAAAGTTGAAACTAAAAAAGGAAATGTTGAAAACATATGTTTCAAAATGAAACTATTAATACACATCGAAAACCGGGTTGACTCGGGACAGTTCAAACTCGGCGGGTTGACCCAGTTTAATTTGACCCAACCCATCGGGTTAAACCAGGTTTCAAAACATTATGTTTAATCCTCAAATCCTAAAACTTTTATTATTTTTCGTTTATAATCCATAAACTTTTTTTTTAATCACTAAAACTATCTGCCGCTATAAAATCCCGTTGCAATGCACGGGTACTCGTCTAGTCAATACTAATGGCTTGAATAACACGGAGATTTTAAGAATTCTCTCTTAAGAATATAAATAACTATTGTTAATATGATTAGAAAGATTATGTGACGAATTGAGAATTAAACATTATTCCGAGTATTTTCTAAACATTCATTTCACAATGTTTCAAGAAAACAGATTAAATTTACCGTTATGACATCTTACTATATCACAAGTGTTGCGAGGACGATTAAGTGTTAGGCATACTGACAAGGTTATTGTATATGTGGCAGGTTGGAGAATGAACACTTAAACAATGTTGGGAAATATCGAGCATTTAAATCTGTCCCACTTCCCTTTAGTTACTATGAAGAAGATGACGACAAAGATGACTGAAATTTTTACATTTTTTAGAGACTCTGTGATAGTAATGCGGCTTATCATCTCTGAAGCATAAAGCATGCCCAGATGAGTTCTAATACGATTTTGTAAAGAATTAACACAAGTAATGAATTCCATAGACCTTTGATCCTGGTTTTGACATTCTATAACTATTTTATCTTGTGCATGAAAGTTGCATGTGGTGTTGGTTTGGATAAGCAAAAATCGTTTTAGTGAACTAAAACCTTGGAAAAGGGTTTACATAAGTTTTGAGTTCTTTGTGATTGTGTCCTGGATTTTTTACTTCATTTTTTTTTCCTTAATTGTTTATGTAGATTTAGGAGTAAAACTCAAACTAGTTGGTGATTCTTTCTGACAAAAGGAAATATAATAACATGATCCATGCTGGCTAGAGTGTTACAAACTAATCTTTAGTCCATATCAATCTTTTTATTCCTTATTCTCAAGTGTAACAAACGAGTATAAATCTACAATCAGTCCCAGCTAACGTGCAAAAACATGTTTGTTCGAGAAAATTTATAGTTAAAGATAGCAATAAAATCAAGATCTCACGTGTTAATAAACCCACCCATCTTTAGCATGAAAAGTAAGTGGCTCAATTTGAACAACAGAAGTTAATCGTATGAAGTTAGAGATCTATCTCATACAACCAATCATAGCTATCTATTTATACTTTTTAACATTTTTTTTTAAAACAACATATCTTGTAAACGTTAAATCTTCAAGCTACAAAAAATACCATCGCGATGAGAATTAAATCATCTTTCTATAGATAGCATTGTTATATACTTTCGACGAACTTTTTTTTCTCGACGATTTTTTTTTAATTTTCGCCCAGAAAAATCATATATGATTCGTAAAAATCACATATAATTTGATTTTTACAAATCACATATGATTCTTACGAATCATATATGATTTGTAAAAATCATATATGATTCGTAAAAATCACATATGATTTGATTTTAACGAATCACATATGATTTTTACAAATTATATATGATTTTTCTGACGGAAATTTTGATAAAAAAAAAGTTCGTCGAAAAAAAAAAGTTCATCGAAAGTATATAACAATGCATATCTATAGAAAGATAATTTAATTCTCATTGCGATGGTATTTTTTTTTTTTTTTTTTTTTTTTTTTTGCGTAACAATTTACGTTTTGCGAGATATTTAATTTTTAAAAAAGTGTGAAACTTTATTTTTTATTTTGATAAAAAAAAACAATTAATGACTAAGATTGCTTGATTGGTTATATGGTAAAACTTGGTTCTAGTTTTGGCTAATCGTATGTGTCGGCCTGATTGGTAAGTGCTTTTTGAGGGAGCTGTTAACTTTTTGTTACGAAAATAATCTCATCAAAAAAGAAAAACGAATGACAGCGAGTGCATGAAAACCTTCCTACCACAAAAAGAAGCGGATCATAAGTACTTTACACTCCGTTTCAAGTATAAAACGAAAAGAAAAGATATAAAAACTAAAAAAGGTACGAAAATACAAAATATTATATAATAAATTTATAAAAGGAATTACGGAGTAGTAAATTACCTAGGTTACTCAAATTTTTTATGCCTTGCCTTTTAGTAAGAACTTCAAATCACTAACAAAATCTCCATTGTGTTTAAAATTCTATGTATCACGATTATGAATTTTAAAGAAAAAAAGATGAAATTATAACTTAACTACTTGTAATACAAAAATGGTCAAGTGAAATGTTGAGTTTTCAACATTTTGTCAAATGAGAGAGAAAATTACTAATCATAATTGTTTCCTTAAACTAAATTATATTGTAATTAATACCTCATTACTTAAAAATACAATGATTTATTCATATTGTACAACCAATTAAAAGCATATCTACGAAATTAAATACAACCAATTAAAACACCACTTACTAAAAATTACAATAAAATTTTCATAATTTACAATTTAAATAAGCTACAACATAATCCATATAAAATAATTAAATATACTAATTAATGTTATTTTTAAACACCATAAAATAAAAAGTACATATTATTATATACATTATACAAATCTATATCTATACTACTTATAATGGCTCAATGGTCAAAGTGAAATGTGGAAAACTGAAATTTCAGTCAATGCCCATTTTACCCTTGTACAATTGAATTGGTCAATGCAATTATAAAACTGAATTCGTGAGTCAATATTAAGTTAATTTTGGAAACAATTGAACATGTCGGGAAAATGAGAATACAATTTTTTATATATAGAAATGATGCTTTCTTAGTCAAAGCTTCCCACCGAAGCCTCCCCATTATTCGGTCCTCAACCAGTTGTAACCCACCCCTAATAAAATTCCTTATCAAAACTTACGGTGGAAGATGCATAATAATCGGACCATCTTTGTCGTAAAATAAAAATAATCAAACTCTCTTACCCCATTTTTCTCCCGCACCTCACCAGCCTCAACCCTAACCCAACATTCTTTTTATGTTTCCGATATTGTTCTGCACAATTGTATCATTTGATTTTCAGGAAACTGCGTTGGCTTTTTGAATTCAATCGTAAGTTTGAGTTTCAACTAATTGAAGTCCATTTTTTTTCTCGAACAATCACCAGTGCATCATCTTCTTTTCTCAAGTTTTTATCATTTGTTTTCCCAATTCTTTTATTTTATATATAACATAGTGATTCTTACCAGTAAAGAGTCCGCCATCATTAATATCATGTAAGTTATTTCTGTGTACCCTTTTAATGTTCTATTGTAATTGTTTTCTTGGTAAACGGGTTGATTATTCAGGGCCGGTTAATGATTGTCGTAAGGGAAGTGTATGAAGTAATTTTAGTTTATGCGATTATACTGCAAGCTTCGCCTAATAACTTATTTATCATCAATACATCCAACAATGATTTTTCCAGATTATGTCTTGACAAAGGATGTTGTTTTCTCAATTAAAAAAAGTATATTTTTTTTGGATATATGTATGGTGATCACTGTCTTCATATTTTGTAGTCATTAAAAAATCAATACAATCTTACAAATTAGTTTTATAGCTATTGCAAACATTGCAGAAACAAACAAATATCATGAATTGCAGATGTTATTGAAATTGTCGTTGCTATTGGTGAGATTGTTCTGATCGCTAATATTAATTTGAAAAAAGTTAGGCAAAGTATCATCATTGAAGATCATGAGTAAGTATAATAGATGATGTTACTTTCTATTTTACATTTGTTGTATACAATATTTGAGCAATGGTTTATAATATAATCATGTTCATATCAGGGGTAGGAGATTCACATGTACCTTTTCTGATAGTTAGGCACACATGTTTACTCGGTTTTCCATTCAATGTTGTAGGTAAGACGGTGCTTCGTACTACTAGGTTTCTTTGTGTTTCATTTTTGATGTTTTGTATTATCGGTCCTATGTTTACATGTGTCCCTGCTGCTTTTTTGGGGTATTTTTTTCGGTTTTAGGGGTTCTATAACATATGTGGTCATTTTGTTCATTATTTATGCGGTTGTTGTTGTGTATGTTGCCTCTTTAGGTATGAAAACCAAAAGTAAGGTTGTCCGTAGAACCACTAACGAACAACCATTAGAAGACAACAGGTATGTTAGTGTTGGTGCTGATGTGGGTTCACCACATTCATTGTTGCCCCCCTGTGACATGGGTATTGGTTATGTTCAAAATAATGGAACCTCGGTTAGTATTTCAATGAATGTAGATGATTCATTAGACTGTGACCTAGATGTTTGTGAACACACGCTTATTCCGACGGGTGTTGTAGGTATGCCACTTCGGTCATCCAATGGTATAACGATTAATGAATCTAATCCACTACACATGCATGATGGCCGCTGGTCGTCATCAGCAGTCTTCGTCCGCCCAATTGGTCAGCGGAAAGGGCAAAAGGAAGTTGGATGAGATACCATTGTCCACAGGTAATGATGTCTTAATACATTCTATTGGATGCACTTTCTTGTGGGTGTGTGTTGTTAACATCTGCAGCGTGTTTGCTATGTTTTCGGTTTGCAGGTTGTTTTACCATCGACGAACGTATTTTTGACTGTTTCGCGTGCGCCCAAGGTAACACAATTGTATACTCACTCTCTTTTGATTGTATAGCATGGATCTTTTTTCTTTATTTTATTTTATTTTTTATTTATTTATTTATTTTTTAAATAGATTCACTTCGTTTGTATGTCGTTTCTAACTAAACACTAAATGTGGTTGCAGCTGGAATTGATCTTCCAAGCATGTGTCATTTGAACGTTCCTTTTCCTGAGGGTTTGCTCTTATACATTTACAATGACTTACTCATGCTTTTAGACGATCACGCTGACCAAAGTTTTGTTTGCTGCTTTTTCAGTCGGAGTCGGTGTCTCAGATTCTTATTGCAGTGTTGCGCATCCACGGGCGACTTCGTTTGCAGGTACCTATCGTGGGTGTTACCTTGGTAGGTGGAACTACTACCTGTGCTAATGACCGATCCAGTACTACAACGCAAGTGTGTTTTTGTAATTTTTATGATGCATACTTTCGTTTGCCGTTCTGGCTTACTCAGTGGCAGGGTAATAATAGGTGTCTAATCATATTGTTACAGGCGAAATGCCAACAATCTCTGTCACACCTACTGTCACGGATACAAACATAGATGCGTCTACAACCAGCCGCCAACGTACTTCTGGTACTTAACTTTTACCTGCTTTTGTATACCTTCATGTCTCCGTACTTTGCATTCAGGTAGCCGCTTAAATTACTGATGCACGTGTATTGTTATTTACTGTTGTTGCAGCACGACCGAATGTCAACTGCCAAAGGCTGCTATAAGCAGGAGATCTGCTACACGCGCACGCCCCAGCCAAGGTTCGTTGCCTGTGTCACCATTATCAGATTTTGTTGCTTAGCCTATTCTTATACGTACCCCATAAAAATGGACAAGTGCACTGCCATAAATTTCCCTCCACATTTTGACATTTTTTATAAATAACCTACAATCAATCAGCTTTTCGGTTTTCTTGCTCCTGAATTGATACTTGTCACCAAATGAGGGATTGGATATAGTTCTTTTTTTTTTAATGTCACCCAAGAAGACAATGTTCATCATTGGTGCTCCTAACATGCTGACATCATTGATCATGAACTTTTGATTCTTAGTCGTCTTATCAATGGAGAAAGGATTATGATTTCGGCTTGGAGGTGTGATTGGCGACTTTCATATCCGTTGTTTGTATACAAATGATATAGCATTATACATGATTCCTGTCTATTTAATTATTTATCTTAAGTTTCATTTGTGTTTGCAATATATTATATTTAAGATTGTAAAATGGATAATCGGTGCCTCATGGTTAATACATGTAACAATCAATGGATTAGAGAACTTTATAAGCATTTTGCACTTGCAATTTTTTTAATCTTTTCACATTCTATTTTGAATGTTACACGAAACACTTACCACAATTTTGCATATCATTAATTTTCTACCACTAGGAATTTCCGTTGCTATGCACGGGTATTCGTCTAGTTAATAAAACGCACAAAGCTTCATACAACCTAACAAGTTGATGGTACATATAGTCTTTACTTTGACCTACACTCCCACTATGATGAGCTTCTTCCTTTCTTAAATTTGCCATTGCTCTCTTTCTTCTATCAGTAGTTTTTTCATTAACACTTTCAGTCTCACTTTCACTTTCAATGTATGTAGGCATATCAAAGTCATCTAGATCATATGCTTCTTCCTCTCCTAAGTCAACAGTCTCATTGGCATTGTCATTTCTAACTCCAGCCCATTCTGCATCTGTATCAACATTTTTATAGAATTCTTCCATATCTACATCCACTTCATTTATCTCATGTTCCTCATCTGTTTGTATATAATCACTATCTTGGCTATCATCAGTCTCAGAACTAGTCTCATACTCTCCACTAAAACTCTCAGAGTTACAATCATCACTAGTCTCATTCACACTTGTTGCCTCATTGAAAATAGGTACATCTACATCCACAGGCACACTTGGTCCATCTACATTGGCATTCATAGGTGGTCCATCTACATTTGCATTCTCACTTGGTCCATCCTCAAGCAACAACATTGGCAATCTATTTCCTTCAAACCAGGCTTCTTAAAAGGCATCCTAACTAGACATGAATTCAAACCAGGCTTCTTAATGGTCTTCTTAACTAAAGCACTAGTTTCTTCTACATCTATTTCCTCCAAAATCACTTTCTGTGGTGATGTAAATGGTGATTTCAAATAAGTATCTAGGACTGTATAATCATGCTCAATATACACATCAATCAGTTTGATCTTATTAGCATACCCAACTAAGTTAAGCACATCCATATCACCACCTAGTGCTTGTAATCCATGATCTAATTCTGAGTTAGGTACTCTCCAATGACAGAACATCTTACAACCTTTACCCTGGTAACCTAACTTTTTAACCATGTCATTTAACTCAATCACAGAAAATAAGTCCACATCTATAAAGTCCACATAATTATGTTTCCCGTTTGTGTAGGTTCTACCTGGGGGTTCAGTGAAAAAACCACCATGATGAATCTTCAATGAGAAAAAGTTTTGTCTTGTACCTGCTATTAGCAAGTAACATATACAATATTAGGGTTTCGATCATTAAAAGATTATGTGGTTATAAGTAAAATTAAACTTACTATATGCTTGTTGTTCATCCACAGGATCATCATAGTCGCGAATTCTCCATTCCACAACCACCATTGTTGTTAATCATATGTTGAACACTGGAATTGGATTTGGGGGTTTTAATTTTTCGCCTCTTCGTGTTTCTGTGTGTTTTAAAGGGAAAACGAGGTGGGGATATGATTTTCCCACTAAAAAGAGGCGTGGTTTTATACCAGGGTTACGTAAAAAGACAAAAATACCCCTCACGTGACTAACACGTGGGGTACTTAACGGGCAAAATTTTGCATCGTTAGTCCAGAGGGATGTATTTGTTCCAAAGTTACTAACGGAGGGATGATATTTGAGTCGAAAAAAGAAAAAGGATGTAAACCGGTCATTTGGCATACCTCATGAATGTATTTTGGACTTTTCTCTTTTAAATAACTTTTAAGTTCTTTAGTATTTTTAAACTGAATAAAAGTGTAAATTATGTTAAAATTAAAAGTTCTATAACATTTTAGTTAGGTCTATAGAATTCATAACTGTTATAGAAAAATTCTAGAGATGACAATATAACATATTCTAAGTGTCTATATGAACAATTCTTTTGCGTATTGCAATATTTGTATCTTTTTATCTCTTTCTTTGTTTCTTGAAACCCTCTGCTCTTTGTTTATTGGCATCTGAAATCTAAAAATGGTGTTTGCAAATATTTTGATGGTCTTTTGTTGTCTTCCAATCATATATTTTTATCATCAAGAAGCATACATTTTTTTATATCTTCAGATTTATTTGATTTTGCAAAAACCATTTTTATATATTTTGCATTTTAGATTTATGTTTTTGTTACGAAACTCCAGATTTGTTGTTTATTATTATTTTTGGAAGAGATGTTTTACCTTTATATCTTAGATGATAGAAAGTGGTTTTGAGCAAATGCATATTTTTATGTGTGGTTAATTATGGAGATGTCTTTATAGAGTAGTTTTTATTATATATTTTTTTTGACGAAACTCAAAGATATTAAAATCTTTGGTTTTACAATTTTATTTTATTTATATATATTTTTTTTAAATTTTGAAAACTGATAATAAGTTTTTCTTTTGGGTAATTTTACGGGGGTGTTTTTTATTTTTATTTTTATTTTTATTTTCTATCTATTTGGAAATGATGTCTTTTTACATAAGAGCATCTTTTTGTACTTCGTTTTGAACAAACAAATAGTCTCTTTTATTTGCTTAATAGCAAATACAAACAAATTATATGACTATCATACCCTTTTATGGATAAAAAGCTCCACATTGAAAGTCTAACTAATTTGTAGATTCAAACCAAAACAAATACACTAATACATCAAATCCTCTTTACTAAGCTTGAAATGATACGAAATCAACCAACACCTCAAATATAAGTGACACTGATGAGTGTGTAAATACTCATCATTTTTGTCTTATCTGAACTGCAAAAACATTTAAAAAACACTCAGAAATGCATCAAAATACATAAAATATCTCAGGATTGTGTTTTATATGTTTTAGATGCAAAATGATTGAAAAATAGATGAAAAAACGAACAAAGTTTGCATAATTGACAGTTTCAGTCCCTCAACTTTCAAAACTTGACAAAATCAGTCCCTGAGCATTTGTTTTGAAAGAAAAGTCAACCCAACTCCTTTAAATGTCAAAATTTATCAAAAATAGTCCTTGGGTGAAAAGTTTGAAAATTACAAGTTTGGTCCCTCTAGTTTTAAACTTAGCAGAAAATACCCCTAGAAATTTCATTTTTGGGAAATAATCAACATTGGTCCTTGGGAATATGAAACTTGGTGATTTTGGTCCTTGTGAATACTTTGGAATATTACCACAAAACACCCCTCAAAATCCAGAATTTACAACAATGGTCCATGTGCTTATTTGTTAACCAAACCAAACGGACCTTATTATTTATCCAACCCAATCCCACTTCACTAATAATCCAACCCACTATATTACCTAATCCACTAATAAAATCCACCAACATTACCTAGCCCAACTCCAAGCCCACAAAACCCACAACCGTTTTATAATAATCACTGGGTCAAACCCCTAGTCAAAGCTAACTCACCCCCTTTCCCTCCCTCTTTACATGCCTGCAAAACCTCTGCCATAGCCAACCTTCATTATCACACCTACTTTGCTACCCTGCTACACTCAACCCTTATTCACTTTCCACCACTACCCAACAAAACCTCTCCCTCTGCCACTAGTAACTACCCAATTGCTAAATCCCCTTTTCCCGCCAAGAAAATGAAACCAATGGCTCTGATCATCTCCAAGCAATCCAAGGGCTGTGACAAGTCTCAAGAAGCTCAGAGGAACAAGACAAAAGGGAAACCCTAATTTCAATTTAGTATAAATAAATCAATTGTAAGCCATAATTTGGCAGTAGGTATTCTTAGGGTAGAATTAGTTTTAGTGTAATTTTTAAGTATTGTTAAGCTCTCAATCTCAGTTTGTACCCCTTTTTAAAATTCAATAAAAGTCTAAATCTTTTTAGTTCCTGTTATTGTAGCATCTTTTTATTTTGAACTGCTTATTTAAATGCTTATCACCTGCTTATTTTCTGTCTTACTATTGCTTATTTAAGTGTAGTCTAGCCTAATGTACAAGTATCTGTCAAAACTTTAGCTTAAATCCTTGGTTGAGTTCAAAAATTCCAAACAGTCTCCCTTAAAGACCTGTTTGGCACAAGCAGTGTTTGTGGCCAGAAAAATGTTTTGACCATCTTCCTAAGTTCGATCAGCCTTGGGTTGATGCTAGTAGTATTTTGGTAGTGTAAATTTTCATTTTCAAAAAGCTTTAAAGAAGTTTTAGAGCCTTTCCAAAAATCTCTCTTTAAAACTGTTTTTCAAGCTCAAGTTAGATTAAAATCTTGTTGAAGCTTTGTTTGTTGTTGTCTTTAGTCTAAATTAGCTCAAAATAGGTTTTGGTACCTGGTTTCAACCCAAGTCCAGGCTTTCTGTGGTCAAGGTTCACCAAACCACCCACTTTGACCCTACACATCAGCTTGCAAAACTGCCCCCTTTTCATATGAGATTCAGGTTAGTTGTAGTTCGAATTAGTGTTTGCAATTACAATTAGTTAATAGTATAGATTTCATGTGATTAAATTTATTTTAGTATTTTCAGCTTATTTTGTGGCTTATTATTGGGCTGCAAATTTTACCCATTTACAGTTGTACTAGTCCCAACAGCCCTTGTAGTAGTAATTTTAGTTTCTTCATTATTAGGTGTTAAGGTCTAAAAATTCATTTACACCTTATTTCTCAGCTTATCTTTACGCTAGTAATTTTATTTCAATTTTATGAATTTTTCTCCTCAGCTGTGTAAGCCACCAAACTTGCCTAATCAGCCCACTGTGTACCCCATTTGCAGCCTTAGTGCATCAGTTAGCTAGTTTGCTTGTTAGGATTTTAGACACTGCTTATTTGAATGTTTCTTTGATGTTTAATGCTTATTCAAAGTATTAGTTTGTATGTTGCCTTTGTGTCTTTAAGTGCTCACTAGTTTGCCTTGTTGCTACAAATTTCATATTCACTGCTATAATAAGCTTGTTTTTTTATCCTTATGCATTTAGTGTCTTTTTAGTGTTTTCATGCTTCAATGAACTCATTCTATCATTAGTTAACCTTGTGCATCTGTGGAATGGTTCAATCCAGTGATTCCCTTTGAAATCACATAAATAGTCTACTTATAGGAGTGTTTGGAATAAGATTGTTGTCTGTGTTCCAGTTGTTGTTCTCTGTTGCATTTAGTTTTTACAAGTCAAATTAGGTTCTATTATAACATATCAAGCATAAAATCCATTGCTTGTTAGTTAAAAAGTCAAAACTTGGTTTCATTGCTCATATGTGATCACTGTTAGTTTTTTTTTAGTACCAAGATAACACAAATCCTTTCAATAGTTGTTAAAATAGCTTTAGATCTTCTCATTGTAGCTTGTTATAACATTTTCAGTTCATTAGATGTTAGCAAAGTTCACCAAAGTCAAACCATTGCAAGTTCTCAAAAAGTCAAATTTGCATAAGTAGGTAGAAATCCAAAATTTTCAAGATTTTTCATGAATTTTGTATTCAAGATTAGGCCTTGATCTTTTTGGAGGTTAATCTTTGCTAGCTAAACTTGTGAAATTCACCCTCAGCTTATTTTTAGGATTTTTTCTTATTAGCCGTTTGCAGCCCCGAAGTATGCCATTTAGCTTTGTTTCTTTCTAAATAGTGCAATGTGCCTGAGCACTCGTTTTGGCTTGCGGCCAGGGCTTATCTGAGTTTTTTCAGTTGAGTTGAGTTTGTTTTAGTATATTACACCTTCCCTGAGCTTTTGGTGCAATTTGGTGTAGAAGTGCTTATTCTAAGTGCTTATTTAAGCTGCTTATTGCCTTTCTAGCTTATTCTGTGGGCTTATTTTTATTTTTATTGTTTAGTTGTGCATATTTAAGTTAGTTGAACCTTCCCTAAGCTTTTGATGTGATTTGGTGCATATGTGCTTATTTGAAGTGCTTATTTGCCCAATTCAGCTTATTAGTGGGCTTATCTAACTATTTATATTTTTCCTAGGCTTAGTATAATATTTTAGATTTTCCATAAAATTTCCAGATTTTTCCTAGCTCATTCAGTACTTTTCTTATTTAATATTAGTTTTTAAGTATTTTAAATCATTTTAAATTTATAAAAATTAAATAAAAACCCAAAAAAATTAGTTCTCAGTTTTAAAAATAGTTTTAGGTTATTTTAGATTTTTCAAAAGTAAATTTGCATTTTTCTCACTTTATTTCATATTTCTTTTCATTTTTATTATTTTTTTAAATCTTTAAAAATAGTTTTTAATTAATAATAAATACATAAAAAGTCTAAAAAATATTTTTCTTTTTCCTAAAATTTTCTTTTACCATTAGGATCATAGAAAAGTAATTTTCATGTCCGTAGGATTAGTGTAGCATAAAATTCACTTTTTATTTTGCGCACTCGCGATTATTTTGGCTTAAACGCGCGTTTTTAATTTTAAATACGTGTCTAAGTAATTTGGTTTTACGTTTCCATTAATATAGGTTATTTGAGTTGTTTTAACTTGTATTTACTTAGCGTATTCATCTCAAACCCTTTCCTGTCCAAATTCACCCGATCACAAATCCGTTTAAATACCATTCACGCCTCGCTGGGACATAACGACCCGGGGAAACACTGTATTCCACGGAGCATTGACTTTAGGCTGTCTGACCTTGTTGACCATTCACATTGGTTGATTTGGACTGACCATTTGGAGCCAATCAGACACGAACCCATCTTGATTTTCATAATCAATTATTCAGATAGAAAAACTACAATAGTCAACAAGTTTGCACCATCTTCGTCATATATCGATTTTTAGTTACTCTTGAAGCTTCCACTTCATAAATATAAAAAATGAAGCAGATAATAAAACCTTGACGGAAGTTGATATGAGTGAAGAAGTGATGCACTTGGAGGGAGGAACAACGGTAGATAAGGGACTAAGGGGCAGAACACCTATGTTAGAAGGGGCGATGCAGGGATAAGTATGGGGGTAGGGGTTAGTTGGAAGGAGATGGAGGATTGAAAGGTTGGGTTATAGTGGAATAATGGAATGGATGAGAAGAGGTTTGGGGCTTTCACGTATTTTATATTTGTTATATCCTAAATGGGGATGGGGGTATTTTTACACCTTTTTACATTAAGACAATTCTTTTGTAACAATCTACAATAATAATAATAATAATAATAATAATAATAATAATAATAATAATAATAATAATAATAATAATAATAATAATAATAATAATAATAAACTATTTATGAATGGAATAGTTACCAAAAAGCCCATTAAGTAAAAAAGAAAAACTCCTTACACATCTCTTAAAACACAGGCGATGGGCTCTTGCTGCAACCTCATTGGGCTTGTATCGTCTAGGGATTTCATCACCCACAATCAAACTCCAACGGAATATAAATCTTCCCGCCTACCTTCATTCTCATTTTCGCTCGTAACAATCACTTTCAAAAAACACACTTATTATCTATTCACACACAATCATCATCATAATCATCTATTCACATACACTATCATCTAATCACAATGGATCCACATGTTAAGCATGTTAACAAAATTCAGAAACAAGCCAACCAAGAAAGGTTCTTGCAGATGCAACTTTCTAATTTCATTATATGTAGAGGGAAGGCCTGAAGATATCTGATATCTCTGCTGCCTTACAGTCTAGAAACATGAGAGTGTATACAACTGGCTGCACTATAGCTGAGCTAACAGATATTCAAGCAAATCAAAAAATGGATCTGTCTACAACATTCCAACTTGCTATTGACGCGATAGATTTGGGTTGTGGCCACAGGGATGCTGGCTTATCAAGCATTGACTGTATTGCAAGCTATATACGTGGCACAAATTCTCAACAGTGCATAGTGGCCACAGATTCATAGATCTTTCACTAGAAGTTGAAACTAAAAATGCTCCCTATTATTCGTTATATCGGTGTTGGAGATGGTGTTTTCAGTTTGAAGAACCCTTCACATTAGGAAAAAATATTTTTCCTACGCTATTGATGCAATCAACGAACTATTTTCAAGTTTAATTAATAAAATATAGTACTTTTATATAAAGCTAAGTATTTTACAAAAACAAATAAACTAAAAGCACAATAAAAAAAACTCCCCCACATAGACGCATACATCAAAACTCTATACTTAACTACCAAAACTCTTTGACTTTTGTCAAAACTACTTTCATTTTTAATATATACTTTCTATTCACTAGCTAAACCATTTCGATAACTTGTATATCTAGAAGAGAGTCGGTTTCTTGAAAATGTTAGTTTTAGAGCTATTCTAATTCACTGCACTATAAATAATTATTGTATTAGAATATCAAAAAAGACGTAGAAACTAGGAAGTATAGTAGAATAAGATTGAAAAGAGATGATAATCCTACATCGACACACTCTGGAATACTTATCACTTTATGCAAAGTAAAAAAGGTCAAGACAAAAGTCAAAGGATATATCCCTTTCATGCCTGTAAGAGTATAAGTTACGAGCAATTGTAAGCATCATCGTTTTCAAAAGATAAATCAAAATCAGAATGGAAAAGATTATTACGATGTAATAAAAAAATGTTGTTTGTTTATATTTACAGAATGTAATGATTCATTACAACGAATGACCCATTATACCAAAACAATTCATTAAGGATCCTCTATTTTTCTTTCATTACATCTTGTAATGAAATCAAAATTACATAAAACTCCATCGTTAACTAATCACATTAGATAAACTTCTTACCATCAATGGGTATTTTAGTCTTTTTTATTACCAATTCTATTACGTCTTATCATACAAACAAAACATGATTAATAATGACAATGAATCATTATATTACACTATTTATTTCATTACATCGTTTATTTCATTCATTTGATATTTCATTCCGTCCTACCAAACGAATCCTAAGAGTTGGTGAAATGACTTTTTGAATTGGAACGGTAAATTAGACTAATCCACAAATTTATTTAAAAGAATAGGTATTTTATATTAAGTAACCTATTGCTTTACATTAGTACCGGTACTCCACATACAATAAAAGCATTTCAAATGTTAGCATTTAAATAATGTAAAAAAGGCATAAAGTTGCTCCAATTTCTAACAATAAAATTTTGAACGTCTTTAACTAACTTAAAGTACATGTTTGATACTAAAAAAAATAAAAAATAAAATAAAATAAAATGAGCACTATATTTGTGTTTTAATATTCATTATACTAAAATAATGTTAAGTATAATGCTAAGCATTAGAGAAAGTACTTTTTATACATTTTAGCATCAGTTTAATGCAAAAAGCACTTTTAGTGACAAATATTGGACATCTTTAATATAAGTCGCTAAATATGTTTCCTTCAAACTTCAAAGGAATGTACTTTTCTTTTAATTCTTTTTTTATTATTATTATTATTATTATTATTATTATTATTATTTATTTTCTTTTAAATGGCCCCTTTCTAGTACAGTAGTACTTTATAAACTTGGACGTCACAAATATCTTTTTACAAAATGAACTTTTATATATTGTCCGTTAGATTCATTTCAGGATCACTTTTAAACAATATACGTGTCCCTGGACGAACTTAAACGCGACTGATTTTATTAAAACTTGACTTGTAACTGCTAGGCATCTACTAGGCGACATTTCACACGACTGCTAATCTCTGTGACAACTGGCAATTTAGGGAGACATTTTTAAAACCCGCATTACATTAAAGTTTGATTATAATTAAATTTTTGGAATTTTATTCGCAACAGATTGTAAAATTTAAACCGTGGTTTTAAATTATGAAGTTTATGTGGAATTCAATTTGAATTATTGTTTTGATATGGAATTTATGTCATGAATTATTGATTGAGACGTCTTTGAGGCACTACGTTGACTCCGGCACTAGAAATAACCTAACACAATTAAATTTTGATTTACGGTTTGGTTTATATAATAAACGAACGTATCGTGAAATTTTAATAATAATGGGAATGAGGTCGAGTTGAGAGTGTCGTGATATTTTGAAAGGTTTTCGGGATTGGTCCTCGTGTTACTTGACTAGCCATTTCCCCCTCACCACTATTATTATTATTATTATTGTTGTTGTTGTTTAAAAAAAAAAAAAAAAAAAAAAAAAAAAAAAGTAAAAAAATGGCCTTGTGGCCGGTTGGTTTTAACACACACAAACACAAACCAAAACAAACACAACCTCAACAATACCTCTCTCTCTCCCTCTATATCAACATCACCAACAAAACCCTAGCCGCCATCAATTCCGGCCACCACACCGCACGACCACCACCAATCAACTCCCCATAACCTCCTCTTTTCGATCTACTACTACATGCGCCCTACACCCTTTATTTTAATTTCGTTACCACCTCAAACTCACCACCATCTTCTTTATTTTAGAGTACTCACGTCCTTGTCTTGTGAAATCGAAGGTAAGACGAGTCACAAGTGGATTGTGACTCGTATTTTGTTGAAAACGCGACCCAAGGGGTCACGAGTTATGTTTTTTGAATGGGTTTTTGATTAAAAACGATATATATAAGTGGGTTTTGCTATAAAACATGGTTTCTAACAAGTTTGGTATCCGGGTTTGCTTGGTGGATGTGAGGTCGAGGCTCAACCGAAAGCTGTTGCTCTCGGCTTGTGCTTTCCAAGCTCAAATGATCCTTCTTGATATATTTGGTCTTTGGTTGATGATTTGAGGATGTTTGATTTTCATTTTCTTGTGTTTCAATGGTTTTGGTTAAGAAAGAATTGGATTTGGTTGTTGTTGTTATGAGACCGACGCCCTAAGGGTCCGTTTGGTTTGGTTTCAAGCTCGGTTAGAGCTAGCCGAGACCCTAGAGGTCTCAGGTGGGATCCACACGACTTGTGGTGAAGCTTTGACCCGGGTTTGACTTGGTAGGTCGACCCGTATAAGTAGTATTTTAATGATTGTCGAGTTATTAATTTTATGGTTTATATTGTTGGTTTTTATTATTATTGTTAATAATATAAATTTGAGATGGATGACGAGATGATATGGACTCGTGGTATATTTTTGGAGTTGTGTTGACGAAAAGTGGTACTGGGAACCGATTGTGAGACGGTTACTTAGAATGACGGAGATAGGTTAGAAAGGTGCCGTAGTCGGACCTTATTGTTGTAGTTTGTGAAAATGGGACTTGTTGACGGAGTCGATTTATTTTTGATTGAGGCTTGATTATATTACTTTGGACTCATGGTTGTGCGAGTTGGAGTCACGTTGACTTTCTAGTCAACGGTTGACTTCGGCAAAACGCCTTAACTTTTGGACTTGGACAATGAGTCGAGAAGTGATGAATCAGACATGTGACTCGTATTTTATAACTCGAACTAATTAATAATTACACAATTAATAAAACTCGTAATAACTTATATATCGATATAAACATTTATATAAATATATAAATGAGAAAACGTATATATATTTATATAAATGCGTATATAATAAATAGAAGATCACGAATAATAAAAATAATAACGTTAACGATATATATTAGACTGTGAAAATAGTATAATATCGTCGGAAACATTATTATGATTAAATGGTTATAAATGGAAATATAAATTAACGCGAATTGTTTGTACGAAATGAAGCAAGCTTTTGGAAATAAAATGAAACTTTGCGAGTTATAAAGTATTTGAGGGCATGATGAGGCAAAAAATGAACCATTTTTAGGGGGTCATTTAAGCCCGAATTCGAATTTATTTGATCAAATATTGCCCTAAATCGTTCCTTTTGTCATTTTAGGTACTTTTGGAGTGAAATCTAGAAAAGAAAGCATTTTGGACGTTTTTAGAGCATAAAAGTAAAGAAAACGGCAAAGTCTTTATTTTCCTTGCTGGGAACAGTACCTGACGGCGTCACTTGTTCCTTAATGACGGTGTCAAGAGTAATACAAGAGGTGGATGTGGACAATACACGTGACGATCCAGAAAGTTTTGTGAATTAGAGATGATGGTGTCACCCAAGGCCGTCATGGTCCAAGTATTAGTGACGGCCCAGAACAATTTTACACATGACGACGTCAAAAGTGGATCTAGGCAATCCGATTTCATTATAGGCGGCGAATTGAGGGCGTCACGTGCTTACACATGACGCCGTCACCCTGTACTATCTATATATAGTTTTCCAAATTTCATTCATTAGTGTGCAAATTTGAGGGAAAAAACCCTAGGTCGAATTTTCCAGCTTTTTCAAGGGTTTCAACCCTTTGAAACTTTCATGTTCAATTTGAGATAAGTACTATTTCAATTCAATCAATATGTCTATGTGTTGCTTGAATATATCTTACGCTTGTCTTCAATTTAACATGCTCGGCTAGATTACTTTTGTGTTTGCTTAGATGTAGTGAAACCTATATGTTAATTATGGGTTGATTGTTTGTTTATAATTGTTACGGATGATTGTAGCCGCTGTTAGCCTTAAGAAAAATGGAAGACTTCTATTGGTAACATGCTTGAACGTCTTAAGAAACATGATCAGAGGTGTACTATGATTTTTGGTTGTATTTAATGCGTAGGAGAATTCTAATGATCCCATGTTAGGAGCTTCTAACGGCTCGACATAGGAGTGAAGTAGGATCCTATAGAGTTAGGGAATATTGTACACGCCCCTACGACTAGTATTAAGGAATATGACCAGTCATCCATGCAATTGTAACAAGCTATCAACCTGTAAAAGATATCTAGGGAGTAATGAAACCTAAGTAAACACAACTTTCCCCATTAGTGTTACACCACATTAGTATAATTAGTTTCATTTCATTTTTGTTATTTTATTTTGATTGTATCTTTAGTTATTTGGGTTAGTTAGCTAGCAACTAATTCCGCCCATTCTTCCAAAACCCGAGATTTTATTTGCTTTTATAAAATATAAAAAATACAAAAAGAATCTCTAGACCTGTTTTTAGGCTTTCTAATCCTAGCGACACTATTCCTGAGTTGAACGATCAATCCCCCGATACTTGTCACTATAATATACTACAACGATCAGGTACACTGCCTGGTGGGGGTTGTAAGCTTCTCGAGATCCCTCGAGAGGTAAAGCCTGGTGCGATTCCCACGTATCAAGTTTTTGGTGCCGCAGCCCAGGGAATGGTTATTGTCTAGGTTATGATTTCTTTTTATTAGGTCTACTTGCTAGATTCCTTTCTAGTAATATTTTTATTTTTATAGGTCTTCTTTAGTCTATCTTTTCTTTGTGTCTTTGTTTGTAAAAACCTTTCCATTGACTATTCCGTTAGCAATTATGGAGAACGCGAATCCACCATACTACCAACCACGTAATTCACCCATTCCGAATGACATCTTGATGTTTAAACAACATGAGGATGAACCTATCTATGATGCATGGGCTCGTTTTAAATATTTACTCCGAAAAGTCCCTCATCATAATTTCGATCTGTGGTCCCAAATTGAAATATTTTACCATCGTGTCGACCACTATACCAAAATAGACATTGACCATGCCGCAGATGGGGACCTTTGGGGATTAAGTGCTGTTGAAGCATGGGAAACCATAGAGAATTGTGCCATACTTGCCAAAGAAATGGACAACCCAACAAATATTGTTACAGATCAATTGATAGCAAGTTTGAGGGAACAAGCAAGAAGTTTGTTTGGGGATAATATAGATGAGACACCTAGGTGCACGGAGTGGTTTGATTTCACCACAATACAAGATGAGCACATTGGTAACCTTGATGTGATGGAGGATTTAGCCGAACATGATCACATTGATAAAAAATACCTAGGTTTTATGATCGATGATGATGAATCTCAAGAAACACATGATGAATCTTTTGGGCAATTTGAATATAACAGTCAGAATATTGCGGATGATCCTTACGATTCGGATATAGAAGTTGAGATGCCTAGAGAAGCACTTGAGATACTTGGGAAAATGTTAGGGTTGGATTATAATGAAACACATGTTGAGGATTTAGGTGATCTTGACACTAAGTACCTCACAAGTCCTACCATCATTTGAGGCACACACACCGCCCGTGACTTACCCGGAAGAAGTAGAAGAGACTATAGGAACCCCAATTGAGGTAGAACCCTTGGACCAAGCACAACTAGAGAATATAGGTTTTAACACTTATAGTGATGACCTTTCTTTTAGTTCTAAGGAAGTTCCTAGTTTTGATGAACCGGAGCCTCAACCAAAACCATTACCTAATCTTCCATCATTAGATGTGAATTTAGGAATTGAAATAGGTTCCGATCCACCCATCAAACCATATAGTCCGGGTAGTCTTAGGATAAAGGTAGTGGACTCTAAGCCTTGTAGAGAGGAAGCTAATATAGGAGTGGAAAATGACCTTACATGCTTACATCACCCATTTATGATTGATCGCAAGAAACATTATGGGTTTAAACCGGGTTTATAAGGGCAAAATGGATCCCCAACTAGTAGTCTCTTGAAGTTGATAAAAAATGATCCCTTTCTAGGAGAAAATCTTAATCCACCCATTAACCCGATTGAATTTGGTAAGGTTATGATGATAGCACACCCCTTTGAGCATAGAATTCATCGCTACTTTCACCTGCACTTAATCCTAAGTGTAGGGAAACCTCCCCTATTTCTGTTAAATAAGGATAGAGTCAGGCTCGTGACTCGAATAAAAACAAGCGCTTATTGGGAGGCAACCCAAGCTTTATTTATTTGTTTGTTTGTTTGTTTGATTGATTTTATTTGCTTTCGTATGCATGCTTTATTTTTCTTGTTGGTGGATCATGTTTCAAACTAAAATTGTTAAAATGCTTTATTTTGTTGTTTAACTTCGTCTTAACTTTATATAAAGGTATTTTGCAAAGGCTAAGTGTAAAGGGAAACCCTAAATTTGTTTTTAAGAACGAAATTGATCATGATTCTCCACAATATTAAATGAACATGTGATACGTGGGAATCGCACCAGGATTTACCTCTCGGGGAATCTCGAGAAGCTTACAACCCCCACCAGGCAGTGTACCTGATCGTTGTAGTATAGTATAGTGACAAGTACCGGGGGATTGATCATTCAACTCAGGAATAGTGTCGCTAGGATTAGAAAGCCTAAAAACTAGGTCTAGAGGTGAGAGATGATTCTTTTTGTATTTTTTTTAATTTTTATAAAAGCAATTAAAATCTCGGGTTTTTGGAAGAGTGGGCGGAATTTGTTGTTAATCAACTAACCCAATAATTAAGATGCAATCAAAATTAAATAACAGAAATGAAAATAAAGCTAATTATTAATGTGGTGTGAACAATAATGGGGAGAATTGTGTTCACTTAGGTTTCATTACTCCCTAGATATCTTTTACAGGTTGATAGTTTGTTACAATTGCATGGATGACGGGTTATATTCCTTAATACCATACGTAGGGTGGCGTACGTACTTCCCCAACTCTATAAGCTCCTACTTCACTCCTATGTCGAGCCGTTAAAAGCTCCTAACATTGGATCATTAGAATTCGCTCATGCATTAAATACAACCATAATAACCTAGTACGCATTGGTTCATGTTTCTTAAGATGTTCAAGCATGTTACCATTGGAAGTCTGCCAGTTTTCTTAAGCCTAACATCAAAATCATTCATCCGTAACAACTATAAACAAACAATCAACCCATAATCAACATCTAGGTTTCACTACATCTAAGCAAACACACAAGAGATCTTGCCTAGCATGTTGAATTCAAGACAAGTGTAAGATATATTCAAGCAACACATAGACATATTGATTGAATTGAAAGAGTACTTATCTCAAATTGACATGAAAGGTTTCAAAGGGTAAAAACCCTAGAAAAAGCAGTAAAATTCGTGCTAGGGTTTCTCCAAAATTATACCCTACTTGTTCCTTTCTAATGAATGAAAATTGCAAAACTATATATAGATTTTACAGGGTGACGGCGTCAAGAAGGAATTTCTGACGCCGTCAACTCGCCGCCCATAATGAGATCGGATTGCCTAGATCCAGATTTGACGCCGTCATGTGTATTTTAGCTCTGGGCCGTCACCATATCTTGAACCTTGACGGCCATACGAGACGTCGTCACGTTTTCTCTGGACTGTCACCACTTCCACCTCTTGTTTTACTCTTGACGCCGTCATTAAGAGACTTGTGACGCCATCAGGTACTGTTCCTAGCAAGGAAAATTAAGACTCTGCCGTTTTCTTCACTTTTATGCTCCAAAAACGTCCAAAATGCTCGTTTTTCCTGAATTCACTCCAAAAGTACCTAAAATGACAAAAGGAACGATTTATGGCAATATTTGATCAAAAAAATTCAAATCCGGGCTTAAATGACCCCCTAAAAACGGTTCATTTTTCGCCTCATCAAATACCCTTAAACTTGAGATTTGCTTGTCCTCAAGCAAATGCGCTTTTATTCTAATCAAAATACAAGTTAGAGGTCATTTAACACTAATATAAAAGTAATTACAACAAATAATCGTTCAACTAAAGACCAAAGACAAGCACGGAGGTCATATACTAGCACCTCACAAATAGTGTTTAGATACTCACATCTCTCGGGTGTAATAAAGTATATATCACAATATGGAAATGGAAAACATCTCTCACTACCTGTAATAGCAAAATAGATTACCATATGCTTGGGAAAGGATCAAACCTTCACCACATGACGTAAGCACCTAGGATAAACTATCAAAGAGGTCTTTTAAAGGGTTATAACGTTAGGTGTAGGGATATGGAATACACGGTTTTGTTGGATATAGGCAATCTTTACTGGTGGCGAGTTAATCATCTTGGTTAATTATATGTACAATATGGCGTTGCTAAGCCAAGACTAGACTCGACTTAAGCTAATAAATGAAAAATAACAAAAACATAAAATAAACATAGAATGAAACAGGATGGTAGTCGGTATGTTTTTTTTTTCTTTTCTCTTTTTCTATTTTTTTTCGATTTTTTTTCTATTTTATTTATTTATTTATTTATTTTTTGCATACACTCTTACCCTACCATCTAAAATAATACATCATAGGGAATGAACATTCCCCTTACACTTGAATTTTTACATACTTTACAATAAACTACTCTAATGACTCGAATCAAGATAATTAAAACACTTGGAGTACTTTTAATATTAACGCACATATGGGGGTAATAATATGATGTTCTTCCCCATTACTCCATAACACAAGTACTTTACCCATGAGTTCCAATCGTCCCAAAATAATATGTACAAGGATATGACTCGACTTAGCAACCATGTAATCAATTAGATAATTAACTAAGGGTTTAAACAAATAACAATAATGCACTAAAGATGAGTGCATACACGGAAGGCTAAGGCGATTTGGGTGTACATTTAAGTGGGTTGTAACAAATTCTTCCTTTAAGTAAGATGCTTAAAGGTAAAAATGAAAAGATAGGCTCAGAGGGGTGTAGTAGGAGTTTCGTGTACTAAAAATGAGTACAACACTAAGGTGTGGGAAAAATTAGTTAACTTTATTAGCCAAGTAATATGACTTAAATGGTCAAGTAATTATGATACGGGTTTAACACAAGGGTGATCCTAATGCCTCTTATCATGTAGTAAATCCTACTACACGAATGTAGTCTCACTAGTGGTCTCGGGATGCATCACTAATGCAAGTTCTAGAATCTAAATGCTACCGGTACACTCATAAGCACTAATAGTAAATGTTTTTCCTATCAAATCTAAAGGCTAACCTCACATATTTGGGTGGAAAATTTTTCTGAATAGTACGGTTTTGTGCTAGTCATACAACTCCTATCCATGAGACGCTTGCTATGGCTAAAGTTTCACTCCTAAATGTTGTAAAGAAAATTAAATTTGGCGCTAAAATTACACTAACAAGCATTTCTCATAGTTTTATTACACACCTACCATCAAACAAACAAACTTAAGTGCAAGTGTATCCTATAAGGTATCATCATTTACCCTCCCCTTACACTTAGGATGAACATTGTCCCCAATGTTTAATTAAAGAATGTAAAAGTGAAATAGGCAAAAGAATAAAATCAAATACTCCCCTGATTCGTTCGGTGTGGATAGTGTGTCAACAAGGTTAGATCTTCCTCCAAGAAAATGAACAATCAAAGCTTCCCTTCCAGAAATATAAATCATCTTCTTGTCATATATACCCTGTTAAACCTGAGAAAACAAACAAGGCAACCTCGCGTAAAATCGGCGGCAATCTATATATACTAACAAGTCCTAGAAAACAAATTAAGATATAATGCTTGTGGAATGAATGTTTTCAGATTTCCTGGAGTTTATAAAACTAAAAAATTAACAAAAACTTTAAGACTCCATTAGAAAAACAAAACTAGCAAAATTACCAGAATTTTACACATGAGGCCGTCAGGAATTAATTCCTGATGCCGTCAGAAGTGACCTGCAGAAATCTTTACGTTAAGTTTCTGGAAAAACGTATGTCCTACTTCCTGGAAAATCCTGCAAAACATCATTATGACTCGATACAAGCATTTGACTCTAACAAATACTAATACACATTTCCATTTAATATTGTAGAGAATCATGATCAATTTTGTTTCTTAAAAACATATTTGGGTTTCCCCTTACACTTATCTTTTGCGAAATACCTTTGTATGAAGTTAAGACGAAGTCAAACGACAAAATAAAGCATTTTCACAATTTTATTTTGAAACATGATCTACCAACAATAAAAATAAAGCATGCATACGGAAACAAATAACAATCAAAAAATAAAAAATCACACAAAACATGGGTTGCCTCCCAAGAAGCGTTTTTCTTTATTTACGAGTCTTGTAGCTAGACTCAAGGTCATGGGCAATTACGTGATCTCATCGTTGGTCTCATTTTCTAGGTCATCTCCTATCTTAGTTTTGTATTTCGGAACCGATTGTAAGTGTTCTTTAAAGAGACCAACCACCTTTTTCTCAATTGCTCCTATAACCCTGTTGGCAAATTCCTTATCGACTTTATATTTTGATCCTAGAGCCAAGCAATCTTTATAGAAAAGGCTCTTCTTTTCCCATACATAGTCCATGCCCTTTCTCTTATCCTCTTCATTGATGTCCTCAAAAGCACCAATGTTATCCATGTCAAATCGAGGCACAAGACGAAATTCTTTTATTCTATTAGGCATCCTATATGTGATCCTATCGGTTTCACTAGCAAATCGGATTGTCCCTTCTATCTCATCATATTCTAACTTGGACTCTTCAACAAATGGTTTACCAAACACAACATGGGATAAGCGACAATCAATAACACTAGCTAGGTCTTCAACAACCATAAAATCAGTGACATAAGTAAAGTTCCCAACAAAGACATGTAGACCTTTAACTTTTCCGACAAAGTTACAAACTCCACCGGGGTATTTGGTATCCTTTCTAGGTCTAAGTATTGTTTTCACTATATCATTATTAACACTCGAGGACATAATGTTGATTGGGGATTTAAAATCAATGTAAGCATTATCAATATGTTTATACCCAATCATACATGGTATCTTTGCACTCTTATGATCGCCTCTCTTTATCTTAGGCTCAATTCTAGTGAAAGGAGGTCGAGGATTATCAATAAGATTATTATAGTACGCAATCTCCTCCTTAGTGGGGTGTAGATTGAAATAGTCATCAAGCTTTGGATCTATCTCCCCTTCCTCAAGTTCCTCAACCACATTCTCAAAATCATTAGGTCCTAGGTCCTTATTTGAATACAGGGCGGTCACTAGGTCACTAAATGCATGGTCAAGCTCAACATTAATCACCTATTAAGCTCCCTAAGTTCCCTAATCTAATTCTCAATTTATTCACGTAACAAAGCTACTTCTCTAGGGGAAAGGGGTGGATTCACATTTTCCATAATGGTTAACGGAATAGTCAATGAATTTAATTTACTAACAAAGGGACGAAGAAATAAGATAGACTAAAGAGAACCTAAAAATAAAAATAAAATCTTACTAGAAAGGAATCTAGCAAGTAGACCTAATAAAAAGAAATTCTAACCTAGACAATAACTATTCCCCGGGCTGCGGCGCCAAAAACTTGATACGTGGGAATCGCACCAGGCTTTACCTCTCGAGGGATCTCGAGAAGCTTACAACCCCCACCAGGCAGTGTACCTGATCGTTGTAGTATATTATAGTGACAAGTATAGGGGGATTGATCGTTCAACTCAGGAATAGTGTCGCTAGGATTAGAAAGCCTAAAAATTAGGTCTAGAGGTGAGGGATGATTCTTTTTGTATTTTTTATGTTTTATAAAAGCAATTAAAATCTCGGTTTTTGGCAGAGTGGGTGGAAATAGTTGCTAATCACTAATGCAATCAAAATTAAATAACATAAATGAAAATTGAACTAATTATACTAATTTGGTGTAAACAATGATAGGGAAAGTTGTGTTTACTTAGGTTTCATTACTCCCAAGATATCTTTTACAGGTTGATAGTTTGTTACAATTGCATGGATGATGGGTCATATTCCTTAATACTAGTCGTAGGGCCGTGTACAATATTCCCCAACTCTATAAGCTCCTACTTCACTCCTATGTCGAGCCGTTAAAAGCTCCTAACATGGTATCATTAGAATTCGCTCATGCATTAAATACAACCATAATAACCTAGTAAGCATTAGTTCATGTTTCTTAAGACGTTCAAGCATGTTACCATTGGAAGTCTGCCAGTTTTCTTAAGCCTAACAACGAAATCATTCATCCGTAACAACTATAAACAAACAATCAACCCGTATGAACATCTAGGTTTCACTACATCTAAGCAAACACACAAGAGATCTAGCCTAGCATGTTGAACTCAAGACAAGTGTAAGATATATTCAAGCAACACATAGACATATTGATTGAATTGAAAGAGTACTTATCTCAAATTGACATGAAAGGTTTCAAAGGGTAAAAACCCTTGAAAAAGCAGTAAAATTCATGCTAGGGTTTCTCCAAAGTTATACCTTACTTGTTCCTTTCTAATGAATGAAAATTGCAAAACTATATATAGATTTTACAGGGTGACGGCGTCAAGAAGGAATTTCTGACGCCGTCAACTCGCCGCTCATAATGAGATCGGATTTTGCCTAGATCTAGATTTGACGCCGTCATGTGTATTTTAGCTCTGGGCCGTCACCATATCATGAACCTTGACGGCCATACGTGACGCCGTCACGTTTTCTCTGGACCGTCACCACTTCCACCTCTTGTTTTACTCTTGACGCCGTCATTAAGAGACTTGTGACGCCGTTAGGTACTGTTCCCAGCAAGAAAAATTAAGACTTTTCTGTTTTCTTCACTTTTATGCTCCAAAAATGTCCAAAATGCTCCATTTTTCAGAATTCACTCCAAAAGTACCTAAATTGACAAAAGGAACGATTTAGGGCAATATTTGATCAAATAAATTCAAATCCGGGCTTAAATGACCCCTTGAAAATGGTTCATTTTTCGCCTCATCAATATGTGTATTAGTATTTGTTAGAGTCAAATGCTTGTATCGAGTCATAATGATGTTTTGCAGGATTTTCCAGGAAGTAGGACATAAGTTTTTCTAGAAATTTTCCAGAAACTTAACGAAAAGATTTCTGCAGGTCACTTCTGACGGCGTCAGGAGTTAACTCCTGACGGCGTCATGTGTAAAATTCTGGAAATTTTGTGAGTTTTGTTTTTCTAACGGAGTCTTAAAGTTTTTGTTAATTCTTTAGTTTTATAAACTCTAGGAAATCTGCAAACATTCATTCCACAAGCATTATATCTTAATTTGTTTTCTAGGACTTTTTAGTATATATATATATATATATATATATATATATATATATATATATATATATATATATATATATATATATATATATATATATATATATTGCCGCCGATTTTATGCGAGGTTGCCTTGTTTGTTTTCTCAGGTTTAACAGGTTATATATGACAAGAAGATGATTTATTTTTCTAGGAGGGAAGCTTTGAATGTTCATTTTCTTGTAGGAAGATCTAACCTTGTTGACACACTATCCACACCGAACGAATCAGGGGAGTATTTGCTTTCATTTTTTTACCTATTTTACTTTTACATCCTTTAATTGAATATTGGGGACAATGTTCATCCTAAGTGTAAGGGGAGGGTAAATGATGATACCTTATAGGATACAATTGCACTTGAGCTTGTTTGTTTGATGGTAGGTGTGTAATAAAACTAAGAGAAATACTTGTTAGTGTAATTTTAGCGCCAAATTTAAATTTTTTTACAACATTTAGGAGTGAAGCTTTAGCCTTAGGATGCGTCTCATGGATAGGAGTTGCATGACTAGCACAAAATCATACTATTCCGAAAAATTTTCCACCCAAATATGTGAGGTCCGCCTGTAGATTTGATAGTAAAAGCATTCATTATTAGTGCTTATGAGTGTACCGGTAGCATTTAGATTCTAGAACTTGCGTTAATGATGCATCCCGAGACTGCTAGTGAGACTACATTCGTGTAGTAGGATTTACTACATGATAAGAGGCATTAGGATCACACTTGTGTTAAATCCGTATCATAATTACTTGACTATTTAAGCCATATTACTTGGCTAGTAAAGTCAACTAAATTTTCCCACACCTTAGCGTTGTACTCATTTTTAGTACACGAAACCCCTAGTACACCCCTCCGAGCCTATCTTTTCGTTTCTAACTTTAAGCATCTTACTTAAAGGAAGAATTTGTTACAACCCACCCAAATGTACACCCAAATCGCCTTAGCTTTTCATGTATGCACTCATCTTTAATGCATTATTGTTACATGTTTAAACCCTTAGTTAATTATCTAATTGATTACATGGTTGCTAAGTCGAGTCATACCTTGTACATATTGTTTTAGGACGATTGGGACTCATGGGTAAAGTATTTGTGTTATGGAGTAATGGGGAAGAACATCATATGTTACCCCCGTATGTGCGTTAATTTTAAAAGTACTTCAAGCGTTTTGATTATCTTGATTCGAGTCATTATATTTGTTTATTGTAAAGTATGTAAAATTCAAGTGTAAGGGGAATGTACATTCCCTATGATGTATTATTTTGGATGGTAGGGTAAGAGTGTATGCGAAGAAAAAAAATCGAAAAAATTAAGAAAAAGAAAAAAAAAAGAGAAAAAAAAAAACATACGGACTACCATCCCGTTTCATTCTATGTTTGTTTTATGTTTTTGTTAATTTTGATTTATTAGCTTAAGTCGAGTCTAGTCTTGGCATAGCAACGCCATATTGTACATTGTAACACCCCCAAAATACCGCAGCGGAAGACTGTGTCATTGGGATGCTACTTCAGGGCATAAAGTACAAGATATAGAAAACGACCTCTAAATGAGACGTTTTTTTAAAAAGGTTACCATTCGAATAGATAAAAGTCATAGTTTACAAAACAAAGATCCCAAAGTAGAATAATACATAAGTTTTTAAAAAGTATCGAATGGTAAAAGATAAAAGCGAAAGTCTCCAAATGCATGCCCTAAGACTCTCAGCTCCATAAACCTGCTATCGCCCTTCTAACCTGAGATAAACATGCTTAAAGGTGTCAACACAAAGGTTGGTGAGTTCATAGAGTTGTTTAATAAATAAAGTTTATAGAAAAAAAAAGTCATACAGCAAAGGCATCGTAAATCCACTCAGTTACAAGTCCCGCCATAAGAGACTTGTAACCTGTGTGTTCACAACCCACTGCTAACATATATATAGTAAGATTAAACATGTATAAGTTCATCACAACAGTTAAGCAATTAGTCGTGAGTCTACACTTCATCTCCGAAGACCTCACGTTTGTATGTATGTCTCAATGGTTGTGTCCAGCAACTTAATCTGGGGCCATTGGAAGTATGTATGTATGTCTCAATGGTTGTGTCCAGCAACTTAATCTGGGGCCATTGGAAGTCTCAAGAATACACCATCACAGTTTGGTATAACACAGTTAAGTATAGCACAATCACGTATGTATGACATCAAGTATAAGACCATCAAGTACAAAGAAGTCAAGTATAAATGTTTCGAGTATCAAGAAGTATGTTTTGAGTATTTATACTAGTAAGCAAGTAGTTGAGCATGTATCTCCCCCAAAGAGTTAAAACAAGTATAAAGAGTAAAAGTGGGGCTATGACTCACCTGGAGTGAAGATACAAAGATGCGAAATGATAAGGACAACAGGGAGCGAACACTATCCGCAACCTAAAATGAATGATAGTGATCTAATTTAGATCATGTCGTGATGTAATGAATGCACATGCACATGATACCAATACCACTCGTAATTTGGAAATACTTGTTATCGTCATAGTAAAATAGTTTCCAGACTTAGGAAAAATAAGTCCATAAATAGAAGTATATAACTTGTCATATTAACTCGTACGAAAAAGTTAGCGTTATATTCCAAGTATCAAAACCTTAGAATAACGTCGTTAAGTCGTATAAATATTCTCTTGGGTCGTACGTATTTGTTTGTTAAGAATATAGTCCTTAGTAACGTTTCTAGAAAAATATACCATTTAGTACGTACGTTATTATTTTTATTTGTGACCAAAAATATATATATATAGTTTTGACGATGTTAAAACGGGTATAACTCGGTCGTTTTAGGCTCGTTTTCCTTGTTCTTTATGTCCACGGATTCGTTTTTGTGTATACTAGTATATTTTTGATAACTCGGCTTCTCTAAGTTACGTTTAATGCCTCTATTTGCACGGCGAAATCTGCCAAACAGCAAGCAGTTTTAAATAAAATAGTTTTCGTCGTTAAATTTGCAAAAATCATATCTCCTTCGTTATAAACTCGTTTTAATCCTTTCTTTCGCCTAAAGTTTCGTTTTTGAAAGTATTTTCTAAATCTTTGGTCAAAATTTAGCCATCAACCACTGATTTTCCCACGAAATCAAAATAGGGACAGTAGGTATTTCAAATGTTTCAAAAATCGTTTCTAGGGTTCTAATCTAGTTCCATCTTCATCCAAACCACTTTCAATCACCACAAAACTAGTCTAATCCTACCATACACCTTCTTAGGGTGTCATGGGTTCCTAAACATCATAACCAAGTGGATCTAACAAGGATCTAACCAAGAATCACTTTCTAGGGCTTAAAAGTTAAATATATACAAAATAGAGTGGTATAAATCATTATATGCATGAGTTCTTGTAAGAAAAGTATATAACCATAGTAATAACTTGTAAAAATTATAAAAATGAGTTTGTTAACTTACTTGAAGGTTTAGGGAGTTTGGATGATAAAAATCCTACTAATCCTTGAGTTTCTATTTCAAAACTCCAACAAGGATGACTAAATGAATAAGTTTACACCTAGATCTTGTAAAATTTGTTGTTCTTGCTCCTTGACCACCCTAGGTCGTTTATACCAAGAGAGAAAATGAAAGAAAAATTTGCTTGAGCTAGTAAAAATGAGTTGTGATAATAATGGATGAAAAAGGTTTATTATATACTTAGGGGACAATTGTTAGGTTAGCATTAAAGTGAGTTGGTGAGTGTTTAGCTCATGAGATGGCTTAGGAGGGGGGGGGGGGGGGGGCGGTTCACAAAGGAGGGAAAAGGGGGGGGGGGGGGGGGGATGTTGGGTGATTATTTAGGGAGTTAGTGGTAAGATTGTGTAGTATTATTTAGTTTTAGGTTTAATCGGGTACCGGGTTTGCTAGAAATAAATTTTATTGAAGTTATTCGGGACGTAATAAAGTCGTAAAAATTGTAAAAATATGTCGGGTACAAGTACGGAGAGCTTGGGTGATTGTCGTTTAATTTTTGTGAAAACCGTCGTTAAGTTAGACGTACAATACGTAATAAATAAATTTCCAAAATACCGGGTAAATTAATATTATAATTTTTATATTATTAAAATGAATATAAAAATATATTGGGATCATAGTCGGGAGTGTCGGACATGTTAGACACATTTATAGTTCGCGTATTAGTGTTTATTTAAAATAAACGTACGTAAATCGTTAATTATACCAAAAGTATTACTTTAGTTATCCTACGAGTGGAATAGTATGCAAGTGCCCTAATGATGATATGCGGACTATTTCTAGTCCGTATGAAATGTCCCTGATAATAATGCATGAATTCGCTCCTGAACCAATACGGTTACGCGAATTTGAACACTCGTAAACTAAATTTACGACGACATGAGTAATGCACGTGAATAGTGGCTTCCTCTCGGAAATGAATAGTGTCAAGTGAATAGTAAAATTTCTGAATGCGTCTCGGAATGTCTAATTGACCTCAAAAACGATGAATAGCAAAACGATGAATAGTAAATGATGAATAGTAACTGATGAATAGTAACTTGTCGAGGTTTGGAAAATGACCTAAAATTACGAGTTGTGACATACATGTAATTAACCAAGATGATTAACTCGCTACCAGTAAATATTGCCTTTATCCAACAAAACCGTGTATTCCATATCCCTACACCTAACGTTATAACCCTTTGAAAAACCTCTTTGATAGTTTATCCTAGGTGCTTACACTAAGTGGTGGAGGTTTAATCCTTTCCCAAGCCTATGGTAATCTATTTTGCTATGAAAGGTAGTGAGAGATGTTTTCCATTTCCTTATTGTAATATATACTTTATTACACCCGAGAGATGTGAGTATATAAACACTATTTGTGAGGTGCTAGTGTATGACCTCCGTGCTTGTCTTTGGACTTTAGTGGAACGATTATTTGATGTAATTACTTTTATATTAGTGTTAAATGACCCCTAACTTGTATTTTGATTAGAATAAAAGCGCATTTGCTTGAGGACAAGTAAATCTCAAGTGTAAGGGTATTTGATGAGACAAAAAATGAACCATTTTTAGGGGGTCATTTAAGCCCGAATTCGAATTTATTTGATCAAATATTGCCCTAAATCATTCTTTTTGTCATTTTAGGTACTTTTGGAGTGAAATCTGAAAAAGGAAACATTTTGGACGTTTTTGGAGCATAAAAGTGAAGAAAACGGCAAAGTCTTAATTTTCCTTGCTGGGAACAGTACCTGACGGCGTCACATGTTTCTTAATGATGGCGTCAAGAGTAATACAAGAGGTGGATGTGGACAATACACGTGATGATCTAGAAAGTTTTGTGCATTGGAGATGACGGCGTCACCCAAGGCCGTCATGGTCCAAGTATTAGTGACGGCTCAGAAAAATTTTACACATGACGGCGCCAAAAGTGGATCTAGGCAATCCGATTTCATTATAGGCGGCAAGTTGACGGCGTCACATGTTTACACATGACGCCGTCACCCTGTATTATCTATATATAGTTTTCCAAATTTCATTCATTAGTGTGCAACTTTGAGGGAAAAACCCTAGGTCGAATTTTCCAGCTTTTTCAAGGGTTTCAACCCTTTGAAAATTTCATGTTCAATTTGAGATAATTACTCTTTCAATTCAATTAATATGTCTATGTGTTGCTTGAATATATCTTACGCTTGTCTTCAATTTAACATGCTCGGCTAGATTACTTTTGTGTTTGCTTAGATGTAGTGAAACCTAGATGTTAATTATGGGTTGATTGTTTGTTTATAATTGTTACGGATGATTGTATTCGATGTTAGGCTTAAGAAAACTGGCAGACTTCCATTGGTAACATGCTTGAACGTCTTAAGAAACATGATGAGAGGTGTACTATGATTTTTGGTTGTATTTAATGCGTAGGAGAATTCTAATGATTCCATGTTAGGAGCTTCTAACGGCTCGACATAGGAGTGAAGTAGGATCCTATAGAGTTAGGGAATATTGTACACGGCCCTACGACTAGTATTAAGGAATATAACCCGTCATCCATGCAATTGTAACAAACTATCAACCTGTAAAAGATATCTAGGGAGTAATGAAACCTAAGTAAACACAACTTTCCCCATTATTGTTACACCACATTAGTATAATTAGTTTCATTTCATTTTTGTTATTTTATTTTGATTGCATCTTTAGTTATTTGGGTTAGTTGGCTAGCAACTAATTCTGCCCATTCTTCCAAAACCCGAGATTTTATTTGCTTTTATAAAATATAAAAAAAATACAAAAAGAATCATCCCTCACCTCTAGACCTAGTTTTTAGGCTTTCTAATCCTAGCGACACTATTCCTGAGTTGAACGATCAATCCCCCGGTACTTGTTACTATACTATACTACAACGATCAGGTACACTGCCTGGTGGGGATTGTAAGCTTCTCGAGATCCCTCGAGAGGTAAAGCCTCGTGCGATTCCCACGTATCAGGGCACTTAAATCCAAGATAGACCATTTTATTAATTTTTGACTTTTGTGCTTGTCACGGATGTGTGACGTTAATAGACTCGTTTCATAACTTATTTAATCGACGGATTAAATGGGACCTATGCAGTTTTATAAAAAGGGTTTATTAACGGGTATTGTATCCTACGACGCCTTTAGGTGGTGGTAGGAGTGCGGGATAATAAGCTACTAAATATGTTGTGAGGTTTACCGAATTGACGAATTTGGTAAGTTTGACGATATATTTAGGAAACTTATTAGACTTTAAAACTTACCATGTATTAATCTACGTACTATGTGATTTAGGACTTGGTATGATCTTGGAATAGTATATTATAATAAATAAGTTGTGGAGGATTAGCGAGTTGACGAGCTTGGTAAATTTCGATGATTTATTTAAATAATATATTGGGCCAATATTAGACCTGTAGATCGTTGTTATTATTCCTTTCGATGTGTTTTCTGGCTTGTGTTGAGTCGACCTTCCACCCGCATGGATACCAAACGCCAAATCAAATATGAGAAATGGATTTTGGAAAATAAAAAGGAATACATTCGGGATTGGGAATATTTGGTTTTGAGAAAATGATTTTGAGAAGAGTTTATATTGTTAGGAAGTGTCGAGTCCGTAGTTGCCGTCATTTGAGTTGCTATACTTCTTGATTCTACCGGTTTTTGTGCTGATATCTGGACTTGAGATGAGTCATAGCCCCACTTTTACTTTTGAAAATTGTTTTCAATATTTGGGGTGAGAAACGTGCAAATTGTTTTATGTGGACTATTACTGCTATTTATTTAAAACTTGCTATGCTTATAGAACTAGGTAGGTTATAGCGCATGTCGTATCCTTACCAATGCATGAACATGTCGTATCCTTACGAATGTTGGGCATGTCGCATCCTTGCGAATGCATATTGATTTTATTGGTTTTGGACTATAGTGTGCACCTATCGGTTTGGTTTAGTGATTCGAGGCCTAATCTAGCTAGCAAGCGTTTTGCGTATATGTCCACTTGATTGAATTAGGAATTTAAACCTATGATCTCACCAGCGAAAGATGACTTTTAGCGCGTTTTCTCAGGTAATTAAGTGATGACTTAGGATGCTTGGTTTGGAAGGCTTGGCATGGCAATCTGGTTTTCGGATCTATTCTCAAACTCTGATATTTGATTGTGGACCTATGTTTAACTTATTTTTGGGCCTTACTTTGGATATTTTGGGATGAATGTAAACTCTAAAAACCCTGGTTGGTTTCGTTTTTACTTATGTTTACTTTATCTCGTTTTTTTAAGACTTGTGACGGATACCAATTCCCGTAGCACCCCGAAAGCTTGATTAGTCTTCCGCTGTACCAAATTTTGGGGGTGTTACAATCTCCTAGGCGACATTTCACGCGACCTTAAAAACGTGACATTTGTATTGTTTTCGGGCGACACCTTAAACACGACAAGAGAATTTTTGGTTTTTGTAGAATTTTTTGGGTGACACCTTTATACAAAATAGTTCTTGAGCGGTACCTTTACAAAATAGTACACTGTGAAAAGGGAGGCCATAGACATTAAAAGGAAAAAAAATAGACACTTCGAAAGCCTATGTAGGATTTTAATAAATATTAGAGTAAATTACATGGTTGGTCCCTGTGGTTTGTCCAAAATAACAACTTTCGTCCCTCAAAGTTTAAAGTTGCATTGGTAGTCCCTAAGTATGTAAACAAATAACACACCTGGTCCCTATAGGGACCATTCATGTTATTCTTTGGAGGCGAAAATTTCACCTATATGGACCATGTGTGTTATTTGTTTACATACTTAGGGACTATCAATGCAACTTTAAACTTCAAGGGACGAAAGTTGTTATTTTGGACAAACCACAGGGACCAAACATGTAATTTACTCTAAATATTATAATAACCCTATATAGTCTTTGATTTTTTTTTTTCTTAGAGCCTCGGGTACCCTGCGCCAACACTTGTGTTATCCGGCAAAACGCGACGGACGACGCCGAGCTCCACACCGTGGCTCGCGTTATCGTGTCTTAAGCCATCACGACCAGCCCAAATGGTCTCGGAAAACGCGACGTGACGGTGCAAGAACGGTACCGAGACTCGCGTTTTCCCTTTCTTTTTCGGCGTTATCACGTTTTTTTTTCAGTTTGTATGAAATTTTTTTGTTGTGGTTTAGAGGATTACAGTTTATGAGATGAGAAAAGAAAGGGACGAATTTGTTTGTTGTGCATTTTTCGAAATCAAAGATAGTGAAGATGTGTATTTTTGGAATTTGTTGTGTATTTTTGGAAATCAAATATAGAGGATTTACAACTTTTAGGAAGGTAGGTGATGACTTAGTTTGAAGAAGGTAGGTGATGACTGGATGAATTAAAGATGAGGCGTGCATTTGTAATACATAGGTATAAGAAATGGGTATACATAGGTATAGGTATAGAGGCTCATTTACTTTAACATACAGGTAGTATTTTAAAAAGCTTGAAATAAATTTAATATATTGTTATTTTTAATGTATCATATATTTTTATTCTATTTTTTTTAAATATAATTTTTTAATTAATGAAATTTTAATTTTAATTAAATGTGTTAGTTTAATTAAATAAATGAAAAAAAGAAAAAAGATATATATGTGGGGTCCAAGGGTGCCTGACAGCACCAGAAACTGATATTATAGGAGGGAGAGGGTTTTTAGTGTTATGATGAATTATGGTGTTATGAGAAAATGTGCTGATGTGGCAGCACTTTTCTCAACGGCACCGGCGGGATAACACTACGATACCTAGTGCTCTTAGAATATTACACCGCTGTTCTAATCTATTTCGGGCGATGAGAGATATTGGTGCATGATATGACATATTTGGTTCATTTTTTTAAAAGATAAATGTTTAGATTATTAAAATGACTATCTAGATCGATTATTTTGGGAGGTTTTTTTTTTTTTTTTTTTTTTTTTTTTTTTTTAATGCTACTGTACAAGTATAAACAAATATTATTATAAAAACAGATAAAGTATGAATATATATCTTATCATCACTTCTTAACCACCAAATAACAAGATTTCAAAAAAACAACCATCACCCATGTCTACCTTCTTCTCCACTTTCACATCTCCAAACCCTCTAAAACCCAAATCATATCTCCATCAAAACCATCATTTCTCCGTAAAATGCAGCGCCACATCAGCTTCTCTTCCTCCGTCTGTCCAGACATTCTGGAAATGGCTCAATGATGAAAAAGTAGTGTCCTCAAAGTCACCTGCTAAGCCTGGAATGGTGAAAGAAGGGTTAGGACTAGTTGCTCAGAGAGATATAGGGAGAAATGAAGTTGTTTTGGAAGTTCCTAAGAAGTTTTGGATAAATTCTGATATGGTTTTGGGGTCTGAGATTGGGAGAGTTTGTGATGGACTGAAGCCGTGGATATCGGTTGCGTTGTTTTTGATAAGGGAGAAGCTGAGGGAAGATGAGGGCGGTGCGTACTGGAGGAGTTATATTGATATACTTCCTGAGTTTACTGATTCCACAATCTTCTGGTGAGTTTGTGTTGTTTTTAAATTAGTTGCTTGTGTTGCACCAATTGAGTTGTTAGGTTGATAAAATGCTTGAATTTTGTCATATGATGAAATTATAGAATGTCTAGATTCTAGAACATTTAGGAAAGTATGTCGTTCGCGGTGTGATGTGGATTTTGGTGGCCTTGTGGTAAGGAAAGGTAAGCCCTTGAACACGAAAAGCTTAGATATATGCCAAAAAGAACTCGTTAATGCTACGGAAGTTGTTATAGATATAAAAACTCCTTAATGCTATAGAACACGGAACTAAATTTTCAAGTTTTGGGCGTTACTTTTTCCATATGATTTAAATGAGATACAAGATTTGTGGTGATGATAACTAAAAAGTCGGCTGATTTTCTGGTGCTTTTTTCCAGAACAGGTCAGAAGAGGAGCTCTCTGAGATTGAAGGTTAGTAAAATTACTTAACATAGCTTTTTTTAACTCTAGGGTATGGCGTTTCAATATGCTGTGAAACATCTGTTCTATATGATATATATTTTAAGATTACTGCTGACAATGTGAGCCAAATTAAGAATGCTTGACTATTAGATAGTCAAACATACAGATTGCAGTAACTAGTTAATATTCGACTATAGAATTACTGTTAGCAGAATTTCTATAAGCATGTAATCATTTATTTTCTGTAGCAAAGTTTTAGCCCCAAAAAAACCAAAGGAAATTGGAAATGATAACATATGCCCAAAAATGCAGATGTCGTTATGTTCTTAGGTCATTGGTTCTTAATCAAGTAATTCGGGAAAGCATCTATGCAAATCATTTTATTCCTTATGAGTGTATTCTTGCCCGCAAAAGCTTCGGAAAGCAACCCTTTTATAAGATTGTTACCAACATAGAAGGCAAAATTAATCACATTCAATGTCACGAGTTCAAGGCTTTAGAACAATAGTGATCTTGGTGCACCCAAAACTCAGCTTCGATTCTAGCTCATGCCAATGATATAAGTTTTGTTTGAAGATACATTTGATTAAAATGAGGTTTTTCAGGAACTCAACTATTGAGCACCACACTGAGTGTCAAAGAATATGTGAAGAATGAATTTCTGCAAGTCCAAGAGCAAGTTATTTCTCCTAACAAACGACTCTTCCCATTTGAAATTACACTCGATGACTTCATATGGGCTTTTGGAATACTGAGATCAAGGGCTTTCTCACGACTTCGTGGTCAGAATCTTGTCTTGATTCCCCTGGCAGACTTGGTAATCTCTTAAACTATTATTTTTTTACAAACTTGTTTCTTAGTTTGGAAGGTCCAAATAACACGCATATACTCCTCATAGCGATTTCCTAATATATATACGTTGATGCCAGATCAATCATAGTGCCAGTATTACAACAGAAGATTATGCGTATGAAATCAAAGGGGCTGGCCTGTTCTCCAGGGATCAAATATTTTCTTTGAGAAGTCCTATATACGTTAAGGCTGGTCAGCAGGTGAGTCATTAGTTTAATACCTTTTACTTTTGAAGTCAAACTTATAGCATTCAAGAAACGTTTATACAGATTCTCCTATATATTCTATACGGAATATGTCATGTTTTGTAACATTGGTTTATAGTTTACTTTGGTTAGAAAAAATTCCTAAAAGAAATCTAATTACTGGTATAGATGTAAAGCTGAAAATTTTTTGTTTGACTTAAAAAGTCAAACTCTTATTGTATAAGTTAATCCCTCCGACTTTTGAAGTCAACATAATAACATTCAAGATTATACGCTGATTCTCCTTATGTATTGATACAAAATAAATCCCATTTTTAGAATATGTTTTATATTAAATATCATTATCAAATTTTTTTTAAAACTGTAAAATTTAGGCATCGATTCGCAGCTGAACATTTTGTTCGTATGAACTAAAAAGTCAAACTGTCTTTTTCTGCTTAAAGTTCTTATGTGAGATTAAACTCTGACAGGTCTTGATCCAATACGATTTGAACAAAAGCAATGCTGAGTTAGCACTAGACTATGGATTTATAGAATCAACACCAGACAGAAATACGTACACCTTAACACTACAAATCTCTGAATCAGACCCTTATTTTGACGATAAGCTAGATATTGCTGAAACTAATGGGACCAAGGCAGTTCAATATTTTGACATCACTTTAGGGCGGCCTCTTCCACCTAAAATGCTGCCATATTTGAGGCTAGTAGCACTTGGTGGCACAGATTCTTTTCTCCTTGAATCCATTTTTAGAAACTCAGTCTGGGATCATCTTGAACTACCATTTAGCCGTGACAATGAGGAGGTCATATGTCAAGTTGTACGGAGTGCCTGTCAGTCTGCTCTTTCCAGCTATCGGACCACCATTGAAGAGGTTAGTACATGGTCTTTTGTAGAGGTGAGAGTTTCACCCCATCAACTTTTGAATGGGCCGATTTGGATTACAACCCTGATATATAAAAGATATTTACATACGAAACAAGTGAACTGGGTCAAAGTTAGCCCAACGTGTACAACTTCCTGGATTGCTTGTTGCACAAAAAGAAGATTATTAAAGTTTTTTAAACAAATTGACAAAAAATGTCTCTGGTCAACCTAACCTGATATGTTATTCCATTTGTTCAAAAAAAGACCTGTTTTGACATGTTACGCAACCAACCTGCCTACCCATTTTGCCACCTGTAGTCTTTTGTTTATAGTAAATAAGTGAACTAATGTTTTTGCAGGATGAGAAGTTGAAGGGAGGGAATATCAGTTCAAGGCTCGAGATTGCGATAGGCATAAGAGCAGGGGAGAAGAAGGTCTTGCAACAAATAGATGAGATATTTAAAGAGAGGGAAATGGAGCTGGATGAAAATGAATACTATCAAGAAAGAAGGCTTAGAGATCTTGGTTTGGTTGGAGAACAAGGTGACATTATCTTTTGGGAGCCGAAATGAGATGTTTACCAATTCACAATAATGTACAATTTTTATATTATCATGTACAAGTCGGATTCGGGAACTTTTATAGCCAAATTGTCAATGGGTATTGAGACAAAGATTCCGAAAACACGCCATGCACACACTACTGATGACTTGAAGTTCTATCAATTTAAATCCCGAAAAGATGCATCACACACTAGCAATGACCTTCATGTTCTAGTCTAACTTAATTTATTTGACAACTACCCTTATACAACGAAGATGAGTAAAAAAGATCTATTAACGATAAATTATTACAGCTTTATAGTGAAAATTTTCAAATTTATAGTAATATATATACGAAATATGTAAATGACTAAATGTTACTCTATGATCCTATAATGATAGTTGAGACTTGAGAGTATTCGGATAATGTGATTTGCTCTCGCTTACTTACCTCAAAATTTCGTATCTCTTATTTCTTCATCTATAGTACATGATCAACCAAAACCCATCAATTCAAGCTTGTTTAAGCATGGAGCTCAGACTCATTGTCTTCATTGTAACACTACCATTTCTGTCCAACCTAGCTAAATCGATCCGTTTTGAGATACAATCAGGCATCATGAAATGTATAAGTGACGACATCAAAATCAATTCTATGACGGTCGGTCAATACTCTGTAGTAAATCCGCATGAAGGACATCCTTTGCCTGAACATCAAAAGATATATGTTGGGGTAAATCTGTAAAAGCCTTCTATCTCTTAACTTAATTCTTGGTTCGTATGTTTTCATGGTTCTTGTTGAGCCATAATGCAGCATTACAAGCGTTTTTGTTTGCACATGTAGTTATTTTCAGAGAAGGGAAATCGAATTCACAAAGAGAATGCAGTAGAATCAGGACAATTTGCATTAGAGGTGGAAGAAGATGGAAAACACACCATTTGCTTTGCCACCGCCGACCACCAGCCGAAGGTTAATACATCTGTGGAGCTCAACTGGAGGTCTGGTCTGGCCGCTAAAGATTGGCCTAACGTCGCAAAGAAAGGTTCTATAGATGTAAGCATGAAGGTTCACAAAAGTTGAAGTTAGTTAATTTAGAGGTGGCAAAATAGGCGGGTTGAATAAAGAGACAATACATATCAATTTACCTACATAAACCAAAACGGCTTGGGTTGTTTTGAGTCTTAACACTTCTAGTCCAAAACACGTCAATTTTGGTAATATTCATTAAATTTCACCTTGGCTGATTTTCAACCCGTGTGACGTATTTACTTATCAAAAAATTAACGTATTTGACCCCGTTAGAAATTTACTAAAACCGGGTCGATTGAATTTCAACTCATGTGGCCTATGTACTTATCAAAAAGTTTACATAGCTTCATTCGGATCAATGACGGATGTTGTAATACATTTCTGACAGGCGATGGAACTGGAGTTGAAGAAAATGGAAGCCGCTACTAATTGGATTCGTGAAGAGATGACATATGTTCGAGTAAGGTTAGTATATAAAAACAATCAATGAATAACAATCCTTTCTTAGAAGACAATAGTTACATTTACGATTTGAAAGTGAAAGTTGTAATGTGAACATGTTGTAATTGTTACAGAGAGGAAGAGATGCATGAGTTGATCATGAAAACAGACTCCACGATGGGCTTGTTGAGTTTGTTGTCGTTGTTTATGTGCTTGTCTGTGGCTGGCGTGCAGTTGTGGCACTTGAAGTCGTTTTTCGAAAAGAGGAAGATCATTTGATTTTTATCTTTCTCAGCATTTTGGTTATCTTAACTACTTATAATGCATAAGTCATTTTTAGGCATTAATTATTCTAGACGAATATCCGAGCAAAGTAACACGGTATAACAGCAAATAATTATACTTGCGAAATCGTGATTCTGGTTCGAACCTTGTTGTAAAGCGTGCGTTTTTTGAAATTCAAAGCATGTGTTCTTTTAAAATGAATATATAGTGTGTTTTTTAAAAGTTGTCAAGTTTAGAATTGATCAAGAAAAGACATAATTTAAGCTGTCAAATTTTTAAAAAGTTGTCAAGTTTAAGTGATACTTAAGGGTAATTTAAACAAACTACATTAATTTAAGTTTAAAAAAAATAGATACACAATTTATAAGTAGTAAACACTAAGATAATTAAAACTTAAAATTAAATAATAGAAATAATCAAACATATTGTACAACTAATTTAAACACAATTCCTCCATTAAATGTCATTAAGATACTTAAACTTAAATTAAACAATACAAATAATAAAACCTAACCTGATATGTTACTCCATTTGTTCAAAAAACGAACTGTTTCGACATGTTATGCAACCAACCTGCCTACCCATTTTGCCACCTGTAGTCTTTTGTTTATAGTAAATAAGTGAACTAATGTTTTTGCAGGATGAGAGGTTGAAGGGAGGGAATATCAGTTCAAGGCTCGAGATTGCGATAGGCATAAGAGCAGGGGAGAAGAAGGTCTTGCAACAAATAGATGAGATATTTAAAGAGAGGGAAATGGAGCTGGATGAAAATGAATACTATCAAGAAAGAAGGCTTAGAGATCTTGGTTTGGTTGGAGAACAAGGTGACATTATCTTTTGGGAGCCGAAATGAGATGTTTACCAATTCACAATAATGTACAATTTTTATATTATCATGTACAAGTCGGATTCGGGAACTTTTATAGCCAAATTGTCAATGAGTATTGAGACAAAGATTCCGAAAACACGCCATACACACACTAATGATGACTTGCAGTTTTATCAATTTAAATCCCGAAAAGATGCATCACACGCTAGCAATGACCTTCATCTTCTAGTTGTTGGTTGTTAATTGTATAACTGTTTCCAGATTAGGGTTAAGATAATCAATAAAGGTACCGGATATTCACTTGAAATCGTGGTATCACTTTCCAATAGAAACTATTCGACCCTATGCCTGGGTTACACGAATATCTCTATGGGATAAGACCAAGTGATGTTCTTGCTTTAGGCACAAACCAAGAACCAGATGCGTATAGAAGTGTTTAGGGTTTTGTGTTTAGAGTTGTATCTCGTGTATTCATGCAGAATGATGTGACCTCTATTTATAATAGAGAATACTCAAAACCCTAGCCCATGGAATTATGTATAATTAACGGCCCATTAATTATAACATAATACTTTCCATAATAATAGGGATCAATGGTTATCAGTGGAAACATTATCACTAGCAGTGGTAATGTTAACACATCAGTGGAAACGCTAGCAGCAGAATCACACTATCAGCAGCAGAATCAACTAGCAGCAGAATCAGCTAGCAGCAGAATCAGCTATCAGCAGAATCCTAGCAGCAGATTCACAATACTAGCAGCAGAGTCTACTAGCAGTACCTTGATCAATACATAACCACTATTGAGTCAGGGGATTCAGTGACCAAATGGGTGTATACTCCATACCTCCAAACCCATTACCAGGTGTGAATTGATCCCTCAAGTGCACTAAATTTTCCAACACTAGTTTCTCAAACTTAATTTGACAACTACCCTTCTACAATGAGGATGAGTAAAAAAGATCTAACAATGATATAAATTTGGTAAACGATTACAACTTTTGAGTGAAAGTTTTGAAATTTATAATATATACGGAATATGTAAATGGCTAAATGTTACTCTTTAATTGTATGATGATAATTGAGAGTATTCGGATAGTGTGATTTGCTCTCGCTTACTTATCTCAAAACTTACATCTCTTATTTCTTCATCCATAGTACAGATCATATAAAACCCATATTCAGATTAAACTTGCTTAAGCATGGAGCTGATCAGACTCATTGTCTTCATCGTAACACTACCATTTCTGTCCACCCTTGCTAAATCGATCCGTTTTGAGATACAATCAGGCATCATGAAATGTATAAGTGACGACATCAAAATCAATTCAATGACGGTCGGTCAATACTCTGTAGTAAACCCACATGAAGGACATCCTTTGCCTGAACATCACAAGATATATGTTGGGGTAAATTTGCAAAAACCTTCTAACTCTTAACTTAATTCTTGGTTCGTATGTTTTCATGGTTCTTGTTGAGCCATAATGCAGTGTTACAAGCATTTTTGTTTGCACATGTAGTTATTTTCAGAGAAGGGAAATCGAATTCACAAAGAGAATGCAGTAGAATCAGGACAATTTGCATTAGAAGTGGAAGAAGATGGAAAACACACCATTTGCTTTGCCACCGCCGACCACCAGCCAAAGGTTAATACATCTGTGGAGCTCAACTGGAGGTCTGGTCTGGCCGCTAAAGATTGGCCTAACGTCGCAAAGAAAGGTTCTATAGATGTAAGGCATGAAGGTTCACAAAAGTTGAAGTTACTTATTTTAGAGGTGGCAAAATAGGCGGGTTGAATAAAGAGACAATACATATCAATTTACCTATATAAACCAAAACGGCTTGGGTTGTTTTGAGTCTTAACACTTCTAGTCCAAAACCCGCCAATTTTGGTAATATTCATTAAATTTCACCTTGGTTGATTTTCAACCCATGTGACGTATGACTTATCAAAAAATTAACGTATTTGACCCGTTAGAAATTACTAAAACCGGGTCGATTGAATTTCAACTCATGTGGCCTATGTACTTATCAAAAAGTTTACATAGCTTCATTCGGATCAATGACGGATGTTGTAATACATTTCTGACAGGCGATGGAACTGGAGTTGAAGAAAATGGAAGCCACTACTAATTGGATTCGTGAAGAGATGGCATATCTTCGAGTAAGGTTAGTATATAAAAACAACCAATGAATAACAATCCTTTCTTAGAAGGCAATAGTTACATTGACGATTTGAAAGTGAAAGTTGTAATGTGAACATGTTGTAATTGTTACAGAGAGGAAGAGATGCATGAGTTGATCATGAAAACAAACTCCACGATGGGCTTGTTGAGTTTGTTGTCGTTGTTTATGTGCTTGTCTGTGGCTGGCGTGCAGTTGTGGCACTTGAAGTCGTTTTTCGAAAAGAGGAAGATCATTTGATTTTTATCTTTCTCAGCATTTTGGTTATCTTAACTACTTATAATGCATAAGTCACTTTTAGGCATTAATTATACTAGACGAATATCCAAGCAAAGTAACAATGTATAACAGCAAATAATTATACTTGCGAAATCGTGATTCTGGTTCGAACCTTGATGTAAAGCGTGCGTTTTTTGAAATTCAAAGCATGTGTTCTTTTAAAATTAATATATAGTGTGTTTTTTAAAAGTTGTCAAGTTTAGAATTGATCAAGAAAAGACATAATTTAAGCTGTCAAATTTTTAAAAAGTTGTCAAGTTTAAGTGATACTTAAGGGTAATTTAAACAAACTACATTAATTTAAGTTTAAAAAAAAAAATAGATACACAATTTATCTTTTATATAATAAAATAATTACATCATTTCGGAGTATTTTTGCAAATCCTTTCTCATTGAAAAAAAAATTGAACCAATAGCAGAGCTCAATTTTGCCACGTAAGCGAAATCGAGCAACGTGATTGGTCAATAGAAAGTCAAAATTAAATTGATTTTGGACAAACTTTAAAAAATTTGGTGGAGAATTTGATTGTAGAAAAAAACACATGAAAATATAGGTGTCAAATTTATGAAAATAAAAACTTAAAAAAAGATGAGGTAATTAATAAAATATTAGTGGTTGAATTTTAAATATACTATCTGGAGTTAATTGTAAAATTATAAATCTCTATGTTTTTTAATAACTTTAGATAATAAACAAATAACCCCTTACACTTTATACCCCCTACACTTTATAATATAAACTTTGTTTACAATTACATAAGTATTAGTATTGGCTTGAAACTTCCATCCATTAAACTTACAAAATTTTTTAAATATACGAATTAAGTTTAATATAAGTTAAATATTTTTAAAATAAATATTAGTTTTAAACTTTCATCTATTAAAATATTTTTTTACTATGTAGTTAAATAAAGACTCATGTTATCCTATTTAAAAGTTTAATCTATGCGTACATGAATTTGAATATTAAATACGGTTAAATTATTATTAACGGTAATATAAATATCAACGACTCATGTAATTATTATTTAAAGTTTATATATGGATATCCTGAAAACATTTTTAAAAAACTTTACGGAGTATATTTTAACTTCATCAGCTCATTATGTGCTACTAAACTCGCATATTTCGTACAACATGATACCAATTGTTAAAAGTTAAACAATAACATCGACCATAACATCTATGTTTGCTAAATAAAAGTTTATGTGCGTATATATTTTAACTTATAACAACGACAACACTCGTGCTACTAAACTCGCACATTTTGTATAACATAATATCAAATATACGCGATTGTACTTATAACAACGACTCATGTAATTATTATTTAAATTTTATATATGGATATCCGGAAAAACATTTTTAAAAAACTTTACGGAACATTAGATTATTAAGTGGGTAAAATCTAACTTAGGCTGATAATTTATAGGTTCAGATTTGATATTAATGACTTAAAGTAGATGTGAGCTTAATGAGACTGTTGTTAGATTTCAGAACACATTTTTTTTAAATTTAAGATTTTGAATTTAAATTAAGTTGAACTGAATTTGGTGCATCATATATATGTGAATTGATGTTTGATGATTAATTTGAAAACCCTAATTTGTTGTTGGAGAAAATTTTGAATTTTAATTAATATGTTTTACTGTTCATTTCGATACTTTAATAATATTTGAGAAGCCAGAACTAATGGGCATCGAATAAGACACTAAATGTTGATGTAAGTTGTGGATTTATAAACAAAAGGTTCGAATTTTTAAAGTCAAAATTATTGATCACATTTGATCTAATTCTTTGTTTAAATCTTGAATATTTATTAAGTTCTAAGTTTGATCTGGTTATGGAGATTGGATTGTTTTAATGGTTTTTTTTTGGATGATAATTCATATTTTGAGGTTATTTCTAAAAGGGTGGGTTTTAATATTTTATTAATGTTCCTTACGTTAATTTTGGACTTTATATAGACCGGTAGTAAACGATGAGTTAAATGCAGGTTTTAACTTGGAATACTGATGTGTGGGCTATGGGACTTGAGCTACATCTTTGTACGGTTATACCAGTCACATCATTCTTCCTAATGGAGAGGCATTTAAGAAAGGCACCAGAGCATGTGAAACGACATTCAACATCGAGCAGAATAAGTTTAAATGATCTATGTTATAATGCTAAACGTGTAAAACAAGAATCATATATTGCAATATCTAACAAATAGGGCTTAGAATTTAATTTTTTTGTGTTTTTTTTATCAATAGAGGCTGTCATTGCAAAATGATGGTTACGTTGGGATAATTTGAAAGATGTTCCGCCAAAGGTACTTCTACAAAAGAATACATAAAGCCTTACATTTTACTTAAAGTTGTATTCTCGATGTATCTTAAGTGAAGTGTGAAGTTCAGTATAGTTTGTAAAACTAAATTTAATTTCAAGAGGTGTTATTAGTGAGTTTTTGGAATTATAATTAATATTTTTCATTTACTGTATATTGATATTACAGTTTTTAAAATTTTAAAATCCACACTATAGTCATACGCTAGATTTATTAGGTCTATTCTGATATGGTCTAAAAATTTGTACAAGTCAATACTGAATCGAGCATAATTTTTTATGTAAATATTTGTTAATGATAGTTTAACTTTCCCGACCTGTTTCATAATAGTCAACTTTATTGGTGCTATTGCTACACCTTCAACTTACAATAGCTCAACATATTATACAGGCGTAATATAATAGTCCACAATATAACTAACAACATAATATGGTATTACCAAAAGCTTCGCTATCTGTTTTTGTTTAAGAAATTAAAATAGAGACTCAATTTATTGGTGGTGATTAACAAAATACCAGCAAGGCAATTTATACAAATCACCATTAGCGAATAAGCCCTTATCACTCTATGTCACGAGTCATCAACACTCCCCTTCTATTCATTTCAGTAAAAAACTTATTTCTAAAACTATTAGTTATACAAGAACCCAAACATAACAACTTTAACAGACTAACAAATAATTGACAGAGAGATCATCAAATGGACCGCACGACTTTAAAAAAGTTACAATTAAATAATATGTACATTTTGTAATGGTATCATCAAAATGCAAATCGTGTTATGCTATTTGTTTACATCAATAAAAACAACTAATGTGTAAAAAAAGGAAGATACGAGGGTAAAAATAGAAGACTCATAAGCAGTGGATCGTAATAATTTTATATCAAGTCTTTAGATGCGTCATTAATATACATTATTAAAAAAAAAAAAAAAAAAAAAAAAAAAAAAAAAAAAAAAAACGGACAATAACATTTAAAGTAAATATGATCAATCTAAAAGTTTCATGTGTTATACTAGATGAATAAATGTAAAGTTCAATACATTTTAAGACAATATATTCGGTATTAAATACATGATAAAAGTTTTATATCAAAACCCCGTGCGTGCACGGGTATTATAACTAGTAAGTAGTAAACACTAAGATAATTAAAACTTAAAATTAAATAATAGAAATAATCAAACATATTGTACAACTAATTTAAACACAATTCCTTCATTAAATGTCATTAAGATACTTAAACTTAAATTAAACAATACAAATAATAAAACATTTGTACAAATCATTCAAACACAAAATCAATAATTTAAGAAATACAAATAATAAAGCTAAAAGTACAACGTGTTTTTCTCTAAACTAGCAGGGTGCACACTCGTTGCGACAGAAACCTTAAAATAAAATTTTTCGGTGAATCATGTTTTCTATTTTATTATATTTTTTGTGACAATAAATTTATGGATGTCAAAATTTTCATGTAACATATTTCAACTATTTAATTAATAACAATATTTTTCATTATACAATTGTGATAATAAATATTTTAATGAACAATATATTTTCATTGTTCAAAATATTATACAAAAGTGCTTCAAGGCTCAAGATATTGGGGCACGTGCCGTCTTCCGCATCTTTAATAACGTTAGTTTTGTTATAGCTAAAGGAGTGAATGCGCAGATAGTATCTCGACTTGCCATTAATTTTTGGTAAATCTGTTGAGTTTTTAATAAAGTGAAATAATAATAATAATAATAATAATAATAATAATAATAATAATAATAATAATAACAATATATATATATATATATATATATATATATATATATAATAAAGTGATGTTTATATAATAATAATAATAATAATAATAATAATAATAATAATAATAATAATAAAGGAAAATGGCAGGAAAAGACATCATACTTGCCACTTTTTGTCATTGTATGTAGCGTCATTTTTTTTTTGAATTTGGCACTAACCTTTTTAAATCGTGTCATTGTATGTACTTTGCGACTTTTTCAGCCGTGAAATGACCATTTTACCCCTAAAAAATTTGAAAAAAATAGGGGTAAAATGGTCACAAAGTACACACAAAAGCATGATTTAAAAAGGTGAGTACATACAATGACACGATTCAAAAATGTTAGTGCCAAATTGAAAAAAAAGGACGCTACATACAATGACAAAAAGTGGCAAGTATGATGCATTTTCCTGCTATTTTCCTTAATAATAATAATAATAATAATAAGGGAAAAAAATAAAAATAAAAATAATAATAATAATAATAATAATAATAATAATAATAATAATAATAATAATAATAATAATAATAATAATAATAATAATAATAATAATAATAATAATAATAACAATAATTGTTGCTTTTTTTCTTTTAAATTTAAAGTACACGTGTATTTTGTTAAATTATAAATTTACTAAAAATCTATTAGAATTAAAATTTACAGTTAAGTTCATAAGATGTTTTTATATTAGCCCATGTAAAAACTTTTGAACTAATTATAAATTTTTGTTAACGAATTAAAATACAATGTTCACTTAAATCTAAAATGGGAAAAAAGCTCCCAAGACCTAGTTTGTGTTCTATACTACATATAAAGCATGAATAACTCTCTTTCAAAATTTTAAGGCTTACAAGAAAAGCATGGTTTACAACACTTTAATGCACCAATTTTCAGAAATACAACAAAGTAAGTATATTGTACAACAAAATAAAGTGTGGTATCATTTTAATACCAAAATTCTATCAAAAAACTTTAATGCTATTAAAAACACCATTTCACCAAAAATTACAACTATTTAAGCACAATGTATAATAGCTGCAACCAATTTTCATATTCACAACAAAATAAGCATAGTGTACAACAAAATAAAGTGTGATGTCATTTTAAGATCAAAATTCTATCAAACAACATTAATGCTATTAAAAACACCCCTTCACAAAAAATTACAACTATTTAAGCACAATGATAATAGCTGCAACCAATTTTCATATTCACAACAAAATAAGCATGATTTAATTTTCAGACTTACAACATTAAGGCTATTAAAGTGGTCAATGTTATTAATGACTATAATGAAGACTACTTACAAAAAAAGAAACATAGTGCAACACTTTAATGCGCATAATTTTTAGACGTACAAGACAAGAAGCATAGTGTACAACAAAATACCACATTAATCTTATTTAATATAGTCAACTATTTAACTGGTCAATAAATACAATTAATACAGTTATTAAAATACCCCTTATATAAAAAATACAAATTATCAAGCATATTGTACAACAAAATTAAACATAATTCCTGCATTAAATTTTACTACTACAAATAATAAAGCACATTATACAAATATTCAAGCTCGAACGGGCAACGGGCCAAATGGGCTTGAGCCTGAACGGGCGCAGACCAAACGGGCTTGAGCCCGAACAGGCACGGGCCAACGGGTTCGAGCTCGAACGGACACGAGCTATACAAAATTCTTGATATCCGTAAATTTATTGTCAAAAAGAATATAATAAACTAAAATACATTATTCATCAAAAAATTTTATTTTAATATACCCGACGCTGCAACACGCGGGTACCTTGCTAGTCTCAGTTATGACGAAAAATAGATTTGTAATTATGACTAGCGTGAGAAGGGTTTGAAAAAAGAGTTTATTAATCTCAAGACATTCCACAAGATAGAAGAGTTTGGTTTGAGAGAGATCGCTATTTCTTTCTTTTTTTCAAAGACAAATTAATAAAAAAAAAAAAAAAAAAAAAAAAAAAAAAAAAAAAAAAACTTTTGCGCATTAGAATTTCGTAAGTCATCAATTTGAGCATTAAATAAACGTCTTTGCATTAACGGGGTGCTTGGTGGGAGGGTTAAGGGGGTGGGGAATTGGTAAGGTATTCAAAAAGGTCCACCTTACTCATTATTTGTGTTTTGTTAGTGAGAGCAAATGGATTGATTACCCCGTAGTGAGTAATCAACCATTATAAAGTAAATTAGGGGTAAGGGATTAATTACCCACCTCACTCATTCTTTTTCCCTTTCCCCACTTTGAACAACTGGGCCCTAATGTTTTTATTGTGTGCTTCAAAGTTTGTTGCCACATATTGTGCATCAAAAATTATTTTGTGCATAAAAAAATCTTATAAAAGTTCAAATTTTCTTCACAATTTTTTTTATGCACCGACACGTGAACTTGTGTATCAAATTTCCCAAACTAAAACACACACTTAAAACACATCAAAGCACGTACAGTAATCATAACACATATACAAAAAAGATCTGGAATCATGGGCATCAGCACGCCAGTGGGGTATGATAACACGACTTAGTTGATTTACCACAGCAAAAAATTTCTTTGGCGCAATGTGCCTAAACAAAATAGAGTTTGCTTGCAGTTATTTATTTTATTTATAAACTAGGCATTAATACATAGACTACCATGATTTCTTTTTCACCCAACCAGATGGAAAGGGCTTGTTACTTGCAGAAGAAACATAAAATCCATCGGCGAAAACTAACCAATAACAATCTTCATCGCCATCAAACTCAGTTCGACATATATTCAGTATTTCTTGATTAGCCAAAGCTAAGGATTGATATCGTGATCCCCACCAGAAGTAACCATGAAAATGTGTACCGATATATTTTTGACAAAATGTCCAACTATATACCTGATCAGATAATATTGTATGATTTCCAAGGTCATGATCGGTCGACTTTATATGAACCACAATATCATCAGGAACTGAATTTTTGATGTAAACGGTCCACTTAGTTTTTAGCTTGGAACAGCTATAGCTATGTATGGCTAAATAACTAACCGAAATGAAGAGGACAAGAAAGAAATAGTTTCCCCTATGATTCATGACCTTATATTTTGTGATTTCAAGATGGTTTTGGCATTTGTTCTATGTGATGACCATATATATATAATAGAAGAGAGTTATTGATTGTGTTGCATGTTTTCAACTAAATTCATTGATTACATATTACAACATGATACACATGATGCATAAACAATTTAATTATAGCTAGCAGAGTGATCGCGCGTTGCCGCTGCGGGTACTCCAAAATAAATTTTTTTGATGAACCATGTTTTCTAATTTATTATGTTTTTAACTTTACGGATCATAAGAATTTTATGTGACATATTTCAACTTTTAAACTAAGGACAATGTTTTCATTATTCAACTGCGTGACAATAAAAATTTTCGTGGGCAATGTTATTAAGTTGTTTAAAATGACTATTTGATTTATATAAGTTAATCTTTATTGATATGGGTGTAAAAAAATATGTGAAGCCGACAAATCGAGCCGACCAGCTCAATCTAAAACTGCAAAAATAACATAATTAAGAAACCGAAACAGAAAAACTAGAAACCGGAAAAACCCTCTTATCACGGTTCAATTTCAGTTTTTATTTTCAAATATCCATGGTTATCTGAATCGAACCGCATTTTATAGACATGTAAAAGAAAATATAAAACCTGAATATGAATATTTTGAGATATATATATATATATATATATATATATATATATATATATATATATATATATATATATATATATATATATATATATATATATATATATAGTGGGATTATTCTAAAAAGGCCCTTATAATAAAAAGTGTAGGAAGGATTGTGGGAGTGACATGTGTCACCCCCATGCCACATCATATGACACGTGTCACTCCCACCCCCCACCCCCCCACCTGAAAAAAAAAATTCCCCGCCAATAAATTTTACTGCATCACTGTTTTAAATTTACTGCATCACGGTTATAAAGTTACTACATCACGTTTACTGCATCACAATTATGATTTTACTGCATCACGGTTACTGCATTCATGGTTTTAATGTTACTGCATCATGGTTATAATGTTACTGCATTATAGTTATAAGAAATTGCATTATCATAAGTTTTCTGCATCATATATGTATGTAACTACAACACAATTAAAATACGATTCTTTTTTAAGTTTTGGTGCATCTTTATTATAAGTTACTGCATCATAGTTAATAGTTTAGTGCATCAACTATGCTGCAGTAACTTATAACCTTAATGCACTAAAATTTAAAACTGTGATGCAGTAACTTTTATAATTGTGATGCAGTAACTTTATAACTGTGATGCACTAAAAAATTTGGCGGGAAAAAATTTTTATGCCTCAAAAAAAAAATTTGGCGGGATTTTTTATTTTTTATTTTTTTTGCGGGTGGGTGGGGGTGGGGGTGGGGGTAGGTTAACATGTGTTATATGATGTGGTATATGGGTGACACATGTCGCCCTCACAATCCTTCCTACACTTTTTATTATAAGGGACCTTTTATTTTAACCCATACCTATATATATATATATATATATATATATATATATATATATATATATATATATATATATATATATATATATATATATATATATATATAACACGGTCAATTCGGGTAACCGTGAATATTTAAAAAAGTAAACCGAAATCAAACCATGATAAGAGGGTTTTTCTGGTTTTTTCAGTTTCGGTTTCTTAGTTATCGTTTTTTGCGGTTAAGGATTGAGTGGGTCGGCTCGATTTGTCGATTTTCAACGCTCGTATCCATAAAGCTTAATTTTATATAATTGAAATTGTCATTTTGAACAATGAAAAACTAAAATATTTATTATCACAATTGTATAATGAGAAATATTGTCACTAATTAAACAACTGAAATATGTCACATGAAATTTCTGATATCTTTAAATTTATTGTAACAAAAAATATAATAAAATAGAAAATCTAATTCACCAGAAAATTTTATATCATGTTATCTACTAGCGCAACACGCGGATACCTGCTACAGTAAAACCTCTATAAATTAATACTCAATAAATTGATAACCTCGATAAAATTAATAATTTGTCCAGTCCCTACTTGGTACCAGTACAAATTTGGACCTCAATCGATAAAATAATAATATTTTTGAAACCCCATTGTATATATATTAGTCTCAACGAAACTATAAATTAATAATTACTAAAAACTCTATGTATATATATATACACACACACACACACACACACACACACACACACACATATATATATATATATATATATATATATATATATATATATATATATATATATATATATATATATATATATCTTAACTACTTATAATGTACATTTAGTCAAAGGGGAAAAGTGGAAAACTGAATTTTCAGTCAATTCCCATTTTGCCCTTCTATACTAAAAGGGTGAGAGAAAATGAATTGTGTAATTAATACTCTTATTAAAACACCCCATAACTTAAAATTACAATAATTTATTCATATGGTACAACCAATTAAAAGCATCTATATCAAATAAAAAACAATCAATTAAAACACCCCTTGCTAAAAAAGTACAATAAAATTTTCACAATATACAATTTAAACAAGCTACAACATAATATAAAATATAAAATAATTAAGCACACTAATTAATGTTATTTTTAAAACACCCTAAAATGAAAAGTATATGTTATTATACGCATTATACAAATTAATAAAACACACATAACTTTATACAAGCTAACAAGTTGATGTTGCATATAGTTTTGAAAACTAGACCGGACCAACGGGTTCAACTGGGAAAAACATATAGTTTTGAAAACTGGACACGACGGGTTCAGTTATTAAAAGCATGACTTGGTTTAAATCGACCCATTTTTCGACCGGAATGGTTCAACCGGGTTTCAAAATATTATGTTGACATGAGCTTAAGTATCAAAGTCAATAAGTCAACAAAGTCAATAAGTCAATAAGTCAACACATTTAATCCCTAAATCTTCAAACTTTTATTAGAGGTGGCAAAACGGGCGGGTACAGGCACGGGCTAAAATGGCACGGGTTAAAACGGGCACGGCTAAACGGACAAATTATAAATCGGGCCAAACGGGCACGGGCTAAAACGAGCAAATTATAATTCAACTATTAAAAACATTCGGAACAGTCCTAAAAACCCCTTTAATTCATCTTGTAAAAAAAGATCAAGCATCTAAGTCTTAACTATATTTAATTATTTTTTCTTAAAAAAAATAGAGTATTAAATGAATAAAAATGCAACTAATTAAATATATCTATCAGTTAATTAGAGTATTAAATAATTATGCATAAAATAGTTAATAAATGAGATAAATTAAAAATAAAATAGTTGGAATGTTTTATAGTTACCAGTGACAAGTGAATTGGTCGGAAAAAAATGAGAGTAATTGCTTGAAAGTTGAATTGTGTGATTCGAAAGCCCATCTAATAATATCTGTTTTTATCATTTGCCTGTAAGAGCCCATCAAATAAATGCAAGGGAGCAAAAAACGCCCCAAACTTTTAAAAAAGTGTCAAAAATCGCCCAAAAGTTACAAATTGGGCAAGATTTGCCACCCCTAACTTTTATTATTTTTCATTTATAACCCATAAACTTTCCTTTATCACTAAACGATCTGTCGTTATAAAATCCCGTTGCTATGCACGGGTATTCGTCTAGTATATATATATATATATATATATATATATATATATATATATATATATATATATATATATATATATATATATAACACGGTCAATTCGGGTAACCGTGAATATTTAAAAAAGTAAACCGAAATCAAACCATGATAAGAGGTTTTTCTGGTTTTTTCGGTTTCGGTTTCTTAGTTATCTTTTTTTGCGGGTACGGATTGAGTGGGTCGGCTCGATTTGTCGATTTTTAACGCTCGTATCCATAAAGCTTAATTTTATATAATTGAAATTGTCATTTTGAACAATGAAAAACTAAAATATTTATTATCACAATTGTATAATGAGAAATATTGTCACTAATTAAACAACTGAAATATGTCACATGAAATTTCTGATATCTTTAAATTTATTGTCACAAAAAATATAATAAAATAGAAAATCTGATTCACGAGAAAATTTTATATCGTGTTATCTACTGGCGCAACACGCGGATACCTGCTACAGTAAAACCTCTATAAATTAATACTCGATAAATTGATAACCTCGATAAAATTAATAATTTGTCCAGTCCCTACTTGGTACCAGTACAAATTTGGACCCCAATCGATAAAATAATAATATAATAATATTTTTGAAACCCCATTGTATATATATTAGTCTCAACGAAACTATAAATTAATAATTACTAAACACTATATATATATATATATATATATATATATATATATATATATATAGATATATATATATAGATATATATATATATATATATATATATATATATATATATATATATATATATACAGTGTTGCAAAAAACGGTCTACAAGGCCTTGTAATCGCCGATTCCAAGCTACAAGGCCCTGGAACTTGGAGACATTTACAAGGAAGTCGGCCGATTAATCGCGGCGATTACAAGGTTTTGGGCCAATTAATCGGCTAAAAAACGCAACTCGGCCCTCGACCGCCTCAGGACCGATTCACGATTTTTGCAACATTGTATATATATATATATGTGTGTGTGTGTGTGTGTGTGTGTGTGTGTGTGTGTGTGTGTATGTGTGTGTGTGTGTGTATGTGTGTGTGTGTGAGAGAGAGAGGGATTTACTTCAAAACCCTAAGATTGTTTAGTAAAAAAATGAATCCATAATCACTTGTTTTTTCTTGAGCTTCAAATCTATGTTGAGTTTATCTTAAAATCTCTTTATTGCACTAAAGAGTTAGTGTATTGTTTTCTTGTATTAAAACAAAGAGTGTTATTTTTATTTTAATAAAGTGTGAATGTTAATTCATAAAATGTTAATTAGAACTTGTTTTTCAAATTTATTTTTCATCTCTAATGAGTATACATTGTAACTAGGTAGTATATTAGACTTGAAAATTTAAAGGACATACGTAAAACCACTTTAAATTAATAAATTATTAATTTATCAATATAATAATATCTCGCTAAATTAATAAAATATCCCGGTCCAGACACTATTAATTTATAAAGGTTTTACTGTAGTTTATATAATGTATGAGTTCTATCAAAGAAATGGCCAATAAATGTAAAGAAAAATAAGTAAGTACGTACACGGCAATCAAATTAAAATGTTATATGTGGTTAGTATCAATGTAATAATATGTTATATTCTGTAAATATAAAGCATTTATGTTATTAATAAATTAAAGTTAGACCGTAATTAAATGCATTTAATATTCCATACGAGTTCTTTCAAAGAAATGGCCAATAAATGTAAAGAAAAATAAGTAAGTACGTACATGGCAATCAAATTAAAATGTTATATGTGGTTAGTATCAATGTAATAATATGTTATATTCTGTAAATCTAAAGCATTTATGTTATTACTACCCCCGTCTCAAAATATAAGTTCATTTTTTATTTTTCCAAGTCTTTTCTATCTCACTTTGACCTTAATTATTTTTTACCGTGTTATATAATACTTGATAAAAAGTAGGGTGAAGTCTGAATATACGTAACAAACTTTCTGAAATTAATCAATATACGTAACATACTTATTTTATTCCAAAGATATGTAATATACTTTTAAATACTTACCAATGTACGTAACATTGACGATTACCATTTTAAAAAAGTTACAGTTTTGGTCCCTGTCGGTTACGTTGACTTTCACCATTAGTCCTTTGACATTTTTTACTTAGAAAAGTTACAGTAATGGTCCCTTGACATTTTGTTTACTTCCATTGTTAGTCCTTTGACATTTTAATAATCTTTCGTCCGTCTTTCTTACATTTTTATCCGTTTTTGTCCATTTTTAAACGTTTCATCCATTTTTGTACGCTTTCGTCCGTTTTTCTTACATTTTCATACGTTTTTATCCGTTTTCATCCATTTTTATACGCTTTCTTCTGTTTTTCTTATGTTTTCATACGATTTTATCCGTTTTATACATTTTATCCATTTTTATATGCTTTTATCAATTTTTTAATGCTTTCATCCATTTTTCTTATGTTTTTATCTGTTTTCATCCATTTTTATATAGAAAAAACGTAAGAAAAATGGACGAAAGCGTATAAAAATGAATGAATATGAAATAACACAGATTAAAACGTATAAAAACATAAGAAAATAGACAAAAACTATAAAAACGGGTGAAGACGGATAAAAACATATGAAAACATAAGAAAAACGAACGAATGCATATAAAAATGGATGAAAACGATCAAAAACGAATAAAAATGTGCGAAAAATGGATGAAACATATAAAAACAGATGAAAACGGATAAAAACGTATGAAAACGTAAGAAAAATGGACGAAAGCGTATAAAAACGGATGAAAACAGATAAAGTCAGATAAAAATAGATGAAAACGTATAAAAATGGATAAAAATAAAAGAAAAACGGACGAACGCGTATAAAAGCGGATGAAAATGGACAAAACGGATAAAAATGTTAGAAAAATGGCCGATAGCGTATAAAAACATATAAAACCGGACAAAAATATATAAAACAGATAGAAATGTAAGAAAATGTAAGAAAAAAGGACGAAAGCGTATAAAAATAGTTGAAAACTGACAAAAACGTAAGCAAAATGGATGAAAGTGTATGAAAACGAAAGAAAATGGATAAAAATGGGCAAAAAATGATAAAAATGTAAGACAAAACGGACGAAATTGTATAAAAACGGAGGAAAACGGCTTAAGACAGATAAAAACGTAAGGAAAAACGGACGAAAGATTATTAAAATGTCAAAGGACTAACAATGGAAGTCAACAAAATGTCAAGGGACCATTACTGTAACTTTTCTAAGTAAAAAAATGTCAAAGGACTAAAGGTGAAAGTCAACGCAAACAACAGGGACCAAAACTGTAACTTTCTAAAATGGTAATCGTCAATGTTACATACATTGGTAAGTATTTAAAAGTATATTACGTATCTTTGGAATAAAATAAGTATGTTACGTATATCGGTTAATTTCAGAAAGTTTGTTACGTATATTCAGACTTCACCCTAAAAAGTATACTAAGGAAAATGCATTTAAAACAAAAGTTCATTTATATATTTTGCATCAAGTATAATGTAACACGGAAAAAAATAAGTAAAGTCAAAGTTTAAATAAAAAGACTTTGAAAAAGTCAAAATGTATTTATATTTTAGGATGGAGGGAGTAATAAATTAAAGTTAGACCGTAATTAAATGCATTTAATATTTCATTAACAAAACAAATTATGGTAATAATAAATTCAATAAATGAATATGAAATGTCATTTTACATTTGCAAACTCATTTCAAAATTTTGTAACATCTCCAATTTCTCTATCCAAGCACCTTCTTTAACCATGGAGCTTGGTCTTGTAGTATTTATTCTAACTCTACCATTTCTATCCACCATTTGTCAGTCAGTCCGTTTTGATATCGAGTCGGGCAAAATCAAATGCATGCTTGAAGACATCAAAATAGATTCTATGACAGTCGGTAACTACTCTATAGTTAATCCAAATGAAGGACATCCCTTACCGGAACATTATCAGATCACTGTCACGGTAAATCTGAAAACATTATTTGCAGTTTTGTTGTGAAGGACATCCCTTGTATTTTTTATTTTATTTTATTTATTTTTTTCTTTTCTTTTGTGTATCATATATAGGCTATTTTTTTTTTCAGCTGCCTTTAATTTGTGCTTTGTTGTAAATTAGGTGCATTCAGCACTCGGAAAACTTTATCACCGCGCTGAGGGTGTGACATCAGGACAATTTGCATTTGAAGCAGAAGAGGATAAGGACCATATGGCTTGCTTTACAGCCATCAAGCACGAGCCACCAGTTAACATATCTGTAGACTTCACTTGGAGCTATGGAATGCTTACCGGAGATTGGACTAATGTCGCCAAGAAAGGCTTGGTAGATGTAAGCATCTTATATTCAATATTAGGAAATATACCTGTTCTACTCTAGCTTGGTTACATTGACGGGGTCCTCTTGTATGCATTACTTGAAGGCAATGGAAATAGAGTTAAAGAAAATGCAGGACATGGTTACCTCAGTTCATATAGAGATGTTTTTACTTCGAAGAAGGTTAGTCTATTAATATGGTTGAAAATTCATGTTTCCAGAAAACAGAATATATATACACATGATTTGTTTGTATATGCAGTTTCCAAAACAATATCACATCGAGCCATGTGGCTGCATCATCTGAACAATTTTGACATTATTTCTAAACTACATAATTATAAAATATTAATTTCTTTTACATGTATGTTATATCTTCAGGCAACAAGAGACTATAGAGCAAACCAAGAAAACAAATTCAACAATAGGTTACATGAGTTTGGGTTCGTTGGTTTTTTGCTCGTCTGTTGCGGGCTTGCAACTATGGCATCTGAAGTCGTTTTTTGAAAAGAAGAAGATCATTTAGATGACAATCAAATTAAGGCGCTTTTTCCTTCTGGTTTCTTGTATAATTAAGTAGTTTTACCAGTGGAGTGAAAGTTTAAGAATAATATATCAACATATATAGATGACAATCAAATTAAGACATATCCACATACCATGAAACTCTATATCTCTCATCAGATATGATCAACTTCTTAGGAAAGAAAATTTACTATGGTTATCACAAGAAAGCCCTAATAATCAAGGTTTTTAAAACGGAACTCGACATCGAACAGGTTTTTCTCCCGGTACCTGGGTTTTTCCGGTTAAATCACAATTCAAGATATTTCAAAGAATTGAAGACACAAAGATTCAAGAAGTGAATAAGTAATTGTGATCATTAATGAAAGACAAATCAATACCTTATCAAAAAAGACAACTCTTCACTTGTTACACTCGTCTTCCTCTTAACTCTTGAGTTTCAGCAGTTACAATTTTTTTTTTTAATCTAAAAAACGCAATATTGAATTGGTAATATTAGTAAGGGCCGATTGTTCCTATTCTTAAACTAGTTGGGGGAGGCCTAGCACCCACTAGTCCCCCATTGCCTCTGCCGCTGAACTAGTAGAACAGGCAATTTCGGTCCAGTTTTTAAAACACTGCTATAATTAGTTAAATGCAGTCAATATGTCTCAATGTCTCATGCACATCAAATTGACTTTTAGTACAATCAAATTTATAAACAATCATCGGATATAAGTTTTTCAAAAGAAGTTGATAAATTAATAATTTACAAGCGAAGTGTAGTCATCAAAGTTAAGTGAAAGTTGCACAAAAAATAGTAGAAGAGAAGGCTCTTTGTGTACATGTTTATCAATCAACGCCCACAATCAGGTTTCGACATGAATATACTCACAACACGCACCCTAGCTAGGTTTCGACATGAATATCTTCACTCTTGTTTTATGCACCCACACCCCGAACTCTTGTGTGTCAAATTTCACAATCTAAAACACACACTTAACATACATCAGATCTTTTTTGTATATGTGCATGTGATGATTATTGTGTGTGCTTTGATGTATGTTAAGTGTGTGTTTTATTTAGGTACAATAAATAAAATTTTCTTTGACACAATATACCTAAATAAAAGAGTTAGCTTGTAGTCCAATATATATTTATTTATTTTACTTATAAACTAGGCAGTAATACATAGACTACCATGATTTCTTTTTCACCCAACCATATGGAAACGGCATGTTACTTGCAGAAACATAGAATCCATCGACCAAAACTAACCAATAACAATCTTCATCACTATCAAACGTACGTCGACATGTATTCATTATTTCTCGATCAGCCAAAGCTAAGGATTGGTATCGTGATCCCCACCAGAAGTAACCATGAAAATGTGTACCGATAAATTTTTGACAAAATGTCCAACTATATACCTCATCAGATGATATTGTATGATTTCCAAGGTCATGATCGGTGGACTTTATATGAACCACAATATCATCAGAAACTGCATTTGTGATGTAAATAGTCCACTTAGTTGTTAGCTTGGAACAACTATAGCTACGTATGGCTAAATAACTAGCAGAAATGAAGAGGACAAGAAAGAAACAGTTTCCTCTATGATTCATGACCTTATATTTTATGATTTCAAGATTGGTTTTGGCATTTGTTCTATGTGGTGAACTGGTGATCATAAATAATACGTAGTAGTCGAGAGTTATTGATTGTATTGTATATTTGCAACTAAATTCATTGATTACATACATCATCACACAAACCAACCGGTGGCCACCAAGTTTTCTTAAAGTGTCTTGAGGAGGGGATGTTTGGCTAGAGGAGTTCTCAAGTTCGAGTCTTATCCGGGACTTTTACCCTTCAGGCGATAAAGGAGTAGCAAGCGGGTCTCAGGGTCATCATACTCCCCAATTAGATGTCACTACTAGACTTATAACTAGCAGGGTACTCATGCGTTGTCGTGACGGGTACAATGAAATAAAACTCTTCGACAAACCATGTTTTCTAATTTATTATGTGTTTTGTGACAATAAATTTATGGATGTCAAAAATTTTATGTGACATATTTCAACTTTTTAACTAATGACAGTGTTTTTTTCATTATACAATTGTGATAATAAATATTTTAGTGAGCAATATTTTTTTATTGTTCGCAATGACTATTTAATTTATATGAGGTTAAGCTTTATGGATATGGGTGATAAAAATATGTGAAACCGAAAAACCAAGACAACCCGCTCGATCAGTCCAAAACCGCAAAAAATTATAACTAAGAAACCGAAACCTAAAAACCCTCTTATCATGGTTCAATTTTGGTTTTTATTTTCAAATATCTGCGGTCACCCGAATCGAACCGTATTTATAGACATGTAAAAGAAAATATGAAACTTGAATACATATAGTCAATGTTAGTACACGTTTATGAATATTTTGTTAAAAACTACATGTATATAAAACACGGTTCGATTCGGGTAATCGCATATATTTGAAAATAAAAACCAAATCGAACCGTGATAAGAGGATTTTTCCGATTTATGATTTTTTTAGTTTCGGTTTCTTAGTTATCGGATGTTGCGGTTTCGGATTGAGCGAGTCAGTTCGGTTTATCGATTTCACGTATTTTTTTAACACCCGTATCCATAAAGCTTAACTTTATATAAATCAAATTGTCACTTTAAACAATAAAAAAAATATTGCTCACTAAAATATTTTATATAATAAAGGAATTACATTATTTCGGAGTGATTTTGCAAAATCAATCTTAGTGGAAAAAAATTGACCAATAGGAAAACTTGATTTTGACACGTAGACGAAATCGAGCAGTATTATTGGCCAATAAAAAGTCAAAATTGAATTGATTTTGGTCAAACTTTAATAAATTTGGTGAAAATTTTGATTGAAGAACAAAACACATAAAAATATAGGTGTAAAATTATAAATCTCCATATTTTTTGATAGAGCTATGATCGGGAAGCCTAAAGTTGTGCCTAAACTTGGGAAGCCTAAAGTTGTAAAGTTGTGCCTAAAGATGATTGGGAAGCCTAAAGTTGTCCCCAATCATTTTCCTTTTTGATAACTTTAGATTAGGGCTGAGCAGAAAACCGATCGAACCGAGCCGAACCGGAAAACCGAGTCGAACCGGACCGAACCGAACCGAACCGACCATTTTCGGTTCGGTTTCGGTTCTACGTATTACCGGTTGTCGGTTTTCGGGTCGGTCGGTTCGGTTCGGTTCGGCTCAAAACCGACCAAACACACACACAAAGCATCGGATGGAACCGACACAAAACCGAACCAAACCGAACCGATTCGGTTCGGTTTCGGTTCATGTTTTTTCTAAAATCGGTTCTCGGTTCGGGTCGGTTCCGGACCTTTGCTCAGCCCTACTTTAGATAATAAACAAATAACTCATTACACTTTATACCCTTTATACTTTATAACTAGAAGGGTACTCGAGCAATGCGGCGGCGGGTATCGTGTGATTATATATATATATATATATATTTTTTTTTTTTTTTTTTTTTTTTTTTTTTGTGGAACAGCGGCATATTATTAAAAAAAACTAGCAAGACGCTAGCATTACAAATGCGATTTGAGCCAATCAGTCCAACTAACACAATTTTTTCCTCTAAACATTAACCAATAAAAAGAAAAACAACGGATGTTATCAAAAATGTCACATTTTCTCATAACTTGAGGATTAGATATATTAGAGATAATTAAGATTATACTTTGTGTTATTTGGTTACACGTTTAGTTATCTTCATGCTTTATAAGTAGAGATATTAGAGATAATTAAGCCAAATAATTTTAGTTTGAATAACAAACCGCTTCCTAACAAGCTTTTTAACCAACTTTCTTCCTAACAAATCTTTTATATAATAAAAGAATTACATCATTTCGAAGTGTTTTTGTAAATCCCTTCTCAATGTAAAAAAAATTGGGCCAATAGGAGAGCTCGATTTTGCCACATAAGCAAAATCGAGCGACGTGATTGGCCAATAAAAAGTCAAAATTAAATTGATTTTGGTCAAACTTTAATAAATTTGGTGGAGAATTTGATTGAGGAAAAAAACATATAAAAATATATGTGTCAAATTTATGAAAATAAAAACTTAAAAAAAGAGGGGGTAATTAATAAAACATTAGTGGTTGAATTTTAAATATATTATATGGGGTTAATTGTAAAATTATAAATCTCCATGTTTTTTTATAACTTTAGATAATAAAAAAATAACCCCTTACACTTTATAACCCCTACACTCTATAATATGAACTTTGTTTACAATTACATGAGTATTAGTACTGGCTTGAGACTTTCATCCATTAAACTTACAAAATTCTACAAATATACGAATTAGGTTTAATATACGTTAAATATTTTAAAAACAAATATTTATTTTAAACTTTCATCCATTAAAATATTTTTTACTATGTACGTTAAATAAGGACTCATGTTATCCTATTTAAAAATTTAATCTATGCGTACACGGATTTGAATATTAAATACGGCTAAATTATTATTAACGGTAATATAAATATTAACGACTCATGTAATTATTATTTAAAGTTTATATACGGATATCCTGAAAACATTTTGAAAAACAGAGTCCACAAATTTTAACCCACATAAGAATCAGTTTTTCCATTCCCCTCTTCTCTTCTACCCCACATAACAAAGCCTAAACATTCGTTCTTTCAATTCATGAGATTGGATATTCATGATGTATTGCAGTGATGAACAAATGTTTATGTTTTAATTCATGAATATCCAATATCACCAGACATAACAATCGCATCCATCTTATATAACCCGAATCAAACCATACCTTCCCAAAATCAAACCGATTGGAGAATCAAAAACGAATATTAAAACGTATAAAACCGTACAAAAACGTATACAGTTGTCGATGTTTAAGCTTAAAAATGTATTAATGAATGAGATTAGGTTTAAGTTCATTTTTTTATTTATTTATTTATTTATTTATTTTTTTTAATGATCTTTTGGTGTTGGGTTTAGCTGATAAAGTTTGTTAAATTTGACTGTGTTTTGTTGAAGTTTTGCTTTTGTAGGTCTTTTGTATTGTTTAGTTGATAAAGTTGTGAAATTTGTTCAACTTAATAGTAGATTATGTTGAAGTTTTGATTCTTATAGCGTTCGGGCATAATAAAGTGGTGATTGGTATGCTTTCTGTATGTGTTATGATGATCTCAAGTAAGAATCTCCCTCTATTAATAGTTGTAAATGAAGTTTGTATAAATAAGTTTTTAGTGTTTTTGTGTACTTTAAGTTAACTAATTATTAGGGGTCACTAATGTTGTCAAGTGAGTTTCGACATGTTTTCATAATTTCGTAGGTCTTGGATGCAAACTCTATAAGATTTGACACAAAGATTCAATGGCATACGTGAGATATATTTTGTTTAAAATACAAATTGGGTGTAACACAATGAGTATATTTGCAACTATAAACTCATTATATGGTGACTATCTGAGCTGCAAAGAGACTTCACGTCGAATATTTACTCTACGGGTAAATTGTGTATATCCTTATAAACAACTATTTGATTGGAGCATAATGGAGTGTTGTTCTTTATACGGAAGTGATTGGCACACTTTCGTTTTTTTATCGGGATAGTCACGGTACAAGCAGTTAAAGCAGTTTATACTAAAGGTACAACTGTTTATTGTATAATGTGGAGTGTCCCAATAAAAATTGAGAGTGCTGCCAACCACTTCCCTTCTTCATATGATATGGGGGATGCTTATATATAACACTTGAAAAAAGATTATGCGTTGCAAAGTAACTTATGTACCTTCTAATATAATCTGAATCATTAAACAACCCATTGTAATACTATTCTTTTGAATTTGAATTTGATTTGGATATATAACATCAACGAAAGTAGTTAAGGTTAAAGTTGAATCAAATTAACTCTGAAAATTTAAACTAGACACTTATTTTGAGACGGATGTAGTATAAAGGTTCGGCTTTTAGCACATTTACCTTAAATTAACAATTACTCAAAGAAAAAAACATTATAATTAAAATTTATGTAAAAACCCCGTGCGTGCACGGGTATTATAACTAGTTAATTTTGACATTATTTCTCAACTTGATACATAAGTATAAAATGTTAATTTCTTTTATATGTATGTTATATCTTCAGGCAACAAGTGACTGTAGAGCAAACCAAGAAAACAAATTCAACAATAGGTTACATGAGTTTGGGTTCGTTATTTTTTTGCTCGTCTGTTGCGGGCTTGCAACTATGGCATCTTAAGTCGTTTTTCGAAAAGAAGATCATTTGACTATGTTATTTGACGATCTTTGTATAAGTAGCTTTACCGGTGGCGTGGCCAAAAAGTTTAAGAATAATATATCAACATAGATGACAATCAAATTAAGATATCCAGATACCATGCAACTCTACATCTCTCATCAGAAAAACTTCTTAGAAAAGAAAATTTACTATGGTTATGAGTTATCACAAGAAAGCCCTAATAATCAAGGTTTTTAAAACTGAACCAGACATCGAATAGGTTCTCCCGGTTCCCGGGTTTTTCCGGTTCAACCAGTCAAACCAGCCAGTTCAGTCCAGTTTTCAAAACACTGCTAATAATTAGTACAAATACAGGCAATATTTCATGAACATTATTCAAAGTGACTTTTAGTACAATATGATTTATAAACAATCATCAGATATACGTTTTTACAAAAGAAGTTGATAAATTAATAATTTACAAGGAAGTGTCATCAAACTGAAGTGAAAGTTGCACGAAAGAGAGTAGAAGAGAAGAGAACCTGTTGTGTGATTTTTTCCACACATGCTCTTTGTGTACATGTTTATCAACGCCCACAATCAGGTTTCGACATGAATATAATCACAACATGATACAGTGTAAAGGGAAGTTTGCAAGCATTGGACCTTATGAAGTCGGTAGACGAATCATGTTTGTTCTTGATCATATTTCAAGACGTAAAAATGTTCCAATGGTGATCCGGGCCCATCTTTTCCTTTATTGTTTCAAGCCTCTTCAAAATCTCCAAGAAAGATGGTCTCTTGTTCATATCGGCATCCCAGCAGTGCTCCGTCAACCTTTAAAATGACGCAAAAATTAGCATGCGAATATTCCAGTTATAAAACACAACAAATCGTTTAAATTACCAGACTGGTATAGCATGATCAAATAATTCACACCTTTTTCTATTATTTAGATGAAGTGGCCATATGATCATAAAAAGGTGAGCCAATTTTTGGTCCAATTTCTAATTTGAGTAAACAAATATGTTCTCATACATAAAACCTCTCAAACTTACTAAATTTTGATATAAATAGAATTAATCGCATATGATGCAATTCATGGAACTGAAATAAGGTTATACATGTAGAATTAACATACTCTCTCAGCTCAGGACTATAACTTTTTGCTCGGAAAACAGGTCGGAGCCCTCCTGCTGCAGACTTCGCTGCTTCATAAGGTTCTAAATTTGATAGTGGTGGGTCTCCTTCAAGCATCTGTAACAAAGTTCAGAAACATAACGGTCATGATCATCTATTTGCTTTCTATCCTTATTCATAAAGTTCTATTAAAACACATATTACCTGGTACAATATCATTGCGAAAGAGTAGACATCAACTGTCTTATCATATTTACGGTGCTTGAAGACTTCTGGAGCCATATAACGATCTTTTGATGTATGTCATTAAGAAAATACAAAAGTTAAAAGGGGTATGATGCGACTAATTTCACAATTCAGATAATTCAATAGCAGAAGTGTTTTAAGAGTTAGACATACAGCTCCCAGTCTCGCCGGTCATTTTGTAAACATCATGAGAATTTTTCACGCGGATAAGTTTGCTTAGTCCAAAGTCTCCAACTTTAAGATGGTCTGCACTGGAGTTGACTAAAAGAACATTCCTGAGAAGGTACAAGTAGCCTTCAATATCATTAGCAAATACCAAATGACAAACCAAACCATGAAAATCGATGACCAAGTACAAAGTTACATGTAAATATGCACCAGATAGAGTAAGGCTAAATGTTATAAATGTAAATGTACGAACCTCGGTTTTAAGTCTCGATGAACTATGACATTCGGCTCAGTATGAAGATATGCCATGCCTCTGAAATTACAGAAAATTGAGAAACACTGTTGTGATAGAATAGATACTCAAAAAGAACAATCTTCGAAATACCTAGCAATGTCTAAAGCGAAGTTTATAGCGGTTGTTGGATTAAGAGCACCCTTTTCCTTTAGGCATTGATGAAGATCACCCTGCACCCAAACATCAAGGTTCATACTTTAGAACTATGATTTTCCTTCCCATTGTTAAAGTAATTGTTGTGCACAGTTACCCCTCGTAAAAACTCGGTGATCAGCATTAACGGTTTCTTTTCAGTAACAGCTCCAAGAAATTGCACTATATTAGGATGGCGAAGTTTGACAAGCAAATTCACCTCATGCCTAAAGTCCTGACTGGTGAAGGCAAAAGAAGGCAAATTATCAGATGACAAGTTGTGATCATTATTTTGAAGTATACGACTCCCAAAGGGTAATTCACTCAATGAGTAAATAGTACGCAAATTGGCATATCCTAGGTCTAAAAAAGATAAGACATCAAAAAATATATTTATTAAGCAATGAGTTCAGAGCTCATGATTTTGGATATAAACGTCTTTATTAAACAAGGCAGTATCACAAATCAACACTAGTAAAGTAAAGTAAAGTAACTCCCAATACCGTCTTCCACGGGTTATGGGTCCCAATACCGTCTTCCACGGTATATGGGAGAGGTTGAGACGTAGACAGCCTTACCCCTACCTAAGGTAGAGAGGCTGCTTCCGGTTCTACCAAAGGTAGAAAAGGACCTCCGGGCCTTGCAAGGGGTGAGGATCGAACCCTTGACCTCTGTCTCGAGAGGCAAGGGTGTTAATCACAAATCAACACTACATGAGCTAAATTTAATGTTACTCACACCACAAATCTGTCATCCGAGAGACTTGGAAGTATACGCTTCACAGCTACAGGTGTTCCACGCCAAGACGCTCTTACGATTTCGCCAAAGGACCCCTATTAGTAGTAACACTTAGTATCATTAATATCAAACTTCCTAGAAATATATATTTAAAATTAAAATTTAAAAAAAAAAAAAAAAAAAAAAAAAAAAAAAAAAAAACACACACACACACATAGTACATGATAGCTGAATCATCAAATTCAACATTCATTTAATATGGTTGTATTTCTAGGTAGAGGTGTAATCAAGTCAAGCGACTCTTGAGCTACTCAAAATGAATTGAATTATTTTTAAAATCAAATTGGTGAAAGTCAAGTCAAGCATTGACCTTGTATCACATTTTTTCTTTCTTTTTTTTTTTTTTTTTTTTTTTTTTTTTCTCTCCTCATTTTATAACTTTACCCTTCATACATGGTATATATGCAGATTTACAGAACTTGATTAATTAATAATAACTAACATGGAAAATCGAGTTGAGCCGAGCTCGAAGTATAGATTGATCGATCTCAAACTAAAGCTTGAAAACAAAGGCTCGATATAGCGTGAGGTGAGTTTGTCAGTCAAGTTTAGCTCAAGCTTGGGACTATGTCGACTTGGCTCATTATGCCCTTACTTCTAAAGATGACAAGTTATGTGTACAAGTTGAACCCTGGGCAACCCATAGTCATATTATCTTTGTCGTACACTCCAATCAACTAAAATAATCTTCGTATATTTAATTTTATTATCAAACTACCACTTACTATGTCTGTTACTTTATTCAGCCATGGATACAAGCATTGATGTACGCAACAACATGTCCAAGTAAAACGAAATTAGTTTTACAGCAAAAGAACCAAACCTTGCCTACAATGTGCGCGTTTGTGAAGTCCAGCTCCACAGGGTCAATTTCCCAGTCACATTTATTTGAAAGAGGGGGCGTAACAGGTTTAGGTTCAGAATGACTTCCATTCTGGCCCTGCACAAGAAACACTAACAGTTTGAAACCAATAAATATAAAAGATCAAAATGTGAGTAAGCTTAACTTGGGAAGATTCCCATGATTATAGATCAATATTAAACTAACAGGATGTAAAATTGTACATTAACAGTCATCTTTGAAGATATGCAACTTTTTTTGCTCACTCATAAAGATAATGGTTATATAATTTATTTTTATTAATATTTATGCTCAATCATTAGCAGTCTCTCTACCTTCAGGTTTAAGGGTAGGAGTAGGATCTTTCAACATTCTACCTCACCCATACCCCGCCTCGGCGGGATTGGGTATTGTTGTTATTGTTGTACAATGAAAGGACACAAATAGCTTGATGCTTAAAGCTTAGGTGACAAGTTCACTAGCACCATGTTATATATTCATTCACTCTTCATTCCGTTTTTAATCAATTGTAAAGGTAGGCAGAAACACAAAGTATGTTAAGATGGAGGTCTATTAAAAACAGAAAAGAGGGCAATGAAATGTGCAGTATCATGAAAGGCCGAAAGGGTAGTGTATTCCAGAAGGAGATAAAAAGAGACAAGGGAAACGCTTCAAAGTTATTAGATATCTACAAGAAAAGACACTATCCAATCACTGAACTTACAAAAGATAGTTCAGTTGTCTGGTAGCCTTTCACTATATCAACATACAGCATGTTTAAGTCAAGGTAAACTGCACGTTGTCCTAATAATGCTTCAGTACCCACTGTCATATATTTTCCTTATTGGACCAAAAAAATAAAATAAAAAGAAGCAACCTTTGACCTGGCCAGTACTTTACCTAATGATCAGATATATAACAAAAACATCCCCATTGATTAAAAAAGAAAGTAACAACACTTGAAGAACAATAGCTTGTAAGAACTGCTAATGAGCAGATGGGTAGGTTTGGATCCAAGTTTTATTGCAAAATGGAGTGTAGCAATTTTAAAACAACCCAAAATGAGAAGTGTTGCCTTTTTTGGAACAAAACAGTCACGACCTAACAAAGAAACAGGACTGGTTTCATTTCTGCAAACATGGTTTCATTCCTCAATACAATCACTGCAATGAAGTATAGAGACCAAATGAAATATAATAAGTATAATAAATTAGTAAAGCAAAGTTTCAGGCACTCCCACACTTGTGGATCATGGTTTATATAAAGAAGATTATGATATAGGACTCTTTAAAGTTTAAACTAATCACGGAACAATGAATATAGTCTAATAAATTAGTGTACGCAGGTGATATATAGCATACTTCAAACAATAACACCACAGCTCAAAATTAAAAAGCTACATTACATTAGAGACTGGCTATTCAACTTACATCTGACGTGCCATTGTGCAACTTCAACAACTCGATCATGTTATGTTTTTTTGCTCCTTCCGCATCAGCTAAAGGCTGTCATGAGCAGTATCAAATTGAGAAAAGATTAGTTTAGTAAGTTGATAGAATTATAAGATAGCTGTCGCTTTGCAACATAAGCTAAAATAAGTAAGAAGCAACTGGTTACAAACTAGAATCCCAAGGAAAAAGAAAATCAACACGTCTTTCCACTGCCTTATTTTAAGGCAAAGAAACACACACCCCCTCTAATCTAACCTACTCTACACCTATTAAATCAACCTATTGTCCATATTGGGACTTGAAACTCACAAGTCACAACTATTTGGTTGGAGGAGGGCTACCTGCGCACCGCTGCGTTACAATCCCAATGATTGTCTTTCCACTGATTTGTACCATAATGTTTGCTTTGACGCAGCAAAAAAAAAAAAAAAAAAAAAAAAAAAAAAAAAAAAAAAAAAAAAAACAACAACAACAACATGACAACTTTCAGACCAGAGTCTGCAAGTATAACCAATTAGGCATGTTCATTCGTTAATACTACCATCATGTTTGTCAGTGTGTATATATAACAATACATGTGTTGATATTGTAAGTGTTCATAGGATAACTGTCCTAAGCATGTAAATAAATTCACATGTATATTACTTCGATTCCCCGAGCATAAGAGCAGGTTCTTTTTGTAAGCTGCGTCCTTTTTTCTAAACTCATTATCCATTTCCAGTATCAGTGTCAATGAAGTCAAAATTGCAGTTCACCACTTCTTGAATCGATTACTCAGATCCAAATAAAATCTCATTTTGCGTCACTTATACTCAGGTTGATGACATAAACATACTACAGTCTCAACCCATCTACATACAGAAAAATCATCATTGTAGCATCAAGCTTAAGTTCAGTCGCATACTCTTTAATACCCCTTTAATCAAGATATGCATATTATACAAGTACAGCTCTTTTTTAGCCACCAAGCAACTGATCCAAACATATTGAAACACCAAAAATGACACCAAGCATCCAAACCTAGTCTCATTTCTCTTAAATACCTCGAACACAAAAAAAACACAACTACTTCTTCAACTTACCAATAACTAAAACTTAACAAAAGTTGCAGAAAAACTTTCTTACTCTTTAAGCCAGCCAACACGCATATATTTGTCCAACACTTTCATATTCACTTCTCTAACCATCTTACGAGCAAAATCAACCTCCAAATGCTAAGCTCACTTACGCAAGTCAACTTAGGAATACACCAACGTACTCATCTCGTTGATGTTAGTCGCGATACTTAGTATCTAAACCTGATCTCATTTCTGATTTCTCTTAAATGTGTTCGTGAGCCTTTCTATGGGAGGTAAGAAAAAGGAATGACAGGATATAGAAATATTTCATGTTCTCAAGATTTTTAATTCCCCCCTCCCCGGGAAATAGATATATCTATAATGACTTTAATGCCCTTTCTAAACTATAAAGACTGCACAAATGACAGGCATAAAAGTAAATTTGCATTTTTCTTTTCTTCCCTTGCAACTCAAGAACACAAAGCATATATTATGTCTTTTCTTTTCCTTTTACTTTCTTCAGTCTAAAGAACACAAATTTGTATTTCTATTTTTCTAATATCCAATCATTTCTTTCCTCATTTCATCAGATCATTTCTTTTCCTTTAATGGAAAGCTCGAGAACTGTAAAATATAAATATCAACACATGTCACAGGAAAACATTTTTACTCTTTAATCCAACCGACACGCATCTACTCCTCCAACACTTCCGCGTTCACTTCCTAATCACAAATACAATTTTAACAGCAAAAGCAACCTAAAAACACTAAGCCCATTAAGGCAAGTCAACTCTCGCATCAACTAACTTACGAAAACCTAATCGGGATACTCATTTCATCAGATCATTTCTTTTCCTTTAATGGAAAGCTCGAGAACTGTAAAATATAAATATCAACACATGTCACAGGAAAACATTTTTACTCTTTAATCCAACCGACACGCATCTACTCCTCCAACACTTCCGCGTTCACTTCCTAATCACAAATACAATTTTAACAGCAAAAGCAACCTAAAAACACTAAGCCCATTAAGGCAAGTCAACTCTCGCATCAACTAACTTACGAAAACCTAATCGGGATACTCGTCTGGATACACCAATTCATGTCAACATATTCTTAAGTTTTACCTCTAGAGCATCAATTACCAATAAGCTCTAACTAACTCAACATAAATAAACACTAAAAATACATAACGATAATCAAACAAATATACTTAAAAGTTTTTTTTTTTTTTTTTTTTTTTTTTTTTTTTTTAAAGCAACTAAATATCTCACGATATATACACCACGAATCCATCTCACATGTCCTAAAACATGACTCAAACCCACAACCATTTTGGTTGGGGCTCATTCTCACACATTATGCCATACCGATGTGTCACAAGACATTTGGTTGCAATATACTAGTAGTAACTAATAAACAAGTAGGGTTGGATCAGTTGGAAAACCCCTTGCCTCTCAACCAAGAGGTCAAGGGTTCGATCCTCACTCCCTACAAAAGGCTGGAGGTCCTTTTCTACCTTAGGTAGAACCGAAAGCAGCCTCTCTACCTTAGGTAGGGGTAAGGCTGTCTACATATCAACCTCCCCCATACACCGTGGAAGACGGTATTGGGACCCATAACCCGTGGAAGACGGTATTGGGAGTTACTTTACTTTACTTTTTATACTAGTAGTAACTAATAATTCAACTACCATATTCTTCCACCGATCATGATCATCAACATTAAAAATACTAAACACATTATCTCGAGCCAACTCTCGGACTACACCAACATATAAAAAAACCTAATCGGCATACTTGTCTAGATACATATGTAAATTCATATTAACAAATTCAAAAAACTCTACCTCTATAACATCAACTACCAGCAGCATACCATTAACAACTCAGCAATAATCAAACAAACATAACAATAACTAACAATTAAGAATTAACTACCGTATTCTACCAGCAACAACATTCTACAAACATGAAGCTCATTCACGCAAGTCAACTCTCGAATTACACTAACCTAATCATCATACTCGCCTGAATACACATGTAACTTCATATACCTATTATATCAAGATATTCATAAATTTCATCTTGATAACATCAAATACCAACAAACCTATAACTAACTCAACAATAATCAAACAAACATAACAATAAGTAACAATTAACAATCAACTAACGTATTTTTCCAGCGATCCTGAGCATTAACATCAAACATCGTTACGCTTTCCAACACACATCCACTCGTCCAACACTTCCGCATTCACTTCCTAACCACCTGATAACATTTAACAACAACCTACAAACTCTAACCTCATTCAACGATTACACTAACCTAATCAACCTACTCGTCTCGATACACATCTAACTAACTATATACACCTATTACATAAAAAATTCATAATAATACTAGTAATCACAAACATAAAATAATAAAAATAATAATTAGCAATTACTCAACTAATAAACTAGTACCGTATCCTTCCGACAATCCTGAACATTTCTAATATCACGCACATCTACTAGCGAAAATAATTCGGCTATCAATTTCGCTAGCACATAAACAATCTACTTACACTAAATTATCACAACAAACTCTAACTAACTAATTAACTAACAATAATTCAACAAGTACTGTGTTCTTCCAACGATCCTCAACATTTCTAATAACAAGCACATATATATTTCTCCGGTCTTAAACTCATTTCTAATAACACGCACATCTACTAGTTCGGCAATCAATTTCGTATGCACCTAAACAATCTACTTACACTAAATCATCACAACAAACTCTATCTAACTAATTAGATAACAATTAGTCAACTAGTAAACTAGTACCGTATTATTCCAACAATCCTGAACATTTCTAATAACACGCACATCTACTAGTGAAAATAATTCGGAAATCAATTTCGCAAGCACCTAAACGATCTACTTGCACTAAATCACCACAACAAAACTCTAACTAACTAATTAACTAACAATTAGTCAACTAGCAAACTGGTACAGCATTCTTCCAACGATCCTGAACATTTCTAACAACACGCAGGTATATATTTATCCGCTCTTAAACTCATTTCTAATAACACACAAATCTACTAACTAATTAACTAAGAAATCATCACAACAAACTGTAACTAACTAATTAAGTCAAATAATTGAATCAATGAGTACCGTATTATTCCAACGATCCTTAGCATTAACATCAGCACCATACTCAATCAAACACTTAGCAACATCGATCCATCCATGTAACGAAGCCACGTGTAACGGAGTCCTGTTATCGTAATCTCTAGCATTAACTAAACCCCGATCTTCTTCTAGAAGCTTCTTCACAGCCGCTGGATCGTTCTGATGAGTGTGCCATAGAATTAAAGATGTGCGGCTCACTTTCGCTTTGTCCTTCTTTTTAGTCGCTGCTCCGTCTGAACTGCTTCCTTCTTTTTCGCTCATTCTGTTAAATCAGTTGGGGTTGAATTTTGGGGGTTGAATGAGTGAATAAATATCTGATTGAAATGTGATTTGAATGTGTCACGTTATTGATGTGATGTGTTTTTTTGTTTATTTATTTTAATTTGGGTTTACGTGTTGAGGTGGATTGGAATTGGGATGGATAAACCGATAAAGGAATATGAATTGGGGTTTTGGGTTACCGGCTTTTTGCGTGGCTTGTCGGTTTTGTTGTTGTGTAACTGAGAAGTTGCGTGTTCGAGGCTTTGGTAAGTGCTTTGTTTGTGAAATTGTGCATAACTCGTAATTGTCAATTTTATCTGTTAGTATAATTTTGTTGGGAATAACTAGTTATAATGCCCGCGCACGCACGTGTTTTTTTTTTTTAATCATATATTTTTATTTATTAAAAAACAAATAATTTAATCTTTGTTTTGTTTGATTTATGATGTTTAATTATAGTTTTTTTATTATTAAAGATAATTATTTAAAAATTTAATCTTTTTTGTTAATTGCATCTTATCTATATTTTTTATATTTATCTTTTACTTGTGTTATTGATAAATATAAAATGTTACCTAATAAGAAAATAATCTTTTTTTTAAATAAAATTATTACTAAATAAGGTATGATTTGATTTTTTTGAAATGGAAAAGTCCCACTTGAGGTTTTGTTTTATTATATAAAAGATTTTATAATAATAATAGAAAAGTATATGTGTATAGCAACGAGATTTATAATGACAGATAGTTATAGCAATATTTTAGTTAAATGATTTGTGTAACTCTAGTTGTTTGCTATTAGAAAATCATCTTTCTATTCATGGGTCCTCGTCTAATATATATATAATTGACAAACCAAAGTATCAAATATATTTTTAAATAATTGACAAACCAAAGTATCACATATGTGTATTTAATATATTATTTAAGTTAACAAATCAAAATATCAAATATGTTTTTATATATTTGACAAACCTAAGCATCAAATCTGGATTTTATGTATTATTTAAGTTGACAAATCAAAATATCAAATATGTTTTTATATAGTTGACAAACCAAAAAAAATTGGGTAAAGGGATTCTTTTCCTTGTAAAATATTTACTCAAAAAATATAATCAGTACAGGAAATGTGGCTAAGTGCCACATTTACTAGTCTCGAACGCACCTGTAGTGCTTTGAACCACCAACTAGCGAGAAGGACAAACCCAAACTCGCAGTACAAACAACCTAGTCTTACAAAAATAAACACATAGCAGAATAAAAACTATTAGGCTATAAGCAATGCAATAATAGCTATTCTCCATCTCGAACAAGGCAATTAGGAAGCTTCCACTTTTCCAAAAGCAAGTCCACATTCTTCGACTTTTTGTAGCGAAATGACAAGAGCTTTAGACGAACTGTAGAAGTAATGACTTCGACCACTTGCACTACCGACCTTTTTTTCTTTTGAAATAAACGTAGGTTTCGTTCTTGCCAAATAAAATAAGCTGAAGCAGCCACCACAAGCTTAAGAACAACGCCTCGAACCGATCGAAGCTTCGCTCTAGTAATAAGCCACGCAATGATAATATCAAACACAGGAGTAATATTATGCATTTCAGCAAGCCCTTTAACTTTATTCCACACCTAGGAAGAAAAAGTACATTTGAAAAAAAGGTGTTGATGCGAGTCCGGTTTCAACTCGCACAAAGGGCACCACATCAAGTTTAAATTAGTCGTGTCCTTTACATCCCAATGTCTTAGCACATCTTGGGTTTTCAACTTACGCTTCGCGACCAACCAAAGATGAAAAGCATGACGAGGTATACAATGAGCAAACCATACAACTTTTGCCCACGCAACCTCGTCATTCCTAGCTCGGATTGAGACCACACCAGCCCTACAGAAAATTGTTTAGAGCACCGGTTATATCCTTGCAAAATTGAGTATCACGAGTACTAGGATCAAGAGCAGGAGTATCCAACATGTATATATTGGGGAAGCGTGTGGCCCAATCATTTAGCCACTGCCATATACAATCACGAACTAAATCTACCACTTTAGAAGATAGCAGAAATCCACTTCTAGAGATATCACGATCCGATAATAAATTTATTAGCGGACTAAGAGGATACCATCTATCAAACCACATGGAAGTTGTCTTGCCATCTCTTAAAGTATACCAAAAAAGTAGCGTATAACAGGAAGTACATGAAGAATCTTACGCCATCCCCAAGTCATATTCCCTCTAACCGGTAAATCCCAAAAATTGCTACCCATCAACTTATAAGAGTGGATCCATTTAACCCAAAGGGATTCCTTATTAGTTAAAAGACTCTAGATATGTGTAGAAATCAACGCAATATTATAAGTGTCCAAACTTCAAATACCCAGCCCACCTTCACTTTTGGGAAGGCAAACCAATTCCCATGAAACTTTTGCTTTTCCCCTACGCATCTCACCTTGACACCAAAGGAAACCACGGTCTTCAATAAACCGATTCACGGCATGAAGAATAGCCTCCTCTCCTCCAAATACCCCAACACCGAACTGTAGGTCATTTAAATAACCATCTAAAGAATGACCAATCATAGAAGCACTAACCTTGGAGACTAAACGCCTCCAAACAGTTCCCACAGCAATAGGACGGATACCACCTCCTGGCTTGACCAATGGTGTGAGAGGAGCACTAGCAATATACTCACCCAACGCCCTGGGGCATTTACCATCAAGGAAAAGATTCACTACTTGGGTGATAGAAGTGATTAAATCATCAGAAATAGCCACAACAGCACCACTTAAACAATCCAAAAGGTGTTGGGTATGCAAACCATCCCGACCACAAGACGTACCACGAGGAAAACTCTTAATCATATCAAGAATCACAGCAGGAGATGCAATGGGGTGATGATGATCAATAGGTATATACGTCAAAGAAGGAGCAGGCTTGAAAGGGTGCTTAGCCTTTAAGTCCTCAAGAGTAGCATCATTATAAGGAGCAACACCAGAAGAAGAAAAAACATTGACAGCCACAGTATAATGGCCATCACAAATCTTCCTCTTACACTACTTGACATTAGGCTCACCCAAGTCCAAGTTTTCCTCATCAATATTAGACCATGATGGGGAGGGTTCAGCTAAAGCCTCTCTAACAATCTGCGAACTACCACCAGGCGTACCCCAAGATCGAATGGCATTAGCAATATACTCTTCTTGGCGCTGACGTTTAATAGCAGACCTACACTCTATATTACTCCTCGGGCAAAAGGTTTTAAGGAGACAAAGAGGCAAGACTAACAAACTAACCTAGCAAGAAATGTCATCAGGTGTGCAGATCACCGTATCAAGAGCTCCTTTCAATACGCGAGAAAACCCCAAGCGGCACTTGGGAGGGATGGATTTGACAGTGCGCAACCCCTTAGAAAGCAAAGTGCCAAGTAGAGATAAATCAAAACCATGTTGCTCGTCCAAAACCAAATCTTTAACATGAGCAAGTTGAACAGAAGAAGGAACTTGTGGCTTGGAAAGATTAAACAGAACGAACCTAACAACACCATCACCACAATCAGGGTCTAATATTGATGGGAGTCTAGACATAATCTGTGCTCCCACTCCCTTCTGAATACAAAAACTAACTCAATAAAAAATAAAAACACCACTTTTAACATTATTTGAGTGGCTAATGGCAATAGACTTAATACGAGAAAGTGTATCCAAAGCTTCCGCATCGAATTCCCCAAATGTAGAAAAAGCAAAAGGTATGAATTTGTATCCATTGTCCTCACATTTGGATGCATACTTCATCTTTTTCTTCTCCACATCATTACACAAGGCTACCCCAGGAGCCCATGAAGTCGCCCCACTACCAGCAAATGGAGAGATTCCGGTAACATCCAAACATGCATCTTTACCTTGGAGCCAATTGAATAATAACAAATCTGCAGGTCGTAACTCATTCCCCTCCTCTGAAAGGAACCCCACTGGAGCCTCCTTACGCACCATGATCCCTACCTTGGAGCATATATCGACAAGAATATCACGCACCAGATTATACCTGAACTTCACACCTACTTCACTAGAGCAGTGAACCGCGTGATCCCCCCATTGGTCCATACGATGCACATTGCAACTCAGACAAAGGCTACCTTCTAAGAACATAGGTACCGTAAGCCTATAACATAACATAACATTATTATTATTATTATTATTATTATTATTATTATTATTATTATTATTATTATTTAAAGTTTTTAGAGTTTTCAGGGGTAGAATAAGTATAGAACAAAGTTAAAAGATTAAGAAAGTAAGATTTTCTTTATCCACGGTTATAAGTAGTTAAGAAGAGAAAGCCAATCTAATATACATGTTAGGTAAATATGATATTATAGTTTTTAAATTCGGTATTTGTTCGTAGGATAGGGATCCAGTGAGAAGAATACTTAAAATGAGAAGGTTGAGAAATAACTATAACTACACATTTGAGATGCATCAACTTGAATTAGATGCATCTATTCATTTAGATGCATCCCAATTAGTTTCAAAAGTAATTTTGAAGTAAAAACGATGCAAAATAGTACTAACAAAAAATTTGATCTACGAAAAATACATAGGATTCGCCTAACTTGATGAAATGCATATAATATATGTATATGCATCTAACTTTTTCTAGAAAATATATTGGTGTGCATCCAAAAGATTAAGGATGCATCTAATCCAAGTCGATGCATCTTTAATGTGTGGTTATAGTTATTTCTCATCCTTCTCATTTTAAGATTTCTTCTCATTTGATCCTAAGTCTTTATTTGTATTCAAAATAGTGTGATGTTTTTTTAGGAAAAAAAATAAATAAATAAAAAATAAAAAAATAATAAAAAACTGCATTTTGCTTTCTAATTTACTATATATTAAATAATATACAAATATTTAATTTCACTCATTTAGCAACCAACAAACTAAACAAATGATTTAAACAATAACTGATGAGGACATTACTGATAGTAGGAGTAAGGGTACTTCTACATAAGTAATCCTACTCCTAAACATACTGAGGTTACTTGTGTTTGTCTTGTACCTTCCAAGTAACCCTACTTCTAAACCAAAGTAAGGTTGCTGGAAGAAACAATATATCAAACTGCGGTTACTTGTCTGTGTCGATACTTCCAAGTAATCCTACAACTAACCTTACTTCTCAACTTCAAACTTTTCCTTCCTCTATCTCCGAGTAGAAGGTCAGGGAAAATGACCGCTGAAGTGATGCTTTAAGAAGGAGAATGGCTTATGGTCGCTGCTAAGCCTTTCAACTCCCTGCCACGAGCGGTAGCTGCGCAACACCGATTCCCTTTTTCCTATACTTCCCTCAAACAGGCTTCATTCTCCTAATCATGTTGAGGTAATTCAACAACTTCACTCAAGTAACCTTACTTCTTTTTAGGATCGTGAGTTTACTGAAGTTACTGGTTCTTTTCTTTTTAGGTTGTGACTTTGTTTTTAAATTCCTTATTTTTATTTATTCTAGAATAATTAAGTTATCTTGTTTTACAAGATTAGTTTCCTATAAATATAGGGTTTAAGTTTCATTGTAATGCATCTTTGGATCATTATTATTAATAAACTTTGTGTTTTAAGAGTGAATCTCTTGTTTGGGCTTTATTCCCTTGAGGTGTGCCTCGTATATCACCCTTGGATTAGGGTTTATCTAAATTCACTTTAGCGCGTCCTGCGTCAGTTGGCATCAGAGACACTTTGTATCCTGGTGGTAATTTGTGTAGAAGGTTCTATATCAATTAAACATCTAGAGCTTGTTAGTATCCTAGATGGTGAACGATGTAGAAGATTTAAAAACCCATACTGTTGGTGAGGTATGGTCTGGAGAGTACATGGATCATGGATTTACCAAATCCATGAAAACAGTTGACAATCGTTACACTATGCTTGAAGAACTACGTTCCGTGATCGTAGGTGGGGCATTAATCCGCAAGAATCGCGAGGGTAGCAATTATGGATGTTCAAGAATTAGTCCAATCATAGGCGGATCTATTGACAGCCGTAGGTGCAACCAATCCCCGTTCAACAATATGAGCGTTGATGAATGGGAAGAAAAGATGAAGATGGAGATTCGATTACCAACAATCAAATTGTTTCATTCAAAGGTTTTGATCAATAATAAGTTATTTTCTTTAATTATTGACAATTATGGAGCTAAGAATTTGGTGTCGAGAAAATTGGTTAATTATTTTAATTTACCAATTAAGTTTTGTTCGATTAGAAAAACACAAGTTTGTTGGTCCCAATATTTATTAGTAAGTCTTATAAATGTGAAGTGTTTTGTGAATTGGATGATATGGAGGATTGTCATATTCGGTTGGGGAAATCATGGCGATAAGAAGTTCAAGGTTTTTATGATTTAAAGCGTAATCTCTACTTATTCTCATGGGAAGGAAAGAGAATTGCAGAAGAACAATTAAATATACCAATATATGAGGTTATGAATGAGAAAAAGTTATTGAAGACCGAGGTTGTTGAAGAACACATTGCAACTTTAGTAGAAACAAAAGAAGTTGTGGTTTTGAAGATTTGTGAAGACAAAGTTTTGGGTTTTAAAGATGAAGAACGTATTGAAGGTTTGAAGATTGGTGAAGTAAATCAAGACTTTGGTATGGATCTTAATGAAAAGAAGACGAATAAAGTTAGGTACTTGAAGCATCTCAAAGTTTATAATTATTCGTCAAGCAAGTCTATTTACCCCAAGAGCTCGAAGATGATTTCTTTTCTGAAGAAGGAATATTATTTGGGATTAACTAATCGAAGATCGGGTTCGTATGTTGACTTGTGGGAGTGTGGAAAACGAGTGAAGATTAAAGACATCAAACAAGTGTTCAAGGTCTTTCCCACGAGCAAAAGTACACGTAAGAACTCGGGGCGAGTTCTTTCTAAAGTGAGGGGGAATGATGAAGACATTACTGATAGTAGGAGTAAGGGTACTTCTATATAAGTAATCCTACTCCTAAACATACTGAGGTTACTTGTGTTTGTGTTGTTCCTTCCGAGTAACCCTACTTCTAAACCAAAGTAATGTTACTGGAAGAAATAATATATCAAACTGAGGTTACTTGTTTGTGTCGATACTTCCAAGTAACTACAACTAACCTTACTTCTCAACAAGTAACCTTACTTCTTTTTAGGATCGTGAGTTTACTGAAGTTACTAGTTCTTTTCTCTTTAGGTCGTGACTTTGTTTTTAAATTCCTTATTTTTGTTTATTCTAGAATAATTAAGTTATCTTATTTTACAAGATTAGTTTCCTATAAATATAGGGTTTAGGTTTCATTGTAATGCATCTTTGGATCATTATGATTAATAAACTTTGTGTTTTAAGCAAGGTTGCAAAAATTGCTAGGTGGTAGCGTAGCGGCCGGGTACCGCCTAGCGATTAATCGGTTAGGCGGGGATTAATCGAATTTGATTTTTTATATATAAAATTAAAAAAAATTGAAACTATATGTCCGATTTGGCCGATCTAGCCGAGTTTTTTTCCAATTTGGCCGATTTATCCCTGATTTGACCGATTTCTATCCGTAACCGAGTTGGCCGATTTATCCGATTTGGCCGATTTTTATCTGATTAATCGGTATGTTGACCAATTTTTGACCAAACCGATTAATAAGACCGATTAGTGAAAATCGTGGCGGTTAATCCCCGCCTAGCGATTAATCGCCGATTAATCGGCCACCAATGCTGATTTTTGCAACACTGGTTTTAAGAGTGAATCTTTTGTTTGGGCTTTATTCCCTAGAGGTGGGGTTTATCTAAATTCGTTTCCGCGCGTCCTGCGTCAATAACACATTTCCTTACCCTTCTTTTCTTTGAAGCGTAGTAACAAACCAAACGCCCTCTAAAAAGAAATCAAAGTAAACCTTAAGATGTTAATAAAAGTGTCAATGACCAGGTCGTTAAGTGTTGTAAAATGATATCGTGCAGAATATACAAATGTTGACTTCGAGATTTTTATGTTACAAATGTTAACTTCGAGATTTTTATGTTTTCATTTAGGCTGCCCACAGTAAGGCGACCCAATCCTCTCATTTTTCCCTGCTACGTCGGTTTTCTCTCTTCAACGACCTGCAAGCGATTGGGTACCCCAGTAAGGGCGACCAAGTTCAATTTTTTTTAATTTTTTTATTTATTTATTTTTTATTTTTTTATTATTTTTTTTAACAAACTAATAAATTAAAATAAAAAACAATAAATAAATAAAATAAAACCTTTAAGACTAAGACAAAATTGTAAATGTTAAAAGCTCAAGGGTGTAAAATGTATATGACTTAAAAGTGACATCTTCAACCCCATTTCATTTTCAGCCATTTCAAGCATAACATTTCATGTTCAGCCACCCTCAACGTACTTTTTTTTTTTTTTTTTTTTTTTTGGTGCCAAACGGCTAGAAATTCATTTAATAGGCAACGATTGGATCAAAAAGTGGAATGAAATGAAAACAAAACTCGGTCGAGATCACGACCCTAGTCGCCCTCTTTTTTCCATCATATCGGTCGCGACCGACTAGGCACAAAAGGGACGACCGACTGAAATCGGTCGACCTAGTTGGTCGAGATTGTCTTCTGTTGGCAGCCGTAAAAGATGTTAATTAAAATGTCACATTCCAATTGCTTTGTTATTTGGATAAGTCATAGGGCCTATTTATTTATTTTTTGTTAGTGAAGGATACATGGGTCCTATATCTGTTAGAGTCTCTGAATGGGGAGATGCTCATTTATCTTCCTCTTATATTATGGACGAAATAAGGTAATAATGGATCCAACTTTTGAAAAGTAATAATAATATTAAATAGATTAATGTGCCCAATCTCTTAGCTAAAAAAAAAAAAAAAAAAAAAAAAAAAAAAAAAAAAAACGCGCCCATAGTTATATACTTATCCTCTATCATTTATTACTTGTAAGATACCTTCTATTATAATATGGTTTTCCCCTTTGATTATTTCATTAACCACAATAAACAAATATAGGTTTATAGTGATTGGAAATAAAGTAAGATACATGCGTTGAGCCCGTAAGTGAACTTATGGGCTAACAGTAGAATACACTAATACATTCTTGTTCGTCCAAGAATGCGAAGAGGGAGAACATACACAAAAGTAGTTAATTGATGATGCTATGTTAAATATCACCCATCCCTCCCTTTGAGTAGTTCCGATCGAAGCAACAACTGTGTCCCCAACACAATGAATCCTGACCGCGTTCCCACCCCAAAAATTTGAAGTTATGGTCGGCTACCCAATTGAATTTTCATTTTTTTTTTCTTTTCTTTTGTGAGGTATGTTTTTTGTTGTGGTTGCAATCATCTTACTACTTGTTTATGGTCGATGTGTAGTCTTGGAGAGAGAAAGCTGAGTTGATGCTGATGTGACAGGGGTGACCACGCAATTCACAATGTGGGACATGTTGCACGCGGTATGCAGTGTAAACTATAAGGCACTTTGCTTAAAAACATGATAGACAACCATTTTGAATTGACTGAGCAAAATACTTGATTATGGTGATTGTGATTTGTGAAGGGTGTAGACCGGTAGTTGAGCCTATGCCATTCTACTAAACACATGTGAACTAACAAACAACGAAAAGTATATACATAAATGACGATTTTTTTAGTACACATAGCATGAATGCAGTGTTCTCAAGTTTCATAAACAAAAGAAAAGAAAATAAACTTAAAGAAACTGAAAATCAAACGTGTTCTTGAGTTTTTTTTTGGGAGGAAAGTGGAGAGAAAAGAAATGATTGAGGAAGGAAAGTATGTGTGATTTTGGTTAACAAAATTTCCGCCCAAAAATGGGAAGAAGAGGAAGAAGAGAAGTGATCTCTGATAACTTCTCTTCTCTTATGAACCAATCTCAAGAACACAACGGAAATGTTTAATGATACAATATGGCTCAAGTATACTGATTTTTTTTTAGAAAGGCAACAATTATTATAAAATCCACAAAAATATCAAAATACAAAGAAAAGTCATCCCAACCTAATTAATCAAGCAAATTAAGAGGAGAATGGGATCCAAAAGATAAAACTAATATATTAGAAACGAGGTAGGCAGAACCCGTGCTACGCACGGGCTAAGAATCTAATTGTTAATCGTGTATTCTTTCTGTATACTGGCGAGTGTGTACTTAATTATTGTTTATTATGTTGTATGAAATGTTTTAACTTTCTTGTATGAAAATTTATTAAAAGTGTGTGATGTTGTTTTGGTTTTGTAGTGTTGTATTCTATATATGGGCTTTTGGTTATTAAGTTGTGATTGCTTTGTTTCTTTTGGCATATTACTTATTTGCATGATAAAAAAAATGACTTTATTTCTTTTGGTCTATTACTTAGCCATACAATACTTGTCTATTAGATGGTTTTTGCATGGTAATATGAAGCACACGGGGTCTATCTAATTGGTCATAGTTTAATGTGCGTTATATATTTTCTTTATTAACTTTGTAAGTTAAAGTTTGTGTAATAATGTATATATAATAATGCCACATAAACTGTATAAAAATCGTTACAAACCTTTTTATCTTTATCTCATTTTATTGTACAACTAATTTTATTGAAAATTAACATTGAAGTTTAACTAATATCAATAAATTTTATCAATAAACTCAATTTTAAATAACCAACTAAATGAATATTAATTAACACACTATTAATAATTCCGAAAACCTTTGGACTCCACTATTATGTCTTAAACTTAATTTTTTAATTTACAAATGGGTTTGAGCAAAAATTATATACTTTTTCTTTTACTAGACGAGTACCCGTGCATAGCAACGAAATTTTATTGCGACAGATAGTTTATTGATAGAAAAAGTTTATAGGTTATAAACGAAAAATAATAAAAGTTTGAATATTTGGGAATTTAACATAATGTTTTGAAACCCGGTTCGACCCGGGTGATTCAACCGGTTGAACCGTTCCGGTCGAAAAATGAGTCGATTTAAACCGGGTCAACTTGCTAGGTTGGGTCGAAAACGGGGCAAATTAAACTGGGTCAACCCGTCCGGGTTTGAAGCGTCCCGGGTCAACCCAGTTTTGTTTTAATTGGTTGTATTTAATTTGATAGATATGCTTTTAATTAGTTGTACAATGTGAATAAATCGTTGTACTTTTAAGTAATGGATAATGTTTTGAAACCCGGTTCGACCCGGGTGGTTCAACCGGTTGAACCGTTCCTGTTGAAAAATGGGTCGATTTAAACTGGGTCAACTTGCTAGGTTGGGTCGAAAATGGGTCAAATTAAACCGGGACAACCCGCCGTGTTTGAAGCATCCCGGGTCAACCCGGTTTGTGTTTTAATTGGTTGTATTTAATTTGGTAGATATGTTTTTAATTGGTTGTACAATGTGAATAAATAATTGTACTTTTAAGTAATGGGGTATTTTAATAAGAGTATTAAATGCATTTCAATATTTTCTTATATACATTTTTCAACATTTCACATTTCACTTTCTTGACTTTTCCACTTTCATCTGTGACCATTTTTCCTTTATAGATAGTAAAGATATTCATTATTCAAGTTGCAGGCTTACATAAATTAATCATGCTAAAAAGTATCATTTAACCATTTAAATGTTGCTTTACATACATGCTCGTGCACATTTTTTTTAATCAATTCACACACGTGATCTACATCAATAGAAAACACACATAAATACTTTTATATGAAAATACATTAACAAAATACATATATCTATATATATTGCATTAGGTTAAATCATCAATTATTCTTGCAACCTTTTCAACTTCATCTCAATCCATAACTGGCTTTTAATTGTATACTAATTACTAAATATCATGTGATAAATTCCGGCAAGCCTTGCACTTCCATATCGATGTTGTATATACTTCACATTAAATGCACCGGTTTTGTTTTTCGATAAAAGTTTGAACTTTTGCTTATGTTTAAAACTCAACTTTTTTTACCTGATATTATAATTTACAAACGGATTTAAGTCAAAATTATGTATTTTTTTCCTTTCTATTCATTACTCAATGTGATATTTTTAATATGTCGTATTTTGCTGCTACGGCAAACTCATTTAATTGGCGTAAATATTGGTTTCTCACTAATGATTCTACATATAGAAAAAGAAAACATTTTGCGATGTGCGACCTTCTTCTTTTCAATAATAATTCAATTGCACACGATAAATTCATTCTAATATTTCTCAAAGAGCATTCGAAAGCAACTACTTACATAAACTAATCACGCTAAAAAGTATCATTTAACAATTTAAATGTTGCTTTACATACATGCTCGTGCACATTTTCTTGAATTAATTCGCACATGTGAGCTACATCAATAGAAAACGCACATAAATTACTTGTATATGAAAATGTATTAACATAATACATATATCTATATCTATATATATATATATGGTTATCTATAACAATCACCTAAATATGTAAGAAACAAAGAAAATAGTTGGTGTCACAATCTTTGGTTCCATTTATCTAAGCATGCATGATCTTGTGTGATTTTTATGGTACCTGCGTATGATAACTAAATTAAGAAAAAAAGAAGACCAGGTTAATTACAAAGATCTAAAAGATGTGTGAATCATCTCCAAAATGTTGCAAAAGAGAATTTACATACGGCTACCAACAATCAAAGATCTAAAAGATGTGTGAATCATCTTCAAATGTACATACTAAATGTGATTTTGGCCGGTTTATATAGGCATGAATTAGGTTAAATCATTAATTATTCTTGCAACCTTTCGCAACCCTTGCACTTCATCTAACCAACTTTTAATTCTATACTAAATGCTATGTGATCAATTTGGGCAATTCCTTGCACTTCATCTCCTTTCATGATTGTATAGTTATTATGAGGCTGCATTGAATTCCGAGCATTAGCTATCTTGTACTCTATGCAACTACTAAATGACACTTGTTTCTAACTCTACAAACTCTATCATCATAACTCCACATTAAATTTAGGGACTGAATCTTATAGTATTATAGATTGTCCTCAAAATACCCGAACACTAAAGGCTTGGTTGGTTGACCCCAAACCGAATTAGTGACCGCGTTCTTACCACTAGCTCAACCAAATTTGTCACCGGTCACCCCAACCTTTTCAAAGTTCTGGTTTGTCAGCCAACCATAAGTTTCAATTGTTTTGTGTGTGTAGTTTTACTGTATTTATTTATTCTTGTGGGGTATGTTTTTTGTTGTGGCCTTATTAGCAAATTGTAATTGTGTGTAGTCTTGGAGAGAGAAAATTGATGTGTCATGAGGTTACCATAATACTTACCGACACCATTAGCATCGGTGTAACCTAAAATTCTAAAATTCTAAATTGACGGACACATACAAATACGCTAAAACATGGACCAATACAAGGAAAAACTCAAATTCCATCTCTCTAACATGTGGCTAAAAGGGTCCACAAGAGATAAAACTCCTATGAAACCATAATCACATGTTTGCATTTAACAGCCATAATGTACACTTGACTTGTCACTTGCATATCTACAATCATCCTTGAACTGACACTTACAGACAAAATATTTACCATTGATCTTGCATCCGGGAATGTAGGGTGAGGGTATCCAATCATTTGATGCATCACCGGCTTGTACGGTGTACATCGCGGGTTGTACGGTTTGACCAAACCCACTTGATGTGACACTATAGGAATGGTTTGTATAACATAACCCGGGAATGTATCCAATCTTGTAGACGTACCAATAATAAAGTAACAAAAGACAACAGACTTGATATTTTACTTGCAAACAAAATAACCTTTACTTAAACTTATACTGTCAGGTCTCACAGACAGCATTTGCACCAGTAGCATGATATCAGTAACAGAAACAATACTTGCCGTAGACTATTTGTGGGGTCCCATAACCATTATTGCCAATCTATCTCTTTATATATTTTTTATCTTGGCACAATCCACTCAAAGCTTTTTAGTTGAATATCTTGAACAATTTTGTTAGTACTTGAGATCTTATTACCGAACACACGAGCGTTTCTTTCTTTCCATATGTTGTACCTGGTAGTTCAAATAACCGCTTGCCAAACACTAGAAAAATAACTAGGTACATTAATGTTATCTATATATGGATCGTTGGCTAAATGTTCTAATGACACTTTTGTACAATGCCATCTTAGAATCAAATTATCAAACGCCAACTTGTGTTGCTTATGCTAACTTTATGTATTTAATCTGTTGAAATTTAGTTAAATTTGGGAGTTTAGATCGTCGGGTTAAATAAAAAACACATTAAATAAACATTGCATAATTTAAATAAAATAATTATTACATGAGAAAAACCATTATTACATTTAGACCAAATTTTATATATTTCTTATATATTTCAGGGTAAACTAGCCAGGGATTTGTTTCATACCACAATGGCACAATCTAACCATTTTGTTTATTTGGCCCAATATTTTACTTAAACTAATGTAAGTGACATGTTTTTCGGTATTTGGCCAAATATTTACCATTGTTAACATAAACATATCAGAATCAACATTACTTAAGATCCAAAAAGCTAGTAATAAAAGATCAAGAAATGAGTTTTGTGAATATGTTTTACATAATACATATGAGGATGAAATAGAATTTTTGTTTTTAATATATCTGAGGGGCCTCAGGCCTCGTGCCATCATCCATCCTTTGCCTGAGTAGTTCCTATCATTCATATGATACATTGCATACTATAAGAGACTTTGCTTAAAAATATGATAGATAATCATTTTGAATTGACTGAGCAAAACTCTTGATTATGATGATTGTGATTTGTGAAGGTGTAGACGTACTGGTAGTTGAGCTTCTACCATTCTACCTATAACACATATGAACTAAGAGCACAAGGTGTAATTCGTCATTCCCCCTGGCCGTTCCACTCTGGCAGCTCGCCGAGCTAGTTTTTGCACCGTCCCCCTCGCCACAGCTCGCCATTTCCTTCATACTCGTCTACACGACGAGGTAAACTTCTGAGGTTTTTTTTTTTTTTTTTTTTTTTTTTTTTTTTTTTTTTTTTTTTTTTTTTGTTTTGTAAAGTGGTAAATGTAATTGTTTTGTAAGTTGTGAATATGTAATGTTTTGTGTAATTGTAAGTTGTGAGTAGTAATGTTTTGTGTAATTGTAAGTTGTGAATATGTAATGTAAATGAAAATATATTAAACATGGAAGTGAAATTACAACAAACAATGTAAGATTATTTTACAACATTAAACTACGAAACGGAAATTAAAACCCCTAAACTACGATACGATAATGATAATAAACTACGAATCAAGAAAATGAATCAGTCTGAGCCATAGCCTTCGTCACTCGAATCGGAAGACTCTGATAGCACAGGGTTTAACCCCATAGCCTATCGGTATTCTGCTTCACGGTTTAACTGATCCCGATGAGCTTTTGCTTGTTGGTAAATGGAAAACACTAAACTTGGAATGTAAAAGTTTCAACGCTATTTACATGGAGGTGTTTATGAACAGGGAGGTAAATGCCAATGATCGTCTCGTTACTGCAAAGACCATTTATGAGCAACGCAATGGTGGGAAAAGCTTCAAATATGTTCACGTGTGGGAGGTTTTGAGAAACCAACCCATATGGTTAGTTTATGGTTAACACCTTAACGGTGTTGTATGATATAGTATCGATTGATTATTTGTTTGTTAAATTTCGTATCATTTTTTTTATCGTATCGTTATTTTACGGTTCGTATGTTTTTAGTGTGTTGTAATGTATTTTCATATTTAATGAAATGAATTTTAGTTTATTTAATAAAATGAATAAAAAAAATAAAGTTGTAAGTGGTGGGTCCTAAATGAGTAAGTTGAGGTTAGTTGTTGGTGAGGAGGCCAGAGATTAGTTGTGAAGAGGATGTAAAGTGATGTGAAACCCGTGTGTTAGCATTAAAAATATGTATTTAGAAGTGATGGTCATTCTCATACATGTAACTTTGTAATGTGTCGTAGATTACAATAGAATAGTCAATGGGCTTATGGTTTGGACTAATCTAATAGGTTATAAGTTATGTATTACAACTAGTCCATACTTAATGTAAAAGTCCAATCCATGACCAAGCCCATCCAAGCCCATTAGGGTGTTATATGTCTAACTATATAAACACCTCAAATGATTCATTTGAGGTGTGTGCTTGTGTGTGTATTTGTGTGTGTTTTCTTTGAATAAAAGCTCTCATATTTCCATCTCTCTCTCTCTATACATGAATCACATATATATACATCAAGTCACCATCTTTCCATCTCTACTTCTTATAAGCTTCTATTGGTGTGATAAAGTTGTGATATTTAAGGTCCTACAAGTGGTATCAATCGCCTAACAATGATTTAGGAGGTTGAGAGTGTGTGTGTGTCGAGTTTTTTTTTAAGCTTTCTCACATTTTTTTAGAAAAGTTCTTACTTTTCTTGTTTTTCTTGGTTTTTAACACTTTTTTGATTACAAACTAGTGTTATAAACTTTTTCTAACAAGAAAGTTTCAACCTTTTTGAAAATTTCAAGCTTAAAAATTCGATTTGGTTTTTGTACTTGTTTTCTAGATCTCAAAAAAGTTTCATAAAAATTATCAAGTTTTGAACTTTCTTCAAGTTTTGGTGTTTTTAAGCCTAGAAGTACAAGAATCTTGGATTGCAAACTTCATTTGGGTGAACTTTTTGGTGAATCAATAATCTGACAAATTTTTGAAATCATCACCAACATTTCGAAATCTCACATTGACCAAATTTCGAGAACATAAGAAATCGACTCCGTTCGTGCTCACCGTTGGATACTCGGTCTTTTCTCTCTTGTATAAGAAAGAAAAGTACTTCGACTTTTGGAAAACTTTCGAAATTGTATAATTTCGAAAAGTGGTTTGGTGACTTTGTGTTTTCGAAAACACCTTAAGTTTCGAAATCACAATTTATCGCAAACTTGAGTTTCGCAATCTCTCAACTGAGTTTCGCAAACCCTAAGTTTCGAGAACTTCAAGTTTCGCAATCAAGTTTTCGCAATCTTTGAAAGAGAAAATTTTCGAGAACATCTCAAAATTTCGCAATCTTCAGAGTTTCGCAATCTTTAGAAGTTTCGCAATCTTCAGAGTTTCGCAATCTTCAGAAGTTTCGCAATCTTCAAAGTTTCGCAATCCACAAAGTTTCGAAATCACAGAAGTTTCGCAAATCCATAAAGTTTCGAGAATTTTGACAAAAGTGAGGTTTTTGACGACCAAACTTCAAACGGCCATAACTTTTGAACCGTAACTCCGTTTTCGACGAATCAGCTGTCAAAACGACCGTGAGACAGAGGAGAACGACACGCTAAATGATTTATCGATTTAGGCGAAGTTTCGAGGACTAAAAACGCTCAGAGAAGAAGTTATTGAGGTTTCAAGGTTTTCAGTCAAAATTTTCACCATAAAAACTTGCATCAACTCACTCTAAACTCTACTCCTATTTCGTTGGAACGATCCAAGAATCAACTTTATCCATCTACACTTCATCAATGGCAACGCAGCAAGACATTCATGCAGCCGGTGCCGAAAACCCACCTCCCATGCTGTCAAAGGGTGGATACTCACAGTGGGCTAGTCGTATGATGCGCTATCTTAAGAGCAAAACAAATGGAAGTCTTCTCATCAAATCCATTGTGGATGGACCCTTCAAGCCATCACAAGTACTAGACCCTGGTGATCCAAATGGTACCCCCCCCCCCCCCCCACCCGGTACAACCATACTACAGAGAACAGAATGAGACTGAATACACTGTGGAAGACAGAAAACAAATTGAAGCTGATGATCAGGCATTTCATTATGTCGTTCTTGGTTTACCTGAAACCATTTATGCTACTGTTGACAGTGAAGTAAGTGCTCATGCAGTCTGGGAAAGAGTCAAGAGGTTAATGTATGGGACAGACATCGGGAAACAGGAAATGGAAACACAACTGCTTAAGGAACTTCGCAAGTTTACTTCAATTCCTGGTGAATCCATAGAGACGTACTACCACAGATTCTGTAAGATCATGAATGATTTATCAAGACACAACCTCAGTCAGACAAATATTGCTAACAACACCATTTTTCTGAATGAGTTACAACCAGAATGGGGAAGATATGTCACTATTGTTTATCAGACAAAGAATTTGCATGAAGTTACTTATGATCAAGTGTATGACTTCTTGAAGCAAAATCAAGATGAAGCTAATGAAGTAAGAGCTGAATTACTAGCAAAAAAGCATGATCCTCTAGCATTAATTGCTGATACACCAACACCTATACCAGTGAACACACAACAACAACCATCATCATCTTCCACTCACAACTACTTGCAACCATCCTACATTCAACAACCAACACCGATCTACCAACAACAATTCTACCCACAGCAACAACATGTTATTCCACAACAGCAATACCCACATTTCCAAGAACCAGAATTCACTGACAATGATGAAGCTACTGCAGCCTTGACACAGGCGTTTGCTTTTCTGACAAAAGCATTCCAAGGACGTTATTCTACACCAACAAACAACAACCAAAGGATTTCATCGAATACTCGCAACAGGCAGATCGCTCAGCCGAGTTTCAATATGGGCAATGGAGGCCACATGGTTGGAGTTTATGGGAATCAGCAAGGATATGCTACTGGAATTAACATGGGTAATCAGAATATGCAAAATGCAGGTCAGTATGCAGGGAATCAGTATGGTCAGTATGCAGGGAATCAGATGGGTCAGCATGTTGGAAATCAGAGGGGTCAGAATGTTGGTAATCAGGCAATGGGTAATCAGAATAGGAATGTGGCAGCTCCAGTTGTTGGGAATTATGGAAATGTGACTCAGAGTAATCCGGTAAAGTGTTTCAACTGCCAAGGAGTAGGTCATATGGCAAGGAACTGTCCTACTAAGCCGAACAAGAAAGATCTAGAGTATTTGCAGAAAGCAGTTCTGTTGGCACAAAAAGAGAAGGCAGGGTTTCAGTTGAATGCAGAGGAACATGATTTTATGGCTCTTATGGATGAAATGGAAGACAGAGAGGATATCGATGCGAACTGCATATTCATGGCGAATCTTCAGGAAGCTAAGTATGACACGGATTCTGACACACTTCCTGTTTATGACACCAGTGCACCATCTGAGGTATCAAATTTCAACACATGTCATAATAATGATATATTTGATATGTCTCCTCATGAGGAACAGCATTCTGAGAAGCAAGCACCCACTTATGATACATACCTGGACACGCCAAGTAGTAGCAATACTTCTTCAGCAACTCCAGATGTGAATCATAATGGAGGCTTCGTTTCACAGCATGCTGAGAATGATGAGGAAACACGTGCTTTATTTGAATCATTATTAAATAATTGTGGTATTGAAATCGAGAAAGTAAAAAATGTCAATCGCGATGTTAAGGCCGCGAATGAGAAATTGACCACTGAGCTTGAGAGATACAAAGAAAATGCAAAAAGTTTTCAAATTCACAAAGATCGCGAGTCTGAATTTGAAATTGGTTATAAGAAGTTACTTGTTAAAGATAGGGAATGGAAAAACAAGTTTGCTAATCTTGAAATAAGTTCAACAAAAACCATCAACTCTTTAAATCAAGAAATTTCTGAGTTAACAAACCAACTTTCAAAACAAAAAACAGCTTATACCAATCTTGAAAAAGAAAGGGATGAGTTGAAAAAGGACTTCGCAAAGAAAGAAGATAAACTTTTGGAAGAAATCGTAGAGTCAGAACACATGATTGCTCATTTAGAAGAGTTAGTGGTTAAAAAGGGTCAGTCAAGTCAAACAATGCACATGATTGCTAATCAAACTAAGCTCAGTAAGCTCAGAATTGTTTGTTTAATGGAAATGTTTTATTGGCTAAGCATGATCCTCCCATTGTTCGTGATTCTGTGGAAACGATTGAATTGGCCGAAGAGAGCATTAATAAAATGAAACAAAAGAATCCTGATTTAAAACCGATTGATTACAACAAATTGAACAAACTTTCGGGAATTACTTTTGTTCCACAAAAAGAACCATCAGTGTTTTCCATAAAACGTCCATTCTCAAAAATGTTTTCTAAAAAGGTAGTTGCTTCCAAATCGATTTCAAACATGGAACAGATTTCTTCAAACAACACTTTTAACACAAGTGTTGTAAGAGGATATCTTGATGATCTTAAAACCAGAATTGGGCAACTTAAAACGACTTTAGAATCTAAAACGAGACTTAATGAGATCAACTGAAATTCCACGGTTCATTTACAGCTTAAAAAGATTCTCGAAAATGAATTTGCTCCTCAAATTAATAACATCCATGCTCGAGTAATTCATTTTGAACAAGCATTTTTGAAAGAAACAGCTGACTTCGTTACGGATCACAAGTCCCTGATAAAGAAGGCAAATGAATCTTTTGAGCAAATCATTGTTTTGGAAAACCTAAATGATTCTCACTTCGAAGCTGTTATGACCACCGATATTATGTCCATCATTTTACAAACATATTCTGTTCAAGACGATGAACGACTGAGAGCTGAGACCTCCGACATTGTTTCAAAATATGAAAATGCTCTTATAAAGCTTGAAAAAGAAAATGTCTCATATTTTAAAAAACTTGATCGAAAAAAGGAAGAATGCAAGTATGACAAATTGTCGTATGAGCGTGACTTAAAGAAAATGAAAGAGCAAAATGATCTTTTGAGGACTCAGCTTGAAAGTCAAAAAGGAAAGGGTGAGGAAACAAAGTTTGCAAAACCATTGACTTCGGAAAAACCAAAATTTTCAAACACAGTTCAAAAACCAAAAATGTCAATTTCAAGGTTTGCTCCAAAAGTTGATGAGAAGAAGGATTTGACAAAACCAGTCACTCCAACACCCTCGCCCAAGAAAAGTGAAAATGAAAAGATTGTTGATAAAGGAAAAGCGGTTGTCGAAACACCTAAAGTGTTAGCACCTGGCCTTTTTAGGATTAGTCCCACTAGTGCGTTTGCCTCAACATCTAAGACAAATGATAAGTGCATAAAGGCTAATTCTAAAGAATCTAGGGATGGTAAAAAGGACAACAATATAAATCCTAATGTGTGTGCCTTACCTTCTACAGGATTAGAAAGCACCTCTAGGAGCAGCAGACTAAAGCCTAAGAGCAATACAAGGAACAATAGAGTCTTGCCTGTCTCTAAGAGTAGTAGCAAGAATAAAGTTGAAGAAGTAGAAGAACACCCTAGGAATTTATCGCTTTGTAATAAGAGACATGTTTCATCTGAATGTAATGTCGAAAGTACTGGTTCTAATGCATGTAATGACTCTGTTTGTTTGATATGCAAGAAATGTTTAATTAATGATGTTCATGATGAATGTGTTTCCAAGAATGTGAATGTTACGCCTGAACAGAAGAATGTTCCAAAAAGACCTAGTGCTAGATCCAGATCTATAGAAAGATTAGTTGCACGATTTAGGACTACCACTATTAGTCGAATGCCTAGGAACTATCTTAAGTTTTGTATGTGGATTCCGACGGGTAGAGAGTTCACTCTAAAGGAAGGAAAATTAGAAATAACTCAAGCTAAACAAGTAGCAACTGTCTATGAGTGTGATTCTGCTTTTACTCCTAACCCCATGGAACCAAATTCAACACGGTTTCCAAATACAAACTCTTCTGTTCTTGGCAGGTTATCGAAATATGTCTTTGGATCGTCGACTCGGGTTGCTCCAAGCACATGACCGGGAATTTAAAGCTGCTGATCAATTTCATTTGGAATTTCATGGGAACTGTACGCTTTGGAAATGATCATGTAGCAGCTATCCTGGGTTTTGGAGATCTTCAGTTTGGGAATTTTTTGATCACTCGAGTTTACTACGTCGAAGGATTGGGACACAACTTGTTTTCAGTTGGGCAGTTTTGTGATGCAGATTTAGAAGTTGCATTCAGGAGAAACACGGTTTTTATTAGAAATTTGGTTGGTGATGATCTCTTAACTGGTAATCGTGGTACAAACTTGTATGCTATCGACATCAACCAAATGGCTTCTACATCACCAATTTGTCTTATGACAAGGGCAACCGAAACTAAGTCCTGGCTGTGGCATAGACGTTTATCCCATCTCAATTTCGACACAATCAACAAGTTAGCCAAAGACAACATCGTCACCGGACTTCCTAAGTTCAAATACACCAAGGAACACCTATGTCCATCATGCGAACAAGGAAAAAGTAAAAGAGCATCTTATAAACCCAAAACCGCACCTAGTTCGGAAGCAAGGTTACATATGTTGCACATGGACTTATGTGGCCCAATGAGAGTTGAAAGCATTAATGGGAAGAAGTATATTCTCGTTATTGTTGATGATTATTCAAGATATACCTGGGTAAAGTTTTTGAGATCAAAAGACGAAGCACCAGGCATCATCATCACCTTTCTGAAGCGTATTCAAGTTCTACTTCAAGCTCCAGTAAGGATTATAAGAACAGATAATGGCACAGAATTCACAAATCAGGAGTTAAGAACTTACCTCGAAGATGTTGGAATTACACATCAAATATCAGTTGTTAGAACTCCACAGCAGAATGGGGTAGTTGAAAGAAGAAACCGAACTCTTGTGGAAGCTGCTCGCACAATGCTGATTTTTTCTAGTGCACCACTATTCTTATGGGCTGATGCTGTAGCCACTGCTTGTTTTACTCAAAACTGATCCCTAGTCCATCCGAGATTCAATAAAACCCCATATGAGCTAGTGAACAATCGTAAACCTGACATCTCTTACCTTCACGTGTTTGGCGCTTTGTGCTATCCGACGAATGACAGAGAAGATCTAGGGAAGTTAAAAGCTAAGGGTGATATTGGAATCTTCATTGGATATTCAGAAAACTCGAGAGCATTCAGGGTGTATAATAGAAGAACGAAAAAGATAATGGAGACGATGAACGTGAAGTTTGACGAGATTTCACAGATGGCTTCTGAGAGATACGCTCTAGAACACGCGCTTAATCCAATGGCTTCTAATCAAAACGGATTAGTACCCACACCAAACAGTCAGACTTCTGGACACATCAGTTCAGGACTCGTACCTCAAGGAGCTCAGTCAACAAACACGGATAAACCTTCAGAACAAGAACTGGAAAATTTCTTCGAGTTAATGTTTGATGAATATTATGGTGGAACTTCGACAAATGCATCTCAACAACATTCCGCTGCACCCGCTCAAAACCATCAACCACCACCACCACCACAGGATGCATCTACCACAATCGAAGCTGAAGCACCAACTACATCAACATCATCTACATCTACTCAAGCAACTCCAGTACTTGAAACTGACATACCAAGAGTTGATGAGCAAAACCAAAACGCAAATTTTCAAGAAGAACCAACAAATAATTCAAACAATGTTACGTTAGAAGAAGAAGAAGAAGTATTTGAAAACCCATTTGCAACAGACTCTGCTGAATCTTCTTCAAGGTTACAAGAACCATATAACACACATTCGTTACACCCAAGGTACCCTTCTACGTTTCAATGGACAAAAGACCATCCAATAGAACATATTATTGGTGAACCTTCTCGAATTGTGCATCTACGTTTGCTCAATCAGCCTCAAAGAACCAAAGAACATTCGGGAAGCAATGGCCGAAAACCCTTGGATTGAAGCGATGCAGGAGGAATTTCTTCAATACCTGTTACATGATAGTTGGGAACTTGTTGAATGACCACTTGATAAAAGAGTTCTTGATCTCAAGTGGTTGTGGAAGAACAAACTGGATGAGGAAATGACTGTTATTCGCAACAAAGCTCGTCTCGTGGCTAAAGGTTATCCACAAGAAGAAGGGATAGATTTCGAAGAATCATTCGCGCCTGTAGCTAGACTTGAAGCAGTCCGGATCTTCTTAGCCTATGCAGCTCACAAAAACATCATAGTCTATCAGATGGACATTAAGACAGCTTTCTTGAATGGAACTCTGAAAGAAGAAGTGTATGTGAGTCAGCCAGAGGGATTCATCGACAAAGATCATCCAGACTACGTCTACAAGCTTAAGAAAGCAATTTATGGTTTAAAACAAGCTCCAAGAGCGTGGTATGACGAACTATCATCTTTCTTGCTTAAAAACAATTTCACAAAAGGAACGGTTGATGACACCTTGTTTATCAAAAAGTTCAAAGATGACATTTTGATTGTTCAAATTTACATGGACGACATTATTTTTGGATCAACCAATCCTAACCATTCAAAACATTTTGAAAATCTCATGAAAAGTAAATTTGAAATGTCCATGATGGGGGAACTAAAATTCTTTCTTGGTTTACAAATCCATCAATCCCCTCGTGGTATTTTTATCAATCAAGCTAAATATTCGATAGAGATTTTGAAAAAACATGGAATGGAAAATTGTGATTCTGTTGGTACACCAATGGTCACTTCACCAAAAATAGGTGCTGATTTGTTTGGAAAACCCATCGATCCGAAAAAATATCGGAGCATGATCGGTTCTCTCATGTACCTAACTGCTAGCCGACCCGATATTCAATTTGCTGTTTGTTTATTCGCACGGTTTCAGGCAAAGCCTACCGAACTTCACCTCAAAGAGGTTAAACGGATCTTTCGGTACCTACGAAGCACCATTAACATGGGACTTTGGTATCCGAAGGATTCAGGGTTTAATCTAACAGCATTTTCAGATGCAGACCATGCTGGTGATCAAGTTACAGCAAAGAGTACATCAGGTGGAGCACAATTTTTGGGTGAAAAGCTTGTAAGCTGGTCTTCAAAGAAACAGGATTGTACTGCACTTTCAACCGCCGAAGCCGAGTATGTGTCTCTATCTGCGTGTTGTGCCCAAGTTCTTTGGATGCGGACACAGCTCACAGATTATGGCTTTACTTTTGACAGAATACCTATGTATTGTGACTCAAAAAGTGCCATAGCCATCTCGTGCAATCCCGTACATCACTCTAAGACGAAGCATATCAAAGTCCGCTACCATTTCATCAAAGTACACGTGGAAGAGGGTACTGTTGAATTATTTTTCGTTAAGACTGATTATCAACTCGCCGATCTATTTACTAAAGCCCTTCCAAAAGAACGGTTTGACTATTTAGTTCGACGAATTGGCATGCGAAGCCTAACTCCTGAGGAGCTAGAACGTCTTCTCGTATCTTCTTGAAAAAGTTTTCAAAACCGCTTCGCTGTAAATATTTTTGAAAAACAAAATACAAAATTTGAAAAACCAACAAAAACAAAATACAAAAATATAAAATCTTTCAAAAAATACAAAAACAATATAAAATCAAAAAATCCAAAAATATTCTTCTCACGACATGTCTCTCGTATAAATCAATATTCTGTACGTTTCTAGAAATGTCATTCAACAATGATACGGACATGTACAGATGCTTGAGCGGGAGTTCTTTTTAATGTTTTTCTAAAACATGTCGTTTCTCAAAAAATTTCTTCACGATGGCTTTCGTATACTTCAGTACGAAACCCGGACCCTAATGATGACTTCTGATTATTTTCAAATCAAGGACTCGTACGTTCAATGACGAACTCTTTTTTAAAAAGTTCGAGTCTAAACAAACGAAAAAGACTTCAAAAAAAAAAAAAAAAAAAAAAAAAAAAAAAAAAAAAAAACTCGTTTTCAAAAATAGAATTCTTGAGCACTTTTTCAAGATTGTTCAAAAGATTTCTCAAAATCTTTCAAAATTAGTGCTCAAGATAACTCCCTCAAAACCCTTAAGTAATTTAAATATGCTATCATTAAGGGGGAGTATAAACAACTAAAATGTTCCGATTTCATGCAAAATCAAATCTGTCTTTCTCTCCAAAAGCTTTTTATTAATCAGTTGATATCAAAAATATCACGCTATGCTATTTTTGAGGGGGAGAAGACATGATTAAAATGTGATCAAAATGTGTAAAGATTGTGGTTGAATCTCAAAAGAGCTCGACTCAGTAAGTACCAATGAATTGACGAAGCATAAAATGTCAGTAATCGAAAAGACTTGTCCTGGACGGGTAATAATTTCAAGCTAGTCTAACTAGTGATGTAAGCGTGTCTCGAATAGGACTTGTCTGAGTAGAGTGTACCGTATCGAGAGACTTTCTTTGGACTTGACCAGGACGGGTAATAACTTCAAGCTAGTCTAACTAGTGATGTAAGCGTGTCTCGAATCGGTCATGTTCGCTGAAAGTGGATCAATTCAAAAGTGCAAACTCCTCTCGCATGTGCAAATTTCTTAAATATTCATGAGCACATGTGAAGGGGGAGTCCTTCATAAGAAATGCAAAACTCTCGAAGTGTCAACAAAATGTGTTTTATTATCATAAGCACTTTGAGAGATTTTCAAAAAAGGTTTTTTTGGCATGTGATCAACAATAGGATAGTCATGGAGTTATAAGGTGACTAAGGTTAGGAAAAACCGTCCTATGATCCGCCAGAGCCGGAGGGATCTACCCAAGGACAAATCCAATAGATTAGAATTAGAAAGTCCTCAGGTATGATTGAAAAAAGGAGAAAATGAGAAAGGAGAAAGAAGGGGTTGAAGAATTAAAAAGAAAAGTTATGAAAAAGGGTGAAAAGAAATAGCCCTCCATATGTTCAACCTTAGGGCAGACACCGGGTTCAACTCATATGCTACTGGTTGTTACTAAGGTGACACCGGTATTGAAGATAAAGACGTCATGGACCCAGTGACGCACTGCACTAAACCTTCTTAACCACTCAAGTTCTCTTAAAAGAGCTTGTTTCATTCTCACGGGGAACCGGCATAATCTATCGACCTGTCTCTTAGAGATGGTTGATATTGAAGCAGGAGACCTCTCCCTAATCTCCGCATAGGAAACCAAATATGCACTTATCGAGTCTAAGAGCCCCGAGATTCATCAAAAGATCTCATAGGAACACATAATATTCCTACACTGGTTGTTCATCATTAAGGATGCCAGATGTAAACTTAAGAGTCCTACGCAGATCTTAGCAATCTGCCAGAACATTTATGAGAGAATTCACAAATGTGATTCTCAATGATTGAATGGAAATTCCTGCCAGGGATAACATCAAGCAGCCCTGACAGCAGGTCACTTCGGTAATTCTTTATGGGTTACGCTTAGTGTTTGCGGTGGTTTCAAACGGTCTACAGTCGTGGAGTGATCCCCAGCGACTCACCCAGTCATTGAGCTACTAAGTAGGTCTTGTAAGCTCTCTCGAGAGTATCTGACATGGGAACGGCCTTGGTAAGAGTTAGAAGGAGTCTTCACACTATGCTGTTGACGATCTCTAATTCTTATCTGTAAGTACCGGATGTTTTATTGCTAACTGTTTATATGCAGGGACACTTCATCTCCATGGCAACAGATTCCACATGCTCATACATGCATCTCGAAGTCAAAGGAAAGTTCTCACAAAGATCAAAGCAAAGAAAGGTTCAAAGAATCTACAGAAGTAAAGTGACAAAGATCTGTGTGAACGAATGGGAACTACAAATGCATGTCACAAAGACTGAAGATGTATGAGCATGTTGGAATGGCAAACAACCACCACAGACGCAGAAGTGACGAAAGGCAGACAACGAATGATGAAAAGTCAGTCATCAAAGATCACAAAGCATGAAGGAACAAAAACTAAAGACTATTCTACTACGACACACAATGGACAACAACAAAGAACAAAGAAGATCAAGTCACGTGGAGCATCATTCGAATGACCACCCCTTAGGGGGAGATTGTTAGCATTAAAAATATGTATTTAGAAGTGATGGTCATTCTCATACATGTAACTTTGTAATGTGTCGTAGATTACAATAGAATAGTCAATGGGCTTATGGTTTGGACTAATCTAATAGGTTATAAGTTATGTATTACAACTAGTCCATACTTAATGTAAAAGTCCAATCCATGACCAAGCCCATCCAAGCCCATTAGGGTGTTATATGTCTAACTATATAAACACCTCAAATGAGTCATTTGAGGTGTGTGCTTGTGTGTGTATTTGTGTGTGTTTTCTTTGAATAAAAGCTCTCATATTTCCATCTCTCTCTCTATACACGAATCACATATATATACATCAAGTCACCATCTTTCCATCTCTACTTCTTATAAGCTTCTATTGGTGTGATAAAGTTGTGATATTTAAGGTCCTACACCGTGAGGCCCAAATGAAGAGATAACCCTCATTGTTGCACCTTGTGCTCTAACAAACGACAAATGTATGCTACATAAATGATGATTATGTTTTAGTAGTACTATAGTACTACTACTATAAACGAAAGTGATCTTTCATTTAGTTCTAAGATAGTACTTAACAAGGTCAATCAGTAAGCTTGTTTTCTTCTACTTTCTTGTAAAGTTTGGTTATTTATTTGAGTATTTGGCTATGAAAATCCTTATATGTATCTCCATATATAGTAGTGATGACGTATAGTCTACATAAGGGCAACAAGCCCGAATGATAAACATTATTAAGGCCCAAAACCACCGTGCGTGGGCTATTATAACTTGGGCCGCATCACTAATGGGACCAGGCTCACGTAAGCCCAAACCCAAATAAAACTATACACGGTATAGATAAGGATCATCTATCTATGGAATAGATATCCTTACCCGGATAAGCACCATGGGTGCGAAACGTAAGGAGCACGAACCCTACAAGGATTCTGCGCCTATATAAGGAATGACATAATTCTCATTCAAGGTACGATTCACAAACCCTAACTCTTTACGAGAACCCTAAATCGATTACTTACTCTCACGCCGGAGTCTAATCGTGGGAGACAATCCCACGATAAGTCTAACGGTGTTGTTTATTTTCTTAGTGCGCAGGTTACAAGTACTAAGAAGCGAATTGGTACGAGAGCAAGAGCCCATAACCAGGAACGCCCAACTTTTGTATCAACAAGTGGCACCATCCGTGGGACCCTACTAAGAACTAGAATGACAAAGAATAAGAATTCAAGCCAGCGGACTCCGCAGCCAGAAAGACGTGACCCCCAGAGAAAGAATCAACAAGATTCGACTCTTAGGCAGGTTGCTGGGACAACCAACGCACCTGGTCACCAAGAGGCGGGAACAACCCAACCTCTTCCAGAGGTAGAACTACCAGTAAGGACTACCCAAATCATCCCAGTTGGCCCAAGCGTTGAGGAACTCCAGCGCACCCTCTTCATCACTCCTCACCAAACTGTACCCGCAGTGAACAACACTGTGCCGCCAGGCGCGCCTAACCGAGATAGGGTGCCTAATATCGAGGCAGATATTCTTGCAGCAACTGAGGACACACCCAATCTAACGTTGGGAAATTTTGTATCCCAAAATTATGAAACCTTAACTGCCCTCATGCAAGAAGAAGCAAGGAGAAGGGCAAGCACGAGCCTACAAGCTCGACTCAATTTTGGTCCCGAACGCGAACCATCACCACTGCGCTACCCACGAGGAAGACGCGCAGAACGTACCACTATCCACGATAGGCTGGGTACGACATCTGATTCACAGTACTCAGAAGACAGCGAGAGGCGCACTAATGTTCATTCCAGACTTGGCAGTCGAGGAATACAAGACCGATTTGGACCTCAACACTCGCCAAGCCAAGGATCCTCCAAACCTGAGAGTAAGAGGATTCACGACAGATTGGGAAAAAGAAGATCCCCAAGTGAAAGTCCCTCAAGCTCTTCTTCTGAAAGAAGCCGGCGCAAGCGCCGAAAAAGAGACTACCCTTCCTCCAGAGACTCCTCGGACAACGAGGATAAAGAAACAGGACACTGGAAGTCAAGAGGAAAACGTCGCGAAGAAGAGAATGAAGATATGTCTCTTCCCTGGCGTCGCCAGAAAGTTGACGCGTTTACACGACGCATCAGCGATTACTCAGACCGCAAACGCAGGCGCATGCCCACTAATGTGAAAACATATGATGGAACAGGTGATCCGGATGATCATCTAAAAGTTTTCGAATCGGCCGCCACTATCGAAAACTGGCCACAGCCTGTGTGGTGCCACATGTTTAATTCTACATTAGTAGGGAACGCGCGCACATGGTTTAGCAAACTCCCACGTAGGAGCATCGGTGGGTTCGAGGAATTACGGAAAGCATTCCGTCTCAACTTTACCCAGAGAAAGAAGTGCGCTAAAAACCCTGTTGAACTAGCAAGAGTGAAACAGCACCAAGGGGAATCAACCAGCGCTTTTATGGAACGCTTCAAGGATGAGTGCATACAAGTCAAAGCGTGTCCTGAAATCCTAAAAATTTCAGGGTTCATGAATGGGATTAACAACCCAGAACTTATCCGAAAGCTAAATGACAAAGTTCCTCAAACTTTCAACGAGCTAACAAAGCGCACCAGATCCTTTATACAAGGAGAAGCAGCCGCTGCGGACAGCAAAAAGGGTTATTCGAACTATAGGCAGCAAGAGCAGCCTAGGAGACAATCCAACGATCAGAATAACATCCGCAACAGGAATTACCGCAGTGGAAGAGACAATGACAAGTATACCCCTCTCACAAAAACTCCGAGGGAAATATTTGTAACAGAAGGTGCAAACTTCCCAAAACCGCCACCAATGCGCACCGCAGAGGAAAAGCGCATAGGGAATGGATAATGCGAGTACCATGGTCAAAAAGGCCATACAACTATCGAGTGCGTCCAGCTAAGACAACTAATTGAAAATTTAGTAAGAGAAGGCCGAATGGACCACCTCGTAAAAAATATCAAAGAGGGAAAAGATAAACAGAGGAACGGGGGAAAGAAAGAACCCCCCAAAGAGAAAGCTGACACCATATACATGATACAATCATGGCAGCGCAAGATAAAGCAAAAAGTCAGCCAGAAATTCTCTCCTGAAAGAGAGATATCTTTCCCTACTTTAGCTGCGGACAACGCAGTGGTAGAACCTCTGACGATTGAAATACATACGGGAGGACACGATATCCACCGCATGTACATTGACGGAGGAGCATCCGCAGACATCCTGTATGACCATTGTTTCAAGAGACTGCGACCTGAAATCCAAAATCAATTGATACCAGCAACAACGTCATTGACTGGATTCACAGGAGAGAAGATCTGGCCCATGGGGCAGTTACGCTTGCTGGTGGTCGTAGGAGATGAACAACACTCAACCGCAACATGGATAAATTTCATGGTAATAAAATTTCCCTCACCATACAATGGTATCATTGGGAGACCTGGAATATCATCCATGCGCGCAGTACCATCCACAGCGCACGGAATACTTAAGTTTCCAGTGGAAGGAGGAGTTGTCACCCTCTATAACACAACAGTACCACCAAGAGAATGCAATGCGGTAACAACTGAAGCAGAGACTATTCCAGAACAGCGCACAGAAAAAACACCAAACCTAAAAGTCGCTATTCATCCCGATTACCCGGAACAACAAGTTTCAATTGGTGGATCTTTATCTGACAAAGGTAAAGCAGCCGTATGCGCACTCTTGCAGAAGAACCTGGACATCTTCGCATGGGAACCAAAACACATGACAGGAGTGCCACGCTCTATCACAGAGCATAAGCTACAAATCCGACAAGGATATCCCCCAATACGACAAAAGAAGCGCGGCCAGGCCCCAGATCGTGCAAAGGCTATTCTGGAAGAAGTACATAAGCTCGTAGACGCAGGCATCATGCGCGAAGTGTACTACCACGACTGGCTCTCTAACCCAGTTATGGTAAAGAAGAGCGATGGCAGTTGGAGAATGTGCGTGGACTTCACGGACCTCAACAAAGCATGTCCACAGGACTGCTACCCACTGCCAGAAATAGACTGAAAGGTAGAATCCCTGTGCGGATACCCTTTCAAATGCTTCCTAGACGCATACAAAGGGTATCATCAAATTCAGATGGCAGTCGAAGATGAAGAAAAAACAGCCTTCCACACCAGTCAAGGAGTGTACTGCTACACAAAAATGCCTTTTGGCTTAAAAAATGCAGGCGCGACATACCAACGACTGGTGGGCACAGCTTTCGAGAAATAAGTAGGCCGCAACTTGGAGGTCTACGTTGACGACCTTGTCATAAAAAGCCACACAGAGGATGAGTTGGTACGCGACATCGAGGAACGTTCAGAACATTGGGACGAATAAATATGAAGCTAAATCCCAAGAAATGCACCTTTGGCGCAACCAAAGGTATGTTCCTTGGATACTTAATAGAACCCGATGGAATCAAGCCTTGTCCAGAAAAAACAAAGGCTGTTATTAATCAAAGAAGTCCAGTCATTGAATGGAAAGTTAGAAGGACTAAACCGTTTTCTATCCAAGTCAGCAGACAAATCCCTTCCTCTCTTCAAAACACTCACGAAGTGCACTAAAAAGGGAGATTTTCGCTGGACCGAAGAAGCGGAGGAAGCTTTCCAACAACTAAAACACCATCTGGCATCTCTTCCCAAACTTGTCGCACCGCGACCAGGGGAAGAGCTAATCATGTACTTATCGGCCACGCATGGAGCAGTTAGCGCAGTACTATTGACAGATAGGAATTCCGTCCAGACACCCATATACTTTGTAAGCAAAGCCCTGAAGAAGACAGAGACTAACTACAGTGCTATGGAGAAGCTGGTCTTAGCTCTAGTATTCGCAGCCAAAAGGTTGCGCAGATACTTTCAAGCGCACCCAATAGCTGTAATCACTGATCAGCCAATCAAACAAGTTATCTCTAAACCTGACGCATCAGGACGCTTACAGAAGTGGAGTGTACTGTTAAGTGAATATAACATCTCATATAGGCCGCGCACTGCAATCAAAGGACAAATCTTAGCCGATTTCATTGTGGAGAAGCTAGATAACGACAGTCCAACACCTGCAGCCAAAACAGATCTACAGGAACCCTGGATTCTGTTCACAGATGGGTCCTCATGTGTAGATGGATCAGGTGTGGGCCTTATTCTTACAAATCCAGAAGGTATGGAATTCACCTATGCGCTGCGCTTTGAATTCACAGCCACAAACAATGAGGCAGAATACGAAGCCCTACTAGCTGGACTACGCATCGCAATCCAAATGGGTGTACGCAACCTAGAAGCGAATGTAGATTCTCGGCTAGTCGCTAACCATGTGCTAGGTGAATATGAAGCCAAGGATGAACACATGATCCAATACCTAGAAAAGACCAAGTCCTTAATCAAAAACTTTGACAGGTTCACGATAACACAGGTGCCCAGAGGAGATAACAGGAAAGTGGATGCACTCAGCAAAATCGCATCCACAAGCTTCGCGCACCTCTCAAAACAGGTATTGGTAGAAACCCTAAAAAATAAGTCAATCTTGGAAATGGAGATATCCACAATGATAGAAGAACAAGATCCTACATGGATGACGCCTATCATTGAATTCATCAGCAAGGGAATCTTACCACAAGATCATAAGGACGCTCGAAGAGTGCGGCGCACAGCGCAACGGTTTGAACTACGAGATAACATACTCTATCGACGCTCTTTCTTACAACCCTGGCTCAGATGTGTTGGACCTCTTCAAGCAGATTACGTACTCATAGAAATCCACGCTGGATCATGCAGTATGCACTCAGGGCCGCGATCTGTGGTGGCAAGCACTCTAAGGTCAGGGTATTATTGGCCAACCATGCATCGCGATGCACGCAATCTGATAAAGAAATGCAGCAATTGTCAAGTACATAGGCCAATCCCGCGCCGACCACAACAAAAGCTAACACCTATTACCTCACCATGACCATTTTATAAATGGGGCATTGACATCGCGGGTCCCTTTCCAGTTGCACCAGGAGGAGTAAAGTTCCTCATAGTAGCCATAGACTACTTTACGAAGTGGATTGAAGCAAAGGCGGTGGTGAACATCACAGGAAACCAAGTCAAACGCTTTGTCTGGGATAACATTGTCTGTCGCTTCGGACTACCGGGAGAGATTATATCAGACAATGGAAAACAATTATGTGATAACCCATTCAAAGATTGGTGCGCGCAATTAAACATCACGTAACACTTCGCTTCAGTAAAACACCCACAAACCAGTGGCCTAGTTGAGCGCGCAAACCGCAGTCTAGGTGAAGGAATAAAAGCGCGCCTTGACAGACATAAAGGAAGGTGGGTGGATGAGCTCTCGCATGTCTTATGGGCGCATCGCACAACAATCAAAACCAGTACTGGCGACACGCCATTCTCCCTCGTCTATGGAACAGAAGCCGTCATACCAGCTGAGATAGGAATGCCAACTATACGAATAGCAGAGGTCAACGTCACAACAAATGACGAGGAACGGCGCATAGACTTGGACTTACTAGAAGAAAGGCGCGAACGCGCAGCTATACGCGAAGCAAAGGCTAAGGCAAAAATGAAGAAGTATTATGATGCAAAGGTCAAACACACTTCATTCAGACCAGGAGACTTTGTTTACCGCGCCAATGATGCGAGCCATGCAGAAGACACAGGCAAGCTCGGACCAAAATGGGAAGGACCTTACGAGGTCACAGATGCGCTCGGCAACGGCGCATACAGACTGCGCGATATGGAAGGTCACGACCTAGCGCGCACTTGGAACATCTGCAATCTCAAAAGATGTTACTTTTAAGCTACGGCCACTACACAGACACCTTCGCATCCTACGAGATGCCCAATAAGTGTTTGTTTTTCTTTTCTTTCCTAGGAATTGTATTTTTCTTTTTTCAAAAACTTGCAAGTATCAATAAAATGTTATGTTTTCTAGCTAACTCCATAGCGTATTTCAGTTTATTGCATACATACTTATATATGTCAATATTGTTATCTTATATTTTTGCCTACATGGCGTGCATGCACTAATCAAAGACCCACGAAGGCATAAAGGATGAGTAAACCTACTAATTCACTCGTTGAGTAAGAGGGTTGCAAACCCATCAACATTGGATCACGTATCCTTGCTAAGCGCCTTACTTTTGAGACGTCGAGGTAAGTTTCACGTGCGCATCCCACGACGGGTGCGCAAATATTAAGTACACCGTACAAGCTTAGCAAATAACGAGCCAATACACTTGGTCAAATAATTAAACTTAGCAAACAATGCAAGTATATTTTTAAAGTCACGCACTTAACGAGCCAATACACTTGGTCAAATAATTAAACTTAGCAAAACAATGCAAGTATATTTCTTAAGTCACGCACTTAATCAACAAAAAAGTATCTTATTCAATATTTTTTACACAAAAATTACAAGGAAAGATACACTTCATTATTTACATAGCACATATACAAAAAGCCTACACGCTATGGCGATGCTCCGGGCTCTCCTCTGGAGCAGCAGAACTCCCCACCTCCTGAAGCTTCCTCAGAATCAAAGCGTCCTTGGGAGATACGGTAGGAACACTCACGGGCACACCATCAGACCTAGGGATGTGTGCAGCACCCACGCCACACAACACTGCCTTGCCCTTAATGCCCTTCTTCTGAGCAGCCCTCTGCGCATGACGCTCCAAAACCTCTTTCAAGGGAATCTCCCTCTCAAGAGCAAACAGGGTAAGGATGTGGCGAGGCTGCGCGAACACAGGAATCTGCAGCTGCGACACATCAGGCTTCAGAAAGTAATCTGATCCCTTCTGCATCCTCTCCAAGGTGGCGCTCCAACGTCAACCCCGCCATAAGTACATCTATGGGGTTGTCTTGGTCGCGCTCCAACCTCCCAATGTGCGGCAGCTCGAGGACCTTTAACCCCGCCATAGCCTGCATCAACTCATCGTAGGCACCCGCATTATAACCAGGGACCTCTGCTAAGTCCTTGGTCAGAAGCTTGGTCTCGTGGAGATCCTCCATAGCCTGCGACTTCCCGCGCGCCACCGCATAGTGCACCACCTTCCCAAAGGCGTCCAACACCTCTTGGGACTCCAAAGTCCCCATAGCTGCCAGGCGCAGCCCGTGGCTAATCAACCACCTACATCAACAAAGACAATTTGTGTTAATAAAAAGCACAACAACAAAAATTATTATGAAGAAGAAGAGTATAAAAAAGATACCTGCGCTCAGCGATGGTTGACATCAAATGAGGGTATAACTCCTCATCGTACTCGATGCTCAGGCCGCGCAACTTGTCCTCCTGCAGCTGGATGATCTTCATCATATCTTCCTTGAACTTTGCAATGTTAGCAAAGTGCTCCACCTTCTTCTCTTCCAAATATCTAACAGCCCAAGTCATGTCAGACTTGTAATGATGAAGCTTCCCGCGCGCCTCCTCCACCTCAGCCAGGGCAGACAACTTCTCATGGGTGACTTTCTCAGTGTACACCCGCGAGGACTCCAACTCCGCCTGCGCATTCGCCAGCTGCGCACGGAGCTTCGCTATCTCCTCATCCCTCTGGGCGAGAGTACTGCTCTCCCCGACATACTTCCCCCTCAACTGAGCCACCAGCTCAGCCTGGCGCGCAGCGGTCGCAGCCAGCTCATCCATCAACTGCTGCACCTCCCCACCCTCATCAATCTTGGCTTTCCCCTCCTTGTTTTCATTCTGCGGAGAGGAAACCACATCCACGAAGACCCCATCATTCTTCGCGGCATCATCCCTACAAGACATGAAGAAGGCAGTTAGTACATATTGCGACAAGTAATATACAAAAAAAAAAAAAAAAAAAAAAAGGATAATAGAGGCGCAGATACTTACAGAAATGGAGAGGCCTCAGCAGCCTTCTTATCCGCGACAGGAGCGGATGTCTCCTCCTCCGCGAAAGACTTCGCATCCCGAATGAGGTGGCGACGTCTCTTCTTGGGGCCACTGGTCCCAGCCTCTCCTTTGCGCTTAATATTCTGCGCCACTTCCTCCTTCAGAACCTCCTCGGGCTTTAGGATCTCGATGCTGTTAGACGACTCAGCGTGCGCCTCCTCTTGCGCCACCTCCACATCTGGCGCCACACTCTGAATGGGCGCCACTTGGAGCGGCGGCGTGTTATCAGGGACAACCTCCGGCAGCACGGTCACGCGACCCTCAGTCGCCTCCAGTAGGGGCTGCTCACCTTCCCTCAGAGGGCGCACTCCTATAGTCACCTGCTTTGGTTTGTCCAGCTTCACAACGGCGAATAGATCCATCTCTGCGCACATAAACAAAACAAGAAAGAATAAAGGATTAGTTATTAAAAGTGCGCATACAAAAAGACTTACGAAACTTGAAGTAGAAGGGACGAACACCCACCCTGGCCTTCCTCACTTATAAAAGTGGGCACCTCGTCAGCAGCGCCGAAGTAATTGCGACTCAACCCCATATGTACCAAAAACTCATCCGGATAAGGGTTAATGGCTAGGCGGTTGGCATCAAGAGTCTGCGCATCAGTTAGCCTATAGGAACCGGGTGCGGGGCGCCCATCCCTTGGTAAAGTATCCTGAGTATAAAACTCGTAGGGCGATGGAAAAACCACATCATCCACCCAGAAAAAATGCTCCCTCCAATTTCTTAGGGAGTCTACCTTCTCAGTGTAACACTAAAATAGTCAGATGAAAACTCAGTGACATCATTCTCCGTCATCGCAGAGCGAAAGTCCTCTAACTGGGCAACCATTTTCATTAATTCACTAGTAAAACGCACTCAAATATTACCTAAGGAAATGCTTATTTTCTTTGCAAAAGATAGCTTTCAAGAAAGTGAACAATGGTGAGTGTGTGTTTTACTGTGTGTGATTGTAAAAATGGGGCGGTGACTATTATATAGGGAGTAAGAAAACCCTAGATTATCCCCACGTGGATCCCACTCACAAAAATGTGTGGCTAGAACCGAACCAGTACATGCACTTTTTCCCGATTTACGAGGGCCACGTGGACACAACCCCCAATTTTCGAGGTATCCCTTTTGAGATATTTATGACTAGGTGCATTGCACTTTCAAATGGGCGGCAATATTTCAATGTTCTCCCGCCACGCTTACCGCTGTTAATATTAGTCTAGCATCCGCGGCTACGAGCCACGCATACTAGACTGGGGGGACATGATGACGTATAGTCTACATAAGGGCAACAAGCCCAAATGATAAACATTACTAAGGCCCAAAACCACCGTGCGTGGGCTATTATAAGTTGGGCCGCATCATTAATGGGACCAGGCTCACGTAAGCCCAAACCCAAATAAAACTATACACGGTATAGATAAGGATCATCTATCTATGGAATAGATATCCTTACCCGGATAAGCACCATGGGTGCGAAACGTAAGGAGCACGAACCCTACAAGGATTCTGCGCCTATATAAGGAATGACATAATTCTCATTCAAGGTACGATTCACAAACCCTAACTCTTTACGAGAACCCTAAATCGATTACTTACTCTCACGCCGGAGTCTAATCGTGGGAGACAATCCCACGATAAGTATAACGGTGTTGTTTATTTTCTTAGTGCGCAGGTTACAAGTACTAAGAAGCGAATTGGTACGAGAGCAAGAGCCCATAACCAGGAACGCCCAAATTTTGTATCAACAAGTAGCAACTTCATTATTTATTTGACCATGCGTCCATACACATCTTGAATACCGACAGAAAGACCAAATGTTACAAGTTTTATACCGATAAAAACTCGTAGCGACCATAAGATATGCACTTGAAACTGTTTCATACCACAAGCATGCTCAACATCAACTTCTATTTGAAGGATCTCACTGAGTACCTTTTCCAAACTATCTTAAAGTCCAATACCGATATTATGCTGTTAGTCATACTAATGTGTAGTCTTCTTCTGCTATCTTTTGTACTCACAACCAAAAAAACTTCATGCAAAGTTTACTTAATAGATTTTGCGTGTTATAAGCCTCCAACTACTCAAAAGTGCTCGCAAGAGCTTGTTCTGAAGCAAGCAAGAGTCCTCGGATGTTTCTCTGAGGACATGTTGGATTTCACGAAGAAAGTGTTGGAAAGATCAGGCATCGGTGATTCTTCTTATTTACCAGAGGTCTATTTTGGAAAAAGTTATAAACCATCTATGCAAGATGCCAGAAGGGAAGTCGAGATGGCCATCTTTAGTTCCATAGACATGCTTTTGGCAAAAACAAGTGTAAGATGTCAAGATATTGGGATTTTAATTGTGAACTGTTGTCTTTATAACACAGTGCCATCAATTTCTAGCATAATAGTTAACCGATATAAGCTTAGAGAAACCATCATCACCTACAATCTTGCTGGGATGGGATGCAGCGCAGGTCTTCATGCGATAGGACTTGCTAAACAACTCCTCCAGGTACACCACGACTCCTACGCTTTGATAGTGAGTACGGAGAGCATTACCGATCACTTCTACAATGGAAATGATCGTTCCATATCCATTATCTGTTAGAGTTTGACAATCAATAAAACACGTATGCGGAAGCAAGGATCAACAATAACACATATAAAGATTAACTAAAACATAAATAGTAAACATACCCGATGCACTTCAAATAAACCTTGATTCTTGTACAAATAGATCAATGATAAACCCCTTACCGTTTTGTTTATCGATCTCTTGATAATTACTAAAGTAAGTAATTAGCTCGTTCTTGTACACACAAACTACCAACGAATAAAGGTTTGATGCAAGTAAACAAAACACTTAATATTTTGGATGAACCAAAATCGACTCAAATCCCTAAGTTGGGGTTGTGTCGATCGGCCAAGAAAACAAGGAGGAAAAGAAAAGATTTTAGGGTTGTGTGTGTGCACAAAAGATGTGAAACCCTAATCCTTGGCCTTGTATATATACTAGATGAAACCTTGGAGCACAAGACAAGCATGGGTCGACCCTTTGGGTTGGGTTCGACCGGCCTAGGCACCCAAGGGGTGTTCTAGATCTTTCTTGACTCCCAAGTTACACTCTAGTCCTTTTCCTTTTGTTCCTAATGATAGTTAGTCCATATGGTTAATAACTAACGACCATTTAGTCCATTAAGTGTTCATAAATATATATATACGATACATTTAACATATATATATTTATTATAAATTATTCTTGTTTGTAAAGTGTGCAATCCCGAGGTCTCGGGTTCGATACTAGACATTTACTTATTAATGTTTATACGTAACATTTAACAGCTCCCACTCGTATATCCATTAATAGTAAAATGACATTGGTTAGCGTCTTGCAACACTCCAATGCCCCTAGTTCGACCTGAGCTAGGTTTCCTGGAAAACCTTTAATGATTCATCATTATTATTATCCTTTCGCCTCTAATACTACATTAATAAAGATGTGAGGTTCTTTATTAAATTCTGTTTCTCGTCTCTTTATGATTGAACAAAATTACCAAAACATCTGAACGTATTCCAGACAGACTTTGGGCGTGGCCACGCAAACATTTTGTCAACCCTACGAGGGGCCCAACAGTATTAAACTTCTGAACAAATCAGAAGGAACGAATTCTCTCTTGACTACAAGAATAACCCATGAACTTTGCAACATTCTGAAAACAACCCTTATGACTTCCATTTACGGTAAGCGGTAGATTGCTCCACAAAATGCACTACATCCATGACACTTATCTGGTATCTCAAGTCTGAGGATAACTCTTAAATATGATTCTCACAATAAATTTAAATCATATTGTTGGGATAAGTCCAATACTCAATTCATTGAATATCATGTGAAATTGATATGACTACGCATCAATATACTTTCAAGTATATCCTTAACCAATACTCAAAATTGTCTTAGTTTAATGATATTCCCATATCATTAATCGACAACGGACTATTTAGAATAATAAATTATTCATGGATCTTAAACATGCAAATATAGGATATATTATTAAGACTTGAATAAATAAACATAACCAATACTTTATTTCATTAAAAATTAATAATTGTACATTACATCCTTTATCCAAATACTAATCACAAATGGGCATGAAACTATCAGCTAATTTAAGTCCTATTCCTTCAGCATGCTTGTAAAGCTTGGTGCCAGGTAAAGGCTTTGTAAATTGATCAGCTAAGTTATCATCTGTGTGAACTTTGAGCATTTCGATTTCACCTATTTCAACTTGTTCTCTGACATAGTGGTGCTTAATCGGGAAATGTCTGGTGCCTTTCATGATTCCAGGTTCATTGGCAAATGTAATTGCAGCTGAGTTGTCACAATACATTTTTATAGGTCGCTGAATCGAAGGCATAACCCCAAGCCCTGAAACAAACTTCCTAATCCAAACAGCTTCCATTGCAGCTTCTGAAGCAGCTATATACTCACTTTCTGTAGCAGACATCGCTAGTACACTCTGCTTTTTGCTCCTCCAATCAACTGCTCCTCCATTAATGACAAAGACATAACCCGTCTGAGACTTCGTATCATCTTTATCTCCTTTCCAAGAAGCATCGCAGTAACCTGTTACATCAAGCTCTGCAGATGGAGTACCCCCATAAACCAAGAACATCTCTTTAGTAGCCCTAAGGTACTTCAGAATATTCTTAACAGCAGTCCAGTGTTTTTCACCTGGGTTTTGCTGATATCGACTGGTTAAATTATGAGCAAACGCCACATCAGGCCTTGTGCTTTTCACCGCATACATAATAGATCCCACAGCCGAAGCGTAAGGGACTCTCTTCATGCGTTGCACCTCCTCAGGTGTTGAAGCACAAACTTTGTTGCTCAAGCCATGTTGCTCTTGCATCGACAAATATCCTTTCTTGGAATTTTGCATACTGAATCTCTTCAATATTTTATCAATGTAAGCACTTTGGCTTAATCCAATTAATCGCTGAGATCTATCTCTATATATCTTGATTCCCAGAATAAATGCAGCTTCCCCTAGATCTTTCATAGAAAAACAACTTCCAAGATATGCCTTAACCTTTTGCAAACTTGGAATGTCGTTCCCCATGATCAATATGTCATCGACATATAATATAAGGAAAATTACATTACTCCCACTAGCTTTGTGATATACACATGGCTCATCAAGATTTTGAGTGAATCCATACTTCTTAATTTCACTATCAAATCTTTTATTCCATTGTCGTGATGCTTGCTTTAATCCATAAATGGATCTTTTAAGCTTGCATACACGATCTGGGAATTCTGGATTCACAAACCCTTCAGGCTGCGCCATATAGATGTCTTCATCTAGGCGACCATTTAAGAAGGCGGTTTTGACATCCATTTGCCAAATCTCATAGTCATAGTAAGCGGCTATGGCTATAAGAATCCTAATTGCCCTTATGTCAGCTACAGGAGAAAAGGTCTCCTCATAGTCAACACCAAAAGTTTGAGTATAGCCTTTAGCAACCAAACGGGCCTTATAGGTGTGTACAATGCCATCCATATCAGTCTTTTTATTGAAGAGCCATTTACTCCCAACTAGCTTGGCACCCGGAGGTAGGTCTACTTCTTTCCAGACTTCATTGTCTTTCATGGATTGCATTTCCCCATTCATAGCTCCCTACCATTTTTCCTTTTCAGGACTATTCATAGCAGCTTTATAACTTGTAGGTTCATCAAGATCCCCTATCAAGTTGTCATCACACTCCACGTTAAGACATAGACGTGTAGGAGCCTTCACAGATCTAGAAGACCTGCGAACGGGAACCACTTCAACTTCAGGTGGAGGACCTAAACTTTCAGGTTCTTCAGGAAGTTGGCTAGTGTTTTCAGAAGGTGTTACATCTTCATGATCGTCTTCCAGATCATATACTCTCCCACTGAATTCTTGAGATATGACCTCCTTTTCTAAGAAGTCTCCATACCTTGCAACAAAAACTTTGTTTTCAGCTGGGTAATAAAAGTAGTAACCCATAGTTTCCTTAGGGTAACCTACGAAGATGCACTTTACAGATCTTTGTTGGAGTTTGTCTGCTGAGTCACGTTTAACATACGCCTCATAACCCCAGACCTTTAGATAAGACAAGTTAGGAGCTTTTCCAGTCCATACCTCATATGGAGTCTTATCAACCTTCTTTGTTGGAACCATATTTAAAATGAGAACCGCAGATTCCAAGGCATAATCCCAAAACGAGTAAGGAAGAGTTGTTAGATTAAACATAGATCGTATCATATCTTGCAATGTACGATTCCTTCTTTCAGATACACCATTTTGTTGTGGAGTATATGGAGAAGTAAGGTGCTGGACAATTCCCTCCTTTGCTAAGTAATCTATAAACTCTTGACTTAGGTATTCACCACCTCTATCGGATCGAAGAGCTTTAATCTTCTTTCCTAGTTGCAACTCTACTTCTGCTTTAAACACTTTGAATGTTTCAAATACCTCATGTTTAGGTTTAAGTAAATAAACATAACCATAACGGCTGTAATCATCCGTAAATGTTAAGAAGTAGCTAGCACCTCTCCTTGACACATGTCTAAGTGGTCCACACATATCTGTGTGAATAAGACCAAGTAGATCATTAGCCCTTTCAATCCTATTCTTAAAGGGTTTCCTTGTCATCTTCCCAGCAATGCAAGATTCGCATTTAACAAATGATTCATCATTGATCTTATCTAAAAGCCCATCATGTTGCAGCTTTTTCATGCGATCTTTGCCAATGTGAGCAAGGCGACAATGCCAAAGATAAGACGAATCCAGACCTTTCTTGATTCTCTTATTGTTGATGCTATACATTGAATTATTTTTAACAAAAGCATTATCATTATCATTCATATCAATTTCAAAGACACCATTCACAGCAATAACATTAAAATAAAAAACACCATTTAAAGAAACCGAAATTCCATTGCTAGAAATAGTATGCTCAAAACCAAGGTTCAACAAACATGAAAATGAAATTACACCTCTAACAATTGACGGTGCATAATGACAATTATTTAAAGATAGTACTAAGCCCGAAGGCAACACTAAATCATAAGCTCCTATAGCTTCAACTCCTGCATGCGCTCCGTTACCAACGTGCAAGAATTGTTGTCCATAAGCCAGCTTTCTCTCAACTCTAAACCCCTGCAAGGTATTGCAAATATGAATGCCACATCCCGTATCATATACCCATGAATTCAATTTAGGAGTAAGAGTGAATAATTCAATCATAAAGAACGCACCTAATGAGCTGGGGTTACCAGCTTCATTCCCCTGCTTCTTGAGTCGCAAGTCATGAATGTAGAGAGGACAATTGCGCTTCCAATGGCCCTTTTCATGAAAATGGTGACATGCCTGATCCTTCTTGTTTGGCGGATTCACCTTTTTCTGCTTAGGCTGATGTTGCTTCATCTTGGGTTCTGGTTGATAGGCCATGACCTGCTTGCCTTTATTACCTTTCCCTTTGCCTTTGTTCACATGCGATTTATTCTGGATTCTCCCACCATGAATTGCCAACACTTGCGGGGTAGGAGCCTTGACCTTGGCTGGTAGACTTTTCTCATAATCAACAAGCAATGCGAGTAATTCTGAGACTGTCTTCCCCGAGCAGTGCATGTTGAAATTCTGCACAAAACCAGCAAAGTCCTTGTTAAGGGCCCTGTTGATCAAGTGCACTTGCACATTCTCGGGGTAACCAAATCCAATTCTGTGAAGCTGATCAAAAGATTCCTTCATCTCAGTCACATAATCTTCAACTGGTTTACCATCACCATGCTTGCAGTTGTGTAGCTTGTCCAGTTCATCATACAATTCAACTGCAGGAGATTTCTCATAAGATTGCTGAAGTACTTCAAGCATATCTTTTGGGAAAAAGTACTCAAACTTCTTTTGCAATTGAGCACTCATGCTAGTGAGCATTAAGCAAGCAACCTCATTAAACTTAGCATGTGTTTGTCTCCATTCTTCCTTAACTGCTTCTGCTGCAGTAGCAGCAGGTTCAGCTGGACATTCATCGGTCAAGTATTTGATCTTACCGGTCGACCTCAAGACAATTCTAAGTGAGCGGTACCCATCATTGAAATTCTTTCCAGTCAATCTTTCCCTCTCAAGATGACTCTTGAAAGCAGAAATCACAGATGGGGTATCGGGTTGAGCCATATCTACAGATAAAAGTTCAAACATTAGTATTTTCGATAATTAATATCTTCAAGAAAATAAAATACCCATTAGTTATATTCATATAACCACCAAAATTTTCTTGAAAACCTAGGATCTAACTTTACATAGTTCCACCACATCAGTTGATCTGCTAGTAGTGAAAGTACAAAAGATAGTAATCTGTCGAACAATAATTGGCAAACAAGATTTCCAATTCCTAGATCATTATGGGAATTACATCAAATTGATTCATCAATTTGCCTTGTAAGCATGTTTCATCCCATCTCATGCCTTAAGTTCTAGGTCTCACGCACAACTTAATTAAATCGTCTACCTTAGAAACATGTAAAATTACAATTATGGTCTCACGCGTTAAAAGAATTTTACCTTGTTATAGTAATTTAGCCTAGGTCTCACGTTTACTAAATTAAAATTCCAAGTGTTCCTTATAGATAGATGGCATGTAACTTAAATTATAAGGGTATTTAATTTTTGATGTGTAAATCAAAATATGTATAAAGATGCATGCACTCATCTTTATAGCATAAGTTTTCAAAACCTTTTTATTATTTATTCGTGAAATTAATACACAAAGTTTTACTTGAGGTTTAGAAAACCCTAAGATGACTTTCTACAATTATGATTTTAAAAGTAATTCGTTTAAGACATATTCAAGATTGTGATAACCAAGGCAGACTCTAAGGCTCTTTTCTAAGCCTTCAAATCACGGTTATGAATATCGTCTTAAAGGACTTAATTTTAAAAGCACATTTGTACAAAACATCAATCAAGCAAAAGTTTATGGATTCAATCTCAAAATCATGTAATAAAGTATGAATTTTGCTAGTCTCGCCTGGGAGCTGATTACCGTGCGAATCGGACCACTATCGGCACTTAAGACCTTGCAAGATTCTTACTTTATCACTTTAGTTTCACCGTTATTAGTCTATATTATTTTCTTTTATGAAAATCACCCTTTTTATTGCTTACATCAAGTCAAACAATTAAGAAAACAATAAAAAAACAAGTAATTTAAAGAAAAATAAACAACTAATAACCAAACGTGAAACAATTAGCCACATGCAAACCTTTTTAAAAAGATCCTAATAAAATCAATTCTAGGTATAATAACGCATGTAATCAACTAAGGCCTTCTCCTCTTGATGGAGGAGAGTCACATACATTGACGTATCAATTGCGTAGGCCAAAATCAATATACACACCACATAGCATATAAATTGATTTTAATATATTAATAATTGGAGTCTTCCCCAATTTAAGATCTATTTAAAACATGTGACAATAAATAAACAAACAAGATCCGTGACTAACATGCATGTTTCGTCACGGATTAACCCGACAATTAGCACATAAGTCACAAGTACGTTCACAAAAACCGGTTTAAGACCTAGGGTTTCTATATGATTACAATTTAATCAAGAAAACCACAAACCCTAATTAGGGTTTATAGTGGAAATCGACCCCCTCCCCAAAATTAGGGTTAGGGTTTAAATTTTATAAAAAAAATTTAAAGAAAAACCCTAGAAAAAACATGTATCTAAAACAATTAAAGATCCGATTTTTATTACGTTTTAGTAATCAATAACATGTTATCCATGGCTCTGATACCACTGTTATAGTTTGACAATCAATAAAACACGTATGCGGAAGCAAGGATCAACAATAACACGTATAAAGATTAACTAAAACATAAATAGTAAACATACCCGATGCACTTCAAATAAACCTTGATTCTTGTACAAATAGATCAATGATAAACCCCTTACCATTTTGTTTATCGATCTCTTGATAATTACTAAAGTAAGTAATTACCTCGTTCTTGTACACACAAACTACCAACGAATAAAGGTTTGATGCAAGTAAACAAAACACTTAATATTTTGGATGAACCAAAATCGACCCAAATCCCTAAGTTGGGGTTGTGTCGATCGGCCAAGAAAACAAGGAGGAAAAGAAAAGATTTTAGGGTTGTGTGTGTGCACAAAAGATGTGAAACCCTAATCCTTGGCCTTGTATATATACTAGATGAAACCTTGGAGCACAAGACAAGCATGGGTCGACCCTTTGGGTTGGGTTCGACCGGCCTAGGCACCCAAGGGGTGTTCTAGATCTTTCTTGACTCCCAAGTTACACTCTAGTCCTTTTCCTTTTGTTCCTAATGATAGTTAGTCCATATGGTTAATAACTAACGACCATTTAGTCCATTAAGTGTTCATAAATATATATATACACGATACATTTAACATATATATATTTATTATACATTATTCTTGTTTGTAAAGTGTGCAATCCCGAGGTCTCGGGTTCGATACTAGACATTTACTTATTAATGTTTATACGTAACATTTAACATTATCAACTGCATCTTCCGTGTTGGAGGCGCTGCGATCCTCCTTACCAACCACCCCTCTGACCACCGCAATTCCAAATACCAACTTCTTCACACAGTACACACCAATACATCAAGTTCAGATCGATACTACAACTGTATTTTCAGGGAAGAAGATAGCGAAGGTATAGCAGGCATCAGCATCAACAAAGACCTCATCGCAGCCGCCACAGCAACCATCAAACCCAACATAACTACTGTAGGTCACCTAATCCTTCCGCTAAAAGAGAAGCTGTTCTATCTAATACACTGCATCTCTAGAAAACTCTATCCGGCAGCAAAAATCTAGCTTTACATACCGAACTACAGCAATGCTGTTAATCATTTCCTTCCTCATGTTGGAGGGAAGCCGGTGCTTGATCAATTGCAGAAGAGTCTCGGGTTTTCTGATGCTGACATGGAACCTTCGAGAATGACATTGTATAGGTATGGAAACACCTCCAGCAGCTCGATATGGTATGAGCTAGCATATTTGGAGGCAAAGGGTCGGGTCAAAATAGGTGACCGGGTCTGGAAGATTGCGTATGGTTCAGGTTTCAAGTGTAGTAGTGTCATATGGCGTGCTATGAAGACGGTTGATCATGATGACAGTAATCCTTGGGCTGGCGAGATTGATGAATTCCCAGTGTCTTTGGAGGACTGTGATGGACCAAACCCTGTCTATTTCGAACCTTCAGAGTAAATTATCTTGTCTTACCACATTGCTCAAATGTGTACTACTTAAAACATCCTTTCATAATAAGCAAAACTGTAACTTCACAATAAGCTGTCTTTTGTAATGAAAATTGCGTGTTTATTTATTGTAGTTAAAGTATCTCTAAATTAAAATACGTGTGATGATCATATCACGTTTAGTATTCTTTTTAAAGTCTCATGTTTATCCATGTACCCTTAAAAATTCCCACCCAACCCAGCTTTGTTAACTCGGTAGGCAAACCCGGGGCTCCATGCCAGTTACTAAGCATTTAAAGACTTGTTCGTCGTCATAGGCTTATAGCTCTTACCCAAAAGATCCTAATAAACATCAGATTTCTCATCTGGGATGAGCATACTAAAATTGGTACTTCTTAATTTTCTGGTGAAATCTAGGTGAGGAATTGACCATCTATCAGTAACTATCCTTTGAGAGGAACTTTGCTAAATGTCTTGTCTACCACAGTGACTATTTCTATAACTAATTAAGTACTAGTGTCACATAATACCAATAACCAGTTAAGTTATCCCTTGCACGACATTGATTCTAGTGTTTGTTTTGATTCACCAAGGTACCTTGTGGGCTGTTCCTATCATGGTGTTTTATACTTACTCTTTGTGCTGAAAAGCCCGGACTCTGCTAAATGTTCTGCTTTCGATGTTATAGTGTTTAGTTCGACTTACTAAGCCCTAGCAACCTTATAGATACATTTAAAGTTTAAACTACTGGTAATTGTTATTATTATCTGATGTACACATCAGATTGGGCTAGATTAATCATTTTGAATTTCAAAACTAGCAACTTAAACATGGTGATAATATTGATTACAAAATTAATTTACTTCATATGGCAGCTCATGTTATAATATTACATCAAGGAACATGGTCTCAAAGTATACTGATATAAATCATATAATGATATATTGATATCTATGGATCGGTATACCGTTTAAACTTGAAGAAACAATTATTTTAAATTCAAGAATTTGGGAATTATGTCTAATGTAATGTTCCTGCTCATGCGACATGTATACTGTTTTAACAGCCTGATATTAACCAGCTAAAACATTACAATAACTGGTCCACTGCGGCTTCTTAAACGGAAGAAGGATTTATGTGTAATCAACTAATCATCCAGTTGACAATACATATGTGGGAATGATATTTTAGTATTGCCTTACCCATACCAGCAGGCGGGTGTCCCAACAATGCATTCAGGTTTGAGTAGGCCAGGACCCCAGACGATTCTGACCCAAGCAGCTAGATGAGTTATGAGTTGGGCATAAGACAAAAGGGCCAAAGACCGTATGATAGCATGACAAAAGATAAAAAAAAGTTGATGTGTTCATTTATACCCTTTTTTATCAGTTCTTTATGTTTCTGTTTTGTAGTCTTATCTACACTTCAGACATCAAATCACAATGTCATCGTAATATACGAATCATATTTTCATTCTTCTAGCAGTAAAGAAGAAAAGCGCAAAAATATAAGGATTAACTGCGTAAAACAGCAATATACTCTCACAAATTTACCAATCACGTATTTTCAAGTTTACTAGAATACTTTGAATTTTTATCGATAATAGCAACATACTTTCATTTCTTTTTACCAATACTAGCTTCGTAATCCACACATCATGTTTGCTGGGATCGGTAACTATACGAAACATATAGCCATTTCTCATTATTTTCAAAGTATGTTGCTACCTGCTACAATTGGTAAAAGAGTGAAAGTATGTAATTACTTTGGGCAATTATCCCAAAATATAAGTATTACATGTTTTGGTCTCAAACTTCATATTTGGTTCCAAATAGCTCAAGTATTTTCATAAATTTGAGCAATTTCCAAACATACATCTATACAGAATTGACTGCACTCCAACAGACAAAGCTTCTATAAACAAGACACAAACTCGTAACTCAGATCGAGAACACAAACTGCATCACAGAAGCAAGCCACTGACATGCTTGCAGAGAGACTTACAAGTGAAGGAAGAATATGAACATGAAACAGCATGTCAGGTAGGCTTCCAGTTCAATCTCTGTTTAATAACGAGTGGACGATCAACCACAATTCGATGCACTGGAACTCTTCTTCTAGCTGATAGTATTTCATTCAGTTGGTCAATTTGGATGAGAAGCTGCTTTATTTTCTGCAAACAAAACAGCGCAATTACAACAAAATTGACAGCAAGCTGAAGAAGCAATAATAATGTGAAAGCAATAATACAAAGAGGCAAAGCCTTCACTGAGCAGTCATATATACAAAATAATACTCACTCCATGCCCACAGGGCTTATGAAGTGGCTGCAACTTGCTCAGAGTATTAAGTTAGAATCTAGCACTTGTCTATTGCTGACAAGCAATAATATGAGTTTGCTTAGGTTTTTAAAAATTGCTTGGTGGACATGCATTATGCTTAAAAAGTTTCACCATCCCTGGTGTGATTTACCAGGCAGTGCAACAATTTCAGGTATTACATGAGTTTCACTATATTTCCAGTTTCCAAAGTTTCAACATTAGAAGTATCTACTAGCATACCCTACTCATCACCAAATGTATTTTGAAAATTTGCCACTTAATCAAGTGGAACATTGCAATTTTCATGAGACAAAAGGAGTACATATGTGAAGTTCTGTAGCTCAATCTGTAGAAAAGTGTATAGCCTAACAATATCCAGGTATAATATAAGTATGTCCCTTGTTGAGCTCAAGAAATCTCATGAGAATCCCAACTCACCTTTCTTCTTAGTGGGCACAATTTATCTAAACCTATTTGACCCTTGCCCATCAAAACAAGTATTGTATACTCATTCTCACAGCTAAACTAGAATAGTGCAAATTTTCTGCGGCAATCCATAATGTAAACATCCAGCTTACATACGAAGAGTTGTTTGAAAAGCTAGCCAATCATGAAAGACGGAGTTTTTCGTCACAAGTTATAAAGATTGGGAAGTGCAGTTAAATATTGTATAAAGGATGTCTGTTAAGGGGTGTTTGGAATTAAGTTCAACAGATTCTATTTTCACAGTTTGCTCTCCTATGCTAGGAATCAAAGTGTCTGATATACAAACCATAACAATGGGGTTGTATCTAGTACCTTGGAGTTCTAATGGTGTGACTGTACTTACTTGAGATTCAGTTCTATTCAGTTTGGCCTTGGGAGGGGACTGTGTAGGATTGATGGATCAGTGAGAGGTCTAATTCATAAGAATGTACCATAATGTAGAGCAACCCATTGTGAAGGGTATATGGTTTGGGCGGGTAGTGTATGATGGGTGGAATAGCGAGGAGTGAAAGATGAACCTGCTTGGTCCACCCAATACACTGCTAAAGGAGGTAATGGATGGGCTTCCCTCAAGGAATGTGTTTCCAAGTAGTTGATGCCATTTTAGAGATGGAAATGTAGGCTACTTGGAAGAGCTCTTGACTGAAAGGGTTATGGTGCCTAGTGATGCCTTTCATCTTCCTGCTCTTTAATCACTGTGGATGCTGGTTGAGTGGTTTGGGTGGGGAGGTGATAAGGAAATGTAGCTAGATGGTTAAGGTGCAATTCAAAAGGTAAAATTCAGGTGCAAGTGTTAGTTGGAAAGCTATGTTTGAAGTGGTTATGCAGGCTGTGATTCATGCTTTTAGTAGTATGTTAGTGTGGTTGTATATGTTTCAAAGTTGTATCTGATATTGGGCATGTCCAATATTAGTTTTGTTACTTATGTTTGTACAAAATTGGTTGAGAAGTAATATAAATTTACCTTTTGCACCAAAAAAAAAAACAAGAACAAGACCCCAGTAAATGACCATGGTAACTTATTGCGGGTTGAAGCAACAACCTTAAGACACTCGGTATATCATTTCCAAAAACACCATTCAATGCTCCACTACAACAAGTCAATTTAATGCACGTCCGGCGAGGTATCAGAAATAAAAATAAAAAGCAATGATTAGGACACGCAAATGCGCTAAGTATATCAGGCAACGTATGGATGGAAAATGTTGATATAGGCAGAGCTTCTCCAAGCCAATGGACACACATCATTTAAAACTTTAACCCTTGTGTGCGGGTCTTGTAAACATGACTCAAACTCTACGTAGACAGACTATCCTCATAAAATGTACAATTGAACTACACAAAAGTCAAACCCTCTGTCAATATTCAGCCTTTCTTATATCCCACATTTGGTACACCACAAACTTTACACACATCATATAGTTATTAACAATGCTAGTAATCACAAGTTGATAAAAATATGCTAGTGAACACGCCATGTTAGAAATTCGGTAACGGTTTTAATGATAATCTTGGATAATCTTCTCAAATCGTGTATGTTCACTTTCCAAATAAAAATATGCTAGGTATCACGAAATCCTTATTGGGATAAATAAAAAAGAATACTTAGTTTCTAGGCACAAGAGAACTAAGCAAAACAAAGAGATTATGTTAGTTTTCCGTATGTTCTAATGAGACCAACCACGTCTTTGTCGTGGTTGGAAGTGTATTAGCTCAAATGAGTGTCCACTCCAAGCTTAAGTAACTCGTATCCGAGCTTAATATGAAATCCGATTGTGTCTAGTAAATCACAATCATCTAAAATAGTTGATGACACTAAAATCATCATTGAGATGAACAAAGCTAATGTTACGTAACAACCATATCTACAACTAGTTATTTCTAACGGATGGGAATTAGGATCATAAAACAACGAAAAATAATGAATAGCTAGGCATTTTGGTTGTAGTAGTATAAAACAAACAAACAAAGAAACAAACCTCGTCTTTCTGATTAATAAGAAGCATCATCCGCTCATTCGCCTCGTTCCGAACTCTCCTCTTCCACCTCTGCCAGCGTATTCCAAACACCCCAACCACCAAAACCGAAAGCACAGCCGCAAAAGACCAAACACCAACCTTCTTCCCATAGAAAACCCTCAAAACCTCACTTCTCAAAACACCAACATTTCCACGAATCCCATACAAAACCCTCAAAACCCCACTTCTCAAAACTCCATTACTACTACTTCCACCTTCCACTTCATTTGGTATCTCCCCATCATTACCAGTATCCTGTTCATTTGGTATCTCACTTTCTTCAACTCCCAAAGAAGAAGAAGAAGATGAGGATGAAACTGGTTGGTGATCATTGTGTGGTGGTGGAGTGACGGGTAAATTTTCGTGGTGGCTTGGAGGGAAAACTGAAGGGACCAAAACGACGTCGTCTTCATCTGAATGAATGGTTGCTGTTGTTGATGATGAGCCAGAAATTGCTTCCCAGTCGTTGTCCTCCATTATTAGGTTCTTTCTAGACAGATGGTGTCAGTCAGTTACTGTGAGCTTCATATTCTCTTCTACTTGATCCATTTAAGTCACTCAACTGTTTGTTAGATATAATAGTTATAACGTTATCAGTTAAATAACATCAGGTCGTTGTAGTATAGTGGTAAGTATTCCCGCCTGTCACGCGGGTGACCCGGGTTCGATCCCCGGCAACGGCGTAAATCTTTTTTTGTTTTTCTTATTTGACCTCTTTGTTTTGTTATTGGGTTTTTTGTGGGCCTTATTACTAAAGTGGACTATTCGTATGTAACAAGAAGTGATTTTATGTTTTATAAAAAGTTTGAGTTACTCTTTCACGTAAGTAGGGGTGTTCATCGGTTCTGTTATCGGTTAATCGGTTTATTCGGTTCGGTTTGTTCGGTTAAAATTTTTTTTTGGGTCATAACCGAAAACCGAACCGAACCGAAAATATCTATAACCGAACCGAACCGAGAACCGAACCGAAGTTCGGTTCGGTTATGGGTCAAAACCGAAAACCGAACTTTTTACTTAAATTACACTATTTATATTTTTTTTTGAATTTAATTATATATATTTTTGGGAAAAAAAATATTTCAAGCATAAAAAAATGTTTTTTTATATTAATATAAAATTTTAATAGATATTTTTTATATTTAAAATAATATAAATATATAAAAAAATATATATATTTATATTAATTCGGTTTTCGGTTCGGTTTTCGGTTCAGATAGCTAAACCCATATCCAAACCGAAAACCGAATTTTTAATTCGGTTCGGTTCGGTTTTAACAAGTTCGGTTCGGTTATATGTTCGGTTCGGTTTTATTTCGGTTCGGTTCGGTTCGGTTTTCGGTTTATTCGGTTAATTAACCGAACCGTGAACACCCCTACACGTAAGCACAATTTGATAATCAACGAGGTGGGCGACGATCCGCCACGTTGTGGAAGGGCATTGTTTCATGTCGTTGACTATTACACAATATTTTTTTAAGGTAGAAAGTAGGCCTGTTGTTCAATGGTCGGAATAGCACTCGATATACATATATAAAAAAAATATAGAAAAATTACTGAGAACAAAAAAACTCGTAAACATGTATTTTTCATATATATCATTTTTGTACAATGTTTTTCCAAAAAGAATAGTTGGATCTGTATATATAGTCATGAAAAAAAAAAAAAAAAAAAAAAAAAAAAAAAAAACTAGGCCAACATTTGGAAAAAGATGCTAAACAGGCCAGCAAGATGGGCTCTCAAACAGTGACGCAAAAATGACTGCAACGAATGTGGGCAACCAATCAGAGCTCACTGAATGGACGCTCTATTAGATATATAGTAATTAGAGGACTTGTCATCCTACGAGACATAGTTTTTGGGGGTTTATCTTATTTGGTTTTTCTTATTTAACCTCTTTGTTTTGTTATTGGGTTTTTTGTTGGCCTTATTATTGTATAAGTTATTGAATATGGACTATTCTTATGTAACAAGAAGTGATTTATCATTTATGTTTAATAAAAGTTTGAGTTACTCTTTCACGTAAGCATAATTTGACAATAAATTACAAAGGACTTACGAGACAAAGTTGTGGTTTTGGTTACATAATAAGCTTAAAAATACTGTTATAGTTGACATGCTATTCAAACACGTTTCTGCACCACCCATTTCACACCAAAATATTTATAGTTTTTCTGCATTTAACATGTTGGTGAACTGCGAATTAATTGTACTTAACATGTAACAAGTGAAGAAAAAACGATTCTTATCGGCATTTTTAACGGGACTTATTTTGCTGCTACAATCTTTTTTGCTGCTGTTAGTCGAGACATGACAATTGTTTTCTAAACAGACAAAATATCATAATTGTACGTAAACTTCATATCTAGTCGACTGTTCTTGTGCAATGAAAAGTTTGAAGGAATCCTTCTGTAAGCCTTCATAATCAGTTAGAGAGGACTTGTGAGGCTTCGTAAATTTCGAATGTGGTTTAACATCAACATACTAATAAGTTTACATTTTATTTTATTTTATTATTATTATTATTATTATTATTATTATTATTATTATTATTATTATTATTATTTTTTTTTTTTTTCACCCATGAGTAATTTGATTTTTAGTACGTACATTATTTTGTGTCAAGCGGCACTCATGTTTACACTTGCAAGACGAAAAAAGATTATGATATAAAGTAAGGAAATGCGAAGGAGGAGGAAAAAATTGATAGTCAATAAGGATTCACACGTTTTTATTGATGAAAGAAGATTAAATATATATAAAATGATCTATGAAACATTAAAACATACATAAACGAAGGTAATTGCATGAATAAACTTTATTACAAAATAAAGAAAAAGTTGAACTCAAAGGCATCGAGGCAACTTTAAGATGATGCAACCGGTCAATATTGTCATGTTATTGTACTTTAATAGTGCTTTGGGGGTGGGGGAGACTTGTATTTGTAAACTGGAGAAGGTGAAGGAGGAGGTGGGGACTTGTAAACATAAGGAGGTGGTGGAGGCGGCGACGGAGGAGGGGGAGATTTATAAATGTATGGAGGTGGTGGAGAATGTTTTGGAGGCGGGGGAGACTTGTACACGTATGGAGGGGGTGGGGAGTGTTTTGGAGGCGGGGGAGACTTGTAAACATATGGAGGCGGTGGAGAATGTTTTGGAGGAGGGGGAGACTTGTAAACGTATGGAGGCGGTGGGGAATGTTTTGGAGGAGGGGGAGACTTGTAAACGTATGGAGGCGGTGGTGAATGTTTTGGAGGAGGGGGAGACTTGTAAACGTATGGAGGGGGTGGGGAGTGTTTTGGAGGAGGGGGAGATTTGTACACGTATGGAGGGGGTGGGGAGTGTTTTGGAGGCGGGGGAGACTTGTACACGTATGGAGGGGGTGGGGAGTGTTTTGGAGGCGGGGGAGACTTGTAAACGTATGGAGGCGGTGGAGAATGTTTTGGAGGAGGGGGAGACTTGTAAACGTATGGAGGCGGTGGGGAATGTTTTGGAGGAGGGGGAGACTTGTAAACATACGGAGGGGGTGGGGAATGTACTGGAGGAGGGGGAGACTTGTACACATATGGAGGTGGTGGAGAATGTTTTGGAGGAGGGGGAGACTTATAAACGTATGGAGGTGGTGGGGAATGTTTTGGAGGAGGGGGAGACTTATACACGTATGTAGGTGGTGGGGATGGTGATGGCGGTGGTGGAGACTTGTACACATACGGAGGTGGTGGTGAAGGTGACAGTGGGGGAGGAGACTTGTATACATATGGAGGTGGTGGGGAAGGTGATGGCGGAGGTGGGGACTTATAAACATAAGGAGGTGGTGGAGACGGAGACGGGGGAGGGGGAGACTTGTAAACGTATGGAGGTGGTGGGGAGTGTACTGGAGGAGGGGGAGACTTGTACACATATGGTGGTGGCGGAGAACTATAACCGTACGGTTTATCTGCAAAGACAATAGTGGCCAACAAGAAAAAAACAAAAGCATACATAAGTTGAGGCGAATGCCTCCACACCCCGAGGGTTCCCATATCAGTAGACCCTTACTATTTCGAGACTAAGATTTGTGTTTGTGTGTTTAAATGGTTAGATTTGCACCCTTTTTATAGCAATCGATTACACATTTTTGTTACAAAAAACAGGTTGTCATAGCATTTGTTTTTTTGCAATTATAGAGCTTCGTTAATGGTTTCTAGTCGGTGTTCAATATGTTTATTAAGTCAACTATGTCTAATCAAAAAGTCAGATAGTAGTTGGTGAGTGCCAGTACGATAATGAATTTGTTTATGAGACAAAGATTTCTTAACGATTGTACAGAGTAACGTGTTTATAGATAGACCATATTTTGCGAGATTAAACAAGTACTGAAGAACCATAACTTGACTACTTCAATTACATGGACAATTGGACGTACACTTGCGGGTAATCAATACATATCCGAAAGCAAGAATCGAAATGTATCACAAGAAAATTGTAGTTTAGAATGAAAACTATAGCAGCTCTTAAAGATTTTCAATTCGGTCATATATTTATAGATTTTTGGTACTGAATATCTGGAGTAGCAGTAAATGGCTGCTGATAACATTTCTAGATATTAGAGAAACAAGTTCACTTGTTCCAAAGATTTGACAGTTTATTAAGTTTACTACAATCTTTACAACGTAAACAAGGCTATCACAGTCATAGATATGTCATATAAAGTTATAAACTGAATTAGTTTAAGAAACTTGCATTGTCAAATCTAGTTCTCCGTACTAGTTACTATGATAGAGCGAAGTCCTGTTTTGATGAGGTTAAAACAACCACCTTCCAAAATCTCGAAACTTGCATTGTATGCATTATGAATGCTATCAGTAAGACGAGCTCAACATGAATCCGCACCAAAACTTAACTTTAAACCGAATCAGTTATCAAGAACCTTAGACTGCCCACACCGGCGAACTTCAACGACCTTAATTTTGCCTACTACACCCGCTTTCTCTCTCCGGCGACCTACAGACGACTTTTTACCACACCAAGACGACCTACACTACAAAAAACATACCCCACAAAAATACACTTTAATTTAATTAAAACACACATAAACACACACAAAACAAACACACGACCTAGGTCGTGATCTCGACAAAAATGCCTTGCCGACCGAGTGAGACCGAAGCATGCACATCAATAGCGACCGAATCAAATGAAGGTCGACCTACACCACGACCGAACTGGTGTGGGTAGTCTTAATATTTGATGGAAAGTTGAATCCCGGCCTTAGCTTTCAAACAAGAGAAAACCTACCAAAGAGAAATAACAGTGAAAAGCATGCATTTATGAATTAATTAATTATGATAGGGGCATACAAACACACTTCAAGGAAAAAACGGATCGAAGACAATCATAATTTATTCTATGTACGGTTCAATGAGCTTCGCCACATGTTTAGTTTAGTTTATGTAGTGAGTTAGTTGAGTTTTTTTTGGTGAGTGTAGTGTTTTAAAAAAATATTTAACAAAGTATGTAGACTTAAAAGTATTTAACATAATATTTATTTGCTTCCTTTTACAGATCGAATAGTTATGAAAGATGAGGGTACTAGGCAGCAATTCATGCATCGTCTCATTAATATATTGTCATTTGTCAACTTAATGTTCAATTAGTTAATAATACTAATAATGAAAAAAATTAAACTTCCATGATCTACGTCCTCATCTCCAACGTTCTGGTCATTCCCGACTCCATATCACCAGTGACGGCGATGATGTATGGCATAATTCCAACGTGATCACTCAACGAATTGAAACTGATGACAGAGCAAACTAAAACATGGTATCTCGATTAGGTATACATTCAATGTTGGCTCGATTGACTTTCTTGAGAAAATTTCCGATGCATTTGAGCAAGTCATCAGTGAGAACATAGGATACTTCGGTATGAACTTTACGATAATGTGGTTTTCATATCGTTCCTAAATTTGTTATGATATTGGGCTTCGTTACTTTCGTATCGGTTGCGAATCAACACAAACGTTAGATACTTTATTTGTTGTCGCGAGAGTCATCCAAAGAACACATAAAATTCATTCGAGTGATGACGTTGGAAACATTTACTGTTGGAAATGACGATGATAATTGATGAAGGAGACAAGGACGTTGAAGAATACAAGAATGATGGCTACTAAAAACCTCTTTTTTCAAAGAGGCTTTTCTATAAAAAGAAGAAATAAAAAATAGTTTAATACTATCTTAATTATTTCTGAATGTAATACTTTGTTAATTAAAATTTTTAAATACTATCGTTAACTAAAAAACTCTTAGTTACTTGGGTTTAGGGAGGTGTTTCAAGTGCCAAAAAATATCTAAATTCATTGTTGGGGGTCGCAATATTCAGTTTTGAGCTCTACAATAAAGTAATTCTAATATCTATTCTCTTAGAGCGCACGGTACCATAACGCCTCACCCCGTGTTATGCGCACATGCTTTGCGTTGGGTGGCGTTATGATACCGGCTTCCCAAAAAATTCAACGCCGTTGTGATTTGCGCTGCTGTGGCAACGTGCAGCGAAACGCAGAAACTTTTTTTTTTTTTTTTTTTTTTTTTTTTTTTTTTTTTTTTAAAGTGATATTTGTGTGGTTGCAGGGAAAAAAATGGAACAAGAATGGTGGTTGCAGCCTTGCAGGAACGAAGAAGACAAGGAACGGAGAAGACAAGCATATTTTTTTAAAAGTGATATTTTTCACAATAGGTCCCTTAGGTTTAAAAGTGATATTTTTAATGTAATTTGATTTTGCTATAATTGCATACTAAACCTGTAATGCTTAGGTAGTTAGGTTAGGTAATTAGGTTGTTAAAAATTGCTCAGCAGACATGCGTAATGCTTAAAAAAGTTTCACCATCCCTGGTGTGATTTACCAGGCAGTGCAACAATTTCAGGTATTACATGAGTTTCACAATATTTCCTGTTTCCAAAGTTTCCACGTTAGAAGTATCTACTAGAATACTCTACTCATCACCAAATAATATGACTCGTCAATTTAAAAAAATATCATCTCTACGATATTATTGAACTTTTTTAAGGGATTTTGAAAATTTGTCACTTAATCAAACGGAACATTATATTGCAACCAGTGACGGAACGAGGGGTGTCCCGGGACACCCATAAAATTTTGTTGCATAGTGTTAATTTGGTTAAAAAAACTTGATTTTTCTTAAATGCACCCGGCCTCTAAAACTTGTGTTTGTAGTATTGTTTTAGTTTATTCTAAGTGCACTGGTCGTTTTGTGTCCTGGTTCCGTCCTGATTGCAACTCTCATGAGACAAAGAAAGTACATATGTGAAGTTGGGTGGCTCAATATGTAGAAATCACATGAGAACCCTAACTCACCTTTTCTTCTTTTTAGTGGGCACAATATCTAAACGTATTTAACCCTCCCATCAAAACAAGTATTACTCATTCTCACAGCTCAACTAGATATTACTGCAAGTATTCTGTGGCAATCCATAACGTAAACATCCAGCTTACATACAAAGAGTTGTTTGAAAAGCTAGTCAATCATGAATCCATCTCATGAAAGATGGGAGTGTTTCTTCACAAGTTATAACTGCTGTTGCCAACCAGGGCCGTCTCGTGAAATTTGGTGGCCCCGTGCCATAAATAAAAAGAGGCCCTAAAATAAAAACTAAAAGAACAATAATATGTAAACACTTTACCGAAAATGCAAAGATGGTTATAATTATTTAAACACGAAGAAAACTGTAATAAAATTCTTTTATAAAACAAACCAAATGTTATTTCTTTAATAGTTTGTTTATAAGATCTTTGCAGATATAATGGAAATCTCAAAATTTCATACCTTAGAACCTCATTCGTGCCTTGTTTTGTTGTCAAAGAAAGAAAATTTGTTCACTAATGGGCTTTTTCATTGAGCTAAAACTAAAGATATATAAGATTGCAAATAAAAATTGGAGGCCCTGTGATTTTTTGGGCCCTGTGCCACTGCCCCTGCTGCACACCCTCTGGGCCGGGCCTGTTGCGAACAAGAACAAGGCCCTACGCACCACCATCCGCACGCAACAGCATCGTCATCCCAACAACAAAAGACCAATAAATGACCATGGTAACTTATAGCGGGTTGAATTAAGACACCCGGTATATCATTTCCAAAAACTCCATTCAATGTTCCACCACAACAAGTCAATTTAATGCAAGTCAGGCAAGGTATCAAAAATAAAGAGCAATCATTACGATATGCAAATGCGCAAAGAATACCAGGCAATGTATGGATGGGAAATGTTGATACGAGCGAGCTTCTCCGAGCCAATGGACACACATCAAAACTTTAACCCGTGTGTGCGGATCTTGTAAACATGACTCAAACTCTACGTAAACAACATCTATCCTCATAAACCATAAAAATTGAACTATCCAAAAGTCAAAACCCTCCATCAATATTCAGCCTTTCTTATATCCCACATTTGGTTAACCACAAACTTCAAACACGTCATATAGTTATTAACAATGCTAGTAATCACAAGTTGATAAAAATATGCTAGTGAAACCATGTTAGAAATTGGGTAACGGTTTTAATGATAATCTTGGATAATCTTCTCACATCGTGTATATATGTTCACTTTCCAAATAAAGAATCTCGACCCTCTAATGCGTAGGTTAGTTTTTCATATATTCTAATGAGACTAACCACGTCTTTGTCGTGGTGGAAGCATATTAGCTCAAACGAGTGTGCACTCCAAGCTTAAGTAACTCATATCCGAGCTTAATATGAAATCCCAATGGTGTCTAGTAAATCACAATCATGTAAAATAGTTGATAGACAAATATTTGTAAAACAAACAAACAAACCTCGTCTTTTTGATTAATAAGACACATCATTCGATCATTCGCCTCGCTGTGAACTCTTGTCTTCCACCTCTGCCAGCGTATTCCAAACACCCCAACCATGAAAACTGAAAGCATAGCCGCAAATGACCAAACACCAACCTCCTTCCCATACAAAACCCTCAAAACCTCACTTCTCAAAACACCAACATTTCCACGAATCCCATACAAAACCCTCAAAACCCGACTTCTCAAAACCCCCCAAACGTGATATCTCTCCATCATTACCACCAGTTTCCTGTTCATTTGGTAGCTCATTTTCTTCAACTCCTAAAGAAAAAGATGATGATGATGATGAAGATGAAACTGGTTGGTGATCATTGTGTGGTGGAGTAACGGGTAAATTTTTGTGGTGGCTTGGAGGGAAAATAGAAGGGACCAAAACGACGTCGTCTTCATCTGAATGAGTGGTTGTTGTTGATGATCCGGAAATTGCTTCCCAGTGGTTGTCCTCCATTAGGTTCTTTATAGACAGATGGTTACTTCAGTCAGTGTGTGTGAGCTTCATATTCTCTTGTACTTGATCCATTAATATCAGTCATCTTTTAGTTATAGAATTACTAGTTTTAATGTATAGTTTTAAAAACATCAAGTCGTTGTAGTATAGTGGTAAGTATTCCCGCTGTCACGCGGGTGACCCGGGTTCGATCCCCGGCAACGGCGTTTATCTTTTTTGGTTTTTCTTATTTGACCTCTTTGTTTTGTTATTGGGTTTTTTGTGGGCCTTATTACTGTATAAGTTATTGAATATGGACTATTCTTATGTAACAAGAAGTGATTTTATGTTTTACAAAAGTTTGAGGCATAATTTGATAATCAGTTAGAAAGGACTTGTCATCCTACTAGACAAATTTTTGGTTTTGGTTACATAATAAGCTTCAAATAATGTTATAGTCGACATACTATTTTCTGACCCTTTTCACACCAAAATATTTATAGTTTTTCTGTATCTAACATGTTGGTGAACTGCAAATTACTTGTACTTAACATGAAACAAGTGAAGAAAAAACGATTCTTATTGGCATTTTTGATGCGACTTATTTTGCTGCTGCTATTAGTCAAGACATAACAATTGTCTTCTAACCAGACAAAATATCAGAATTGTACGTAAACTTCATATCTAGTCGACTGTACGTTCTTGTGCAATGAAAAGTTTGAAGTAATCCATATGTAAGCCTTCATAATCAGTTAGAAAGGACTTGTGGATATTTGGAGTATGCTGTGATTTGGTTGCTTAATAAATTTGAAATGTGGTTTAACATCAACATACTATTAATTTTGTTTTTTTTAATCATCCATCGGTAATTTTTTTAATAAATTATTTTGTGTCAAGTAGTAGACGAAAATCATGTTTACACTTATTTTGATATAATGGAAGGAAATGTGAAGGAGAAGAAGAAAATTGGCAATCAATAAAGATTTACATGTTTTTATTGATAGAAAGAAGATTAACAATGTATTTAAATGATTTATGAAACATTAAAATATAAATAAATGAAAGTAATTGCATGAATACAATTTATTGCAAAATACAGAAAAAGATGAATTCAAAAGCATCAAGGCAACTTTATGATGATGCAACCTGTCAATATTATCTTGTTATCGTGCTCTAATAGGGCTTTGGGGGTGGGGGAGACTTGTATTTGTAAACTGGAGAAGGTGAAGGAGGAGGTGGGGACTTGTAAACATAAGGAGGTGGTGGAGACGACAACGGAGGAGGGGGAGACTTATAAATGTATGGTGGTGGTGGAGAATGTTTTGGAGGCGGGGGAGACTTATAAACGTACGGAGGTGGTGGAGAATGTTTTGGAGGCGAGGGAGACTTGTAAACATATGGAGGTGGTGGAGAGTGTGTTGGAGGTGGGGGAGACTTGTAAATGTATGGAGGTGGTGGGGAATGTTTTGGAGGCGGGGGAGACTTGTAAATGTACGGAGGTGGTGGGGAATGTTTTGGAGGAGGGGGAGACTTGTACACGTATGGAGGCGGTGGAGAATGTTTTGGTGGAGGGGGAGACTTGTACAAGTACGGAGGCGGTGGGGAATGTCTTGGAGGAGGAGGAGACTTGTACACGTATGGAGGTGGTGGGAATGGTGACGGCGGTGGTGGAGACTTGTATATATATGGAGGTGGTGGTGAAGGTGACGGTGGGGGTGGAGACTTGTATACATATGGAGGTGGTGGGGAATGTTTTGGAGGAGGGGGAGACTTGTACACGTATGGAGGCGGTGGAGAATGTTTAGGTGGAGGGGGGGACTTGTACATGTATGGAGGCGGCGGGGAATGTTTTGGTGGAGGGGGAGACTTGTACACGTATGGAGGCGGTGGGGAATGTTTTGGTGGAGGAGGAGACTTGTACACGTATGGAGGCGGTGGAGAATGTTTTGGAGGAGGGGGAGACTTGTACACGTATAGAGGCGGTGGGGAATGTTTAGGAGGAGGGGGAGACTTGTACACGTATGGTGGTGGTGGGGAATGTTTTGGAGGAGGGGGAGACTTGTACACGTATGGAGGCGGTGGAGAATGTTTTGGTGGAGGAGGAGACTTGTAAACGTATGGAGGAGGTGGAGAATGTTTTGGCGGAGGGGAGACTTGTAAACGTATGGAGGCGGTGGAGAATGTTTTGGAGGAGGGGGAGACTTGTACACGTATGGAGGCGGTGGGGAATGTTTAGGTGGAGGGGGAGACTTGTACACGTATGGTGGTGGTGGGGAATGTTTTGGAGGAGGGGGAGACTTGTACACGTATGGAGGCGGTGGAGAATGTTTTGGTGGAGGGGGAGACTTGTACACGTATGGAGGTGGTGGGGATGGTGATGGCGGTGGTGGAGACTTGTACACATATGGAGGTGGTGGTGAAGGTGACGGTGGGGGAGGAGACTTGTATACATATGGAGGTGGTGGGGAAGGTGATGGTGGGTGTGACAACCGGCAGTTTAGGGAGCTATTTTAAAAACCCGCATTACGATTTAAGTTCGTTTAAAATTTTTATTTGAAATTTTCATTTCACAACGAACTTGTAAGACCTATTTTATGGATATTTTAATTAAAGACGTTATGGAATTCGTGAATTATGTTCATAATTCATTTTTGATTTAATGCTCGGTGATGTATATTTGAATTCTCACTTGGTACTACGTTGACTCTGGCACTAGGATTACCTAACAAAAGTTTTATGATTCGTCTTAACGAGTCCGACTATATTTTAATTATTTACGAGATGTTTTCGAGAGATACTGAAGTTTAAAAGGAGTTCGGGTTCGGGCCACATGTTTTTACATTTACCCATATTACCCGCTCCACACCGTAATAATAATATTATTACTATTATTATTATTATTATTATTATTAACAATACAAAAAAAAAAAATAATAATAATAATAAAAGGGTGTGTTTGGTCCGGTTCACCCACACACACACAAACCCTCACCACTTTTCATCTCTCTCTCTAAACTCATCTCCTCCCCCATCCTTTTTGACCTAGCCGCCGAACCACCAAAACCGGCCACCACCGCCGCTACACCGACCACCCTACAAAATAAATACCACCATCTTCTTCCTCTCCAAATCCTCTTTCATTTTGTATATCATACATACCCTAGAACCACCATTAACACCACCAAACTTTTAAAAATCCATTCGAGTTTTATTACTTTTACAAGATCCGTTCATTTGGAGGTCCAAGAAGGTGAGAAGGATTGATTTTCGGTTTTTGGGTGCCACGTTTTGGTACTAATCCGTGGCTACACGGATTATTTTGATGGGAATCGAATTTATCTTAATGGGAAATGATGTTTTGATGATAATAATCACGTTTGGTATCCGGGTTCTTGGTTTTGGACGTGGTTGACTCGGAACCGAGAGCCTATGCTCTCGGCTTATTTTGATTCGAGCTTTTGAGAGGCTTTGGTTTCCTTGGTTTAGTAGTTTGGTTGTTGTCGATGGTTTTGCTCTTCGACCCGAGCTTAACCGAGACCCGTAAAGTTTCGGGGTTTCCGATGGTTGCTCGTATAACCAAGCCGAGACCCGTATGGGGGTTCTCGTTTGGTCGTGGTTCGAGCCTCGAGCTCGAATTTGCTGTGGTTCGACCCTTGTGGGTCGCGGCTATTAGCCGCGTTATTATTGTTGTTGCCGAATGACCATATGGGTCGAATGGTTACTTTGTTGTGCTCTTGGGAGCTATGTGATTATTTGTATGTTTGGCTCGAGTCCATGTGACTCGTGGTTTGGAGCCGAGACTCAGTCGAGTCGTATAGACCCGGGATTGGATTGGTAAACCATCCCAAATATGACTTGTTAATAAATAACTTCTTGTTTTGGTTTTGGTTTTGGTTTTGGTTTTGGTTTATTTGTTGGCCGAATACTTGTGGGTCGAGACCACATTTGGTCTCGACAATGAATATTGGTTTTGAGGAGTTGTTGACGAAAAGTGTGATTGGGGACCGATTGTGAGACGGTCGTTAGATTGATGGAGATAGGTTAGTCGGGTGCCGTAGTCGGACCCTCATGTTGTAGCACGTGGATTGAGATTGTTTGGACGGAGATGTGTTATTTTATGACTTTTACTTATTATTTTGGACTTGGACAATGAGCCGAGAGTCATGACTCGGACATGTGACCATTTCGTATGACTCGATAACTATTAAAATTAAAACGAAGATAATAAAACTCGTAATAATAATTATTGATAATATGAACGTTTATATGAATATATATACGTGAATAACGTATATATAATTATTTAGGCGCGTATATTAATAATAATAATAATCACGAGTCGTATTATAAATAATACAATTAGATATATATTAGGCTACGAAAGTGGCGTAATATTATTGAACGTATTATTACTATAAAAGTGTGTTATAAAACGGGAAACTCCCGACAATTATTAAACGGTTAATAAAATGTCATTTCGGATATATAACGGATAAACTTATTGAGTTATACGAAATCGCTGTCACTCGGGTCCAGGTAAGTTACTATTTGTGACGTTCGTGTTGTCACGGATATATGACGATTAATATAGACGTTTTCTATAACTAAATAACCACTTAACCGTAAGGTTGAACCGGGTTATTTGGCTATATGAAATGAATATATTAATGGGCATCGTATCCTACGACGCCCATAGGTTGTAGTATATGTAAAGTGTAATAAATTGCGAGTGTATATATCGGGAAATCTGGCCAATTTGACGATATATATGAGGAATTTATTAAACTATGATATATACTATATAGTAATTATGTGCTATGTGCTTTAGGTTGGGTGTAATCTTGGAACGGTATGTTACGTAAATAAATATGAAGATTATCAAATCGACGGATTTAATAAACTTCGGCGATTTATTTAAATGATATATTGGGCTACTATTAGATCCATAGTTTATTTTATTATTCTTTATGTGATCTTTTTGGTTTGTTATGAGTCAACCCACTACCCGTATGGATACCAAACGCAAATACACCAAACTAATACGAAATGGATTTTCGGAAATAAAACGGATTCTCGTCCGGGTTTGGGAATATTATAAATTTGAGGAAATGATTTCTGAACGAGTTAATATTGTTAGGTCGTGCCAAGTCCGTAGTTGCTGTTTTGTGAGTTATCATACATCTTATTTCTACCGACTTCTTCTTGCGATTTTTCTGGACTTGAGGTGAGTCATAGCCCCACTTTTCAATCTTGAACTATGTTTTCAATACTTGGGGTGAGAAACGTGCAAATTATTTATGTGGACTATTATCGCTTTTATATTCTTTCTAAACTTGCTATGCGTATGGACTAGGATCTATTGTCAGCTTTAGTCACACATGTTGTGTGTACTATTCAAGGTTGGCTTATTTGGTTATTGGTGAATTGTCAGCTTTAGTCACATATAGGTTGTGTGTACTATTCAAGGTTGACTTATTTGGTTATTTGGAATTGTCAGCTTTAGTCACATATATGTTGTGTGTACTATTCAAGGTTGACTTATTTAGATACTATAGTGTGCACCTATAGGTTATTAATATACCGGAGGTTATCCGGGTTATTATTGGTATTGCGGGAGCTACCCGAATATCTATGTTAGTACGGAAGGGTATCCGTGTGTTTTGTTGGAGCGGAGGGTATCCGCAGGCTTTTAGCGAATCCTTAGTCTAGCTAGCAAGCGTTTTGCGTATATGTCCACTATATTGTTAGTTGAATTTAAACCTATGATCTCACCAGCGAAAGCTGACTTTTAGCACGTTTTCTCAGGTAATTAAGTGTTGAGATGCATGCTTGGAATGGAAGGCTCGGCCAAGGCACACGGTTCATGGATCTATTTTTCTAAACTCTGATAATTAAATTTGGACCTATTGTTATTTTATTTTGGGCCTGACTCTGAATGATGTTGGGATAAATGTAAACCTTAAAACCCCGTTTTGGTTGTGTTTTTATTATGTTTACTTTATCTCGTTCTATATTGTCTTGTGTTGGATACCAATCCCCGTAGCACCCCGAAAGCTTGTTGAGTCTTCCGCTGTATCAAATTTTGGGGGTGTTACAGTGGGGGTGGGGACTTATAAGCATAAGGAGGTGGTGGAGATGGTGACGGGGGAGGGGGAGACTTGTAAATGTATGGAGGTGGTGGGGAAGGTGACGGTGGGGGTGGGGATTGATGTACATATGGAGGAGGCGGTGGAGACTTGTAGATATACGAATGAGGAGGAGATTTGTGCACATGAGGCGGAGATTTGTAAACGTAAGGCGATTTTGGATATGTATGCTTATTTGGTGGTAATTTCCAACCTTTAGGTTCTGGAGAACTATAACCGTACGGTTTGTCTGCACAGACAATTGTGGCCAACAAGAAGAAAAAAGCATACATAAGTTGAGGCGAATGCCTCAACACCCCGAGGGTTCCCATATCAGTAGACCCTTACTATTATGAGACTAAGATTAGTGTTTGTGTGTTTAAATGGTTAGATTACCACCCTTTTTATAGCAATCGATTACACTTTTTTATTACTAAAAACAGGTTGTCATAGCATTTGTTTTTTTGCAAATAGAGCTGCGTTAATGGTTTCCAGTCGGTGTTCAATTTGTTTATTAAGTCAACTATGTCACTTCAAAAAGTCAATAGTAGTTGGTGAGTGCCAGTAGGATAATGAATTTGTTTATGAGGCAAAGATTCCTTAAGATTGTACGGAGTAACGTGTTTATATATAGAACATATTTTGCGAGATTAAACAATTACTGAAGAACCATAACTTGACTACTTCAATTACATGGACAATTGGACATACACTTGCGGGTAATCTATACGTACATATCCAAAAGCAAGAATCGAAATGTATCACATGTAATGATTTGCTCCTTTTTACCACTGATATCACAAGAAAATTGTTGTTTTAGAATGGAAAGTATAGCAGCTCTTAAAGCTATTCAATTCAGTCATATTTATAAATTTTTGGTAGTGAATATCTGGAGTAGCAGTGGCTGCTGATATCATTTCTAGAGATTAGAGAAACAAGTTCACTTGGTCCAAAGATTTGACAGTTTATTAAGTTTACTACAATCTTTACAATGTAATCAAGGCTGTTACCGTCATATGTCATATAAAGTCATAAACTGAACACGTTTTAAAAACTTGCATGGTCAAATCTAGTACTAGTTACTATGATAGACCGAAGTATTGTTTTTAGGTTAAAACAACCACCTTCCATAATCTCAAAACTACTAAAAATATCAAATATGCAAATTGTATGCATTTTGAAAGCAATTAGTAAAGACGAGCTCAACATGAATCCCCACCAAATCTTAACTATAAACCGAATCACTTACCAAGAACCTTAATATTTGATGGAAAATTGAATCCCTTAGCTTTCAAACAAGAGAAAACATACCAGCAAAGAGAAATAGCAGTGAGAAGAATGCATTTATGAATTAATTAATTATGATCTGGCCGGCATACTAAAAAAACAGTAATCACAAGCCTTAAGGAGAAAACGGAAGATAATCATAATTTATTCTATGTATCGTTCGATGAGCTTCGCCACATGTTTAGTTTATGTAGTGAGTTAATTGAGTTTAGGGAGGTGTTTCAACTTTCAAGTGCCAAAAAAATATCTAAATTCATTGTTGCAAGTCGCAGTATTCAGTTTTGAGCTCTACAATAAAGTAATTCTAATTTTGATTCTCTTAATATTAGGGTCACAATAATCAGACCTGAAGCATCATGTGACAAGTTATTGTTACAAAACAAGTTATTGGCATAAGTCTAAGATTATCAACTTATCCACAACTTCAAACAATTGGTTAATGATTCTAATTCTCCATGTTGCAATAATAATTTCAAAAACACACTTGCACACATCCAAACATCACATAAGCACTACCTTTGGCTTTCCGACAATTATACTTTTTTAGACTAGTAAAACGCGATTTGACAAAAAACGACTGATCCACACAAACTTAGAATCCAAATAGTTACTCCCTAATCCTAAATCAAGATCTTGAACGCTACAATTAACAGCAAAATAAATCCTATTGCTGACTTTGTGACTCAAACTGACTTTCGTATCTATTCTGTCGATCTTTAATTGGTGACATTGAGCTAGTGTTTTATCGAAAAATAAATAGAATTCCGAGAGCTTTGGTTTTTTCCCGGATGATTTTTGAGAATGGAAGTTAAGATTAGGAACTTGAGTCCAAAGACGTTGATATTGTTTGGAGAGTGTGCTTGTTTTAATGACATTTCTTATACCACCTAAACGAGACAAGATTTCAATGAGTAGGCAATCTGGAAACGCACTCATTCATATTCTCTTGTACTTGATCCATTATATAAAGGTCATAATATTATATTATTACAACAAAAACAAAGTCATTGTAGTATAGTGGTAAGTATTCCCAGCCGTCACCCCGGTGACCCGTGCTCAATCTCCCGCAATGGCGTATATCTTTTTTTTTTTTTTTTTTTTTTTTTTTTTTTTTAATTTGGCCTCTTTGTTTTGTTATTTGGGTTTTATGTGGGCATTATTTTTTTCTTACAAATAAAATATCATATGAGTTAACACTTTATTACTATATAAGTTATTTAAAGGGGACTATTCTTATGTTACAAGAAGTTATTTATGTTTTATAAAAGTTTGAGTTACTCTTTCACGTTGACAATCAGTTAGAAAGGACTTGTCATCCTACTAGACATGGTTGTGGTTTTGGTTACATAATAATCTTTAAATAATGTTATAGTCGACATACTATTCAAACAACTTTCTGACCCATTTCACACCAAAATATTTATAGTTTTTCTGTATTTAACATGTTGGTGAACTGCGAATTACTTGTACTTAACAGTTAACATGTAACAAGTGAAGAAGAAACGATTCTTGTTGGCATTTTTAACGGGACTGATTTTGCTGCTATTAGTCGAGATACAACAAATGTTTTCTAACCAGGCAAAATATCATAATTGCACGTAAACTTCATACATAGTCGACTGTTCTTGTGCAATGGAAACTTTGAATTAATCCGTATGTATGCCATCATAATCCGTTACTATAGAAAGGACATGTGAGATACAAAATGGAGTAGAGTGTGATTTTGGGTTCTTAGTAAATTTCAAATGATGTTTAACATCAACATAATATTAAGTTAACATTTTTTTTACACCCATCAGAAATTTGATTTTTAATAAATTATTTTGTGTCAAGTGGCACTCAAGTTTACACTTGCAAGATGAAACAATATTATGATATATATAAAGGAAGGAAATGCGAAGGAGGAGGAAAAAAATGATAATCAATAAGGATTTACACATATTTATTGATAGAAAGATGATTAACAACATATAAAATTATTTATGAAACATTAAAACATACATAAACGAACGTAATTGCATGAATAAAGTTTATTACAAAATAAAGAAAAATTTGAATTCAAAGGCACCGAGGCAACTTTATGATGATGCAACCGGTCAATGTTGTCTTGTTACTGTGCTTTAATAGTGATTTGGGGGTGGGGGAGACTTGTATTTGTAAACGGGAGAAGGTGAAGGAGGAGGTGGGGACTTGTAAACATAAGGTGGCGGTGGAGAGGGAGACGGAGGAGGGGGAGACTTATAAACGTATGGAGGCGGTGGTGAATGTGTTGGAGGAGGGGGAGACTTGTACACGTATAGAGGCGGTGGAGAATGTTTTGGAGGAGGGGGAGACTTGTAAACGTATGGAGGCGGTGGGGAATGTTTTGGAGGAGGGGGAGACTTGTAAACGTATGGAGGCGGTGGGGAATGTTTTGGAGGAGGTGGAGACTTGTAAACGTATGGAGGCGGTGGGGAATGTTTTGGAGGAGGTGGAGATTTGTAAACGTATGGAGGCGGTGGAGAATGTTTTGGAGGAGGTGGAGACTTGTAAACGTATGGAGGCGGTGGAGAATGTTTTGGAGGAGGGGGAGACATGTAAACGTATGGAGGCGGTGGTGAATGTTTTGGAGGAGGGGGAGACTTGTACACGTATGGAGGTGGTGGGGAATGTTTTGGGGGAGGGGGAGACTTGTAAACGGATGGAGGCGGTGGGGAATGTTTTGGAGGAGGGGGAGACTTGTAAACGTATGGAGGCGGTGGGGAATGTTTTGGAGGAGGTGGAGATTTGTAAACATATGGAGGCGGTGGAGAATGTTTTGGAGGAGGGGGAGACTTGTAAACGTATGGAGGCGGTGGGGAATGTTTTGGGGGAGGGGGAGATTTATACACGTATGAAGGCGGTGGGGAATGTTTTGGAGGAGGGGGAGATTTGTACACGTATGGAGGCGGTGGGGAATGTTTTGGAGGAGGGGGAGACTTGTACACGTATGGAGGCGGTGGTTCATGTTTTGGAGGTGGGGGAGATTTGTAAACGTATGGAGGCGGTGGAGAATGTTTTGGAGGAGGGGGAGATTTGTAAACGTATGGAGGCGGTGGGGAATGTACTGGAGGAGGGGGAGACTTGTAAACGTATGGAGGTGGTGGGGAATGTACTGGAGGAGGGGGAGACTTATACACATATGGAGGTGGTGGGGAATGTTTTGGAGGAGGGGGAGACTTATAAATGTATGGAGGTGGTGGGGAATGTTTTGGAGGAGGGGGAGACTTATACACGTATGGAGGTGGTGGGGATGGTGATGGCGGTGGTGGAGACTTGTACACATACGGAGGTGGTGGTGAGGGTGACGGCGGGGGAGGAGACTTGTATACATATGGAGGTGGTGGAGAAGGTGATGGGGGAGGGGGAGACTTGTAAACGTATGGAGGTGATGGGGAATGTACTGGAGGAGGGGGAGACTTGTATACATACGGTGGTGGCGGAGAACTATAACCGTACGGTTTATCTGCATAGACAATTGTGGCCAACAAGAAAAAAACAAAAGCATACATAAGTTGAGGTGAATGCCTCAATACCCCGAGGGTTCCCATATCAGTAAACCCTTACTATTACGAGACTAAGATTAGTGTTTGTGTGTTTAAATGGTTATATTAGCAACCTTTTTATAGCAATCGATTACGATTTTTTATTACTAAAAACAGGTTGTCATAGCATTTGTTTTTTGCAAATTGAGCTGCGTTTATGGTTTTCAGTCGGTGTTCAATTTGTTTATGAAGTCAACTATGTCGATCTTTCAAAAGTCAGATAGTAGTTGGTGAGTGCTAGTAGGATAAAGAATTTGTTTATCATGAGGCAAAGATTCCTTAAGATTGTACGGAGTAACGTATTTATAGATAGAACATACATATTTTGCGAGATTAACAAGTACTGAATAATCATAACTTGACTTCGTCCACAAATACATGGGCAATTGGACATACACTTGCGGGTAATCTATACATATCCAAAAGCAAGAATCGAACATGTGCATGGTTTGCTCTTTTTTAACAACTATATCACAAGAAAATTGTTGTTTTAGAATCAAAACTATAGCAGCTCTTAAAGCTTTTCAATTCAGTCATATTTATAGATTTTGGTAGTGAATATCTGGAGTAGCAATAATAATTTCAAAACGCGTGGAAGATCATCATAATTTATTCTATGTATCGTTCGATGAGCTTCGCCCCATGTTTAGTTTATGTAGTGAGTTAATTGAGTTTAGGGAGGTGTTCCAACTTTCAAGTGCCAAAAAAATATCTAAATTCATTGTTGCGAGTCGCAATATTCAGTTTTGAGCTCTACAATAAAGTAATTCTAATTTTGATTCTCTTCATATTAGGGTCACAATAATCAGACCTGAAGCATCATGTGACATGTTATTGTTACAAAACAAGTTATTGGCATAAGTCTAAGATTATCAACTTATCCACAACTTCAAACAATTGGTTAATGGTTCTAATTCTCCATGTTGCAATAATAATTTCAAAAACACACTTGCACACATCCAAACATCACATAAGCACTACCTTTGGCTTTCCGACAATTATACTTTTTTAGACTAGTAAAACACGATTTGACAAAAAACGACTGATCCACACAAACTTAGAATCCAAATAGTTACTCCCTAAACCTAAATCAAGATCTTGAACTTTACAATTAACAGCGAAATGAATCCTATTGCTGACTTTGTGACTCAAACTGACTTTCGTATCTATTCTGTCGATCTTTAATTGGTGACATTGAGCTAGTGTTTTATCGACCAATAAATAGAATTCGGGGAGCTTTGATTTTTTATCTGTCGATCTTTAATTGATGACACTGAGCTAGTGTTTTATCGACAAATAAATAGAATTCCGAGAGCTTTGATTTTTTCCCGGATGATTTTTGAAGCTGGAAGTTAAGATTAGGAACTTGAGTCCAAAGACGTTGATATTGTTTGGAGAGTGTGCTTGTTTTAATGACATTTCTTATACCACCTAAACGAGACAAGATTTCAATGAGTAAGCAATCTGGAAACGCACTCATTCATATTCTCTTGTACTCGATCCATTAGATAATGGTCATAATATTATTACTTTATTCCATAGTTTTACAACAAAAACAAAGTTGTTGTAGTATAGTGGTAAGTATTCTCTCCTGTCACACAGGTGACCTGAGTTCAAACTCCGGCAAAGGCGTATATCTTTTTTTGTTTTTTTTTTATTTGGCCTCTTTGTTTTGTTATTACGAGTCATGGTTGTGGTTTTGGTTACATAATAAGCTTTAAATAATGTAAAAGTCCACATACAATTCAAACAAGTTTCTGACCCATTTCACACCAAAATATTTATAGTTTGTCTGTATTTAACATGTTGGTGAACTGCGAATTACCTGTACTTAACAGTTAACATGTAACAAGTGAAGAAAAAACGATTCTTACTGGCATTTTAAACGGGACTTATTTTGCTGCTATTAGTCGAGATACAACAAATGTTTTCTAACCAGGCAAAATATCATAATTGCACGTAAACTTCATATATAGTCGACTGTTCTTGTGCAATGAAAACTTTGAATTAATCCGTTTGTAGGCCATCATAATCCGTTACTGTAGAAAGGACTTTTGAGATACAATATGGAGTATAGTGTGATTTTGGTTGCTTAGTAAATTTCAAATATAGTTTAACATCAACATACTATTAAGTTTACATGGTTTTTTTTGTCACCCACCAGTAATTTTATTTTTAGTACATTATTTTGTGTCAAGTGGCACTCATGTTTACACTTGCAAGACGAAACAATATTATGATATATATATAAAGGAAGGAAATGCCAAGGAGGCCAAAAAAATTGATAAACAATAAGGATTTTACACGTTTTTATTGATAGAAAGAAGATTAACAACATATAAAATGATTTATGAAACATTAAAACATACATAAACGAAGGTAATTGCATGAATAAAGTTTATTACAAAATAAAGAAAAAAGTTGAATTCAAAGGCATCGAGGCAACTTTATGATGATGCAACACGTCAATATTTTCCTGTGCTTTAATAGTGCTTTGGGGGTGGGGGAGACTTGTATTTGTAAACAGGAGAAGGTGAAGGAGGAGGTGGGGACTTGTAAAGATAAGGAGGCGGTGGAGAGGGCGACGGAGGAGGGGGAGACTTATAAATGTATGGAGGCGGTGGTGAATGTCTTGGAGGAGGGGGAGACTTGTAAACGTATGGAGGTGGTGGTGCATGTTTTGGAGGGGGAGACTTGTACACGTATGGAGGCGGGGGAGAATGTTTTGGAGGTGGGGGAGACTTGTAAACGTATGGAGGCGGTGGGGAATGTTTTGGAGGAGGGGGAGACTTGTACACGTATGGAGGTGGTGGAGAATGTTTTGGAGGAGGTGGAGACTTGTAAACGTATGGAGGTGGTGGAGAATGTTTTGGAGGAGGTGGAGACTTGTAAACGTATGGAGGTGGTGGAGAATGTTTTGGAGGAGGTGGAGACTTGTAAACGTATGGAGGCGGTGGAGAATGTTTTGGAGGAGGGGGAGACTTGTAAACGTATGGAGGCGGTGGAGAATGTTTTGGAGGAGGGGGAGACTTGTACACGTATGGAGGCGGTGGTGCATGTTTAGGAGGAGGGGGAGACTTGTACACGTATGGAGGCGGTGGGGAATGTTTTGGAGGAGGGGGAGACTTGTACACGTATGGAGGCGGTGGGGAATGTTTTGGAGGAGGGGGAGACTTGTAAACATATGGAGGTGGTGGGGAATGTAATGGAGGAGGGGGAGACTTGTACACATATGGAGGTGGTGGAGAATGTTTTGGAGGAGGGGGAGACTTATAAACGTATGGAGGTGGTGGGGAATGTTTTGGAGGAGGGGGAGACTTGTACACGTATGGAGGCGGTGGAGAATGTTTTGGAGGAGGGGGAGACTTGTACACGTATGGAGGCGGTGGAGAATGTTTTGGAGGAGGGGGAGACTTGTACACATATGGAGGTGGTGGAGAATGTTTTGGAGGAGGGGGAGACTTATACACGTATGGAGGTGGTGGGGATGGTGATGGCGGTGGTGGAGACTTGTACACATACGGAGGTGGTGGTGAAGGTGACGGTGGGGGAGGAGACTTGTATACATATGGAGGTGGTGGGGAAGGTGATGGCGGGGGTGGGGACTTATAAACATAAGGAGGTGGTGGAGACGGAGATGGGGGAGGGGGAGACTTGTAAACATATGGAGGTGGTGGGGAATGTACCGGAGGAGGGGGAGACTTGTACACATATGGTGGTGGCGGAGAACTATAACCGTATGGTTTATCTGCAGAGACAATTGTGGCCAACAAGAAAAAAACAAAAGCATACATAAGTTGAGGCGAATGCCTCAACACCCCGAGGGTTCCCATATCAGTAGACCCTTACTATTACGAGACTAAGATTTGTGTTTGTGTGTTTAAATGGTTAGATTAGCACCCTTTTTATAGCAATCGATTACACTTTTTTATTACAGAAAACAGGTTGTCATAGCATTTGTTTTTGCAAATTGAGCTGCGTTTATGGTTTTCAGTCGGTGTTCAATTTTTTTATTAAGTCAACTATGTCGATCTTTCAAAAGTCATATAGTAGTTGGTGAGTGCTAGTAGGATAATGAATTTGTTTATCATGAGGTAAAGATTCCTTAAGATTGTACGGAGTAACTTGTTAGATAGAACATATTTTGCGAGATTAACAAGTACTGATGAATAACCATAACTTGACTACTACAAATACATGGAGAATTGAACATACACTTGTGGGTAATCTATACATATCCGAAAGAAAGAATCGAAACGTATCACGTGTGCATGGTTTGCTCTTTTTACCACTGATACCACAAGAAAATTGTAGTTTTGGAATGAAGACTATAGCTGCAGCTCTCTTAAAGCTTTTTAATTCAGTTATATTTATTGATTTTTGGTAGTAAATATCTGGAGTAACAGTGGCTTCTGATATCATTTCTAGAGATAATAGGAACAAGTTCACTTGATCCAAAGATTTGACAGTTTATTAAGTTTACTACATATTCATATATATGTCATATAAAGTTACAAACTGAACACGTTTTAGAAACTTGCATTGTCAAATCTAGTACTATTTACTATGATAGAGCCAAGTAATGTTTTGTGGTTAAAACAACCACCTTCCATAATCTCAAAACTACTAAAAGTATCAAACCTGCAAATTGTATGCATTTTGAATGCAATCAGTAAAGATGAGCTGAGCTCAACATGAATCCCCACCAAATCTTAACTTTAAACCGAATCACTTATTAAGAACCTTAATATTTGATGGAAAATTGAATCCCTTAGCTTTCAAACAAGGGAAAACCGACCAGCAAAGAGAAATAGCAGTGAGAAGAATGTTATGTACTTACAGGAATATTAATGATTTGAATAAGACTATAACTAATCAAGAATACAAATAGTAAGAAATTAAGCTCAAGAGTTAGTTAAAGGGATTGTTATTGGTTTATTGAATTGAAGTAGTTGTTACAACTATAGAGAATTACAAAATGAAGAACTAGTTACAAACTGAGAACAGAATTGTGTTTTATACAAGTGAAATGATGAAATGAAGTGTAACGGATTTTCCCGCCTGAATTGTGTGTGTTAAAAAACTGCTTTTGGACCTCCACGTGCCAAGGACATGTTCTTTATAATTATTTAATTAATTATGATCCGGCCGGCATACTAAAAAAATAGTAACCACACACCTTAAGGAGAAAACGGAAGACAATCATAATTTATTCTATGTATGGTTCGATGAGCTTCGCCATATGTTTAGTTTATGTGGCGAGTTAATTGAGTTTAGGTAGGTTTTCAAGTGCCAAAAAAATATCTAAGTTCATTATTGTGAGTCTCAATATTCAGCTTTGAGCTCTACAATAAAGCAATTCTAGTATCTATTCTCTTAATATTAGGATCAAAATAATAAGACCTGAAGAATCATGTGACAAGTTATTGTTTCAAAACAAGTTATTGGCATAAGTTTAAGATTATCAACTTATCCACAACTTCAAAAAACTGGTTAATGATTCTAATTCTACATGTTGCAATAATGATATCCAGAACACAGTTGCACACATCCAAACATCCCATAAGCACAACCTTTGGCTTTTTTTAGACTCATATTACCAAAAAAATGTAAATTTTACCTCTAAGCATGATTCCCTAATTTCAAGCTCCTTGACATGAGGAAGGTTTAGTATTAATTCGATAAGCATCTCTTATTATATTTCTCTTCTTTACGCGTTGTATTCCAAAACCGACACTTACAATAATTTAAGTGAGCTTTGACCAAAGGAGACACATTTAGCAACACAAGCTTCGACAAGATCATATTGAGTTGGATCATAAGTGATAAAATATGAGGAGCATTGATTTCGAGAACATCCTCAAGATCAGTAGTAATGTAACCGATTGGATCTTCAGGATCCAGGTATCCAGAAAACAAAAAGTTCTTGACACTCTTTGAAGTAATATCAATCCGCATATACCCACAGCAAATTTTCAATTCCAAAGGTTCCAACAAAGGACTTCCCCATAATATATTTTCAATCAACTCTTCATTCAGTTTTGCTTTTCCAAACAAACTCGTAAGTTTATTCCAACTAATCACGGATAAAACACACAACCTTCCAATGTAAGATTAGTAAAACACGAATTCACAAAAAAGGCCTGATCCACACAAACTTAGAATCCAAATTATAGTTACTCCCTAAACCTAAATCAAGGTCCTGAACGTTACAAGTAACAGAAGAACGAATCCAACTGCTGACTTGTGACTGAAACTGACTTTCGTTTCTGATAAACATTTTTAATCTGTTGATCTTTAATTGTTGATATTGAGCTAATGTTTTATTGACCAATAAATAGTATTCAGAGAGCTTTGATTTTTTTTATTTTTTTTCGGGTGATTTTTAAAGCTGGAAGTTAAGATTAGGAACTTGAGTCCAAAGACGCTGATATCTTTTGGAGAGTGTGCTTATTTTAATGGCATCTCTTGTTTCAGGTAAACGAGACAAGTTTTTAACGAGTAAGCAATCTGGTAACACACTCATTTGATCTTCTTTTTCTTCAAGCTTTATTCGTTTTAGGTTGAGTTTGTTCTACTTCCGCAGTTTTCATGGCTGATTTGATTTTTTTCTCATTGATCTCATGACTATAATTATTGTTAACGATCGATACTAATTAATTGGGATATCCCAATCAATAAATTACGTAATCTATCACAATTATTAAGATTGTAGATATAAGGGATGTACACAATCTTGTACATAATGTTTTAACATTAATTATAACTGTTGAGGATATCTTTGTGATGATTAGTGAAGAAATTACACACCAGGTTATTGGCTGGGTTTGTGTCGAGTTTGGACCATACTATTTGTGCTTTCTGAATAAAGTTAGTCTTTGTGAATTTAATATAATTTATGAATGCTTTAAGGTGTTATATTTTCATTGCTACAGATTTTTAGATTTTAGTTTGCTTTGGAAAAAATTTACATGGTAAAACAAAAATTAGTTCCAATATTTATAAATATAATAAAATAAAATAAAATAAAAAAAACCTCAACCTCTTTGGCGATCATTGGCGAATTGCGATACCTTTTTTTTATTTTATTTTATCCCTAAATCGATTTTTAAAATCTAACCTACATATTCATTGCATTCCATCGTTTCTTTTATAAATTGTGATTTGTGTAATTGTTTATTCTAAGATTTGTTGGAGTGTATTTGTCTGGTCCTTTTGTATTTTTTTAATCAAACTTAAGGAATCTTTAAGCAATTCGTTTTTGTTTGTTTCCGTTGACATTTATTATGATTCTACATTATTTAATATCATGATCGGCGTTTGATTAAATGTGCTATATTTTCCAAACTCTAGGTTTCTCGGGTTTATTCGTTACCGAAGCTTTAGACGCAAATTGTGCTTATTTTCGTTGTATGGTTCAAGTATGAAAAGTGGGTTCTTGGATGTGGGAGGGAGTGAGGGTAAGAAAAAGAAAAGAGATACTATTTTGGTCGAACAAATGTTGAGATGTCTGGTGCTATAAATAACAGTGAGGAAGACATGAATGTCTTATTAGATGCTAACATTCGAAACTATGAAAAGCTAATACAGGCAAAGCTTGTACTCTTGGATGATGATGGAAATCCAATGAAATTTGGAGAGAAAACTTAGTCGTGTATTTATGAACATGACCCAAACTCGTCTAATTTTCCTTCAAAGGTAAATGATCCGTTTGGTCATGATGCTATTAAGACGAATGTGGACCCAACTTGTGACAAAACTACGAAGCCGGTTTCGTATGGGAGTACTAAAAGTTCTAAAACGAGGAAGACTAAAGCTAATTTTCAAAAGCTGAGAACATGTGTGATGGTACCGATCTTGCTATCCCTATTAAGGTTGTTGAAGCTATGAATCGTAGGTTTGAAAATACTCTCTATGGCTATATTATTAGTAAAAGAATTGCCTTCCTGGTTATGGAGTATTATGTACGAATTGCTTGGGCTAAGTATGGTATTACGAAGGTAATGATGAATGCAAAAGAGTTATTTTTCTTCAAATTTGATTCAAAAAGGGCATGGAGGATGTGCTTGAAGGTGGTCCATGGATGATTCGCAACATCCCATAATTCTTAAACCATGGACGATTAATACAAGCTTATTGAAGGAAGATTTAACCCATATTCTGGTGTGGGTTAAACTCCATGACATTCCTTTGGCTGCGTTTTCTGAAGATGGTTTAAGCCTTATTGCAATGAAGATTGGTACTCCAAAAATGCTTGATTCATTTACGAGTACAATGTGTATGGAATCGTGGGTCGTAGTAACTTCGCTCGTGCTTTTGAGATTCGGGCTGAAGATGAGTTAAAGGACAATTTGAGAACTGCTATTCCTTTACTTGATTGCTCGGATTTTCTAAAGAAACTGTTCGAGTGGAATATGAGTGGGAGCCACCTCGGTGTAATTCATTCAAGATTTTTTCGCATACAATTGATCAATGTCTAAAAGATGTAGTTGTTTAGCCCTAGTTGTTGAACGAGTTATGAGAAGTTCGAATGATGGTTTTCAAGTCATGGGCAATAGGTGTAACAATGGGAAGAATAGTAATGTGAAAGGTGGTTCGAAAGTTGGTCTAAGTTTGGGCTCCAAGCTGCAATACCGACCAAAGGCAAAAATGACTACTTCTAAGACTTCTAGCATGTCTAATGTAGGGAAGGATACCGGTAATGATAACATATCTAAAGGTGGTAAAGAAAATGTTTCGTGTTCCAAGAATGTGGTTAATACATCGAATAAATATGATCAACTATTGAATGAATCTGACAGTGTCTTTGAGGAGAATAAACCAACTAGTAAGGAAACTCAAACAAGCAAGGTACAAGAAGACGTGGGCACCGGTGATGATAGCGAGGGTGCGGTGGAGAAAGTTGATAATGAAACTGGAAAGTTTCTGACATCGGGCAGTGGAAGTGGATTTGGGACCAAGAGCTTGTATGAACAATGGAAGGAAACAGTAGATCATGATTATGATCCATATGATGATTGTGAAAAACTAGAAGGGGGGTTGAATAGTTTACCGGTTTTAACTTGATTTTCTTTTAATACTTTTACGTGTAATTGACAATTAAGACTTATCAAAAAATAAATAATAAGCAAGAATAAAAGTAAGAAACGATCAAACCATAACACGATTTTTTATCGTGGTTCGGCTACAAGGACTCTTTTTCCTTGCCCTACTCCACGCCCCGAGTATCCAACTCGAGAGTTTTCTTGCACTAGTCAACAAGCTCCTTTATTCGGCGGAGAAAACCTTACATGTCGCTTACACACTATTTTCGAAACTAAGCTAGACGTCGAGTTCTTTCACAAGGGTACAACCACTCCCGATAGTTCTTTTACAAGGGTACAACAACTAACTCCCGATACTCTAAGTATTTTGAGGACTAAAATACTAACCGATCACTACAAATGGATACAATACAATGATGTATAAACTTTACTAGTTTACACTATGCTATGCTTGACAAGTCTTGCAACGTTGTGTTGAAGCTTGTAAGTTCGTGATCTTCTTGCTACAAAAAAAGACTCACAAATATGAAAGTGTACTGAGTTAGAAATGAAGTATATGCAGTATATTATGATAGTGAGTGATGAGAAAAACTCAAAGAGTGGGTTGCTATTTATAGGCCAACATCCAGACCAACCCACGGATACGGCGGAACCAATAATTTGGTTCCGTCCGTTGTCCCTGAGGGTTCCGCCAGACGCCCTGACAGAATCCTGCACAAGATATTAGAAAATCTAACACAATATTCTCAAGATCTCACAAAGTCAACTTTGAGATCTTGAGTATGAATCTATACAAAATAAAACATGTTTCTTACACACATGTTTCCTTGAAAGGACATGTGTGATGCAAGTGATGATGTAAGTATACATTAGATTTCTAATTTTAGATATTCTTAAAAAGGAAAGTATACTTGTAAAAAGAGTTTATGTATAGACTCAAAAATGTTTGTTTGAGATGTTTAGCAAGTGAATGATTTACTAAAAGGAGTTTGTTTGCTTATATCCTAATATGACATACTATTTAGAAAACTTGCTAAATATACTTATAAGACATTTTTAACACATGTACTTAAACTAAAGTATAGTTGATTAGAAATCACTTTGTGAAAACATGTAAATGTAGTTTGAGTGAAGTTAAGTAAAAGACTTTTAAAATATATTTACGATTTGCCAAAAATAAACTTTACCTTTTGTAGTTAACAAAAACTAAGAAAGATCGTAAAATATAAATAATGTTTTTAGGCGATATTTGTATTAACAATCTCCCCCTTTTTGTTGACGACAAAACATAAATTTTATTTTTACGCAAATGGATAATTATAGATTTTGAGCCTTTTAAAAATTTATTTTTAACATGATTATTTCAACTTTTGAGTATGTCATTTTAAATTATGTATTAAAGTTGATTTGGTAAAATATATCCTATCTCCTCTTTTTTGTCGAAACAAAAAGAAGAGTGGCGAAGCGGAAATGTGTCAAGCCATATGCTCCCCCTTGGACAATACTCCCCCTAAATGGAGTGCCAAGAGAGGATACATGAATTTTGGTCCTACAAGAAAAGGTTAGTTTGTTGTAGAAATAAGGAGGAGAACATAATACTAATTATTATATGAGAGAAAAAGCATTCATCTCATGACAACAATCATCAAGTAATAAACAACCAAAAGAGAATGACCAACAAAGTATAGAAGTAGAACCATTATATTTCAAGTAAAATTTAAACTTTGACTAAAAATAGTCAAACCTAAAGACTTGAAAAAGTCTACTATTGGAAAAAGTTAAACCATACAAGGTGGAATAAAAATGACAACTACATCTATAAAAGGAAAGAGTCCTAGGTGAGATTCTACCATTATTTGATCTTCCTAATAAGGCTCTAAGCTTGAGGCAAGTGAGAGATGGCGTTAAGACACTCCAAAATGTGGTTAAGGATAAACTGCATTTCATCTTGAAGCTCATGTACCAAGATGTTGCATCTCACACTAATATGAGTGGTTCTTTCGCACATGATGCAATCATGGCGAAGAGGTGGTAGTTGTGGAACTTGGTTTGTTGTTGGTGGGTCACTAGTGGTGGATGAAACATTGGTTGTAGCGGGAGCAAAGGTGGATGGTTGAGAGGCGTTTTGGTTTCCTACAATTGATGAGTACATTGCGGTTTGGAAATCCATGGCTTGGGTGAGATGAGAATCAATCATGTGGTTGAAAGCATAGAGGCTTTCCAAGCAAGTGTTGAGTTCTTCATGAGTGTTTGGAGATTTGGTCCACAAAGATGCTTCTATTTCCTCATAGGTAGGAAATATGGACTCAAAGTGGTTGGAAAAGTCTTGAGGTGGTTCTTGTTGTTGATCATGATGTTGAAAGCTTGGTTCTCCATAAAGAGGACCGTGGATCTCTTTGTAAATGGGATGGAACAACAATGGTTGTGGTTGTGGATGATCTTGATCTTGAGGAAAGATGGATGGTCTAGCATGCTTGTAAGCCAAACGCTCTATTAATGATGGTTGATGAGGTTTTTCATCCAATGGTTCACTTGGTTGAAACCGTGGTTGTTGTTGAGTTTTCATTTGATCAATAGTGTCAAAAAGTGGCAATGGTGGTGGATTTGATGATCTTGGTGGTAGGTCTTCTAAACTTTCCATAAATGGATGTGGTGATGTTGGTGGTGTCTTGAAGAGTTCCATAGGTGTCAATTTTGGTGATTGAGTTTTTGAAGGTTGACTAGGTGTCGAAGGTGGTGTTGGATCACTTGGTGTTATAGTTGGTGGAGGAGTGGTGATTATGTTAGCATTGCAAGGGTTTGGAGATGATGTTGGAGTAGCAAGGTTTAGAAAGTTGGTATCATTGATGGGTGATGAAATGTTGAGGGATGATTCACTTGATGATGATGAGCTTAGTTGGATGGTTTTGTTGAAGCAACATGGTTTGACGCTAATTCTTGCAGTTCTCCTAATAGGTCTTGATGATTCGGATGAGGTGGTGGATTTTGTCATTGCAAGACTTTGGTAGGATTAGAAGTATAAGGTTAAGAGAAGTGATGGTGGTGGTGTGAATTAGATGTGTGAATGTTGATCAATTTATAGGAAGAACATGATATGGAAATTGGTGTTCGGATTTGATGTTGATCCATACATTTTTGGAGGTTCCTAATCATTTGGAAAAGTTCCAAGAAGTTTTCAAATAATTGGAAGTCAATCCAATGGAGTTGGATGGAGAGAAAGACTAAGTGGAGAAGTAAATGCTATGTGATCATGGAGGATACATGTTGTCAGGTTGTTTCACGGATTTGGAGGAACCAAAGGAAGGGTTCCTGATGAGGCGAAAAATGAACCGTTTTAGGGGGGTCATTTTAGCCCGGATTCGAATTTATTTGATCAAATATTGCCCTAAATCATTCCTTTTGTCATTTTAGGTACTTTTGGACTGAATTCTGGAAAAGGAAGCATTTTGGACATTTTTGGAGCATAAAAGTGAAGAAAACGGCAAAGTCTTAATTTTCCTTGCTGGGAACAGTACCTAACGGCGTCAAGAGTAATACAAGAGGTGGAAGTGGATAAAGTCCGTGACGATCCAGAAGAGTTTTACACTAGGGACATGACGGCGTTACCATAGGCCGTCATGGTCCAAATAAGAGTGACGGCCCAGAGTAGAAATGCACATGACGGCGTCAAAAGTGGATCTAGGCAATCCGATTTCATTATGGGCGGCGAGTTGACGGCGTCAGAATTTCCTTCTTGACGCCGTCACCCTATAAAATCTATATATAGTTTTGCAATTTTCATTTATTAAAGAGGAACAATTAGGGTATAACTTTGGAGAGAAACCCTAGTCCGAATATTACAGCTTTTGCAAGGGTTTTTACCCTTTGAAACCTTTCATGTTCAATTGAGATAAGTACTCTTTCAATTCATTCAATATGTCTATGTATTGTTTGAATATATCTTACACTTGTCTTGAATTTAACATGCTTGGCTAGATCTCTTGTGTGTTTGCTTAGATGTAGTGAAACCTAGATGTTAATTATGGGTTGATTGTTTGTTTATAGTTGTTACGGATGATTGTATTCGATGTTAGGCTTAAGTAAACTGGCAAACTTCCATTGGTGACATGCTTGAACGTCTTAAGAAACATGATCAGAGGTGTACTATGATTTTTGGTTGTATTTAATGCGTAGGAGAATTCTAATGATCCCATGTTAGGAGCTTCTAACAGCTCGACATAGGAGTGAAGTAGGATCCTATAGAGTTAGGAATATTGTACACGGCCCTACGACTAGTATTAAGGAATACGACCCGCCATCCATACAATTGTAACAAACTATCAACCTGTAAAAGATATCTAGGGAGTAATGAAACCTAAGTAAACACAACTTTCCCTATTATTGTTCACACCACTAGTTTAATTAGCTTCATTTTCATTTCTGTTATTTTATTTTGATTGCATCTTAGTTATTGGGTTAGTTGATTAGCAACTAATTCCGCCCACTCTTCCAAAAACCGAGATTTTACTTGCTTTATAAAAATATAAAAAATACAAAAAGAATCATCCCTCACCTCTAGACCTAGTTTTTAGGCTTTCTAATCCTAGCGACACTATTCCTGAGTTGAACGATCAATCCCCCGGTACTTGTCACTATACTATACTACAACGATCAGGTACGCTGCCTGGTGGGGGTTGTAAGCTTCTCGAGATCCCTCGAGAGGTAAAGCCTGGTGCGATTCCCACGTATCAGTTCGTTCCTTGTATCAGAAAGGTTCCTTGGGTTAGTTTAGGCAAATTTGAAATTTTGGCGGGAATGATGATCCTATTGGTTAATGTGTGATAAGATAGCTCTAGAATTACTGATAAATACTAACTAGCATATAGGAAGCAAGTTTGGAACCTAAGGATTGCTAGAAAAATTCAAAACATTCAAAGATCAAAATTTTGCTGGAGGACTGGAGGAACCAAACGACAACACGGGCGGAACCAAGTTTTGGGTTTCACCGTATCCGTTGGAAAAAACTTGGCGGAACCAAGTTTATTAATGGACGGAACCAAAAAATGGGTTCCGCCGTTTTCGTGGAAGCTCAGAATCGAGACAGAGTGGTTTTTATGGCTACGTGGTTTTTCCGAATTCCAAAATTTTTCCTAAAACTTAAGCAATCAATTTTTTCTAGATAGAAGAAACAAAAATTGTAGGTAGAAACATGCTTACCTATAGAGTTTGAGAGAGCGATTCTAACATTCAAATTTTTAGCCGAAAAGTGAAAATGGCATAGTACTAAATAGTTATCCCCTGCAAATGTTGTTAGTTCACACATAATCCACAGACGTAATATCATCCTAACACATCATAAAGACATAAAATAACATTGTTTTGACGACCAAATTGTTCAAATGCACCCTTGTGCCAAACACCCTCTTAACTTGCTTATTTCTTGTTCACCTTCTTGTAGATCTTCCCAAGGTATCTCCCAAAGCATTTCCACATGCCTTTGGTTTGCTTGTACTCCTTCGACTCATTTGGTATTGATGGAAGTTATGAGAGGTACTCAAGAGGTGGGAGCCTAGAGTTTGGTAGATTGTCGTCTTCACTCATGGATGATGATGATGATGAGGTAGGAGGGTGAGGACGTTTACCTTTGGCTTTGTAAACTCGTTCATCACTTAATGCCACAAAGTTGTGAGGAATAAGAGGATACTCTAGGCGATGACCTCTAGGGGTTGGAGGAATGGGTTCACGAAACCTAAAGAGACGGGTGAGAAGCATCTCGTATGGAAGAGCGGTGGTACCTTGAACCGAGATGTTTGCCATCCTTTTGGCAATGTAGTAAGCTAAGTTGAAAGTTTGGCGGGTGGATACACTATAGAGCATATAGGAGAGACAAGTGTTGATATGGTCCCTATTGCCTAAAGTACTAATGACATTGGCCCTAATGATCTCCTCCCATTTCAAGAATTGTGGTCTCAACTCATTAAGCTCCATTCCAAACGGGTCTTTGGCAAATTCCTCTCCTCCTTGGGTTCTCCTAGTATGAGAAGTCCTAACAAAAAGGTGGTCACGAATTTCTTCTTTGCTCACTAAAGGGGTATCATAAGGATGAATACGGTCATGGATTGAGTCAAGAGTTGAAAGTGGCCATTTGTCGGTGTAGAGACATGTGCACCGATTAGGAACACGAAGCACTTGAGCAAATTGATCTAAGGTGATTTCAAAGTCATTTTGGTTGATAGAAAAGTTTAATGACATGAGACCTTCATCATCCGTGCTAAGGGTCACGGAAGCCTAGAATTCTAGGATGAAACGAGGACAAATTCGCTCATCAATGTCTAAGAGGCAATCAAAGTCGATAAAAGAGAGTTCTTCCCTAATGTTGGTTCCGGTAAGGAAAGTAGGATCAATGGTTCTACCCTCATGAATATAACGCTTCTCAAGGTTCTTAAAGATTTCTACTTGGGTCGTGGTTAGCCCTTTGGTCTTATGGTGTTTGGGTAGGTATTTGGTGGTGTCTTTGTGGTCATAGAAGGTTGCGGGAGGCATGATGAACCTAGAAACATAATTTTCATATTTTAGTTTATGTAAATAATGGTTTAAGTGTCAAAATTCTAGTGTGTGTCTATATGAAAACAATATGGAGTTATGATTATCTCGACTCATTTTAATGCTTAAAATGGTTTTACTTATGCAAGTTTTGTGTAAATTTTGAGATAATCCAAATGCTCCCAGTTCAATGTAGCTACGGTTGAATGTACCCGAAAATACATATTAGTTATGTATCCCCTTTAGCATTCAAGAGACATAATGCAAGTGATGTTTTAAACATAACGTTTTTATTTTGTATTATTAATGAAAAAATATTTTTCCTAAATGTGAGAAGATTTTTCAAAATTTTGACATGGGGTGTTTGGTATAATTTGATAATGTCTTACAAGATGCAGTTCCTAACTAATGGAAAACATAATTAGTTTTGTTTATGACAAATTTACTTCATGATTTCCTAAGTTGATGTATAACCCCAAGTTTTTAGTATTTGTGCATAAATAGAATTTCCTAGACACAGATCAGGAGAGTAATTGTGTTTAGAATACTTACAATGATGATAGGAATGAAGAGTGGCTGAGCAAGAACCCTAATTTTTGTGTGAAAATGGATATGGAAGTGAATAGTAACTATTTTTGGTGAGTGGTATAGAGTATGGGACTTTTATGGTTTAATACATAAAAAGAGAACCTGTGCAGGCTTTCGACGGATTGGACGGAACCAAACAGAGGGATCCACCCTTTGTTTTTCTTGGTTCCGCCAGTCCTGTAGGTTTAAGAACAAGGATTTTTTGTTTTTAATTTTTACGATTTTATTTAATGTTTAAACTATGAAGTAGGTTCCATAAGTCCTAGTCCTAGTCTAAGAAGATTATATGGTTCACGTTTAAGGGGATTTGTAAAAATGTCGGCAATGTTGTCTTTGGAGGATACTTTCTCGATGGAGATGTTTCCTTTTAGAACATTGTCATGAAGGAAATGATGACGGATTCCTATATGTTTAGTACGAGCATGTTGGACTGGATTTTTACTCAGGTCGATGGCTCATTTGTTGTCGAAAAAGGATAGATATGTCTTTAGTCACAATTCCGTAGTCCACGAGCGCTTGCTTCATCCAAAGAGCTAGTTGACATGCTTTTCCGGCCGATACGTATTCGGCTTCAGTTGTTGAGATTGCGAGGGCCGTTTGCTTCTTGGAGAACCATGAGGCGATACAATGTCCAACAAAAGTACAAATACCACTTGTACTTTTTCTATCAACATAGTCACGGCATGATCCGAGTCGGCATACACTACGTTCCTTTGGGATACCATAATCCTAGATCTGTAGTACCTTTGATATACCTAAAAATCCTTTTTACGGCTTCAAGATGGATTGTTTTGGGATCTTCTTGAAAACGAGCACATAGACAAACACTAAACATAATGCCGGGTCTACTAGCCGTGAGATAAAGTAGACTACCAATCATACCCCTACATTTAGTGTTATCTACGGATTCACTTTCCTCGTCCTTTGTGAGTTTGGTTTCTGAGGATATAGGCGTTTTGATAGGTTTTGAATCTTCTAAACCAAATTTCTTAAGCATGTCTTTTATGTATTTAGATTGGTTAAAGAATATTCTATCTTCTAATTGTTTAATTTGAAGTCCTAATAAAAAGTTGAGTTCTCCCATCATACTCATCTCAAACTCGTCATGCATGATTTTCGAGAAATCATCGCATAGCTCTTGACAAGTTGATCAGAATATTATGTCATCAACATAAATTTGAACTATGATAATGTGTGATTCTTTCTTTTTAGTGAATAGAGTGTTGTCAACTAGGCCCATGGTGTACTTATGGTCAACTAGGAAGGTTTTAAGTCGATCATACCATGCTTTTGGAGCTTGCTTAAGTCCGTATAAAGCCTTTTTAAGTTTGTAAACATGATTAGCTTTTTCAAAGTCGGTAAAGCCCGGTGGTTGAGCAACATAAACTTCTTCATTAATAAAACCATTTAAGAATGCACTTTTGACGTCCATTTGAAAAAGTTTAAAGTCATGTGCGCATGCATATGCAAGTAAGATTCTAATTGAATCGAGCCTAGCAACTGGAGCAAAAGTTTCATCGTAGTCAATGCCTTCTTGTTGATTATAACCTTGTGCTACTAGCCTAGCTTTGTTTCTAGATACAACTTCGTTTTCATCCATTTTATTTCGAAAGACCCATTTTGTTCCAATTATAGTTTGATTCTTTGGTTGAGGAACTAATGTCCAAACATCATTTCTAATAAATTGGTTCAATTCTTCTTGCATATCTATTACCCAAGATTCATCACTTATAGCTTCATTTATATTTTTAGGTTCAATGGTTGATATAAAATAAAAATAGTTACTTTCATTTTGAGCTTTTGGTCTTAAGGTTCTTTCATTAAGTTTACCTATAACACTATCTAATGGATGACTTTTAGACTCTTTAAGTACATTGATTATTTCTCTATTTAATAGTTCATCTTCCTTGTCGTTTTCTAAATAAATTTGATTAACAACTTGACTTTCAACTAAGTCATCATCTACCAAAGGTGATGTCTTAGAGGGAGGTGGACTTTCGTCGAATGTTACGTTCAACGATTCCTCGACTTTTAATGTTTCTTTATTTAGAACAATATAAGCTTTGCTACTTTGTGAATATCCAAGGAATACACATTCATAAGACTTTGGGTCAAATTTAGTGAGATAATCCTTGGTGTTTAGTATAAAGCATTTACTCCCAAATACTTTAAAGTATCCTAATGTTGGCTTTTTACCTCTATATATTTCATATGGAGTTTTATCTAAAAATGGTCTAATTAGGACTCGGTTTAAGATATAAGTTGATGTGTCGACGGCATTACACAAAAACTTTTGTGAGATATTTTGTTCGTTAAGCATTGTTCTACTCATCTCTTGAAGTATCCGATTTTTATGTTCTACTATACCATTAGATTGAGGAGTGCGAGGACCGAGAAATTATGTGTTATACCATTTTTGTCACATAATTCACCAAATTGTATTTCGTTATCACGACCATGATCCGTTCTAATAGACATAATGCAATTTCCTACTTGATTTTGAATTTTCTAACCAAGAATTTCAAATTGTTCGAAAGCTTCTTTTTTACTTTTCAAAAATCTTGTCCATGTATAGCGTGAATAATCATCCACTATGACCAAAGTATAGAAGTTGCCTCCATAACTTTGAATAGCGGATGGACCGGAAAAAAAAAGTTCTAGACACCTAGTTGTAGACACCATATTCTTAGCCTTATGGCTACTATGAACTTGTTTACCAATTTTGCAAGCATCACACAAGTGTTGGTCGTATTTCAACTTGGGTAGGTTTCTAACTAATTCCTTAGAGGATAGGAATTAAATAAGTCTCATATTAGCGTGACCTGAGCATCTATGCCAAAGAGTTGAGGACTCATCTAATGAGGTAAGGCAAAGTTTATCTCTAGATGTTTTATCAATTTTCATGACGTATACGTTGTTTTTAAGAACTCCTTTAGCTATTGTTATACCAGCTTTAAGTATCTTACTTTCGTTTTCACTAAAGAGGACTTTATACTTTTTACGGCAAAGTTGGCTAATACTAAGAAGATTAAATCCTAAGTTGTCAACATGAGCAACATCATCAATAGATAGAGAGTCATGAGAGATAGTACCTTTCCTATGATTTTACTTTTAAGCTTGCTACCAAAAGTAACGTTACCTCCGTCATAGACTTGATATGTAGAGAAAAGACTTTTGTCCCCCGTCATGTGTCTTGAGCAACCGCTATCTTTGATCTATTCATCCGGTTCCAAACACACTTTTAAGCACACCTATTTTATAACAAGCATTCAAACATTTGGTCCCCAATATCTCATGGGTCCATTTTGGTTAATCATGCCATTACCTTGATTCATGTAAGGAAATGGTGGATATGGGTTCCAAGACATATAGTTTGGAACTTGATGATGTCTAGGTATGTTTTGACCCCAGCTATGTTGAAAGTAGGGTTGTGTGTTGTACTTGCTCTTTGGAAAGGGGCGTTTGGATATAGGCGTTTTAGGTCTTGGTTGAGTAGTTCTAGTTCTAAATTCATTTTTAGCAAGTCCTACTCCTATTTTAATGGCTAGTTTAAGTTTGGTTTCAGTTGAACTAGTGTTGGACTTCTTTGTAACTTTAACAAATTCATTACGGTTAGTTACTGAAATGTTCTGTTCTGCAGCAGCCTCCATGGAACCAATGGGTTCAACTGGCGGAACCAAATTTTTGGTTTCGTCAGTTTCGTGGGTCATTGCTGCAGTTTTGTCATTTTCTTGTCCTTTTTCGCCATGTTTCTTTAAACTACTTATTGATCCTGTTTTCATGAATCCTAACCCTGTTCTATCAAAGTGTGATTTTTGGAGTTTCATTATTTCATCCGCACAACAAATACTTTTATCAAACTTTTTAAACTTTGAGTTTTGTTTGATAAGATTATCTTGTGTGATTTTAAGCTTCTCAATTTAAAGTTTGAATTCTTAACATGATTTGCAAGTTGTGTAAACATTTTTACTCTTTTCCAAACGTTTAGCTTTTTCTTTTAATTCATAAACTTCGTTTTCTAAAAATTCCTTTTTAGTCTTCAAAAATTTGTTTTTGTTTATGATTTTTAAGCTTAACTCACAAAGTTTGTTGTATTGTTATTCTAATGTGTTATCATCAATAGAAGAGTAAGATGAATCGGAATGTACCTCATTTGAGCTTTGAGCCATAAGAGCTATTTCGTCATTTGTCGGCTCTTCATCATCATTCTCACTATCACTCCAAGCACCAATCACGAAAGCACTTTGAGTTTTGCTTTTGGGTGGTTTTGGACATTCTCCTATTAAGTGACTTGTATCTCCGCATCTAAAACACTTTCTTTCATTCTTGACTTTCTTCATATCCCGATCTTTTCGTAAATACTTCTTTTCATCTTTAGGTTGCCTTATAAACTTTCCTCGTCTTCTAAAGAACTTCTTGAAGTCTCTAACCGCCATGGCATATTCTTCATCTTCACTATCCGAACTTGATTCCTCATCGTCACTTGATTCTATTCTAGCTTTTAAGACAATAAATTTCACTTTTTCCTTCTTGCCTCTAACTATCTCTGAATCTTTTTCCATTACCATTTCATGAACTTTGAGGTTTCCAATAAGCTCGTCAAGTGCCATGCTTGAAAGATCCTTAGATTCTTCAATAGCCGTTACTTTTGCTCTCCACTTAGGATGGAGTGCTCTAAGGAATTTCCTGACAAAATTCTTGCTACAAAAAGATTCATCAAGTGCTTTAAGTGAAGTAATAATAGTGTTAAATCTAGCAAATGCACTATCAATAGTTTCATCTTCGGGAATAGAAAATTGTTCATATTGTTGGACAAGAAGATCAATTTTGTTATCCTTAACTTGTGAATTTCCTTGATGAGTAGTTATTAAAGATTGCCAAATTTTTTTAGCGGTTTTGCACATAAAAACTCTTTCATACTCTTTCTTTGGTAAGGCATTATAAAGCATCATTTTTTCTTCATTATTTTTGGAAATTAGTTTCTTTTGATCATCACTATGTTTAGTAAGTGAACTATTCTCATCCCGACCACTTCCGGTAGCCTTATGATCACCTTCAATAATAATATATCATAGATCTATGTCCTTTGATTTTACGTAAGTTTCAAAACGGTTTTTCCAATATATAAAACCATTTGGTTCAAATAGTGTTGGTCTTTGCATAGATTGCCCTTCTTTGAAGTTTTCAAAGTCCATGGATCGTTCCAAGTTTTAAGATACAATATATTTTAAAATCTTGAGTAACGTAGCTCTTGATGCCAATTATGGAAAGCTAGAAGGGGGGTTAAATAGTTTACCGGTTTTAACTTGATTTTCTTTTAATACTTTTACGTGTAATCGACAATTAAGACTTATCAAACAATAAATAATATGCAAGAATAAAAGTAAGAAATGATCAAACCATAACACGATTGTTTATCGTGGTTCGGCTACAAGGACTCTTTTTCCTTGCCCTACTCCATGCCCCGAGTATCCAACACGAGAGTTTTCTTGCACTAGTAAACAAGCTCTTTTATTCGGTAGAGAAAACCTTACACGTCGCTTATACACTATTTCCGACACTAAGCTAGATGTCGAGTTCTTTCACAAGGGTACAACCACTCCCGATAGTTCTTTTACAAGGGTACAACAACTCCCGATACTCTAAGTATTTTGAGGACTAAAATACTAACCGATCACTACAAATGGATACAATACAATGATGTATAAACTTTACTAGTTTACACTATGCTATGCTTGACAAGTCTTGCAACGTTGTGTTGAAGCTTGTAAGTTTGTGATCTTCTTGCTACAAAGAAAGACTCACAAATATGAAAGTGTACTGAGTTAGAAATGAAGTATATGCAGTATATTATGATAGTGAGTGATGAGAAAAACTCAAAGAGTGGGTTGCTATTTATAGGCCAACATCCAGACCAACCCACGGATACGGCGGAACCAATACTTTGGTTCCGTCCGTTGTCCCTGAGGGTTCCGCCAGACGCCCTGACAGAATCCTGCACAAGATATTAGAAAATCTAACACAATATTCTCAAGATCTCACAAAGTCAACTTTGAGATCTTGAGTATGAATCTATACAAAATAAAACATGTTTCTTACACACATGTTTCCTTGAAGGGACATGTGTGATGCAAGTGATGATGTAAGTATACATTAGATTTCTAATTTTAGATATTCTTAAAAAGGAAAGTATACTTGTAAAAAGAGTTTATGTATAGACTCAAAAATGTTTGTTTGAGATGTTTAGCAAGTGAATGATTTACTAAAAGGAGTTTGCTTGCTTATATCCTAATATGACATACTATTTTGAAAACTTGCTAAATATACTTATAAGACATTTTTAACACATGTACTTAAACTAAAGTATATTTGATTAGAAATCACTTTGTGAAAACATGGAAATGTAGTTTGAGTGAAGTTAAGTAAAAGACTTTTTAAACAATATTTACGATTTGCCAAAAATAAACTTTACCTTTTGTAGTTAACAAAACTAAGAAAGATCATAAAATATAAATAACGTTTTTAGGCGATATTTGTATTAACAATGATGATTTGTACGATGATCATGGTATCTCTAAAGATCAACAAGCATTGTGTGACGTATAGGATATCAAGGTTCGCGGTTGAAAGAAGAAGTAGATTACATTTGATATTATGTTGAGTCAATCATAATCTAGTCATAGTATCTTTGTTATAGAAGTTGTTTTGCATTGTTATGTTAGTCTCACTGCCTGTGTAACGGGCTGAGATGTGAGAGTCACCTACATCCGTTGTAAGTAAACATTTTTTGGAGTAATATGAAACCCTTTACCCAAAATAATTAGTTTCAATGTTTATTTTTGTATGCTCATAATTAGTGACCATTTTTTCCGTTTCTAACAATTAGTAGCCTGTGACCACTTCTTAGTCACTAAGAGTAAATATCAGTGAACATTTTGTCACTATCAGAACTGTGGTGAATTTTTCGTCATTTTCCAAATAAGATAGCGACCACTTATTTTTGCAAGGATTAGTGACAAGGCATATTTTGGTCTCTAATAAATTTAGTTACATGCCTATACTTACGGCTCGTGACTACCTGAATTTGGTCACTAAAGAGCTTTGTGGCCGGCCTTTACACTGCTAGTGACCAAACTGTTTTTGTCACTAAAGGCTAGTTTTTTTGTGCTTGCAAACGTTTAGGCGTGTAATCAAGTTGATTTGATATAGAACACTTCCAAACACAAGCTCAACTCGATTGAAAGATGTATTATAATTATAGCTTTAATTAAGGTTAAAATTTATTAATATAACTCGATACCTCCAAGCTCATTGATTAGATTTTGGCCGAATTGAAGACAAAATGTTGACCCACTTCATTCCCTAATTGAAACATCCTCGAGTGCCTATTTGAAGTCCTTCTTCATCTAAGAACTCTAAATTGTTTCTTGCTTCCACTATTTACGCGACTTTTAAAAAAACTTGTGTTTAAATGTTTAACACTTACAAAATGAAACAACTTTGTGATATTGATGCGTTGTATCCTGTTTTAAATTTATAAACCAAGAAGTACAAAGGACAAACACATTCTAACCAGTAGTGTACCCGATCATGTGTGGTATAGCCTAGGTAAATCCGAGTGTCGTTCTCAAGAGTTGTTGGACCAATGAATAAGGTAATGATTTGTTTTCAACTTTGTAAAAAGCTAATTGTTTGAAACTTAATGGTAAACTAAAAGAACTAAACGTAAAGAGGGAAGTTATAGGAAGAGGTGACGTTATTATGTGATGGTTTAGCTGTAATGCGCAGTGTCTAGATCCTTGTTCTATATAGTGGTTATATGTCATTAGGATTAATTGATCATTGTCACCTAAACTATAATCACTAGATCCCAACCCCGATGGTCATGGGTGGTCAAGTATCTAACTCATAGTCATTAAGTACCAACTATCCTATAGACCTATCTAGTGTTTTTTAGACCAAACCCTTGTTTGATCCACGTGGTTTTTTCAGTACTTCTTAAGTATTTCTTCTAGCGTAGGTAGTTCTATGGTCAATTCCTACCCAAGGGTAATGGCCATACCTCAAGCAACCGAATAAGCTAGTGTTCTATTAATCTTATACTAAGGTACTACCCTAGCTTCAATACTACCAAAACGCAGGATTCAACAATAGGCTAGCAAGATATCTATATAAAAAAGCAAAGAGACAAAGTACACAATCAAAGCATTGATTAACATCAACACGGAAATCATAAAATGATTGCAGAAACTCATTTGAAATCGAAATATAAAAACTAGCATGAAATCTAGTTTTATGAATTGAACAGAATTGAACTACAACAATTTTTTCTCTTCATCCATTTATCTTTTCTCTTGTGTTCAAGGATTGTTCTCCCCAAACCCTAGCTGGGATTTGGGAAAGGGGAGATGATTCTTCAATTCTAAATTCGTATGTATTTATAGGTTTCACTTGTTACAACCTTGTTACGGCGTAACCATAAGTTCGAGGTTACGCCGTAACATTCTTTAACACTTGATTCTTCTAGGACTGCAATACTACTTACGACGTAACTTAGTCGACCAGGTTACGCCGTAACCTTCACACTTGGTCAACACGTTTCTCCTACAATGCTCTTTCTGCGGCGTAATGCTTACATCATCTCTACAGCGTAAGCACCACGATAGGGTTACCCCGTAACCCTTTTGCTTCTTTGTTGGTTATTCCTCCTTATTGTTCCATTTCTACGAATAACTATACCTACAGAACAACAAGCATAATTTAGCTCATTTTGATGTGAATCTGCTATAATCATGAGTTTAAACATGAGATATTGATGTTAAGATAATCAGATCATTTGATGTCATCGGATATACATATATAAAGGAATAAAATGATGAATAGGAGAAGAAATTGTTGATCAATAAAAATTTGCATGTTCTCATTGATAGAAAGATGATTAACATGTATACATTGATAATTCATGAAACATTAGAACATAAATAGATGAAGGTAATTGCATGAATACACTTCATTAGAATGCCAGAAAGAAAGAAAAAAATTGGAAGGCCTCAAGGCAACTTTACGATGATTCAAAATGTCTGTATTGTCTTGTTTAGGAAGCTTGTGCTTTAATAGTGTTTTGGTGGTGGAGGAGACTGTTAGCAGTGTTACTTATTGGGCCCAAGTGCTTTGTTAATGTTGGGCTTAACCTAGTTGTCTCTTGTATTATCTATATATATCGACATTGTAATCTATTGTGATCAAAAGGAATAATATAATTCTACATGGCATTCATATTCATTTCTCTTGTCCCCGTACATCTCAACAAAACGGGAAGTCAAAGCGAATGATTCGAACCATTAATAATCAAATCCGCACTCTCCTATTTCAAGCATGTCTACCACCTCATTTTTAGGTCGAGGCTCTATATATGGCTACTCACCTCCTCAACATACTACCATTGTCCACAATCAATAATGACACCCCTCACACTCGCCTTTTCAACACCAAACCCAATAACACGTTCTTACGTGTTTTTGGTTGCCTTTGTTATCCTCACGTTACTCTATGTATATTCCTTGGCTATCCATCGAACCATCGCGGGTACCGATGCCTCGACCTTGCCACCAATAAGATCATCATTTCTCGCAACGTCACTTTTGACGAAACCATTTTTCCTTATGGGTCCATCACATCAAATGCGGCGCCATCTTACATGTTTCTTGGTGATGAGCCGGACACACCTATTGTGCTTCCTGAACCTAATCCATAAACCCCTCCAAAAGCACCGATTGCGCCAGATGGACCTGATTCACCATCCCCTCCCCGAGCCCATACCCACGTTACCAACATGCTGCCCCAAACCGAGCCACAAACCCAAACCCATTCCTCGGCCCAATCTGCGGCTCCGGCCCAAAACCCCTCACACGGCCCAAACCCACCCTATGGCCCATACCCTAGGCATAACCCAATCCCAGCCTACAACCACTTCCATATCCCACACCAACAATGTATCGCTTCACCCCATGGTCACACGTTCTAAGCTTGGTATTACTAGACCTAATCCCAAATATAACTTTCACGTTTCTGCCATTTCTCCCTTACTAAAGTCTTACACAGAAGCTTTTTAATGACCCTAATTGGAAAATTTCTATGAAGGATAAATATAACGCGCTTATTAAAATTGGAACTTGGACACTTGTGCCTCGACCACTTGACATGAACATTGTTTGTTCCATGTGGTTGTTCAAGCACAAGTATTTTGCAGATAGATCCCTTAGCAGATACAAGGCTCGCCTTGTTGCTAATGGTCGCAGTCAGCAGATTGGTGTTGACTGTGATGAGACCTTTAGTCCGGTTGTAAAACCGGCCACTATTCGCACTGTACTCTGTCTCGTGACATTTCGACATTGGCCAGTTCATCAACTTGATGTGAAGAATGCCTTCCTGCATGGTGAACTTTCAGAGACTGTTAATATGCTTTCGTGACCCACAACACCCTAACTATGTTTGTCTTCTACAGAAGTCTTTATATGATCTTAAGCAGGCTCCTCGAGCTTGGTTCCAACGGTTTGCTAGTTATGCCACGAGAGTTGGTTTTACTCATAGTCGTTGTGAATCTTCGTTAGTTATCTTTCGACAAGTTTCTGACAGTGCATACTTATAGATTTATGTTGATGATATTATTCTGGCAGCATCTTCTACAACACTTTTACAACGAATTATCTCTTATCTTCATCCGGAGTTTTCCATGACTGGCCTTGGTTCTTTGAACTATTTTTAGGGTATTTCTGTTCACGTGATGATACAAGTATGTTCTTACATTAGCGGTAATATGCCTTAGAGGTTTTGGAGCGAGCAGGTATGCTCAATTGTCATCCTTGTCGTACACCTGTTGACACAGAGCGTAAGCTTGGAGCACATGGTCTCAGTGTTTCTGACCCGACCCTTACAGGAGTCTTGTGGGTTCCCTTCAGTATCTTACGTTTACTTGTCCTAACCTATCGTATGCAGTGCAACAGATTTGTTATATATGCATGATCCTCGTGAGCCTCACCTTGCGGCTCTCAAGCGAATTCTGCATTATGTTTATGGGATACTTGATTATGGTCTTCAGTTATTCTCCTCCTCATCAGGTTCTTTGGTTGGTTACACAGATATTGATTAGGCGGGTTGCCCTACCATACATCGGTCTACTTCTGGATATTGTGTTGTTCTTGGAAACAACTTGTTATCATGGTCATCTAAACACCAGGTCACTCTCTCTCGTTCTGGTGCTGAGGCTGAGTATCATGATGTTGCTAATATTGTTGCTGAGATTGCTTGGTTGCGTAATTTACTCTGTGAGCTTCACTCTCCTTTGAAGACTGCTACGTTAGAGTATTGTGACAACGTCAGTGCGATTTATCTTTCATCCAATCCTATTCAACATCAGCGTACGAAGCACATAGAGATAAATATTCATTTTGTTCGTGATCAGGTTGCTGCGGGATATGTTCGTGTGTTACATGTTCCTTCGCGTTATTAGTTTACAAATATCTTCACTAAGGGTTGTAGAAACTAGAAGGGGGGGTTGAATAGTTTCACCGGTTTTTTTTTAATTTTCTAAAGCGTTTTTCCGTTTTAGGTCCGGTTATTTTTCATTTACAAACTTCTTGAATTCTACTAGTTATGTGATATCAATTTAGTTACTAGCATACATAAATAAACATGTAAAGTAAAGAGTAAAGAAAGAGCACAACCAAGAGACGCGGTGATTTATAGTGGTTCGGCACGAAGCTCACTCTCCGTCCTACTCCACTCCCCGAGTACCACACTCGAGAGTTATCAATCACTATATCAACACACTCCTTCAGGCAGAGCAATCCGTACACATGCTTACACAAGGCTTAACGACACTAAGCATAATGTCGAGTTCTAATCATAGCTAGAACCAATCTATTCCAAGGCCCACGTGGCCACTCTTGTCCATCTTGAATCTTCACCCTATCCAAGTCTTCACTTATTAGACATACTTGGTTCTTTACCCGAACTAAGCCTTCACACACACGACTCACTTGATTCTTCACCCGAATCAAGCCTTCACACACTTGACACACTTGATCATCACCCGATCCAAGTCTTTACATAATGACTCAACAAGTCCTAACCTACACTTTAGGATATCACTCTCCTCACAATAAATACATGAACTAATCTAGTTACAAGACTTCTTGGATCTACATCACCATCCAAGCTCACACAAATACAATACTTGGAACTACACCATCCAAGTTTACACAAATATCCCCATCCTCGACTCACACACAAGTCGGAAAACAATGACATGATATATATCCTATCACATAACACTTGTTACGTTTGTGTGTGGACACCTATAACATCTCAAATCTTCATAGTTTTTGAGAGTTCTTCTCTTGCACTTGACGGAAGAGGAAATCACTTATAAACATATACCGACATGTTATAGTGATCAAAGAAGAAAATGAACAAAGACCAGAAAGTTTTGTGTGTATGAAAGTCTAATTTCTGTAGTGTAACAGTTCAGTATTTATAGGCGACAGGAGGGAGAGGGACGGTCCCGTAAATGCCAGACGGTCCTTTATCACTAGGGGACCGTCGGCCTATTTAAGGGACCGCCACGACAAAACGCTCCCTTTTTGTCCTGACGTGGTGAAAACTTATCTGGTTCAGGCTGAACTGATTTAGGGGGAAAACTAGCTGATATAAAGTTTGAATTTGAATTTATTTTCTTAATAAAACATTTCTTTAAAAACACAAAAATACTTTTGTGAAAATGTTTTATCAAACTTAAAAATGTAAGTTTAGGTGAAAATAAATTTTTTTGATCGCTTAACTAATGACGGTATAAAGTTTGTTGATACCTGAAGTGATGTTGAAGCAGCTACGTAGAAGTAACGAGTAAACCGTAACTTTACGTAACATGTCTTTATATTTTGCGATTATCAAAATACGAGAAGAACGGATAATGCGAATAACGTTTTTGACATTATTTGTATTAACAAGGGTCTTCCTTATGCTTTGTTTGATGATTTTCGTTCCAGTCTGAGCATCCGACCTTCTCCCACTCGGACTGCGGGGGGCTGTTAGCAGTGTTACTTATTGGGCCCAAATGCTGTGTTAATGTTGGGCTTAACCTAGTTATCTCTTGTATTATCTATATATATCGACATTGTAATCTATTGTGATCGAGGGGAATAATATAATTCTATAGAGACTTGTATTTGTAAACAGGAAAAGGGTGAGGCTTTGAAGGCTGACGTGGTGATTTATAGTAATATGGATGATGAGCGGAGGAAGATGGTGGGGGAGGAGATTTATAAATGTATGGAGGTGGTGAGGATGGTGATGGTGGAGGGGGTGACTTGTACACATATGGAGGCATAGGGGAATGTGTTAGAGGAGGGGGAGACTTTTACACTTATGGAGGTGGCGGAGACGGTGACGGGGGAGGTGGACACTTGTACACGTATGGAGGTGGCGGAGACATTGACGGGGGAGGTGGAGACTTGTACACGTATGGAGGTGGTGGAGAATGTGTTGGACGAGGTGAAGACTTGTACATATATGGAGGTGGTGGAGAATTTCTTGGAGGAGGTGGAGACTTGTACACGTATGAAGGCGGTGGGGAATGTGCCGGAGGAGGGGGAGACTTATACACGTATGGAGGTGGTGGGGATGGTGATGGCGGTGGTGGAGACTTGTACACATATGGAGTCAGTGGGGAAGGTGACGGTGGGGGTGGGGACTTGTACATATATGGAGGTGGTGGTGAAGGTGATGGTGGATGAGGTGACTTGTATACGTATGGATGTGGTGGGGATGGTGATGGTTAGGGTGGGGGCTTGTACATATATGGAGGTGGTGGAGATTTTTAGATATACGAAGGGCAAATACCATATTAAAGCACTATACTTGTCAAGGAAGTCACTTTTGGGTATCGAACAAATTTTTTTCTCATATGGGTACTGAACTTTCATTTTTTGGCCTCTTTGAGGCACTTTGTGACATTTTTGCCCCTGAATTTTTAATAATTTGAGGGGCAAAAACGTCACAAAGTGCTTCAAAGAGGCCAAAAAATGAAAGTTTAGTACCCATATGAGAAAAAAATTGGTTCGATACCCAAAAATGTATTTAGGACAAGTATGATGTTTTTTTTATAGTATTTGCCCATATACGAATGAGGAGGATATTTGGGAATTAGACGTGGCAATTTGTATTTGACTGGTTGTGGTGGCGGAGATTTGTAGACGTAAGGTGATTTTGGCAATGTATGCTTCACTAGTGGCAAATTCCCGCCATTTGGCTTAGGAGAGTTATAACCATATGGTTTATCCGCAATGACAATGGTGGCTAATAAGAGGAAAACAATAGTATACATAAGTTGAGGCCAGTGCCGCAACACCCCAAGGTTCCCCATAAAAATAGACCGTTACTTTTACAAGACTAAGATTTGTGTTTGTCTGTTAAAATGGTTTGATTAGAAATCCTTTTATATAAAACGGGTGACACTTTTTTATTACAAAAAACAGGCTGCGATATATATGTTTTTTTATATATCGACATGGGTTGATGGTTTCCCACTTCGTGTTCTTCAATTTGTAATCAATAAACTAATATAAGTCAAATGTTTTGTCTCTTCGAAAAGGTCAAGGTAGATTGGTTAGTGCTAGTAGGATGATTCTATCTGTTTTTGAAGCAAATGGTGATTCTAGTTTAACAACACGTACGTGCATACTAAATAACCAAACAGGCAAACACTACTATTACAAATACAAGGATACACTTTAAGGTAATCTTTACATATCCAAATACATGAGTCGAGGCATATCGCATACACAGGGTTTGACTCTTTTTTAGTTTTGACTACCACTATATATACAAGTAGTGTTGGAACATTTTAGAAATGACCGAGACAGTTCTTAGAGCTTTTCAGTCCTATTTATTGATTGGTAATGACTATTGGAGTAGCGTTGAGCCCTTGACAACATACTATAATATCAATTCTTTGCACAAGTTCACTTTATACAAGCATTTGACATTGTATTGGGTTTTGTTTACTAGCTACATCCTTTACAAAGTAAATATGTAATCATGGCTTTTTAGAGGCATACACTATATAGTATATATATGGTATAACTCGCAGTTCCAAAAATATGTGATAAACTGAACACGTTACTGAAACTTCCAAAGCTAGTATGACTCAAGTATATTACGCTATAATTCAAGTGTCTAATTAAGAACTATATCTTGAGCTAAAAATAAGCATCAGTGATGCCTATCTAAACATAATTTCAGACACCATCAATCTTTTAACCCCGATCATCACTTTCAAGACCAATATCAAGTAATACCACCTCCCCGTCTCCGGCCCGCCTCCACTTTAAACCGACTCACTTATCAAAGAGCCTTAATATTCGATGGAAAGACACCCTTAGTTCTCAGACGAGAGAATACCTACCAACTAAAAGAACAAGGAGAAGAATGCATGGATAATGATTAGGGTATACTCAAGATATAACTTGCAATATCACATTTAAGGACACACACACACAAAAAAAGCCAAATTTAATTTCTTCATCGCTATCTTTATAACATTATGAGTTTACATAGTGAGTTTAAGGAGGTGCTTTAAAGTGCAATTAAGTTTGTTGGAGTCACAATGATCATCAGTTTTGAGTCTTTCACTAAAGGTCTAAAGTCATTCTAGTTTTGATTTTTTGGAAATATAGTGTTAAACTAATCAAACTTGATCGACGAAACATATGAAAAATTATTGTAATAAAAAAATATTGGTACACAACTAATGTTATCGACCTAGCTATCCCTGACTCCAAACAACTGATTATCTGAAACTTATTCTCGATGTTGCAATAATCAGCTTTGAATCATACATCCCATAAGAACATATATTTAGCTTCTAACAATTACACTTTCGAGACACAAACTATCTAAAAGACAAAAAGAATGGAGTTGTACATCTGAGCAGGATTCCCTAATTTCAAGCTCCTTGGCATGGCTAAGGTTTAGTATAAATCCTTTAAGCATCTCTTCTTCCTCTTCTATTTGAGTTGCTAAATAATGCCCATACGTGCGATAACTTAAGTGAGCTTTGACTAAAGAAGACACATTTAGCAACAAAAGTTTTCAATGGTACCTTTTGGAAGGAGTTATTCAAGATACTTTAAGTCAAATTGCTAATGTCCACTGCTTACTATCCACAAACTGATGAGCAAACAGAAGTGGTAAATAGATGCCTAGAATGCTACTTAAGATATATGTGTGGTGAGAATCCAAAAGAATGGAGTAAATGGTTGTCTATGGCAGAGTTATGGTACAATTCCAATTTTCACACCTCCACTCAGACTACTCCTTTTGAAATAGTCTATAGGCAACCGCCTCCTATTCATGTTCCATATTTGGGGGATTTAAGCAGGGTAGAAGTTAAGCATAGGCATATCTCTCCCTACGCTAGGTGATTCTGTCGAACAAACTCAAACCCTAAATCGACTTTTAACCTTATCAAATCTAACACTAACCTATCACCGATCCTGTTATGGAGTATAATTAAACACATGCTAGACGTGTAGTGTGTGCAACAATAGAGATCGACTCACTATAGTTGATATTGTTTCGTGTGATACAAGATCCAAGTAGATTCAAGAACAAGATTCAAGACCAATACTCATCTTAGTAATTCGAGTATTAAAGGTTAGTACTTTATGTGGTTTTATGTGTTATTGTAATTCATAATCATCAAACTAGATTCATCCGTTGTATACTCGTGGTAATAATTGTTATTTGTTTGCTAAATCTCAACAATCAGTTCGTGACGTATCATTTGGTCAAGATCTGTCTCAGTATGCTTTTGAGTATGAAATATTCAAGTTAATTTAAGTGTTATTGTCTTGGTTTTTGTTTGTATCTTCTGTTTTATGTTTGTACAATGGGCCTCCAGTATTTCTTCTTCTTCTTGGACAGCAGCACCATTCGAGCTGTGGGTTTCTAAAGCTAACAATAATGTACATCACTATTTGTATGTTCCACTAATTTTGCAATGAACTATATATGAATTGTAGGTATTTGTACATTCCAGTGCTTGGCTATGGGTTTCTAAAGCAAAAAAGAATTTACAACACTATTTGCATAAACTTACTTTTTTACTATCAGTAGATTCTTTTTGTAAGAATTCTATTTTATTTTTCTCAATTAGTTGTGTGTTATCTTCGTATGCATTCCCAAACTAATAATTACTAACAAACCCTCTAATGTTAGATACTAAGAGTAACTTATAGTACGTGATGCTCATGAGTTCTTTTAAACCAACAGGAAGATATTTTCATAGTTTAAATGCAAAGTTCATCAAGTTACATTTGTTTTTACAAATATTCAAAATATTAAATTTTAAACAGCCCGTGTATTACACGGTCTTAAACAAGTTATGATATAAAGGAAGAAATGCGAAGGAGGAGAAGAAAATTGATGATCAATAAAGATTTACATGTTTTTATTGATAGAAAGAAGATTAACAACATATAATATGATTTACGAAACATTAAAACATACATAAATGAAGGTAATTGCATAAATAAACTTTATTACAAAATAAGGAAAGAGTTGAATTCAAAGGCATCGAGGCAACTTTATGATGATGCAACCAGTCAATATTGTCCAGTTATTGTGCTTTAGTAGGGCTTTGGGGGTGGGGGAGACTTGTATTTGTAAACTGGAGAAGGTGAAGGAGGAGGTGGGGACTTGTAAACATAAGGAGGCGGTGGAGACGACGACGGGGGAGGGGGAGACTTATAAACGTATGAAGGCGGTGGTGAATGTTTTGGAGGAGGGGGAGACTTATAAGCGTATGGAGGCGGTGGTGAATGTTTTGGAGGAGGGGGGGACTTGTACACGTATGGAGGTGGCGGTGAATGTTTTGGAGGAGGGGGAGACTTGTACACGTATGGAGGCGGTGGAGAATGTTTTGGAGGAGGGGGAGACTTGTAAACGTATGGAGGTGGTGGGGAATGTTTTGGAGGAGGGGGAGACTTGTAAACGTATGGAGGAGGTGGGGAATGTTTTGGAGGAGGGGGAGACTTGTACACGTACGGAGGCGGTGGGGAATGTTTTGGAGGAGGGGGAGACTTGTACACGTACGGAGGCGGTGGGGAATGTTTTGGAGGAGGGGGAGACTTGTACATGTATGGAGGCGGTGGGGAATGTTTTGGAGGAGGAGGAGACTTGTAAATGTATGGAGGCGGTGGGGAATGTTTTGGAGGAGGGGGAGACTTGTAAACGTATGGAGGCGGTGGGGAATGTTTTGGAGGAGGGGGAGACTTGTACACGTATGGAGGCGGTGGAGAATGTTTTGGAGGAGGGGGAGACTTGTACACATATGGAGGTGGTGGGGATGGTGATGGCGGTGGTGGAGACTTGTACACATACGGAGGTGGTGGTGAAGGTGACGGTGGGGGAGGAGACTTGTATACATATGGAGGTGGTGGGGAAGGTGATGGTGGGGGTGGGGACTTATAAACATAAGGAGGTGGTGGAGACGGTGACGGGGGAGGGGGAGACTTATAAATGTATGGAGGTGGTGGGGAATGTACCGGAGGAGGGGGAGACTTGTACACATATGGAGGTGGTGGGGAAGGTGACGGTGGGGGTGGGGATTTATATACATATGGAGGAGGTGGTGGAGACTTGTAGATATACGAATGAGGAGGAGATTTGTGCACATGAGGCGGAGATTTGTGAACGTAAGGCGATTTTGGATATGTATGCTTATTTGGTGGTGATTTCCAACCTTTAGGTTCTGGAGAACTACTATAACCATATGGTTTATCAGCAATGACAATTGTGGCCAACAAGAAGAAAACAAAAGCATACATAAGTTGAGGCGAATGCCTCAACACCCCTAGGGTTCCCATATCAGTAGACCCTTATTATTACGAGACTAAGATTTGTGTTTGTTTGTTTAAATTGTTAGATTAGCACCCTTTTTATAGCAATCGATTACTCTTTTTTATTGCAAAAAAACAGGTTGTCATAGCATTTTTTTTTTTTTTTTTTTTTTTTTTTGCAAATGGAGCTGCGTTAATGATTTCCAGTCGGTGTTCAATTTGTTTATTAAGTCAACTATGTATGTCTCTCAACAATGTGTATGTCTCTACAAAAAGTCAGATAGTAGTTGTTGAGTGCCATTAGAATAATGAATTTGTTTATGAGACTAATATTCCTTAAGATTATACGGAGTAACGCGTTTGTAGATAGAACATATCTTACGAGATTAACAAGTACTAAATAACCATAACTTGACTACATGGACAATTGGACATACACTTGCGGGTAATCTATACATATCCAAAAGCAAGAATCGAAATGTATCACATGTGCATGATTTGCTCCTTTTTACCACCGATATCACAAGAAAATTGTAGTTTTAGAATGACAACTATAGCAGTTCTTAAAGCTTTTGATCACATATTTTTTATATGTTTGTTTGTACTGTTAAATTTACCTAATGTATTTTATTTACGAGGTGGATCACCCGCTGTTGCCGCGGGGTGTTTTGCCAAAGAAGGTTTAGCAACTGTTGCGATAAATCTTGATATTCAAACTCCGCACTTCTTTATCCATTGGAATAACTGAAAACCACCAGGCAGAACTACATATATAAGAGTACTCACACTTTTACGAAAACTTTGGTTAAACTTTACATTGTCGATGCTACATTATGCACATAAAGTGTAGTCATATCCACTGCTCTTTGGCAAAATCCTTCTTAAGTACCACTTTGATTTGATTCTCCTTGTTAGCCACTGCATACACGTGAACTGCAATGAAAACAATAAAATATATGACGCAACATCCGGTATAGGAGTTAATGAGGATGGTTAGTTTGAAATCACTGATACAGATACTTTTAATTTGAATGTCAAACAATTAACTTCAATAATACAATCACCAAAAACTCAGTAAAGACTTATTTTCAGCAGCTCTTTCAGTTTCTTGGCACGTTATTAAGGGCTGTTTGGATAGCCTATTTTAACCGCCATACGATGTCTTAAACATGCTATTAAGAGGTGTTTGGATAGCTTATTTTGAGTAGCCCTTTCAGTCACTTGACATGTTATTAAGGGCTGTTTGGATAGGCCTATTTCAATAGTCATTTGGCATCCAAAACATGCTACTAACGGCTATTTGGATAGCTTATTAGAAAATAGGGTCAGTAATCAAGTAGAAGCTTACCGGGCCAGCAGGTGGAGTAATTGGTTATTCAAGTGCTGGAGCAGCAGTACTAAATCTTTGTTACGGCATCTGAGACCACATGTATAGATTGAATGTATCTAAATGAATATCATATTTACTTGTTACGATGAAAATTGGAAAATAAATAAGCGCGTATAATTTTTGCAGATTGACACGCCAGTGCAGAACTGCAGATTTAGAAATGACATACTAATTCGTTATATAGGCCATTTCTCAGTAAGTGTTTTTTTAGTTCGTGTAGTAATTTTATTGCATGAACAACTCAGATTATTAAGGGGGTGTTTATTTCAGCTTATTAAGCCAGGTTATGGATTATTTGGTTTTACGCTTATGTTTTATAAGCTCACTTTTATGTGGCCTATTTTCAAAACGAACACCCCCTAAAAACATACCTTCACGAGGAACGTCACTTTCACCACGATTCTATCAGTCTAGTTACCGACAGTAAGCACCACAACATGTAACTCGATATTCGTCTTATTCTTGGTGCGCAAAACCTATTGACTGCTCAGGCGGTGTGATATGTACCTCCTGTGACTGCTCAACATCTAACGCCTCTTGAGGCTGATTTTATGTTGTCTCACCTTCTGTTTCGCCTTTTGTCGAGGTGAATTAGTATTTCAACACTACCATCGCCAAGGAGGTACCTGATGGTACAATGACCCTGTAAAAACATCAGCACAAAAGTTGCAATTAAAGGGAAAGTCCAAACGATTCAACCCACTGAGGGCAGTGCTTCGATGTAAAACGAAAATGAATGAAATTTAAAGTTTTCACCATCATGATCAGAATCATAATTAGAATCATAAGTATATTGCAATATAGTTGTTGTCCAATGACTTCTTTTGTTCGTCCAGTTCCTAATAAACCTACAAAATTCAATTACACTAATTAGAATGTTAAATATATAGTCCAAATAAGTATCACTGTTTAGTATTTCATATGTTGAATGGCAACTCATATTTTTTCAAGATACTTAAAGTAAGAGTAGTTGAATAACAATAATTGAAGGCAACAAACGAAGTGACAAATAAGAATGAACCATTATGTGTCACCAAGCCATGATAAACCATTCGTTATCCAAAAAAAATTGATATGAATGGGCGTATGTGTTAAAACAAACATAACCCAAAATATAATCTCTAACGTACCCGTATACTAAACATGTACGTCTTTGTAGATCCCCATAAAACACGTTGGAGCTGCAAAAAACATATACACAACCCGTTTGTAAAAAGAACATAATGGAAAAAAATAAGCAAAGAGCCATTACTTGTCTAACAAAAGAACATACATATCAGTAACGTACATCGGTATATTGCCTATACCCAATTTTAAATCACATTTCAATAAATGTTTTGCAATAGACCAGATTTGAATATTGATAGCTTATAATTTGAAGGAAATGCTATAAGAAGTTGGAGCGCAAATAACCTGCTATTGATTGTACCATGGCCTCCATGTCTTAGTCATATTGGGTTGTTTCTGTCGACATCATCCTGAATCCACCAAGCAGGACTTTAATCTTGGCCTCCATTATTTTCACTTTTACAGCTGGTATGTTCCATACTTTAAAAGTGGCCTTGACTTTAAAAGTAGAGCTTCACAAAACTCTATAAATCACAAATTTCAAATGCGTCTAGATTAGAAGATCCCTATTTAGGTGCTAGAATTTATATGTGGCCTTTGTAGCAAAAGAACGGTGAATATCTTATGAAAAAAAGCAGCCTACCAGTTGCAGCAGAAGTTAGAGTTAGTATATGACAATAAGACTTGACGACAACATCAGAATTGACATCGACAATTAGATATGCAACATCAGCTCCAATAACTTTTGTACCCTTGAAAGCTGTACCAATCACAAAATTATTGGTTCAGTAACATTATCCTTATTAATATATTCTGCAGTTATAAAAAAGCCTTTACCAGCCTATACATTTTCTAATATATTGATATGTTACTAAAACTAATTCTTCTTCGTCGCTATCAGAAGAAGCCTCACTAATCCACTGAAAGTTTTTAGAGTTAAGGTGCCTGTTTTATCACTACACAACAAATCCATTCCAGCCATTATATGAATTTTAAAAAGCTTATAACGCATGTAAAGAATTTGTAACAAAAGATTTCAGATTGAAATTATACCGTTTGCGTTGCTACTGTTTTCAGAATTTTAGAAGATTTGATTTGTTGCATCTCAATCTCTACTTTTATCATATTTGAATGCTTCAAGTATAGTACCTCCGAACTAAAGGCAAGGAAATTTACAGTTAAAATCATTATTTAAAAAAAAAAAATCAATCTCGATTTATCTTACGCGGGTCACAATGAGCAACAATAGATTCCATTATAGTATTGACAAACAATTGTTCTGGGTCATTGTATAATGTCACTACAGCACAAAATTTAGCGCCAAATAGTCTTGCTTCAGCACTTTACTCAGAACCTGTATCCTAAATACCTAAACAGTTTATGCAATAAACTATCTAATTGTTACAGTTTGCTAGAAGAGTGTGTGTGGATATGTGGGAGAGGAGGAAGGACAGGGGAAGTGTGTGGAACCGGATATTTTAGCACGTTTTTTGGAACTGTAGCAACTCGGAAATTTTTAATTAGTTTCACTGTACATTCAACTGTTCATCTCTTTTTAAAACACTGTAGCTAGAATATTTTAATATTTTATTTTTGCTACTGTAGCAACTCAGTTGATGTACTGCTCATAAGAATCCTTATAAATGTTACATTTACGAGGTGGATCACCCGCGCGTTGCCGCGGGATGATTTGCCAAAGAATGTAAAAAAAAAAAAAAAAAAAAAAAAATTAACGGATGAACAGTAGAATGTACAGTAACTTAACGACCCTTAGTTACTGTACATTCTACTGTTCATTGTGAGAGGAATTGCTGTAGCTTTGCGCTACTGTAGCAATTGCTACAGTAACGCTTGATAAATGTTATATTTATAAATTATATATATATATATATATATAAATACAGATTTATCGATATATAAAATATTTGTTGAAGCTAAAAGATAGAGTATGTTTTTGTCTTTAAAAGTCAAAATCAAAGGATATATGCTCCACGTCTAATGGGTCATCTACTGTTTTCATTTAATTAGCGAAGGTCCATAAGGGGCAGCCCAAAAATTGACCAACTTATTGGGCTTCTTAACCTCCCACGTGAACTCAGCCCAAACATTACTTAATTAAGATACTTCAAAGTATGAGAAAGCAAATAACTGATTCTCCTGTCATATCCCAATTTCATACACAAGTTATTTAGGCTCGTGACTTTGTATTTTATTACTCGATCTTGACGGGAAACTCTACTCAAGTAGCTTGAGCTTGACATGCAAAATTAAGTGGCAAGTAAATGGAAAACCACTAACAAACCCCTAACCTTATTTTAATCCTCTTAGCCCATGGCTCGGCTCGGCTCAGCGTGTGAACAGTGCCAACTCAAGTCACAGCTCCACAATACACTCGAGCTATCCTTTTCGTTCCCACCAGTCGACCACACAACCAACCACTCGGTCCACTTTTAATTATCACCCCTAATCTACAAGGACTAAAGCATTTGATGTCAATAAGCTAAAGAGGTATAATATAATAAAACCATTCATAAAAAACCAACAGCCACAAGTACAAAATGAAGATAAGATCCCTAAAAACCAAATGATTAGTGAATCATTTCCACCCGAATTCACCCGCGAGATTTTCTTAAAACTTCCGGACGAATCGTTGTTACAATGTAAGTCTGTTTGCAAAGAATAGTACGGAGTAATATACTTTAATATCCGACCAACAACAGTTCATTAAATCACATTATATTTTATCTAGTACCAACAACATTAACTTTGCACATCACAACACTTATAAATATGAAAAAGTTCTCAGCAGCTGTCCTCTTTATGATGTGTTATTTGATAAATCTGCTAACAACAGTCTTTTATTTCCTCAAAACCAACAAAGTCAATCCAAGAAGAACCCTAACAAAAATGGCATCGTTTCCACCAGAAATCATCCGCGAAATCTTGTTGAATGCTTCAGTTAATTCGTTGTTACGATGTAAGTCTGTTTGTAAAGAATGGTATACTTTAATCTCCGATCAAGGTTTCATTAAATCACATTATATGTTATCTAGTACCAACATTAACTATGAACATCATAGACTTATTTACGACATCTATAAACATGAATGCAATCTGTACAGCTGTCCTCTTTATGACGTGTTGTTTGATAAATCTGCTAATAATGCGTTACAGCTTGAAAATCCATTGCAACGAACTCGGTCTCAGAGGGTTAGTATCATTGGGTCTTGTAATGGATTAGTATGCATTTTAGTTACGGATGATAGTATTCTGTTTATTTACAACCCGAGTACTAGAAGAACCAATATTTTGCCTCGTTCTAAACATGGGGTTGGTACGTTGAGTTTTTCCTATGGATTTGGGTATGATGAGACAACTCATGATTACAAGGTGGTTAAATTATGGCGTTGTGAACGACCTTCACCGCCTTACTGGGATACTCTGATATACTCGTTAAAAGCTGGAAGTTGGAAGGCTATCGACCCTTTTCCTTTTGTTAATCCTTTTAATGATGGTATGTTTTTAAATGGAGCTCTTCATTGGGCGACTGGTTATGGCGGGTGGGATTCACGGGATATAGTTGCTCTTGATTTGGGGAAGGAGACTTACGGTGAAGTTTTGCAGCCGGAGTACGATGAAGGTAATAAGAGATTGACTTTGGGGGTTTTGGGAGAATGTTTGTGTGTTTTTTGTAATTACTATGAAAAACGTGTGGTGGATGTATGGGTAATGAAGGTTTATGGAGTGAAAGATTCTTGGACGAAATTGCTTTCCATCCCGCATCTGAATGATCAAAATTCAATTCCTTTGTATATGAATATTCATGCTCCTTTGTGTACTTCAAATGACGGAAAATTGTTGTTGCATCTGGGGACGAAGTTGGTGGTCTATGATTGTATAAATGGCTCATGCTCAGTGATAGAAAACACCCATAAATTTCGTGACGCGTGTATTGTTGTTGAGAGTTTGATTTCGCCTTTTGCTCCGTTAGGCCTTGGTGATAACAATGGTGATGAAAATTAAGGTAAAATATTCTCTTTTAACTCTGTTTCACTTTCAGGTTAGTTAAAATTAACTATAACTTGTTCACCAAGTGGAATGCAAATAATTGCAATGGTACATGAACTGAGCAATTACTTGAGTGCTAATAAAGTATTGTTAACGTTTTGTAATGATTGCATTGAGCTATAATGAAACACTAGTTTGAAAATTTGTGAAGAATTGTGAATTGGTGGGAGTAACATGTCAGTGCTAATGATTAAGAACATGTAGATCAATCAGTAGGCTAAAAAAGGCTGATATGCTGATAACAGAACATGTAATACAGCGTTGAGTTTGGTGTGATCATTTGCACTTGTCATTGATCAAGTAAGAGTAAATGTAAGGTGTCATGATAACAGAACATGTACTTGCAGGAAATATATAGTGTAGATATAAAAGTTTTTATCATATCTATATCATTGTATTTAACTTTTACTCCATTATCTGTCGATATCAACATTAGATTGGCAACTCACAGTCACTGAATCTTGTTCTTTCAGGAGAGGGTGAATTCTCCAAGTCTTCTACATTTATGGATGAAGAAATCTCAATTGAAGAACGCTCATTGAACTTTAATTCAATCCTAATAGCTTTAACAAACAAAAGACTTATACTCGTATGCTTTTATTAACATCAGTTAGATCTATGTTACTACCCTTTCAGTATTTCTTAATGAAAATTAAAGTTTTTGAAGAATCAAGCTGCTGTATTTTAAGTAACTGTGTGTCATGGTTGCCACTTAAATTGTGGAGGTCTGCGTGTTGTATGACATGTTCAAATTTCACTTTTTTGGTTGATTAATTGGACTTGTTCTAGAGAGTTGTATATGCAGTATAGTTGACTTTGACCAACTGAATGTGTCTGAGCTTTGATGCTCCAGAGCAGTCATGTTTTAGCAAACGAGTTGACTCCACCTTACTAACTTTTAAGGGAAAATGGCAAGGAAAATGCATCATACTTGTCACTTTTTGTCATTTTATGTAGCGTACTTTTTTTCTTTTGAATTTGGCACTAACCTTTTTGAATCGTGTCATTGTGTGTACCCACCTTTTTAAATCGTGCTATTGTGTGTACTTTGTGACCATTTTACCCCTACTTTTTTCAAATTTTTTAGGGGTAAAAATTGTCATTTCACGGCTGAAAAAGTCACAAAGTACATACAATGACACGATTTAAAAAGGCTAGTGCCAAATTCAAAAAAAAAAAAAAAAAGACGCTACATACAATGACAAAAAGTGGCAAGTAAGATGCCTTTTCCTGCCATTTTCCCAACTTTTAAATGAGATTATTTTCAAACATGTGACAGAGACATCTATGTTTTTATGCTTAGTGGTTAGCATATAGTTTACTCACTTACGTTCATAGGGTAACATCTTATGTTTTTTATGTTTAGCGGTTAGCATATAGTTTACTCACTGACGTATGGATAATTAGCGGTTCCTTTGCGTATTTCAAATGATGGGAAAGTGTTGTTGCAATTTAGGAGGAAACTCGTTGTGTGTGATTTGCAGAATAGTTCATCCATTGAGATTGAGGAATTAATGGATGTCATGAAGCATGTATTCTTGAGAGTTTGGTTTCACCCTATGCCCCCTTGATGTCAAGCAAATTGAGGAGTGGGCGTGTTAGTGCATTGATGAGTCGGAGTGTGGGCCAAGTGTAACCATGTAAGGGAAACGCTCTAATTTGAAATGGTCATAGCAAAGCTTCGTTTAGACTTGCGGCCCGGTTTGATTACAAATAGTATTTTAATTTGATTATTAGTGTAAATACATGATATCCTAGAATTTCCCATAATCTCGCAACACCTTAGTTGTATTGCAGAATTGTCCATTTTGAAATTGTTAATGTTGTGGTACTACCTGCTAATTTACAATCGCCTTGTAGAAAAGACACTCTTTTGTAACCTTCAAGTATCGAATGGTATTATCTTACTTTTGTTCTGCATCATCCCCTTTCATATCCGTTAATAAGTATCGTATTCTTCTAACTTGGTTTCACTTTTCACTTAGTTGTAACTAACCATATCTTGCATAAATGGGACAGAGTTGTTGTCACTAAAACAATTGCCTTGTTACATGGACATATTTTTAAATTTCGGTTATGATATGATTGAGCTAAATGTTGAAAGCAAACATTTTCATTTGACATATCATAATCTTTTACTAGTAATATAAATATTGGAATTGTTATATGCGTAATGTGTAACACTGGTATTAATTTTTTGTGGTAACTATAAAATCATAAACCTCAACCTGTTATTAAAACTTTATAATAGTAGACATAATTCTAACAATAAACAAAACATGAAGGGCATAAATGTATATATATAACGGCATCAAAAACATAGAGCCATTTATACTTTCCACAATTTCTAAAAAGTCAAACAAAAATAAAATGAATTCAGATCAGTTGATTCCTACACTTATAGACGAAATCATCATCCAAATTCTGTTGAAGCTTCCTGTCGAATCGTTGTTACGATGCAAGTCTGTTTGCAAAGAATGGTACTCTTTAATTTCCGACCATTATTTTATTAAAACACATTATACGTTATCTAGTATCAACAACATTAACTATGCACATCATAGACTTATTTACAAACACGATAACGATCTCATCAGCTGTCCTCTTTATGGTGTGTTGTTTGATGAATCTGTTAATAATGCGTTATTGCTTGAAAATCCGTTTCAACAAACTAGAGGTTTTAGGATAGTTGGGTCTTGTAATGGATTAGTATGCATTTTAGTTAAGGATGATAATACTCTGTTTATTTACAACCCAAGTACTAGAACAACCAATACTTTTCCTGGTTCTAAACAAGGGGTTGGTGCATTGAGTTTTTCATATGGTTTTGGGTATGATGAGACGACTCATGATTACAAAGTTGTGAAATTATACCAAAGTAACTGGTGGAGTTGCTGGCGTACTATGATATATTCGTTAAAAGCTGGAAGTTGGAAGGAAACCAGTCGTTTTCCCTTTTATGATCATTTTAATGATGGTAAGTTTATAAATGGAGCTCTGCATTGGGTAACTGATGATGAGGTCACGTGGCATGTAGTTTCTCTTGATTTGGGGAAGGAGACGTATGGTGAAGTTTTGCAGCCGGAGTACGATAAAGGTAGTAAGACATTGACTTTGGGGGTTTTGGGAGAATGGTTGTGTGTTCTTTGTAATTATGATGAAAGTTGTGTGGTGGATGTATGGGTGATGAAGGTTTATGGAGTGAAGGATTCCTGGACTAAGTTGGCTTGCATCCCACTTCCGACTAATCTGATGGATAATTTGGATATTTTGTGTATTTTAAAGGATGGGAAAGTGTTGTTGCGATTTGGGTCACAATTGCTTGTCTATGATTCAAAAGACGGTTCGTCTCTGGAAATTGTGAACTTTGATGGCATTGATGAAGCTTATGTTGTTGTTGAGAGTTTGGTTTCACCTTTTCCGCCTTTAGCCCTTGCGGATGACAATGAAAATTAAGGTGAATTTTGCTATTCCAACTCTGTTTCGTTTTCCTGTTAATTATAAATAGCCAGAACTTGTTCACCGAGTGAAGTATAAATAAAGTAAATGAAATGTTACATGAACACAGAAGTCGTTGAACTCATCAATTATTTCAGTGCTAATAAAATACTCTTAACGTTTTGTAATGATTGCATTTAGCTACTAATTTAGACTAGTTTGAAAATTTGTGAAGATACGTGAAGAGGTGGGAGTAATATGTCAGTGCTAATGATTAAAAAGGTGTGGATTAGTAGGCTAAAAAGGCTGTTATGCATTTGAACTTGTCACTTATGCTGATAACAGAACATGTACCGCATTGTTAAATTTGGTGTGACTCTCATCATTTGCACTTGTCATTGATTAAGAGTCAATTTAAGGTGTCTTTATGTCATGCACCTAAGTATAACGATGTGGATAACCAAATTTTTGTTTTTAAAACCTTTAACCTCTGACTTGAGTTCTATCTTTGCCCTTCTTGCTTCCAAGAAATATATTGTAGATATAAAAGTTTTTACCATATCTATATCATTTTATCAAACTTTTACTCCATGGTATGTCGATATAAACATTAGATTGGCAACTTACACTCACTAAATCTTTGTTCTTTCAGGAAAAGGTGAATTCTCCAAAGTCTTACATTTATGGATGCATATGAAGAAATCTGCAAGCCAAGAACATTAATTGAGCTTTAATCAAACTCTAGTAGCTTAACAAATGAAATGTTTCTACTGTGTATGTTACTACCCTTCCAGTACTTCTTGATGAAATTAAAAGTTTGTTGAAAAACCATGCTGCCGTATATCAACTGTGTTCATGGTTGCCATTTATATTGAGGTAAATATATCAACCTCTACTGTCAAACATGGTGTATGACTATGTGAAGGATAACATGTTCAAATCTCACTCTATTTGTATATGCAATACAGTGACTTTGACCAACTGAAGATGCCTGAGCTTTGATTCTCAGATCAGTCAAGTTTTAGCAAAAATGCAATAAAGTTGACTTTGGTTTCACCTTATGGTTAGGTCTGAGCCTTGGGTCAAAACTGTCCTTAACCGATGAAAACTGACCCGACCACCGACTTTTAGGAAAATATGAAACAGAAACCAAACCGAAAATACTCGGTCAGTTCGGTTCATAACCTACTGTGTGAACCGAATTTAAAAACGCTGCCTTCGATTTGTTGGGCATCCGTTTTGTTCCAGTACAATATTTCAGTTATCTTTTGTGCTTTCCCTCACTTAGTCGCATGCTCCAGCGGTTTACTTATTCGAGTCACTTGGTTTGTTTGTTTTTTTTTCCCGGTTTAATCCGACCCAAAAACCGAAAATCACAAAACCATAAACCTGAATCCCAAGCTCAAGGTTGGTTGGACCGGTTTGGTTCTCCGGGTGATTGCAATTTACCTAATGGTCTGAATTGCTTATTGATACCAAGTCTTATTTAGGTTAACCTGATACCGAACCCTTCTAAAGGTCTAGTGCAGGTATGAATTTTCTTCTCAAGACGCAAACAACCCTTAATCCCTTATGCGGGTCGGGTTAACTAAATGATTGTAGATTCAAATCTCACAATGTCTATAAAAAGTGAAGTGATGAGTACTTATAAGTCACAATTGTGATTAGTAAAGTAACCCATGGAGTATTAGTGCTACAAAATTTTATCTGTTGTGCTTACCTATTCTTAATTGGTTTTTAACCAAACGTCCCCTTGCATTGAAAATATCATATTGTTTTTATGTCAAGTTTGTTTGTACGGTTAAATTTACCTAATGTATTTTATGTATACAGAATGTTATCGAGAGGCGTTTTATTTTGGAGACACAAAATCTCTAACATGATGGACGATCCACGACCGTTGGATCAAACAAACAATATTTAATAATAAAAAACACGGAGGGACCAAAATTGACAACTTAAAAAAGTTACCCCAACAACCTCACCCTACACCTCTCACTTTCCACACAACCAGTATACAAAAATCTCACTTTCTCTCTAACAACCATTAAAAAACTGCATAAAAGACTCAAAATCAACTGATTTTAACCGTTCAAATCATCAATAAAACACAAAAATGAAAGAATCATCGAGTGCACAAGCAGATCCACGAAAAAAACCATTTCAAAATTAACCTACTGAATCTCGAGATAAAGGTACAATGCTTCCGACTAATTATTTAGTTGTTTTATTGGTTGCGTTTTTTAGTATTTACATTTGGTTGAGTTTCTGAGTAAAAAGCTTTGTATACATGGATGCACACCAAGTGTTTGCTGAAATGTGTGAGTGAAAAGTATCATATGTGTGTATCACCAGTGATATTTGAAATTGAAATGTATATGTGTATTATCACTAGTGATATTTGTATTTGACTTAACCGTGCAACTCACAAAAAGCACACAGAAAATGAAACAATCGACATCTAAAACAATGAATATTTTAGTTTTTACTGTTATAGAATCATTATTAGTGTGTTTTACTAGTTAATTTTCGGTAATTTTTTATGTTGTGATCATTTATGTGATAATATGAGAGATTAAAAGTTAGGTTTAACATAACAAAAGATATGTTGTGATGCTTCTGTATGATTTGTTGTGGATTTGTATGTTTAATGGATAGATTGTGCATGTTTCAAAAGGTTTTACCGCGGTTTTTGAAAACAATATTGACTTGTTGTATATCACCTGTGATATAACAGTTAAATTATTGTTGGTTGGTAATATATCTATTGTGATAACAAATAGTTATTTGTTTGACATATGATTGAAAACAAACGAACTATTCGAACACTAACAAAAATTATGAAAATATTTTGATGCAGATTTGAATGAGACCTGTGCAAAAAACAACCTCATCAAACGAAAAGAATAACAACAAGTGCAATTGTCGTTGAAGAAAGCACAACATCTCCACAATCAAATTGAAGAAGCTCAAACACTTGTGATATCACAAGTTCTTCCATCACCACAATTGATTCAACAAATAGAAGAAAGCTGACACACATGTGTTATCACCATTGATATCACCTGTGATATCACCAGTGATATCACCTATGATATCACAGGTGGTATCACCTGTGATATCACATGTGATATCAAAGGTTCCCCCGAAAGCATCTGGGAATAAAATGAAGGTGTTGGTTGATGAACCAATGAAGAGGACGATTGTTGAATAACAAAAGTAAATAAAACAAGTTGATGAAAACCGTTGCGTTGTTATGTTTTAATCTATACGATTATAAATAAATGTATATAGTTGACAAGTTGGAAGTCAATAGTAGGTATTTAGTTTGACTGAATCATGTTAGTTGTCACAAGAGATTCAAACTCATAGAAATGGGCAATAGCGAGCAATTGTTTAATCCATCTTGATTTGTGAATATTTGTTTGATAAATTTTTGAGTGGTATTTAATTTAATATGGTAATGTGAAAAGTGAAAAGTGTCATACCTGTAGTATCACCAGTGATATTTGAAGTTGAACTGTATATGTGTATTATCACTAGTGATATTTGTATTATCACTTGTGAAATTTTGTATATTTTATAGGTTTTTTGTTTACTTGTTAAGCTTTATTTTACTAGTGTTATTGAGTAAACCTAAAAATTCAGAAGAAAAGAAAAAAAAACATAATAGTATCACAAATGATATACAAGTCCAGGATAAAATTAGCAATGCTATTAAATAAACCTAACAATTCAGTAAAAAAAAAATCAATCAATCAACAAACTAATACTTCAATTGCAGCGACTGAGAAACCGCCTCCACTTTCAACTACGCCGCCGCCCCATTGACATTTGAAACTTTTCCCTTGTTTGGACAAGTATTTCTATTATGATCAATTAAACTACAAATATTACAACCCTTCTTTTGGTTCTTACTTTTCTTAATAGCTTTCTCGCGTCCACCCGTAATACGGTCATTCTTATGTCCTTTAGGAGGATTCTTTATACCCGTAAAATCTTGAACAATATCACAAACTTTTCGGGCTGGAAGACTTGGCAAATCAGTCTCAACTTTTGACTTTAGCTCTCTCAGGTTGTCTAAAAAAGAAATCCAGTATCATAGACAGCTTATCAGTAATTACAACAATAAGAAACAAATTATCAAACAAATCACTGGTGATACTACACATATATCAAGCATATCACTGGTGATACTACACATATATCAAACATATCACTGGTGATACTACACATATATCAAGCATATCATTGGTGATACTACACATATATCAAACATATCACTAGTGATAATGCACATATACCATCAGTAAAAACATTTATTGTGTTTGTCTATTAAAGTGAAAGGCACAAAAACCATCTTGTACATAAAAAGTACATAATTAATACTTTGGTGTAAAATCTAATAATGATCTTCATTACATACTCAGCATTAAACTCAGAAACAACACGAAAAATGCCAAGAACTCCATAAGCTTTTTTGGTAGCCGTGCAAGCATTTAAATAGAGCACCACAGAAAAGACTTCAAAACACTGTAAGCTACACCTTAATTAATAAATAATAAGCAATATTACACTATAATTAATAACTTATCAGTAACTTATACTCACAGCTTATCCCCACAAACTTATATTTTCATCCTCATCAAAATGTCAAAAATATTATATAAGAAAATTAAACATCTTAACATAAACAACTTATAAATAAACAGAGTAACAATTATCACTGGTAATACTAAATGTATATCACTGGTGATACTAAACCAGCTTATAATCATCAACTTCAAATATCACTGGTGATACTAAACGTATGCTACAGAGCATATTCAAAACCAAAATTAGACACAAAAACAGGATTCAAATGCAGTTAAAAACATAAATTCAACTAACAGCTTAATTAATAAGCAAAATTACAAAAGCAGATAACAAAATTATCAAATATTTTTCACTCACACATTTTAAACACTTGGTGTGCAACTTGATCACAAGGAATGTTAAACAACTTGATCCACATAATTAACAAATGATTCAACAACACTATCAACAACAACAATATCCATCAAATCAGCTTTTGAAAAAAAATGGTTCATTCAAATCAAAAGAAGATATAAAAAAGGATGATAATGATCGGGAGGTGATTATGAGATGATGATCGGAATGGTGACTGGAATAGTGATGGTGATGATGATCGGAACAATGGTGTAGCGGTGGTGTTGCGGTGGTAACTGATTATGGAGGGAAAAGGTAACAGATTATGGAGGGAAGTCGATTGGGAGAAAACACACAGTTTGTGTGTGAAAAAAAAGAGCGAATGAGAAAAAATAAATAAAAAATAGAACTTTATATAGGTGGGTTAAATTAGGTTTAAGTGATTAAATCTTAGATTAATAAATTAGGTTTAAGTGATTAAATCTTAGATTAATCTATGCCATTAGATCAAAAAAGATGGAGGGTGAGGATTTGTCCATTGGTATGCACCAAAAAAAGGGTATGCATTTGAATTTTCCTCATGTTATCGATAGATAAATATTTGCTGAAGCTAAACACTGCACGCTGTCCAATTTTGCTATCCCGAAATTAAAAATTTTGCTACCTGTTGGTATCGAACCCTGGTCTATACTCCCATTCAACATAATGTCCAACCATTAGACCAAAGTGATTTTTGTGAAACAATTTGAAAAACAAAATCCATAAGGGCTTGAATATTTTCTTATGCTAAAATTTCTCCCTCTCTTCAACCGAATATCAATACTTCACTAATTCACTCACCAAGTAATCAATATGGTTCGGTTTCAATTTGAAAATCATATCACAAAAATCACGGATGATTTCAAAATCAAAATATTTTTCACATTTATCTCAAAACCCTAAATTGATCCATTTGCATTTTGAAAATCATATCACAAATATCACCTATGAATTCAATGGAAAACGGATTCAATTGAAACTGCTCATAACTCATTTTTAAGTAATCTGTATTGCATCATCAGCAATCACCCAGATTCAATATCAGGTAATATTTATTTTTAGGTTTTGTTCAAATTTAATCCGAATTAGAGAATACTTTATGTTTCCATTTACATATTTTGATAATTGATTTCAGTTTTGAAATCAACCCCGACTCAGGTTTGTTCAATCTAATTTTCTTCTTTCAAATATGATATTGCTTTCATGTCAAGAAATTATGATCAATCTTTCATAGGATTCTTATTGTTTGTTTGTTCACTATGTGATGATTTACGTATCCATATGGTGTAAATAAGCAGGTTGAGTGTTAGTGATTTTTTTTATTTATTTTTTTAATTTGTTGTTTGTTTGTTATTGTTAACAGATAGATGAGATGGCTAATGGGAAATCATTAATCATCGGTCACTAACACATCAGCTGAGGTATGATCATTTTTCATTGTGCTAAAAAAGTAATTACGTATTTGATAGGAAAAAGTATATAACATAACATGGTTAGATAGTGTGTAGATATGCGTTTAAATAGGTGTATCATAGGGTCTTCGTACTCAGTGGGAACAAGGATACTCTTTTCAGTCACACGTAGCTTATGATACAGAAAGTCAGCATACGAGATTCATTGACGTTAACGTTGAAGGTAAATAACAAAATTTTGGGTAACACGTTGTCTTATTATTAAAATATAGGTTTTGTAAGTATCCTTATGTTCATTGTTTATTTTCATTTTCAAAGATGATTGGCTACATGCGTTTTTTTCCTACGATAATAGACGGCCGGTTGAAACGCATGTTAGTGACAAGGTATCGAGAGTATATGATTTGGTTGACTTCACAAGGTTGCGGTGTCCTCACAAGCATTTGCGACATAAAAAATTCTATGATCTGTTAATGACGTGTACTTCTAAAAGTTGCCATTTAAATTTGAATGCCAATGAAATTCACTCCCAAAGTATCTAAAATCACAAAAGGAACGATTTAGGGCAATATTTGATTAAATAAATTCAATTCCGGGCTTAAATGACCCCCTAAAAATGGTTCATTTTTCGCCTCATCATATACCCATACATTTGAGATTTGCTTGTCCTCAAGCAAATGCGCTTTTATTCTAATCAAAATACAAGTTAGGGGTCATTTAACACTAATATAAAAGTAATTACAACAAATAATCGTTCCACTAAAGACCAAAGACAAGCACGGAGGTCATATACTAGCACCTCACAAATAGTGTTTAGATACTCACATCTCTCGGGTGTAATAAAGTAATATCACAATATGGAAATGGAAAACATCTCTCACTACCTGTCATAGCAAAATAGATTACCATAGGCTTGGGAAATGATCAAACCTCCACCACATGGCGTAAGCACCTAGGATAAACTATCAAAGAGGTCTTTTTAAAGGGTTGTAACGTTAGGTTTAGGGATATGGAATACACGGTTTTGTTGGATATAGGCAATCTTTACTGGCGGCGAGTTAATAATCTTGGTTAATTACATGTACAATATGGCGTTGCTAAGCCAAGACTAGACTCGACTTAAGCTAATAAATGAAAAATAACAAAAACATAAAATAAACATAGAATGAAACGGGATGGTAGTCCGTATGTTTTTTTTTTTTTTTTTTTTTTTTTTTTTTTTTTTTTTGCATACACTCTTACCCTACCATCCAAAATAATACATCATAGGGAATGAACATTCCCCTTACACTTGAATTTTTACATACTTTACAAATAACTAATCTAATGACTCGAATTAAGAAAATCAAAATACTTGGAGTACTTTTAAGATTAACGTACATATGGGGGTAATATATATGATGTTCTTCCCCATTACTCCATAAAATTAGTACTTTACCCATGAGTCCCAATCGTCTCAAAACAATATGTACAAGGATATGACTCGACTTAGCAACCATGTAATCAGTTAGATAATTAACTAAGGGTTTAACAAATAACAATAATGCACTAAAGATGAGTGCATACACGGAAGGCTAAGGCGATTTGGGTGTACATTTAAGTGGGGTGTAACAAATTCTTCCTTTAAGTAAGATGCTTAAAGTTAGAAACGAAAAGATAGGCTCGGAGGGGTGTACTAGGGTTTCGTGTACTAAAAATGAGTACAACGCTAAGGTGTGGGAAAAATTAGTTGACTTAACTAGCCAAGTAATATGACTTAAATGGTCAAGTAATTATGATACGGGTTTAACACAAGGGTGATTCTAATGCCTCTTATCATGTAGTAAATCCTACTACACGAATGTAGTCTCCCTAGCGGTCTCGGGATGCATCACTAACGCAAGTTCTAGAATCTAAATGCTACCGGTACACTCATAAGCACTAATAGTAAATGCTTTTCCTATCAAATCTAAAGGCGAACCTCACATATTTGGGTGGAAAATTTTTCTGAGTGGTACGGTTTCGTGCTAGTCATACAATCTCCTATCCATGAGACGCTTGGTATGGCTAAAGTTTCACTCCTAAATATTGTAAAAAATTTTAAATTTGGCGCTAAAATTACACTAACAAGTATTTCTCATAGTTTTATTACACACCTACCATCAAACAAACAAACTCAAGCGAAAGTGTATCTGTAAGGTATCATCATTTTACCCTCCCCTTACACTTAGGATGAACATTGTCCCCAATGTTCAAGTAAAGAATGTAAAAGTAAAGCAGGTAAAAGAATGAAATCAAATACTCCCCTGATTCGCTCGGTATGGATAATAAGGTAGCCAGGTTAGATCTTCCTCTAAGAAAATGAACAATCAAAGCTTCCCTTCCAGAATATAAATCATCTTCTTGTCATATATAACCTGTAAAACCAGAGAAAACAGACAAGGCAACCTCGCGTAAAATCGGCGGCAATCTATATATGCTAACAGATCCTAGAAAACAAAATAAGATATAATGCTTGTGGAATGATGTTTTTAGATTTCCTGAAGATTATAAAACTAAAGATTCAACAAAAACTTTAAGACTCCGTTAGAAAAACAAAACCGGTAAAATTTCCAGAATTTTACACGTGACGCCGTCAGGAATTTCTTCCTGACGCCGTCAGAAGTGACCTGCAGAAATTCTTATGTTAAGTTTCTGGAAAATTTCTGGAAAAACTTCGTCCTACTTCCTGGAAAATCCTGCAAAACATCATTATGACTCGATACAAGCATTTGACTCTAATAAATATGAATATACATGTTTATTTAATATTGTGGAGAATCATGATCGGTTTTGTTTCTTAAAAACATATTTGGGGTTTCCCCTTACACTTATCTTTTGCGAAATACCTTTGGATGAAGTTAAGACTAAGCCAAACAACAAAGTAAAGTATTTTCACCATTTTAGTTTTGAAACATGATCTACCAACAATAAAAATAAAGCATGCATACGGAAGCAAATAACAATCAAACAAAATAAAAATCACACAAAACATGGGTTGCCTCCCAAGAAGCGCTTTTCTTTATTTACGAGTCTTGTAGCTAGACTCAAGGTCATGGGTTTCTACGTGACCTCATCGTTGGTTTCACTCTCTAGGTCATCTCCTATACCAGTTTTGTATTCCGGACCTAATTGCAAGCATTCTTTATAGAAACCAAGCATCATATTCATCACATACTCTACTCCTCTACGTCTATCCTCATCATTCCTATAATAAGCCGCTTGTTTGTGTTCCTTTTCTATGTTTGACAGGAGGTGGTACTGCTCAATCTTATAGGGCATTTGGTAGGCAATATCATCATTATCTTCCTTGAACCTAACTATCCCTAGAGTCAGATCATAACTCATCTTAGTGGCTTCAACGAATGGTTTTTCGAACACTACTTGACTTAGGCAAGCATCTATCACCAGACGAGTATCCTCTACTATCATAAAATCGATCTCATAAGTGAAATTTCCGACAATCACATGCAATCCCTTCACTCTTCCTACAAAATTACTTATCAAATTCCTATTGGGCATCATCCTATAACCAAGTTGTTTCTTCATTACCCAATTATAATAAGTCCTAGTCATGATGTTTATAGGAGATCTGGGGTCGATATAAGCTTTCCATATATGCATATGCCCAATGTTGCATGGTATGTTAATGTTAGAGGGGTCTCCCATTTTGATAAGGGGTGAGCCAAGGATATACGGTGTCTCGGGGTCATCGAATAAATCCTTATGATATTCCCGTTCTTCCTTGGTGGGCAACTTATCAAAGTACTCTTCTACAGTCTCTACTTCCTCTAACTCTTTTCCCTTATTAACCTCAACTTCCCTAATTTCATCCCTAGTCTCAGTTTCTACTCCAACTTCATCCTTGTCACTTTCTTCTATATCCTTATCAATTGGTTTAATGGTGACAACATTGACAAAGTGGACGTGTTTGGAAGATGAGGGGTCCTTAGTTTGGATTCCGCTATTGACATCCCTAGTGTCCTTCCTAGGTGTAGTTAACGCTTGGTTGTTGAGGGCTTTCAACAAGTTGTCAATCTTATTGGTCATCTCCGTTTGATGTTGGTTGAATTCGGTTTCAAACCTAGCTATGCGAGCCTCTTGAGATGCCATAAACTTGGACATCAATCCTTCAAGATTGTTGGTACTACCATAGTTGTTGGAAGGATTGTTTTTGAAAGTACGGTTGGAGGGTGGACCGTTAGGTTGGTAACGATTAGGCGGATTAGAAGAACTGGGTTGGTTTTGTTTCCACCTAAGGTTTGGGTGATTTTTCCAAGCGGGGTTGTAGGAATCACCATAAGGGTTTGGCTCGGGTTTGAAAGTGTACCACTTATCTCCCGCTTCGTCGGTACGTGAGGATGCGTAGTCCGCAAAAGCTGTTACGGGGAGTTCCACGCAATCACGAGTGTCATGGGGACCACTACATAATTCGCATGAAGAAGTGATTTTGTTCACTTGGCTTGAAGGCTTCGGAGCTTCGTAAGATTTCATGAGAAACTTGACTTGGTCCTCAAGTTCCATGATCCTACGGTCGGGAGTGCTAGAATTGTTCGAAGGCAAATATATTGCCTTGACCGTTTTGTTCAAATCACGGGGATCATTCCAACTTTCATTGTCATAGAGAGCAAGATCTTCTATGAGTTCCCATGATTCTTCCGCACTTAGATCACGTAGCTTGCCACCGGCCAATTGGTCAATGGTTCACCTTGTGGAGAGATCGATATGGTCATAGAAGATTTGGACTTGGAGCCAAAGATCTATGCCATGATGAGGGACTTTTTGGAGTAAGTCCTTGAATCGAGTCCATGCTTCATATAGAGTTTCACCTTGACGTTATTGGAATATCAAGATATCATTTCTGAGCTTGGTAGTTCTCTCTGGTGGGAAAAATTGAGCAAGGAAACGAGTGGTGAGATCATCCCATGAGGTGATGGATCCCGCGGGTAAACGCTCAAGCCATTGACTAGCTTGATCACGTAGAGAGAATTGGAATAGGCATAATCGGGTTGACTCTCTAGTTGTAGCATCAAGGTCTATAGAATCTATGATTTTAAGGAAGTCCTTGAGATGTTGATTTGGATCTTCGGAATGAAGTCCATGGAATGTACATCCGATTTGCACCAACCGGATGGTGTCGGATCGCAAGGGAGATACATTGGCTCCTTGGGTGAGCTCAATGGTGTTTCGGTAGCCTTGGTGGCTAGGTCGGGAGTACTCTCCTAGGTTTCGGGGCCTAAGAGGTTGGTTAGCTAGTGGTAGGTTTTGTGGGTGGTCTTGTTGTGGTGGGTTGATGGATTCAAAGATGTCACCACCTTCCATGATGTCGGATGGTAAAGATTACGAACAAAAACACGAAGAAATGAGATAGACTAAAGAGAACCAAAAAATAAAAATAAAACCTTACTAGAAAGGAATCTAGCAAGTAGACCTAATAAAAAGAAATTCTAACCTAGACAATAACTATTCCCCAGGCTGCGGCTCCAAAAACTTGATGTGTGGGAATTGTACCAGGCTTTACCTCTCGAGGGATCTCGAGAAGCTTACAACCCCCATCAAGCAGTGTACCTGATCATTGTAGTATAGTATAGTGAGAAGTACCGGGGGATTGATCGTTCAACTTAGGAATAGTGTCGTTAGGATTAGAAAGCCTAAAAACTAGGTCTAGAGGTGAGGGATGATTCTTTTTGTATTTTTTTTATATTTTATAAAAGCAATTAAAAATCTCGGTTTTTGAAGGAGTGGGCGGAATTAGTTGCTAATCAACTAACCCAATAACTAAGATGCAATCAAAATAAAATAATAAAAATGAAAATAAACTAATTTAAGATAGTGGTGTGAGCAATATATGGGAGAATTGTGTTTACTTAGATTTCACTACTCCCTAGATATCTTTTACAGGTTAATTACTTGTTACAGTTGCGTGGATGACGGATTGTATTCCTTAATACCATTCATGGGGTGGCGTACTTACTTCCCCAATCCTATAAGCTCCTACTTCACTCCTATGTCGAGCCGGCTAAGAAGCTCTTAACATGGGATCACTAGAATTCGCTCATGCATTAAATACAATCATAAAAACCTAGTACACATCGGTTCATGTTTCTTAAGACGTTCAAGCAAGTTACACAATGGAGATCTGCCAGTTTTCTTAAGCCTAACATTGAAATCATTCATCCATTACAACTATAAACAAGCAATCAACCTATAATCAACATCTAGGTTTCATTACATCTAAGCAAACACATGAAAGATCTAGCCTAGCATGTTATAATCAAGACAAGCATAAGATATATTCAAATAACACATAGACATATTGAATGAATTGAAAGAGGACTTATCTTAATTGAACATGAAAGGTTCAAGGGGTGAAAACCCTTGAAAATACTGTTACAAACGACCTAGGGTTTATTAGGTTCGACCCTAGTTTCTCCACACAAGTTCCTCTCTAATGAATGAAAAATAGAAAATTATATATAGATTTTGTGAGGTGACGACGTCAAGAGTAAATTTCTGACGTCGTCATCTCGCCGCCAATAAAGTTCTCGGACTGCCTAGATTTGGGTTTGACGCCGTCACGTGTAATCCATCTTCAGGCCGTCACCAAAATAACTCTTGACGCCCTACTTCTGACGCCTTCAGGTTTTCTCTGGGTCGTCATGGATTTTTCTCTTGACGCCGTTATGTTTTCCTTCTTGACGCCGTCAGGTACTGTTCCCAGCATGGAAAATTAAGTCTTTGCCATTTTCTTCACTTTTATGCTCCAAAAACGTCCAAAATGCTTCCTTTTCCAGAATTCACTCCCAAAGTACCTAAAATCACAAAAGGAACGATTTAGGGCAATATTTGATCAAATAAATTCAATTCCGGGCTTAAATGGCCCCCTAAAAATGGTTCATTTTTCGCCTCATCAGTTATGTTCACAGATTTAATGTTTCTACAATGCATATATAATGTAATCTACGACATCTACCTTAATATGTCTATGTTCTATAAGGTAACAACTTTTTTTTTTCCAATTATTTCATAAAACTTCACATTAGCAAATGGCAGCCCTGCAAACGTGTTTTAACCTATACACTTGAATACGTTTAAAAAGTTACATTGACCCAAAAGTTACATTTAGGCGGCAAACCCCCAGGTCCCCTCTCGTTCTTGTCTTCTTGCCGTGAGTGGTGGTCCCTTCGGAAAGGGGTTGTCGCCTTTCCTATTTTGGGGTCTGCCTTAGTCAGCTATATGATAGCTGATAATATTCCTTACTCTTTTTGGATTAGTCCGTGGTTCTGGTACCTTGATTGATCCCGGACGCGGAGTATGTCCGCGGTTAGGTTTCCTAACCGCGGAACTCCTTAGTGGATTGTTGTGGCGTGGCCTTGCCTTAGGAGGAGTTGGGTTTTGTAACAATCTGGGTCACTCCAAGCTGGGGTAGCCCGGCCTATTGTTCTTAGGTCCGGGGGTACTATACGTTATCAAGTCCCCCCAGTCTAGTATACTTGTTTTATTCTATGGAGCAAGTGTTCTAGACTTTTTCATGTGCCGCGGTCGTTTGCTCTGCCGACTAGACTACACACTCATTTGTGACAGCCTGTCATCGGTATCCGCAAGTGTTGTCACCCACTTATTTACTGACTGACGTGACATTTTGACGGCTGACCGTTTATCTTCTGCGACTGTTGTAGCCGTTGGATTGGGATGGTTTTCAACCATTCGATCAAAGGCTGGCGCACGTGTCCTGATTTCGTACCCTTGATCTAGAAGATGGTGGAAGTGTGTGTGTGGCTATAAATACCAAAGGTGCTTTATTTTTCATACTTTTCTACACACACACGAGATTTTTACCACTCTCAAGAAAATTTCCATCGTCACAACTTCTTCAGCCATTCCGCGTACCTCCAGTTTTAGAATCTCATGTTAGGTTTCCACATAATCTTCTATTTTTCGTACGCACATAGTATAGGATGGCCGTTGATCATATAGATTCCTATTATTCCAAACTTTCCCAGAGTGCCGTAGATGAGTTTTATAAAAAATATAACATTCCTGGTCATCTTTTGCCGGAGGCTCCTGGTTCTCATGACACTATTAAGGATGCGCCTGTGGGAAAAATGGGTGTTTATACTAGGTTCTTTGAGTTAGGTAATTTTAGGATCCCTCTTTCAGCTTTCTTGCTCAGTGTTCTAGGATATTTCCAAATTCATCTTTCTCAGCTGTCCGTGTTAGCGGCGTGTAGGGTTAGCCATTTTGAGATTTTGTGTCGTGTTCACGGTGGAGTCCCTACTTTACCCTTGTTCAGGAAGTTTTATTATGCTGGGGTACACAGTGGTTGGTTGACCATAGAGAAACGAAAAGGTCCTAAGTTTTTAGTAGTTCCCGTCCGCTACACTGCGGTCCTTGATTCCGTGAAACACTGGAAAGACCATTTCTTTTACTTAAAGCGAACCATTTTTCCCATCTCCATTCCATGGTTTGATAAGGTTTCTGTTGATCGTGATCTGCCGCCCTCTGACACAGACATAGACCACGGGCTTCTAGAGCTTCCTACTACCAAAAGGGGGGCCTTCAAGAAATATCCGGATGAATTTTTGAATGTTATAGGGTTGAGTCAGACTTGGGATGATGACACTAGTCATCCCACTTTCTTGTGGTCGGATGATCAGGGTGGGTCTTTTAGATGGTTATATGTTTTCCCCTTTTTTGTGTGTGTGTCCGCGTCTAACAAGTTTGCTCGCTTCTTTTGCAGAGATGGACTTGCTTGCTTTTATCAATCAGCCAGATCCTTTCAAGGTGAAGAACGGGGAAAGGACGTTGAAGAAGGTGAGCCAACTTTGCGAGCGGAAACGGCCAACCGGGTGGTTCAGCCTACTAATAACGTAGTGTCGCTGGTGCAACACACTGTTGCTCAGGAGATAGCCGCTGCCAAGGCTGAGAAGAAAGCCGGAAAGAATAGGGTGACTATCAGTGCTCCTTCCAAGCCCAACAAAAAGAAGAGGATTCCCCCTTTGTCCACGAAGGAGGCCGGGGATGGTTCAGGTATGTATTTTTTACTTTTTTTCTTTTTGTGTGTGTGTGTGTGTTCTTTTTTAAGGAGTTATACTCATTGCGGTTTTTGTTTAGGTGTTGCGTCTGCAGAGGACACCCCTGTAGTTCAGGAGCTCCAAGATGAGTCAGGTGAGGGTCTGGAGCACTTGGGTCCGCATACTGATGCTAACATTATGAAGAACATGACCGTTCTTACTTACGATTCCACTACTTCAGCCCACCCCGGTCTTGAGAACAAAACTCCGAGAATCCTGCTTCTGTTTCTGCCGGATCTACTCATGCTCCTGCCGGGTCTGCTCCTCTGGACTATGTTAGCCTTCACGTGGAAAGCTCCGGTCCAGAGCATGTTGAGGAAATATCCGCGCATGTGGATGCCGCGGCTGAGAGCGAGGCTGAGTCGGATGATTTTTATCAGTCCTTGTCTGTTGATACTGCTCAAGCTTCATCTGCCTACATTCCTAAGTGGCTTGCCACTGATGGGTTTAAAATGAACGACCCTTGGGTCTGCAGCAGCCTTGTGGACAACTTCCCAACACCTGGGTATGTGTCCGTGCTTAGGAACATGGATGCAAAGGATCTGTTGGACCATTACAACCTTCTTTCTGCTCAGCAATTTAGCACAGGTTCGGAGGTTAGGTTGAGGCTCGAGCATGAGTTGCAATTGAATGACAAGTTGGGTCGAAAGCTGAGGAGGAAGGATAGGATAATTTCTACTTTGAGGGCTAAGGTTAACGAGCTTGAGGGCGAGTCTTCGCGGATGGCTGAGGTCCGCGGTAGGGTATCTGAGTTGGAAGAGATTGTGGGGTCCAAAGAAAAAGAGATTGCTGAGTTGCGGGCAGAGAATGCCGCGTTGTCTGGAAGGGTTGAACAGTTGACTGGGTTATCAGAGCTGTAGTTGAAGAACAAGGAGTTGGCATCTACGAACAAGGAGTTGGCTGAGAAAGTGTCCGGATTGGAAATAGTCTGCGGGACTCTCGAGGGGCAGGTGAATGGAGAGGAATATTTGAACAAGATGTTTGAGGAGAGGGAGGAGGCCACCGGGTTGGTTTCAAGGAATAGATTGCTGAGTTGGATGCCCGGTTGGCCGCTCTTAATACTGAGTTTGACACAGAATTGTTTCCTCAGTGCTTGATGGCCGTGGAGGGAAAGAGATGGGTTATCGGGCACGGCTTCCATAAGGCTTTCTTGAAATTCAAAGAGTGCCCTGAGTTGAGAACAAGGCTTGGAGATTGTATCTCGGCTGCTATCGCCGAGGGACGTCGTCAGGGTTTAGAGGCCCGGGATAGAGTATGGCAAAAAGGAAGTTAAGCTTGAGGACGCGGAGGCTTATGATGCCGGGGCCAAGCAAAAGTATACCGATGTTATGGTACGTTTGGGCAACGTTCCCTTTCCGTTGTTGGAGTCGCTCGAGGCATGCAAAGATTCTCCCTTATAGTTTTTGATGTCTCAACTCGTTCTCGAGGAGGAGCGTTTACCTAGGTCTACGGAATTTGTCTTTGGTCCTCCGGTCGCGGAAGAGCGTGTTCTTCCTGACTCTTTGCTGAAGCGCCTTACTGCCCATCCACAAGCCATTGCTACTTACAAGGAAGCGAAGAATAGGAAATATGGCAAGGAATTTGATTAATCCAAGGGTTCTTTGGTTGCTCCGCGTTTGACCCCTCCAGTGACCGTGATTAATTCTAAGGGAGGGCATGAGTCAACTCGGTCCCCCCTTTCACTGGTCCAAAGGGGGATGACGAGGCTCAGTGTGATCTTGAATATACTGACAACGAGCTCTTTGACACCTCTATCCTTGATCAACTAGTGGACTCTTTGGCAAACAAACCTCAAGATGGACCTACTTCTTTAGCTTAGTTTGTCCCTTGGCAGTTTTTTGGGGACATTTCAACTATGTCGCCCTTGCCGTTTTAGTGTGAAGCTTTTTCAGTTTTATCCTTGTTTTGTTGTCACTTAGTTGAGCCTGCGGTTTTCTGCGGTCGCTTAGAATGACCCCGATGCGGATATCCGGTGCTACTTTGCATAGACTTAGAAATATTTTAAGATGGTTTCCTTTTTTGGTTAAGCTCGCAGTTTGTGCTGTTGCTTCCTGGAGAAGTGATTTATCCTCCGGATGTATATATCTGTGGATGGTTGTTAATATAATAGACACTCGGTTACTTTTTGTTGTGCCTTTTATTTTTTTTTTTATTTTTTTTCTTTTTTGTTATTGCTAGTGATAGTGGTCAATGGGCCTGCAGTGCCACTTATATGCCTTAGTTGATTGTGAGGTTGTTTGTCCTCATGTCAGGCTTGCAATGCCTCTTATGCAATTTAGTGATTGTTACTATCTGTATGAGTCCGTACTTAGTATTCCGGGGATAGTTAGTCATGGTCAATGGGTTTGCAATACCACTTATATGCCTTAGGTATATTTGAGAATTCGTTTCTCAGGTTCTATGTGCATGCAGAATGAATAAGTAATGACAAAAAAAAAAAAAAAAAAAAAAAAAAAACGAGTAGTATTTGGGAAAATTTGTGGAGCTGATCGGACTCCACATTTCATTAAGTAGAGGAAATACATAAAGACATAAGCTAAATACTTCTAAAACAAGTTCCCGCTGCCGGGTATAGCCGCGGTCAGCCACATGGATTGGAACACTTACATTCAGTTGAGATTACATGTAACATTTTTTCAGGTTCCGAACATTCCATGTCCAGGGAAGAGCTTGTCCATTCTGGTTCCTGAGCTTGTATGATCCTCTGCCTAATGCCTCTGTGACTTCATATGGACCCTCCCATTTGGGGCCCAAATTTCTGTTGTCTTCCACGTGGCTGGCATCATTACACCGGTACACAAAGTCGCCGGGCTTGAAGGATGTGTTGCGGACTTTGACATTGTAATACTTTTCCATTTTGGCTTAGCTCCTTGCCTCCTCGATAGCCGCGACCTCTCTTCTTTCCTCTGCAAGATCAAAGTTTACACGTAGGGCTTCATCATTTTCCACTGGGTCGAAGAGGGGGCATCTTAGTGACGGCATTCCTATTTCGACCGGGATTACAGCTTCTTTGCCATATATCAAGGAGAATGGAGTGTCTCTGTTGCTGGACTTTATCATAGTTCGATGGGCCCATAGCATTTGCGGAACTTCCTCTAACCAGTCTCTTCTTCCCTGATCTATCCTTGCTTTTATTCCTTCTCCAAGGCTTCTGTTTGCTCTTTCTACCAGGCCATTCGCCTGCGGATGCTTGACAGATGCAAACCGCTGCTTAATGTTGAGATTCTCGCACCAATCCTTGAAATGGTTGTCTCTGAACTGCTTGCCGTTATCCGACACAATTTCCCCCAGAAGGCCATACCTGCACACGATATTGTCCCAAACAAATTTTTTCACTTGGTTACCGGTGATGGTTGCAAGGGGTTTGGCTTCAATCCATTTCGTGAAGTAATCGATTCCCACTATCAAGTATTTTATCTTCCCTGGGGCTTCTGGAAATGGACCGCTGATGTCCAGACCCCATTTATAGAATGGCCAGGGAGAGGTGATTGGGACCACGTTGTTGATGAGGCGAAAAATGAACCGTTTTTAAGGGGTCATTTAAGCCCGAATTCGAATTTATTTGATCAAATATTGCCCTAAATCATTCCTTTTGTCATTTTAGGTACTTTTGGAGTGATATCTGGAAAAGGAAGCATTTTGGACGTTTTTGGAGCATAAAAGTGAAGAAAACGGCAAAGTCTTAATTTTCCTTGCTGGGAACAGTACCTGACGGCGTCACTTGCTTCTTAATGACGGTGTCAAGAGTAATACAAGAGGTGGAATGGATGATACACGTGACGATCCAGAAAGTTTTGTACTAAGGACATGACGGTGTCACCCAAGGCCGTTACGGTCCATATATTAGTGACGGCCCAGAGCAACTTTACACATGACGGCTTCAAAAGTGGTAGGCAATCCGATTTCATTATGGGCGGTGAGTTGATGGCGTCACAATTTTCTTCTTGACGCCGTCACCCTGTAAAATCTATATATAGTTTTCCAATTTTCATTCATTAGTGTGTAACTTTTAGGGTGCAACTTTGAAGAAAAACTCTAGTCCGATTTTCACAGCTTTTTTAAGGGTTTTTACCCTTTGAAACCTCTTATGTTCAATTGAGATAAATACTCTTTCAATTCAATCAATATGTCTATGTGTTGTTTGAATATATCTTACGCTTGTCTTCAATTTAACATGCTAGGCTAGATTTCTTTTGTGTTTGCTTAGATGTAGTGAAACCTAGATGTTAATTATGGGTTGATTGTTTGTTTATAGTTGTTACGGATGACTGTATTCGATGTTAGGCTTAAGAAAACTGGCAGACTTCCATTGGTAACATGCTTGAACGTCTTAAGAAACATGATCAGAGGTGTACTATGATTTTTGGTTGTATTTAATGCGTAGGAGAATTCTAATGATCCCATGTTAGGAGCTTCTAACGGCTCGACATAGGAGTGAAGTAGGATCCTATAGAGTTAGGGAATATTGTACACGGCCCTACGACTAGTATTAAGGAATACGACCCATCATCCATGCAATTGTAACAAACTATCAACCTGTAAAAGATATCTAGGGAGTAATGAAACGTAAGTAAACACAACTTTCCCTATCATTGTTTACACCACATTAGTATAATTAGATTTATTTTCATTTCTGTCATTTTATTTTGATTGCATCTTTAGTATTTGGGTTAGTTGACTAGCAACTAATTCCGCTCACTCTTCCAAAAACCGAGATTTTAATTGCTTTTATAAAACATAAAAATACAAAAAGAATCATCCCTCACCTTTAGACTTAATTTAGGAGACTTTCTAATCCTAGTGACACTATTCCTGAGTTGAACGATCAATCCCCCGGTACTTGTCACTATACTATACTACAACGATCAGGTACACTGCCTGGTGGGGGTTGTAAGCTTCTCAAGATCCCTCGAGAGGTAAAGCCTGGTGCGATTCCCACGTATCAAGTTTTTGGCGCCGCAGCCCGGGGAATAGTTATTGTCTAGGTTAGGATTTCTTTTTATTAGGTCTACTTGCTAGATTCCTTTCTAGTAAGATTTTATTTTTATTTCTAGGTTTTCTTTAGTCTATCTTATTTCTTCGTGTCTTTGTTCGTAACCTTTACCATCCGACATTATGGAAGGTGGTAACATCTTTGAACCCATCAACCCACCACAACAAAACCACCCACAAAACCCACCACTAGCAAACCAACCTCTTAGGCCCCGAACCTTAGGAGAGTATTCCCGTCCTAGCCACCAAGGCTATCGAAACACTATTGAGCTCACTCAAGGAGCCAATGTGTCCCCCTTGTGATCCGACACCATCCGGTTGGTGCAAAGCGGATGTGCATTCCATGGACTTCGTTCCGAAGATCCTAATCAACATCTCAAGGATTTCTTTAAAATCGTAGATTCTATCAACCTTGATGTTACAACTAGAGAGTCGACCCGATTACGCCTATTCCAATTCTCTCTACGTGATCAAGCTAGTCAATAGCTTGAACGTTTACCCGCGGGATCCATCACCTTATGGGATGATCTCACCACTCGTTTCCTTGCTCAATTTTTCCCATCGGGGAGAACTACCAAGCTTAGAAATGATATCTTGATGTTCCAACAATGTCAAGGTAAAACTCTATATGAAGCATGGACTCGTTTCAAGGACTTACTCCAAAAAGTCCCTCATCATGGCATAGATCTTTGGCTCCAAGTCCAAATCTTCTATGACCATATCGATCTCTCCACAAGGCGAACCATTGACCAATCGGCCGGTGGCAAGCTACGTGATCTAAGCGCGGAAGACAATGTTTTAAAAAGCGCGCCTAAGGCGTGCCTACTCCCTAAATCCCACGAGGCTCCAGCCTTTGGGATTTTTTTCAGATCGAGGCTCACGATATGCATGAATCCTCGTAAAAATCGTAGCGCCTTGGGGATTTTTGCGCTTTTGCGCCTTGGGGATTTTTGCGCCTAGAAGATGTAACGGGGTTTTGTCCTTTTTTTCTTAATAGTAAGATACATTTTAGGCTTACATATTATATACATTGGGCCCTTTAAGTTATAAAGTATCTAATGACCCTAATATTTTAGAAAATAACTAAAACACACAATCAACAAAGAAATATATATTTTTTGTTATCTAATGTCTAAGAATAGTAGCTTATTAACAGATGCAAATGTTGTTTCTTTAGTGTTAAGTGTTACCAAATAACTATAGATTTTTTGCTGTTGATAGTTGATAGAGATACATGGTAATTTGTTAAAATTTTTAAGTCATAAACTCGTATCAGGGATTTAGGGTAGTTCATGGATTCTGATATGTTACTTGCTTGATATTTTGGGTTTAAATGCAAACCTTGTTACATGTTATAACCATTAAGTGGCATTATTCATTAAATATTGATATTTTTGTGTTATTTAAACTGCATAAGTTGTCACATATGTTATAAAAAAAACCTAAATGTATAGTGCGCCTCATATTTATGAATCTCACGCCTTGATTTGCGCCTCAACTCAAAGCTCTTTGACCCCCTTTGCGCCTTAGTGCACCTTGAGCCTTTCAGAACATTGGCGGAAGAATCATGGGAAATCATAGAAGATCTTGCTCTCTATGACAACGAAAGTTGGAATGATCCCCGTGATTTGAACAAAACGGTCAAGGCAATATCTTTGCCTTCGAACAATTCTAGCACTCCCGACCGTAAGATCATCGAACTTGAGGACCAAGTCAAGTTTCTCATGAAAAATTACGAAGCTCCTAAGCCTTCGAGCCAAGTGAACAAAATCACTTCTTCATGCGAATTATGTAGTGGTCCCCATGACACTCGTGATTGCGTGGAACTCCCCGGACAAGCTTTTGCGTACTACGCATCCTCGCGTACCGACGAAGCGGGAGACAAGTGGTACACTTTCAAACCCGAGTCAAACCCTTATGGTGATTCCTATAACCCTTCTTGGAAAAATCACCCGAATCTTAGGTGGAAACAAAACCAAAACAATTCTTCCAATCCACCTAATCGTTACCAACCAAACGGCCCACCCTCTAACCGTACTTTCAACAACAATCCTTCCAACAACTATGGTAGTACCAATAATCTTGAAGGGTTGATGTCCAAGTTTATGGCATCTCAAGAAGCTCGCATATCTAAGTTTGAAGCCGATTTCAAACAAAAGCAAAGCGAGATGACCACCAAAATAGACACATTGTTGAAAGTTCTCAATGACCAAGAAATGGAAGCACTCCCAAGCGACACGGTAAAGAACCTGAAACTAAACGTTAATGCCATATCATCGGTTTCGTCACCTACTTCTTGTCCACAATACTACTCGGTCAAATCAATGAGCACGTGTTTCAAGCAAACCCAAATTCTTCAAAAGGACCAATTGAATAAAGCATCCGATGTCAAACCGGTCAATAACATAGTTGAAACACCTCCTACACAAGACCTTGACGATGAATTCAATGAGCTCCACCTTGAACGCCCCGTCATTGATGTCTTAGCCCGTGCTCCCTACTATAGTGCCCTACTAGAAAGATATGAGAAATTTAAGTTGGGTAAAAATGGGACCGCCTTCATTCAAAACAAGTTGCCTAAGAAGCTTGATGATCCGGGTATATTTGTTTTGCCTTGTAAGATAGGAAAATCCAAAGCTTTCGACACACTAGCCGACTTAGGATCAAGCCTCAACTTGATTCCCTTATCCCTTTTCACCACTCTTAAGCTAGGAAAGTTAGAGGAGACGAAAGTACTAATTGGTTTAGCGGATGGAAGTATTGCCCATCCGGTTGGAATGATCAAGGATGTAGTGGTTCACATAGGAAAGTTGACTATTTTAGCGGATTTTCACATCCTAGATATGGTTAGTGATACTACATGCCCATTGTTAGTAGGAAGAGGATTTTTAGCAACTGCTAGTGCCATGATAGATTGTAAGGAGTCTAAGATAGCGGTAGGAGAGGGTGATACTTGGTCGGTTTATGATGTTAGGAAGCATAGCTACGATTGTGAGGACGAACCGACACCACATTGGGTAGAGATGAATAGGAGACCATCTAGATATGGGCCTTGGATAGAAAGAAACTTTATAGGACCTCAATGCCCATTCTATCTAGAAAAAGATTTCATCGATAAAACATATTCGGTGGAACAACTCATAGCTATAGATGAGGAAGTAGACCCTTTTGAGGATCCCCTAGTCTTTAGTAAAATGATTGAGTTCTTATGCATAATGTCTATTAACATATAGATGAACAAGTGGAAGAGAGAAGGGGATAAGTGTAAATGGAAGTGGGACAAGCCACCTAAGGAAGGTGACGGATCATGGCATATGAAGATGATCTTATATGATCCAGGTGGAGAAAAGTTTGAAAGGTCATACCGTACTAAGAAAACCGATTGGAAGTTGAAACCCAAGTTTGATCCCAAAGATGTCCTCAATGAGGAGCTCACACATATAGGATAGCCCATAACCTTGAGTCTAGCTACAAGACTCGTAAAATAAAGAAAAGCGCTTCTTGGGAGGCAACCCATGTTTTGTGTGATTTTTAATTGTTTGATGTTATTTGCTTCCGTATGCATGCTTTATTTTTATTGTTGGTATATCATGTTTCAAACTAAATTGTAAAAATGCTTTATTTTGTTGTTTAACTTCGTCTTAACTTCATATAAAGGTATTTTGCAAAAGCTAAGTGTAAAGGGAAACCCCAAATTTGTTTTTAAGAACGAAATTGATCATGATTCTCCACAATAATAAATGAACATGTGTATTAGCATTTGTTAGAATCAAATGCTTGTATCGAGTTATAATGATGTTTGGCAGGATTTTCCAGGAAGCAGGACATAAGTTTTTCCAGAAATTTTTCGGAAACTTAACGTAAAGATTTCTGCAGGTCACTTCTGACGGCGTCATGAATTAATTCCTGACGGCGTCATGTGTAAAATTCTGGAAATTTTGCGAGTTTTGTTTTTCTAACGGAGTCTTAAAGTTTTTGTTAATTCTTTAGTTTTATAAACTCCAGGAAATATGCAAACATTCATTCCACAAGCATTATATCTTAATTTGTTTTCTAGGACTTGTTAGTATATATAGATTGCCGTCGATTTTACGTGAGGTTGCCTTGTTTGTTTTCTCAGGTTTAACAGGTTATGTATGACAAGAAGATGATTTATTTTTCTAGAAGGGAGGCTTTGAATGTTCATTTTCTTGGAGGAAGATCTAACCTTGTTACCGCACTATCCACACCGAACGAATCAGGGAAGTATTTGCTTTCATTCTTTTACCTATTTCACTTTTACATTCTTTAATTGAACATTGGGGACAATGTTCATCCTAAGTGTAAGGGGAAGGTAAATGATGATACCTTATAGGATACTATTGCACTTGAGTTTGTTTGTTTGATGGTAGGTGTGTAATAAAACTAAGAGAAATACTTGTTAGTGTAATTTTAGCGCCAAATTTAAAAAATTTTACAACATTTAGGAGTGAAACTTTAGCCTTAGCAAGCGTCTCATGAATAGGAGTTGTATGACTAGCACAAAACCGTATCATTCAGAAAATTTTTCCACCCAAATATGTGAGGTTCGCCTTTAGATTTGATAGGAAAAGCATTCATTATTAGTGCTTATGAGTGTACCGGTAGCATTTAGATTCTAGAACTTGCGTTAGTGATGCATCCCGAGACCGCTAGTGAGACTACATTCGTGTAGTAGGATTTACTACATGATAAGAGGCATTAGGTTCACCCTTGTGTTAAACCTGTATCATAATTACTTGACCATTTAAGTTATATTACTTGGCTAGTAAAGTCAATTAATTTTTCCCACACCATAGCGTTGTACTCATTTTTAGTACACGAAACCCCTAGTACACCCCTCCTAGCCTATCTTTTCGTTTCTAACTTTAAGCATCTTACTTAAAGGAAGAATTTGTTACAACCCACCCAAATGTGCAACCAAATCGCCTTAGCCTTCCGTGTATGCACTCATCTTTAGTGCATTATTGTTACATGTTAAACCCTTAGTTAATTATCTAATTGATTACATGGTTGCTAAGTCGAGTCATATCTTGTACATATTGTTTTGGGACGATTGGGACTCATGGGTAAAGTACTTATGTTATGGAGTAATGGGGAAGAACCTCAATTATTACCCTCATATGTGCGTTAATCTTAAAAGTACTCCAAGTGTTTTGATTATCTTGATTCGAGTCATTAGAGTAGTTTATTGTAAAGTATGTAAAAAGTCAAGTGTAAGGGGAATGTACATTCCATATGATGTATTATTTTGGATGGTAGGGTAAGAGTGTATGCAAAAAAAAATAAAAATAAAATAAAATAAAAAAGAGAGAAAAAACATACGGACTACCATCCCGTTTCATTCTATGTTTATTTTATGTTTTTGTTATTTTTGATTTATTAGCTTAAGTCGAGTCTAGTCTTGGCTTAGCAACGCCATATTGTACATATAATTAACCAAGATGATCAACTCGCCACCAGTAAATATTGCCTTTATCCAACAAAACCGTGTATTCCATATCCCTACACCTAACGTTATAACCCTTTAAAAGACCTCTTTGATAGTTTATCCTAGGTGCTTACGCCAAGTGGTGGAGGTTTGATCCTTTCCCAAGCCTATGGTAATCTCTTTTGCTATGACAGGTAGTGAGAGATGTTTTCCATTTCCATATTGTGATATATACTTTATTACACCCGAGAGATGTGAGTATCTAAACAATATTTATGAGGTGCTAGTGTATGACTTCCGTGCTTGTCTTTGGTCTTTAGTGGAACGATTATTTGTTTTAATTACTTTTATATTAGTGTTAAATGACCCCTAACTTGTATTTTGATTAGAATAAAAGCGCATTTGCTTGAGGACAAGCAAATCTCAAGTGTAAGGGTATTTGATGAGGCAAAAAATGAACCGTTTTTAAGGGGTCATTTAAGCCCGAATTCGAATTTATTTGATCAAATATTGCCCTAAATCATTCCTTTTGTCATTTTAGGTACTTTTGGAGTGAAATCTGGAAAAGGAAGCATTTTGGACGTTTTTGGAGCATAAAAGTGAAGAAAACGGCAAAGTCTTAATTTTCCTTGCTGGGAACAATACCTGACGGCGTCACTTGCTTCTTAATGACGGCGTCAAGAGTAATACAAGAGGTGGAAGTGGATGATTGATGAGTGTCTAAATACTCATCATTTTATACTAATCTGAACTGCCAAAACATACAAAAACACTCAAATATGTATCAAAATACTTAAAATATCTTAAAGGTGTGTTTTATATGTTTCAAATGCAAAATATGCAAAAACAAATGAAAAACGTACAAAGTTTGCATAATTGGCAGTTTCAGTCCCTCAAGTTTCATAAATTGGCAAAACTAGTCCCTGGTTATTCTAAAAACATGAAAATGTCATCAAAGGTCCTTTTTAATCATAAAGTTACATATTTAGTCCTTTGGTGCAAAGTTTCACAAAATTACAAGTTTAGTCCCTCAACTTTGGAAATTGACAGAAAAGGTCCCTGGGATGTTAAAAACTTTGAAAAAAGTAATTTTGGTCCTTATACTAATAATCTTTTGCAGGAATGGTCCTTGGGTGAAAAGTTTGGTAAAATTACATGTTTAGTCCCTGGAGTTTAAAAGTTTGGCAAAAATGGTCCCCGGGGTGTTTTAAATTGCAATAAATGAAAAATTATCATTTAAGGTCCCTATACTATTCAAATTTTACAAAACTGGACCTTTTGATAATATTTTGGGAAATTACATATTTAGTCCCTTAAAAATCCGGAAATTACATAAATGGTCCTTTAATATTTAAAAATGGAAAATTATGTAAATTTAGTCCTTGGGTTATTCATTATTGGCAAATATGACCCTTGTGATTAATTTGGAAATATGCCACAAACAGCCCCTCAACTTCCAGCAAATTACACATTTGGTCCTTGTGGTGTATTAACTAAAAACCAAACGGATCCTTTTTATTATTAGACCCACCACCAAATCCAATCCAACTCTAATCCAAGCCCACCTTTATTACCCTTGGCCCATTCTCCCAACCGGCCCACACCTTTTAAATAAATAAAAACCGCCCCAATACCACTCCCCCGTTTCTTCTTCCCCAATACCACCCCACACACACAGACTCACATACTTCTCATCCACCTCACCTGTTTCACTCACCCTTGGCCTCCAAACAAACTCCCACCTGTCTCTCCACCTCACACAACATTCCAAACTTCCCTAAAAACCCTCACACGCAACACACTGACACCATTGGAAATTGGCGCCAAAAAGACAATTTGAATGGCCTGGATTGCTTAGACCTTATCAATGGTCAACATATGGTGGGAAATGACAAGTGGGTCCCACTACCTCTAATTAGTTTCCCTCAACCCCCCTCCTAGTAGGCTACCTAGGTTGACCCTTTGTTTGACCCTTAGATCACTGGGCCCCACCTGAATTTGGACCCAAAGGTTGTCCCTAATCTGACCCAGAACCAAATAAGTTGACAGCTTATTGTGGTCTTGTGGCTTATCCAGTGGGCTTATTTGATCAAATCTTGCTCAAACAAGTTCAACTAACCTATTAGAACCAGATTCATCCAAGGTGGGTCCCACATAAGCTCATTTGAGCTTATTTGCTCATTAAGTCAACTAAAGTCAACTGTCTAGGATTATAGCTTATAACTAGCTTATTATTAAGTTCTAAAATAATTGTTTTCACAAAAGTTAGTTATATTTAGGTATAATATAGGTTGGAAAAAGAAAATTCAAGAAAAACAAATATAAAATTAAGTGATAGTTTCTATTTAATACAATTTAATTTTAATTTTCATTTTTATATTTTTATTAAGTAATCTGTATTTTTATATTTTTATTAATTTCCTTATATATTAAAGTATTTTTCATAATTTTCTCAGATTTTTATATTGTAATTTAGTATTTATTATAATTAATAATAGTTTTATTAATAATTAATTAATAATTAAGTTATAAATAGCATAATTAATTTTTATATAGTAACACCTATATTTTATATTTTTCCTAGCTTTTATAAGTCATAATATAATTTTAGTAATTTTTCTAGAATTTTTACTATTCATTTAATAGTTTTCATAATTTAAATAGTTTAATTAGATAATAATTAATAAATAGCATAATAAATAGTTAACTAGTTTAAAAATATATAAAATAAAGTTTTTATAATTTTTTAGGATTCCCATGATGGTTAATTAGATATATAAAATTTTTCATAATTTTCTAAGTTAGTTTAGTATTATTTTTAATTTAAAATAGTTTAAATAGTTTAAATAGTTTAATTAATATAAATAGTTTTTAATTAATAAGAAAATCTATAAAAAGACAAAAACATTTATTTTTATTTTTTATACTTTCTTCAAGTTCTATTTTAAGTTTAGAAAATATTTTTATAAGTTTTTAGTTTAATTTGTAGTATTTATAATTTTCTAATTAAATAGTTAAATAGTTATTAATTAAATAATTAATAATAAATAATATAATAATCTAAAAAATAGTTTTCTTTTTAGTTTAATTTTATTTTAAGTTTAAGTTTATAGAATTTTCATTTTTAACCCTTGTAGTTTATTTTTCTTAAAACTCGCCTTTTTCTCAGTACGCAGTCGCGTCTGATTTTAAATTGGTTTACGTTTTAACGTTTTAGATATCTAGGTTTTACGTAATCGTTTTACTAGTTATTTTAAGTTATAAAACCCTAGTGTAAACACACACACACACTTTTATACCTTTCCCGTTCACATTCACTAACCACAGATTCGTTTCTAATAAAACATCGCACACCTCGTTGGGACATTACGACCCGGGAAAACACTGTATTTCACGGAAGCATTCGCCTCGGCTGTTTGACTATTACAGTTGGCCATTCACAAGTGGCTGATCAATAATTATCTTACTGTTTGAAGCGAATCAAAATTTGGCGCCGCTGCCGGGGAGGTTGTGCGCTTATTCTAAACGATTTTGCGTATTTGTGATTCTGGATACACATCCATTGTATATTTACCATCTTTTATCTATATTTTTATAAAACAAAACACAAAAATATTCACCTTTACACCCCTACCTATTTGATTCTTCATTTCTCATCCCCAAAACCCTTTAATTCTACCTTCTTCCACTTGTCCCATAATTGATTTTAATGGCATCTCTCAATGACAATTTCTTTAAACAAAGGGCCTTTATAAGCGAAGTTGAAAAACTTATGGCCTTGTCAAAAATATCGAGATGTTATGTTGATTATGATGGACCTTTGATTCCTATTCCCTCTCCGGTGAGGGAAAGAGATCATGAAACCGAGGTGACAAAGGACCTTGTACTTTCCTCTGACGATGGAGGTGCTAAATACGTCCAAACCACGGTTGTCCAAAAACCTGAGCTCACAAATGCTCCTAAACCTGATCTTTCACGGTTTACGGTTAAAAGTTTGTCAAGCAAACGTACAGAGCTTAGGGCAGTAACTGAAAAGAACGATTTACCTAACCTTCACGTTTATCAAGAACCAAAACCCGAGACCATAACGGAAGTGGTGGAAATTCCTAGCTCTAAGAGCACACCACTTGTCCCACCTCCAGATTTTGTTCCTTGTGACGGTTGTGGTGAGCCGCTTTTCGGTTTTCCATGTCGTTGGTGTACATGTGTACAATGTGGTAATGATATTCAAAACGGGAGTTGTTTGTTTTGTGGATCGAGTAATTCATTTGCTTATGATCCTAATCAAAACTCATTCAACAACTCCTCAAATTTTTCAAACTACCCATCACATTCATACGAGCAAGAATCATATTATCCAAATATCAATGATGCTTCGTATCAAAATACACCAAGCCAGACTCAACAGTTTTACTGTTGTGAGTACTGTGGAGGTCCACACTTTAGCTCTGATTGTCAAACAAGGAATCCATTTCCTTGTAACAATTACGACTATTCGTTTCAAGACCCACCTCCACAGTACCAAATGAACCAAGCAACTCCTCAAAACCAGCAAGATCCTTGTCTAGAGGTTCTTGAGAAACTTAAAAACATTAAGGAGGAGTTAGCTAATATGTCGTTTCACAATGCACCAAGTTCTTCTTGTGTATATTGTGGGGGTCCTCATGATGATTTTAAATGTCAACCGTATTATAAACCTGAACATTGTTCTAGTTCTAATACATCCGGTTTTGACACATTCACACCCCCACAGTTTCCACTCACTCAAAATTCTCGTGATAAATCTATCACGGAATTACTTGCTGAAAAACATGCTGCTAGAGACGAAAGAAGCATGGAAGAATTACTAGTCTTAGAACAAGCAGCTATAACACGTACTAAATTTCAAAATGCTGCTCTTCTCGATGAAGATGATGAAAGTGATGATACCTCATCAAGTTCATCAGTTGAGACTCCTTCCATGCATATACAGGGAGAAAAGAATATAACTGAATCACCAGCAGTAGAAATAATGGAACTTGTAGACTCCATTACTGCTAGTCCTTCTCATCTCCCTGAGTATGATGTTATCACACCCGAGGTTCCCACTCACTCTCTGAACATGGGGGACGAGCATCTTGACACTGTTCCTGCAAAGGAATCGGACGAATTCATAAAGTCTAGTGTTGAGAACCTTGTCCCAATCCCAAGAGAGTCACAGGGAATTCTTGATCATGTGTGTGATATTCCTCCCCCTCTTGTCTTTCCAAATAATCATACTGAGATGTTCTCTGATTCTGATGAGAACTATTCTTTATCTTGTGGAGACATAAGTTATGTGGGGGAATTACCTTCTGAGCTTGTCAACTCAGAAGAAGAGAATGAGGAAGAAATCATTCAAGACGAATCTCTTCGTCTTACATTATTAAATGCTAATCTTCTCATTTCTAGAATCGAGGCTTTTAATGAAAAGCCTATTTCATCTCCTATCCCCGTCAAGGATAGTGAGGTTTTGATCAATGATTCTATTCCTGAATTGCAAACGTTCCATTTTGATCAAACGGAAGAAAAGATAAGTGGTATCACCACTTCTCATTCTTATAATTCTCTTCCCGTTTGTGAATCATTTACTTTTGAGGAGTTCCCCAATGAACTCACTCAATTCAATCCCGAATACGAATCATTCACCTTTGAGGAGTTCTCCGGTGAACTCACTCATATCATATCTCTACCGGAGTATGATAGTTTCTATTTTGATTTAGACATACCCATAATATGTCTTGATCAAACGAGCTTAAATGAGGAGATTCATGAACCAATGAATTCTCCTGTTGATGATGAGGAGTTAGTTATGATTTTCATCATGACTTTCTTTCTTTTCTTCATATATTCTGTACCATATCCTGTTCTTCACTCTTTCGGGAGTGAGGATATTATCTTTGACCCCGGCATTCTCATTTATAAATTATGAGCCGGTTACTTATCTCATCGGTGTGGAACTTTCACGTGCTTCAAATGTTTATCCAAACGTCTTGAATGAAAGTCCGATGAGATTGTCTCTTCCACTTGCTTCCCCATGGACAAATGAATTCGGGGTCGAGTCTAGTTAGTTACTCGGGAATCAAAAACATTAGCAAAAACATGGGTTTTCACCCGTGCGTAACACCCTAGTGTGGGGGAGATGCCCCACATGTTGTATATATATATATCTCTAAAAAAAAAAAAAAAAAAAAAAAATGTACATATAGTGATAGCTTCTATTTAAGAAGTTTTATCTAAAAAAAAAAATAAATTGTATGTATATACATCTTAAATAAAGGCTATAGAATGTTTTCCTTTTACGTTCTAAGTGTCGGTTTAACACCCGGTATTTTGAATATTGAGGACAATATTCAGTTCTAAGTGTGGGGGGAGATTCGTTATTCTAACGAATTTAAATACATGTTCCATCAAGAACCCCCATTTTAGCCAAAATTTTAAAATTTTTTCTCACTTAGAACGCAATAAATGGTATCAATCCTCCATGTCTAACCCACAACAGGATTGGCTAATCCAGGAGCAAACGGTTCTTGGTAAAAATAACTCAAACCCGTTTATGACTTGCAATTTGCCAAAAATTGTATGGTTCCTCAACTCCCCATTATCCTCAAAAGCTAATGAGTTGGCTAGCCCGTAAGATTATGGCTTGTGGTAAAGGCCGTGGAAAAACCATAATTGGTAATCAGCTCACCAAGATGTTGACTATTCCATCAAGAGTTGGCTAGTCCAGAAGCAAACGGCTTTTGGTAAAGACTAATCAAATCCGTTGACAGCTGGTGATTTGCTCAAAATCACACGGTTATCAGGTGTGCCACAGTTCTTACACCTGGCTACTCCAGAAGTGATGGCTTTTGGTAAAGAGTTTTTCAAATCCATTAAGTTTTTCTCAATAGATTGCTAGGGACTAGCAATAGTTTAGTGTGGGGGATTGATGAGTGTCTAAATACTCATCATTTTATACTAATCTGAACTGCCAAAACATACAAAAACACTCAAATATGTATCAAAATACTTAAAATATCTTAAAGGTGTGTTTTATATGTTTCAAATGCAAAATATGCAAAAACAAATGAAAAACGTACAAAGTTTGCATAATTGGCAGTTTCAGTCCCTCAAGTTTCATAAATTGGCAAAACTAGTCCCTGGTTATTCTAAAAACATGAAAATGTCATCAAAGGTCCTTTTTAATCATAAAGTTACATATTTAGTCCTTTGGTGCAAAGTTTCACAAAATTACAAGTTTAGTCCCTCAACTTTGGAAATTGACAGAAAAGGTCCCTGGGATGTTAAAAACTTTGAAAAAAGTAATTTTGGTCCTTATACTAATAATCTTTTGCAGGAATGGTCCTTGGGTGAAAAGTTTGGTAAAATTACATGTTTAGTCCCTGGAGTTTAAAAGTTTGGCAGAAATGGTCCCCGGGGTGTTTTAAATTGCAATAAATGAAAAATTATCATTTAAGGTCCCTATACTATTCAAATTTTACAAAACTGGACCTTTTGATAATATTTTGGGAAATTACATATTTAGTCCCTCAAAAATCCGGAAATTACATAAATGGTCCTTTAATATTTAAAAATGGAAAATTATGTAAATTTAGTCCTTGGGTTATTCATTATTGGCAAATATGACCCTTGTGATTAATTTGGAAATATGCCACAAACAGCCCCTCAACTTCCAGCAAATTACACATTTGGTCCTTGTGGTGTATTAACTAAAAACCAAACGGATCCTTTTTATTATTAAACCCACCACCAAATCCAATCCAACTCTAAACCAAGCCCACCTTTATTACCCTTGGCCCATTCTCCCAACCGGCCCACACCTTTTAAATAAATAAAAACCGCCCCAATACCACTCCCCCGTTTCTTCTTCCCCAATACCACCCCACACACACAGACTCACATACTTCTCATCCACCTCACCTGTTTCACTCACCCTTGGCCTCCAAACAAACTCCCACCTGTCTCTCCACCTCACACAACATTCCAAACTTCCCTAAAAACCCTCACACGCAACACACTGACACCATTGGAAATTGGCGCCAAAAAGACAATTTGAATGGCCTGGATTGCTTAGACCTTATCAATGGTCAACATATGGTGGGAAATGACAAGTGGGTCCCACTACCTCTAATTAGTTTCCCTCAACCCCCCTCCTAGTAGGCTACCTAGGTTGACCCTTTTTTTGACCCTTAGATCACTGGGCCCCACCTGAATTTGGACCCAAAGGTTGTCCCTAATTTGACCCAGAACCAAATAAGTTGACAGCTTATTGTGGTCTTGTGGCTTATCCAGTGGGCTTATTTGATCAAATCTTGCTCAAACAAGTTCAACTAACCTATTAGAACCAGATTCATCCAAGGTGGTTCCCACATAAGCTCATTTGAGCTTATTTGCTCATTAAGTCAACTAAAGTCAACTGTCTAGGATTATAGCTTATAACTAGCTTATTATTAAGTTCTAAAATAATTGTTTTCACAAAAGTTAGTTATATTTAGGTATAATATAGGTTGGAAAAAGAAAATTCAAGAAAAACAAATATAAAATTAAGTGATAGTTTCTATTTAATACAATTTAATTTTAATTTTCATTTTTATATTTTTATTAAGTAATCTGTATTTTTATATTTTTATTAATTTCCTTATATATTAAAGTATTTTTCATAATTTTCTCAGATTTTTATATTGTAATTTAGTATTTATTATAATTAATAATAGTTTTATTAATAATTAATTAATAATTAAGTTATAAATAGCATAATTAATTTTTATATAGTAACACCTATATTTTATATTTTTCCTAGCTTTTATAAGTCATAATATAATTTTAGTAATTTTTCTAGAATTTTTACTATTCATTTAATAGTTTTCATAATTTAAATAGTTTAATTAGATAATAATTAATAAATAGCATAATAAATAGTTAACTAGTTTAAAAATATATAAAATAAAGTTTTTATAATTTTTTAGGATTCCCATGATTGTTAATTAGATATATAAAATTTTTCATAATTTTCTAAGTTAGTTTAGTATTATTTTTAATTTAAAATAGTTTAAATAGTTTAATTAATATAAATAGTTTTTAATTAATAAGAAAATCTATAAAAAGACAAAAACATTTATTTTTATTTTTTATACTTTCTTCAAGTTCTATTTTAAGTTTAGAAAATATTTTTATAAGTTTTTAGTTTAATTTGTAGTATTTATAATTTTCTAATTAAATAGTTAAATAGTTATTAATTAAATAATTAATAATAAATAATATAATAATCTAAAAAATAGTTTTCTTTTTAGTTTAATTTTATTTTAAGTTTAAGTTTATAGAATTTTCATTTTTAACCCTTGTAGTTTATTTTTCTTAAAACTCGCCTTTTTCTCAGTACGCAGTCGCGTCTGATTTTAAATTGGTTTACGTTTTAACGTTTTAGATATCTAGGTTTTACGTAATCGTTTTACTAGTTATTTTAAGTTATAAAACCCTAGTGTAAACACACACACACACTTTTATACCTTTCCCGTTCACATTCACTAACCACAGATTCGTTTCTAATAAAACATCGCACACCTCGTTGGGACATTACGACCCGGGAAAACACTGTATTTCACGGAAGCATTCGCCTCGGCTGTTTGACTATTACAGTTGGCCATTCACAAGTGGCTGATCAATAATTATCTGACTGTTTGAGGCGAATCAATGATACACGTGATGATCCAGAAAGTTTTGTACTAAGGACATGACGGCGTCACCCAGGGCCGTCATGGTCCATATGACAGCCCAGAGCAACTTTACACATGACGGCGTCAAAAGTGGATCTAGGGAATCCGATTTCATTATGGGCGGCGAGTTGACGGCGTCACAATTTTCTTCTTGACGCCGTCACCCTGTAAAATCTATATATAGTTTTCCAATTTTCATTCATTAGTGTGTAACTTTTAGGGTGCAACTTTGAAGAAAAACCCTAGTCCGATTTTCACAGCTTTTTCAAGGGTTTTTACCCTTTGAAACCTCTTATGTTCAATTGAGATAAATACTCTTTCAATTCAATCAATATGTCTATGTGTTGTTTGAATATATCTTACGCTTGTCTTCAATTTAACATGCTAGGCTAGATTTCTTTTGTGTTTGCTTAGATGTAGTGAAACCTAGATGTTAATTATGGGTTGATTGTTTGTTTATAGTTGTTACGGATGATTGTATTCGATGTTAGGCTTAAGAAAACTGGCAGACTTCCATTGGTAACATGCTTGAACGTCTTAAGAAACATGATCAGAGGTGTACTATGATTTTTGGTTGTATTTAATGCGTAGGAGAATTCTAATGATCCCATGTTTGGAGCTTCTAACGGCTCGACATAGGAGTGAAGTAGGATCCAATAGAGTTAGGGAATATTGTACACGGTCCTACGACTAGTATTAAGGAATACGACCCGTCATCCATGCAATTGTAACAAACTATCAACCTGTAAAAGATATCTAGGGAGTAATGAAACCTAAGTAAACACAACTTTCCCTATCATTGTTTACACCACATTAGTATAATTAGATTTATTTTCATTTCTGTCATTTTATTTTGATTGCATCTTTAGTATTTGGGTTAGTTGACTTGCAACTAATTCCGCTCACTCTTCCAAAAACTGAGATTTTAATTGCTTTTATAAAACATAAAAATACAAAAAGAATCATCCTTCACCTTTAGACTTAATTTAGTAGACTTTCTAATCCTAGCGACACTATTCCTGAGTTGAACGATCAATCCCCCGGTACTTGTCACTATACTATACTACAACGATCAGGTACACTGCCTGGTGCAGGTTGTAAGCTTCTCGAGATCCCTCGAGAGGTAAAGCCTGGTGCGATTCCCACGTATCAGTTGTGCTGCGGATTCTTAGGTACTGGCCGGTGGACTTGGCAGTCCTGACATTTTTGAATGACTTCCCTTGCGTCCTTTTGCATGTTGAGCCAGTAGTATCTGGATCGGAGTGCTTTTGCAACAATGGCCCGTGGTCCGGAATGCATGTTGTACGACCCCTCATGAATTTCCCTAATTACATAGTTAGCTTGCAGCGGGCCTACACACCGGAGCCATGGTTCTAGGAAGGATTTCCGGAACAGGACCCCACTGATTATGGCATATTGTCTTGCCTTTATCTTTAGCTTTTGGGCTTTCTTTTCCTCTGCCGGCAATACTCCATTTTGCATATATTCAAAGAGCGGCGTCATCCATGTATCGCCCTCTTCTTCCACCACGGGCATGACTTCCTTTTCATTAATGGACTTTTCCTTAAGAACTTCAACTAGTACTTTCTTGGTTAGATGGGCGAAACTAGTGGAGGCAATCTTGCTCAACGCGTCTGCCTGCTTGTTTTGACTTCGCGGGACTTGCCTTATTGAGAATGTCCTGAAGCCTTGTATCAATGCTTTTGTCTTGGCCAAATACTGGACCATAGCTTCTTCCTTGGCAATATACGAGCCGTTGATCTGGTTTGCGACCAGCCGTGAGTCAACACTTGCGGCTAGGTCCTTTACCCCCATTTGTTCAGCTATCCTTAAACCGGCTATCAGCGCCTCATATTCTGCTTCGTTTTTCGATGTTTGGAACTCAAAGCGAAGGGTGTATGTGAACTCCATGTCTTCCGGGTTTGTCAGGATCGACCCCGCCCTGGAGCCTTCTTGGCACGAAGACCCATCCGTATACAAGTTCCATGGCTTGGTGTAGGGTAATCTCTCTACGGAGACCTCTGTTAAAGCGGTCTCTTCTTCTGGTACTTCCGCGATGAAATCCGCCAGCACCTGTCCTCTGATCGCGGCCTGTAGCTGATATCATGTTCTCCCAATTCAATAGCCCACTTCGCTATTCTACCGGTATTCTCTGTTCGTGCCAATACTTGCTTGATAGGCTGATTAGTAATAACAATAATCGGATGTGCTTGGAAATACCTTCGGAGTCTCCTAGCCGCGTGAACCAGTGCTAGCACTAATTTTTCCATCGGGCTATAGTCTATCTCTAGACTTTGCAGGGGCGCGGCTGATGAAGTATACGGGCATTTGGCAAGTTCCTCTTTCAGCTAACAAAACAGCGTTGATAGCTTCCCTAGCCGCGGATAGATACATTATCAGCTCTTTTTTTGACCGGGGAGCTGTGAGTGTTGGGAGGTTAGCAATGTGCCTCTTCATCTCTTTGAATGTCGTTTCTGCTTCTGAGGTCCAGTGGAAATCGCTCTTCTTGATGCACTTCTTCAGTGTTTTAAAGAACGGCAGTGGTTTCTCAGCGGATTTGGATAAGAAGCGGTTCAGACTTGCCAACTTTCCATTTAGGCTTTGTACTTCTTTCAGGGATCTAGGGGAAGGTAGTTGGGCAACCACTTCAGACTTCTCCGGACAAGCTCTGATGCCCTGCTTACTGACCACATGCCCGAGGAAGAATCCTTCTTCTGCTCCAAAAGTGCATTTTTTTGGGTTTAGCTTCATGTTAATCTTCCTAGGGATTTTGAAGGTTTCCTCCATGTCCCTTAGTACTTCAGTCTCCGAGTGACTTTTGATTAAAAAGTCATCAACATAAACTTCCAAGTTTCTTCCAATCTGTCTTTCAAAGGCTTTGTCCACCAACCGCTGATATGTGGCTCTGGCGTTTTTTAGACCAAAAGGCATTTTTATATAACAGAAAATTCCTTGGTCTGTGTGGAACGCGGTCTTCTCCTCGTCTTCTACGGCCATCTGGATTTGGTGACGCCCCTTATACGTGTCTAGGAAACATTTGAAAGTGTAGCCGCAGAGGGATTCTACCTTCCAATCAATCTCCGGGAGCGGGTAACAGTCTTTGGGACAAGCCTTATTCAAGTCCTTGAAGTCAACACACATCCTCCAGCTCCCATCACTTTTCTTGACGAAGACTGGGTTTGATAGCCAACCATGATAATGGACTTCTCTCATTATCCCGGCTTCCACTAGCTTTGCTAAGTCATCATTGATTGCCTTGTTTCTCTCCGGGGCTTGCCCCCGTTTTTTCTGCCCTACCGGTGTATATCCCTCCCGGACATTGAGTCTATGCTCGGCTATGCTCCACGGCACTCCCGTCATGTCTGACGGTTGCCAAGCGAAGATGTCCAAGTTGTTTCTGAGTAGTTCGCACAGGTCTTTTTTCCCTTGATCTGTCAGGCTCCCACTTATGGTGACCGTTTGGTCCGGGAACTCTGGATGTATCGCGACTTTGACACCTTCTTTTGTAGGAGCTTCTTCAGCATTCTGCTGCGGCTGTGGTTCCGCAACCATGTGGCATTCCACAGGAATACTCTTGTCACTATGAAGTGTCACCACTCCTCCCCTGGTAGGGAATTTTAACATGCCATGGGCCGTAGAGGGAACAATTTTGAGCAATCGTATCCCCAGCCTTCCAGTTATTCCATTGTACGGAGATGGGGATCTGACAATCATGAAATTCATCCATGTACTTGCTGAATTTTCCTCGTCACCGAGTGTTACTTCCTAGAGGATTTGTCATAGAGGCCATGATATCTCACCACTAAAGTCGAGCAACGGGGATGTGGCGGGAATCATTCTTCTCCTGATTTCCGGGCTAAGGCGATTGAAGAAATGCTCGTAAAGTGCTTATGAGGCACTCCCATTGTCTACGTACATTCTGTGCACGCGGTGCCCTCCTACTTCTGCCTTAATCACCAGTGGGTGGTCGTCCCAATCACCCCCTTGTACCGGGGGGAAGGATATTTCCAAGTTTGGGCCGGTTTCTGGAAGTGTTCTTTGTTTCGCGGTCCTCTGCCAGGGTTGGACCATAAATATAGCAGGGGCCATGTCTTTTGCCGCGGTCTCTTTCTTACCGCCCTTGGCTGCCCCACCCTTCTGGTTTCCATTCTTGATTTCTTTTACCAAGTGCGCTAGTTGGCCGGACCTGACTGCCTCCTCGATTTGCTTTTTCAGCTGGAAACATTCATCTGTGTGGTGCCCCCTCTCTCTATGGAAATAACAATATTTATCCTTATTTCTTGACTCCACCGGACTTGCCATAGGAGGTGGGGCTGTGAATTTGACAGAGTCCATTGCCAGAATTTCCTTTGGTGTCTTGGTGAGAGGTGTAAATCGGTCAGCCCGTCTCCGATTAGCTCTGGAGCGTCCTTTGAACTTTGTTTTTTGTTCGAATACTTGGCTATTTTGACTGATTTTGGGCCCACCTTCTTAAGCTTTCCACAAGGAGCGGTCCTACTTCTTTTTTGACTGATTTTCCGCGGCTGTGGCGCCGCGAAGGAAAGCTGTAGTTACTTTCCACATCTCATCCACAGTTTATGGGATATTGTCATTGAGTCTTTTGATCAGCTCCGGATTGGTTATTCCGTGCATGAAGCCGGAAATTCGCATGCATTCCGGAGCACCCTTCACGTGCATGCTTTCGGCCTTGAAGCGGTCGACGAAAGCTCTGGTCGACTCTCCCTCCCTTTGCTTGATGTGGTGTAACTCTACTGCATCTTTTGCGTACTTCTTTTGCTAGAGGAAGTAAAATAGAAAGCTTTTCCGCAGATCCTCGAAGTTATCAATGCTCTCTGGTGGCAACTCATCGAACCACATGCGGGTATAACCCATAAGAGTGGAGTTGAACATGTGACACCAAGTAGGCATGGCCCACCGTTCTACTTTAGCCGTGGTGCAGAAGTTTTTGAGATGGTCTTCTGGGTCGCCGGTCCCGTCATAGATTTTGATGTTGGAGGGCATTCTGGTTCTTCTTGGGAATTCAAAGTTCCTGATTCAGTGTGTGAAAGGATCAGTGTCGTCAATATCATTTGGACGATAGAGGTCATCCTCGTCACCTTTGCCTTTTTGGATCTGGACTTCCAATGCCCTCCGACACTGTCTTCGCTTTCCAGTGGTGAGTGCTCTCTCCGTCGTTCGGGATCAGAGTACGCGGACCTATCTCCGGCGCCTCTCTCCATGGAGCGGGGGGTGCTGCTGAGAGTTGGACTGGGGCTCCTCCTCTCCCACCTTTCTGGCTTTCCACTACTCCCGTACATAGCTTCACGCCGGCTACGTCTAGCCTCGGTTCTCCGCTCTCTTTGAGCACCGCTTTTTTACTTTAAGCGCGAGAACACATATGCTTTCCTATCTCCCAGTCGTGACTTAACGTCCTTTCGCTTTTCTCCCAGGCGTGAGAAAATGACCGACCGAGGATACATCTTCCTCTCACAATCTTCTTTAGAGGTTCTAATCTCTGCACTGCTGAGTCGGGAAAAGGCACTCTGAGAGTAAGAGTACTTGGATGGTCCGGATCTGACACTCGGACTGGCTTGTCGCCTTCGTTTGGCTTTTCTTTCCCCTAGGGATTTTGATTCAGAGCTTCGAGATTGTTCTCGAGACCTCCCACTTCTTGTTTCATCGTTATCAAAGTCAAGGTGTGTTTGTACTTGCCTTAGCTTCTCTTGGTGAACCTTTTCGGCCATTAAGGGCAATAATTGGTCGTAGTGCTTGTCGCAAAACTCATTTATTGCCTCAGCTGGAAAGGTTCATCCCCTCCTTGGCCTTTCTCCTTTCCCAAGGTGCTCCGTACCGCGGAGCATTCCTGGTTGAGAGTAGACCCATTTGCCTTATCACTCATGTTGGTTTGAGTATCTTTGGAAACACAGTTAAGTTAGCGTGTCCCACGGATGGCGCCACTTGTTAGTACAAAACTTGGGCTCAATGCAAGACCTAGTTTAGGCTAGCTCTTGATGGAGCGAATTTCGGACTTAAGGGTTTGTGATAAGCTGCTAAGAAAGAAAACATCGTTAGCCTCATCGCAGAGGAGGGACTTCCGCGGTCAACCTCCGGTGTGAGAGTAAGTAATAGTTTTAGAGAGATAAAGTATTTAGAGTGTGAGAGAGGTGTATCTTTTACCGTTTGAGAGCGGCGAATGCCCTCTATTTATACTATAGCATTTGTTGTCGTTTTCCTGGAATTCCGTACTTTGATGGTGATGTTTTTAGGCAGCAAACCCCCAGGTCCCCTCTCGTCCTTGTCTTCTTGCCGTGAGTGGTGGTCCCTTCGGAAAGGGGTTGTCGCTTTTCCTGTTTTGGGGACTGCCTTAGTCAACTATATGATAGCTGATAATATTCCTTTCTCTTTTTAGATTAGTCCGTGGTTCTGGTACCTTGATTGATCCCGGACGCGGAGTGTGTCCGCGGTTAGGTTTCCTGACCGCGGAACTCCTTAGTGGATTGTTGTGGCGCGGCCTGGCCTTAGGAGTAGTTGGGTCTTGTAACGGTCCAGGTAACTCCAAGCTGAGCGAACCCTGCCCATTGTTCTTAGGTCCGGGGTGCTATACGTGATCAAAGGTTGTGTGTATCGAGAAATACACGTCAAATGTTCGCTATCGATAAATATTGTCATGAAAAACATACATCCTAAAAAAATCATCAAAAAACTTAACTACATCTTTCTTACCATCACAATACACGAGTACTTTGGTGATCTACAATAAAGTAATCCGAATAATTTGATGCTACTGATAATTCAAGCATGTACTTCATTATTAGCATATCCCGCCACAATACGCGAGTACTTTACGGGTAAAGTAATCAAATAATTTATTGGATGCTACCGATAATTCAAGCATGTAATTCCTTCATTATTAGCGTACCAGAGGTTAATAGCAGTGTTCTAAAAGGCGCGTAAAGGCGCGAGGCGTGGCCTCGACGCCACGAAATGGACCAAGGCGTGAGGTCTAGGCTTCGTGTGAAAAGGCGTGGAATAAGGCGCGAAAAGGCGCGCCTTTTTGGTAAGGCGTGGCGCCATTTTTAGAAGCATTTAGGGGATTTATGGATTTGGGCTTGAATTTCAAGTATTTGGGTTATTTCTTTCTTGGGCCTCGTAATTTCAAAACTTAATTCCTACTTGGGCCTCGCTATTTGGGATTTGGGCTTTAGTATTTGAAATTGCTCTTATAAAATGATATAAAATTATAAATACATAAATTTATAAATATTTTGTTGCCGCCTTAAGCACGTCTTAAGAAACGCCAAGGCTTCGCAAAGGCGCGTAAGGCTTGAGGCGTGGCTGTGCCGCCACGCCACGCCTTTTAGAACATTGGTTAATAGAGAGAGATAAATCACCCAAGCATCATAGTTTGCCACATACTCACGGTCGAAGAGGTAGGTAGCCCATGCTCAGACCGGCTAAAAAATCATCAAATCAAACAGAATTCTAATTCACTTATGGCAGACTCAACGGTTGTAATGGAGTCGAGTGGATTCGATAAATGGCCAAAGCTCGAGTACAACTCAGTTAGAAAACTCAAGTTGCAATGACGATGACTTTTTCTGTGTTCATTAGATTGTCAGAGTTGTAATTCCTAAATCCTAAAGTAGTATAGCAGCTGTAGTTTTTGGGTCGTTGTGTTTAGAGGTATTGTTTTAGAGCTGATTTAATTTCTTAAATCTTCCTATTAGGATGTATGCGTTAAAAAGTTAAGACTTTAGCCTGCTGAGGGGTATCAGATGTTACCGGCACTTGTAACAATCATAACAGCACTCGTAGCAATCATAACAAAATTTCAAGTAGCAATCAAACAAATATTTCAAGTAGAGCACAGAGGAACACTAATTTACATGAGCAAAACCATATATACAACATTGAAAGATACAGTTACTGTCATCCCCAATACCAAGCAGTAAATCGAAAGACATATAGTCATATCCGAAAATCAAGTATACTTACAAACACAGTTACTCTATGAACCATTTAAAAACAACCAACCTTCTATAACCTCAACAATTCACCCCGCAAAAACCGTGACAACATGAGGCACCTTCTCATCATCAAAAGGCAAACTAACATACTCCCTCGCAAACTCCTCCGCAATCTCAATCGCCAACTCCCCATGTAACGCCTTACAATACATATACAACACCGTATCAGCAGCAATCTTATAAACCAATAACAACGTCAAAACACTCGTCCCAATCACAACCTGCACCACAAACCTCCAGCTCTTCCATCCATCCACATCATCATCATCATCAAAACGCAACACATTACTTGAACACATCCACATCCAAACCCCAACCAAACCCCCAAACATTACCACCAACCGCACCGAAACTAATCTCATCCCTTTAACCAAATACACACTCCGCCATAACGGCGAAAACCCCCATTTCCTCTCCGTAACCACAATCACACTAGCCAAACACCAGTTCACATAAAAACACATCAAAAACACCCCTAGTGTCACACCAAACACACTAATAACAACGATAAAATATATCGAACTAAATTCAGTTACAAGCCCTAGGTTTTGACATAACTTAATACCAACAATACCAAACAGGACAAAAGATAAACATATCAGAAACAAAAGTAACAAAGCAGCAAGTGAGGTAACTAGAAGCGGTAAAAAAGTGAAAAACAACGATTTAACCGCGGGTAAAAACTTGACAGGTCTACCGTAGAACCCATGGAACGTGCTGTAGGTGATTGTAGCTGTAGCGGATATAAAAAAAGTGGAGATAAAAAGTGTGAAGATGAGGATTGGGAGTGTTTGGTTAAGGGTTTGGGATTGGGATTGGGTTTGGGGGAGGGTGAAGAACTGAGATGAAACGACGTCGTTTTGGGATAAGGGGTTGTTGAGGAGGAGAGTGGGGGAGATGACGAGGGTGAAGGAGAGGGGGAGGATGAAGAGGACTGATAAGGCTAAGAAGTGGCGGGAGTGTGCGTTGACTATTTGTGTTGACTGGGTTAGGATGCCGTGGAGGTTGAGTGAGTGTGGTGGTGGGGTTGACATGGTGGTGGTGGGTGGTTGGATGATGGTGTACGGGTTTTAGTTTTTTGATTTAGTGGGATTATACTATGTTGTTTGTTTGATTGAGGATGGTGTTTTTTTTCTTTTGTGTTTGTGGGGTTGATGATTTGGTAAATGTGGTATGGATATATTTTTGTGAGTGGGTGTGTCTACGTGGAATGATAGGTACGTGCATCGTCTTCTCTTGTATAGTGAAAACGATCGGGGTTATTTTAACGGTGGCTACCCAAGTCATTATTGTCTTATTATTAGGGTCGTTAGGCAGTAAATAAACTGCGTTCGGTATAAAGTTTGTTTATATTTGTTTAACACGAACAGTATTTTATTTTTATTTAGTTAAATGAACGAACATAAACAAAAATCGTGTCCATTTATTTATGTTTGTGAACGCTCGATTATGCATTCGTTAATGTCCGTTTATGTTCATTTATTTATTTGTGTTTGTATATCATATTTTTTAATTGTATAATTTTAAACTTGGTTTGTTCAGACTAAACAACTCATAAAATATTATAGTGTACATAATTTAATAAAGTTTATATATGTTACCACTGTTGTAAAAATCGGCCCAGGCGGCCGATTAATCCCCGCATAATCGCTGATCGCTCAATAAGCGCCTTGATTTATCATAATTGACCTATTTAATCGCTTTGGTCAAAGATCACTTAAAATCGGTCAACAAACCGATTAATCAGATAAAATCGGTTAATTAAATAAAATCGCTTAAAAATTGGTCAACAAATTCGCTTAAAAATAAGTCAAAATTGCTTAAAAATTGGTCAACAAACCAATTAACCGGACAAAATCAGTCAGAGATCGCATAAAAATAGTCAACAAACCAAGTAATATCTATGTTTGACTTTAAACTTTGAAGAATTATGTATTATGTTTGTATGTGAACACTTGAAATATTTAAACTTTGATGCATTATGCTTATCTCATATATATATAATCTAATATAATATCTAAAATTACAATTTTGTGCATAAAAATTTCAATCCGATTAATCCCCGTCTAACCGATTAATCGCTAGGCCTTACCCGACCGCCTCACTAGTGCCTAGCGATTTTTACAACCTTGTATGTTACTATGTTTGTCTATGTTCATTCATGTTCAATCGTTTATGTTCGTTTAGTGTCTTAATGAACAATCATAAACGAATATGAACAATTCATTTTCTTAATAAACGAACATAAACAAGAAAATTCATCCGTTTAAGGGTCGTGTCCGTTTATTTGTCCGGTTAAAATTAAACGAACGAACATGAATAACGCTCTGTTCGTGTTCGTCCGATTCCTTTACATCCCTACTGATCATCAACTCATTTTTTTTTTTTTTTTTACAATCTTTTATATGACCAGCTTAGTGTAATAAGACGAGCATAGTCACTATAAAAAATATATCTCACTTAAACAAAAATATATCTCGCAAAAACTATTTAATAAAAATATCCGCACACACCAACCACTTAATAAAAACCTCACTAAAAACATCATACACGACTCAGTCTAAAAAACAACCAGCTTCTTGTTTTTCTTCATGCACGACACATCTCACTCACCAAGTCTAATAGCATGGAACGTGTCTTATTTGGCCAACTAAGATGAAAGACGCATCTAATTTGTTTCATTACAAAAGGTCTTACATATCTTCGTTCCTCATGGGTTATCACGGGTCGGGTCTAAACATGGAAGTATTGAGTTGATTAAGGAAGTAATTGAATTGAGTTTTTTGAACGAGTTGAGCTTGAGCTTATAAAGGCTTGTTTTTAGTTGTTGAGAACCACTATCAAGGTGATTTAATGGTCAAGCACACATAAGAGCAATCGGGCTAAATGTATGGCTTCGACTCCTAATTCTACCTTTAAAGGGCTTCGTTTCGGCCTATGGAATAGGAAATGGTTATGGGATACTCCAATTAAGAGCACTGGGTGCAGTCCTCGTTGAGGCTCGCCGTACCAACATGGATCCCTTGCCACTGCACCGCCCTGCTTCGTTGTTTCTCGCCACCAAGCACCTCCTCGCTTGCACGGCGAGGGTGAAAATTGTACGAATGTCAGAAAGTTGCAGGGTAATTCTTTTTCTTTTTTTCTGATCTATAATCAATTTATCTTTTTGGGTTCAAGTGTGTATGTCTGTGGCGTGTGTACTGTAACACCCCCAAAATACCGCAGCGGAAGACTGTGTCATTGGGATGCTACTTCAGGGCACAAAGTACAAGATATAGAAAACGAACTCTAAATGAGACGTTTTGGAAAAGTTACCATTCGAATAGATAAAAGTCATAGTTTACAAAACAAAGATCCCAAAGTAGAATAATACATAAGTTTTTAAAGTGTATCGAATGGTAAACGATAAAAGTGAAAGTCTCCAAAAGCATGCCCTAAGACTCTCAGCTCTACACACCTGCTATCGCCTTTCTAACCTGAGATAAACATGCTTAAAAGTGTCAACACAAAGGTTGGTGAGTTCATAGAGTTTGTCTTAATACAGTTGAAAAGCCTATAAAGAATGTTCACCCAGCAAAGGCATCGTAAATCCACTCAGTTGCAAGTCCCGTCATAAGAGACTTGTAACCTGTGTGTTCACAACCCACTGCTACAATATAATATGATTAAGATATGTATAAGTTCATAACAACAGTTAAGCAATTAGTAGTGAGTCTACACTTCATCTCCGAAGACCTCACTTAAGTATGTTTGTCTCCATGGTTGTGCCCAGAAACTTAATCTGGGGCCATTGGAAATATGTATGTATGTCTCCATGGTTGTGCCCAGAAACTTAATCTGGGGCCATTGGAAATATGTATGTATGTCTCCATGGTTGTGCCCAGAAACTTAATCTGGGGCCATTGGAAGTCTCAAGAGTACACCATCACAGTTTAGTATAACACAGTTAAGTATAGTACAATCACGTATGTATGACATCAAGCATAATGAAATCATGTGTAATGTAGTCAAGTATAATGTTATGTGAATTTGTACAAGTAAGCAAGTAGTAGCATGTATCTCCCCCAAAGAGTTGATAAAACAATTAAAAGAGTAGGGGCTATGACTCACCTCGAAGTAATAGTACAATGCTACGGAATGATAAGGACAACAATGATCGGTTAACTGCCGCAACCTAGTATGAATGATGAACGATCTAATTTAGATCGTTAAATAATGTTATGAATGTCCATGCTCATGTTCCTATACCACTCTTAACTTGAAAAATACTTGTTATAGTCATATGAAAATATATTCCATACTTGTGAAAAATAAGTCTTAACTAGACTTGTGTAAACTTGTCGTAATATATATGTATAGAAAATTTGTGTTGTATACTTCGTCTTGAAAACCTTGAAGTAACATCTAATGGTCGTGAAAATAAGCTCATAAGCATAAGTACTTCGTTAGTTATAAATTTCGGCAATTTAGTAGTATTTCTAGAAAATCTAGAATTTAGTACGTAGAAATAGTGTCATTATTATTTCTATTAAAAGCTGCCAATTATAGTGAGATTTTTGCCGATATTGAAACGTGAATATCTTTGTCGTTACTTGTCCGTTTTACTTGTTCTTTATGTCCACGGTTACGTCTTAGTATGTAGTAATATATTTTGGAAAGCTCGGCTCCTCCGGGTTAAGTCTAAAGCCTCTTTTTGACCGACGAAAAACGTCCAACAGCAACTAATTTCCAGAAAATACTTTTCGTCAACAATCTTGCAAAAATCATAACTTCTTCGTTATTAACTCTTTTTAATCCGTTCTTTCGCCTACGGATTCGTTTTTGAAATTATTTTCTAAAAATTTTGCCAAAGTTTCCTTGGTGTTTACTGATTTTCCAGGTTTTCACAAAATGGGACAGCATGTCCTAAACATGTTCCAAATCAAGTTTTCAAGGTTTATAACTAATTTTTAACATCACCAATCCTCTTGTAATCACCACATAGCTAATCTAATCCTACCATACACCTTCTTAGGGTGCCATGGACTCCTAACCAAGTTATTATAGCAAGGGGATTCATAAATAAAAAGTTAGGGTTTGTATGTTTCATTTTAGACAAAATAAATGGTGGTATAGCTAGTTGTACATGGTTTTTAGCATGGAAATCATGAAATACAAGTAAATATAAGATGTTTCATGTAAAAATAAAGTTGATAACTTACTTGATAAAATGAGATGATTAGATGATGATTATGCTTGTTGTTCTTGTGTTTTTCTTGATTGATTCTTGATTAGGCAAGTATAAGGAACAAGTTTGGTGCTTTAGCTTTTGAAAAACAATGGATGGATCTTGGTGTTTGGATTTGGTCGTGGGTTTTGAAAGAGAGAAAGAGATGAGAAGAAAATCTTTCTTATCTAAAAAGTGTGGTTTATGATTTGTGATTTTTGGTAAAGTTAGGTTTTTAAGGTTTATTAGTATTATACTTAGGAATTTAAGGCATGAGGTTAAAGGGGTGTTCATGTGGCCGGTTATGGTGAGCCAGGGGGGGGGGGGGTTGGGGTACTTGTGATTTAATTATAAATCTTGAGTAGTTTAAGTGTTAGTTTTCGTTATTCGTTAAAATCGGGTAACGGTTTTAATAGAAATAATTGTTCACGAAGTTAACCGGGATGAAATAAAGTCATAATAATGTTGAAAATATGTTGAAAATATGTTGAGTACATTTACTGAGTGATCGGGTGATTATTGTTTAGTTTTCACGAAAACCGTCGTTATATTCATAAGCGTACGTTATAAATAAAATAAATTTCCAAAATACTGGGTAACTGAATGTTATAACTTTTATGATGTTAAAATGGATATAAAAATATGTTGGGACCATTGTGGGAATATTTAGATATATTCGTCGTGTATAAACCGGGTGTTAACGTTTTCTATAAATACTTATACGTAAAAACGTTAAATGTATCAAATATATAAGTTTGAAAATCCTGAGAGTGGTATAACATGAAAATGCTGTTATGATGATATGCAGACTATCTCCAGTCCGTATGCAGTGTCCTTAGCACTAATGAAATGAATTCGCACCTAAACCAATCCGGTTACGCGAATTTGAATACCCGTAAACTAAATTTACGATGAAATGAGTAATGCAAGTGAATGATGAAAACTTTTCCGGAAATGAATAGTGTTTAGTGAATAGTAAATTTCCTAAAAGTTTCTCAGAATATCAAAATGACCTCGAAAATGATGAATAGTAAAACGATGAATAGTGTTTTATGAATAGTGTTTTTCCAAAGTTCAGGAAATGACCTGAAATGACCTGAAATGATGAGTTGTGACAGTCTTCCCCTCTAAAAGGAACTTCGTCCCGAAGTTCAGTTAATGTTAATCAGTTAAGTGTGTGTTTAAGAAAATGTGTCACAGCTTATGTATGTGGGTTTCCTATCCAACTAGGTATGTTCTCGTGGTCAGACTTGATGAGGCAAACCTTCCCAATCCCGAGCATAGTCCTCAAAAGACCTCCTTTAGGTTAATCATTTAGGTAACCGATTTTTCACTTAAGCCCACAACCCAATCAAACAAGAACAGTCATGAGATTAGGCTAAATCGGTTTGAGTGATGACTTTAACTTTTAGCTTGATTTTCGCAACCCAATCAAACAAGAACAGTCACTAGAACCAAGCTAAAAATCAAGGTCTGGATTCAACATCCTTGAAAAAGATCTTTTGAAAGATTAGCTCGACTTTGGAATTGCTTACACTAATCAAATTTCTAATGTTAGTATGACTAAGGTTAATGCTGCTAGGTCTCAGATTAGTCAATGTTGTGTATAGGTCCTATATTAAGACTTAAGTGCTACTAAAATACGCTAGTTGTTCAAGAGAATGTACCCGTTGTGCTATCGCGGACATGTTGGGTGATAGGATTTCCTAGGAAGTAAGCTCTGCCAAGTGCGGGTGGAATCTCATTGGCCTCATCTCGTGGCCCTTCAATTGCTGCTGCTAAGTTTGGACGATTTCCTCCTTGGTTAAAATTCCTTTTCAACTTAGGACAGGTGTTCCGAAAGTGATCCGGGCTGTTACACTCATAGCATGTCTTTTGGTTCACTGGTTCTCTACACTGGTTTGCATAATGACCAGACTGTCTGCAATTAGCACACATACGGCAGGGCACAGTCTTTTGGTGATGAAAGTTACATTTTGTACATTTAGGATGCTGGCCTAAATACTCTCTCTGACCCGAATTAGTCGCCGCAAAGGTCCTTGCCCTTTTGTTGTCAGTCTGCTTGTTCGACTCGCTTGTTCCCTTCCTTTTATCACTGTCCCTCAAGCTTCCATTTCTAACCATCTCATCTGTCAGAGTCCCTGCTCTCAATATTGCACTCTGAATTGTAGAAGGCTCAGTTGTTTTCACAATCCCACGAATTTCTGGGACAAGGCCATATATGTACCTCTCGATCCTCTTGGACTCAGGGGTAACTAGGTGTGGAACTAGTCTGGCTAATTCATGGAATCGATCTGTATAGGCTGCATGACCAGCCCCTATCATAGAGAGATGATAGAGTTCATCCTCCAGCTTTTGCATCTCGTTGTCCGGGCAGTATTCCTCCTTCAGTAATGCCTTAAAATCATCCCATGTCATACCTACAGCTGCCGCTCTACCCCTAGCTTGAATCTGCGTATTCCACCATGTCAATGCCTTTCCTGATAGTAAGCACATGGAATACTTCACCATTTGATGTGCTGCACAGTTACTAATGTCGATCACCGACTCCATCTTTTCAACCCATCGAGTATACACCAACGCGCCTCCTACACCATCGAAATCAATTGGCTTACATGACGTAAATTCCTTATACGTGCATCCGGTCCTAATGTTGTTGTTGCCATTACCATTCTGGCCTATACCATTGGTGTTGTTAATTCCGCTTTCGTGGTTTGCCAAATTATTCATATGATCGCCAACTTGAGTGACAATAGTGGGGAGAAAGTTTTCAAGTTGTCGAGCGATGATGGCTTCGAAATCAGTATTTCCACCGTCGTTGTTATCATTGTTTTCAACACCGTGACCACCTCCTCTACCTCCACGTCCACCAGTTCTTCCACCATCGTTACTTGGGTTACTAGTGTCATGAGCAGCTCCTCTACCTCCTCTACCTCCACGTCCACCAGTCCTTCCACCCCTTGGTGTTGCGCCTCCTCGACCAGAGCTACGAGTCACTCTCTTTGGTGCCATGATTTCCTCAGAGGAAGGACATTTAGTGAACGTCAGAGATGAGGGAAAACCGTTGATTATCCAAAGTCTACACTTAACATCCTCGTATATAATACCGTGCTACCAGTTGTTTCCTAAGTTGTGCCAACACCGATCTACATCTGCATAGTCATATGTCCACGTGTGTCGTGAAGCACTTATAATTATGTTGGCCACCACAATTATAAATGTTTCCTTTCACAAGTGTACATATCACCAGGCACACATATCTCAGTGGTAGACGTTGCTTAAATGGGCATCTAGGGAACGTCACGCTTATTACAAAGGAACAAAGGATTCTCCCTTAAGTGTTAAAGTCACCGGGAAGTCTAGTTTCTAACGGTTTCTACAAAGTATCTAATAGCGCAGGTCTAAAAATAAATTACCAGCAAGCGTATGTGTATGTAAAGTGCAAGGCGATAGGGAGGAGAGTCTACATGTATGTAGTTATAGTCTAGACTCTAAAACAACCTAGTTCTCTATAACCAAGGCTCTGGTACCAATCTGTAACACCCCCAAAATACCGCAGCGGAAGACTGTGTCATTGGGATGCTACTTCAGGGCACAAAGTACAAGATATAGAAAACGAACTCTAAATGAGACGTTTTGGAAAAGTTACCATTCGAATAGATAAAAGTCATAGTTTACAAAACAAAGATCCCAAAGTAGAATAATACATAAGTTTTTAAAGTGTATCGAATGGTAAACGATAAAAGTGAAAGTCTCCAAAAGCATGCCCTAAGACTCTCAGCTCCACACACCTGCTATCGCCTTTCTAACCTGAGATAAACATGCTTAAAAGTGTCAACACAAAGGTTGGTGAGTTCATAGAGTTTGTCTTAATACAGTTGAAAAGCCTATAAAGAATGTTCACCCAGCAAAGGCATCGTAAATCCACTCAGTTGCAAGTCCCGTCATAAGAGACTTGTAACCTGTGTGTTCACAACCCACTGCTACAATATAATATGATTAAGATATGTATAAGTTCATAACAACAGTTAAGCAATTAGTAGTGAGTCTACACTTCATCTCCGAAGACCTCACTTAAGTATGTTTGTCTCCATGGTTGTGCCCAGAAACTTAATCTGGGGCCATTGGAAATATGTATGTATGTCTCCATGGTTGTGCCCAGAAACTTAATCTGGGGCCATTGGAAATATGTATGTATGTCTCCATGGTTGTGCCCAGAAACTTAATCTGGGGCCATTGGAAGTCTCAAGAGTACACCATCACAGTTTAGTATAACACAGTTAAGTATAGTACAATCACGTATGTATGACATCAAGCATAATGAAATCATGTGTAATGTAGTCAAGTATAATGTTATGTGAATTTGTACAAGTAAGCAAGTAGTAGCATGTATCTCCCCCAAAGAGTTGATAAAACAATTAAAAGAGTAGGGGCTATGACTCACCTCGAAGTAATAGTACAATGCTACGGAATGATAAGGACAACAATGATCGGTTAACTGCCGCAACCTAGTATGAATGATGAACGATCTAATTTAGATCGTTAAATAATGTTATGAATGTCCATGCTCATGTTCCTATACCACTCTTAACTTGAAAAATACTTGTTATAGTCATATGAAAATATATTCCATACTTGTGAAAAATAAGTCTTAACTAGACTTGTGTAAACTTGTCGTAATATATATGTATAGAAAATTTGTGTTGTATACTTCGTCTTGAAAACCTTGAAGTAACATCTAATGGTCGTGAAAATAAGCTCATAAGCATAAGTACTTCGTTAGTTATAAATTTCGGCAATTTAGTAGTATTTCTAGAAAATCTAGAATTTAGTACGTAGAAATAGTGTCATTATTATTTCTATTAAAAGCTGCCAATTATAGTGAGATTTTTGCCGATATTGAAACGTGAATATCTTTGTCGTTACTTGTCCGTTTTACTTGTTCTTTATGTCCACGGTTACGTCTTAGTATGTAGTAATATATTTTGGAAAGCTCGGCTCCTCCGGGTTAAGTCTAAAGCCTCTTTTTGACCGACGAAAAACGTCCAACAGCAACTAATTTCCAGAAAATACTTTTCGTCAACAATCTTGCAAAAATCATAACTTCTTCGTTATTAACTCTTTTTAATCCGTTCTTTCGCCTACGGATTCGTTTTTGAAAGTATTTTCTAAAAATTTTGCCAAAGTTTCCTTGGTGTTTACTGATTTTCCAGGTTTTCACAAAATGGGACAGCATGTCCTAAACATGTTCCAAATCAAGTTTTCAAGGTTTATAACTAATTTTTAACATCACCAATCCTCTTGTAATCACCACATAGCTAATCTAATCCTACCATACACCTTCTTAGGGTGCCATGGACTCCTAACCAAGTTATTATAGCAAGGGGATTCATAAATAAAAAGTTAGGGTTTGTATGTTTCATTTTAGACAAAATAAATGGTGGTATAGCTAGTTGTACATGGTTTTTAGCATGGAAATCATGAAATACAAGTAAATATAAGATGTTTCATGTAAAAATAAAGTTGATAACTTACTTGATAAAATGAGATGATTAGATGATGATTATGCTTGTTGTTCTTGTGTTTTTCTTGATTGATTCTTGATTAGGCAAGTATAAGGAACAAGTTTGGTGCTTTAGCTTTTGAAAAACAATGGATGGATCTTGGTGTTTGGATTTGGTCGTGGGTTTTGAAAGAGAGAAAGAGATGAGAAGAAAATCTTTCTTATCTAAAAAGTGTGGTTTATGATTTGTGATTTTTGGTAAAGTTAGGTTTTTAAGGTTTATTAGTATTATACTTAGGAATTTAAGGCATGAGGTTAAAGGGGTGTTCATGTGGCCGGTTATGGTGAGCCAAGGGGGGGGGGGGGGGGGGGGTTGGGGTACTTGTGATTTAATTAGAAATCTTGAGTAGTTTAAGTGTTAGTTTTCGTTATTCGTTAAAATCGGGTAACGGTTTTAATAGAAATAATTGTTCACGAAGTTAACCGGGATGAAATAAAGTCATAATAATGTTGAAAATATGTTGAAAATATGTTGAGTACATTTACTGAGTGATCGGGTGATTATTGTTTAGTTTTCACGAAAACCGTCGTTATATTCATAAGCGTACGTTATAAATAAAATAAATTTCCAAAATACTGGGTAACTGAATGTTATAACTTTTATGATGTTAAAATGGATATAAAAATATGTTGGGACCATTGTGGGAATATTTAGATATATTCGTCGTGTATAAACCGGGTGTTAACGTTTTCTATAAATACTTATACGTAAAAACGTTAAATGTACCAAATATATAAGTTTGAAAATCCTGAGAGTGGTATAACATGAAAATGCTGTTATGATGATATGCAGACTATCTCCAGTCCGTATGCAGTGTCCTTAGCACTAATGAAATGAATTCGCACCTAAACCAATCCGGTTACGCGAATTTGAATACCCGTAAACTAAATTTACGATGAAATGAGTAATGCAAGTGAATGATGAAAACTTTTCCGGAAATGAATAGTGTTTAGTGAATAGTAAATTTCCTAAAAGTTTCTCAGAATATCAAAATGACCTCGAAAACGATGAATAGTAAAACGATGAATAGTGTTTTATGAATAGTGTTTTATGAATAGTGTTTTTCCAAAGTTCAGGAAATGACCTGAAATGACCTGAAATGATGAGTTGTGACATGTACGAAGAAGAAAATGATTTATTATTATTATTATTATTATTATTATTATTATTATTATTATTATTATTATTATTATAATAGTGGAATGTGGGCTAAGTCATTTGGTAATAACATTGTGGGTTTAGTAAGGCCCACTTAGTTATTCGGTTTGGTTTTTGTATTGTTTTGTATTCTTTTTTTATCTTTTTTTTTTTAATAAAAAATATTATTGGTATTATTTGAATGTAATGTATTTTTATTTTTAATTAAATGAATTTAGTTTATTTAGAAATTTGAATAAAAAAAATAAAGTTGTGAGTTGTGAGCCTCAAATAAGTAAGTTGAGGTTAGTTGTCAGTGAAGGGTTAGTTGCGGAGGTTTGTTAAAGTGATGTGGCACCCCGTGTGCCCCAAATGAAAAGGTAAACCTCCTCATTTTTTTATTTTTTTTTTTGAAAAAAGGCTTTCATTCAACAACGCCAAAAAACGGACCTCAATGTGAGGACCGACGGCTCAAACCATTACAACATATACATAGGAAAACGACACCAATCCTTCCAAACAAGCCTATTACATTTTGTTCTATTCTTAAACCAAAGAAAAGATAAGGATTTGACACTAGAAAGAATTATCTCCACACTAGGTTGAGCCCCGTTAAAAATCGTGTCATTTCTTGCCTTCCAAATCGCCCACATCGAAACCATCACAATCCCATGCAAAATCTTCTTTTTCATTTTACATCCCGGGCCTGTTTTATAAAGTTGCAATAAGTCTTGGATGCTAAACGCGAATATAGGAGGAATTCTACACCATGTATTTATCCGATCCCAAACATTTGCCGCAATGAAACAGCCAACCAACACATGCACTTCTGTCTCCACTGTTGCTCGGCACCACGAGCAAGATGTATCCTGAATGACTATATTTCGCTGCGCTAAAGCCTCCTTCGTGGGTATTCGATTCATTTCCGCCCGCCACGCCATAATAGAACACTTCAATGGGACCCAAGATAGCCACTTAATGACAAAGTTTGACCCATAATCATACCTTTGAAGCAGCAAAGCAGCCACCCCTTTGACTGAGAATTCGCTTTGGCCTTCAACAGCCCATATCCACCCATCCTGACCCATCGAGGAATTGTAACAATCAACAGCTCCACACATATTGACCCACTGCACTAATTCTTCCGCTGTTTGTATATTGTTAATCCATTCTGCGTCTATAACCAGCTTATTCCCCTCTCTTTTGGTTCTGTCCGCAACTGAACAGGTTTTATAACCTTCTAGCCGATACAACAAAGGCCATTTTTTCCTTAAAGCGGTATCTCCCAGCCAAATATCAAGCCAGAATATCACCGAAACACCATTCCCCACTTTAGCTCTTATAAAAGTATGAGTAGCCACTTCATTCACCTTCATTCTAGCCACCACCTTGACGATTGCTTTCCATGTCCCAGAAGCGTATTTGTTAACCGGAAGTGCCTCCCACATATTGTTACTTTTATGACAAACTTCTATAACCTTTGTCCACAGTGCATTCTTGTTGTTTCGAAATCGCCAAGCCCATTTAAACATTAAAGCTTCATTTATAACTTCTAGCTTTTTAATACCCAACCCACCAAGTTTTTTCGGTGTCGTTACTTTATCCCAACTCACCCAATGAACCTTATTTCCCACACTCGAACCCGTCCACAAAAATTTCCTCATAATTTTTTCAAGGTTCTCTACAACCTTTCGAGGCGCTTTATACAACGAGAAATAATAAATGGGGAGACTTTCAAGCACGGCTTTTATGAGAATCACCCGTCCTCCAATAGATAAAAGCTTTGATTTCCAACCCGCTAATCTAGATTCAAAGACCTCGACAACTTTCTTCCAACTCGAACATCTATTCATGTTGGCTCCCACCTTAATCCCCAAATACTCGAAAGGAAGATTGTCACTTTTACATCCTAGAGTTTCCGCCATGACACCCGTTTCCTCTAAACAAGTTCCAACCCCATAAAGATTAGACTTATTTATATTTATTTTCAATCCGGAGCATACATGAAAACACCTTAACAACCTAGCCAGATTCACCACATTCCCCTCCGACCACTCACCTATAATAAGCGCATCATCGGCATATAAAAGATGGGAAACATTCATACCTTCATTATCAAGCTTAACACCTTTGAAGTCTCCTGTGGAAATTGCTTTTTTGATTGACAATGAGAGAGCTTCCATGACCACTAAGAACAAAAACGGAGAGAGCGGGTCGCCTTGTCTAAGCCCTTTTTGACAACCAAACTCAAACGTAGGAGACCCATTCACCAAAACCGCCGATCTCGCCGCCTTAAGAATACCGGAAACCCACATACACCAACGTGAAGGGAAATTCATTTGCTCTAACATAGAAATTAAAAATCCCCAATTAACGTTATCATACGCCTTCTCAAAATCAATTTTTAATAAAAAAGCCTTTTTCGCTTTCCGCTTCAACCATGTCAACAATTCATTAACAACAAGCGGGCCATCCAATATGTACCTATCTTTCAAGAAGGCCGATTGAGACTCTGAGATAACCTCTCCCATGACATCTTTTATTCTATTCTCCAATAGTTTTGATATCACCTTATTTATCATACCAATCAAATTAATGGGTCTATACTCCTCTATACTTGTCGGGTTCTTGCATTTAGGCACCAAAGTTATGAACGAAAGGCTACACTCCGAATTGATGTACCCCGTATCAAAGAATTCGGCAAACACCTTTATAAAATCCTCCTCTAGCACGTCCCAAAACTCCTGCACAAAATGAAAATTAAAACCATCGGGACCGGGTGCCTTATCCTTCCCACAATCAAATGCCGCACTTTTTATCTCTTCTCTTGAAAACGGAACAACAAGCTTTTCTCCCAAATCTTCGGACAACGTTTTCACATTCTTGCATCTAAGAAGTGGACGAATATGACAATCTTCGCTGAAATGTGTCCTAAAATGTTTTAGGACCTCTCGTTTAACTATCGCCGGTTTAGTAAGCCATTCCCCATTCACCTCAATACCCGAAATAGCGTTGCCCGATCTTCTACCATTAATAACTCGATGAAAAAACCCGGTATTATCATCCCCCATAGCCGCCCATTTAACTCTAGACCGCTGCTTCAAATCTTTGTTTTTAAACTCGTTTAGCTCGTTGATACGCGATCTACACTCCTCCATAATCCACCTCTCTTCTTCCGTTAGATTTCTTTCTTCCAAGATCTTTTCTAATTCATCAACTTCCGTGCAACAGGAAGTTAATTCCTCCTCCTCTACCTTCGAAATATCCCTATGCCAATCCTTTAATTTTGCACTCAACTTTTTCAGCTTCCTGTTTAAGTTTGTTTGCGCCGAGTTGTCAATCAAATCCTTCCCCAATACTTCTCTAACCACCTCTTTACAACCCGCTTTTTCCACCCAAGAATTAAACCACCGAAAAGGCTTGGGACCAAAACTTTTACTCACCATGTGTAGCAATAACGGACAATGATCTGAAAGCCTTCTTGGAAGCGCTCTAAGAGAGACGTTAGGCCACTTATTAAACAAACTCTCACAAGCTAGAGCTCTATCAATCCTACTTTGTTTATCGCCTTCACCTTTACCCGCAAGGAAAGTGAACTTCCTTCCCACCAACGGGTATTCTACCAATCCCACTTCATCTATAAAATCATTGAAATCCCTAGACATAGCTTCATTGAACGCCGTGTTCATTCTTTCTTCCGGACTTCTCACCGTGTTAAAATCGCCCATCAAAATCCAATTACCATTAGTATTACTCATAATACCCTTCAACGAATTCCACACGAGAATCTTTTGCGCTCTTGTCTGCGGCCCGTAAACATTCACCACATTAATGTTAATGTTCTCCTTTCTCAACCGTCCCCCAACCATTAAAAAATTTCGATTTTTAACAACCCTTTCTTTAACAAAACAACTAGTATCCCACAAGGATGCCAAGCCTCCCGAAAGACCCGTTGGATCCACCACCTCAAATTCGAAGTCCCCTCTACCCCAGAACCGTTCTAACAACTGTCTATCCACACCTTGTGTTTTTGTTTCTTGTAAAACAATGAACTCTACCTCGTTAACACTTCTCAAACTTTCAACCCAAGCGTCCTTCCCATCAACCCCCATACCTCTTATATTTAAGCTTAAACAATTCATCGTCTCACCTCTTATACCCCTTCTTTGGAAATGGAATCCCGAATCAAGTCTTGGAAGTTTTGCAATTCTACACCTAGCTTGCGTCCCAACGTAACAGTGTTTGCAACTTCCTCCTCCACCGGCTTATTCCTCGAGTCTCCCATATTAACATAGTCTACGTCCCTTTTTTGCATGGTATCAACCATAGGCACCCCTTGGTCAACATCGAATAACACATTGAACCTATTCTCCACAGTTACAGGCCCTCTATGTTCCACATTATCAATAATTGTATCCTTAGCCCAAATGAGGGGGTCCAAACCAAATAAATCTTCATCTACCTTCTTGGGCTCTTTATTGGGCCTAAGGTTTCCACTTGAAGACCCACCCGAGTTCTCCAGGCCCGCATTAATAAAACTTTTGAATTTTTTTCTCTTTAAGGACTTAATTGCTGATTGACTGTTCCCCATACAAACCTCCGCATATTTCTTCTTATTTCCATAATCTCCCTGTTTATCATTGGACTGCAAAATAGAAACTCCTCCCAAACTTTTGGAAACCGAATCCTCATTAAAGTTGCAATTAATGTTCCTCGATCCAGAAATCCGATCTCCACTATTCCGGCCAACTTCCGTTGACTGGACCGTCGCCGGCGTCTTCTCCGCTGAATTACCTTCGTCATCCCTATCCATAAAGGATTCCTCCGATTCTGCGAACCCTTTCATGAATTCACCAACCCAGTCTTTGTCCACTTCCGACACCCAAACCTTAAATGATTTTCCTCTCCAGCGCAAATAGGCCACATCTTGAATAAACTTGTCGTGATTGACTATAACTCCTACATAATGAAATGTTAAGTCACAGCCCTGCACATCCACACCTGCTTCTTTAACCACTGAACCAAAGAGACCTCCAATATCATTTAGAACCACAGGATCTGAGATACACAACGGCGCTCCCATAATCTTCAACCAGGCTACCCTTTCAAACGGTAGTGTCTGGCCATCCCATATTCTTGGGCCTTCAAAGCAATCCTTCCTACTCTCCAATTCGTCCTTTGCCATCACAGCATGTTCAACAGTAGAGAATTCAATTAACACAGACAACCCTCCAATATATCTCACAATACCTTCAACGAGTTTCATCTCTTTTAAAATCATCCATATATTCTGTAGGACCTCTAAGGACGTCAGACGTACGTATATCGTCCTTCCATGCAGGAAGGTAAATGCCTCTACAGAGTCATCCACCGTAACAGTTTTGCCGATCGCCTCTCCCGAGAATGCTTCCTTAAACGACATGCCATTGACACTTGGGCCGCTATTCACAAAAGGCTTAGCCGGTGTCTCTTTAGTGTACCGCTTCTGTCGATCATCCCTTTTAGCTTGATTTATCTCACCCTCCTCAAGAACAAATCTAGCAACATTGAACTTCAACTTAAACTCACCCAAACGAACCGTAGATAACTTTTTCAATAGCTCTTTACAATCCTTAACATCCATGAATGAGACAAACCCAAACCGTTTCCCTTGTTTATCTCTTTTACGTGCTATATAGATGTCAAAGATCGTCCCCATGCCTCTAAGAACCGTTGCCAAGTCAGCCCCGCTGCAACGATCCGGAAGGTTGTTAACAAAAAGTTTGGTTAATCTTGCCTGGATATTGGCCGGAATAGGGTTCCTCATTACACCTAAGAGCATGAGTAGTGGTAACTTGAGTTATAACTTAACTCAGTGCCACATCAGCGCCACATCAGCTTTAACACTTTAATCTTAACTCACAAAAAAACACCCTCAACAATAACACAGCTTTAACTCAAATATTTTCAAATTCAACCCTCAACTAAAACTAATATTTCGTTTAATAACTAATAAAACACAACTTACATTAATACTTAAACTTTAAACACACATTAAACTTAAAAGTTACCTAAAATTTAAACACACATTAAACTTAAAACACGAACTACAGCAAACATGAAACATAAAACTATGATTCAATTAAATGAATCATTCGACACATAGCCCTCGTGACTCGAATAGGAGGCACTTGAATCGTCCTCACTCGATGGCACAGGTGGAAGTCCCATTCTCCATCGCCATTCTGCTCGTTGGTTTCTCCGATCCTCTTTACCTTTTAAATACGCCTCATGCTCCCTTGACTGATGTTCTTGCTCAGCTTCAAACTCTAAGAAGACTTGCATATCCAGCTCGTACTGTTCTTCTTCAGTCAACCCAACGGTATTGGGTTGGTTTTGTGGTGGAAAGTTTGGTGGTTGATTGTTTGGGGGTGGATTGTTTTCTAGTGGAAACATAACTTCCGATGGAGCGGCAGGTGGTGGGTTGTCATATTTGAATGCTGGAAATAGATCTTCTGGTGGAGTGGTTTGTGGGGAATTGTCTTCCGGTGGTGTGTTGTAAACCAATTCGTTATCAGGTGATGTGTTGTGCGACATTGTTACGTATGAAGAAGAAAAGTGAATTCTTGATAATTTGTACGTGAATTGTGTATGTATTTCAGCAACCAAGAATAGGTATTTATAGTATGATTTTTGGAATTTGAAATTTAAACGTTTATCCAGCTTTCATTTTGAATTCAAATTTTGAAAGTATCCCGCTTTCATTTTGAATTTAAATTTTGAAATTATCCTGCATACTGTTTGAATTTTAAATTTAAAATTTATCCCGCCTTTTGTTCGAATTTTAAATTTAAAATGTATCCCGCCTTCAATAAACCCCTATTAATAGCATACGATACCATTCAATTTTTCACACACTTCAATATCTACATCAATTTACAATGACTAACCGTTGGTTAATGGAAAAAGAATACTTGCTAGCCAACGCATGGCTTGAAGTTCATGATTCTAGAGACCTTGTGAATGAACGTTCTTTTTGGAATGAAGTTACACAAAGGTTCAACGATCAGACTGATGGTGAGCACCGTAATAAAAATAGTATTACGGCTCAATGGAGTAGAATCAACCTTGAATGTAGTAGATATAATGATATTTACAAAGAGTTACAGCGTACAAGTGAAGACCCTTGTCGTCTCAGCAATGCAAACCGAATTTATCATGAACGCCATGGGAGAGGGATTAAATATCAACATGTGTGGTTCGTTCTGAGAAACACGTTGGCGTGGGACAGAGACGATGAGTAATGGTGTTTTATGTTAAGTATTTCCGTATCGTGTTTATTTCTTTTCCGTATCGTGTTTATTTCTTTTTCGTATCGTGTGTATCATTTTCCCTTTGTTGTACCGTCTAACGACTAGTTTCAATATTAATAAAATTTGTAATGGCTAGTTTCCGTTACAATATCGTTTAACGGCTAGTTCACCTATAAATACCACTTTAACAACAATGCATACTCTCACACAAACAATATGGCTAACGATCCATCTATGGTGCAAAGGAATATCCTTGCACGATTACGAAATGAACAAGAAAAAGAGCTAAGGCTGATTAACAATTTGCTGGGTGAGATAACAAGAATTATGTTGCAGAAAGAAGATCGTGCTCGAGAGATGGAAAGGTTACGTGAGCTGCCTCAAGACCATCCAATTATCAGGGTCGGTCTAGAAACTCTATTAAGAAATGATGAAACGGATCTACAACTTCAGGTCGCCTTGAAAATGGTTAGGGAACAAGTGTTGCAAGTGTGGGAGGAGAAGTCAGATCTCATAGACAATTACTGATCAGTGGTAAACCGTCAGATTATTATTGACCAAGGTCAATAAGTCAAAAACAGCTTAGACTAATGCTCCGTGGAGTACAAGGTATCCGCGGGTCGTTTTTCCCAACGAGGTGTGAAATCTGTAATAAAACGAATTCGTGATCGAGTAGTTTTGAACAGGAAAAGGTGTGAGTGTATTAAACTGAGGTTTTATAAATTAAATAAACTATTTAGAACGATTACGTGAAACCTAGATATCTAAAAACGTATAAACGTAAACCAAATTAAAAATCAGACGCGATTGCGTGCTGAGAAAAAGGTGAGTTTTAAGGAAAATAAACTACAGGGGGTGAAAATGAAAATTCTATAAACTTAAACTTAAAAGAAAATTAAATTAAAAAGAAAATTATTTTTTTGATTATTTTATTATTTATTATTAATTATTTAATTAAAAACTATTTAACTATTTAATTAAAACTAATTTAAATCAAACTTAAAAATGATAAACACTACAAATTAAACTAAAAACTTGTAAAAATAATTTATAAAACTTAAAATGAACTTGAATAAAGTATAAAAATTAAAAATAAATATTTTTGTCTTTTTATGTAATTTTTATTAATTAAAAACTATATTATTAATTTAAATCTAATTAAACTAAATAAAGGTGGAAAAATAGAAAATGAAAAGGGAAAATTATAAAACTATTTTTTATAGGTTCTAATAAAGTTTATAAACTTAGGAAATTTATAAAAAAAAATTATATAAAATCTAAACAACTATTCTAATTTTTATTTGGTTTTTATGTTTTAAGTAATTTAAATAAAATTAAATGTAAAAATTATAAAGACTACAGTAAAAATTCTAGAAAAATTATTACAAACTTAAAATCAAACAAGAAATCTAGCAAAATTATAAAAACACACTATTGTAGTACAACTTTTAACAGTTACAAATTATTTAACAGATTTAATTAAATACTAAATAAACTATAATTAAATCTAATAAATACAATATAAGCACATAAAATTCTAGGAAAATTACTACAACTTTAAAATATAACAAAGTAATTTAGAAAAATATAAAAACAGGTAATCACTTAACAGAATATTAAAAAGGAAAATTAAAATTAAATTATATTAAATAGAAACTATCACTTCTTTTTATATTGATTTTTCTGAAATTTTCTTTTACAAAACTATATTATACCTAAAAATAGACAACTTTAATAAAAACAACTATTTTATAGCTTAAAATTAAGCACCGTGGGGGCTTATTACCTCCACAGTTGACTTTGGTTGACCAAAGAAGTAAATAAGCTCAACTGAGCTTGTGAGGGACCCACTATGATGAAATCTAGTTCCAATGAGTTGCTTGAACAAGTTTTAGCAAGATTTGATCAGATAAGCTGGTGGAATAAGCTAAAAAGCACTCAATAAGCACTTGGATACTTGTATAAACTCAGAGATTGGGACAGACTTTTGTGCTTATTTCATGTGGGGTCCACTGAGTCCTAGGTCAAAGCATTGGTCAAAGCTTAGAGCCTACCAGGGGGAGTCCAAGGAACCAAGAGGGGGCTTGTGGGGCCCACTGTGGAGTCCTGTGGGACCCACAGAAGGTGATGCAGTGGATGGGTAGCTGCTGTTTGCAGCAGACCTTGGTGGACAGCAGGTAAGTTTGAGGGCTTATGGAACTAACTAAAAAAAATTTGCAAAAATATACTGAGTATGAATTTCTAAAGCTAAGGTAGGGGGTTTTGAGTTGTGAAAAAATCAAGTCTTAATACTAAATACAAAAATCAAAACAATTCCCTCAAGATTTGTAATTTCTACACATGTATGCAATTTGACTTTTTGGTGCACAACTTGTTGTTGACTAATTTGAGATTTAGCAACTTTAACAACAACTTTTGATTTTAATTTTGATTAGACAACAACTTTTGGAACCCATTTAAGCACGGCGCCAACTGGGTTACCATATTTTGAAATCCATTTGTAAGTTGTGTCAATCCGAGACAAAGAAGTTGAATTCCAACGAGGACTGAAAACCGATGTTACATTTTGAAATAAAGCTCGTGGAATCAACGGTGATTTAAAACTTTTTTGCTTGTGAAACTTGTTTGAGAAACTCGGTGTTTCTCTTGGAGTGTTAAAACTTGAAGAAGTTTTCCATCCATTGTTGAAACTCGGTGTTTCATTTCGAAAATTCATTTTTGAGATGAATGGAAACCTTCCAGAATTAGGATTTTTCCAAGCATAGACATTCCTTTGTTGTAGCGGAAGCATTTCAGAGTATGAATATTTCAAATGTTTTGAACGGCTTTGCTTTGGTTTCCACACTGGCTTTACCGGAGTAAAACGAGAGTATGGAGTTTGAAAACTTTGATTCTTTTCTTTATGAGCACTTGCATTTGAAGCCTTTTGAGGAGTAAATGTTTTAGAAAAATTAGGTCTCTTTGAAAATTTCCTTCCTTTTTGCAAAGAATAGGTTGTAAACTGAGAAACCTTTTTCGAAAATGGTTTGGAAGATTCACCCGTGTAAACCTTCTCCGAAACGCTTACTTGTGGTTTAGACTCGTTTGAAACTTGAGATTTTCCTTTTGACCGGTTAAGAACATCAAACTTCGCTTTTAAGGCATTGTATGACGTTCTCAAATCATTGTATTCTTTTTGAAGAGAAAGATGATCTGATGATGCCAGTTTTTCTTGCAAAGAAGCATTTTGATTTTCAAGATGTGCAAAATATTTTTCATATTTGTCTGTTTCGATTGAAAAATCATTTTTGGCATCACCAAAATCCTTGGTTTGTTGTGCAATGGTTTTTTCCAATTCAACAATTTTCTTTTGAAGCACAGACTTTTCTTTTTCAAAAAGATGATTTGGTGTGATCTGAGAGTCAGATTTGTTTAAAGTTTGATTCTGAACTCTTGACCGCTTGATTGAATCAAACAAGTTTGTGTAAGTCTGTTTCAAATGCTCATTTTCTTTTTGTAATGATGCCACAGCATGTTCCAATTCAAGATTTTTTGTATCAAATTCGTCAAAATCAAACTTGATATTGGTATCATCACATTTTTCTTCAAAAATCTTTTCTTTTTCTTTAAGCACTGATGTCAAAGAGTTTTCAGAAGACATTTTCTCATTCTTCTCTTGTTGTTTAAGTTGGAAAGAGATACTTTGTGCTTCGAGTATTGCAAGATGTTTCTCAAAGTGAGCAGTTCTTTTTGACAGTTCTTCTTTGACATCAGCTGCTTCTTTTGAAAGCTCGGTGATTTTCGTTTTGAGACAAAGATTTTCAGATTTCAAAGAAGATGTTTGTTCAAAATGCACATTCTCATACTCATGGCTGACAGATACTGACTTGAACGACTCTATTTGATTTGTGAAAAATTCTTTTTGAATGTCCAGTATTAAGCATTTTTCATCAAATTCGTCTACAAGAGAATGAAAAGTGTAACTTTTTAACAAAAAACTTGATGAAAACACTCCTAAATCATTGTTTGGCGATTGATACCACTTGTAGGACCTTAGATATATCAACTTTAACACAAATATAAGCACTAGAAGAAGGAAAGATGGTGACTTGATGTTATAAAGGTGTGGCGTTAATAAGTATAAAAGAGAGGTAAAGATGAAGAGAACTTTTATTAAAAACACACACAATACACATACAAGCACACCTTACAAATGAGCCTTGGTGTGCCTTTTATACTTCCATCACATGAGATGGATGGGCTTACAATGGGCCCTTAATGGGTTGAGCCTTTAAGGCTTTACATTAAATACTTGGACTAGCACTATGACTAACTATTAAACGTTAACCTATTACAATACTTATCGACTCAATAATGATCGTCACTTTTAATGCTAACAAAATCTAACAACATAGGTGAAATTAAACTAAACTAACAATTGTATAACATGTATTATCTATCTAAGCTACAAATTAAACAACACAGATGCATCAAACAGCTTATACTAGCAGATTAAGGAAATAAACAAGCAACTTTGACTTTTAATGCTATAGTAACCAATTTAAAACTTTAAACAACTAATGTAAACCTAATATGGACTGACCATGTAGAGAACTAACCAAATATATAACTAGAACATGCAGTAACAGGTTAAACCAAACACCCCTTCACTTGACTGTCTTTGAATTTAAGCTACTAGGGACTGATATTTGCAACAAAACTTGAACTCAGAAGTTTTAATAAGCTAATATTCATTAAAAGAAAACAATATTGAAGCACAATTAAGCAGGTACAAGCTATGCTACAGTAGCATAAACAGAACTTTAAAAGATTGCTCACAATGGATCCTGTGAGTCTCCAAAGTATGAACCAAGATCCAACACCTGTCCTAAAGCTTTCCACAAACCTCTATTACCAAGGGTATTCCAAAACTTCCCCTGCTCCAATTACCTTCTTCTTCTTTGCCTGATTTTTTATTTTTTCAATATTTATTTGTATTTTTGATGTTTTTTTATTTTTCTTATCTAAACTGATTTAAATACTTATATAAGCTAATGGAACATTTATAATGAATTTATTAAAACATGAAACAACAACTATAGCAGAATTGAATGAATTTGTCAAATTCACTAAAATTTGCCAAAATTGAATTTGATAAAATAAACTTGAAATTAAGGGTAAATGAAGTTTGTATTACATTATAAGAACTGAATACAACTGATTTTAACTAAGGATTACAATTGAAAAGCAAAAATTACACTACTACGTTTTACTAAATTAATCTACTCCTAAGCTACTCTAATAATCTTCCACTTCTGCTTCCTTCTCCTTTTATAGGCTCCCAGTTTGTTCCACGTGTCATCAGAAGCAAATCCCACCAATTCATAGCTTTGATACGTGTTGAATTTCATCACACCTGTTTAAAGGATTTTGGCGCCAAAACCCAAACAGGTTGCTTGTGGCCGTTTTTTGTGCATTAAATGCAATTGGGATGTTGTGATGGTGGAGGTGGACAAGTTGGAGTGTATATGTGAGCTATGGGTTGTGGTGTAAGGTTTGGCAGGGTAGGGGTGTGGTGGAGATGGTGGGGGTAGTACGTGGCCTCTCCTAGGGCAAACCTAGGAGGTGGGTTATGTTGTGGGAGTGACAGAGAGGCAAGGAGGTGGTGAGGTGGTGAAGGTGAGGTGGAGATGGTGGTAGCAGGAGGGTGAAGCAGGATGTGGAGGTTAGGGGTGATGGAGTTGGTCAAAATGGGTCAAACCAAATACCAGGTTTTATTATTTGGGCCTTTGGTATTTTTGGGCTTGGGTATTGTTACGAATCAGGCCATTTGTTTATTAGATTTGAATTTTGGACTTTGGATTTAAAAAGGAATCCATTTTAGTTTGGAAAATATTACAAGGACCAATATTGTAAAGTTTGAATTTCAAAGGACTGATTTTGTAATTATTCCAAAGTTTGTCAAAAGTACCATTTTTGCCATATTTAAATATTATAAGGACTTTAAATGATAGTTTCCAATTTTAAAACACTCGGGGACCATTTTTGCCAATTTTCAAAGTTTGAGGGGTAAAAGTGTAATTTTCCAAAAGTTTATCAAAATGGACTTGATTTGTAAAAATAAATAGTACAAGGGCCTTAGATGTAAGTTTTTCCAAATTAAAATGCCCAGGGACTGTTTTTGCCATTTTTGAAACTTCAGGGACCAAAACTGTAATTTCCTCAAACTTTTTATCCAAGGGTCAAAATTGATAACTTGTGAATTCCCAAGGACCATTTTTGACTTTTTTCTTCCAAAATAACTTTCCAGGGACTAGAATTGTCAAGTTTGAAACTTGAGGGACCTGTTTTGCCATTTTGTGCAATTTTGAACTTTCAAGGTAAAATTTGTTATTTCATGATTCCTGGGGGACTTTTGTTGACTTTTCTTCAAAATAACTTTCCCAGGGACCATTTCTGTCATTTCTTGAAAGTTCAGGGACTGATTCTGCCAATTGTGCAAAGTTTGCACGTTTTTCATCTGTTTTCAATCCTTTTGCACCTGAAACATATAAAAACACATTCCAAAGATATTTATAGTATTATGTGGTATTTCTGTGTGTTTTTAACTGTTTTCGTATTTTAAATAGGACAAAAATGATGAGTTTTTAGAGACTCATCAATTACAAATCTATATAAATCGTATCGTTTGTATTTGTTTCTCGTATCGTTTGTATTTGTATTTCTGTATTGTACATATTTGAATAAATCATTATCGTTTAAGAAAGTGTCAAAAATTATAGAGGGGCCAAAAGTGTCAAAAATACAAAAAACTATAGAGGGGCCAAAAGTGTCAAAAAAATTTTTACTTTAGTCATGTTAACCCAATGTTAAGGGCTTAACGAGCCGCGTTAACGTGGCCTTAACGCCGGCGAGAATAACGGCTAACGCACCTTAACGTGCGTTAACCTTGCCTTAATGTGGAGAGCTGAGTTACCACTACTCATGCTCTAATGGTCTAAGTGATGTGACATCCCATGTGCCCAAGGGAATCTAAGTGGAAGCCTATCAATTTTACCAGTTGTTGTCGAGCTTTAAAGTCATGAATATGTTAGCATTATTAAATGCTTTTTTAAAAGTTATTATCAAGTTTTTACATAAAATACATACGAAAAAGAGAAGACTTGTCAAAAAGTAAATCGTGTTTTTGGAATGTAGCTCGAGCCGAACCAGAGGCGGAGGCAGGGGTGGCTAGCGGGTGCTAGGCCCCCCCTAATGAACCCAATAAGTTTGATATCAGGGGCGGAGCCAGGATTTGAAGTTAAGGGGGGCCGGGCCAAACTCTATTGTAACAACCAACGTCGATACTTTTTCCGTAAATGGAATTGATAGTTTTTTTTTTTTATCCTAGTTACTGATTAAAGGTCCAATTATAAGTAATTGCTTCAGGCCCAGCTAGTGTAAAATGATTAAAAAGTGCCTCATAAACGAACAAGAAAATTGTGATGCTTCGAGCCATAATAATAGTTTACTTTGAAAACTAAACTCTTAAGTTGAAGGGAAACTTTTTGAAAGCATATAATACCCAAAATGAATTTTGAAGTCCTTGTGCCAAAATCTAAATATGCCCTTTATTAGAGAAAAAAAAAAAAAAAAAAGTTTAACTGTTCAATATAGATCCTTCGGTTCTACATTATATCTTTAATAGCATTAGAAATTTGTTCATCTCATTTTCTTTTTCATGTTATTAATATATAAACTATTTGGTTTTCAATAAGCTATTTGGTCTTCAAAATATATAAACTATTAATGCTAAAATATAAAATCTTTAAAGTCCAAACAAACTACAGTAGCAGTTAAGGAAATGCAAAGAATACGTCAGTTGTCGTTTTGGCCTTCAATATGTGCCGATGATTTTGAACGAATTCAGATATTCAACATGAAGGTTGAATTTAACAACTCTTAAAGTTAAAAGGGGTGAAGGTGAAACTTTACATAATAATAAGGTTATAAGACTAAAACAAATATAATGGTCCCACAAAAAATAATCATGCCCTTTCACTTTACTTCCTCCACTGCTTAGGGGTTGGCAATGCACCACTCATCTCAAATACCTTCACTCACAAACAACCAATCCCCTTATGTCACATCACCCTCCCACTTTTCTCTTCACTCACTCATTTTTTGTTGGCATCACATCACTCACCCTTCACTCACTCACTTTTTTTTTTTTTTTTTTTTTTTTTTTTTTTTTTTTTTTAAATAAAACAAACTTTATTTTGTAGAATATGTAAAAATTAAAAACTGAAACAACAACATTTACATAACAAATATTAACCAGCCAAAAGTGTAGCCCAAATGTTTTTAGTAGCCCAAATATTAACCAAACCCAACAAATATACCACACGTTTTTTTTTTGAACAAAATAAAATATCAAACTTGGACATGTTTTTTTTTAGAACAAAATAAAGTATCAAACTTGTCTTCTTCCTTCAATGTCTGCTGCAACACACACACAAACACACTAATTTCAAATTTGGACATGTGAATATATAGAACAAAATAAAGTATCAAACCCATTAATGCCCCCAACGTTCCAAAACTTTATTGCACAACGGATAGTTTTTGTTCGGTAAGCTTCCCTGAAATTAACCTCCACGGTGCGGTAAGGAGGGGAGGGCGGCGGTGTTCCCGTGCGGTGGGGATGCCGCACCCATTGCCAACCCCCTTACTACTTCATCAAAAAGTCAAAAACAAGAGTAACCATCCTCCATTAAAGCACAAATGCAAGTACAAAATAAAAGGTAATATTTCATCACTAAACACCAGCTAATAAGATTAGACCTTCCAAAAAGAGTATCACTGAATGTTGGGGGATGCCGATTGCACGTATTCCGAGTGAAGCTCAGCTAGTTGAGCTCGCGAATTCTTGGGTTATTTTACATTTCAATTAAACCTAAGCCATTTTCGCCTTGTATGTATACGTACATTTACGTTATTACCATGCTCAGACATCTTCTCATCAGACGCGACTCATGAAGCTTATTTATTAGGGGTTAAGTCATGCTCGTTTTTACTTGGATCACACTTTAGACATTTTGGGGGGGAAAAAAAATAATAATAAAAAAAAAAAAAAAAAAAAAAAAAAAAAAAAAAAATCCTTGTAAATGGCCTTACTGGGGTGCACAAGGTTTGCTTCATTTTGGTCATTTTTCGATTTAATCTCACAGGCTGCACATTTTCATGTCTGTCCCGTCCTTAAAATCAAATGTTCTTTACACGGATGTTAAAGCAGCTTACAAAAGCATGGGTTCAAGAATCTGGATTTTCCTGTAGATTAGTCGATTTTCTTCCTGACTCCCAGGTCAAGAAATCAAAAAACCGTGAGAAAATCATGCCTAGGTGGCTAGGTGAAGAAGAATACAGACTTGCTGCTCCAACCCCCACTAACAAATCAGTAAAATAAAAGACCCATTGAGTTAAATCTTTCTATCATTTGGGTAGCTAGCTTTTGACGTTGAAGGCATTTTCAGTTTAGCTATTCTGTCATTCTCATCAGCATCAAAGAGGCGTGCACTAGAGTTCCCAGACCTTTGCACCAACCGCGAGGGTACCCGGTCACTATCTTCCCCACCAGATGCATCATATCCATCACTCACGGAACCTGTCAGTGATATGATTCTTTGTTTCTCATGTCTACCAGATATCACAGCATCCTTATGGATTCTAGTATTATCTGCTCCTGAAGGACCCATAAACGGTTGAATATCAGGGGAGGCTAAGCTACTATCTGGAGATGAACCCACAATGCCAGTAGAGTTTGACATAGCTCTGAAGACGCTACGAGCTTCAAGATTTAGAGGCACCAAACTTGACAAATTCCTATCTGTCGTTATATCATTCCAATGTTTGCTAGAATTTTTGCTCTCTGGAAGACGGATCCGGTGGCTGCTTCCTATATGGCGGTCACTTTTTCCAAAGCTCATGTCTCTCTCGATTCGGTTTGAACCCATCTGCCCGGCTTCTTTTCTTGACACCGGCTGCAGGATCTTGGACCTTTTTCGTGCCTCTGCAGCTGCTTTTGAGACCTCTTCTGCATTTAAACGAGCTAAGGTCCATGGGCTGATCTTCACAGTTGCTGAGTTCTTTTTCTTGATAGGATCATCCTGAGTCTTCTTCCCATATGAACTAACAGAGCTCGTCTCTGGTGGAACTACATCATACTGTAACAAAATCCATCAAACATAAGAAACACCATTATCCAATAAAGAAAAGATAGAATAAAATAGGTTACCTGATCTTCAACAAATAGCCGTGGAGGTGTACACCAAGCTCCTTGACGGAAAGTATTGAAGGAGCTGGCACTGCTGAAACCCGTACGCGAGCTACCTGGTGACATTTGAGGACTTTGTGGGGCCCCATATCCTAGTTGCTCCTGTTCCCTTAATGCAATGATATAATCATATGTGCTAATTCCCTGTCATCATATATAATGGTCTAATCATGACACTGAAATGATTCAAACGATAGAACACAAATGGTAGATAGCAAGCAAACCTTCTTTATGAGAAGAACGTGAAAGAAAAAGAGCTGAATGAGTGGCAGTGTTGCGATTAACGCCAAAATTGTGCAAACTGCCTGTCAGATTAGGACTAGCATTTGGTCAGACCTCTAAGGTTCAATATGAAAAGAGATATACTGAATTTAAATTCAAAGAATTTGAGTACGAACCACGACTGTAACATAAGGTGCTAATGTGAAACTGCTTCCTAACTTGGAAGCTACCTCAGCTGTGTATCGTTTGTGATCGAGGGCACAACTTATCAATACAATGAATCCGGTTGACCATTGAAGTATGAGCTTTATTTCTCAAAGTCAAATGTCATAAAAACCATGTTAGATGTGGGAATCTTGGCTTAAAGGTCAAGACCAGTAAACAATGCATGTTTGGCCTTACCAGGAGAAGGGCGGAGACCATAAGGGTGAAGAACTTTTTGTAGTTCTTTTTGCCGATACAGTTATTGAGCCACTACAAGACAATTAAGGCATTAGATATGCTGTAGTAAACAAAAGGTAGGAATAGTGTTGACATGATCCCAATTTATGTATACCCTGCAATGGTGGTCAAATCGATCAACGCATTTGTCACAGACTCTGCAGTGCTTGCTGTACTTGTAAACCTGCAAGAAAAACACCATGTAGAATGTTCAATATGCTAGATTCTGATTTAAAGAAATCCTTTAACATCTTTGACTTTGAAGGTCAACTTTATAACTTCTGAAGTTCCAAACAGGTATGTATTCTGTTGCAAGTGTTTTATTAGCCGTTTCTTAGCATCAAGCAGTGAGAAAAAGTTGAATTACTTGTGCAATGTTTTTCAAAATTTCTAAGAAATCATATCACTGATTAAGAACACACCTCAACTTCACACAGATTGCAGTAGAACATGCCATCTTCGCTAGTTTGAAGCTCAGAAGACTCTTCATCTTGATTCGAGCATTGGCACATGACAGCACAAGGAAGCAGAGCCAAAATAGCCTTAGAACAGGATGGTGATGATGCGTCTCTTTTGCTTTCGGATTTGTTATCTTTCGTTCTGTCTGTACTTTTCCTGTCATTACTGGGAGCATTTGCATCTTGAATTGATGATGTCGATTCGTCACCAATTTTTGAACCTTCTTTTCTAACATCCCTTTTGCTGTCCATTGTTTCACGATACTTTCTAGACTTGAAAACCCCTGTGTCCGCTGGATCAACTCCAGCACACCAAATATACAGGCCGAATGCACATATAATCTGGTAAGATAATTAAGTGATTCAAGTTTCATTCAAAATGTTGTGTGAAACTAACTTATACTCTCAAAACTTTAGGAACACCGAGTGCGTTTAGTTAGAGAAAATTTTTCTTAATTATCTATTTTCAGATTTGTAAAAAAAGTAGGGGAATTTATTTTCCACAAAACATAGATTAGGCGTTCATATGGAAACAGTTGATTTGAACGCAATTTCTATTTTCCTTGTTTTGTACAAAACATATTGTGGAAAACTTTAACCAAAGGGACCATATGTATTTGACTTTTATTCTTCATTGATGAGCAGAATGTTAGAAACGAAATCCTGTCACTATTCGGAAGTGACCCCAAAGTTCTTGATAGTTGTTGCAAAAATATATAAAAATTAGTAATTGATATAAAAGAGAACTTACAATTGGAGTGTAAATTCCCATCACAATATATTCATACATCTTCTTCTTTCCCACAAAAGGAGCAAAGAACACATAGAAAGCAACTCCCAATGCCAGAAACACAGAAACAGCCACCACCTGCACAAATTTGATGTGAAATCAGACACCCAAAAACTAACTTTATAAAAGACTATCTTTAAACCTTAAGAAATTATTAACGTAAAATTAAACACTACAATCTAAAAGTTTCAAAAAATAGTTATCAAATTCAGCAAAGAAATGGATTTAGATATGAAAAATGTTTAACAAACACCTAAAAGTAAAAAGTTTCAAAGACCAACTAGCTAAATTTTAAAATTCATACACCTAGTAGCTAAATTTCCAAGCCCCAAAAGTATTCAACAATGACATAATATTAGATGAAAATATTGATGCCAAACCCAAACACATAAGCTAATTTTCGAAAACCAAACAATATAAGATGAGAATATTACTTGCTAAGTAAATGTTTTGAAATTAAATACCCATAGCTAAGAATTCAAAAAGCTATATATATATATATATATATATATATATATATATATATATATATTCAACAAGGATGAGCTCATGAGCACATTATTACTCCTAATTAAGAACACCCAAATGCTAAATCATGAAAACAGGCTAAAAAATTACTGTATATGGTAGATGGAAAGATGTTGTCAAATTCAAGTAACTAAAAAGCTTAAATAATTCAACAATGACATATATACATACTACTGTATAAACCTTAAATTAAGTTCAAGAATGACAAAGATATCATAAGAAAACACACACCTGAAGAGGATGATAAGGAAGCTGCCAACCATGTTTCTTCATTTTTGTACTAACAAGAAAATTGTACTTTGTAAAAAATGACTATGACACACTTGCTCTCATTTCATTACACAAAAAAGTAGTATAGTTTTTCTGTTTTTGAATCTCATGACACCTTAAAAGTGGAAATTCTTGAGTTTTGAGAGGAGGGTATTTTTGGAAAGATGGAAATTTAGCTGCAAAATCTTTGTCTGGTGTTTCTTAAATAAAAAGTGTAGTGAGAGTAAATGTGGGTTTTCTTTCTTGAATGTTGGGGAGGGATTCAAGGGAGCAGTAAGTAACAAGGACTGTCACCTTTACACTACTGATGAAGTGAGCATCAACTCCTTCCAACACAAAAACTTTTTTCAAAAAAAAAAAACAAACATACACTGCAACAAAAAGAAAAGAAAAACAGTATATCTTTTAAGTTGCTATTTGTTATCCATCAATGATTATGACTTAAGTTGGATTTTGTCACTTTGATCATTGTTTACAAGTTTTTATATATATATTGATATATTTGGGCATGTGGCTAAAATTATATAATGTAATGTTTTTATTAAAATATCATATATTTTTTACATGGAGATATAATATTACTCTAGAATAGGTTGTTTTGTTTTTAACTTTTTGTTGGAAGGTCGTGATACCCTTTTTTATGGGCATATCATGTGAAAAACAGGTCACTGCCACTTGCAGTTGGTCACCTCTGCTATGCTTTTGGTTTTGGATTCACTCTACATAGATAACTCCATCACAATGGTTTGTATTTTGCATAGAGTATATGTTATATTGGTATAGTTATTGTAGTTCATAGTAACATTTTATTTTAATGACAAGGAATTATTTCATAATATCTACAATACAAATTTATCTTACATGTATTAAGCAACCATATTAAATTATGAAGCTATTTATTTAACATGAGATAGAAAAACTATTAGTTTTCATTAAAAATACAGTAGACAATCAAGATAAATAGTATGACCAATTGACCACAAATACAATTCCATGTGAGTCTAGAGAAAACATTTAAAATTTGGGATTTTATAGATATCAATTTTGTCTATAATAAAGGTTTGGATGTATATGTCAACTTTCAATAGTAAAAAGCTAGTGGTAGATAAGAATTAGTGTATAATTTAATGGTCATGTTCCTAAAAAGCCTCTGAAGTTGTGATTTTGGCACCTTCTTGTCAGAATATATTGGGTTCTGATAAGATAGTAAATACAAGGTCAATGAGGTAATTTACTATAGATATTAATTCCAACAAAGTGCATTATGGGCTTTTTTATATTTCAGTTTTGGCTTGTATCACTTAAATAGAGGTGTGTTTTTTGTTTTGTAGTATTTTGGATCTTGTGTTATACCTTTATTAACCTTGTGCATTTTAGATTTTCCATGCAATGATTTTACAGTGCCAAATGCATGAGTACAAGGTCTTTAAAGCATGGGACACCCAAAGTGCATTAGTCAAATGTCGTATTATGCATTTATTCTTCTCTAGGCCCGATTAAATGCTCATTCTTATTTTTTTCTTTTTTTTTTTTTTTTTTTTTTTTTCCACTTTTAGATGTACGAAACATGAAAAAATATAATGTTTAGGTCATATGTGTTCTTATCAATTTTTGTAATCATAATTTCTTATTTTTTTTACCATCAATTAACTCATAGGTTTTGAATTCACCGTTACAAACAACTCTAACTTGATAAAGTCTTCTCATTTAAGGAAGTTGCCGTGATCATGTCATAATTGTTTGTGCCAACAATGATCTAGACTCTCAAACTCTTGCATTTTATTAATGATAGTTATAGGTTATTTACCACTTAAGTACTGTTACGTAATAGTCGTATGTTATAAGAGCAGTGATTTGCACACTCCAACTTTTCGTTTGTATACTCCATCACATGATGTAAAAGGTTGTATGTAGGTCATAAGATACATATCGTATTTGTATATTGATATGTGCCATTGACGGAGCCACATTGTCCCTTGGGTAGGCCAAGGCCAACCCCAACTTTTGTATAGTTATTTTGCAATGTATTTTGTAGACAAAATATGCATTGGCCCACCCAAAAAAAATATATACTCAGCCCATGAAGACAATCAAATTATCAAAAAGATTAAAAAATATTGGTTTTATCCCATTGAGCAAATTACGTAATAAAATGGGTGATGAGTTTCTTTCAGATAATTTAGTACTTTATATTGAAAAAGAAATTGCAGATACCTTTAGTTTAGATAGTGTTCTAGATTATTTTAATGATGTTAGAAAGCGTCGTGCGCGCTTTAAATGAAAAACTCTTATTGTAAAACTCTTTAATATAGTTTTTTTTATCGGTATCTTTTTCTAAATTTTTTGTTTTGGCCTACCCGGCTGAACAATCCTGGCTTCGTCACTGATATGTGCAACTCAAAACTTAATGTTTGCAAATAATCTCTCATTTTAAAAAGTAAACAATGCATATCTATACTACATATAATGTAAAAATGGTCAATGTGGAATGTTGAGTTTTCAACAATAGTCCAATGAGAGAGAAAGTGGAATGTAATTAATACTTTTATTAAAACACCCCAATACTTAAAATTACAATTATTTATTCACATTGTACAACCAAATTAAAGCATATCTACCAAATTAAATACAACCAATTCAAACACAAATCGGGTAAACCCGGCGGGTTGACCCAGCTTAATTTGACCCGTTTTCGACCCAACCTAGCAAGTTGACCCAGTTTACATACAACCAATTCAAAGACAAATCGGGTTGACCCGGGACGCTTCAAACCCGACGGGTTGACCCAGTTTAATTTGACCCGTTTTCGACCCAACCTAGCAAGTTGACCCAGTTTAAATACAACCAATTCAAAGACAAATCGGGTTGACCCGGGATGCTTCAAACCTGGCGAGTTGACCCAGTTTAATTTGACCCGTATTCGACCCAACCTAGCAAGTTGACCCGGTTTAAATCGACCTACTTTTCGACCGGAACGGTTCAACCGGTTGAACCACCTGGGTCGAACCGGGTTTCAAAACATTATCCATTACTTAAAAGTACAATGATTTATTCACATTGTACAACCAATTAAAAACATATCTACCAAATTAAATACAACCAATTCAAACACAAAATCGGGTTGACCCGGGACGCTTCAAACCCGGCGGGTTGAACCAGTTTAATTTGACCCGTTTTCGACCAAACCTAGCAAGTTGCCCCGGTTTAAATCGACCTACTTTTCGACTGGAACGGTTCAACCGGTTGAACCAACCGGGTCGAACCGGGTTTCAAAACATTATCCATTACTTAAAAGTACAATGATTTATTCACATTGTACAACCAATTAAAAACATATCTACCAAATTAAATACAACCAATTAAAACACAAACCGGGTTGACCCGGGACGCTTCAAACCCGTTTTCCGACCGGAACGGTTCAACCAGTTGAACCACCCAAGTCGAACCAGGTTTCAAAACATTATGTTTAATTCCCAAATCTTCAAAGTTTTATTATTTTTCGTATAACCTATAAACTTTTTTTTATCAATAAACTATATGTCGCTATAAAATCTCGTTGCTTGCAGGTTGCCCCCTCATTGCTTGCGTTTGAAAATAGGATGCCCGATTATTCTTTTAAGGAATCTCGATCCGGAAAATGGATTATGTAATGACACGAGGTTGATATGTAAACGTTTTGACCCTAATGCCATCAACGCCGAGATTGCTGTCGGGCAACACGCTGGAGTTAGAGTGCTCTTGCTAAGAATTCCTCTTGCTCCATCTGAAGAAGACATGTTCCCTTTCAAACTAAAGAGAACACAATTCCCTATTCGCCTTAGCTTTGCGATGACTATTAATAAAGCTCAAGGCCAAACAATTCCAAATGTGGGTGTCTATTTGCCTGACTCTGTTTTCTCCCATGGTCAGCTTTATGTGGCATTGTCTAGAGGGATTTCCCGTAGAACAACAAAGGTATTGGTTAATCCAGTCAAAGAGTTCCGTCAAGCAGGAATCTACACCTCGAATGTCATTTATCAAGAAGTTTTACACGAAGAGTAACGTGTGTTGTTAGTTTTTATTTCATAACTGATGTAATGTTTTACTTTCAATTTCATTAAATGTTTTTATATGTTGTTTGATAGATGTTAAGAATTTTTTTTATATTTTAGTTATCGTTTAGTACAACCGTTTGCAATTACATTCTGATCGGTTCACGTTCTATTTTGAACTCTACACAAAACACTCACCACAATATCACAAATCGTTAATTATCTGCCGCTAGGAATTCTGTTGCTATGCACGGGTACTCGCCTAGTATAATTTTATGCATATGCATAAACTGAGTTACGTTGACTCGAGCTAACCCCAAGAATCCTCAACCAAACCATTTGATTTGTTTAGTGGCCTGATTACTGTCGCATTTACTATTTCTGATTACCTCATACATTTTGCTAATACTCCGTACTTTTCTTATCAAAAGATATTTAAACATTTGCTCAAAATGGAAAGAAAATATTACATTTTAATATTATTAAATGAATGGAATTTTTATGTAAGTTATGAAGCTTTCTGTAAAAGATTTACTGTAACTATTTAAGAGCAGCAAACTAAAAGCTCAAACTAAAGTTAAACAAAGGAATTTGAATGGTGAAGTTTGAACCATCCTCGTGACAATAAACTTTTAACTTTAGTGTTGTTCTTATATTATTGGGTATAGCATATATGCATGTGATAAAACCTCATTTTCTCACTTTTGCTTTAAATATAATCCCATACCTATCTTGATAAGAAAAAAAGAAAAAATTGTGAGCTATATTGATTAAGAAAATTTGTATGTCTTTTAGCTATAGGTTTTTCATAACAATATTCATTAATATCACGTTTATATATTTATGCACTAGTAGCCTTTCTAAAAAAATATATATTTATGCACTAGTAAAAGTTATATCATTTTTACTCAAATATTACATGAATTAGTTAACTAAAACCGTGACTGTATGATGAAGCAATAAAAGTACAAAGATACATATTACTATAGGGATGGAGCTTGAACTATTTCTTTAGCAGGACAAATGGTAAAATAAATATTTTTTTCACTAGCTTTATGAACAAAATACATTAAAAACAAAAATTTATTAAAGGGTCAAGACCTACCCCTGCCCTATAGATCCTCCGTCTCTGATTACTATGGACCATCGTTTGATGAAAATAGAGTTTAGTGCTACCAAGGTGCTTGTAGCCCCGCGGTAACACATGATAATGTGAGATGCTTTTCAGCGGGACGTTATGAATTAAGGTTGTGAGTTCAAATATTGTCAAAGACGAGCGTAAACTGTTTATAATGAAATTGTAGTGAGATTGTAATATATTACCCTACAAAAATGTAGACTGTTTATAATGAAATTGAAGTGGAATTGTTATATATCTACACAAATGTTTCATAACATATCAACTTTTTTCCCACTTCTTCTAGGACAAAACCTAAGAGCATGAGCAATGGCACCAAGTCATAAAGACTTCGAGTATTTAATGCCATTAATGCTAGACACATTTAATTACTAAAGCTTTTAGAGCATCCACAATGACAAAACCAACAATAGCTTTTTACTATTCTAGAAAGCTTTTGGGAGAGGTTTTTATGCATTGTATCAAAAGCTTTTTGAATAGCTTTTCACAAAGACTTGATAAACCTCAAGTCTTTGGTAAAAGCTTTCTCTCTTTATACCTCAAGTCATTAATTGCATTAAATGTAAAAAGTATTTGAAAAACCAACCATTGCATATGCTCGGAATGACTTGGAACCAAGTCTTGTTAAAAAGCTTTAAAAAAAGCTTGTGATGCAATGCTAAAAACTATCCTCAAAGGCTTTTTGTAATAGTGAAAAGCTTTTACTTGTTTGAGCCATTGGAGATGCACTAAGAGCAACTACAATGGTAAGAAGTTGAATAGCTTTTTGTTGTTGCCACATCCTCTTTTTCATTAACTCTAACTCATCAAAAACTAACAACTCCATTGCACAAAGATTTCACAACAGCTTTTCATGATTAAAATGATATTCAAAAGTAGAAGGAAAAGCACAACATTGAATAAAAAGCTATTGCTCAAACCGCTTGAGGTTTGCCAAGCTTTTGCTTCAAGTTGTTTGTAAAGTCATCATTTGCAATGGTAAAAAGCTTTCCAAAGACTTATAAGAATAGTGAAAAACTTTTGAAAAAGCATTGCATTGGGGATGCTCTAAGTTTGTAGGTTTTGCATTACATATTTACATGTTAAGACAAGCAAACAGGTTTTACTCACATTCTCACAATATGTTTCAGATGTCTTTTAAGACTATGAGCACTATATGATTTGTACATATGCTTTGATATTTCATAAACCAGAATAGATGAAAAATTGGAAAAACATGCTAACCTCGATCAGAGATCCAGGCCAAACATCTCTTTTGAAGTTACACTAAACATGCTACTTCTAGTAAAATATTTTGTACTTATCACTTGTAATCAGAAAGCATTTATCTATAAAGAAATAACTAGCCATAAGCATTTTGTATATTTGTATGATTTGATGAAAAACAGATCATTAACTATATAAGTTAACATTCCATTATGATCTTGATTAAAAAGGATTAACACAAGATTACAAATATATTCAGTAAATAAAATCATGATTTTGGAACGCATTTCAAAATAGTACTATTTCAACTCTTGTTGAAGCACGAAACCTACCAACGATAGTTACGAAAATGGTCGAAATAAGATCATTGGCCAATCTGACCCAATGGCATGTCTACAGTACACACATTGATCACCCTTCTCATTCTATCAATCCAACATAAAAGTGTTGCACACATGAATTCATTGATCCCGAAGGAAATACCATACCCAAAGTACTATTACTAAAACTCAACCCAGTACACAAAAAACCCTTTCATAGTTAAAGCTAAATAATACTCGTAATAATTCACTTATAGCCCGAAGTATACTACGTAAACCAAGTTACTTGGGGCCAATGTCCTTAAGAGCACAGATCTGCTCTTCTCCCATGGCAGACATCACTGTCACCACAAGGTCTTTACCATCGTTAAAACCTTCATTGATCTGCACATTTTTGGATAATCTAGTTAACATACATACAAAATACAGTAATCGAGAACACTGCAAATTTTTATATAGTTTAAAGAATGATTTCCTGTCAAAGTAGTAGACAATAATAACAAAATATGAAACCTTTGAGAGCATTCAACCTTTGTAAGAATTTATTACGAAACAAACATCTATAAACCATTCACCAATTTGCCGATATCTGACACAACACTTTTCTTCTTTTTTTTTTGTCACTAACCATTTTGAAATGAAAAAGGCAATGAAATAGGTCACTGTTACTTAAAATTCCAAAGTGGAAATGCTTGCAAAAGTTGACTGGCATTTTAGACATGCGAAGTACATGAAGAATTCCAGTATGTATCTCTAAAGCATCTACAATGGAACCGAACAAGGTCTACAAACATGGTGAGTCGATGACACGCCATCTTCCCAACACAACACTACACTGACTCTTTACTAGCATAATGCAGTTAGACTTAACAAAACTTAACCATTAATATAACAAGATAAAATCTTTCAAAATATTTGCATCATGATCACCGACAAGTGAGAGAACGCAACTTATTAGATCCATAATGGTAAAGAGCATTGCAGCAATTATCAAAGTAGTCAATATGTATCCAATCAAGAAAAGAGTGGTATCAATGAGTAATGTACAAACCTGTTTAAGCAGAGCATCATCAGTTGGGAGCTTCAGGTCATCCTTGGTATCACCAGAATCGGTCAGCAGACTCACCTATAAACATACCATTAACATTAGCAACCTCAGACCATATACACCGTAAGAAAAAGATGGTAGAAAACCAAGAAACATACAAATCCATCCTCTGATATATCAATAAGCTGGTAGTCAGTACGATTCACATGAGGAACCTGTCAATCCAACAGAAAATACCATCAACAAATAAACGCAAAACAAAAAAGAATCACATAATTAATTACCATCGTCTTGTTTTTCCAGAGCAAAAAGACATGTGGTTTAGCATAAATTTAAAAAACACCAACTTAGCAGAAATAGCCAATTATGAACCAAAAAAAAAGGACTGTGGTCCTCTGCATGTACATTTCCACATCTCGTTTAAACTACTCTTTTCTACAAGCTAAAGTGTTTCTTTGGTGTTTTAAATGAAGAGATGCTAGTTTAATAGGTTCGGAATGCCAACTAAAATGAAATATACTGATAAGATACATATAAACATACATCACAATTGTGGGAAGAAGGAACGATATCTTCAAGCTTCTTTCCGTTAAAGATATCGATTGCAACAAAGTGACATTTAGCATGTCCATGCTTTCCAGTTTTGGAAGTTGAGACTTCAACAACCTGCAACAAAACTTTAAGTAATTAACATATGAACACGAATGAACAAATTAAAAGCTTTTCATCCCCTGAGATTTTAATTTTATTCTCAGAAGATGGACATTTAAATATGCAACTATCTTGAGAAAACGTCATTCATCATGAATATGAAGTGGACATGTGACTTTAAAATTGAGACAAGCTTATTGAACACAGAAGTATCTGAAAACCACTAACAATGGATCAGTCAAGGCTCACAAGGCTATACACTTTGCAAATTGAAACTATACACACCCGTGAGATATAAAGGTCGTAACCACAACAACTGAAGACATAAATCGGTAATAGAAGTTTTCCAACTTTGATGTTGATGTAAGACAAACTACTTTCAGATTTTGAAGATGATATGTATTAAAGGCATATCCCCTGCCTCTTATCAGCATTACCAACAAAACTTCACTTACCGTAGCAATATATAGTTAAGTTAGGTGCTTCTGTAAGATAAATCAGTTGCAGTTACGTTGTTAATCAAAGTTAATTAGTTGACTGTCTTAGTGAAATCCAGCTCACGTTATAAGCTGATGTTCATGTGCAAAATAAGTCAAATAACACTGACTACTCTCCTCTGATCTAAATTGGTTTTATGTATATATTCCGCTTATACTAAGGGGGTGTTTGCGATTGCTTATTGAAAATAGATTATGCGTTTTGAAAACGGATAATCAGATAATCAGCTGTTACAAAACGTGATTTTGAAACAAAGTGTTTGGATTTGATTCTGCTGTATGATATCACAATAATCAGATAAGCAGGTTTTTGAGTGTTTGGCAAACCAGATTGTTCATTGAATTACGAGGTAAAATGACCAATAAAGACATATTTATATATAGATCAAATTTACACATAACAAAGCCTTTTTATAACAATTACTAGTATTTAACAGCCTAGAAATATTTGCATCTAAAACTACGAACAACAAATTCTTTATAACTATACGTTTATAACTTTATACTCACAGAACCCTTTTGACTTAACTATTGTTCCAACAAACTGTTCTAGACTCAACCAACAAGCTGTTCCAAACATGAATCAACCCTGTGTCCCCGTTTATACACAAATTTATTATATCATCGCAGTTTTGGACCTTTGGTAAAGCAATGAAGAAATTCCGCCTATATTGCTGGTGTGAAGAAAGGTAACAGTTGATATGGTCTTTGTATTCTTCAACTTAATTAAAAGAAATAGAGTGGAGAAAATATGATAAATAGAGGGCATTTTTGTAATTATGACCATGAGACCCTTTCTGCGTTTTGCAAAAGCAGGTCCATACCTGCTTTTTCATTTTAGCGTTTTGACGCCTCCTAATCGACAATAATCACTTTTGAAGGGAAAAAAAGTAGCCAAACACCAAAAACTGATTGATTGCGTTTTAAAAAAGCAATAATCAGATAAGCCACTTGAAAACGCACTCCCAAACACCCACTAAAACTATATTGCCACATCAAAAAGTAGAAAAAAAGTAACATATATGAGTTCTAATGTTCTATACAGCATACTTTCTTTATTACATATTGATTCAATATTACGCAATTACGTTATATAAGCTGCTAAACACAACACTGCATGTAAGTCCAACCATTTCAGTACTGCACAAACTATTCCATCAAACTTGACAAAAGATGTCAAACTTTGGTTCAGCTAATCCAACTAAAACAATACCAAATCATATTTAAATAATCAAAAACTACAAAATTTTGAACATCAAGATACCAAACTCTAGAATTATAAATACAAAGGTTTATGCATCTACAATATGATATGACATACTAATATAAAAAAAGAAAGAAAATGTTAAAGTACCTTGCAAGCACGGTTTTTGATGACGATGTAGCCATTCTTACGAATGGTACCAGCTTGTTGAGGGAATGTTTTAGATGCACCTGCATCTGCCTTTGACTCAAACTGATGCTCCTCGTCCGACATCTTTTCTTTTCTTTGATTTGATGATGATTAAACTTTTAGGGTTTCTAGATAGAGCCGTGCAGTGTTTTGATGAACACAAGTTAGTCGTCTTCTTCCTGATTTAATTGTGGCCGTCGGATTGATTTTGCATCTTTTTTGTTGTACTCCTTTGTTTATGATTTTTTGCACATTTGAACCCTCTCATTTGTGTCAAATTTCATTCCTAGTAGTTACTTAGTTTAGGGCTGAGCTTTTCCGACCGACTACCAACACCCAACCGCCACCCGACACTGCCGGACACGACCAAAACTAACCGATCTACACTCGGGTCAGGAGGCGGTTTGATTTTTCTGGCTAATCGGGATCGAAATCGGGTCAGAAATCGGGATTACCCAACAAAACACAAAGTCGACCACTATCCCGACCGCCACCCGACACTAACCGATTTACACTCGGGTCGGGAGTCGGTTTGATTTTTCCGGCTAATCGGGATCGGGATAAGTCAGGATCGGGACGGGTCGGGATCGTCCCGATGCTCAACCCTACTTACTTTCAAGACTCGGTCTTAGTCCTAGATGACACATGCAAGACGCATCCAACCCCCACTACACTCACACCACACAACGCGTCTTCAAAGGAAAAATGGCAAGACTTGGTCGACTGCAAGACCGAGTCGTGAGGAAAGGTTTGTGCGTATATTTGTGTATAAGTGGTTTATATTTGAGTGGTGAAGTCGGTTGTTTTATTACACTAAGTTGGTGACAATAGTGAATGCAGTCTTGAGACTTCTTATTACACTTACACTCTGTTCCTGAGTATAAAACGGAAAGAAAAGAGATGGAGAGCAAAAAAGGAGTGAAGTAAAGAGGAGAGTAATAAGAAATTATTTTTTTATCTTGTGTTCCTGAGTTGGAAAGAAAATAGAAGGAAGTAACAAAAAAATAGCTTTAAAATCAACACCACTCCATTTCATCCCAATTTGGGAAGTAAATTAGGAGAGTAATTTTGATGTAATTTACTATCCTTTACTTTCCTTTCCCCTCCTAAAAAATCTCAGGAACACAATTTTTTTTACTACCATCCCAAACCTTTCCCTTTCATTCCAAAAAATAAACTCGGGAACAGAGTGTTAGTCTAAGAGCACAAGTGTGGTAAATAGGTGTAATGTCCTATAGGTGCATGCCTTTAGCTTTTAAAGTAACTGCAACTCAGCGTTTTAGAAAAGATTTTTCACTGTTTAATAAGATTTTTTTTTTTTTTTTTTTTTTTTTTTTTTTTTTTGCATTGTAACAAAAGCTATACTAAAGACTTGTGGTCCATAGCAAGCATTTTGACATAAAACTACCCAAGCGATTTTCATTAATTGAAGACTTAAATGACACAAGTGGGGTATACATGGTGTTTTTTAGTAAGTTCATGATCTAACAAATAGATTGATCTAGTTACTTATAAATCAATTGCCGATGTGTTTCCGGCAAAGAATGATGTGTTTGATTAGACGATGAGAATCACCAAGGATAGGAACATATGATAGAGAAGAGAGGAAACCCAACCTTGCTAGCTGGTTTCACATATGCCTATTTTCATAGTTTCATACCCAAATTTAGAAGCCAAATAGTATTACAGGAAACGAAACCCATTCCCTCGTTCCAGTAGCCATAAACTAAACACCACCTACAATAAAAGAATCAATACAAACAAGTCTGAACTATTTCAGAAATATGTACAAACTTTAGAGGTTTTCTACAATAACTCCAACCATACAATAAAATGCAAAGAAAAAATAACAGCAGACCATGAACAAAAATTCAAAAAGCAGTTTCTAAGTTACATTTTATGACATGGATTTGGTCGCCATGATCAGTCAAGATGCATGTCCTAAACAATACACCGATACATTGTTCTCCAACTTTTGTACATCTAATGCCGACGGTCAACAATTGCCTATCAATTTTTTTCATCTTTACCCTACAACAAACAACAATCATTCATCAGGAACATAGAAGTCAAACTTGACATCCACAGAACCAGAAGTCTTGCCATTGTCCTTATATTCAACATTCACAATCGTCCCTGCCTCATCTTCTTCTTGGTATTCTGCTCGTACCCGTCTCACTGGCACGGTCACAGAGTAAATGGTTCCGAGGGTGGGATCCGTAGAGACGCTGAGCTGGACTTTATCTTCAGGTTCTATCACCACAAAATCTTGAAGTGCATTGACCACATTACTGACTATCTTCTGCTTCGCTTCATCACTGACTGCACATCGGTCTGAAAAGAGAATCATTTTTAGCCTTTGTTTGGCTATGTTGGCATTAGAGTTTTGTATCATCGTTGGAGATGGAAAAATTATCTTCCAAGCAAGGGATAGACGTTCAAGAAAGGTCATGTTTATGGCGTTATATAGAAAGCTATCATTTTCGCGGCGAATGGTGGTTGCGGACATTTCAAAATCAGTAATGGTCCTGAGCCGTTGATCATAGTGACAGCGTGTGCTTTGAAAACGAGTTAATGAAGCTGACCAGTTGAGCATCGTTCTAGACGCACTAGATCCTCCTTTCAAAAAATTACTCAAGTTAACCTGCAGAAAAGAGCTTCCATTTCAGAAATACAAGTTAAAAAATGGTTATTTTGCTATTGTGCAGCCCAACAAGTGTAAGAGAGCAGCAATGTCAAATAACCATGGGTCCAATTTAGCTAGTGCTCTTAGTCTTTGTCGGGATAAGTAGACATATTGACCTTTTAAGACTGCAATTTTTTTTGTATTCGTTCCAAACAAAGACCTTGCAATTTTTCTGTGTTCGTTCCAAACAAAGACCTTCAAGATCTTGACCACATATGGACCAATTAATGGGTCAAATGAACAGCCAATGAAGCATCATGGCCTCAAATATGTACTAAGCCTATATATTTTTGAAAAAATGGAAGACGATAAAGTAACACAAAGAAGAGTGTGATGTAAAACACAAAGAATTATCAGTAGAAACTGAAGAAAAAACAGTGTACATAACTATAGTTGAGCTGAATTTCTTCCGGGGAAAAAATAATAATAATAAATAAATAATAATAAAAAAAATAATAATAATCAAACTATAAATCACCGATATAGTTTGATGAAGACCTAAATGAGAAAACTGTGTATAGTTGAAGGAAGCGATGTGCCTAATAGGGACATATAGAAACATTATGACTAAAAGGAACACCATGTAAATCGCTAGTACGCATCAAAAGGTAACCTACAGTTCAAAATTCGAAGACACAGAATGACCCAATCTATTAATGCCCATCAGGACATCAATTTCTACTGTTAACAATCTTAAACCAACTCTATAGTATACCATATCATTCCTTTTGCTACTACAGCTAAATCACAAACCTCAAGAACACTAATATCACATTAAAGAGTGCAAGAGGCATACATGTGCTGGTATATACGTAAACATCAAAGAGCTCTATGTCCTCTTTTTTCCCATCTGAATTTGTAATACAAACATGACACTGTGGAGCTGGCAAAATGCACCAACTCCCTTTGAATTGGGCTAAATTTGACACTTTTTGAAAACTTGTGGGCTAATATGGGCAGTTAGTGAATTTGATGAGGGCTTTTATGGGCTGCTAAGACTTAGTAACAATAATGACCCGTGCCCGTTCGGACCCGTTTTAGCCTGTTGCTCGAACCCGCCAGAACCGCCCGTTTTGCCACCTCATGATACTCCTGCTAGCAGTCTGTCTAGTTAAGGATTTCAACACTGTGGCAGACTATGGAGTAAAAGCAAAATGTACTGAGATGCATTGTTATAGACTTATAATTTACCAACTTGTGTCCGTCCATAAGGGAAGGTCTCATAGTATTCATTCTTAATTTACTTAGTAATTGAATATTAGGATGTTGCAGATTATGTCTTTACGAGATAGGGCATTCAAGTGGTTCTATAACTCTATTCCTGATAACGACGTTTATCTGTATGTCTTCATAATGACAAATCAAAAGAGTGAATGTGTTTTAAAACCAGCATCCAAGCAATTCAGTACTCAAAACTAGTCATTTTACAATGCAACAAACACAATAGAGGGGTGTCTCTTATGAGCTTATTTGATTTCGGCTTATATCTCGTAAGCCCGAATTTTACGGCTTTTTATATAATAAACTTATATAAGCCAATAAGCTAAAAAAAGCCAAAAAAATTAGGCTTACGAAATATAAGCCGAAATCAAATAAGCTCGTAAGCCCAAGCATAAGCTTAAACAAACACCCACTAGTTTCGGACTTTTTGGCCCACCGCTAGAAAGACTCAAACAAGGTAAAGCCCTCACCTTAACTATTACTAAAACAAAAATGTACCCATTTAAAAAAAAATGACAGTCAGTAAAAAGATCGGACCTTAATCGGAGGAGGTGAACTGGTACGGCGGCGGAAGTTGAGCGGTGGAGAATGACGTAATGCTGCAGCATTTACCGTTAAATCTGGTACAACCGCCATTGTTGGATCTAGGGTTTTGTTTTATCCACTGTTACTCAAAAACAAAATGCCGCTGCCACTAACGGTAACGGAGTGTGTTACTTTTTACGATGTTGTATCTGTTAAGATTTTGTCTTCGGTGGTTTTTTTTTTTTTTTTTTTTTTTTTTTTACCTTGAAATATGGATTGGTTTATATTGAGACCCCTCGCAATTCATTTCGTAAAATTTTCATTTTTTTCTTTCATTTACTAATTATTAAATTTTGTTTTCAATTAAGATCTTTTTCTGTTGTTGTTGTAGTTATATATCAAAGTTTAGCATCCATATACCTGTTATGTATTGAAAATTGTATCATTTTTATGAAATGTGAAGTGCTAAAAGCTTGTGACTGATAATTTTTTTACAAAATCTTAATCGACATTAATATATAATGAAAAAGTTTATATAAAAACTTATAAATAATTATTAGTTGTTCTTATATCACAATTATAAAACATTAAACACGACAAAAATCTTATATGTCTGTATATTAAATTGAAACTTTAAAATAAATTTGATCCATGTATAAACACCGTGCGTACATGAAACTTATAACTAGTTTATATAATAAAAGAATTATCTCATTTCGAAAGTATTTTGCTAAAAAAGTCTTATTTAGAAAAAAATAAATAAAAAAAAAAAAAAAAAAAATCAATAAATGGCCCAATCAAGTTAATCTATTTTGACAGTGGCAAAATCGAGCATTCTTATTGACCATTTGAAAGTCAAAATTTTTTAAAGAAATTGTTAAAATTTAATAAATTTGGTGGAGAAAAAAAAACATGAAAATATAGGTGATAAATTTATGAAAACAAAACTTAAAAAAATAGGGTGTAATTTATAAAACTTTTGTGATTGAATTTTGAATAAATTATATGAAGTTAAGAGTAAACTTATAAGTTTTCATGTTTTTTAATAAATTTAAAAAATAACAGTATTCTCTTATACTTTATAACCCTTGGACTTTATATTTTATAAATACATTACATATGTTGTTTTAAAAATACAACATGTATATGCATGAGATTATAAAGATAAAAAATAAAGCACATATTATTGTGTATGTAAATAAATACACGAGGTTATATGTATACAAACAACTCATGTGATTCGTCCTTATACTTTATAACCCCTAAACTTTATGTTTTAAAAATACAACACATATGATGTTTTAAAAATACAACATGTATATGCACAAGATTATAAAAATAAAAAATAAAGCACGAGTTATTGTGCAGGTAAATAAATACACGAGGTTGTATACGAACAACTCATGTTATACGTTTTTATGAGTTTAAGTAAAGATATCCGGGGAAAAAATTTACTATATGCATTCAATAAGGACTCATGTTATTTTTTTTTTTAAGTTTAACTCATGCATACACGGGTTCGAAATTAAATACGGCTAAATTATTATTAACATAATATAAATATTAATTGTAAGTACATGTTACAGTAGTATGAATTTAAATATACATGAATAACTTATAACAACAACTCATGTAAATCCTATGCAAGTTTATATAAGGATATCCCGAAAAACATTTTATAAAAACTCTATATTTTAACTTCATCAACGGTCATTATTTACCATTAAACTCGAATATTGTATATATCAATAGTAAAATTTAAATGACAACATCAACCTCAACACTCATGTAGGTTAAATAAAGTTAAATCTTTCATCAAACAAATATCTTTACAAAATATTAATCGATATTAACACATAATGAAAAAGTTTATGTAAAAACACGTGCATAATATTAGTTGTACTTATATCGCAATCACAAAACGTTAAACACGAAAAAATTCTTATATGTGCATGGAACTTATAACTAGTTTAGTTTCTTAGAAGATCAACTAAACTTGGCATTGTTGTTTCACTTAAAAACTCCCCCTAATCCTTGCCGACCACCTTCAAAACAATTGTCATTGTTACCTCTATTAGAGGTCACATCCACAAGACTACATCCGCTATCAACTCTCGTTGTTGGCGAAATTTGTCATCACAATCACAAATACATAGTGGCAGATATTCGATTGTTGCATCTAATCTTTCTTTGATTTTTATCTTTTTGCTTTTATTCACAACAACAAAGAACTTGTAATAAGAGTTCTAACAGACTAATATAGGTTACCTGAAAAGTTAAGATTGAAGAAATAAAAGTACAATCACCTACTATTAAAAATTATCATTTAAAATATATGAAAAATGCTTGGAAGGTCCATATCGTATTGTTTTATTGGATTCTAAAATAGTAGGTTTCTAAGTTGCACTCATCAAAACGCGGTTATCAAAGTTTATCCATAAAATTATGCATACAATTAGATTAGGGCATGTTTGGCAACAAGCTTGTGAGAATTTATATAAATAAGCTAGCTTATAAACAAGCTTTGATTGTCGCACAAGCTTATTGAAACTTGTATAAGCGTTAATCTTCTATAAACTGAAGCTAATTGAAATAAGCTTTTCTAAATGAATAGCTTATAGTTAGTTAAATTACTTAAATATTCATACAAATATAAACATCTTCTTTTATAGGGTATGTTTGAGATTCAACCAATTTTGCAAAACATATGGTATGTTTGGCGAAAATAGCAATAGCAGGAAGCAGTAACTGTTTATTTTGATAAACGTTTGGTAACATAACTATATAGTCATAATTAATAAGTGAAAACATTAGTTGCTCGTAAATGCTACTATAAGTAGCATTTTGATATGAAGAGTTTAGAAAAAGTAGGAATGCTAGCTGCTTAATTCTTAACAAGCATTTTGAGTAAAACACTAACCGCTTGTTGCTAGTTCCTTCAAAACCCATACAAATGTTTGTTACCCAACATACCCAGTTCAATAATAAATACTCATGTTATTTTCTTTTTTATAAGTCTAACCCATGCGTACACATGTTTGAAAATTAAATAAAGCCAAAATACTATTAAAGTGAATACAATTATCAAATGTAAGTATGAGTTACTGTGATATGAAAATAAATATACATGAAAGTACTTATAACAATAATTCATGTAATTCCTATTTAAAGTTTATATAACAATATCCGGAAAAGTATTTTTAAAAACCTTTATATTTTAACTTTATCAACGATAATTAAGTGCTATTAAACAGCCATATAATCTACAACACGATATCAATAATAAAATTTAAATAACAACATCAACCTCAACACCCATGTCAGTTAAACAAAGTTAAATATTTCATCCAACAAAAATCTTTACAAAATATGAAAAAATTTATGTAAAAACTTGTACATAATTATTAGTTTTACTTCTATCACAATCACAAAACATTAAACACGAGCAAATTCTTATATGTTCATATATTAAATTAAAATTTTAAAATAAATTTGATTCATATGTAAACCCATGTGTGCTTCCACATTGTCCATTTTTCATGATCCACTTTTGAAATAACTAACTAAAATAATGCAAAGTTCATGTTCTATAACAACTATTGAATTCACATCAATTCAATTTTCACCTAATTAACAACAATTGCATGCTTTCTTCTTATAAATAGTTGCTTGGTGAATGATTTTATATCTGTATTAATGAAATCCTCCCCATTCATCCATAGTAAAACATTAAGATATAAATTATGGTTGTTGTAAGCATTTTGTTTGTGAAAACTAAAAGAGTATCTATCGTAGTATTTCATAATAGATACCCGTTTGAGATATTGGCGTAAACTAAACAAGTGAATTATGTGACACTCTTGATGGTTGATGAGGTTTCCTCGATATACCTCATACTATTAATTGGTACAAAGCAAGTTTATTACGTTACACAAAATATATTTAACCGTCACATATTTGTTTAGAAGACGCCACTTCTTGTGCAAATTTGAGGTTAATGAGATGGCACTAACAATAAATGTTTTGCTTGCGAGGATAATATTTTATTGATTTGGTTTGGGTTTGGGTTTTGGTTTTGGTTATGGTTATGGTTATGGTTATGGTTATGTTTATGTTTATGTTTATGTTTATGATTATGGTTAAACTGACGAACATGTTAACCAATCAGTCAAAGTTGATTACTTCCATTAAGATAAAACATAGGCTTTGCTAACCAAATGTTGTCTAAATGAGGACATTTGCTATGTGAGTGACACAATGTATTTTATGGTAAATTATCATAAATTATTATCTATGACATTAACTCTTATATCTTTTATGGTAAAATTTTCATTTTTCATGTCATTTACTAAATATTAAATTTTGTTTCTGATTAAAATCTTTTTCCGCTGTTGTTGTAGCTATATATCAAAGTTTAGTTATGATACGTTTGCACAAAATTTATCATCCATACGTATTATGCATTGAAAATTGTATCATTTTTATGAAATGTGAAGTGCTAATAGCTTGTGACGATAAATTTTTTACAAAATCTTAATCGAGATTAATATATAATGAAAAAGTTTATATACAAACTTGTGCATAATTATTAGTTATTCTTATATCACAATTATAAAACATTAAACATAGCAAAATTCTTATATGTTTGTATATTAAATTGAAATTTTAAAATAAATTTGATTCATGTGCAAAATCCGTGTATACACAAGACTTATAACTAGTTTATATAATAAAAGAATTACGTAACTTTGATAAAAAAAATCTTATTGAGAAAAAATTAGCCCAATCAAGTTAATCTATTTTGACAGTGGCAAAATCGAGTATTCTTATTGGCCAATTGAAAGTCAATTTTTTTTTTAAATGGTTAAACTTTGATAAATTTGGTGGAGGAGAAAAAAAACATAAAAATATAGGTGTCAAAATTGTGAAAACAAAAACTTTAAAAAAATATGGTGTAATTTATAAAACTTTTTATGGAGTTAAGAGTAAACTTATAAGTTTTTATGTTTTTTAATAAATTTAAAAAATAACAAATATCCGCTTATACTTTATAACCTAGACTTTATATTTTAAAAATACAACACATATGTTGTTTTAAAAATACAACATGTATAAGCATGGGATTATAAAGATAAAAAATAAAGCACGAGTTATTGTGTATGTAGATAAATACATGAGGTTGTACGTATACAAACAACTCAAGTTATTCATTTTTTTGAGTTTAAGTAAGGATATCCAGGAAAAAAATTTATTATATGTGTTCAATAAGGACTCATGTTATTCCTTTTTATAAGTTTAACCCATGCACACACGGGTTTGAAATTAAATACGGCTAAATTATTATTAACAAAATATAAATATTAAATGTAAGTAGATGTTACTGTGATATAAATTTAAATATACGTGAAAGTACTTATAACAACGATTCATGTAAATCCTATGAAAGTTTATATAAGGATATCCTGAAAAACATTTAAAAAAAACTTTATATTTTAACTTTATCAACGGTCATTATGTACTATTAAACTCGCATATTGTCTACAACATGATATCAATAGTAAAATTTAAATGACAATATCAACCTCAACGTTCATATCGGTTAAACAAAATTAAATCTTTCATCTAACAAAGATCTTTACAAAATATTAATCGATATTAATACATGATGAAAAAGTTTATGTAAAACCCGTGCATAATTATTAGTTATACTTATATCGCAATCAGAAAACATTAAACACATAAAAAATCTTATAAGTTCATATATTAAACTAAAATTTTAAAATAAATTTGATTCATGTGTAAATCCGGTGCGTGCATGGAACTTATAACTTGTTTAGTTTCTTAGAACTTAGAAGATCGGCCAAACTTGGCATCATCGTTTCACTTAAAAACTCCCCTTCTTCCTTGCCGACCACCTTCACGAGAATTGTCATTGTTACCTCTATCGGAGGTCACATCCACACGACTACACCCGCTATCAACTCTCGTTGTTGGCGAAATTTGTCATCACAATTACACTTACATAGTGTCAGATATTCGATTGTTGCCTCTGGTCTTTCTTTGCTTTTTATCTTTTTGCTTTTATTCATGACAACAAAGAACTTGTAATAAGAGTTCTACCAGACTAATATTGGTTACACGAAAAGTTAAGATTGAAGAAATAAAAGTACAATCACCTAATATTAAAAATTATCAGTTAAAATATATGAAAAATGCTTGAAATGTCAGCATTATATTGCTCTATTGGGTTAATAGTAGGTTTCTAAGTTGCACTCAACAAAACGTGGCTATCAAAGTTTATCCATAAAATTATGCATATAATGAGACTTGGGCATGTTTGGCAACAAACTTGCGAGAGTTTATATAAATAAGCTACCTTATAAACAAGCTTTGATTATCGCACAAGCTTATTGAAACTTGTATAAGCTTTAATCTTCAATAAGCTCAATCTAATTGAAATAAGCTTTTCTAAACGAATTGCTTATAGTTAGCTATAATATAAGCTCTAGCTTTCACCTCCGGCTTCAGTTGGAGATTCAACCAGTTATGCAAAACATAGGGTATGTTTGGTGAAAATAGTAGCAGGAGGAAGCATTAACGGTTTGCTCTGATAAAGCGTTTGGTAAATAGCTATATAGTCATAATTAGTAAGTGAAAACGCTAGTTACTTGTATTATATCATTTTGTCAAATATTTTATGCAAGACACTAACCGTTTATTGTTAGTTACTTTAAAACGCTCACAAACATTTGCTACCATACATACCTATAGTGTTAGATCATTTTGCAAAATAGTTTTACCTATCTTTTTTCACAAGTAAAAAAGGTGAAGAAAAATTTACTCATTTCAATAGTAACTTCAAAATCTACCCTGCAAACAATCTCTCTCTATCTCCAAAAACCAATCAAACATTGACCGAGCCTAGTGGCTGTTCTAACTCAACCAGCCCCCTCCACCAAAAAAAAATGAATCACTCCATTCATTCCAAAATTAACAATCAAATTCAGTTTCAATAAATAAATAAAAAAAGGGCAGTGAATGGGGAGATGGAGAGCCTCATCCTCCCTGTTTATTTCATCATTCGCCGCCATTCGAAAAACTCATCAACCTAACCATTCTTATTTACTCCCTCGTCTTATTAAACCTTTATTAACTCATCATGATAACCATTCAATAATACCCAATAACAGTAGTAATAATAAAGTTTGTAGCTTTAGGGGTTTTAATTCATACCCATCTCCTATTTTTGACCTTGGTTCTACTTATGATAATGATGAACATAATCATAAGTATGATGAAGAATACTATGTTCATCATGAAGATGAAAATGACGAGGATCAGTTGGGAAAAATATCTGTCAAAGCCATCTTTCTTTGCACCAGGTTTGGGCATTTGTTACATTGCGCGTTAACTGTTTGATGAAATGCCCAACATAAATATATTGGATTTAATCTATATTGCATTATTATTTGCTACTTACTAGACTAGGGCCAATAGAGAGATTATGTTAAATATTGTGTTTATAAGGGGTGTTTGTTTCGGCTTATATAGCCGGCTTATGGCTTATTTGGTTTTCGGCTTTTGTTTCATAAGCTCACTTCTTGTGGTTTATTTTCAAACTTTTGGACACTTTTCGACTTATATAAGCTTGTAAGCTTATATAAGGCGAAAAGTTTCAAAATAAGCCACAAAAAGTGAGCTTATGAAAACATAAGCTGGAAACCATATAAGTCATAAGTCCGCTATATAAGCCGAAACAAACACCCCTATAGTTGACCAGTTGAACTAATTATGTGAGATGTACCCAATATGCTTTTGGACTTGAAGTGAGTCTGTTTATTAGATTTTGAGTAATATGATAGTTGTGGTTTAGAGGGCGTGCACTACATCCATATAAGATGAGCTAGATAGCAAGGAAACGGTTTTGAAGTATTAAAACCTATATGGAATTCTTTTTTTTTTTTTGGTTAACCATGGTTTCCGCCTTTTGGCCGACTAATCCATGGGGTTTGAACCCACTGCCACACGGACTCAAACCAGGTAAAACCCTCCCTTTTCAGGAGGTTGGCATGGCCACTTCACAGTTGTTTGCACTAGGCCACCCCTGAGTGTTCCCATATGGACTTCTTTTTAGGATGGTCAACATGTTTGTAATTTTTATTCTTCTGCTAGGCATTTATTAAACTTCGTGTTCTTAACATTTGAAGCTGTTTGAATTAACACTATATTGTTGTGGTTGTTAGAGTACATGTGTATCACCGTAATGTAAGCACCAAGCCACCAAGTGTTCTCAAAACTTAAGTTGTCCAATTTTGAGTTTGAACAGCAGTCAACTTGGCATTCAAGTAACAAAGGATGTATCAATATAGATCTTGTGATGGTCTGAAATGTTTTAAGATTATTTTTGCTAGATTTTTGTAAGTTAAGAAACATGTTGCTACATTTATAAGGCATAGTGAGCTTCTTAATTACCTGTTTATTCTATGTAGTAATGGACATAGATACTGTAAGTTTTGTTTGGTACTCTCTGCGCGCGCGCGCTCTGTTTTGCATATTTTTTGGTTCTTGTTATTTTGTTTTTTTACGGTTTGATTTCTCATATACATACATTTTACAGTGTCGATTTGAAGGGCTTGCAATTCGAGCTTTCAAGCCATGTTGTTCGTCCAACCTCCCGCTCAACAAACCATATTGCCCTCAGATTTTGCAATTACAATTCAGATTATATGGCAAGCTTTCAAACTTTTAAGCACTTTAAAATGTGTCATCCTACTTCCTAGTTCTTATGTTACTCGTAATAGTTTTCACCGTGTTCCAATTTAGTTTTCTATTTCACTGTAATAAGAAGTGGGATTTTTCACATGTCAATATGTCATTACTCATTAGGCTCCATAAATGTTTTCCCTCGCCCTTTTATACATATGCAACTATTCTACTTTTAGTTAAATATTTAGAATGCTAGTGTGATGGTTATTCTAGAATCACTATATTTGTTTTCCATAATAAATATTGCACATAAACATTGCCAATAATATTTTCTCAAAAAGGAAATTGTACACTTATTCTGAACAAATACAATAATTAAGAAGAGGGTTGTACTGCAGGAGATTGGTGTTGAAGAAAATCCTAGTTCTCATAGCTACATGGTCGTGTTCCAGTATGGATCTGCAGTCTTGTTTAATGTGGAGGATCATGAAGTTGAGTCTTATCTTGCGATTATACGAAGACATGCTTCTGGATCACTTAAAGTTCATGAAATGAGAAAAGATGGTTAGTACTGCTCAAAATCTATATCATTAATGCATACAACCTCTAAAATTGTCTTGTATAAGTCAGATTTTGGTGATAATAATTGTCTTGTATAAGTCGGATTTTTCACATGTTAAATCGTAATTAACACTTTTAATATTTATAAAAAAAATTAAATGACAAAAAAGTGTTTGCTGGTTTAACCACCCATATTGCAACCGTTACTTTCTCCAATACCATTTTCAAACATTTGCATCCGTGATATGTGTCTTACAACATTTGTGCTTGTGTAAACAGATTATGTTGTCAAGGAAAAGCCATTGCTGAGCGAGGAGATGCAGGGTGGACCAGATTACATAGTTTTAAAACATGTTGATATCGACAGTATACGTATCATTAGTAGTGTGCTTGGCCAAAGTATTGCATTAGATTATCATGTTTCACAGGTATCACCTTTTTTCTTTTCTTTTTTTTTTTTTTTTTTTAAAAAAATGATAAAAAGCAAAAACAATCCAACTAGTCTATATGATTTTTCTTTTGCAAAGGTTGATGGCATGGTTGAAGAATTTACGGATATTAATCGTGTAATGGAGAAAACTGGCACATTTACCATGGATAGGAAGAAGCTCTTCCAACTTGTTGGAAAGGCTAATTCAAATTTAGCTGACGTGATTCTTAAAGTAGGACTTTTCGACAGGTAATTGCTTATATACGCTCAATAGGTTCCGAAATTTTGTTAGCCAGTTTTTAGAAGTCAAGTATATTTATCGCAATAACTTTTTATACAAAGTAGCCGAAACCTTAAGATCTTGTTATGGTGTAAAAGATCTTGAAGCTCCATTGCCTTATACAAAACGATGAATAAGCTATAAGATTAAAAGTGAAGAAGATGTGAACAAATAAATATATTGCTAAGTGGGGATTGTTACTTGTTAATGTTAGGATGTATGTGTTGAAAGTGATTATGTGATTCTACTGAATTAAACTTAGATAATTAGATGTGATAAAACAAGTTTTACGAGAAGTGTTTGCATGTGCTTCTGCTGTGACGTTGTAATAATCAGATTATTTGCATATTACTGTAAATAATAAATTAACTAAAAAGGATATTCTTATGAAAAAAGGAGACAAGTCTTGTCACTTGTGAGATGACAAGAAAAACTCTCAAATTAGGTAAACAGAAGGAATGGTTGGGTGATTTTACATAACCCTTTGATAATCAGTTAGTTTTGTTCCACCTTATATGAAATTGATTATTTTACCACTAACTAATTTGATGTTCAAAAGCTGAACATCCCTGAATGTTTATTTTTATTATTTAATGTTAAAAAGAAGAGCCTTTTAAATATTTCAGATCAGAGATTGCCTGGAGAGAGGCAAAATATGCTCAGATATACGAGTACCTTCGTGAGGAATATGAAGTCACTCAACGCTTTGGAAACCTTGATTATAAACTGAAGTTTGTGGAGGTAACGTTTTAAGCCTTAAGTGACACTGTTGCAGATGGACTCTTAACTGTAAAATGCCTGATTCTTGCTTCTTTTGCAGCATAATATTCATTTTCTTCAAGAAGCCCTCCAAAATAGGAAGTCGGATCTCTTGGAATGGTGCATCATAGTGTTGCTGAGCATTGAGAACGTTATAGGAATATACGAAATCATACGGGAGACTAGTATAGTCGCGCTATGATGGATATATTGATTTAGATAAAATTTATTCTACAGTTTTGCTTTTCTGGTTAGATCATAGAAGTGAAATGGGAAAGAATTGATTTAAAAAACCAACATAATCTATGTATGCTATGTTCATTTTTTTTGGTATGATTTTGTTGAAATCAAATATCATATCAACTCATTCCTTCATGAATGTTATGAAACTTTACCATGCAGAATATCCAATCAAATTTTCCTGTTCTGTGCTTTTTTCCCGTTAATGGTTTGACCTCAAAAGTCTAAACATAACCTGAAGCTGAAAGTTGCTATAATTGGGACTTAGTATGGCAGTAAACATATAATTGCATTTATAGTTTGATTTGCATAACTGACTTAAGAAACGCAAATCCGAACACCAAGTACGTACTTTTGTTCGTATGTAGCTAGCTTAGAATTATGAATTCAAGGCTTCAAGCAGAGTAAAAATTGCAAGAATAAACACCAGGGTGATAAGTTGGTAGATGCTGCAATGACAACAAATCATAGCATTCATCTGCTCATATTCCAAACGAAAAGTGCAATAGAACTACAAAATTTACTGATGTAATCCTACACAAAATACTTCTATTTTAGGTTACTATTAATAGGTTAACTTATCCAGCATTTCCATTTTCAAAATTCGTCAACTCGAATGGCATCACGAGGCAAATCATAAGCATCTCTGGTCCTCGACTTTTTAACTCCCGCAGTAAACCATACTTTATCAGACCTATACCCTTCAACTGCCACATTGGTGACTTTGACCCATACCAAAACCTTTGTTTTCATTCCTTCGATGTTAGTCAACTTTCCCCTCATCAAAATGCCTTTAACCCGAGTGGCGTACCTTATGACAGATGAGTCCTTGAAGGTCACCTCGCAAGAAGATGGCAAGTACACCACTAATTTCGCCTTAATTTCATCAAATTCATAAGATACTACGTTGTTAGGAAAAAGACCCGGAGGTAAATTGTACTCACGAAGGAGTTCAGGCAACGATTTCACTGGCTTTCCTGCCATTCAGCATTAAAAAACAGATAATCAAATCTTCATTCTACAGCAGGGCCAGGAAAAAAGATTAATTGTGATTCAGATCTTATACCTTTGAGCTTGTTAAAAATCCATTTTGCCTTCTCTTCAACGGTACTTGAGAAAGTCTACAATATACAAACATTATTAGTATCATAAAAGAATGTAGCAAATTTTGGTAATAAGTTGTTTACCGAATAGAAGCAATCATGCCCGGGTAATATACTGTTACATCAGAAACAAACTCCTATATAATTTCTAAGTTCCATTCATATGATGCTTTGAGAACAAAATTGTGATCGTGGGCCCATGAACCTAATATGATGAGAAATTAAGAAAATCCACGAGTGAGGAAAT